>OZ022498.1:21553935-24084299 GCA_963989385.1 Ctena decussata
AAAAATAGCACAAACATAACAAATGACAATTACTCAAGAACCCTTGCATGGAATTGGACCAATTTCTGTGTCAGAATGGTCCTTGCATTCAAGCCATTTTGAGTAATTGTCAATTTTAAGTGCTATATCGTTAGTACGCCCATGGCTGCCATCTGGTGTTACTAAAATAGCACAAAATTGAACAATTCCATTCAAGAACCCTTGATTTGACCAAATATGTGTCAGAATTGGTTGCATTTTCTTGAGCTATTGACATTTGAGCAAAATCGGTCTTGTAAACGCTAAGTAGGTCACTGTGACCTAATTCCGCTATAGATTTTTTTTATTTTTATAATTTTTAATACCAAGGCCCCATTTATGTTCCATGCAAACTTTCAACCAAATATACCAAACGGTTCTGGAGAAGAAGTTAATTTTGTTGTTTTTGCTATTTTTAGTAACGGCGGCCATCTTGGATTCTTGACCTGACCCAATTTTACAATTTTGAAACCCTGCAGTCTGGTCATGCTCCATGTGAAATTTGAGATCCATGGGTTCAGTGGTTTTAGAGAAGAAGTTGTTTGAAGTTGTTTAAATAGGTCCTTTTT
This sequence comes from Ctena decussata, assembly GCA_963989385.1. Taxonomy (NCBI): domain Eukaryota; kingdom Metazoa; phylum Mollusca; class Bivalvia; order Lucinida; family Lucinidae; genus Ctena; species Ctena decussata. Next base: position 21,554,523 of record OZ022498.1, read on the forward strand.
TGACATTGGCATTTGAGCAAAATTACACTCATAAACAGAAAGTAGGTCACTGTGACAAAACTCCGCTACAGATTTTTTTCATTTTTACAATTTTGAATACCAAGGTTTTACTGATGTTCCATGCCAAAATTCAGACAAATATACCCAGTGGTTCTGGAGAAGAAGTTTATTTTGTTGTTTTTGCTATTTTTAGTAACGGCGGCCATCTTGGATTTTCAACCTGACCCAATTTTACAATTCTGAGACCCTGGAGTCAGGTCATGCTCCATGTGAAATTTGAGAACCATGGGACCAGTAGTTTTACAGAAGAAGATGTTTGAATATTTGTTTTTAGGTGTTGACGGACACATTGTGTGACGACGCACGACGCACGCCGGACGCATTGGTATGACAATAGCTCACTATGGCCCTTCGGGCCAGGTGAGCTAAAAAGAAGGAGCAAGGTATTTTGAAAAAATAGCCATCAGAGGAGATGGCAAATCCCCCGACCGAAGGCCCCCCGCGCCTTGCTAAACAGAGAGCACTTCAAACCGCATATAAATAGTATACTGTCATTCTTTTATGCTCCTTATTGACATTATCTGTTTAACAGATGCATGATTATCTAACACTCAGACCAAAACAGTATGCCAGATTGCTAAAAAGAGGTAAAATCTCAAATAGCAACCATGTAGACAACGTATTGCATATGATACATTCAACATTTCAAAATGTGTGAATAACTTCTAAAGTACAAGCCCTACAAATCTAATTTTGAGCTCTCTAGTAAGTGAATTTGGACAAAGAATCCAAATCTGGAAAAAAAAAAAAAAAAAAAAATTGTTTTTGGGGGGGGGGGGGGGGGGGGGGGGGACTCGGAAAAGTATGAAAGCAAGAGTTGTCATTCTTGTATGAGACAAACTGTCATGATCTGATCTCAATATCTGTGAAGTATCATAAAAATATTTCAAAGGGTATTCATGTTATGGAGCGGACACGAAATCACACCTAAAACAATGAAGGGGAAATAACTCAAAAACTTAGAAAGCAAGAGTTGTCATTCTTGTTCGCGACACATCAGCATGACCTGTTCTACGTAACTATGAAGTATCATGAAAATATTCCAAAGAATATTCAAGTTATGGAGCGGACACGAAATTACACCTAAAACCATCAAGGGGAAATAACTCAGAAAGTAATAAAGCAAGAGTTGTCATTCTTGTTCGCGACACATCGTCATGACCTGTTCTATATATCTGTGAAGTATCATGAAAATATTTCAAAAGGTATTCAAGTTATAGAGCGGACACGAATTTACACCTAAAACCATCAAGGGGAAATAACTCAAAAAGTAAGAAAGCAAGAGTTGTCATTCTTGTTCGCGACACATCGTCATGACCTGTTCTACATATCTGCGAAGTATCATGAAAATATTCCAAAGGGTATTCAAGTTACAGAGCGGACACGAAATCTGCCAAAAATTCACCAAAGGGGAGATAACTCAAAAATTACAAAAGCAAGAGTTACCATTCTTGCACGCCACACATCGTCATGACCTGTTCTACATAACTGTGAAGTATTATGAAAATATTCCAAACGGTATTCAAGATATGGACCGGACAAGAAAATGTTTACGGAGGGACAGACGGACGGACGGACAGACGGACGGACGGACGGACGGACGCCAGGCTCATCGCTATATCCCCCGAACCTTTCGGTCGGGGGATAAAAATGATAAGTCTCTCCATAAAAATATGGTTTTTGTCTCTTGTTCCCCATTAAGCAATGAAAGAATGCAACAGTGGCACAATCAATGGGATCCTTGCTTAACATTTTTGTACATTGTATTTTTATCACCTGTTAAATGCCTGTTCTTTGTGTTTTTACTTCTTGTACCTCGTGTTTTTACCATGAAATAAAGCTTGTGAAATCAAAAGTAGGACATTTTAGTTGGCAACTAAAATGACCTAGTTATTTTTTCAAAATTTTTATGGTAAACTGGAGGACGTTTTTATTTTTCAAAGCCGGCCAATCACGATAATAATCAAAGGCGAAACTGTAGTTAGAAGCTTGCACCTCACAATAAAATATTTCATGCTGATAGAGCAATGGGGCCTTTAGCTAAAATTTAAAGGCATGAAAACATTAGCCAAAGTTTCTGAAATTCAGCTCAACCCACTCACAAATATTTCAGATTTTCTTGTCTCTAATCTTTGGAAACAAGTAAACAAATAATAATAACACATGACTGTGCATGAGTTGCTGTGCACATAGAGCATGACTGAGCACCAGTGATTTTTTTACCTCTGCATCCTGCATCCTAGATGCATATAATTTGCTGAGGATGCAACATTTTGAAAGGTGTGCATCCACAGGATGCAAAGATTTGAAGCCAAAATTTGCCTGTAACAGCTAGTCCATTGCTACCATTTTATGATACTGAATGACTTTGGCTGTACACACAGTTGTTTGAAGGGTTGCAGAAACCCTGTCAGCGCTCTAGCACCTACATTTCTCAATGGATTTTGAAATAACTTCACACATATGTAGGGCATCACAATATCTCGAGCAAGTTTGACTTTCAGGGTTTTGCGCTCAAGGTCAAGGTCACTGTGGCTATTTTTAGAAAATCTTTGTCATCGCTCTAGCACCTACATTTCTCCATAGAGGTAAAAGATTTCTTAACTTGTGGGTCCTAGGACACATTGAAGTAAATTTGTAAAAGAAACTCTGGGTATTTAAACTTAGTACCTGCATGTGGTTTTGTTTACAAATTGGCTTCTCTGAATGGGTCTCGAAAATGCAAGATTTGGGATGCACAATATTTATAATCAACGAATCCATGAAGGGATGCACAACTTTGAGCTTGGGATGCAAAGATTTTTGGCCTCTTGGGTCCCGGGATGCACAGAAGCAAATTTGTAAAATAATCACTGAGCACCCTGGATTAGTTTTGAAGACTGAGTTTTTGCTGTTCACACATGCCATTTGTTGACGCTTACTTATATTTGTGCTGCAAATCTTGTTTGTGTATTTGAAGTTCTTTCTTGTCACTTTTATTTATCAGGGGTGCTTTTAGTCCTTACTACTAGTAGTCATTGGTCTAAGTTTCGTCAAGTCAGTCTACAGGTCAGGTATTTTTTAATAATAGTCTCATCATTCTTCAAATTTCCTTTATTTCCTGCTTTCTTATTACACAGAAATACAATCATAAGGTACAAGAAGGACACAAGTACTTAAAGCAAACATGACTTACAGATAAACAGCAATTGACAGAATCATTTTAGTTAAATACACATGTTCACATTTTATAATATAGACAAATGTGAGAAACCGATTATACAATTGATAGCTAGTTGGTTTAGTCTTCCCTATGAACCAATGATCGATTGTGATTTTAAACCGATTGCCCACCACTAATGCTGACACTTTCAATGCATTTTTATTTGAAAGTATTCCACAAGGCAGCTGGACACATGTAGCTCAGTCAGTGGCAAGGTTTCCCTCACAACTAGCTTCATAACTTATCTATGCAGTTTCAATGCAAAGTTAAATGCATTAGCACTGGCAAGTCAGAATGGCTGACTGTTGCCTTCCAAGTTGCAGTGGTTTTTACAGAGTATTTTCCAGGCTCTTATACAGCTGAGAGCTAGCCTATTCCAATCTTTCTTCTAGGAGACAAGAATTGTCTCTCCTGCTAGAGCATTGTCACAATACAGAGCTGAATCACAAAAGTGAACACAAATTTGTGGATTCAGTGGAGCATTAAATATAGGTCATGACTTAATTATAATGGCTGGGTTCAGCTTCCCTCTCCAAGATGTAAACATGTAGCAAGTTTCATGAACCTAGACCTTACAGTTCCTGAGAAATGGAGCTAAAACAGAAAGCTTGATGAAAATTGGTAAAGTTAATGAAGCGTAAAATATAGGTCATGATTTATTTATGATAGCTGCGTTCAGGGCTTCCCCCTTCTAGATGTAAACATGAACCAAGTTTCATGAATCTAGCCCTGTTAGTTCCTGAAAAATGGAACTTAACCAGAACACTTGACGAAAATTTGTAAAGTCACTGAAGCGTAAAATATAGGTCATGACCTAACAATGATGGTTGCGTTCAGCTTCCCTCTTCTTGATGTAAACATGAACCAAGTTTCATGACTCTAGCCCTTATAGTTCCTGAGAAATGGAGCTTAACCAGTAAACTTGACGCAAATTTGCCAAGTCACTGAAGTGTAAAATATATGTCATGACTTAATTATGATGGTTGTGTTCAGCTTCGCTCTTCTACATGTACACATGTACCAAGTTTAAAGACTCTAGCCCTTACAGTTCCTGAGAAACAGCGCTTTACCAGAAAACTTGACGCAAGTTTGCAAAGTCACTGAAGCGTAAAATATAGGTCATTACCTAATTATGATGGTTGTGTTCAGCTTCCCTCTTCTAGATGTACACATGTACCAAGTTTAAAGACTCTAGCCCTTATAGTTCCTGAGAAATGGAGCTTAACCAGAAAACTTGATACAAATTTGCAAAGGCAATGAAGCATAAAATATAGGTCATGACCTAATTATGATGGTTGTGTTCAGCTTCCCTCTTCTAGATGTAAACATGTACCATGTTTCAAGACTCTAGCCCTTAAAGTTCCTGAGAAACAGAGCTTAACCAGAAAACTTGACAAAAGTTAACGCCGCCAACGCCTCCGCCACGGAAAAGCAAATTTGCAATACCTATGTTTCTGCTATCGCAGGCGAGACAAAAACCAAATCCTGGTTGACATCATGTGGATGTCTGGTCATAGTGATATCATGGGACTGGCATTTACAAGTCTAGTTTCTTTCCCCAGACTATTAGAGATTGAAACTCCCTTTCAGGTTCCCTGCTGCTGAGTGTGCAGTGGACTATTAAGACTGTAGTTACTAAGTTTACTTCTCTTGTAAGGGCTAGAGACTAGCTTCCCTGATCACAGGTCCTGGTGAATGATGATCCTTTGGTGTATCACCAGGGCTTCCACTAACTTTCAAAATTTGGAAGTCCAGACTTCCATGGTGTCAGATTTGGACGTATTGAGAGAATTTTTGGAAGTCCGAAGTTTTTAGGGATGACTTATGCATGGTTATTTTTACCTCCCCCCCTTACACATCCCTCTCTCTCTCTCTCCCATATTGTAGTGAACTTTTTGTTCTTCGAAGGGAAGCCTAAGCATTTGCGCAGTCTAATCAGAGTCATTCCTGTTTGTTTGTGAAAGTCCTGAGCACTCTAAAAACTGAAGACTTGCCGTTGCACTGTCTGCTAATGCATAATATTCCCTTTCATTGCCGCCAAATGGGCTGTGTCGGAAATACGGTGACTTACTGAACGTATGATGACACGCTTCCACCGTAGAACTCGGTTGTCGCCAGGTCGATGTTCATTATTATTCATGTTAGATGCGAACAAGAAAGACCGGTCTGACTGCTTAGTTGCGCTGGCTGATACGATTGTTAGTTATCGGTGTGTGTACTGAGGTACCGGTCTCACGGTATGACACTGCGCACGGCACGAGTATATACTCGCAGCGGCATCTGTGATCTTCACATCAAAGAGAAAACATGCTTGACCCATAAACGATCAGGTAATTGCATATCAACGCTACCGTATATATAATCGCGTAGACCCTGATCAGAATGCGCTATTTCTGTGCACACTGTACGGCATTATTTTCGCACTGTGTTGCATGACGATACAACTAGGAAATCGGTGAAATGGACGTTTCAGTATTCGTATTTTAATAGTACCATTAATCAAAACAATGTACAGTACCAGAACGTAGACCATATGATTGGTTTGATGCTTAACGTCCACGGTAAACAACTAAGGTCATGTCGGGACGGTCAGTTAACCTAACCACACTATTCCTGGGCAGGCTTAGACCTCCTAAGCGGTTAACCAGTACTAAGTGCACATACTTTCGCCAGTAACTGACAACTGCCCTTCTTGAATCAGCGGAAGGAGAAACGAAAGTATGTGGCCAGACCGGGATTCGAACCCAGGACCTCTGACTTACGAGTCAGGTGCCCTACCGATTGCGCTACCCGGCCCGGCACGTAGATCATAACACGTTGGAAATAGCGGCTATTAATATTAACAGTGTATCTTCGCTTTGAATCAACACTTTTCGCGGAAAAGGTTCGTATTCCTAAAAACTCCATTGACGACAGTATGGATCATGACAAGACCTTCGTTGTAAGGACAAGCGTTAACATGAATGTTATGTTCTTAAAAACTTCGGATAGAGTTTGTCAATTCATGCTTCAGTATTCGTGTATTATGGATACATTCACAAACTTTTGAAGTCGGAATACGCCTTACAAATTCAGGTCAGTTACATTCTTGTGATCGTAAAAATAGATGGACACCAGTACCTTAGATAAGCTTTTGACCCAATTGGGTATTTACCCACTCACTTTTCACCCAATTGGGTATTTACCCACTCACTTTTCATCCAATTGGGTATTTCAGATTTGAATTGGGTATTTGAAATTTCTAAGGGCTAGTGAATTGGGTATCCACGCATTTCAGATTGGGTATTTTTGGATAAGCAAAAGTCTTTGGAAAGTTTCTCAGAGTTCTGCGACATTTGCAGGGGTGGTAACAAGCAAATCTAAAATGGTTTTAGGTTATTTCATACCCCTAAAATCCAGTCTAAAATCACAGCTTCACAGGGTTTCTCTATCATGTTTAAATGCAAAGCAGGGTCAGGTGAAAAAGGGTGCTCTGAAGAAATGAGTTCAAAAAAAAAAATGGGCGCCAAAAAACTAAGTCCAAACCTAAAAAAAATTGGGCATAGGTTCCCCTGTATTTTGTACATTTTTAGTCATCCCCCACCCACTACCATAGGCCAATATAAAGTTTGGGCAAGAATCAGAAGAAAGAGGAAAAGGTGGGTGGAGTACAATTTGGCTCATAATGACTAAGTGTCCATGTCCAAATGCACAGCCTTCTCCCCTATGTTACCTTAGACAGTTAACAAAACAAATACATACCTAAATGTCCTGTCAATTTCCTCCGTCAGACACCCCCACCCCCTCCCCGGTGAACTCCACGGATTTGCATCAATCTCAGGATGTGTTCTGGAGGATTCTAAATCTGGATTAATCCCGAATTTTACCACCCCTGCATTTGATTTCAAACAACGTACAATGTGCAAATGAAAGCAGAAGAGAGGATTACCAAATGCACGCTACTTTCACTTTCAATTTTGCCGACGAGCTGCTTTACGATTGGAGTGCCACTAAGAATGCATCATTGCATGTATTTATAGGATCAAGAATGATATCATTCACTATGGATGTTGGATAAAACTTAGACAGGCTCAGATATCCAGTTATTTTGTTATTCTGTGCGTGGTCCTTAGCTTTTTCCCTGTGTTTAGGGCGACGCCATAACTGTGTATTGTGTCTTGCGTTTACACACAACTGGTTTCCCGAGTATACATCACTCGGATTAATTCATTGCAGATGAAGCGGAGAACCAGCGCAAAGTCATAGAATTTCACGTTGTATAATCAGTTCTCATCCCGCTGGAGAAACACCGTTACGCTCCGGCGAATCACGGAATTGCGTAAAGGAGATTTCAATTGCGTTTCTTTACGCTAAAAAATGATTTTAATTGCGTTTTCAAACATTTAAATTGCGTAAATACGCGGATACGCACCTTATCTAAGGTACTGGACACCTTTCATCCAAAAGCTCAGTCATGGTGATTTGATGTTTTGCAGACTGCCGTAAGAGGTTGAATCTACGAGTGGGCGTTATTTTGATAATCCTTTTGACAGGTAGGCGGTCCGACATGTGTGTTAACTGGTTCAGTGCTCCAAACGGCCAATCTCGATTGGCCAGTAGGCGGTCTTTTTGTCTGGCTGACACCTGCGTTAATCCGATTAATTATGACACGTGCTAGAATTTTAAAGACAGTGGCGATATTTTATACGTGGGGACAAGATCAAACGGCCGTATGTGACAATTATCGGGCGTACGCCAGAGGTCCCATTTCTCGGCGTACGGGAGCAAATCCTGGGCGTAATATACGGCCATACGCTTGTTAACGAAAGCCCTGTATCACCAGTTCTGAGTGAGTGAACTCGGGTTTAATGTCCCACCAACAACGAGGTCATATGGAGACGGGAGCTCAGTTTAAAGTCTCATCCGAAAGACCGGAGAAGCAGGGGATCGATCTTGCGACCCCTGGATGGGTCGTCCGGAGTATTATTCACTACACTACAGCCGCTCCCACACCAGTTCTGATTCTGACAATCTGAGGAAATTACATTGCAGAGATGGGTCCTGCAAAGGGAATCCTGGGCCATGTGGTTCTGGGGCCTGTGTTTTCATACCAAATCAGGCAGAACCAATAAGATTGAAAAGACCAGTGACTAACAGAGGATCTATATTATTAGGAGAATTGATAGCAATCCTCATGGCTTTGGAGTTTGCACAAAATGAGTATGCAAACCGGAAAGTTAGTGGAATCACTATTTTTTCAGATAGTCAGTCCGCAGTTGGGATTCTAACCCTTGGATGGTCAGCAACATCACATAAACAGTCAGTTCAAAATATTCATGTATTAATTTCAGATTTGAAGAAGATGGGGATACAAGTAAATATCAAATGGACCCCAGGCCATGCAGATATTCGTGGAAATAGTATAGCAGATGAATTAGCAAAAGAGGCAGCTGAAGAAGCAGAAAAGTACCCAGAAGATACCCAGTTACTTACAATTTCAGATTTTAAGAAATTTGCTAAACTTACCTGTGTCATGAAATGGCAAAGACGGTGGGATGTAGCTGAGACTGGAAGACATTTATATAATTTCAAACCAAAAGTTTCTTTGAAATTACCTCAGTATATGTTTATGCCTTTCATATCCGAAAAAAATAGCCATCAGAGGAGATGGCAAATCCCCCGACCTAAGGCCCCTTGCACTTTGGTAAACACAGTGCCCTTAAAAACACATATAAATAGTATACGGTCATTCTTTTATGCTCCTTATTGACAATATCTGTTTAACAGATGCATGATTATCTAACATTTAGACCAAAACAGCATGCCAGATAGCTAAAAAGAGGTAAAATCTCAAATAGCAACCATGTAGACAATGTATTGCATATGATACATTCAACATTTCAAAATGTGTGAATAACTTCTAAAGTACAAGCCCTACAAATCTAATTTTGAGCTCTCTAGTAAGTGAATTTGAACAAAGAATCCAAATCTGAAAGAAAATTTTTTTTTTTTGGGGGGGGGGGGGGGGAGGAGGGGGGGGGGAGGGGACTCGGAAAAGTATGAAAGCAAGAGTTGTCATTCTTGTATGAGACAAACTGTCATGATCTGATCTCCATATCTGTGAAGTTTCATAAAAATATTTCAAAGGGTATTCATGTTATGGAGCAGACACAAAATCACACCTTAAACCATCAAGGGGAAATAACTCAAAAACTTAGAAAGCAAGAGTTGTCATTCTTGTTCGCGACACATCAGCATGACCTGTTCGTCGTAACTATGAAGTATCATGAAAATATTCCAAAGGGTATTCAAGTTATGGAGCGGACACGAAATTACACCTAAAACCATCAAGGGGAAATAACTCATAAAGTAAGAAAGCAAGAGTTGTCATTCTTGTTCGCGACACATCGTCATGACATGTTCTACATATCTGTGAAGTATCATGAAAATATTTCAAAAGGTATTCAAGTTATAGAGCGGACACGAATTTACACCTAAAACCATCAAGGGGAAATAACTCAAAAAGTAAGAAAGCAAGAGTTGTCATTCTTGTTTGCGACACATCGTCATGACCTGTTCTACATATCTGTGAACTATCATGAAAATATTTCAAAAGGTATTCAAGTTATAGAGCGGACACGAATTTACACCTAAAACCATCAAGACAAACGGACAAATGGACGAACAGACGGAATGACAAAAACTATATACCCCCTGACATACTTTGTATGTCGGGGGTATAATAATAATTCCTTAAGGTAGACAGTTACTGCAAGATTTGTATCAGAAAAAAATAGAATCTGCCAAAAATTCACCAAAGGGGAGATAACTCAAAAATTACAAAAGCAAGAGTTACCAGTCTTGCACGCGACACATCGTCATGACCTGTTCTACATAACTGTGAAGTATTATGAAAATATTTCAAACGGTATTCAAGATATGGAGCGGACAAGAAAATGTTTACGGACGGACAGACGGACGGACGGACGGACGGACGGACAGACGGACGGACGGACGGACGGACGGACGCCAGGCTCATCGCTATATCCCCCGAACCTTTCGGTCGGGGGATAAAAAAGGTAATCTCACAACTGAGATTAGGGTATTCACTGAATGAGTACAGATTCAAGTTGGGTCTAGAGGACACTCCTAATTGTAGCTGCGGGGAGATCGAAACAGTAGAACACTTCATATGTGAGTGTGTCAGAGACTGATAACCCAAATGTTTGTCCAGACAGGGTTACAGAGTATAAGTGCAGAGACTTTCCTCAGTCTGAATGAGGAAGACAAGGTGTTTAAGGAGCACAGAGAATCCCTCTTGGCGCTGCTGAGTGATTTTATCACCAGCACTAAGAGGTTTCTGAAAAATTAGTAAAAATGCACCCCCCCTTCCCCCCCCCCCCCCCCCCCCCCCCCCCCCAAAAAAAAAATGAAAAAAAAAATAATAATAAAATAACCACTTCAACTACAGTGGGGAAAAAAAAAAAAAAAAAAATTATACCCCCTCCATCTTTGTTGTATCTTGAGACCTTTGCTCTAGATTAATGTGTTGTTAAAAGTTATAATTCAATAAAAATTATTTAAAGATTGTTCTCTGGGTCAAAGATCATTAAGTACCCGGTGGGCATGGCCTTGTACTGAGGTCGATTGACATGACTGACATCAGTGCAACGATATTCCTAACGTTGAGTTTCTGTTGGGTACATTGGTGAGTTATAATTATGATTGAAACAGGTGTTAAATACCCTTGCTAGGTTTATTTCTCATTTCTTTATTACTCCAATACTTTTTTTTTTTTTTTTTTTTTTTACAATATATATATATAGTCTAATTTTTTATTTTATTTATGTATTGATATTAGTATGCAATTATTATTTTTAATATTATTTATTAATTATTCATTTCTTTATTTTATTTTATTATCATTTTATTTTTATTATTATTTTGGGATTTGCTTGCTTCTTATATTTGACATGTATATTGTTTCTTTTTATATGTAATTGTCACATTGTTTATTATTTATTCTATCTCTGTTTTTTTTTTTTTTTTTTTTTTTTTTTTTTTACATCCTGTTGATTTTGATTCATCTTTGTTTGTGTTTCACACATGTAAATTTTATATCCAGTGTGTAACTGTTCTTAATATTATTCATTTATTTCTTTATTTTCTAATTTATATAAACATGATATTGGGTCTTAAATAATTTAAAATGGAATTAGAATTAGGTTAAGTGATTTTGTTGCACACTGCCATTTGAATTTTTAATAGGGATGTAAAATCTATGTTCACAGTCTAGTTGGTGGTGGCATGCAGGTTATGGTAATGTGTCTTTTTCATATTTTATGTTTTGTAGTATATTTCATATTTTATGTTTTGTAGTATACACTGTATGCAGAGCTCCAGATAGAAGGGCATAGCGGGTATGGTTCAGGGTTGGTATTTCTTGTTTGTTCTATTTCAGAATATTTATTGTGGCCCTGCATTGGAGCTGTCTCGGTGAGACATCTCTAATGGGGGGTAACAGCTTGTGTTTTTGCTTCTTAAAGTCTGGAGCACTGAGTATACCTATGTCTACATTTTTTTTTTTTTTTTTTTTTTTTTTTTTTTTGATGCCTGTAAGTAGTGTGTATGGGGATGCAATTTTGTGTGTGTATGTGTGTGTGTGTGTTGTTTCAAAATATAAGCTAAGTCCATTTTAATTGTAATTGATTTTGAATTACCATTTACAAATAGTGGACCTTCCATATGACTTTGGTGTTTGATGAAATTGTTCTGTTAAAGTGAAGATAAAACAGTACTGTTGTTCCGGTCAAAATAAGGCTGAGAGGAGCTGTACTGTTGTTCTCTGTGATTTTGTGTATGGAGGGTTAACTAATAACTATGTAGTCATATATGTTTATAAATTATTCTTAGAGCTTAGCCTATGTCAAATATATGTTAGTGATATGTCAGAAAAATGATCATCAGTTGTCCTCACTATCAAGAGTGAATGGTGAGATTGCCTGTTGATCAAACATTTCTAGAGAGGAGATATGCATATTTGATTTTCCTTTAAAACACTCATTTTTCTGCATGGACTTGAGTGATACTGAAATCAGACAGTTTATAGATTAACAATTATGGTTTGGTATTGTTTAAGGTACCAGGACTGTTGTAGATCATATATTTCAACATGTCAAGTTGATGAATAGGAAGAATTTCGCTACAAAATCTGATTTTCAAAAAAATGCTCATTATACTCCATGGACTTGAGCTAGTTGAAAATCGTACAGGATACTCTGAGTAAATGCAAAGAAGGATCATAATAGTGCAGTAAGCTGGCCTTGTTTTTTACAGAACTCAATGTGGCTTCGGAGTCAGTAATCCAGTTTCTCAACAGTGTGTTTTGTGTATCTTAAATTTAAGACGTGAAAAGAACATTCGGCGCACCACCTACTACGCGAGTACAAGTGTGTTAAATATACCTAAAGAAGAATACCTAGAGAAACATACCTGAGAGATCACTACGGCCAATTGGGGCTTAGTAACAACCAACCAACCAAGAGGCTGGTTAAAGAAGCTGTCCATAAAGCTGAACCCTTCATGACATGTAGATATTCAGATAGCTTCTATTCAAAATATTAAGGGCAATATCCTGTTATCGTCCCAGCTGGGACGATATTTTTGGGGGTTGATCAGAAGATACGAAAACACCTGTAAAATAGTATTTTTTCATGATCTGTGTCACTAGACGCTTGATACCTAAAGATAAACGTATTACGTCACAAAATGACAGATGTCATAAAGAAAGTCACTTATTCCATAACACCTCCCTTTGACTTCGTCAATATATTTTTCGTTACATGACTATATTTCAAGATGTATCACATGGAATGCATAAAACTCCAATGCAGCTTATGCCATAATTACTTATATAGATTTTAATATATATCGGCCAAAAACGGAATAAACTGCATCATTTCATCAATACAATTAAATAGAACAAAGTCACAAATGCATTTTATTCGTAAAAATATGGCTATAAGGCAATATGTTGGACTCGGAATGAACTACATACATGTCTTACTGCAAAAACACCAATGCAGTTTAATCCGTAATATGACATAATAGACGGAATCAACTGCATCAGTGTATCAGTGCAATAAGGACAAAGTCATAAATGCATTTTATTCCGTACAACTATGACCATCAGTCAATATGTAGGACAAGGCATGAACTGCATACATATCTTACTGCAAAACACTAATGCAGTTTATTCCGTAATACGGCATTATAGACGGAATGAACTGCATACATGTCTCACCGATTCCAGTTACATAGAATGAACTCGCAAATGCAACTATGGCTATATTAAAGTCAAAATGTATAACATGGAATGAACTGCATATCTATCTTACTGCCAAAAACATAAATGCATTTTATTCCGTAATGACTTCTTGACGGAATAAACTGCATCAGTGTACATAGGACAAAACCACAAATGTATTTTTTCCGTACTATGGCTATAAGTCAATATGTATGACATGGACATTACTGCACATAGATGCCTTACTGCAACAACACCAATGCAGTTTATTCCGTAATAAGAGGGACGCCAAGCCCCGTTTTCTGCAATAATGTCTCTCTATATATATAATCCTGTTATCGTCCCAGGAAAGCAAATTTAGCATACAAAATGCATTGGAATTAACGTCCCTGGGACGATACTTTCTCACTACCTTTTATCTCTGAAACGAGATGCAATTTCAGTAGCGAACATTTTAAGACACTTGTCTACCCCAAAAGATTGCCAAGCCCCGTTTTCTTCAATAATATCCCCCCAAGAAAACCCTCTTCCCGGGAATTCTTCCCTTGCGAGGCACTGTAACAGTGTCTCTCTATATATATAATCCTGTTATCGTCCCAGGAAAGCAAATTTAGCATACAAAATGCATTGGAATTAACGTCCCTGGGACGATACTTTCTTACTACCTTTTATCTCTGAAACGAGATGCAATTTCAGTAGCGAACATTTTAAGACACTTGTCTACCCCAAAAGATTGCCAAGCCCCGTTTTCTTCAATAATATCCCCCCCCAAGAAAACCCTCTTCCCGGAATTCTTCCCTTGCGAGGCACAATAACATTCAGTTTGAAAGAGTGTCTCTCTGTATATATATAATCCTGTTATCGTCCCAGGAAAGCAAATTTTGCATACAAAATGCACTGGAATTAACGTCCCTGGGACGATATTTTCTTACTACCTTTTAGCTCTGTAACAAGATGCAATTTCAGTAACGAATATTTTAAGACACTTGTCTACCCCAAAAGATTGCCAAGCCCCGTTTTCTGCAATAATATCCCCCCCAAGAAAACCCTCTTCCCGGGAATTCTTCCCTTGCGAGGCACTATAACATTCAGTTTGAAAGAGTGTCTCTCTATATATATAATCCTGTTATCGTCCCAGGAAAGCAAATTTAGCATACAAAATGCATTGGAATTAACGTCCCTGGGACGATACTTTCTTACTACCTTTTAGCTCTGAAACGAGATGCAATTTCAGTAGCGAACATTTTAAGACACTTGTCTACCCCAAAAGATTGCCAAGCCCCGTTTTCTTCAATAATATCCCCCCCCCCCCCCCCCCCAAGAAAACCCTCTTTCCGGGAATTCTTCCCTTGCGAGGCACTATAACATTCAGTTTGAAAGAGTGTCTCTCTGTATATATATAGTCCTGTTATCGTCCCAGGAAAGCAAATTTTGCATACAAAATGCATTGGAATTAACGTCCCTTTGGACGATACTTTCTTACTACCTTTTAGCTCTGTAACAAGATGCAATTTCAGTAATGAATATTTTAAGACACTTGTCTACCCCAAAAGATTGCCAAGCCCCGTTTTCTGCAATAATATCCCCAAAGAAAACCCTCTTCCCGGGAATTCTTCCCTTGCGAGGCACTATATAACATTCAGTTCGAAAGGGTGTCTCTCTATATATATATAATCCTGTTATCGTCCCAGGAAAGCAAATTTAGCATACAAAATGTATTGGAATTAATGTCCCTGGGACGATACTTTCTTACTACCTTTTATCTCTGAAACGAGAAGTAATTTCAGTAGCGAACGTTTTAAGACACTTGTCTACCCCAAAAGATTGCCAAGCCCCGTTTTCTTCAATAATATCCCCCCAAGAAAACCCTCTTCCCGGGAATTCTTCCCTTGCGAGGCACTATAACATTCAGTTTGAAAGAGTGTCTCTCTCTATATATAATCCTGTTATCGTCCCAGGAAAGCAAATTTAGCATACAAAATGCATTGGAATTAACGTCCCTGGGACGATACTTTCTTACTACCTTTTATCTCTGAAACGAGATGCAATTTCAGTAGCGAACATTTTAAGACACACTTGTCTACCCCAAAAGATTGCCAAGCCCCGTTTTCGGCAATAATATCCCCCCAAGAAAACCCTCTTCCTGGGAATTCTTCCCTTGCGAGGCACTATAACATTCAGTTTGAAAGAGTGTCTCTATATATATAATCCTGTTATCGTCCCAGCTGAGGTGCGGGGGTAACGTCGATATGAGAATTGAAATATGAAAAGGAAAGCAAATCAAAATGCATCACGGTATGGTCAAATTTCAATTTTGTTTTGATCAAGCGTCTGACTGATCCTGATCGGTTTCCGCTCTCCAAAACTCTATGTTTTCGGACTAATTTTTTGTACTGAAAATTAAAGTCCCAGCTGGGACAATAACAGGATATTGCCATATTAAGCAAACACCACAAGCTAAAGAGATGCCAAGGCAGAGAACTGATTACTAGATAATTAATAATAGTACGGATTTCTAGTGTTTAACGAATATTCAATACAATAAACAGTATCGGATAAATTGTCTAACTTCTTCCAGTTTCTGAAGGACTTCTGACGCTGTCATAGCCTCGACTTCTTCTCCGCTTTCACCATCCATGTCATCAAGAGCGTCTAAAGCTGATGACATTGTGGAACTTTGTATTTTTAATGCAAATGATCTAAAAGTCGCATTTAATTTCCCGCAAAAATTGTCTCACTAACTTCCGGCATTCTACTAGTTGCATAGATACCGTGCGATAGTTTGTGCTCCCCCTTCAAAGGAGTACCTACTGACCTTCAACTTCAACTTCAATGTGGATTCTTGTCAAAATCCGCTAGGCAGACATCTCGACAAGGGTTAGAATTTGTGCACGCGTGACGTCAGACGTTCCAATCAATATAAAGAAACTCGGGTGTGAATGTTAAGTAAAAATGTCCAACATGTATTTACACTGTACATATCTACCTTGGCTTACACTCTTGATGTGGGCTGGACAGCCAGCTTGAAGCTGTCCAGGCTCTGAAGGTTGGTTATGGATCCAGGGAGTTGGTTCCATGGAGTCACAATCCGTGGAAAGAACGAATGTTGATATATGTTCAATTTACAATGATACGGAATGAAACGGATACAATCAACATACCGGGGCTGTATAAAATGCAGCTTTTTATGCAGCTATATAAAATATAAAGGAAAACAAAGCCACTATAGAAATGGTAGGGAATGCAGCCAATATAGACTTAGTAGGAAAAGAGGGTCTCCCTAAAAAGCGTCAAGAAGCGACAAGAAGTGTCAAGAAGCGACAAGAACATATTTCTGCCAATTATTTATTATATTTATTATCTAATTACATCTGAATTGATAAAATTGAGTAATTTGGCCATTTTTCATTGGTATTTTATTAGAAAAACCAACGAAATTTGCAAAAACATTGCGCGCGTAACAAGCGTCAAGAAAATTTTGAAGCATATTGGAGCGTCAAGAACTGTTCACAAGACTGTGCTATGAACCCTGATTCGCATGTAGTAATTTTAATAATTTTAAATCTTATTTCCTCAGAGAAAGAAATATATTGGCACTTAAGATTACATTCCATACAGTTATACGATGCATTTTCAGTTTATAGCCCTGCAGTCAAGAAAGCGTCAAGAAATTCTGAGGCCCAGTTTCAGCGTCAAGAACTTTAACATGACTTCTACAGTATTGATTAAGATTCACATTTCATGCTCTTTGATGTTATTTCCAAAAGTGACTTTTGTCAAGATTTTGGACAAAAGGACAGTTCCTTTTCTTTTGCATTTAGGCCTGTAGTCCGATGCTAGAATAGCGTCAAGAAAATTTTAATGCCCTCTTGAGCGTCAAGAAATTTTTGAAGCCCACTTAAGCGTCAAGAACTTTTACATGACTACTTTAGCATAAAGCAAAATTCGCATTTCATGCTCTTGGATGTTAATTCCTCAAATTTATTTTTGGTTCAGATTTCGGATGACAGAAAGATGATTTTCTTTTCCTTTCATCTTTAGTCCAATGCTAAAAAAGCGTCAAGAAAAACTGAAGTATACTTGAGCGTCAAGAACTTTTGCATGGCCTCTATAGTATAATCATGACTCGCATTTCAGGCCCTTGAATGATATTTCCTCAAATTTAAGTTTTGTCAAGATTTTGAACTCAAGCCTTGCAGTTGCATGTTATTTCTTAAGTTAGACCTATTATCAAAAGCTAAAAAAGCGTCAAGAAAAAAAAATGAAATTCGCTGGAGCGTCAAGAACTTTTGCATGACTGAATTTGTATAGATCAAGACTTCCTCAGTACACACCGAGATTTGCATTAATAAAGTTTATTAATTTGGAATGTAATTTCCTCAGAATGCCATGTTTTCTAAATTTTAGATGACATAAATGAGCCGCGATGCGAGAAAACCGACAAAATGGTTGTGCGCCCAGTGCAGACTCAGATCAATCTGGGCATCCGCCCAGTCTGATCAGAGTCTTCGCTGCCCGCATGGACCTACCTTAGAACCTTAGCTAACCTTTACGCGCTTAGCGAAGAGACTGCTCAGACTTGTCGGATGCCCAGGCTGATCTGAGTCTTCGCCATTTTGACAAAGGGGGAAAACTTTGTTGGAGCAAACATTAATTTTGACAGACAAAGCAGAGTGTGAGGCTCAATGTATGTCAAATTAGAAAAGAGGGTATAGTTGTTTTTTACGTCATTTTTACAAAGGGGAAAAACTTTAGTGCCTGAGAAGTGAGTTGTTTCCTTTGAATTCCTGTTTGCTTCCTGGATAAAAAAGCATTTTTAAATATGGTCTGCTCAAAGGCAACAATTGCGGCTCCGACTTCTTCGTGTGGGTAGAGTTCTTCCGTCCTTTTATTATACAAAAGGAAAAACTTCTTTATCCAAGGAAGCAAGAACTGCCTTTTTGCTTCCTTGGATAAAGCTTTTTTAAAGGAGGTCTGCTCTAAAAGGAAAGAATTTGCTCCTAGATGAGCAATTTCTTTCCTAGGAGCAAACTCTTTCCCATAAGAATTGACCCTCATTAAGAGGGAAGGAAAATTGCAATTGCTTTCCTTGAAGGTGTACCAAATCACCTTAAGCACATATGGAAATATGTTACTTACTTTCGTTTTCATAAAATAGTAAAAATACAATGTACATGCGTGGATTCCCAATCACTATCCCTTCAATGTTTATATAGCAGGAATAGACGGGAAACCAGAACAAGATTTTCTTTTTCTTTCTTTCTTTGGGCGGGGGGGGGGGGAGGGGGGGGATTTAATATTTTTCAGACCTGGGGTAATTGTAATCTGTAATCGTGATTACTTGTCATCGATTACAATTTCTGAGTAATCATGAAGTAATCTGTAATCGTGCATTTTTATGATTACAAGTAATCGTAATGTAATTAATCACATTACAAAATGGGCTGTAATCATGATTACTTTATGATTACATTTTGATTACTTTGATTCATTTTCAGTAATGAGAAAAGAAGATAAAAAAAAGAAAACTTGCTCTTCTTTTTAATAGTTAAAAGAAAAGACTTTTGCAAAATAATAACAGAAAGCAGTTGATTGTTCAAAGTGTCTTCAAACTGAATAAGACAGAAAAAAAACTGATCTAATTTGTGTACAAAAGGCAGCAGACCAAATTCAGAAACTGACAGAATTCCCAATATACTTTTGTGGGGAGTAAAATTTAAGCAGTATCATAGTTAAAAATATGCACTTTTTAACCATTTATTACTGGTAGACTCTTCTATCCTCACAAACTGGATAAGTCCATTTAGCAGTTAAGGGTGACTGGCATATTTTTATGCCCCCGCCACGAAGTGGGGAGGGGCATATAGTTTTGCCCTTGTCCGTCCGTACGTCCGTCACACTTTGTAGTACTGTTCTTGTCTCCGCAACTCCTCCTACAGTATTTGATGTAGGGAGTTTAAACTTGCAACACAGTTCAGACATGCATTGAACATGTGCATAAAGGAAACAGAACTTTGATTTGGGTCTTTATTGCAGAATTATGTCCCCTTGGATAACATACATATTTTGACCATATGTCACACATAGTACTGTTCTTGTCTCCGCAACACCTTCTACAGTATTTAATGCAGGGAGTTGAAACTTGCAACACAGTTCAGACATGCATTGAACATGTGCATAAAGAAACAGAACTTTGATTCAGGTCTTTATTGCAGAATTATGTCCCCTTGAATAACATACATATTTTGACCATATGTCACACATAGTACTGTTCTTGTCTCCTCAACTCCTTCCACAGTATCTGATGCAGGGAGTTGAGACTTGCAACACAGTTAAGACATGCATTGCCAGAGACACACCGACACATGTTCCACAACGAGTCCTTTTCCGAGGGGAAGCCGCTGTCCAAGAACAGTGTGGAAGCGGCAACATTCATGGAACACACTGACGTTACAATCGTCCAGCTCCGAAGGAAGGGAAAACCAAAGGACTGCATCGGTGTGACAAGCAGAAGCTGGGAGAAAATCAAAGTGACGAAGGGACCGGGCAGCAAAATCCATCATGCTGCCCACTGGGCTTTCTGGCACGAAAAGTTCAAGGCAGCACCAAAGCCGGAATGCCAGCTCGCAGCCATCAGGGAAGCAGTAGAGATCTTCAGGGACAAGAAGCTGACGTACACCAGCCCGATGGATCCAGACAAGCCCTAGTCACAAGAAACTTCTTTGCTGCCACATCGCAGCAATCAACGCGGCCCTGGGAGAAAGCATCATCGACAGCCAGGGCCGCTTCCGACCTACTGACCTACTTCTTTGCCAACACCGACACGCGGCCCTAAAGGAAAGCAACGACACTACAGCGACATCACAGCCTCACAGAACAAGAACACGCAAAGACAGAAAACATCACCAGCACCACATCAACGACAGACGCAAGACCTGGACGGACTCCGGATGCCCCAGGGTGGATATGATGCTCTAGTGGCTCTTGGCCCTGGGGACCAACATCCGATACGACTAACCTGAAGAACAACATTTATGAGCCAACTTATTAACTTTCAATTTTTTGCCAGACTTAGGGTGGGCAAGAAAAAGATGAAAATGAAAAATGAAATATATAGTGATAGTTAAATCGTTTTGAAATAAATAAATTTACAGGAAGTGTTTGGCCCCTTGCTTTGAATACTTTGAACTAGTCTTTCACAAGCAATTTTATGACATTGGAGACAATGTAGAATCATATTTCTGATGTTTGAAATAAACATGTTAAATAAGTGAGAGAGAAAATATATTGAAGCATGAGCTTTAAATTTAGGACCTGACTCATAGCATTTATTGAATTTCTCAAACTTCATAAATAGCATACAGTCACTGTATGCACATTACATGTAACTGCAGACTGCTAAATAAATTTCATTCAGATTAAAAAGTAAGTCAAGTTCTTCAGAAGTTATTTCAGTCTTACCTATTAACTCACATGTAAGCCACCAATTATTTGCTGATTTAGGTATAAATTAGTCTTTTTGAATATAGTTTTTGCACTAACACAGTCATGATCTTTCTGTACACTTGTATTATGTAATCACATGTAATCATAAAGTAATCATGATTACTTTGCAAAGTAATTGTAATTGTAATCAATTACATTGAGAAAAAAAGTAATTGTAATGTAATCTGTAATCATGATTTTAAAAAGTAATTGTAATTGTAATCGATTACATTGGCATGTAATCGGCCCCAGGTCTGAATTATTTTTCAGAACTTGTTTTCTCTAATTTTACCAGTTACATGGCTCAAAATATGCACATCAACCCACAATGTATTACCAAAACGAGAAGGTGGAACCGCTTTTTACAATGATTAGAGTTTATGCGTTTTTTACCGCTGATAGGACCATGGCGACCCCAATTGTGCTGGTTATTTGTTTCATCTACCTTATGAAAGAAAGCAATAAAGAAAGAAAGAAAGAAAGAAAGAAAGAAGTCAAAAATAAAAGTCAGCACTTAAGCTCTGAAGTAATACAAGCCAACTGACATTAATCAAGTTAAAATTAAAAAATCACAAGACATTGAGCCGCTCGACCGATATGACTCAAATTTGAGTGATAGTAATTAGCTTGCGGATCTATTGATGGCACACGCCATCTAATTGTTTTCAGCTCTAAATGTTTTCAGCAAAAAATCTGTGGTTTATCATTCCTTTTTTTTTTTTTTTTTTTTTTTTTACAAAAAAAATAGTGCTTAGCTTCAATCTAATTCATTTTATTTATTTAAAATATTTTCTAATATTTATTATAACGGTGGTTAAGTTGTTAATATAGGGGAGAAAACTATTGATATAATTCATTTCTTCTCATTACAAGATTCGCCTACCGCTGAATTTATAAAGTCAAAAAGAAAAAAGGAATTCTTCATTTTTATTTTTTGCATAAGCTGGTCCAAGAATGAATCCAATTTTTCTTCGAAGGCCGAAAACCGACTCTGCGGATGCCCAGACTGATCTGAGTCACAGGATCTGAGTAGGATCTTTTTCATTTTTTGTGTGTGTGTGTGGGGGGGGGGGGGGGCGGGGCAATTCTCTTGTCTTACAGAAGAGGTTATTGCACAGGCCTGTAATTATAGGTTACCATATACGTAATTTCTTGTCGCTTTCTATCATGCCGAGATCACAGGGGGGGGGGGGGGTCACTTGGTCTTTAAAGGGGTACAGATGTGCCGCTGGAACTCTGATAACCCACCCTATTCATGTATAACACAAATGCCAAAATATATACCTATTCATGTATTTTGTATCAAATTTGGACCCTATTCATGTATACTGCAGAAAAAGTGCTTAGATTAGCTCATGAATTTGCCATTAAGCCCTGAAGAAAATTCAAGACATTAGTATGCTGGGAACATTTGTTCTCTGTTTGATAACACAAATCAGATAACAGTCAAGCTCACATGGTATAGAAAGTGTGAAGATTTTTCACAGTGACCTTTACAAGGTATCTCTTTATCCATCATTACTACCACATGCCAGACTCCCATAATGTTTTGATAATCAGATAAAGTTGTCAAACTCCTTGTATCTTTGCAGTAAAATAAACAAAAACTGCTTAAACTGCAAACATATTATAGGGATAAATAAATACCAGCACTTTATGTACTGTTACAATCACAGTCTAGAATGAGTGATGAGGTCAAACAGAATCTGCTGCTGTATGTGTGGCCAGTTGCTCTTGTGTGCTGGACTGATAAGCTGGCTTCAGGTAGCTAATGAACTGGGGCTAGCAAACTAAGAGATACTTTCTACCAGAGCAAGGGTTCTGATTGGTTAAAATCAACTGCGATACCTCTGTAATAAGATAAACAGACCTGGGAATGAACCAACGGTCAAATTGCCTCTTGCAGAAAATTGGCCTTCCGATAAAGAATTTGCATGCATACAAAGGGGAAAGTTGTAAACTTGAAAAAGTGTGTGAATGGCATTTGAAGTGTGCTGATCTTATTCCACAGTATATAAGCCCAACCATGTAACCCTAATGCATCACCCAAGGTTGACATATAAAGTTAGATATACAGCGAGACTGATCAAGTTTTATCTTCCATAAAATGAAATGCCAGACTGCCTTTTCTCAGGACAGGTTCTTAATTGTTTAGTTTAGGGGCAGTATAAACCCATTAAGGTGCGGCATGTTCTATTCTCTAGCCCGGCCTGGCCTGGCCTTGCTTGGCCCGATTACGCAAAATGACATAAGAGCTTATCTGACGACGTAACACATGGGACCAGGCCAAGCCAGGCCAAAATATCATTTGAAGAATTATACTTAATGTATTATTTAATTAGAGGAGCCACTGTTGCAAATGCTGATAAACTAACAAAATAATCAAGCATAATGGCCATAAAAATTACCATGGCAGTTTGAACAAGCTCCTTTGGGAGAAGATAATGCAGTCTGTTGAAACAAATTAGATTTTAAGTTCTGAGTGTTGAGAGGGTATCTGTGTGTATTTGTTGGCCTGGTCTGATCTGGCCCAAAGTGTTATATCATCAAATAAGCTCTTATGTCATTTGGTATAATCAGGCCAGCCCAGGCCAGGCCAGGCCGGGCTAGAGAATAGAACATGCCTTAAGGTGCCAGTTTAGCATTCTTGACATAAATAATGGTTTCAGCATTGGAAATTCACAGATACTAATCGCCAATGATATAGCAGAAAAATAGCCTCTTCTGGTAGAAGCATGTCCCTATAGGCCAAAATGCACTTTGGCAGCCCCTGTTTATTAGCTGCCTGATGGCTTTTATACACAGAGCTTGGAGAAATAAGACCTATTCGTGTATATTAGTCTGTAAAATCATACCTATTGGTGTATCTGGCAGATAAAAAAAGTAGGGCTATTCCAGCGGCACATATATACCCTGCTTTATAATGGAAGTGACCCCCCGTGGCCGAGATTGAGTCTTGGAAGTACTTAATAAGATTTGTTTTAAAAAAAGCTTTCAAGTTATTCTACTAATACAAATTCGCGGTTTTGTTGAAACTATCTGATTGTGGTTCTCGATTTTCTTGTCTCTTTTCCTGTGTTCTCTTTGGTATGGCGTATAAGATGATCGATGCCATAGGGGCGGGGGAGGGGGTGGGGGCGGACTGAGGGGAGTGAAATTACATGGATTTCAACATATAACTGTCTAACTCCTTATTGAGGTTTAACGGGTATCTGGTAAAAGTAGAAGTGATGAAGATTCTTACATAGAACATATCAACGATTTTCTTGGCGCTTGGCTGTACTATCACTGCATATCATGTGGCTTCTTGCCGGCATGACTTATAAAGTGGAAAACATTTGAGTTGATACATACATAAGAATTCTACTCCTATTAACTATGTGAAGGGTATCTTGTAGATGTATATCTAATAAAAAGAGCTATTTTTGGTAACACAGAACAACAATTTAATTTGAGAGAATATTTGCTTGACGCTTGTCCGTACGGTTCGGTTCCAGTTTTACATGAGGTTTCTTGCTGGTATGACTTATATGAGCTGATAAGTATTTATAAATACCACTCTTATCAGAGGTTTGATGGGTATCAGGTAGACGTGGATTTTCTTGACGCTTGCTCGTACTGTGCGTGGTTTCTTGTCGCTTTGACTTATAGATCGGGGGCAAACCAGGCACAATAAGCGCATTTTTAAAAGAATAATATTATTTATTTACTATTTAGCAATATTTGGTGTAAACATAGATAATAAAAGTGTGATTCAACACTTCTTACTGTTGCTAGTATATGAAATATTTTCTTGACGCTAAGTCTAAAATACCGCTCGCGTCATCGGCCGGCGCGTTTGTTCCATAAAGGCTCTTTTTGCCTTCTTATATATTATATGGCCCTTGAATTATATTCTAAATATAACTAATGTCACATTCTATTGAAAAAATAATATATAAACGACAAAACATTACTTAAATATATTCTTGACGCTTCTTGACACTTCTTGTCGCTTCTTGTCACTTCTTGTCGCTTCTTGACGCTTCTTGACGCTTTTTAGGGAGACCGGGAAAAGGTGTTAATAGGCCTTTTGTTGGTTGTTAATCAAGTGTGAAATGACTGCAGATATAGTCAAAAAGTGTAGTTTCTTGGGGGGAAAATGGAGTTGATATTGTTTTAAGCATTTAATACATTCTGTTTTGTTTTTGTCACATGTATTATATATATACATCTCGCCATAAGTTTAGCATATTTCAACTCCGTAGGTCCCTTGTTACAAATTCTGCAGAAAATTTGCAAACTAATAAACGATGATTTAATTTATAGATTTGGAAAGATGGAACACTTAAACGTATGCCTTTTGACATTTATTCCAATTTATCAGGTTGAAGAATTTTTTCGGGCTGACTTTTTTGTGTAAAATACTATTTTTATTTTCTAATTTTCTGCATATCAAAATGTCGGGTCTGAGTTACTGAGAGGATAAACTATGCATTTTTATGTTAAGTTTAAAACAACAGCCTGAAATCAGAGTTTGTAAAGAAAATATTAATAGCCTATTTCATATCTTTGATAATTGTTTAATTCATTTTTCTGTTATTGGTATTATTTTTATAAACTATAATATTATAATTACTTATGCTAAAAATGTAAAAATTAATTACCATATTATCAATAATTATATGTAAATGTTGCTTACCAAGGTATGTCAATGGAACAGTGTGTATAATGAAAAATGCTCAGTTCACCATTGATAACCAACAAAATAAAATAAAATAATTATAATCTAACTCTCTGGATGAAAAGTGGCCAGATAAGGTTCCGAAAGAGCCAGTCGACCTATGTATACTCCGCCCGAATTAATCATTTTGTTGAAATAGACAGATATGATAAACATATGCTTTATAATTTTTAAAATAAGAAATGGCAAAAATATATGCCGTAATAAACATAAGAACAGTTGACAGTTATTAACTATTTTGTTATCAATAGTTTCCTTTGAATTTCATTTTCTTGTAAATGTATTTCTCTTAGGATTACTTGGCAGTAATTCTAACTTTTGTTAGTAATTCTTCTTCAGAACAGAGAAGCTTTCATTTTCATGCAAAATAAATACATACGGGATCTTAATAATGACTCTTAATGTATCTGTGTACATAAAGTACATGTTGTTCTTGAAAAAATACTTTAAATAGTTTGTTTATACAGGTAATTATCTGACGTGTGCCAAGATTATCTAGGTGTGAAAACAGAACAGTCAAACATCACTTGGGATCTGTCAATCAAAATGGATACAGTAGCCAATCAGATTAATTGTTGCTACTACATTTGTTGTGTATTAGTATGATGAAGTATGATGCACTTTTGTACAATTAATTATTTAATACTGTTATAAAATTAATTATTATTGCTGTAATAATACAAAATGCTAGTGTATCAACATGACCAAAAGGCTGAAATATATTCCCTTATTTACTAAATAAATATGGTAACATACTAAATTAATTAAGTAGGAAACTGTTAAAAAATTACAGTTTTTAGTCTGATATTTTATTTGAAAAATTCTGAACACATCAATATTCAACCATCCATCCGGCCATCCGAAGTTCAAGGCTACAGACTTTGAAATTTCGCGCATGAAAGTGGCATTAAAGTTCTATGTGCTGTTATTATAATTCCTTATATTTCTGAAATCGAAAAAACAGTCCTTTTTGGCTAGCTCTGCTTTGGAGTTTGATAAAGATTGTCTGTCTGTTAATCTGTCTATCTGACCATTAAGCGATGACACTGTCCGGGACCATTCGTAAGCCCTTGCTCACTTGGTCAAAAATAATTTCTATAAATCCACTTTTGTACTTAACACCATTTATTCTGCATGTTGACGGCTATATAGAGGATCTTACATGAGTGCTCATTTATTATTGAATTTATCAAACGAGTTGGGGAAAAAGATAAGATGCGAGGCTACGCCAAGCATCTTATCGGTCTTCCCCAACGAGTTTAATAAAGTCAACAATAAAGTTTAATAAAGTCAACAATACAGGAGCATGAATGCGCCCCCCCCCCTGACAAGACATGGAACTTTGTGTGGACTTTGCCAATTTTATTCTAGCAAAATATTGCGTTTTATGAATGAACGCTTTGTCTCTTTCACTCCTTGTAAATTATTAGACACTGACTTTCTCTGTTAACTCTAATAAGTGCTTATACTTTTATAGAAGAGAAAGATATGCACAAACTTTTCGGCACCAGGCCTCACATACTATAGCAAAAGGGCCTCTTGGATACTCTTCACATTTCAACCAGTAGCAGAAGTACCAACCAGTGGCAGAAGTATCAAAGTTTCTGTCTCGCCTGCAAAGCAGAGGCGACACATGAAACTTGGTTCATGCTTACATCTGGAAGAGTAAATCTCAAACCCATCATCAACATTGAGTCTTGACCTACATTTTACGGTTGACTGACTTTGCAATTTTTTGTCAAGTTTTCGCTTTTAGGTCTGTTACTCAGAAACTATAAGGGCTAGAGCCATGAAAGTTGGGTCATGCATTCATCTGGAAGTCTTCATCGATATTGAGTCTTTACCTACATTTTATGGTTGGCTGACTTTGCAATGTTTTGGCAAGTTCACGCGTTTAGGTCTGTTTCTCAGAAAATGTAAGGGCTAGAGCCAAGAAACTTGGTTCATGCATACATCTTCGTTGATTTAGCTCTGTTTTGTGACAAATCGCCAGCAGGCGAGACGCCGCATTCCGGGGAATTCTTGTGTTATAGATCTCTACAATTGTCAGGTCATGCAACAGGAAGCCACTGCGGCTTCGCACATAATTATCAGTGACTGCCGATTAATTAATTTTATAATTTTTGCGAGTACGCATACGATTTACTGTTTTTCTTGAATACTGCGTACCATGACTGTGCATACTGAATACTCTCTAATTTGGGCTGAATACTGCGTACGATTTGGGGGGGGGGGGGACACCCTCATTTAAGAACGGATGATCTATGCAGGAAAGCAAAGAAGAAGTCACAGATATTTTTCCCACTTTGTTAAATTGGGGGCATATTTTTCATATCAAAGTGATCACCCTCAGAGATGCATGCTTTCAGATTGAAATGTTTGCGTCTACAAAGTAAACGGTCAGGCTATGTCCCTGTATGTATCATAACAATATCGTGCGCAGAAGACAACATTCATTTATTATGTTAGCTGGTAAAGTGTTAATGAATAATGAAAAAGGTAATAAAATGATTATGATAAAAAAAATATCAGTTTCAGCTTTTCCTTTATTATAATGCTGGATTTTTCAATTTTATTTAAACAAAAAAAAAAAAAAATAAAGATTAAAAGAAGACAAAAAAATAATGGTGATAGAAAAAAATATCCCCCCCCTTTTTTTTAGCTCACCTGAGCCTTTAGGCTCAGGGTGAGCTATTGTGATCACCAAGTGTCCGTCGTGCGTCGTCCGTCGTGCGTCGTCCGTCGTCAACAATTTGCTTTAAATGACATCTTCTCTGAAACCGCTGGGCCTAGGGCTTTGATATTTGGTATGAAGCATTGTCTAGTGGACCTCTACCAACTTTGTTCAAATGGTGGCCCCAGGGTCCAAAATGGCCCTGGGGCAGGGGGTCTTGAGTTTGAAACTAAAAAATACTTAAAAATCTTCTTCTCCAGAACCGCTTGGCTCAGATGCTTGAAATTTGGTATGTAACATTGCCTAGTGGTCCTCTACCAAGTTTGTTTAAATGGTGGCCCCAGGGTCCAAAATGGCCCTGGGGCAGGGGGTCTTGGGTTCGAAACTTAAAAATACTTAAAAATCTTCTTCTCCAGAACTGCTTGGCTCAGATGCTTGAAATTTGGTATGAAGCATTGTCTAGTGGTCCTCTACTAAGTTTGTTCAAATGGTGGCCCCAGGGTCCAAAATGGCCCAAGGGCAGGGGGTCTTGGGTTCGAAACTAAAAAATACTTAAAAATCTTCTTCTCCAGAACTGCTTGGCTCAGATGCTTGAAACTTGGTATGTAACATTGCCTAGTGGTCCTCTACCAAGTTTGTTCAAATGGTGGCCCCAGGGTCAAAAATGGCCCTGCGGCAGGGGGTCTTGGGTTTGAAACTAAAAGATACTTAAAAATCTTCTCCAGAACTGCTTGGCTCAGAGGCTTGAAATTTGGTATGAAGCATTGTCTAGTGGTGCTCTACCAAGTTTGTTCATATGGTGGCCCCAGGGTCCAAAATGGCCCTGGGGCAGGGGGTCTTGGGTTCGAAACTTAAAAATACTTAAAAATCTTCTTCTCCAGAACTGCTTGGCTCAGATGCTTGAAATTTGGTATGTAACATTGCCTAGTGGTCCTCTACCAAGTTTGTTCAAATGGTGGCCCAGGGTCCAAAATGGCCCTGGGGCAGGGGGTCTTGGGTTTGAAACTAAAAGATACTTAAAAATCTTCTTCTTCAGAACTGCTTGGCTCAGAGGCTTGAAATTTGGTATGAAGCATTGTCTAGTGGTCCTCTACTAAGTTTGTTCAAATGGTGGCCCCAGGGTCCAAAATGGCCCAAGGGCAGGGGGTCTTGCGTTCGAAACTAAAAAATACTTAAAAATCTTCTTCTCTAGAACTGCTTGGCTCAGATGCTTGAAACTTGGTATGTAACATTGCCTAGTGGTCCTCTACCAAGTTTGTTCAAATGGTGGCCCCAGGGTCAAAAATGGCCTATGCGGCAGGGGGTCTTGGGTTTGAAACTAAAAGATACTTAAAAATCTTCTCCAGAACTGCTTGGCTCAGAGGCTTGAAATTTGGTATGAAGCATTGTCTAGTGGTGCTCTACCAAGTTTGTTCATATGGTGGCCCCAGGGTCCAAAATGGCCCTGGGGCAGGGGGTCTTGGGTTCGAAACTTAAAAATACTTAAAAATCTTCTTCTCCAGAACTGCTTGGCTCAGATGCTTGAAATTTGGTATGGAACATTGCCTAGTGGTCCTTTACCAAGTTTGTTTAAATGGTGACCCCAGGGTCCAAATTGGCCCTGGGGCAGGGGGTCTTGGGGTTCGGAACTAACAAATACTTAAAAATCATCTTCTTCAGAACCGCAAGTCTCAGCTGCTTGAAATTTGGTATGTAGCATTGTCTAGTGGTCCTCTACCAAATTTGTTCAAATGGTGGCCCCAGGGTCCAAAATGGCCCTGGGGCAGGGGTTCTTTGGTTCGAAACTAAAAAATACTTAAAAATCTTCTTCACCAGAACTGCTTGCCTCAGATGCTTGAAATTAGGTATGTTACATTGCCTAGTGGCCCTCTACCAAGTTTGTTCAAATGGTGGCCCCAGGGTCCAAAATGGCCCCGGGGCAGGGAGTCCCAGGTTTGAACCATAGAAATACATAGAAAAATTAAAAAAAAATCATCTACTTCAGAACCCCAAGGCTCGGATGCTTGACATTTGGTATGTAGCTTTGCCTAGTGGTCTTTTACCAAGTATGTTCAAATGATGACCCCAGGGTCTACAATGGCCCCAGCCTAGGGGGTCCTGGGTTTGAACCATAGAAAAATATTCAAAAATCTTCTTCTTCAGAACCACTTGGCTCAGATTCTTGAAATTTAGTATGTAGCATTGCCTAGTGGTCCTTTTCCAAAATAATTCAAATGATGGCCACAGGGTCCAAAATGGCCCTGCCCCAGGGGGTCCAGGGTTTGAACCATAGCAATACATAGAAAATATTCAAAAATCTTCTTCAAAACCATTTGAAAGTGGTTGCAAACTATCAGGTTTGTTAAATGATGACCCTTGTTTGACCTTTAACCTTTTTGGTCAGGTGAGCGATTCAGGGCCTCTTGGCCCTCTTGTTTCTTTGCCGGGCCGGGTAGCGCAATCGGTAGGGCACCTGGCTCGTAAGTCAGAGGTCCTGGGTTCGAATCCCGGTCTGGCCACATACTTTCGTTTCTCCTTCCGCTGATTCAAGAAGGGCAGTTGTCAGTTAATGGCGAAAGTATGTGCACTTAGTTCTGGTTAACCGCTTAGGAGGTCTGAGCCTGCCCAGGAATAGTGTGGTTAGGTTAACTGACCGTCCCGACATGACCTTAGTTGTTTACCGTGGACGTTAAGCATCAAATCAACCAACCAACCTTTTGTTTTTTTGTTTGCATCATCGTCCTGATAAAATTTCAAACTCCTGTAATATGATATTTTGAACCTGTACACTCTCAAACATGGGTATCCCATCATTATGTTTCTTAAAAGCCATTAGACACTCACTTAACATTGAACAATAGGACCATTATCACCTTTCCCTACTATATCTATTGTGGCTGCATTATCGGCTGCGTTTTTCCTATACATTTAATACGGCTGCATTTTATGGCTGCATTATATACCGGCCCCAACATACCTGGGGGATCTTGGTGGGAGATACGTCACTGGCACAGCAACAAGGCAGTAAACAACTTTGTAGATGAGTACTAGGTCAGAAGCTCTACGTCGGTCTTCTAAGGTCGGCCAGTTAAGCTGTTCTAGCATGGAAGTGACACTTGAGGGAGTTTGTCGGTTAAATGGTTTATTTAGGACAAAACGAGCTGCGTTTCTCTGAACTTGTTCAATTTGTTTAATCTGAGTCACTTGTTGAGGATTCCAAATAGGTGAACTATATTCAAGTCTAGGACGTACTAATGTCTGATATGCTCTTTCTTTCACTACTTTTGGGCAGTGTTTTAAGTTACGTTTAACAAAGCCAAGAACTCTTGAAGCCTTTGACGTAATACTATCTATATGCTGGTTATACTTCATATTATCTGTCAGTTCTACTCCTAAATATGGGTGATGTTTCACGACTTCCAGTGTCTGATTTCTCATCTTATAGTCAAAAATAGATTTACTTCTTAGTGATCCAATATTCATAACCACACACCTTACGTACGCTTATTCTATCTACGCAATCGGAAAACAAAAGATAAATTGGCGTAAATTTGATTTGCAAGAATATAGTTCTATTGGCGACGAAAGGTTGCAGTCAGAAGTAGGACTTGTTCTGGAGGCGGATATTTTGCTAATGATGGTGAACAGTGTTCTATATTATGCTGCTTGTGCTGTGGCAAAACAGCAGACCAAAAGACGGAAGTCTAAGTCCGGACTACCTTTCTGGAATAACACGATCAGAGATCATTTGGCGCCATATTTGGGTGGCGGACAGGAGAATTTTTCAAGGAGCTAGAAATTTTAATTTTAACTGATTTTATATTGCCTCATGAGTTTTATTGAACTTTCTTAGAACCCTACTAGTTTTTAAAGACATTTGAATATATTTTTATCGGTGCAAACCGAAAACAAAGTGTATTTTACCCTCAATTAATGACTTTGATTGACCGGGCAGAGATTAACTGCGCAATTTCTTACGACCACGGAATGATACGCTGGGCCCTAGTTACGGCATCAAATTGAATATCAATAACCTTTTAAGCGAACAAACTTCATTTCTTGCTGCCAGAAGCTGCAGAGAACTGTTCAGCTAACTTTGGTTGGAGATTAGAGGTTTTCAAAACAAAGCTGGCTGCGCCCACTGAACTGTCAATTGTGAAAAAATGTCCCGTCCAAACACAGACTCCAGATGGTATCGGTTACAAATGTAATGTATTGAATAACGCAGTGATGAAAGACTATATCTTGAATGTCGATAAAGCGTTGATGAAGAAGCTGGAGGCTGCAAGAAGGCCTTGTATTGAGTACAATTATACAGAAGGTGGGGTAATAGCAACTTTTGATGCAACCTCCTTTGAATTGTTTAAGTTTGGACTAAATAAATTCTACATGTGCTACCCAAAGTCGGAGGGTGCAGTTGAATGTAAGACTGAGAAAGATAAAAAGGGTAATGTGGTTCAAACAATGTACAGAGTGACACTTTCTGGCGAAGGTCTTTCCGGCTATACTCTGAATGTTTATATGACAAAATCTAGCCTGCTTGTAAATGGTAAATCCGTTGAACATTTCATGGACAAGGACTTGAATGAAATTCACAAGCTAATGTCCCGCGTAACCCACAACGGCAATTGTGTCAACACCGAGGTTTACAATAAGATGCTGGCCGCACAGCTCGTCGACCTGCTTGATCTTAGACAAAAACAAGGTGCGAATTCGTCAACCGTGGAGGGAACAAGTTGCGACAATGTTTCGGTAGTGCCATTGACTGATGAGCCCGAAAGGACTCCATGCTTTAGGTGTGGCCGTAATGTCAGATCAAGAGCAGTGTTTTGTTCCACCGGTAATCACTGGATCCACTACAAATGCGATAAGTTATCCGATGAGCAGGTAGATGTTATCGAAAAAACTCAGTTATCTGATCAGGAGTACACATGTACTTACCATATGAGTGAAAATGAAAACGGTTATGAAGAACCCAAAACCATGGTTTCTGCTCCTAGCTCTCAACTGACTCTCCCTAAAATAACTCATACTCACAATGACTCCTCTTCATGTGCAGAGAATATTCTATGTGATGAGACTGATTGCTGGGGCTGCGGGGTTTGCTCATTGGAAATTACTGACAGTGATCCGGTATGTGACAATTGTAACATTATGTGCCATGAACGGTGTAGTAGTCAAATCTCAGGAATGGTATACTGTAACGGTTGCGCTGCCACGATGAAATCGCTGGATGATAGCTCAAATATAACAAGCATTGATGAATTGGGTGAGGACACAATTTCAGACAATAGTAGTTGTGCTGACCACGCGGGCTTTAAAGGCTCGAGTGAAAGCTTCTCAATGGATTTGACCACAACCACAGCAAAAATCAGGGGTGACAAAACCAAAAACACTGAGGCTAGTCATATTACTGGTGAAAATAACACTGTGCAAAAGGTGAATGTTCAAAGCGTAGCCTCAGACCCGAACAGTAAAGAATCAGGAACTGTGTGTAGCCAAAAGGCGATAAATAAAACCAAGTCAAATAAGAAAGATACAGAGGAGACAGATAAGATGAATGCAATTTCCGGAAAGCAGAAAGAGTTGAAGCAGCTTGAAACAAAACTTAAAAAGAAAGAAGATGAATTAAATCTGAAGGAATCAAAATTATGGGACTCAAAAAATGAAAAACTCAGGCTTGAATCATATATACAGAAAGTTGAGTCTAGAAATGATGAACTTGAACAAACTGTTAGAATGTTGCGAAATAAAATAAAGATACTAGAAGAACGGTCAAATCCTGACCTGAACGCGCATGGTACTAGTGTTGAGCAGCCCAAATCTTCTGACACCATGTATAGCAGAAGTTCTGATCAGCTTGTTTTAGGCGTGCAGGAAAAGGTAACGCGGTTTGTCATGAACAGAGTTGAACAGCAGCTGATGTTTCTCGAAAATTCTTGCGGTCAGCAATACCCCACCCAACAAGCCCAAATGGGCATAAATGCTCCTTCCCAACAAATTAATACTGGAACTTATGGAACTGGTGTGCCAATAAACAATCTTAACACATCAAACCAGACAGCAACTTTTAACAATACTAGTGTGCCAATGAACAATCTCTATGTTGCAAGTACGCAAAGTTTTAATGGACTGCCTCCAAATACTTTTAGTCATGTACATATGAACAGTTACGTGCCAAATTTTAACTATGGACAAGGTCAAAGTTTTAGTCATCCATCATCTTTTAATCATGTACAGATGAACAGTTGTGTGCCAAATTTTAACTATGAACAAAGCCAAAGTTCTAGTCACCCATCATCCAATAATTTTAAAAGTCATGTCATGAACAGTTTTAATCCGATACAGCACTTAAACAGTGAATTAGGCCATAGCTTAGATAATATGAAATTGAATGGTGGAATTTCTCGGCAAGTTACAAGTATTCCTCAGACTCATCAGTCTTCCTACCTGAATGGACAGAATAAAATGCAGCAAAGTAATACTTCTGTAAACATGGAAAAATCTCAGTCCTTCGAAGCCTTGCGGAACATGTCAGCGCAATCTGATGTTAAGTCAAGGACAACAGCAGGACCCCCGGAAAGGAAATCTGACAGCTTAAGTGGGGACCAGGCAGGTCGAAGCAAAACGCCTGATTGTTATATAGTGGATGCTGCTAGCAGTCATAGGGCGGTACACCTCAGGAGTGAGGATGATTCCGAACCTAAAACAGTTTCTTATAAATTAGGTCAACCTCTGTTTGAAATTAGGAAAGAACTCTCGGCGGAGCCTGTAGATAATGGAAATAAGCCTTTTTTGTGCTTTCGCCACCCTCAAAGGCACCGAAGGTAGCAGTGAATGAAGCTAAAGTTAGGAAGCAAATGTCAGTGGTAACATTCAATCGTAAAAATATAAAGACATGCAGCCCTTTTTTTGAGGATCACTGTGAAAACATTGACTTCCTCTTGATACAGGAACACTGGCTTTTTAACTGTGAATTAAACCTGCTGAATGAAATACATGGAAACTTTATTGGGGTTGGTAAATCAGTGGATGGTGTCAGTCCGCTGCCACCGATAAAATTACCTCGTGGCTACGGAGGCGTAGGGATCCTGTGGCAGAAGAAGCTTGACCATCTTGTCACTGTCAAGGAGGAGGGTAACGAAAGAATACAGTGTGTGGAGATTTCCGCAGCCCCTAAACCCATCTTGCTAGTCTCCGTGTACATGCCATGTCGCGGACAGAATGCCGACAATGTGCTAGAATTCATAGACTGCACAGAGCAGCTTAACTCTATCTATCAGATGTATGGGGGCTCCCATAACATACTAGTTGGCGGGGACATCAAGGAGGATATAAGTGTCCTTAACTCGGAGAGAAGAAACAGAGTATTCCGCAACTTCATGGTAGACAACAAGCTACAGTTTACAGACTTGGGTAAAACTTTTCTGAATTCTGAGGGTGTTGAGGTTTCCAAAATAGACTTTTTCCTATATGGCGATGGGATGGCTGACTTATTAATAGATTCACAGAAATTGGACTCCTGCAGAGCGTCATTATCTGACCACTACCCTCTGAAGTGTACCATTAAGTGCAATTACTCGCATAAATCTTCAACGGTTTCTAGGAACATCAGTACTAAAATTAATTGGGACCGGGTCGACAAGGAGATGTACCAAGAAAAGGTACATTGGGAACTTAAGAAGGTAGCCATTAGGGACAGTATAAGTGACTGTATAGAGAGCATAAATATGGCCATTAAGACTGCAACGGATTCAGTGGTTCCGCCCAGAAAGGTCAAAAGGGTTGCTCCTAAGTTAAAGATTGCCTCTTCAAAAATGAAGTTAGCTAGCGCTAAAAACAAGCAAGCATTTTGGAAATGGAAAAACGCTGGTAAACCACGGGAAAAGGACAATATTCATTATATGGCCGTTAAAAGTTCCAAGCGTGATCTAAGGAGGGAGTGTAGACGAGCACTAGCCGCCAAACGTGAGGACTATAAGCAACAAGTTCTAGACACCAGGGATAGGAACTCTAAAGTATTTCATAAGTTGATATGTAATCAGAAGGGGAAATCTGCCAGTATGGTGACTGAACTGACAGTGGGTCAGGAAACATTCAAGACTGATGATGACATTCTAGATGGTCGGAGAACGCATTTTAGCAAACTCGCAGAAAAAGTGACCCTGAAGGTTTTGATAAAGATTATATTGATTTAGTTGAAAAGGACATTTTTGACATAATGGATATTTGTAAGTGGCAACAAAAGGACAGGATCAAATTAAGTATATCTGAAATTGAAAAGGCTATCAATAGCTTGAATAAAAGAAAGGCAGCAGATATAAATGGACTAACTGTTGAGCATATACTGTATGGGGGGCACGAACTACTGCAGGAAGGGGCCACCGTCATCCAACAGATCTTTGACCAGGAGTACATTCCGGACTCCCTTAAGCTTGGGATTTTAACACCGGTCTACAAAAATAAAGTTTCAAACAAGGACGCTAAAAACTATAGGGGCATCACCATAACTCCGGTCATATCTAAAATTATTGAAGTTCTGCTGAAAAACAGAATCCAGGATGTTATTTTGAAACACCAGCATCCATTCCAACGAGGTTTCACAGCCGCTACTTCTCCGATGAATGGGGCATTTCTTGTGGAAGAGTACCTAAGAGAATGTAAAGACCAGAAGAAAACTGCATATGTGGCCTTCTTGGATGTAAAGTCGGCCTTTGACGTCGTTAGCCATGCCAGCCTGCTACGGAAACTATATAACATAGGCATTGATGGACAATGCTGGAGCCTCATTCACCAGTTACACCAGGGAGCCAAAAGCTCTGTCAAGTGGGGCGGTGCTGTGTCTAAGAGTTTCGCTGTGGAGCAAGAAGTGCGTCAAGGGGGACTTCTGGGTACAGACCTCTTCAAAGTCTATAACAATCCACTACTCTGCAAAATATGGGGCAGCAATTGGCAACATCAGATGTGGAGCTCCAACTGTAGCAGACGACACAACCTTCATTAGTGACTCAAAAACTGAACTGCAAATAATGTTGAATATGGCAGTTGACAATAGCAAAAGAGAAGTGTTCCTCCTACAGCCCGTCAAAAGTGTTGTTATGGAAGCTAAACCCTCCAAAGCCAAGACCACACCCGATGCTGAAGATCATGTCTGGACCCTTGATGGGAAAGAAATGCCTGTGGTAGACCACACTACCCATATTGGAATGTATCGCTCAACTTTTCTTCAAGATCCAGCTGCCATCGACAACAATATCCAGAAGTCAAGGAAGGCTATGTACAGACTTATGCCAGCTGGGCTACATGGTATCAACGGTCTCGACCCCCAATCAGCTGTCCATGTCTTCAGAATTAATGTTGAGCCGGTCTTACTCTATGGGTTTGAAGTATCTCTACCAAAGGGGAAGAACCTAGAGACATTGGAAATCTACCTACGTACCTGCCTCAATCAAAGATACTGACCTTACCAAAGAATACTTCATCACCTGCAGTCTACATCCTGGCAGGATACCTTCCTGTAGAAGCCTTGATCCACAAGAGAGCCTTGTCCTTATTTGGAGGGATCTGTCGTATGCCAGAGAGCGCAGTCGAGAAGCAACTTGCCCATAGACAGCTGAACGTGAAGTCAATCAACAGCAACAGCTGGTACATCCAAATACGGGCTATTCTCCTAAAATATAACCTACCCCCAGCATTGGACCTGCTCAGCTCTTCTTACTCGAAGTACTCCTGGAAGAGGGTGATTAGAAATGCGGTGGATACTTATTGGGTCAACAAGATAACTAGCGAAGCAGAAAGGCAGAGTTCGTTGCAGTTCCTCAACAGTTCCTCAACATCCGGTCGTTCAAACCAGGAAAGCCACATGCCTTGCTAAACGTGATCACAGGGTCCACGAGAGAGGCTAGCAGGATTCACGCTCGACTGTTGGTTGCTACAGGGACCTATGTCTTACAAACAAACAGGGCAACATATAACCGTAACGACTGTGAAGCCACGTGTCTCCTATGTGGTGATGACGACGAGACCTTATCCCACTTCTTGCTTGAATGTTCAGCGCTTGAAGAGACACGGCGTCCAACCCTGCGTGAGGTTCTCAACTCTAGAGACCAGGTCCTGGGTAATATAGGGCCTAATGGAACAGACTTGGGGCTTGTTCAGCTGATTGTCGACTGTACCGGGCTGGTCCACTACGATGGCACAAAGAATGTGAAACCTGATCATATACAATGGCTGCAGTACCATGCCGGGAGACTAGTGTATGCTCTACATGCGTTACGTTACAAGATGTTAGAGTTAACCCCTAAACCTAAGAAAAAGAGACTCAGAAAAACATAAACAAACTTTACGCATAGCTGTTAACTAGAGGCCAGCCTATCTCCCCAGGGTTAATCGTTGTACAAAGTTTTCCATAGCCCAATGTTGTAAATATCCAATCGTGGCGGGTCATCCACTCACGTCGTGAGGTGCTCCTTCGAAGGAGGAAACTACAGAAGAACAAGAACAAGAAGAACAAGATGGGACACAGGCAAGTAAAATAGCACATGCTGGATGGAAGAGGGTGGGACGTCTACATAGTGTGATGCATATTCTCTATGATACTTTATCTTTGTTAGTCGGTAGAAAAAGCTCCTATGAGCTTGTGTAACAACAACCTGCTACATATACTGGAAGGCCTGAACTCGGATGGAAGGGGGGGGGGGGGGCGTTTATTAGCCACACAAATTGCAGTGCTCCGACATATGCTGACGATGTTGCCTTTTTGGGATGTGTAAGCGTCATCTTTGGGAGCTGACAGATGTTGTGTTACAAAGAGAGGTATCTTATCAATACACAGAAGTCTGTGGAGGTTGTATTGAGTACCGGTGGAAAAGTGCTGGGGATAGAACAGGTTACTCTTAATATCCTTATCCCTCAGGTACTGGAAACAGTGCATTTAGGATTTGATAAGAATCTGAGCGTAAGTAGTAATGGTGATAAAAAGGCACATCTGGGAAGAAGGACTATGTATTCTTTGTTGGGGGCCGGTGCCTATGGAAACAAGGGGCTCAACTCCCTCCCTGTGTCCTCAAAGATGTGAAAGACGTTTGCGCTCCCGAGAATGTTATATGGGATGGAAGTTTGGAGACTGCGATTAATAAGTATTGACGTCTTGGAGGCCGTGCAAAGCGAGATTTTGAGGAGGATTCAGTGTTTGCCTGACCGTTTAATATTGTTGTCTAAGGTCTTCTAGATGTACGTCCAGTGGAACAGGAGTTGGACCTCAAAAAAACTTACTCTGTTCGCATCTGTTCTGTTTGATGAAGCCTCGCTGGAACATGAAATCTCGCTGTGTGGGATGTTAACTCGGACAGCTGGTGCTTCTCCATACGTATGATCTTCCAAATGTTTTCAGTATCAGAGATGTATTTCATTCAAAAGGGACCCTTTAAGACAGGACATCTCTGCCCGGGGTCTGGTTTCCAACACATAGTTATGCTATGTGTACAGGTAAAGGTGTGAAAATTCATTCAACCAATCAATGCTAGTTGCTCCTGCTGGTGAGGAACTTCTTGATGAGTTTCATAGTGAATTGCGAGTCTTGAGTCGGAATTTATGCTCTACTCTTCACACGAAAAGAAACTCACAAGGGGTCCAACCGATCGTGGGTTAAAGTTATGCTTATGAAGTTACGGCGGTTAAATCTGTAGGAGGGGGCGGGGGGGGGGGGGGGTGGGTTCGGGGATGGAGGGGGAGGGAGCTTAGCATGTGTTATTTTATTAGGGAAGGGATGCCTATTTGAAAATTTGCCCTGGTATCTACACTTGGCTGGAGCACTGATGTTAGTTGAACCTGTGCACAACTGTCTGTATATGTTGCTTAATATCAATTATTTCTTGATCCGATTAGAGAATTGACGATTGTGCTTTGCTCTTCTTTGAAAATAACTTCAGTGTTTAATGAAAATAGATAGGTCGTGTGAATCAGGAGTCCAGCCGTTGTCGGTTCTTGATGATGCTTATTAATTTACGGCGGTTCAGTTTTTGTTGGGTGCATATGTTGTGGTCACCCATCTAGGCATCCTCGACGTGGCAGCACTGATGGGAGGTCACAGGATGTGTTGTTATTTGAATGAAGTGGGGATGGCTCTTGAAAAGTTTACCGTTGGCTAGAGCGCTGATGACATTTGAACCTGTATACAACTGTTTGCATACGTTGCTTCACCTAATTAAACTACATATTTACGTATATTTTCTCTTATTTTTTCTCTCTCCCTTTTTTATGCCTACGTGTATGCGCACGTCGAGCTGTAACTTCTTAGCTGTTTTAAGGGTTAAATGTAAAAATGTTATGGTTCTGGGGATGGATAACCCATTATGACCAGGACTTTGTTGTTTGAGGTAGTGCATATGAAAGCTAGTTATTGAGGAGAACTCCGGTGAGTGACTATTTTGTCATTGTTATCACAACAGGAAGTGAATTTCATCTTGTCTTGCCAGACTCTTTCTCACTGTGCTGGCTTGCTGCGGCGCTGATGTGTGCTCTTGCCAATTACTCGGTGGACCTATGCTTCTGATCATGTTGGTTACTATAATACTATACTACATAATTGAATGGTTTGTGAAGCGACTGTGCTGAAATTTTGTAATAAAATGCCACGAAGAAGCTGCCCGGTGTATAATGCTGCCCCTTTAGTACTACAAACTTGCAGTGGTGGTTTCAGTTAAGGCATGCTGCCTCGTTTCTGTGAAAGTATCAAGTCGGCTAACACTCCAGAAGACGACATATGATTTACGGTGATCCTAACAATGGTGGAACTACTTAGTTACAAGTTACTTAATGCCGGCGTCCTCCTCGGACTCGGTGCCAGGAGGTGCATCTTATGGATTCGTTCTGCTGAGCGTCCTCGAGAATATCGTTATGAGAATCGGACAAAAAGGGACCTTTGCAATCAGCGTAGAATCAAGTCACAGCCACAGAGTATGGCAGACCAAGTGCACAATAAGTCTACAAACATAGGTTTGAAAATTACAAACCTATGTTAGAAGTTCTAACCCAGGTTTGAATTTCTCAAACATAGGTTTTTAAAGTTCTAACATAGGTATCTAAAGTTCTATGATAGGTTTAAAAACAAACATTCTAAACCCTATGATAGAACCTTCTAACCTATGTTCGAAACAAATTATGCATGCTTAGTGCACAATAAGTCTAAAAACATAGGTTTGTAAATTACAAACACTGGTTTTTACTCAAACCTATGTTTGAAAATCACTATCATAGGTTTATGGTTTTTATATCATAGGTTTTTAAATCTCTATCATAGGTTTTAGAAAACCTGTGATTGTAAATTTAAAACCTGTCTTTGAACTCAAAACCCATGACTGAGATTTATTACGAGGGTAATCCATTAAAGAGTGGGACTTTATTTATAAATTGTGACTGTATATATTTTTCATATCGAAAATATGACAACTGCGAGGCAAATCTTATAGCATATACAACAAAGTATCCCATTTTTTTCCTGACCGTTGATTTCTTGTTGCCTAGCAACGAAAGAAGGCAAGGGAAAAGCTCCTGGCCAGGTTTGTAAAAATGGTTGCCATGGTTACTGGAACCCTCCTGTTTAGTCCAAAAATATTTTGTTTTATATCTTACTTTGTTTTAATCATACTGTGTGAAATAACTAATTTTGGACTGAAATTATCGTAAAAGCGATGGATTTTAGTTTAAAAATTGAATAAATTTGCAAAACTTCAGCATTGTAACTGGGGGTGGGGATGAGATAGGTGTTATTTTATTAAAAGTTAATTTACATAATGGTAAGCACTTTACTCTAAACAGTGACGTATATCTTATAAATTACAATGCACATATTGAAGAAACATACGATAAATGTGCTTTGCGTTGCTTGGCAACGGAAAATCGTGCATAGTACTTAAGGTCATATTTCCTGCAATAGACAAGTTGCTAAGCAACCATTCGTCAATGGGCTTATGTACAGTCCAAATGGTATAAGCAAAATTCAAACGTAATGCAACCATATATAGAAACTGTCAAAATATGTTCGGATACCACTAGTTGGATAAATGCCAGACCTTAATTCCTACCTGTGCGGTTTAATTATGAAGCGAATCCAGGCCATTGACTTATCTGGTGCCTTACATTTCGAACCATAGCCGAATACGTTGTTTTTAAAATTTGATGAAACGTATACTACAGGGAGGCTAGATATTGGACTTGCAAAAGAAAGTAAAATTTTCAAATTTAAAGAGTAATTACACTTCAGGAACTGACTGAATCAGACCCCAAACCCTATCCCCAACATCAAAGGGAAAGATTGACAAAGACATTCAAACAAATAATAAATTACAAGTGATAAGCCGAGTCAGCAGCCCTTTCCCAAATAGGTGGCAACCCAGCTATCTTTATTGAACTAAATAATTTAGACCAACAGAAGGGTTACAACAGACTAAGCAAATTATACGAAAAACATTTAACAACTATTTTTACCTACTTTCTATTTCTATTATAGAAGGGCTAAAATGATGACACAATAAATTAAACAGCACCGAACATAAAACAAATGCAACCGCAACGAAAGTACCGCCTTGGGACGGTCAGTAATAACTACTGGGGGTTTAAACCGGTTTTACTGGACCCAAACCTTCACCCTCACCCTCAAGTACCGCGTTAGGGTTCTTAAAATATCAAACAAGTCCCATTCTTTATTGGATGACCCTCGTAACCTATGTCTATAGACTTATTGTGCACCTGACATTCATAATTTTGTCCAAACTTATGCTTGAAAGTTAACTCACAACTTTTAAAATGTCAGATTCTGAAACCTATGATAGAGATTTTAAAACCCATGATAGAAATCACAAACCTATGATAGTGATTTTCAAACATAGGTTTGAGGAAAAAACCCGTGTTTGTAATTTACAAACCTATGTTTGAAGACTTACTATGTATCACAGAGATTATATCTATCCATCAC
Organism: Ctena decussata; assembly: GCA_963989385.1. Lineage (NCBI taxonomy): Eukaryota > Metazoa > Mollusca > Bivalvia > Lucinida > Lucinidae > Ctena > Ctena decussata. Next base: position 21,597,905 of record OZ022498.1, read on the forward strand.
AGATTATACTTTTTCGACTACGATTTACATCTACAACAGTAATAGCCATCATACGTCTACAAAAGATCCAGGTTAAAATCGATTTCGCTAAACTGTCCCAACTGATTCAACATTGAAATTAACTTAAATGTTGCTTTAAGGTTGATCAACATTTATTCTATATTGATTCAACATCCACAATTCAACAACGAAATTTCAAGATTGATTCAATATTTATTAAACACTGGCCTTTCAGCATTGAATGGTGAAGATTGATTCAATACTGAATATATTTGATATCTCAACCTCATAAATCAGTTCTTCCTGCAATACATTTCAAATTTAAACAAGAGCTGTCGCCTGACAGCATAGCTCGCCTGAATTGGTGCTTGCCCATCACACAATCACTATGGTGGTGTGGATTGCTATGCATACTTCAGGCAAGCATGTCCATAATGACAACACATTTATAAACAAAAGCTATCTCAGAAATAAGTCTTAAGATAAAATTAAAATAAAAAATCCACATGAAATTTCAAAGTTCATGAGCGTGAGGTTAAAGAACTGAGGGGTAGGGGGGAGGTAGGATGTATCAAAACCCTGAACCATTATCTAACATCAGTCCAAGTATTGGTATCAACTGAGTCCATCGTGGCCCTGTGAAATTATGCCTTCATGAATATTAAACTTTAACCTAAATCGTTAAGACAAAATTCTAAGTTGATGACCTTGACTTCAAGGGAATCCAGTGGGGTAAGTATATAGTGTTTTGTAAAAACTCGAAAAAGTTCAAGTGTACACTAAATCTATGCCAAGCATTGTGAATCAGTATACAATTAGAAAACTTTAATAAAGACCAAAATTTCCTAAGTCCATGATCTTGAGATCAAGATCACTAAGCGGGGTTGGAGTGTTACTCTGTAAAACTTTGGACAAATATCTAACTGCAGTGCTAATATCAAAAAAATCCATCCATGAGTTCAGGAGATATGGGTCTTTAAAAAAACTTTAACCAAAACATCCAATCAACAAAAGGACAATTTTCTAAGTCCATGACCTTGAGATCAAGGTCACTGACGGGAATGGGGGTAGTACCTTCGAAAACTTTGGACTAATATCTAACTACAGTGCAAGTATGAAAGATATCCATCCATGGGTTGAGGATATATTGGGCTTTAAAAAAACTTTAACCAAAACATCCAGTCCAAAAAAGAAACTCCCAATTTTCTAAGCCCATGACCTTGACATCAAGGTCACTGAGTGGGGTGGGGGTGGTAGCCTGTTAAACTGTGGACCAGTATCTAACTACAGTGCAAGTATCAAAAGAATCCATCCGTAAGTTAAGGAAATAAAGGTCTTTAAAAACTTTAACTAAAACATCGAATCCGGACGCCGACGCGGACGCTGACGCAGGCGCCAGGATGACAACAATAGCTCTTCCTGAACTTTGGTTCAGGCGAGCTAAAAATACATCGCTCGCCATTATTGCGAGACACGCCTGAAGCTAGGGTTCGTTTAAACACTGTGTACCATTCTTCTGTTGAACAAGGTAAAGTAAGTTATTTAACTCCTGTTAAGAAAAGAAATGTACATTACTTTTTTTACAGATCGCTAAAGACCTGCATATAAGTCACTGTGACATCAGCTGATCTTTTGCTTGTTTAAATTGAAATTAGTCATCGGACCAAATAGTTTGGATAAACAAAAGAATGGCAAGTGAAACAGCTGTAAAAAACGAATTCTTCTTCAGCTTATTTTATATGTATTTTTCAGTTCTGCGCGGATACAATATTGCACACAATATGGCAGAAACAAAGTTTCAGTAATTTTCGCAAGCAAAGCTTAAAACATGGACTGATGGAAAGGACTGGACGCCCCCTTCATTTTTATTTTTTGATTTTTTTATTTTAAATATTTTTTTCCTGTAAAATGGCTCATCCTAGGCTATGGGAGCAAAACGTGGCGCAAGGAGTGCAGATTATCTTGCCCCTTTCATTTTATTTCAACCCATTCAATTCCTGGCTTATAATTATGCCGCATTCCCACGGCTGACTGCAGTATATGTAGGTCAACAGGAGAAAGTTTAACTCTTTCGGCGCCAAATTTTTCAGACGACAAATTTTCGTCTGCTCAAATCATCAGACGACAGATTTGTAATTGGAAATTTTAACAATCTAAAGACATTTTTCATAAAATCAGGCTTTTTAAGTTCATATTTGAATGGCAAACAGTGTAGATCCTGATCAGACGGCTCTTTTAAGAGCCGGCTGATCTGGATATATGCTGTTTGCAAAGTCGCATTTTTGCGACTTTGGCGCCGAAAGAGTTAATAAGCGATACTGATTCTTTTTATTGTCCCCCACCTTTTCGACGAAAAGCGGAGGGACATAGTTTTCGTCCTTCCGTCCTTATTTCCGTCCTTATTTCCGTCCCCCTAAAGTAGTAGGTACCTCGTGTGCGCAACTCCTCCTACAGTTTTTTGCCGATTCTTTCGAAACTTTACAGCTGTTTTTGTCATGGTCTGAAAATATGCATGTGGTTTGGATATAATCCTGAGATTATTTTTTGTCACTTTTTCCACAAGTTGAACTTAGTCATTGTTTAGGCGTTTTTACTATCAAAGTGACTAGATAGTGGGTTCCATGTGTGCGCAACATCTCCAACAGTTTTATGCCCATGCCTTTGAAACTTCACAGGTGTTTTGGTCATGGTCTGAAGATATGCATGTAATTTGGATATAATCCTCACATTATTTTTGTCACTTTTTCCACAAGTTGAACTTAGTCATTTGACAATTTATTTCCAAATACATTTTAATGACAGTTTTTTTTTCATAGACATGTCCTTTAATTGAAATAAACAATAATGGCGGGGGACATAATTTTTTTGAATTTGCTTGTTTATTTTGGCGATACTGATTGCAAAGTGATGAAGACAGAAGATTTAACATGTACATACAAATTTAACAGACATTTGGCGAGGTGGCTACAACTTCACAACATACACACACGCACCTCCTTACACAGCATATTTCCTTTTTTAAACTGGACAACATGTGTTGTAGGAGAAGTCTATAAATCGATCTCTGTAAACCATGCGACAGATTTTTCATAAGCTTTCAAATAATCATATGTGCATATTCAAGCGAAGTATTTAATTTTTTTTCAGACACAGTTAGTCGACTGCCAAACAGATACAATTCATGAATATCTAGAAAAAGCACGAAACTGACTATTTTCGTTGCTGTAAAATAGAAGAGAAGAATTTGGGAAACGATTATTCTTTTCGTGTTATTCATGTTTGCGCCTGCCTACATCGTGTCGACGTTGATGCTATTGCCATGATAAATATTATGACAAAGCATCAACATTGATAGGATTAGGCTTGAACGTTGGTGCGTGCAGAAGTGTTTGCAAATTTGTTGAATTTACCTTGAATGATGTATGTTGAATCAATATTGAGGCCTCAAGATTGAATCAGTTTTCAAATTCAAGGTATAATTCAACATTGATTCAAGATTTAATAGCAAGCATTGACTCGATGTTGATGCTCCAAGTTTGAATCAATTATTGTATCAAGGTTGAATCAATATTGAGGCCCAAGGTAAAATAAATATGAGCCGCAACGCGAGAAAACCAACAATGTGGTAGTGCACCCAGCGCAGACTCAGATCAGCCTGGGCATCCGCCCAGTCTGATCAGAGTCTTCGCTGTCCGCATGAAGGTAGCTTGGACCCTTAGCTACCCTTTAAGCGCTTAGCGAAGAGTCTAACCAGACTGGGTGGATGTCCAGGCTGATCTGAGTCTGCACAGGGCGCACAATCACATTGTTGGTTTTCTCGTGTCGCGGCTCATATAGAGACCTCTAGGTTGAATCAATTTTCAAATTCAGGGTATAATTCAACTTTGATTCAAGACTGAGACTCAACATTGATTCAATATTCATTCAACATTAAATGGCTTCTGGGGTCCACCTTAAATCCGCTCAAATGTCCAAAAATGGGGTTCTGACTTTTCCGCTCAAATGTCGCCAATCTCAACGATTCTGAGTTACCTCTAGTGCTTACTACGACACATTTCTAGGCCAAACTGTTTCAAACATACAAGCCAAGCTTTTAGTAAAAGATGATACAGGTAACGTACTTACATGTAACATAGGTTTACTTTTATTAAAATGTACTCTCTAAGCAAATCTGATAGGATTATATCGAATTCACATCGAAAACATTATAAAACGAAATCTCACTCTTGCACAACATAGCATAGATACAAGCCTCGTTCAGTTAAATGTCCGTTGGTGATTAACAGAAAATACTTTTCAGGTCTCGACGAAATTTCTCTCCACTTAGTACGTATAAAAGAAAGTTACAGGCGTGGTTGAAAAATGCCCAGTGCACAAGTGCAGCGGCGATGTCGGTTTCGATTGAGTCCGTAAAAATGATTGATTCATGTTCAAACATGTATGGCACAAGAACGAAATATGTCATCATTGGTGACATAAAAACAAAGAACGCAACGCTAACAAGCAGAACAATTATCATTAGATGCTGTGTCCGGTTTCTTCTGTTGCTGTCGATCACTGCCGATTCTATCGTCGTCACTCGATTTGATTTGAGTACTCTGATCACCATAGCAGTATTTGAAATGAAAATGACGAAACACGGCAGAAGAAAGTACAGTCCAAGATCAACCCAACTGTAGATGAACATGTAAAACTCTTTGTAGTCCGAACTTACAAATGTGCATGCTGTACCAAACGTGTCGTTATTAGACAAATAAATGACCTGATATCCATACAGTAGGTGTGCATTCAGAGCAACTATCACCCCGCTGATAGTACCCACAACGATGAAGCCTGTCCTGGGTACGCAAACTCCTTTCGCCTTGTGTGGACGATACGTACAATACATTCTTTCTGCAGATAAAGTTGCAACCATCATTGATGAGCATTGCGATGAGAAGTGTGTGAAAAACCATGTCAGCTTGCACCAGATCGGTCCTTTTGATACCAAACGAATATCGAACGCATGAAACAAGAAATTAGGCAGTCCAAATGAATACAGCGCTACTGTATCTGTTATTGCCAAACTGACCATGTAGACAGTAAAGGAAGATTTTCGGCGTCGTCGATTTGTAACTGCCAATAAAGACAGAATATTTCCCAGAGTCCCACATATGACGATAGCTGGTGTTAGATAGGTCCATAAAGCTGAAGCTATGTAGTTGGTAGTTTTCTGAACCGCCATGATATCTGAAGATGCTGCTGTCTTCAAACAAACATGCCAACTATAACAGGTAAGTAATTCCTTATTGAGAGATCTGGGAAACAAAGGACATGCTCCCGTATATATATCTATACAATAACAGCTCCAGATTGTAATTTAGTTTGGATGATATTTCTGAGATAGTTTCTTATGGTTGATGGGTATCATCTCAGGGGAAGCTATTGTGCGATTTTCTTCTTTGCCTGCATTCTCAGCGGGAAGGAGGGTGTCAACTCTTATCAAATGAGCCGCGACACGACAAAACCAACAATGTGGTTGTGCGCCCAGCGCAGACTCAGATCAGCCTGGGCATCTGCCAAGTTTTATCAGACTCATGGTTAAATGCTCAAAGGGTAGCTAAGGGTCTAAGCTACCTCCATGCGGACAGCGAAGACTCTGATCAGACTGGGCGGATGCCCAGGCTGATCTGAGTCTGCGCTGGACGCACAACCACATTTTTGGTTTTCTCGCGTCGCGGCTCAAATCATTTCCCCTTACAGGAGCAATGTTTTCCTTTTGGGAGGGTTTCTTTGTTTAAGGAAGCAATGAGAAATTAATATCTTAAAGAGTTCCTTCAAGAGCAGAGAACATATTCGAAAGAAGGAACATGGGCCATACTTCGATGTTTTGGCTATTCAAGCCTCATCAGTGACCCTGAAATGATCTGGTGACAAAAGCCAGGGAAAACGTACTATAAATTCTTAATTTTGGTAAGGCAGTTGATTGAAAGAAAATATCTAAAATGGGTCCAAATGAATAAAAAGCGATGGTCTAAAATATGAGGCTAAACCACTTAAAAGTTTATGAATTATCAGTATATATACCCTGATGTCAAAGGACACACACAAAATATAATCAGTACTATGGAATATGTACGAGGAGACGTTTTACGGCCGCCACACGGCACAACACCAGCTGCAGTGAAGTCAAATCAAAATCTTAAAAAGTTCCTTCAAAAGCAGAGAACACATTCGAAAGGAAGTTAAAGAGAAGAACTCTATAAGCACACAGCTTCCGTTCTAATCCCATAGCTTGTACTGATATGTTATTTGTACATGTATGTATATATGTATGTCAATGGAAAAGCGAAATAAATATGTTTAAACCAAAGGAAGTTAAAAAAAGAAGTTGTTTCTTTGTAAAAAGACAGAAAACATGGATGTTTACCCATATACCTCTGCAAGGCTATGCTAATGAGGCACCAAAATATTTTTTCTGGAAATAAAAAATATACAGTCAACTCTCCATATCTCAAAGTAGATGTTCATCCCAAACAACTGATATCTCAAAGTAAATTTTCTGGTTGCAGAAAATTTACGTTGAGATATCAGTAGTTTGAGATAACGGGGGCTGAAATGTAAATAAAACTCGAAATATGTCCAAAATAATTTCTTTAATATAAGAGTGTTATTCAAGATATCAGTGTTCGAGATATCGAGAGTTGACCGTACCTAAAGTATCTCAAAAACCTACCCGTATCTGGGGCTCTACACATGCATTATTAATGTAAATAAGCTAGTGTTTTCTATATAATTATTAATAATTATTCGAATTAGCACTGAACTTTCAAACAAAACTATACTTACATGTTCTGAATAATACAAATATAGAAGATAATGAAGGATAAATATTTGAAAAAATAATTAAGGCACAGGAAATATGCTTATTAGAGTTCAGGGAGTGAGAGTCTCTTACCGGTCAATAGATTAAGCCAAATACAACAGGCGTGTCTTACTAAATGACCCCGCAATAAGTAGTTACCTAGTCGAACTTCGATGGTTTGAAGTGCCAGGGACTCCCAGTTTTGTTTCGAACTATCCGAATTTTGAAGTTACCGAATCGGATACTTCCGTAAATTAGGGAACAGCTGGACAACATGGAAAATTCTTACCTTCCGCTTTGCATGCGCGATCTGTTCACGACGATATCGTAGTGAACTTAAAATGACAAACGAGGGTGATAAAATACATGGACTTTTGTTGTGGTAGTAAGGGGATCGCAGTTCACTAATAGCAATTTTATGTAAATAGTATGACCGGAAATTAATGAGACTTTGTTTTTTCGGAGCATTGAGTTAAATATTATTAAACAATATCATGTTGGTCAATGTTGGTATGTATTATAACATATTTGAGTCTTGATGTTGATAAGAAAGTTTTTTGGCAACTGAAATTTGGGCTTGACGCATTCACGGTAAAATCTTATAAATTTGGGCTCTGCAATATTCAAGACATAGAGTGAGTGGTTGCAGATTCGTACAGTTTTACATGTCTTTTTACTGTATTTTTCTTACACGTGAGAATTACCGTTTTGCGTGTCACTGTCAACCTAATACACATTTCTTGTTTGTTTTGAAAAGCTATAATTAGATCCTGCATTGGTACCCGGCTCGTGGGCTATCGTTAGTCCGCTGCCGGAAAATAAGTTGATTTTTTCATGACACAGTTTGCAGATTCGTACACCGCTATATTTACATAAGAACAGATAAGCCACATGAAACAACATTATTTGGATCAAAAACAATCTATTTTACTAAGATGTGCAAAACTTCAAGACCTTCTGTCAGTTAGAAATTAAGTTTTGGAGCACTTCAAAACAGCTAGTATTACGGATTACCGACAACGTCTGTAAGCGTAACGGAACCGAATAGAATGAGTCAGCGAGCTGGACTCGGCTCAGAAAATGGAAATTTAAACAAATTTGTGAAATTTTGCACTAATTTAAATACATGTATCTAAAGAAGGATAATTTTCTCAACATCTGTTATTTGAATAAACTGTTGACTTCGAAATTTACTCCTCGATCATGAAACCAAACTGCCGCATGAGAGAGGCTACAGCCATAACGGTCAGACAAAATCGTCTGCAGCGACTGAAATCTACAGGTCACGCGCGTGCGTGCACTGAAAATGACGGGCACGACAGTAGTTTTAAACAGTCAGGCAATTAATTTCTTTTTAACTGACATGATGCGTGCAGTAGAGGTCCAAAAACTCTAAGTGTACGAATCTCCAACCTGTACGAATCTGCAACCTGTCACTCTAGTAAAACGAATATTCAACACGAATGACTTTATTTTCTGCTATCATATAACGTATTAATTATTAGTGATTGCTTTAATTACTTTTCTTTAAGTGACACCAGTTAGTAGGCCGCCGTGATGACAATACACAACTTTTCTTAGAATTTGGTGAAACTTTGAAATGCAGCTGATATTCAGACCCAAACATTTTCTTACAAAATAAAGACGATATATATTTGCATGCAAAGTGATTGTTTTACACATTTTCGATAAAGTGTGCTCCTTATATAATTCATTGGTTAAAAAATCTAAGCCGAAATTTTGCTTATTGTGGGTATCCAAGACAATTTCTTTTGCGATGTTTGGCCAAATGGGGATCAGCAACCTTGTAATCAGTTGAGACTACCACGCAAGGCTGAAGTAAGTTAAAGGACTTCTATGATTAAGGCGAGGATTTTCCCCATTAGACCGGCGCGACAGGTCCGAATTTTCAAAAGTATAAAGTGTGCAATTTTTTCTTAGCAGAATTTCCACAAATATGTAAACCGTATGAAATCAGATCTTTTGTGATTCAGACCCAAAGACATGGGGAGATAATCCATTCTGACCCTACCTACCCTAAATTCAAGGTTATCGCATACCTCATCTTTTGAGGTAATAAAAGTATTGAAACCAGTCATTCATTCCATACATTTTTGTCATAAATGCATGCTAAATACACACGCATATCACAATACAAAGCAATGATTTTCTTCTTGTTACGCCTGACTGGCATTTAAACATGCAAAACCATAGTTACACTTCCGGTCAAAACGGCCAAAATAGAACGCTTCACTATAATTAAAGTACAAGTACTTTCCCCCCCGTGACCCAGCATTTCCTTCATGCAGCTGACTTATGCGATGCATGTACGCAATATATATGAGTGGGAAGCTGGGTCACGGGGGGAACGATTATCAGTAAGCCAAAGAAGAAGAATGGTCAACAGTAGCACTGTGGTCTTCAAGGATTATATTGTGTACCATGACCTTGAAATGAGGTCAAGGTCACATACATATAGTCAAAACTATCCAGTGTTGTCTGTTATGTAAGTAATGTAAGTCAAAAAATGGTGAAATGGAGACAATAAGTCATTATTTCAACGATCAGTTTGAGGATAATTTACAATTTATCTCAACAATGACGTCAACGTCAACTTATGTTTAACGTACTTTACATAGACACAAACAGTTGAAAATTAGTTTGTCATGCAAGTAACATGCCATAGTCATAAATGCAAAGCAGAAGTCAGTGATCCGTATAACGTTTTAATGATGGGGAAGATTCACGCCTTAAGCATAGAAGTCCTTGGATCATTTAAACATTTTTTGCTTTGGTTGTCTTTGTCTTCACTATTACATACACAATTACAATCACAATAGTTCATATACAAATGAGACATTAATAATTTCAACATTGACATATAACATTTTTCTAATATTATAACTAGACATAAGTGCTCTGACTGACTTTGACACTGGAATGTATCAAAGATGCAAAGTAAAATTATCTTGCCAGTACCTTTGCAATTGGGCCATCGGAATTTAACAGATAATTAAATTTATGACTGTCTGGTAAATCTATAAAGTTTGGATACAAATGATTTAAATGTTATTATATAATTCTTTACTAAAGGATGCATACCGAGGACAGTGAACTAAGACATGTAATCTATCTTCTACTGATGAACTTCATTGTTCTTTGTTATAAAAAAGGCGAAGACTTTCACGACCAGGTGTTTTGCTAAATGTACCGGTCTCCTCAGTGAATCCGTGATTACCAATTCTTATTTTTGTATACCAAACCCTGTGAATTCTATTTGATATTGTATCAAGTAAGCCTTCTATACAAAGTTTTTTTTCTTTTTAAAAAGACAACTACGTTTCCAATTTATTGAAACTCTTTACACAAACTTGAATAGTATGGTCTTACATGTATATTAATGCCCGGTATAATGTTTGACGTCTTTTGTCATGCATGTACGACCCGGCATCCCTTATTACAAGCTGCTTACGCATGCATAAAATCTTGTTAACGGCAGCAATAATTCCTTGATAGTGTAAAGCTCCAACCATAACAAAACAGCATACCAAGAAACAAGTCTGCTACAAATGTTAGACAAACAAAGAAATCGGAGTTAGTTGGGCAAACATTTCCTGTGCTCCGCAATACCATCGCAGGGTTTCTGTGACGACTCATGTGAAGAGTCTGATCAATTTGCGCTGATGCATTTGCTAGTTTGGGTGTGCTCTGTTTGCGTGTCCATTGGGTCCCTTTTCGTGCGGTTTCGCCCAGTTTTCTTTTTATCCTCGTTTTACTTATAATTGATTTATATTACATTCTTAGCGAAAAACATACAAGGATTTCTTGTCTATATAAATATGCTATTTCCCAATTCTCGACGAGGAGGGAAATAAATCGCTGTAGATTGGCTACCTTCCCCCTAATATTCGGAGACTGGTTATTAATGTACAGCCGGGTACCGGCCTTCAAAGCTTTATCTTGAGGCTGGTTTTCGGCTTGCCCGCTTCGATGTATTCAGACGGGATACGACTTCCTGTCATGCGCACTCAAGGGGAAGACGCTGGTTTGTTCCCAGCTTCGAGAATGGTCCATAAGGCACGAGTCATTTATTATCAGGTGGGGGGGGGGGGGGGGGGCGGGTACATTTAGGGGGGGTCGGAATTTTTTTTGGTGATGTACTGGGGGGGTCGGAAATAAAAAAGCCTTGGAGCAGGGGGGGTCATATATTTTATTAGGCATATTGGGGGGGTCAGAATTCTTCCATCAGTCTTTATTATTGAAAATGTCTCCGCTTGTGGGGGGCTTCGCCCCCAGACCCCCCCATTACTCCTAAAATTACCTTTTCTTTCAAACTCAAAAACTTAAAACACTTTATGGAAATGACAAAAAAACTTGGGCACCCTCATATAAAAAAAAGATCTTTTCATTGATTTACTAGAACAGTATGAAAGTGTCTAAAAATCATGTCAAGTACATGATTTTGTGCTCAATTAAATTTAATGCCTGCATTTGTGATATCAGCTCTCCGCATGCTTTTTCATCAGCAAAAACACTGTGGCTTCTGGGGGCACAGCCCCCAGACCCCCACCATCCAGAGACCCAATTAATATTATTTACAGTTATAATTATTAAGCATTTGACACACAGGTTTCTTAATGGCCATTTGCAGAAGAAAAAAGTGCGAGAAATGCAGACAAAGTTTAAACAGACCATGATTACATGTAATTGACCTGTTAGAATAAGAAAATATTCTTTGTGTTTCATACAGCTGGGTTTGAGGTCAGTCTGACGTAGAATAGGTGTGTGTGTGTGTGTGTGTGTGTGAAGGGTAGCTGGCACTGGGGATAGGGGGGGGGGGGTCATAAAATTTTTTGTCACCTATTTGGGGGGGGGGGGGGGGGGTCGGAAAAATAATTCTGGTGAGACTGGGGGGGTCGGAAAAATTTTGGTGAACCATATGAAAATGTACCCGGCCCCCCCACCTGATAATAAATGACTCGTCCCTAAATGCAAGTGTAGAACCAATATATGGAGAGCGTCTACGGGGCGCAAGTTCGTTTGACTGGTTCTTTTGCTGGTAGCACTATAGTACCTAAGGTTGCCATTCACAGTTTCGCACTCTTGGCCGGGGACAAAAATGCTAATATTTGAGGGGTAGGCTTGTATCTTGGGCTATAAATTCTTTTTGGCTCCTTATATGCAGGAAACTTTTCCTCCCTTTGAGTGGGCATGTGTCAGGAAAGTAAAAACTGAATTCATTTCCAACCTTGAAAACCATCCAATCGCTGTGCGACATGGATGCGAAACTCTGGCTGCACTGATAAAGCACGAAATACTATTGTGAAAATGATAGTGCCCATTTTCAATTAAGAATAGCAGAAAATCTAAACGGCTGGCAGGTATTCAGTTGCACATGACAGTGATCATCTGTAAGCCCTCTAGGTAAATCTGTAAGCTTTAGGTGTCAACAATGGTCCTGCTCTTGAATAGAGCATGGGTAATAATGCCTTTTTTTTAAAGAAATTTTCTGGCCCCAAAAAGTGGGTGGGTGTCATTTTCTCTGCAACAATATTCAGATAAGGACCTTATAAGGGTTATAAATGGCTGTAAAGTGTATTTAGGCATATGTACAGCTCATTCAAAGAGAAGAAAGAATGATTTATGCATTCAAACAGGCTGGAATGTCACTTTGTTAAGCTGACCCCCTGTGGAGTCACCGAGCTATCGAAAAAACTGTGGAATGCAACCTAGGCACCGTAAAATAACGACACACCACAATCTGGCACATTAAATAATCGAACATGTCCAGCATTTTCGCCCTAACGACTCAAATTTTATTTATATTTTTATTTATCCGGTGTCTTTGAATGTTTCTTACTTGTCCACTGTCAAATAACGACATGCGCAGTTCGCGGGCTTTACGTGAAACGTGGACTGGACTTGGACTCTGGACCCTGGACTTCGGACTGTGTAAAACCTGGACTTTGGACACTGGACTTTGTAAACCCTGGACTAAAATATTTTAACAATAGTTGATATGCCTGCACAAACAGTGTAGAGTGTAGATCCAAATTAGACAGCTGGCTGGAACAGTCTGATCAGGGACAGTGCCAACAGTTTTATTTAAACGCATTTACTGGTTTTACAGACAAGGTGTTTGATGGTATTTATTAGACACTATTCCTTATTTTTTCATAAGGTGTTTGAGGGTATTTACTAGATACTATTTCTTATTTTTTCATAAACTTACATTGAAATTCAATTTCATGAAAATGTCTAATTGAAAAAATTTAATTCAGGAAACACAGCATGTGTTATATGGAAAAATATCTTACAAGCGCCATCAAATCATCCTTTTCTTGGCTTATGCAATGTTAACAATTACCTTCCTCTTTTAAACAAACTTACTAAAAAAACTTTTTTTTTCTTTTGCATTTAATCCCTAAATAATGACCAAATATGTGATGATGAAGGACAACACGCAAGTGATTCTGAAAACAACATCCTTTGGAAGCAGCCAAAAATACACTAATTCCTCCATCCAAACAGGGACATGACGTCGTAATGACGTCTTTTTGACGTCGATACGACGTGATAACGTCGCATCGACGTCAGTTCGATGTAATTTCGACTTCATGTGCCTGCTGGGTTGACTTGTAATCATTACCAATTACCAGTTATACTCTATACCACAGGCTTGCCGGGCCTCATAGTGCAGTCGGTGGCACGTCTGACTTAAAAACAAGCGGTCCCGGATTTGATACAGGGTCGGGTCACTTACTTTCGTTTCCCCGCTGATTCAAGAAGGGAAGTTGTCAGTTACTGGCGAAAGTAAATGCACTTCATACTGGTTAACCGCTTAGGACGGCTAAGCCTGCCCAGGAATAGTGTGGTTAGGTTAACTGACCGTCATGACATGACCATACATGTAGCTGTTTACCGTGGACGTAAAACAATGATACAACAACAAAATACCACAGGCTTAACCAGAACTTATAACTGAACACAGTGATGATAAAATACGAAAAATAAAAAGCTGAATATTTGCAGACAATCTATGACAACTGTTTGGGAAGGAACTATCGTTTTCCAAATAACCTCTCAGTGGTGGCCAGCTTTTAAATCTGCTCCAACAGGAACAAGGAGGCAAACAGTCACAAAAGTTGTTTCCCCTTGTAATAATAACCATTGTTGCGAACAGTAAGATTTCCCCCTACCAATCTGTCACACATGAGGCTAGTAGGACGAACTACTTCCACTATTTCCTTCAGTAGTCAAGAACCACATATCATCTTACATCTAAGGTACTTGTAAAAGTACTGTCCCAATGTAAGATGCATATTTTTCAACATCAAGACATGACGATCTGAAAATAAACATAACTATGTCCCTGACCGAACGGTTCAGGGAATATAGCAATCAAATTCCCGTCCGCCTGTCTCTGTCCGTATCTTAGTACGTCTAATAACATTTTCTTGTCCACTCTGTAACTTGAAAACCCTCTGGACTATTTTCATTACACTTCACCAGTTATCTGTAGTCCATTTGCTCCAAAGTGCAAACAAACTTCTGCTTAATTAGTTTCACACACACAAACAAAATACGAAACTCCCAGTAAATCTTCTAATGTCCTAAAATTTCTTATGTCAATACATAACAGACTACGAGAAATTCATGTTTTTAAATGCTTTTATGAACTATTTCTTATTAGCAGTAATGCAAAAATTGACCTTTTCACTGAGGGTTATCGTCAGAATAGCCAGAATGTAGCGTAACCTCATTGTTTACACAGAAGCTTGACGTCGAATAACTTTTACTTAAAGAGCTTGTCCCTACGATTACTATATTCTATAAGCTGGGGGCAAGCTCTTTGAAAATGTTTATCCGACGTCAAACTCCTGTGCATTGTTTACTACAGTTGTGGACGTTTTTAATGAAGAAAGTGTCTCCAAGTAAGATACTAGACCTGTACACGTGACGTTACCAGTTCCGCTTCGCTTACGGGAGTAGCATAGTGAATCCCGGCTAAGGGTCAAGAAGTACAGGACTAGAGTAGAACCGGGGAAATCGGACAATGGGGTTCATCGGACGGTAGCAAAATCTAGATATTTCTCCTTTTTAAATGACAAGTCACCTTCGGGAAACCTGTTTACCGATTTCCAAAATGAATCCGTGACACAGCCACTTATAATAAATTGTTCTAGAATCAGTCATGACGCTGCGTTCTCAATGGATATTTTAGGGGCGTGAAAATACCGTGTGGCTTTTCCGAAACGGCGCCCAGTCAGCGGAGGCTCTTGAGAATCTGTCGATTTTTTACAGAAGTTGATATATACCTAGAGTGCGTATCTACAATTAAAATTACAGCCATATGAAAATGAAAAGTTCAATAAACAATTCGTAATTTATATTAATTTTTAGTGTGTAGTAATTATTCTTTTAATCAAGTAAATAAATCTGTCCGATGAACCCCTGTAAAAATTGCACTTGTCTTTTCTCAATAGGGGTTCATGATGAATTCTGCCACTGCTGGAACACCATATAGACGTTGTGCAGCATTCATTCGCTCGCAATACGTGTGTCGAGATATGTGTGTGTGTGTGTGTGTGTGTGTGGGTGGGTGGGTGGGTGGGTGGGTGAAGAAAAATGACAGAAAATCTTGGATGTGTGAGAGGATCAACGTGTGCTCTGCAAAATTTCTGAGATGAGATAGACGTCTACATGTAGATGTTTTGTATTGAGAAAAATACGCTCAGCAACCTCATAAAATTAACATGCCCCTTCTAAAAAACAACAACAAAAAAGCATGCCCCTTCTAGACTCCACTATATACATCGGAACGTTGGGATGTCCGAAGGGCCGTTTTGTCGCGACGAAGTCCATGTAAAACCCATTATTTACAACATAAAGTGGGGTTTACATCGCATGGAAGGGTTAGCGTCATGTAATAATGCTTATATAATGTGTATTTTAGCCAGTGGAAATTAAGTAGCAACAGTCACAGGTATATGATTGGAAATCATATTTCGTTGTCTTTATTATTTGAGCCCATTCAAACATGACGATCTACACTGTGTACCAGATTGGAAACTCCGGCGAGTAGTCCCAGTTAAGTCTTTAAGTGTGGTGTTTCTCAGTGAAAGACCTTTATGTGTGGTGTGGTGTGGGTTGATGTAAATGTTATTTCGAAGTTCCTTTGAATATTTGGCTGTATTACTTTCACAAATAAGTTTTCTAAACGCCCAGTACATTAGTAATGGTCTTAATGGACTAAAATCACCTACATAAAATTAGGGGATAACTGTATTCCAAATTTTGATTTGGGGAGGTATATCGTCGGTTTTACGAATTTCCGACCGTAAAACCGACGATGTATCTCCAAAAATCAAACTTTTGAATATGGTCATCCCCATGCATCTGTTAACATTTTGTCCCCAAAACGTGGTGATCTGCGCCAAATGTAATCTATGTCAGCGACGTAAAAATGTGACGTCAACTAATCCTATGCGACGTTGCTCATGACGTCGGGTTTGTGACAGTATATTGCAGGATATACTGTTGCAAGTCTGTGACGTTATCCAATAGGACGTCGCGTTACATTAGCAAGTGTATTTGAATCAGAAATGTACGTCAGTTTTGGGAGTATTGATCGACAAAGAAAAGATAAGATATATCTTATCTTTTCTTTTCTCGACCATAAGTAGAATACTTGATCTTTTCCTTATGAAGAAATAAAATAAAAACAACAACAACAAAAAAAAAACAACAACAAAAAAACACAAACAAAAAACAAAAAACAACAACAAAAAGCAAAAAAAACAACAACAAAAAAACAACAACAAAAAAAACAGACAGTCATTCAAAATGCGTCTCTGAATTAGAAACTACTTAATTTGAAGTAAAAGAAATCAGTTAGAAAAACTTCAGCTACAGTTTGTTGGTTCAGTTTTCTTATTTAATTTCATTTGATATTGTTCTGCGTTCACTTCTTTTATGGTAAATAAAGATTATCATTCTTTTACCGTATTGTTGGTAGTATTAACTTAGCAAATCCATGCAATCCCTAACACCTTTTAAAATGGGTTATATGCTTTATAAATTGCCTGAAGACTGACATTTAAATCGGTACTGTCTTTTGTCATTTTCGGTAGCCATATGTCATTAGCGTAGTTGTCAGGCAATTTTTACGAAGCACCTTCACATTTACAGGATGTCGATTGTACCATGACCGGTTGTCAATCGAAATGATACACTAGATCACGAGGATTAATGTCAAGATACATAGTCCTATGGTCCAGTAGATCTATGTTGTAGGATGCCCCATAAATGAAAGAATATCAGAGCCCAGTATGATAAGAACAATCTGAAACACGCGGTCGATGCCGTTCAAAGTGGGACTATGTCTGTCAGAGAAGCCGCCCAGCATTTTGGTATCCCACGCTCCACAATATATGACATAGTATCTGGAAGAGTATCTATGGACACAAGCCCAGGAAAGCAAACTGTCTTTCCGAAGAAGGTTGAAGACAAGTTGGCCACTAATTTCAAAGAGGCAGCCAGCATGGGGATTGGCCTTTCAAAACAAAAAATAATAGCTAAGGCCGCCAAACTGGCACAGTCAATAAATCTAAGAACAACATTTAGAAACGGTGTTCCCGGTAAAGACTGGGCGGATGGCTTTTTGAAAAAACATCCTGATATCTCTTTGAGAAGTCAGACACCTTTAAGTACTGTTAGATCTAGAATGCTAAACGAAGTTGTTACAAGTAATTACTCCATGGAACTAAACAACATTGTTAGTAGGCTGAATCTCAAGGAGTAATCAGAGGCCATCTGGAATATGGATGAGACTTCGGTTTCTCTTTGCCATAAGCCCACTAAAGTGTACGCTCAAAAGGGAACAAGAAACATACCTGGGAGAGTATTAAACTCTGGAGAAACATTTACCTTCGTTTTATGCGTGAATGCAGTAGGAAATGAAATTTCTCCTCTTGTGATTGCAAAGGAAAAACAGTTGCCTGCCTTTCAAGCATAAACGTTTCGCAAGGTCCACTTGGGACCAAGTATACTTTCCAAGGAAAAGGCTACATGGAAGATAAACTCAAGTGTACAGTGGTTTCAAAGACATTTTTGCAGCACTGCGGAACAGCGAGGCTACAACAACTAATCTTAGACTCTCACAGTTCACACGAATCCTAAGAGCTTCAGGATCTTGCCAAACAAAATGATATTCATTTGTTGGCGCTACCGCCTCCTACTACCCACTGGTTAAAGCCTTTAGACAAGACACTTTTCGGGCCCTTTCAAAAGGAGTACAATAAAGTATGTACAGAATTCACGTCCCAATTACCCAAATAACAAGGTATGTAAGAGGGAATGACCTTGTCTGTTCCGCCTTGCACATGACAAGGCTTTCAGTAGAGAAACTATCATCAAGGGTTTTGAATCCTGTGGATTTTTTCCCGTTGATCCCAAACTCATTCCAGCCTCTGCATTTGCACCTTCGCAACCTTTTGATCGTGCCGGCATCAGCGAGATCTCTACTTCAACATCGCCGGCGTCAATCAGTTCTGCGGGTGCTGTAATTCAACTCTCTAGGAGTGAGCTGGAGGCTTCCGGACCTAACTTAGCACCGCCAGTCGACACGATTACGACTATTTCCAACTCCTGTGAAGAAGAAATTGCAGCTCCTCGCCAGGATGTTGAAGTACTGGCCACCGCAGATGAAAAAGGTAGTTTGCTTTTACAGGGTGCCGATGCAAAGAACTTCATACGGGTATAGCAGCTGGAGAGCTGCTTGTGTCACCTGTTGGAGAATGTGGAACCACCAGTATTTGCAGTCAGGATAACAACTATCTGGCATCACAGGCCACTGGCGATGACAGTTTGAAGACAGGAAGCACAAGTGCATCTAACCAAGATGTCACAAAAACCTGGTGTAGAGAAATTGACAATGTCTTCAAACTGCCCTTGCCAGAGGTCCGAAAAGAAATAATAATAAAAAAAAAAAAAACAAATAAAGAAAATTAACATCGCACAGGCTTCTAACTTCAGAATCCATCATGAATCTGAAAGAAGAGGAAAAAGAAAGAAAAGAAAAAAAAATAAAGAAAAGAGAAAAATTGCCAGGGAACTGAAAAAAGTAGACAAAATCCAGAATCGTACAGCCTAAGAAAGAATAGGACTGTTCCTTTAACGGTAGATCCTTGAGCCGTGGGTGTTTTTGTCATGGTCTGAAATAGTTTGCATTTAATGATATGTATATGATGAAAGGATTGACATAAAATAATAAACATATATTGGGCAATACGTCAATGAAAACTTGGAGATTTGTCATGTTTTAGGCAAACATTCTGTAGAGTGAATTGTCTTAACACTGTATATGCCTTTAAATCGTATATTCTTTTTCATGTAAACCACAACGACCAAAAATATGTATACGATTTAAAGGCATATACAGTGTAAAGACGACTTAAGTGGTTGCTATGCTGTTGCTAAGGCTAAATTTCTTTGAAGGAGATTCCCTACAACTATGAAATTTGGTCTGGAGGAACAGTCTTACAAAGACTGTTCCTCCAGACCAAATTTCATAGTTGTAGGGAATCTCCTTTATAGATATTTAGCCTTAGCAACAGCATAGCAACGACTTAAGTGGCTTTATGAATACGGTCCCAGGTCTGTAAGCACAAGTTAGAAAATAGAAATAAAGACATATGACACATCTAATGACACATTGCCCAGATATATTATTTTTGTCGATCCTTAGGCAAAGTTATGTACGTATATTAACATGCATAATATTTTACTTCGCCTCACCTTGTAGGTCGTTGGGTCACCAATGAAATCTCAGTATTTTGACCTGTCTTGAACTGCTCTTAGTGAGCTTGCAAAGATGAGACCGGTCCATGGCTTGATGTTATTTTCTCATCTTAACATGCAAAATATTTCAGCCTTTTAAAGAAAATACCCAAAGCTCAAGGAGCTACCTTAAATATAGCTGTACGAAATAAATTCTGGAAGAGGAAATGTTGCTTGTTATAAACTCCTACTGGTTGCTATAAAAACATATTAGCAGACGGTACATGTAAAATAACTAATTTTTTTAAAAAATAAAGGGTGTCCGATGAACCCGTTTGCTCGTCCGAAGAACCCTGCCACCTTTTCGATCCTCCCCTCAAGAGGTTAGTGTCATAAAAACGTTCATTCATCTAGCCTACCAGGCTGTAACTGTAAGATTAGCCTCCCTTTGACTGCATAATGAGTAATTCAATGCAGTTGCTTGGTTAGTATAAATATATCGGAATGACAATGAGAAAAACGCGAATGTGTCCGATTTTTCCCGATTCTACTCTAGTTCTGCTACTTCTATGGTCAATTTAACAAATTCGTCTATTTTCTTTGCGTGTGTGTATAGTTTAATGATTTTTTCAAAGGATACCCTTTGCAACTGTTAACATGCAAATAACAGATATGGAGTTCTAAATTACCGTAAATTTATAAGCATTTGGACAGGCAGGTCTGCTGAAACAGTGAAAATCCAGGGTGACTATCAGAGTCTACTTTTTTAGCCATACCGTCTGCATTTATGGACACATAACTACATTGTGAAATCATACAGTTTATTATTATAACAATTACGGTACAGTTTTAGATGTCTCAAGTTTTAGAACTTTTATAGTACTTATAAGCGCATTTTCATTTTTCAATTACACTGGAGTAGTCGTCATAGTGTTATTTGCTTTAATGTTTGTTGCTTTTGGAAACGAATCCCTGCTTCTCGTTTCTTTCGTCGTGCTTGAGTGCGTTCGCCTTTCACTAATAAATTGTTTACACATCATCAGTACTCTTCTGTTACATATAAAAGCAAGCATAATAAATATGCCTTGACTTGCGACAAGAACAGAGAATAATACATCACATACATTATTTTCTGTGAGAAATACGGGTAGATAGCTCAGCCACGAAACACCAGTAATTGTTGATAGCTTGATGTACATGCAAAAATGCTGTCGATTTTTGTGATTGCTTTGAGAGAGCGAATTCTTCTTTATCCAGTAAACAACCATAACGTACATACCAAAATTGCTAATAACAATTAAGCTTGTAGGTAAGGTCATGGTATAGGCAACCATCTGAGGATAAATAATATAGCATAGGGATGAATGCTTTCCATATCCGATATTTTTACCATGACTTGTATTCAGTGACCATATAATGTTGATATTAACCAAGATAGTTGACATTATAAGACAGTATGCGTGGTAAAGCCATTGGATTTTATTGTGAGTCGGCAGTCTGAAACTTCCAAAAGTTCTGAACATATGAAAGCAACATATGTTCAACCAACAGATGTTGTTCAGCCAAAGGAAATGAACCATGAGCCCAATGAGAGAACACCAGATACCTTGTAAGGTACGTATACCTCCAACTATGAAGCAAGCAAAAGCTAGTAACAGGGACACCGATAAACACTTATTATTGGATCCTGGTTGTGTTCTGAGTTCCGGTAGCAATCCGTAGACTACAATGGTGATGATCAAACAAACTATAGAACAACACACTGCCACCAAGCTTAGAATAGTTTTCACAGAATTGTTTTCCCTTTCTGCACCATACTGTACGGTGGCAAATATGTAATCATCTGCACACAAACGTATGATACTTGCATTCGTATATATGATGTCTTTTTCTGCCAGATACAAATTTATTCCATTTAAGAAAATACCCGAATTGTTATTGATGATCTTAAAATTATCCAAATCGAGTTCAATCATCTGGCATTGTAAGAACTTTGAGACAACCAACATTTCCGGTACAATGGAATTCTCCTGATGTTGAAGATATGAACGTCCATTAACCATTACTTCGCATTCAAAAACAGCATAGGTTCGTGTTAGTATACTGTATCCCACATCTTCCTTTTCCTCCATGTCAGCCTTTGTTACATTAATATTTCTGTGCTTACTATCTTCGTAAGTGTCTATATGTATACTAATACCG
Source organism: Ctena decussata (assembly GCA_963989385.1). Classification (NCBI taxonomy): domain Eukaryota; kingdom Metazoa; phylum Mollusca; class Bivalvia; order Lucinida; family Lucinidae; genus Ctena; species Ctena decussata. The sequence continues at coordinate 21,619,731 of OZ022498.1, forward strand.
TCGAAATCCAGAAGTGCATCTACAAAGTCTATATCATCGTAAAACGTTATTACAACGACAAAATATCCGTTGGAAACCTTTTCCTGTATTTGCTCATAACTTGAGGAATCGTTACTATGTTCTAATGTTACACTAACTGTCCCATTATAACAGTCGGTAACGTTGACAAAATAGTCTTTGATGCGCGAAAGCATACCCTGTTCGAGAACGAGGTTAGATGAAGAGAGCTTTAAGGTGGCTTCAAACATAAGGCCACGAGTAGAATTAACAAACCTGTGACAGGAGCCTTTGATGAACGTTTTCATGGGAGGACAGATGATCTCTCGGCAAACACGCTGAAAAAGGTAAACAAAATAAATATTTACTGTAAATTAACTTTTTGTGGACTACTAGCTTAAACTATACATGAAGAGTGTATGGCAATGAAAAGACAAGTTAGAGCAAGGTTCCCCAGCTTTGTTTTTATACTTGTAAAGTGTAACAGGAAACGGAAGGGATGCCATAGTTTAAACGCAGTGGATGTTTTTTAGCAAACGGGTAAATGTACCGAAATGTCAAAGCAAACGGATATTCTATAACGAGTCAATTCATAAACGCGTGCAAACAACGCGTGTAAATATGATAGCGCTTTTATCGTTTCTCGGCATGCATGACATGCGTACCGATATATTTTAATCCCATCACCATAAATTCCTTTTGAAATGATACCAGACAAAATCTGAAAAAGCGAAAATTCGTTTATAGTGCATATAGTGTACAAGCACGGATAGGAAATAACATAATCGGAGAACTGATTCTACGAACGAATATTATGTCGGTTATTTTTGGAGCACGGATGGCTGCGATATTATCGGATGAAGAGAACGTCAGGAAATAGACGGCTTATTGTTGCTTATATTGCGTAAATGAATAAATAAAAAGAAAGTGTCGTTCAAATGCTTTGCGTTTTAGGTTTCTTTATATGATAAGTTGTCATGAACAATCGTTATTCATTCATTTTTGTCGCCGGGCGATTTGCTGCATAAGGTCAGCCCTTGTTACTGTAAATGCTATCTTGATACACCGATCAATGATACACCCTTTGACTTGCCTGTATCCTGGCCATCTAATTTGGAAAGCCGTGTCAAACTGACGTTTTCCGAATACGTATCACCGTCTCTTAAAACGAGGCTATGTCTGAGATACAGCTTCAGGCGCGTCATCTTTAACGTGCATCGTCGAAACAAGAACCAGAGAAACTGGACTAGCGACGAAACGTCAACTTACACGTCAAAACGCGCGCTTCGATAGCTCAGTTGGTAGCGTTTGTCTAGCGACTAGCTACATACCTCTGCCACGTAAGTTCGAATCCGGGTCGGTACATTAGCTCTGGCAAGTATGAATGATTGGCTGTTCCCTGAGGTATATAATAATTAATTATCAGAGTAACTTGATCTTGCGTACTGTATCACGTCTTATGAATGAGCTCATACCATCGGATCACCCGAGACGCAAGCGTCTCGAGTGATATGATAGTATAAGATGTTCCACTCGACGTGATACAGTACGTGATGAATGAGCTCATAGAGACGGTATGAGCTCTTCCACTCGACGTTATACAGTACGCCAGATCAAGTTACTATTATAAAATATGTATATATCAGTCTACAGAAAACCATAGGAACTGTAACTATGCATCTGTTGTTTTGAGTAAGCTTGTCAAAGTTCTGATAATAATGACTGCTCTGAATATAGTGCTTGCTTTTGATATGGGCGATATGATGTTAATGTTGCCTCGTTTTTCGCAGCAATATGACAGAATTTGCCTTTCAAGAAACTTGCATACCATGGTAAACTGTTTTAGGTCGATCTACTTTTCGACCCGGACGAGATTAGTGAGTTCTTGTAATGCAAACTGTCGAATAAGCAAATATTCACTATTTTTTTCGAGTTTTCGCTGAAACTTAAAGTGATTTAGTGTTAAACAGACAACCAAACAATTAAATACAAAGAAGACTTTAGCACATAGACTAAAACAGTAGAAAAAAAAACTGTCTATATCATTGCTAGCCATTTGGCAAAGACATTCTTAACTAATTCACGCATGAACCAGTATAAGCGGTGCTAGTGTTATTTCTGTAAAGTGATTGGTGAAAATCTCTGCATCTAATTTGCAGATTACCTGAAAGCAGCCTTTATCTATATCAGATTGTTTTGTTACAACTAAAATTACGATAAACGAGATGATTTTGCTGTTTATCTTGTTAACTTTCCATTTTGAGATTGTGATGTTCCTCGTTCTACATCCTATGGTGCTTATATTTTTCAACTTATTCGTTTGCTCGCGTGTCCAGTAATGTTGAGGACTAATATTCGTAATAAAGTTTTGACAGCAGAACTGCTCAAACAAGGTTATAAATATCATAAACTTCGTAAAGCGTTTTCAAAATTTTGTCGACGGCATTTCGACCAAGTGTCTAAATATAATATCGGATTGAAAACACTTCTTCTGCAAGGCCTTTCGGAACTTGAACATTTTATAGCGACTTGGTGTAAAAATTCAGAAAAATAATTTGTTTAAATGATTTTCCTTATCATTTGTAGAAGATAATAATTCGATGTAAAAATATTGATTATAATATAGATGTTTTGCTACAAACTCCATGCTTGGTGATTAACCAAATAAAGGTTGATTACCTCTTCGATTGCACAACGGTGGGTTGGGCCTCAGACTTTATGAAGGCAACAATATACACCTAACAGTAACACAGATGGTTGGCGACTGATACCCGTTCTGGAACGTATTGGGTCGGGCCAACCGTGGTTTTATTAATAGGTTTCTTCTGCTCCAAAAATTAAGTGTTCCTATTTCTGTGAGTCCTCATGTTCGTTTCATCTTAGTTTTAATTTTGATTTATATATTTCTGAGATATACACTTATGAGCAAGGAATCTTCCACGCAAACTAGTGTCTGATTAACAAAGCAGAACCAAGGTCGATGGTCGGTCGATCCGCAATCCGGTTAAGCCCCCAGGGAATTTCATTACTGACCGTCCCAAGGCGGCACTTCTTTTTTGGTTCTTCTTGGTTGTTTCGTGTGTTGTTTGTTGCTATATCTGTTATTGAAATATTGTTTGTGATGTTACTGCTCGCCCATAGACCACCTACATGGGAATAAGCTAGTCACATGACTGCCGCTTATGATGTCTTTGGTGGTGACTAATTTTATGTTTTTTTTTTCGCACATGAAATGTCTTGGGGTGGGATCCGGTACTGAACTGTTTCAGTTCCTGAGTATTTTCCTACTTACTTTTGTAAGCTATTTCCCAGTCTCTACGAGGATTAATTTCCTCTATGGAAATTTTGCCCTGTAGGTTGGTTACCTACCCCATAATATTCAGAGATTGGTTATTAATGTACGACCGGATACCGGATTTTAGAGCTACTTTTCCAAGTTAAGCTTTCTACTGCAGCTGAAGCTATTAAAACACTGTCAGAGTTTCCTTCTAAGATCTAGAGAAAACAACAGACGGTGAATTACAGAATGTCAAACCTATAACAAACTTTGGTGCGTATATCTGGCGTGCTCTAGTGAATGATTCTACACATTCGTCAGTTTTATGTAGGATTGTATTGCATTTTATCATACATCCTTCGAAATGTGCTATAGAACACGTATCATTCAGCTCATAGCCGCGAGTCTTTCTTCGAGCCTTGGATCATCTGGACCAGTAGCCGCAGGGACAATGATTGTAAAAACATGATGTAGGTTCCATAGGCAATAAAATTATTCTTATTTTGACAAACCTTGGCCCTTTTGGAAAACAAAATGACGGTCATACCATTTTAATTTCCGTGTATTCTTTCGCGTTATTGTGTACAGGCTCTCGGAAGGACTCTTGGAAAACATAAAACAGATGGAAATATTCTTTAATGTAGGGCATACGAATGTAATATACGGATTATTAAAATCGTCCCATTGAAATATGGGATTTATAAACCTGTGAGAGGTCTAAAGATCCGATAAAAAAAAAAAACTTCGGACTCGTTTCTTTATCGGATCTTTAAACCTCCGGCCTTGCTCTATAAATCCCATATTTTAAATAGGACGATTAATAAAGTCTGTATAATAGAGCAAGATATGAGGAAACGTCACAACGTATGAGAACCATTAGAGGCATTAAAAATATGAGTAACTGTAAACGAAATGTATGCCCACTGGGCATGCAACGTGGAATCAGTACTGAATCAAGGTGGAATCAACGTCAAGACGTTGCATCCAGGTTGATTAAAATTTGTTTCAGGTCGTGAGCTTCCTGGGTGCGTATAAGCCTCCAGCTTACCATATAATGATCATAGACATATTTGTCCGGACAAAATATGGTGTTTATCGATTCATGACTGTACTCTTCGAAGTTCAGCAATGCCGAAAATGATATGTCTATTTTATTATAGAATGGCGTTATAACATATGTTGGAGGGATTTCTCTTTCACACGTGTGATCTTCAAAGTCATTATAATTACAGATATAGCAAAAACTATTTTTATAAGTCTTGTTTCCACTTCTGAACTCCGAGACAAAGGCGTTACAAGCATTTTCAAGAACGAAAGTATCATTTGTCCGCCATAAGCCCGTAATATTACACCGTGATATTACTTCATTACAAGGTTTTAACTCATATCCAGCTGGGGGTTCGAACACAATATTACAACCATCTGACTTTCGAATTTCTGGTACGAGCGTTAACATATCACGAGGTATGAATATCCCTTTTTGACATCCAATGTTTACGTTCCAAGCAATAATTTCATCTTTCTTTTTATGATTACACTTTGCACAATAAATGTTTTTGTATGCTTCTTTGGTCAGCCTATCTGACACAACTTGATAAGCTTTTAATTCTTCCGAAATAGGGGTCAGGCATTGTTTTATCACTTCTTTGTCTTTATACGAAGGGTTACATCTATTTATCATACGCCGTGCACTCTTACATAGACTAGGGGTTTCTTTTACAGTAGTTAGACCACATTCAAATATTCCACCAACAGGATACTTCGAAGCATTTGGAAAATATGGTAGTTTGTCAGGACAACAATCACCGAATCTTTCACAGTCTTTATAGCAACTGCAGTGAGAGCAACAGCTGTAATTGTCTGAACCTATGGAGGCATTGTCAAAATTATCTGTGCCATGTGTCCTTTTATGATGAGTATTGTTACCACATAAAGGAGCTTCACATCCAAGTTCTCGCCTGAAACGTTTATATTCACTTATGAGAGTATTCCGAAAACTATCTCGTTCAATACCGTTTGTAACACAGAATATACTTTGAAAAGTTAAATAAAAAACAGCCGAATATTTATACATGAACAACATTATATGTATTCATTTCCATAACTCTTGCATCCAACTTTTGTTTGAAACCACATTGAAGAAGTAACATACAGAAATATGCATCTGTCGTATTAAAGATGTTTAAAGATACATTTATATTATCTGTGTTCAAACGCTTGAAGATGAGAGACTATCCGCAATAACATCTGCAAATGAAGTCACAGTGAAGAGCTGGCAAGAATCATATCACTTACGTCGCATGAATAGGTAACTTACGTCATGTGCTATCAGCGCTGTTAATAAAACAAATAAGAAACAATCATACTAACAATGGTAAAAGGCGCATTGCTGATGCCCTGTCCTGACTTTGGGCAAAGTTTCAGCAGGGGATTCGCATCTCGAATGGATCTTTAGACAGTTTTATCACAATGTCCTTTAGTTTTCGCCTGACCATTGTTTTGTTTGTATTTAATTAGAGGATAGACTGGATCGGAAAGAAAATTCTCATCGATAAGCTGTAATGACGCTTTATGTCAATAAGGAAAGCTTTTAACATTAACAACTGTAAAAGCAAAAACACATAAAAACTTGCAAGGATCTGCAGTAGTTCCAATCGTTTGTAAAAAGATTAGCAAAGCTAAATTTTGATACAAGTTTCCAACTTATTTTCAGTAAATATTGAAGCTGCAGAAGAATTGCAAAGCATAAAGTTTTATATTGTTTAATGTATACCAAACACTGTGTCAGGATTAGAGCCCCACGCGGCTTTCATCCCCTTTGTCATTATGACGCGACAGTATCTCTACTCTTGACACAGCTTAATGGAACGTAATATCTTTATCTTTGTGTTGTCATCATACCAATTTGTATAGATGGAGAATATGGAAATGTCTGCGATGTTAAAATGCTTGAAATTGCATTTGTTTTGGACTACTGACTCTCGTAAATGAAGAAATCGCACGTATGTGTTAGGAAAAAAGATGACGTATATTTACATTGCAAAATATAAACTAAGCACTGTTTTTGTTTTTCTTTAATTTTACTTGCTCGCGTAAAATTTCGAGCAAATGTGAATTATCTAGGACAGACTAGTTTTTGGATACGCAACCGGGTAGCGAATTTAAGTGACCCCCAATGAATACTGCCCCAGGTCATTATTCTATAGAAAAAGTGACCCCATTTCTAAGAATACTGACACCCGTTAAAAAACAATGACCCCTCTCGAGAGTGTCTATAAAATGTTGACCCCCGGTCCTTATTCTTCAAAGAATAGTAATTTGAATTCTTACATTTATGAAAGTTTTGAAAGTGATTAGTTTTGTAAGTTAAATATTTTTATCAGTGCAACATGGCATGTATTTGTTTATAAATTTGATTCTATCCAATTTACAAGGATCATTAGAAAGTTACTCATTAAATAATTTATCATTTAAGATATTTTCGGCCATGGTTCTATAATGTTTCTTATTCATTACCACTGTAGCACCATCCTTATTAGTCTTTTTTATGTTCGCGTCATCATTTTCAATAAATCAATTGCTTCTTTAAATTTATCCTGTTTACTTATATCAAATTACATTTTATCATCAAATGACATTGTCGGTCAGTTCTTAGTATTTTTATGTAGTGTTTTCTGCTTCCAGAGGATCTTTATTCAGAACTAATTTTATCTTCATTTTTTCATGTGATGTGCAGTTTGGCAACAGTAAAAAACTCTCCCCGTACATCATCATAGTGCAGATTATATATTTTCTGATTGTTTGAGATCAAAGGCCTTATTCTAAGTCAGTTTGAAAATAGACTTCCGCTGAAGCCGGTGCTAGGGGGCGGGGCCAGTGTTGCAACATTATATTACTGCACATGAACAGACTCAGTTAAACCGAGTCCGCTATTTTTGTGAACAGACTCAGTTAAACCAACTCTGCTATTTTTGTTTCTTTGATGTGTTCTCTGCTTCCGAAAGCTCTTCATTCAGAACTTATTTCAAGATATACCTTTGCAATTTTTTTCGGAGGTACAAAGTCACTTCGACCTCTGCTCCGGGAATAATTATATTCTTCCATGCCATTAAAATATTTTACTAGTCTTAACTTTCTAGTAAAGTCAAATACGTCATAGATTACTTGGGCGCTAAAATAGTTTTACTGGATCCAAATACTCGCCCTTAGTTTCCGTAATCGTTCAACCCAATCGAAACATAACCACCCACAAAACAGACAAGCCAAAGAATCAATTTGAACAAATTATACGAAGAATAGAAAACATCTGTTTTTACCGATTTTCTATTTTAAATTACAAAGCATAGCAGGAGACAATGTGGGCAGCTCTACAGACGACCATTTTACTTAAAGACAACAGGCAAGTGTACAAAAGAACAACATTGAAGAAACACTACAAAAGTACCGCCTTGGAACGGTCAGTAATGAATTACTGGGGATGTGCAGGGTGGGAGTGGGGTGCTTAAACAAATTTAGTGGATCAAACCCTCGCCTTAGATTCCGCAATGTTCCAACCCAATCAAAGTTACCACCCAAAGATCAGACCAATGAATGCACCAAACTAGACAATAAGAAAGAAAAACATGAAATATATACTTTTATTTGGTTCATGCTGCATTGTATTTAACCACGATACAGTTTCCTCTGTCAGGCGATTAATAGTGAGGATCCTGTTTCTCTTACAATTTAATTATAATATCTTTCTCATTCCCGTATTTTACGTGTATTGAAGTGACTCTGCAATTTCATAAGTTAAAAATGTGAGTTCATTAAATATGAGCCGCGACACGACAAAACCAACAATGTGGTTGTGCGCACTGGGCAGACTCGGATCAGCCTGGGCATCTCCTCAGTTTGATCGGACTCTTCGTTAAGAGCTCAAAGGGTAACTAAGGATCTAAGCTACCTCTATGCGGACAGCGAAGGTTCTGATCAGACGGGGCGGATGCCCAGGCTGATCTGAGTCTGCGCTGGGTGCACAACCACATTGTTGGTTTTGTCGTGTCGTGGCTCATATATGGTCTTCTACCAGAGTAAATACAAACTAATTTTATCTTTTATTCAAATATAACTGACCCGCGAAACAAAAACACCAACACGGTGGCATGTGAGTCCAGCGAAGACTCAGATCTGTCTGGGCATCCGCCCAGTCTGATCAGAGTCTTCGCTGTCCGCATGGACCTTTAGTTGCTCTCTAAGCACTCAGCCAAGGCTCTGATCGGACTGGGAGGATCCCAAAACTGATTTGAGTCTTTGCGAGGTGCACGTGCGTCTTTGTTGGTTTTATCTTGTCGCAGCATTGCGAAATTCTATCTGACGTGCCTAACACTTTTCAGGGGAAAGCACTAATTTCATTTTAAGGTTTCCTTTCTTTCCAAATCTAGACCCCTAGATTCCATTTACAAGAGACTTTGTCGCACCGAAGCTGTCCCCATTTGTAATGGTCGGCTTGTACTGCAAGGCAGTTTAAGTGTATACAAGTTTAGCTTTTGAAAAAGCTTAAGAGGTTATCCCTTAGCAATGAATCTATAGGATGCAAGTGGTAAAGTAGAAAATTGGCAGCAATACAAGTAAATTTCGTTGTATTCTTGAACTTTGTTGAAGCTGTAGGTAAATGGCGAGTCAACAGCTTTTTCTTTTTGTCTAGTCATTGCTTGTAACAGCTGAGCTTCAGTGTTATTAACTTTTGTTAGGTGACCTGTACAGTTTAGTGACAGCACTTCCTATGTGGACTTTACCCCCTGGTAATTGCTTGTATTAGGTGAGATGCTTGTGATAAGTTTTACGGTCCATGCCTTAGCGATGCTGGGAGGGATCCTTCAGCTGGGTGCGACAAATATGGCCCGGAGCAATTACCGGCAAATAATAGGATCCGCATTTAGCGAAATGAAACGGCGTTTAACCTAGTACAACTTGTTATTGCGTACTGTTACTGACAACAGCTCCTGAGAGCTGAACTGAACTCTCGGTTAATTGCTTGTATAGAGTGTGATAAAGCTATAACGATCATGCATTAGCCGCAGCAGGCACATGACGTCTAAATGAGGTCGAATTGACATCTATGCGACGTCATTACTTCGCACAGACGTTAGTACGATGTCATATCAACGTCGCATGCCTGCTGAGGCGATGCTGGCGAAACCATGCAGTAGGGTGCGCCAAATGTAGAAGTACCGGGAAATAGTGGGACCCGTATTTTGGCAAAAGAAAACGGCGTACAAATCGAGTACGAATTCCTAAATTAATATGGTTATCCCCGAGGGGATAACCAAATATACCTCATTACCTACACCCTGTGACACTCTCCCCACCTAATTGGACTTCGTTCCCGAAGTTCCAGGCTAAAGAGATGTATACTGGTGCGTTGCATTAATTTTATACCTATGCAATTTTTTCATCAGTCTTAGCATACCCCAAAGTGCATTCTAGCTTCTGCTGAAAGTCATTGTTGTCAAAAAAATCTTACACTTACCATGGGAATAAATAAAGGGACACGTCTTAGGATTCTAGAAAAGTTCGCTGTTTAAAATATTGCGGAGAAGCGATTTTGCAACCTACCAAAGTTATCTGAACTATATTGACGAGTGCAGAAACGCTTCCACGTAGTTTAAGCCGTTTTCGCGGTGAAGAGGACTATGGTTATGAAACACCGAGATCGACATTTCAATAACAAATATTCAAACATTTTACATTTCTTGGAATCCCGGATAAATTTCTTTTCTGCAAGACAATATTCACCCTTAAATAGAGCCAAACGGGACCTTCTTTGGAGCCAATTAATATAGATCCTGTTGTTAAGACCGTTAGGCTTGCTTTAGACATTTAATTAATAGAATGCCTGTTTTATCCTTTTTGTGAGCTATTGAAAGAATACTTTTTACGGTATTTAAACACTGACAACTAGAAAACAAGACAGAAGAGAGGGGTGGACACAGTATACCTATGCAAGTGTTTCATATTGTTGTATTACAAGCTTCGAAACTAAGGTGCCAGCTCTTATTCTTTCTTGAATTTATCATTTTTTTCTTCCTGTTAATATCTTAGCGAAGCACAGAATGAGGTCTTAAAATGTAACAACCTTGCGTAGAAATATATGAAACGTCTAGTTTTTCATATCTTTTATCCAAGCAGTGTACCTACTAGCAAGCATTGTTCGTTACAAAAATGATAATGGAGATCACATGTTCAGTGTTGTTAAATTGGTTAAGACAGCAGATGATAAAACGCAAACAAATCGAAATTTAAACTTTCTTAAGCGAAAGTAAATTACCCCTACCCCTCTCTTCTGTCATGTTAAAGGACCTCTGACAGTTGTAATGTAAATTTGCCTATAAAAGTGGTCAAAATTGAACTTTTAGTATACTTTAAAATTTCCACTGAAATGTTTTCCTCGGAACTCCCTATAATTGCCCCAAAAACAATTTTTCGGTTACTTAACGCATAGACTGAGATTTTTGGTGTAAAAAGCAAGTTCTTATAATTAAATGTATGGAAATAGGAAAAGTTTTATAAAGATACTTCCCCCCGAGCCTCAGCTAGCCACTTTGCTTGTATGTGTGTACTGTCAATATACAAATTATATGTGAGTGGCAAGCTGAGGCACGGGGGAAATGATAGTCTACCGCTAAAAAACTGGAAAGTGGGTGGGGTAATTAGACCCATTGCATCTTAAAATCAGGCTAGCATACTTTTTATTTACATATTATTGCATGCTATATGCAGTTAAAGTGTTTACTTTATTTTAGCATGTTTGACAAAATAAAATTCAGTAAATAAGAAATATCGAAAAAAAAGTGTATTTTGGATGACCCAAAATTCCACCTACTCCTCTTGAGACAGTCCGTGAGTGGTCCTCTGCAAACGTGATTTTTTTTTCAAAATCAACATGAAAACATCTTAATAATGCATAAGTCTACATGTTAATGCTAAAATCATCAACATTGGCTTCCCACGGAAGCTGCAGTAATTTGTCGATAAATAGGCAAATTTGCATTGAAACTGTCAGAGGTTCTTTCTCATTATCATTGCCTAACCGCTAGTGAAATAGCATTAAAACTATTTTTGCAAAAAGCTCGCAGATAGGATGGTAGATTCTATTTATTAAATGTCTGAAGCAAGCTTAACTATTTCGAGCGCAGGACCTACACTAATTTTCTCAAAGACGGTCCCGCCTTGTTCTTTTAAGGATACATATTTTCTTGCAGAAAAAAAAAAATATGCGAGATTTCATTAAATATAACATGATTGAATATCTGTTATTGAAATGTCGATCTCGTGTTTTTTCATTATCATAGCCTTGTACACAGCGAAAAAGACTTAAACTATGTGGAAGCGTTTCAGTACTTGTCAATATAGTTCAGATAACTCTGACAGGTTGCAAAATCGCTTCTCGGCAATATTTCATATACCGAACTTATCTGGAATCCTAAGCAGTGTACATGTACCTTTATTTATTCCCATGCTAAGTGTAAGATTTTTTGACAACAATGATTTTCAGCCGAAGCTAGAATGCACTTTGGGGTATGCTAAGACTTATGAAAAATTTGCATAGGTATAAAATTAATGCGACGCACCTGAACTTGTAATTACTGCACAGGAGTCAGGCTGGAGTTTACGTTGGGCGCCAATTGCCACGGACTCTTAAAAAATTTCAAGTCCACGACCGAGGATATTACCCGAGACCCTTCGATCTAAAGGCAAACACCCTACCAAGTCGCTATAAAAGCCGCCTTGTACCGCAAGGCAGAACACGTGTATGATATACCTTATTACCTGCAACCTGTGTAACATATTGGGCATGAGGCCCTGAATCGCTCACCTGAGTAAAACGGTCGAGGGTCAAACTAGGGTCATCATGTGAACAAACCTAATAGTTAAGGGAAGCCTTAATGCTGCACATCAGTTCAATGCAATGGGCCGTTTGGAGAATGATTTTAAAAGTTATTACTGTCGTTTCCCTGAGTCATGGCGGTTCTGTATGACGGAGACGTTTCAAGCTGTTGAAACCGTTGTCTAAGACAAAAGAATAAAGCCTTTGACTGTGTCTGGCATGCTGGACTACTGCATAAACTTCAGGCAGCTGGTGTTACAGGGAATGCCCTAAACTGGTTCAAGAGTTATCTTGCGGACAGAAAACTTCTGGGTACTGTATCCGAATTCGAGCTGGCGTCCCAACAGGGGCTATTTTAGGAAATTTCCTTTTTTTTAGTATACATTAATACCATTGTCACCGATATTGGATCAAACATTCGACTATTCGCAGACGACACTAGTCTTTTCGTTATTGTAGATAATCCTATAATAGCAGCTGAAATTCCAAACACAGACCTTGGTGAACTTTGGCAATGGACCGCAACTTGATTGTAACATTTAACCCCGCTAAAGCTGAAGCCCTTCTCTTTTCCCGTAAATTAAACAGATATCAACACCCTCCTCTTATTATGCTAGATCAACACATATCTAAATTAGATTCTCACAAACACCTTGGTTAACATTTCACTAAAAACTGTACTTGACATAAACATATGAATTATATAACAGAAAAAGGCATGGCTAAAAATCAACATTATGAGAAAACTAAAATTTAAACTTGAAAGAAAATCTTTAGAAACAATTTATTCAACTTTTATCAGCCCTTTTTGAATACGGTAATGTAATTCTGGATATTTGTACGCATTATGAGAAAGAGGAATTGGATAAAATTCGAAACGAGGCAGCCAGAATAGCTACTGGAACCACCCAATTAGTATCGATAAACGCACTATGTAATGCGACCTGTTGGAAAACTCTTGAACATAGGCGTTATAATCAAAATGGTGTATAATATTACACTCTTTACCTCTCATCTTTAGTATCGCAGTCTATCAGCAACCTATCATGATACAACCTCCGGAATTCAAATGACTTACAAACTGCTGGAACTAACCAAAATTTGAATTCTTTTTCGCTGTCGAGCGTTGGAAAATTAGTATCGATAAACGCACCATGTAATGAGACCTGTTGGAAAACTCTTGAACATAGGCGGTATATGAATATGGTGTATAATATTACATCTCTTTACCTCTCATCTTTAGTATCGCAGTCTATCAGCAACCTATCACGGTACAACTTCCGGAATTCAAATGGCTTACAACCTATTAATGCTGGAACTAACCAAAATTTCAATTCTTTTCCGCTGTCGAGTGTCAGAGCATGGAGTAATTTCCTGTTGACACAAAGCAATGTGAATCTGCTCATTCTTTTAAATGTTTGCTTCAAAAAAAAAAGTCAGTTCTCAAGCACTATCATGCAGTTGCAGAAAAGGCAGAAAAGGTCAAATGTTACTAACCCGCTTAGGGACAAACTGTAGTTCGTTAAACTTTGATCAATCTATTAATCTATTTTTTGTGCGGTGATTTGTCTTTGTGTCGGTGTCATGAAACAAACTGTTTAATATCTGAAAACGTTTATAAATACATTATAGCAACAGAACGCTTCTAAGCTTTAACAAGTTTAGTTATGTAGACAGACTAATACTAATGATTATAAACGTGCGAGTATTCTATGATTGCCGCTAAGACTCGTTCCTCTTTTGCATTTACCTTTGAGTAGAATTTCATATAGTTCTCTCTTCTTTTGAAAATTTGTCGCTCTTATCTGCCAAACATTTCACGAGCTAACACCCCTTTTTCCCTTTTATTATTTTCTGAGTTGCATCTTGATTTGTAACCATTTTTCAGGTATTTTATAATATGTGGTCAAGAGTTTAGGCTATCATATGTATCCTTCTGTTATCAACTTTTTTTTTTTTGTTTTTGTTTACTTCTTTTTTCAAACACTGATTTCAGTTTTAGTTTTGGTTTACATATCAACATATATTGTACGAGGTACAGATATCCGCCATAATTTGTATAAATATTTCATGTAAGGGAGAAGAACTCGATAAGCATATAGCTTCCGTTCTAACCCCAAAGCTTGTACTGATATCTTACTTGTTCATTTATATAGGCCTATATATATATGTATGTAAATAAAAATATATTTAAACCAAAACGCTATATACAAGATCATCAGTCTTTTGGTTCCAGTGCAGAAGATTTTTAAAGGTTGAATTTCATGAACTTCAATGTTGAAGCTCTTCCCATATAAAAGCACCACAAAGCAAAGGAATACATGCATTAAGGCCAACTTTTGGCCCCCAGATGTTCCTAAAAGGTCAGAGTGCAGCAACTACTCGGCTTACACTGTAAATATCTGATGGAATAGCTGCAGTTTTTGGATTGAATACTTTTTTTTCCAGATGACCTATTTCTAAGCTAGAAGTAGCCATTAAAAAGAAAAAAATGGTGAAGATATGCCATTTTCTGCATTTTGGACAGTTTCCAACAGTTGATGCACATAGACTACAACCATAAAACAAAACAAACAAAAAAATATGAGCCCTTTTACAGCAAGGGCGTTTGATGTTGTTGGTGGTGTTGTTCTCCAAACGATTTTACCAAGGTGGCTCAACGGCGCTTACTGTCCATATTTCGAGGGAACTATCAAAATGGTTTATTACATGTTGTTCTTTTTATAATAATTGTGCATGATAATGCTGAAAAAAATATTTCATTAAATGTAGAAATCATTCTATACTTCGGTTTATGGATATTGTATGGCGATAAATATTTCTAATTTGGTCTAAAATCTGGAGGGTAAAATCGGAACTGTTTATTAAATATACTTGCCAAAAGTTCTAACCGACCACTCAGTATTTATCATTTTTCCTCAATGCCATTGGCACTCTCATAGTTCAGTTTGCAGTCACGGATAGGCAAATAAGTCGGTAAACCACACCACCAAAAGGCTTAACATTATTCAGTACACTGGATCCAGGAGGCATAGATGAACACGGGTACCCCCATTTTCAAAATTAACAAGAATTTACATTGAGTGGTGGGGTAGGTTTAAACAATTTGACTCAAATCGACTTCTGTCATGCAGGAAGAGTGTTCATTTCAGCATAAATGTGTTTCTTCAATCATTTGCTTTAGAGATGAAGTGGGTTTGCTCACGAACATGGGATATTTCAAAAAGTGATTTTTCACAAATTGTGACGAAATGCTAATTTTTGTGAATTTGAAAAATGGGGGTACTTGGGTTCATCGGCGCATCCAGGATGTAATGTTAAGAATTTTGTCAAACCGTTTAATGGCTTAGTTGACTGACACATCTGCCCACTTGGCAATGTAAATACAACTGTGCGATTGTTTTGGGGTTTGACGAAAATCAATAAAACGTAAGTGGCCCGTTAGAACTTTTGGCTAGTATAAAAATCGTGCATGATAATGCTGAAAACATTTCATTAACGTAGAAACCATTTTATTTTTCAGATTATGGATACGAGGAGCGATCGAAAAGGTCTAAGCCCCACCATGTTTTGAAACCTTTAAAGCGAATTTGAGTTATTGATTTTAAACAGCCATTCTTCAGAGCAAATATATGTCATACAGCATCTCGGAAATTGATGATATATGCAAATAGAAATATATTCCATTTCAGAATAAAAAGCAAAAATTTAATTTTCAGAAAGTGTATATTTTGAGAGTCTCTGCAGACTGTGCACATTCGGAGTCGCATGCTCTGCGTGCACAGAATAAGATAACTTTTCATGTTGGAGATAGGGTTTGGGATCTGATTCAGTCAGTTCCTGAAGTGTAGTTACTCTTTAAATTTATCTCTTTTGACAAAACGCATGAGAGATGTCAATCTATATGTGTGTGTAAACATTGTTTGATTTTGCTCACCATGTTCCCAACAAACAGGAAAGTAGGATATGGGTCTCCAAATTTCAGGGTTGCAATATTTGGGGGTTAACGGTAAAGTCACCAGATGCCAAAATATTTTGCATTTCCATCAAACTATTGACAAAGCATCATATTTTAAGGACTACAACAAGAACTGTTTAAATCTTGTAGAATGTGCAGAATGATTTTTCAAATTAAGGCAAGACAAATAGATTTTAAATGTTATTTTAAAAATATGCCATCCCTGTGTTTAAGGTGCTGTAAAATGGAAACTTTCGCCAAATATTTTTGAAATTTCCACGAAAGCTAGTAAATGACACTGGAAATATCTTAGGCTCAAAATTTTTCGATCTCTCCTCGTATTGCTAAGAGATAAATATTTCTAAGTTGGTCTCTGTAGCAAAAAAGTAAAAGTACTGATTTTTTAACAATTCTTCGGCGTTTTTCAGTGGAATTGTGGTTGCTGAATGTCAGCATCCTGAAAATGTCAGAAAGTGCAGAGTAAGGTGGCGTTTTTCCTGTTTTACCTCATTGATCAACATTTCAGCATGAAATTAAGGAAGATCTGGACACTCTACTGAGTAGTAGCAACATTACTGTCAAAGGCAGTTGGGGTCACTATAGAAGTCTACCAAGGGAGAAAATAAATAGTTCATAGAGCCCACTACATATGCCTTGGCGGTCCGAGCAACTGTTGGTAATATTACTTCCAGTATGCTGACAGATAATAGGGAGGTTAAGATTTTTAACTTGTACGTGTACGTGTACGTCTAGCGATGATTTGTGTGCATACGTCATCAAAATGTGCATACTCTCTACCAGTTAGAAGTAAATTCTAGACGTTGACTACTTCTAGGGGGCCGTTTACACGTAGGTTAATAAACGTGTACTTTGAATTCATTTTTGGATTGAATTCGTAAATGTACATTTTATTTTATGGTATCAAAGTTGAGAGCATATATGAGAAATAATTTAAATCGTTCATGTGAAAATTAGTGAAGCGTACATGTAAATAAGATGTACACCAATGTTTACAGTGAGGGTGGTACATGCGAGGCATAGGCAGTATTTGTTGTAGATATCTCCGCAGTTGTAAAGATAGACGGATGAATGATTTCGGGTTTTACGACCCTTTCAACAGTGTTTTAGTCATGTGGGGCATATTAGAAAATATATGAGATATGGAAGACGCTAAAATAAACCAGATGCAGAAAAGAAACGTGACGTTAACTGGAATCGAACCCATGACCTCGTGATAATGAGTCTAGAGCATCAACCTCCCAGCCAGCAGTTTAAAAGAATCATGTGGTCACATGTCAGCATCATAAATGGGGGACATGTGTATTTCAATTCTCGTAGCGACGCTCACCCCACAAGCACATCAGCGAAACCATGGCCGCAGAAACGGGGCGCCGTGCGTCGTCCATGTGAGGCGGGAAAGCTGGTCTGGATAATCATATCCCAATCAAAGCAGTGAAATCAGACTGTAAGATGCGCCGGGCCGCGTAGCGCAATCGGTAGGACACCTGATTCGTAAATCAGAGGTCCTGGGTTCGAAACCCGGTCTGGCCACATACTTTCATTTTTCCTTCCGCTGATTCAAGAAGGTGTCAGTTACTGGCGAAAATATGTGCATTTAGTACTGGATAACCGCTTAGGAGGTCTAATTAAAATCTTAAAAAGTTCCTTCAAGAGCAGAGAATACATACAGAAGTAGGAACATGGACCAGACTACGTAGTTTCGGCTAATAAAGCCTCGTCAGTGACCCTAACAATATCTGGTGACGAAACCAGAAAAAGCATACTGTAATTTCTTAATTTTAACTGTAATAACTGTCTTGTTAAATGAAAACTGAGCCGCAGGACAGCAATGTCTACAAACTCAAATAAACCAGAGGAAACCCAGATCAACCTGGGTTTCCTCTGGTTTATTTGAGTTTGTAGACATTGCTGTCCTGCGGCTCAGTTTTCATTTAACATGACAGTTATTACAGGCATCTTAATATTTAGCTTTTAAAATTGCATTTTCCTGTGATTTTGCATCTTCTAAGATCCTGTTATTGTTAAATGTGTTTAACATTGTTTAATCAGTAAGTTTTTACACCAAAGTCATTGCCATTTTTTGACGTCGTTGCCATTGACGTCATGTGACGATGATGTCATTATGTTTCATTGTTTACAAATATGTCCCTTGAGAAAGGTTGTAATAACCGAAACTAGTCGGGAATAAAATAAACAGAACTACTTGGAGTTTGATCTCTTTTACAAAACTATTTAATTTTAACTGGGCAGTCGATTCAAAAACTGATTCATTTCAAAAGGATCCCTGCCTAGGAATAGTGTGGTTAGGTTAACTGACCGTCCCGACATGATCATAGCTGTTTACCGAGGTCGTTAAGCATCAAATCAATCAATCAATCAGACTGCAAGATTGGTGGGTATGGGCTACATTACCAATAAACGATAAAAAAGATAAGACACAAGGGATTCTGTTGGTCGTTGTAATCCATGAAAGCTTTCAAAAATATCGGGGACGGTGGAGAAGAAGTAAGTGTACGCAGGTAGTGAACTGACAATAGTAAGGGCTTTCCTTTACTGTAAAAAGTACAGGATAGTACCACAACTTTTTAAGATGGAAAATGACTGCACTGTGTAAAAAAAACTGGTTCCGCGTTTGGTTGTATATTTATTATAAAGAATTTAAATGCGCTTTTACAGCAAGGTTTTAACATAATGCAGTCGCGTTCCATATAAAAAAACTTACAAGTAATATCCCCTACTTTGTCTGGTGAAAGGCCTGGCAGCCAGGTCTTTTCCCGTAAAACCTATAGGACTTTGTAACATAGCAGATTTAGTAAAAATGTGGTGTATATAAGATGGTCGCCGGGAGTGATATTGGTCAACGGGCCTGTACGCTTTCGTTTTGACACTAAAATAATTAGAACGTTAAGTTTCGACAAAACCGACCGAAACAATTGGTACAGAGGAGATAATGTTAATCCACAAACGTACACACGGACGAAGTCATGCAGACAGCTTTTTCTATAATTATTTCGACCATCTAAAATAATTCGCCGCATTTATTTTGGTTAGACGTACACGTACAAGTTACATATATCTTAACATTTAATAACTATACTAAGAACTTGTACGTGTACGTGTAGCTACCAGTAGCCGTACACGTAAAAGTTCTAAATCTTAACCTCCCTAATGACGAATGCGTACGTGTATATTGGGGAAAAGTGCGACGACAATTTTACTACAGATGTGGACAACATCAACAAGTAACAGTGAGGACAGGACAGTTATTGTTGATAAGGATTGACCAGGCACTCATTTATTTCCGTCATTCAATCGGATGGTTTCGTTAGTTTTAGCGATGATTTACCGGAAAATATACTGCTACTTGGATATAATACAGTCAACCGTTTGTTGATGTCACCGTAGTGAAATGGTTAAGACTTCCGACTACGGATCTGTTTATCGCAAGATCGAATCTTAGAACATTCGTTTTCCCTAATCTCATTTTTTACTTTTTGTCTTGATTTTTAATCGCATATTTTAACTTAATAATTTTAAACGTTTTTCTCTCATTTAGATTTATATGTATTTTCGTGGAAACGAACTTACGTAAGTGTGCCGGTTTCTCTTGAGTCTACGTACTCTGAGAATTGTCCTTCTGCTGACAGCAGCTGCATTTATTGTCTGTTGGATATATAATCCGCCTCCAGGTGCTTGGGTTGCCTGAAAATACTTTGCTGTGGAAGCAGTGAGTATATTTTCTTTGAATCTGAGATGTTTCTGGTCGACATTGTTGTAGGATTTACATGTACATGTGATAGTAGAAAGGAAGTGCATCTCGTTCAGTAGTTGAAGGGGGCTGTCGGGTCGGGCGATGGTGCTGGGTCACTTTCAGTGCCAGGCCGCCATATTAGTTTGGGTGATAGTGCGGCAAAGGGCTACTGTGCTTGCAGTAGATGCGGGTTTGGCTTTTTGGATATATTTTTCTCTCGCCTATCGTCTCTTCTTTCTCCCTATCTTTAAAAGACGGCCCGCTATAGAATGAAGTACTGTCTCAAAGGGCCGTTCAACCCAAGACAACCAACCAAGCAACCAACCAAATTGATAGCTGAAACACTAAAATTTTGTGTCGAGCATGGCAAGATTACCTGTTGCTTTTACGCAAAGAAAAAAATATACGTAAAAATATTAAAAAGACGGTTGAGAGATTCGAACCCATAACTCAAAGATTAAAGGCTCAATGCCTTATCCACTGTACCACTTGATAACGGGATATTTTTTTCTTCTGTTTAATAGTAGATGTAAATACTAATGCTACTTTTACCCGTTCGTAATCGGCCACCGTGAATTAATTTACGGAGATGAACGGAATATTCATGAGTGCCAGGTCAATACTTACGTACAATATATGTCAAGCTTTCAAAAACATAATTGAGCCGCGACACGAGAAAACCAACAATGTGGTTGTGCGCCCAGCGCAGACTCAGATCAGCCAGGGCATTCACCCAGTTTAATCAGACCCTTTGTTTAGTGCTCAAAGGATAGCTAAGGGTCTAAGCTACTTCCATGCAGACAGCGAAGACTCTGATCAGACTGGGCGGATGCCCAGGCTGATCTGAGTCTTCGCTGGGCGCACAACCACATTGTTGGTTTTGTTGCGTTGCGGCTCATATATATTCTGCTGACTATCACTCGGATGTGTAATTGTTTGCGTTTAAATGTGTATATCTATCCACAGGAAACTGACGCTCTATCAATGAAAACAAAACACATTCAAAGACCCTTAAAAACCAATGATTGTATTCTTTTATTATATAGTTATGTATATTAAGCCTCAGAAACTTTTGCATTGGTTCCATGGATGCAACGTCAATGTCCTGTGATTTATCATGTTGTTTTAGAAATTATGTTTACCTGTGATATTAGTAATACAAGATAAACGAAGATTTGTTGCAAATTCTTTAAGTATATATTACCTCCCTTGAAACATTAATGCACACCAAGATAACACTTACAAACCTGGATCATTTTTAGTTTATTATATGTAAATTATACGTTTACTTATACTGCTTCCTTCTCATATTTCTGGCTGCCAGCTTTACAATCAGGGGAAAATAAACGCCTTACATTAACATAAATACGAAGAGAATGCGGATGTAAGGTGTCTCGTTATGCGTATCTTGTATAGGGTCGAGTCGGGTAACATCGGACAGCGGGTAAATTCGGAAATACTATTGCAAACAGTGAAAATCCAGATGAAACGGCTCATGATGAGTCGTCTCATCAGGATTTTCAATGTTTGCCCAGTTATTTTTGTTTAAATTCCAAACAACTGACACATAAAGGAAAATGTCGCTGTCCTTATTTACTTGTTGTTCAAATTTACCCGACTTGATGCTAGTCATTGTCAACAAAAACTAAGTTTAATGCTGATAGAATAATATAGTTACTTAGAGTGTTAGATAGGCAAACATGTTTTGAATAATGATATAAAAAAGAGTTTCTTGTCTCTTCATGTTTTCTTTTTATAGATAATCAGAATCGTGCTGACGAGATTTTACAACATATGTTATTTACTTATTTTGCAATTTGTGGCGAAATAAATCAAAGTACGAGAAATAAACGCAGCAGTCGACAATACCTGAAGGGACAGAAGGAAAATAACCGTAGTTACATATAAAATATATCGACATCATAATTTCTGCGTTTGTCATACATTCTGCAAATCTGCGCAATACATTCTGAAATAGTGGTGATACCAGTCCCTGTTAATTTTGGCTGTTCATGTGCAGTTATATATTGCGCAAACGTTGCACCAGTTTCTTGAAAATAACTCATCCAGCGATTTAAACAAACGCTGCTGGATCGAGCAAGAGTGAAGACACTGATCAGAATCTTCACTATTGGCCGATCCGACAGCATTTTCTAAAATCCAGTCTGATCCCGGTTTTCTCTGTTTGCTGACGGTCTTCTGTCCCATTATCAAGGGACATTATGGTTACATCTTGCAAAATAAATCAAAATTCTGCAATACGAGTCAACATTTATTAAGGCTAACACAGTTATTTCTACGGTTTAAGTCTTCGGTTTCGGGTGCCTTCGGATTATTTTGACTTGTTGGAGGTTCTTGTTGCACATGACATCTCCTTCACATTAAATGCCAGTGCCGGTGCATTTCTCTGACCATGGGAGAGGTCCTGTAGCTTTGTGGGCTAAGCACTGGGGCCGTATTCATAAAACGACTTAAGTGGTTGCTATGCTGTTGCTAAGGCTAAATTTCTTTGAAGGAGATTACCTACAACTCTGAAATTTGCTCTGGAGGAACAGTCTTACAAAGACTGTTCCTCCAGACCGAATTTCATAGTTGTAGGGAATCTTCTTTATAGATATTTAGCCTTAGCAACCGCATAGCAACGACTTAAGTGGCTTGATGAATACGGCCCCAGGTCTGCCGATCTAGCGGCTCGGATTCAAGACCAGCTGGAGGAGGAATTCTTTCCAACCGTAAACGGGGTTCCAAACAGTGTTTTATAATAACCGTTCCACCGTCCTGATATGACTGGAATATTGTCAAAAGGGACGCATAATCGCAAGTGATACATCCATCTCTGGCCATAAGTATTGAGGTGGCTTTGTTTGGGACGTCTACTTTTAGTAGCGACCTAGCAGTCGTCTTTTACCAAATGTTTGGTCTTTCTTCATGATTACTACAGACAGTGACGATAGTTGCCTGCAAAACGTGGGGTTGACATTATTTCATCTTGCAAATGACCTTTCCGAAAGGTTATTCTGCTTGACCTCACCATTATTCAAGCACTGAGGCGAGACACGCAGGCTTTCGATGACGGATCCAGCTAAGCAAAGTCTTCTGACCGACTGTAAAAGGGACCATCTGAAAAGTAGAAAATGAACAGTAAGTGCAAAGATGTTTTATGCCATGCTCTTTAATTCCAGTGGGCTAGTCGTTCAGGTGCTATGTCAAAATGGTCACTGAGTCACTTGACGCTTTTATAAGAGCTCTGTGTTGAAGAAAGTAACGTGGTTTTATTGCAAGAAGCGTTCAAGCAAAGGATGGTAAGAGATCCACCTGGCTTCTCCCATTGTGAAGATGTTAAGGTTTATTTTATCGCGACTGAAAACGTTCAAGTTGTTAACGATCGACTTTACTCTCCAGAACTGAGTCCTTGTGACTTACTTTATATCCACGGATTAAAAAGTATACTTTCTGGGAAGAAATGCAATTCAAGAAGTTCTCTTGGCAGCGCCATTTCCAGTGTCTCCAACAGATACCAAAAAATGAAAAAAAAAATAATAAAAGAATAATATAAAAAAACTATTTGTATGCACTCCACCATTCGCATTAAAAGTAAAAAAGAAGATTGGCAATGATCAGACAGTAATGCAATCAGATCCCACATCCCGCCCACAAAACCAGAAGGGAATGAAAGTACATGCATAAAATGACAAAGGTTCACGGAAAACACGCAAGATAAACCGAATGAACAGCTCTTTTCCAAACAGGTGGTTATTCAGCTACACTAAATGAAAACAGCAGTAACAGATATTTAACCCATTTTCTATTTTAAATTACCGCCCAAAACTGAAGACAAAACGGGCAGCTATACAGATGTCCTGACATAAGGTGGACATAAGAACATGTTACACTAAGGAATCAGAACAGAAGTGTCTCCTTAGGACGGTTAGTAGTAGATTATGGGGGGGGGGGGGGGGGCGTTAAACTAGTTTTACTGGAGCCAAACCTCGCCATTAAAGGTTGAAAGGGGGAACATTTTGAAGCCCAAAAAATTAAATAAATGTTTCGAAAACAACTGTGTGAAGGTGAAGAGGTACACTTTCAGGGGCATTTACTCTGTTATTTATTTTGTTCCCCCTTCTCAGTGAGGGTCCATTTATTTATTTATTCAAACATTTTGGCATATACATATATACATACATAAAATATACATACATACATAATATATACATACATACATAAATACCTGGGCCAAAGGATTGGACATTAGGCCAATATTGCCCTCTCCTGTATTGGCACGGTAGTATAGACCCATAACATAAACAGTTACATATACATGTAGCTTATATATTCTTATTGCGCTGCGCATCAGCGCAGTGCTATTTGAGATTGGTTACGCTGTAGATTTCTTGTAGTCAGACTCATCTAGACGCTTTTTCCTGGTATTGTTGTTGTTGTTGTATATACATTCTGTCAATGTAGGCTCACCTCGTAACCACATGTAGTAAACGCAACGAGACTATAAATCAACTAAAAATCAATTAATCATCAAATTATAGCGCAATAAAAAA
Organism: Ctena decussata; assembly: GCA_963989385.1. Classification (NCBI taxonomy): domain Eukaryota; kingdom Metazoa; phylum Mollusca; class Bivalvia; order Lucinida; family Lucinidae; genus Ctena; species Ctena decussata. Next base: position 21,644,157 of record OZ022498.1, read on the forward strand.
ATCCATTTTAGAGCAAGTTAAGTTCGGGTCACTTCGTACTCATGAGAAATCGTAACTGCAGCAGTTCGTACCTAGATCTAATAGAAGGCTATGGCTTATTCAGGACTCGTGCATTATGAAAGAATTGGTAATATAAAAGTAAAAGAAAAATCAGGACTGGTTTATTATGAAAGAATTGTCATTTAAATTCGCTAAGTTTGGATTGATGCGAAATGAGCATCCAAAATTGCATGATTGAAATGTCTTTTTCTCCCGATCCCGCCCCCCCCCCCCCTCCTCCCCTTTGCATTTTGGTGCCTAGAAACGCGGGGGTACGAACTATGAAATTGAGAGTGTTATAAATAAACTTTTCAAGTAACTTCGATAGGGTACGAAATTAGTGGTTACGAATTGACAAGACGGCCGGGACTTATTACTTCTTAAGATTTCCCGCCAATTATTGCGCTATATAAAAGAGTTCCAAATGACGTACATCATTTGTGTTGTTTTATATTTAAAGTTTGCAGCAAGAATTATACTTGCTTATTTTTTTTATTTCACTTCAACGTTTCTTATGATTTTAATATTATATGTTCTTCATTATCAACATTATTATGCAATGCGCGGATTGATACAAGAATTTCTCGGCGTTCTGGATGAAAGACGCGCAGTAACTGCAACAAGGGTGAGTTGTCATAAAAAAGCGTGAATTTTGCGTTTAAATTGTAGTTTACAAGCTTATGACACAGTAGATCATGATAAGTCGTTCGATCTCAGGCAATATGCATCAAGGTACTTTAGCTTTGCAGGGTCGTAGTGCTTCTTATGGCACACAATGCACGGCAATTGCAATGGCTGCACTAATTTTTGCATCTTTTCATATGCGTCCAGATCAGTGGCTTGATCAGAATTTGGATGCAATTATTGTCGAAGGCGATGCATTGTATGATAGAATTGTTCGTGAACGTTTCGGTGGAAATCATGCTGTTTTATTAGGTCACAGTGATATACCCTCATCCTTTTTATTGTTTAGTGAAATGTTCCCTGGTATCATGTTGCAATGGAAGAGACGGTTTTTGGCGTCGTTAGCAGGCAACAAGCTATGCCAGAAGCTGGTGCCTTGGAGTTACATGATGCTTTGCAAATAGTGTTTTGCCAGTCCAGTTCATCTCTAGCAACCTTTGGAGAAAGTTCAGTTGCAATCATGTATTATTCTGATCGCTTTTTTGTGTTTGATTCTCATGCAAGAAATGGTTATGGTCATGTTGATCCAGATGGTTCAAGCATTTTATTAGAATTCACAGACTTGAATGCCCTTGAAACATACTTATATGCTGTGCATGGCGATAGTATATTTAATATGACTCCATTTGATTTAAGGCTATCTGTAGAGCTGTCTAATGACAACATACCTGAACTTAATAGCTGCAATTTGAAGGACAATGATATATCAAGCATGCAAAAAAATGGTGACAGTTTGAATAATATGGCATATTCATTAGCACTTGATGAGCCAATTGAAAAGCGGAGATGCACAGAAGAAACTTTGTCTGAATCAAATGATCTGCAAAACCCTCATAATATCCTGAAAGTTCCTGAATATTTTTCATTTGAAGACACATCTCTTTCAAACAGTCATCATCTTCTTGAGCATTCGTACTTTTTGTCACAAGATAAAAGAATTAACACTGAGCATTCATATTGTGCAAGAAATGGTAAAAACCCTAAGAAAGGGAAAAGTGCTAAAAGGCATATTCAGTTTAACATTCCTGAAGACTATACATTTGACCTTCAACATGGGTCATCAGCTATGGCAGAAGATGTCGAAACAGAAACAGTATACTATGATCAATCATTGAATAGTAATCAAACCATTGGTATTAACATTGAAATATCCGACTTTTCCTGGACAGCTGAAACTGCATATACTGATACCAATTATGAAATGTTCATACGTAAAGCACCCGTGCACTCATGTTGTTGTTGTGATAGGTTTTTGTTTGATAACCAAATCCATAAACTGATGGAAAGTAAATTTAGTAATTTATCAAGGGTTTTGAAAATCACTGTTGGTTCAGATTTATGCAAGACATGTTGTTCATACTTAAGACAAAGTAAAATGCCTATGTTATGTTCTCAGTTAAATGGTCTTGGTATAAATAGCATACCAGAAGAATTATCAAGCTTAAGTTCTTTGGAAAAGAAACTGATAGCTAAGATTCAAATATGCATGACAATGATTATATTGCCTGGTGGTCAATTCGCAGAAAAGGGATTAGTTTTAAATTTGCCTAGAAATATTATCCCAATGGTGCGTGATTTTAGCTGTTTGGATAACATAAATAACATGTGTTTGGTTAAATTTGATGCCGGTAATGCTGTTGGGTCTTCATGCAACCTCCTTGTAAATCCAACAAAGATGATGGCAGCTTTTCATTGGTTAGAACAAAACAATCATTTATACAATAAAATCAGTTTGTCTCATCTTGATTTAAGTGTTCAGATGCAAAATAATATAAATAACACTTGCGAGGGAAATCAAGAATCTTTTCAGTCTGATGATTTGTTAGAAGAAAGTATTTTGGCTCCAGTAAATTATTCCGTGCCAAATAATTCTGTTGTTTCTGAGGCCAGTTCTCATGCATCTGTGATTACAATTCCAAGAAACAATGAAAATCCAGTAAGTATTTATGAAATGCCTTATGGTGAGGAGCAAGCTTTTCCATGGCTTTTTCCTCAAGGAAAATATGGTTTCACATGTGACAGAAAAATGAAAATTTCTCCATCTATGTATTTTCGCTATCGGCTTTTTAACAAACATGGGTTTTGGAGAAAAGACCTAACCTATTTGTTACATGCTGTTGTAGCTTATGATTCAATATTATTAAAGCAACAGATTAACATTTGCATGAAAATGCGAAAAAGTGTTCATAATTTAAATGATGGCTTTTTAGATATAGCAACAACTGCTGCAGATGTCAGAGCTCGAAATGACAATCCAGATATTTTACAAAGTTCATATATGTTCATGAAAAACATTAGGGGAACGGTTGCATATTTCCGCAATGCACTTTATGATTTATTGGCAATGTTCAGGACTTTGGGACCACCTACACTATTCATGACATTGTCAGCTGATGACCTGCACTGGCCAGAATTGGGAGTTGTTTTGGAAAATTTATCATATAATGATGCTGTGAGTAAAGGTTCATTTATTTCTAGTATGCGTGCTGATCCTCTTCTCACTGCAATACATTTTGAAAGGAGATTTTCTGCCTTGTTAAAATTTGTTATTTTGGGAGAAGCACAGCCTTTAGGAAAGGTGAAAGATTTCTTTATTAGAACAGAATTTCAGAATCGTGGCTCACCTCATTATCACATTATGTTTTGGGTTCAAGATATTCCAAACTATATTGACAATTCTAATAATGAAATGATCATAGAATACATAGATAGGACCATATCTTCTGAAATTCCTTTACAATCAGTGGACAAAGAACTACACAATTTAGTCATTAGACTTCAGAGTCATAGTCACACATCATACTGTATGGCCAAACAAAAACCACCATGTAGATTTGGCTTTCCAAAACGTGAATGCTCACAAACAAAATTACTCAATAGAGTTTTAACTTTAAAAAATAAAGGAAAATTTTATGAGACTAAACGAAATGGAAAATCTTTGTTTATAAACAGTTATAATCCAGTAATTTTGAGGCACTGGAGAGCAAATATGGATATTCAAATGATTAATAATGCTGAAGGTGCTGCATATTATGTATGCCATTATCTTTGCAAATCTGAACCAGATGAATTAAAACTTGCTTTAACAAATTTAATTAATAATGTTTTCAAACAAAACCCTACAATGACTGCCTTTCAGAGGTTGTGGAACATTGGAACATGTGTTTTAAAACATAGACGTTTATCAGCACAGGAAGCAGCATTTCGATTAAGTAACTTGAAACTAGTTCAAAGTTCACGAGCAGTTGTGTATGTTAACACTAGACGAATAGATAAGCGTTTTAAAATGTTGAAACCAATGCATGACATTGATCGCATGCATGATGATGATACAGATATTTTTTTGACAAATATCATAGATTATTATTACTCACGGCCAGCATCAATAGAATATGTGTGTCTTTTCTTCTTTGCATCATGGTATCAAAAATGTGCTGCACCAACAGGTAGATCAACTAAGAAAACTGCAACTGAGCGCATATTCATTTCAGGGCCAGACATATGGATGCGAAAACGTACAGTCGCAGCTATTGTAAGATATCCTAACTTCTCAGTTACTTCAGATGATTATTACTTTTCTTTGTTGATGTTGCTATTGCCCCACAGATCTGAGTTAGATTTGCTTGGAACATACACCACTGCCAAAGAAGCTTTTCTAGCTAAACATTCAAATCTTGATACATCTATGCAAACCTACTCTAACTTTCTTCAGCAAGTTGAAACAAGCATGCGTCGAATACGTTTAGCTGAAGATGAGCTTCAGGATCATAGTGTTACAGATGAATCTGTTAACAGAGAAAATATTGCATCAACTCTGCTTATTCCGTCCACTTTAAATGTTCTTGATGCACAGAACGATGCTTTTGATGATGCAGATGAATGCCATTTTCATGAAATTAATTCTTGTGAAATGTCACGTTTTCAGTTTGAAAACAGTTTTAAAAAAATGACATCTTGTCAAAGAAAAGCCTTTTTATATATTAAAGATCATTTTATGAACAGAAATTCAAAAGCTCTTCACATTTTCATCACAGGTGGGGCTGGGGTGGGCAAGTCTTTCCTCCTAAAGATAATATGCAGTTTTCTTCAGTTACATTGTGCTGTTTGTACAGGTACAAATCCTGTAAAATGTTGCGCTCCCACAGGTCCTGCAGCTCGAAATATAAATGGACAAACCCTTCATTCAGCTCTCAAAATACCTGTTGACAAGTATTTAAATTATGCTGGATTATTAGCTTATCAGCTTAGGATGCTAAAAAATTCTTTTGCTGGTGTGCACACAATTATTATTGATGAAATCAGTATGGTGAGTGACAGAATGTTGACTTTTATTAGCCGCAGACTTGGTGAGATCTCTGGCAATATTTCCCCTTTTGGAGGTTTTAATGTTATCCTATTTGGAGATTTTTTCCAGCTACGTCCAGTGCAAGGATTATATGCTTTTCGAAACCGATTGTTGTGGGATCTTTTTACGCCAATCTTTTTAAGAGAGAATGTGAGGCAGTGCGCAGATTTGCAGTATGTGCACCTTTTGAATAGAGCTAGAGTTGGAATGCTTAACTCTGAAGACATCTGCTTCCTCAAGACACGTTTGGTTTCTGCCGAAAAAAAATCTGCCCACTTGCATATATATCCAACTCGTAAAGCTGTTTTCACACATAACCAAGAATGTCAAACAGAATTAACTTTTGAAGTGCACACTATTGAGGCTGAACATTACTTCTCACAAAATGATGTTTCACCTGGTGAAACATGTCCGGAGTACTTCATACCAGAGAATGATAAAGATTGTGGAGGTTTGCTAAGGTCATTACAGTTATCATTGTATACACGTGTTATGTTGATTAGAAATTTAAACATAGCAAGAGGTTTAGTAAATGGTGCAATGGGAACTATCAGATATATAGAAACAGATGAAAACACCCATACTATATCTAGTATACATGTATTGTTTGACCATCACCTAAACAGTGCAATGAGTGGGCTTGAAGAAGAGTTTGAGTCTAATGTTTTCACAGCTGTTGACTTGTTTGAACATAAATTTATCTCGCATGGTCGCTCTGTCATTCGTAGAACATTTCCATTGATGCCTTGTTGGGCTTGTACTGTACATAAAGTTCAAGGTTTGACACTGGATACTTGTTCCATGGATTTGGGATCTTCAGTGTTCCAAGATGGAATGGCCTATGTTGCTCTCAGCAGGGTTTCATGCAGTACAGGACTGAATTTGATTTCTTTCAATCCCTCCGTTGTAAAAGCTTGTATTGAAGTTTTAGAAGAATATGAGAAGTTGAGAGAAAAGCAAATTTAGCATCTTTCAAAAGTTGGTTGTATTCATCTGTGTTCTTTGTGGAAATCAAGCTTCTAAGATGACAACATAAAATAATCAATTTTACACACAAAAAAAATATATACATGACTAATAAAATTCAGTTAAAATTTGAAATGTAAAAAAGTTCAGCAGGTTGTCACTAGCCAAGTTTAACTCATAAGAGATATTACTTATAATTATTGTATCATTCTTTGATTGTTTGACTGAAAAGCCACACACACAAAAAAATATATAAATGACAATAACACTGACAAAATACATTCAATTCAAGAACTGTTTAATTTTGCATATGCTGTCACATTCAAGGCTGAAACTTTTCTATGAGTACTACATCCTTATTATCGAAATAGGTATTTCGAAAAATTAACTTTTCTCAGGGCCAAATATGGGTCTTATCATACCAGGTCCTTTACCAGTTACCATTACATGCTCTTCCCTATAGTTATATTGTTTAATTCTATCCACTAAGAAAAAAAAAACTACAAATTCATATCATGAATATTTATAACTACATATACTATCATCATGAAGGCAATTGTGCAAATAGAATTAGCATATAAAACTTAGAGGAATTTGGTTAAGTGTTATATTGAGTTAATTCTCCTACAAAGTTGATTTCAGTTACTTCCCTTGGAAAATCGATATTTACAAAATCTCTATGATCCATATTTCTGCTTTTTGGTGTGCGATATTTTGTTGTAATTCATATGTAGTTTAATTTAAAGCATAAAGCTACTGGGAATGACTTGTGATGTTTTTACAATGGACCAATGTTTTATGTCCTTTAAAATGTGTATTGATTTCGTAGCCAATTGTCGCAAAGGAAAGCCCTTTCATAATAAAAATTGCAGGCATACACATTACACAGAGTTTGGTTACTTCACCTCATATATTGAAATCATGCTATCCATGAGAATGATCTGTCAACTTCAAAGGCAAAGAAATCCCATGTTCAACAAAATAGACATTAGATAAACATCATCATACTTTTGTGCTTATTTCAAATAAATTTCTCAAAATTTGCATTTCATCTATGATCTGTTTAACAGTGTTATGAACCAGACATTTGTAACCATGGTCCCCCTCCCCCCCACTACCCCTGGGGAATAGCAGGGCCTTTTACTTAAAGTCCATCAAAGTCATGCTGTGAGCCATGCACTGCAGGGACAAATAGTAGGTAAACCAAAACTCTGCTCTTTTCCCTATATATGGTATATATATATTTTTCAATTGCAACTTTCGCCTGAAAGACAAAACCTCGACATTTGCCTGACTGCGAGGAGGACAAAGAAGTAAAAACACGGCTCATATGTCCCGCTATTCCCAGCCCTGCCTTAGAGGTAGGTGGGCTGTGGTTGCAAATTACTGGTGCATAACATGTATATAAAAGTTGCAAACTGATAACTGATCTTTTGATTAAAATAGCATGTTTGGTCAAAGAGAAACTTCAATTGTCAATAGAACACTTAACATTTGTATAAAAAAAAAGGCATCTTGCCAACATTTGTATAAAAAAAAGGCATCTTGCCTCTTCATTTAAAACCTTTGTAAACTGTTCACAACATGCTTACTACTGGTCTCATTTTTAATCTTCAAATTAGTGCAAAAGTCCTTGTTGGTACCAAAAGAAAAATGCATGTTTGGTCAAAGAGAAACTTCAATTGTCAATAGAACACTTAACATTTGTATAAAAAAAAAGCATCTTGACAACATTTGTATAAAAAAAAGGCATCTCGCCTCTTCATTTAAAACCTTTGTAAACTGTGCACAACATGCTTACTTCTGGTCTCATTTTTTAATCTACAAATTAGTGCAAAAAGTCCCTGTTGATACCAAAAGCCTTCTGAGGTAAGAATAAAAACTTATATATTTTTTTAGCGCTCTTTTAACTGACGGCAACTGCATGAAAGCCTATAAGATGGGCCGGCATACTAATAATCCCTCTACTGCCATTTTTCAAATGATGACTCCTCTGGAACCACTAGACCAGTTGTACCAAATTACATGTAAAGCATCTAGGGGTATCAAAATATCATAGAAACGGTCCTGGTCACATTATAAACCTGGCTGCCAAACCCATGTAAGGTAAAAGCCTTGGAAAATTCTTCAAAACCAAAAGTTTTATTGTCTTGAAACTTATCTACATATGGGTACTCGAGTACGATCAAGTTTTATCAAATGATGAAATCTGGTATAAGCTGTGATATGCTAAAAGGTAGTCCAAGCATATTTGATAAGCAAAGACTTAAACCAGCCTGTACATACAAGTACAATTTGAATGGAAGCTTTGTTGATCACCCATAATTTTTTTACCAAATGAAGCTGTATATGGTATACAGGTGCACCGACCTTATTCTTTCAGATTTATACAAAGGGGAACAATATTTGTGCCTTCTAGTTTGCTTTATAAGACATTGCAAAGTACTTCCAAAAGGGATCTCTGTTTCTCAAAAAAAAAAAAGAATTTGCTCAGTGAGGGATTAACCCTTTAATGAAAGAATTCGCTCCTAGAAGACCTTATTCTTGCCTCTTATAGTTGATCTCTATTAAAGCAAGACAGAAATAAAAATGGCAGAGTTGCTGCGTTGAAAATGCTGCCATATTAAATACATTTTCTCAAGCATGGACTATGTTGAAGCAAACTACAAGAAGAGATAAAAACATATTCACTAAAATAAACTCAGCATGAAGGTTTTAATGCTCAACAGTATATCAGTGCCTGTATTATGTAATATTATTATTTAAGCTGTTATAATTTTCACTTTATTTTCAGATGTCTGAAGCTGAAAAACTCTTGACCATTGCAGAGGCTCTCAGCCTCCCTGCTGAGTCTAGAGCAACTTTCGTTGCAAAAATTTGCTCAGTGGGGATGGTTGAGACGTACAAGGTGGAAGACGATGAAAGAAGATACATAACCCTGTCAGTTTGTGATGCGACAGATTTCACACTTCTCCGGGTATATCAGATCAATCGGGTAGTTGGTTTCGAGGCTGGGAAAAGCTATTTGTTCAGCCAAGTTATTAGAAAGACTGGCATGGCGTCATTTTGGGCCGTGAGCAGAAGTAAAATTAGCTGTTGGACTGACATACATACTCCTGATGATATAATTAAAGCAGCAGGAGAAGCTTCTATGAAAGAAGAGCCAAACAAGTTAAAAACATTACAAGAGGCACTGGACAGCACCAGCACATCTAAAATCAAAGGAAAAGTTGTGCAGGTATACATTGATTTTCACTTCATGTGCACTGAAGCTTATAGGTGAACTGAGCGTATTTATCAGTCATTAAAAATTTGCATTTATTGCTGTGTCTGCAGATATTTTGCCAAAATTTATAGGATACAGAAATGATACTAGAGTATTCCTCAGTCAACCACCTCAAATTAAAGTGCTTAATTTTGTGGGTTGCCATGACAACCAAATGGTTGACAATACAAAAAAAGACCTGTAAAAGCTAAGACACAACTTAACGTAACAGATCCCAGTTATAATATCTATAATAATATAAAAGCATTCCTACCAATTTCAGTGCACCAGACGCGCCTTTCTGTATTTCACATTTTATTGTGAACTTGAACAGAGATACCAAAACAAACGCCACGCCTGTCCATTCATTTCACTTAATGCATTTAAAGAAACAAAAATTTCTAAAAATTTCTACATCTTTTCAAGATGAAACCCTTGACTAACATTTCTGTTCTTTTGGTGTTAACCTAATCCAAACCCTCCTATGTATGTTTTTTTTTTTATCTTTTTTTTCTCTTTCAGACATCTCCACTTAAATATACCAGAGATGGAACCTTGCCAACCAAATTTTTGGCAATCAAAGACTCTCCAAATGGAAAGACTGTAAAAATCGCCCTCTTTGGGGAGGATGCTGAAAATGAGTATCATCAAAATGATGTCATGGCCATCACAGATGTGTACCGTTGGAAATCTACTCAAACTCTGTCTACAAAACAAACTTCAAAAATTGAGGTTTGTACATGTACATGTAATCCTGGTCAGACATGCAAGTAGTTTTGTAGTAATTATTTTGTTAAACAATTATCTGTTCCAGAAACCAACACCATTTTTTCAAAATTGGGAAATAACTTTTACCTTTAATTCATGTGAGGCTAACAGTAAATTTACATTGTTTGCATATTATTGGGTTCACAGAGTCAGCAAAAAGTTTTGATATTTTGTTAATAGTCAGGAACATAGTTATGGGAAAAAAGTCCAGGAAAAACAAATCAGATAATTTGTAAAATTAGGTTGAAACCTGAATAATAAATTAACTAAAAAAAATTGAAACAATGAAAATACAAGGCTACAACAGTTTCTTTGATCTTTATACTAGAATGGTGCTTAAAGGGCTACTACAGTGTTTTCATTTCTTTTTCAAGAAATATTTCTAATTTAACAGGTATTTATGGGAAAAACAATTGTTGAAAGCCCTATTGAAAAAATTTCTAACCCAATCTATAATTATTGATAATTATGATTTATGCAAGTTAGACTTTAAGCCCTGTCCACTTTTTAATTTCTATAGCTTTAATAGTATAATGTAATATGCATACCAGTTATTATATCCACCCCCCAGCAAACTGTGTTTGTGTGGGGTATACTGTATTCACGTCAGTCCATCCATCTCTCCGAAATGTTCATGGTTTCAATAACAACTTCTAATGATCACATTTTGTTGAAATTTATATGGTACTTGAATATCAACAAAATACATCAAAAATTTGAAAAGTAAGTTGTGTCTCAATTTGTACCAATTAAAGTTGTCACCCTGATAGATGTGAATATTTGCAAATTTTTAGTTCCCACTAAACAACTCGAATTAAAATAAATGGATTTCTTTGAAATTTATATGGTACATGATCATCAATAAAATAAAAGTTGACTCTAAAAAAGAGGTTTAGAGTCAATTTGAACAGGAGTTATGATCCTTCATAGACTAAGAATTTGCAAATTTTGGATTGCTGCTCAATAACTTAAGTTCAAATTAATAGATTTCTTTGAAATTTATGCTGTCAAAAAACAGTGCAGTAGCCCTTAAGTTCAGTTTATCAGTTTCTACATATTCCCACAAATGATTTGTATATTCTTATAAAAGTAGGCCAACTTTTTTTTGATAAACAAAGCACTTTTTTCTATGGGATATGTATAAAAAAAATCAAATAGTCTAAAAAGACTTGAAAACCTCTGAAAGACAAATCTTATGGTATATTGGGTCTCATAATCTTATTATGCAACAGTCAAGTGTCACTGCTGTTTCATCAGAAGTAACATCCCATCTCACATAGGTAATGACAAAAACAGGTTCATAAAACCAAAAAAGACAAGGATATATTCTATATAGTACTTAGACACTATATGCCCTTACAAGGGTTCAGCGTCTATAAATAACTCAAACATTCTATATAGTCCAGAATATTTGTCTTTAACACCATAAAAAAGATTAAGTCCCCAAATATAGTGTCACTAAGGTAGATGGAAACAACTTTATTTCACTCCTAAGTTAATTTCATTGATATTCCTTAAACAATATCTCAGCAGTACACATCTCATAAAACCAAATAAAATTCTTGTAATATAAAATGGTACAAATGGGATCAAGAACATAATGCTATAAATGACTTGCCTTATCTACTTCATAAAAACACAATTATGCACATACATGTATAACCCACTTAACAACATAAGTTTAATTGTAAACCTGCTTTATGTTTCAGTTTTTGCCTTCTACCTCATTGCATGATGTCACACTCAATGATGATGACCTCCTAGAAGATAATGACTTCAAAGCAAATCAAGAAGATGATACAGAGATGGAAGATTTTGCCATTATGGGAATAAACAGTTGTACCTTCTGGGAGTCTTGCCCAAGACCAGGTTCATATCACTTCTGAGCATCACATTTTGTAACACTATACCAATACGTCAGATAAATTAATTTTCTGTCTCGAAAAATGAGCACATGACAAGCAGACTTTTAATAAAGATATGAGGGATAAAAATTTATTTGCACTATTGTCTCAGTAGATAAAAACTAGCACAAACTGTTTAAACAATACAATGCTAAAGTCATGCACTTCCTAAATGCCATTACTTATACATTAATATTTGCTCAACTGCCCAAACAAGCACTAGAAATCAAAATCTGGAAAACTTAAGTTGCAACACATTTTAAAACAATTTGGAGTATAATGTTAAGTTTCGTAGATTATTTACGTCTCACTGCTCCACACAACTGAGCATTAAGCCAAGGCTAACATCATATGATATATACTGAGCAAAAATAGAAACTTGACGTTTGATAGCTTGTCATTGTTTTTTGTACATAAAATTTTTTTGACTTTTTGACACCACAGGATCACATGAATATCTTGTGCTTTGAAAGCAATCAAATATTCTTTCCTCCCAATTCTGGTAAAAGTATAATAAATGAAAATGGTAACATAATTTTTTATTCAACTGTGAAGTTGACATCTGATTCTGATATAACATTAAATGTATGTATTGAAAGTCCAGTGATCTTTATTCTGTGTTAAATTATTTTCATGCAAGTTTACAATGTCTCTAGGTGTCACATTAAGGTTTCTGAAAATAATGATTATAAAGCAACTGCAGTAGAATGTGTCCTATGTATTGACAACAATGTCAGTGCACAGAATTGCAATTTGAGATTACATCTGATTTTTGTCACACCTGCTTTAGCAAGGTGCGATATAGGCGTCCGGTTTTCCGTCAGTCAGTCCGTTCACATTTACGTAAACCGTGGCGTTAAATATTAATTTCTTCAGAACCACTGCACCCATGGTTCTCAAATTTCATATGGAGCATAACCAGACTGCAAGACCTCAGAATGGTAAAAATTAGCCAGGTGGAGAATCCAAGATGGCCGCCATTGCAGCAAATTTTTGTTCACTTTAATTCTACATTAACCCCCGCGTTAAATTCTATTAAATTAAAAACCACTGTACCCATTGTTCTTATATTTTACATGGAGCATGACCAGACTACAAGACATCAGCCAGGTCGAAGATCCAAGATGGCCGCCATTGCAACAAATTTCCGTTCACATTAATTTTACGTTAACTCTGGCGTTGCTATTTATTTAATTAAAAACCACTGCATTTATTGTTCTCAAATTCCGTGTGGAGCATCACCATACTACAAGACTTCAGAATAGTAAAATTCAGCCAGGCCAAGAATCCAGGATGGCCGCCATTGCAACAAAACAAGCACTCACATTTACGTTAACACTGACGTTAAGGTCTATATTTAATTAATTTCTCCAAAACCACTGCACCCATGGTTCTTAAATTTCATATGGAGCATGACCAGACTGCAATGCTTCAGAAAGATCAAATTCAGCCAGGTCGACAATCCAAGATGTTTGCCATTGCAACAAAAAACGTTCACATTTACGTTAACCCTGGTGTTAAAGTCTGTTCAATTAATTTCTCCAAAACCATTGCACCCATAGTTTTCAAATTTCAAATAAAGGTAAAATTCAGCCAGGTCGAAAATCCAAGATGGCTACCTTTACAAAAAAATGGCAAAAACAACAAAATCAGCTTCTATTTCAGAACCACTTGGTATATTTGGTTAAAATATTGCATGGAACATCAGTGGGCCACGACCTTTGCTACTGTGGAAGTGCAATGCAGGTGCGACACAGCATTCCGCGGAATTCTTGTCAGATAAGAATGTTATGCAGAAATTAAAATTCATGCAGAAATTTACTTTGCTTAATTAATGTTGAAGGCTTACACAACAGTTAATACCAAAGTTACAAATGCACAACTATGAACATGCAAGACATGTAAAAACATTATACTGTAACATACAAAGGATTTTACAGATTCTGTCTTGTAAAAAAAGGTGAACATGACAGCAATATAGCGATACATTTTTCAAAACCCCAGAAATGACAAAAAAAATATAGAATGTCAATTTCTTTTTTTTTTTTTCTTTTTATATCCCTGTTCATGCTAACCATGTTAATTTGCCTTTTGTAGGATGCAAAAACAGAAAAATGGTAAACAGCAAGTGCCAGACATGTGGTGGAACATCATTGACAAAAAAAGCATACTACTGTAATGCCAGTTTACTAATACAAAGAAAGAGTGAAATTTCAAGTCTTACTTTGTTTTGGCCAGAACTAAAAAAGTTTATGGACCTGTCTCTAGAAGGAATTACAAATAATTCTGAGTTGCAAAAAGCTTTACTGCAGAAATTACCAGTCAATGGCCATGGTATTGTTAAAAATGGACGGTTTGTCATACTCAGCGTTAAAAGGAAGGCATAATTTTTTTTATGAAACTTTTGCCTGATGACAAAAAAAAAACTCACTGCCTTATCAGAGCTCAGAGTAGAAACAGTTTGATTAATGGAGGATATTTTTACCTGCTTTTCTCAAAATGTTGGTGTGACTCCTATCTTGCCATCTTTTCATAGAGGTGCATATGATTGTTCAGTTCATAGCTTTCTATACAGATATCACAAAAATTATCCCTAGTCATTATAAATAACCTGCATCTTTCTAGAGCTGTCTTTTTTCTCTGTGCACTTAGATAATCGTAGTGAATTGTGAAGACTCATTTTCATACCCTTGTAATGCTCACTTGTGGTGTTTGAATTCTATCTTTAGTAAAACTTCTATTAAGAATTCACTTGAATAACTGAGCATTCCAAAATTCCAACTGAGCATTCCAAATGAAAATGAAACTTTAGAAAGCAGAATGCGATGATGCGTATTAATGATCACTGAATAACAATTGCTCTACTATACTGGTACCATCACAGGCGTACCAATCGCTCTCATGCAAAACCACAGGTCATAACGCCAATCCATGAGAGGAGTTTCCAAATTTGCAAAAGAAAAGCCAAAATTGTAAACAAAGTGACATCAATACAAAGTTTGAGTTATTATTATCTCTGAAAACTATTTATGCAAAATATAAGAATGCCATTTTGTTGCATATAGATTGCTTCTTCCACAGATTAAACGATTAAGCATATGGTCTTGCATTTTTCCAGATATTTATTTAGTACAGCAAAACGTATTCAAGGTCAGTCTGGGCAATATAGACATGTAAGAAAAAGTTGCATTCTGTTGCTTGATTTTGAGCCTGCGATATTGTAAAAGGTAAAGAAGTACACAGAACTACTATATGCATAAATGCAAACGATGAAAGTAAGCTTTCGTGATAGACAGTGTAACTTATAGAAAATATATGCAAAATCATGGCATCGTCAGCTGGGTTAAATATGAGATATTAGAAATTTAAGAAAATTTTATGAAAAACGAAATAATAACTGGACAATAATTGCATCAAAACTAACATGAACAATGTGATCAATCATTATTTTAAACATTTCAAATGACTACTTCAAGGCTGTTTTAATTCCCCATATGTCTTTTTTAGACCTTTAGCAAAACCAATTTCAAACCCTATTGCATGCCTTAAAAACATACAAACAATGATTAAAACAGCCAGAAAGTCATCTGTAAAGTACAAAATAATGTAATATCACAGAGCTAATTAATGTTAATTTTCATTCAATTTATTCAATAGGGTTTTTTTTTGTGTGTTTGATAAAGAAATCCTTATATTTTCTAATATCTCATGCAAAAGCAGGCTGCCAACACCAAGTTTTTGCAAATATTTTCTAAAAACACAAATTACCAACACAAAAAGCTTTCTTCAAACATTTGGATTCACATATACAGTAATATATTCACTTATTTGCAAGTGACAAGGTCAAAGACTCAAAATCAAACATGAAAATTAGACTTTTCCATACATGTATATATTGCCAAGATTGACCTTCAACACATGCTCCACCATATGCAACAAAATAGCCTTATTATATTTTGTATAAACAGTTTTACGAGAAAACTTCTGCTGATGTCAATTATGTTTACACTTTTGGCACCCCTTCTGCAAAACCAGAAACTAATCTCATGGATCGACATTCTGAACCGCAGTTTTGCATGAGAGCAATTGGCTGGCTATATCAGTTTTTAGATAACTTACACAAATAGTTTGAGCACAAATTTAGACAGAAAGTTTGAATAGAAATAGACGTTGATTCTTTAGTAGATGTATAGATCTATGTTAATTGTTCACAGATTTGCCTTATTGCTTCTTTTTTTTTTATCATACCCCCGTGTGGAGGGAATACTGTTTTCATATTGTCTGTCTGTCCATTAGTTTTCCACCCAAAATAATTTTAAATGAGGTCCTTGATAATTTGTTTACAGTAAAACAAAATTTATTGGTACTCCTCCTAGACTATTCAACAGATATTATTAAAATTGCGTATAAGAACACATATTAGTATGCAGATGTACATTAAGATTATTACTTAAAATTCCAGCCCTTTTTGGTTAAGCTATGCCCATTTTTGATATTTTCTTATACCAGTTTTTGTACAGTTTTGGCCATAACGCTCTGATTCTTTCCTAATTTGATTTGTGAATGCAGCCTTCGAAAAAAACTGTCACATGTTTTTCCAGTTTCCCATGAAATTTTAGGGCTGAGTAATGGCCATTTCAAGTTCCTTTTCAAGAAAGTTTATCGCTTCTCCTCCTACTAAACAGTTATCACTACACCTCCTTGACAGCTCAACAGATTGTCCTTAAACTTAACTTCTGAAAACCTGAATAACTTATGGAAAAAAATTGTCAATTTTTCACTGAGTTATGTCCCTTTTCAACTTAGTGCACATTGTAAATTTAAAGAGAAACTACACTTCAACAACTGACTAAATCAGATCCCAAACCCTATACCCAACATCAATGTAAGCCTGTAACCACAATATATGAAGAACTCCTGACCTTAGGATCATCAGTTTTGCAGGAAGATCAGGGCTGAAAAAATTCCACTTGTTCGTTTGCCATGAGGAGTGGCTTTTCCTGGAGGACGAGTGAATTTTTATTACTTTTCCCAGTGTAAATTATTAAAATCATATCTTTGGAAATGAAGGACTAGTAAAAATTTTAAAGATTTTCCAGTCCTGAAAATAAATGACCTGATAAGCTTTTTGTAAAACAAAATGTACAATTTTTACCAAGTTAAGTCCCTTTGGCTTAGTACATTGATCCTTGGTACAAAAGTACAAACATTATAGGATGAGCGTTCTTCAGAGGCAAACATGGTTGCAAAAATAGTGTTTCATAAACACATTTTCTAGTTAATACTTTTCTTCAAATTTTCATACTATTTTCTTTCTTTTTTTCTTTTTGCCCATTTTTGCTTTGTTTCTTTTCAAATTTGCTCCAAGGGTGTAGTATCAGAAAAGATATATTTATTTTTCCTTTATTTATCACCCCATGACAATAGTCAGGGGCATTAAGATTTGCCCCAACGGTCTGTCCATGTGTCTATTCGTCACACTCTATGGTACACAGTTTGTATAATCAACTCCTCCCACAGTTTTCAATGGATCTTTTTCAAACATTGCATAAATGTTGTGGACATATTGAAGATGTGCATGTGGATTTTTGATGGAACTAGAACTAATTTTGACAAAGTTACAGCCTTTTAAACTTGGTAATTTTAGGCAAATTTATGCATTGCATGGCATGGAATTTGTGTAATCAACTCTTCCCAGAGTTTTTCATTCGAGCTTTTTCAAACTTTGCATACATGAGGACATATTAAAGATGTGAATGTGGATTTTTGATGGAGCTAAAATTAATTTTGAAAGAATTACGGCCTTTTGAACTTAGTCATTTTACGCTAATGCTTGCATTGTAAGGTCTACAGTATTTTTGGTTAATGTTTGCATAGTATAGAGTTCGTATAATCAACTCCTCACAGTTTTCAATGGATCTTATTCAAACCTTGAATACATGCTATGAATGTATGAAAGATATGAATGTGGGTTTTTGTTGAACCTGGAATTAATTTTGACAAAACTACAACCTTTTGAATTCTTGAGAATTCTTGTGTTGTAGGGTATGAAGTTTGTGTTACTAACTTGCTCCACAGTTTTCAGTAAATCTTCTTCAAACCGTGTATACATATTGTGAGCATATATGAAGATATACATAAGGTATTTTCATAGATATAAAATTAATTTGACCAAAACCCAAACTTTTTATCTTAGTCATTTTGAGCAATTTTTTACATGGTAGGGTATGTTTTCAATGGCTACTTTGTAGGTGCTGTATGGATATACACCTCATGTGACAGGAGCTGAACAAGGGCATCATTAGTGTCTTACAGACAGAAATTTCTAATTTCTCAAGTTTTAGGGCTAAATTATTCCATTTGAAGTTCTGCTTAGAGAAGTTCATATGTAGTTTTCATAGCAATCACGAGTATATTTGTAAAACATATATTGTTGATTGTTTAGGACGAACGTAAAATGCAGATGAGCCAAGGTTGATTAGATAAGCCATTCTTACTGCCATTTGTAGTTCACATTTGATGTAAAAATGTTTTATAAGTAGTTATATTTTCATCTTTCCACATTTATTTGTCAATTTAATTCAACATTTTGGCTTTAATAATGCATTTATTTTCAATTTTCGCTATATATCCAAATTTTCTGGATTTCACCATATTAAAGATTAAAAGTCCTTTTAAAATTGAATTGTTATATCATGGTGGAACCAGAATTGATTACTGATGATTTGTGAAAAGCAAAATAATCTTTCTTGGAAAAGGCCTTAGAACACAAAACTAATTAAATTGATAAATTGTGGAAAAAATTGTTATTATTGATACTTTGCATAATAATAAATATGTTGCAGTTTTGTACTTGAGTTTAGAATTTCACTTTATGGCTCAGTGGTATTTTTTTTTTTTTCACATTCAATTCATCAGTTTAATTAAACAGTTTGACTTATAAGTCTTGTTAGGCATCGTCGCTTTTTTTTTGGATTCCACCTTATTATTTATTGTATCATGCTGAAATCAAAAATTGAATCCTGACGAAGAAGAGTTAAAACTGAAAATTGTTTCTTGAAAAGGCGTAAGACACCGAAACAAATTTCATTGATGAGATTGTGAAAAAAAAAAAAAAAAAAATATTGAAACTATTTTTCATAAACATCTTGCAACTATGTAGATGTGTTCAGAACCTAGGTTGTTTTTATCTTTCCACATTTAATTCATCAATTTAATTCAAAAATTTGGCTTATGAGGTTTCTCCAAAAATAAAATCTTTTGGTCTACAGCATGAATCTCTTATGGACTCCACCATATTTGTAATTTGATCAAAACTGATTTATATTCAAATAATTCTGTTAGGGTGAAATACAGAATCAATACCTCATGAAGAGTTTAATGTGAAAATTTTTCTTTCAAAAGACTTAAGAAGACTAAAGAAATTTAATTGATGCCTTAAATTGTGGAAACATTTTGTATTATAGAGACTTAGCAAAATAATGCACATGTTGCAGTTTTGTAGTTGTGTTTAGAAGTTTAGAATTATGTCTTAACATAGAATGACTAGAAACTAGATATTTCTTCAATAAGCAAATGAGCAAAAGTATCTATCATCCGTTTTAATGTAGACTTTTTTTTTTAACAATGACTAGTTTACCCATGACTTACACATTTGTTACCGCTGTTATCAGCTGTTAGTTAATTTTTTTTTAAAAAAGGTCAAAAGTGTGACATGAGGTATATATTCACTTTGCCTGATTTTTAAAAAAAGGTCAAAAGTGTGACATTAGGTATATATTCACTTTGCCTGATTTTTAAAAAAAGGTCAAAAGTGTGACATTAGGTATATATTCACTTTGCCTGATTTTTAAAAAAAGAAAAGTGTGACATTAGGGGTATATTCACTTTGCCTGATTAAGTAAAAAGTTTAAAGATACACAATCAGATGAAGTAACATTCAAAGGATAGCCAGATGATTTATACACAAGAAGATCTAAATTTTTATCAATTCAATATAGTAACTCAAGAGTTATGACCCAAAATGTGTGAATTTTGACCTAAAGATTTGTTGAACTCTGTGGCCTGTGCGTCTATTGTTCTCAAACATTTCCCAGGAGTCAGTCCTACTAGTATTTTAAAATTTTGCTAAAAAAAAATTGACGGACTGCAAAACAACAAATAAGATGGGTTATTGAAGGTAAATCACAGATCACTTTTAATTGTCAATAAAGACATAAGTTGTAACCCCGCATTAAAGCGGTCTCATCAACATGGTCTTAATGAAGGGTCAGAACATATGCTTTATTGAAAATAAGCAACGTTATCTCTAAATTATCCCTGTTGCCCCTTCTTATCTGGAGTATTGCAGTCCAATAGTTGACAAATCTACAGCAAACTAGACCAGTAAGAATGTTACCAATTAAAAAAAGCAAAAGAATCTATAAATTTCAGACAAAAAATTCAACACAAATTCAAATGAACTTCTATGGCTGTGACATACATCTTAGTTTGTTATAGATTATCTGTCTGTAAATGGTGGTGCTGGCCAGTGTATACGTAAGTTCCTGCTCACATAGTCTTGTATTTGTATCTTTTTATACTATTTTCAATGTTTTTTATACTGTTTGCTAAACGTCCACAATAAACAGTTATGATCATGTCGGGACAAAAAATTAACCTAACCACACTAATCATGGGCAGGCTTAGACCTACTAAGCAGATAACCAGTACTAATCCACATACTTTACTTTCTCTTTACGCTGATTCAAGAAGAGCAGTTCTCAGTTACTGGCAAAAGTATGTGCACTTAGTACTAGTTTACTGCTGACGAGCTCTAAGCCTGCCCAGCAATAGTGTGATTGAATTAACTGACTGTCCTGACATGACCTTAACTGTTTATTGTGGACATTAAGCAGAATCAAATCAAAAATCACATTTGCAGGCTTCTTATTAAGAAAGATTTTATTTGTATGTTTTTATGCTGTTTATACTTCAATATTTTCATTTCCACTTTCCTTTTCTTTTCAAATAAAAGGTAACAATTATACTTTTGTTGTTATTTTAATTTTCCATCATGATATTTTATACTGATTTACTAAAAACACATTAGCTGATTACATCCAATAGAAACATAACATTTGCTGATTACATCCCACAGAAACATCACATTTATTGATTACATCGCAATACATTTGCGCAGCGCCAATTCCTTTGCTGCTTTTGCAGCAATTTTGTACTTGTAAGGAATTCATATTGAATAATAATAATAATAATTTATATAATAAGAACTAATGGTTTTATAGTTTGGATTACCTCCCCTCACACGCCAGCGTGTGATGATGTAGGTTATGCAATGCACAACTAATGGTTTTATAATTAGTGTTCTTTCCGTTGTTTAGTGTACACCGGACGTTCTTTATGGGTCAGTTGCTGGTGTTTACCGAGATTTAAAGATCAAGTTGGTGGATTTTACCGTTAATCATATTGATTATGAAAGATGACAGATAAGGGTATAACGGATAAAACTGTGGTTTGTAAGATTAGTTACGGCATATGTTCAGCCATAACAGGCAAGTCGTATTTTTACAGATACAGAGATAGGCTAATCGAGTGCAGTGTGTCTGACTGAACTACCGCATTTGCCGCATTCACACTTAGCTCGAAAGCGGTATGAGCATGATCCACACGTTTGTACAGGTTTTATAAGAGGCTCCTCTTCTTACGCAACTGTGCCTGTGTCATTTTTTCCTGAAATGCACCCCTTTCTAATCAGGGCCAGCTTTTACAGAAAAAGAGTTTGTACATTCAGGACCAAATTCTTTTCACTAAGAGTTGGTCCTTATTTAACCTGAAGGGATTCTCTTTCAAGGGAAGCGATAGGGAAGTCACAAAAATTGGTATGTTTAGTAAAAAAGGTGGATGGGGAACAGTTTTGCGTATTAGAGAGGGCTCCCTCGGAGATGCATGCATTCAGACAGAACAATGCTTGCTTCCACAAAATATTAGTCTACACCCCCAGCACACGATAGACAATGCATGTTTACCCTTGCACTTGCAGACCTGACTAGCTAGTTATTTTATTTATTATTTTTTCTTTATTATTTATTCATTTATATATCTATTTCTTTGTTTATTTTTCTTTTATTTACCTCTGTATTCATCATATGTACTCTCACACATACTCCTGCATAGCATGTGTACATTCCCACAGTATATCCCAACAGGCACATTATATCAAAACTATGTCACACCGACGTGGATGTGACATCATTCAGGGATAATTTCTAGATCTTTTTCATTATATATATAGAATTAGAACTATTGAGTACAAGAGAGGTTAGTACCCGCATAATGAGACTATATGCTTTTGCATTTATAATTCATCCTGTAATTTAAGAAATAAGCATGTACTGTAGTCTGTAGTCAGCAGTGCTTGTACATATACCCCTACATTCCATAAGCGCATTATTGCAAATCTGTGTTTATTAGCTAACTCAGGCAAAGTTAAGTGAAACTTTATAGGAATTTCATCATAACCTATTGTGAATTAAGACAAGTCTTAAATATACATTATCTCATTTACTTACAAAGCTAACAGCTGTTTATGTACACATTACTACATCCATGTCAATGAACATTACATGGGGATTGTGGCAGACAGTATGTTGTTATGTTGTTTATGCATAGTCCTCCCAGGATACAAAGTCGCAGGGAGTACTTAAGCCAATTTTACAATCCATGTACCACCAAGAAGGGACTACCAGCCAATGATATGATCATTTGGAACTAGCTCGCAGTAGGACGAGATACCTCACTTTATCATAAGGTTTGACTTAGCGTGTGTATGCATAAATCAGTCTACAGTCAACATCGTTTTCGGAGCTACTTAAACGCATACCGTATGATTAATTAGAATCAGTACATATAAGAATAAGTTTAAACATAAAATAAATTCATTAATACAATAACCCTTCCTAACGTTTCGGCGTATTGCCTTTATCAAAGAAACAAAATTTCTCACGATAATTACATTTTGCCCTAATGCCGTAAACTTGTTTACGCTATGCGACGTTGTGAAAATTTTGCCGCGACGTTCCGTCGCAACGTCACGTCACATTGTAGGCGCTACAAATAACGGCGCGAAATCGGACAACACAACTCTACGAATCTCACCATGTCTTTTCCTGAAGGTGTTTTGCCGGAAATTTTGTGTATTATGTGTTAACAAACTCTGAGAGTACTCTGATATTCTTACAAGAAGAGAACTTGTCAAAAGTTGTAAGAGAAATGTACAAATTGTTTTCAATGGTGAAAATTATGAGAGAAACTAATTAATAATATGATACTAACATGGGAGTAAAGTATGGATCTTACCATACATACATGCGAATGCCAAAATTTTAATTGTAAATACACACACACACACACACAAAAAAAACAAAAAAAAACATTAACGCAGCTATACTTCTATGAAACTTCAATTAAACCGCTATCTTATAACTTACAACTTTTTATTGAATCTCTTCTGTCTTCTACGCTACCTTTATAAATGTGACTAATATACTTTTGACTTATTTATATTCCCTCCAGAGTACACCCAAATTTATATTCTCTCCAGAGTACACCCAGAGTACACCCAAATTCGCTTTCGAAAGCGAATTTGGGTGTACTCTGGAGAGAATATAAATAAGTCAAAAGTATATTAGTCACATTTATAAAGGTAGCGTAGAAGACAGAAGAGATTCAATAAAAAGTTGTAAGTTATAAGATAGCGGTTTAATTGAAGTTTCGTAGAAGTATAGCTGCGTTAATGTTTTTTTTTTTTTTTTTGTGTGTGTGTGTGTATTTACAATTAAAATTTTGGCATTCGCATGTATGTATGGTAAGATCCATACTTTACTCCCACGTTAGTATCATATTATTAAATTAGTTTCTCTCATAATTTTCACCATTGAAAACAATTTGTACATTTCTCTTACAACTTTTGACAAGTTCTCTTCTTGTAAGAATATCAGAGTACTCTCAGAGTGTTTGTTAACACATAATACACAAAATTTCCGGCAAAACACCTTCAGGAAAAGACATGGTGAGATTCGTAGAGTTGTGTTGTCCGATTTCGCGCCGTTATTTGTAGCGCCTACAATGTGACGTGACGTTGCGACGGAACGTCGCGGCAAAATTTTCACAACGTCGCATAGCGTAAACAAGTTACGGCAATAGGGCAAAATGTAATTATCGTGAGAAATTTTGTTTCTTTGATAAAGGCCGTACGCCGAAACGTTAGGAAGGGTTATTGTATTAATGATTACTATTCTTTATCCCTTTGGATAATTATTTACGGATGATAAGATAAATTGTCTTATAAATAGAGGAGACGGGAAAAGAATAATAATAATGAAAAAAAAACCAAAAAACAATAGTAAATGAGGAATAAAATAAAATAAAATGATCTAAAACCAGTCAGGTCTGCCTTAAGGTCTAAGAATACAGAACGGTGTACCCAACAACTTTCAGAACAAAAACTTACAAGTGTATATGCATGTTGCTGCATTGTCCGAGGAGCTCCTGCATCTGGGTTTGTGACATTGGCGAATTAAAATGAATTGAAGTAAATTTTTGTCCCAGAATTGCATTCAGCAGCGAATTAATTAAAACGGTTAGTTTTATTAATGTAACTCATGACACAGCTTGCGAGTGTGCGGTTATTTTCTTGATTCAGGTTTGAATTACCATGTAATAGGTCTCTAGAAGAGATTGATATAGTTTCATATGATATGGGATTGAGTTGAAGTCTGTTTATTAATAAAATCCTGTCTTTGTTCTGTATACTTTGGACATTCAAGGAGATAATGATTGATGGAATTTATGCAGAGCGACACAGGAGCATGTAGGGGAATCGGAAAGATTGAAAAGATCTAAGTTTAACTGGCTTTTAGAATTTCTAAGTTGACACATTAATATATTTTCTTTTCTTTTGCCATACTCAAAATGTGCGGGTGGTTTTAAAACACACTGTTTTGCTATATAAAGGCGTTGCATTATTCAAGTTGTTATCCAAATTATTCCAAGCATCAATTGTAGATGAAAAAAAACAAACTGTTTTTAAAAGAGGTATTTCGAGGCGCTGGTTATTTCTAAGAGTGTACTCAGTTTGATGTTGGTTATGTGACTTATGTCTATCCAGTATTGCATTTAAGTATGATGGTGTTTCATTGTTAAGTATTTTATAAAAGTGAATAAGTTTACTATTTTTTCTTCTTTCAGTTAATGATGTCCAGCCTAGTTCAGCATAAAGAGTTGAGTGGGAGGTTCCTCTGTGAAGTCCAATTATTATCCTAGTGGCGTCAAGTTGTAGGCTTTCTAAACGATTAGACTGCTAATGAGTACAAGCATCCCAGATTATGTTGCCATATTCTAATATGGGTCTTATAAAAGAAAGGTAGAATCTTGAGAAGGATTTTCGATCAAGATCATATTTTAACATGAGAGTCCATTCTTAAAGGAAAACATGCTCCTGTAGCGTGGACAACATATTGGGATATCGAGGGAAACAAATACACAAAAGTTGTCTCCCATTTAGAAAAAAGGAAACTGAAAACACAGAACTTTACCCATGTACCTTAAATCATACGTTTCGGGGTAGAAACGGTGTAACATGGGTTGATTCATGAAACTAACAATAATTTGTATTAGCCTAAATTATAAAATATAAATAAATAGAAGTCACATATTCTGTTACATACACTTTAGAGCGGTTGTTGAATGTACATTTAATAGACATGCTTAAGCAAATAATAGTTCTAGCAGTGCTGTCAGGGATGTGTTTCGGATCAGACCAAATTTGCAGTGCGATTCCAAAACAACTGAGGCTAGTAAACCGGCAACTGGAGAGCTTAGCAAGCCGCATTGAAATGGCGGATTGTTTTCTTGGAAGTGATAACGAAGAACATTTTGAGAAAGATGGATGGGAACTGATATTCAGAGCAACTGCAGGTAATGATGTGGATACCTATGCTGCATGGGTACATGGTAAACACGTCACAACGCACAAGCCAAAGAACATGAAGAGAGCCTGTGGTGTACATTACCGCAATCCCGATATTGACAGATGGACAGAACTTGATGCGCAGAAAGTGAAACTAGCTTTCTTTGAAAACGGAAAAGAAGTTGCAGGTATTGTCTTCAATGGTGTTGGCAGCGATCAGTTCAACTGGTTTTCAAAGGACAGAATTGTATCATCCTCTTGGTGTGATCTTAACTCTAACCGTGAATACTCACATTTCTCTGTCGTCGGAGACACGTACAAAGAAAGAAGAAGAAGATTTCTTACAGCAAAGTATGGCGGCTGTGACGGTGACATAGGCCACACTGTAGTGATTGACAAAGATGCTGGCGAGCGGCCTTGTTTGTTTGATAACCAGCCCACCTATCCTCAGTTTCTCTACTCCAAGATCACCACAGCCGATTTTATGAACCGCGGAACGTTCGCCAGAGCCGATCATATAGGAATTTTCATCCAAAGATCGGGTAACTGAAACTGTTACAATGAAAGCTACTGACGTGAACAAATATATGAGCCGCGACACGACAAAACCAACAATGTGGTTGTTCGGCCAGTGATGACTCAGATCAGCCTTGGCATACGCCTAGTTTAATCAGACGTTTCATTTAGTGTTCAAAGGGTAGCTAAGGGTCTCAGCTACCTCCATGCGGACAGCGAAGACTCTGATCAGACTGGGCGGATGCCCAGGCTGATCTGAGTCTGCGCTGGGCGCACAACCACATTGTTGTTTTTCTCGCGTCGCGGCTCATATATGGATTTACTGGCTGGACGAATATATAAGTATTTTTTTTTTTTACAAAAGCGCCTCTTCAGTGTGCCATGATCTTATAGATTCTTCCGGATTAGAAATGATTATAATTAGTGCTAAACTCTACTCAGATTGACATATGTCATATCGATATATGACATCAGATTCAACCTTTACATACCTCTGTTTAGAAAATGTACTCGAATAAAATAAGCATTTTATCAGTAGGCCTAACATTTGTGACTATTCAGTGGCAACGGATGACATTAATATAAGTTAGCTTGTATAAATTAAATACAAGGCAGTATCAGTCACGGAGAGTAGTTTGCAATTGTTATGTTAATGTTTCATGACAAACTTCAATACAATAAAAACAGGATTTGCCATGAAGTCGAGTCTACTGTACTGTATCTGTAATTTAATGTAACAGCAGAAAATAACGACCATACTGTTCTTTCATTATTCCTTTTAGTAAAATTCCTAATACTGAGATAGATTGGACTGAGCAAACAGTGCAGATTGATTGATTGATTGATTGTTTTGGGTTTAACGGCCCTTTGAGAAAGTATTTCAGTCTGTATCGAGCCGTCTCCCAGAGAGAGGGAGAAAGAATAGAGAAATTAAAGATGAGGAAAAATGCCCAAACAACCCCCTTCCGCACCTACTGCAAGCACAGTAGGCCCTTGCCCTACTACCATCCAAATCAGCAGGACGCCCCGGCGCTGGAAGTTACATGCAGCACCATCGCACCACCCGACCACCCCAACAGTGCAGAACCAAGAACCAAGCTAATCAGGGGCCGTATTCATAAAACGACTTAAGTGGTTGCTATGCTGTTGCTAAGGCTAAATTTCTTTGAAGGAGATTCCCTACAACTATGAAATTTGCTCTGGAGGACAGACTGTTCCTCCAGAGCAAATTTCATAGTTGTAGGGAATCTCCTTTATAGATATTTAGCCTTAGCAACAGCATAGCAACCACTTAAGTGGCTTTATGAATACGGCCCCTGGATCTACGCTGTTCGTCATTCTATCTGCCTATCTGCATCTTCTACACGCATTGCTGCACTAAAACAGTTCAATGTTTTGGAGCCATATTTATAAAATGACTTAAGTGGTTGCTATGCTGTTGCTATGGCTAAAAATGTATGAAGGAGATTCCCTACAACTATGAAATTTGCTCTGGAGGAACAGTCTAAGGAGATTCCCTACAACTATGAAATTTGCTCTGGAGGAACAGTCTAAAAAAGACTGTTCCTCCAGAGCACATTTCGTAGTTGTAGGGAATCTCCTTCAGAGAAATTTAGCCATAGCAACAGCATAGCAACACCTTAAGTCGTTTTATGAATACGGCCCCAGAACAGTTGCAGTAATTATTTTACGTGTCCCATATTTTTAACGATATGTTTGATGCATAAGATTCAAATATATTCTCAAAATTAACAAAAGAGACTCTTCTCTTGAGGTGTCTTTGCATTTCACAATGATTTTATAAAACTGAGTATTTCAATATTTTCAACAGCCAAAGAAATTCTTGAACTAGATCATTGTTGATGAGCAATGGTAATTAGAATGTACCTTGAATCAAAATCTTTAAGACTTACCTACGAGGGCAGAGAATACATTCTAAAAAGGAACATGGGCTACGAAGTTTCGGCTACACAAACCTCATCAGTGACCTTGATAAAAAGCCAGGGAAAAGCATACTGTAATGTTTTTATTTTAATAAGGAAGTCGAATCAATGACTGATTAATTCGTGTCAGAAAGGGTCCAAATGATCAAAAAGCGATGATATAGAAAAAAATCCAAACCAACCAAAACTGTCTGATTTCTCGGAATATATCCTCTGATCTCAAAGGAGAAAAACAAAAACCGTACTATCGATGATGTACGGGAAGACAATTGACGGCCGCCACATGGCACAACACCAGCTGCAGTGAAGAGTTCCTTCAAGACCAGAGAACACATTCAAAAGAAAGAACTTGGGCCATACCATGGGCAGTTGATTCAATGACTGATTGTTTAGTGTCAAAAAGGTCCAAATGATTAAAAAGCGATGATCTAAAACATGACTCTAAACCAATCAATAATTTCTGTTGTCTCAGAATATATCCTCTGGTCTAAAAGGACACTGAAAATAAAATATGAGCCGCGACGCGACAAAACCAACAATGTGGTTGTGCGCCCAGCGCAGACTCAGATCAGCCTGGGCATCCGCCCAGTCTGATCAGAGTCTTCGCTGCCCGCATGGAGGTAGCTTTGACCCTTAGCTACTCTTTGAGCACTTTACGAAGAGTCGGGTCAAGTTTGGCGGATGCCCGGGCTGATCTGAGTCTGCATTGGCGAACAACCCCATTGTTGGTTTTCTCGTGTCGCGGCTCATATAATCTATACTATGGATGATGTACGGGGAGACGTTTTGTGGCCGCCACACGGCACAACACCAACTGGTGTGAAGTCAAATTAAGCCAGAGAAAAGTATCCTGTGATTTTTTTAAAATCCTGATAAGGCAGTCGAGTCAATGACTGATTAGTATCTAAAAGCTCTATGAACTGAAAATCGGGGAAGTCCCAATCTACAGGACGCATTGACTTCTGCATATAACATTTCTCACGATCATACACACTGTTTGCTATCCGGCATGATTTCAATCGGAAGCTACAGTCACCGTAGTATACATCGATAATCGGTTAGCTAAAATCTATTTTGCAGGTGGTCGGACAGTCACCCTGGCGATAAGACCAAAACAATTTAGTGTACCAAAAACATAATTAGAAATGTTTACATACATGTATTTCATCGGGAATGATCGCTCTGACGTTGTGCATAAAGATTTAAAAAAAAATCAAATGCTTCGGGCCTTGGGTTCACAGTAATCAATTTTGTCAGATCGAGTAGCTCCGAGGGAAGCAAATCAGTGATTCAGCAGTGAATTTGATATTTTTTCTCAGAAATTGCTAACTCAGAGTATCAACACAAAGCAGGTTTAGAAAGAAATGTTATACTCAGAGGCAATTAAAAGTATACAGTTTTTGATTTTGAATACTGGGTCTCGTGTAAATTGCTGCATGAAAATATTAATAACATCATTTTGCCTAACGTCTAGCTCTGCAAATCACAAAACCAAATTGTTTCGCAGTCCTTAATAATGGAGTTAAGGGCCTTAATTCAATTTCAGCAGTTCCAATCAAAACTCGCTTTGCACAAAGTAAATGGCATTCTGCACTTCACGAATGTATAGGGCTAATGTCTGTGAGTAAAACCACGCCGTCATTTAATCTTAAACTCCCGCCAAACGGCTTCAACCGTAGTTAGAAATCCTACATGTCTCAAATTATCTCCCTTTGAATTAAAAGTATAGGGAATTAAATCTTTCTCTATCTTCCCTGATGTTAGAATTTTTCACTTGAAATTTTCGGAGAATTGTTGTATGGCTTCTGCCTTTGTGCACACTTGAATGGAACCTTATAGATTTGTTTCTTTGAAAGAAAATTGCAAATGAACTTCCCGTTAGAACTCAATGCAAAGTCAATGCATATTTACCAGAAGTCGCCAAAACATCATTTCGTGGTCCGAAAATTTGATACTCAACCCCGTTTTTTCATTTCAGAGGGGGACATGTCTTTATAAACCTTTCATCCCTTTTTCAATGCAATGCATAAAAATGCATGAATTAATCTCTGTTGTCCGAAGCGAATGTTTAAAGGGGAGCTACTCCAGCGACAGTGTTGACTAAGACCCCTTGTCCGTTTACAACGATGTCATTTTCTTGCGACGATTTCCCCGATTATGGAAAATTCAACGAAAGAAATGAACTTCGAGTATAAGTTCCAAAATTTTGATTTATTAGCGATACTGAGCCCTAACGATAGTGGCGTCTTCATCAATCTTTTTTCAACTGAGCAACCTAGCAACAGACGTTAACGTTATTACGACGTTACGCAGTTGACGTAACGTCCAATAATGTTAGTCTCTAAAATAATCTCCACTCCATTTTCCCCTCCTCAAAATGCTGTGCTATTTTGATCAGTTTTTTTTTTGCATTAATTAATTAATGATTTAAAATACAAAAACGTTTCAATTGCGAACGAACATATAGGTCAATAAGAATCTTAGATATAAAAATGTTTCTATCGTAGGCTTCTCTCCAGTATGGATTTACGAAATAAGAATGTCAAATGTTATCAGTTCCTTAATCTAGCCTAAAAATCACATTCTAAGGAGCATAACTTTGTCACCGATCTCACTAAGGTACCATCTCCAATCTGGATATTGGCGACGCGCACTCTTCCATCTATCCCTGGGTAGACCTCAAGAACCCGTCCAAGCGGCCAGTTTCCTCGTGGCGTGTCTGGTGAAATAACTAGTACCACTTCTCCGACACGTATGTCCCGATGTTCCCGATGCCATTTTTTGCGCACGCTGAGCCCCGGTAGCCACTCTCGAAGCCATCTCTGCCAGAAATGCCGGACCAGCTCTTGGATCCGGCGCCATCGCTTTCGGGGATTGAACTGGGTGTCATCCACGGATGTTGGAGCAAACTGACCCCCCATCTGTCCGTGTAGAAAATGGATTGGCGTCAGTGGAACGTCGTCAGCCGGGTTTGCGGACTGGTATGTCAAAGGCCGAGAGTTTATCAGTCCCTCGGCACCGATTATTGCCGTTATTAACTCTTCATCAGTAATGTCTGCGTTACCCAGTATGGCGTTGATCGCTCGTTTAGCAGACTTTATCATTGATTCGTGTATACCGCCGAAATGTGGCGCAAATGGTGGATTGAAATGCCACATTACTCCGTTGTTAGCGATAGATTCCTTTACCTTTTCCTTGTCTAATTGCGATAATAACAATTTTAACTCCTTATCAGCAGATTTAAAATTTGTTCCGTTATCTGCATATACTTCTTCCGGCAGTCCTCTGCGGCTAGCCATTCTGTAAAATGCATTTAAAAACGAGTCCGTGTCAAGTCCAAATGCTAATTCCAGGTGTACCGCTCTTGTGGTTAAGCACGTAAAAAGGCACAAATATTGTTTCTGGCGACTTTTGCCCCGTCCTTGTTTTGTTATAAATGGACCGCCAAAATCCACCGATGTTCTGGTGAAAGCCCGCAACGAAGTCTTCAATCTTGATAGGGGCAATGGGGCCATGATCTGCTGACAAGCTCTCGATTTACGTCGTCTACACTCGGCACACTCCTTTTCCCATTTGCGTATCACTTCGCGAGCTGAGATAATCCAATACCGGGCAGACAATGCTGCTAGTGTTTGGTTAGTCCCTGACGCATGGTTTCCCTTTTCGTGAAATTCTTTTACTATTAGTTTTGTGATCCAGCCTTTTCTCGGTAGAATGACCGGATACCGAACGTCGAACGATAGGAATTCGGCATGTTTTAACCGTCCATCACACCTCATCAACCCATCATCATCCAATCTTGGTTGTAACCCAAGCAGTTTGCTGTTCGAAGGCAATGGCTGTCCGCGCGACAAAGCTGTCCATTCCTCCCGAAGTTCTGTACACTGAGTATATCTAATAAGCTGAATCTCTGCTCTTTTCAGCTCATTAGCCACTAGCTCTCCGAATGTTCTCTCTGTTTTAGGTGTTCGACAGTTTTCAATAAAACGATTGATCCACGCCCGTATTCTTCTTAATTTTAACCAACTTGAATAGCGGACTGGGTCTCAAGGCAATGTGATGCCTTCAGTTAATGTGGTAAAAGTATAATATGTATCATCGTCGATCATTGGCTCTTCATACCTTGACTTTTTCTGTGTCGATTTTGAAGATCTCTTCATTTCATTATCTCCTTTGGGATCCCCGAAAGGTTTATTCACAGGCCAGGTTTCTTCTGGCTGTCTTAGGAATTCAGATCCTTTCCACCACGTAATGCAGTCAACAAGTTCTGCTGCATTTAATCCCCTACTTAAAATATCTGCGGGATTCTGACCTGTAGGTACATATCTGCACTGGTCTGGACTGGTGCATGTTTGTATCTCGCCTACTCTATTGGCTACAAAGGGCTTAAACTCTCGACTTCGGCCCCGAATCTACCATAGGACGTTTGTGCTATCAGACCAGAAGACAGTCTGACTGATGGGTACCTCTAGAACTTTTGCCACACTTGAGTTAAGTCTGACGCCGATGATTGCACCCATTAACTCCAAACGAGGAATGCTGGTTGCAGTGCTTGGTGCAACACGTGTCTTTGCGGCCACCATATTGCATGAGACAGAACCATCTTCGAAGGTAGATCTTGCATATACAACGGCCCCATAAGCATCTTCTGACGCATCCACAAATGTATGTAGCGACCTGGTGCCAGCACTATTCCCTTTGGTCAAAAGGCATCTTGGAATCATAGTTTGGATTACCTCCCCTCACACGCCAGCGTGTGATGATGTAGGTTATGCAATGCACAACTAATGGTTTTATAATTAGTATTCTTTCCGTTGTTTAGTGTACACCGGACGTTCTTTATGGGTCAGTTGCTGGTGTTTACCGAGATTTAAAGATCAAGTTGGTGGATTTTACCGTTAATCATATTGATTATGAAAGATGACAGATAAGGGTATAACGGATAAAACTGTGGTTTGTAAGATTAGTTACGGCATATGTTCAGCCATAACAGGCAAGTCGTATTTTTACAGATACAGAGATAGGCTAATCGAGTGCAGTGTGTCTGACTGAACTACCGCATTTGCCGCATTCACACTTAGCTCGAAAGCGGTATGAGCATGATCCACACGTTTGTACAGGTTTTATAAGAGGCTCCTCTTCTTACGCAACTGTGCCTGTGTCATTTTTTCCTGAAATGCACCCCTTTCTAATCAGGGCCAGCTTTTACAGAAAAAGAGTTAGCACATTCAGGACCAAATTCTTTTCACTAAGAGTTGGTCCTTATTTAACCTGAAGGGATTCTCTTTCAAGGGAAGCGATAGGGAAGTCACAAAAATTGGTATGTTTAGTAAAAAAGGTGGATGGGGAACAGTTTTGCGTATTAGAGAGGGCTCCCTCGGAGATGCATGCATTCAGACAGAACAATGCTTGCTTCCACAAAATATTAGTCTACACCCCCAGCACACCAAAGACAATGCATGTTTACCCTTGCACTTGCAGACCTGACTAGCTAGTTATTTTATTTATTATTTTTTCTTTATTATTTATTCATTTATATATCTATTTCTTTGTTTATTTTTCTTTTATTTACCTCTGTATTCATCATATGTACTCTCACACATACTCCTGCATAGCATGTGTACATTCCCACAGTATATCCCAACAGGCACATTATATCAAAACTATGTCACACCGACGTGGATGTGACATCATTCAGGGATAATTTCTAGATCTTTTTCATTATATATATAGAATTAGAACTATTGAGTACAAGAGAGGTTAGTACCCGCATAATGAGACTATATGCTTTTGCATTTATAATTCATCCTGTAATTTAAGAAATAAGCATGTACTGTAGTCTGTAGTCAGCAGTGCTTGTACATATACCCCTACATTCCATAAGCGCATTATTGCAAATCTGTGTTTATTAGCTAACTCAGGCAAAGTTAAGTGAAACTTTATAGGAATTTCATCATAACCTATTGTGAATTAAGACAAGTCTTAAATATACATTATCTCATTTACTTACAAAGCTAACAGCTGTTTATGTACACATTACTACATCCATGTCAATGAACATTACATGGGGATTGTGGCAGACAGTATGTTGTTATGTTGTTTATGCATAGTCCTCCCAGGATACAAAGTCGCAGGGAGTACTTAAGCCAATTTTACAATCCATGTACCACCAAGAAGGGACTACCAGCCAATGATATGATCATTTGGAACTAGCTCGCAGTAGGACGAGATACCTCACTTTATCATAAGGTTTGACTTAGCGTGTGT
Source organism: Ctena decussata (assembly GCA_963989385.1). Lineage (NCBI taxonomy): Eukaryota > Metazoa > Mollusca > Bivalvia > Lucinida > Lucinidae > Ctena > Ctena decussata. Next base: position 21,678,820 of record OZ022498.1, read on the forward strand.
ATGCATAAATCAGTCTACAGTCAACATCGTTTTCGGAGCTACTTAAACGCATACCGTATGATTAATTAGAATCAGTACATATAAGAATAAGTTTAAACATAAAATAAATTCATTAATACAATAACCCTTCCTAACGTTTCGGCGTATTGCCTTTATCAAAGAAACAAAATTTCTCACGATAATTACATTTTGCCCTAATGCCGTAAACTTGTTTACGCTATGCGACGTTGTGAAAATTTTGCCGCGACGTTCCGTCGCAACGTCACGTCACATTGTAGGCGCTACAAATAACGACGCGAAATCGGACAACACAACTCTACGAATCTCACCATGTCTTTTCCTGAAGGTGTTTTGCCGGAAATTTTGTGTATTATGTGTTAACAAACTCTGAGAGTACTCTGATATTCTTACAAGAAGAGAACTTGTCAAAAGTTGTAAGAGAAATGTACAAATTGTTTTCAATGGTGAAAATTATGAGAGAAACTAATTAATAATATGATACTAACATGGGAGTAAAGTATGGATCTTACCATACATACATGCGAATGCCAAAATTTTAATTGTAAATACACACACACACACACACAAAAAAAAAACAAAAAAAAAAACATTAACGCAGCTATACTTCTATGAAACTTCAATTAAACCGCTATCTTATAACTTACAACTTTTTATTGAATCTCTTCTGTCTTCTACGCTACCTTTATAAATGTGACTAATATACTTTTGACTTATTTATATTCCCTCCAGAGTACACCCAAATTTATATTCTCTCCAGAGTACACCCAGAGTACACCCAAATTCGCTTTCGAAAGCGAATTTGGGTGTACTCTGGAGAGAATATAAATAAGTCAAAAGTATATTAGTCACATTTATAAAGGTAGCGTAGAAGACAGAAGAGATTCAATAAAAAGTTGTAAGTTATAAGATAGCGGTTTAATTGAAGTTTCGTAGAAGTATATCTGCGTTAATGTTTTTTTTTTTTTTTTTGTGTGTGTGTGTGTATTTACAATTAAAATTTTGGCATTCGCATGTATGTATGGTAAGATCCATACTTTACTCCCACGTTAGTATCATATTATTAAATTAGTTTCTCTCATAATTTTCACCATTGAAAACAATTTGTACATTTCTCTTACAACTTTTGACAAGTTCTCTTCTTGTAAGAATATCAGAGTACTCTCAGAGTGTTTGTTAACACATAATACACAAAATTTCCGGCAAAACACCTTCAGGAAAAGACATGGTGAGATTCGTAGAGTTGTGTTGTCCGATTTCGCGCCGTTATTTGTAGCGCCTACAATGTGACGTGACGTTGCGACGGAACGTCGCGGCAAAATTTTCACAACGTCGCATAGCGTAAACAAGTTACGGCAATAGGGCAAAATGTAATTATCGTGAGAAATTTTGTTTCTTTGATAAAGGCCGTACGCCGAAACGTTAGGAAGGGTTAATGTATTAATGATTACTATTCTTTATCCCTTTGGATAATTATTTACGGATGATAAGATAAATTGTCTTATAAATAGAGGAGACGGGAAAAGAATAATAATAATGAAAAAAAAACAAAAAACAATAGTAAATGAGGAATAAAATAAAATAAAATGATCTAAAACCAGTCAGGTCTGCCTTAAGGTCTAAGAATACAGAACGGTGTACCCAACAACTTTCAGAACAAAAACTTACAAGTGTATATGCATGTTGCTGCATTGTCCGAGGAGCTCCTGCATCTGGGTTTGTGACATTGGCGAATTAAAATGAATTGAAGTAAATTTTTGTCCCAGAATTGCATTCAGCAGCGAATTAATTAAAACGGTTAGTTTTATTAATGTAACTCATGACACAGCTTGCGAGTGTGCGGTTATTTTCTTGATTCAGGTTTGAATTACCATGTAATAGGTCTCTAGAAGAGATTGATATAGTTTCATATGATATGGGATTGAGTTGAAGTCTGTTTATTAATAAAATCCTGTCTTTGTTCTGTATACTTTGGACATTCAAGGAGATAATGATTGATGGAATGTATGCAGAGCGACACAGGAGCATGTAGGGGAATCGGAAAGATTGAAAAGATCTAAGTTTAACTGGCTTTTAGAATTTCTAAGTTGACACATTGATATATTTTCTTTTCTTTTGCCATACTCAAAATGTGCGGGTGGTTTTAAAACACACTGTTTTGCTATATAAAGGCGTTGCATTATTCAAGTTGTTATCCAAATTATTCCAAGCATCAATTGTAGATGAAAAAAAACAAACTGTTTTTAAAAGAGGTATTTCGAGGCGCTGGTTATTTCTAAGAGTGTACTCAGTTTGATGTTGGTTATGTGACTTATGTCTATCCAGTATTGCATTTAAGTATGATGGTGTTTCATTGTTAAGTATTTTATAAAAGTGAATAAGTTTACTATTTTTTCTTCTTTCAGTTAATGATGTCCAGCCTAGTTCAGCATAAAGAGTTGAGTGGGAGGTTCCTCTGTGAAGTCCAATTATTATCCTAGTGGCGTCAAGTTGTAGGCTTTCTAAACGATTAGACTGCTAATGAGTACAAGCATCCCAGATTATGTTGCCATATTCTAATATGGGTCTTATAAAAGAAAGGTAGAATCTTGAGAAGGATTTTCGATCAAGATCATATTTTAACATGAGAGTCCATTCTTAAAGGAAAACATGCTCCTGTAGCGTGGACAACATATTGGGATATCGAGGGAAACAAATACACAAAAGTTGTCTCCCATTTAGAAAAAAGGAAACTGAAAACACAGAACTTTACCCATGTACCTTAAATCATACGTTTCGGGGTAGAAACGGTGTAACATGGGTTGATTCATGAAACTAACAATAATTTGTATTAGCCTAAATTATAAAATATATATAAATAGAAGTCACATATTCTGTTACATACACTTTAGAGCGGTTGTTGAATGTACATTTAATAGACATGCTTAAGCAAATAATAGTTCTAGCAGTGCTGTCAGGGATGTGTTTCGGATCAGACCAAATTTGCAGTGCGATTCCAAAACAACTGAGGCTAGTAAACCGGCAACTGGAGAGCTTAGCAAGCCGCATTGAAATGGCGGATTGTTTTCTTGGAAGTGATAACGAAGAACATTTTGAGAAAGATGGATGGGAACTGATATTCAGAGCAACTGCAGGTAATGATGTAGATACCTATGCTGCATGGGTACATGGTAAACACGTCACAACGCACAAGCCAAAGAACATGAAGAGAGCCTGTGGTGTACATTACCGCAATCCCGATATTGACAGATGGACAGAACTTGATGCGCAGAAAGTGAAACTAGCTTTCTTTGAAAACGGAAAAGAAGTTGCAGGTATTGTCTTCAATGGTGTTGGCAGCGATCAGTTCAACTGGTTTTCAAAGGACAGAATTGTATCATCCTCTTGGTGTGATCTTAACTCTAACCGTGAATACTCACATTTCTCTGTCGTCGGAGACACGTACAAAGAAAGAAGAAGAAGATTTCTTACAGCAAAGTATGGCCCTGTGACGGTGACATAGGCCACACTGTAGTGATTGACAAAGATGCTGGCGAGCGGCCTTGTTTGTTTGATAACCAGCCCACCTATCCTCAGTTTCTCTACTCCAAGATCACCACAGCCGATTTTATGAACCGCGGAACGTTCGCCAGAGCCGATCATATAGGAATTTTCATCCAAAGATCGGGTAACTGAAACTGTTACAATGAAAGCTACTGACGTGAACAAATATATGAGCCGCGACACGACAAAACCAACAATGTGGTTGTTCGGCCAGTGATGACTCAGATCAGCCTTGGCATACGCCTAGTTTAATCAGACGTTTCATTTAGTGTTCAAAGGGTAGCTAAGGGTCTCAGCTACCTCCATGCGGACAGCGAAGACTCTGATCAGACTGGGCGGATGCCCAGGCTGATCTGAGTCTGCGCTGGGCGCACAACCACATTGTTGTTTTTCTCGCGTCGCGGCTCATATATGGATTTACTGGCTGGACGAATATATAAGTATTTTTTTTTTTTACAAAAGCGCCTCTTCAGTGTGCCATGATCTTATAGATTCTTCCGGATTAGAAATGATTATAATTAGTGCTAAACTCTACTCAGATTGACATATGTCATATCGATATATGACATCACATTCAACCTTTACATACCTCTGTTTAGAAAATGTACTCGAATAAAATAAGCATTTTATCAGTAGGCCTAACATTTGTGACTATTCAGTGGCAACGGATGACATTAATATAAGTTAGCTTGTATAAATTAAATACAAGGCAGTATCAGTCACGGAGAGTAGTTTGCAATTGTTATGTTAATGTTTCATGACAAACTTCAATACAATAAAAACAGGATTTGCCATGAAGTCGAGTCTACTGTACTGTATCTGTAATTTAATGTAACAGCAGAAAATAACGACCATACTGTTCTTTCATTATTCCTTTTAGTAAAATTCCTAATACTGAGATAGATTGGACTGAGCAAACAGTGCAGATTGATTGATTGATTGATTGTTTTGGGTTTAACGGCCCTTTGAGAAAGTATTTCAGTCTATATCGAGCCGTCTCCCAGAGAGAGGGAGAAAGAATAGAGAAATTAAAGATGAGGAAAAATGCCCAAACAACCCCCACCCGCACCTACTGCAAGCACAGTAGGCCCTTGCCCTACTACCATCCAAATCAGCAGGACGCCCCGGCGCTGGAAGTTACATGCAGCACCATCGCACCACCCGACCACCCCAACAGTGCAGAACCAAGAACCAAGCTAATCAGGGGCCGTATTCATAAAACGACTTAAGTGGTTGCTATGCTGTTGCTAAGGCTAAATTTCTTTGAAGGAGATTCCCTACAACTATGAAATTTGCTCTGGAGGACAGACTGTTCCTCCAGAGCAAATTTCATAGTTGTAGGGAATCTCCTTTATAGATATTTAGCCTTAGCAACAGCATAGCAACCACTTAAGTGGCTTTATGAATACGGCCCCTGGATCTACGCTGTTCGTCATTCTATCTGCCTATCTGCATCTTCTACACGCATTGCTGCACTAAAACAGTTCAATGTTTTGGAGCCATATTTATAAAATGACTTAAGTGGTTGCTATGCTGTTGCTATGGCTAAAAATGTATGAAGGAGATTCCCTACAACTATGAAATTTGATCTGGAGGAACAGTCTAAGGAGATTCCCTACAACTATGAAATTTGCTCTGGAGGAACAGTCTAAAAAAGACTGTTCCTCCAGAGCACATTTCATAGTTGTAGGGAATCTCCTTCAGAGAAATTTAGCCATAGCAACAGCATAGCAACACCTTAAGTCGTTTTATGAATACGGCCCCAGAACAGTTGCAGTAATTATTTTACGTGTCCCATATTTTTAACGATATGTTTGATGCATAAGATTCAAATATATTCTCAAAATTAACAAAAGAGACTCTTCTCTTGAGGTGTCTTTGCATTTCACAATGATTTTATAAAACTGAGTATTTCAATATTTTCAACAGCCAAAGAAATTCTTGAACTAGATCATTGTTGATGAGCAATGGTAATTAGAATGTACCTTGAATCAAAATCTTTAAGACTTACCTACGAGGGCAGAGAATACATTCTAAAAAGGAACATGGGCTACGAAGTTTCGGCTACACAAACCTCATCAGTGACCTTGATAAAAAGCCAGGGAAAAGCATACTGTAATGTTTTTATTTTAATAAGGAAGTCGAATCAATGACTGATTAATTCGTGTCAGAAAGGGTCCAAATGATCAAAAAGCGATGATATAGAAAAAAATCCAAACCAACCAAAACTGTCTGATTTCTCGGAATATATCCTCTGATCTCAAAGGAGAAAAACAAAAACCGTACTATCGATGATGTACGGGAAGACAATTGACGGCCGCCACATGGCACAACACCAGCTGCAGTGAAGAGTTCCTTCAAGACCAGAGAACACATTCAAAAGAAAGAACTTGGGCCATACCATGGGCAGTTGATTCAATGACTGATTGTTTAGTGTCAAAAAGGTCCAAATGATTAAAAAGCGATGATCTAAAACATGACTCTAAACCAATCAATAATTTCTGTTGTCTCAGAATATATCCTCTGGTCTAAAAGGACACTGAAAATAAAATATGAGCCGCGACGCGACAAAACCAACAATGTGGTTGTGCGCCCAGCGCAGACTCAGATCAGCCTGGGCATCCGCCCAGTCTGATCAGAGTCTTCGCTGCCCGCATGGAGGTAGCTTTGACCCTTAGCTACTCTTTGAGCACTTTACGAAGAGTCGGGTCAAGTTTGGCGGATGCCCGGGCTGATCTGAGTCTGCATTGGCGAACAACCCCATTGTTGGTTTTCTCGTGTCGCGGCTCATATAATCTATACTATGGATGATGTACGGGGAGACGTTTTGTGGCCGCCACACGGCACAACACCAACTGGTGTGAAGTCAAATTAAGCCAGAGAAAAGTATCCTGTGATTTTTTTAAAATCCTGATAAGGCAGTCGAGTCAATGACTGATTAGTATCTAAAAGCTCTATGAACTGAAAATCGGGGAAGTCCCAATCTACAGGACGCATTGACTTCTGCATATAACATTTCTCACGATCATACACACTGTTTGCTATCCGGCATGATTTCAATCGGAAGCTACAGTCACCGTAGTATACATCGATAATCGGTTAGCTAAAATCTATTTTGCAGGTGGTCGGACAGTCACCCTGGCGATAAGACCAAAACAATTTAGTGTACCAAAAACATAATTAGAAATGTTTACATACATGTATTTCATCGGGAATGATCGCTCTGACGTTGTGCATAAAGATTTAAAAAAAATCAAATGCTTCGGGCCTTGGGTTCACAGTAATCAATTTTGTCAGATCGAGTAGCTCCGAGGGAAGCAAATCAGTGATTCAGCAGTGAATTTGATATTTTTTCTCAGAAATTGCTAACTCAGAGTATCAACACAAAGCAGGTTTAGAAAGAAATGTTATACTCAGAGGCAATTAAAAGTATACAGTTTTTGATTTTGAATACTGGGTCTCGTGTAAATTGCTGCATGAAAATATTAATAACATCATTTTGCCTAACGTCTAGCTCTGCAAATCACAAAACCAAATTGTTTTGCAGTCCTTAATAATGGAGTTAAGGGCCTTAATTCAATTTCAGCAGTTCCAATCAAAACTCGCTTTGCACAAAGTAAATGGCATTCTGCACTTCACGAATGTATAGGGCTAATGTCTGTGAGTAAAACCACGCCGTCATTTAATCTTAAACTCCCGCCAAACGGCTTCAACCGTAGTTAGAAATCCTACATGTCTCAAATTATCTCCCTTTGAATTAAAAGTATAGGGAATTAAATCTTTCTCTATCTTCCCTGATGTTAGAATTTTTCACTTGAAATTTTCGGAGAATTGTTGTATGGCTTCTGCCTTTGTGCACACTTGAATGGAACCTTATAGATTTGTTTCTTTGAAAGAAAATTGCAAATGAACTTCCCGTTAGAACTCAATGCAAAGTCAATGCATATTTACCAGAAGTCGCCAAAACATCATTTCGTGGTCCGAAAATTTGATACTCAACCCCGTTTTTTCATTTCAGAGGGGGACATGTCTTTATAAACCTTTCATCCCTTTTTCAATGCAATGCATAAAAATGCATGAATTAATCTCTGTTGTCCGAAGCGAATGTTTAAAGGGGAGCTACTCCAGCGACAGTGTTGACTAAGACCCCTTGTCCGTTTACAACGATGTCATTTTCTTGCGACGATTTCCCCGATTATGGAAAATTCAACGAAAGAAATGAACTTCGAGTATAAGTTCCAAAATTTTGATTTATTAGCGATACTGAGCCCTAACGATAGTGGCGTCTTCATCAATCTTTTTTCAACTGAGCAACCTAGCAACAGACGTTAACGTTATTACGACGTTACGCAGTTGACGTAACGTCCAATAATGTTAGTCTCTAAAATAATCTCCACTCCATTTTCCCCTCCTCAAAATGCTGTGCTATTTTGATCAGTTTTTTTTTTGCATTAATTAATTAATGATTTAAAATACAAAAACGTTTCAATTGCGAACGAACATATAGGTCAATAAGAATCTTAGATATAAAAATGTTTCTATCGTAGGCTTCTCTCCAGTATGGATTTACGAAATAAGAATGTCAAATGTTATCAGTTCCTTAATCTAGCCTAAAAATCACATTCTAAGGGGCATAACTTTGTCACCGATCTCACTAAGGTACCATCTCCAATCTGGATATTGGCGACGCGCACTCTTCCATCTATCCCTGGGTAGACCTCAAGAACCCGTCCAAGCGGCCAGTTTCCTCGTGGCGTGTCTGGTGAAATAACTAGTACCACTTCTCCGACACGTATGTCCCGATGTTCCCGATGCCATTTTTTGCGCACGCTGAGCCCCGGTAGCCACTCTCGAAGCCATCTCTGCCAGAAATGCCGGACCAGCTCTTGGATCCGGCGCCATCGCTTTCGGGGATTGAACTGGGTGTCATCCACGGATGTTGGAGCAAACTGACCCCCCATCTGTCCGTGTAGAAAATGGATTGGCGTCAGTGGAACGTCGTCAGCCGGGTTTGCGGACTGGTATGTCAAAGGCCGAGAGTTTATCAGTCCCTCGGCACCGATTATTGCCGTTATTAACTCTTCATCAGTAATGTCTGCGTTACCCAGTATGGCGTTGATCGCTCGTTTAGCAGACTTTATCATTGATTCGTGTATACCGCCGAAATGTGGCGCAAATGGTGGATTGAAATGCCACATTACTCCGTTGTTAGCGATAGATTCCTTTACCTTTTCCTTGTCTAATTGCGATAATAACGATTTTAACTCCTTATCAGCAGATTTAAAATTTGTTCCGTTATCTGCATATACTTCTTCCGGCAGTCCTCTGCGGCTAGCCATTCTGTAAAATGCATTTAAAAACGAGTCCGTGTCAAGTCCAAATGCTAATTCCAGGTGTACCTCTCTTGTGGTTAAGCACGTAAAAAGGCACAAATATTGTTTCTGGCGACATTTGCCCCGTCCTTGTTTTGTTATAAATGGACCGCCAAAATCCACCGATGTTCTGGTGAAAGCCCGCAACGAAGTCTTCAATCTTGATAGGGGCAATGGGGCCATGATCTGCTGACAAGCTCTCGATTTACGTCGTCTACACTCGGCACACTCCTTTTCCCATTTGCGTATCACTTCGCGAGCTGAGATAATCCAATACCGGGCAGACAATGCTGCTAGTGTTTGGTTAGTCCCTGACGCATGGCTTCCCTTTTCGTGAAATTCTTTTACTATTAGTTTTGTGATCCAGCCTTTTCTCGGTAGAATGACCGGATACCGAACGTCGAACGATAGGAATTCGGCATGTTTTAACCGTCCATCACACCTCATCAACCCATCATCATCCAATCTTGGTTGTAACCCAAGCAGTTTGCTGTTCGAAGGCAATGGCTGTCCGCGCGACAAAGCTGTCCATTCCTCCCGAAGTTCTGTACACTGAGTATATCTAATAAGCTGAATCTCTGCTCTTTTCAGCTCATTAGCCACTAGCTCTCCGAATGTTCTCTCTGTTTTAGGTGTTCGACAGTTTTCAATAAAACGATTGATCCACGCCCGTATTCTTCTTAATTTTAACCAACTTGAATAGCGGACTGGGTCTCAAGGCAATGTGATGCCTTCAGTTAATGTGGTAAAAGTATAATATGTATCATCGTCGATCATTGGCTCTTCATACCTTGACTTTTTCTGTGTCGATTTTGAAGATCTCTTCATTTCATTATCTCCTTTGGGATCCCCGAAAGGTTTATTCACAGGCCAGGTTTCTTCTGGTTGTCTTAGGAATTCAGATCCTTTCCACCACGTAATGCAGTCAACAAGTTCTGCTGCATTTAATCCCCTACTTAAAATATCTGCGGGATTCTGACCTGTAGGTACATATCTGCACTGGTCTGGACTGGTGCATGTTTGTATCTCGCCTACTCTATTGGCTACAAAGGGCTTAAACTCTCGACTTCGGCCCCGAATCCACCATAGGACGTTTGTGCTATCAGACCAGAAGACAGTCTGACTGATGGGTACCTCTAGAACTTTTGCCACACTTGAGTTAAGTCTGACGCCGATGATTGCACCCATTAACTCCAAACGAGGAATGCTGGTTGCAGTGCTTGGTGCAACACGTGTCTTTGCGGCCACCATATTGCATGAGACAGAACCATCTTCGAAGGTAGATCTTGCATATACAACGGCCCCATAAGCATCTTCTGACGCATCCACAAATGTAAGTAGCGACCTGGTGCCAGCACTATTCCCTTTGGTCAAAAGGCATCTTGGAATCTGCACGTGCTTCAAACTTTCTAGCTCACCGAACCATGCACGTGCGGAACTGCTTAACGATTCGGTCAGTTCCTCATCCCATTCTAAGCCCGCTGTCCACATATCTTGGAGCAACATCTTCGCTCTAATCGTGTAAGGCGCAAGAAATCCGATCGGATCAAATAGTGTGGCGATTTTTTTCAGGAAGTTGCGTTTTGTGTACAGCATGTTATTGTCTGGGGCGCGCTCTTTGAATGTAAAAATGTCTTGATCTGCTTGCCACCACACACCCAGCGTCTTGGCACACGGTAGTTTGTCAAGGTCGAAATCAACTTCCGACTTTCGATCCTCTGATGGAATTTCTGATAGAATCTTCGATGAATTGGACAGCCATTTGCGTGCATGCATGCCAGCTTTGGTCAACAGATGAGATAGTTGTTTGTACAAAGCGACACCTTCTTCCTCTGTCAGTACAGAGTCCATTGAATCGTCCATATAGGTTGATTTTCTAATTGTTTCCGTAGCAATGGGGAAGTCATCATGGTAGTTCTTGGCATGGTGTTGTAAAACGAATTGGGCCAGAAATGGCGACGAATTTACCCCAAACACAATTCGGTCGAACTCGTATACATCTGGAAGTCTATTTGGGTTGGTTCCCCTCCATAGAAATCGATGATATAACTTGTCTTCTGGTGCTATACCTATCCGAAGATACATTTCTGCTATGTCACACACCACTGCAACTGGAAACCGCCTAAAGCGCAAAAGAACATCAAACAGATCTCGCTGTAGTTTTGGTCCCTGGTGTATGACATCATTTAGGGATATATCTTCACACTTTGCAGAGGCGTCGAAAACGATTCTTGTTTTGGTCGTTTCCTTGTCAGGCTGAATGACTGGGAAATGCGGTAGATACCATTTTGAGCTGGATTGTTCGTGCTTTAAAACTTTGCGGATATAACCCTTTTCTATGTACTGGCTTATAGTTTGGCTGTATGCAGTGGCGATATCTGGTGACCTTGCTAGTCTTTTTTCAGTATTTTCAAGCCTGCGTAGTGCCATTTTGTAATTATTCGGTAAGGTCGATTTATTCTCTTTCCATGGGATACCAACCCGATACATGTTATCCCTATACTGGATCGATTGTTTAGTTGTTTTCAGAGCTGACTGTTCCTCGATTCGTACAATAGGTGAGTCCCCTATCTTAGAAATATCCTCGATTTCCCAGAATCTTTTCAGAGTAGCAGTTAGCTTTTCGATTTCAGATTGCTCTTTTACAAAATAAGTAGTCGCAAAGTTCGTTTGCAATGCTGTTCTGTCCTTTGGTTCTGGATTTCCGACGCATGTCCAGCCAAGTGGTGTTAATCTTGCTAGTGGCTCGCCTGGTCGACCCTCACTTCCTCGATCGCACAATGTAGATCAGCACAATCCAGCCCTATAAGTACGTCTATGATTGGTCTCTTTGCAATCCGCGGAAAGTTGATGCTTTTCAGATGCGGCCATCGCTGGACATAGCTACTCCAGTCGAGAGCAGACATGCTCCCTGTCATTCTGTTTGCTGTGAATGCGGTAATTTTCGTGCTAACATTGCCGGTAACACTTTCCAGTTCGACCATGACGGGCGTCGTTTCAAATGTTTCGATCTGTCCATTCAAAACATTAACTGTTACCTTTTCAGTTTTACCTTGAAGACCCAGCTCCGCAGCGACATCAGCGTTGATGTATGTCTTAGTACTGGCATCATCGAGCAAAGCGTTCACTTTCAACGATCGACAGCCGTTCTTTAGTACGATTGGTACAGTTCGGAGTGCTATGTAATCTGCGGTCATATAGTCTTGTGTTGCCATTGTTGTGTGTTGTTTGCTCTCCTTCCCCTCCCTGCCGGAAGTGACCTGTTCACCGGAAGGTCTATCTGATGTATTCAATTTCTTGCTGTCTGTTCTGTTTATGGCAATCAACTTTGGTTCGGTTTCATGTGATTGCTGAATTTTGTGTCTGTGTAACAGCCTATGGTGTAATTCTTGACACCCGTTCTGGCCGCACTGACGGCTTCGTGGGCATGATTTCCCAGAATGCCCATCTGCCAAACAACGATAACACAGCTGAAAACGTTTGGCAACATTCCATCTTTCGGAAACACTCTTCTGTATAAAGTCTTGGCATTTCGAAATGCCATGTTGTGCTCCACATATCCGACATAGCAAATTCTGCATACTACGATTGTCTACTTTGCCTCTAAAGAATGTTCGCGAATTCTTGTATTTTGGTGCCGCTGGCGTAGACTGGGTGTCCATTATCCTGCTTGCCACACCATGAACTGTCTCGGAGGCGACTGTTTGGAATTCAGACTCCTGAATCACCCATGTTCTTAAAGTATGTACTGATTCCGACAGGCTATTTTCGAATATTCATCGATGATAGCGCGCAAGCATGGATTCAGGCAGTTTTCTCTGCAATTTCGTATACAAAGAACCAGCCCGAAGTTCATGATGCTGACCGGCTTCTTGAAGGTTTATCAGTGCAATGTCCAACAAATCAGCGAACTGTTCTAGATCCCTAGCATTTCCGAGCCGTATTTGCCGGAACCGTTCTAGCTCTTCTAAATAAATAGCGATTTGCCGACGCTTTCCTCCAAATTTTCTTTCCAATCGAATCGTTCTTTCGCCGCTTCATACGCAACAGCCGAATGTCCCAGATTTTCAATTGCCTTGAGTGCTTCTCCCGATAGATATTGTCTGAGTTGCAGTAGTTTGTACTCTCCTGTCGCTGGCGCACTGTCTATACACGCTAAGAAAGCAGCTTTCCAGCTCTGGTATGTTCCCTTGTCTCCAGAAAATACCGGTATTTGCACACGTTATAATTGTCGCCAAAGGTCCTGCCCGATTGATGGAACGTTGCAGCTGACTGACGGTTCTGATGTTCTGCCGTGGACACGCGGCTCAAATGGTGCAGCATGCGCATCCATACCGGTTTCCTTGACTACCTGGCTTAGAGGGTAAACTCCTTTCTGTGGCTCGTCTTCGTCCTGGCGTCCATTCGGAAAGTCAGAGCTATGTCGACTACTATGATCTGGGTTCTCATTTGACATATGCTTCTAGGTTTGAGTCAATTAAACCAGTTTCGCTTGACACAGAGGCATGAAGAGATTGTTTATCTTTGACCGGCACTGGCAAAGTGTTATAAATACGTCCATTTACAGTAGAAGATTTTACCTTAGTTAATGTCTGCGTCTGCGATATTTCCTCCTTCTGGTACGTCTCCGAACTATCATCGGTAATGTCCATTCTTTGAAGGAGATCGATTGAAATAGTATCCGATGATATACTCGATTCGTCGTCCTTGGTCGAGTTCAAGTACTCTTGTGCTGCTTCGTACGCTATGTAGAAATCTTTTTCTATCTTTTCCATCTCGCTAACAACGATCTTGCTTTTTTGAAATTCTTCATTTTTAGTATAAAAGTCCGAAAAATTTGACAATACTTCCATTACTATCTCCATGCAACTATCCATTTTTCTGCAGGCCTCCTTAACGTCCTGACGGCTGGTATTTTCATGTTCTTCTATCACCAACAACAGTCTGTTTCTCGAACGCGTGAAGTTCGATTTTGCTCTGGATTTGTCCTTCTTAAATTCCGTTTCTAGTCGTGCGATGTCGACGAAATTGCTGCGACTGTCCTTTGTAATTACATTTGCCGATGACGCCATTCTAAAAATTTCTTTTCTTTTTCTGTCTATATTTCGCTTATTTTTAACCTCGCTCTGCTACCAGAATGTTCTGACGATTTCCCCGATTATGGGAATTGAACAAAGTAACTAAGCTCCGATTATGAGTTCCGAAATTACAATTTATTCACAGTTCTAAACGATGCTGGGCCCTAACGATAAAAATGGCGTCTTCTCTAACTCTCTCACTAAGCAACTGACGTTAAAGCGACGTTACGCAACATGACGTTACGTTCATTATTATAGTCCTAAAATGTACGAAAATAACCTCCTATCCACATTTCCTTATCCTTTGACCGATTGTACTAAAAATTGTCGCAAATTATGCGAAAATAATCATATTTTTCAATAGTGCCCAGGTATTTTGCAGATATGCAGGCATCTGAAGAAAAATGAAGACTGCGTTACCTGTATACTTTCTTTTGCCTCTCAGTATATATACCTTTTAATCTATCAGTTACTCGAAACTTCACTATATATAATAAGTTTTAGCCAACGGGTTGAAAACAATCTCTAGTTATTCAGCCGACCAGTTATCGACGTACAGTGACAGCAGTTTCCCATTGAAATTCTGTCCGGTAGCATACCGTGATACATGTACATTATAAATGCCCGAAAGAATCATTCAGTTCCGCCTTGGCATGGCAGTTGTTGTAAGGTGCAAAACATACTGTAAAAATTCTAAAATAGCCTTTACACGAGAAAACCCAACAAAGTGGCATGTGCGCCAAGCGCAGACTCAGATCAGTCTGGGCATCCGCCCAGTCTGATCAGAGTCTCCGCTTTTAACTTAGATTAGCTAAGGGTCTCAGCTAGCTCCATGCGGACAGCGCAGACTCTGATCCACCCAGTCTGATCAGAGTCTCCGCTTTTAACTTAAAGAGTATCTAAGGGTCTCAGCAAGCTCCATGCGGACAGCGTAGACTCTGAGCAGACTGGGCGAATGCCAAGGCTGATCTAAGTCTTCTCTGGGCGCACATGCCACTTTGTTGGTTTTCTCGTTTCGCGGCTAAAATATTGCGACAGAGGATAGGTCTTGCAAACAGTGCATAACCAGACAAGGAGTCTGATCAGGTCTACACTGTTCGTTATTCCATCTGCATCTTCTAGATGCATTACTGCACTGGAAACCAAAATGTTCGATTTTAGGACAGTTACGGTATTTGATGAACATTGTCCGACAGGTTCAAGCAGTTTTCCTATCATGCATGTAACTGTTAAACCGCACTGACACCAACCGAATCCGCACCGAAACCAATTTACGCCACCATCACCTTTGTGAGAGCTACCACCCCATATTTTCGAAGTAAGTAAGCTTTCGGATTGGAATGCTGTTTTTTTCTGTAAGAAAAGCACCCGCTAATAAAAAGATAGAATTAGTTCCTTGGTAGACATTTTGTCCTTTATTAGCCCGAATTCAATTTTGGGAAGAAAAAAATATCGTTGTAATGCGCTGTGAGTGATTTATCTATTACATCAATTTAATGTTTTGTAACGGTAAATGTTTTGGGCGACTACATAAATTAATTACTGCTTTTGTAATCATTTTTAAA
This sequence comes from Ctena decussata, assembly GCA_963989385.1. Classification (NCBI taxonomy): domain Eukaryota; kingdom Metazoa; phylum Mollusca; class Bivalvia; order Lucinida; family Lucinidae; genus Ctena; species Ctena decussata. The sequence continues at coordinate 21,694,396 of OZ022498.1, forward strand.
ACTAGGCATTATTTTCTTTCGAAAATGTGAATTTTTGGGGCATTCGTTTCTGTGCTCGCTTTAGGCAGTGCTTACTCAAATCAATTTAAATTATGTGTTTTTACAATGCTTAAGCATTGTTTTTGATGAAGGAAATTGCATTTTGTCTTCATACTGAAAGTTAGAACTAAAAAATCCTGGTACATTTACTTTGAAAATATGCTAAACTTTTGGCGGGCAGTATATATTATTACATTTTTCCACAAAGCTGCCTCTTCATTGTGCCATAAATTGATAAAGTCTAATAGATTCTTTCGGATTTAAAATGATTGATTTAGATAAGTACTAAACACTAACCAGATTGACATATGGCATATCGATATATGATGTCACATTCAAGACTAACGTATGTTTGTTTTAACAAGAAATATCTTTAAAAAAAATAAACGTTGCCTGAAAAATACAGTGGACTCGACAGTATCGGATCAAGTTCAATAAAACTCCTGTTTTGTTGTATGTGAATGCTATAAGTATGTATGTTATGACACATAACAATTGCAAAATATCTCTTCTATCTATCCATGTCAAAATATTTACGAAATTTATTCCTTTAAGGGCAGACAACCTATCGAGACTTACAGGGGGGTCTTACGACAGTAACGAATCAGGTGCGACAGTATCGGATCATATGATATTATTTTGTAGGAGAGTTTCTCGGAGGCATTCTGCCAACCTTCTTAGCTTCAATAATTTTGCTACATAAACAGTTGGACCTATTAAACTCTAAAAAAAAACTTGACGGCCTTTCAACGATATTTTTCATGTGGTACTTCTACAGCAAGGGTTATGTCTGTTCAATAAAAGATAAATGTAGACCAAAGTACAAGCATGCCAAAAATTCTTAACTCAGTAATCCCCTGCGCCCCATAGCACGGAACTACTCAAGCAGTAAAGATCATAATCTGTCTTTGCAAAGTGTAGACCCTGATAAGACCATAGTGTCTGATCAGGATCAACAAATTTACGGTGATTTTCCGCCATAACGATATTTCAGTGCAATCAGTGTATAAACACTACATGGTCATTAAACGAGTTCTCCGGCATTAATCTGAGTCTACACAGTGAACAGATGTCCATTCGATGAACACCAGTCATTACTGGGTTCACAACACACATGCGAGCTGATCTCGAATGTATCTTCATAATGTGTAGCAGAAGCTTAGTTGTGCTACGCATAACCTTCATTAGCATATGCTAGCATGTGGGGTGTGGGATGGAAGTGTTTTTCAAAAAGGATGTTGTCTTAGTTTTATACTGATCTCCTTTGAAAAAAAGCACAGCAGCCACTCAGGTAGTTGATTTATGACTTGTTTTCAGCATCAGACCATACAACCAGCAAGCAGTTTTCCAGCTGAGGCCTGTATTTCAGTTCAAATTATATAATGATCCGTTACTGTCGCACATCAGTGCCCCACTTTTCAAGTCTGCAGTTTCATCAAATACTGGGATGTCACAAAAATAATGATTGCCTGCAATTTGAGGGATGCTAGGTCACATTACAAAGCAAAATTGGTTTCAATCGCCTAATGATAAAATAGTTTAAATTTGGGGTTAGCGAGAACAGGCAAAATGCAAGCGCCGTTGAAGAGGAGCCAAAGTTTTCAACGACTCTGATTTGTTTGACAGCCGCAGATTTCGATCGAATTTTAACCCTGCACTTTGCCATTGGTCTAACTTGATGACTGTCATATAATGGTAAAAAATATTTGCTCCATTTGTGAGAAAAATGGGTGATAACTTACGAGTGATCCGATACTATCGATGATCCGATACTGTCGAGTCCACTGTATTAAGTGATAAAGTGCCGAAAACGGTACCTCGGTCGGGAGCGTGTTCACTGCAAATGCTAGCGGCACCGAGTTCGATCCTCGCATCCGGTACGTTCTTTCGTGGAGACATTTCCTTCTCTTCCGTTGATTTTAGAAGAACAGCAGTCAGTTCAGAGCGAAGGAATGTGCACTCATCAGTACTGATAGACTGCCTCTGTGAGGCTTGCACAGAAACAATGTGGCTAGGTTACTTACGTGTTCGACATTGCCCGTTATTAACCGGGTCGAAACGCCCCCCCCGCCCCCGCCCCCCCCCGCCCCCCCCCCCCCCCCCCCCAAAAAAAAAAAAAAAAAAAAAAAAAAAAAAAAAACAATTAAGTTATGTTTTGATAACTTGATTACCCACAAATAAGCGATACCCGAATTGGCATTTTTCTTAAACACGGGCACTTGAGTTTCAAAGTGTATATACACAAAAATGTCCGAGAAATCCATTTAAACGTACACTACACAAATGTGTCTTCACAGTCAATGCCTATTTAAAGTTTACATATGGACACGACTGTGATGACACATTTGTGTATTCGCTTTTAAAGGAATAAGTCGGACAATGGAACTCAAGTGCCAGTGTTCTAAAAGACCAACTAGTAAGTCCTCCGTCTTTAACTTTCCGTCAACCTTCGGAAAAAGCTGTATGTCAAGTCCAATACGATTGGCGACAGGCCGATCTGTTTATTATACCGGCCAATGGTGGGTAAATAGTAAGGTTAGACGTTGCCTGACGGCGACGAAAAAATGTACCCGAGTTAAGGGTTCATCACACCACCAAGTGGGTGGGGAATGGTCTGAAATCAGACTTTGAATTTTTTTAAAATACTTGTGAAATATGAAGTTTTGCTTATACCAAATGCAATTTCTTAGTGTTAGCAATATATATTGAGAGTAACTTTAAACATAACATTTAAAATGAGAAATTAGAGGAAAAATACGAGGTGGCCAGGACTTCCATTAGACCTCATAAACCAGAGATAATGGCATAAAACTATTTCGGCACGTTGAAAGCGTCAAGCATGAACTACAATCTCCCAGAGTTGCAAAGCCTGTAAATGTCTACTTTTTAAGAACCCCCTTCAATGTTGGCCTCGTGTATCATGAAGTCAATCAGGTCGCCATTTTTTCATTCATAAAAGTGTAAACAAAAACTTTCAGTACCCTATCTCAACAAAGCAAGTATTGCAAACTGCATGACTGTATCAGTTAAAAGCAACTACTATTCTAAATGCAAACATGTGCATGATATGGACGATCAATGCACAGATGTCGACATTGTAGCAGTACAATCTGCAAGGTCTCAGATAAGTTTCTGTCTTGTTTACATTGCACTCAAGAACACACGAACCGCTTAACAATTTATTCTTGCGCATTTCGCGGGGTAGGTAAAAACCTGAACCAGATACAAAAATCCGGAACTAATTTCCCGGTACCAACTTCACAACAATATGGTTTGCATTAATTTAACAGTCTAAGTCTATCTTATTCATTGTCATGTCACAGTACCCGGTCTTTGAATCCTGTCTCCGTGTCAAAGAAAAAAAATGAGACAATATCAATAATGAAAATTGTGATTCAGTAGAAACATGTTCAAATGTCCCAGAATTAAGCTTAAATTCACAATACAGTATCTAAATAGGTTCGACATTTCTGAATTTATATTTAGGAAAAAGCTGTAGGATCATATTGTCATAACACTTGGTTATTTTCCGCTTAGATTTACTAATGGAACTGTGGTACCGGAATCGGTACCGGAATCGGGTCCCGGCTTTTGATTTGCAATCTGGGTTTTTAGAATGCTGCACGGGAGACTAATCTTGCTATCCTGAGTAACTCTTCGAGAAACAATTCCGATGATTAAAAAGGTATAAAACGCTACTAAATATAGTTAATTACTACAGCGCTTATCCATGGATTATTCCGTATTTTCAAGCAAAGCAGTCTGTGTTATAAATAATGAAATAAGGTGGGTACTTATTTTATGTCACACCTTTTTCAAGATGAGTTGTTAGGCATTTCCGGTCCAAACATAAACAAACTAAACAAGCGATGGAAACTTAATTTTTCGCCAATATATTCTGAAGAAAGCGTTAATCAAGGAAAGTATTGCTGAATAAAAACACAGACAGTTGTTCTGCATCGGATGAAAACAACCTGTGATTGTGCTACGTTGATTAAAGGTATTTAAAGCTTCTAAAACAATTTACCCATTTCAATGACACGTGTTTACGTGAAAGTGAAAAAAACACGTGCTAGGCAAGCTCTTTAGAATTTTGACGAGTAGGGTGGCACATTCATACAATGAACAGATGTTTATGAGATAGAAAATAAAGTTGTGGGTTCAAGGACAACTCACAGCAGTGACTGTGTATTTTGGTTTAGCTGTGTCCTAATTCATAAATGTATAATGGTGTTGTGGACACATCAGTGCAAATTTATTGAAAATAAATATGGAAAAGAAGATGCAGAACCAGTCCCGGATCCAGGGGGTGGTTCCGGGACGTTTCGTGCCACAACCAGTTCGTACCGGGACGTTTCTTCCAGGACGATTCGTCCCATTTTTTTGTGGTGGGCTTTGGGGCTTCAGCCCTGCCACCTGGGCCTGGTTACATTCAAATATATGTTGTGATATCTCATTAGAATCGCCTCGCTGAGGAGATTCTAATGATATATCACAACATATATTTCAAGGCGAAATTTGACATAAAAACCTCATCAAAGTCATCCCTTATAATGTCATATATTTCTAAGCTCCCATTCCCCTCCCCCCCCCCCCCGCCCCCCTCCTCCCCCCCTATCCACACACACATTTTGGTACCTCTGAGCCCCACCAGTTATCCAGAACCCCACCAGTACGGCGTGGTCTGGATCTGGGTCTGAGAACTGTATAAGAAAATCTGAATGTGTCAGTGACACCCTTGTGTGTGTGTATTTTTTTTGTTGTTGTTGTTGATGTTTTTTCACAATACAACCAATGTTTCGGGGCAGCAGTTCAAGGACACATCTTTCATTTGAAGATTTTGCATCGAAAAGAAAAAAGTTGACAGTGATAAATTAAATTTTTCACATTTAATATCATCATATCAGGCAACCAGAGGCCATTCCCATTCCTGTTACATAAGTCTTGTGCCAGACTCCACAATCATATGGTCTAGCAGTTTTTCAAACCATATTGTTGACATTTGGAAGGCATTGCCAGATTGTTGTTTCGGCAGCCTTTAATATTAACGTGTTCAAGAATAGTTTGAACATTCATTGGCATAACCATCCTTTTAAATGTTATCGCACAGGCTACATGACCCACAACAAACAGAAAAGTCAGAAGCGCTTATAGAAACTGAGAAAGCTCAACTGAGACTTACAGAGAGATTCTATTTTATTGTCTTACCTGCGGCTATCAGAAGTGAGACATAAGTATAAGTCCAAACATAAGTATTACTTTTCTGGCAGCATTATTAGTGTCAGCAGCCTAAACTTTTGTCAACTTTTCTGATTCAGCTTTCTTTTATGACAGTGCCATGACAGGGGAAATACCGTCAACCCTGGAATTATTATTACATTTCCGCCACTAGAAATTTGTCTGTTGGTTAAATTAAAATTAGCCATTCGTTCATTTCCTTGCGAGTGAATTATTCATTTTATACTTGATTTCAGTCCATTTCATGTGAACTTCATGGAAAAAAATAAATAAAAAATAAAGATGTTTTTGTGAAGTTAATTTTTTGGAAGAAAAATATTGTAACTGTGTACTATAGGTACAAAGTATTTGACTTTTTTACATTAGATTTTTGCACAGTGATCCAGATAAGAGGAGGTTACAGGGATAATTTAAAGATAATTTCTGATACTTCTGCATAAAAGATAAGTTCTGACCACTCATTAGAACCATCTCACTGAGACAGTTCTAATGAGGGGTCACAACATATTTTTTGTTAAGAAATAAGAAAAAGCATCTGAGAATTATCCAAAAAAAAAACACCTTCTCTGGAGCCCTGAATTAATTTTACACATCCACTTTTTTTGATGGTTACAGAATTTGAAGGCCAAAATCAAGTCTTCATAATGAACTGTTATCAACTGTATCCATGAAAATTCTTCAATTTTGTAGGTGAGCTGCCTCTAAAATGTATGTCGTTGAATACTGTCTAAGTTGGGGCATGCATGTTGATTTATAATGTACTTATAAGCTTACTCAGTTACTGGCTTTTCCAACATATTTTGTTTGAGTGGATTATCATTTTCAGAGACCCTCAAATTTTGGCACTTTAAAGCCCTTTTTGGAACAAAGTCAATACCAGTGAGGAAGAAGAAAATTTCAAAAATACAATATTTTTTCTTTCTTCTTCAAAGTTGAAGAGGCATATTGTTTTTGCCTTGTTTTGTTTTTAATTGGGTTGATTTGCATGTATTAACCTTCAATCATCTTCACTGACTGCTAATTTATGTATGTGTGTGTGTTGTGGAGGGGAAGAGCGTGGAGGAATGGAGGGAAGGGATAGGAGAATAATATTTATAGCTGTCCAAAACAGTTGTGCAGGAAACAGTATATTACTCAAAGCATGCTCTGACTTTATCTCCCTAAGATTTATTTTATTGCTTATAATGTCCACCATACCTTTATTTTGGAACTATTTGGTGACTAAAACATGGTGGATATTTCAGATTTTTTTTTCAAGTAGTGGGTGTCTGTTGAATTGATTTTTGTATTTGTTATTTGTTTCTGTGCAATTTCATTCTGGGACATTGTAGAGGGGTATTTGGAGATTTTATCAGGGTAATTATTTTTGGATAGAATTTCATCCACATGGACTTCTGGCGTCCTTCCGATAGACAAGTCTCAAGTATGCTAATTTTCTTCATATTTGCTTTTATTATACATGCTATACCCTAGAATGGTGTTCAGGTGGTATGTAACATTGAAGGCTTGAAAGCTTTGTGACAGACCCAGTTATTTTCAAAAAAAATGTAACTCACATTTTTCAACCTACCCCACCCACTTCACATTGTGATGAACCCTTAAACATCAGTTAATTAGTAGGCTTTACATAATACCGCAGCATCATGTTTTGCAATTATCAGATTTTTAATATTCAGTTTCCTGACATAACTGAAGTTTAAATCTTGTACCAAATCACATGGTAAACATGATTAACACTTTCTTTTTCTTTGAATTTGAGGGACGAAATTAACAGTATGATGTCTCGCTTAGTCTAGCTTCTTCATACGGTTTAAGGTTATGTGTTAAAGGTTATAGGGGTGGTCGTGATCGGGCAATGGTGCCGGGTAACTTTCAGTGCCGGGGCGTCCAATTAATTTGAATAAAAGTAGGGCAAGGGCATACTGTGCTTGCAATAGGTGCAGGTGGGGGTTGTTTGGACATTTTTCTCTCCCCTATCATATCTCTTTTCTTTCTCCCTCTCTCTGGGAGACAGCTCGGTAGACTTAACTACCGTCTCAAAGAGCCGTTAAACCCCAAACAACCAACCAAATTAGGGTAATGGGTAAACCTCAATGATTTTCCGCCATTTCTACAAATGGGAACGACTTCAGTGGTTTCCTATTTGCTTCCCTGGACGATGAAGCCTTTCAAAAATGGGGTCTACTCTTAAAGGCAAGGAGCATGGGGTCTACTCTTAACGGCAAAAATTTGCTCATAGAGGAGCAATTTTTTTTCTGTAAGAGTTGACTCCATTTCGAAGGGAGTCAAAAACGAAGATGGCAGAGTTACTCCTTATCCTGAAAGTTTTTACCTTTTCACTTTAACAAGTAAAGCCTTCAAAAAAGCTAGGTCTACCCTCAGCAACCACTTATATCTCATGTTTGTCAAATGCACCATTATAACAATAAACTATATAATAAAACGTTCGGTTATAGCTTAAAAGCCGACACTAACCTCTCCAGTGGTATGCTTCAAGCACAGGTGTGGAGGCGGGGGGTGGGCGACCAACTTACCTTAGAATAGGTAGCGATAAATGCCGAAAAAGCACTTCATATGTATTGTTGTATGCTGTTTCCCTATAAAACGGCTATTTAAAAGACCAAGACACAATATTCTAGCCTAAATGATGCATCACCAAAAATACCAAGAGTCAAACTCCTATATAAATCAATCTACCAAATGTCAACAACTTGGGGGAATGCCAGTTATATCAGTTATTTCTTCCTAATGCTTACCTTGTAGTATGTTGAGTCCCTAGCTCAGTGGGTTACAGTGCTGGCATGGTAAGCTAGTGGACAGGCGAATCCTGTATTTTTTCAACTGTAAACAGCTTTCATAATCACCCTTCCATGGTTGTTTTACTGTTGAAAAGGCCGTTAAAACTGCAAGTCATCCATTTATATGTGCCGTGCCGATCAGAATATTGTTTTATCTGGCGGTCCCGTAGCTCGTATGCGGTATTTCATATGACCGCTCACGACATCTACGCGAACAGCGTCTTTGTCCGCTCACTACATCACGGGGGTCACTTCGTCTTTAGATGGGTACAGGTGTACCGCTGGAACTCGGATAACCCACCCTATTCATGTATATCATAAATGCCAAAATATATGCCTATTCATGTATTTTGTATCAAACTTGGACCCTATTCATGTATACTGCTGAAAATTTGTTTAGATTAGCTCATGAGTTTGCCATTAAGCCTTGTAGAAAATTCAAGAAATTAGTATGCTGAGAACATTTGTTGTCTTTGTAATTGATATTTGTTTCTTTTTGATAACAAAAATCAGATAAGCTGGCTTCTATATACAGGGCTTGGACAAACGCGATGATTTTGATTTCGACATTGTTAATTTTCCTTTTTGGATGGTGATGTTCCCCGCACCACTTCTTATGGTGTTTACATTTCTCAGCTTATTCGCTTTGCTAGGGTGTCTAGTCATCTGGCTGACTTCAATGCTCGTAATATAAGTTTGACTGCCAAGCTTTTACAGCAGGGGTATCGGTATCAAAAACTTCGGAAAGCTTTTTCTAAATTTTATCGTAGACACTTTGAATTGGTTTCTAAATATAATAGAGGGTTAAGGTCACTTTTGCAACAAGGCCTATCGGAACCTGAATTTTATGGTGACTTAGTATATAAATTACGCAAAATCGTAGGGAAAACAGAATTTCCCGATCAATTTAAGAAAATTTTCATACGATTTAAACGCATTGGCTATAACATAGATGTAATGCGACAGTCTGCATGCTTAGTGGTTAACCCAATCACGGTTGACAACTTTGCTGTCCTCTTTAATTGCACGCCGGTGGGTCGGGGTTCAGACTCTATGATAGCCCCTACATAAAGCTATATATTAGTTGGTTGGGGCCGGATGCTTGTCTGTTTCTTGGCCCACCGGGGTTCAACTTGTGGTCTTCTTTTGCTCCAGTACTCCAGTGGTGTTGCTGACGCCCCAGGGATCTCCAGGTGTCTCAACACGTTTTGGCTGTCGAGTCCTCATCCTTGCTTCATCACGGTCTTTTCTTGATCTTAATTGTTGACCGTGATGACTCTCTGATGAGTTAGGGGACCTCCATACGAACCGAGCTACCAACTAATTGTGTGCACGGCAGCGGAGGGTGAGGGTGAAGGTTTGGGCCCAGTAAAACCGGTTTAAACCCCCCAGTAGTTATTACTGACCGTCCCAAGGCGGTACTTTTGTTGCGGTTGCATTTGTTTTATGTTCGGTGCTGTTTAATTTATTGTGTTCTCAGTTTAACCCTTCTATCATAAAAATAGAAAATAGGTAAAAATAATTGTTAAATGTTTTTCATATAATTTGATTATTTAGTTCAATAAAGATAGCTGAGTTGCCACCTATTTGGGAAATAGCTGCTGACTCGGCTTATCACTTGTAATTTATTGTTTGTTGGGATGTCTTTGTCAATCTTTCCCTTTGATGTTGGGGATAGGGTTTGGGATCTGATTCAGTCAGTTCCTGAAGTTACTCTTTAAATTTGGAGACATAAGACCTATTCATGCATATTAGTGTGTATAGTCCGTTTGCTCCCAAGTGCAAACGGGGTTTTGCTTATTTTCTCGAAAACGATGAAAGTTTGATTAAATGTTCTAATGTCCTAATGAATCTTATACTTATACATAACAGATTACGAAAAATCCATTTTGGATGCTTTTGTAAAATAGTTTCCATTAATAGTAATGCAGAAACTGGGCAGTTTCACTGAAATGCGTCGTATGCTTGTTAGAACAGCCAAAATATTGTCAATAGCAATAGCGTAAACTCGTTGTTTACTACAGTTGTAGGCGTATATGAATGAAGTAGTAAAATGTATGCATCTGTCCGCACGCGTAACGCATTGTGTCACTGGTCAGGTGATACTATGTTGTAAATAAACATTGAACTATTAAAATGTTTTGCGAGTAATAAGTGTATGTTTCAAAATTTGATAATATATGGGTGAAATAAAGAGTAGAAAAAATGGATTCAGAATAAAATTTCAATTAATTATGCAAATTTTGTTCCAAGGATAGCTATAGGACTGGTCACGTGCTACAATACGTAAGACTACACGGGAATTCCAACAGCCATATTTTACTCCCTTGTAATAAAGATGCAAAAATGACATATTTTAGGTCCATCTTTTGTATAGAAACTTTTTTTATGCCAAGCCTCATATTTCTGCAAAATTATGATTTAATTATGTATAGGATCAAAATTAAGACTGAGCATTTCGAAAATCTTCTACCTCTTAACCAATTTTGAGAAAATATTGTGAATGTCGTTTGCATTTGGGAGCAAATGGACTATAAAATCATACCTATTGATGTAGCTGACAGATCAAAAAGTAGGGCTATTCCAGCGGCACATATATAACCTGCTTTATAATGGAAGTGACCCCCCCCCTCCCCCGGTGCACTACATCTATGCGAACAACGTCTTTGTCAGTAAAGCTCTAAATCATGAGGAACAGCTGCGCAATAAATTATGAAGACAACACGTATAAGCTTTGACAAAAAGCTTGCCTCAGCAACGAATTTTACTGGGGACCATATCCGAACGTTTTAGCATTTCACTCATTTACTGGATCGTTTTGACGTTTGAACTTGTATTCATGAGCGCTTAGACAGGGAATCCTCAATCAGCTGGCAGAGGTTTGGTCATAAAATAGAATATATTTACATGTGTTTAAAAATGATTCGGCGTTTTGTGATACTGCAAGACGGTGTCCTTGTTGACCCTTTTCTGGTACTAGTGGACCTGATTAATTGCCAAGTAACTCCGTTTAGCGGGTCAAAGGTCAAAAGCGATCCGCATAAAGGGTCAAAGGTCAAAAGCGATGTCTACAATTGTCTACCCCCATGAGGGTATTGTCTACCCCCATGAGGGTAGACAAATTATCCGGTTACAATGTGTTTTGTCTTGAATTGGTCCATAAACAACTTGCGATGATACGTCCTTTTAAACAGTACTTCAGTCATATCAGGACAATGGGAGGTTGATAATGAAAGACTGCGTGTACTGGAACTCCGTTTACGGTTGGATTGATTTCCGCCTCGTGAATGGCTCGAACCCAGGACCGCTAGATCAGTTGGCCAGCGCTTAACCTACTGAGCTACCGGAGCTCCTGTCAGAACAATGCTGGTGAGCCAGAATGTGAATCGGGTTCGCCTTGCTTTACTTCATACATGTGAATGTAGCGATTGTAACTCTTATTGTAATAAGCAAACCAAAGTTAGAGGATTTATTTCTCTTCGATTTGAACAACGCATACACTGCACGGCTTCATAAAAATTATTGCCTGCGTATACAATGTGGGTCAAGATCAGGCTTCCCCAGAAATAGTTTGCATTGTCTGCCAGCATTTTATAGAATATAGTTTGATACGAAAGTGGACTCGTTCTAAAGATAAGGCATATTTGAAGCGCTACTAAGAACCTCATAACGTGTAAGCTTGTGCTTTAAGCAGGATGACAAAACAACTTTTGTCCGCCTTTTCGGTAGAATGCCTACTCGCTAAAGCTCATACAGGCGAAAAAAACAAACAAAAAAAAACATACTCTATCTTCCATATGGTAAACTAAGTTAAGACTGCCAAAAAATAAGGACGTCGAAATTAGTGTGTTTAATATGGTTCACAAGAAAAGCTTTTTGTGGGTCCATACTTCAGAGCAGGATACGGTACAACTTCAAGTATTACAAAGTTTCAACAAGATGCCTTGAAAATATAACCCTAGCCTGCAGACAATCTGTTTTCCCATTCTAAGGCTTGGGAAATCTCAAAAGTCATTACTAAGCAGCGAATATACTGATCTGGCTCGAATTCGAACATGCTAAGTGTCTAATGCATATCCTTACTGTATGTAAAAAAGGGTAAAGGTTTCCCATAGCCTAATAGCCGTAGGGGCAGTGGGGGTTAGAGACCCACTGTATCTTGGGCACAGCTGATGAAAGGCGGAGCTGTGTGTAAGTGTCATAAAAATGTAATAAAAATGAAGCTTCTATTGTTTTCTCAATATAAACACGAGGTAAACAGAAAGTGCTCAATTAATTATTGTCCTAGGTCTTTTTCATTATAATGCTGTACCCAAAATTCAACAAGATCAATTGAAATTTTCCAATTGTAAGTTAGTGGAAATTCAAGATTACATAAAGTAGAGCGGTCAAAGTACAAAAATATGAAAAAATATAAACATCGACAAATCCGAAATCTACAACGCGACAAAAGTTTAGCATATTTCAGTTTCAAGGTGGTTCTGTTACACATCTTGCTGACTAACAGCGAAATAGCGAAATATAAAACAACGCCATAATTTTTTTTTTTTTAAAGACAGAATGCATAGGCATGTGCCTGTTGACATTTTGGTTCAAACAAACCAGTTTTAAAAGTTTCAGCGTATGAAATTGTAATGTATTTTTCTAGTGAAACTTTATTTTTAAATTCTAATTTTCTGCATAGAGGAATGTCGCACATATAGACATTCGTGCTACGTCACGTAAAAGACAATGTAACTGACGTGTTTCATAAAAAGTTTGAAGTTCCAGTATCAAAGACTACCAATTTTCTATACATGTACGACAAAAATGATAAGAATTAACAGGAAAATTGCACTATCGGTCATTTTGGAAACAAATTTTGACAAGTTTGCTTCTAATGTCCGAATTTGAAATGACATGATCACAATCATTGTAGCACATTACGTAGTCTATAGACTACGCTGGTGTGGTGAATATCAGGTTAAAATTGGTGATGTTTTGGACACAATTTTTAAAAGGGCCGAAAATTGTCATTGAAATACAGTGGTCTTAAATTGTTGAATTGTGTATCCAAACAACTGCTGAATTTCGAAATTCCAGTGCCTTGGCAACTTCTGTCAACTTTATGACATCGGATAAGAACAACGATGGCAAACGTTTTGACATATCAGACGTCCTATGTATCAGTTATATCTGCTGCTTAGTTCACCATTAATTATGCTAAACTTTTGGCGAGGAGTATATTTAGATACACAGACATGGACTCCCAAAACGAAAGTGTGATCAGATGCTTGCGAGTAGTAAGCATCACCTGCCTACTATGAGACATCCGCCATGTCTGTATATCTGATGAAAAGTCAGTGAAAATGAAAGTTTTGTCTATGAAAACCATTTCTATGTTTCGGCCGTCGATATCAGGTCGGAAATAAATTTAGAAACGGCCACATTGTAGGGATCAACTGTAGTGATTTTTCCAATCTTGCTCAATTAAAAGTTATTCCTATCTGATGCATAACAATGGTGTATATAAGATTCAAGGACAGTCGTTGAAAAATATAGTTGCTATCGCGCGGACAAGCTAAGGCAGTATATAGGTAAAGGGCCATAACTCTATTAACACTCTATTAGTTCTTTAATTTGTATTAGTAAGAGGATTAATTATTTAACTATAATATTGCGAATCGTCAGTAAGATGCCGTGAAAAATGTAGCATCCAGAATCCATATATGCTTTTTCTCCATTGCAAATCAATGGAAATTCCAAGAGGCCATAACTTTAAGGTGAATAGTTTGATCTTGCTCAAATTCAAAGCTGTTTGAGGTATACTGTATATGAATATTATATATAATTAGCTTTAAGAAGATCCATTAAAATGCAGCACGAAGTCATAGCTCTAGTAATGATCCGATAAAGCAAAAAGTCGTACTTATTTGAGGTCTCATTAGTTGTAATATTACTACAAAGTTTCAGCAAGATGTTTTGAAAATTTCCAGCCAGGGGAAACTTAGTCCCATTGTAAGTCAGCGGAATCTTCAACTGGCCTTAATGCTAAAGTGAAATATCCGATCTTGCTCAAATTCAAACACGTCTGAAATCGTATGAGGATAAGTCTTATGTCTTAAGATTGAGAATGTAGCTTATAGCACGTGTACCATGTTATGATGCCAGTTTTATAATTTTAGTTGTGACGTTCTCTACCGCCTGCTTGGGGTAATATTTGATCCTACATTTCTTGTTGTAAACGTGTCTCTTATGCATTCTGCCAAATATGTGTTTCATCGCTTCAAAATTTGGCTTAGAGTTATCACCCCTGGCGGCCATCTTGATTATCGGAGTGGAACCGCTTGCACGTATTTTTGTTCCCTTAATCCCGGAGGCTTCATATAAAATTCGTTATATCCGTCAAGCAGTTTCAGAGGAGATGTGATTTGAAAATGTAGACGACGACGGATATCGGACGTCGGACGACGGACAGTGATAGATCACTACACTGTAAAAATGTGTTTAGAATCAATGTAAAAAATGCAGTCCGATTTTTTTTTATGTGTTTAAATCGTAACGTTCAATTTGCAGCATGTTTAGGTTTATGTTTAGAAATTAAACATGTACAAAACTGGTTATATCTACCTTTTCCGGGAAAATAATAGAAAAGGCGTACATGTTTAGCTATATGACATATTCCTAAACATGTTTACACCTAAACATGTAACCACTTGTGTTTTATAGCTAAGCGCGATTTTTACAGCGTACAGCTCAATCTTAGCCTTCGGCTCAGGTGAGCTTAAATAACTGAATAAAAATAAAAATACTATTGAAGTCAAATCAGGTATCTGCTTTGTTGGAAAAGAACTGCCCAAGTTGTTAGACAGAATGACTCATAAAGCAATAATTGGTTACACTGTCCAAACATGTACGGTTTTAACAATAATCTCAATAAACTGTGTCGAAAATGAAGATGCACTTTAGAAAATTAGATATCTGAGAAACGGTTTTATTTATTACTATGGCAAAGCGTTTCGAGTGTTTTGAAGAAAATTGAATCATGCATCAAGATTGCAGGCAAAAAAATAAATATATTACTTTTAATAAATTCATAGACTGTTCCTTGTGTTTTGACTTCTTACAAGAAATGAGCCGCGACACGAGAAAACCAACAAAATGGTTGTGCGCCCAGCGCAGACTCAGATCAGCCTGGGCATCTGCCCAGTCTGATCAGAGTCTCCGCTGTCCGCATGGAGGTAGGTTAGACCCTTAGCTACCCTTTAAGCGCTTAACAAAGACTCTGACTGGACTGTGCAGATGCCCAGGCTGATCTGAGTCTGCGCTGGGCGCACAACCACATTGTTGGTTTTGTCGTGTCGCTGCTCACATATCAGAATTGTGCCTGTTCAGCTGAGACTCAAATATCTTGGTCCCTCTCTACCGGTTAAAACAGAAGATATATTTTGAAAGCTTAGAATGCATTCTATGTAAAAGTGAATTTTTTTCGAAATTTGCACTTGCCATTTTATGCTAATCTGCTATTTAAATAAAATCATTTTATTAAAATTTCATTTTAATTACAGCACCAGTGTTCGCCACGCGCTTAACAACGGAACGTATTTTATTGCTGTAGCTTTGACGGTTGCTCAGCTCTCCATGACGGTCCCTGCTAGCGTGACGGTCACATGTCCATTACCCATGGAGCATATTTCCACGTTCCGGTGCATAAAACAATTTATCACATGACGTCGCTGTTATTCAGTGGATAATGTCGTGTCATAAAAATCGTATGACCACACGTGTAATAACACTTTGGCGCGTACACGTAACACCATTGACAACGTCCATGTCAACAATGCCTTTTCTTAACGAAATAATGTTCAGTTTGGAGGCGTTAAAATCCCATTTTCAAGGGTCAATAATATAAACAGAATCCTACACTCGTGGTTTTTTCATGTGAAATTAATGAAACTCGCCAAAGGCTCGTTTCATAAATTTCATATGAAATGACCACTCGTGTAAGATCCTCTGTATACTTATTAGATTATGTAATTCTGGGCACAGAGTCGTATTTCGTATACTTTTTCTTCTTCTCCAAATTGCTTTTGATCAAGGTTGGTTGGTTGATTTGATGCTTAACGTCCACGGTAAACAACTAAGGTCATGTCGGGACGGTCAGTTAACCTAACCACACTATTCCTGGGCAGGCTTAGACCTCCTAAGCGGTTAACCAGTACTAAGTGCACATACTTTCGCCAGTAACTGACAACTGCCCTTCTTGAATCAGCGGAAGGAGAAACGAAAGTATGTGGCCAGACCGGGATTCGAACCCAGGACCTCTGACTTACGAGTCAGGTGCCCTACCGATTGCGCTACCCGGCCCGGCTTTTGATCAAGGTTGTAGGCTGTTTATGAATGCATTGTTTGATTTATTGTATGTAACCTTAAAAGATAAGATACAGTTTTATAAAGATTCTGAAATTCTGTGAAAAAGCATTAATCGCATGCACATATATCCCATAAAAAGGAATGGATGACTTAAAGACAAATTCACACCGCGTAATAAGAAAGTCTTAAAGCACAGTTAACATTTTCTACATGCAAGAACTTCCAGACCCTTGTGTTCCTGCGCGTATTAATTTCAGTTTGACAGCCCCTTGCATTTCAGAGAAACAAATGTCTGCATGTAGGTATGTTTAGTTTTATAACTCCTTGTTTTCGGTGATAATTATCTTAAAGCAAGTGCTTTCCATCTGACAATCCCTTGTATTTCAGAGATAATATTGTACTGACAAGAATATTCAGTCTTACAAGAATTCTATTTCGAAATAATTTACTCCATGCAAGAGCTTTTTGCCTTACAGTCTCTTGTATTGCAGACAAATTTCTGCAAGCAAGTGCTTTCGGCCGTACAACATCTTGTATTTCGATGATAATTTTCTACAGGCAGGGCTTTCAGTCTTCTTACAGCTACTTAGATTTCAGATCCAATATTCTGCATGCAAAAAGTTTCAGCTTTACAATGTCCTTTAATTCAGAGATATTTTTCTCGTGCAAGAATTTTCAGTGTTACAGTCCGCATATTTCAGAGATAATTTTTTCTGTGTGCAAGATATTGCAGTCGTACAACCTCTGGTATTTCGGATTTGATTTTCCAAGACAGAAATTTCAGTCTAGCAGCTCCTTGTTTCTAAGTGAAAATTTTCTTCATGCAATGACCTTCAAGCTTACAGCCTCTTATGATTCAGAGATAGTTTTCTGTACGAAGGATCTTTCTTTTATTTTTATTACAGTGAGAAATTTCTGCATGTTGGAACTTTAAGTCCTTTGTATTTCAGTGATACATAATGTAATGTTTTGCCTGCAAGTTTTAGAGCTTTACAGACCCTTTTGTTTCAATGATAGTTTTCTCCTACATGCAAGACTTCCAGAATACAGCTCCCAACTCTTCCTACCTCTTCTGTCACAAGTTTTCAGCGATGAGTTTTCTGCATGCAAGAACTTTCAGCCCATGTATCTCAGACAAACTTTTCAACCAAATTTCTTTCCTCAAAAAGAAGTATTTCAAGATCTTTTTCTGTTTGGGCTGACATGAATTTTATGAATCGATGCACTACATTTGTTCGTAAAATTAATTCTTTTAGGCAGAAAAAACCCGACATGTCATGTTTGCAGATTTGATCAACAGTCTGCATCTAGAAATAAGACAAGGAATTCTGAATTGCACTCAGAAAAACCGAATTAGGCCTACCAAAATAATGGGTTGAGACATTCTTATTTGAGGAAAAAGTGTAAATCCAAACAAGATTTCTCTTAGAGCAGCCTGATTGTGATTTGCACTCGTTGCCAGTCACTTAACATACAGATAAGCTGGTGTAAAATTTATTTTCCGAAATTAATTAAATATTAGTAATGGTTAGAGTGTCCCAATCCATAGACTTAGTTCGGTACTTGATGTTCAAGTTGGCACGCGCCATAAGTTAATAAAATGCACTTTGAGTTATGATTTAGAAATTTCTGAATAATTTCAGAAAATATTGCTTTTCAGACAGCTGAAAAATTAAATTTCTGTCGGAAATTAATTGGTGTGCGAATGAATTTTCTTTGCCAATTATAAAACGGTTATTGGTGAACTCAAAATTCTCTTTTGGCTATGGGAAATGAATGAAATTAGCATGAATTCGCGTTTTGTGATGGAAACTAATATTCTATCAAATCGGTATAATTAAGGGGTATATCTCCATACTTTTTCGCAATTTTACCAAGGGGGACAAATTTCCTAAAATTCCTGTTTGATTCTTCAGACGACAAAAAAGCCTTCCATAAAAGGATCTACTCACTACTACTCATAATCAGGTATAAGAGAATATATATGTTGTAAAATTTTGCTGGACGTAGATGCATTCATTTTTGAGATATTCAAATTAATGGGTGGAAGTTTTTACATCCTTTCAGTATATTTCATTGCACTCTAACGAAGGGGTTAGACATATGTTATAACTAAATCAGATAGTCCTCTCCCTAAACATAAACTGAAAAACTAAATGGTAAGAGGATCCACTTTAGACGGAAGTGGAAGAGTTGCTTCCCTTGAAAGTGTACCCATTTACCTTTAATATAAATATTGAGGCACCTTAACAAAACAGCATTATATGTTCTAAAATGACCAAGATAAGTTTATTATCCGGCACTACCTCAAACATTGGTGGTATACTGGCTAACAGTTCAGATCCGCTCAAACCACACGGGTTTGTATCACTGTTTTTAAGTATATATCATAAAACGGGCACTGACAAAAAAAACTTACCAAGCCGCAATTGATACTTTATCTCTCTGAAAATTCTGAGCGCACAACTAAAACTCGGATTGCCACAGGTCAAGTATATATTTATCCATGTTACTGTCCCTGCTAGAATTCCCAGAATCTCGTCACAAGAATTTGGTCGTATATATATGCCAATACCTTTTCAGGCGTTTCATAGAGAAAAAAGGCAAAATTTTAATTTTGGAAAATGTCAATTTCTTAAATTTCATGGTAACACCTGTGTTAAGACCCCAAGTGGAATAAAAATTACATTTCAATCCCCACCCCGCCCCGCGCCTTAACCCCAGTCCCCCTATACAAACAAGTATCTCAACGTTGGAGTGGACGATAACATACACGGAAGTTACACCACTGCATAACGTTTACACGTCAGCCTTGACACTTGAGATAACACAACTATGTCGATAAAAAACCCACACTATTTTTTGTAACGCCCCCTTAGTTTGCTGTGAAACTGACCATCATGAAATCTGATACTCATATGTCGTTAAGTTGTTATGATAATTTTACGAAAAAATTCCATCAAGCTACATGGCAAGGAATTGATGATGCTCGGAGAATGGATGAAAATTTAGTTATATAATATTTACATATTTCTTTTGCATGTTGTGAGAGTCATGTCATATTCTCCAGTATTAACTTAGTCTAGTCTATCCCATAACCTTTCAAGGTCTTTGTTTGTTGATGAATATCAAGCTAACGAAAGAAGTACTAGGCATGGCAATTGTTACATGTATAACAACGACTGAAAGGAAGGGGAGGGGAAGGGATTTGGGTAGGAAGTAGCCTCTGAATTAGACCAGTGAAGGAACGTTGTTATTTTTAGGTGATGATGATTCCAGGAAACATGAATGCAATCTAGAAACTGGAAATTAAACAATAGCACTTAATTTATGTAATAAGTTACAATGTATAGAAGTCCACTTTGAACTGATTAGCCGATTTTGCGAAATAATTTCAAAAGAAGAATTAGTGATGTAATAATTAATACACGCTACTAAAATATTAATTTATCTCATGTGTTTGTGATATAATGTTGTACCAGTCGCGAATGGGGAATATCATTAGAAAAATCTGGGTTATTTCGAAGTACTGAAGACGTTTCTCCGTTACAGGTTGTGCTCGCGCAGCTACGCATTTGCTGCATCAAATATTTCCAATTTTTCTAAACACGCAAAAAAAAAAAAAAAAAAAAAAAAAGAAGGAAGCCCGCAAAAAAGAATAGTGCGTTTTCTGGTCCTTTGGGTTCATAAGACACATTCCGAAAATGGAGTTCCGTTGAAGCCGGTGCTAAGGGGCAAGGACAGTGTTGCAACATGTCATTACTGCACAGGAACTAACTCCATTAAACTGAGTTGGCTGTTTTCGTTTCTTTGATTCTTTCCTTGCCTCCAGAGGATCTTACGTTCACTGCAGCTTGTATAAAGTGCAGTGCGGTTGCGGTAGAATGCCTCTCCATACTTCGTCATAGTGCAGCCTTCCTCTTCATAACTATTTGAGCCGCGACATGAGAAAACCAACAATGTGGATGTGCGCCCAGCACAGATTCAGATCAGCCTGGGCATCCGCCCAGTCTGATCAAAGTCTTCGCTGTGCTCTTATAGGTAGCTAAGGGTCTGAGCTAGTTCCATGCGGACAGCGAAGACTCTGATCAGACTGGGCGGATGCCCAGGATCATCAGAGTCTGCGCTGTGCGCACAAACATTTTGTTTGTTTTCTCGTGTGACGGCTCATTTTAATTTGCACGGACGTCATGCGGTCACCTCAAGCATGAGCAAAGGTGGAATGTTGCGTTTTTATTTTTCCAAATTCCTTTTTTTTTTTTTTTTTTGCAAATTCATGAAACTCGCGTTTCTTCCCGCTCACTTATTTTAACTTCCGACAAAACAGCGTTGATGGTGAAAAATAGCTGTTTATCTATTTTAAACAATATCTTGTTCGTCTTATTACTAATTTTAAAGTTTTGAACATCAGTCTGAAAAGACCAGCATTTCACCGAAAGCATATAGCGTCTTCTTAGGTAGCTATTGCAAATTTTGCATTTCTGCAGGTATGATGGGTACACTTTTGTGATCTTCCGGCATTTTAACAAAGGAAAACAACTTTCGCGACTTCCTGTTTGCTACCTTGGAGGACATAACCTTTCCAACTTTCCAAAAAAAGGGAACTTCTTTAAAAGGAAAGAACTTGCTAGTAGAGAATCATATTCTTTTTTTTAAAGAATTTATCCCATTGCAAAGGGAGGCGAAAATAAAAATAACAAGATTCTGAAAGTCTACCATTTACCTTAAAGGGGTAGTCGCTAATACCTGTGAAGATATATAACCATAAGGCATTATTCAAAATGGGAGCCTCATTGACCTCTCCTTTGAAACCTTAAAAATTGAATAAAAAATCTCAATCCTTTCGCTCTGGCCCCCGTTATCAGAGAACGTTGACAGCAAAATAGACAGAAACTACATTAAGTGACACACAAACTGTGGGTTTTATAAATGCCCTTTGTTAAAGGCAAGGACATTAGCTCTGAAAGAGCTTCACTTTACTATTATGGGTCTGATTAAAGATATTTAGCGCTGCATAGACATACTTACTGCACATTTTATATGGCTATACAATCATGAAATGCTCCTTAATTCAGATTAGCACCTACTTTATAGGACCGTCTAGCCTACTAGAAGACTGTTTGTGTTCGATAAGAGAATTCGTGCTCGCTGACAATCCAACAAAATGAATTTAGAATAATTCAAGACACTGCAATTCAACACCTGTCGAAAATTGATCAAATTATACTTTTCAGCTCTTACACACATGTATATTAAGTGAATCAGATATTCTAAAATTGGTGGGCCTTTGAGTTGATATTGTTATGGTCCTTTCACTAGTATTCCATTTAGGAGTTAATGCCATTTAGGAGTGATAGGATGAACCATTCTAAAGACTACATACAGAAGGATCGACTATAATGATAGAAATAATAATTATAATGACTTTATTTGTAGAGGAAGCCCGGCTGGATTTAATCCAGTCTTCCCTGATGCCCTCATTTGAATCATATGTACACCATCATTTACAAGCAGAATGATAATATATATAGAAACAACAAATTAAGGTGTATGCGCATACACTCAGAGGAAGTAGGCCCTTTCTTTTTTTTCTCGGTTCGAAAGGGGTCCATTTTTTAAAGAACTGAATTTGCACCTCTAAGGCAAATCTCTTTCCTTCCAGTATACTCCCTATTTCGGAAGGGCTATGTCATCCAAAAGAAGCGAAAGAGGAAGTCGCACATTTTTCAAAGCTGTTCTCCTTTGCAAAACTGGCAGGGAAACATGGAATTTCGAGGCCGTAAATTCCAAACCTATTTTTTAGCACGGCCCGTAGTTTTATTTCAGATTTTGAGAAGCTTTGATTTGCTAATAATTGTGACACATAATATTCGCCGCAAATAGCAACAAAAAATAAAAAAACTTTTCGGACAGCATACCCAGAGAGGGGTTGATGCATCGATAAATGCTTTTGACCCTGAATGCATTCGCTTCTACTTTCTCTTCTTAATAGAAGTTACCCCCTTTTTCCTTGACGAATCCGTAAGTTTGAAATATTCGTTTGAAATTCAGGTTGAGGCCTATTAATTTTTCTTGAATCACTGCAAACGCGAGCATGACGTAACTTATGACGTAACGTCTGCGTCATATCAAATGTCAGTTGCAAACCTCTCCAAAATGGTGGCGCCCTCGACATTGTTTTTGTTTTGAAACAGTGACTGTCTTAGAGTTTTCATGGTTTAACATGGGCAAAGTTGGAATTATAAAGATGCATTACCTTTTTGGGTTTTTTATCGATAAGAAAACGCCGGCGAATCTCTAACAAACTTGAAATAAGTGATTCAACGGACTTTACAAATCGATAAAATCCCCGAAAAAAGAAATTAATTCCCATAATAGATTGCCACAAAGTGCGCATTTAGAAGCAATAGAAAATTTTCGTGTTTTATTCTGCAACAAAACACCGTTTCCGAGAGCGTTAAATTGCTGACGTTATTGGCGTTACTGACGTTTTAATGACGTTTTGAGGACTTTCCTTGACTTAATACGATGTAACGTCTCTTTCTCAAATGTACGATTCATAGGGAACTTTATGCTTCAATACGGCGGAAATTACCGATAGCGACTTACGGGTTTATCCGAGAGCTTACCTGTTGAAATTCTGTCCAGTGCTATATGCAATTACATAGGAATACAATGAAAAATGTTAAATTAAATACATTTATGATAGTACGACAATTTTTTATAAGTTATGAACATAAACTTCAGTCTTTGTCCGTTAATATGGTGTAAAAATATATAAAATAACTTCATGTTTTGATTCTTCCATCGGCTTTTGAAGTTTGAAGCTTCAATCACTTGAAATTATATACGAACCATGTCGAAAATGCCGCAGAGGCTATGTTCAGCCTAAAAATTGAAAATGATCGAATTTTCTATAAAACTTTTATAAGTTATCACCATCGAGAGATTTTTATAAGGTTTACATTGATGTAATTCATTATAAAATAAGTACACTATAAGTATCTTCCATTGATCTCTAAACATACAAAAAGTCGTGTTTCGATAAAACCTCGCGCATAATTATGTCTCAAATAGTCTAAGACCAAATCCGCCTATATTGCGTAAAGGCTAACACCACATCCTTTCTTGGTATTCGTGTTTTGTTTATATATTTCGTGTGTGCTTTTTATGATCTACATGTAATTAAGAAAAGAACAATATTTATATAGTCTGATTAAGAAAGAAAGAAAGATCGAATGAAAGAAGAACGCAAGAAAGGAAAAAAAGAAAAAGAAGTCAATCAATTTTTAAACGTGACAAACAAACGTACAAAAAAAAAAAAAACACGGTTAATCGGCTAATTGTAGTTTTTTTTTTTTTTTTAAATTCTTAAGAAGCTAAAAAAATCAACTATGAAAACAAATAATTACATATCTTATGGTAATGTTACTTTAATCTATTAGTTATCAGTTATTATATAATTTCTAGTGTTTGTGCTAACAGTTTTGATTGAAATCTATTCGAGTGTGGTGGGGCGTATTTATCAAAGAAACCGAAATATGTTTTGTCTATCACAGGGTAGGATCCTAGAAGATTTTTATTGACTAGCTAACTGGCAGATTTGCTCATTTAATATTAGAAGACATGAATTGCTCTCATTAGATATTTCAGTATTGTCGAAAAACAACTAAATCATGGTGAAGATATCCTCGTAACGTTGTGTAAGGAGCGCTTACTATAGCATAGTACATAGCTAAGGAAAAACATGCTATGAAACATTTTTCTTGCAAGGCTAGAGGAATATTTTTTTTAAGATTCACTTTATTAGTAATATTTCTTTTCATAATGAAACTTCGTCCCTTTAATATATGACTGTTTTAAGTGAAGCTAGAAAGGATTATTTAAAAGATAAAAATTTTGTGCTATTTTGCGTATTTCTGCTAAAATGAGTACTTACGTAATATGCCTGTGCATCTGCGCAATGTTATCAGCGTCTGATATGTGCAAAATGATAAGACCAAACAGAGTCTGAACGGTTTGCGCAAGCTGATCGGAATACGTTGATAATACGCTATGTATACAGTATAAGTAACATGTTTATTACGCGTGCATTAATCGATTATCGATAATAAAATCCGATATTTCCTCCTATCAGTTATAGTAATTGTCATCTCATTAAAGTTTGAAATGAACTCATCATGAAATAACTAAAGATAAATGCTAAGAAATATAAAGCTGCAACATTCAATTTATGGAATTAGTTGTTCACACTTTCGGCCATGACTTACAATATATATTTAAGTTTAAACAATATAGATTGATCAATATGCAAACTGACTCACACCAGCTTATGCACTTGCGAAGCACTGGTCTGAGTTTATGATCAGTTAATAATTTTTGTTTTCGTCAATTTTAGTATTAGTTTGTATAACCTAACCCGTTTCTGCACAAACCGAACTGATCCGAATTTCTGATCTAATATTTTAAACATGTGTGATCAAATCAGGCTGTGCCTGTGCGCAAACCATTTAAAATTGGCAAGCTGATCCCTTGTTGTAATCAAATTTAGTCTGGTCATTTTTCATAATTTTCCTCATACGAGCCGCGACACGATAAACAGCAAAGTGGAATGTGCACCCAGCGAAGACGCAGATCAGCCTAAGCAGCCACCCAGTCTTTGCTGTGCGATTAAAGGGTAGCTAATACTCTGAGCTACCTCCATGCCGATATTGAAGCCTCTGATTAGATTAGGCGGATACCCAGGCTGATCTGAGTATTCGCTGGGCGCACATGCAGCTGTGTTTTGTCATGTCACGGCTCATTTAATTGTCTGCTAAAGTCAACGACCGAGAAGCCTACTGAGCCGCTGTTGTCGACACGCCAGTTGTCTGAAGGTGTGAAATTCGGTCACATGTCGTGTCAAAACAATGCAATTTCAAAATTAACACCCGCTAACGGCAATGAAAGTCAGAAATCGATTTTAAGTCCGATATATATTAAAGATCGTCTTCTAATGATTTTTTAACCGTATAAAAATAGTAATTTAAGCAGCGTCGGAACAAAACGAACACAGTCCCATAGCGCCCTGCGAAGTCTTAGATCAGCCTGGGCAGGATAACCAATGGGCTAAGCTACCTCTTCGCGGACAGAGAACAATCTGATCAGACTGGGCAGATTCCCACGCTGATCTGAGTGTTCGCAGGGCGCACATGCCATTTTGTTTGTTTTGTCGTGTCGAGACTCTTTTATTTATATTTGTTTTGTTTTGTTCGCAGAAAAAGGCAACTTTTAAATACTATTCGTTAATGTTTAGCAGCTTAGCAGAAAGCCGAAAGACGGCATTTGCATAAACTTTTGAAAAGCTTTGTCAAAACCAAAAGTCAAAAGAAAAAAAGTTGTCGTTGCTGTTGAGTGGTGGTTTAACGTCCCAGAAAATAATATTTTAGTCATGTCGAGATAATCACACTGGTCTGGCATTCAACACAGGTAACGAAGACAACGTACATGAATCTTGCTTGTTCCGCTTATCAGGATAAGTTTGTCTCAGAAGTATAGTCTCACGGACCATCCGATCCCCGGCTCTTGGAATAGGAATCAAAAGTTTTATTGAATTCATATGCATATTCAAGAAATGCTTGAAAACAATTTTTGGACTACAACGTCCAAGCAACGAATCGGTAAAGAAACTTATTCAAGCACTGCATATATACTAGACGGAATTTCTTCAAAATTCTGGTCTGATTAAGAGGTATAACAAACTGTCGGGTCCGTAAGAACAATAGTTTGAAATTAATCTAAGAGATATGCGAACAAATCAAGTTTTATAGTACGTTGCCTTCGTTGCCTGTGATGAATGCCAGACCAGTGTGATAATGCCTCTGAATTTGTAGGACTGCTAGAATAACTCGGCCTGCTATAAATGACACTCAGGTCTAGCAGCCGCTGCCGCAGAAGCATCAGGCAGCCAATATATATTTCGCGAGCCCCAGTGGGCGGGGCAAAAGAAAGCAAAATGATAAGAAAAAGAAAACAAAGAAAAAGAAAACGTGGGTGGATGGGTGTCTGTATCAGGCTTAAACTTTCCATTAAGCTGAGAACGTCAAAGAGGGATCGAAATATCATAATTTATTATAAGTATTATTGTTTTATTTTTTTAATGTCAGAAACTAAAACGACCAATAATCAGATCTATTTTTCTCGCCAATCCTTACGAAATTGACCTAAATATGTGAAAAAAGAGACATATTAGAACAAAAGTGAGCAAGTGAGAAAAGTCGATTGATTTGATATGAGAACAAGAAAACCCATATTGTTAAAAAATAGAAATGTTTCCATCAGCTCCTTCGTATTGTTATAATGCCGATAAAATACCAAACACAGTGATGACAAAAAAAACGGCTTCAGAGAAGTTCAACACCTGTACAGATCCGGGGATATGGACATCGATATGACATTCCTAATATCGATTAATACCTATCGCTTCGCGGGTCTAAGGGAAATAACTGCATTCACACTTAAACTCGCTCCAGGTAACAGGTAACCGATTACACTACTAAGCGTGCCTTGAAGACTTAAGTGTCAGATGATATGTTTTTCATTTACAATAAGCACTATTTGCGCGATCATGTAAAGGTTGGGAGACTTTAAACAAAAAGAATGATGTTTCAGCATGTTGAGCGTTAGAATTGAAACAATTCAGCTCTTGTATGTAAATGCTTGAGTTTGTCGGTTAGTTGTAAGTAGCCTACCCACTCACATTCCTCACTCGTGATATGATCCAAAGTACTAATGATTTCCAAACAAAGAATTGATACTCAACAATTCACTTCTAGAGCTTCTAGGAAGTACATGCAGTATGAAAATTAATACTAAGCCCTTTGGATCATCCAACGTTTCAAAATATTCAGAACATAAACTAAGTTAAACAGCTTTGATGTAGACATACAAAATAATAAAGAAACTGTTGGAATCAAACGAAAGAATGGCTGATCTTTTTATTAGAATGTGCAGTTAAATATCTACATATATAATTGAGCCGCGACACGAGAAAACCAACAATGTGGTTGTGCGCACAGCGCACGCAGATCAGCCTGGGCATCCGCCCAGTCTGATCAGCGTCTTCGCTGTCCGCATGGAAGTAGCTTAGACCCATAGCTACCCTTTAAGCGCTTAGCACAGCGTGTGGTCAGACTGGGCGGATGTCCAGGCTGATCTGAGTCTGCACTGGGCGCACAACCACATTGTTGGTTTTGTCGTGTCGCGGCTCATATGTAAAGCTCTCGAAGTGTTATCTTTTTTGGTATCGACATGAATAAAAAAAAAAAAAAAAATACGCAATTATACAAAAATTGTCCTGGGATAATCTAACCCATAAATGCTTACCGCTCCATTAAATGGACATTGGCAGACAGTGCAGACCAGGATCAGACGTAACAAAACGTGGCGCCTGACCAGGGTGTGCACTACTGGCATAAAATGGATATTTTCCTTCTCAAAATAAAATAACAATAGTCAAAACAAACTACATGTAACCAGATACCCTTAAAATGAATATTGGTTTCATCCAGGTAATAAAGATAGAATAGTCAACTGTTCTTTAAAGGGTTAATGTTTTTATATAGATATCCAGCTCACATACCAATTCTCATGGTCTAAAAACGTCTTGTATTTCATATTCTATTCCAGTTTTTATTACTTGCAATGTTATTTCTGTTGTCCAGATCGCTGGATGAAAATTGCCAGATGATCTGCTCTTCCAAACATTCTACGATTCCAGTGATCTGCAGTGCTGATTTTAGAATAGAGAAACTGTGGAGAGTCGGGGTGGTGATCATACAGGCATAATTGGCTGTCATGAACTTTGTCAATTATTACTATGTGGCCGCGATCGTTGTCACACCCGCCATAATTAGAGTTAATAAAAAACCTTCTGTTATTTCTTTCATCTCCTAAGATGGAGAAATAATTAAAATCGCGGTTAGCATTAAGATCACACCAAGAAGAAGCTTCCACTCTGTCTTTGGAGAACCAGTTATTTTGGTCGCTGCCTTCGCCGTCGAAAATGATAAACGCGACTTCTTTTCCGTGTTCAAAGAAAGAGACTTTAACTTTTGTTATTTCCAGTTCTGACCATCGGCTAATTTTGGGACTGCGGAAAGGTACACTACAAGACCTCTTCATGTTATTTGGTTTGTGTGTGGTGATAAGTTACCCATTTCGCCACGCCTCGTAAGTATCAACACCATTACCCGCTGTTGCTCTGAATATTAGTTCCCAGCCACCGCTTTCAAAACTTTCATCTCCGTAATCTGGAACAGAACATCCCTCCGTTTCGATTCGGTTTGCTAAGGTTTCAATCTCCATTCGGTTTGCTAAGGTTTCAATCTCCATTCGGTTTGCTAAGGTTTCAATCTCCAGGCTAACTTGTTCTTCTAGGAGTCGCAGTTGTTTCGGAATCGCACTGCACCTACTTCGTAAACCATGACACAGGCCAACCACTACAATTAATACTAGTGCTTGTGTCCACATACTTCTTGACGAAACGAAATCAAAGTTCATAGTATGCACAAACATGTTACAATGTTTTAGTGGCGACCTGATCGGCGTTGTATAACTTAAATTATTATAGCGAATTGCTACTTTTCATGACGAAAAGCAATATGATCTTTTTTCGTTTCAAATTAATTTGAGGACAGTTATGATTATTCTGTGTTTCATATCCTTATCCCATTTATGCCCAGTGGACTCTGCTAACCTGGGGCCGTATTCATAAAACGACTTAAGTGGTTGCTATGCTGTTGCTAAGGCTAAATTTCTTTGAAGGAGATTCCCTACAACTATGAAATTTGCTCTGGAGTAACAGTCATAAAAAGACTGTTCCTCCAGACCAAATTTCATAGTTGTAGGGAATCTCCTTTATAGATATTTAGCCTTAGCAACAGCATAGCAACGACTTAAGTGGCTTTATGAATACGGCCCCTGGTATATTGGACGTGTTCATTAGTCATTTTGGGGTGTCTAATTTAGTTGATATTTGTTTCTTTATTTTTATTTCCGCTTAAAGAGAAGTGTCCTTTATATTTTCCCAAAAAGAATAAACCCTGATCAGACGCCGCCTGTCGCAGCGTCCGACTTGGATCTATACTGTCTGTGTCCTTTTTATGGGACACTAGGCATGCATGGGTTATGGTAGAGTCGGATAACTTCGGACGGGGGGGGGGGGATAAATTCGGACATACCATTGCAAACAGTGAATTTCCAGGTGAGAAGGCCGTCTCATCAGGATTTTTTTCACTGTTTGGTCTGTTATTTTTGTTTCGGTTCCAAACAACTGTCATATAAAGGAAACAGTGTCACTGTCCGAATATACCCGCTGTCCGAAGTTACCCAACTCTCCCCTAAACTGACGCATACATTTTTCACAACTTCTTATTAGGCAGACACGCTCGTGGTATGATCAACTTCACAACTGACCTCCAAACAGTGAATTATTACTCAGCAATTTACCGCTAGTGCTGATCCATTTCTTAAACAACAATAATAAATAGAAAATAAAAGCCCCAAGAGTGGAACTGTTGCATCTCCCTCCAACACAAAATACGAATCAACAAATTTCAACAAATTACATTAACGTCTTTCCAAAGGCCATGGATTTAACTTTGGGTAGGAGGAGCCCTGGTAGCACTGATCTGCTTAACTACCCTAGCCACCATTTCAAATGTCCGTTGTTACTAATTACCGGTGTATATGTAAGCAAATGATCTAGAAACTTATCTGGGTATAAGAGCCTACATGTGATGGGTTTCTGTAATGAAACAGTAATTGGCCCTCAAAAGGATATCAATAATGGACCTGTTTGAAAGCTACTTTCGTTTTTCTCTGCCTATTTTAAGAGGTATTCCATTTTTTAACAACATAGAAATCGTAGCTTAGACTTTATTGTTTTTCTTTTATACAACAGACTAGAAAATTGTTGCCTAAAACCTACAATGTACCTCCCCAAATGACAATTTTGAGTACAGTAATGCCCTAAGTCTGTCTTCGGGTATACCCTATCATAGGGTGTCCGGAAAGGGAGACAAGCAATAAGATAAAGAATTGGATTTTTTTATATCTACGCCTTTCTATATTTGGACATAATGTGACCTGTGTGGTAAGACAAAGGTTTGGCGTCATTTTTGCAGTCTGTTAGCCGGGGACCAGGCTGTCGGAAACCAGTGACCAGGCACACTTTTCCAACAGCAATTTCTCAATTATTTCCAATGAAAGGATATCTTTTTTATGAAATAACAGTGAATCTAAATCATCATTTACGACCACACATACAAGTAGTAAGTCACTTACCCTGAAATACATCATTTCTGTTATTTTTCTTCGATTGCAAAGAGAAAAAGGTCTTGTAAACAATGTAGGGCGCAAATTTTCGAATGATAATTACGCACGTGTCAGTCATTTGGATAAAACGGAATACACCGGTAATAAGTATACACCGGTAATAAGTGTACAAGGGATACGCATTTTTACAAATTCTAAAGTTAAATCAAAACGTGGTGCGCAAGAAAAAGTATCTGCCATAGGTGTGAGGTGCTGATAGAAAAATGGGTCACTCGGGATCACTGTTCGGCATCACTCGGCAATCCTCGTGATGCCGAACAGTGACCCTCGTGACACCTTTTCTATCCACACCTCAGACCCATGAACGATATTTATAATCTCTCCTATGTTATCTCAGCCAGGACCGGATAAAATCACGAGCATTCAATGAAATAGAGTTTATTAATCGTCCCATCTAAGATATGGAATTTATAAACCGAGGGAGGTTTGAAGATCCGATAAAGAAACGAGTCCGAAGAACGAGTTTCTCTATCGGATCTTTAAATCTCCCGAGGTTTATAAATCCCATATCTTAAATGAGACGATTCAATAAACTGTATATTACATTCGTATTCCTTAGATTTAAAGACTATTTCCATCTGTATTTATGTTTTCAAGTGTCCTTCCGAGAGCCTGTACACAATAGCGCGAAAAGAAACATGAATACTGAAGTGCTTTGACCGACATTTTGTTTTTTGAACGGGCCAATGTTAGTGTTATAATTAGCTTAATTTACTGGACCATGGAACGAGTATCATGCCTTTACAATCATCGTTTGTACCGCTATTGGTCCCGACGATCCAAGGCTCGCTCGATGAAAGTCTGTTATGAGCTGGATGATACGTTTCTTATTGCACATTGAGAAGCGTGTATTGTAAAAGGCAATGCATTTCAACATTTAATGGCACTTTCGTAAAATCATACATGTCAACATGCCATAAATAAACATCAAAGTTTGTTATAGGTTTGTTTAGCGTCTGTTGTTTTTCTCAAGATCATAAAAGGCAACTGCAGCGGTGTATTATAACTACAACTGCAGTGGAAAGAAAAAGCTTAGGAAAGAAGTTCTAAAAGCCGGTACCCGGTCCAACATTAATAACTAATCTCCGAATGTTATCGGGAAGGTAATCAATCTACAGGGATTTATTTCCCTAGCGGAAATAAATCCTCGTAGAGAACTGGGAAATAGCATATTTATATTGACAAGAAATCCTTGTATTTCTTCGTTCAGAATGTAATATTTAGTGTATTGGAGGTCACGTATAAATTGATCTCAAGTGACGTTGGCGTTTAAGATGATGACGTCACAAAGACGGCTAAAATGACGTCAGTTGATGCACGCCAGACGTTAACGTAAAAAACCGAATGGCGGTCGTTGAAAGCGGCGCCTTCTTTAGAAACCAAATAGAAACCTCTCAAGCACTAAAATTACGCATTTTGACAAGTTTTAAAGTTAAAACAAAACGTGATGTGCAAGAAAAAGTATTTTACATGAGTGTTAGGTGTGGATAGAAAAATCCGTCACTTGTGATCACTGTTGGGCATCACTCGGCAAGCCTCGTTATGCCGAATACTGACCCTCGTGACAGAATCTTCTATCTGCACCTCACACCCATGAAAGACACTTATATTGTATCCTGTTTGCTTCCCTTTTTCAAAATTAGGTCCCAGAGGAGCAAATTCTTTTTCTATAAGAGTTGATCCGAATTAAGAAGGACTGCGAAAATGAAAATAACAGAGTTGCTTTGCCTTCAAGTGTACCCTTTTAACTTAATGTATCATCACATTAGAATGATTCTAAAGTTTAATAACATCCGCAACTTACGAATGTTCTAAATTTTTTATATGTAATTTTATCAATATTAATATTTGGTGTCAACACGGGTTATGGTTTATATCCGCTTGTCTTTGTGTTTATGTTAAAATCAGGCATTCTCATGTTCACATCCGTCTGGTTTAAGATCATATTTTATTTCATTTATATAGAGCTGTACAAAAAAGTGTAGTAAACACGTAGCTCATGTTGTCGCATGACAAATTAAAAAGTTCAGCTTGCGTTTTAATGCGCATTTTTTTTATCATACAACGTGGCGGAAAGGGTTATATAAATGGCTGCGTCCGTCCATGTGTGTGCATTTGCTTGTCCACAATTTGTCAGCCCGAAATCTTTCTTCCTCAACCCGTCCCACTGAGACTGACCAGATCTGTTTAGTTTGTACATTATGATGCATCTGGCTTATCTTTTTTAACTAGGCTATATTGACGGGTCATACTAAATACCGCAAGGTAGACAAAAGGTACAGCTTGGAAGGCACATGGTACCGCAAGGTAGCACATGGTGGACACAAGCTAATATAGGGAAGACAGAACAAGAGTGTTAAATAATCGAACTCAGTAAATGGTGAATATTACATTCTTAACGAAGAAATACAATGATTTCTTGTCAATATAAATATGCTATTTCCCAGTTCTCTACGAGGATTTGTAGACTGAATACCTTCCCGATAACATTCGGAAATTAGTTATTAATGTTCGACCGGGTACCGGCTTTTAGAAGTACTTTCCTAAGCTCTTTCTTTCCACTGCAGTTGTAGCTATACAACACAGCTGGAATTTGCCTTTTATGATCTTGAGAAAAACATTAGACGCTAAACAAACCTATAACAAACTTTGATGCGTATTTATGGCGTGTGGACATGAATGAGTTTACGAAAATGCCATTTTATGTAGAAATGCCCACTTTTGTAGATAGATTTCTTACTTATTTTTGACATTTTTGTGTTATTGAATTTTTCAACAGCTTCCACGAAGCTGTAGAAAGTGTCAAATGCGCAGAAATGCACAAGTGAAGTATCCCGACATCACTCACTGAGCGATTTGTGGGAAGATATCCGAGATGTTCAGTCCAGTTTACATCATGGGTAAACTTATTACAGGAAAATATTATTTCCAGAAGGTTTTGAATTTTGATGGCACATTTGTAAGATATAAGACGTAAATGACCAACAAAATAGATGCAAATGGTGAAAAAAGTATCGAACTTGATTGAATTTATTTTCAGTTTTGTTATTTAATGAGTATATAGATTGTAATTAAACAATTATTATATATTTTTCACGTATAATGTGGGCAAAATGTGGGTTTATCCATATGGGACCAATATGATAATTATTGGATATAAAATTCCATAAATAACTACTTAAACTTTCTTGTAAAGAGAAATAGTATAGATGAAAAACAAATATAAACATTTTCTGTTATCGGGACAAAATTATATGTGTTTAGAAAATAAAAAAAACCAATAATGGCCCTATGTGGGTCCCGCATGGGCTACAATTCCTATATGGGACCTTCATCGGTCCTATTTGGGCATAATGCCAAGGTTCTGCCCATGTGGGACCCATTTAGCCATGCTTGCTCGGTTTAATCACTCGATGGTCAGGACTAACACTGTTAGCCATCATGGGGAAAAGAAAAATAGATAAAGAAGCTGCTGAGAAAACAAAACTAAGAGGATAAGTAAAAACGCTAGAATAAAATACTAGGTGCTGAACTGGACCTTTATGTATTATTTCCTTTACCACCTTTTGCTACCTTGTGCCAACCTTCACGGTGGGGAGCCATAACGGGGCCTGGATGATCATATCGTCCGAACCGAGACCTACGTTATCAGGTTCAGGGACCTAGGTATACATGGTATACTTTTCGCTTACACAACTAACAACTTCACACTTTTGAGGAAGAATACGAAGACAAAGGAAAAGGTAACCCTGATAGCAAGAATTGCACGGAACATTGTGGTAATAACTACGTTTATATTTTTATTTGTCATAAGACAAGCAAAATGTCTTTGTAAGCAATTCTAATACAGGGCACCTATAGAAGCTATGGAAAGTTTCCGTGTTTTATTCTGCAACAATGCACTGTTTCGGAGCGCGTGAGTCTAATTGCTGACGTCACTGGCATTACTGACGTAATTTCGTGACGTTTTGAGACGCTAGACGGTGTAACGTCTCTTTTTCTTTCTAAAAACGCCATAAAAACGTACATTTACATGAGATACAGTTAAAAATGGCGGGAGCATGAACGCGCTGGCTGGAAGTTTGGGAGAGTTTGAATGAAAAGAATACTTTTTCAGCGTTTTTGAGCGTTAGAATCGAAATAGTTCAGCTCTAGCATTGAATTGTGAGTAATAATTCACTATTTGTCGGTCAGTTGTAAGTAGATATGTCACTCGCGCTCCGCGCTCGTGATATGATCTACTTTACAACTGACCTCAACAATTCACTGCTACAACTGATCTATTTCTTAAATTGACGTTTTCGTAGTATTCACGATGAGACTTGAGTCATGACAGATGAAATAAACAATTATTATTTTATTTGTTTATTTTTTGCGGCAAGTTAATAAACCCATGGCCAACATGAAATGACAAGAGATGTTACTTTAATATGACTTGACAAATTAATAAGAATTTTGACGAGTTTGAAAGAATAGAGAAATTATTTCAAAATCCAGACAACCAAGAATACGACACATACAGGATTTTGGCTTCTGGACCTATGTGATCTTAGGCACGCTATTACTCGACATAAAGAACCCGTTCTAATTGGCATCAAAAAGCTTTGAAACTTAAAGGAATATCATTTGTATACTTTGTTGTATTTTACGATCATTTTAGAGTACCAGCGATGCCAAGCCGATCGATAAAATGGTTATGAAACTCAAGTCAGGACAACTCCTTAATTGTCCGTTACTCAAAGATCCATTACTGGAGATGGGGGGAGAGAAAAGTATTCCGCGAAGGTTGGTTGTCGATTTTAAACAAGTATTTATACATATACATATAAATACTGTAGCTTGGATTGGTCAACAGGGGTGACTTAAACGGCTGTGCTGTGATAAAAATGATTGGGTAGGTGTTAACGAAAGATCAAGCAAATTCGTTGAATTTATGTCCCTGGCTTTGATTTTTGAATGGTTTGTTTTAAATTTCAATGAATTTCGCTCACTGGTTACTTAGTTATGGATTAACTTGTGGATTTGAAATCAAATAAAGGTCAATAGCTCAGGCCTAGGGGGGTGGGCATTCTGAAATTTTTGTCTCGGTATCACAGTTATGTAATGATACATATTTATATTTTCAGTTTCAAGAAATTTCTTTCATTGGTATGTTAGTTATAGCTTGTTTGTGTATTTGAACTCAGTTCAAGGGCAATAACTCCGGCACTTCTAATTCCATTATTACATAACCTGATAAGCACTGCCGTATAATTACAGTACACTATTGTTTCAAGAAATTTCATCAAATGGGTACTTAGTTATGACTCAATTTATCTTTTTAAAGTGATTCAAGGGCAATTATTCATGCATTACAGAAGTTATTCCAACAAAACTTGATATGTACCACTTTGGTATAGTGTTACATATTCAGTAAAATTAAAAACTTACAGAGTTCCTTCGAGTTTCATAGACTTACATTCATTCTTTTCATAGTGACAGCTGAATTTGTCAGTTTTATAGTCAATAATAATCATTCAAGGGCAATAACTCTTTCACTACTGATGACATTCTAATGAAACTTAATGTGCAAAGTTGTGTTATAGTAATGCATTTTTTGTGGTTCCCAGAAATTGAAATAATTGGATACTTAGTTATGGCTTATTTTATTGTTTTTAAACCAATTCAAGGGGTATACATCTTGTATTATGGACCCAATCTGACAAAACTTGACATGCACTATCGTATTGATATATATTTATTTTAAGTTTCATGAAATTCCGTTCAATGATAACTAAGTCAATGATAACTAAGTAATAGCTTCGGATGGATGGAAAGACAGACGAATGGAAGAACAAATGAACATGGACAAAACAATATCCCTTCGCCTTCGGCGGAGAATAACAAACGGACAGAGACTTGTATTATGCTACATTATTAAACAATTATACAGCAAAAAATGATAGTTCAGACAGAGAATGTTACATGTATAAACATAATCTCGTGCCAGATGATCATCATATATCCTGTGTCACAGAAACATCTGTTTACGTCCCTAAAACCCTTTCCTGAAGGAAAAATCTATATATAAACGGTAAATAAAGTCACATGTGATATAAAATCAGAAACCCACTTGTACCGACAACGTTTTTCTTCAAGGGTATCGAATTATAATTCCGACATGTACCAATTTTTCTCTTCAAATGGCGAAATCAGTTTAAAATTCACGAATGAAATTGCTGAAGGTTTGGGTCAAGTGGCCAAATTTATAACTAGTTTGAAATGATTGTTGTCATATTTCAAAACCCTGTTTTCTGGGTGTCTCCATCATTTCTAGTATCTGTTATGTTCCGTGCACTAAAAGGTATTGTAGACTCTCTTTTTTTCTGCAGAAAAATGTCTCGTAAATGAGGAGCCAATCGTCTCTTATGTCAGCAATAGTAAATATAGGCGCCTGAA
Organism: Ctena decussata; assembly: GCA_963989385.1. Taxonomy (NCBI): domain Eukaryota; kingdom Metazoa; phylum Mollusca; class Bivalvia; order Lucinida; family Lucinidae; genus Ctena; species Ctena decussata. The sequence goes on from OZ022498.1 coordinate 21,731,637, forward strand.
CCTGATCACGTAGGCCTTGTTTTCGATGATCGATCACCTAGGCCACGATATGGCTACACACCTGACCTTGCGGTATTAAGTATGACCGATTTTGATATCATCACTGTGCGGAAGTCTTCCTAGAAGTCAACGGCCAGGGCGGAAGACATCTTTGAGTCAACGGCCATGTGTTCGTGACCAAGGCGAGCCATACAATAATCATGGATTTTGGCTGTGGTCAACATATATAGACAGGAGAGTGATGGGCTGCGTCAGGCTGAACTCTGCCCTAGAAACAGCATGGTTGAGAACCTAAATAATACCTTAATACCGGATCCGTAGGTGACAAGTATGCAACTTGTGTAACACCGATTAAGAAGTTCTGAGGTAGGGAGAAAATCTGAATTGGAACCTGGAATGTGAGGACTCTGAGGCCAGCTGGGAAGCTTGAAGAGCTAACATATGCAATGGACAGGTACCAATGGAACATACTGGGGTTTTGTGAGATGCGCTGGAAAAACTTTGGTGATATGTCAACAGATGACAGAAACAAGGTTTATTTCAATGGAGAAGAGGACAAACATGAGTATGGGGTTGGAATTCTTGTGCATAAGGACATGGTGATACTGTCCTGGGATGCCGACCAGTCGCCAGCAGACTGATTTCAATTCGCCTGAGAGCAGCTCCTTCCAACATCACCATCATACAGGTTTATGCACCAACATCTGGGCATGACGACAATTAGGTAGAACACTTCTATCAGCAACTGCAGGAAATCATAGACCAAACACCCAAGAAGGGCATTCTGGTTGTACAAGAGGATTGGAATGCTAATGTTGGAAAAGATGCACAGGCAGACTGGGAAACCGTTGTGGACCCTACTGCAATATCGAGACAAATGAGAGAGGTCTCAGACTTCTAGAGTTTGCAACCTGTAACAGCCTAGTACTGACAAACACCCTTGGCCCTCACAAACCATCAAGAAGATGGACATGGCACAGTCCAGATGGGAAACACCACGAGCAGATTGATTACATTCTGGTGAGGAAGCGCTTCCGATCAGGAGTCAACATCCATAGGACTAGGAGCTTTCCTGGAGCAGACATATGAAGTGGCCATGACCTGGTGATGATGACCTTCCGAGTTCGTCTGAAGAAGGTTAGAAAGCCAACCCAGCCAAGACTAAAGTTTGATCTTGAGAAGCTAAGGGACCCAGATGTGGCATTTCATGCACTTTTCAAGCAACAATAGGTGGAAAATTTGCACTACTCATTGGTCTGAGGGATGATGACATGGACATAGATACCATGATTACCACCTACAATACAGTAGTGACTGAGGCAGCCAGTGAGATACTTGGGAAAGAGCCTCGCAGGAAAAAGCCATGGGTCACCAGAGATGTTCTCGACCTCTGTGATGAGAGGAGAAATTTGAAGACGGGGTATGAAACAGGAGGAGCAGAAGAATACAGGAAAGCAAACGAGGATTCAGAAGGCAGTGAAGAAAGCGAAGGAGGACTGGATAGCTGGTCAGTGCGAGGAGGTCGAAACTTGCCTGAACAAAAAACAACAGCAAGAAAGCATACCAGCTGGTGAAGGATCTAACTTCAGAGAAACAGGGTAGAACCACAACTATCCAGGACAAGTCTGGGAAATGCCTTACAGAGGAACAAGAGATTCTCAGCAGGTGGACAGAATATTGCTCAGAACTATACAACCACGAGACTTGCGGTGACAATGCGGTTCTGGACTGCAATCAGCCCCCAGAAGAAGATCAACAACCGATCCTTCGTGAGGAAGTCGAGATTGCAGTAGCAGCACTAAAGAAGGGGAAATCTGCCGGAGTTGATAATATACCAGCAGAACTTGTTCAAGCTGGCGGGGAGACCATGATTATGTTTTAACAGATATCTGTAACAGGATTTGGAGAACAGGAGAATGGCATACCCCATGGACTCAGTCGCTGATTATAACGCTCCCTAAAAAGAGCAACCTACAGCTCTGCCAGAACTACAGAACCATAAGCCTCATCAGTCATTCAAGCAAAGTCATGCTGAAAGTCATCTTGAACAGGCTTACACCACAAGCCGAGGAGATAATCGCTGAGGAACAGGCTGGGTTCCGAGCAGGAAGGAGCACCACAGAACAGATCTTTAACCTTAGAATCCTGTGTGAAAAGTATCTCCTACATCAGCAGAGTCTGTTCCATGTCTTCATTGATTTAAAAAAAACCTTTGACAGGGTATGGCACGCAGCCATATGGGCCACCATGCGGAAGTACAATGTCAGTGCAAATCTAGTTCGCACCACTGAGCAGCTATACGACAAGGCTACAAGTGCAGTTTTGAATATGGCAGCACAGGAGAATAGTTCAGAACAACAGTTGGAGTAAGACAAGGATGTCTTCTGTCACCCACCCTCTACAACGTTTTTCTCGACGGATCATGTCTGATGTTCTGGAAGAACATGACGGAAAGATAAGCATAGGCGGCAGAAACATTACCAATCTGCGGTTTGCCGATGACATAGACGCTCTAGCTGATGAAGAGCAGGAACTAGAAGCTCTAGTTGAAAGTCTCGACCAAACCTGCACAAGGTATAAGATGGAGATCAGTTCTGAGAAGACCAAACTGATGACAAACAGCGCAGATGGCATCCGGAGAGAGATCAAGGTAAAAGGACAGACGCTGGGTACCGTAACGAGCTTCAAATACCTTGGAGCAGTTGTCTCAGATGATGGCTCAAAACAGGAGGTTCTCTCAAGGATTGCACAAGCCACTTCAGCTATTACCAAGCTGAAACCAATTTGGAGAGATAACAATATATCTCTTGGATCGAAGGTGAAACTTATGCGCTCCCTTGTCATTTCCATATTTCTGTATGCCTGTGAATCTTGGACTTTAACAGCAGAGTTCGAGAAAAGAACGCAGGCCTTTGAGATGAGATGCTACCGAAGGTTACTGAACATTACGTACAAGGACCATATAACCAATGAGGAGATTCGCAGGAAGATCCAAGCAGCCATTGGAGAATATGATGAGCTCCTGACGCTGGTCAAGAAACGGAAACTAAGGTGGTTTGGCCACGTCTCAAGGTCTTCTGGTTTAGCAAAGACGATTCAGCAGGGCACAGTGAAAGGGAAAAGAAGAAGAGGTAGACAGAAAAAGAGGTGGGAAGACAATATTAAGGAGTGGACAGGGATGGATTTCGCCAGCTCAACTAGGGAGGCTGAAGACAGGACAAGGTGGAAAGGGATTGTTTCGAAGTCATCTGTGGCGCCCCAACGACATACTAAGAGTTTGGCATAGAATAGAATAGAATAGATTTTGACAGGTAATGGCCCATGTTGACTTAGACCTTTCAGTCCGCAACTACTCTATGCGGAAAAATTCTCAGTACAGTCAACTCTTAATATCTCTAAATCGAAGTTTATCCTAAACTACTGATATCTCAAAGTAAATTTTCTTGTCCCTAAAATTTACTTGAGAAATCAGTAGTTTTAGAAAACAGGAGATGAAATGTAAATAACCATAGGGAAAACAATTGCAAACTACCGGTATATTCTTTGATTTAAGAGCTACTTTGAGATATCAGTGTTCACGATAACCAGAGCTGACTGTATTTGATTCACTTCTATAATGAATCCCTTCCCACTTTTTATCGTTGAGTGTATCACCTATGAGGAGATTGTTTTCCTGTAAGAGTAAATCCGATTCAAAAGGGAGGCAAAATAAAAATTACAGTTGCTTCCCCTTCATTGTACCCTTTTACCTATAAGAGGTTTTGCTATTTTTAAAGATGAATAAACATGTAATGCATTATTCGAAAAAGCGACCTCATAAACATCCATTTTGCAACCTTAGAATTAAAAACTTTCGCAATCCCTTCACTCTAGCCTCCATTTTCGCAACACTTTGGTATAGCGCAGAATATAAAATGCCTACATCGAGTGACACACAAAATATGGGTTTATAAATGTCCTTTCGTTGTAAAAGGCAAGGTCATTATCTCTCAAAGGGCTTCACTTTACTGTTATGCGTCTGATTAAAGACATTTAGCTCTGCACAGACATACTTACTGCACATTTTATATGGCTATACAATCATGAAATGCTCCTTAATGCTGATTAGCACCTACTTTATAGGACCGTCTAGCCTACTAGGAGACTGTGTGAGTTCGATAAGAGAATTGGTGCTTGCTGACAATCCAACAGAAAGAATTTAGAATAATTCAAGACACAGCGATGTTATATTTTATATCTTGTCTTCAGTAAACTTGATCAAATAACACTTTTCAGCACTTAGCCTACATATATGTTTATTCAATGAACCATATATTCTAAAATTGGTTGGCGTTTGAGTTGAAAGTATTTATACAGGAATTCCTGTCATTTACGAGTGACAGGATGAACCATTCTAAACGTACATACAAAAGGATCGACTAATGATTGTAATAATCATAATAGTAATGATGGGTTTATGAACAGGAGAAGCCTACTTAAATGTACATTCAATCTTCCCTGGGGTCTTCTTTTGACTCACATGTATACAGTCTAGTAGAGCTAATAAAGAACTGTACTAGCCCACGCTACACTAAGAATAAATCCAAGCACGTCTTTGCATGAGCAGTTCGTGTATGGAATACCGAAAAAAAATATCGAACGAAATTGGGACTCCTAAAATAATGACTATAACTGTCATAAAATGGGACAGTGCAGCCTCTCCACTCAAAAGCAGCCATAGCTACCAGTTTTCCAGATAAAACGGAGTTTCAATGGTAATTAAGGGATAATTTTCCATATTTCACAAAAAAATATGGTGTGATCAATTATTAGAACCGTCTCGCTGAGACGGTTCTGATGAGGAGCCACAGCATATGTTTTCAATGAAAATTAAGAAAAAGACAAATTTTCTCAGCATTATTCTCAAACTTTACCTTATCTGGAGCCATAGCTACGATGCGTTCTCCAGCGTCTGCTCTGCGTCCATACTTTCATCAAGGGCCTCTGCTATCAGGGTCAAGTCGGTTAATTTCGGACAGCGGGTAAATTCGGACATACCATTGCAAACAGTGAAAATCTAGATGAGACGGCTGATAATGAGCCGTCTTATCCGGATTTTCACTGTTTGCCCAATTAATTTTGTAACCGACTTTACCCGGCTTTACCCTAGTCACTAGTCAGTAAATAATTGGTTAAATTTTGAACCGTCCGAATAAATGCATTTCAATTGATTTTAATACCACTGTCTAGATGGTGATGCGGAACGTCCCTTTTAGGAAACGGAACAGACCACCAAAGATGGCGGACCGGTTTACACACGTTAGGTAGTGCTTCGTTTTATCGAATTTTCTGACTATATATCGTACAGATCATTCAAACGATCCATATGAGCGATCAAAGAATACATTTCTACATTTAAAACAGGCATATTTTTCAAGTCTGTTATTGTGCATGTTTAATTTTTAGTGGTGATCCAAATATTTTCTTGACTTTCCTACGAAACGTTATTCATATATTTATATATATATATTTTTTTTATAAATTACGATGCCCAACTTAATTGTGTCTCTGATCCAGAAAAACCGTGTTTCAATCTCTTGGCTGTTTTTTTTTTAGAAATATTCATTTTTATTTGCCGTGTAATTTGCATTTGTCACCGGAACATACCCGCTAGTTCAACACAAATTATATGTCTGTGTACAGGAAAATGTCAACGGAACATCTTGCAAAAATTCATGAAAATGTAAACATTACTGCCTGTTTGATATGGAGAAATACATTCTTCGTTCGCTGATATGGCTAGTTTGACTGATGCATACGATATATTGTCATAAAATTCGATAAAACGAAGCATCATCCTAGCGTGTGTAAACCGGTCCGCCCTATTTGGTTGGCTGTTCCATTTCCTAAAAAGGATGTACCGGATCTCGATCCAGACAGTTATATTGAAGGCATGCACATGAGCTACATTTTGAGAATAAAGCACTCAACCATATCACAAAACCAACTGGCCATTTTGATGACATGCTGTGTAAACATTTCATTTCAATTTCATATAAGTTATGTATAGGATACAAATAGTATACAATAGCAAAATGATCTGAACGGAAGTCGAGGGCTTATTTAGTTCATTAGCTGCATCAGCTAATCTGTTTCTACAAGGATCTATATAAGGATCGTACTGACATAACGTAATATTTACGATTATCACTGGTGTCGCAAATAAAGTTAGCTCCCAAAATATATGAGCAGGGAGAATAAAATCAGTCCGCAGTCAGATCATTATCTGCTTGGTTTAAACAGTATTTGTTCGATGAAGTTAGAGATATGTTATATGTACAGAATTTATGGTCCAGAATACATGGCATAGGGTTCGATCGAAAGCTCCAAACCTTGCCCAGACCATTTCCTTGAAAACAGCAGATTATAGAATATAACATGAATGTTACAAATGTACAATAGAAAAGTTAATGACACACAGCTTTAGCTTTTCGGAATATGAAAATAAAAATCAAAGAAAAAAAGAGAAAACATTGATCATTATCTGCTTACTATGAATCACCGGCTATATCCCCTAGCACCGGCTATAGTATGAATCCATTTTCAGGGTTTGAGGTTATAAACTTGAGAATAATCTCAAACTCAAAATAAAGCACACTGATTGGCTGCTTTATAACCTCTGGGCCAGAATGATTCGAATGAACTCAATGATTAGCTGCATTGTGATGAATGCGGGAAGACATTTTACGACCGTCACACGGCCATCTTGGTAATGTGACCTAAAATTTCTTTCTCCCTTTGCCTGGAGGCTGAATATGAAATTTAATTGAAATTGGACTGGTAGTTTCTGGAAGTTCCTTGAAAATGTTGACGGGCAAGGGACGCCGGATGCTATCATCCTATAAGCTCCCCCCCCCCGCCCAACACACACCGAGCCTTTGGCTCAAGGGAGACCAGCAGACTCGGTTTGAATAAGCCGGTTCGTGACAAGGAATTCAATGTGCAACACTTGGCGGCGACACCAAGGCACCTGATTGAGCCGAAAGATATTTTCAAAATGCCTCAAAATGAATACTTTATGACCCCAAAAGACCAAAATTATATAATCTGAACAATTATGGTGTTCGGGGAATATTTTATTGCCAACACACGGCACTAAAAACTACAGCAGTGAAGTTAGATATGTTATGAAAGTTAAATCCTTTGGAAACAAGGAATACTCAAACACAAGGAAAAAAAATGAAAATATCAGGCTCGGTTTAATTGAGTCTATTCGTGACCAGGAATGAAATGCACAGCACCAGCCACGTCCTCAAAGCTGCTTAAGTAGGAATCTATTTCCAAAATGATTCCCTAATTAACCTCAGCGATCCCAAAGGACAAAATGAAAATAAAATTACATAATATAATCTACACTTAATAATATACAGGGAGGTGCTCGACACTTAACACAAGCTGTTGTGAAGTTAAATAAGATCTGAAAATCTAGAACCTCTGGAAGCAAGAAATATACCAAAGAAATAAAAATAGCAGACTTGGTACATCAGTCTGTTCATGAGATATGCAGCACCGGTCACCAACCCCGTAGAACATCGTCTTTGAAAAAAAGTTCAAAATGAAAACCTATTGGGCCGAAGAAATGAAATTCAGGACCGTTGACTTGAAACCTATCTTTTAGCTCAAACCTTAGTTTTATTGTATCTTTTGAGGAGCTTTGATTTGCTAAAACAAGATCACAACAAGTAATGACCACAATAACTGCTTTAGGAGCTGGTTTTGACCAAGATGTAGCCAGGCAGGTTTGCGCCTTGATTTCACATTTCGGCCATGACCCAGTTGACTCAATTTCCATTCCTAAAAAACTACTTCATAGTAATAAAGTCCGATTAGTCTTATTTGAAATACATGTAATATGGAAATTAAAAGTGAGCCATTTGTGCCATCCTTCGGTTAAAACTTTTCAGAATATCAACCAAATTAAACAGTTTTTATGTAGAACTTATTAAATATTATAGAAACTAATAAAAAAACTACCGGGACCAAACGAAAGAGTGTCTGAACTCTTTGTCAGTATATGGAATCAAATATCTACATGTATATGTGAAGTTCCTATTGAATTATCTGCTTTTTTATCGTTAAGCTAAGATTGTTTTAATAAGATGTCATAATGAAAATCTGCGCAATCATAAAGAAATTCTTCTGGGATTATTCAATGTTTCAGTATAGAAATCCAACTCACAAACCAATACCCATGGTCGCAAATAATGTTGTATTTCATCTTCAATTTCAAACTTTAATTACGTCCATTTTTATTTCTTTTGTCCAGATCGTTGAACGAAGATTCCCAAATGATCTGCTCTTTCAAACATTCTACGATTCCAGTGATCTGCAGTGCTGATTTTTGAATACAGAAACTGGGGGTAGTCCGGGTGGTGATCAAACAGGCATGGTCGGCTAGCAGCATTTTTGTCAATTATTACTGTGTGGCCGCGATCATTGTCACATCCGCCATAATTATAGTTAATAAAAAACCTTCTTTTATGTTCTTCATGTCCGAAGATTGAGAAATAATTAAAATCGCGGCTAGAATTCAGATCACACCAAGAAGAAGCTTCCACTCTGTCTTTAGAGAACCAGTTATTTTGGTCGCTGCCTTCGCCGTCGAAAATGATAAACGCAACTTCTGTTCCGTGTTCAAAGAAAGAGAGTTTTACTTTTGTAATTTCCAGTTCTGACCATGGGCTAACTTTTGGACTGCGATAATGTACGTCACAGGATCTCCTCATGTTATTTGGTTTGTGCGTGGTAATAAGTTTCCCATTTAGCCACGCCTCGTAAGTATCAACACCATTCCCCGCAGTTGCTCTGAATATAAGCTCCCATCCACCGCTTTCGAAACTTTCGTCTCCGTAATCTGGAACAGAACAGCCCTCCGTTTCGATTCGGCTTGCTAAGGTCTCGATTTCCAGACTAACTTGTTCTTTTACGAGTCGCAGTTGTTTTGGAATCGCATTGCACCGATTGTGTAAACCAAAGCATATCCCGGCCCCTACAAACAACACTAATGCTTGTGTCAACATGCCTCCAAACGGAATAAAATAATAGTTTAATTTGCAAGACGTTTTGAAATTTTCAAATGCGAATTTAACTGCATTAGTCAACTGAAACAGCCACTATTAAAGCAGTTTGCCCTTTTCAAATTAGTATGAGGACATTACAAACTATTAAATGTTTCATATCCTTAATAGACAGCCGCACTTTCAGCTTTACAGTATAAATGTTTACTGTTAAATGTGAACATTTAAGAATTTGTTATTGGGGAACAAACGTGATGTCAAAACGTCAAGTTTTGATGTTTCTGCTAATGACCAAAGCATTGCAGGATTCAACTGCCCTGTACCGAAACGGTTAAACACAACCAAACACGCGCGGAAACAAAGAAACTGTGCTGATGCTTTTAATGATTTATTAAAATAGCTTGTGATAGGGTTCTTTATCTTTTGAGAAAACCAAGAAACTCTTGACTTTGAAGGGTGAAATGTAACTAACCACTTATAAGCCAAATTCTGCATCTTTAATGGATGACTGGATGGATGACTTTCGATTTTACGTCCTTTTTAACAGTGTTTCAGTCATATCAGGACGATGGGTGGGTGATAATGAAAGGTTGTGTGCAATGGAACCCTGTTTTACGGTAGGAGAGATTCTCGTTTTAAGCGGGGCTCGAATCCGGGTCCGCTAGCTCAGTAGGCCAGCGCTTAACCCACTAAGCTACCGGGGCGCATCTTAGAAATGTCAGAGTTAAGCATTATTGTGTCTTCAGTTTGGTCATCAACAATTATATAAACAATGTTTTTAATAAACACTTAAACAAACATTTACTTTTCTCGCAAAATAATGATAAATTTACTTCTCTATCGTTTTGCGCTGTTCTCACTCACAATCAATTTAATGTTGGTGTATTCACCATGTTAATGATAAAATGCATTTATTTTCACGCAACTTTGAATGATCAATAAAAACATTGTAATAGTTACTAAAACGTACTGGTGACGAGTGTAGTTTACAGAAATGGGACGGTATTTCAAAAAATCGCTTAGGTCATTTCACTTTTAAACATAGTTAACAGTAAGTTCTCTGGTCAGGGACTTAATTTAGGTAAGTGGAGCCACGATAGTTTAGTGGGGTAAGCGCTGGTCCACTTAACTGGCGCTCCGGGTTCGAATCCCGCTTGAATCGGATATATTTATAACATAAATGGGATATAAATCAGTCTGATCGACTACCTTATTAAAATCAAGGAAGTACAGAATATTTTCTCTCGCTTTCGTCAACAGTTCATGTCATCGTCGTCATTGATGAGTATGACATGTGTTCCTTCTTTCAGATGTAATCTCTGCTCTTGAAATAACTCTTTTACATCTACATTTGAATTCAGCGTAGCTGGTGTTGTGCTCTATGACGGCCGTGAAACGTCTCTCCTTACATCATCTCTAGTGTAGATTACATTTAATTTTGTCTTTTGAGATCATAGAATATATTCTGAGAAATCAGATTTTTTTTGTTAATTTAGACTTTTATTCTATATCACCCCTTTTTATTCATTTGGATCCCTTTTCTATACTAATCAGTCTTTAGTCGACTGCCTTATTAGAATTAGGAAATTACTGCATGTTTTCTCTTTTCGTCACAATATATTATCAGCATCTATGATAAGACTTGAGTAACCGAACTTTCGAAGTGTGGCCCATGTTCCTTCTCTTGAATGTGTTCTCTGCTCTTGAAGGATCTATTTTAGATTTCAACTTCGACTTACTTCACTGCAGCTGCTGTTGTGGCGACCGTAAAACATCTTCCCGTTCATCATCAATCGTGCAGATAACACTTTATTTTTTGTCCTTTCAGATCTGACGATATAGTCTGAGAAATCTAGTTTTTTTTATTGCTTTAGACTCATATTCTATATCATCATATTATATCTATTTGGACTGCTTTTTGATACTAATCAGTCTTTCATCGACTGCCTTATTACAATAAAGAAATTACAGTATGCTTTTACAGGCTTTCGTAGCCCGGTCATGTCAGGGTCTACGATGAGACTTGAGTAGCTGAAACGTCGTAGTACGGCCCATTATGTTCTTTCAAATGTGTTCACTGCTCTTGAAGGAACTGTTTTAGGCATTTAATTTGACCACTGCAGCTGGTGAAGTGCCCTGTTGCGGTCGTAAAACGTCTCCTCGTACATCATTCACTGTGCAAATTACATTTTATGTTTTGTCCTTTGAGACCGGAGATTATATCCTTAGACATCATTTTTTACTTGGTTTAAACTCATATTCTATATCATGGCTTTTTACTCGTTTGGATCCCTTTTTTGATACTAGTTAGCCTTCGATCGACTGCCGCAATAAGAGTAAAATAGTACAGTATGTTTTCTCTGCCTTTCGTCACCAGACCATGTCAGGGTCAGTGAGAGGCCTGGGTCAGAGGCCTGGGGCCGTATTCATAAAACGACTTAAGTCGTTGCTATGCTGTTGCTAAGGCTACATTTCTTTGAAGGAGATTCCCTACAACTATGAAATTTGGTCTGGAGGAACAGTCTTTGTAAGACTGTTCCTCCAGACCAAATTTCGTAGTTGTAGGGAATCTCTTTTATAGATATTTAGCCTTAGCAACCGCATAGCAACAACTTAAGTGGCTTTATGAATACGGCCCCAGAGTAGCCGAAACCTCGAAGCACGGCCATTGCTTCAATGTTTGAACGTGTTCTTTGCTCTTGAAGAATGTTTTAGATTTACATTTGACTTCACTGCAGCTGATGTTGTGCTCTGTTGCGGCCTTGAAACGCCTTCCCGTACACTGTCTCACGTTCAGAGTACATATAATTTTGTTCTTTGAGATCATATAATATATTCTGAGTAATCAGAAATTTTTTATTGGTTTAGACTCATAGTTAGATCAACGGTTTGTTTTCGTTTGTCTCCTTTTTGAAACTTATCAGTTCTTGGTCGACTCCTTATTAACATTCAGAAATAACTATCTGTTCTCTGCCTCCATAGCATCACGTCAAAGTACTAATGAGGCTTGAGAAGGTGAAACTTCGAAGTATGGCCCATGTTCCTTCTTTCGAATGTGTTCTCTTTCCTAAAGGAACTCTTTCAGATTCTAAATTGACTTCACTTTAAGTTTTTTTCCTTCGAGATCAGATAATATATTCTGAGAAATCAGGTTTTTTTCTGTTCAGACTCATATTTCGATCATCGTTTTTTTATTCAATCGTTCTCCTTTTTGATACTTGTGATTCATCAGTGTGCATGGTGTTATGTCTGCTTGTCTATGTTCCTTAGCAGTCTGGTTACCTGAATAGCTGCCCATTCTGCTTCCTTATTTTTTTTTTGGAAAGAAAGGAAAAAAAGGTGAAAATTGATATTGCTGCTGGTTTTAATTAGGGTCGCTGAATGTCCACCTGTTGGGAAAGAGCTGCTCATTCGCTTTACCTTCGTCATTTAAGTGTGGTGCTTCTTTCCCTTTTGGTTTTGAGAACGGGATATGATATTTGGTTACATTAATTCCTCATCATTGCCTATCTTCTTACTTTTATCGACTGCCTTATTAACAGTATGCTTTCTAGCTTTCGTCACAAGATCATGTCAGGGTCAACGATGAGGTTTGAGTGGCCGAACTTTTAAAGTATGGCCCATGTTCCTTCTTTTGAATGTGTTCTCTGCTCTGAAAAGATTTTTGTTTAGATGTTAATTTGGCTTCACTGCAGTTGGTGGTGTGCTATGTGGTGGCCTTTAACCCCACCCCCCTCCTTTACCATACATCATCCATAGTACAGTTTGCAATCTTTTTGCCCTTTGAGATCAGAGGATGTTTTCTGGGAAATTTGAAAATGTTACTGGTTAAGACTCATATTCTAGACCATCGCTTTTTATTGTATTTGGACCCCTTTTATACTTATCAGTCATTTACCGACTGCATTATTTAAATTAAGAAATTACAGTGCGTTATCTCTGGCTTTCGTTAACAGATCATTCCAGAGTCACTGATGAGTCTTGAGTAGCCGTAATATCGAAGCATGGCCGTTGTGCCATCTTTCAAATATGTTCTCTACTCTTCAAGGAACTATTTGAGATTTAAATTGGACTTCACTGCAGCTGTTGTTGTGTCGTATGGTGACCTGAAAATGTTCCCCCATACATCATTCATATTAAGGATTAGATGAAGTATGAATCTAATTACGTCGCACTTGATCAGTAATAACCGCTTAGTATGTATCAAAGTTGAAGTTCTATTCTGTTGACGATGAATGACGGCTAGAGTTGAAAGCTGTTGTATAAGAAAAGTATTTTAAAGTTTTCCATCAATCAATTCTTCAAACTTTAATTTCAAAACTTTCATGTTGTTCTTTAATTGGCCATGGCCATGATGCTAGCGACAACCAAGGAACTATTTTACCTCGTCCTATACACGTTGACTTGCTCTTAAGAAATTTAGTATAATTTCAAGAGGCTGTCGTACTTATACATGCATAATTACTGATCATGGAAAGCCTAAGTAAACAGTGATCCGTAAAATTATAAGTAGTGGACAGTTAGGCTTGAGCAAACATTGCACCCCCAGATCATATTGATCCTAATGCAGCAAACAGAGCAGACTCACATCAGAGTCTGAGCAGGGTTTACACTGTCAACCGCTTCATTCGCAAGTTTTATTCGCATTGCGGCATTGTAAGACCAAATTGTTCCACTTTTAGGACAATTACGGTAATTAATTTAGCTCTCCCATTTTTTTTTCATTTTCCATGGCGCTAAAGGAGCAGTCTGGGTCTAATGGTTCAAAGCATCGTTAGCTTAACGAAGTCCTTAGTCAAGGATTTGTTGAGTCTTGTAGTCATGAAGTCAAGTATGCTAATATTTTTTGCTGAAATAATGAGAGGGGCTTTTGCAGTGCAAAAGCTCCTCATATTTTTTCGCCAAAAAAAAAAAAAAAAAAAAAAAAAACCAACAAAACGGCAGTGCGTTTGCATACAATAGATTTGAAGATTTAAAAAGCTCTTTAACTAACAACGTCGTTGTTTTGAACAGCCGGGTCCTGGTCATGTTCTGCTCACTTTTGCACATTTTCAAACGTCAATATAGAGTAAAAACAACTTGTCCAACATTTAGGATAATTACGAAGATGACTGAATTACTTCCAATTCCCGGCCTTTACATAGTTTTTCAGTCACATCGGGCCGATGGAAGAGAGATACCAAAAGGCTGTGTGCAATCAATAATGACAGTAACCCATCATGATGTTTGGCTAGACAACATAGTTTTGCCCCCCCCCATTTTTTAAGATGAATCTAGACATCTCCATTTTTCTGCCATCTTTTCAAAGAGGAACAACTTTTGAGACATTATGTTTGCTTCACTAGAGAACGTACCCTTCCCAAAAAAAGAGGGCAAGTCTTAAAGGAAAGAATTTGCTATACAGGCGCAAACGTTTTTCTTTAAGAGTTGACCTCTCATTGGAAAAAGAGGCAAAAAATGAGAAAAATGGCAGAGTTGCTTTCTCTGAATATGTTCTCATTACCTTAAAAGGAGAAAACAAACCTGACAGGATAGTGGTCAGTGTTCAAATTAGGACCCACATTCTGATTTACGCCACTTCAAGCATATGTTAAAACACAATATTCCTGAAATTCATTCTTAAGCGTAAGTGTTTTAAGTAAGAGTTTGAGAGATGGACTTGGTGAAGCATCTAGCGGAAGCTGCAATACAGCATTACTCATAAGGACTTTAACCGCATCCTCTGGAGTCCAATACATTTTTGGACGGCCAGGATCTTCCATTACTATGGAAATTCTGTAGGAAAAGAGAACCGTCTTTTGCATTCGCCGAATTTTCTCCTTAATCAACGGAGTATGTTATATGCAGGGTTTCCCTCGCCCTAGTCCAGGGACCACCTACATCGGAAATGGATGTTCACCTGGTGCCACTGATGATGTCTTTGGTAGTTACTAATTTTGTATTGTCTTTCTATATACCCCGCCACACGTAAGTGGCGGGGTATTATGTTTTCACGTTGGCCGTCCGTGTGTCCGTCCGTACGTCCGTAGTACGTATGTCCGTCTGTCCGTCCGTCCGTCCACACTTCCTTTCCGTTCGATAACTTAAGTATTCATCAACGGATTTCCTTCAAATTTTGCATATGCATTTGTACCAAGAATGTCTTGGGATTGTTAATGGGCAAATTTCGATAATTTCTGACAGAGTTATGACACTTGTCAATATACAAAAAATGGTTTCTGGCCTCTCGTTCCTTTGCTACTTGGAGTATCATGATGAAACTTCACAAACATGATTATGTTTTCACGTTGGTCGTCCGTGTGTCCGTCCTTCCGTAGTACGTACGTCCGTCTGTCCGTCCGTCCGTCCGCACTTCGTTTCCGTTCCATAACTTAAGTATTTATCAACGGATTAATTTTGCATATGCATTTATACTAAGAATGTCTCGCTTGGGATTGTTAATGGGCAAATTTCGATAATTTCTGACAGAGTTATGGCACTTGTCAATATACAAAAAATGGTTTCTGGCCTCTTGTTCCTTTACTACTTGGAGTATCATGATGAAACTTCACAAACATGATCGAAGTAACAAAAGCTTTGTATCAGCACAGAAATTTTATCATCAGGGGTTATCTGCCCCTGCCCTGGGGCTATATACATGTATAAAATCATGAAAATTTTCATATAAAATCAGAGTTTGAAGCAATTTTTCTGAAACTTACAGCAAATGATCAGAGTTATGAAAGCCTCCAGTGATGCTCAAATTTACCCCATGGGAGTTATTTCTCCCCTGCCCCTGGGCTATATTCATGCATCAAATGATGATAAAATCTATATAAATTACTGTGAAATATATTTTCAAAAAATTACATTTGATGATAGAAGTAATAAAAGCTTCTTTTGGTGATTAAAGTTTGACCCTTTAGGTGTTATCTGTCCCTGTCCCATGGACACATGTTTAAAATTACTAAAATTGTATTTGACTAGAGTGGTAAGTGATTTATTTGAAGCTTATTGTAAGTGATCAGAGTAATGAAGCGTCCTGTCATGACATAATTTTTTATCCGTTTACACTGGGGTTGGTCTGCCCCTGCCCTAGGGTAATGCAGAGAAAAAATAAATATGGAAAAATCGGTGTGTGAAAAAAGGTTTGCAGTGGCGGGGTATCACGCAGTCGTTTGCGATGCTTTTATTCCCACATGGAGTCTTGGATGAGATGCGAGATTGAATTGTGTCAGTTCCTGAGAATTGTTCTACTTACTTTTGTGTAATCATTTCCTCTAGTGAATCAATTTAAAAATTTGTGCACATTCGTTGAAATATTGAAGATGTGCCTGTGTTTTTTTTTTATAGAAGTGAGGCATTCTGCAAACTATCTGCTCAGTCGCCTTATCGGTGCTGGAGAAAAATATTCTTGATTAAACAGATTTATCTACCCTGGTAGCCACCTTGATTATCAGTTTGAAGAAACGCTTGAGCCCTTAACCCCTGAACGCTACAGATGAAATTTGTTTTTATTGGCTTACTGATTTTAGAAAGGATGTCATTTGAAAATGTGGATAACGACGGACGACGTCGTACGATTGATATCACATGTTTGACGATAGATCACAATAGCTCACACTGCTTTGGCTCACTTGAGTTAAAATACAAACAATTTTCGTACCACAACAATTGTACGCACTGCATTCCTTCTCCCCACCTTGAGCCAATATCATTTTGACGCCCATGTCGACAGCTTCATGGGATCTTCGCGCCATCCTGATGTCTAATAAATTATGGTTGTTGGAAATACTGTTTCGACCATTTTGTTTATCAATATCTAGCGTGATAAAAACAATATTACATCAATTATAATATCGATTCTAGCACCTTTTTAAAACAAGATCTGATAACTATCAATAGTTTTTTGAACTACTGTATTCCTTTGGAGCAATGATTATATTCAGAAGAAGTAAAAGTACATTAGCTTAATTTTCGCAAAGTCTTTAGGCGCATTTGGAAAATACAGACTCCTGCTTACAAACAGAATAAATACAGATGGCTGGGTTTTGTCTTTGACAGAGAGAGAGAGAGAGAAAGAGAGATATGTAAATACTCTGTGTAATATACTGTTCACAAAAAGTAGGGGATATTCAGGTTTGAAAAATTGTAGCATCTACAACAAGTGTGATATCCATATGAAACACTTAGTATCAATAAGATAAATATCCGTTAAGACACTTTTCATGAAAGTTTGGACGATATATCCTGTCACGCGATCTTCATACAGTTAGTTTCAGACAGGGGGTCAGGGCAAAAAAGTGGTAAATTCGAACAAAAATTATTCAAATTCTTCAACTAAGCTAACGTATCAATGCATTTTAAGTTTTGTATGCTAAAAGATTTTTTTCTTCTTCCAAACGGTCATTTTGGGAAGAAAACCAGAGAACAAAAATCGTACAGGTGCATTGAGTCACCGAAAAACTTAGACGTTTATGGCTTGCACTCTTTATTTTGATGAAACAGTGTGTAAAACCAATTTTCAGTTTATTAAATGACTCATGGCGAGTGTTTCTGTGTAAATTATGTTATCTGATAAGGATCTGTTTCCACAGCAGATTCGTGTGAAATTTGGGTGTCGACCCCCTGTCTAAAACGAATTACACACAGATCACGTGACAGGATATACTATCAAAATTGTAATGCAAAATGTCTTATCGGATATTTGTCTGATTGACACTTGCCGTTTCAGATGGTTTTGATATTTTTTTCTAATTTATACCATTTTTAATATCTTAATATCCCCTACTTTTTGTGAACAGTATATAATAAACTAATAAAGCTTAATTGACTATAATGTCTAGCTGAAGCCATTTGATATGTCATCAAATTGTCTATATGGAAACCTGCAACCATAAAATGGTAGTTTGCTGTGATGGAAGACAGCATAGGAGGAATCTTACACATACAAATGATATTTACCTTTACTCTCTTGTTGACCCACTCCAGCAATACACGTGGTTTTTCGAAGTTTATACTTAATGGATAAAGAATCAGCAAATTCCACTTACCTAGTTCAATTTACTACCATTTCTAGTAGTCAGATTTGTCCAGTAGAGTTTTTGAAATTCACTGGCATGCTCTCAAGCTTGGAAACTAATCCCTTGCAATAATTTTTTCCGTGTCAAAATGGCGGCCTCAAGATTACCATTATTGCTGTAAGGGTGGCATATTCCAAGCACATTCTTGAAAATTACCATTTCATATAAAATTAACATGAAATCAGTTCAGAACAATTTATTCTTATACTTTATAGCAGTTATTTTCGTAAGAAATATCTTTTTGGAAAACATAAAGATGCATAAGTGTTGCTGACACTGCAAGCAACCCTTTGCTGAAATGATCATATTCCAAAAAATATCAAGTGATTAGTGATGACATCATTTCTGTTGTGATGGGTGGTTCCCAGCTTAATAAAAATTAAAATGAACCTCATCAACGACTGGAAATCAGAAGGAATATTTTTTTCTATTGGAAAGCCCACCTCCAAACAATAAATGATAAAAATAGACAAAAGAGGTCATGCAATATGCTGCAAGTCAGTATTTAGCCACGAGAAATGGTTTTGGGTATGTTAAACCTAAAAGTTTGATATTTAAGCATCTTGAAAGAAAACTATCCACACTAAAAACCACTTGCTGGAGAGTAGGTATCGTCAGTCTTCATCTAATATAGTATTTTGCTTTTGTCAACTTTCTTTAATCCTCTTTTGACCAGTGGACTTGTCCATCCTTATCATTTGGATGAGCTCATTTCTAGTTTTTGTAGTTTTGGGGGTTTCTGGTATATATTACTTTTTATTGTCATTTACTAGATACATTTGGTGGATGCAGTCTTTCTCGGAAAAAAATGAAACGTAAAGAAACCATACATATATGTGTTACAACGGTAAAGTTTCTGACCAGATCGCACGAACGATCCGACGATATTTCGAAATGAAAGTGACCTCTTGAAATGTAGAATTTGCAAACACTTTGACAAAATAATCACAATTTAAGGTTAAACATGCTCTGTTGAAGTGTTTGCAAAATCAACTAAATCCCGGAAGCTGGCTTCCATATAGAAAGACTGTCCTATTAATAACATATCTGGTGCACCAAGTGGCTTTTTGAAACTTTGAAATGTACGAGATTAACAGTAAAATTCCGAACACCGGACCATATAAAATGGAGTAATTTTGATAATACGTCACTTGCCGATGACATAGGGTGCTTGGTGTGAAACGGACATGACGAAAACTATATTCCCCTTTGGCATACTTTTTATGCCAAGGGTATAATGACACATATAAAAGATTGTGTAAAAAAATCAACATACTGCTATATAGCATCAGTTGCTACAGAATATGTTGCTGACCTTAGACCCCTTTTCAGAAATTATTGAGGTCGGGCTGATAAGACTCATACAATCCGACAAGCTAGACATGTATCTCTTAAAATGGCAAGGTTTTAACCATTTTTGGGCGTTAATGCACGTGGTCCTTGAAGTGCTGGCACACAGTTTCATCGTTTTTTTTAAACTGAAAATCTGGAAGAAACACTCTTTCCAGTTCTAGAAAAGGGCACACGCACTTTATAACTTCTTGTTATAACTAAGTTGCGACATGCAAAAAGGGTCTTTAACGCATGTGCGCACGGCAAAACTGTGGTCTAGTCAGAAGCTTTACTGTTGTTACACATATGTACGGACATGAAGAATTTACAGGCGGAAATGCAGGTGGTATCTAAATCTCACGGCTTGACAGACTTGTTTGAGTCTGTGCTGTTCGCAGATACCAGAACCACCCTTTACGCGTGACGTCGGTCATTTATCCAAACCAAAACAGATTATTAGTTCCATTCTAGCAAGCAATTTAGACACATACATCCGGCTATCATGTAAATGAGTCTCCATAGGTTTTATTCTACGTCAACCAGAATCAGGTCAATTATGATTCTTGTCCATATTAATTTGTCCGACAATAAGAATATGGTATAAGTGGCAATTAAGTATTTCTACGGCTTCAAGAAAAGTAACATTTGAATAAGTA
Organism: Ctena decussata; assembly: GCA_963989385.1. Lineage (NCBI taxonomy): Eukaryota > Metazoa > Mollusca > Bivalvia > Lucinida > Lucinidae > Ctena > Ctena decussata. Next base: position 21,751,743 of record OZ022498.1, read on the forward strand.
AGGAGAGGGCTGTTAGGGCAGGAAGGGTCGAATCATAACCCCGTTAGAATTTAGTCGGTCGAATCATGACCCCAATAGAATTTGGTCCACTTTAAATTCTGATGACAAGATCTTAAAAGTGTTATGAGAATCGGTTCAAAGCTGAGGGAGATGCAGACACAAAAATGATCTCACTGATCAAAGCAAGGGCTATAGAAATGGTCCCCTCACAACACAGAAAAAGTATAATGTACTGCAGAATTAAATAACTTGGAAAATTCATGAAAAGCAGTTGACAAATAGAGGATGTGTTGCGGACATATAATTTGGCTCTGGCCAAGTTAGTTTAAACATATTTTATTGCCAAAAACAACTGACAAATGGGTCGGACCACAAGTTCTAACAACATTAATTACGGTCATCCCCATGAGAATGCTATACAGGACAGATATAGGCAATGACATACATATAACATAATTTTGAAATTACTGATACTGCTTACCAAAAGACAATTAGAATGTGAAAACAAAACGAGTTGGAAAGCAATTATAACACTCACAACACATCTTTAACATCATAAAGAAATGTTTTAAGTTTGGTTCTTAAAAGAACTGATGGTATATAATTAATAAATGAGAAGGAAAAATAAGTAATATAGATCAATAAACCTGAAATAATAAAAATAAATGTAATAACTAAATCAGCCTGGTAAAATAATAGAAACAAACTAACATCAATAAATGATAATAATAATAATAATAATAATAGTAATAGTAAAAAATAGATAATAAAGATTGATAAGAGATGAAAGAAATAATAGAAATAATAAAAATAAATAAATAAAAAAAAAAAATAAGTAAATAAATAAATAAATAAAAAATAACAGATTTATATATGGTCTAGTCGTCCTTTGTCCCCATTTCAGCCTGACAGCGTCATCATTTGGCGGTACCTGAAAAGACAAAAAAAAAAGCAACTATGATATATATCTCATTACTTGTACGACATACGGTTGTCCACATACGCAAGCTACCCACTACAACAACGGAAAGCAATAGCAGTAAACAGCGAACAACACACAGCAGATGTACAAACCAACGCATGCGCACAGGCGCAAGCGAAAAATATACAAACCGCGATTAAGCAGAAGAATAGTATGTGGAGTTTCGTAATAACAGAAGTAGATATAAGAATAAAGAAGTTAACTGAAACGTTTTGTTTCCTTAATGTATGCATGAACATAGCTAAAAAAAATAATATTATCTTCGTCTGAGAGCTGGTCCGATCCGTACAACATAAACTGAACCCCAAGCGGGTGAAATCTTCGAGATAGCTGAAAGAATCTTAACCGTTGATTTATATATAAATCGCATCTGAAAAAATAATGTTCGGCATCCTCAATATCTATACCACAATCACATACAGGAGATTCTCTAAGGTGATTGTCATACAGATCTTTGTTGAGGTTGCTGCACCTATTCCTTATACGACAATGATATATGGATTCCACTCTAGTACCCTGAATGAAATATCTAGGAATTTTCTGTATGCTCAATAAATGTTCTTTTAATCTAGATTTGAATATTTCAACAGTGTTTACCGACCGAATAGACGGGGCCAAACTGTTCCAAGTTTCAATACCAGACGGTATAAAAGATCTCGAAAAAACCTCAGTTCTTTTACTTAAAACACTTATATTTTCTCCACTGCGAAGATTATACATAGTCCTTTCATTAACAAGGGGCGGTAACAAGCTACAAAGATACTCTGGTGCTATGCCATTATACATTTTAAAGATTGTTACCAATTTTTGAAATTTACGACGTTCGGACAATGGAAGCAATCCAATTTCGCTCATGAGATTTTCAATTGATACTGATCGTGTCAGGCCCGTCACAATACGGGCCGCTTCATACTGAAAACGTTCCAATTGCTGCTTGTCTCCTACCGAGCAGCCATCCCAAACAACTGATGCATATTCGACCAAAGGTCTTAAATAAGATATATATAACTGATTTAACGTTTTGCGTTTCAGCTTGAATTTTAAACCTCGTAAAACTCCTAACATTTTTGAGGCCGAACATAATATGTTCTCGATATGTGAGTGCCATTTACCATTGTAGCAGATAGTTAAACCTAAATGTTTATGATTTTCAACAAATGCTACAGGAATATTATTAAACAGTAAATTAGGCCTATCAATGTCTGTACATGAAAAAAATATTGCTTCTGTTTTATTGGGATTGAAATCTACCAGCCACTGACTAGCCCAAATTGATATAAATCTTAAATCGTGATTTAAAATTCCTTCAATATCTTGGACATTGCGTGATGTAAAAGACAAGGAAGTATCATCCGCAAATAGGCGTGCTATACTAAGTAAATGGTCAACTATATCATTTACATAAATCAAAAATAACAAAGGCCCAAGTACAGATCCTTGTGGGACGCCTGCTTGGAGTGTTTTCGACTCAGACATGGATGAACCAATAAATACTTTCTGGGTTCTCTCAGATAAATAGTTGGAAAGCCATTTTAATAAATTACCATTTATTCCATTCTGTTTAAGTTTGAATATCAACGCTTTATGCCAGACTCGATCAAACGCTTTAGAAATATCACAAAATACCATGCATGTATATTGTTTTGCATCAAAGCCCCGGTATATTTGATTGTAAATATCTATAAGCTGAAATACCGTAGAATGGTGCGGCAAAAACCCAGATTGCAAATTATAAATAAGGTTATTACTCTGAAAGAAATTAAACAAATGTTTGAAAACAACTCTTTCCATTATCTTTCCAACTGTACTAAGTAAAGAAATAGGGCGATAATTGGATGGCTGTTCGGTGGACCTTTTTTGAAAAGAGGTATAAAAACTGCTTTTTTCCATAACGAGGGAAAAATTCCCTCAATAAGAGATCTATTAAATAATATCTGTAAAGGTTTTACAATTGTATCACAAGTCATTTTTAACATTTTATGACTTATCAAGTCTGGACCAGATGCTTTATTTACTATAAGAACTTTGATTACATCACATATTTCAGATTCCTCAATATTAATATTATTAAGAACATCCAAGGTTTTTGCATCAAAAACTGGCAAAGTAACATTATCGTCATTTAGTGTTGACATAAACACAAAGTAGTCGTTCAAAGTATTTGCTTTTTGCAGATCAGTAAATGAAAAGACTTCCTCACCAGAGTCTAATGTAGTTTTAAGAGGAGGAATAATTTCAGCACCTTTATTAGACTTCATGAAATGTTTTACAAGCTTCCAATACTGTCTTGGGTTTGTGTTATTCGCTTCAGAAACAGAATCTTCAAGATTATTATAAAAATGTTCTTTAGCATGCTTTTTAAGATTATTTACTTTATTCCTTAAATGTTTATATTTGTTCCAATCATTAACATTACTACTTTTAATTGCAAATTTCCTTAATCGGTCTCGTTTTCTAGAATATTTTCGAATTTCAGAATCATACCATGGTTATCATTAGGGCGTATAGTTACTTCTTTACATGGAATACATTTCTTTACAAGATCAATAAATACAGAGGTAAAACTTTCGCATGCTTTATCTAGGGTATCTTGCTCGAGGAATTGCCAGTTAGTAGACGAGATTAACATATTTAACTTTTCAAAGTCACCTTTATTATACAACCAAACATTTCTTTTAAAAGCTGTACTATGGTTATAACTAAATGGCACTCATTTGGAGTATCAATAACACCACAATGTAAAACCCGCATATTATTTTGTATGACTATTGGATCAAGAAGCGTTTGAGAAGTGTTTGTGATTCGTGTTGGCTCTTCTATAACATTTATCAAATTATTTAATAGCATGATATCTTTTAAGTTGTGATTATGGATATTCAATTGATCTTCGTTTAAATCACCAACAATGATAATATTTGTTGAAATTTCGAATGCTCTATCTATTGCTACATTTAAACGATGCCAAAAGTTCACTAAAGTATTAGGGGGTCTGTATATATTACAAAGTAAAAGTAACTCACCTTTATGTCTAATTTGTATCCATAAAGACTCGTCCAGGTTGGCCTCAAGTTCTACTTTACGTTCTACCAGTAGCCCTTCAGACACATAAATCAAGAGACCAGAAGAGTGAGCTGAAACATCTTTCCTAAATATTTGTTTTTGGAAGCCATCTAAATATAGGTCATCAGTCATTATAATATTAGTTAAGTGCGTTTCGGTAAAGCAAAGAATGTCAAAATCTAAAAAATTGTCTCTAATAAATTCAAATTTGTTTCTTATACTGCGTGCATTTAAGTGAAGAATCGACAAGCTGTTTTCTTGATCAGTTTGGTCAGATTCTGGACCAGGGTTTTCATGAACATCCCCAGAAAGAAGAAGAATCAGATTTATAACATTTTCCGAATAAGTTGTATGCTGTTTCAAAAATGTAGACTTAAATTTTACAGAATACCAGTTAATCACCTGGTTAAAATCACAATTCAGACTACTAGGCGTTAGCCTAGTACAACATATAGAACCTTTCTTGTGTAAGTAAAACAAGATCAAAGCTAAAATACGGAGTAGCACCACGCTCGACGATACAAGTCCTGAGTAGAGCTGGGGACATAAAACGACTAGACGAAAAAATAAACAATAATACAATAAAATACGTACATAAATAAAAATAATACATACATAAATAGAAATAATGAAAAAGAAGAAAAAATAAGAAAAGAGGAATAACCATACCTAGCAACTTCATAATTCAGTGTAAAACTTTCTTATTTTCTTTGGACTTGATTAAAAAAGAGGAAATTGATTAAAAAAGAGGCTCTGGCCAAGTGAGTCGTACCATGACCTCCCTCAAGATTTTGAAAGTTTTATGAACATTAATTGACTAAATTAGTCAGTTTAGAGCTTTTTTTTACGCAAAAAATGTTTATAAGTTCTCGAAAAGGGCTTAAACTCTAGTGCAGAGGTCCAATTATGAATCTGAATAATTAAACATTGATAACAATATAGCCTAGGGAGAAAACCCATCTCGCCAAAATATGGGTAAGGGCGTCAGTGTGTGCGGGTACCCATCTGTGTTTTCCGTCTTTTAAGAAAGGGGAACAAATAACTTATAAATGAGCCGCGACACGAGAAAACCAACAAAGTGCTTGTATGCAAAGCGCAGACTAAGATCAGCCTGGCCATACGCCCAGTCTGATCAGAGTTTTAGATTTGCGCTTAAAGATTAGCTACGGTGATTAGCTACCTCCATGCAGGCAGCGAAGACTCTGATCAGACTGGACGGATGCCCAGGCTGCTCCAAGTCTGCGCTGGGCGCACAAATACTTTTTATTTATTTTTTTTTCGTGCCGTGGCTTCCCTGGAGACGAAGATCTTTCAAAATGGTGTCTACCCTGAAAGGAAAGTTTTTACAAATGCTTATGATTTGGGTATTTGACAATCGTGGTATGTGGTACATAGATTCACTTCTTTGATGCACCTGAACGCGGACCGTAAATAGTATGAGATGATCTTACTAGCCAACTTTAACATACTAGGAACTAGGGCTTCGCAAGGGGCTCATACGCCCGCCAGTGTTTCAAAGTCAAACAGGAGCAACATCTGTACAGTTCTTGTTCACTACAGTAGACGTTCTTGTTCACGATGCTCCACCTTTTCTCCAAAACATCACCTTGGTAATACATACACATCGCTTTTAATTTTCATTCAACAGTTCAATTGATAAAATAGTTGCGGAGTGAAAGAGATTGGTTACGGACGGGTTATGGAAGGTTAGTCCTATAACAAATCTCACGTGCGTTATCTATTTTTTTTTTCAAAGCGAATGTATAAAAACTAGGACGCATAAACAAGATTAAATGAGCCGCGACGCGAGAAAACCAACAATGTGGTTGCGCGGCCTGCGCAGACTCAGATCAGCCTGGGCATCCACACAGTCTGGTCAGACTCTCCGCTAAGCGGTTAAAGGGTAGCTAAGGGTCTAAGCTACCTCCATGTGGACAGCAAAGACTCTGATCAGGCTGGGCGGATGCCCAGGCTGATCTGAGTCTGCGCTGGGCGCACAACCACTTTGTTGGTTTTCTCGTGTCGCGGCTCAAATGTAAATGATGGCATTGTACTTTGATTCTACGTCAACCAAATGAGGTCAATTATCATTCATGTCCGATTTAATTTGTCATAAGATCTGGAACTGAGAATAAGAGGCTATTAAATATTCCCATCGCTCCAAGGGGATGACATAAATATTGCCAAGACAATATTGTTTGAACCAACAAAGATAAAGTTTTTTGCCCAAATGCTTACACGAGTAAATATGTCGCTCTGAAGCAGAATAAGTTCTAAAAAGAAAGCTCCTTTGGAGGCAAGGAATACTAAAAATAAAATAGCAGAATAGGTTTCATTAAGTCAGTTCATGATCAGTGTTTTTGCAACATTGGCAACGTCCCGTAGCTCCGGCTTGAGCAGGGCTCTATTTTCAACATGGCTCTAAATGAAACGACAAAAGAATGTGAAATCTACACTCTGATGCTTTACGGAGAGACGCTTGAAAGGCCGCCACACGCCGCTTAAGGTGGTGATAATCACTGATTTGGGACAAAGACAAAAATCTACATAAAATACTCAAAATAACACTGATCTTTCCAAAACTTAGCAGATGCCTTCTTTATGTTGTTTCTCATAATTTAGAAACCCAAAATGCAACATTTGTTAATGTTAAAAAGTGTTTTTCTAAGAGAAGGGTAATTTTCTGCGAATAAATCTGAAAAAATAATATCATTATTGAAAATATACTTAGTGCTCATAGTACCTTGTTGCATAATGGAGAGCGTCCTAGCAATTATTTTTTCAAACTCTTTCACACATTATCAGGCTGAGCAGATGAAGAAAGTTGCAGTCTGTGTCCAAATTTTTTTGTCAAAACACACAGGTGAGACAGGTGATACTATTTTAACAAGGTTGAACAATTTCATCTACACACCACTGATCATGTCAGTAATGTATTATTTATATTGTAGGTGTTAACATAGGTATGTTTGCCTACCCTATATTTAATCTACCCTATATTTAATAAATGCGTCCAGTGTACATTTACTTTGTACATGGTTGAACATTTGAGAAAAAGCTACCGTTTTCATCTGGTCTACGTTACAATTTGAGAAAGAGTTGGAATAAATAATTGCTAGGACGCTCTTCATTATGCAATAATATACCTTCAGCACTACGTAAATTTTCAATAACGATATTATTTTTTCAGATTTATTCGCAGAAAATTACCTTTTGATCTTTCCTTATAAAAACACTTTTTTAAACAGCATGTACGTCTATTTTGAATTCTAAACTGTAAAGAACAACAAGAATAAGAAGTCTGCTAACTTTCAGGGAGATACGTTACTTTTTTATGTTTTATGCAGATTTTTACATTTACCATAAATCACCACCTTAACACCAGCTGCAGGGAAAATAAAATTGAGCCACGACACGAAAACACAACAAAGTGGTTGTGCCCCCAGCGCAAACTCAGATCAGCCTGGGCATCCACTAAGTCTTATTAGACTCTTTGCTAAGCGCTTAAAGGGTAGCTTAGGGTCTCAGCTACCTCCATGCGGACAGGGAAGACTCTGATCAGACCTAGCGGATGCCCAGGCTGATCTGAGTCTGCGCTGGGCGCACAACCACTTTGTTGGTTTTGTTGCGTCGCAGCTCAAATAAGTAGTTCTGAAACGTCAGATCTTTTGAAAACAAGAAATACATCAAATAAATGACAAAAGCAGACTCGGTTTCATTAGGGCCCTATAATAATTACCTTGTCCGTCCGGCAGGATTTTGTGTCCGCTCTGTAATTATGAAACGGTCTTAGATATTCCAACGAAACTAGGTACGAAAATAAGGCATCATTAGACAATGTACAGAGAACAAAAACTGTATCTCTACCTACATTTTTACGATATTATATTCCTTTGTCATTTCTAGTATGAGAATCGTGTCCGCTCCATAAACTCTGACGCCGTACAATATATTTTCATGGAACTTGGTACAAATATAAAAATCATCAGACTATGTACAGGGATCAAGAGCTGTAACTCCACCTACATAAATTACAGAATTATGCCCCTTTGTAATTTTTAGTATTGAAATCATGTCCGCTCTAGAACTTTAAAACCCTAAAAGATATTTTCATGAAACTTTATAAAATATATAGTATCATCAGGCAATGTGCAGAGATTAAGAACCGTAAGTCCATCTACATTTTTACAGAATTGTGCACTTTTGCTTTTGTAATTTTTCAGTATAGAAATCATGTTTGCTCCATCACTTTGAAACCGTCAAAGATATTTTCATGACATTTTGTTCAAATATAAAGCATCATCAGACAATGTCCAGAGAATAAGATTAAGATGAAACTTTGTAAAAATATAAATATGCTCTATAAAAGGGTTATCCTTTGGAAGCGAGGATCACACCAAAGAACTGAAAACTGTCGAGTGTACAAGTTTTCTGGGCCAGACTAGCTAGTTTCGGCCAATTAGGCCTCATCAGTGACCCTCAAATATTTTTAAAGTTCTACAATGGAATCAATGATCCCAAAGGACTAGAAAATAAAATCTACACTATGATGAAGGGCAGGGAGACTTTTTACGGTGACCACACAGTCCCAATCACCAGCTGTAGTGAAGTTCAATATGTTCTATAAAGTTCTTTCTATGTTATAAAGCATCATCAGACAATGTCCAGAGAATAAGTTTAAGATGAAACTTTGTAAAATATAAAGCATCATCAAATCATGTGCAGAAAATAACAATAAATCCACCTGCAGTATTTTTTTTACAGAATTAATTATGACCCGTTGTAATTGTCTTTATAGAAATTATAGTGTCTGCTCTATAGCTTTAAACCGTTCAAATTGTGCAAGTGCTTTTAATCAGACAATGTCATTTTGTCAGCCCATTGTAATTAGATATTGTACTTTATTTATATTTATGTTTGACCAAAGAGCATCACTAATTATGTTTACTAGGCAGGAAAGTGAGCTACTCTAAGTAGTATCTTCTGATAGTTTTGGTAATCTCTAAGACGAAAGGGCCTTATGACATTAAGGCACATCTAAGCGTTCATGAATATGCAGATCGATATGAATCAACTCTTGTCGTTATATACAGGTTCCCGTAATATAAAAAATTTAGCCGCGACACGACAAAACCAACAAAGTGGGTTTGCGCCCAGTGAAATACGCCCAGCCTAGGTAGCCACTCAGTCTGATAAGAGTTCTTGCTTTGCGCTTAAAGGTTAGCTAAAGGCCTAGGCTACTTTCATTCCGTTAGCGGAGCCTCTGATCAGACTGGGCGAATGCCCAGGCTGATATGAGTCTTAGCTGAACGCATCATTTTTTATATCACTTTTTTCGTTTTGTCGTATTGCGGCTCAAATAGTGTTGATGCTAACAGTGACAACAAAAAATCATCAGTCTGTGCATCTGCGCAGACAGACCTAGATTTTCACTGGTTGCAAAGAGAGTTTTAATTTAGTTTATCTAAATCAGTGTTTACTGTATATTCCTGCTTGAAAATTTGATTATCTCTAATTCTAAATAAAATTGAATCGGACAGGAGTAGTCAGTGATCTAATAAGTTTGGTATAAACTACAACCTTGGTTCCTGCGCATTTACATACTGGTAACAATGAACTGATTTATATGTCCATGATTTTGCCCTGACATAGTTGGATGGTTGTTTTGGATTTAACTGCTGTTTGATTTGGTTGGTTGGTTGTATTTGGTTAAACGGCTCTTGGAGACAGTATTTCAGTCAATATCGAGCCGTCTCTCAGAGAGAGGGAGACAGAAAAGAGAGATGAAAGGAGAGAGAAAGTGTCCAAACAACACCAACCCGCACATACTGCAAGAACAGTAGGCCCTTGCCCAACTATTAGCCAAATAAGTAGGATGCCCCGGTACTGAAAGTTACCCAGTACCAGCCCCCCTACCACGACCACCCCCTATTTCAGTCTATATCCCAGCTGTCTCCCAGAGACGGGAAAAAGCAAAGAAATATGACAGGCGAGGGAAAAAATATCCAAACAGTTCCCACCTGCACCTACTGCGAGTACAGTAGGCCCTGATCCCACTATTATCTAAATTGGTAGGAAGCCGCGGCACTGAATGTATCCCAGCGAGAATCAACAAAAACAGGGTCCGAGGTTATAAAACTTGAGTATAATCTCAAACTCAAAATAAAGCACACTGATTGGCTGCTTCCGAGCATGTGCTCGGACGCAGCCAATCAGTGTGCTTTATTTTGAGTTTGAGAATGTACTCAAGTTTTTGTAAGAGTACAAGCATATAAAGATATAAAACGACAATGATGGCATTTATCCCAGCTGTCGTATTGTATTTATTTTCGAAGTTTTATGAACTTAATTTCAAAATTTTACTTTCAAATTTTAGTTAAGAACTTTGTCCCATTTGGTAGAGTGCTAGATGACATCCATAGCTAAGGCACCAGAAGCCAAACGATTAAATACAGTCAATACAGCGCATTGAATGATCAGTAAAGTAACTAAGTATAGAATTAAACGTGCATTGAATTTTACCATGTGTCATATTTGATATACATGTAAAATGATGCGATTGGTTAAAGCCACAGAGTAACCTTGAAATAGTCAGCTGTCTGATCAAGTTTTTAAAGCGACTTTGGCTGGCGCCTGACACCCGTTCCGAGACGTCTTGGGTCGGCTCATCGTGACACAGACGGCTGGTCCCTGACACCCATTCCGGTACGTCTTCGGTCGGGCCTATCATGGCTTAACTGGTAGGTTTCTTCTGCTCCAGAATTTCAGTGTTGCTATTTCTGTGAGTCCTTATGAGTTTTAATTTTGATTTCTATGTTCCAGAGATATTACACTCCATAGTTAGGAATCTTCAACGCCAACTGAATAGCTGTCTAATGAACCAAAGCAGGACCAAGGGCTCGCCCGCACGACGGTTAAGCCCCCCCCCCCCCATTATTTCATGGCTGGCTGTCCTAGGGCGGCACTTCTGTTTTGGTTCTTCTTAGTTGTTTCATGTGTTGTTTGCCGCTTTGACTGTTTTGATATATGGTTAGTAATGTTAAGGCTAGCCCTGGCCTTAAAATATTGAAACTAGGTAAAAGTAAAAAGTATGCAAAGACCAGGAACTGAAACAATCAAAATCCAAATCCAGCCCTCAAACCATAGCTGGAAACAACTAAGATTACAAATAATCAAGATACAGAGAACATATGGCCAACCGAGTGAGCAGCTTGTTCCCAAAAGGTGGCCACTCAGCAACCCAAACCGAACCAAAAATAATAAGAACATACATAAGGTAAAACATCACAAAAACTCTGACACCAAAAACAGGCAACAGAGAACCACAACAGAACTACCGCCTTGGAACGGTCAGTAATGAATTACTGGGGGGCTTAAATCGATTTTACAGGCCCGACCTCACCCTCAGTTTCTGAAGTGGTACAAAACATTTAGTCTGTTGTTCGGTTCGCATGATAACCCTCTAACTCGTCAATGAATCATCACGGTAAACACATAAATCAAATTTTAACACCATGAAGAAGCAAAGACGAGGACTCAACAGATACAACGGGCCGTCTGACAGGTGGAGATCCCTGGCCTGCCAAACAACCCCACTGGAAATCTGAAGCAAAAGAAGGTCACCAGTTGAGCCCCGGTGGACCAAGCAACAGACAAAAAGGCTCCGGTCCCAACCAACTAAAATATATAGCTTTAGGTCGGGGCCATCATAGAGTCTGACGCCCGATCCCCCGGTGTGCAATTAAAGAGTGCAGCAAAGTTATCAACCGTGATTGGGTTAATCACTAAGCATGCAGACTGTCGCATAACATTTAAATTATAGCCAATACGTTTGTGACGTATTATTATTTTTCGGAATTGATCAGAAAAATCAGTCCTACCCTTAATCTTTTTGAATTTGTATACTAAGTCACCATAAAATTCTGGTTCCGATAGGCCTTGGTGTAAAAGAAATTTTAATCCGACATCAAATTTTGAAACCAATTCATGGTGTCATTAAACCTAGATATTTAATGTGTTACGTATAATTTGTTCTTATTGTCAGGGTTGATGCTTTTTGTAAGACTGTTGTGTGGGCGGTGAATGTTTTATCAGGTTGAACAACTAAGTATCTGATGAACCAAGGCATCTAACAAATGGCGATGTTTGGTCGACCACAAACCGGTTAAGTCCCCCCCACCAGCGATTTTATTACTGGCCGTCCCAAGGCGGCATTTCTGTTTTGGTTCTTCTTGGTTGTTTTATGTGTTGTTAGTTGCTATGTCTAGATTGATATATTGTTTGTGATTTCATGCTAGCCCGTCGACCACCTACATGGGAAATGGCTGTTCACATGGCTGCCGCTGGTGTTGTCTTTGGTGGTGACTAATTTTGTGTTGTCTCTTTCCCACATGGTGTCTTGGGTTGGATCTGGGATTAAATCGTGTTAGTTTCTAAGTATTTTCCTCCTTACTTTTCTGCCCGGAAGCATGTATCTGCTGGACAGAATTTCACCAAGCAATAGCATGACATACCCAATATGATCTTTCCATTGTTTGCATTAGACCACACAACTATTGTAACAAGTGTTGTAACATTCATGTTACCTCGGCATTATGTTTAAGTGAATTACTCAAATATTAACATAAATTGAAAAACGTAATACTAAAATAGTTTGTTTATTACATCTGTGAACACTTAATAGAATCTTTAAATTTAGTCTATGGCCTTCCAGCATTTGGTTATTTTTAATACTTTTGATTGCTTTTTTGTTAACGTAATGTGAATTGTAAGACGTATTTCTTCAAAGTACTGAATTATATTTCTAGACAAAAAGATGAAAGTTTCAAGAAGCCAGTGATAGAAATGATCAGTTTGTAATGTGTATACTTATTGTCTTATTTAGTGTCTGATTTGTCTATTAGGGTCGAGTCGGGTAACTTCGGACAGCGGGTAAATTCGGACAGTGACATTGTTTCCTTTATATGTCAGCTGTTGGGAATAAAACAAAGTTAACTTGGCAAACAGTAAAAATGCCAATGAGACTTACTGTTTGCAATGGTATGTCCGAATTTACCCGTTGTCAGAAGTTACCACACACGTTCCTACAGACAAATTGTTGAGCAAGAAAAATCGCATATTATATATTGTGTGATTGCCGACATTGGCATACGAAATGACATAGAAGGTACAGATAGAATAACCGTCTATTCTTTATTCATGAAATAGTTTTCATTCAAAATAAGACACAATAGATAAAAGATTTGTTTCAAAGTTCTGAGCCTAAAAGGACTGTCTGCGGTAACAATATTCTCAGAGATGGAATACAGAGAGAGAGAGAGAGAGAGAGAGATGTCCCTGTAAGCGTATTTGCAGACAAAGAAATGACATAGTTTTTTCCCCTGAAAATGTACTCATTTACTACAATTTATGAATCATGCTAGCTAGTTTCGTCTACTGAATCCTTGTCAGCTACCCCCATAACTAATCCAACAATGAAAGCCAGAGGTTGTAATAGAAGAGCTGGCAATGTGAGAATGTATATAAAAGAGCCATGTCATGTGACTTCCGACAATGTGGAAAATAGGTCATGATATGTCATGATATGAGGCCTAGCTGCTGACTCTATCGCTTGAATCACTTCCATAGAATGCTGATGTGACAAGCAAAGGCTCAAATCAGATTGCACTTACGTGTGCAGTCTGATCAGAGCCTTTGCTTGCCATCACTGTCTTTTTGTTGGAAACCACATGATGTGGCTCAAACGTCCTTTGACTCTATAAACGTGTATGGCAGCGAAAGTGAGCCGAACAGACATCAAGATTATTAATCGATGCCAATAATTCTTAATAAAACTGATTTGTTCTCAAACGTTTGAGTACGGCAATTTTCAAAGCATATTTTCTTCAGTTAGTGAACAGTTGGTCAAATTGCAAATATTTCATACGTATTTCCGACTGCTTCTTTCCACTAACATAAGTCTGTTTTTTTTTGTCTACATTGTTTGTCTATGTATTTTCGCGAATATTTAGGAATTCTGAATACATTTTTAAAATGACTATCATTTACATAATATGTATCCAGGGAGATGAATAGATAAAGAACACAGGATAAACTTTAAAACCGAAATAGAACTCAGTATCCAACAATCGTTTTCTCTTATTTCTAGTTAAGCAACGGGTTGAGTAGAAATTATAGATCAAGTTGAAAGAAAAAATCAGCTTCTAAAACATACGAAAGTCTTCTCAATATTCATCGAAAGCGAAGCTTATAAAACCCAAGTAACACCAGACATTTCCTTTTTGGCGTTATAAATTACATAGAACTTAGCCAAAGTATATAAAGAAGTCCCCTTAGACCTAGTTGAATATGTTGCTTTTATTAGCTTCTCAAGGGAAATGAGTTTTACTGTGCCTCGTCAAGAAATGTGCCTTAAGGTAGTTGGATACTGAATAGAAATATTGGCGGGGCATTCAAACCAATTTACCAGCTAAATAACTCAAACAGCTATAAAACAGTTGGATAAGAAAAAATAATACCGTTTTGTTTTCCTGAAAAACATTTTTTTTTATATCTACATACTTTTTTTCTTCACATTTTCCATTTAATATATCAAAATAGACAACCCCAGTTCTGCACCTGCTGCAAGCACAGCCGGTTCTTGTCCTACTATTTATTTTCCTGTCTTTCAGGCTTTACCATAGAGTAATGCCTATAAATATGCGCAGATGGAATGGCAACTGTGTAGATCTTGATCAGATTGGCCCCTAAGGAGCAGTCTGATCTCGGTTTCCACTGTTTGTACAGACCTATCTACCCGAAAACTTAGGATCTTTAAGGTAGACGTTGTAAGTGTATGTTATAACTGTATATACTCCACAGCTGATCGATTTCATCATGAACAATAAACAGAGTTATTAAGTATCCACCGACTTTAAAAGCTAGAACTTACCGTTATACAACTTGTGAGAAACATTTTTGCATCGGTTTCACAGTGTTAACATGCCGTCGTCTGCTTCTTTGTTAAGGCAGTTGCTCAACTGCCTTTTATTCAAGAGTGTTCCTTTAAGGAAAGGTGTCAGTAATTCAAAGCCACCAAGCGACAGTTTCTGGGCTGCGACACGACAAAACTGTTTGGGCAGATGCCCAGGCTGATCTGAGTCTTTGATGGGCACACAGGCCACTTTGTTGGTTTTGTGTCGCGGCAGTCATGTTCGAAACAACGACAATCCTTCCGTTCGGGTAAAGATGGCGCCGCTGAGTAAATCGCGAAGAAAGGGACGGAACTAACGAAAAGAAAGCGAAATTTTGTACAATTGGTGCAATAGTGTTCAAAAGGACATTTTTTGAGGGGGGAGGGGGTGGGGAGGGGGGGGGGGGGCGAGTATTTGAGATATGGTATTGACTAGAGTATGTGTTTTGTCATGCTTTGGAAACCAAATCCATCCCAAATGTCCAATGTTGATATGTTACATCCATGGGTCTTTTGGCATGCATGAATCATTCATTAGTCTGCCATCACTGTTTAATAGGCCGAAATCTGTTCTGTTTACGTTCTTACCTTATCGCACTGAATGTCACAATCGTAATCCATTCCGACTATCTCTTGAAAAAATTAGCCGCGACAAGAGAAAACCAACAAATTGGCAAATGAAGACTACGATCAGTCTGCGCAGCTGCCCAGTCTGATCGGAATCCTCGCTGTGCACTTTTAGGATAGCTAAACATCTATGCTTGCCCAGGCTGATCTGAGCCTTCACTTGGCGCACATGCCACTTTTTTTAATTTGTCGTGTCGCGGCTCAAATAACCAAAAAGTTTTTTTTTTTCTGTCACGCACACCCAATATGCCTGAATATTTTGAAAACAGCTCTAAGTCTTGTCAAATATGTAAAATAAACCTTCGAATTTTGGCACGATTTTATATGCTGTAAGTCCGCTCTAAGCTAGGATATATGGATAACAAAAACCATATTTAAGGACTGTTTTAAAACATCCACTGAAAACCACCAGTTGCTGAACAGCTTCAACAAAGGAACAACTGTTATAGTATAAGAATAAGCTACCTATACTCTTCTTATCATCATTTATGATGATAATTTATTGTTTTTCTTCCAGCATCTATAACATAAATTGCAATAAGGTTGTACATGTATTCGTGCATTGTGAAGCAAAAACAGTTTTATTGCGCTGCGTACCAACGCAGTGCTATTTGTGATGAGTTTGGGAAGGCGTTGGGTGTAGATTTGTTTAATTGATTATTGCTATAAGCGACTTAAGAAGTGAACTTTCATGCATATTTTATCACTAAAATTTCGATTATCACATCAAATTATCTGAAACACAACATTAAAATATCTTTTTTCGCTCGATATTATTTTTTATTTTTTATATTTCGGGATAAAAACATGAAACTATTTTTCTGTCCTAAATGTCGAAAGGAATATCGGCTTTGATAAACGCATTGTATTGTTGCAAATAAGTCATCTATACGACTTTTTCATTTTTTTTTTGCACTGTAAGTGTTCAATCCAGTTAACGTTTAGCATTCACGTATTGGGTAAATTAATAATTGTTGAGCGAGAAAGAAAAGTTTAATAGCATTATACATATCGTCTTTAACTATATTATCCTTTCGATTTTTCCAGGCGGTCTCTTTTCATATATGACCTACAAGATTTGAGGTCGTCGACACGCGAAGAAGACCGCGCGATGGAACTCAGCTATTGCGTAACTGCCTCTATTTTTAGAATCGGTTTATCTATATCATTACCGTTGATAGATCTGATATTAGGGCATGAACAGGAAACGTACATTTCATTTATATATCCATCCGTGGTTGATCTAGTCTCATTTTACGGAGCTAATCACCATTTTGGCACTTTAATAACTATTTTGTTGCTTTGTTTTAATTACATAATGATTATAATATATTGATTTAAACATTTCTAAACAGCGACAGAAACAGTAGGACATAGTTTGAATTCTGGAATGGAATGGAGTGGAAAAGATAGTATAATCTACATTCCATTGACTACAAGCAACCCAGTGGGCATATTGCGTCGGAAATACGTCTTATTGACGTTAATGTGACGTCATCACGTCATTTCGACGTCATGTGCCTACTGGGAATATGCTGGGGAAATTGGCTCCGTGAAACAGAAAGGGGCGCATCTCCTGTTAATATTACGACACGGGATAAATTCTTTCTGCTGAATTGATCCGAACCCCACCCCCAGATATATGTCCTATTATCATGATCATGATTTTACGGCTCAATTTCAATTACATATTATTGTGAGAACGGGGTGGAAAACTGTAACCTCGGAACCCTGATTTTGTATCATTCTGAATAGCACACAATACTCATATCGGGGTGTATGCCATATGAAGAGATAGATAGAATAGCAATGATTGACAGACTGAAACATCTAATAGCCTAGGCTTACGGACAGAACCATTAAGAGAAAGTGAGAAAGTCAAATGAAGGAATATAGTAATGACCTGGTTCGAAACCTTCTTTTTTAAATGAAAATTAATGGGCGAAGAAATAGTGATTCTGATGAAATCCCTAAGAGGAAAGCTCGAGCTCTTTTTCAAACTAAATAGGTGTCATGCAAGACTTGCCAAGCATGAGACTTGAGATTTCCTTGTCTCCATATAAACCCAATCATAGATCCTGGGGCACTTCTGTCCTAGTTATTATAGTCATTATGGAACTTTAAATCGGGGAAAATTCCGAAGATGTACTCGAAACTTCAGGAATGCAAAGTTTTTGAAAGTAAAACTCAAGTCAAATAGTCTTTGTCTTATAATCAAAGAACCATTATGAGAACCTTAATACAAGACTTTGAAATATTTTTTAAAACTCAGATTTGCTAAAATTTTCTGGTTTACAGTACTTTCATGATAGCTGTGTCATGCATAAAATGTGCTAATTGTGAATGGGTACTCATTCAGGGGAAGCAACTCATGCCAGTTTCATTCTTTGCCTCCCTTCACAGTGGAGATCAGCTGAAGAACTTACCCCTTGAGGAGCATTTTCTTTTTCTTTTAACAGTAGACTCCTTTTGGCAGGCTACATTATCCAGGAAAACAATCAAGAAGTCACACAAATTGTTGCCCTTTGTAAAAAGATGAAAAAAAAAGAGGAAAAACAATCGCAAAACATAAAGGTATACACATGACCGAGATCAATTCAAAAACATACTTAGGTATTTTACTATCATATAAAGTTTTGCATGGGCCTTTAAACTAGGTAGTCTTCATCAGAAAATTCACACGTTATCATTCTATTAATCTTAATGCCCACTCACCAAATTAAATATATAAATAAATAAATAAAAGTTTTAGAGTCACAGAACAAACAATGTTTTGCAAAAACGTCATATGACTCACACACAAAATCCTAACTTGACATTTTTTTAGATTATTTTGAGTACAGTTTATTGGACATCTTCAAGCTGAATCTAACATAGAAAAAAAGGTTGTAAAATTCTGTTATACGTCACAACACTTTGAGGTTTTTCTACATAAAACACACAAGTAAAACAGTAAATCCAATGTAAATGTCCTTTAACTTAAAAGTAAATGTAGGGTCCCTTTCTTAAACTCGGTGCTATTCATATCAAGCTTAACCAAGTTTTTTTTTTGCTCTATAAATAAAACTGGTAGAAATAGTTTAACTTAAGTTTTTGAAACTGTGAAATTAACTGTGACCGTGCAGAAATTTTGTCCATATGTATATATGGCCTTATTTTATGCTGTGTTGTTCCAAATTACAATACTAATCACAATCCAGCATTACGTGTCATTTTTTAATGATTTAAGAATATATATTATCGCTACTTTAATTCATTGATACCTCGATACAGTATTTTAAACAAAGTTACTAAAAGATGGATAATCAAGTCTTAAATATCGTTTTCCGCAGCGCTTCCGCCTTTGCTCTATACTACAGCAACGTTTTACTTGTTTTCAGATGTACATGCCCTAAATGAGGACAGAAAAATAAATTATGATGAGTCAACACATGAAAGGTTATATCATTTTGGTTATATTAAATTGTGCATCAGTTTCTATACTTAACTGGAAATATGAGGCACCAGTATGATGCAGTCATTTTGATTGTAGACTTGTTTCTACGACGATCTAAACGGTTGTATAATGTAATTATACAGTTCTTGATTTCCTATCGTAAAGTCTGGGTTTCTTATGAAAATTATTCTTCAGAATCGCCAATACTTATTTAGTCTGACCAAGCCAGGACAATCGATTGTTTATACATTGGCAAACAGTTGAAAAACCATAGGGACTTTCAAAGGATATATGTAAAGTCTGTTAAATAGGATTAGAATCTGATAAATATTTACAAAACCAATGATTGCTCTAAGAGTCTATTTATCTGTATTTAGGAAAACTATAGACGAAATTACCCATGGAGAGGCCATGATCACATACCACAGCCCGCCCAAGGGACCAGATGTCCGACATGTTAATATGTTAATACAGCAAAAAGGGCATTTACTGCCCTAGAGTGCCTATAAGAAATAATACTGCATTTTTATTAGACTGATTTCTGTTTTGCTTTACAAACTTTAATTTGCTTTATTTTGCTCTGAAATTGATTAAATTTGCTCATGAAACGGCAACAGCAAATCCAAATTGTTCGGGTTAAATGGTACGATTCAGAAAAAAGAGTATTAAACACGAAAATGTTCATTAAAAATCAGAAGTGCTTAATAGCTTCACACAGTTTGCTTTATTTTGCTCTGAAATTGATTAAATTTGCTCATGAAACGGCAACATCAAATCCAAATTGTTCGGGTTAAATGGTGCGATTCAGAAAAAAGAGTATTAAACATGAAAATGTCCATTAAAATCAGAAGTGCTTAATAGCTTCACACACGGTCACGGAACCTCTCTCATTCACCTGAACCCGACATTGCTACTAAAATATTTTTATCACAGCTATCTCATTTAGGTCAGATTCGGCAAATAGCATTTCCTCTTCCGTTCAAGTATCTTACGTGTACCACTATGTTTTCCCATATGGAGTCTTAGCTTAATATTTGCATCATGAAATACATGCACTATAAGATATAATACCCTTCTGTTAACGTGTTAATTGAACTTATACACTAATTTCATGAAACAAAAGTTGTTAACCAATATTTCAGCCAAAGACAGACACTATAGCATTTGCGTCTTAATCAAAGTGTACATACCTTGTAATTTATTATTGACCGTTCCAAGGTTGTGCATCTGTTGTGGTTTGTCGATGTGTCAGCTTATATGTAGTCTTCTAACATTCGGTTTGCTTTGTATGATGTTATTCTGCTGTAGGTTTCTACACAGAAAATAGGTAAAATGTCTTATATATCTATGTTTGGTTTATTCTAACTTTTTGGATCCAGTAACCCCCCCCCCCCCCCAGTAATCTTTTGCTGACCGTTCCAAGGCGGTACTTCTGTTGTGGTTCCTTGATGTTACATTGTGCTATGTTCGCTTGTCTATGTTCTTTGACGGTTTCGTCACCTGTTTTGCTACCCAATCTGCCTTTCGTTTTGTTTTGTAAGTTAAAAATGAAATAGATTAAAATAGATGTTGATGCTTTTTTGATTAGGGTAGCTGAATGACCACCTGTTTGGGAAAGAGCTGCTCATTCGGTTTACCGTGCGTGTCTTTCGTGAACTTGTGTCGATTTTTCCGTGTGTGTGCTTCTTTCCCTATTGATTTTGAGAGCGGGTTGTGGGATTGGATTGTATTAATTCCTGATCATTGCTTATCTTTTCACTTTACCTGGGAAAGAGCTTTTCATGTTACTATCCGCTAGTGTTTTCTTACTTCTGGTGTTGTTGCTTCCTGTAACTACTTCCCATTTGCCATCGTGGACGGGATGTTGAATTTCATTGCATTAGGTTCTGCTTGTTGCTCTTGCTCATGGGGTGGTTGCGGTCAGGCGATGGTGCTGGGTAGGCGTCCTACTAATTTGAATAATAGCAGGGCTAGGGCCTACTGTGCTTGCAGTAGATGTGGATGGGGTTATTTGGATATTTTTCTTTCGCCTATTATACCTCTGTTCTTTCTCCCTCTCTTTGGGAAATATAGACTGGAATACTGTCTCAAAGAGCCGTTTAACCCAAAGCCATCAATCGACCAACCAATGTACACTACGAGACGTTTGCGATCATGATTTTTACAACTTGTCTTAACTTCAACACAATAAAATGTGTTATTTGTACGATTATCGAGTTGGAAATGTAATTTATAATGGTCATGCGTTTGTCCAAATAATCATTCCTCATCGAAAATATGCGTATATTGATCTATCTTCTGGTGTATATTGTAATTTTCTTGTTTCGAAAAGGAGCGTAATATACGAAAAATCGAGTGGTTAGATTTATATATGTCTTGTTTTAAGAAAGCAAAATATCCTAACTCTTAAAAAAAACACATATGTTCGAATAATAATAAAAAGTACGCTTTAATTTGCTTGAAAATGTCGAATTTCAACGCTGCACTTACTTAAACAAAATTAGATATGAAGAAACCCAGGAATGACCAAACTCACAAAACACAATTCACCCAGAAGAAGAAGCAGAATGTTGAACGAAGTATATTTGCGGTAACGGCAACATTCGGTTCAGCCTTGGAAGCAGCTCTACAGGGGTATCAATGTTTACATGTTTTTGTTTCCTTCTTACGAATTTCAAAACAACCAGTCATTTTTGCAACCTAACGGATAGCGCATATTGAGTGTGGTCTATGATATAGTACTATCAAGTACAATACATACACATTTTTAAGCTTGCATCATCAATCAGGGTAAAGTGGTTTTGTGTTTTTGTTTTCTATTATCTAAAACGCAATTGTTTATTGGAATTCACTTGTCGAATCACTCTACTGCATTAAGCTTATCAGTATGAGATTCGATAAATTACTAGTTGCGAAACTTAAATTGTATGTTGCACAAGATAAATTATATGTTTTCTCATCCGATGAAATGGAGTATTGTTGATGATAACAGTTATTGATTCGAGAATTTCTGTCAAGAATTTAATAATCCACTATCTTTATCACAACAGAATTGAGCCGCGACACGACAAAACCAACAAGAGGGCCATGAGGCCCTGAATCGCTCACCTGAACAACTGGCAAACTGACTTTTTCTTATGTCTGAAATTGTCAAAATATGAGTCTTGGGTCAAAAGTCAAAGAATGACCACGACCTTTTGTACTCATAAATCTACCTGTACTCTTTAAGACAACCATATACATGTATACCATTTTAGGCCAAAATCTTCAAAACTTTCGATGAATCTTATGTTCTAGCATTTTCCCATATTTGACCATGCCCCAAAACAGATCAAGGTAAACCCAAGGTTATCATTTGAACAGTCTTGGTAGTAGTACTCTAGTACTCCATGCCACTTACCAACTTTCAAGGTCATAGGTGTATTGGTTTTGGAAAAGAAGAATATTAAAGGTTTATACCATAAATGGGTAAGGCGACCTAGACCATTTGAACAAATTTTAGTTCAGTCAGCCCCTGGAGGCTCTATATGAGATGTGTTTACAATTGTCCCTTTGCCCTTAGAGGAAATGTTTGAAAATGTCAAAATATGAGAAATCTAGGTCAAAGGTCAAAGAATGACCTTGACTTCTTGTACTCATAATTCTTCATGACCTCATTAAGACGACTGCAAATACCAATTTTAAGGCCAAAATCTTCAAAACTTCCCATGAGATCTTATGTTATAGCATTTTCCCATATTTGACCTTGCTGTAAAAAGGGTCACGGTCAACCCAAGGTCATAATTTGAATAATCATGATAGTACTGGAGCACACAATGCTACATACCAAGTTTCAAGGCCATCTCTGAAGAAGAAGATTTTTACCATATACGGGCATGGCGGCCATGTTGATCATGTGATCCAGACCATTTGAAGAAATTTTCATTCCCTCAACCCCTGAAGGGCCTATATAATATTTGGTTACAATTGGCTCAGTAGCTTTTAAGAAGAAGTTAACTATAAGAATTCAGGGTCAAAGGTCAAAGAACGACCTTGTATTCATGACTCTTCATGTACTCATTAAGATGACTGTATTTATCATTTTTTAGGCCTTAATATTCAAAACTTTCCATGAAATCTTATGTTCTAGCATTTTCCCATATTTGACCTTGCCGTAAAAAATGGTCAGGGTCAACCCAAGGTCATCATTTGAAAAAATCTTGATAGTACTCGAATACCTGATGCTACATACCAAGTTTCAATTCAATCAGTCAGTCGGTTCTTGAGAAGAAGTTTTTTTTTAAAGTTTTACCATATATGGAGATGGCAGCCATGTTGGTCATGTGACTTGGACCGTTTGAACAAATTTTCATTCCCTTAACCCCTGGAGGCTCTAGATGAAATTTTAATTACAACTGGCCAAGTGGTTTTTGAGGAGGTCGTTTGAAATTTTCAAAATATGAGAGTTCTGGGTCAAAGGTCAAAGAATGTACCCACAAATCTTCATGTACTCATTAAGATGACTGCATATGCCAATTTTTAGGCCTTAGTCTTCAAAACTTTCCATGAAATCTTATGTTGTAGCATTTTCGAATATTTGACCTTGCCGTAAAAAAGGTCAAGGTCAACGCAAGGTAATAATTTGAACCATCTTGATTGTACTCTAGTACCCCATGCTACATACCAAGTTTCAAGGCCATCAGTTAATTTGTTCTGGTCAAGAAGATTTTTAAAGGGTTTTACAATATATGGGCCTGGCGGCCGTGTTGGTCATGTGACATGGACAGTATGAATAAATATTTGTTCTCTCAACCCCTGTAGGCTCTATATGGAATTTGGTTTCAATTGGCCCAGTGACTTTTGAGGAGATTGTTTGAAATTGTCAAAATATCAGAGTTCTAGGTCAAAGGTCAAAGAATGACCTTGACCTCTTGTACTCATAAATCATCGTGTACTCCTTAAGATGACTGTAGATACCAATTTTTAGCCCAAAATCTTCAGTAGTTTCCAAGATATCTTATGTTCTAGCATTTTGCCATATAAAACCACAATGAAGCAAGTTTGACCTTACCGTAAATAAGGTCAAGGTCAACCCAAGGTCATAATTTGAACAATCTTGGTGGTACTTGCGTACCCAATACTACATACCAAGTTTCAAGGCGATCGGCCTATTGGTTCAGGAGAAGAAGATTTTTTTTAGGTTTTTACCATATATGGTCATGGCGGCCATGTTGGTCATGTGACCAGGACCGTTTGAACAACTTTTCGTTCCTAAGGCCCCAGTAGGCTACATATGAGATTTGGTTACAATCGGCCGAGCTGTTTCAGAGGAGAAGTCATTTGAAAGTGTGGACGGACGACGGACGGACGGACGGACGGACGGACGGACGACGGAGCCTGCCTATACTATAAGCTCCCCCGGAGCCTCTGGCTCAGGTGAGCTAAAAATGTGGTTGTGCGCCCAGCGCAGACTCTGATCAGCCTGGGCATCTGCCCAGTTTGATCAGACTCTTCGTAAAAGACTCTAAGAGTAGCTAAGGGACTAAGCTTCCTCCATGCGGACAGCGAAGAGTCTGATCAGACTGGGCGGATGCCCATGCTGATCTGAGTCTGCGATGGGCACACAACCACTTTGTTGGTTTTCTCGTGTCGCGGCTCGGATAATGTTATGTACTAGTTTGACAAAAATATGTATTGTGATGGACGTCGGTGCAATCTATTTCATTTTCAAAATATAAACTGAACAAAATTGAAAACGCTAAACCTAAATTGTCTTCAGAGTTCTTGTTTTATGGAGCTAGACAGATTAATGAAGATGAGGGCATATACAAGTTACATGCATGTGTAATCGCTAGCTGTAATTGCCGTTTCAGATGAAACAAATGAGCTAAGAGAAAACCAACAAAGTGGTTGTGCGCAAAGTGCAAACTCAGATCAGCCTGGGCATCCGCCCAGTCTGATCAGAGTCGTCGCTTTGCACTTAAAAGGTAGCTAAGGGTCTAAGCTAGCTCAATGCGGACAGCAAATACTTTGATAAGACTGGACGGATGTCCAGGCTGATCTAAGTCTGCGCTGGGCAAACAACCACTTTGCTGGTTTTTTCGTATCGCGGCTCAAATACAGTTTGAAGACGCATTTTCATACGCAGGGTTGAAAAACAGGACGTATTATGTTTTGGTGCAGGTTTCGTCCGTTTGTTAGTCAGTTGTTAACTTCTCGTTTCCGGATACCCAGGATGCCCAGGCTGATCTGAGTTTGCACTGGGTGGACATCCACTTTGTTGGTTTTCTCGTGTTGCAGCTCAATTTTGCAGTCTAAGAAGAGCTATACAGCCCCATCATTTCTCTTTTATTATTCTTCATATATGAAGCAATAGATTTTTAATTACAAGTTGTCCATGTTGGTGCTTTCAATTACCTTTTGTGTGTGTAGTGCTCTAAGTGGGTAGCTGAACAACCACCTGTCTGGGAAAGAGCTGATCTTTCGCTTTACCGTGAACTGCTGTCAGTTTATATAATTGAGCCGCGACACGACAAAACCAACAATGTGGTTGTGCGTCCAGCGCAGATTAATATCAGCCTGGGCATCCGCCCAGTCTGATCAGAGTCTTCGCTTTCCGCATGGAGGTATCATAAACCCTTAGCTACCCTTTGAGCACTTAATGAAGAGTCCGATCAAACTGGGCAGATGCCCAGGCTGGTCTGAGCCTGCGCTGGTCGCACAACCACATTGTTGGTTTTGTCGTGTCGTGGCTGATATACACATGTATACACTTCTTCCCCTTTCAGGTTTGAGGACAGGAAATGGGATCTGCTTGTATTTGTTCATGATCATTGTCTATTTTTTTTACTTGAAATATCCCGCTGTTCAGACATCTTGCGGTTAATGCTTTAGAAGCGATGATGAGTTCTATTTCTTATTTAGAAGCACTCGGCTATGTTTAGATCAATGTCATTAATTCTTAAATTGCATGTTGCACACAGAAAATAACAACTATCACTTCCGATAAGCAGAACAACTTTCGTGCTAACGATTTTAATGTTTCAATGCTAACACTTAGAGCATTATTTTGCTTGACCTAGTTATGATTTTTCTCTCATTTTCTGTCAAATCTTTCTGCAACACAATTTGTTATGCAATATTCTGTGCAAAATACTACAGCATACGTATGATACGTCATTGATTTTATGTATACACCTAATTACAAGTCAAGCTGCACCACATATTAGGGTTGTAACATTGTGAAAACTTACAAGCTGATAATTTTTTCATCAGGAAAAAGCGCATACAGGGTGTTAAGAAAGTTCGTAGACATTATTTAAACTTACACTGAAGTCTTAATACTGCTATGATTTTCGCAAACCTTTGTAAGTGTGATATAGGAAGCACTACCATTGATATGCAACACATAAATTCTTTTTTGATTTCAAAATGACGAGAAAATCTGAATTGCCATGGACATACCCTCTACAGGACTGACAATGGTGAATGCAAAATTTTGATTTGCATCAGAGTTTGGCATCTTAAGAGCTTGGTTTTTCAAAACTCATTGAAATATTTAAGATTTTAAAGTACTGGTATTGCAGGGAATAGTTTCGTGATTTTTTCATTTAGTTAATATTGTTTTTCATCGGTTTACTATGAAATTTCTGACAAAATCAAAAGGGTACCCCAATTTTCAACTGAAACGTTAAATTTTAGGGGGTAGGGATAAAATCTATATCAGTATTTGTAAACAAAGAGGCATTTTGCAAATTTCTTTTTGTCCCTTGTTATTAGATTTGTTCTCGCATCGAGCATAAACATTTGATCCGATTTTTTCTTTTCATATTGTTTTGCAAAATCAGTCTTAACTAACAACTCTTTAGATTTATCTTCAAATTCATTTTTGTTGAATTTTGCACTAAAGCCTTGCTGTTTTGAAACAAATTAGGTAAGAATATGAAATAATTTAGGAAACTCTTGACATACTGTATACTGGGGTAAAAGCCCCTGGAATTAAGAAATGTTCTTGTCATTTAGATGCATTATTGTCGTAGAAATGCTATTTTACAAACACATTTGCATAATTTGACTTTTTGTCGGTAAAATTTCAAATACATAACAATTTTCAGATACATCATAAATATTTCGAAATTTTATTCTTGTCTCCCATATCTCTAGTACCCACACCATGATATAAATGATTTTATGTCAACTTTTGATTTCAAGTTTTCTTTCAGATGTTAATTCATTACCCCCACCCCCTTGGCAAACTATTAATGCCTAATCTGCTTTTTCACGTCAGTGAATCATCTGTCAAAATATGCATGTTGTCTACGATTCTTTACAAACTGTAGCTAATAAAATATTGTTTGGCTTAGTCTCTATCATTTCAGTTAGTTTGAAAATGATGATTCACTGAAGGATACAAATAAATAACCGTTTAATATGCCGCATCTTTGTACGTAAAATCCATAATAAATAGCAGACCACTTTGACACCTTGGGTATGAACTGCTAATTTTATAACGGTTAAGTACAGTTGTAAAAGATGTTACATTGTGGATCTTTTAATATTGAATAGTTCTTGAAACCTGTAAAGTTTTAAGATTTAATGAATGTAACTTCTGAGGTTATAAGCAATATTGTAATGTCTTCGAACTTTCTTAACACCCTGTACAACCCGAAATAGATTGCGTGATGGTTAGTATATCTGAAATACAAAATCGTAAATTTACAGAAGCGCTCTCATTGGCAGTTACAGGTACAGGTACTGCGTTTGACCTTTTGATTGGCCGGCTGACTTTTAGTTATAATAAATTTCTCACTTTCTGGGGCAAGGTACTATTTGAAGTTGATTCAGACCTTGCAGAGGCAAGATGACGGTACTATTTGAAGTTGATTCAGACCTTGCAGAGGCAAGATGATGGTACTATTTGAAGTTGATTCAGATCTTACAGAGGCAAGATGGCGGTACTGTTTGAAGTTTATTCAGACCTTACAGAGGCAAGATGACGGTACTATCTGAAGTTTATTCAGACCTTGCAGAGGCAAGATGACGGTACTATTTGAAGTTGATTCAGACCTTACAGAGGCAAGATGACGGTACTATTTGAAGTTGATTCAGACATTACAGAGGCAAGATGACGGTACTATTTGAAATGTATTCAGACCTTACAGAGGCAAGATGAGGGTACTATTTGAAGTTGATTCAGACCTTACAGAGGCAAGATGTCGGTACTGTTTGAAGTTGATTCAGGAGGCAAGATGGCGGTACTGTTTGAAGTTGATTCAGACCTTGCAGAGGCAAGATGACGTTACTGTTTGAAGTTGATTCAGATCTTGCAGAGGCAAGATGACGGTACTATTTGAAGTTGATTAAGACCTTACAGAGGCAAGATGACGGTACTATTTGAAGTTGATTCAGACTTTGCAGAGGCAAGATTGCGGTACTGTTTGAAGTTGATTCAGACCTTGCAGAGGCAAGATGACGGTACTATTTGAAGTTGATTCAGACCTTGCAGAGGCAAGATGGCGGTACTGTTTGAAGTTGATTCAGACCTTACAGAGGCAAGATGGCGGTACTATTTGAAGTTTATTCAGACCTTGCAGAGGCAAGATGGCGGTACTGTTTGAAGTTTATTCAGACCTTACAGAGGCAAGAGCACCTTGCCCTGTCATACATAATTGAATGGTCTTAAACCAGTTTTACTGAGCTTCAGTCGCCGTCCTATTATTGTTCATCGTGATTCAAATGACATTTAGTTCGGTTCGTTTGGAGATCTTCTAGCTGATCACACTAAACTTATAAATGCAAAATGTAAATATTACTATGATGAAATAAAAAAAACCCTGAAGACTCAAAAGAAATTCAGACACTGGAACACTGGAGCGAACAAAAACTAACAACTGAACTTCGACGAGACTAACCACAGGCAAAAAACATGGTACTTCTATACCTGCATTTAAAGACCACAACGTATTGTCAACCAGTAGTCAATTATCATGAATGTTTTTGGCTATTTAAGGCTTGCGCATCGAGCATCAGTTTGAAACAGTTTAATTCCGTCGTTAAGATTATTTTCCTTCATAAGTGTAATTAGTTGAGCGTAGTAAACATGTCTGCTTGATTTGCAGCTAACAACTACCACACATGACATCAAAGGCAATGCGCGTCAGCAAATGATGCATAAGAACTGATAATGTTTTGAAAAAAAAATGCATAGCATTAGCAAAGTTCAGATCACTGTAACAAATTGCCATTACAGTATGAGGTCGATTACATCAGAAATAAAACATAGTATCACTTGCCATACAGTATTGTGCCTATTGCATCGGAAAGAACTATTTTAAGCAATGTTTCAGTTATGGCTTGTATTGCATTTCGTAATGAAGTGGAGATGTTTTAAAGCTTTGACAAATACGGCTGAGGAACAATTAAATTGTCGTACACTGGTACCGTAGAAGCAATCAAAATCGTAACCTGAGAAACATGGAAGACATTCTTTTCGACTAAAATAAAGCTAAGGAGCACGTAACCAGGTAGCCACAACTGTTCATAACTTGCCATCTTGAATATCCCTTTGTTTTCCTAGCCATTTGTATTTTTGTAACTTTAATCAAATAGATTAATATACCTAAGGGGACCAGCAAAAACTAGCGACACTAACGCTATCAACTGTAGTAAAGTACAGGAATAACTGTAATGACGCCACACAACATTGCCGCCTCATAACGTCCTGGTTTATTAGTCATTCTCAGAACAAATATTTGCCATTTAAGGTATTTGGGTATACCTCTATTTTTTCCGCAAGCTTTACAAAGGGGAAAAAAGCTTTTTATATTTTGTAATTTCCTATTTGCTGGCTGGGCATCCACCAATTTGATCTGAATCTTCGCTATCAGCATGGAGATAGCTTAGCCCGTTAGGTACATTTAAAGCGTACAGCGAAGACTCTTATCAGATTGGGCGGATGCCAAGGCTGATTTGAGTCTTTGCTAGGCTCACATGCAACTTTGTTGGTTTTGTCGTGTCATGGCTCAAATAGCAGAGGTGCCAGTAGTTTATTACTGGCCGTTCGAAGGCGGTACTTTTGTTGTGGCTCCCCACAGCCTTAGCAACCGCATAGCAACCACTTATTAATAAGTCGTTTTATAAATACGGCCCCTGCTCATTCTGTTTGCCAAGGGTGTCTTTCGTGAACTATTGTCGGTTTGTGTATATAGCTCTTTCCCTTTAAGTTTTGATGGCGGGATATGGGATCCGATTATATTATTTCCCGATCATTTACTATTCATTTTACTTCCTGAAAGTGTACTCGTTTACCTTAAGATATATTTATTATCTAGTAGGCGGATAGTGATATGGAACCACTCAGCTTTTTAAAGATTATTGTCTATTAGTTCCTTGATTACATGTTGCACAGAGGAAACAAGAGTTATCACGTCCGATGAACAGTCAGCTTTTGCGCTAATGACTGCAATTTTCAATGCTTTCCAACAGCGAGCTACACGTGAGTGGCTTATCTAAATATTCCTTTCACACTGTCTTTGCCCCAGCTCAGTATTTCCACAGTCGCATTTCATTATAGGTCAGCTCTATAAATTACTAACATGTTCAGTATTCTTCCGGTTAATGAAACAAGCATTATAGATCAGCTCTCTAAATTACTAACGTGTTCAGTATTCTTCCGGTAAATGAAACAAGCAAAAACATGAAAAGGATCCTCAATTTTTGTTTGTTTAACGTCAAACCATATGGCATTTATATACTTAAGAAGTCCAAAAAATATTGAAAATTAAGCACTTACTTCCTTTGTTTGATACATTGAATACATTTGATACATGGAAATAAAAGAATGTAATTAAGATACATGTAATCATTTTTATTTCTGGCAGTTCTCTATTTATATTTCTTTAGATATTAAACACTCTCACATATTCTGACGAAGCAAACGGGATATTGCAGTTTTCTTCTAATTCTTTATTCTGCAAGAAATCAAACAATAATACAATTAGAAAGTCTGGTTAAAGGTCTCATGAAAGACAATTGAGCCGCGACACGACAAAACCAATAAAGTGGTTGTGCGCCCAGCGCAGACTCAGATCAGCCTGGGCATTCGCCCAGTCTGATCAGAGTCTTCGCTGTCCGCATGGAGGTAACGTAGACCCTTAGATACCCTTTGAGCACTAAAGAAGAGTCTGATCTTACTGGGCAGATGCCCAGGCTGATCTGAGTCTGCGCTAGGCGCACGACCACTTTGTTGGTTTTCTCGAGTCGCGGCTAAAATTATGCTTCAAGGTTCTCATCAACATTCTAAATGAAGATATCAAGAAAAGGCCACAATCGCAGAGCACAGTCCATATAAGACACCGACAGAAGAAATAGTGAGGTACGGAATACTATAGTTAAAATTCTAAATACTGGGGCAGACAGGTCTGATCTACATATACTAGTGCATCAAGTTCGAAATTGTATGTCATTTGGCCACATTTCTTCATTGAAAAACCAAACTGTTCCATTTTTAAGGACAATAACAGTATTTATTTAAAGTGTCCCAATTTAAGATTTATGTGACACAGTCGAGCGGTCTAACTATTGAGTTTTAAAAAAACGACTATGTTAAATGTCTCAAACAATGGTTATATATATAATTTTCCTTGTGGCTGCTTTGCCAGATGATTAAAACAAAAATGGTTCATAAAATTATGGTTTGCTTGATTTAAAATGATGTACATGAATTCAATGGGTTAGCTTTCGAAATGATTTAGTGTCATTAAACTATAGGTTCAAATCAAACCACAACAACAAATACAATTAGTTTCACAGGCCAAGTCCATGTGTGTTTCGGAAAGTTTCCTGTTTGAGCATTACAATACCCACGCCTCCGCTAAAATCGTCCCGATTATTCTAATGATTTCAAGAAAATAAACACAAGATCAATGAGCTGAAGTTATTCATGAATCCTGCACTGAAACATACTTTCAGTAAGCAAAACAAATGATCAAAAATATAAATATATATAAGTTATCATAATGGTAGCTTTCTCTCATTGAGAATATAAATTATCAATTCGGAGCTTCTTCGCTTCAACGTGGGATGTTTTTTTTTATCATCCCTCAAACAGAAGAACTAGCATCATAACATATTAATTTTCCTTTTGTCTTACTCCAGTTGAATGTCCATCTTCAACCGTTTTCCACACTGGCACTTGAGAATCAGCCTCTTTTTGCTATTGTGTTTGAGTTTCAGCTCAATTTCATCAATGTCCTTTTCCTTATCAGGTAATAGACATGTTGACATTGGTTCTGTGCGTTTGCTATATAGTCTACCTTAGTAAATCTCTCTTATCATTCTCTTATCTTCTTCCTGAACTTCACATGAACTTTCTGTTTTCTTAACTTCTTCCTTTTTCTCAACTTCACTCGGACCTGCCTGTACATCTTCTTCTCCCTTCTTTTGAACTTCACTCGGACCTGCCTGCGCATCTTCTTCTTCATTCTTCTGAACTTCTGAATCACTTTCACTTACAATGAGGTCCTGTTCAATACTAGTATAATCCTTCTTATTCTCACTGTCCTCCGACTCTGAACCACTTACTGACTCACTGTCCTGTGACTCTGAAGCATTCTCTGAATCTCTAAGGGGTTCTCCTAGCGAAATGTCTGGATCCGTCCAATCTTCATCACTATAACTCAATACTTCCTTCTCAACTTCTTCTGGCATTAAAGCAGCCGCCTTCACTTGTTCTTGATTATTGGAAGTGTCATGGAACTTCCTTCTTAACATGAACGTTCAGGTACGTTTTCCTCAGAAAGCGTGTCCCACACTGATCTAAGCCAAAGGGCTTATCCGCTGAACTCACACTCTTCCGTTTCGTAGTCTTTGGATCTACTGGTGGTCTTCTTTTGCTCCAGTACTCCTGTGGTGTTGCTGACGCCCCAGGGATCTCCGGACGTCTCAACACGTTTTGGCTGTCGAGTCCTCATCCTTGCTTCATCACGGTCTTTTCTTGATCTTAATGAATTGTTGACCGTGATACTCTCTGATGAGTTAGGGGACCTCCATACGAACCGAACTACCAACTAATTGTGTGCACCGCAGCGGCGGGTGAGGGTGAAGGTTTGGGCCCAGTAAAACCGGTTTAAACCCCCCAGTAGTTATTACTGACCGTCCCAAGGCGGTACTTTTGTTGCGGTTGCATTTGTTTTATGTTCGGTGCTGTTTAATTTATTGTGTTCTCAGTTTAATCCTTCTATCATAAAAATAGAAAATAGGTAAAAATAATTGTTAAATGTTTTTCATGTAATTTGCTTAGTCCGTTGTAACCCGTCTGTTGGTCTAAATTATTTAGTTCAATAAAGATAGCTGAGTTGCCATCTATTTAGGAAAGAGCTGCTGACTTGGCGTATTACTTGTAATTTATTGTTTGTTGGGATGTCTTTGTCAATCTTTCCCTTTGATGTTGGGGATAGGGTTTGGGATCTGATTCAGTCAGTTCATGAAGTGTAGTTACTCTTTAAAATTGTTCTTGCCATTCTTCTGGTTCTGAAACAACAAAAGGAAACAAATAATAGAGATGATTGGCAATATTTGTTTGCCGATACTTTTTACATGTATTTGGGCGACATACAAGATACATTGGTTGGTTGATTTCTTGCTTAACGTCCACGGTAAACAGCTTAGGTCATGTCGGGACGGTCAGTTAACCTAACCACACTATACCTGGGCAGGCTTAAACCTCCTAAGCGGTTAACCAGTACTAAGTGCACATACTTTCGCCAGTAACTGACAACTGCCCTTCTTAAATCAGCGGAAGGAGAAACGAAAGTATTTGGCCAGACCGAGTTTCGAATCCAGGACCTCTGACTTATGAGTCAGGTGCCTTACCGATTGCGCTACGCGGCCCGGCTACAAGATACAACATGGACTGAACAATGTCTTTTATTCTTTTTTTTCCAACATGAAATTTCCAAAATTACAAAACATAATCTGAAAACTTTGTCGGGTGTCGTCTTTGGCGCTTTCCTCTTCCCAGTTCTTCTTCAACACTTTCCTCAACTTCAGAAAACATTTCTTCCTCATCAACCTCTTGTCTCTCACTTGGAAGTTGCACCTGTATTTCTTGCTCATCATTCTTTTCTCTGGAAATCTCTATTGATTCTTCTCTTCCGTATCTTTGTTTCATCCTGTCAACATGTACTTCTTTCTGAAAGCCTGTTGCCTTGTTTCTCAGCTTGTAGTTTAAGTCAGAATATGTTTCTACTACTTCATAAGGCCCATGATAAAAAAAGGTAAAGTTTGATGATCTCCCAGTATGCTTTCGCAATAAGAATATGTACACCTCGTCACCTTTCGAAAATTTCTCCCAAAAGAGTTTGTTATCATGATACTTTTTCTGACGACGCATTTCTGTCCTAATATGCTCTCTTGCCAGCTCATGGGCTTGTTCCATTCGGAACTGAAGGTTTGAAACGAATCCCATATGAAATTTTTTGGCATTGTGAGGATTGGCAAACTGTATGTCTAGTGGAACTGTAACCTCTCTACGCCATCAAAACGTATTGTAATCGTTCATCCCAGTCTGAATGTTCATCGTTAACAAATGCACGCAGCAATCCTTCCAAAGTTTTGTTGAATCACTTTACCATTCCGTCGCTTTGTGGGGTGATACGGCGTAGTCCTAGTTTTCTTTATATCAAGGAGAAAACATAATTCCTGATACAACTCACTTTCAAATTGTCATCCTTGATCTGAATGAATGTAACTCGGCACTCCAAATCTACTTATAACTTCATGGACTAGACATTTGGCAACTGTTTCCGCTTTTTGATCTGGAATCGAGAATGCCTCTACCCATTTTGTAAAATAGTCACTTATCACAAGTATTTACCGATTCCCTTTATCTGTTTCTGGCAGAGGTCCAAGGATGTCTGTTGCAATCCTTTCCATAGCGAAACCTGCTCCTGTCAGTTTCATTGGGGCTTTTTTTGTACGAGGAGGTGCCTTTCCTCTGGCACATGTATCACAGCTTCTTACGTATTGTTCTACATAGCTGTATAACCCAGACCAATAGTATTTCTGTCTCACTTTCTCCAGTGTCTTTCGCGTTCCAAATGACCTCCAATTATTGAATCATGACAATGCTTTAACACCGATTCTCTTAGACGTTTTGGGATTATCACCTGATATTTTTCTGGTTTCTTCCCCTCATACCAAATCCTACACAAAAAGTCATTGTGAATACACAATCTCTGAAATTGTGACCAATATGATTTGATACGATTGTTCATTCCACTAACCGTTGTCCATGTTGGTCGTTCACCATTTTCAACCCAACTACGAACTAACTTGGTTTCATAGTCACATAACTGAGTTTTTTTCAAAGAAGGAAGTTCTTCTGATTCTTCTTCGGTTCTGGCAGAGGTTGCCCTCACTGATTGTTTTGTTTTCTCTTTTCTGACGGGAATTCTACTTAATGCGTCAGCATTTGTATGTCGTTTCCCTGCACGGTGTTGAATTTCGAAATTAAAGCAAGCCAGTGCTTCTATCCATCTTGCTGTTTGACCTTCTGGATCTTTTGTTTCCATCAATAATTTTAGTGCACTGTGGTCCGTCCTTATCAGAAACTTTCTTCCCAGCAGATAATGCCTGAATCGCTTCACAAAGTAGACAACTGACAACATTTCTTTCCTGGTGACACTGTACTGTCGTTCAGATTTAATCAGTGATCGGCTTCCAAAGCAAACCACTCTTTCTTTGCCATTTTTTTTTCTGGGAAAGAACAGCACCTATGCTAGTCCAGATGCATCTGTATCCAGGATAAATTCCTTTGTGAAGTCTGGAAAAACGAGAATCGGTGCTTCTGTCAAGTGTTTCTTCAATTTTTCAAATGATGAAACGTTTGATGATCTTCTGTCCAAACGTAAGGTCTTCCTTTTTCTGTTAGCGTATGCAAAGGTTTTGCTGTTTCAGCATACCCTTTAATGAACCACCTGTAATATCCACATAATCCAAGAAAACTTCGAATTTCTGTTTGATTGACAGGCACTGGCAATTCCTGTACAGTCTTAATCTTTTCTGGGTCAGTGGCTACACCTTCATCGGAAATTACATGACCAAGGAATGACACAGATTTGGCAAACAGCTCACATTTCTTGGGTTTAAGTTTGAAACCTGCATTTCGTAACCGATCTAACACCTGTTGTAAATTTCTTACCGCCTCATAAAAACTTTTCCCGAAAGTAATAATATCATCTAAATAAATTAAGCATATGTCCCATTGAAGCCCTGCCAAAATCGCTTCCATTAGTCGTTCGAATGTTGCGGGAGCATTACATAAACCGAAAGGAAGAACCTGGAACTGAAAAAGGCCTTTTCTGGTGATAAAAGCAGTATTAGGCTTATCATCAGCTTCCATTCCAACTTGCCAGTATCCCGAATATAAATCAAGAGTTGAAAACCACTTTGTTCCTGTCAAACTATCAAGAGTCTCGTCGATTTTTTGTAAGGGGTATGCGTCTTTAACTGTAATTTCATTTAAGGCCCTGTAGTCGACGCAAAACCTGAAACAACCATCGTTCTTCTTAACCAAGACAACTCCTGCGGCCCATGGACTGTTAGATTTTTCAATAACACCTCTTTTTAACATATCATCTACCTGTTTGTCTGCTTCTTTTGCCATTTGGTGAGGCAATCTTCTGATTCTTTGTTTAATTGGTCTGGAACCATTTGTATCTATGCGATGTCTCATAGTATCTGTAAAACCCATATCTTCATCATTCTGAGCAAATTCATCTTGATAATTGATTAGCATTTCTTTCAGTTTATATTTCTGTGGTCTATCAAGCTGTTTTGAACTTTTGTGAAGTAACATCTGTAGCTGTGCTGGAAACTCTTTCATATTTCTTCCCTCAGTTTGTTGCTCATGGTCTTCTTTTATGTCATCTACAGGTTCAAACTTACCTATTATTGTCCCCTTCCTTATGACAACGAGACTGTTTGTTGGGTTCATTAATCGAACGGGTACTTGCACATTTGCTTTGGCTAAGACTCGGCCACTCAAAACTCTTTTTCGCTCTATCAGTTGTTCATTTGGCTCAATTATTCCTACTTTCTCCTGACAGATTCCTTTCTCAGAAATATTCCCAGGAACAACAATTTCATTGTTTTAAGGAATGCTTATTGTTTCTGCAGCTGCGATTCTGTAACATCCCATTTTTCCTTTCATAAAACAATTTATCACCATATCTTCCGTATTCAGTGTACAATCTTTTACGTTTAAATTACAAGAGAATTTCTGCATGAAATCGAGTCTTAGTACCACTTCAGTATTAATGTTTGCAACTATGGCAGGAAGAGGGAATTGTTTTCCACTAAAAGAAAGAGTAAAGTTCGCCATACCAATTGTGGTAACATCCTCTCCATTAGCTGCTACCATTCTACTTTCAACTGGGCTCAACAGTGGCCGTTTGTTTTGCGGTAGTTTGTTATACACTGTATCTGATATCATTGTTGCTGTGGCCCCGGAATCTATGAGTGCTGTGATTCCAACACCATGAAGGACGCCGCAACAGTACAAGATAGAATCAACGAGGTCGATCGGATGTTCATAATTATGTCCAGCTCTTTTCGCTGCCTTTTTATTTATTGGTTGTTTTGCATCCACTGTAGTTTCCCTGGAGTCGGGCTTATTCTTATTTCTAGGACATTCATAAGATTTGTGTCCCTTTTCATGACAGACATAACATTTTGGCTTCTCAGGACAGGTGTTTGCCAAGTGATCCTCATTTCAACAAATAAAGCATTTCTTTTTAGGTTTGCCGTTTAAGTCAGGCTTACTCTTTGGAATATTGTTCTCAGTACTGAAACTGGCTTCTCTGTGGTCATGTTTAATAAGGTTAATCAGCTCCAGAACATTAATCAGATTTGCCTCTGCTCTAGGATAGGCAAGTGTGGTTAGCCGTAGTATTTATTGACCAAATTCTGCTAAATTTTCACCATGTTTCCATTCCCGTTCTTTCAGTTGAGCTCTGTACTATTCGGTTTGGCTTTCTGGTGAAAATCTTTCACTCAGTGCCTTGGAGAGTGCTTCGAAATCATTTTGATCTCCAGTTGGTAAATTTTCGAGCACTCCCTGTGCCAGTCCTCTCAAAATAACTCTCAGATACAAGCCTTTTTGCTGGTTTGTCCAACTGTTTAGTTCTGCACACATGTCAAAATGTGACCTGTAATCTATCCACGATGTACTACCATCAAATGTGGCGGGTTTCATATTATTACTTTTTCTACTCTGTTCATTCTTTTCTGTTGTTTTTGCAGTGCTTTCATTTTCATATCGTGTCTAATTCTGCTCAACCTTTCATGTTTTCTTTTCAGAGTTACCACCATTAACAGGCTCATCAATGGGTTCTTTCCTTATTCTTTGCCCTAGCTCCCACCCCTGACTTTTCTGTGTGTTGTCAGCCGCTTTTACTTTGACATCAGTATTTTCTTGTTTCTTCACAGTATTTTCAATGGTGGACTGCAAGGGTACAATTTTGCTCCCTTCTTTTTCATTATTTTTCACCTTCTTGTCCCAAGAGATTTTCTCATTCGCCTTTTCTTTCGTTACTGTCACCTCTGGTTCAAGCAACGTTCTGTGTTCTGTGTCTGCCGAGTCTTTCTTCATTGGTTGCCAGTTTACTCCAGGGTTTCTGTCCACCAACACTGATGTTAGATCTGATATCTTTTCCACTAATAAACGCATTTCTTTTTCTCGACTAAAATCTCTCTGTCGCATTTCTTCTTTTATTTCTATAACGTCTTTCCTAAGAGTTTCTATCATGCCATATACAATACACATGTCTTGCTTTTCTTGACTGTCAGTATGTTGTCTGGTATCAAATGTCTCCAAGGATGACTCATCCAATCTCTTACTGTCTTCTTTTGTCAAAGTTGGCATTATAGGTGTTGAAGGCTCCATTATTCTCGTTGAGAAAAAGGGTCAAACTCATGAAACAAGTCTTTGCTGTCCATTATAATTCTAACCACAAAAGTACCCAGAGTGACTTACTATTTAACCCTTCCTCAATAGAGATAGTGCACTGATAACAGTATTCGTAATCCCCTGAGCTGCCACCAATTTATGTAACACAGTCGAGTGGTCAAACTATTGAGTTTTACAAAACCACTATGTTAAATGTCTCAAACAATGGTTATATATATAATTTTCCTTGTGGATGCTTTGCCAGATGATTAAAACAAATATGGTTCATAAAATTATGGCTAGTATCAGAATTTGCTGGATTTAAAATGATTTACACGAATTCAATGGGTTAGCTTTTGAAATGATTTACTGTCAATAAACTATAGGTTCAAATCAAACCACAACAACAAATACAATTAGTTTCACTGGCCAAGTTCTGTGACTTCTCAACGCAATGCTGAAACACTACTCAACCCTTTGAGTAAACAATTTCGATTTGCTCTTAGTTCAATACTAATAAGCAAATCAATTACCTAAGTCTTCTCTTGAGCTGCGCTGTCTTCATTGACAACTTCACAATTCCAATTTCGCGCCGTGCGTCAGCTCCTTTTATACCCTAAGGTTGAGTCTACTTAACTGACTAGGGGAATCGGGATAATCCAACTTGTTGATCGTTTCATTTTAAAGCCTATATTTAGTTAATAAATCAAACTTAAATAATTTATATAATTCGATATTGATAAGGTATTGTTTCCTGACGATTAACATTTAAATTTCGATTCTTTATAAAATGCAAAATTATACCTATTTTCCCCCCTGATACGAGTTGAGTTGTCCATCTAATTATCTGTACCGGTTTTTAGTTCTACCCTGTTTTTGGAAATGTAAGCGGGTACCAGCTCCGGTCTGATTTGTTTATTTCCGGCAGCTGAGAGTTTTGCATTGAAAGGTGGGGAATCGAAGATAAAATACGATGATTCTAAGTGATTGTAAAGGAATAACTAATTCTGTTGATGGATTCCACCAGGGGGGCGTGGATTTTGATTAGCCATATCTCAATGATATAGATTTTCCGCAGATTTCTAGGTATTTATTTGCCATTTTCCAAATTTGTTCACTAACAAGAATTAGCTTTTGGAAAGTTTCCTGTTTGAGCATTACAATTTTTTTACGGTTCATCTTTGATAACAGACACACAGAAATCCAATATTAAATGATCGGACAACTAACGTGTGCCTAATCATTAGTAAAACGTTACTAAAACGTTAGTAAGGATGTATCTTTACTGGTATACAGTAGAGTAACGAAGTTATTGAGAAACACACTCACAGAGAAAGAGCGAGAGAGAGACAGAGTTGACATAATGCGACATTTTTGTGAAAAGAAAGGCCAACAACGACCAGATTCACTAAGGCTGGAACTCTGCTGACAGAAAGCATATGTGCAGCTTAAAATCAGTTATATTTCTAATAATAATAATTTCATCAAAATAGATTGCAACTATAGGATGGAGCTCTTGCAAAGCTTTTTCTACACCAAAAGTATCTTTTCCAGAAACCGGCCCTTTAATCTAAACAAATAGGGATGTTTATATTCACACTGTCATAGATAGAAAAACGAAACTCTTGTGGCTAGGCAAGCCTTTGGCAGTACCTTAAGATATTCCCTCCCTTCGAAGTGGAAGATTTTATTCAGGCATGCATACTAGGTATAAAACATTCACTTTTTTGTTGCTACTACATGTGCCGTAGTTGAGCCTGCTTTGTAGGCCAGTTATTTGGGCAAGAGCTGCTTACTCGGCTTATCACTTGTAATTTATTGTTTGTTGGGATGTCTTTGTCAATCTTTCCCTTTGATGTTGGGTATAGGGTTTTGGGATCTGATTCAGTCATTTCATGAAGTGTAGTTACTCTTAAAATTTGTAGATCTGCTGCTAAAAGCTGTCACAAATGAGCCGCGACACGACAAAACCAACAATGTGGTTGTGCGCCCTGCGCAGACTCAAATCAGCCTGGGCATCCGCCCAGTTTGATCAGACCCTTCGGTAAGTGCCTAAAGGGTAGCTAAGGGTCTCAGCTACCTCCATGCGGACAGCGAAGACTCTGATCAGACTGGGCGGATGCCCAGGCTGATCTGAGTCTGCGCTGGGCGCACAACCATATTGTTGGTTTTCTCGTGTCGCGGCTCAAAAATAGCATCAAAGCTTATGTGCATAAGCATGAAACTGTTGGCATTATATTAATGATTTAAAAGTTAATAAATATATAACAGTTACGAACTTTTAATATTATGGCGTGAAACATATTGCCAGTCCATTATGAGCTGGATAAAACCCATTAGGTGTCTTGTTGCATCTGAAATGGCTATTTTAAGTCATGCTTCTTTAAACTCTGTGATGACCCCCTGGATTGTATGCCGTGATTAGCGAAGCATGCTTTTGAGCTTGAATTTAGACCGTTGACGAATAAAAAGTGTTTCACAAACCTGTTACCACGAGGTCAATGGAAATAGAATGAGAAAAATTGGAGTCCTCATCAACTTGTCTCTCTGCACTATGTATAGACAGTTCCGAGAATAGCCGCTAAGCTCCGCCTGCTTAGTTACTGTTACTACGTCTCACAAGCTTACAAAAAGATGGCGGAAAAAAATGACGAAGGCAAGTGTCTGCTAAATGTTGGCGATCTACGGCGAAGAATCAGCCTTCTCATGACCTACACATGGCAATTGGCGCATCATGCATTTCCGATGCGTTCTGTTCTTGCAAAGCAGGAAAATTTTATTAAAAGTTGCGTTAGTCTGTTTTCTTTAAACAGGTATCCCTCCATTAGCTGTAAGTTAAAATCACGGAGTTATGTTGGATATTGGCCACGTGTGATTTGTTTGTGAGACTATGTCACGTGCTAAGTTGTCGTTGCATTGGCCAGGTATACGCTATCAGGTGATTTTAAGTGACATTCTGGGTGTGGCTCGGAACTGTGTATTGATTTCAATGACTGATAATACACGTAATGCAACGAAACCGGTTTAAACACTTCTTTCTTACTTTAACCTCTTATTTACATATGGGCTGTAAAGTACCTTATGTTTTTAGCTATCATAAATCATAATGCACTCAGTGATTCCAAAGGATCAAAATTTTATATATTACAATAAACTACATACTGTACTTCTGGGAAGACAATATTAAAGAGTGAACAGGGATGCATTTTGCCAGCACAACTAGGCTGGAGAGGATGGTTGTAAAATCATATGTTGCGCCCCAATGACATTTCAATGCTATTGGTAGAATAGACTAGGGGACAGTCGGGTAACTTCGGACAGCGGGTAAAATCGGACAGTGACATCGTTTCCTTTATATGTCAGTTGTTTGGAACTAAAACAAAAAAACTGGCCAAAACAGTGAAAATGCTGATGAGACGGCTCATCATGAGCCGTCTCATCTGGATTTTCACTGTTTGCAATGGTATGTCCGAATTTACCCCCATGTCCGAAGTTACCCGACTCTACCCTAGAGATATTGTAGTGAAGTGTAGGAAAAATAGGATGCAGGTTTATTTCAATCGCCATATTTTATTTCCCACAATTCAGAAAGACGCGCAAGATAACAAGTGCAGTTTCTTGAGTTATATATTAAGATGATCAGCAGCTGATTACTTAATGACATGTTGCACAGAGGAAATCGTAGCTGCCATGTCTGATAAACAGAATCAGTTTTCGCGCTAATGACTGTTCAATTTCAAAGTCTGACACTATCGAGTATCTTGAATGAATAAAAATCTTGCATTATCATTGTTCTGCATATTGCAAAACTCAATATTTCCGCTGTCACACTGCGATATAGGTCAGGTCGCCTATAAATGAAAGTTATCAGGTTAATCCAACGTTGTGTAGGCAAATAAAAAATAGAAAAAAAGAGAAAATGCTTTTCACTTTTCCGTTTATACTTGATTGAACCATATTTCCAGAGTCAAAAAATATAAGAAAAGCTCGTAGTA
This sequence comes from Ctena decussata, assembly GCA_963989385.1. Lineage (NCBI taxonomy): Eukaryota > Metazoa > Mollusca > Bivalvia > Lucinida > Lucinidae > Ctena > Ctena decussata. Next base: position 21,794,721 of record OZ022498.1, read on the forward strand.
ACATTTCTACGTAAGTCTAACTTCGTCCAGCACGGTTGAAATTCCATAGGATCACTTAATGGAGAAGCCATTAAATGCCAGTCTTAAAAGGTGCGGAATCGAGTGACGTGCACAGGTTAGTTCGTTCCAGTATTCGGACAGAACGAGTAAGAAAATTAGGCATTGTTCCTTTAATACTTAATGGATTTTATGAAGTTAAGTGCAGGTACCAGGTCGCTTTTGCAGCAAGCGATTCTCTTAAAGCCCTTTTCATGAACAGTGTAGTTTCATGCATTGCTTCAAGCAAATTCGAAACGTCTTTGTTCGAGGCAATATTTAAAACTACGGTGCTTTGCATAAAACACTTTAAGGATCGTTTGAGGCTATAAAATGAAGACAAGGTATCTTGAAAATTCATATAGCTTTATGAAAATGGTGATCAATTTCCTTGTTCGTTCTGTCTGATTTCAGGTACACAATAATCGAGGCTAGTCACGTGAATGTGACGTGATTATTTACCTTGTATTTGTTTCTGCAACCAGCACCCAGAAGTTCTTCAAGCAATCCTTCATGAGGAAGTTGACATCGCAGTAGCAGCACTTAAAAGGGAAAGTCCATTGGAGTTGACAATATACTAGAAGACCTTCCCTTAAAAAGGGCAGCATATGGCTTAGAACTACAGAGCGATCAGCTCATCAGTCATCCGAGCAAAGTCATGCTGAAAGTCATCTTGAACAAAGATCAAACCCCAAGCTTAAGAGATAATTGCCGAAGAACAGGCTGGGTGCAGAGCCGGAACAGGCATCACAGAACAGACTTTCAACTGCAGAACCCTGCATGAAAAGAATATTCAAATCCAGCAGAATCTGTACCTTGTGTTCATAGATTTCAAAAAAGCATTCGCCACTACATGTCGTACAGTACAGTATCAATGCAAATCTATGCGGCGCCACTGCGCATCTACATGTATATAATAAGCTATGCGTGCAGTTCAGCTGAATGGCAGCACGCGAGAATGGTTGAGAACAACAGTTGGAGTTAGGCAAGGATGCATTCTCTTCCCACTCTCTTTAAATTTTCCTCGAAAGAACATGATGAAAAAGCTAGCATAGGCGGCAGAATTGTTACCAACCAGCCGTTTGCCGATAACGCCTTTGCCGAGGAAGAGCAGGAACTAGAAGCCCTAGTTGAAAGTTTTAACAAAACCTGCTCAAGTTACACAGTACCATCCCCAGCCCGACCTGACCTCCACTCCCCCAGCGTTCTATAGCTTGAGCTAGGTTACACAAAAGCTGAACTCACTTCAGTAAAATTTTCGCTTAGTATGTACAGTTAATGTCGAGCCGGGAATATTGAGATACGTTTCTTAAGCAGAAATAATTGAGCCGCGACAATGTGGTTGTGCCCAGCGCAGACTCAGATCAGCCTGAGCATCCTCTCAGCTTGACCAGACTCTTTGTAAAGTGTTCAAAGGGTAGCTAAGGGTCTAAGCTACCTCCATGCGGACAGCGAAGACTCTGATCAGACTGGGCGGATGCCCAGGCTGATCTGAGTCTGCGCACAACCACTTTGTTGGTTTTGTCGTGTCGAGGCTCAATTATAATTTCTTAATCGCTTTTTATAGCCGTTTAAAACGACAAGTAACTAGGAGTTAGTGTAAATAAAAAAGATGTGTAACTTTAGTTGGTTGTGAACGGTGAGGAAGGTGATAGCATATTAAACCAACTTCTCGTAAATCAGTTAAAATAACAACTGTGATTTGATTGACTGCTGTGTTTTAAGGTGGTGATAATCACAGTTTGGGGCGATTAAAACCTTCATAAAATGCTGGTAATATAACAGATCTTCTCAAAACTCAGCAGATGCCTTCTTCGTGTTGTTTCTCACAGCTTAGAATTCCACAATGCAGGACTTGTTGAAATTGAAAAGGATTTATACACATAAAACCCAACATCAAAGGGTGATTTTCTGTGCAATCATATATAAACAATCATCGTTATTGGAAGTGTTTTCAGGTCTAAAAGTACGTTAATGCATAAAGAAGATTGTCCTAGCAATATTTGTTTCCAACTTTTTCACACTATATCAGGTTGAGCAGATTAAAAGAAAGAAGTAGTCTGTCTCCAAATGTTTACAATAAACGAAGGTGATTCTTTTTTTTTTCAATGTTGAACGATTCACTTACGTGTCTTGATCTCAGTAATGTAGTATTTATACTATATGTGTTGCACACGTACACCCGCCTATCCTATATTTAATGAATGCACCCAGTACACATGCGCCTAATACATTGTTGAACATTTGAAAATAAGCTACTGTTTTCATTTGGTCTTACTTAAAATTTCAGAAGAAGTTGGAACAAACAATTGCTAGGACGCTCATCTGTGTGCATTGAAGTACCTTCAGACATCAGTTCATTTTCGAAAGCGATGCTTATTTGTTAATATTTTGATCAGAAAATTACCCTTTGATCTTTTAGTTATATAAAAGACCTTGTTAAACAGCAGGTCGCTCTCTTTTACATTCTAAACTGTAGAGAACCATAAATATAAGAAATATATTATTTTTTCACAGAGATACGTTAAATTTGAATGGGTTTATACTTTTATTTTGTATTTAGCACTAATCGCCACCTTAATGAAAACTATTTGTCGAGCCCTCTACCAGAGGGAGAAAAGAGCTGTCAGAGTCATACAAATCTTAACCCCAACAGTTGGAACGCAGCTCCAAGGAGTAGGGATATAATCAAGCCCATAGCAACGAGTTTTTGTTCGAAATTGTCGCAGCTCCAAGGAGTAGGGATATAATCAAGCCCATAGCAACAAATTTTTGTTCGAAATTGTCGCCATCAAAATGGCTATCGACGAACCACGTCACCATACAGATTAATCAAATCGCCCCAACGGTTGGAATTTTAAGAGCACTTTTCTGACTTCCATTATTGAATATTTCTGTTAAAATAACTCCAGGACATCCTTTTCTGCCTGTGTAATTATTGACGAAACAGTGCCCTTTACGTCAGCGTCAAACATGTGAACAAAAAATTACGATTAACAGCTTATTCGACTTTCTCCAAAACGCAGACCTATGCCATGATAAATATTGATATATATGCTACTATTATGTAAAATTTCAGAAAATTTGGTTTTGGAACATTTTAAAATTGCAAAATAACATATGACCACCCGGTTTGAAAACAAATCGAAAATAGCGTCAAAATCATGCCAGCCTTACGCGCTAAGTGTTCACTGCCAAAATAAACAAACTCACAATTCGGCCTGTCCGTAGAAACGTAACACCTCTCACTGATTAATCTTCAACCAAGACCGAATAAAACAGTGAAGCAAATTCATTTTATTCATATTTTATTGTCAGATAGAATAATGTCAACTCTCACCTCTATGCTCTAGCAAATCGTAAACATAAGTTTATGACGTGATTTTGAATTGATTAGAAGTTTGTATAATCATGGCTTAAAAGACGGACTCAATCAGCAATTGATGTTCATTTAGGTACAGTTCATGCTATCGTTCAGGATTAGCCTTTCCTCTCATAACTGAACGGTAATTTAACGGTTATTTCTTTTTTTAATTAGCAGATCACGCGCTTTATTTCAAAAGTCAAATAAACGGTTGTATGTGAGTAACCTGGGAGTAATGAGGAATGCCCTCCCCCCCCACCCCTCGTGGGACGGTTAGAAGCAGGAGTGTAGGGGTTATTACACTTTATGCACAATTATGTTTATCCTTTGAGAGCAAGAATAAGAGGTGGGCCCCAAAGATACTTTATATAGTCGTGTCTGCTTGCCGCTACTATTGAAATCTTGTTCAATTTACTAATACCAGCAACATCAAATATGGCGATACCTGTTGAAATTTTGTCTACTTGACAAAATTACAATACGCACCTGGGTATTAGCGTATAGGCAGTTACGCCTTTGAAAAGGGTTAGCAGAGCACTGTATGCATGCGATGTTTTTGCATTTGAGAATTTCGTCAGGCATCTGTGTGTGTGTGTGTGTGTGTTTTTTTTTGGGGGGGGGGGATGGGGGATGGGGGCAACAATACAAATCTAAATCTGCAGGTACACGGGTAGATCTACATAAAATAATAGGATATTATTATAATAGAACATTTATTTCTCCAATTACGGACCCTTTCGGTTATGCAGTCACATATAAAACAAACAAACAAAAAAACATTTACCAATAATTCAGATCGTGTTTTCTATTTCTCTATTAAAATGACTGATGTTGCCTCACATATGAGTAGTCTTGGCGAGGCGGTTCTATATACAGCCGCAACACGTTTTCATGGATAACTGGCACAAATCATCGTAAACTTATTATCAATACACAACTTTATTAATTTCCTGTTAGTTTTCCTGAACTGGGAGACTCTTCAAAAATTCTGTGCTCCCTAAGGAGCAAATGCTTTCCTTAAAGAGTTTGGTCCCATTGGAAAGGTAGGATAAATCAAAAATATTATTGCCGAGATGCTTCCCCTGAAAGTGTACCCGGTTGCCCTAGGCCCACACATTTACATGTACACTCTCAATTTCTTTTCATTTCCTTCCAATGCTTAACATGTTCATTCTTCATTTGTATGCCGACTAGAATTGTATCATTGTAATTGTCCGGTTGACTAGCAGGCCCGGGTATCTTGCAGGTCACCAGAAGATTTGATATTTTTGCATTTACGAATCGTTACGAAAGCACATGTAAAGGGCAATCCACTACACTTTATACTCAACTCTGGGCTTATTCTTCATACTCTGCGTCCTGAAATTAAATAATTGGGCAGTCGATTTCCGAATCGAATAGGACAAAAGTCGAAATACATTCATTAGGCAATGATAGGAATTGAGCTAGCGACCTTACTCTAATCTACCAAATGTGGTGACGTGCGGGAGGGTTTTCACTTTTTCCCTTACTGTAGTATTTTCTGAGGGTCAGTAAGTACACGGGTGACCTGAAACAAGCAAAGACTAAGATAGCCTGCACTACAAATGTTATAAAAGTTAAGATGAACAACTTGCATGTGTGCTTTCTATTATGGATCTTGGCTGGTAGCTGTTTTGTTCATACACATTTTGCTAAATGAAGGCAATGATGGGTTGCTTGAATAAGTATACAAAGTCCATGCGTATTTCAACAGTTCCTCACACGCCCGCTATTTTCAAATTTCAAGCAGATGTCAATGGTCTTTACGCTTATTCGGGATGTGGAATTTGCCAAAGTGGAGCGATTCGTATACAGTTTAAGTTCGTGTACAGTACTTTGATTCCACGGATAATTGGCTGTTTTGTGCCACGTGCCATACGTCGGATGGCACGTAGAAAGCCTCCAAATTTTCCCCACACCTCCCACATCCGCACACCCGACACATTTTCAGGCTCACCATCGAACACACGAAGTGCTCTTCGTAATTTAATTCAGAACGGAAAGTGTTTGCTTGCAAGCCAATCAGGGTTTTGCTATTCGCTTATATACAGCTTTATATCTTGAAGCAGTCTTGTTAGACTAAGCAGATTTTGCTGTTATCATATCCGACAAGATTCCTCTTTCCCTGTTGCGGCTCAACTGTTGGTAAGATTCAAATGATTGTAATAAATCTCAGTGTGTGTAACAACAATGAAGCCAAATCGGGCAGAGAGAGAGAGAGAGAGAGAGAGAGAGAGAGAGAGAAAGAGAGAGAGAGTACGCTGTCACAGCAACGACTGCTCAAGTCATGTTTGGGACCTATACATTACCCCAGGCATCAGTCAAGACGAATTCCCCCACTTCCCTGGCCCCACCCACCCCACCCTCGTCATCAACCGCCTCCTTTCATCCCAAACTGGCTTGTTTCTTTCTAAGTAACTTGAGCCGCGACGCGAGAAAACAAACAATTTGGTTGTGCGCCCAGCGCAGACTAAGATAATCCTGGGCATCCGCCCAGTCTGATCAGAGTCTTCGCTGTCCGCATGAAGGTAGCCTAGACCCTTAGCTACCATTAAAGCGCTTAGGGAAGAGACTGCACAGACTAGGCGGATGCCGAGGCTGATCTGAGTCTGCGATGGGCGCAAAACCATTTTGTTGGTTTTCTCGTGTCGCGGCTTATATGTTCTCTGTAATTATTAAGCAAATTATAAAATCAGATCGTTAATCTTTCGAAAACTAGACAAACAAAACGACAAGAAAGAAACTCTTTACTTCGTACTGGTGCATTTCATGTTCGACGTATAATCAGTTTACATGGCATGCAGACTGGCAATCTTGCTAGAGGCAGTATACGTCATTTTCTTTTATTACGTCACAACAGTGACCTAATAACTTATTTGACAGAAAACAGATGACTGTTTGAAAGATAAATAATATTATAAAAGGATATTATTTCATCAAATTTCAGTGACAGAACGTCAGATTTGTACAATGCCAATCAGGTCAGGAGTCAGGTAAGGTACGTTCTACCAGTTTGTAGTCTATTTTAGCTAACTAAACTCCGTAATTTTTCTCCTCTTCAAGTATTTAGCAATCTGAGCTAATGTTTGACAAGCTGTCGACCTCAATTTTCCGCCTAAATTGTGGCTGTCCGGCAAGTATTGCTTGTGCTCATATCACGTGCAAGACGTTTCCTGAGCGTTAAAACTACAAGTGCAATCTTTTATTTTGCAATTTAAAAATGTTCCAAAACGATATTGCTTGAAAGGAGGGGTGTCTATAAGGCTGTTTTCATGGCCACGACCGATTTTCATTAAACTCTGTAAACTTAGACTACTATGTGTTGGCTGTAATGTCATACACTATTAAATCAATTGGTGAAGGTTTCTTTGGTGTGTACAAGATGAAAGTGGGTGGGGTAATTCTGTCCCAAAGAAGGTTCTGTTAGGAAAATGCTAAAATTTTTATTGCTGCTTGGAACTGGAAGTCTACCATTTCATAACTCCTTATGCAATGCCAGATATAACGAATGATTATAATACTTTTTTGAAATTTCTACATGCAGTGCGTTTATACTCACTTGTATGACATACCTAAATTTTAGCCTTTTTTATTCTCCAACTTTACGCAAAACCACAACATCTTTTTACACTCAAAGCTATTCCAATGATATTTTGCAGTTATACAGTATATTAGATGGTTGTTCCAAAATTATGCCGATAATTTTCTACTATGAATAGTTTCTGAGTTATCTCCCCTTAAAACTGCTTTTTTATTTTATTTTAATTATTACTCAGTTTTTATACCCAGCCACACATAAGTGGTAGGATGTGATGTTTCCAAGCTGGTTGTCCATGTGTCTGTCCATCTGACCATCTGTCTCTCTGACTAGCTGCCTGTCTGTCCATCTGTCTGTCTGTTCTTTCATCCATGATCACTTTGTTTCTTTTTGATAACTTGAGTATTTTGATGTTTTTTTTTTTTTTAACTTGGCATGTGCATTGGACTTGGGAATAGCTCGCTTGGGACTGAGTGAATTTCGGTATCTCTTGACAGAATTATTGCCCTTGTCAATGTCTAAAACGTGGATTATGGTCTGTAATTCCTTTACACTTTGAAATATTTTGATGAAATTTCACGGAAATGATTGAAGTAATATTTCCTTTCTGTAACAAGCAAAATCTTGTCTACCAGGGTAATCTGCCCCTGCCTTGGGAATATATACATGTATAAAATCATAAAAATGTTTACAAAATCAGGTTTGAGTGTGATTTTCCTGAAACCTGCAACAACTTATCTAAATAGTACTCGCTTCCTGTCAAGATCAAAATTTTGTCCGCAGCGGTTATTTGCCCTTTCGCATAGGGCCATTTACATGCATAAAATCATGCAAAACTTTTTGCTCTTTAAAATTAATCATATAATTTTATTTTATGATTATGTTACTTTACTCTCTACCGACTTTATCACTTATCATTTTCAGATCATTGCTCATATTGTTTGTTCTCCTCTTCTCTCCACTTCTATGCTTGGAATTTAAATGCAGATAGGACATAAACTTATAAACTTGTACCCTTTGGGGCCTTGTTTCAAACTGCAGAGAATCAAATAACTCATTCCAGAGCATTTGCAAAGTTTGCATGGAATGAGTTCCCTGCTTTAAGAACGTCATCATCTTTAGATTCTATATTTTATACTGACAAGTTTCTTCAAAATGTTCATCTATTAGAGTGCTTGTTTTAGCTGATAAAACTAATGCCCACTGTCAAATGTATTTGCTTATTGTCTCAGAATTGTATCATGTTCTTTCCCGTGTCTCTTCTTATTACACATACTCTAAGTACCGTATTTTGCAGCTTGTAAAGTCCCAAGACAAGAGCACATGCCAAGTTTGAAGAAAATCCATTAAAATACTTAAGTTATCGAAAGGAAACGAAGTCTCACGGATAGACTGACTGACCTACGGTCAAACAGACAGGCAGATACATGTAAGTACAACAGCTGAACAGAAAGTCAAATAGCAGAAAACAAACTAAAGCAAGTGAGCAGGGGCTCACGACCAGTGCCACCGCTTAATGAAAGCAAACTTTTAACTCAAAAGTTAAATGCAAATGTTAAACGAACAAATTCAAAGTATGTGACCTTGACCTTAGATCAGCAGCAACATCCATGTAAAGTAAACTAGTATAAAATAAAATTAGTCATACATCACTAGACTCCATTTTAATATTTCAGAACAAGCAAAAAAATACAACAAATGGTTGAGTCCTAGTTATTGACCCCTGGCCCCACCCATGAGCCTGATTCTGAAGTCCCTCTCAAAAGCAGTGCTATAGAGATATCATGAATAAAATATAGAAGAAATTTGCAATGCATTTACAGAGATATATGCAATCAAAAAGGTTTAACCCAAAACTTTGACATAATGAAAAGGCCTAAGTCTTAATTATTGAACCTAGGCCCCACCCAGGGGCCTGATTCAGGGGCTAAGACTCTTCACATCAAATGTATTGCTCAAAAGATATCATGAGCGAAATATGAAAAGAATCTGACATGTAGTTACAGAAATATGAACAATTAAAAAATGTTTAACACAAAACTTTGACATGATGAAAATGCCCAAGTCAAAATTATTGACCCCTGACCTCCCCTCAGGGGCCTGACCCAGGTGCCTTGATATTCCAGATCAAAGGTAAAGCTGTAGAGATAAAATAAACTAAATATGAAGAGAATCTGATATAAGGTTACAGAAATATGAGCAATCACAAAAGGTTTAATGCAAAACTTTGACGTAAAGTTGACGAACTGACGGACAACCAGACGGACGGACAGACGATCGGACGAACAGACGGAATGACAAAAACTATATACCCGCTGACATACTTCGTATGTCGGGGGTATAAATATCCCGCCACTAACATGGAGTGGGGTATTAAATCTGAGTAATAATTTAGAAAAAAAATATGAAAGAAACGGTTTTAAGGGAAGATAACTCAGAAAATATTCATTGTAGAAAATTATCGGCATAATTTTGGAACAACCATTTAATATACTGTATAACTGCAAAATATCATTGGAATAGCTTTGAGTGTAAAAAGATGTTGTGGTTTTGCGTAAAGTTGGAGAATAAAAAAGGCTAAAATTCAGGTAGGTCATACAAGTAATATAAACGCACTGCATGTAGAAATTTCACAAAAGTCTTATAATTATTTACTAATTCTGGTATTGCATAAGGAGTCATGAAATGGTAGACTTCCAGTTCTAAGCAGCAATAAAAATATTAGCATTTTCTTAACAGAACCCTCTTTGGGTCAGAATTACCCCACCCACTCTCATCTTGTACACACCAAAGAAACCTTCACCAATTGATTTAATATTGCATGACTTTACAGTCAACACATCGTAGTCTGAGTTTACAGAGTTTTAAGAAAATCGGTCGTGGCCATGAAAACAGCCTTATAGACACCCCTCCTTTCACATGCAAAAAGAAGAAATAATAAAGTTTTCGATGGCATGGGTGTGAGCATTGGAGAAAGTCTCGGCTTTCTGTAAATTATGTTTTATGTTGATGCAAGTTTTCAGTAGAATCAAGATAGAGTATTGTACTTTGACGATGAATATTTTAGCATTTCGAGCAATTATGGCCCTGAATTTTGTTGAGAAAGCCTGCTTAATACTAGTTAGCAAAACATTTTTATCTGTTTAATCATTTTAATATAATCAATGCCTCTATATACATTTGAGAATAATGGGAAATTTCGTCAAGAACCATGTTAGCCATTTTTTGGGCCTATTTTTTTTATGTGGAAGGATCCATCGTTGTAAATACAATCACCGCTTTTCGAGGGTTTGCGTTCCAACTGCAAAGCCGCACCTACTGCAAACACAACAGAATTTGCTCATGTTTAAACAAATAATATATCCTGTCCATGACCAGTGTTGCACACTTATTCAAAAGTCACGAAAAGACTTTTTCGTCCCTTGGTATTTTCTTGACTTCCAATGGATCTAATGGTTCAGAATTTTTCAATACCGAAAACTTTGGCAGCAGTAGTCTCAGTAGTTCCTGCCTCGCACTCGGTAGGGCAGCTGACTCGTAAGTCAGAGGTCCTGGGTTCGAATCCCGGTCTGGCCACATACTTTCGTTTCTCCTTCCGCTGATTCAAGAAGGGCAGTTGTCAGTTACTGGCGAAAGTATGTGCACTTAGTACTGGTTAACCGCTTAGGAGGTCAAAGCCTGCCCAGGAATAGTGTGGTTAGGTTAACTGACCGTCCCGACATGACCTTAGTTGTTTACCGTGGACGTTAAGCATCAAATCAAATCAAATCCTGCCTCGCACTTCTTTCTTTTTTCACCTTATTGTGGCAAACTCATGTCAAGGCTATAAAACTTTTTCCATGCTCAACTCAGCTGAGCATGAAATTCCACCTGCTAGTAAATAGCAAATTTGTTTTCTTTCTAAATTTAGCTGAGTATGTAATTTTCTCTGCTAATGACTATGCAAATGTCAACACTAATTGGCATTTTCGTATTTATCAGCAGGGAAAATTTCATGCTCAGCTTTATAACCTCAGGGCCAGAATAGACATGCTTATTTCAAATTAGTTTACCTGCCACTTCTTCTTCTACAAAGGGCTACTTTTATGGTTGTTTGCATTGCTGTTTGCTTTCTTAAATGACGTAGCCCTTCCATGAATGGTCAGCTTTTAAAGAAAGGAATAAATTTTCTCGAAAGGGGAAGCAAAATGAAGATTGCCGTGTTGCTTCTGGAAGTGACCCTATTCATCTTAAAGGAAGTTACGGTTAAAAGCTATGAAGTGACAAATGGTGGAAACATTGAGGACTCGGTCTTTCTCCCACCTTTGCCTATATAAGATAGGCTCTCAGCTCATAAAAGAAATTTCTATTTTACACCTGGCAACATCTTTTTTATATTAACAACCAGACTTTTTCATTTTTTGACTAATATTTTGATTTTAAATGAACAAAATGGACACGCAAGCATGTCGGATAACGTTTGATAGCAGATCATGGGTTTGTGACGTCACTTAATTTTAATGAAAAATAATCCATCATGAGCCAGACCAAATATAGCAATTTTTTTGTATGTGTCAGATCCACCATATTAGGATTTTATTGTCACTTTTCTGCATCAAGATATAAAGGCCGATCATTCGAGATGGACAGGCAGGTAAAAGTATCAAGATTGCTCTATTGTAGCGTTTGAACTATCGTGACGTCAGTTTTCATGACCATTGTATGTGAACGACATTTATGATCATGTACAAAAGCCACAACTATAAAGAGGCGGCTGGTTTGCTGTTAAAATGAAGGAAAACGCTCTAAAACATTTGAATATGCTACGAGTATGAGGTTTACAAAGTTCGAAAATTTGACGTTTTCCCTTGTTTTTACGTTATTGTCTTAAAAACTTGTTTCTAATTGGTATTTCTTGAATCTCTTTTGAGTGTATGATTGTTCGGTAGCTACCAATATGATAATGTAAACAATTCAGAAAGAAAATTCTTCCCGGTTACTGAGCATAAGTCAAATGTCTCAGACTAACGTCATAATTTCCTCACAGTTACGTTATACTTCAGTGAAGAAATTTCAAAGTTAAATGAATCATGGTGTGATGGTTTCTCGGGTTTTGATTCTTCATTGAACTGAAGCACCCGTGAATCATTGCATATTGGACCGAATTAACACGCTTTAACGTCAATGGCGCATGCTAAGATTCATCAGTTGTTAAGCTTATGCATATCTTTTACACAATCAATAGCTTTGACAAGAAAACTGAGGATGAAAATGTTGAGAAATACCGTACAAAAAATCACATGCTTACCATTTTTATGTTGCTTTTCAATGGGTGCGAATTTCGGCTAATGACCCCTTCCGCGCTTATCGCTTTTCCCCAATATCGTGTTTAAAGATGGCTTTGTAATCTCATGGTATCTTAAGCCCGTAATACGGTTCCTTTCAATTCAATTTAATTTCGGTAAATGTTACACTTCAGTAATCAGAAAAATTGCAAAATATAAAAATTTGCTAAATATATTTTGCATAGTATATATCAGTTCATTAAAAGTGACAGTATCGGCGCACAGCTAATTACTAGTTGCATTTGTTTTCGTTATCATGGGTTCGGTTTGGTGTAAACAATATTTTATTCAAGAAAATAACATGCATGTTACAAGATATACACGGGTCGAAATTGAGGATCTGAACGAAAGCTATAAGCTTATTAAGTCCATCTCCTCCAAAGCAAACAATATATGTACAATAATCTTTACAACATGGCTAGAATTTTACGAATTAAATAGTGTTCAACCGGTTATTTGTAGCAGAAAAGAAAAACTAAAGAAACAAAAAATGGATAAATAATTATACATACGTATATGCTGCAGGAAGTAGAAGAGATGTATGTGCCGCCCGTAGAGGTGCCTTGGACCATGCAAGACCAGAGAAAACCCAGAGAAGACCTAGATCAGACTGCACTTCGGCGCAGTCCGGTCAAGGTCTTCCCTACTAAAGTCACAGGTAACAAAGAGTAGCCAGTAAAGCCTAGAATCAACGGTGATGAAGCCTCCCAAGGCTCCTCCTTAGGCGACACCACCCAAACAAATGTACATAAGTTAAAAATGAACTACCAAAGTAACACTAAGGAGTGTAATGTATAGCTGACGAAAAGAGCTTCGACAGGCACACAACGTTGACTCAGCACTGCAGCAGCGCTAATTCAACGTCAAGACGTTGACTCAGCGCCGACTCATTGCCAGTCAACCTCCTGCGCCTGCTGGGCTAGTCTTAAGACATTTTTTTTGAAAACACTTTGTAAGCTGCAGCTGTTTACTTTGGTTAGATATATACAAAAGTTGCGAAGAGTAGAAAAAGAAAATGATAGTCTAACTATCTTACAGAACTAGCATAAATCAGTATACTGGTCTCGGGCCACCCCGTCCCCTGCTGGTTCCCCTGAACATCTGGAATGATGTTGAGACTACATCGTGAGCTGACAGTCTGTATGATTTAGCCAAAAAAGTTATCAGTCACTTTTGAGATGACATAATCATCCAAAGCGTTTTGTTGACAGTATGTACAATTGTACGTGTTTAAATATGATATTGTTAACCACGTCCGGTTCGTTAGTATCTCCGTTAAGCAGAAGTGCTAGTGAAAGTCGATGCGGTAATACGGACAAATATCGTTGTCTCAAAAGATGTTAGTTTGTACAAAACAAGAAAAAGTGGGATGAGGTTTCTGGCAGGCCGCATGTACATAAAGGACTACTGACTAGGTTTTTCTTAAACAAATGGTGATTTAGTGAGCTACACTCTAGACGAATGCGGGCGTGAAAAATTTGTCCTTCACGTGATAACTGGGTCGTATCGAAATATCTGGGAGGTAGGGTTATAGGAAGCTTTAGTCTCTTTTTGAAGCTACCAAGAGACGGTGCATTTCTAATATCCTGGCTTAGTGAATTCCAAGCTCTCAAGGTTGCAGGCAAAAAGGAGTTACAAAAGGTAGCTGTACGCGATGCTGGAATGCAGAAATCTCTCGAGTTTCTGAGAGGGTATCTGGACGATTGGTGAACTGTAGATGGCAGGAGCTGTTGCAAGTAGCTGGGTGTTAAGCCATTAATCATTTTATAAAGCTGACATAGTTTGTGGTTATTACGACGTGTTTGGAGAGATTCCCATTTGGAGTCATCATAAAGTTTTTGTATGCTGCAAACTTTTGTACCCCCAGTGGTAATTCTTAGTGCCTCAACTTGAATTATTTCCAGTGCTCGCTTGTTTGCAGCTGAACAATTATCCCATATTATGTCCCCGTATTCTAACAATGGGCGAATGAAAGATGTGCACATTTTTTGTAGAGAAGCCCTATCTAGGAGATACTTATACCGTCTCAGTAAGCCGATTCTTTGCCAGGCCTTTGAAGAAATTGTTTCAATATGGTTAGTCCAGGAAAGATCGTCAGAATGAACTATGCCTAGGTGTTTATGTTGGCTAACCTCATCAATCTGGGTATGGTTCATAATTAACACAGGATGGTCAGCTTTGTGACGTTTCTTACTTATGATTAGGGATTTTGTCCTTAGAGGTTGAAAGTTTACTAGCCACTCCGAAGCCCATTTACTTATGTTTTTGAGATCAATGTTTAGTTCTATGGCCGCTGAGATTGGTTGGTTTATTACTTTATAAAGAATTGTATCATCTGCAAATAATCTAGTGTTGCTGGTAATGCGATTGACTATATCATTGATGAAAATTAAGAACAAAGTAGGCCCTAGTATTGAGCCCTGTGGTACACCCGCATTGATTTTTTGCCATGCAGAAGATACACCCCTGATACATACCCTTTGCTGTCTGTTTGTAAGGTAACTATTAAACCAATCTGTTATGTTTTTAGAAAACCCTATTGCTGTAAGTTTTGCTAGTAATCCCCTATGCCAGACCCTATCAAATGCCTTACTTATGTCTAGAAACACCACCCGAACCTCTTTATTTTCATCCGGTGCTTTTGAGAAATCATTGTATAAGAAAGTTAACTGGTTGACCGTGGAATCGCCCGATTGAAAACCAGACTGAAATTCCGTTATTATGCTATATTGTTTTAGGTACTAAGAGACGTACTTGTGAACACACCGTTCCATTTGTTTGCCCTCGCAGTTTAAGAGAGAAATTGGTCTGTAATTATTGGGCAGACAGCGATCGTCTTTCTTATGAACAGCTGTGACGTTTGCTTGTTTCCAGGAGTCTGGGAATGCTTTAAGAGTTAGCGAGAGGTTAAAGAGTTTTGAAAACGGGTATGCCAGTTCATTTTTAGCCTCCTTTATAAGTTTTGGACGTACAGAATTGGGACCTGGAGGTTTATACGGTTTTAATAAATTAATAGCTTGTTTGACATCATCTTGAGAAATATTTATTGTTTCTAACTGTGGGTAATTTGGAAGGTCAAGATCAGGCAAAGGGGAATTAATATCATTAATAGTGGATTGACTCGCAAAATATTGGTTCAGTATTTCAACTTTCTCAATATCTGTCTCGGCAATGTTATTATCAATTTCAAGATATGGAATAGAGTTAGAATGAGGCGAAGTTTTCAGAAATTCAGCAGAGACTTTATACCATAGTTTAGAATTATGTTCGGTATGCCTAAGTTCATTAGCAAGTTTTTCGTTGTAATCTTTTTTAGCCTGTCGAATGATTGTCGTGACCGAGTTACGTTTTAACTTAAATTTTTTCCAGGCATGTTCAATTTTGACCCTTTTTGCGATTCTGAATAGCCGTTTTCTTTGTCTTATTTGGCGTTTAATGAATGAGTGAATCCATTGTGGTTCGTTTGGTCTAGTAGTTATTGTTTTATTTGGGATAGACTCCTTGGCTGCTTTAATAATTAAGTCGGTAACCTGAACAGTAATTTCATTTAAGTTATTCGCAGGTGAAATAAATTCCCAGTCAGTCTGTTCTAACAAACGTCTATATTTAGGATAATCCCCCCTTTCGTACAACCAAATATGTCTAGTGAAAGCTTTCTGTACCGGTTTCCTAAATTTCAATGTGAGCATTACTGGGCAGTGATACCTTACTAGATCAGGTATAAATGGGGAGATAACATCGCTACAGTACCGGCAGCGCAAAACCGTACAATTTTCGCGTTTTGAACGCGTGTGCAACGCGTTTTTCGTGCGTGTGTATGAAACGCGTTTTAAAACGCGTTGACTCGCGTTTTTGACGTTTATCTCGTTTTCCAAATATCCAATCAAATCGCCTCCCAAGAAACCCATGCGAAACGCGTGTTATCCGCGATTTTCGCGTAGCATAACGTAACCAATCAGAAAAGTTCATGTGCGTTTCTCTGTGACGTAGATAACGCGAAAATCGCAATTCATAATAAGCCAATCAAAACGCTTCTCGCAAAACGCGTGCGAAGCAGCCATAATATGGTCGTACGCGCATTACAATTTATCAGTATTTTTGCAGCGTTTTACAGTGAATTATACATTGGATTTATAAACAGAGTCATATTGTTTTCATATAAATATTTTTAGTTCGTTTTCTGTGCTTTTAATTATGTTCGCAGTAAGACTCATAATCGATAATATATTTTCGTTCAAAGTATTGTTTGCAGTTTTTTAGGTAAACGGAAATAAAGATGAGATTTTCGGTTGCGATCCAAAACAACATTTTGGACCTGCATCGTGACGGACTTTCAGCATCCGTTGACGCTGAAAAAGTTTATTCTCTCAAGCTTTCAAAATAAGTTTGGGGGGAATTGGAGAGTCACAAAGGGCTTAAATTTAAATAATTTCAAGTTCTAGAAAAAAAAAATGTGTTGTTTTCAGCCCTGAACCTGGCACCGAGATTTCATTATTATTTCCATAGATCTAATTTTCTTTATATACTTCGTCGAAAATAATTGGGAAAAAGGCAAATCCTTACCAAATTTAGTGGTTCTCAGTTTTTCAATAGCGTTGTCAATGAAGCTAGGACCCAGTGCATACGAGACCGAAACGCGTTCGGCAAACGCAATTTTCATTGGTCTAAACACCAAACGCGTGCGCACGCGAAGTAACGAAAAACGCGAACTGGAATCGCAGTTCTGATTGGCTAAAGCGAATTTCGCGTACAAACGCGATGATTCGCGATTGTAAACAGCAATTCGATTGGTTCTTTCACGAAGCGTTTCTAAATCGCAAAACGCGTTTCAGAAATACGCGTTTCGAACGCGTTTTGAACGCGAATTTCTTGCGAAGCGCATGCACGGTTTTGCGCTGCCGGTACTGTATATAAGACATTTCAGGCTTACTAACGAAGATAAGGTCGATGGACGAAGAAGAGTTCTCAGTATATGTGTTGCTTCGTCAATAAGTTTATGAAGATTATAAGACAGTGCTATGCTGTTTATCTTATTCTTTGATGCGGATTTCATCAAGTCACAGTTAAAATCGCCCAAGATTACAAGGTCGTTTATCGGCGAGTTACACAGGTTTTCAAAGGAAAGTTCGATAAGGTCCCAGTAGTCCTGGCCGGTATTTGGTGGCCTATAAAATCCACATAAAAGAAATGTATGGGATTTAATGGAAACTTCAACACAAAGTGCCTCTATATCGCCTTGTATGACGTCATTGCGACGGACTGTCTGTATACCCGTTCTAATGTATATGGCTACACCGCCACCAATTCGATCACGCCGGTCTTTCCTGTACGGGGGTTCAAAGTTAGGAATCAAAATATCGTCATCAGAAGTTTGGGGTGAGAGCCACGTTTCCGTAAATATTAGAATATCGTAGTTTTGCATTTCAGCCTCTAGTAAGCCCAGTTTTGGCAATATACTTTGTATGTTTAAATGAATAATATTTAAATTGTGGGCAAATGCGGACGACACGTTGCTGCTGGAGGAAAAAGACTCGGCCAGTGAGTCTGGGCCCGGATTTGGGTGCACGTCACCCGACAGCATTATGATAATAAAGCATAATAACATGTTCATACACAGTATGAGTCCTACACAGCGGTTTGTAAAGGAGACATTCGTAGCATAATTTCGGCCAGGGACTTTTTTTTTATTCTTGATTGCTTGTGGGGCCGCTTTCTGTTTCAAGGTCGTGTATGAGCTGTATGTGCTGATAATGTCGTGTTTACTGATTATACAAAGAAATAAGAAAAAAATAATAAGCCTGTGACACGATGCAGTTTTTTTACAACCATAACGACAATACCGTCGTCGCCGCGTGCCGGCTGTAGCAGGACTAAAGGAACGTGCGCTACCCGTTTTCATATGGAAAGGACTTACAATATAGTGTGTTGCTGCCTCCAGCACGAGATGACGCAGGTAAGCATTTTCTAGTCCAAACGCGTAAGCAGGTTCTGTCAGGCGGGGGAAAGGGGTAGACCAGTACAAACAGACCAAAAGAAAGACCGAATAAGAGAGCAATCAACAAAGACAAGACGGAAAAAGACTCTATGATAATAAGAAGAAAACGGAAGATGATCAGGGAGATTTTGGAATCACTAAATTGTTGCGTGTATAGCTATAGTGAGCCAGTATAAAAATGCTAACGAGACTGGACAAGGTCTACTTTAACATAAACTATTTGAAAGCAAACGTTTTGTTCAAAACAGAGAAAAATACAGTAACGTTATTTTCTGACAGTGTGTTATATTTTGTACGCGTGCTGTGCATAAAAAAGGTACCCTGCAGCATGGACAAACAGCGAAAACCCATATCAGTTCACGCATCTGCACCCCCTGATCAGGACCCACGCTGTCTACTTTGCAAATTCCAAATTTATGAAAGACCGTTTGCGCGAACAGGGAAGATTCGAATCAGACTATGCGGGGCACAGGTTTATGCAAGTGTATTAATGAACAAGTATGCAATTGAATTTAGTAAATTGACAAACCTCAGCGCAGTTGAATTAAGAATTTTCTGAAGGAAGCAAACTGAAAGTCATAAAAACTTGCTTTTTCTTCACAATCGTTGAGATGAACTGTTTTTTTTCCTAAATTGTCCTAAATAATGATGCCTCACGTCGATAAGAACGACCTGATATCGGTTTTGTACAACTCAGCTGCGTCGATATCTTGTAGCATGGTTTTTAAGGCATTTGTTGATATATTGTACCAACGTCTAGCCATCAGTCCATCTTTCCTGTTTTCCCTATATGTGTGCAATGCATATTTCAGCTTAGACTGATAGTCTCTGATGATACGTTTGACATTCAATCATTTTTATCCTTAAGAATGTTATTGACGCACGTCTGGTCGGGTTAGATAATATTAATCATTGTCGTTTGTTCTGCCCTTCTATTTGTAGTGTACTGTCAGCAGTTATCATCAGATTATATAGACTTTACTGAAATGTACTCTTACCACACCGTCAAACAACTCCTGCCTCTCACCAAAATAAATGAATACATGTAATAGCGATAAAAATAAAACGAGAAAATCTACATTTTCCGCCAAAAATAAAGCCATAAATTAACTTTCAATAAACTTTGAAGGAAGATCCTCTAGAAACAAGGAACACATCTGAGAAAGGAAAATAGCAGACTCGGTTTAGTTTAGTTTGTTAATGTGTAGTAATGTACTGTTGCAACACTGCCAATGTAGCTTATATAAGCACTGTAACGGACGCACTGCAAATAGAAAGTCATACATGACCCTAAGACTACAGGGTTTCGTGCTTGACTTTTTGTAATCAACACGTACTCTAAATGGTCGGGTATAATAAGGCCCACAATTATTCCCCAGAAAATTAATTTTGCGAAAACTCTGTTTTGATAATAAAACTATACAGACATATGGTGCAGAAAACACAAGATAAACCAGGTCATTCAGTACTTATTTGTATTTATGAACTAGAACATGGAAATTTTGACAAAAATGACAATTGTATTTGTGCCTCTCAAATCGAGTTCTGACAAAACTGACCCAGTTCCACTGTGAGTTTCAAAATTTCACATTTTGCTATTTTCAGTAACAGAGGCCAACTAAACTGGTCTATATTATTAAATTTTGAAACATCTCAATGCAAGAATCATTTTGCTACAAATTTCGTCAAAATCCATTCAGTGGTTACTGAGATATTGTCATTTTCTTGTTTTGGGCTTTTTTTAAGTAACGGCAGATGGCAGCCGTCTTGGAATGCCAAAATGCAAAAAAATCGAAAAGGCTCCATGAAAGGACCATTCTGGCACAAAATAAGTCCAATTCCATTGATATTTTCTTATTTTCACATTTCGCTATTTTTAGTAACGGAGACCAACATGACTGGTCTATATTTAGTTACGTTTGAAACACTTCAAAGCAAGAATCATTTTGCCACAAATTTCGTCATGGCTACTGAAATATTGTCATTTTCATGTTTTGGGCTATTTTAGTAACGGCAGATGGCAGCCATCTTGGAATGCCAAAATGCCAAAAAAAAACCCGAAAAGGCTCCATGAAAGGACCATTCTGACACAAAATTAGTCCAATTCCATTGAGATTTTCTTAATTTCACAATTTGCTATTTTTAGCAATTTTTCAGAGACCAATATGACTGGATATGTTTAGTTAGGTTTGAAACACTTTAATGCAAAGAATCATTTGTCACAAATTTCGTCAAAATCCATTCAGCAGTTACTGGGAATTGTCATTTTCATGTTTTGTGTTATTTTTAGTACACTGCGACAAAACTACGCTACATATTTTTGTCCATTTTTACATTTCTGAATACCAATGGCAATTCAGCAAAATTACACTCGTACACTGCGACAAACTACGCTACATATTTTTGTTCATTTTTACATTTCTGAATTCCAATGTTCCACTGATGTTTCATGCCAAATTTCAGACAGATATACCCAGTGGTTCTGGAGAAGAAGATGGTTTTGTTATTTTTGCTATTTTTAGTAACAGCGGCCATCTTGGGTATTCGACCTGACCCAATTTTACAATTCTGAGACCTTGCAGTCAGGTTATGCTCCATGTAAAATTTGAGAACCATGGGTCCAGTAGTTTTATAGAAGATGTTTGAATAATTTGTTTTCAATTGTTGACGGACGACGCACGACGAACGCCGGACGCTTTAGTATGACAATAGCTCACTATGGTCCTTCGGGCCAGGTGAGCTAAAAACCAATGCAATAATGTTGCACTGAAAATTAAACCAAACACTTTTTGTGCCATTCCCACCTACCTTAGAACGATAAGCCCATTAAAATACGCAATCATGTTACGTGCCTGTACTTTTGATTATATGTAGTATTAGAGCTAATCTTCATTGTAATGAAGAGAACTCTGTCCTAAATGATACGACCGTTTTCAGCAAATGAACTATGTAAATAGCACACAACTCAAACTTAATTTGCGGTGTCTCTTCTTCACGTCAGATTGTATTACCGTTCCATATCCGGTTCCTTTGTCATTGGCTCGAGTGCATTTTCATTGACCAGCGTGGAATCGGAAATACGGATATTGTTTTAATTGCTATCAAATGTCCTTGCGTTATCGAAGGCTTTTCCTATTTGTTCGGGTGGTCTTTTGACACGTTTCTAGACTTTTTGGGATTGTTTTAGTTGGTCGGTTGGTTGTTTTGGATTTAATTGCTCCTTGAGACAGTATTCAGTCTATATCGGACCGTCTCACAGAGAGGGAGAAAAAGAAAAGAGAAATATGATAGATGAGAGAAAAAAATATCCAACAACCCCACCCGCACCTACTGCAAGCACACTCGGTCCTTGCCCTACTATTATCCAAATAGGTAGGCAATGCAAGTTATAGCCAGCACCATCGCCCGACCACCTCCCCGGATTGTTTTAGAAGGAAACCCCTATTAGCTAAATTATACAAGACTGACTTACATAATTTGGTGTTCGTTTGGAGACAGAAAACTTCGTCCAATGGTCAAACAAACGCGATAGTTATTCCAGTCAGTTGATTTCAATTATCGCTCTCTATTTAGTTGTTTCACGTTCATTAAATGATTTTCTAGGCACACGTCAAATTGATAGTATATTCACGAAAACCGCTTCATGAAAACCAATCAAAATCTTTAAATGGAAAAGTGACAGGTTACAGACGGATTGCCTTAACGCAACTACTTTTCGGACGGTCGTTATCTACAAGGATGTTATTTTATGGCCCTTAAACCATTAATACAAAGCGCCTCAAAAATGGAATATAGGCAAACAGTGCATACCCAGCGTCTGATCAGGGTCTACACTTTTTGCATACCACAAATGAGTATTTTTGCTCTGAATAAAACAAAATATCGAAAAATAAACAACTAAACCTGACATCCCTTAAATGACAAATGGATAGAAGAGTCCACTAGGTATTAATGTGTTAAGTTTGATAGTCAGATTTTGTGTCCGGTTTGTCATGTTATGAATATTTTTTTTTTCGTGCTGTGATTTCTAGTTTTGTCCCCAGCAGGCACATGATATTGGAATGACGTCATACTGGCGTCGATGCGACGTAATGACGTCGCATCGACGTCAACATAACGCCATTTTGACGTCATGTACCCACTGGGACGATTCTTACAGTATAACATCTAATTACTTGGTTGGTTGATTTGATGCTTAACGTCCACGGTAAACAACTAAGGTCATGTCGGGACGGTCAGTTAACCTAACCACACTATTCCTGGGCAGGCTTAGACCTCCTAAGCGGTTAACCAGTAGTAAGTGCACATACTTTCGCCAGTAACTGACAACTGCCTTTCTTGAATCAGCGAAAGGAGAAAAGAAAGTATGTGGCCAGACCGGGTTTCGAACCCAGTACCTCTGACTTATGAGTCAGGTGCCCTACCGATTGCGCTACACGGCCCGGCTTGTAAATACTGGGACAGACAAGTGTGAGCCAATAGTAAAGACTCGGACCAGACAGCTTCTGAAGGAGTAGTCTGATCAGGACCTACACTGTTTGCCATCCATCTGCACTTTTCATGGAATCCATTGCTGATTCCCAAAAGGTGTCTCCCTTTGATAATATGGGAAAATACATGGACTTAAATTCATTGGTCTTAATGTGTATGAGCACACCTTTATGATATACGTTATTTTAACGAAGGGAGAAAAGTTTAATGTCTTCCTATTTGCTTCCCTGGGTGATGCAGCCTTTCCTAATAGGGGTCCCGACATGAAATAATTTGCTGCTAGAAGAGCAAATTCTTTCATTTAAAAAGTATAATCCATAAGGAAGGGAGGCAAAAATGAAATGACAGATTTGCTTCCCCGGAAAGTTCAAGTGTCTACATCTATATATTTTCAAATAAATCAAATTATGTTGTGTGACAGTCGAGGAATATTAAACATCTAAGTCGTAAAAGACAGTCTGATTGTTAAAACACTCCGCCTGATCGATGGTGCTCCTGTTATCTGACCTTAGCACTGTCTGCAATATATTTACTGAATTTTGTTTTTATTGATAAAGTATCAGCAAAATGGTTATTGAAGCCGTCTGAGAATGATGACATTGTCACAATAAACATCATACAATTTCAGTGCGTTCAGTATTCTGCTCTCGGCTGTGGATGGTGGCTTCTTGGTTTCTTCAGTCATTTTGTTGGCCTGGTTGATAGGTTGGCAGTGTAACGAAGTAAAGTGACACGCAAAAGGTCCCCGGTCGTTATTCTCTAAAGAATAGTGATCCACGTTCATGATATAAATGACTCTCCGACCCACCACGCGAAGTAAATTGTGACCCCTGTAGAATCAAATCTCACATCCCGTCCTCAAAACCAAAACGGGAAGAAACACACACACGAATTGCAAAAGTGCACGAAAGACACGCACAGTAAACGGGATGAACACCTCTTTTAAAAACAGGTTGTCATTCCTCTACCGTACCTGAAAACAACAGCAACATCTACTTTTACCTATTTTCTATTTTAATTTACAAAACAAAACAAAACAAGAGGGCCATGGTGGCCCTGAATCGCTCACCTGAGCATTAATCAGTTCACTGGCTCTGGTGAAGATTTATAAGAGTTTTTACCA
Source organism: Ctena decussata (assembly GCA_963989385.1). NCBI lineage: Eukaryota > Metazoa > Mollusca > Bivalvia > Lucinida > Lucinidae > Ctena > Ctena decussata. Next base: position 21,818,613 of record OZ022498.1, read on the forward strand.
TACATGGGGATGGCGGCCACCTTGGTCATGTGACCAAGATCATTTGAAGAACTTTCAATCCTTTGACCCATGTGCAGGCTCCATATGAAATTTGATCTGCCCAGTGGTTTCAGAGATGTTTGAAAATGTTTATGGATGGATGAAAGAGGCAGCTAACACCAATACTGTAAGGCTCGATCAGGTGAGCTGAAAATGGCAGAGTCGCTTCTCCGAAAAGTTCCCGTTCATGTTGAGTTCCTTTGATGGATTTGAACTAGACTTAACTAGGCAAACACAGATGATAGAATGGTAGCATCATTATCTCACTGTGGTGAAACTAATGTATTCCAAGGAGTTTGTGGCTGGCATCATTGCAATGTTAGTTCTGATTCTTGCAACATAACTTAATTTAGATTTGACCTAGTGACCTAGCTTTTGACCCGACATGATCCAGTTTCAAACCGGATATTGTAAGAATAAACATTCTGACAAAGTTTCATTGAGATTGGATCAAAACTGTGCCCTCTGGAGCGTATACAAGGTCGTTCTTATATTTGACCTAGTGACCTAGTTTTTGATCCGACACAAACCAGTTTCAAATTTACCTAGATTTCATAAAGGTAAACATTCTGACAGAGTTTCATGAAGATTGGATCAAAACTGTGCCCTCTAGGGTGTACACAAAGTTTTCCTTAGATTTGACCTAGTGACCTAGTTTCTGACTTACGTGACTCAGTTTCATAAGGGGCATATATATATGGACAATAAACATTTTGACATAGTTTCATGAAGATTGGATCAAAACTGTTCCTTCTAGTGCGTACACGAGGTTTTTATAAGAATGGACCTAGTGACCTAGTTTTTGACCTGACATGACCTACTTTCAAACTTGGCCTAGAGTTTATGGAGATAAACATTCTGACAAAGTTTCATAAAGATTGGATCAAAACTGTGTCCACTAGAGCATACACACGGTTTTTCTATGATTTGACCAAGTGACCTAGTTTTTAACCCTACATGACCCAGTTTCAAATTTATCCTTTATATTATGAGGATAAACATTCTGATAAAGGTTCATGAACTTTGGATCAAAACTGTGCCTTCTACAGCGTACACAAGGTTTTTCTAAGATTTGACCTAGTGACCTAGTTTTTGACCTGACATGACCCAATTTCAAACTTGGCCTAGAGTTTATGGAGATAAACATTCTGACATTGTTTTATAAAGATTGGATCAAAACTGTGTCCTCTAGAGCGTACACAATGTTTTTCTCTGATTTGACCTAGTGACCTAGTTTTTGACCCAACATGACCCAGTTTCGTACTTGTCCTAGATATTATAAAGATAAACATTATGACAAAGTTACAAAGTTTTGGATGAAAACTGTGCCTTCTAGAGTGTACACAAGGTTTTTCTAAGATTTGACCTAGTAACCTAGTTTTTGACCCTACATGACCCAATTTCGAACTTGGCCTAGAGTTTATGGAGATATATATTCTGACAATGTTTCATATAGATTGAATCAAAACTGTGTCCTCTAGAGCGTACACAAGGTTTTTCTATGATTTGACCTAGTGACCTAGTTTTGACCCGACGTAACCCAGTTTCAAACTTGTCCTAAATATTATGAGAATAAACATTCTGACTAAGATTCATGAACTTTGGATGAAAACTGTGCCTTCTAGAGCGAACACAAGGTTTTTCTAAGATTTGACCTAGTGACCTATTTTTTGACCCGACGTGACCCAGTTTCAGACTTGTCCTAGATATTGTAAAGATAAACATTTTGACAAAGTTTCATGAATTTTGGATGAAAACTGTGCCTTCCAGAGTGTACACGAAGTTTTTCTAAGATTTGACCTAGTGACCTAGTTTTTGACCTGACATAACCTACTTTCAAACATGGCCTAGAGTTTATAGAGATAAACATTCTGACAAAGTTTCATAAAGATTGGATCAAAACTGTGTCCTCTAGAGCATACACACGGTTTTTCTATGATTTGACCAAGTGACCTAGTTTTTGACCCTACATGACCCAGTTTTAAATTTGTCCTTTATATTATGAGGATAAACATTCAGATAAAGTTTCATGAACTTTGGATCAAAACTGTGCCTTCTACAGCGTACACAATGTTTTTCTAAGATTTGACCTAGTGACCTAGTTTTTGACCCGACATGACCCAATTTCAAACTTGGCCTAGAGTTTATAGAGATCAACATTCTGACAATGTTTTATAAAGATTTGATCAAAACAGTGTCCTCTAGAGCGTACACAATGTTTTATATGATTTGACCTAGTCACTTGTTTTTGACCCAACATAACCCAGTTTCGTAATTGTCGTAGATATTATAAAGATAAACATATTGACGAAGTTTCATGAACTTCGGATGAAAACTGTGCCTTCTACAGCGCACACAAGGTTTTTCTAAGATTTGACCTAGTGACCTAGTTTTTGACCCGACATGACCCAATTTCGAACTTGGCCTAGAGTTTATGAAAATAAACATTCTGACAATGTTTTATAAAGATTGGATCAAAACTGTGTCCTCTAGAGCGTACACAAGGTTTTTCTATGATTTGACCTAGTGACCTAGTTTTTTACCCTACATGACCCAGTTTCGTACTTGTCCTAGATATTATAAAGGTAAACATTCTGACAAAGTTTCATGAACTTTGGATGAAAACTGTGCCTTCTAGAGTGTACACAAGGTTTTTCTAAGATTTGACCTAGTGACCTAGTTTTTGACCCTACATGACCCAATTTCAAACTTGGCCTAGAGTTTATGGAGATATATATTCTGACAATGTTTCATATAGATTGAATCAAAACTGTGTCCTCTAGAGCGTACACAAGGTTTTTCTATGATTTGACCTAGTGACCTAGTTTTTGACCCGACGAGACCCAGTTTCAAACTTGTCCTAGATATCATGAGGATAAACATTCTGACTAAGTTTCATGAACTTTGGATGAAAACTGTGCCTTCTAGAGCGTACAAGAGGTTTTTCTAAGATTTGACCTAGTGACCTTTTTTTTAACCCGACGTGACCCAGTTTCAAACTTGTCCTAGTTATTATAAAGATAAACAAGCTGATAAAGTTTCATGAACTTTGGATGAAAACTGTGCGTTCTAGAGTGTACACAAGTTTTTTCTAAGATTTGACCTAGTGACCTAGTTTTTTACCTGACATGACCTTTCAAACATGGCCTAGAGTTTATGGAGATAAACATTCTGACACAGTTTCATAAAGATTGGATCAAAACTGTGTCCTCTAGAGCATACACACGGTTTTTCTATGATTTGACCAATTGACCTAGTTTTTGACCCTACATGACCCAGTTTTAAATTTTTCCTTTATATTATGAGGATAAACATTCTGATAAAGTTTCATGAACTTTAGATCAAAACTGTGCCTTCTACAGCGTACACAATGTTTTTCTCAGATTTGACCTTATGACCTAGTTTTTGACCCGACATGACCCAATTTCAAACTTGGCCTAGAGTTTATAGAAATAAACATGCTGACAATGTTTTATAAAGATTTGATCAAAACTGTGTCCTCTAGAGCGTACACAATGTTTTTTTATGATTTGACCTAGTGACCTAGTTTTTGTCCCAACATAACCCAGTTTCGTAATTGTCCTAGATATTATAAAGATAAACATTCTGACAAAGTTTCATGAACTTCGGATGAAAACTGTGCCTTCTACAGCGTACACAAGGTTTTTCTAAGATTTGACCTAGTGACCTAGTTTTTGACCCGACATGACCCAATTTCGAACCTGGCCTAGAGTTTATGGAGATAAACATTCTGACAATGTTTTATTAAGATTGGATCAAAACTGTGTCCTCTAGAGCGTACACAATGTTTTTCTATGATTTGACCTAGTGACCTAGTTTTTGACCCAACATGACCCAGTTTCGTAATTGTCCTAGATATTATAAAGATAAACATTCTGACAAAGTTTCATGAACTTTGGATGAAAAATGTGCCTTCTAGAGTGTACACAAGGTTTTTCTAAGATTTGACCTAGTGACCTAGTTTTTGACCCTACATGACCCAATTTCAAACTTGGCCTAGAGTTTATGGAGATATATATTCTGACAATGTTTCATATAGATTGAATCAAAACTGTGTCCTCTAGAGCGTACACAATGTTTTTTTATGATTTGACCTAGTGACCTAGTTTTTGACCCGACGTGACCCAGTTTCAAACTTGTCCTAGATATTATGAGGATAAACATTCTGACAAAGTTTCATGAACTTTGGATGAAAACTGTGCCTTCTAGAGCGTACACAAGGTTTTTCTAAGATTTGACCTAGTAACCTAGTTTTCGACCTGACATGACCCAATTTCAAACATGACCTAGAGTTTATGGAGATAAACATTCTGACAAAGTTCATAAAGATTGGATCAAAACTGTGTCCTCTAGAGCATACACACTGTTTTTCTATGATTTGACCAAGTGACCTAGTTTTTGACCCTACATGACCCAGTTTTAAATTTGTCCTTTATATTATGAGGATAAACATTCTGATAAAGTTTCATGAACTTTTGATCAAAACTGTGCCTTCTACAGCGTACACAATGTTTTTCTCAGATTTGACCTAGTGACCTAGTTTTTGACCCGACATGACCCAATTTCAAACTTGGCCTAGAGTTTATAGAGATAAACATTCTGACAATGTTTTATAAAGATTTGATCAAAACTGTGTCCTCTAGAGCGTACACAATGATTTTTTATGATTTGACCTAGTGACCTAGTTTTTGACCCAACATAACCCAGTTTCGTAATTGTCGTAGATATTATAAAGATAAACATTCTGACAACGTTTCATGAACTTCGGATGAAAACTGTGCCTTCTAGAGTGTACACAAGGTTTTTTCTAAGATTTGACCTAGTGACCTAGTTTTTGACCCTACATAACCCAGTTTCAAGCTTGTCCTAGAGTTTATGGAGATATATATTCTGACAATGCTTCATATAGATTGGATCAAAACTGTGTCCTCTAAAGGGTACACAAGGTTTTTCTATGATTTGACCTAGTGACCTAGTTTTTGTCCCGACGTGACCAAGTTTCAAACTTGGCCTAGAGTTTATTAGGATAAACATTCTGACTAAGTTTCATGAACTTTGGATGAAAACTGTGCCTTCTAGAGCGTACACAAGGTTTTTCTAAGATTTGACCTAGTGACCTAGTTTTGACCCGACGTGACCCAGTTTCAAACTTGTCCTAGATATTATAAAGATAAACATTCTGACAAAGTTTCATGAACTTTGGATCAAAACTGTGCCTTCTACAGCGTACACAATGTTTTTCTAAGATTTGACCTAGTGACCTAGTTTTTGACCCGACATGACCCAGTTTCAAACTTAGCCTAGATTTTATGGAGATAAACATTCTTACAAAGTTTCAGACAGATTGGATCAAAACTGTGCCCGCTAGAGTGTACACAAGCAAAAGTTGACGGACGTCCGTCCGGACGTCCGGACGTCCGTCCGGACGTCCGTCCGGACGTACGACGGACATCAGGGTATCCCAAAAGCTCACCCTGAGCACTTCGTGCTCAGGCGAGCTAATAAAAAGCAGCAAAGGTAGTTATTACTAAAGAGTAAGACAAGTGGACATAACAACAGCCGGGCCGGGTAGCGCAATCGGTAGGGCACCTGACTCGTAAGTCAGAGGTCCTGGGTTCGAATCCCGGTCTGGCCACATACTTTCGTTTCTCCTTCCGCTGATTCAAGAAGGGCAGTTGTCAGTTACTGGCGAAAGTATGTGCACTTAGTACTGGGTAACCGCTTAGGAGGTCTAAGCCTGCCCAGGAATAGTGTGGTTAGGTTAACTGACCGTCCCGACATGACCTTAGTTGTTTTCCGTGGACGTTAAGCATCAAATCAACCAACCAACCATAACAACATGGAACACTGAGGAACCACAACAGAAGTACCTCCTTGGAACTGTTAGTAGTATACTACTTGGGGATTTATACAAGTTTTACTCGGTCCAAACTCTCGCCCTCTACTTCTGCAGTGGTTCTGCATTATACCAATGTACATGTGTACATTTTGTCATGGTTTCTATAATACTTTTATTTTGAAGACTTGTCTCTATGCACTGAAAGGACTACTCCTACTTTGAAGATTTGAGCCGCGACTCAGACCCAGACTCAGATCAGCCTGGGCATCCGTCAAGTATGATCAGACTTTTCGCTAAGCGCTTAAAGGGTAGCTGAGGGTCTAAGCTACCTCCATGCGGACAGCAAAGACTCTGATCAGACTGGGCGGATGCCCAGGCTGATCTGAGTCTGCGCTGGGCGCACAACCACATTGTTGGTTTTCTCGTGTCGCGGCTCATTTATCTATTAAGCATGGTTACTAAAACGGTGCAAGAATATCAAACAGATAGATTCTGATGCAAAACATGCAAAAAGTAAAACCGCTTCATTTTCGTTTTACTTGACTCTGCATAATTAGACTAAGATTCTTTTGGGTTGATCAACCCCTTCTGCAATGGATCCGTTCAATAATCTTGACCGCGACATAGCTGACTCGTTCCCACGAATAAGCTATGTCGTTCCCAAGAATTAAAACCAAACACATTTCATGTGATATTTTTGGTAGTTTTGGGGAAGGAGTACAACAACAAACCTCACAATACCACCATCAGTCATAGTAAACTCACTGTAATGTATCTTAATTTGTGACATTGGCGTTTGAAAAAAGGAACCTAGATCTTGTGCGCAATACATTGTCTTGACATGGTTAACAGTTGTTTCCAGTTATTTTTATATCTACCCACAATCAGAAGGTAATAGGTCAGGAACGACAAAATCATATAGCAGACATCAGAATCTTTGAATTATCTCTATGATCTTCACCGTTGAGCTGGGTACATACGTCTTGCACGCGACACATCGTCATGACATTTGTTAAACAAAAGTTAGTTTAGATCCATCAACAAATAAGACAGTAACAGACCGGACAAAACAGTTTGTTTGCCATAAGCATATACCAAGACACTAATGCTTCAATTTTCTTAGTGTGACTTCGTTCCAACGAGTAAATTATATCGTTCCCATGCATTAGTATAATCTATCATATTTTGTGTGGATATCCATAGACCGGGACCTTGAATCACTAATGAGATCAGTGTGTAATGGGTGGGGGAGGGGGGGGGGTCAATTGATTTGGTTGTTGGGGAGAGGTGTGTGTGTAGGGGGGGGGTACAGAAGAAGCAGCAAGGCAACCGTTAGGCAATTCGATATCAATATCAGAACGTATTTTAAGCTTTGGTTCTGTTCTTAAAATTCGACTAGATTTTCGCATTTTAAATTATAAATTATTATTTGAAACCCCCCAAATGTCCACCGTGCCCCGTGACATGGATACTCTTGATTATGTCATTTGTCTTCCCTTTGTTATAATTTTCTGACACATCGAAGTTTCTTCCTCAAAAATGAACGGCACACACTTGCGTCGGAAGTTTCTTTACTTGTTCTTGTCATTTTTTCATGGGAACGGGATATTTCTCGTCTTTCACGATGTATAAAATTTCTTTGAGCTCGTGTTTGTCAATGCTTTCGGAAAAAGGCAGTCTCCTTTTTTAAATTCTTGATCATTGCTTATCTTCTTATTTATCTGTCTTACACAGGCCTTTGTATATACCGGTATACATAAGAAGTGTTTCATCTTGCCAAAAAACAACCTTCGTCATCGCTGTTCTTTTCTTTCATTCGAATGAGCGGCATTTCTAAACTGGATCAAAGGAATTATTCTTAAACAATAAACGGCTCACACTTGCATCGAAAGTTTCTTTTCCTGTTCTTGTCATTTTACATGGAAACGGGATATTTCTCGTCTTTCACGAAATACTGAATTTCGTTGAACTCGTGTTTATCCATGCTGCCGGAAAACGGCAGTCTTGTTTATTCAAAGAAATCAGATTGTTTTGATTGGTTTATAGACTCTTATTCTAGTTCATCGATTTTTAATCAGTTCGAATACTTTTTGATACTATTCAGTTTTTGAATCAACTGCCTTATTAAACTTAAGAAATTACAGTATGGTTTCTCAGGCTTTCATCACCAGGTATTGTCAGGATCACTGATGAGGCTTGAGTAGCCGTAACTTCGAAGTCTGGCCCATGACTCTTCTTATGACTGCGTTCTCTGCTTTCGGTGGAACTCTTTAAGATTTTATATTTTAAAGAGTAACTACACTTCAGGAACTTACTGAACCAGAGCCCAAACCATATCCCCAACATCAACTTCACTGCAGCTGGTATTATGCCGTGTAGCGGCCGTAAAACGTCTTCCCGTATACCATTCATAGTGCAGATTATATTCTCTTTTTGTCCTTTGAGATCAGAGGATATATTTGGAAAATTCAGAAAATTTTGATTGGTTTAGACTCTTATTCTAGTTCATCGATTTTCAATCAGTTAGACTCCCTTTTGATACTAGTCAGTCTTAGAATCGACTGCCTTACTAAAATAAAGAAGAAACAGTATGTTTAATGTTTTTTTCTGGTTTTCATCATCAGGTAATGTCAGGGTCACTGTTGAGCCTTGAATACCATAACCGAACTTTCGAAGTATAGCCCATGTTTCTTCTTATGACTGTGTTCTTTGCGCTCGGAGATTTTGTTATGTGTTTTAAATTCCTGATCATTGTCTGTTTCGACCTTATCGCGGGACACTGAATCCGTTTAGAATTTCGGCCCCACGGCATCGTCGGCAATTATTAAGCACGCAGTATTATACTGCTTCTGATTTTAACCCCACTAGATTATTGTCATCTTGTGCTGTTTGAAGTAATTGTATCGGAGGGGATACGCCATTTCCATATAGATAGAAAGGTACTCGTAAAGTTCAAACATCATATAGCGAATATAAGTCTGTCTTTGTATACAAAATGAAACTCTGTATCATCACTGGCATATAGATTTCCTGAAAATCTCGTAGGATTACAAACTGATCGTACGCATCCAATAATGACAAAACATATCTTCATTCTTCACATTTTACAATACAGGCTGTGCAAATTCTATAAGTTCTACACTCTTCACAACTTTAAGACAGCGTATGCAATGATGTGCTACAATATAACTGAACCGCAGTTTCTAAAATTTAATAGGAATTACACTTCGCCTGTCAGACCGTAACGGATGTATAATGCCTTGAAGCAGACAGAAAGACTAATGACTTCGATATAAATTAGGTAATTTGTCAGCGAATGTCTATTCGACCTGGTTTAATATCCTTCAATCCGTACTGCTAACTACATTCTGTTGAAAAATCGGCACTGAAAATACATCAAATGACGTGAAGTTCAAACTAATCTTTGACCTGTCGGTATGTTGAAATTCCCTTTTATTTCACAAGTAGATAATCGTTACGGTGTTTGAAAGCATTTTATCCCCAAGTCAAGTCTAATTTGCTGCAAACAGCGCGAGACTAATGAATAAAATAGAAATGTTTAATTTGAGTTTAATCTGTCAACCAAAAATTGAAGCCCCTATTCACTTTGTCGATGGTCGATCTCGAGCCGCTATTCTATAAATTATACGACCTAATGATAACTTCAACCTTGGCGTACGTTGCACTGGTGGCAATCATGAAGTCTAGGAAAAGGGTTGACTTTATACAGGGTGTCTAAAAAACTTGGACATTTTTCGGAAATTGCTATGACTCCTTTATTTATCAAAGAAACATTTCACAATTGTGCATGGATGTAGCAAAATGATACTCCTTGGCACTGGTGGTGCTTCATCACACAGTAGCACTTCAACAGGAAGTGATGTCACGCTGATCTCAAATTGTATTTATAACACCAGTTTCTGTTGTCTGCACTGAAACAATTAAATGGCCTGAATTATTCTAACACAGTTTTAGAGCGTTCTCAGTCATACATTGAGGCCATTTTGCAGTGTTTACAGTGCAGACAACGGAAAACAGTGTCATAAAAATAAATTAACAACAGTATTACGATACTTTTTTAGCAGTTCAATTAAGTCGTGAAACATCATTACCGCTAAGGGGTATCTTACCACTACAATCACACAAAATTTTGAAACGTTTCCATAATAAATAAAGGAGTTACATTTATTTAAAAAAATTCCATTTTTAGACACCCTGTATTGATTCACTTTCGATTGTAGACTTACACATGTTGCATTCAACAACGAAATAGCATTTTATTGGTTATATGTTGATTGGTGCAATCCTATTTATTTATTTTTGTTTACTGTTTTTAAACACCACATAGTGCTGTCTCTGCTACTGATTGTTTACATTACACTAAGCTGTTTATTTACAGCGAATATCGTTAATTTAACAAATTAAAATCTGAAAAAGTTCCTTCAAGAGCAGAGAATACATAAAGAAGTAGGAACATGGGCCAGACTACGTAGTTTCGGCTAATAAAGCCTCGTCAGTGACCCTGGCAATATCTGGTGACGAAACCAGAAAAAAGCAGACTGTAATTTCTTAATTTTAATTAGACAGTCGATTCAAAGACTGATAAATTTCAAAAGGATCCAAATAATATAAAAGACGATGATCTAGAATAATAGTCTAAATCAATCTCAAATTTTAGAATACTCAGAATCTATACTCTGATCTCAAAGTCTGTCATAAAGTAAGTATAACTAAAAATGTGTTTGTAAAACATTATGCTCCTATCCATATGCCTGACCTAGAAACGGACTGGTATTTAAAGAGAATTGTTTTTTATTAAAAGAATATAATTTGGGAACGGAATTTCCTAAAAAGTGAATCGGGACAACTACACCCGAGGCACAAACTGTATGCCAGATAGTACGATCCAACCTCAAGGGGTTCATCCGATATTCATGGGCAGAAATGGAGTGTAGATTCACCTAGCCAACGTATCAATAAGTCGATAAGTGACACGTTCATTTTATAATGGGCTGACATAGGACATGTTATTTTCTGAGCCAATAAAACTGTTAAAACCTTAGATAAACAAATTATTGTTGATGATTCCTAAATCTACATTAACTCTATTTTACAAACATATAACTTTCATAATTTTTGGATGAAAAAAAGTTAGGTCATTTTTATATTTAATGTCCATACCCTTCTTTCTATTAACCACAATGTAAAAATCATAAAAAACGACACCCCTTTGATTAAATAACCGTTAAAAACAACATTATTTTTTCCATTAAATACAAAATTGCTGATACTTCCTAAAACTAGAAAGATTTATCTTTCTAAAGGTATATAATTCATATTTCTGCTTTTAAAAAAAGTTAGGTCATTTTTCTAAAAAGCCTAGTGGACGAAGCAACAAAAACTGCATTTTACCGTGTAAGACCGGTTTGCAGCAAGCGGTTGATGACGGATCAATTCATACCTAGCACTATTCTATTCCACTGTTAAAACTGTTAGATATTCGCATACACAGGTAATACTAACAACAATTATAACAATAATGATAATAATAATAAAGCGTGTGGAATGGTTTTAGTAATGTTTTTAAATTAATGTTTGAAGAAATTCTATTAAAATATGGTAAAATATGGTAACATTACATGCCCATTAATCTATCTAAATTATATAATATTATAGGATTCCATCATTAACTCACTAAAAAGAAAATATTATCAATTAGCAGGTTTAATTAGCCCCTTGATGTGCAATTAACTTTTTGAATTGCGGCCGTGTCTTTCGAAAACTTAGCGTGTCATTAGACTGCTTACTTTTTTCTATAATTGTTGTCTAAACATTTAAGATTCGGTGTGTCTTCCTAATTAGGCGTCATTAAAAAAGGTCGCTGTGATCTTTCGCATCTGAAGTAGTCCTTTTATTAAAATTAATTGAAGATTAACTGAAAAGTGTGAAAAGTTTATTACTCAAATAGCTGAATTAATTGACACAACTGAATTGTGCAACCATCTCCAGGCTACGCCCATTTATTACCATTAAACCATATCTCTTAACTAGATGCAACAAAAGGGTTAATTTAGGAATCTAATTTTGCATAAAATACTGATAGTCATTAGAATCTCCTCGTTGATATGTTGCTCAGAATCTCCTCGCCGAGGCGATTCCTAAAGAGTGCACTCAGCATTTGTATTATTTGAGATGTTAAGGAATTAAATACTTTTTCAAGTTAAGTTCTTAATTTATTTGTTTTATTATTAAATTGCCCCTCTTGACAAGGAAATCAAACTTGATAGACCTCTAGTTTTATTGCTGCGGTAAATATGGCCACGCGACGATTTATTTATTGCCCAGCTTATCTGACAATATACAACATGCGGTCACAAAACCGATAAGATAAACAAAGTAATTGTTTGACTCATAAATTAGATGATATATTTTTTTTTTCTGAAGGGTAGATACCATAATATGAACTAAACACTCAGAACGACGAATTGGAATTAAATTTATAAGGTCTAATTAGAAATAAATTTATTGGGTCTGATTACCCATGGACATTAGGGTCATTTCATATTTAGATGATTTCACCGCAGTACTGCTGATCCGAGTCCCACAGGCTGGTAGCCACGCTTCTTCAGACGGGAAGTTCTGCTTTGCTCTCAATCAGCGTGCGCATATGTGTTATGTGCTTGCTGGTTTGGGTCTTTTTTATGCATAGGTCATAAAACACATTTTGGCTTGACATGCATATTTGAGCCGCGACACGACAAAATCAACAATCTATTGAATCCACTGTCTGTAAATACTGTAGACAATGTAAATGTTTCTTGGCTCACTGGATATTTTTATTACCATTATTATTACTATGATCTCTTGAGCTGTTGCTGGTTGTAAATTCTAAAATGAGCTGGCTTGTTTATCGGTGGCCCATTATCTATGTATTTCTCTTGTAATTTTATGTACTTTACCTGAGATTGACAGTAAAGCGGCATGGCATGTACGACCAGCGAAGGCTCATTTCGCTGATTAAGACCAGCGAAGGCTCAGGTCAGACTGTGCATACGCGCAGTTTGGTCATAGGCGTCGTTGGTTGCGTGAGGTTAAGGCACAGTTCACACTGAGCATACGCGCAGGTTAATCATAGCCTTCGCTGGTTGTATTAGCCATCTATGGGATATGGCATCTATAAAGTAACAAAATGAGTTGTACCAGAAGTTTTCATTTAAGATATTGAAATATTTATGGTTAATCCATTGGGTGCGCGCCTTGTTTAGACTGCACGGATGCGCAAGTTGGTCTGAACCTTGTTTGGCGCACATGCCATCTTCAAATGTTTAACAGTCTTTACAAGCAAACTAAACGAAAGGAATGTAAATGGAAAAATATGTGTAATTGCTGATTTTTAATAGGATTATCATCTTGATGTAGATTTAACATTCTTCAGTTTTTTTTTCTAATGGTAAAATTTCAGTTAGACAGTAATTTAAAGAATTGCAAGTAATGCAATGAATTTTGACAAAAACAAGGAATTGAATTAGCAGTTAATTAATGCTTTGAATTAGCATTGAAGTAGTGCAAAAACTGGTGACTTAATACAATATTGAAAATGCGCAAACATTCAGGATTGCTATATATGTGTTACTCGTTGCTTCGTTTTACTGCATTGAATGTTATATGCATTGATTCTTGTAATAAAGCTCAAAACTATTAGTTTCTTTTTTTCATGTGTTTACTGTATTACCTGTTAGATGAGGAAATTTATTTTCATAAATACGCCTTAAAATTTTAAATATTGGGACACCTAACATAATTACTGTAATTTTCCAAAACATTGAATAGTATGGTTAAATGCAAACAGAATAGACCTTGATCCGACTGCTCTTCGACAATCAGTCTGTTCTCGAGCTGCACTGTTTGCTTAAACCTATCTGTCCCAATACTTAGAATTATCAAGGTACCGATAAATTGAACTGTTTGTGAGACGGCTCAGTTTAAAAGCTGAAAACCACAGACCTAGCTTGGCACACACGGATAAATAGAACTGGGAAGCAAACAATTAATACAAAGAGTCGATTTTATAATCACTCTTCAAATACACCATAATGAAAATACCTGTGTAATAACCTCGGTTATAACACCGCCGAAATTAGCTATCGCAAGACACTGTGACAATATTACCTAAGGGTGTCCTCGAATGGCAGTTAATCCGTAATACAGGTAACCAAGCGTACTAACTCTACAGGGTATTGGAAATTCATCCGGTTTCGGTAAAAAAGGGGAGTGTTTCCCCTTTGTGATGAATTCTGTGGATGCTGTCAACAATTTGGATTGTGACGAAAATTCCTATGTCCGAAAAAGGGTATAATTCAGTCAAAGATGAAAAGTATATCAAGTCACCCTTGCCCTATGTCCAAACAGTATGCCAAACATATTTTGCAATGTTGTTTTAGTCAAAAATGTATGTAATTTCCTAAGAAATTAATCATGTCATTTTTCCCATATGTTCAAACCGTACGCCAAATAATACTTACCTTCCACAAGTTTTTTTATAAATATTTTGATAAAAGGTTGTTCATTCATTCCTATGTCCAAAAAGGGACACAACTCAATTGATACTGCACTGATTGTCCTCAAAAGTTAATCAGACCAGCCACACTGTAGGCACAAACAATATGCCAGAAATCACGACCTTCTTCAGACATTTTGTTCACAAGGATGATTCTGACAAATATGCCTAAGTTCTATAAGAGGTATGATTCAGTCACAAATTTACAAAATATGCTCAGAGGTTACATGTAATCAAGTCATCCTCGCTTTATCATGTTAAAGCAATATGTCAAGTACCATTAGCGTAGCACAAGGGGCTTTTGATATATTTTGTAAAGATGTTATAAGAAATACACTCTTTAAGACTTTAATTGTTATAGATTATATAATGTTCTTGGTAAAAAAAACGTTCAAAAGTCCGACGGAAAAAAATGTACCCGCTCATTTCAAGCTCCTCTGAGCCAAGGGCTCTTGGGAAGCTTACAGGCTGGTAGCCTCCTGCATCCCCCGTCAACAGATTCGAAGGACTTTTTCTCTTAAACAACTGGGTAAATTCAAAATAAAGGACTACGTGCGTTAAGGCCATTTTTGCCCCCCCCCCCAAGGTCAAATATGCAAGGTGAGAAAAAGTATTTCATTGCATGATCTCATTAGAACAATACTCATGGTGCATTAAGTTTGAAAACAATGGCTATTGAAGCAGGGTACACTAATGGAATTTGTAATTTTGGTCAATTTTAAGATCTTTAGTTTACAAATTAGAATAACCAAAAAATCCTTTTAACATCTTTAGCTCTAAACCTTTGGCTATACGGATGCTTTAGCATCCGCTGCAAATACAACGGTCATCTGTGACAAAACTCAGCAACATCCTGGTCAGCTGGTATAATGCGCCGAGGCTGTTTTTGCCCTTTCTACGTCTGATATACAAGTACATGTGCCTTCCATAGAGGAGACTTTTAAAACAGAATCGATTATGCACGATACCGCCAGACAAAATAGCATGTAAAAGTAGCAAAGTCTACATGACATGCGACACGCGATTGTCAACAGATGTGTTCCGATTCTCGTAAAGGAATCTCCGCGCCATAATCCACCACCGAGTCAGAAATGTCAATGGAAAAGAGGGAGAGAAAAAAATAAAACAATAAAAATGTAAACACCTTCATGCATCATTTGAGTATGCGACGAGGATAACGACACTGTAGCTCGACAAAACAAATGGCTTCAGAAACACTGACCCAACGGTTTTCCCAAATATAAAACAATATGAGCCGCGACACGACAAAACCGACAAAGTGGTGGTACGCCCAGCACAGACTCAGATCAGCCTGGGCATCCGCCCAGTCTGATCAGAGTCTTCGTTGTCCGCAAGGAGGTAGCTTACACCCTTAGCTATCCTTTAAGCGCAAAGGGAAGACTCTAATCAGGTTGGGCGGATGCCCAGGCTGATCTGAGGCTGCACTGGACGCACAACAACTTTGTTGGTTTTCTCGTGTCCGGCTCATATTAATGGTTGTCGCTTTACCCGCTCTGCCGCGACTCTGCCACGGCGGACAGTGTAAGTGTTGGAATTAACACTCAGGCATTATACCATGCAGTGTACTGACGAATAATGACGAATGTATTTGGGTATATTGCGGAGAAGGGCGGGCGGTTATTTTGCTGTAGACATAGTCACAGTTACCCAATTACAAGGTTCGAATGGAATCGGTGACCTTTTGACACGACAGGCATGACATTTTATCTATAATACCCGGAAAAGTGGTTCAGGCATAATAAAAAAACAAGAAAGAAACAAGCCACACATCTTGATACTCAAATTTCCTAGAATATTCTTAGCAGGCATGCAACATCATACAACATCGAGTCAGCATCGGTGCAACCTAAGGCGTGTCATCGACTCTTTATAGATTTTGAAAGCCAGGATCATGGAGCAAATTATGTACCGAGAGTGTCTGAGAATGTCGACGTAAACTCGTCTGAGCCATGCCGAAGGATGAATTTGCGAGCGAATTTTCGTGCCGATCAAATCCGAGCTCACAACATGCATTTTGTTGTGCATCATGTGACACTGTCGAGCCAGTTAAACTTGTTTGACAGATCAAACTGACCAAATTGGGAGAGTGGCCAAACTTACTCACAATAAGGTGAGTCGCATTCCTTGACTAATAATTATTATGTTTAACATACTATATAGCTTATGAACGAGTTGTTTTGTACCGATGAATTAAGTTTCACGATATAAATCCGTGTAAATAAATGACAAAGTTCCTGATTAAGATATTGTATGGCAGGGTATGAAAATAAGGATGAGTAAAATGGACATTTATATTTAAGCGTGTCATAATATAGCTAAGAACTGTCAATTCGTATGCTATCTAACCTTGCAAGACGTAGCAGTGCAACGTTGTCGATAAACATGTAACGAAAAGGTTATATTGTAATGATTATAATATAATTATGAAATAGGTTACAGAGGTGTCTGGCTCTCAATTAGGATTTGTATTGTAACATATGGAAGGCCAATTCTTGAACGGTATAAAGACAAATGAGCCGCGACACGAGAAAACCAACAATGTGGTTGTGCGCCCTGTGCAGACTCAGATCAGCCTGGGCATCCGCCAAGTCTGACCAGACTCTTTGCTAAGCGCTTAAAGGGTAGCTAAGGGACTGAGCTACCTCCATGCGGACAGCGAAGACTCTGATCAGACTGGGCGGATGCCCAGGCTGATCTGAGTCTACGCTGGACACACGACCACATTGTTGGTTTTCTCGTGTCGCGGCTCAAATGCTTTTTGATTTATCAATTATTTACACAAACGAACAGATTTTATTACAGATTTTATTACGAATACCATTTATGAGCATGCCTGACAAATGTCATGAGCTTTGTTACACAAAGCTGGAATCGTTAAGATAGTTGTATACAAAACAAAAAGATTCTGGTTACAGTAAAACTATATTTCCGATCAGCTTGAGTACTTCATTGGTGGATTTACTCGAAACAGTAGAAACGTTTCAAACAGTACGCGTTTTTATTTTTATTTTTTTTTTTTTTTTTTTTTTTTTACAAAAATATCACAACATCGTTTGCGGTTGTTCTGTTTTTCCATCTCGTATTGTACATAGAAATATAAGCATTTGTCTAGGTTCGATAAGAACTTCTACTGTTAGAGAAATGTAAAACTAGATACGCAATGTTTGATATTGTTGGAATGGAGATCTAACGAGGGTCATCCAATAAGTCCTGCAAACGGCCAAGTTTTAGGCAAATGATAATTAAAAACGAATCAGGCTATCCACATGCCTACATTGCATCTTCCCCTACTTTCCTGTCAACAATTTCCAGAAACGTCATGATCTTGCAAATGGCGTTGCTAGGCAAATGAAAAATACTACCATTATGGGTGCGGCGGTGGCTTCTAGTTTTCTGTTTTAGACACCCTAGCTTAGTTCAGAACGCTTGTGAATATCTGAAGATGGCTGGGAGAAACAGAAAATAATACTGAGGTATGTACACGGTACCAAAATTAAGATATTGCCGTCAGTCAAGATATTATTATTGTTCAAAGGAAGTTTACCCTGTTTTTCAGGCAGCTAAAATGTCATATAAAATGAGTATAGGAAGAAGAGGCTTTCACAGCGGGTGAAGTGTTTCCTAAACTGCCATTAATTTATCAAAGAATAGGCCAGAAATGCTGAAATGTAGATATGAGAGAATACATAATCTTCGAGCCTTGTTTGATATCGTTTGCAGCCTTAAGAAACAAGAGGTAAACGTCAAAAACTAGCTTTTGCTAAAATTCTGTAATATTCTCTTGTTGCCTGGCAACCACATTTGTTTGGTAATGTGAAATGATACCTGTCCCTTTTTTGAGTTCTTAAATATAAGGCGATTACTTTGGAACATGAATTCTTGTGGTTTGAAAGAATTATACCCATATATACAGGAATATTCCTCCCCTCACCTCTTGTAAAAGACGTCGTGTTTGTTCAATTTCACCGTCGGTATCGCTGACACCTTTGCATTCAAAATCCTCCAATCTCTGAGAAAGAAATGTCACATGTATGATTTTTAGCACAGATGTGTATCATGTACGTGAGCTGTTAATGGTATAGTTTGAGCACTCTACCTAAAAAAATAAAGCAGTAATGGCGGCGTTTGCAAGACTTATTGGATGACCCTCGTACTAGGTGAGCAAAGAACTTTCATTCTGCTATGGTATATTGACATATCATTATGTTTTGCGCAATTTTTCACCGAATGACAAATTTCTGAGGTCCTGTAGTTTCCCAGGAAACAAAAATTTAGTATTTTCTGAAGCAAAAATATTGCCAAGAGGAGCAAATTTTTTCCTGTAGGGTTAACTTCACTTTAAAAGGGAAGCGATAATAACAATGCCACAGTTTCTTCCACTGTAGATGTACGCATTCTTCGTAGATGCCTGGCGTCATCTGAACATTCTTAAGGCACATGTTAGCTTCTCACGCATAGTCTGTAGGGTCGAGTCGGGTTACTTCGGACAGCGGGTAAATTCGGACATACCATTGCAAATAGTGAATATCCAGATGAGACGGCTCATAATGAGCCGTCTCATTAGGATTTTCACTGTTTGCCCAGTTAATTTTGTTTTAATTCCAAACAACTGACACATAAGGGAAACAATGGCACTGTCCGAATAAACCAGTGTCCGAATTTACCCGACTTAACCCTACAGGGCATGCACATTTTATTTTCTAGGGAGACCAATGTAAGTTTCATTCTTTAGGCAATATGATCACGGTAAGTCAGATTTACTCACGATACGACTATTTTGTATTTTCATCATATTAACAAAAGTTATAAGTGCCTAGTTTGCGTAATTACTATGATTTTATCGGCCGTTATCATTACAAAAATAGCCAGTCAGTGCATGATGTTTCCATGGGACAAAACACGTTCTATAGGGAATGAAGTCAACCAAATTAAAAATAAATCCTAACTGGATCAAATAGATGTTTATATATGCATAGGAAACATATAAAGCTATTCAAGACAAATCACTTCTAAGAAATCTCAAATTCTGTATCTGTATTCATTGAATCGGAAATGCAAATACAGCGTTCTTTCAGTTCGGATAAAATTTCTGAATTTCTCATTTAAAGGTCTATGAAGTGGTTAGTAGTGCATTGCATGTTTGCTTATATAACAGACAGGCGTAATTACTGAGTGATCCCAACTTTAAGTTTTTCTCGAAATAAATACATATTTATCGCGCAGAAACAGGATTTTTCGATACAAATTAAGTATTGTAAAATGGTACACATAAATTTATTTTCGTTCCATGACAACTCAGTAACTCTGTTAAAATCTTCACAAACATGTTTAATATGACCTACGGGAAAACGTGTCTTTTCATCAGAAAAACAACAACGCATCCAGAAAATGCAGCGAAGATGACATTCTTGGTCTGACAAGACGGCTGTGTGTTATCCTATCTTTTATTCAATAAAATAAAAAAATGTAAATCTGGTAATGTTAAATGATAGTTTACTTCAGAACGTTTACAAATTAATGAATTCACAGGTTAACCCTTACTTTTTGCAGGTAGATTATGATATAGATAATATGCCCTACATCACTTCATTTGCATATTTGGTTGTCGTAAACCGTATAAACAACACAGATGCAAAATTTGGTGAGTCCGATCAGCTCTGTGTTTTCAGAATTAGCTTTTTGAAAATTTGATCGTATAACTTTCTAATGTATCATTATCTACTTTCTATGACATTTAGCCATATACGGCTGCTCCAGTGATCAATGTTGTTTTCATTTACCTACAGCTAAGGGCGAGGGTTTGGGTGCAATGAAACTAATTTAAGGCCCTTCTCCCAGTAATCTATTATGACCATTCCAAGGCGGTACCTCTGTTGTTGTTCTTAATGTTACGTGTTCTTATGTCCGGTTATCTGTGATCTTTTTGCGGTGTGGTCACTTGTGTAGCTTTGTGTCTTGCTTTCTGTTTTGTTTTTCTCAATTTAAAATAGAAAACAGGTGAAAATAGATGCTACTGTTGTTTTGATTTCGGGTATCTGAATGACTATCTGTCTGGGAAAGAGTTGTTCATTCGGCTTACCATTCGTGTATTTCGTGAACTGTTTTATATATTTTTCCACTTTTATTGTGAGGGCAACAGATCTGAACTTCAAATGTAGGGGCGGTTGCTGTCGGCCAATGTTGCTAGATAACTTTCAGTGCCGGGGCGTCCTACTAATTTTGATAATGTAGGGCAAGGGTCTAGTAGGCTTGCAGTAGCTGCGGCAGGGGACTGCTTGACTATTTTTCTCTCACCTATCATTTCTCTTCGTTCTCCCTCTCTCTCTCTCTCTGCGAGACGGCTCGATATAGACTGAAATACTGTCTCAAAGAGCCGTTAAACCCAAAACAACAAACAAATCAACTACTTCCAAATCAATGCATATCGTTCTACTTTTTCATTCCCTGTGTGAATACTACATTTCTATGAAGATGACTTTATACATTTGCAGGTGAAGCAACTCTCATTTTGCCTCTCTTTTCAGTGTGGGTCAAACGTTAAAGAAAACAAGTTCAAATTATTTTTCTAAAGAGAAGACCCGTTTTGAAATGCGTCTTTGGTCAGGCAAGTAAATCAGTAGTCTCATAATTTTTCACTTTGTAAAACATGGCAGGGAAACATAGAGATGTATGTACGAACCATAAATGGCTGCTCCCGCCAGTACGAAAGCCGGATAGGGACATTTCTTATTTCTAACTTCTAACTTCTTACTTCTAACTTCTTACTTCTAACTTCTTACTTCTAACTTCTAACTTCGATGTTCGTATGTGCGTGTGTGTATGGGTGCGCACGAAGTAAGAAGTTAGAAGTAAGAAGTTAGAAGTTAGAAGTTAGAAGTAAGAAGTTAGAAGTAAGAAGATAGAAGTTAGAAATAAGGATTGTCACATACATACATACATACATACATACATACATACATACATACATACATACATACATACATACAAATGAACCGACTGACTGATTGACGGACGGACTTACGGATATCGAGCGACATGGAAACGTACATACTTAAGGCAACCATAAACATAGACTGATATGATGGACAGACGGACGGACAGACGGAAACACAGGCAGACATTAGACTTACGGGTAGACATATAGTCGGTCAGTCGTACAACGTCTATATAAATATGTTCGAATGGAAGGGCGGTCAGACGAACGGACAAATAATTTTAAGCATGCACTGACGCACTGACGCGCTTTTTACACGTTCACACGCCCACATGTATGCACGCTGCGGACGCGCATGCTGGTACGCACCCATACACACAGGCACAATCGAACATCGAAGTTAGAAGTTAGATGTTAGAAGTTAGAAGTTAGAAGTAAGAAGTTAGAAGTTGGAAATAAGGATTGTCACATACATACATACATACATACATACATACATACATACATACATACAAATGAACCGACTGACTGATTGACGGTCGGACGGATTTACGGATATCGAGCGACATGGAGACCTTCATACTTAAGGCAACCATAAACACAGACTGATATGATAGACAGACGGACAGACGGGCGGACGGACGGACGGAAACACAGGCAGACATTAGACTGACCGGTAGACACATAGTCGGTCAGTCATACAACGTATATATAAATATGTTCGAATGGAAGGGCGGTCAGACGAATGGACAAATAATTTCTAAGCATGCACTGACGTACTCACGCACATACAAACATCGAAATTAGAAGTTAGAAGTAAGAAGTTAGAAGTTAGAAGTAAGAAGTTAGAAGTTAGAAATAAGAAATGTCCCTATCCGGCTTTCGTACGCCAATGCTACAATATTAAACAAGTCTATGATAAACTTCAATTGGTGTTATTTTCCTTGCTATATAATAGTCATAAACGTTTATTAAGAATCCTAATACCTTTACAACCTTGATGGCGTTATGCACAAAATAGAAGGCGCTAAAATTCCACAAAGAGCTTCTCGATTAACTTTAAACTGTGTTTTTACATTTGCACTTATCTAAAATCACATTTTATCTCATTTAGCCAAATATGAAAATTTGGTGATAAGTAAAAATCATCAATCTGGTCTACGTTTTAGAAAAATTAAAGGAAATCAGGAACTGTATAATTCCGCGCCACTGCTGATCATTGTAACATTTTTTTAGATATCCTTTTGATGACCTGTATAATTTGAGAATTCCGAAGGTGGTAACTGACTATTTAAGGTGGTGATTATCACTGATTTGGGGCAAAGACAAAAATCTGCACAAACTGCTGAAAATACAACAGATCTTCCCAAAACTTAGCAGATGCCTTCTTTATGTTGTTAATCACAATTCAGAATCCCAAAATGCAGGACTTGTTGCTGTTAAAAGGGATTTATATAAGAAAAGATCAAAGGGTAATTTTGTGCGAATAAATCTAAAAAATGACCATCATTATTGAAAATGTAACTAGGTCTGAACTTAAATTAATGTATTATGAAGAGCGTCCTAGCAATAATTTTTTCCATTTTTTGCTGCACGTTATCAGGCTGCGCAGATAAAAAAAGGGTGTGGTCTGTGTCCAAATATTTGTCTTAAAATACACATTAGAGTCTATTTTCAAGGTGGAATCATTTCAATAACACGCCTGTCTTGGTCATTGTAATGTAATATTTATACAGTGAGTATGATATAGGTATAACTGACCTACCTGTATAAATGAATGCAATCACTATACATGCACTTATATACATGGTCAGACATTTGAGATAAAGCTACAGTTTTTATCTGGTCTACCTTGCAATTTGAGAAAGAGTTGGAACAAACAATAGCTAGGACGCTCTTTTTAATGGATCAAAGGATCTTTAGAGCTAAGTGCATTTTCAAGAACGGATTTTATTTTTCAGATTTCTGCGCTGAAATTTACCCTTTGATCTTTTCATATGAAAACACTTTTTTAAACAGCATGTCCCTCTATTTTGTATTCTAAACTGTAGAGAACGTCAAAAATAAGAAGTCTGCTAACTGTCAGGGAGATACGATAATTTTTTACGGTTTATTGAGATTTTTGTATATACCACAAATCACCACCTTAAGAATATAATTATTTATTGATAATTTTGTTTACAATCATGGCATTCCTCCTACTAAATATTCAATAATAGCCTCCATCAGGAGATTGCACGTATCCTTTACGTGACTCGTAGATTATCTTGGGGACAATTATAATATATATTCAGGTGTTGGTTGGTATGTTTCAATTAACTGAACGTCAACGGCTGTTATACAAGGGCTTTCTACACACCTCAAAATGAATTCACAGTTTCTGTAAGTTACATCAGATTGCACTACCATCCCATCTCCGGTGCCTTGTTATTGACTCAAGTGCATTTTCATTGACCAGTGTGAATTCGGAAGCGCCAACACTTTTTGTAATGGCCATCAACATTGCCTGTATTATAGATGACTGCAATTTATACCACTTAATTGGTTTCAATTGTCGCACTCCGTTTAGTTGTACCATATCAATTTAAATGATTTGCCAAGCACTTGTCAAATTAATGGTTTATTCTGGGAAACAACTTCATTTCAAGTAGGCAAAACCAATCTTTAAATGCAAACATGACGGGTTACAGACGGTCGAAATGTATGAGACCGTTGTTATATCACAATTTGGATGTTAATTATGTCAGATTATTTGCCTGGTTAATCTTGTTTAAAAGATTCCCCTCCCTTGTTTGAGACAGTTTCAATTTTCGTTCACAAGTTGCGTTTATTTACGCTTTATATTATGCTGTTTAAATATATACTGACCGACAAACGGATCCCTACATTTTAGGTTTTAGTGCCATGGAACGGAGTTTTGGCTGGGGCAGATAACTCAAACAAACTACAGCAGAGAAAAACGTATTCTTTGTAAGCAACATATCGTAGCAATGAAAAAGAAAAACAAACATATATGTTAAGTTTCATGATTAAATTCCATACTGCTTAGGAGTTAAGGGCAAATGCCTCTAAACTGGACACGTATGATGGAAAGGTTAGCATAAGAGGCAAAACTTTGACCAATCTGTGGTTTCCTAACGACATTGATGTTGCAGATGGAGAGGA
Source organism: Ctena decussata (assembly GCA_963989385.1). Classification (NCBI taxonomy): domain Eukaryota; kingdom Metazoa; phylum Mollusca; class Bivalvia; order Lucinida; family Lucinidae; genus Ctena; species Ctena decussata. The sequence continues at coordinate 21,843,189 of OZ022498.1, forward strand.
GCAGAAGATAAATGCCCAATAGAAAGCCGCGATAAGATTTACACAAGGTATAAAATGCAAATAGGAGCCGAGAAGGCGATAAGATTTACACAAGGTATAAAATGCAAATAGGAGCCGAGAAGACAAATCTGATAACAAAAAAGCCAATGGATTCCAAACGGAGATCAAGGTAAAAGGAGAGCTTTTGCGAACTGCAATAAATTTCAAATATCTAGAAGCAGTTGTTTCTGATGATGGCTCCGAAAAGGAAATTCTTTCACGGATTGCATAAGCCATCACAACCCTAATCAACACATCTCATGGATCTAAGGTGAAATAATGCGCTCCTAATCATATCCGTCTTCAGTTTTTACAAAAAAAAAAACAAAAAAAAACGGACATTGACAACAGACAACAGAGCTTGAGGAAATACCTTTGATTTGAGATGCTACCGAAATTAAACTTCTCGTACAAGGACAAAGAAACTAAAGAGGATGTTCGCAGGGAGATCAGAATCTGAATTAAAAGTGTTTACTGGTGATACGTCCAAAGACGATTGTTCACCAGTACCTGTGAACAGGGAAGCTATTCCCTAGCCCTTACAAGAGCAAGAGAAGTACACTTAAAAACTTTGAATCCTCTGCACACTCTCAGCAAAAATAAAGGAATCGCTTTTCAGTCTCTAATAGTCTGGGGAAAGAAACTGGACTTGTAAATGTGAGTCCCAGCCAATGGGATTTGAAATTCCTGGTACGCCTGCTCGGGACAAAAGGTCGTTCGTGGGTGCATGCATCCTCACTGCACCCTCCAGACCTTTGTAAAGCATCATAGGTCAATAATCTTTTCTCCTCTTTTACAGATATTCCCAGAAGTTTATCAAGAATGCCAGTCATACTCCCAGTTTTATACGTGTATTGGCCTGTTACAAATCTAGGCACCCTTTCTGCATCTTCTCAGGTTCATCTTGATGAAGTATACTTTGGGGGTTCCAAACTGCACTACCATACTCCAGGACTTTTTAGAACATGACGAACTCCTGATCTTGGTCTCGAAACTAAAAATGAGGTGGTTTGGCCTAAAACTGAAAAACTAAAACTGAGGTGGTTTCTCAATGTCTCTTCGGGCTCACTTTCTGTAATAAAACACAGTTCCGAGCCACACCCTGAATGCCACTCAAAGCCACCTAGTAGTGTATAACAGACCAATGCAACGACAACTTAGCACGTGACATAGTATGACAAACAAACTCGCACGTGTTCAATGTCTTACATAGTCCGTTATTTTACCTTATAGTTAATGGAGGGATAGGCGTGATTTTCGGAACTGTGAATAAACTTATGAGCTAGGAATCTTCCATGCAAATTGAACAACAACCAAAACAGAACCAAGGGCTACGTTAGTCAACGCAAACCGGTTAAACGATAAAATGAGGGTAGGTGCACAACGTACTCTTTATGTAGCATAGAAACAAAGAGATAGTATCTTGACGTTACCTTTTTAATTTTCCCTTATTTAGAATTCTCATGAACAATTTAAAACAAGACAGAAATTTTAGGTACCGTGTGTCCCATTACAAATATTTCAGGAATATTTAAGCTGAATGGATACATCGTCATGCTTTTATCTGCAGTTTTAAAAAACGAGACGAGTCTCGTGAGATCCTTTGGCTTTTGGGACGAAGAAACCCTTCTAAAATGGGGTCTACTCTTTAGGGAAAGAATTTGCTCTTAGGGCAGCAATTACTCCCTTATGAGTTGATCCCAATATACGACGAACGGCAAAATGCTTCTCCCTGATAGTGTAGGAATCGACAAACAAAGAAACTCATTTGGTACACTGTTGCTTCTAGATTAATTGTTACAGTGTACCCTTTTATCTGAAAGGTACAATGTTGTTGGTGTACCTATTAATTTGAAAGCAACATTGCACATAATTAATGAGTACACTATACCCATTAATTAGAAAGAAACATTGTACAAAGATGGGGTTTTTTTGTGTGCCAAGGATCGACAGTAGTTATAAGAAGCAGTGCCAACAGTTTTAATCGATGTTTCACTTTACCTACACAACAGGTTGTATATGCATTTTAGGCAGATAGTCAAATGCAGCAAAGCGCTTAGAATTACGAAGATAAAACAACAACAGCAACAAAAAAACTTCTCCCATCATTGCTGAAAGTAAAGCTTTTCTTCTGCTTCCACAATGCAATATCGACGGATCACTGAGATCTTTCTAATGTATCACGACAGTCTGAAGCCATCAAGCCACCCACGTTTGGTCTTGAATAAGCTAAACTTGAACTTCAGTTGATATGCTAGTGATATATTAAGTGTCTCATTCTATCAAATTCTGTATCTTTTTGCAAGTAAATCAAATAAGTGTAGTATTTCGGTCGCAGACTATTGAATATTTGAGTACACAAAGACAGGCATAATATATGACTGTTAAAACACTCAGCCTGATCGATGTTACTTACTTTGTCTGACCTTACATACTCATTCATAGAGTTGTTAAAGTTTGGTTTGGGTTGACGCTGTCAAACTTTATACATCGCAAAACATTTCAAAATCAATGAAATCCCGTTGTCTGGATCTTGCGAAAAGAATCTTTTTACTCTGAACTTAATATTACTGAGGGAATCGACACAGAAACTACACTAGACGACGTATACAATTCAAACTGATATGAGCCGCGACGCGAGAAAACCAACAAAGTGGTTGTGCGCCCAGCTCAGACTCAGATCAGCCTGGGCATCCGCCCAGTCTGATCAGAGTCTTCGCTGTCCGCATGGAGGTAGCTTAGATCCTTAGCTACCCTTTAAGCATTTAGCGAAGAGTCTGATCAAACCTGTTGGATGCCCAGGCTGATCTGAGTCTGCGCTGGGCGCATGACCACTTTGTTGGTTTTCTCGCGTCGCGGCTCATATTAGACCTGTCTAGATGTTATACTTTCTTTTTTTCACCAATGCACACATTTCATGGTAAACGACAGCATGTTTGACTCTGGACAAGGCTAATTGTTTCCATGAAATGTAAGTCTAGACCGAGACTGACAACCTAGATCAGTAATGCTTCTTTCAAAGTCAACTTTATTCTAAAGACTCTATTCACCTTGACAGCCTTGCATCTCTTGCTGCCATCCTGTCATTTAACTGACGTCAAAATGCTAATTCAGATGTTTTGGTTACGTTAGAATTTTGTCTATTATACCATTCCTTTGTCTGTGAAATCTAGCATATTCAGACCTTGGAAACGCTGTAAGATTTTTTAACTGACCTAGTGCAGCTTGGTATGTTAACGTCTAAAGCTAATAAACTGTATTCATAAATTTTAAAGCAACTATTCATTATAAACTTTATATTTACCAATTTTTTGGCGACAGACGCGCGTTTCTGTATTTAAGTTCTTCAGTGTAGCTAATCCTAAAAAGCTTGAAAGAAAAAAGGTGATAGTCATGTCTCGGCTGGCAAAGAGCATCCCTGTCCAAGCCATACTTACAGACACATTCTGTGATGCACAGTAGCAGCGGACATTAGGTAATAGATCAAAGTGTATTAAGTCGCAAGCGCAGGCGTCTCCTGCCGTGGCACCTCAATCCCTGCGTCTCGAGAAAAGTGACATATAAGAGCATAAGGAAAGAGATGTCCGATGCAGCGAGGCCCTGTCAGAAGCCAAAATAATCCTAAAAATGAAAGGCAAAAATACATGTGTTGCATATTCCAAAACCAGGCTGCGTTGTATTTATCAGAACAAGGCTGCTAGTGCTCATTATTCCATTCACGTATTCATTTTTATTCTCCTTGTTTTAAGTGAGCAGAGATTTTTTCATAATTTCCTTAGAACCGGTAAAACTCAGATACAATCTACTGGGCCATGGATTCTACATTGAAGTGGTACTGTCACATTAATAGTTACGCAGAGAAATAAAGTCGTTAATGCTTCTTTTTCGCGGCGCAGCCGCATATAATTTCAGTACTGTGCCACATTTCAAAAGATTTCATTGGTCAAATAACGCGTATGTCAAAATTTAGCCAATAATATCAAAGGTCAATGAATATTTCATCTTCGTTTTTTTCTCGTCGTACTGCAGCACTCTGTCAGATATTTATTCAAAATGTTTCTCTTGTTTCTAAATTTACAATAGAAATTTTATCAAAAACTGTCTTTTTTTCGTTGTAGATCTACTTTCGATTTCTACTTTCAGTTTATACACACAAACAAATAGTGCATCATACTGGTAACTGTTTTGAACTCAGGTCAACCTCATTGTCGCTACCCAGTGTCAAAATTACGGTTGTGGGTGCCTGCCGACATATCTCACTTGAGTCATATTCATGAAAGATATTGTCAACTCTTCACCTTGAGACACATTACAAAACACACTTCCATTTAATCTGCACCGATTATATTTTTCAAAGATTTTTCTTGTTTCAATGAGAACTTTATTAAGCTAAGATTTTGTTTGTTTTTTAAAGCGCTAGCTGGACAGTTAACCCAGCCACGTGTACCAGCAGAGGTACCAACATCACGTCTGACAATTATATGCTTACTGATAATCAGCAAGCTGCGGACAGTGTCAGTTCTTGGATTTATGCAGTTATCTACACTAATGATATTATATTTTGTATGTGATAGACAGATACTTCCTTTTTGCTCGCTTTTGTTTTACTGTCATTTAAGTTGCAGTATTTCTGTAGTTGTGATTTTTTAGCCAAAGTGGGATTTAAATACCACAATATATCAGAGCAAAAAAATACCTGGCTATACAAGAAGAGAATTATAAGCGATAAGCATATTGAAACTTGACCTAAAAAATATCAAACCCGATTACAGATTCGCCGCAATGTTAAAATTTTATTTGACAACATCAAATGCAAAAGAGCCTGGTGATGTTGAAACACCAAATCATTGTTGTATTCTCAGCATAGTAACTTTGTATTTCTGTTAACAAAAGAAACGGGTGTGTGAGTTAGAATGCGTTATGCTTGAGAAAACGTGCAATTAGGAAGCAATTACCGATTAACTGGCGATTCGATTCCCACATGGAAATAAAAAACTGAAATTTCCCCATAAGGATTGCCTATATGTCTGAAGCAGTAAAGTACAAAATGTCAGTTTCCTAAAAATTAAACTGATGGTCAGGAGGTATCATAAAACTCTAGAAAGTGGTAAAAACGAAATTTCGGTACGGTCATTTTCAGGAATTTTGTGATAAGTCCATCAGTTGTTTTTACTTCAAGCAAACGTTGCGCATATTTTTTATCTTTTGCGATTCTAACATACGTGTCAAATTGTTGTTATATTTTGGCAAATTGCTTCTAGAAGTCCAATTTTGTTATTTCCATTTGTGTTGGTGCGTTTACCAGGCCTGCCAGTAATCAGACGCTCATTACTAGGTTACTACTCTGGGTAGGGCGATAATTTTTGAGGGATTGGACAAAGTTGTAAGGATGATTAGAGAGGTTTAGTGTAAAGTACATTAAATTAATGAATGTTACAGTTCGAAGCAAGAGCAACAGAAATGTGTCACAGAGTGGTTACAAACTCGCAGCTACCGTGGAGAGAAATTTGCTGTACAGAAAAAAGAAAGAAAAAAAACGAAAAAGGAATGAAAAGTTCCTGAGTCTGATAAGTTTTAAAAGAGCAGTGATTAGAAGAGAGGAGCAACATCCATTGAAAGCAGAAGAAAAGTAATCCACTATTATTCATCAGTAGGGTCGAGTCTGGTTTCATCGGACGGCAGGCAAAATCGGACCTACTCATTGCAAACAGTAAAAATCCAGATGAGACGGCTCATTATGAGCCGTCTCATCTGGATTTTTTCTGTTTGCCCAAGTTTTTTTTTGGTTTAAATTGCAAACAACTACCATAGGAAACAATGCCACTGTCCGAATTTAGCTGCTGTCCGAATTTACCCGACTTTATCCCCCCCAAAAATAAATAAGATGTCTGACATACAGGAGGTAAAATCTGTTATTAACCCATTTATATCCAGTGGATACTTCTACCTTTACTAATTAGATGAGTTCATCTATTTTTATTTAAGAGGTGCCGGCTTTTGCTTATTTTGTATTATTTCTATTTAATCTTAAGTAGAAATACTTATTCGTCTTATGCAAATAGCGTAGACCCTAATCAGGCCCCGCATATATTAAGGGGTCTGACCTGGTTCTGCACTGTTTGCCTAAGCCCTATGTACAGGACGCTAGGCATTAATGGGTTAGATCATTATAAAACAGTACAATAGGTTGAAAAAGCGTTTACACATCTCAAGCGTATTCATTTTTGTTTAAATCATTGAGTACTGAAACGAAACGCATTGTTATGATGTTTCGCACAGGCACAAAGCTAAAATGAGCCGCGACGTGAGAAAACCAACAATGTGGTTGTGCGCCCAGCGCGGACTCAGATCAGCCTGGGCATCCGCCCAGTCTGATCAGAGTCTTCGCTGTCCGCATGGAGGTAGCTCAGACCCTTAGGTACCCTTTAAGCGCAAAGCGAGGATTCTGATCAGACTGGGTTGATGCCCAGGCTGATATGAGTCTGCGCTGGGCGCACAACCACATTGTTGGTTTTCTCGTGTCGCAGCACAATTTTTTTTTTTATATATTTTATAACAATATGCCTGATAACGTACAAGAGCAATCACCCCAGTTCCAAAATTTCAGTACAGAGCCACCTTCAAATCAAAGCAAAACAACTGATATCCAGTCAAACTGTAATGTTTTGTTTTAGCAAATTCACACCAACTAAATGCTCTTAAAAATTGATTACGTTAGTGGTTTCTTAATGACAAAAGAACGCGAGACTGTCAGTCTACATGAGTGGAGGATCGTTTCGTTGGCGCCAGACAAGCTGGTGTTTCATTTAGTTTTAACACGCTAGCTTCAAATTTATCTGCCATATTGCATACTTTTAAATGCATTTAATGTAACATTCCCCGTTTCCAGTCTGATTTACATAATTTCATCATAAACTTACTGAGTATGGCTTTTAATTCTGATAAACCGTAAAGTGAAGCGCAAAGAATAGATATCAAATTCATGCTGTTTTACAACTGCAAGTAAAATATATATAATCATCTAGTTGCCAAAGGTAAATAGGTACTTTAAAGGGGAGGTAAATTATGCAGTGAAGAATAAGTATCCTTTTCCCATTGGGATTTAAGGGCAAAGTAATCTAGAAGAAAATTGTTTTTACAAGTGTAGCCCTATGGGAAAAGGGGATAGTCTACAGGATCTCACAAGATTTATTTCTCCCTGTAATACATGTAATGGTGGACAAACATAAAGGTGTATCCATTCACCTTAAACACATTACCCAGGAGGCACATGGCGTCGAAATGACGTCGTACTGACATCGATGCGACGTAATTACGTCGCATCGACGTCAGTCCGACGTCATTTAGGAAATATTGTTGAGTCATTTGATAACCTTACAAACAACATTTATTTTATACTTTACTCATGTAAACAAATTCAGTCAGCATTCATAAGATTTCAGCTTTAGTGAGTTGCTATGTCTGTTATTGATATATTGTTTGTGATGTTCAGGCTAGCCCGTTGACCACCTGGATGGGAAATGGTTGATCACATGGCTGCCGCTGGTACTGTCTTCGGTGGTGACTAATTTTGTGTTGTCTTTTTCCCACATGGTGTTTTGGATTGGACCTGGGATTGAATTTGCCAACGTGTATATTTATCGATTTATCGAAATGCAACGTGTGTGCTATATTTTGCCAAGGTTACTTCGGCAGAGAAAATAAAAAAAAAGGATCACATGTCATCTCAGAAACGCTTACTTAAGGCTACAAACTTAGCAAATAAGTTTCCAAAATAGTAAAAAATAATGTTACACATGTTTCGAATAACTTTAAAGGTAGGTTCCTGGACTAGCGATAACAATTATGTCCACAAAATAATTTTGTCTTTTTCTGAGCACTATTGAATTCTCTTATTTTTCTGAATTTGTTGCTACAGAGAAACTCGTCAGATATTGAAGAAAACAGTCATTTTCCCTTTTGGTTTATTTTCTTTCGTTGGAATTCCAGTTCTAAAAATAACTATGTTTATCATGTCTATAAGTGCGTGATTTTTGATGCCATTCTCCAAAGGTCAATTTTCCCTTGCCGTGAGCTCCCCTAGAGTTCCTGGCATGGCGGATGGGTTAAAACCATCCCAAAATGCAATGGGGCATGACGTCAGCTGTGTTATCTATTTTGGCGCGAACTAAAAATAGCGCTAACTGGTGTGCAAAGCAGAGTTAGGAAATCCCTTGCAAAACAACTATACTAATATTTTTCTGATTTACACTTTTTAGTGAAACTTATTCATTCCCTTTTATAAGTACTTTCCAACAACTTGGATGAAAGATCATCAAAATTATGATGCATTCCAAAGTATAGGAACCTATCTTTAACGTTCATGAATCACATCAGAAACTTGGATGAGGGTTACTGGTACAAAACTGGTTTAAGCGTCTCAGTAATTTATTATTGACCGTTCCAAGGCGGTGCTTCTGTTGTGGTTTACTATTATTGTCATTGATTTTCGGCTTTCTCTTAGTGTTAGATATAGAGGATCTTACATGGGTGCTCATGTATTATTGAATTTATTAAACGAGTTGGGGAAAAGATAAGATGCGAGACTTTGCCGAGCATCTTATCGGTTTTCCCCAACGAATTTAATAAATTTAATAATACAGGAGCACGAATGCAAGATTCCATTTATCATATGACACTGAAAGCGCATTTTATTAGTTCATTTGCACTAAAACGTCACCATATCGCCGTTAGAAAACGCGACGTTTTCTATGGACGTCAGCGTATAACGTTACGACGTAATTTGCATATTTGATCCACTAGTGGATTATTGTTTTTAATGCATGGCTTTATTACACTCTCAGATACGACGTCATATGATATTTTTTTGTAAATTAGAGTCCTATTAGCTAAATAGTTTTCCCACTGGTAATGAGATATACTCCTCTAGAAATGTCTCTTTGAAACAAAGACTGAAATAGTTTCCTTATCACGCATTCTATTATAAGGATGTATCCAAGCTATATGTAGAACATTTTGCTATTTGTACAATAAGACTTTGTCACGCAATCTAAATAACACTGTATAGTAGTTCTGATTTGTAAAACAGTCTCAACAGAAATGATAGGATGAAATATAAAATATTTCGGTTCCTTATCACAGTAGTCGGCAATGCCTTTACTAACAGGCATTTTTCGAAGTCCGGGAACCCTTAATTGTTGGATGTGATGAGTTACACCTATTTGCAGATTATTGGTTTGACCTATGTTTATATGTGAACCGAAATATTTTGTAAAAGAATGTTTTTTATTCGAATGTTTCTACCTAAAGTCGGTTCTCTAAATTGAATGCATGTCACAGTATGTACAGACCAGACAAAGTTTTTCCACTTTTTTTGCTTACTGAAGATAAATCCTGAATTTTTGTAGCATTTCCATCCAAAATACTGATGATCTATCGATATTTCTCCCAGACGATGAAAAACTATAGACTGACTGTGTATGTTAAATACACGTATGTTTTGTTTATTCTGATGATCTTCAGCTAGTAGTAAACCCTGTTAAGAGAATAAATTGAAGGACATATGCATCCACAATGTATTTTCCATACATCATGTAAACAGATACGCTCCGACGAAAAAAATTGTCTCTTTTTTATTATTTCAAAAAATAAGTTTTTTCATGTAAAGACTTTTAAGATTCTTTTGGGAGGAACAGTATTTTATACCCTCTGACACTTTAACTGAACATAGGAGTGATACGAGTCATAATCATTTTGTATCTTCGTGTGTGGCATTACAGCAGCTCTTTGACTTCATCTTATCAAATGAATACAATTAGACCACCATCCTTATTTGGGCGTATAAAATTTAAAGGCCTTTTCATCTGAGTATCAAAGAATGATAATGAATTTTGTTTTTTGCAGAATCGTGTAAGCGCATTGAAGAGAAAAGGGATATGATGACTCTGTTTGTTTGTAAAGCTAACAGCAATTAGTGCCAGTTGTAATAAAACCATTATAAAATGCACAAATTTGAACCAAAAGCAATAATTCACGACGCCGGCAAAACACGGCTAGGATTGTTAATGCACTATTCAATTAAATTGCTCTTTGATGTGCTATCTGATCTTTATTGCCTCTGTCTTGGGTATTGCATTCTTAAACATCTTCAGATATTACAATTTATTTAAGTAATTACTTACTTCAGCGGAAATGTTTGAAATCCTGTGGTCACATTACTTCTGTCTGAGTTGCCATGCTAGGTTGCGCACTGTAACTTTGGATTTAATTGGATAATTAAATTAGAGGAAAATTAAAATATGAGTGGATTCCAAATCCTTACAACTAAAACGTGGATTTCGAGTTCAGAAAGGTAGGCAGGCCCGGATCTAGACCGCTAGAGTAATAGCTGGCGGGGTTCTGTCTGTACAACTAGGGGAGGGAGGGGGCAGCTGTGGGCCTAAACAAAGAGGGAATAATCAGGATTCAAGATCAAATAGCGTATTCAATGAAAAATCAAGATAATACCATCCTTACCTTTAGGTATATGTAATGGCATCTCACTGGAATCGCCTCTGAATTTGATGTTTATATTTATGACGGATGTCTGTTTAAAGACAATGCCAGCGCAGCTGCTCCCACTGTTTTAACTGAAAGATAAAATTGGTATTAATACTTAGGTCATGTCGTACCAGATTGTCATTTTCTATTACTGAAATTATCTTTTCGTTGGTACAAGAAGGGATGCGGTTTGATTGAATGAAGTGCGTTATGTATACATATAGAGAGAGAATATTAGTTTTACGTCATGACCAATTTTGTTGCACAAGAAAATGATTAACAAGCGACCTATGAGTTTTTTTTGTTTAGTTTGGTTTGTTAGTTTCTATACACAAGAGAGAGAGGAGACAGATACATAGAGAAAAATAGACATGCTAACTTCCCTGCTTGATAGCATACACAGAAAATGATCAGTGCGTTAAGGATTACACTGTATTGAGCGCATATGGACAAACCCCTACGACAGATGACTATAAAATTTGTATGTGACGCCATAGGCTGATATAAGCCAAACTCAGTGTTAGCTAACTTGTTCCAGACAAACAGAGATTTTATGGATAATTCGTCGCTCTTTTTATTCTGCACCTGAAACATGTTGTGAATCTCATCTGATCCTGTCGTCTAAGAGATTTAAATGAGTGGTTTCACAAAGTTTTTTTTTAATCTTAAAGGCCCCATTGCTCTATCAGCATGAAATATTTTATCGTCAGGTATCACCTCAAGCTTCTCACTACAGTTTCGTCATTGATTATGATCGTGACTGGCCAGATTAAAAAAACCCAAAAGATCCTTGCGTTTCTCATAAAAAAGATTTAAAATAATAACTAGGTCATTTTAGTTGCCCTACTTTCGATTTCTCATGTTTTCTTACATGGTAAAAACACAAGGTACAAGAGATAAAAATACAAGGTACAGACATCTAACATTTGATAGAAATACAATTTACAAATATGTAAGGCAAGGATCCCATTGATTGTGCCGCTGTTGCATTATTTCATTGCTTAACGGGGAACCAGAGGCGAAACCCGTATTTTTATGGAGAGACTTATCATTTTTTTGAATACCTTGTTCCTTCTTTTTTTTGCCAGTTGTATGATACAAAAAAGCACATCAACCGACATATTATCATCGATTTTGAAGGTTGTACAGGTTTTATAATAATTCGTATTTCGACGATTTTTACCACTGATAGGACTATGGAGACTTTAATTTAAAAGCCGAGCACATTGTGTATCAGGCAATTGCTTTCTATAGTCTTAAAGCCGCGAGAGCATGTACCCTGTGGCATCTGTGATCATCAAGGACTCAAGTCAGCCGCTGCATCTCCACTGTCCAGAGTCTTTCTGACCGCATCAAGAACTTTAGTTGATTGGGCCCATATTTTGATGATGTTTTGTAAAACACAATGAAACATTAAAACACAATGTAACATTGTTTGGGGGTGGTCGGGTAGGGTGATGGTGTAGGGTACATTTCAGTGCCAACTTATTTGGATTATAGTTGAACAAGGGCCTACTGTGCTTGTTGTAGGTACGGGTGGGGATTGTTTGGACATTTTTTCTCTTGTCTGTCATTTTTATGCCCCCGCCATAAAAATGGGGGGGGGGGGGGTATAATATCACCGCTGTCCGTACGTACGTACGTAGCGTACGTATGTACGAAATGGTTTCCGTTCAATATCTTTTGAAAGCATTGGTGTAGTGAATTCATATTTCATACACAACTATATAATCATAAAATACAGGTCAAGTTCGATGTTGGGTAAATCCGTCAATTATTGTGGGAGTTATGGCCCTTTTTCGACTTCAGTTTGTATGAAAAAATGGTTTCCGTTCGATATCTTTTGAAAGCATTGGTGTATTGAATTCATATTTCATACACAGGTGTATAATCATAAAAAACAGGTCAAGTTCGATGTTGGGCAAAATCCGTAAATTCTTGTGGGAGTTATGGCCCTTTTCCGACTTTATTTTGTATGAAGAAATGGTTTCCGTTCGATATGTTTTGAATGCATTGGTATATCGAATTCATATTTTATACACAGGTATATGATTATAAAATACAGGTCAAGTTCGATGTTGAACAGAATCCGTCAATTATTGTGGGAGTTATGGCCCTTTTTCGACTTTATTTTGTATGAAAAAATGGTTTTCGTTCATTATCTTTTGAAAGCATTGATGTATTGAATTCATATTTTATACACAGGTATATAATCATAAAATACAGGTCAAGTCCAATGTTTGGTAAAATCCGTCGATTATTGTGGGAGTTATGGCCCTTTTTCAACTTCATTTCATGCAATAATGGTTTCCGTTTGTTAGTTTTTGAGATTAAAGTTACTTGTTTCCGGGCTATTTCTTTTGGAAAGTTGCATGACATCCATTTCTGTGATAAGATACATAATGTTATCACATATCACAGTCATGACCCTCCATTTGTGCTCAAAGTAGGTGCGGGTAGGAATTGTGTGGTCATTTTCCTCTCTCGTACATGTAACACTTCTCTTTTCTTTCTCTTGCTTGATAAAGACTGAAATACGGTGTCAAAACAATTAACCAACCATCCAACTAATGACATACAGAAAACAAACAGGCGGATCTCTGGATCTTTACATGCCGTAGTCACCTATTTCCTCCACTTTATTTACTCTGGAAGAGCCTTTGATTACTTTATTGAGTGATTGTTTCGGGGTATACTGACCATTTGAGACAGTATTTCAGAATATATCGGGCCGTCTGCCAGAAAGAGAGGGAGACAGAAGACATAAAACAAAATAGCCACGATCTTGCACCATCTGCAAGCACAGCAGGCATCTTTGTCTTTGATTTGGAGGACATGATATGGGATTTCGTTTTTTTTCGGTGGGGTTGCGGCTTGATATGAGCCGCGACACGAGAAAACCAACAAAGTGGTTGTGCGCAAAGCGCAGACTCAGATCACCCTGGGCAGCCGCCCAGTCTGACCAGACTCTTCGCTAAGCACTTAATAAGGGTTAGCTAAGGGTCTAGGCAACCTCCATGCGGACAGCGAAGACTTTGATCAGAGTGGGCGGATGCCCAGGCTGATCTGAGTCTGCGCTGGGCGCACAACCATATTGTTGGTTTTCTCATGTCGTGGCACATATATTCTTCTTGTTGATAAAACTGGAGTATTTGGCTATTACAGTCAAGTAAGTTACTAGGGTAGCTAATCAACACATTGCAGTCTGCAGAGAAAAATTTGTAAAGCATCTCTTGATTTGAAGATTTTTTGTTCTTTTTGTGTGAAATTATTAGTCATCGATGTCTGTGTACAGATACTTCCAGCGCAGGTTGGTACCGTATTGTTTCGGTTAGAATACGGAGTTTTTTTTTCCGTTCCAAAAATCCCAAAATCTTCCATCGCAGGTTGGTACTGTATTGTTTCGGTTAAAATACGGAGTTTTTTTTCCGTTCCAAAAAATCCCAAAATCCGGATCCGTCTTATTAGACTGATCTAGAATTTTGGGATTGTTTCGGAAGGGAAATCCATCTTATTGCAGGATTTCATATGACTGATTAAGATATAAGGGATCATTCTAGAGAAGGGAAAACCTCCGTTTTATAGCCGAATAAATGAGCCGCGACACGAGAAAACCAACAATGTGGTTGTGCGCCCAGTGCAGACTCAGATCCGGCTGGGCATCCGCCCAGTTTGACCAGACTCTTCGCTAAGTGCTCAAAGAGTAGCTAAGGGTCTGAATTAGCTCCATGCGGACAGCGAAGTCTCTGATCAGACTGGGCGGATGCCCAGGCTGATCTGAGTCTGCGGTGGGAGCACAACCACATTGTTGGTTTTGTCGTGTCGCGGCTCAAATACACTATTGGTAATCAGGTCATGTCGTACCAGAGTGTTGTTTCCTATTACTGAAAGTACATTATTTTGGTACAAGGAAAGATAAGATTTGATAAACTGAAGTGTGCTTTGTTTACATATTGAGAGAGGCTAATAGGTCAATGTTATGACCAATTTAGTCAAACAGGAAAATGATTGAGTAACAGTTGACCTACTTCTTTTTAATTTGGCAGCATTTAGACCTTAGCCATTTTTATGCAGAAGAAGAAAGCTTAGACAACGGTAGCTACCACGTGTTACAAAACAGACAGGATGTGATTCAATGTTTTAGGATTTCCACAATATTCATGATTTTGGTTGTATAAAAATACCGTGAGTTTATACTTACATAGACGACTATACCAAGACTGATGATACCTTGAGATACCACGGCCAACAGAAGGCTTTGAAACAAAACGAAACGATAAAGTGCAAAGCTCAAATTACGATAGAATGTGCTTGTGCCCTCACAGATGATAATGGCCAAAACCCTTCGAAGTTCATAGTGTTCAAGAAAAGGTGAACTTTTGAGGATTATTATTCTTAGCATCTATTCAAGTTCAATGGTTACACTTTCAGTGGAAGCAACCCTGCCATTCATTTTTTCCCATTTTAACAGGAAAATACTTACACAAATGGATTGAATACTGAAAGAGATAAATTCTTTCTTTAAGGTGAGGTGGGAGTAATTCAGCGCCACCGTGCGGCAGTTTCTGTCGCAACGTTACATAATGACGTCAAACGTTCCGTCTGAGAAAAACAAGATGGCGTCAACATTGTCCGCTTCTGTGATTGCATGTTTTACATGGTCTGATTACAAAATGCAAAGAGGCTGAGCGCTGGGTGAAACTAAACGGAAATAGAAAGTGTCGTAGAGAAGAAACTGCAAAAATATAGCTAGCGGGAAAGCTTTTCTCTGGCGGTTTCTCATCAGCTTGTTAGAAGGAGTTCGCAACTGCTGTTGCAATAATGTTATTACAAATTCCATACGATACCGCCTCATGAAATTGAAATGGGAAGTCTGATCACTGTCTACACTTCGATCACGCATTTTAGATTTCCGCCTCCAGCGGTTCTCGAATCCGAAACCGCTAGAGCAGCAGGCCAGCGCTTAACCTACTGAGCTACGGGGGCTCCTCGGATGTTATCAGATAGATCGGGGTGGAGGGATGGATGGATGGGTGATTGGTGGATGGAGATTTTACGTCCTTTTTAACAGTAATTCAGTCACATCAGGACCATGGTAATGTGATAATGAAATTTTGAGGGGAGGGGGGGGGGGGGGGGGGGTTATCGCACACTTAAAAATACTAATCAGTTAGAATTAGTAGAATTAGGCCACATTGCAGTGATATTAAAAATTCTTAGACTGTCCATAGCGTTTGAACAACGTATATCAAAGAATCGGTTCATTGAATCTCCTAAACGCTAAGTGAATTCAAGCTGCATTTTCACAGTCATTTTCAGAGAGAGAGAGAGAGAGTCCCCAAGGTCCAGTCGCAGTGCGAAATATTATAGGTTCCTTTCTTGGGTCGGATCATGTACTGAAAAACTTGACTCGCCAACACTGTACAAACGACAAGGGACAAGGCAACTGTTCAAATGTCATAACACGTGGACGCCCAACCTAAAGTTGTTGCTTCAGAGAGTTTGTCAACTCAGGTGCCCGTAAATTGTATGGAAGGGCATAATGGCAATGTTTTCGATTCCGCTTTCCCGCGGATGACAATCATGAGTGACGAAAGTCCTAGACAAATTTAGCCAGGATCCTACAATAAGCGACGGTTGGTACGTGGCGCGAAAGGTAAAGTAACGTTAACGTCACCATGCGCGACGTTAACATTTCAGTCTAAAAAGACAGCACGCTGGGCATTTTATGCACTTTAGCTCAAAAGTTAAGTCGGCGACCTACTATTTTTATTGTTTTAATGTAAACTTCTATCATTTGGCCATACTGTGTTAGTTTTTAAAGAAAAAAATGTGTTTTGTTTTCTCAGAAGGAAAGTTTTTATCCAAGAGAGACATGCAAAAAAGTACGTTTTCCATAGAACGCCATTATAACGTCGTGTCGAATATGAGGAAAAATTGACGTTTTCGAGGTCAGATATCTTGAAAACGACAACGGCGACACCCCCTTTATTTTACATTTTCTGAAAGAGGAGCTAAAAATGTACAATATAGGGAAGTATAAATAAAATCATGTGTTTTGTCAATTACTCCCACCTCACCTTAAAGAGTACTCCCCGTTTAGGGTACTCGGAAACAGAAAAAATGAGGTGGGGACACCTTGAAGAACCATTTGAGCTGCGACAGGACAAAATCAACAGTATATTTACACTTGCCACTGACTTCCCATAGGTATGAGCAACTGGCTTCATACACCGATGAAGGCCAATTGATTATGTGACGTTGTCGTCAAGCGACGTCTCATGTAACCAAACGTCTTGATTGGTTCTTGTAACGTTCGATAGACGCCACGTCAGGGCGACGGCTGTTTAACGTTATGACCGAACACGTCGTTACCAACTTTTCTTCGTTCCATATTTTGCCTATTCTATACTAAATTACCACGAAAACGGCACAGAGAGGTTCACAAATAAAGTGTAAATATAAGAATAAAAATTTGATTTTTCAGCGTTCATCGTGTGAAGAAGTCAGTGGTCGTCGCTAAAATTCATGGAATTTTAGCGACGACCACTGGTTTCTTCACACGATGAACGCTGAAAAATCAAATTTTAATTCTTAAGTAAAGACTTTACTGAACAAGATGTTTAATTGAGTACTCCAGGTGTGCCTATGTAGGCAGAATTTAGATAGATACAATACAATACAATACAATACAATACAATACAGTGGCAAAAGCGCCCATCGAAGACTCAGATCAGCCTGGGGCATCCGCCCAGTGTGATCAGAGTGTTTGCTGTGGGTATGGAGGAAGCTACCTTTTAAGCGCAGAGTGAAGACTGGGCTAATGCCCAGGCTGATCTGAGTCTACGCTAGGGGCACATGCACATGCCACTTTGTTGTGTTTTTTTCGCGTCGCAGCTCATTTATAATAGCGTTGCTTAGTTTGGGATTTTTAAAATTAAATTTGAAATGATGGCCATGAAGCAGAAAGTTACAAATTTTCAGTCGGTGGAGGAAATTATGTAAGAATTCTAATAAATGGGACATCTTAAAAATTACACTAATTGTCCGAAGAATATGACAGTTTGGGTCTACAAATGCAGTAAATGCTGCGTCCAAAAGATGCAGGTGGAATGGGAAACAGTGTAGGCTTTGACCAAACTGCTCCTTTACTATCAGTCTGATCTGCGTCTACTCTGTTTGTTCGAGCCTATCTGTCCAAATACTTAAAATTTTTAGTGTAATATCGACCGTTCGCTCTAGATTTGTCTAAGAAATCTTCCTCTAAATCTCTCACCAAAGCTATTACTTAAAAGCACTGAGGAATGGAAATGACTGCATGAATGATTTAGTGAAGGTTTGACAATTGATTATGTATCGTTTGATCTGTTGATGCCAAAATAAGAACTGGAACTAGTTCTGATGCTTAAGGAATTTTAGTCAATTGTGTGAGAATGCAAATCAGGTCTAAACATTTGTTTGTCTTATGCTTCATTAATGTTATCTTCTTTGCTATTCCGTCCCTTTGTTACCTTTGTCTCTTTGGCAATGAACGGCAGTACATTACAAAAATTAAATTAATAAAAGCATCGTAAACGACTGTGTAATACCCCGCTACTTAAAACCAATACCCATTCTTTTATCTTTTAACATTTTTTTATCACGACATGAAGCTCATATTACCTAGATAATGTGTTGCAAGTTTCAGAAAAATCCTGTTCATCTTGGTTTTATACAGAATTCTTTCATAATTTTATACATGTATATAGCTCTGGGGCAGGGGCAGCTAACCTATGTGGACTCAATACTACTTGTAACAGAGAGCTTATGTTATTTAAATCATTTCTATGAAATTTCAACAAGATATACCAAAAATCTGATTTTATATAAATTCTTTTTATGATTTCATATATGTTTACAGCTTGTATTAGGGGCAGATAACCACTGGGGGACAAAACTTTGATTAAAATATAAAGCTTATATTAATATACTGCTCAAAATAAGTAAGGGACATTAAGACACTTAAGGCAGCAGAAGTAAGAAAAATAAGTGAATGAATATTAAACTGTTATAATTCATAAAACAAATATTCATTAAGACCCTCAACATGAATACTAAAACGATTGAGCTTATCACGTGACCTAGAGTAAATTGGAAGTAGACAAGGGGTTGATACCCAAATTTCACACGAATCCAGCGCAGCAATGACTAATAATTTTTATGCAAACTTTATTAAGACAGACGCCTTATGCCTCACTTAACAAGATACAGATACTTTTTTCATGCGGTTTTATCACAGGAGAAAATGATAGCCGTAAAAGATACCATTGTGTGGTGAATTGTCTCACATATGGTTACATTTGTAACAGTCCTACATCTTATATAACTCAAGAAAGCCTACCAAAGTGGGTGCTTTCAGTTCGGAAAATTATGGAGAATTTATTATTCACAGAATATCAGGGTCCAAAATAATTTTTGCTGTAGTCCTGATATCATTATCGCCCGCTTGAGGCATTTATCGAGACCAACCTAATATCCCGTATTTGAATGCTTGATGGCCGTCCTTTTCTACCTTTTCTAGTTTAGGTTTCTGTAAAGACAGATAAACAATAGACTTTTATGCCCCCGTGACAACAGCGAGAAGTTCATTTTAAAATTGCACACAATTAGGTCCTTTATTATTTCACTTCGAAGTCTGATGGTTGTTTAGCCCAACCTAGGATTTTAATCACCTGGATGGGCAAAGGAGGTCAATCTTTCCCTTTGTTGATGGGGATAGGGTTTGGGATCTGATTCAGTAAGTTCCTGAAGTGTAGTTGCTCTTTAAATTTGTTTGGTGGCTTTGCTTTCGTTGTTTTCTTTCACATATATTTTAAACGTCTTAGCTGGTAGCTGGATAACTGTACCTTTTGATATCATTTGAAGGCTAGTCTGTAATTGTGGTCGTTCCTTAGTCGAATTTTCCTTAGTATTTTGCAGTAGAAGTATTAAAATCTCCGACTTTCATTATCAGATCATTTTTGCGAAACATTATGGCCGAAACAAGCTAGAATGTCACGTATGACAAGACGTACATTTTCCAATATAAATAAGTTTGTTGTCTCAAATGAAAATGCATTATGAACTAATTTACGCTTCCCTTAGAAAAGTTATCAGAACCAATAGGTCAAGGCATCTCTATAACATGATGCTCATAATTTGTATCGCGGCACGAGAAAACCAACAGAGTGGCATGTGCGCCCGCCGAAGACTCAGATCAGCCTGGTCATCCGCCCAGTCTGAACAGTGTCTTTGCTTTGTGCTTAAAGGGTAGCTATGGGCCTAAGCTCGCTCAATGCGGACAGCGAAGACTGTGATCAGACTGGGCGAATGCCCAGGCTGATCAGAGTCTTCACTGGGCGCAGATCCACTTTGTTTGTTTTCTCGTGTTGCGGCTCGTTTGTAACACGAGTCCGGTCATGCACCGATTGCGTGTATCTTAAGGTGGACGTATATGGAACAACTCTTGTTTTAAAAACAAAACAGAGTTATTATTAATCATCAAATCGATTAACTGTGGAGTATATACAGCTATAACACACACTAACAATATCTACCGTAAAGATCCTAAGTTTTCGGGCACATAGGTCTGTACAAACAGTGGAAACCGAGATCAGACTGTTCCTTAGGAACCAGAATGATCAAAATCTTCACAGTTTCCATTCCATCTGCGCATTTTTGTTGATATTACTCTATGGTAGAACCGAATGACAGGAAAATAAATAGTAGGGCAAGGACCGGCTGTGCTTGCAGCAGGTGCAGAATTTGGGCAGTCTGTTTTAGGGATATTCATTGTTTTCTAGGGAACGAAACGGTGAAATGTTTGTTTTTCGTTTTATTCTTTAACATACAATGTAAGTTTTACTAAAATAATATGCATAATCATGCCCCATCGATTGAATATATTTTTCATGACGTTTTGCATGAAATTCAATTTTCTTGCATTTTTTAAAGGATGTAAATACACATGTATACTTATAAACAAGAAAGCTGCAATTTTTTGTTACCAGTTTGTTTCAATATCCTGTATTTCAGATTATATGATTTGCTGAAATGAAAGTTTGTTCATGTGCTAGAGATATGAATTTTAATGGAAAATGTGTAAAAAAGTATGTAGAAATACAAAATATTGTTTTTTAGGAAAACAAAACGGTGAAAATTGTTTTTTTCTGATCCAAATGTTTTATAGCTCTTTGGGTTATTTAGACGGTATAATGGTTTGAATGCCCCGCCAATATTTCTATTCAGTATTCGTCTACCTTAAGAAAAACTTTCTAACGCCGCAGCTAATGGGATATTGTAGTCGTAGACTAAAGCAGACTATCAAACATGTACGTTCTCTTAAACATTCTGAATTTCTGTAATTAATCTACAATGCAGTGTCGATAAAATTTATTTTGTCTGACCCTTTTATACTCTGAACTGGATAAACTGAGCTTTGTTTGGCATAATCGAAAACTTATCAAAGAATGTCTTCTACCAACGACATTATCGGAATAAACAACAGTCAAATTAGCATGACTAGATGTAGGAAATTCTGTAAGTGATTACAGATAATTTATTGAAGGTACGATAAATAAATCTTCTCTACATTTAAGATGTTTGCAAATATTTGTTTCTCATCTCAAAAGAAAAGAAGATGCTGAGGATTTGAAGCTGTTATACATTGTTGGTTAGCGCATATGTTTTAATGTATATTGTCGGGCTCGTTTGGGGTCAGATGGTACAGACAGAGTGTCAGTGCCGTGCTTCTTGTAAAACAGAATTATATTCTTTGAGAATAAATTTATCGGTTTGAGAAAATCACACTCTTCCATTGTATGGATTTCAGATAGCATCTCACTTATATTTCAAGAGGAGTGTATGAAATGCTATGCCATGCTTCTCTTGAATTAAGGCAAGATGATTCCATAGATCTGTCATCGGAGCAACGATGCAATTAACAAATGTTGTACTTAGTACCTTGAGAGAATGACGTCTAGATGACGTCACTAAGGCGTCAATATGAACTCTTAGTTGCTTTGATAACAGGGATATGACGTTACTGGTTCCGGAGCATGGCGAAGCTCCGCATTTTTTTTATGAAATAACAAACTTATATTCTTCCAAACAGATGCTCAAGAATTATCAAACAAGTAAGTATTCTCATGTCCTTTAATTCCGTGTTGTAAGTCCTCATCTTTTTTCGTTCTCCCAGCAGGCACATAACGTCGAAATGACGTCGATCTGACGTCGATGCGACGTCATTACGTCGTATCGACGCCAGTACGGCGTCAATTCAACGTCATGTGCCCGCTGGGCTATTGCTATTTTTTATTTATACGTTTACTGTGATGATACATTGACGATCTAGAATATCTTTAAGCAGACCAAACCCAGTGTCTCGTGAATCACGATGGAAGCTAGTTCGAGTTTGGGAAATATAAATTTTATCCACACTGCATATCTGTGATTTTAGGCTTGAATTTAGGCATACAATATAGTGAATCTAATGTGAACATAAGCACTTAAGTACTAGCTATATGTAAAGCGATGAAGGTGTTGTTTGGTGATTGTTTTGTGTTTAACTGCTCTTTGAGATAGTGTTTCAGTCTATATCGAGCCGTCTCAGGGAGTGTATGTGTGTGTGAGAGAGAGAGAGAGAGATCGAGAGAGTGGAAAAAGAAAGGAGAAAGAAAAGAGATATGATAGAGGAGAGAAAAATGTCTAACACCCTCCATCCGCAAGAACAGTAGGCAATGGTCCACCGAGAGAGCAGGCTGTCAAGTGTCGTTTCTGCTACTTTCCCATTGGTTTTGAGTCAGAGGGATGGCATTTATAGCAATTACTTTTTAGGTGCAAGAAGATATGACCGGTGTCGCACAATGTTTTTATTTGCCAAGAACAGACTCAACTGAACCGAGTCTGTTATTTTCGTTTCTATAATGCGTGTCTTGCATTCAGAGGATTTTACAATAGAATTTGTTTCATTTTACCGGTTCACATTATCAGTTAATGGGTTATTTTTTATGCTATTAGGAATAGATCTTACTCGACTATAGTTACTGTTAGGGTAGTGGATATCCTTATCACACGATTTACAGATGTAGCCATCAATCACATTGCCCCTTATGTTTGCATTTATTATTATTTTTTTTTTGTTTTCTCAAATTTTGTTCGAATATTCAAACAATGTCTGGCTAGTCGTTCTCAATTAAGAACACGAGGCCAAGGTACCAACTCATTATTATTGACAAGTTCTAAAATAGCAAATTAACAAAATCCAAAGATTTTTTCAACTGATGATGTTTTTTTTTGAATTTACAGTGCAACTAAGTGTCGTCTCTTCTTGTTCTCATTAAATTAAGTACTCTGTGTTAATTTGTATAAGGAGACGGGACCTCGTACAATATTATGAAAATGGTGACCTCGAATGATGATAGTTCCATACATAATTATAAGGCATGCGCTGGCCGTAAGAAAGAAAATCTTAAGCGGGTTTCTCATTTTGTTAGAATTTTGTTTTCACTCACTATTTTAATCCTAAATTTATAATGATTAGATATACCAATTATGACCAGTAGTTATTTTCTTTCTAACTGCTGTTGCTGGTAGAGAACTAAGTTAAACAAAAAAAAAACTTTATTATATACCTATCAATAATAACCCTTTGAACTGCCTGTTTTCTGGCTATCTCATACTGAACGCCGTATCAGACTGTCGTTTTGTGAATCCATATCACTATCCCTTAAAACGAGGCTATGTCTGAGTTCTGGCTTCGGGCGCGTCATTGTTTAACGTGCATCGTAGAAACGAGAACCGGAGATACGGGACAAGTGCCGTAACGTCAACAAACACGTAAAAAATGGCGCGCCTCGATTGCTCGGCAGCATTTGTCTCACGACTAGCTACATATCTCCGGGTCGATGCATTCGCTCTGGCAAGTATGAATGGTTGGCTGTTCCCAAAGGTATACAATAAACAAATTATTATAAAAGTAACTTGATCTGGCATACTGTATCACGTCTCGTAGATGAGCTCATACCATACGCATGCGTCTCGGTTGATTCGATGGTATGGGCTCACCAACTCGACGTGATACAGTACGCCAGATCAAGTCACTATTATGATAAACTTAGTTAAAATATGACCAAACTACAGAAGCACAAATAAGTCATTGTATTGAAGCAAACCAAGTCGCATTACATATATGAACATATATGAAATTTAAACCTCTACATACATCAAATCGGTTGATGAGCTGCTTAAGGCTAATAAACTGTTTTCCACCATTTTCGTTTTGTAGCCTTTTTTATTTATTTTTAATTGCGACACAGTTTGCATTACATGTAAATGACCATTTGCACTTAAATTTAAATTGAGAGTGTTCGTCACAGTACTGATACTATCCGCAAATATTTTGAGAATGCGTATATTTCTAATTGCGCCATTTAGCCATAGAATATCACAAAAGCTAAATCCGGATATTTAATACCGAAACACAGAGTATCCTGTCTTGAAAACAAAATATTGTGTGACGCTCAGTCTACATAAAATGAGGATCGTTTTGTCGGCGCCAGACAAAACAAAGTCTTATTTGGTTAAATCACGTTACTTTCAGCTTTATTTGTCACATTTTAGTATATTTGAACGCACGCAGCTAATGTAACTTCACCCGTTTCTAATCTTGTTTTACATAATTTTCGGATTAACTTGCTTTCCTTGGTTTTTATTTCTGATAAAGTAGAAACTCTAGCGCAGAGCCTCTATTGTGCTGATAAACAACAGCAAATATTTGTTTTCCCGCCAGTCACATTTTGTAGACGTCGTATCCATTTCTCTGTTGCGTTCTTTGCTTCCAAAGGAGTTTCTACAGATAATATTATAATCAATCCGCGACACGAGAAAACCAACAATGTGGTCGAGCGCCCAGCGAACACTCAGATCACCCTGGGCAGCTGCTCAGTCTGATCAGACTATTCGCTAAGCGCTCAATGGGTAGCTTAGAGTCTAAGCTAACTCAATACGGACGCGATGTTTCTGATCAGACTGGGCGGATGCCCAGGCTGATCTGAGTCTGCGCTGGGCGCACAACCACTTTGTTGGTTTTGTCATGCCGCAGCTCAATTATTATAACTTCATCTTTGTCCTTATAATGATTAATTTATCGACTACCATATTAGAAATTAAGAAATTAAAATATGCTCCTCACTGGTTTTCGTCACAAGATGTTGTCAATATCACTGATGAGGCTTGAGTAGCCGAAATTTCGAAGTACGACCCATGTTCCTTCTTTCAAATGTGTTCTCTGCTCTTGAAGGAACGCTTTAAGATTTTGATTATATCAGGTCATGTGAGTAATTTACTTTCTTAGATCTGTCTTTACACATGCAATCTCTGTCCGGGTATGGTAATCCTTAATTACGAGGTTATTTAAACGTTAAACACATAAGGTTTTACTATAAACATAACTATACCGAATTTAGTGCGCCAAACGCGCATTTCTGTTTCTTCTGTTTTTAACTTCTTCAGTTTCGCTAGACCCTAAAAGTTTGAAAGAAAAAAAAGGAGATGTGCAGGACTCAGCACGTACTGAGCATCCCTCTCTGAGCCTCACTTACTGACGCATTCCGAAAGGCACATAAGCTGCAGACATCAGGTAAGGGACGCCTACGTATTAACTCGCAAGCAGGCGTCCCTCACCAAACCACCTTGGTCTCGAGAAAGACGACAGATAAGGCACCAGGAAGGAAATATCCGATGCAGCGCGGAGAACCTGAAAAAGCCAAAATATCCCAAAAGAATGGAAGAAAAACTCCCCTAAGGTTCGTGTCGCTATGACAAGTCAGCCTTTGTTTTAGAATAGTTTAGAAATTTTACCAGATATATGTATATATACCAGAAATAGAATAAGGTTACTAATACTTGTATTTAAGAAGTAACCCTAATGCAAAAAAAAAAAAAAAAAAAAAAAATAGAACAAACGCTGAATTGCTTACTAATTGGTTGGATGATTTATATATCCGGTGGGACAAATTTTCCAGATAGAGGATACAGATACCAGAAAGAAAATATAAAATTTTGCAAAAGACTCCGGTAGAATCACAAGGCAATGTTGGTTTGATAATTTTCAAAATAAATAAATCACGCCCGTTAAACATCACTGTAAATAAGATATGACACCACATTTTAAGTAATAATTTGCATTTGAACACGGTATGAAGGCAAATTTACGTACCAGAAAGTATTACTTACGTGACATAGCGGGAAACTGCGCGTTACATGTAAACACCTTTTTCTTCTGACAGTTTTTCTTAAATATATTTGCGCTGACTAAATATTTTACAGATCTGGTTTTACAATGATATTGGGCATATTTCCTTCTATCTAGTAACGTTTAGACGCTAAAAATACACTCACCGCGTTAAGCCTGATTTTGAGAAAAACATGTAGAGTTTTTAATTTTTCTATTACTCAGCATTTAATTTCTTTATTCATTTATCATTTGCAAAACTGAACCCAACTGCGAGTGGCCAAGTAAGTGCTCTTCACAATTACGGGTATGTCAGATTCAAACTTATACGATCTCAGCATATCTTTTAAACATTTACGAGCATCTGCGCAACAAAACACAAATCTTGACACGACCATCGACAAAACTCTGTTATGAAATCATCCGTATTTGGCAGTTTCGACTGTTTTGTCACATTTTCATAGCGTGTCTTTTGAATATTTGTAATCAGCTAATTTAACCCATTAATGCCTAGCGTCCCATAAATTGGACACAGGCAAACAATGCAGACCCAGATCAAACGCACCAAACGTGGCATCTGATCAGGGTTTTCTCAATTTGAAAAAGACTAAAGGGCATATCTCCTTATAATCAAAGAAAAATGATAAAAATGAATCATACAAGACACCCCTAAACTGACAAATGGACTGATCCATTTGATAAGGATTGATTATTCTACCGGGCATAAATGGGTTAATAATGAGATAGTAAGGTCATCTCCCAGAATCAGTATACCCACATAAAGGAAAAACAAATATATATGAAATTTAAAAAAAAATCGACACTTAATTAAACAGATACATTAACAACTGTTGGTCCGTGACGCACACTGACTAGTGATAATGACTTATCATAATTAAATTAGTTTTTCAACTGAAACAAGTAATAATGATATTGTTTATAAAATGAAACCATGTTTAGTTACACTTTGTGTGGCTGTCCAATTGCTGATACGATAAACCGTGTATGTTTTACGAGAGCAAGAAACGCCAGTGTGATTAACCGGCTCAATCTAATTTGAGCCGCAATTTGAGAAAACCAACAAAGTGGTTGTGCGCGCAGCGCAGACTTAGATCAGCCTGGTCATCCGCCTAGTCTGGCCAGACTCTTCGCCAACCGCTCAAAGGGTAGCTAAGGGTCTAAGCTACTTTCATGCGGACAGCGAAGACTCTGATCAGACTGGGCGGATGCCCAGGCTGATCTGAGTCTGCGATGGGCGCACAACCACTTTGTTGGTTTTGTCGTGTCGCGGCTCATTTGTCCATTTTCCAAGTTGAACTATTTGCTCTGTGTATCGCCTCATAAGCTGGTCAATGCTGATAAGGTCATACCGCACTGGAAATGAATATCTCTTGGACACAAAAGCTAGAGTATTTATACAATGACGCCGTATATTAAATGCCTGTCACTATTGTATATATAGAATTACTTGGTCAATGGAATAATCAGGTCATGTCACGCAATTACGATACACTGGATTATAATAATAAGTCGTAAAAATGGTGATGAGTGAAAATATGAAGTGTAATTTATCGTCGGAGCTGCATAAATCTTGAGTCCTTGATATGTACACAACAGGCGAAAGAAAGCATGACATTTACAACAAGAGCATGTAACACCAAGGAACTACTAGGGTTGGGGGGGGGGGGGGGGGGGGGGGGGTGAGGGAGGCTAAAGCTAGTTTATGGGATCCCAACCCTCGCCCTCAGTTTCTGCAATAATTCGAAAACTTTAGTTAGCTGTTCGGTCCGCGTGAAGTTGGAAAAGGGGCATAGCTCCATAAAAAATTCACAATTTCTTTACAAAAGTTAATCAGGTCGTCTACATCTTGGGCAATGTCTTCCTGCAAAAAAAAAAAAAAACACAATCCTAGCATCAGGGATTCTGAGATATTTTGTTCACAAGGCTCTATAGGCTTACAATGCACTAAGTTGAAAAACGGGGCATAACTCCGTCAAAAATTCACGATTTTTTTCAAAAGTTAATCAGGTCGTCTACACCTTAGGCAATTTCTTTCTGCAAAAAATACAATCCTAGCATCAGGGATTCTTGAGATATTTTGTTCGCAAGGCTCCATAGGCTTACAATGCACTAAGTTGAAAAAGGGGTGTAACTCGGTTAAAAATTCACGATTTTTTTTTCAAAAGCTAACCAGGTCATTTACACCTTGGGCAATGTCATCCTGCAAAAACACATGATCCTAACATCAGGGGTACTTGAGATATTATTTTCACAAGGCTCCATAGACTAAGTCGAAAAAGGGGCATAACTCTGGAAATACGTGACTGGCGGAAAAAAGACAAAATAC
This sequence comes from Ctena decussata, assembly GCA_963989385.1. Classification (NCBI taxonomy): domain Eukaryota; kingdom Metazoa; phylum Mollusca; class Bivalvia; order Lucinida; family Lucinidae; genus Ctena; species Ctena decussata. The sequence goes on from OZ022498.1 coordinate 21,871,364, forward strand.
GGGTCCGCTTATTTATCCTATCATAAGCGGTTCTTGAGTTTCCCGACTGCAAAAAGCGTTACGGACTGACGGACAGACGGATGGACAGCCCAAAACCAATATGCCCCCTAAACTTTTCCGAGGTTGGGGTAAAACAAAACGCCAATGTTGTGGTTTGATTAGTAAAACATCTGGGCCGGGTTTTTTAAAGCATCGTTAGCCTAACGAGCCTGTTAAGAGGTCATCTCGTTAAGTGTTGTACGAATTTATAATCAAATACACTGATATATTTTGTTGAAAAAATGTGAGAAGCTTTTGCAGTGCAAAAGCATCTCAAAAAATGTGAGAAGCTTTTGCAGTGCAAAAGCATCTCACATTTTTTCAACAAAAATATTGGCATATTTGAGATATTAACGTTTGAAATTTTAACGAAATGTTAACTAACGACATCATTAGTTTTGAACAACCGGGCCCAGAATTTCAAATGTAGATTAACAGCAAAATCACGTTATCCAGTTTGCTGTATGTGAAAAACGTGCAAAATCGACATGTGCATATAGTGAAGACAGTCAAGCATTTCGAGCAGTGATATTTTACTATTCCGCATCAGTTAACCCTGTCTAGTCTAGTCTAGTTTGTCCTATAGCCTTGCAAGGTCATCGGGGCACCACAGATGACTTTACAACAATCCATTTCCACCTAGTCCTGTTTTTCAGCTGCCCTAGTTGAGATATAAGGTTAACATTGAGAAAAACCATTTCCTGCAGAAGTTGCATGGGTAGTAAAAGATAGTAAACTATGGACATTCAGAAAGTGTATACATTCTTTGGCCACTGAGTATAGTTACTTCCCCTAATATCTGACAGATATTTTATGCACTGTAACTCTGATCAACTGATGAAAAGTGTTGAAAATTTTAGGAAGCATGCTTGAATATTTTTGGGGAGCTGGGGAGAAGCTGTATTACTTTAAGGGGGAAAAGTAAATTAAGGAAGCACGGAAAAATATTTTAAGGGAGCTGGGGTGATTTGGGTAATATTTTCAGGGAGCACTGATCCCCCCCCCCACACACACACCTCACTGGTAGAGCCTCAGTATGCAGCTAGACCACAGAAAAGTCCCATACCAGTGTATCAAGTGAAACGAAGTCTAAAATAACTTAACACATTAAATCATATTGAGCATGAGAAAGAATTCAGTCACATAAAAAAGAAAGAAAACAATCGCCTTTCTGCACTTTCTGTCCTATCTTACACGATTCCTGTGCTGCTTAATCCTAACAATCAGTTGTTCTTTCTTTACAGATTTTATGACCTGCATTAGCGCAGCAGGTAGTACAAATAGCGTGGTTATTGCACGGTGGCAAGTTTCTTAGATAATAAATCAACATCCTTTATAGATGCATTGCAACTGTAGAAAACTAATTAAATTGCGTGACAGATTCTCGACTTTTTACCAACATTTTAGCGCAGCTATTTGTTATTCTGTTCCCCATGCTATTGATATGTTCTTTGTTACTTTTTAGGCCGTTTCTGTTATCCCTGCTACAAAAATAGTATTATTTGGGGAAGAAATACTGATAAGAATTGACAGAATGAAATACGCATTTATATCTTGTATGCTAATGTTTTGGAAAAACATATTTGTTGAAGCCAATTTCGGCATCACGCAAATATTTACTTTGTCATAAAGCTCTGGCGTACTTCGTATCGTATGGTTGATACAGAGAGTACTTGTCCCCGTGCATTAGTGCGCAGGAATTATGTAAGAAAAAATAACCATGCTGAATTTGGCAGAAAAAAAAATACTGAAGCATATATTTCAAGGTTAGACAGGCAGGCACGAAGCTATCGGGGTATTCAAGCCGAATCCTTGCTTGTTTAAAATACTCAAACTCCATGTTCATGATGTTAGGACACAGTTATATTTACCGGACAAAGTTAAAGCCATAAACAGAGAATTTTTTATCATCTTTTGTTGAACGTGCATGTCGAGGCGTAGTATGGTTAGAGGAGATGCTGACATCTCAGGTGAGTATGATCTTTCATTCGAAAATGAGGTTTGTGTATGTTGAATAAATTTAAGGTAGATTGAAAAAGCAACTTTACTCAACTTTTGAATTTCACGCTAAGGTTTCAGTAAGTTGACATCAAAATATTCATAGTCATATGAACAAAATTCTTTGTTACTTCTAAGCGTAAGGTCTTCCCGATTTTTTTTATTCATCAGTGTATCACTGCAATATCAAAACGCAACGCAAAGTGCAGCCAACCAAAACACCGAAAAAAGATAAAGGGAAAACGCAAATGACAAAGCAGAACAGTACATCTTCGATAAGAGAAACATGAAGATCAATGCATAGGAGCTGCGCAGCGATACAACCAGCATACATAAAATGAACAAAACTGCTGCTTTACCCTTTCTACCCGATTAGACCATCTAACAAGGTGGAAGCCGAGGGGACACCTATATACTCTAAAAGACATTTATTTGGCGGAAACCTAATTTTGGCGATACGGGCGGTTTAGACAAAGAGCATTAAAATATAAATTCGCCAATATTTGATTTAAAATAAATTAACATATATACTGAACAAAAAAAGAAACGTTACATGTACATTCAATGCATGTTTTGCTTGAACTGAATAAAGGTTTGGCCAATTTTATTTTGTGATTAACTGACAAAACGTATTCGGAGTTCAGAAAAATGAATATCACAACAAAAACTCCAAAATTAATGTCAACAGATTGATTTGAGTTAGTGAGGGGTCAGAATTTGAAAGTGCTGTTTTGAGATGCTTTTTGAAGACCCGTATTTCATTCAAGTTTTCAGCCTATGTAAGCCTGTCACTTCTGAGATGTTTATAAGGCACTAGTTGTTATAAAAATGGTTCAATCGCTGCTTGCAACGGCTTGATCAGTGAAATACAAGGCTTTGAATGCCGCTTTTTAGGCCTCTTGAGTCTGACCTTCATGCTATGCACTGCAAATCCCATAGACAGTGCAAGGTGGTATTCCATGAGCAATTAATCGATCTGATTAAACTTTTTTATCGAAAACCATTGTCGGGAGAAGCTGGTAGAAGATCCATGGATTAAACTTGAAAACTTTCTTCAAATGTGCTGGTTAATTGGAGAAAATGATTTGCTATACTTTTAATTGCAAGGGAGGCAATCTCAAAGACATAAAATCTTTAACATCTTATTTCTGTGAACTGCTGGTTACGTGTCATAAGGTTCATAGAGTTTCTTTTTGGCAATTACAAGGCAAATCCGAAAGTGTAAAAATTTAAGCGCTTGCGCATGCGCATTAAGTGTTTCATATTGTCTGTGATGTTTTCGTTCAAATTTGAATAATTCTGTAACGACTGATGCAAATCGAAAACCGGTTAGTTCATAAGGTTGTTTGAAGTCTCCGATGTGAGAAAATAACGTAGTAACTTCTGGAAATAATGTTCTTTAGCTTCAGATTCATTTATAAATTGTGTAACGTTTCTTTTTTTGTTCAGTATAGTTTAAAAGGGATTCAGATAGCTAGAAGTACCTGATAAGTACATTTATTTGGTCATTTATCTATACCGTTTCATTAAAATATGCATTGTTGCATCCTCTATGAGGCGATTTTAATAGATGTCACAATATATATTTGATAGAAAAATGTTGATAGAAAAATGAGAAAAATTGTCACTAAACTCCGTTCATTAATTCTGAAACTGGGTTTTTCGCTGCTCATACTTTTATAATTTAACCAATTTAATTATGTAAAACTTCCTCAAGTTTCATATAAAAATATTTTAAAATGTTTTGAGTTTCATATAAAAATGTTTTAAAAAATATTTGGGTCATTTTAGTCGGCAACTAAAATGGTCATTTTAGTCGGCAACTAAAATGAACTACTTTCGATTTCATAAACTTGAATTAATTGGTAAAAATACAATGTACAAGAGTGGTGTCCCGTTCACTATCCCGCTTCTGTTTATCTTGAATCGCTGGACGGGAGTCAGTAAAGGAAATCGTCTTTAGTGGAAAATACCAAGAAACTACGTGAGCTACGTTTTTCAGTTTTAGGATTAAAAATCAGATCCAGTTTCTTTACCTTATTTTGAAAACTTGTATTTGTTTGTGACATATGTTCTCAGGAAACTATCAAAAGTAGTATAGATCTACATATAGACAACGGGACAGTAGTATCGTCCGACTCAGAAGCGAACTTCATGCCTATAAACATCCCTGCAAATATTTTTTTTTCTTCCTTCTATAAAGGTCTTCTGGCATATATATACTCAACCGAATAAAAAACGCAACACTTAATTTATCCACTGTTATATGCAGATTATTTTCAGTTTAATTTCTAAAATTAACAGGGATTAATGTTTACTTTCCCAGAAATTCAGTTTTGTTAATGAAATGGTTCAGGCTTGAGAGAGCATTACCGACGGCTACCCGAATTTCAAAAGTCTCAAAAAGATGCAAAACTAACGCGATACAGGATGTATACGTCGCATCGAACGCGGGGTCTAGGATAATCTATGGTCTCAGAAGTGAGTCGAACACTTTCTACAAGGCTAAAAATCATTGATGGGTGGTAATGAAAATGTTTGGCCTCCAAACGCAGGCTTACATAAGCGTGCATTATTCCAAGCACCTTGGCAGACATATCCCTAATTGAGACTTTTGAAAATCGGGTAGCTATAGGTAATGATCTCTCAAGCGTGAACCAGTTCATCAATAGAACTGAATTTCTGGGACAGTAAGCGTTAATCCTTGTCGAGTTAAGAAACTAAACTGAAAATGATCTGCATATGACAGGAGCCATGAAATATTTGAAAGATTAGGTGTTGCGTTTTTAATTCGGTTGAGTATATGTTCGTGTTGCAGGGTAGTGGTCTGAGTGGTAGAATAATCGAGGGAATAGTTTGTTGAAAAGAAGTGGGGAGGGGGTGGGGGGGGGTGTAGGGTGTGTCTAGAGACTAGGTTGGCGGACTGGGTACCACTGTTATTACCCAAATGACCAGCGTGATACCCACGTGGAATGTATCTGAATATGTATGACTTAAGGCTGTCAATTTTCATCAAATGGTCTTAGTTTGCGGACAGGATCTTGAAATTTACCGTTTCGTGCACGTAACTGCAGCATCAGGCGCCAGGCTAAGATACATGAGACCTTAATGAGAAATCGGCGGAAGTCGAGCTTTATCACTATGCATAGTCTTACGTGGATTAATTAGATTATAAAAGTATGAGCAGCGAAAAACCCAGTTTCAGAATTAATGAACGGAGTTTAATAGAAATCAAATTTTGTCTGTTATTTGGAGCCATGGTGAATCTTAAACGCAAACATTAATCTAAGGGGAGTGTGGGTAGTGGGCACAAGAACAAACTCAGTTAAACATAGTGACCGATTTTCGTATTGTATCTCTAATGCATTCCCTGTTTCCAAAGAATCTACATTCAGAATATAATATATGAGCCGCGACGCGAGAAAACCAACAATGTTGTTGTGCGCCCTGCATTGAGTCAGATCAGCCTGGGCATCCGCCTAGACCACTCAGACTTTTCGCTAAGTGCTTAATGGGTAGCTAAGGGTCTAAGCGACCTCCATGCGGACAGCGAAGACCATGATCAGACTGGGCGAATGCCTAGGCTGATCTGAGCCTGCGCTGGACGCACGGCCACATTGTTGGTTTTCTCGTGTCGCGGCTCATATTTTGAACTGCGACACGAAAAAAACAGCAAGTGGTATGTGCGCTCGGCTAAGGCTAAGACAGCCTGGGCATCTGCCCAGTCTGATCACAGTTTTGGCTGTCTGCATGGAGCTAGCTTATACACTTAGCTACCATACAAGCGCACAAAACAGTCTCTGGTCAGACTGGGCGGGTGCCCAGGCTGATCTGAGTCTTGAAATGTCGCAAATGCCTCATTGTTGGTTTTGTTGTGTCGTGGCTAATTTCTCTTTGTGGCAGCTGCTGTTTAGTACCATGTGAGTTGAAAAGATACAACGATTTCCTGTACTTCATCATAGTGCACATTGCATATTGTCTGTTCCTTTGGTAACATTGGGGTAATTCCGAGTCAATCTGAAATGTGAGTTCTGCTGAAGCCGTTGTAAGTGTGCGTGAACAGTATTGCAGCATTGCTATCCATAAACAGACTCAGCCGCATCTGTTGTTTTAGTTTCTCTGATGCGTATATAACCCTGCTTCAAGAGGATTTTTTTCCTCAGAAATTATTTTATCTTTACTGTTCTGGTGTTACATGTCGTTCAAAGCGTCCGCGCACTTCGTCATAGTGCAGAATATATACTTTCTGGTCCTTTTGGGCTCATTCTGAGTCAGTTGGAAAACAGAGTTCCGATAAAGTCAGTGCTATTGGTACCCATGTACCGCTGGGTTGACAGAGACAGTTTTCCAGTCGCCGAATGGCAAAGCCCGGGTTTGAACTCACGCTCTTTCGGAAACTTTCTCCATCATAACTGAGTCGCTGCAACAACACGACCAAAGCGCCTCTTTACCCACGCGTAAAAGCTACCCACCAGTAAATTGTCCCAAGAAGCTTGTACCACAATTCATGAAGTTCTATGGAAGATATCATGACCTCGTTGATCCTTAATTCATTTCCGATTTTATGGACAGGGCTGACACATAGTCGGGCTTTCAGTCATAGGTCATTCAATTTCACTGACTAGTCACTCAAATAGATGGAAATATTGGCTGTATTGTAGCAGGTGATACTTACTGATCACATATCTATTTAGGGGTCCATGTCTGTGTATCTAAATAGTATGGATTTTGTTATTATTATGGTTTGGTGTTCATCCTGTTTTAGTTTAGTGTTTAATCCTGATTTATTGTTTTGTTGTTTTGATCCATTGGTATGTAGAAGTCCAACATTACACCGAATAACCTTATGTTTAAAAACTACAACTGAATCCAGGGCGAGGTTTATGCGCATGCAAAACAGGTAGCCAGTTTAATCCCCAGTGATTTATTGCTGACCTTACGGACACTGTACTTCTGGTGTGGATAACTATTACTGTGTCTGTTTTACGGCCTTTCTATTAGTCTGTTATTTAGAATTGCTACATGTATGTCTGTCTGGAAAGCGCTAGCCTCTTGGCTTTCCTTTGACTTGTTAAAATTTGCCTTGTATGCCGTCTTAATTGTTTTCCAGTTCCATTTGAGCCGCGACACGAGAAAACCAACAATGTGGTTGTGCGACCAGCGCAGACTCAGATCAGACTGGGCACTGGCCCAGTCTGATCAGAATCTTCGCTAAGCGCTTAAAGCGTAGCTAAGGGTCTCAGCTACCTTCATGCGGACAGCCAAGACTCTGAACAGACTGGTCGGATGCCCAGGCTGATCTGAGTCTGCGCTGGGCGCACAACCACTTTGTTGGTTTTGTCGTGTCGCGGCTCATTTTATGTTTAAACAGGACGTGGAAATCGACTGTAGCGATTCCTGAATTTTCATAACCATAATCAATGTTCCTACGGTTTACGAGTTTGGTACTTCGACCACTTCTAACAGTTAGAAGTCGTAAATCAAGCAAATTACCATTCCCAGAAAAGAAATTTGTAAAACGTGGCTATTTGCTCCGTTAATGAATATATGAATACAAATAATAAGGCCATTGAATCAAAATGGCATACAATACGTCTCTATCCCCAACTTTATTTACTTTACACACGGGCCATAGAAAAACAAATAACGCCTAACGTGAAAATATTCGAATGAGCAAACAGCGTAGATTTATATAAGATGGCTCATTATTAGTTGTCAAGTATCGAAACACTTTGTATCTGTCGAGTCCTCATCTTTAATTTATCGCAGTTATTTGCTTATTGATGAGTTGGTTAACATTCACGCAGACAGAACAACTAACCGTTACAGAAGATAAGGGAGAGGGTTGGGAAACCGGAAAACCGGGAATTAATTACTTGAGCCGCGACACGAAAAATGTGCGCCCAGCAACCTACATGAATTTAGTTGATTTTTAACCTTCATAAATTAAAGCAACAATTTTTATGCTACGAAGCTTAAGGTACGAGGGGCGTTAATTTATTGTTTTGATTTGGGTTCTACAGTGCGCGTTATTTATCCCATTCATATTTCGTTTACTTCAACCCTTCGAAGTATTCTCCCTTGACGGTAACACACTTTTCAAGTCTCGAAATCCAATCTGTAAAGAGAGAAGTAGGCCTTTTTAGGTATACCCTGAAGATACTGGTAAATTGCACTACCAAGTACACTTCGGGATTCACAACGACGACCGGAAAGGGTATTCTTTAGTAATGGAAACAGGAAAAGTCGCAGGGACTAAGGTCTGGCGAATAAGGTGGATGAGAGAGCTGAACTACCGTTTCCTCTTTCAAGAAGTCTTGGACAAGAACACACTTGTGAGCAGGTGCGTTGTCATGGATAAGACACAGACCTCTTAAACCGGTTGCAGGTCTACGTTTTTCATAGTGTGCCTTTACTTTTGACAACACTCCATTTTTATAAAATTTACCTGTAATTGTCTTGCATTCGGTACGGGAATTCGAACAATGGGTCCATCACAATTGAAAAATACCGCATACAAAACTTTTGCCTCATTTATAATTCTTTTGGCAATGACCAGCAGCATTTCTTGGCTGGCTGGACGGGGCTCATCTTTCAGGTCAGTTTTACCACCTTACAGTTTTTTTTATGCCACCTGAAAACTTTCCTTTTAGAGACAACAGATGTCCCATGTATCTGACACAGTTCACTATATATCTGTGAAACTGAAACATTCAGACCAACGCGACCTTTAATGTAAGCCCTAATTTCAGAGCTTGTTTTGTTTTTCATTTTGCATACAGTAAGGGTTGAGTGTATATGACAGAACCAACGTGGACTTTCAATAACTTTTGAAAGACTGAACGGATTAGACCGAAATTTCATCATATTATAGAAAATCCCCCCCCCCCCTTTGTAAACACCAAAGTTTCTACGTGCTCCTTACAGCCACGCGGTATGCTGAGCCATTAGTGACACAATTAAATGAACGACACTCGTACACCGGATATTGCACCAATAGCTAGCAAAATATAGGTTGCGGTTCATAACTTGGGTGAAGAACTAAATAAGCAAGTTGTTTCGTTCCAACCCTATTAGATTCTGTATGTTGTATTATATATATATGCCGCGACACGAGAAAACCAACAAAGTGGTCATGCGCCCGGTGCAGACTCAGATCAGCCTGGGCATCTGACAAGTCTTATCAGAATCTTCACTAAAGGCTTAAAGGGTAGCTAAGGGTCTAAGCTACCTCCATGCGGACAGTGAAGACTCTGATCAGACTGGGCGGATGCCCAGGCTGATCTTAGTCTGCGCTGGGCGCACAACCACATTGTTGGTTTTCTCGTGTCGCGGCTCATATGTTAGAAAGAAAGACAAATACATTTTTAAACCAATTTGGGCGATATGTTTCCGAATATGGCATCACTGGTGTGGCATTTGGTCGATTATCGCGACCTCACCGACTGCATGTCTGATATTTTTTTTTCAAGAATATGCGATACATTCAGAAAACATTTGGATGCGAACGAACAGTCCAAAGAAGGACACTAAAAGATTGGCTTTTGAAATAATGGTATCAGGGAAATCAATATAGACCCATAGAAAGCTGTTGCTTTTAAGTCCTCAGCTCAGGGTCTGCAGCTAGCCATTCTGTAAGCTCGTTGTTTATAAAAAAAACATGTCTGATATAGCTCTTCTACGAATTTTAAAAACTGTTTACACTTTCTAGTTTAGTGATGGTAAGGTTTATTCACTGAATAAGGGATGTCAGACCTGTATGATTAAGCATACTATGCATGTGCAATCAGTGCACTGTTCAAAATCTCTTACCTGGCTAGTTGTGCGTAAATACATGTCTAGAAGCCATCCTATGACTCCTTAAAATGACAGCATGGAAAAGGCCAAATTCTGAACTTCATGATTCGAATGCTAATACTCTGCTGTTGAAATATTTAAACCGGTTTCTTAACTAAAACTAGATATTTGGGGAAACTGGACCTAGAAACAGCTATTCAGAAGGCCTTGAATAAACAGCATATAAGCAATACAAGGTCTTGAGAAACAGTTTTTAAACTATAAGAACTTGTTGACTGGCTTTCAGCACGGCAGTTTAGGCTTTCCAGAACTGATGCTCATTAATATATCTCTTTGCATAGACATAATTGGATTCTGATATCTTTCCCTCTTCATCTCACTTAGTTTACCATTTACCATGTACATGCATATACCTGGATTTTCACTCAAAGTGATATGTGAACGCAGGTATGAATTTGGTCTTACAAGCAAACAAATGTTCAAACATGATCTGTAAAACTTGCACCACCTCACTAAATACTGGGACAGGATTGTCTGAGCAAACACTGTAGACCAAGGCCAGACTGTTCCGGGACTGCAGAAGTATTTCCCATTCTGCCAGCACCTTTGTGCCAGATTGATGACAGTCAAACCAGTGAAGATAAAATCAACTTAATTTAAGTCTACAATGGCATCTGCTGCAGAGATGGCTTCTGTCAATATTATAGCTGCCATGGTAAGGTATTATATCAGTAAGCAGTCAGCTGTAGCATCTTAGGTTTAAATTGTGCTAAAATGGGCAATCAACCTTAGCAAAAAGTGGACTTGGCGGTTACGCATCAGACCTGTTCTTAAAATTTGTATAAGACCTATATAAAATCAATGAAAGCAATTGGCGAAGATGCACCAACATGTATATTACAAGACTGTCACGTTATTTTGAAATTAGGTCATCACTTTCTGGGAAGAAGAGCTACACGGTAATCGTCAGTCCAGAGACATGCTAAATAAATCCAGATAAATCCGGTGCGGGTAATGCTAATGTGTCAATTCCTGCTTATTGCTTTCTCACTGTCTTGGAGTCACAGTAGCCTTTACACCGCACTATGATTATCGCGCGGTGTAAAGGCTACTGTGACACCAACGAGGGTTCTGTCTGGACCTTCACACTTTAATAAGCATGCAGACCAATCAGCCATCATTGTTGAAAGGCGGATAGAGCCGTATTCAGTGTTCGTTTTGCAAAAGCCCTGTGATTTAAATGATAGCAATATATATATTTCAAACTGTTAAAATTATACTAACCAGAAATATATTCCATGGTATAAACGATTCGTCTTCGGGCTGTGTTATTACTGTCTCCCAATTTCTTAGCAACTCGGGGATCCCTGTTGAAAAATTTGTTTTTTTTTTGTGTGTGTACGTATGTATAAAGCGTTAATGACATAAATATGTTTTGAAATTTGAACAAAGCACTCACACATTTTTCTTTAAGTACCTCCGTATTCTACAAACCAAATAAGAAAGGGGTTTGATGTGACGATAGATAAAATGTTTTTAAGGCGTCCGGATAGCTCAATCAGTAACGAGGTCTGTAGACTGGCTACCTACCTATGCCACATAGGTTCAAGCCCGGCGCTGGCAAGTTTGAATGGTTAGCAGTTCCCTTCGGGGTTGCGGTGATTTCGCAGAGTATTACCCAGCCCATATATAGCCGACAATTACTTCTGGCTTTCTTCCACTACAGAACATTCCTCTGATATAATGAGCAGGTATGATCGAATCGGAGTATGAAGAGAGAAGAAAGGAGAAAAAATGTTTAAGAGTAATATGTTTGATTCGAAAATCTCTTATTGCACCTAACAGTTTTTGGCTTGCCCGCTTCGGCGGGCGAGCCTATGTATTCAGATAGAATATGACTTCCTGTCATGCGCACTCAAGCAGAAGACGCTGATTTGTTCCCAGCTTCGAGAATGGTTCATAATTGCAAGTGGAGAACCAATATATGGAGAGCGTCTACGGGGCACAACTTTGTTTGACTGTTTCCTTTACCTAAGCACCGTAAAATAACGACACGCCACAATCTGGCACACCAAATAATCGAACATGTCTAGCATCTTTTGCCTTACTTAAAACATGAGTTATTATTTTTTTTTCTTTATCCGGTGTATTTGAATGTTTCTTAATTGTCCACTGTGAAATAAGGTCAAATAACGACATGCGCAATTCGCGGGCATTATGTAAATATGGACTGGACTTGGACTCTGGACTTTGGACTCTCGACTTCGGACTGTGCAAAACCTGGACTTCAGACTTTATAAAACCTGGACTTTGGACTCTGGAGTTTGTAAAATCTGGACTAAAATATTTCAACAATAGGTGCTACATGTATGCCTGTACAGTGTATAGTGTAGATCCAAATTAGACTACTGGTTGGAACAGTCTGATCAGGGTCTGTGCCAACAGTCTTATTTTAAGTTATTTAAAAGCATTTACTGGTTTTACAGACAAGGTGTTTTGTCGTATTTACTAGATACTACTTCTTATTTTTTTCATTAACGTACATTTAACTTCAGTTTCTTATTTTTTCATAAACGTACTTTGTAATTCAGTTTCATGTAAGTGTCTTATTGAAAAAAAAATCAATTCAGGAAACACAACATGTGTGGGAAAATATCAGTATCTTACAGTTACCATCAAATCATCCTTGACTAGGCCTATGCACTTTTAACAGCTACCTTCCTTTTTGAATAAAACTTACAAAAATTTAGAGGGTCGGGCCGCATAGCGCAGTCGGTAGCGCGTTTTTACTCAAGAGCCAGAGGTCCCGGGTTCGATACTCGGTCCGGCCAGATACTTTCGTTTCTCCTTCCGCTGTTTCAAGAAGGGCAGTAGTCAGGTACTGGTTAAAGTATGTGCACTTAGTACTGGTTAACCGCTTAGGAGGTCTAAGCCTGCTAAGGAATAGTGTTGTTAGGGTAACAGACCACCCTGACCTGACCATAGCTCTTTATCGTGGACGTAAAACAATAAAACAACAACAAAACAACAACTACTAAAATATAGGATACTTCCTTTTTCTTTTGCATTAAATCCCTATATAATGACAAAATATGAAATGACCAAGGACAGACAACACGCTAGATTCTGAAAACAAACATCCTTTGGAAGCAACAAAAATACACTAATTCCTTCATTTACTTGTAATCATTACCAATTACCAGTTATACTCTATACCACAGGCTTGCTGGGCCGCAAAGTGCAGTCAGTGGCGCGTCTGACTAAAATAACCACAGGTCCCGGGTTCGATATACGATCCGGCCACTTACTCTCGTTTCCGCTTCCGCTGAGTCAAGAAGGGCAGTTGTCAGTTTCTGGCGAAAGTAAGTGCACATAGTACTAGTTGACGGCTTAGAATGGCTAAGCCTGCCCAGGAACATTGCAGTTAAATTAACTGACCGTCCTGAAATGACCATACCTGTAGCTGTTTACCATGGACGTTAAACAATAACACAACGGCAACGACATACCACAGGCTTCACCAGTACTTATAACTGAAAATACCAAAAAGAATAAGCTGAATATTTGCAGACGATCTATGGCAACTGTTTGGGAAGGAACTATCATTTTCATTATAGCCTCCGCTCAGTGGTAGTCAGCTTTTAAATAAACAGAAACAAGGAGGAAGACAGTCACAAAAGTTTTTCCCCTTGTAATAATAGTCATTGTTGCGAACAGTAAGATTTTTTCCTACCAATCTGTCACAAATGAGGCTAGTAGGACGAACTACTTCCACTATTTCCTTCTCATATCAGAAGTCAATATCCATATATCATCTTACATGTAAGGGGCTTGTAAAAGTACTTTTCCAATGTAAGATGTATTTTTTCAACATCAAGACATGACGATCTGATAATAAACATGACTTTGTCCTAACCGAATGGTTCAGGGAATATAGCAATCGAATTCCCGTCCATCTGTCTCCGTCCGTATGTTAGTATGTTCATTAACACTTCCTTGTCCACTCTGTAACTTGACTACCCTTTGGGCTATTTTCATTACACTTCACCAGTTATGTGTAGTCCATTTTCCCCAATTTACAAACACAGTTATGCTCAATTTCACCAAAACAAAAAATACAAAAAAAAAAAAAAAAAAAAAAAAAAAAAAAAAAAAACAACGACAAAAACTCCCAGTAAATCTTCTAATGTCCTAAAATTTCCTACATAACAATACATAACAGAATACGAAAATCCTTATTTTTAAATGCTTTTATGAAATATTTTTCATCAGCAGTAATACAAAAAATGACCTTTTCACTGAAGGTTACCATATGATTGTCAGAACAGCCAAAATGTAGCGTAACCTCATTTTTTTGCTACAGTTGTGGATGTTTTTACATTAAGAAAGTGTCTCCAAGTACGATGCCATCTCCCAAAGACCACAAATCATAAACCACAAAATACCACAAACATTGAGCTGTGTGTATATCAGAAACTAAGCGCTAACTTGGCAAGCCGTCCCTTTTAAAAGGAAACTTTATACGATTTGGATTAAAATATGTTAGTGCCACTTTTTCATTTAAGTGTATGCATTTATTTTGTATGTTGATCAGCAATAATGCCTAGACAGGACAAAACCAACAAAGTGGCATGTACGCCGAGTGATGACTCAGATCAGCCTGGGTATCCGCCTAGTCGGATCAGAGTCTTAGATGTTCGCTTAAAGGGAAACTAAGGGTCTAATCTACTTCCATGGCGTCAGCAAAGACTCTGATCAGACTAAGCGGATGCCCAGGCTGATCTGAGTATTCACTTGGCGCACATGCCACTTTGTTGTGTTTGTCGTGTCGCGGCTTAATTATTATAGTGATCTCATGTTCTTAGCCAAAATTATTCTCTGTCTGCTTTTCAATACTACTTGGCCACTATCACAATAAAACGTTTCGGACAGAACATCTTTTAAGAGACGAATATATCAAGCTACGACCAATAGTCGTTAACCCACTGACTTATTAAGCGTCTGAATCTTCATATTTTGCTAAGTCATTCAATTATAATGTTATTTTTCACTCTCAGACTATTGAATATCTATGTCTACAAAGATAGTCAGAACCGCTTATGCAAAACTCTAAGGTGGGGGTCGATGATACTTATTTTGTCTGACCCTAATACCCTCCTACAGAGGCTTTATGCTGATAATTTGTCATTGACAAACCATCATATTGACCTAGTTAATGTGCAAGGTTGACCGCTTTGTTACAAAGCAAAGCACTTTAACAAATTTTATGTTTGCTTTCCTGCCAAGAACTGCCTTCTTCAAGTCAGACTATTCTTAAAAGTGCATTCTATTGGAACGACGAAAGACATTATGAAAAACAAACAGTTAAATGTCAGAATCATCTCCTTTGGACGTGTACACATTTGCTTTGCCTTAAAATGGCTTTGAGTAGTGATCGACCAAAATATTTATTTTTTCAGCTACTTTTACAATGTGTAAGTGGTTGATATTTCATATAGGTTGGTGGGCTACAGTTTTACAAGAAAAGCGGCCCTGGTAATTTGGATTTCTGAACGGGCAGCTTCCTTGAACAGTAAGCCGAGTGTATATGAATAGCAACTTAATAACTTGCAGCTGTTTCTTGACAATACAAAGTAAATTATATATTTTTATTTACGTCTAACCGAAGCTGAGAAAGACATCAAAATAAAGCGTAAAATATAAGTGTTTGCTTGGCTCATGCGCAGTATTCTTTAAAATATACGCCATATAAATTATTGGTTTCTGTAAAGGTTTAATTTTTTCACATGTCATTACCATGATTCGTAGATTCGTATTGAGAAAATATCATTTGCAGTTACACTATTGTAGCTATTGATCTTGTAGCGATAGGTACTTCAAAAGAAGAGCCATTGCTCAAAATTAAGACGGTATTACCCAATTCTCATTCATCAGTCACTATATAGCGAGAGACCACAAATCATTTCTGGCTGACCTCTCCCGAAAAGAAAGCATAGGTCATGTTTGTAAACTAAACATTTAAATCAGCCCTTGTTTTTGCGGAAAATAGTCAGAATTAATCTGTACTTGTCGTTTATTAAATACCGCTGGATTCATAAATTGTATATTATTATGCGAAAATCTGCGGATGCTCAGCTTGATCTGATGGGCAACCATCCCAGGGTTTGTTTCATGTATATTTTTATTTTTTATTTTCATTTTTAGTTTTTTAAGGATTTGTGGCCATCTTGGATGGTTCGTTTTTACATATGACTAAAACACTTCATGTGTTGACAGTTTTGACGCAAATTGCGTCAAAATCTATTCTAATGAATACTCTCATTTTCATATTTGTCGCTTTATTTAGTACCGTTTGTTAAAATAAAATGGCTTCAGATTGCCACTAGAAACACACAGCACAAATAAGAACAAAAATCGGAATATCAGTTATACACTTGGTCTCCGCACTTCACGGAAGCTACCCAAAATGAAAATAACAGTAACATCTATTTTTACCTATGTTCTGTTTCAAATTGTATAAAAAACAGAAAGCAAAGTGGGCAGTTATATAGATGATCAATTGCTAGAGGACCACGGGCAAGCGGACATAAGTACACGTAACATTGAGGAACCACAACAGTAGTGCGGCCTTGGCATGGTCAGTAATAGATTACTGGGGAGCTAAAACTAGTTTTACTGGATCCAAACCCTCGCCCTCAGCTTCTTTGATGGCTCAACCCAAATAAAAAAAAAATCGCCACCAACTCAATAAAAATTATACGAAACATTTGAAACATCTAATTCTACCTATTTCCTACTTTTGATTACAAACCGTAACACGAAGAAAAGTCAAAAGCTATACAGGTGACCGCTTTGCTCACAAACACAACCACAACCTTGAGGAACCACAGCAAAAGTACCGCCTTGCAACGGCCATTTATAAATTCATGTGTGACGGGTGTGGGTGACGGGGCTTGAACTTGTTTTACTGGATCCAAACCTTTGGTACACATAAAGGTTCCCTAACCCATCAATGCATTATCACAGGAACAAAAATCACGGATAAGACTTATGATGAATCAAAGATGAAGACTTGACAGAAACAACGAATTGTGACGCCTGGAGATCCATGGGATGACAAAAAAAAACACCACTGAAAGACTGGAGCAAAAGGAAACCACCAGTTGAGCCCGAATGATCAAGCAACAGACTAGACCAGCACCGGTCCCTGCCAACTGAAATAAATAGCTTTTAGTCGGATCCATGATAGAACCTAATGAATGCCCGACCCACCGGCATGCAATTGAAGAGGGAAGCAAAGTTATTTACTATGTTTGAGATAACCACAATGCATGCTGCAATCTGTAGCTTTACATTTATGTTGTATCCAATGCGTTTGCAGAGCAATTTTTTTGAACGTATTGGAAAAATTAAGCCATACTTACAATTAAATCTATGCCCTATATTAGATGCATTTGGTTTGGAACTAAAATAACAAGCACACGTGGCCTGTTACTTTATCCTACATCAAAGTTACATGATTAGCCATTTGCATTCAACAAATTTCATACTGCTGATTTAGGAACAGCATGAATGAATATTACGACGCGAGCGACAGTTGTTGTTAATGCATAATCACATGGAGACAATAAACAGCTAGTTGACTATGGATAACAGGAATGACGCGTGTTTACAGTGAGAACCTTGAATATTTGGTCAGGTATGGTCCAAAAACAGACGAACCAGCTCAGACTCCTTAAATATCTAAATGCATCATCGTACCGAAAATAATAAATATATGCATATAAACAAATCAAAGTCAGAAAAATCTTCGGAGAAAAGAATAACACATTGCATTATCTTTTTGGGGGAAAACTGCTATAATATCATCTGTTTCTATATAAAATCGGTACAGCGAAAACACTTATAACAATGCTTCCTTTTGTGGAAGATTAACATTTTGACTGAATGGCGACACATTTGCGCAGTCTTATTAATACTTTTGCAAAGCTGATTTAAGCACCTCCTGCATGAGTTTGCATAGCTAAATGAGCCGCGACACGAGAAAACCAACGATGTGGTTGTGCACCTAGCAAAGACTTATATCAGCCCGGGTATCCACCCAGTTTGATCAGACTCTTCGATAAGTACCAAAATGGTAGCTAAGGGTCTAAGCTACCTTCGTTCGGACAGCGAAGACTCTGATCAAGCTGGGCGGATGCCCAGGCTAATCTGGGTCTGGGCTGGGCGCACAACCACATTGTTGGTTTTGTCGTGTCGCGGCTCAAATAGAAATACATCTGCGCAGTTGCACGGCGACTTACCTTTTTGAACGCTATAAAAATACCAAGTGACCACCTGTTTGTTCATGCACATTCTTTCATTTACTCACAATTAAAGTACCGAAAACTTAAGAACTTTGAAAATTGACCTTGACAAAGCGACGCAATCATATTCACGAATTTATGCGCAAGCGTATGGTTGCACACGAAACCAAAAAAGTAATTCCCCCCTTTTCTGATAGACTGATTATATAGCAAAGAGTGATACACTAATACCTGAAAAAGTAAGAGGTAAAATTCTCAGGAACTGACACAATTCAATCCCAGTTCCAACCCAAGACACCATGTGGGAAAGAGACAACACAAAATCAGTCACCACCCGACAACACCAGCGGTAGCTATGTGAACAGCCATTTCCCATGTAGGTGGTCAACGGTCAATCCTGAACATCACAAAAAAGATATCAAATAATTAGTCACCACCAAAGACAACACCAGCGGCAGCCATGTGATAAGCCTTTTCCCATGTAGGTGGTCAACGGGCCAGCCTGATCATCACAAACAATAATATCAATAAGGACAAGCAACTAACAACACATAAAACAACCAAGAAGAACCAAAACAAAACTGACGCCTTGGGACGCCAGTAATGGAATTACTGCAATTACTGCGTGGGGGGGGGGGGGGGGGGGGGGTAACCGGTTTGTAGTTGACCAATCCTCGCCCTGGCGTAATGGAATTACTGCAATTACTGCGTGGGGGGGGGGGGGGTAACCGGTTTGTAGTTGACCAATCCTCGCCCTTTGTTCTGTCTTGGTTCATCAGATACTTAGTTGTTCAACCCAACAAAACAACCACCGCCCCACAACAGTCTTACAAAAAACACCAACCCTGACAATAAGATCAAATCATACGCAAGACATTTAACATCTGTTTTTACCTTTTTTCATTTTTCTAATATCAGGGCTAGCTTTAACATAACAAACCATATATGAAAAAAGTCAAACCGACAAACAGCATATGAAACAACTAAAAGAAACAAAACAGAAGTGCCGCCTTGGGACGGCCAGCAATGAAATTACTGAGGGCTTGTTTATTAACCAGAACCTTGTTTATAAACATGCTCAGACAATGACCCTTATTTTCAGTTTCAGTATTACAGAAATGCAATGCCATTTGAGCGAAAGACGGATTCTGTTTTCTGTTAGTGAAGTCTGTAATTTCCTGTGTGCAACATATGATTTACACATCGTTGGCTGATAATCTTATTACAGCTGACTGATTCTACTACATAAGATATTGAACTCATCATTCTTTCTTAAATAATAAATCGAGACAAAAACGTCTGACAATAAGATGAAAACAAGAAGGGCACAGATTCCAAAATACTACATAAAATGATGCCTCAAGAGTACCATCTATATAGTCTGCTTGTTTTTATTTTGATGTTTTCTATGCAGATTCTTCAGCATTCATAGATTGGAAAAAGAAATAAAATCTTTGATTATACTGTAGAACACTTAATATTTGCGGTATCAAAATTTCGCGGTTAAAAGAATATGACATATTGGCGCATGTTAATTTTGGCGGCCTTGATGTACCATGGCTCCAGATGATAAAGAAAATCTGAAGTACATTTGAAACAAATTTCTTACTATTGTTTTAACTATACATTATGACATCTATTAGAACCGCCTCATCGCGGCGATTCTAATAGATGCCACAATGTATATTTTAACTTGATGAAAAGGTATAAAAAATCGAAAAATACTCATCAAATAAACCTCTCACGGTCATGCTGTGCATATGTAAATGTATTAAAGCTATGAAATATTATATTGGCGGACTTATATTTTAGCGCTCTTTGCCTTAACCACCAATATCGCCAAAATTCGGTAACCGCCAAAAATAAGTATTTTACAGTACTGTGTTGTTGTTTTAGAACTGCGTAACAAATTCTTTGGTCACAAGACTTTTTTCCTTCCAAAATCATCCCGAGATTCTAGATCCATCCTATAACAACAATCCCTAAAATCTAGATCCGTCTTATAAGACGGATCAACATTTTTGGAATTGTTGTGGAAACTTGTTGTGGAAACAACAATCCGTAAAATCTAGACCCGTCTTATAAGACGGATCAAGATTTTTGGAATTGTTGTGGAAACATGTTGTGGAAACAACAATCCCTAAAATCTAGATCCGTCTTATAAGATGGATCAAGATTTTTTGGAATTGTTGTGGAAGGGAAAACTCATGTAGCAGAAATTCATGACTAACTGATATTTTGGGTCATATCCATAATTTTATTATCTGTGTTACCTACAACCCGTGCAGCATTACATAATAGTGAAGTCTGTGAGTATAAAATCGACCTTTATCTTCAAAGCTAAAATCACTAGTTAATAATAAATTGACTGTGTCACTAAATTTTTATTGCAAGAATAAACAGATTGCTTAATTGGCACTTGTCCGACTCGCAAGCTGGTTTGAAACAGCGACGATTGATTCCTAGTACAGAGACCCTGGAAGGGTATTGAGGGATATAGGGGTATAGTATGAACAGGGTATATGGCATACGTCTTAGGAGATGAATGAATTGTAGGGATAATGGTGACACAAGGGGTCCTGGATTTTAAAAGTACTTGACGAAAACGCAGTTTTTTTAATGGATTAGCTCCAAATATTTTTTGGGAAATTTAGTGCTCGAAACCCTCTTCCTGGGTCTTAGCTAAGGTTTTGTGGTCAGTCTGCAAGTTTGCGAATGCTTATCTCAATATCTCAATACTTTTCAAATGGCATGCTTCAAAATATGAGGATAAAATTAATCCTAAGAATAAATAACCCAAACATTTCGCACGCGTTGATTAGTCAGTCCTCGACTTGCCATACAGTTTGTAGTAGCCTTCATATTCAGTATGTATTGTGTATATATGTGTGAATGAAAACAAACCGAACGGCAACTTCTAAACTTTAAGCAGAAATCTGTTTCGCCTGTCTGATCACGAAGGATGTGAAATGTCAAAACAGAGACAGCAAGACTGATGACTCGAAAAATAAATTAAAGTCTTTGTCAACAAAAGTCGATTCGACCCTGGTTAATATTCTACAAGCTACGATGTGAAGAAGTTTTTACTGAAAACATCATAAAAACGCATTAAGTTGATAGCGCGAGCTTCAGACTACTGGTTTGATCTGTCAAATTTATGGCGATTTCTTGTTTGTTTCTATTCAAAGATTAAAAGCTCCGATGATATAAAGTGAGTAATGTCAGAATTTTAGAGCTGACACATTTTGGCAAACATTGACGAAGATAAGAAATAATTTACTTTGAAATTTCTTTGTTAAACTACATTTAATTTATTATTTACTTCAGGGAATTTTTTTCAGAAAGTTTTACTTTTCGATGGTCGTCGGGTAATGAAAGTAGTTAAATTCCATGAAAAGACGCTTCGTTAAGGACGAAAACTTGTTTTATTACCCGATGAATGTCGAGATGCAAAATTTCAGTTTGTGTATTAACACTTCATTTCTAGGGGCCGTATTCATAAAGCCACTTAAGTCGTTGCTATGCTGTTGCTAAGGCTAAATATCTATAAAGGAGATTCCCTACAACTATGAAATTTGGTCTGGAGGAACAGTCTTTGTAAGACTGTTCCTCCAGAGCAAATTTCATAGTTGTTGGGAATCTCCTTCAAAGAAATTTAGCCTTAGCAACAGCATAGCAACCACTTAAGTCGTTTTACGAATACGGCCCTAGATCTTATGCGTTTCTTATTACGACTGGTAAATAGAAACTATGTAAACTTATTAGTAGACTAGTTTAAATAGCGCTCGACTATCACTATAACTATACTAAGAACTAAGACTATCGGGTGGCGGATTCACACCGAATATACTTTGATCTTCAATGACATAGGTAGCATAAGGTTTAATCAGTTTCACTTCATTTATGTGCCATGTGTGGAGACAAATTTGTAAAAACCCGAAGAACTCATTGAATAATAATTGAATTTATAAACTAATTATTTAATACCAAACGATGATGAAAACTAAATCCGCCCATTCAGATAGTCAGTTACTCAAGCGCATCAAAAGCGTGCGCATTTCACTTTCACCCTTGTGAATAGATATTCTACGAAACTCTTTAAAGAATGGTATACCATGAGTTGGTTGGTTGATTGTTTGGGGCTTCGTTTAAACATTTTATTTCTCTGTTTTCGTAACATATATATATATATATATATATATATATATATATATATATATATATATATATATATATATATATATATATATATATATATATATATTACAACATACAAAATAAACTAGGATTGACACGAAATCGAATTGCTTATTTGATGCTCCTCCTAAAGGGGCTAAACAACCTTTAAGACAGCATTTCAGTCTTTATAGAGCCGTCTCACAAAGAAAAAGACAAAGAAAAAGAAGATACCAGGGTTTAGATACGGTCAAAACACTCCCAAGCCCACACCTGCTGCAAGTGCAGCCGGTACTTGCCATCCATTTTCCAAATTACACGCAGTAGGGCGCTCCGACACTGAAACTTACTTATCACCGTCGCACGTATCAATGGCCCCGATTTACGATTAGCTAAAGCAGCTAACTTTCAAGTGCGAAGCGTCTTTTATACGGACATACCAATCTCTGAAAGTGGCATAGCATACTTGCATTCATTTTATTTGATTCCCATTCTCTATATCGGGCCATCCACTAGCTGCCTGGCATGATAACTGGAAAGATAGCCTATTCCGTGGCTACATCCGCAGTTTGCAGTCGGTTTAAGCTGCAGTGTGCAAGTGCAGCCTGCTAAATACTTTGTCCTATTAGGGCTCGTTTCGAGCAACTTGATATCTCAAAAGGCTGATCAAGATGTTGGACGAGTAACTTGATTGTTTACTCTTTTGAAATACAGATACGGGCCTCTGTGGCTCAAACATTAGGTATCTCACCGCTGTGTGTTCAAGCCTCGGCCGCGTAAATGGAGAAGGCCAAGTTCTGCCTACGGAAGGTGAGGTGGTTTTTCGCCGGACTCTCCGTTTTTCACCCACATCTGATTAACTGCTTGATAGAAGTGAAATATTCTTGAAGAGCCATAAAACTCATGTCCTATCCTCTGTACAAATAGATACATTCCTTTTTATTCTTTCGAAGCAATTACAAAGACATGACGAGACTTTATATTTGAACCCACACAGAGACACTAGCACCGTACATGGAATCGAGTGATTGTCCTCCTACCCCGTATAATTATCTTCAACCGTTCTGACGTTTGATTAACGTAAAGGGTAAAGGTTCCAATATCCTATTAGCCGTAGGGGCATTGGGGTTAGAGGCCCACTGTATCGTAGGCACAGCAAATGAAAGGCGGAGCCCATTCCCCTCCTTTCGCTGCCTTATCCTTCCCTAATTCGAAGCCGTTACCTATTTACTGCTGGGTTGCCAGAGAGTGTCTTTCAGTCGTCGCATAGCAAAACCAGGGCGCGATCTCACGACCTTGCGGCGACTTTCTGAACCATAAAAAGCACTCGACCACGGACACACAAGAGTCTAACGGAGGAGTCATTTGTAGGCATAAGAGAAATAACATATGAGGAAATATGTGTAAAACTAAAGCTGGGCTTGTAAATAAGCTGTGTATAGTTAGATCCTTTGGAATCCAAGGAATACACAAGAGAAATGAAAAGAGCAGACTCGGTCTAACTGAATCTGTTCATTACCAGTAATGAAATTTGCACACCGGTCACTCTCCCTAGCACCGGCTTAAGCAGAACTCTATTTTCAACATGTTTCGAAACGAATTCAATGATCCCAAAGGACCAGAAAATATAAGCTTCCAATGTGATGATGTACGAGGAGACGTTTTACGGCCGCCACACGACACAACGCCAGCTGCAGTGAATATGAACGACTTCTGTACAGTTAGATATGGACGGACACTCGGCGGCGGGTGTGTGCAACTATGGTTACGTATAGCTGAGCAACCCGGGGAACGCCGTTACGAGAATTGAAACAACAACAACACACGCAGTTACATCCTTTGGAAGTAAGGGATACACCAAAGAAATGAAAACAACAGACTCGGTATGTCCATAGTATGTCCACGATCATAACATTGTCCTTGACAATGACAACGTGTAAAAGGCTGAGAAGGTAACACAAAAGGCAAACAGTCGAAGGACGTTTTATTTAAAAAAAATGATAAAGTGATCTACCCCTTTATCCAGAATTTGTCGGAGTAGGTATATGTGAGTCGGAAGGATCAGGATAAATGCAAACTAAAAACTATTAAGCATACTTTTATGAGTCACAGTTTATTCTTCACAACTCATAGTTGGTAATTGTACCATACAAAGTGGAAAGTATATACAAGTCGCCATAGTCCTGCTTGTGGTAAAACTTCTGAACACAAATCATAATGAAAAACGCATCAACAATAACGTTTGGTGATAAATTGTGGGTTGATTTGCATATATTGAGTAAAGTATGGAGAGCTTGTTTTTGTAAAATGACAAATTGCTCCAGAAAGTATAATTTCCTTCTCTGGTTCCCCATCGAGCGATTTAATATAAACAAAAGCGGGATAATGACCGGGCCTTTTAAATTTGCTAATCAGGAGCATCAACTATCACAGCATTGACGTGATTCCCCACGATAAACCATTTCACGAACGAAAGAGCAATGAGGCCTCTAAAACGTTAGTTGAGAATTGAGAAACTTCTCTGCAAAGTACGTTACATACATGTACATATGTGTAATGCCAGTTATGAGCTATGAATTATAGAACCCAGTCGTGTTTAAGTTCTGAATATTAAGTATATTTTCATATGTTACAGATTATATTTCACTCTTAGATGGTCCGATGCTTTCCCAGTAGATGAACTCATACATAATTTTATTGCGAGATATGTCTTGAATCGTTTCACTACTGTTTTACTCATGTAAATGATTGTGATTGGACAGCTTTCAACAAACAAAACTCCTCGAGTTTCTTTAAAATAGTTATAAACTTATCTGAATAATTTTACATGTAGTTGGCCTGTTCTTGAAAATATATATCGTACTTTGTTATATAGCAATAATATATGGTACAGGAGGAAGATCCCATTTAGTGCCTCACATTTTTCAACCAGCATCCAGTAGAAAAAGACATGTTGTCATCAAACGTAAATGTTGGCATCAAGCCGTTAATGTGCAACTGCTTGTTTTCAGACATTTTAACCACTACGAAGACTATAGACTTTGAATTCTACAATATAGATCAAATTCCAGTGGCGAATGCATATAAGCACGAATCAGTGTGAAAAGTGGTTCACATCTGGTGATAAATTCGGGTTACTGTGCATATTAAATCATATAATTGTCAATACTTCTGGAAAATTCTGTCCTCAAATTACAATTCATTTTCTAGTTCCCTGTCTAGCTATGGACCCTCTGTCTGTACATTGTATTTTTACCGCTTCATGGGGCCCTGTCTGTGCATTGTATTTTTACCGCTTCATCCAAGTTATGATAGAATGACCTAAATCTTTCAACTCTTTTTACGTGAAATTCAGTGTTGTTATATGTGTTAAAAGCTTGCTAATCAGTTCTTTTAAAATGACAACACTGTTGTTAAAGTTTCCAATTATACCAGACGCGAAATATTATGATTTTATACCAATGATAAAGAAACGGGACCTTTATCAAAGTGTGAACTGTAAAGTAGGGTGTGAATGTGAACAGGAACGTATGCAATATGTTTGTGAGTTTACGTCTCATATTGCATACTTCATATTTCACAGCTCATCATTTAGGCTTAATTCCAGACAGCTCAGATCTCACATTTTGTTTCATAAAATGATATTTTTGTCGTTTGAATGTAATGAATTATACTAAAATTGCTTTCCCTTGATTGTTCAGATATACCATGGTAGAGGGCGCTAGTGTGTAGAGATTTTTGCAAATCTGAGGGATGTATTTTGGCTGGGTTAGTCATTCAGTGGAAAGCCGCGACACTGTTTTTCTATAAAATCGAAGGGGTTGTTTTGAGTGGCTAGATAAGATGATGAGTGCCGACGTTATTACGATGCATGGTTGTTAGTTTTGCATGGAAGGATTGCATGGTACAGTTTTTCATCAATGAATACTTGTAGTCGGGACGATTCGGTCAACCTATCCGGCTCTAACATCAAACGTCGTTGTTCTGTTAATTGTCCTCTATTGGAAGAGTTTGGTAGATCGAGGTCAGTTCAAGGGAACTGTGAGGTATAATATGGGAATACATTAAAAGTTCCCAACAGAGTTGTGATCGTAGTGGCAGTGAGTGGGTGTAAAAAAGCTCGTCTCTCTATAGTCGTTGTCATAAATTGGTTTAAGTACAAACTGTAGAAGGCAAACTGAGTTATCAAAAAACTTATACGCGCCTGTAATACACAAGACTTCAAATAACGCAGTTACTACCTCACATCTTATACTTCATTTTACATTTTATATTGCATGCTGCGATATATGACGCTTCAATAGTGAAGTGTGACGTGAATGTTATTCGACGATAAATGTTCAAGTTTCCATACTCTACTAGTGGTAAAAATGTCTAAATACAATCATTGTGAAAAACGCTTTAACCTTAACGTCTGGTGATAAAATGTGGGTTGATGTGCATATACTGAGTCAAAAAAAACTGCCTCAAGGTAGAAGGAACATGTTTTTGTAAAACGTCATATTGCTCTACAACATATAATTTTCGTTTTCTGGTTCCCGTCGAGCTACGGGACAATGAGTGGGGGTCCACGCTTATACATTGTAATTTTACCATTTTTTTTCAAGTTTATGATAACGACAGTATATCATTTTAGTTGCCAACTTAAATTACCCACATCGGTCCTCAAACCTTTAAAGTGAACTCAAGGATGTTTTATTACTTTAAAAAATTGCTAATCGCGGCCATTTAATGACGAGACTATTGTGAGAAGCTTGCAGCTATACCTCACGATAAAATATTTCTTGCTGATAGAGCGATGGGGCTATTAAATGCAAAATGTTTAATAAAGTGTTATATGAATTCTCAGAACTGTGAAACGTGAAGTAGCAAAAATGCGGCAAACGAAAGTGTCAAATTGATTGCCAAGACAGAATTGTAAAGATCAGCATTCCAAGACACCTTGTAATGTTTCTTCATTTTTATCACCACGAATTATCCACGTATGTCCCCATTTGTTGTCATATTAATCTAGAATATTTTTCTTCTTTCTTCCTGGACGATTGTTCTGACATCTCCAAATAATTGAGATATCTTTGAAGTCAGTCATCTATGGTACAGCTTCCTTTATACAAATGCGTTATGGCCTTGAGTGTTACCCTAATTATGATGTTATTACTTCAGGAATGAATTCCATTTTTCTGAAGTTTATCGAAGTATAAACTACAATGGGTCGCGTGCAAAGTCAATGAACCCCTTCGGGGTTCATGAAAATTTGCTATCGACCCAATGTAGTTTATACTTCGATAAACACCAGAAAAATTAAGTTCATTTCTTATATTTACATTCTTTTCTATCTATTAATTGACCACAAATTTGTGTTGTTTTTAATCGCTACAGTTGGAGCAGAAAACAAAAAAAAATACATTTATACGCAGATTTTCTACTCACAACAGAACAGCGTCATAACGTCGCCTACGTCCAATCAGATTGAAGAGAACCATGGTTTATTTTGACGTCACTTAACTCATGTAACGTCGCGTGAACCGATGTAGTTGTTGAAGTATAAACTACATTACGTTCTAATGGTTTATCATAGGGCTTTCCAATAAATGCACTGAAAATGTAAGTACCAGTCAACACGCTCTTGTTGGTATTCTTTCTGCCGTACTTCATTACAAACAGTGTTCACCGATAGTTTTTAGTATAGTCGGATAGTCGATAGTTTGGGCTTATTTAAACTAGTCTAGTACACGCGCAAGACAAATAACAGGAACCATAGAGCATTATGACGTTCAATCAAATAGCTCAGTTATCATGAAGTAACGACAGGTGGGCAACCAGCCTTCATCGAGTGTAAATATTTCGAAATATTGGCATTGCTTATGGCTCAGTAGTTTCTAAATAGTCATGTTACTAAAACTGAACATGCTATGAAGGTTGTTTTCCTTTAATCACTAAAAGTATCCGATTTTAAGCCTTGGAATGCTCGCAGAAGGGTTATTTACCTACTAGTAGATGTTTACGAACCATAAAGCTACTAAATTACTGAAAAAAATGGAAATCTAGTCAAAGCAGTCTCAAAATAGAAGTAATCAAGAACTGATAAAATCAAAGGCCACACCCCTTATGCAGTCATCTTTATTATTGACTACCTGTTTCTCTTAAAGGACCGTGATATATGGATCTTCATGTCCTGATGCTTATATATTTCTGTTGTATCTATTATTGTATATTCCTATTGTACTTATAGATAGAAATCCTTATACAAAATTTCAAGTTGCTACAACAACAGGAAACCCGAAATCTACCTCATACAAATATCTGAACCTAAGTCTAACACAATCACGCGCGAACGGGTGGACGGACCGACGGACGGACGGACAGACATACGAACGTACGCACAATCAAAACACTATAAACCTCCGGCATCATACAATGCGGGGGCATAGGAATTATTAAAAAAAATAATGAAAACACTCAGGAAAGGCCACAATCACAAAACACAATCCATCCGAGACACCGAAAGAAGAAGAGAGAAACTCAAACAACAAAAAGGAACGGGGTTCGAGGTTATAAAACTTAAGTATAATCTCAAACTCAAAATAAAGCACACTGATTGGCTGCTTCCGAGCATGTGCTCGGAAGCAGCCAATCAGTGTGGTTGATTTTGAGTTTGAGAATGTACTCTAGTTTTATAACCTCTGGGTCAGTACATAGTCCAATGCAGATGGTCTGTACATCAGTATAAAGCACGGAATTAATTGATTGAGAATAATTTTTGTTTATGAAAATCTGAAATTTCCGTTGAAAGAATTTCAGTTTGTAATGTCATTGAAAAAATGGAGGAGCATGGCATACTTTGTTTGCGATCCTCCGGAACCAATGGCGTCATATATCGGTTGATATAGCAACTAAGAGTTACAGTTTATGTCTAAATGGCGTAATCGAGACGTCATATGCCAATGTACCAAGAACAACAGTTGCTAATTCCATAGTTGCTATGGTAACAGATCTATGAATTCATCTCACTTATAGTGCGAGAGGAGAATGGCCAACAGTGTATGCCATGCTCCTCCTGAATTAAAAGTCAGATGCTACCTGAAATTCATACAATGGAAAACTGTGAATTTCTCAAACCTATAATATATAATTCATTCTTAAATGATATAATTTTCTGTCAGAATAAAATCAAAAGATATATAAATACTGACAGAATATCTTCTGGAAGCTATCTGAGAACCGAAAATAGCAGACTCGGTTTATTAAGCATTTTTACGTGCGGAAACGCAATGTAACAACACTTCCAACGCCCCAACCCCTTCCCTTTCCCATCCGCTAACACCGGCTTCAGCGAAACTAAACTTTCAACTTGACACAGAATGAGCACAATGAGCCCAAAATACATAAACATCGGATTCTATTCGTACCTATTAAATGTGTTCTACTAGCACGGTTAATAACATAGACTGGTAGCAGCCCAGCAGAAAACCTAATCATAAAGAAAAAGTTCTGATAGTTCGTTGGTATTTTGTCAGTTTAGCCAGCCCAGTTTTTTTGTTCATCCAGCTTTGAGTAAGACTGATAATATACTTATCAATATTGTCAAGATCATTAAGCATCACAGACGGAGATCGTTTTAAAGCAATGTCTATAATTGGCATTATGACGCATTATCTTACATTGACATCTGAATTATATATCTAGAATTGCCCTGCCAGTGCAATGATAAGGCACTATCACGCTATTAAGATAACAGTACATACTATTTATAATTTGAGCCGCGACACGAGAAAACCAACAATGTGGTCGTGCGTCCAGCGCAGACTCAGATCAGCCCGGGCATCCGCCCAGTCTGATCAGAATCTTCGCTGTCCGCATGAAGGTAGCTTAGTCCCTTGGCTACCGTTAAAGCGCTAAGCAAAGAGTCTGAGTGTACTGGGCGGATGCCAAGGGTGATCTGAGTCTGTGCTGGGCGCACGACCACATTGTTGGTTTTCTCGTGTCGCGACTCGTTTACAAGGAGAGACAAAACTCTTTTAGACATGTGCGAAATCTCTACTCTCCTTAAGGTTACCCCGTAAGCTTGCTGATTCAGCAATCGCTTTTATTTTTAAGGTTTTGTATTCCATAAAAAATGACTACTTCTTATCTTCCTTGACTCAAATTGTTACCTTTGTTTTCCGAAACCATATCCATATGCATTGTTTTTAATATTTGATCGCACGTCTGCGTTCACGAAGAACTGTTGCTTAATTGCTTCCAGTTTGTTAGAGTTATCGCTTATCACAAGTTAAAATTTCTGTAATAATTTGAAATAAAATGGTCAAAATGCAATCCAGAATGTTCTTTAGAAGCGCTTAAAATAAGATGTGACAGGCCGTGCTATGACATCCTTTGTATAATTGGTAACTGGATAACGCAAATGTAATCGACATCGTCATACAAAACAATATAATAAAAAACTGGAGAGAAATAGTAAGAATGAATTAATGTTTGAATGTACCAACATATACCACCCTACTAACAAGAATGCTTTGGAGCGGCATAACAAGAACTCAGTTTAAAGCCTCGTCGGAATGACGGTGGAAATGGGGAAACTGCGACCACTTGACTGGAAGCCAAGTCCATAACCACCCATTTGTTATACGATATAGATCAAAACATTCTTGTAATCGCGTTTTTTCATTTAACTAGAAGCCACCCCATCCCGGTAATCTATTACTGACCTTTCCAAGGCTATACTTCGGTTGTGGTTCCTCAATGCAACATGTTGTTATGTCCGCATGTCTTTGGTCAGGAGCAATGTGGTCACCTGAATAGCTGCCCATTCAGCTGTCTGTGTTGTTTTATAATTCAGAATAGAAAAAATCGTAAAAATAGATGGCGCTGTTTTCAATTAGAGTAACTGAATGACCGACTGAATGTTCCAAACGTTTTGAAAAGAGTGTTTATTCGGTTTATCTTGCCAATTTTTCGTGAATTTTGCCAATTGTGTGTATCATTCTTTCCCTTTTGGTTTGAGAGCGGGATGTCGGATTTGATAGAATTAATTCTTGATCGTTGTCTATCTGTGTATATTCATTCCATTTATAACGGCATTTACTATTTTGTTTTGATTAATACAACAACGCCACCATTCCTCCGGATTCAGAATAAATTTCATTAATTTGTCATCATACCAAATGGATTACAGAAGATATTGGCGTGCATAACGTCAATACAATTAGACTAATAACATACTTACGTAGGCTAATAACATTCATAGATTTGTTTAGCTCAAATCAAAGAGCAATGATAATATAATTTTCTTGCAGGAACTTAAATGCGCTTTCTAGATAAGGCAGAAAATCAATATGTCTTTATTTGTTTTGCAGAGCTGAAAAGTGGCATCAGTCGCTTTAATATAATTACATAATAGCATTTAGATGCAGTGTTTATTTTTACAAGAACTTCACAAACAGCATAAGGGTTACATAATCGTCATACTCTTTATTCCCAAAAGAGTCAGAGAGGATGTTAATTTCCTATTTCATGTAAATAATCGCAATTCTGTTTCTAAAATTTGGTATTTTAGAAAAGAAAATATAATATATATGAGTTGATTAATTCTGCAAAGATCGATGTTTGGAAGCAAGGATTGAATGTGTTTTTGAGCTGCAATCCAATTTTGAACTTAGTCCAGACCCTGTAATATATACCCTGTATATTCATTTTCACGCTAAAATGGTTTCGTAGGTCAAACGAGTATTTTTCATTTTATTTGGCGCTTTACTGGAATGCGTGTGAGAATGCAAGTGTTTAAACACACAGGGTATAATCGATTCCACTAATTTTCGCTTCCTGCAGAGACTGTACATCATATTTGGCTTCCACCGAGACTGTCCGCGAACTCTTGCTTCCTGCCGAGACTTCTGTACATGATAAATGGCTTCCTGCAGAGACTGTCTGCGTGATTCTGCTTCCTGCCGAGGCTCTCGGCAGGAAGCAGAATCACGCGGACAGTCTCGGCAGGAAGCTATTTTTCGAGGACAGTAGTCTCTGCAGGAAGCAAGAGTTCGCGGACAGTCTCGGTGGAAGCCAAATATGATGTACAGTCTCTGCAGGAAGCGAAAATTAGTGGAATCGATTATACCCTGTGTGTTTAAACACTTGCATTCTCACACGCATTCCAGTAAAGCGCCAAATAAGAATCTTCGCTGTCCGCATGAAGGTAGCTTAGTCCCTTGGCTACCGTTAAAGCGCTAAGCAAAGAGTCTGAGTGTACTGGGCGGATGCCAAGGGTGATCTGAGTCTGTGCTGGGCGCACGACCACATTGTTGGTTTTCTCGTGTCGCGACTCGTTTACAAGGAGAGACAAAACTCTTTTAGACATGTGCGAAATCTCTACTCTCCTTAAGGTTACCCCGTAAGCTTGCTGATTCAGCAATCGCTTTTATTTTTAAGGTTTTGTATTCCATAAAAAATGACTACTTCTTATCTTCCTTGACTCATATTTGGCTTCCACCGAGACTGTCCGCGAACTCTTGCTTCCTGCCGAGACTTCTGTACATGATAAATGGCTTCCTGCAGAGACTGTCCGCGTGATTCTGCTTCCTGCCGAGGCTCTCGGCGGAATTGGCGGAATCGATTATACCCTGTGAAACAGTAAAACTACATTGGTATATATTTAAGAGAAGCAAATCTTTACCCACGTCCTCTATGGCTGTCAGCTCTAAGAAGAAAGTCGCAAAGAACCAATGGTTGATAAAGATGAAGGTGTTCCCCGTCATCTTAAATACCTCCTATTAGTCTTATTACTGTTCCATGACATTTGAGCCGCGAGACGAGAAAACCAACAATGTGGTTGTGCGTACAGCGCAGACTCAGATCAGCCTGGGCATCCGCCCAGTTGGATCAGACTCTTTGTTAAGTGCTCAAAGGGTAGCTAAGGGACTAAGCTACTTCTATGCGGACAGCGAAGACTCTGATCAGACTGGGCGGATGCCCAGACTGATCTGAGTCTGCGCTGGGCGCACAACCACATTGCTGGTTTTGTCGTGTCGCGGCTCATTTCTTGTGCGGTATCTCTTTGACAGACTAGTCTAAGACCGGTTTCTGATTGTATTTGGTTTTGTAATGACAATTGTTTCACACTTCTCTTTCGGTGTTTAGTGCAGGCTTTGCTTTCTGACTGAAGCCTTCAGCGGGTAACTTCATCTAGACGTGAACAAAATTTCCGATGCGACCTCAACCTCAATTTAATAGTATTGGTAGCAGCAATTAAGGGCGCGTTTACACGACCAAAGTTTCTATGACAAAGTAGGTTTGTCACAGAAAAATTTGCTCGTGTAAATGCAAAAATATGACATATGACAATGTTTCTTTGACAAATAAATATATTAAAGTTACTTTGATAAATTAAATTTGTCCGTGTAAACGGAGAACTTTGCTAAAGATTATGTAACAAAGAACATTGCTACAAGCGTGGAAAATGTGACAAAGATTTTGTTTCATCGCTGCAGGTACCTTTGACGAATAATATTTGGTCGTGTGAACACTGCAGCAAATATTTCATTGCCAAAGTTTATGTGACAAAGATTCTATGGCACATTTTCTTTAACAAATAATTTGCTCCGTGTAAGGGCGCGTTTACACAACCAAAGTTTCTATGACAAAGCAGGTTTGTCACAGAAAAAATTGCTCGTGTAAATGCCAAAATATGACAATGTTTCTTTAACAAATACATATGGTAAAGTTACTTCGATAAATTAAATTTGTCCGTGTAAACGGAGAACTTTGCTAAAGATTATGTAACAAAGAACATTGCTACAAGCGTGGAAAATTTGACAAAGATTTTGTTTCATAGCTGCAGGTAACTTTGACGAATAATATTTGGTCG
Source organism: Ctena decussata (assembly GCA_963989385.1). Taxonomy (NCBI): domain Eukaryota; kingdom Metazoa; phylum Mollusca; class Bivalvia; order Lucinida; family Lucinidae; genus Ctena; species Ctena decussata. The sequence goes on from OZ022498.1 coordinate 21,905,540, forward strand.
TGTGAACACTGCAGCAAATATTTCATGGCCAAAGTTTATGTGACAAAGATTCTATGGCACATTTTCTTTAACAAATAATTTGCTCCGTGTAAACGTAAAATGTTTGTCATACTCTCTTTGTTAAAGTTTCTGTGACATAGAAACTTTGCTCGTGTAAACGCGCCCTAAACGCAAAATGTTTGTCATACTTTCTTTGTTAAAGTTTCTGTGACATAGAAACTTTGCTCGTGTAAACGCGCCCTAAGTTTTGAAGATATACCTGTATGTCACGTCAAAAAGCCCGATCAGTCTTCAAAACTGTCTCTTTTATGCATTTTCATTGACATTTTGTAGACACTTAAAGTACGATTTCATTACGACTGTGCGAACATTTGAATGCTGGAGACGTAATCGTTTTCATTTCCCATTATCGTTGGATAGCATGAAAATGACACTAATTTCTTGTAAATGAAAGTCTTAATTCAATTTGTAAGTATCATAGTGCAAAAAAGGATGCAGAATAAGGTTTCAAAAACAAAATAACATAGTTATGCTCAGTTTCTTAAAAATGACATTATTTTGAATTTAAAGTGCATGGCCTATTAATTGTTGAACCAATCGTGTAATCCCGTTTGAGTTGAGATCAGCCGGAGTTGGCAACGCAGTTAAGAATTTGATTGGAAAATAGTTAAAGTGTGCTAACTTACGACATTGTGACCTTGCGACATGATGTATTATTATCTAGGATTTTTTTCATGATACTTTTTAAAGCAAACATGCCAAATAACTGTTAAAAAAGCTTTACTTTCCCCTTCAGGTGCACAGCTGTGGCTCGGGTCTCAGACTAGATGACGGCACCCTTCAGAGTCTGTTAGAGAAGATATCTAACATAGAATGTTGGAGCCTGACCACCAATGTCCTTAGTCGAGTCCATCGTTGTCAGATTAAAGTTTTCGTTTGCTCTGGCTTGTGGTGCGGAGCCTGTTTATCTAGCATTGTGACCACCTTGCTACATGTAGCTAAACGGGCTACGCACCATAAATTTCCGCCTGGGGACGGACAGAAGCAGAAACTTCTGGGAACTGGATCTAGTTTTATGCGTGCAATCTCACATTATCTTCTAATGCAGATCCAATAACATGCAGTTGATCGGTCTGCACACTGGCCTCCTAATACTTCAACGAGACATCACAGTAAAACATAAATCTTCAAAATAGAGTTAAGGAGTCAGTGAAATTCTAGCTGTACTTTTGAATACTTTAAGCTGATTCTAAAGTGAAACTAAGAATAAAAAATAAAGCAAAAGGAGATACCTTGAAGGTACATGATGTTTACGAAAATACACATGGGTTAAATATGTAATCGATCGCTACGGCGGAAGAGCCATTGGAAAAAATGGAAATATGTATCCACAACTGATAAAGTTTATCTATCATACCCAGAATTAACACGCATGCACACGGGAACTATATATGCCCCCAGAGAAAGTATTTGATAACAAAATGTTTAAAAATATGCTGTAGAAGAAATTATTCAAAGTACAAAAATGACCAATAAAATAAATTTGTGATGTGTGTACTTTGTCAACGACTCTTGTATGAATAAAATATTGTACCAACTAAGGATATAATAAAAGCATCCAATATTCGATAAAAGTGCGTTTGTGGCTGCATGACTGATCCACTCTATTTACCAGTATTTCCATTACATTCGTATATTGTGCGTACATGTATCACCATGTTATTGATAGCTTGTTTGGCTGGTGTTATATTTGATGTCATATGTTTTTTGTCTGATACAGTAATTGATGTATTGTAAATACAAATACAAATAAAAGCTTACAGCACCAGACAGATTGCACTATTATATCATATATCTATATATGCGGACACAACAAACGATAACGTCGATATACCACAACGAAAAGACGACATGGAAAAATGGAATATTTTTGTTTTATGGATATACTCATATTTGGGGTGTAACGCGCAGGCCTTCAACCCAACATTTCAATAATCAATCCATTAGATTCTTCTGTTAGCTTTCTAGAATTCTCAATATCATTATGATGCTTTTGTTGTTGTTTTTATTTTTTTGGGACAATAAGATTGTTTGAGTCAATATCCGTATCGGTTCATGTAGTTTCTTTCAGAAATGAAGGTCGTAAATTCGCCAGTGTGACGTGAGCTCTGAAATTAAATTCAGATTTCCATTTGTGAAACGTGACAATTTGCTTCTGGTGAGAATATTTGAATATCATTATACCAAAAGGCAACATAAACAAAATGGAAACATTAAACCCAGACGTGATATCACGTAGCTAATTATAAGATAAAGTTAGCGCAAAACCGGTGGAAGATATAAGCCAAAAGGCTAGAAAATGATGACAGCCAGCTTCATGAATTACGTTCTGAAATGGTCCAGCCCAGTTTGATTATTCCGTATTTTTTTCACAAGATAAATAACAAGTCTATGCAATCTCTTTACCCTGTAAAACCGAAGAGAAAAGGAAAGGCACTAAACTTGAAAGTTTTTGTTCCTGAAATTATAACACACTTCTTTTCAACAAGTAACTTATTATTTCAAAGAAATTGCAGAAATTCTCAACATCCAGCTAATGATCCTAGCATTAAATCTTAACCCCCATCTTCAACGGATATTATCTTATATGAGGACATTAAACTTTTCACCAACTGTTTCGGTATTTTTGGTCTTGCTAGAATTGGGAACTTTCAAACAGAATTTATTTAACCGACACGTTATAACAAGTCTTTCATTGACGCTGATGACGTTTTGTGCCCTTCTTGATACTACAAAAAATGCCCTTCTTGATACTACAAAAAATGCCCTTCTTGATACTACAAAAAATGCCCTTCTTGATACTACAAAAATGCCCTTCTTGATACTACAAAAAAAAACAGTACGAAACGCACAGGAAACCAAACAAACTAAGCGTAAGTTACCGGGGTAAACTGCTCATGCTTAAGTCAAATTTTAGGTGTCAACTTGGGGTTACTGGCTGCACTCTCAGTACTTCCAGTGCGATACGCCAAAGCTCAACTCAGATACCTACTGATGAAACAGTAGTGTATCTTTATTCCCAATTTGAAAGAATTTGCTTCTCCTCGTTTAAGAGTAGACTCACTTTAGAAAGGTTTCTTTCCCTAGGAAACAATCAGGAAGTAACCAAAATATTCCCATTTGTAATCTTGCCCCAAGGTTATATAACTGTTTTCATGCTCAACTCAGCTGAGCATGAAATTTTACCTGCTAATGAATGGCAATTTTATTGATAAGTACAGTTTTTTTCTTGCTCAGTTAGGCTTAGTCCAGCTCCGGACCGAAATTATTTCAGAAACAAAGTTTCTAATTTAGGTCCAGCACCTGTAAGTCTTCCTCAGTGTGGGTATTTCAGATGCCGATAAAATCATTTTGGCACATTGTAAACTGTGCATTAATCAATATATTATGTTTTCTTTTTGATAAATAACAGCCTTTTTCTTCTTCTGACCTTCCCAATGTGTCTTATTTAATATTTACTGGCGATTTTTCCTTCGTAGCTTACTAGCTGTGAGAATGTTTACGAAGACCGCCATGTTTGCTTGGGATTTTCCCAGTTACCGGATTACGTCATTGGGTGATAAAAATGGCAAGGATATAAAACCCAGTACCTTAGGAGATATGATTGTCGCAATTACATACATCTGTGAATATTGTTTGCAATACCTATATATGCATTTATTTTATGCCTGGTGTCCAAATTTCATTTAAGCACGCGTCAGTGTGCTTCTGTGACAAGGCTGAGCACTTTTTTAGATTTAACTAAGTACCGCAATAAAATCAACCATTATGAATATTCAATTACCATGCGGACACCGAATGTCTGAACACAATTTCACTTTAAATAAATGTTCGCGCACACAAGAAACAAAGGGAATGCTGTTTAATTAAGCTATCAATTTTATAATAGATCTAGTCCATGTCAAAACGTAACATTGGTAAAAAAAAGTAAACCTAAACACTTCACAACATATGAAACAACTTTTGTGTGTTTGAAGTCGCCGACAGACCTTTAGATACTTTCAACTATCATGAGAGAGGACGCGATTAAAAGAAATCACGTGCTGTTATGCTTAAACACATTGCAAAAAGTCTTCAGACAAATGCTGTAATCAGACTGCAAAAGAACGATCACAATATTTTATATCCGCGCAACTTACGTAATAAGAATCTTTTAAGATCTCAAGCGTTAACAGCGATATTTTCAAACTGCGAGGACGTTTTCTTTAATAAGATGTTGCGATCGGAGCCGTGATTATGTACAAATGCGGTACTTCTTTGAAATTCTTAAAACTATCTGTATGATTTTAAAATTAGCTGCATATAAAAGTATAATATTTCTTGGGAAAATACGCATTTTCTTTGCAAAGGACAGGACCTACTATAGAACCAATATTTTACTGGTTTGGGCCTGCAGTTAGACGTGTTTTGCTATGGCGCGATTTGTTCTCGTCTGCGTATATTTCACATTATTTCAACAATTGAAACTATGGAAAATAAAACTTCGCCGAAGCCACTGACTTTCTTCGAATCCGTTTCAAATACCGATGACGGACGAGGCAATACTACTGTTAGCGAGCTGGTAATAAAAATCTTATAATTTCTTGGTTCATTGAAATTAATATAAAAACATTTAATGCGTCGGAACAGTTGTGAAAGTTTGGGTAAGTAGGTATATGTGGCAGAAAATAACCTCGACATCATCACATTAATGTCCTTGCTAGTTTTGTCTTTGATCGATACGTCGGAGCATACCACTGATCGGTAAATTTCCTATGTACTGTTATTCTACGCAAAAAAAAAAAACAACTAGAAATATAGTCAGGCAGACGTAAGGCGTAACTGGGAGAGCAGATATCAAACAACCGACCCCCCCCCCTCTCCGCCACACACACACACAAAGAAAGAAAAGAAGAAAGTACAAAATAAACAAACAAAACAAAAATCACAGTCAGGTAGGCGTAAAGCGTATCGGGGGGATGGGGGGGGGGGGGGGGGGTGGAAGACAGAAAATATCTAAGAAACGCTGATTATAAGGATATGACACTTCCTAGGATATGACACTTCCTTACTTTCTCCCCCCCCCCCTCCCCTCCGATGTAATTTGTAATTAAAAAGCGTTTCTGCAGTGGAGCTATAAAATTAAGTTTTCCGACCACTCGGACAGGGGATGCTCATTTTGATACAAACAGCACTGGATACCGGTATAACAACACACGTTTCATGTTTAACAAGATTCAAAGATGTCTGTAAGGCGCAAACAGTCGTCGTATAAATATTCTGTTATCGTTTAAACCCAGAACTTAGTCGCTTAACTTGGGTTGTCTGGAGTACGCCTGTCTTTGCAATTCTGGTACTGGATTTTATCATTTAACAGATGGCGTCATCACGTGACCTCCACGAGCTCATTTACATATCCTATAAACATGTCCGTTGAAACGCAATTTCTTTTCACCCCTCTTGAGGAAAATGCTTCAAGGCCAGCCCAATGTCTCTTAGAAAAGGTAAAACTGGTGGCAGTCATGATCCAAAATGGCCAAAGAACACAACCGCTAATGTTTTTTCCTGAGTGATTCAAAAATAATGATTTTATCAGTGTATAGAAATTCCCCGGTAGCATTTACCGGCAAAAACCCAGCAGTAGCGGAATAGGTGAGGCCTGGGCCGTGAAAATTGAAACTTGTTTCTGGGCATTTTCCGGCCCAGAGCTGGGCTAAGTTAGGCTGAGTATGATATTTTCTGTGCATACGAATATGAAAATGCGAAAATAAGTTGGCATTTTCATATTTATCAGCAGAGAAAATTTCACGCTCAGCTGAGTTGAGCATGAAAAAGATTTTATAACATAGGGGTCTGGTGGACAAAACATAAACGTGTTCCCATACACCTTCAACTAAATACAAAAATACCGAGGAAGTTAATCGTCAAAGTACAAAAATCATACAGAAAAAAAACTGGTACAAAAACTTTCTACATCTCAGCCACAACACTAATTTGAAAAAAAAGTAGAAACAGCACGTGACAGCACGGCACTAAATGTTAGACAACCTGAGTGATAAAACTGTTTTTTCATAGAGGTTTTCACCAACAGCTAGCCTCCACCTAACAGACTATTTAAAGAGCAGACTAAACAAACAGAATCAAGATGAACGTTTGGCCATTCCGGGAGAGTTTTTTAACACTTGGCAGATTTAACGGTAAATCTAGAACATGTAGTTTGCCGTTGACTTAAATACTATAGATTCCATTAATGAATTGACAACAGTTTGCTTCTTCTATTATCAGTACTCAGAGGCAGTATAAACACAGTCGTGATGTTTCTGTACCAGACATTTGATACCTCAGGCAACAGACAAAGAAATAGGAAAAAAGATACTGTTTACAGAATAGGATGTAGACTGTATCTATCGACACATATTTACCTTTGCCACGGACTTCCCCTAGGTAGACCATTTAGAGTAACTAGCTTCGTACACCCATAAACGACAGTAGATCATGTGACGTTGACGTCAGTCGACGTCTAAGAAAAACGAACATCTTGATTGGTCCACGTAACGTTCGACTGACGCCACGTCATGGCGACGGCTGTTTAACGTTGTTTTTAACCCTTCTTCGATTAATATTTTGCATATTCTAAATAAGATTACCACAAAAACGGCACAGTAAGGGTTTTAGAACAAAAATGATAAATATAAGGATAAAAAGGGGATTGTTTTCAGCGTTCATCCTTTGAAGTAGCCAGTGGTCGTCGCTAAAATTCTACAACAAGCGCTTCGCTCTTCATGGAAAATTGGCTTAGCCTACTGGCTGTATCAAACAAGGAATGCTGAAAAATCAAATTTGAATTCTTAAATACCAGTAATGTTTATACATTAATTTGTGTTGAATAAAATCTAAATCAAGATTGGACCCACATTCAGCAGAAAATTGGATACTGACCACCTGTATATTTTATTGGGTCCATAATGGGGATCTAGTGGTTTCTTTTAACACTGGCTCAACTTTATTTCATCACGGCTTTTGATGTTTTTTTGTTTAACTGTAATGGCACTTTACTGATGAGTGGAAATGCCACAATGCAGACCGCACACCTATTTGAGCCGCGACACGATACAACCAACAAAGTAGTTGTGCGCCCAGCGCAGACTCAGATGAGCCTGAGCATCCACCCAGTCTGATCAGAGTTTTCGCTGTCCGCACGGAGGTAGCTTATACAGCCAAGTGTCAAAAGTCTTTCCCCAAAATATTTTTCCATTGACTTTAGTGCATTTGCAAGTGGGCAAGAAATTTTACTGTGAGACTTGTGTTTAAATGTCCATAATAATTTTTGTATGCTTAAAAACCTAAAAGATTTCTAAAATATAAAATAATATTTAGATTGCCCTAATCCTACTCACAATTAAACTACAAGTGTTTGAACTTGAACAATTTTTTTAGAAATGTAGTTTTCTATTGACGTCAATGGTGACGCTGCCTAAAATTTGCTGAAATAGTACAGGTGTTGCCTATAATAGCATATTTCTAAAGGAACAATGATTTAGAGTTCAAATCAAAATTATTAGATGTTGCCAAAATTATTTCTCTTTCTAATCATATAAAATTTAATATCATACGATAGAAGTTTCGCTACAGCAAAATTCCCCGCACATTTGAAAATGCATTGAAGTCAATGGAAAATTTGTTTTTGGGAAACACTTTTGACACTCGGCTGTACCCTCAGCTACCCTTTAAGGGCTTAGCGAAAAGTCTGATCATACTTTGCAGATGCCCAGGCTGGTGAGAATCTGCGCTGAGCACACGACCAGTTTGTTGGTTTTCTCGTGTCGCGGCTCAATTTTGATTTTGCAGCTACATCGTAATTAAGTTCGAGGTTGTGAGTATAAATCTAGTTATAAGCCCCTATCTCAGTAGTTATACTACTCACTGTTCCATGGCGGTGCAGACGCGTCCGCGTGGTAGTACGCGATCCCGATCTCGCTCTCTCGGTCGATGGTATGTAGGCAAGCTCTGTCTCAGCCTGAACGAGGCTTCACTCCAGAGTGTCTTTTATAATCGTCCTTCCATAACAACCAATTTATTCATCCAACTTATCTTCTGTTGCAGTAACAGTCAACTCAGGATATTGCCAAGTCGAAGTTCGTCTCAAACTACCAATAACTCAAAGTAACTCTTCTGGTCCCAGAAAATAATTTACTTTGAGACACCAGTAGTTTTTGATAACAGGGGTTGAAATGTGCTGTTCCGTTAGGCCATTTCCATTCCTAGCTTCGTCTTTTAAGTGCTTGGATAGAAGCTTTGGAAATGTGACATTTTCTAGGTATTTTAAGTAAGGTAAATGGACATAGCTTCAGCGAAAGCAACATTCTGTATTTTTTATTTTTGCCACCAAGCAACGGGGGTCGTCTGTTAAAGGAGTATAAAATTTAATGTACTTTTACCAAACGTCGTGTGATATATGCCCATTTATGTATTTAACATCATCTTGGTCGCTAAATCTTAAATGTTCGAAACGAAAAGGTGATAGGCAGATCTGGTCAGGCAACGGGCATCCCTTTCAAGAGTCATACTTTCTACTTTCTGACGTAATCCGCGAGACACAAAAAATCCCCGCAGACCCCCGGTAGGAGATACTCACGTATTAACTCGCAAATGCCCCACTCCCATCTCCACCTCCCTTTGGCCCGAGAAAAATATAGGCTAGGGCATTAGGAAGGAGATGTCTGATGCAATGAAAACCTGCAACAAGGCAAAATAATCCAAAAGAATGAAATGACAGCAAACTCTGATAGATTCATGAAATTATCACAATTCCGTCTTAGTTTTGGACTATTTGAACTCTTATACCAGAAAAAAAATTAAATAAGGTTATTTTAATAGGTATCTACTTACTCTAGGCCTAAACTAAAGAGCCAGTATCAGCACTGAAACACTGAATACAGGCCCCGAGGTTATAAAACTTTTTTCATGCTCAACTCAGCTAAGCATGAAATTTTACCTGCTTATGAATAGCAAATAACTGATAACTACAGATGTTTTCGTGCTTAGTTTAGCTGAGTATAAAATATTCTCTGCTTATGAATATGAAAATGCCAACATTAGTTGGCATTTTCATATTTATCTGCAGAGAAAATTTCAATCTCAACTGAGTTGAGCAAGAAAAAAAGTTTTACAACCTCGGACCTGGGTTGATAATATGTGCTCTCCCGAGGGTAAATTCTCTACTTTGAGAGTAGTCCCATTTTTGGAAGGGCTTGGCTGTAGGATGTCACAAAAGATGCCTTGAGAGCTACTTTTTGACACAATAATGGAGGAATGGAGGAGAAACATGATGATAACGTTTCTGTTGTTTATGTGCATACAGGGTTTCTTTCGCACACCGGGATGCTCCGAAGGAGCAATAGAACAGAGGTCAGCACCGTTCGCTTTGAAAAAGTTTACTGTGAGTGAAAACACAAAATACTAATTTAAGCAAATATGTGTTACCTCAGAAGAATCTTATCATGGACTTTCAGAGTCTTATGTTGATGTAGTTCCCTGTTGGAGGCAGCAGAACATAAATTTTGCATCTAAATCATAGCAATGGTCAGTTGCGAGCAGTATAAATGAATTATTTAAACCACATATTCCCGAGTGTTCGCAATGAAACTGAGAACCATAAATTTAACAGCGTGACATTAACTTTAAAATTAAGATCAGCTATCATTATTTAAACGTGACAGTTCTCTTGTTCTGGGAATATCTGAATACCACTGGTGCCAAAATAAGACATAACCAACATGATGACGTTTCCATTCCACTTACCGTAAAAAGTTCTTAGTTTTGGGACAGATAGGTTTGAGCAAATATGCAGACTCCCATCTTAACAGGGTCTACACTGTTTTTTCATCTAGGCCTTTCGACGCATTAATGCATTGTTAAAGCAAACAGTTGCATTTTCGAAATAATTAGAATAACTATTTTAGGTGTATCAGTTTTTAGAATTTGTACTTTTTGAGGCAAAATACGTAGTATTAGGAAACCAAAATCAATTACAGAAGCGATAGTACAAAAAAAAATCAACAAAGCAATGACGTCGGGTCATGCGCACCCATGCAGGTAGGTCCGGCACAGCCTTGCTGCTCGCACACACCATGCCAGTACCCAAGGGAACCTACAAGTACTAAAAGGAGACACGTGCTAGCTACTGCACGGAATGCTACTCACAAACGCACTAAGGATCATGAATTCAGGCATATAAGAGTAGCAATGACATAGCAGCATGCGCTCCCATGCAGTGTGGTCAGAGCCTTGCTGCTCGCACATACCATGCATGTACCCAAGGAAAACTACAAGTGCTAAAGGGAGGCACGTGCTAGCTACTGGGTGATGTCACTCACAAATGCACGAAGGCAAGAGAGCAGCGGCACGTGCCGAAAGCCATAAGCAATTATAGGCTTTATCCGTTTAGATAGCCATAAACAAAGACGTAAACTATACAGTTTTAACCATAAACTGGATACAGAGGAGCTGACACGAGTGACTATTTCATATAAATTATGAAAAAAGCTTTCGATGAATTTCAGAAATGACATATGCATTGCATATTGTACCAGTGTGAGAATCTTTACATCATATGACCATTTTGTGCGTCGCAACTTTCCCACAGAAAACTGCAAATATCTCCAACATTTTGAATCTCTGTTTTCTTTCCTGGATGACGTAGCTTCCAAAAAGGAAAGACTATTGGAGAAAATTATTGTCTTATTATGCAGATCCTTTGAGAAAGGAGACAAAACGAGAAAATGACAATTGCTTCCCCTGTTGGTGTATCCTTTTACCTAAATAAACATGTTTATACCGCCTCTAATCTTAACACTCACGCAGGTCCTCAGGGTGAAGAAATTCTTACCATTATTTACTCTTTTGATTAAACTTTGAATGACACAGGGTTAAGGATAAAATGTTTAACGTTGCTTATTAAAACAGAAACATAAGCTCTACAGAGCTATTACTGCGAATGCATATTATCATTCCCATGTGAAAGCGAGCGTCAGCAAGGGATTTGAGTGTCATTATTTACGTCTTTGATGTTGCGCGGATGGGGGATCAGACACTTCGCTTTGCGCTTAAAGGGTAGCTAAGGGCCTGAACTACCTCCATGCGGACAGCGAAGACTCTGATCAGACTGGGCGGATGCCCAGGCTGATCTGAGTCTGCGCTGGGCGCACAACCACATTGTTGGTTTTCTCGTGTCGCGGCTCATATAATCTATACAGCAACTGGGTTGGACCCCAAGTTCTTACAACATTAATTACGGTCATCCCCATACATTTGTATAATACAAAGTTACAAGCAATGACATGAAAAATAGACATACTGTAAGTAAGGTGTAAATTCTATAGAGCTCAAACATACAATAGGAAAGATAGAAAACATGTATAAAGAAAGTAGCAACAACTAACGCAGTGAGCAGCATCCAGTCTGACATCAACAGCAGACATTATGATATATCAGGCAGGTAAGGAGAGGAGAGTGGGGTGGGGGGTGGGGGGGGGAAGAGAGAGAATGGGTTGGGGAATGGAAATGGAACTGGTCTTTCTGTACCTTCGAACTGGTTCTTCTATTGTTGGGCAGACTCAAGTTTGGTATAGCTTCATTCACCTGAAAGAAATAAATGAATATAAGATTACAGCCTGATCATTAAATATATAACATGTTTATGAAGGATAACCAGATCGCTAAGCTGATAGTGACAAAACTAAATTTGAAAGCAAATTAATTAATAAAACGTTTTGTCTCTTTGATAAACTGGTGCACATGACCGAAGAAGATAATATTGTCCTTTACAGAAAGTTCATCGGAGCCATATAATATGAAATGAACTCCTAGAGGATGAAATTTTCTGGCTGCTCGAAATAGGATTAGTCGTTCATTGCTATACCTTTCACATCTAAAAAATAATGTTCAGCATCTTCAATCCTATTCCCACAGTCGCATGCTGGTGAGTCTTTAAGATGGTTTTGATACAGATCGTTATTAAGATTACTGCATCTGTTCCTTATTCGACAATGGAATACAGATTCAGTTCTCTTGCCTTGGATAAAGTATTTCGGATTTTGCGGAGAAATATAAATATGCTGTTTTAATTTTAATTTGAATGAGTTAATTGACGTTTCAGATCGAATAGAAAGCTAAGCTGTTGAGATTGCTATTATGTAAGACTCAGTTTAGGAGCTCTGTATTCACCTTTTCCTTCTATAGAATGACGAAAACTTCATGGGTGCAATAAAGATTATCAAAGCATGTTCGGTTGGTATGACTAGTGATAACAAATGAAACAAAAAGATAAATAAATAAAATAAATAAATAAACAGAACCAACGGTCCTGTAGCTCGCCTGAGACCTTACTAATTATATAACTTCGCTCATATTTTAATTTCATATTTCTCAGTGACTTTGAGCTAAGGTCAAAGAATGACCTTAATCTTGCTTGGACTAATGTTTTATGTGTTCATTAAGTTAACCATATTTATAAAGTATGGTATCTAGGCTTAGAAAGTTTTTGAGATCATAACCGTGACCATATCATGAAAAATATTCATTTTTATTTCATTTTTGCATATTTTATACAAAATATGGCTTCAAAGTGATCAGTGGCTTCAAAGGAGACCTTATTTTAATTTTGAAATCTCAAATGATCTCAATCGAAAAGCAAAACAATCACCTTGATCTATAGCAACCTAATGTCTTCATATGCTCATGTATTTAATCATATATACCAGCAATTATATTTTACACTGAACGAATATTATAACCGTTCACTTTTCAAATGGTATGTTTTCTGTCTAAACGCGATAGTTTCAAAATGCATAAAATCAGAAATCATATGCATGGTTATGTACTTTAGTTAAGCGATATTTTGAAATATCTGTGATGCTTTAGGTAAGTTTTGGGTAGAAATGTCCAAAAATGTAATTTGGGGGAAAAACGATGCTTACATGCAATTTCCATGCAGGTTTTAGTTCAAATGTGAACAGTATGGTCTACCAAACCAATAAACACTAAAAAGTCGACATTTCTAAAGAGAAGTAGGTTTTACGCATTTTTAAAAAAATGCATTTTCCGAGAAATGAAAACAGATTTCGAAAATCGTCGAAAACGTCAAGTTAAAATCAATGTAAGGACCATTTTAGAACCTAGCCTACAAGACCGTACCCTATAGAGCCTGGTGAGTCCACGTTGCAACCGGAAATTGTCACCCATTTCGCACACTTTCGGTTTCTGGATAAAATTTTAAATTCCAATCAAAGAGTATTTCTGGAATGAATTTCATTCTTCGAAATGTTACCGAAGACCTCAGTAACGATGCGATATCGCCAAAAATTTCAATGCCGTCCGGCCGATTATTACGTCTACAGAGCAGCGCGAACTTTGAATCTTGTTTATGCGCTTAAAGCTGAAATAGCGGTAGTGCATTTCTTATCGTTATTGCGTAAACCTAACGGCAAGTCCGATCGCATCAATATGAGTCTTTAATTATCTCTTTAGGAAAAGATTTGTCTGCAAGAATTCGGACATTTTTTATTTATTTATGTTGTAGTAAAATTCGTGACTTTTTGAAACGACGGTACCTTTGTTCGGACTGCGGCTTTGCAAGAAGTAGGTGTCTTATTGAAATGAAATAACTTGTATATTTTGGCAAGGGGCTAACTTATGTATGCAACTTACTTTGTTTGGACCACCAAGTTTTATTTGCAGAACCAGTTGCCAAAATGTAGGGTGGACGGTTATAAATTTCGTTCAGTGTAGTCTAAAATAGTTTCAGAAAAATGAACTGTGTAAATCCCTGGTGCCACCTACCAAAATTCAAGGCCATCTTCCCTTTAGTTCTGGAGAAGAAGACTTTTAAAGGACTCAACCAAATATGAACATGGCGGTCATCTCGGTCATGTGAACAAGCCCATCTTTTGTTTCCCATACCCAGGAAGGCCCAAGATGAAGTATCGTTTCAATCGGCTAAACGGCTTTACAGAAGATGCTTGAAAATATTGACGGGCGACGAAATCTCAGTGACCTTGAACAAAGGTCGAACGTCAAAGAACGACTTTGACCTTATGCAACACAATGTCTTCATTAATTCGTTTAGTTAACCATACTTTTGCAACATAATTCTTAAACTGCTAGGTTAGATAACCATGCATACCGAGTGTTATATCTTAAACTGAAATAGTATTTGAGGAATCAACTGTTTAAGCATTTTCTCATATGTAAGCATTACGAACCTAAGTTGACCTAGCCACAAATTAGGTCAAGGTCAACGTAGGGTCAATGTCTGAACAAACTTTAGTAACGTTTGAGTCCCCGATCCTACATGAAGAATATTTTTAAAGTTTTTTTTTAACATATATGGGCATTATAGTCATCTTGGTCATGTGGCCAAGATCATCTGAACAAGCTGTTGTTTCCCCGGCCCAGGGAGGCTTCACGTGATATATGCCTTTAATCGGCGCAATGACTTTAGAGGAAAAGATGTTTACGGTGGACGGAGGCCTGGGTGTACTTTAAGTTCATGTTTGAGCCTTAAGGCTCAAGTGAGCTAAAAAAGAGCGCTGAGCCTTCAGGCTCAAGTTAGCTGAAAAGGCGATTGAGTTTTATGATTTACAGCCTTCCCTCTTCCTTTCATCGCCTGCATTAATGTTGATGGAATCAAGCGAGCCTGGCGAGTTTGTGCAGCTTCAAATTAAATGTAGTCAGATTCTGGGGATGCGTTTGCTTATCTGTGTTCATTTTTGCAAATGTGTCTTACTTTACCTTTGTCATATCACAGCTCAATTGTGTGAAGCTAAATTAAACCTCACGTTTCTAAAATATTGTACTGCTTGACAACAAAGGAAATACCATCAATCATTCCCACACATTTTGTCTTGTTAATGTTCCTCTAAATCTCTTAAGGAAGCCTTTTGATTTAAAGCTCAAAACTCTCATCCACAGATAGTTTACCGCAATAACACTGAACTTTGGTACAAACATGCCTGAGCAGACAGAGAAGACACCTACCAGAACCATTTGCTTCTCATTTCGTTAGTCTCCATTTCAATGGTGGCGAGACACGAGAAATGGTGGCGTGACACGAGAACATCAACAAAGTGGCATGTGCGTCCAGCGAAGACTAAAATCATCATAGGCCCCCGCCCAGCCTGATCAGAGTCTTCGCTGTGCGCTTGAGTAGTAGGTAAAGGTATAAGCTAGCTCTATGCGGACAGCGACGACTCTGATCTTAGTCTTAGCTGGGCGCACTTGCCACTTTGTTGGTTTTGTCGTGTCGCAGCTCAGTTCTTTCCTTTAAGAGATTACTCGATTTCGACGGGCTTTGTCCTCCAGGGAAGCAAATCAACGTCACGAAAGTTGTTCCCCTTTGTTAAAAAAGCAGTTAAAGACATGGAGGTGTGTCTTATACTTGAAATTTAGCAAGGACCACTGGCTTCCTCACCTGGTCCCGAGGTTATAAAACTTTTTTTATGCTCATCTCAGCTGAGCATGAAATTTTACCTGCTAATAAATAGCAAATTACTGATAAGTACAGTTGTTTTTTAGCTCAGTTTAGCTGAGTGTGAAATTTTCTCTGCTTATGATTATGAAAATGCCAACATTATTTGGCATTTTCATATTTATCAGCAGAGAACATTTCATGCTCAGCTGAGTTGAGCATGTAAAAAGTTTTATAACCTCGGGGCCTGGTGAAAACTGAACCACAGAAACTCAATTACTAAAACTTTTTTTCCTTGTTTTGTATTTTTCTATATTAATAGATAAATATGAAAAACATTCCTACATCAACGTGTTTCCCCGCCACTTTTACAAAGGCAAACAATTTAAATAACTTCCTGTTTGCTTCCCTGGACGAGAAAGCCGGTCAAAACTAGGGATTAATTTCCTCTCAGAAAAGAAAATTCTGTGCTGCCACCGTGTATTCTTATGGAGACGGCAAGCACATTACTTATGGCAGAGTTGCTCCCCCTGAAAGCAAATCCATTTACCTTTAACAGCTGTAACTTTAATTGCTTTTAAACGTTTTCAACAAAAAGAAAATATCTACGTACTCAAAAAACTGAAGTCAGTTGGTCCAAAAGACTTTATCCTAGGGAAGCTATTGGCAAGTATGAATATTAATCCATGCCATTCGGGATTCCCCTTTAGGGGTATTTGGGCAAACAGTTTGGATCCAGATCAGGCCCCACAAACGTGGGGCCTGACCTGAGATCCAAACTGTTTGCTGCCTAGACATCATTTCTACAAGAATAAGTTAGACCAATATTGTCAAAATATTCTTGATTTTGGATGCAGACGACAATTTCAACAGACGACAAAAAATACCCAGAATGCAATGGGTTAAGTTGTACTGCACTGGAATCAGATTTGCCGCAAACAAATGGTTTAGGCGCCAGCTGGTCGTATATTTATTGTTTGGTCAGTCTTAAATACATGGTTTTGGCCTATTTTATGGCATACATTATCATTTTTTTACTATGGAAACTCACTTATAAAGAGTCGGCTGATTAGCGATCATTTGAAATAGTGTTTCGTGCTATACAGAGCGTTTTCCAGACAGAGGAGAAAGAAGAGGAAGATAAGATATACAAGACTACAAACAACCCTATTCCACACCTACTATACGCATAGTAGGTCCTTGCTATACCTAGCCGGGCCGCGTAGCGCAATCGGTAGGGCAATGACTCATAAGTCAGAGGTCCTGGGTTCGAAACCCGGTCTGGCCACAACTTTCGTTTCTCCTTCCGCTGATTCAAGAAGGGCAGTTGTCAGTTACTGGCGAAAGTATGTGCACTTAGTACTTGTTAACCACTTAGGAGGTCTAATCCTGCCCAGGAATAGTGTGGTTAGGTTAACTGACCGTCCTGACATGACCTAAGCCGTTTACCGTGGACGTTAAGCATCAAATCAACCAACCTTGCTATACCTTAAGCCAACACCACTAGAATGCTGCATCACGCCCACTTATATAGAGTTGTACATAAATGATAAGTAGTATGCGAATACCAACAAGAATCAAATCATTATATATTATAATGTTTTGTCGGAAAACATGTTTGTTATTAAATAGGTTTACCAACTAATTGTGTACACCGCGGCGGAGGGTGACGGTTTGGGCCCAGTAAACAACCCCCCCCCCCAGTAGTTATATCTGACCGTCCCAAGGCGGTACTACCGTTGCGGTTGAATTTGTTTTATGTTCGGTGCTGTTTAACTTATTGTGCTTTCATTTTAACCCTTCTATAATAAAAAATAGAAAATAGGTAAAAATAGTTGTTAAATGTTTTCCGTATAATTTGTTTATTCTGTTGAGTGGTACATGTGTGCACCGCGACGGAGGGTGAGAGTGAAGGTTTGGGCCCAGTAAAACCGGTTTAAACCCCCCAGTAGTTATTACTGACCGTCCCAAGGCGGTACTTTCGTTGCGGTTGCATTTGTTTTATGTTCGGTGCTGTTTAATTTATTGTGTTCTCATTTTAACCCTACTTTAATAAAATAGAAAATAGGTAAAATAGTTGTTAAATGTTTTTCGTATAATTTACTTAGTCTGTTTTAACCATTATGTTGGTCTAAATTATTCAGTTCAGTAAAGATAGCTGAGTTGCCACATATTTGGGAAAGAGCTGCTGACTCGGCTTATCACTTGCAATTTATTGTTTGTTGGGATGTCTTTGTCAATCTTTCCCTTTGATGTTGGGGATAGGGTTTGGGATCTGATTCAGTCACTTCCTGAAGTGTGGTTATTCTTTAAATTTTCATATACATCAGTTTAACTTTTTCTGTCACATAAAAACATTTTTAAACCACACAAAGACATTTCTAAGTCGCATTGCTGAGACCTAGCAATGCGGCTGATGGTTAAGAAATTAGCAAAGACTATTTTACAGGGCACGGTGAAAGGAAAAAGAAGAAGCGGTAGACAGAATAAGATTAAAGAGTTGACAGGAATGGTCCTTGCCAGCTCAACTAGGGCAGCTGAAAACAGATCAAGGTGGAAAGGGATCGTTTCGAAGTCATCTTTGGTGCCCCAACGACCTTGTAAGGTTATGGGATAGAATAGAATAGAACAGAAATTGCCGCATTGTGAAAACAATTTTCTTCCGCATACTTGTGGTCTGGTCTTGACCTGCCACTTACTGCCAAGCCAAGACCTGGTCACGAATTATGTGGGAATCTAAGAGCAGGTAACGAATGTGAATATACACAGGTGCACATAGCATGCACATTTTGCTAGTTAAAATAAGCTATATCATTAGCTCGGCTGAACGAAGTTCAGGAAGAGCTATTGTACTACCCCCGGCGCCGGCGCTGGCGTTTGCGGCGGCGTCGGCGGCGGTGTTAGCAAAATATTAAAGTTTTACGTTAAAGTTTTTTAGGTGATGGGCAAGGCACTGTCAGGCGAGCTATCCTGTCCCGCTGACAGGTCTTGTTTTTATTTCTTACGCGCGAACTGATCTATTTATGCACAATGTTTAATATATATTATATTACTAGTATTCTAAAAACTCAGCTTAAATACAGCCATTTCAGACAAACCTACGTCTTAACTCGTTCTAACACGCTTAATCCAACTTTATTTGGGTATATTTCACTTTATTTGTGTCCATTTGATGCAAATTTTCTTCGTTTCCTGAGACATTTACAGATTCATGTCTTTAAGAAACCGTATATGATTCTATCTTATTGCAACCTATAACTATGTTCCAAGAGCCAGACCAATTAGTTTACATTTTAGGTACACAAGTGAGCTTAAGCAGACACAAGACGTATAGCTGAAATGACTTTAAAAAGTTTTAAGAGCGATTTTGTGAGATACAATCCGTATGAAATGTTAAAATTTGTTACAAGACTTGCATTTAAATGTAAAAGTACTAGTTAATAAGAATAGCCTCGTCTAAAATACAGATAAATGCATCCGGGAGGGATGAAAATCACAACCCATACCCTTCTAATGACAAAAAAGTATAAAAGTATAAGGATAGGCAATGATCAAAATTTATAACAAGCAGATCCCATGCCCTGACCTCAAAAGCAAAAGAGAAAGTATATAATAATTTGACAGCAGTTTTCAAAAGTGCCTTTCGCCAACTGCTGTCAACTTATGTATATACTTCTTTCGGTACAGCTCTTTCCCAGACATATGGTTATTCAATCACCGCAACTAATACAACAATCACACAAGATTTGAACTAAAGCATCGACATGGTAAAAAATAACAAGTAATACATACTTCATAGTAAGTACGTTCTGGTTCCAGCAGACAAGGCTGCAAATAACGTTGTCGTTGTTTGACGGTTACACTATATTAACACATTGAAACAAGAACTTGGCGGCACTAAGGCCTATGAAGCGACTTCAGAAGACGAAAAGTCTGTTGTCTTTAGGCACTGTAATGATATAGCCCTCAAGTTTTCTGTAAATGTAGAGGAACGGCAGGACAAGCTTCCTACGATGTACTGGTTACCTAAACTTCATAAACGACCATATAAAGCCAGGTTTATTGCTAATTCTAGTGCTTGTACCACTACTGAACTTTCCAAATTATTAACTTCTTGCCTTACCGCTATCAAAATTCATGTAATTAGGTACTGTGAAAAAGTTTACGAACGGTCAGGAAAAAATTTGTTTTGGTCAATTAAAAATTCTACCGAGGTTCTTGATAAACTGAAGTCTAGAGTATATCGCGCGTCTAGTTTGTCTACATACGATTTTTCTACACTCTGTACAACTTTGCCCCATAATTTAATAAAAAAGAAACTAATAAATTTAATTGAGACTACTTTTCAGAGAGAGGGTGCGCTTTATCTTGCTTGCAATGATAAACATGCTTTTTTTTTTTACTTCCGATGACCAAAAAAGGTTTACAATGTGGTCTTGCCAAAATGTTTGTGATGCTTTAGTATATCTTCTAGATAACATTTTCATCAGATTCGGTACTAAGTTACACAGACAAATTATAGGAATTCCGGTGGGTACTAATTGCGCTCCTCTTGTAGCAGATTTGTTTCTATTTTGCTATGAAAGAGACTTTATGATTTCTCTTTCTGATGATACTCAAGCTCATGTCATTGAAGCATTCAACTCAACCTCTAGATACTTGGACGACCTTTTAAATATTGACAACCCTTATTTTGAAGAAATGGTTAGTCAAATTTATCCTGCTGAATTGCAGTTAAATAAAGCAAATACTTCTGATACCGAGGCCCCATTTTTGGATTTACATTTATCTATTTTAGATGGATTTGTTTCATCTAAAATTTATGACAAACGCGATGATTTTGATTTCGACATTGTTAATTTTCCGTTTTTGGATGGTGATGTTCCCCGCACCACTTCTTATGGTGTTTACATTTCTCAGCTTATTCGCTTCGCTAGGGTGTCTAGTCATCTGGCTGACTTCAATGCTCGTAATAAAAATTGGACTGCCAAGCTTTTACAGCAGGGGTATCGGTATCATAAACTTCGGAAAGCTTTTTCTAAATTTTATCGTAGACACTTTGAATTGGTTTCTAAATATAATATAGGGTTAAGACCACTTTTGCAACAAGGCCTATCGGAACCTGAATTTTATGGTGACTTAGTATATAAATTACGCAAAATCGTAGGGAAAACAGAATTTCCCGATCAATTTAAGAAAATTATCATACGATTTAAATGCATTGGCTATAACATAGATGTAATGCGACAGTCTGCATGCTTAGTGGTTAACCCAATCACGGTTGACAACTTTGCTGTCCTCTTTAATTGCACGCCGGTGGGTCGGGGTTCAGACTCTATGATAGCCCCTACATACAGCTATATATTAGTTGGTTGGGGTCGGATGTTTGTCTGTTTCTTGGCCCACCGGTGTTCAACTGGTGGTCTTCTTTTGCTCCAGTACTCCAGTGGTGTTGCTGACGCCCCAGGGATCTCCAGGTGTCTCAACACGTTTTGGCTGTCGAGTCCTCATCCTTGCTTCATCACGGTCTTTTCTTGATCTTAATTGTTGACCGTGATGACTCTCTGATGAGTTAGGGGACCTCCATACGAACCGAACTACCAACTTATTGTGTGCACCGCAGCGGAGGATGAGGGTGAAGGTTTGGGCCCAGTAAAACCGGTTTAAACCCCCCAGTAGTTATTACTGACCGTCCCAAGGCGGTACTTTTGTTGCGGTTGCATTTGTTTTATGTTCGGTGCTGTTTAATTTATTGTGTTCTCAGTTTGGTCCTTCTATCGTGGAAATAGAAAATAGGTAAAAATAATTGTTAAATGTTTTTCGTATAATTTGCTTAGTCCGTTGTAACCCGTCTGTTGGTCTAAATTGTTTAGTTCAATGGGGATGGCTGGGTTGCCATCTATTTGGGAAAGAGCTGCTGACTCGGCTTATCACTTGTAATTTATTGTTTGTTGGGATGTCTTTGTCAATCTTTCCCTTTGATGTTGGGGATAAGGTTTGGGATCTGATTCAGTCAGTTCCTGAAGTGTAGTTATTCTTTAAATTAGTAACATGACAAATAAAAAATTAACTATGCAATCGTATACTGACGAAACGTCGTTAGATAAGCCAAGCCGTCGAATGGAAGACTGTTGCATTTTCTATCATTGATGAATTCTGTAAATTATGAGCAAATATTGTTGACGAGTTTCTCAAAGAATCAAAGGAAATATTGGAATATCTTGACCAGAGGACTACGCAAGAATAGTCTGATCTAGATTTATATTCAATTTGCTTGTTATTCAAAGTTTGGTACATTGTAAGACTGAGTTGTGCAGAACTGTTAATTGTTTCGAGATAACGCTATAATGATGTTTAGTAGAGTCATCGCCTGTTAGTTATATGAACTTAGGCATTATTTTCTTGCACACCTGATAGAAAATGTCATTCTTTTTACCTGGGATAGAAAATCTTACCTTACCAAGGTGTCCGTACCCAGGACCGAATAAAAATCACGAGCATTCAATGCATTGGTTGTATTGGAGGTCACGTATCTGCGTCGTCAAGTGACGTTGGCATTTTAGATGATGACGTCACGAAGATGGCAAAATGACGTCAGTTTATGCACGCAAGACGTTGACGTAAAGAACCGAATGGCGGTCGTTGAAAACGGCGCCTTGTTTCAAAATCAAAAAGAAACCTCTCAAGTACTTCAAGTACTAAAATTACGCATTTTAAAACGTTTTAAAGTTAAAACAAAACGTGGTGTGCAAAAAAAGTATCTTTCAACGGTGTGAGATGCAGATAGAAAAGTCCGTCACTCGGGGTCACTGTTCGGCATCACGTGGGTCACTGTTCGGCATCACGAGGCTTGCCTCGTAATGCCGAACAGTGACCCCGAGTGACGAAATTTTCCTATTCACACCTCACGCCTATGAAAGATACTTATAATCCACATTAGAACCGCTTCACAGAAGAAGTTGATTTCGATATCTTATAGTAGTTGATGTGTTTAACTTTGGGTAAAGGTAATGTGATTCTACTTACATCTGTTACAAAGTAGTTTCACCTGTTAGTCAAGAAGTATGCAGTGAGGAGGCTAAAGAACAGCTAAACCTAAGGTTAAGGTACAGCCATGAAATATATGCGGACCAGCGTTGTTTTTTTATTGTATTGAAAAGTTATGTCTTTTTGTCGAAAATTGACGTCAGTTTTATCTACCCGTATTCGTATTTAAGAATTTCAGCGAGAATATGAGACTTGGTATGCAGCTCAAAGTAAAGACCGCAATTACTTCATATCTTTAATTTTGACCGTATTCCATTAAAATAAGGTTGAGTTATGTTTTCCTTTTCTACAACTTTGAGCCCCTTCGCTTTTGTGTGTATATAACGCATTTGATATGCAAAACATTCGGGTGAAGTTGTGGAAATTCTGCAGATTTTTATTACAGAGTTCTGTCAGATTTCGTCAGTCGTTAGTCAGCTATAAACTTCAAGAATTACTTTGAAAATATGCGAAAAACAGAGTATTTCCCATTCTCTTATCATTCACAGTAAGTGGCTGCCATTGGTTTGTTGTTTCCTACCGAGGAAGAGTAGTCTACATGAATAAATCTGCGAATGCCACATTCTCTTTTATACGACCGTCGAAGACGAGTCGTATTATGTCGTGGCCTCCGTCCGTCCGTCTGTCTGTCCGTCCATCTGTCCGTTAACTTTTCGTGTCCGCTCCATATCTCCTTAACCCATTGAAAGATTTTTTTTTAATCTTGGATCAAATGTTTGCCTTATCGAGACGATGTGCAGGTAATATTTCAACGATGTGCGACAAAGGTCCAGGTCACACTCAGAGGTCAAATGTCAAACGGTAAAATTTCGTGTCGGCTCCAAATCTCAAAAACCAATTAAGATTTCTACATGAAAGTTTGTACAAATATAAAGCATCATCAGACGATGTGCGGAGAAGGAGAACCATAACCCTACTTTCAGTTTCATATAAGCTTCGTGTCCGCTCCGTATCTCAAAAACAGTTTAAGATTTGTTCATGAAAGTTTGTATAAATATAAAGCACGATCAGAGGATGTGAAGAGAAAAACGAACCATAACCCTACTTCCACTTTTAACAAAAATGACGCTCCTTTTTTATTTTTCATATAGTAATTTCATATAAGCTGCGTGTCCGCTTCATACATGTATCTCAAAAACCGTTTAAGATTTCTCCATGAAAGTTTGCATAAATATGAAGCATCATCAGACAATATATGGGAAAAAGAAACCATAACCCTATTTTCAGTTTTGACGGAATTACGTCCCTTTGTATTTTTCATATAGTAATTTCATATAAGCTTCGTGTCCGCTCCGTATCTTGGAAACCGTTTGAGATTTCTTCTTGAAAGTTTGTATAAATATAAAGCACTATCAGAGGATGTACTGAGAAAAAGAAACTTAACCCTACTTTCACTTTTAATTAAATTATGCCCCTTTGTGTTTTTTGCATTGTAATTTTGTATCAAATTCGTGTCCTCTCCATATCTCTAAAACCCATAGAAAGATTTTTTTGAATGTTGAGTATAATGTTCACCCTATTGAGGCAACGTGCAGAACTCATATTTCAACAATGTCTGACAAAGGTCAAGGTCACACTTAGAGGTCAAAGTTCAAAAGGTAACATTATTTTTCCGCTCCATATCTCGAAAACCGTATAAGATTTCTTCATTAAAGCTTATAAAAGTTTATACAAATATGAAAGATCATCAGACAATGCTCAGAGTAAAAGAACCATAACCATACTTTCAGTTTTGACGGAATTATGCACTTTTGTATTTTTCATATAGTAATTTCATATTATCTTTGTGTCTGCTCCATATCCTGAAAACCATTTAAGATTTCTTCATGAAAGTTTGTACAAACATCAGAGGATATGCAGAGAAAAAGAACCATAACCCTACTTTCAGTTCTGGTGGAATTATGCCCCTTTGTAATTTTTGTCTAGGAATTTCATATATTAGCTTCGTTTGTTTTGTAGTTTTATATCTGCCCTAATATTGAAGATTTAAGCTACTGACAAAGTTCTGTCATCTCTTGTTGTCTTTCCAACTTTAAGCCCCATATATATTGCCCCGCTAAGCGGAGCTCTTGTTACAATTAATTGCCGTATCTGTTGGTATCAGCTTGTTATTACGAGGGGTGATCATTAAATAATGGAAACCAAAGTTTATTTCATTGGCTATGTATAAAAACAGTATTTCAAATATATAAAACCTAAGAAGCAAGCATATGACATATAATTAAGTTCTAAAGTACTTTTTAGGAATATCGTTGCCATGGCAACGCTGCCTTAAACTTATAAGGGTTTAGTCTCTATTTTTTTGCATATTTCCATGTATATTTGCTGCTGGTAAATGACAGAGAATGGCTAAATGTGATGGCTTGATGCGGGTCTCACATACTAAAAGAAATATATAGTTATTCATACCTTGCACTCAATCCTGGCAGACATACAGACCGTGAAAGACTTTTGATCGAGCAAACTTTGACGTTTTTCGCCGATTTTAAGCCGGGGGGGGGGGGACCAGAATTGTGACGTCATTGCACTTTAACAAGCAGAGTCTTGGGCGAATTGTATAGCAGAAAGAACCCAAATTATCCCGTACTTGATAATCGATCAATTAACTTTAGCATAATACTGGAAATTACGGAATGAACTGTCAAACTCCCTAAAAATCAATTATTTCAACCCCTGCTTTAGCTTTAATTCATGCCAGATTTTAGAACATTTCATTAACAATCATTATAAGTGTGTTTCTAAAGCCAAAACCTAACTATAACGGAAGGTTTTCCTAAATTTTTAGATTTTTAGAATTTTTACGGTACTTCTGATCACAACTGAGTCGCGACACGACAAAACCAACAAAGTGGCATGTGCTCCCAGCGAATACTCAGATCAGCCTGGGCATCCGCCCAGTCTGATCAGAGTCTTTGCTTAACGCTTAAAGGGTAGCTGAGGGTGTAAGCTAGCTCCAGGCGCACAGCGAAGACTCTGATAAGTCTGGACGAATACCCGGGCTATTCTGAGTCTTCGCTGGGCGCACATGCCATTTTGATGGTTTTGTAATGTCGCGGCTCTATTGTGGTTGCATAGCTTAGAAATGTTGAGACATATGATACATTAGACTATTATTGCGACATTTATCATAATATGTGAGCCACGACATGTGCTTTCCAACAATCTGGCAATTTTATCGTGTGATATTCAGATTATTCGTCTCACTTATACACGGTAATCAGAGACCTCACTGTTGACTCAATGGCTAAGGTCACTTCCATAAATGGCAGATGTGACAAGCGAATGCTCTGATCAGACTGCACTCCTGTGCAGTCTGATCAGAGCCTTTGCTTATCACCAATGCCACTTGGTTGGAACACACATGACTGATTGATTATTTTTGGTTTAACGGCCTTTGAGATAGTATATTAGTCTGTATTGGGCCGTCTCTCAGAGAGCGAGAGAAAGAGGAGAAATGAAAGACGAGAGAAAAAATGCCAAAACAACCCCCACCCGCACCTATTGCAAGCACAGTTGGCCCTTGCCCTACAATGTTCCAAACTTTCAGCAAGACTCCCCGGCACTGGAAGTTACACACAGGACCATCATACCATCCGACCACCCCCGGAACTCACATGATGTGGCTTAGTTATATTATCATCGCCCTACGTCCTACAGCCGTTGTTTTAGCTTACTTACTGTCAAAACAATTCGTCTAATAAAACTTTGTCAAGAAAACAATTTATATATATTTGTTGAGTGAAGATCAAAGTTTATTTGATTACAAAGTCTGTTAGCAGAAATATAAATCTGTCTGGATGCATCGATTCGTCATGGCTATGAGGGTCATTCACTGTGCAAAAATATCTAAACCAAATCAATGTATTCCTTCCTCGATATTTACACTTAATACCGATTCTAATGCACTTTCAAATATAATGCGACGTCTGATTTAGATAATGTCAAAAGTGGCGATAGTATATTCTGCGATATACTGTCGCAAACCCGACGCCATTATAAAACGTTGCTTTTCATTGGCTGACGTTTGTTTTACGCCGCTGAAAGAGCTTGTAAAAGTACACTTTGAAAGGTGAAAATTTGACAAAACTGCATTAGAATGTAGATAATTATATTAAAAATTAATTGTCATTTGGGGATGTAACTCGTCTGTTTTATTGTCGCAGATGCAATTTGCGACCATAAAACCGACGATTTACCTCCCCAAATGACAATTTGAAATAGTTACTCTCTAATTTCCAACTGATCACGCACAGACGACGTCACCGTTGAATGAACAAGTTCAAGTTGACTGGCCATTGTAACATTCGACTGACGTTTCGTCATTGCAGTTGCTGTTTAGCGTTATTGCCGAACTCGTCGATGAAGAGCTATTATGTGCAAGCGTATTTGGTGAACTTAAAACTGAATATTTTTTTTTTGTAAATACTGCACAGGAACGGTATACAAATCAAATAAACGGCTCTCAAAGGCTACTTTATACCCCCGCTTTGAAACAGTGTGTGTGTGTGTGTGTGGGGGGGTATACTGGTTTACATTTGTCCGTCCGTCCGCCCTTCCGTCAGTCCGTCCTTCCATCCGTCTTTCCGTCCGTCCCCTTTTAATCAAAAAATTTTGTCAAAGATTTCTCCTCAACTGTGTAAGCTAGAATAGTCATATTTGTTGTACGGGTTGATGACCATGTGTTGTATCGTTGGATTGCAAACGAGCCTTCTCCTGCTTATTCTTCCCTGTATTTGTCCAATTTTCTTTATTCTTCCCTGTATTTCTCCAATTTTCTTTCTTTTCATACTTTGAATAGTGATTTTTTTTCGTCAAAGATTTCTCCAGAACTATGCAAGCTACAATGATCATATTTGGTATATACGTCGATGACAATGTATTGTATCGTGGGATTCTCCTGCTTATTCTTCCTTGTATTTGTTTCTCTCTTTCCCATCTGTCCCCTTTTAATCAAATTTTTCGTCAAGGATTTCTCCACAACTGCGCAAGCTAGAATGGTCATATTTGGTATACAGGGGGATGACGATGTATTGTATCGCGGAATTGCAAACTTATTTTTCCCTTTATTTGTCCATTTTTTTTCTTTCCATACTTTGAATAATGAAATTTTCCGTAAAAGATTTCTCCAAAACCGTGCAAGCTGGATTGGTCATATTTGGACAATGTGTTGTATTGTGGGATTGCAAACTAGCTTTCTATTGCTTATTCTTCCTTGTATTTGTTCCTTTTTCTTTCTCTCCAACGTTTTGGTCGAAGATATCTCCATGTTTGGTAGAAAGTTCATATTTGGTAAACAGATGGACAATGACAAGTTGTATTGTGAGGTAGCAAACAGGTTTCCTCCAGTTTGTTCTCTGATGTGTCTGTTAATGGTTCTTTCTCTTCAAGCATTCAGTACTGTAAATTTTCGTAAAAGATTTCTCAGCAACTCTTGAAGGTAGAAGGTTCATATTTGGTGTATAGATTGACAATGACTTGGTGTATCGTGGGATAGAGAACCAGTCTTCTCCTGCTTGTTTTTCCCTGTATTTGTTCCTTTTTCTTTCTTTCCAACTTTTTGGTCAAAGATATCTCCAAAACCTTGTATGACAGAAAGTTCATATTTGGTGTACAGATTGACATAGAAAAGTTGTATTGTGGGACAGAGATCTGGCTTTCTCCAATTTGTTCTCTCGTGCACTTGTTCATTTTTCTTTCTCTCCATGTATTCTCTCCATGCATTCCGTACTGTAACTTTTCGTAAAAGATTTCTCAGCAACTGTTCAAGGTTGAATCTTCATATTTGGTATATGAGTTGACGATGACTTGTTTTTTCTGTCCATGTGAAATTTCTTGTTATATATTTCGTGGACATTTAAGTAGAATATATTGACAATGAGTTGTTTTTCTCTATGCTCCATGTAATGAAAGTAACACCATTTTACTAAAGCTGTTAAGCGGGGGTATAGTCGGATTCTTTTGGACAGTTCTAGTTTGAAACTGTTTGCAAACAAACGCAGTTCCATTTTATAGTAAAACAGGTAAAATTGCCTAGGAAGGGATAACATCATGAACTAAATTGACAACAAACTGATATGTTTGCCCCACCTCGTTGATAATAGAGAGTGGACATGCGGCTTCAAATTATTCTGGACTAACAGTAAATAGAAAAAATATATTTGATTGCCCCATGCTTTTGAGTGACGAAGCTTGTGGGTCGTTGCCACGATACTACAAGAAGTTTCAGACGCTCCATGGAATTTTAGCCCCGCTCACTTAAGTCATCACTATATGAACTTAAAAAATCAAAATTTAATTCTCAATAAATGCGAGTTTGTAATTATGTATTTGGCTATGCACGTTTTTGGTAGATGGTAGATTTCAATGCCTATCGTTGTATTTCACTTGAGCCGCGACACGACAAAACCAACAAAGTGGCAAATGCGCCCAGCAAACTCAGATCAGCCCGGGCATCCGCCCTGTCTGATCAGAGTCTTTGCTGATCGCTTAAAGGGTAGCTTAGGGACTAATTCACCTCCATGCTGACAGCGAAGACACTGATCAGAATGGGTGGATGCACAGGCTGATCAGTCTTCACTGTCGGCATGGAGGTAGATTAGACCCTAAGCTTCCCTTTAAGCGCATAATGTTTAGGTGAAAGACCCCCACCCTACATGTTTATACAACACAGAGTGACAGGTATGTAATCTACTTATGTACATGTAGGTAGATAGAGCTATAACATGTACAGCTCTCACTGTGTGTTGTACAAACAAGTTGGAGGTGTTCTTTAAAAAATGAAAATTAGCTTTTGGAGACTTTTTTTGTGGAAAAATACCTTTCGGCTGCTTTAGTTCATGGATTATGCTATAAAATTATATTGGTGCAAAAAAATCTGATGAAGGAGCATGGAGTGCTACGTTTCGAAAAATTGGCCGAGTTCCAGGTAGTATATGACTAATTTAGTAAATGTTTATTTTATTCAAGTATAAAAGTATAAACTATAATATGCATACCTTATAATTATGTCTCTGTAGTTCAGAACAAGAGTGCATATTGGTCTTGTTACCCCCGTATATTTCATGTACCTAGTCATATTGACATTTAGAAGTACCTTAAACACAGGGTATAATCGATTCTGCCAATTTTCGCTTCCTGCAGAGACTGTACATCATATTTGGCTTCCGCCGAGACTGTCCGCGATCTTTTGCTTCCTGCCGAGACTTCTGTACATGATAAATGACTTCCTACAGAGACTGTCCGCGTGATTCTGCTTCCTGCCGAGCCTCGGCAGGAAGCAGAGTCACGCGGACAGTCTCGGCAGGAAGCCATTTTACGAGGACTGTAGTCTCTGCAGGAAGCAAGAGTTCGTGGACATTCTCGGCGGAAGCCAATATGACTGACAGTCTCTGCAGGAAGCGATAATATGCGGAATCGATTATACCCTGTGTTAAAAGTCAAACAAAATATTAATATCGGATCGCCGACATGGAAAGACTGCACTGAAAACGAACAAAATTTTAATAACAAGTAGTCAACAAACATTATACGTTCAATATTGTAACGCAAGAAAAGCTCATGCTTGCGTTATGTACTGATTGACCTTATTCATATAATCAACATCATCAGTCTGGGGACTTATGGATTTCCATCACGCATATTTGTGATGGTCAGCCATAATTCTTACATTTTTCAGTCCAACTCACTAAAATGGCAAATTAACCTACTGACAGTGTTCAGTCTGACCTGTCTACACTTAAAATTAATATTTGGTCCAGCCCTTAACTATTCTCAGTATAAACAGTCTTATGTTGGTTATGTCTGCAGAATTGTTGTCAAATTAGGCAAATATTGCCGTGCATTTGACTTGTTTTATTTCCAAGAAAAATAGTTATTTACTTTCTATTTTTTCATAAAGTATTACGATCAAAATTGTCTACAATGCTTCCTTTTTTTGTAACGGATGCTAACTGTACGAGTTACTCAAGGTTTTGCACCAGTTACTCGACAAAAAAGTACTTGGGGGTTTTGCCTTTGTTATGGTCAGCCATAACACCAGAAGAAACCAACGTTATGGCTTTCCATCACGTTTCATCCTTCGGACATGTAGTGACATCTTGTGGTAAAATTTTCAGTAATTATGTTATGGTAAGCCATCATGCCAGTTCATTTAAAATGCATGGTTGACCATCACAAATTTGCGTTATGGAAATCCATAAGTCCCCAGACTGATCATTATGCATCGATAATAGCGGAAGCTTTCACTCAATAACTACATTGTATCGGAAGTTACATTGTATCATTAATACCAAAAGATATAGACACTGATTATTCATCAGCAAGGCGCCTCAACTTCAGATTTACGCGATGTCGCCTTCATTTTATATTCAGCAAAAGGTCCGCCCTTCAGTGAAAATCGTATTCACAGGGTATAATCGATTCCGCCCATTTTCGCTTCCTGCAGAGACTGTCCGTCATATTTGGCTTCCGCCGAGACTGTCCACGAACTCTTACTTCCTGCAGAGACTACTGTCCTCGAAAAATGGCTTCCTGCCGAGACTGTCCGTGTGACTCTGCTTCCTGCCGAGAGCCTCGGCAGGAAGCAGAATCACGCGGACAGTCTCTGCAGGAAGCAATTTATCATGTACAGAAGTCTCGGCAGGAAGCAAGAGATCGCGGACAGTCTCAGCGGAAGCCAAATATGATGTACAGTCTCTGCAGGAAGCGAAAATTAGCGGAATCGATTATACCCTGTGGTATTTGTCCCGCGGTGTACCAGCAGAAGCGAGACATAGGTATTACTTTTCCAATGTCGTCGTTGTCGGCATAAACTTTCCATCGAGATTTTTGGTTTAGCTTTATTTTGTGACAATGCGCAGACCGATAAGGAATTCTTGTTACATAGATGCTTAGAGTTTTGTCCTTTGAAGGACGGGACTTTACATGTATCTTTAATTTCGTTCTCAGCATAAAGTTCCCGCTCTTTAATCTTGAGCAACAAGTTAAAACAATGTAAAAGAAATGTTATTTAAAAACCCCATTGCACGATTTGAGTAGGGTAATTCCATACACCATCAGTCGTTCATATGACCACGAAATATGTTATACTACCGGTCGTCTATACCACCACGTCAACGTATGAACGACCGATGGTATAACAAAGTACCTTGTCGGCCAACAGAACGAGCTGCTGGCTCCAGTTTGTTCTGGGGTCGGTAACTTAAGTTCTTCATAAATTTGATTCATAGTTGTGTATGCGCTTTCTTTATGAGAAATGATTTTGAACGCATGCTTACTTATTCTGTAATGGAATTACTTCCCCATTTATTTAGTACTTTCAAATGTCTTTACGCTAACACTGTTTTTTCTGCCATGTCATGTATGTGATTCAAAATATGTTTGCCAGTTCCTTGTGGAACACGTAGTTGGATCTGCAGTTACGCATGGAAGTTTGACGGACATTATTTACTTTCTTGTTCAACTTAAAAAATAATTTTGGTTAGATACCCAGATTTTCTTCTTAAAATTATTCAGATGTTCTGTAATAGTATATTACATTCGTAGCATAGAAATACAAGGATTTCATATCAATATAAATATGCTATTTCCCAGTTCTCTACGAGGATTTATTTCCTCGAGAAATCCCTAAAGATTGGTTACCTTCTCCATAATAGTCGGAGATAAGTTATTAATGTACGGCCGGATACTGGTTTTAGAACTACTTTTCAAAGTTTATATTTCCATTGCAGGTGAAGCTATAAAAACACCGTCAGAGTTGCCTTTTATGATCTTGAGAAATCAACAGACGCTTAATTACAAAATGTCAAACATATAACAATCTTTGGTGTGTATTTCTGGCGTGTTCAACTGAATGATTCTACGTCTTCGTCAGTTTTATGTAGGACTGCATTGCCTGTTATCACACACGCTTCGCAATGTGCTATTAGAAACGTATCATTCAGTTCATAGCCGCGAGACTTATTTCCAGCCTTGAATTGTCAAGACCAGTAGCCGTACAGACAATGATTGTAAAGGTATGATGTAGGTTCCATAGACAATTGACAAAACTTGGCCCTTTCAGAAAAAATGGCGGTCAAAATATTTAAGTTTTCGTGTATTCTTTCGCACTATTGTGTACAGTCTCTCGGAAGGACTCTTGACAAACATAAAAACAGATGAAACTATTCTTTAAATGTAGGACATACGATCGTAATAGCCTAATAGGCTATACAGTTTATTGAATCGTCCCATTAAAAATATGGGATTTATAAGCCTCGGGAGGTTTAAAAAAGCGATGAAGAAAGTCGTCCTTCGGAATCGTTTGGTAATTAAATTACTAATTAATACATAATTAATTAATAAACGATATATACTGCATTCTAAGTATAGGTTAGAGGCTATGAAGAGAAATCTTCGCAATTAAGAACCTGAAGCGAGCGTAGCGAGCGGAAGGTTCTTAATTGCGAAGATTTCTCTTCATAGCCTCTAACCGGCTTAGTGTTTGCCCCAGATAATAAACTGATCCTGGTCTGCCCTGTTTTCCAACATCTTTCAGATAATCTCTTTTGAGAAATATTTTGTGTTTAAAAAAAATAAAAATAAAGAAAAAAATAATGATAAATAAGAAAAATCACAAACTGACCACCCTCCAATGTACTTTGATTATAGTAATGATGCAACGTCAAAACATGATGCAATATCATGACAGTCCCAAAATAGCTTGTAGAGGAGGGGCTTAATTAGAATACTGCTTTTAAAGTTTTTGCCCTGCTGTCATTTAGCTTGGAGAGGAGGAGCATAATAAGAATACTGCTTCTAGAGTGAGTGTCCTGCTGTCATTTATGATTTGTGTTCAGATGACTTTGCACATTCCCATTCATTCAGTTTTTGGAGCTCAAACATGGCTGGTCACTTTGAATTTTCTTTGTTGAATGAGGATTATTTTCATCTCTTTACACAAATCATAGTTATTTGATTTGTGTTACGAGATGCATCTTATTACAGAGGAACATATAAGAGGAGTATTTTGTGATAATTTGGGATTATTTTTATTTCTCCATGAAAAACGTATGTTATTGATATTCAGTAGAACTGCCTTTTCGAGGCCTTTTCGAGGCAGTTCTAACAAATATCTACAACATGCTTTAAAACAATGCTGTGGGTACCCATAGAACTGCCTTGCGAGGCGATTCTATTAAGTATCCACATGTTTTTACAATATTATGTGTTTATTGTAAAAATAATGTTATGGATTGCCATAGAACCGCCTCGTCGAGGTGGTTCTAAGGAGTAACCATAAAATACATTTTATGGAGGATACTGCCAAATACTCCCCTTCATCTGTTCCTCTGTAATGAGAAAAAACGCTCATTCGAGAAATCTACATCGACTTTAAATCAATTTGACCTGTCATGTTGAAGCTATTTTTAGACGTGACAAGCCACAGAAGACTGTACATTTCTGATCACTTGAATTTTCAAGTCTTCAGTAGATTTATTGGTGAAGACTCTCTTCATGGATAAGTGATGAGTCTACACCAATAAATCTATTGGAAATTTGAAAATTTGGGTGATCTGATTGGTTTATTATCTGGGGCAAACACTAAGCGAAGAAATACAAGGATTTTTTATCAACAAAAAATTCCATGTTCCCTACGAGGATTTATTTTTTTTTCTGGGAACTAAATCTCTGCAGGTTTTTTACCTTTCCTGGGCTCTATTTTCCACTGCAGTTGTATCTTTAAAACACCGTCGGAGTTGCCTTTTATAATCTTTAGAAAACAACAGACGCGAAATTAAAAAATGCCAAACCAATAACAAACTTTGGTCTGTATTTCTGGCCTGTGGACATGAATGATTTTACGAATTTGTCCATTTTATGTGGGATTGCATTATCTTTTCTCACGCACTCTCCGCGTTGTGACATACGAAACGTTTCATCAGCTAATAGAAGACTTTGTTTGAAGCTTGCAGTTTCTATAGGCCACTAAATTCTTCTCTTTATAACAAACCAATGCCCTTTCATAACACAAAATGTCGGTCAAACAGTTCAATTTTCTTGTATTCTTTCGCTCTGTTGTTATCTACAGTTTCTCGGAAGGCCCACTGAAAACATAGAAAAGGATGGAAATCTTTAAATGTAAGACATGGGAATGTAATATATGTAATATACAGTTTATTGAATCGTCCTATTTAAGATAATGGGATTTATAAACCTCGGGAGGTTTAAAGATCCGACAAAGAAACTCGTCCTTCGGACTCGTTCCTTTATCGGATTTTTAAATTTCCCGAGGTTTATAAACTCCCATATCTTAAATGGAACCATTAATAAACTCTGTGTTTTTCGTTGTTTTGTTTTTTTCTTTTGTTTTAGGGAAAATCTATCACGTGTATTGGATTGTGGGCTAATTTCACCATTTTTCTTTTGTCCAAATTACTTGGTTTATTGCTTGGCGTTATTTTCCGGACTTTTTATCTGTCAGACTGCGCAAGTGGATCTGGATGTTCTCAAAAGCTGTTTAAGACACCTTATTTAAGGAATTTAACTTTCAAAGCTCAAAAAGCATACCGCAGAATCGATAGGGCGATAAAAGATGGGTTCCTGTCCTATAGTAAGTTAATGAATAAAAAATCCTATTAAGTTCTTGAGTACTGTAACTCTATATTAGGTCACGTTTGATTCGATCATAAAAGAACGTACTGATTCATAATTTAATAATTGGCGAAAAAATGAAGCTCCCGCTATCCGCATACAGTATGGTCTTCAGAGGAAACATTTTCTTGACAGTAATTTTAAGAGGCCCACCGTATCTTGGGTACAGAATAGGAAAGACGGAGCCCGTCTCCTTCGTTCCACTGCATTTAACACTCCCTGATTTTAAAACAGATTAACAATTTACTGCTTGGTTGTCAGATTTTTTTCAGTCTCTGGTTGGCTTACTGGGGAAACAAACCTGCGACCGTTTATGCCATAGCTTAGTGGCCTACTGGGCCTCCGTTCTTTCGGATTAGGCTTTAAACCGAGTTCCCGTCTCCGTATGACCTAGTTGTTGGTGGGACGTTAAATCCGAGTTCACTCACTCATTCACTTACTATGTTTTATATTTGATTTATTTTTGTCCATTTCTCATAACGATGTTCCCCTGGAGGCTCGGCGGGACAAATCTACAAGCTGCACCTCCTAGCACAGAGTCTGTTCATGTCCATTCTTCCCCAAACCCATGATGAACTCCGCTCTTCCCAATACTAGTACATATGGAATGTCTCATCTAATGAAACTGTTCGCGCAAACAGAAATATGGTAATAACTCTTTCGCGATTTTGTAAATCGGAAAATTTCACGTGTGCTTATTTGTTTAAAAAATAGGAATATGCGCAAAGGTTTTGAATACGCCCCTCTCATTAGCATTCATAGATTTGATAAATGCTATTGACTTTTTAGCGGAAGTGTTTATTTGTGATACTGCGCATTCTCAAAGTAGCGAAGTTTCACGAAACATAAAAAACAACAGCAAAAAACAACAACAACATTTGCTCATATCTTTAGATTTACAGTGCCTGACAGGAACATTGACAGGAAAATTGAAACGTTTTTTTTTCTTTCTTTTAATTACAAAAACAAAGGACAATAAGATCAAAGACTAATGACCTATACCAGCATACTGCCAAACAAACACTGAGAGATATTTGTAAGTCATCGCCAAAAAGCAAATTAATGTAATGAACATCAGAATACTTGGCAAATTATGATACTATTTTGATATCCTAATCGATAAATATGTAAGAAGATTTTTTCTGAATTTGGAATCTTCGCAGTGCTTTCAAAAGAATTCCCCAGTTGAATGAACAATGTAGGATGAAGCACGACAATGACGAGAATCGCACCTAGAGCAAAACATCAAGAATTCAAATTTTTACATTTCGACGTTGATTTTATCAACTGATGAAGCTAGTGGCAGGAGCTAAAATTCCACGAAGCGCTTCCTGAAGAATTTTAGCGACGACCATAAGTTTATCATTATGTTGCCGTCGAAAAGTAAATTCTCCTTTCTTATATCTATACAATTTTATAGGCCATATTGTTCTAACTAAAACTGGTAAATCGAAAAATCCCCATAAAAAAATCACAAGTACCGTAAAATATTGACTGCCGCGTTTTGTCTATACGTCGAATAGCCGATACCATAACGTTATGGCATCCATTCAAATCTTATAGTTATCTCAAAGAATTTTTGTCTTCATGACTGGCAAGCGGATGACTATCTTACATTGTCAAACGAAGGTTCAGAAAGGTTCAGTATTGAATAATTAGGCTTTTCGATGTGATTTATTAGTTGATTCTAATTTTTGGGGTTGTAAAACATCCATCTTCGAATAACTGAATCAGTGCTATTTTCTTCATAACCATGATTTCGCTTGCCCTTGTCTGAAATTACTCCAGGCCTTTTCTACATTGTTTCACTCTTTTTTGTACAGTCTCCAAACGATTTTTGTAACTTTAGTTTGTGTTGAACTTAGATATTTCTAGGGCTCAAATGCTATCAAAATGCATAGACAATGTAAACTGTATGTGCACAACTGCTCATTGTGTTTTGTACCATTCTTTTCAAAATTTGGCGTGTGTTTTACTATGAACAGCTCCAAGATGTGCGCACATCTTCCGATATACATGTACCTTTTTTGAGACTATGCATGTGTTTTTGTCATTGTATATACTTGTGCGCACATCTTTGAGCTGTGCAAGTGTTTGTGTCGTGGCTTGAGAATTTTGGCATGTGGTTTGCATATACAGCCAAATTTGTTTAAGCAAGCAATACTAGTAGTTCGATGAGATCGGCACTTAAGATTTTCTTGTGAAAGAGGCTGAAATGGATCGTATCATGATTACTGCGGCATGGCTGTTCGAATGTAAAGGGTGGTCTAGCGTCAGCCTTCGTATTTGCGAATTACAAAGTGTTTGACTTTAAGCGCACCGCTAAACTGGTGTATTACCAGCTGAGTCTTCGTTTAGATGATTCATTTTGTGCCGTATAAATGATGAGGTTTTCCATAAAAAAGGTCGAAATGAACTTATTTGTCCTCGAACACAGCAGAACTGATTACATCTCCTAAAGGAAACAAATAACGTGTCGTAATTGTCCTAAGTATTGAGGTAACTTAAATAATACTTGAAGTGTCCCAATATTGATAAAAATAAATGGACTTAACTATCCGCCGATGTTTCAAAATATGAAGCTGAAATATCAAACAAGAAATACCCTGATATTTTTTTTTCTAACAGCGCTCTGGTCTTGGTCCTATTTTTTTTTCCAGTCGTCTATGTTCCAACAGTTATGGTCATTGGGTAAAATATCAGACCTATGACGTATGCCATTGTATCAATGCTTTCAGTGTATGACTAAAATTACTTCTTCATTGAAATCCAAGCACTTTATCATAAATGTCACTCTCACATTTTCACTAATCAATCATAAAGTGACATACAACTTATGTTTCTTGAGAATTATGACATTTTCGCAGTAGGATTACTGCCAGAAAGAAATGCTGTTTGTTTTAGTTGTGATTTTCACAGACAACAAATCTTCACCTTCAGATGAAAAGGAAGGTAGCTATGGGCTAGAGAGAAAGGGAGAGAGAAACAGGACGGACAATCATAACATCAAGTGAGGTCCCCATGTACAGTTTTGTATCTCAATAATGTAGAAGTGGTCAAAGTATCAAAGTCATTAGTCCTCCAAATACGTAAACCATAGAAAGATTGACTATTCCGAAATATTGAGATACACAGACATAGACCCGAAACTAGAGGTGGGATCTGGGGCCGTATTTATAAAATGACTTAAGTGGTTGCTTTGCTGTTGCTAAGGCTAAATATCAATACAGGAGATTCCCTATAACTATGAAATTTGGTCTGGAGGAACAGTCTTTGTAAGACTGTTCCTCCAGAGCAAATTTCATAGTTGTAGGGAACCTCCTTAACAGAAATTTAGCCCTAGCAACAGCATAGCAACCACTTAAGTCGTTTTATAAATACGGCCCCAGGTGTTCGCGAGCAGTAAGCGTTACCTGCCTATTATAATACTTCCCCTATGTCGCCATGTCTAGGTATCAGAAGATGAAAGTCGTACCATATGTCGGCCGTGCCCTCAAAGCATCGCAAAGTATAAAATCTGACTGAGAACTTTTCTTTGTAAATAGAAACAGTTACTGTAAAATGAATAGACTTTCGGATAATATATGAGCCGCGACACGAGAAAACCAACAAAGTGGTTGTGCGCCCAGCGCAGACTCAGATCAGCCTGGGCATCCGCCCAGTCTGATCAGAGTCTTTGCTGTCCGCATGAAGGTAGGTTAGACCCTTAGCTACCCTTTCAGCGCTTAGGAAAGACTCTGCTCAGACTGGGCAGATGCCCAGGCTGATCTGAGTCTGCGCTGGACGCACAACCACTTTGTTGGTTTTCTCGTGTCGCGACTCATATCATCTTGATGTCCCTCATGCGTTAAGCTGTCTCCCTGTCTTTCCCCCTGAGGCATTTCTATAAGGTTTTGGGCATAGTAGAAATTTCGGCGAATCGGCAATTCAGTTACCAGAAAGCTTACATTCTGTCGTTGCAAATGATCATTAATCATGTTAATACGGCTCGACGCTTCTCGCCTTGTTAAACGAAGAGGGAACGACGGAATACGATGTGAGCCGGTGTAAAATGAAATTGACAACGGAAAAACACACACCAATGTTTAACAGTGTTTGGGGTATTAACTGTGTGCCCGTATTTTCCATCCTTAATTTACTAGTGGAACTTTTGAAAAGGATGAGAAGGTAACGGTCACGAACCGACACAATCGCTTAACATATCCTGTCCTAAACTTAATTTATTACAAGAAAAGACGTCCAAGGTAGACAGTTTACATGAATGTAGCGAACTAAAATTTCCTTACATCTAGCCAATTAGCTATTAGGAAGCGATTTCAATAATAAAGGTGCATGTGCTTATATCAAATTTAGTGCGAAGAAACGCATGTCTCTGTTTTCTAATACAAGTTTCGCTAAACCCCGACAGTTTGAATGAAATAGGCAGATCTTGTTAGTAACGTAAATGATACCTCCCTCCCCAACCCGCCCTCGAGCAAACATTACCGATACGGTCCTAGAGACAACTTAGCTGATGTCCTCAAGTAAGAACCGCCTACGTATTAACTCACCACCGAGCCAGCTCAGCCTCTATGGCCCTAGGAAGGAAACCGCCTAGGGCATACACGAATATAAAAAAAATAATATGAACCACGACACGACAAAACCAACACTGTGGTTGTGCGCCCAGCGCAGACTCAGATCAGCCTGGGCATCCGCCCAGTCTGATCGGAGTCTTCGTTGTCCGCATGGACGTACAATGTAGCTTAGACCCTTAGCTACCCTAAACGCTTAGCAAAGACTCTGGTTAGACTGGGCGGAAACCCAGGCTGATCTGAGTCTGCGCTGGGCGCACAACCACTTTGTTGGTTTTCTCGTGTCGCGGCTCATATAGCAACGGACAGGACGGCCACAGAAGAGCCTACTTATCCTCCTAATTGCGGGATATTAAGTTTTTGCCTTGACCAATGAAATCATAAAAATGCGTGTTGATTTCTAGAGTATGGTAGATCGATCTTATTTCGATCCAATAGCGTACACAATATCCGTTTGGACACAGGGAAACCAACAATTTTCTTCGTATGGCAATCAATTCCTTTTTTCTGAATAAGAAAAAATGCACGATGAGTATATGGATTCATACTTGTGACCCTTTGCTATTTAACAATGATCAGGTTAAATTCAGGAAAAGGACTACCCTCATCTGAAGCTCGAAAATTGTATTTATAATTAGAATAAGCAGTGTCATGGCTTGCGCTTCAAATTAGAACATACACCGCACATGGTAACGCTACATGAGGATTCTACATTCACGATTATATTTGCTGTTTCTATTGTATTGACGAATGTCAACGATAGAATAATAAACGGCAGTAACAGCATAAGCCAGGGATCTTACAGAAGTGTTTCATCTAAAATTTCCTTGTTTTTAAATATCAGTTTTATGCTGAGCCTAGAAATCCCATTTTCGTTCTATGATTTTCATGACATTTTAGTTATTTACTTATTTATTTTGCATTGGTCCTATTTTTATTTAAGTAATTTCAGCAAATCAAAAACACAGGGCACAAATTGAGCAGGTTTCCTATATGTTATATATACTTTACTATAAATTTAAACAATAATAGAACGAGTCATTTTGAGAATAACTATCGCTTTAACACTGGTCGAATAATGTTATCTGCACATACAGAACTATTTGAGCTGCGACACGAGAAAACCAACAAAGTGGTTATGCGCCCAGCGGAGACTCAGATCAGCCTGGGCATCCACCCAGTCTGATCAGAGTCTTCGCTGTCCGCGTGAATGTAGCTTAGACCCTTAGCTACCCTTTAAGCACAAAGCGAAGACTCTGATCAGGCTGGGCAGATGCCCAGGCTGATCTGAGTCTGCGCTGGGTGCATAACCCCTTTGTTGGTTTTCTCGTGTCGCGGCTCATTTTCTTGGTACAGGGTCACTTAGGATTAAGTTTAGAAGCTAAATTGCAGAGCACTGGAAAACAGTTTGTCTAAGTGTCAGCACGGAATTTGATGGAAAAAAGTAAACTGCGGCTTCAGCGCACAGAGAAGAATTTGACTAGTTTCTGAGCATTGCCTATAATTGTTTACTTTAGCGACTGGTCATTCTCTTTGTTGTTAGAGGTCCTATATAGTAGTTCAATTTCAGAAATAAGCACAATTAAGACCCTCATTTAATTAAACAGATGGCCTTCCAGAGCGTCTGATTGGTGTTGTTTTGTTGAAAAATATACTATACACACTGGTCTGGCATTCAACACAGGTAACGAAGACAACGTACATGAACCATGCTTGTTCCGCTGATCTGGATAAGTTTGTTTCAGAAGTATAGTCTCACGGACCATCCGATCCCCTGCTCTTGAAATAGGAATCAAAAGTTTTACTGAATTCATATGCATATTCAAGAAATGCTTGAAAACAATTTTTTGACTACAACGTCTATGCAACGAATCGATAAAGAAACTTATTCAAGCACTGCATATATACTAGACGGAATTTCTTCAAAAATCTGGTCTAAATAAGAGGTATTACAAACTGCCGGGTCCGTAAGAATGATAGTTTGAAATTAGTCTAAGAGATATGCGAAAAAATCCAGTTTTATATTACGTTGCCTTCGTTGCCTGTGATGAATGCCAGACCAGTGTGCTATATGTATTTAATTTCTCCAAAAGTAAATGAAAAAATGTTGTTCGCATTATTCAGAAGCGTCAAGTCAAAACCGGTCAAATGGTGACCACATCATTGGTTGGTTGGTCGTCTTGGGTTTAACAGCTCTTTGAGACAGTATTTCAGTCTCTGTCGAGTCGTCCTCCAGAAAGAAAAAAGAGAGGAATTTATATGATAGATTAGAGTAACGAAAGCTAAACAACCCCATTCTGGACCTGCTGCAAACACTTACAATTATCCAAAATTAGTAGGATGCCCCGGCACCGAAAGTTACGCAGCACCACCCCGTAGCCACCTCATAAAAGCAAAAGAACCGCTACAATCTACTTACATGTCTATGAAAATCTCACATTCGCCGGAACTCTGAGCCGATGGTGTGCGTGTATGTCAAGTTGCAGGTTTTTCTATGCGACAACAGTGCGATCAAGTGCATATGACTTACAGTTTTAATGGGTACACGGATAAAGACAGTCAATTAAAAATGATCTTCTTTGAATGGCTACTAGTTTATGTGAACTTAGAACTGGCTGATATGTTCGGTCAATATGCACGTACCATAATTTCGTAAATATTGGGATAGCTTTACTTATACATGGAACTGTAAGTACACTTATCATACAAGTCCCCTTAGTGATGATAGAGCTGGCCCAAATTATAAATACAATTTGTTTAATTTGAAGAAAAAAAGGAGGTAAATGGTTAAATTCTTCTAGTCTATTAAGGATTTTAGGACAATAAATGCGACTTTAAGGTTACAGGGATGCGGCTCCGTCATTTTTATTTTTGCTTCCCTTCTAAATAGGAACACCTATTAAAAAAGATTTGCTCTTACGTAGGAGTAAAATTTTATCCTTTACAAATGTAAGAGTAGACCCATTTTAGAAGGGTTTCACCTACATGTACCAGAGCATCAAACAGGCAGATACAAACTTTATGGCATTCCTCATTTGTATAAATGGTGCGAAAACACTGAGGTGTACCCTCGGTCACGAGGGAGCGGTAGCAATACATGCTACAGCTTCACCCTTATGAGATGACCCAATTTTTCCTTATTTGAAATGACATATGCCTAGTGTTTTATATTTATGCAGACAGAATGCGATTTCTGGCATAAAACAGCACTTTGGGAGACCTCTGTAAGTTCCTAATTCTTTGTTACGGCGAGGTCCATATAGGAGAAAACGCGATGACGTCATCGATAAGGATTTCCAAGGTATTCCCCACACTGGTTGGCAAAAAGTCGATATATTGAACGTTTATTGGGTGATGTTAAACTATGTAATTAATCATGCCGTGTAATTTGCGCATTCTGATGCATGTTTTTTTTTTAATATATATATAAATGATAACGCTGAGAAATGTAGGTAATTGTTCTATTCTCTCTCCTAATTCATTTAAATTGGTTCCACATGAAGTGCTTTTAGATGTACGTTTTAGCATGGATGCTCTAAAAAATGTGTCTGTATCTGGTGTACATTTTGAAACCGGTTGTTTATTGTTTATAAATGAATGTATCCGGCATTCAGCGGGTCTTTTGATAAGGAATGTCTTTAATTATCATATTTGAAAGAATGCCGCGGGTGTCCTACAGTGACAATGTCATATTGACTTGTATAATATAACCAACTGTTTTTGGCGGTGTG
This sequence comes from Ctena decussata, assembly GCA_963989385.1. Lineage (NCBI taxonomy): Eukaryota > Metazoa > Mollusca > Bivalvia > Lucinida > Lucinidae > Ctena > Ctena decussata. Next base: position 21,949,027 of record OZ022498.1, read on the forward strand.
GTAATTACTGCATTTCAAAACAGAGAAGATTCTCATCCTTTACCGTTTTATCAAACCATTGGAGAGAAAGACACAGAGAGAGAGAGAGAGAGAGAGAGAGAGAGAGAGAGAGAGAGAGAGAGAGAGTGAATTTGTTTTTCGGATGTCATGAGCTCGGACTAAATAATGTGGTAATTACTGATAGTAATTTCAAAACAGAAGTTTCTCTGCTTATACATGTATATTATCCTTTACCGTTTTTATAACATTCTCTTTTGAATCGCAGTCATGACTATTAATTCATTTACTTATCTATTTTTTACATTTTCTTATCCCTAAATCAGATCAATATGTTTTATTAATTTGCATTAGTTCTCGTTGGATACAAGTTTCTATATTTCATTGTCTTTCATTTTCTATTACCCGAGGTATATTTACTAATCAACTTGATTGTCGAAAGGGTTTAAAGGTTAAAATACTGATCTTTAGTACCTCCGATTTATGTATTTTTATTTCATTTATTTATTTTTCTTTTCAGTCAAAGAAAAAGTCCTGTTCCGAAGGAGTCAATTAATGTCGAGAAATAATAATCTTTAAATAATATTGAAAAACTATCTTTTTTCGCGCGACAAGCGATTAAGACAATATTTGCGCTGGTTTTATCGGTTTCTATTTATTCGTAGCCTGTTTTTGGTGTCAGAGTTTCTGTGATGTTTTACCTTATGTATGTTCTTATTATTTTTGGTTCGGTTTGGGTTGCTGAGTGGCCACCTTTTGGGAACAAGCTGCTCACTCGAATGGCCATATGTTCTCTGTATCTTGATTATTTGTAATCTTAGTTGTTTCCAACTATGGTTTGAGGGCTGGATTTGGATTTTGATTGTTTCAGTTCCTGGTCTTTGCATACTTTTTACTTCTAAACTATATTTTACTCATTTCAGAGCAAAATCCTATAGAAGACCACTGTCTGTCGCTATCTTTTTGCTAACCAATCTACCCACGTGATTATCCGATGACGTCACTCCGGGGATATCCGTTATCTCCTATACGCTGTCAACTACTATCAAATATGACCAGCCCTGTGGTAGAATCGGTAGAATTCGTAGATAAATGTACTCAAAATTGTTATTCGAGGAGTAAATCATCGATGTGATGTCATGAATTTTGTTGAACGGCGACGCGCCGGCATTACGTAAAAAATCAGTACGCAGATGTGTAGTTTCTATAAAAAATTTGTCAAGGTAAAAACTTTTGGACGCATATGTGCATATTTGCAAACATGTTTTAGACAGCTACACTCCAAGTTGATTTTTGTGATCGAAATTAACACATTTGAGGCGTGACACGACAAAACCAACAAAGAGGCTGTGCGCAGACTCAGATCAGCCTGGGCATCCGCCCAGTCTGATCAGAGTCTTCGCTGTCCGCATGGAGGTAGCTTAGACCCTTAGCTACCCTTTAAACGCTTAGCAAAGTTTGATCAGACCGGGAGGATGCCCAGGCTGATCTGAGTCTGCGCTGGGCGCACAACCACTTTGTTGGTTTTGTCGTGTCGCGGCTCATTAGTGCTTAGTCTCCCATAATTTGGACTAAGATCAGACGCCACAAACACTTTTTCATAAAGGTATATCGCCTCAAAATAGATAAAAATGATAAGAATAAACTAAACCAGACACCCCTTAATTTACAATTGACAAAATGGAATCGTCTTATTTATAAGGACGGCAGAGTCCACCAGTCATTAGTGGGTTTAACATAATGCATTACCGTTGATGAACTTTGTCTGGCCTTGCAACTACAAGTCTTACTATTTTGCTGACGGCAAACATATGTACTAACATATGTATCAGTATCTATGACATGGCTGTGAAGAAATCAGACAGACATCTAATAATGTTGAAAAGATATTTACAGTTATATCTGCTTGTATCATTTTACATGAGCTGGAATGAAAAGACGTATATCACATACCGCGTTTCCCCGAATGAGGATATCCACCACATCAAGGGCACCATTTAACTCTTGGTACCATTAGAGGATCTTACCTTCGTGGTCATTTTATATGTAATTTATGAAACTCGCTTTTTCTGGTCATCATATGACCCTTTAAAATCGGATTTACGCCTTCAAACTGAACATTATTTCAATAAGTAAACGCATTGTTGACATGGACCTTGTCAATGACGTTACGCGTACGCGACAAAGTGCTATTGCACGTGTGGTTATACGATTTCTATGACACGACGTTATCCACTGAATAGCAGCGACGTTGGGTAGTACGTTATGATTAATAACAAAACACATATTAAAATAATAATAATAATAATAATAATAATAATAATAATAATAAAAGTAATAAAAATAATACATACGACCCAGTGCATATTGTACGGATTATCATACTATCTTCCATCTTCGACTTTGTAGGTTGGTTAACTACTTTTGTGCCGTGTGAATGCCCAATTATTTCTCTCTGATTGAAACATATGGTGTGCATCAACAACTATCAGTATTCAGATCAGCATCTGATTTCCTGTCTTTGAGCAACATTTCGATGAATATATACGAACCATTATTCGCTGAACATATTTTGTGAAAGTGGCGATAACCGCCGTGTTGTACAATTTTGTTTTTGGTCCAGAAACTGTTGCTTCGTTAGTTTATGCTTTACTGTTGTGACTAAATGATAAGCTACGGAGTGTTTCATAATATCTGATACTATTTTACAAAGTAATATCTCTTTTATAAAGGCATACATTGAAGCATGCGATTTATCATTTTAAAGCAGTTATATTTAAGTTTTTGATGGTAGGTGTTCCTTACAGTATTCTCATTTCTTATTAATTTACAAGATGTCAAAAGAGTTCTCACACTTTTAAACGATGTTAATTTAAGGAAATTTTAAGTCCAAACTTTGTCACCAATTTCTGACATTCAAACAATGGCTCGCATACCCGTTCATTTATATTCGGTTAGAGCTAATTCTTCCCTGTAAGAGTGACCTACCTCTACTAAGAAGGGAGGCAAAATAGTAGAGTAACTTTCTCTGAAAGAATACCAATGCACAGTAATACTGTTTATAAGGAGTATTTTGGCAGTGGCTGATTTACTTCAATTTAAGCTCTAAATAACACCCCATTAACGGGACCTCGGTTTAAAGTCTCATCACAAATACTGTAGGGGCGGAACTATCCATAGACCACAACGAAAAAAATCTAAAACTTGGAAGACGGAAAATAATAAGCGTAATTGTGAATATGAAATAATCGTCGAATTGCTCTGCTTGCGGCTTGACCAATTTCCGCCAAAGCCCTCAAGGGTAATTTCTACATGTACAGTTTGCACTGACCTTATGATAGGATTTGTAATGACATGGCCCATATATTTTGTTATGAGCTTTATCAAGATTCACAGTTGGCATGACAGTTTCTCATTATTACGCAGATTTTGTTTGGATCGATAGGTATTTTATATCAGCGTAATCATACATACGAAAGACATTAAAACCTTCTTATTGGATTGGAAGTGGTTATGAATTAACGGCAACTTCTCAGGCAATGTAAATTGTATTCCATTTGCAGTAATAGCATACATTCTACTGAATAGGCTATGGAGACGAGAGCTGTAAAAGAGCTTCCCTATATAATGAGTTTTATTTAAGGGTGTACGAGTCGACACCAAGGAGTGATAGTTTTGACTGCTGTCCCAATAACGCATTAAATAATTGTTTTATTATCAAGTAAGTGTTAAACATGTAAATTATATACTGACCTCCATCATATGGTAAGATTTAAAGACTGTTGATTAATATTTACTGACCTCCATCTTCAGGTAAATTTTCAGAGATTGCTAATTAAATATTAACTGACCTTTATCTTAAGGTAAATTTTCAAAGATTGTTCATTAAGAATTTACTGACCTTCATCTTAAGGTAATTTTCAAAGATTGATGATTAAGTAAGATAAGATAAGATAATTTTATTAACGTCTCACCAGTTTTACATATACATAGACACAGTTAAAAATCGATAAAGATGTCAATATTGAGCTATGAGAGACGATTGCTCTAAAATGTGCCAGTTCTTGTCTGTCCTGCACAAGCACTGCATCCCCTAAATAACCAACACTGAGCGAAGGAAAACAGTTATCCTACCAGTATGTCCATTCTTCCAGACTCAGCCTGAAGTATCAAATGCAGTACTGGGACAAAACAGCAATTAGAGTGTGATAAAAATGCGGCATACTATATCTATGAACCATGATGACTCTAAACGTACCATAAGTGTCCCGCATGCGCTGCCTTCCTCTGATACTCCATGCTGAGTCAGGAGAACAGGGAACATATAGTGGAACCAATGTTCTAACAGCATGTTCCCGGATCCGGACACGGCAGGGAGCATCAAATGCGGCACAGGGACCAGAGCATCTGATAATATAAAATTGCAACTTTAATCTGCAATAAGAGATTATCATGTCCGTTAAAATGTATCCTTTCCCAGTGCTAAATCCCCTTAATACCCCACGCTGCATCCATGATAATGGGGAACATGAGGCGGAGCCAATGTCCAAACGACATGACCCAAATCTGGACTCAGCATTAGGTATCAAATACATCACTGGGACAAAAGAGCAGTTAATATTAGAGATTACGGACAGCTCTTGACATTAAGTGGACACAATATAAACCATGGTATATAACATTACATAAGTACATCACCTGTACAACAGACTACGTCTTCTGTTTAAAATTAAATAACAGGTTTCGACACTTATTTTGACTATGGAAGGACTAGTAATAAAAAAGGTACTTTTTTAATATCATTAAAGCTCTTAACATAATTTAGTGTAAGCTCAGCGTTATTGAACATCTCGTTGCACAAGTCAGTGTACAGCGGACAATGTAATAAAACATGGATTTCATCCTCGACAGCATTTCTACAGCTAAAGCATTTTCTTTCACTAACTTCTAAGCCATTATAGCGGCCAGTGGGCGGTTCCACTTCTAAATTTAGCTAACGTCCCTCCATGAGGCCTATTCAATATCCTTGTACAACATTTTTCAACTATAAAATCCTGTTTAAAAGTTCTGTATAATTGAGGTTTATTCCCTCCAGCTCCCGAACGTGAACTATTGCGATTTACATCAACTGCCCATCGATTAATATACAGTGTATCCTTGCCTAATGAGAGGTAAAACATTATTTAAAACATTGGTCTTATTAAAGGTTTGATTTATGTTATTATAAATGTGAAAACTGGACTCTGTCAGTTTCTGACCTACCCTAAATTTCCAGTTCTTACATCTGGTACCTACTTTTGAATTTGACAAGCAGAATATTTTCCTGCTCAGCTTTGTTGCGTCCATATTAATACAACGACACCAGAGTAATAACACAGACGTCCAACATTTTGTGATCAAGGGCGTCCATCCTATATCTCCATTAACTGCTGCGTTAGGTGTATACCTTCCTACATTTAGAAAATATCTCGCAGCTCTATGTTGTACAGCATTAATGCGGCTATAGGACTGGGTGCCCAAGATCGCAGCACCATACGATATAACCGGGCAAACAACTGACTCGTAAAGCTTTGTAAAAGGATCATACTGAATACCACTAAATGCTTTTGATTTAGCTATTAAAAGTATTTACTGACCTCCGTCTTAAAGTAGATTTTCAAAAAAAAAAGTAAAAGTAAAACTATGCAAAGACCAGGAACTGAAACAATCAAAATCCAAATCCAGCCCTCAAACCATAGTTGGAAACAACTAAGATTACAAATAATCAAGATACAGAGAACATATGGCCAACCGAGTGAGCAGCTTGTTCCCAAAAGGTGGCCACTCAGCAACCCAAACCGAACCAAAAATAATAATAACATACATAAGGTAAAACATCACAGAAACTCTGACACCAAAAACAGACAACAAAGAACCACAACAGAACTACCGCCTTGGAACGGTCAGTAATGAATTACTGGGGGGCTTAAATCGATTTTACAGGCCCAACCTCACCCTCAGTTTCTGAAGTGGTACAAAACATTTAGTTGGTTGTTTGGTTCGCATGATAACCCTCTAACTCGTCAATGAATCATCACGGTAAACACATAAATCAAATTTCAACACCATGAAGAAGCAAAGACGAGGACTCAACAGATACAACGGGACAGGTGGAGATCCCTGTCCTGCCAAACGACCCCACTGGAAATCTGAAGCAAAAGAAGGTCACCAGTTGAGCCCCGGTGGACCAAGCTGATTAAGTATTTACTCTGGAGGACGGATGTTCTTGTGTTCACGTCCTGTGCTAATTTAGTTATTACTTTGTTCATGACGCCGAGAGGCGCGCAGTTCCGTTGCATCTGGTTGCTTGCTAGTGGCGGGTTGCGACGCTGGATAAGGATATTAAGTGTGCTATTTCAGGGAACCGTACAGTCGTGCTCATTTCATATTATCTTAATTCTGTTATTTATTAATTTGTTTAAATATTTGTTTAAGTTATACAATAGCCATGTATTGACAAGCATATATAGCACTTGTGGTGTGGGATCACTGCTGGTTCTCTATAAATGTACCAAAGAAGTATTTTAGCAACATGCGTTTTAAGTATGTCTCGATGAAAATAACATTGTAATGCTACAGGAGCTGGTACATATTGTGTTGATTATTCATTTGCAATAGAAGGCTATTGTCAGTGCCCCATGTGAGTCATCCCTTCGTATCAAAATTATTACTTTAAACCCAAGTTCTATTCGATTTTCCCAGTATATGTATATAGATAGTATCCTCTATTTATTTCCAAAGAATATGCTTCAGTCAGTGCGGAAATCATGCATCCTGTCCGATATTTGGAAGATATGTTGTACGAATTTGGATTCTTAATCTTTTGTTATACACTTTTGTATAACCTTCCCCATCCCACCCTTCATCTGCCCCTCTGGTCAGTTCTGTACCCTCGGTTTGTGCTCTTGGGTAAGTATCTTCTTATCACTGAATATGAATTTCTTAAAGGTAAAATAGGTAATTTCCTTAATGGATAATAGTCTGAAAGATATTACTACTGTTTTAAATATTAATATTTTATATGTAATACTACAGTTAATTCTTCTGTCTGGTGATGTTAGTGAAAATCCTGGTCCAGACCTTGATCAGAGCAATCAAACCTATAACTTATCAATACTTCACTTAAATATCCGCAGTATTAGAAATAAATTAGAATTTGTTAAGGATAATTTGTCAGACTTTGATGTTCTTTGCTTTACAGAATCTCACTTAAGTGATAATATTTTAAAATATGATATTTGTTTAGAAGGATTTCAACCAATACCTTTTAGAAAAGATGTTTCGGCCCAATCTTCGGGCCTCTTAATATATGTTTCAGAAGGTTTACTTGCAGTTAGACTTTCCGAATTGGAAGCTAATTTGGAGGAATCAATATGGATCGAAATTAAACATAAAGGGGAGTCATATTTACTTTGTGATATATATAGACCTCCAAATACACCAATGAATTTCTGGCATCGTTTTAATATTGCTATCGAACGAGCATCAGAAATGTCCAAACACATCATTATTGTCGGAGATTTAAATGAAGATCAACTAAATCCTCGCATTCATAACTTGAAAGATATAATAATGTTAAATAATCTTGTTAATGTTATTAATGTACCCACTCGAGTAACAAATACTTCCCAAACTCTGTTAGATCCAATAATTCTTTCCGAAACTACTAAAGTTTTAGATTCTGGCATTCTTAGTGTACCAGCTGATATAAGTGACCATTCTGCAACATACGTGTTTTTACCAATTAGTTATAATCATTCCGCAGCTTTTAAACGGGTTGTTTGGCAATATAAAAAAGGGGATTTTTGTAAGTTTAATAGATTAATATCAGACACTGGCTGGGAATTTCTTAAAAATGATAGTTTAGACAATGCTTGTGATAATTTCACATCAAAGTTTATTAATCTTGCCAAAGAATGTATACCCTGTAAAGAAGTTACCATAAGACCAAATGACAAACCTTGGTACGACTCTGAGATCAGAACTTTTTCAAGAAAACGTGATAGGTTACGAAATAAGGCCGCAAAATCAGGTAGTAATCAAGATTGGCAAAATTATAAAAAACTTAGAAATAAGGTAAATAATCTTAAAACTCACGCAAAAGAACAGTTTTATAGTAACATTGAGTCAACTATTATTGAAGCAAAGAATACCAATCCGAGGCAATACTGGAAACTTGTCAAATACTTTATAAAATCAAATAAAGGTGCTGAAGTTATACCCCCTCTAAAAACTGTTTCTGAGTCTGGGGAAGAAGCTTACTCATTTACAGATCTTGAAAAAGCTAATACATTAAACGAGTATTTCGAATCTATCTCCAATGTTAATGAAGGTAATACTGAGCTCCCAAATTTTGTTCCAAAAACAGCTAATTCTTTAGAAAGTATACACATAGAAGAGTCGGAAATCAGAGACATCATTAGAGTTCTTCATGTAAATAAAGCATGTGGCCATGATCTGGTTAGTCATAAAATGCTTAAGATGACCTGTGACACCGTTGTTCAACCGTTACATATTTTAATGAATAGATCTCTTACTGAATGTACATTTCCAACCGTATGGAAAAAAGCTATTGTAATGCCTCTTTTTAAGAAGGGTTCATCCGAAACCCCTTCAAATTATAGACCGATTTCGTTGATTAGTACGGTTGGAAAATTAATGGAACGAGTTGTTTACAAGCACTTATATAACTTCTTTCATAGTAATAAACTTATCTACATGTTGCAGTCCGGGTTTTTACCAGGTCATTCAACAGTATTCCAACTTATTGATATCTATAATCAAATTTGCCAAAGTTTTGATTCCAAACAGTATACATGCATGGTGTTTTGTGACATATCAAAAGCCTTTGATAGAGTATGGCATAAAGGCCTTCTTTTTAAATTAGAACAAAATGGCATCAAAGGGGATGTTTTAAAATGGATCTCACACTATCTTTCCGGAAGAAGTCAAAAAGTGTTCGTAGGTTCATCAATGTCTGAGTCTAAGACACTATCTGCAGGGGTTCCACAAGGTTCTGTACTCGGACCTTTGTTATTTTTAATCTATGTTAATGATATTGTAGAACATTTAGTTAGTATAAGTCGTCTTTTTGCCGACGATACATCATTATCGTTTACATCACCTAATATACAGGACATTGAGGGTATCTTGAATCACGACTTGACAATTATCACGGCTTGGGCAAAACAGTGGTTGGTAGATTTTAACCCAAACAAGACGGAAGCTATCTTATTCTGTATAAATAATGCAAATAATCCAAACCTGTACTTTGATCAAGTTCCTGTTAATTTTGTAGATGAACATAAACATTTAGGACTCACTTTTAGTCGTGATGGAAAGTGGCATGCCCATATCAACAATATATTAACGTCTGCTTCAAAAATGTTAGGAGTTATGCGAAGTTTGAAGTTTAAGCTTAATCGTAAAACGCTGAATCAACTTTACTTTTCGTATTTGAGACCCTTGGTTGAGTATGCTTCTGTCGTATGGGATGGGTGCACAATGTATGAAAAGGAACAACTCGAACGATTTCAGTACGAAGCTGCTCGAATAGTCACCGGGTTAACCCGTTCTGTTTCATAAGATAATTTAATGACCGAAATAGGATGGCTTCCTTTGTCCGATCGTCGCCAGTTTCAGAAGTTGATAACTATGTATAAAATTGTTAATGGTACTGCACCGGAATATTTATGTAATATGTTGCCTCCTCTTGTTACCGAGAGAACTGTATATAACCTTCGAAACGCTGAAGATATAACTATTATGAACAGAAGAACTGAAATATTTGCTAAATCTTTTATTCCTTCAGGTTCACTTTTGTGGAATAACTTACCCCTTTCTATTCGATCTGAAACGTCAATTAACTCATTTAAATTAAAATTGAAACAGCATATTTATATTTCTCCGCAAATTCCGAAATACTTTATCCAAGGCAAGAGAACTGAATCTGTATTCCATTGTCGAATAAGGAACAGATGCAGTAATCTTAACAACGATCTGTATCAAAACCACCTTAAAGACTCACCAATATGCGACTGTGGGAATAGTATTGAAGATGCTGAACATTATTTTTTTAGATGTGAAAGGTATAGCAATGAACGACTAATCCTATTTCGAGCAACCAGAAAATTTCATCCTCTAGGAGTTCATTTCATATTATATGGCTCCGATGCACTTTCTGTAAAGGACAATTTTATCTTCTTCGGTCATGTGCACCAGTTCATCAAAGAGACAAAACGTTTTATTAATTAATGTGCTCTCAAATTAGTTTTGTCACTATCAGCTTAGTGATCTGGCTATCCTTCATAAACATTTTATATATTTAATGATCAGGCTGTAATCTTATATTCATTTATTTCTTTCAGGTGAATGAAGCTATACCAAACCTGAGTCTGTCCAACAATAGAAGAACCAGTTCGAGGGTACAGAAAGACCAGTTCCATTTCCATTCCCCAACCCATTCTCCCCCCCCCCCCTCCCCTCCTTACCTGCCTGATATATCATAATGGCTGCTGTTGATGTCAGACTGGATGCTGCTTACTGCATTAGTTGTTGCTACTTTCTTTGTACATGTTTTCTAAAATTGAAATTTTACCTTTTAGATGTTTAAAAATTTACCTTATGATGGAGGTCAGTAAATATTTAATCAGCAATCTGTGAAAACTTGCCTTAAGATGGGGGTCATTAAATACGTAATCAGCAATCTTTAAAAATGTACCTTAAGATGGAGGTTAGTAAATACTTAGTTTAGTTTAAACATATTTTATTGCCAAATAATCTATACAGCAACTGGGTTGGACCACAAGTTCTTACAACATTAATTACGGTCTTCCCCATACATTTGTATAATACAAAGTTACAGGCAATGACATGAAAACTTAGACATACTATAAGTAAGGTGTAAATTCTATAGAGCTCAAACATACAATAGGAAAGATAGAAAACAGCGTCATGAGACAGTTATCCTTAAGATGGAGGTCAGTAAATATAATGAACAGTTATATTATTAAAATATTTACTGACCTCCATCTTAAGGATAACTGTCTCATGACGCTGCAGCTGGAACTTGCTTTTGGTTGTCTTTGGCTGTTGCAGTTGTTCTTTAAGATCAAGTGTATTTGTTGTGCAACTACGCTTTACTGTTTCGTCGTCTGAGTTCTTTCTCGTTGTGTTGGGTAGGTTGTACTTTGTGAGAGTGACCTTTTCTTAAAGTTTTTGTATTTTGTCCGACAGGGAAATGAATACTTGCAATAACTGTGTTAAATTTCTGTCTTTACCGTAATGATAATTCCGGCCTTTCTGGCACAAGACACAAGGTAATTTATATCATCATCTTTCGTCGAGGACATAGCATTTGAGAATAGCGTAAGTAAATTACAGGCTTCAGATTTGCCGTAGATATAGTACATTAGATATTCAGTTCTGACATTTTCTTCGACTAGTTCCCATTATGTATTGTTGCCATCGATGCGACTGCAAGTGACGTGATCAGAGACTCGCCTGAAGAGATAAGGAATACTCTTTACGTCTTATGGAATCAAAGCTAATTTGTATTCTGTGATGTGTTCTTGTATTTGTCGCTAATCTTCCTCAATATGACAGAATTCTTATTCCCATGTTATCTATTATATCGTACCGGAACTGCCGAGTGAGAAAGAAAACATATTTTCGGGACTATGCGAAGTGCTCATTTCCAATCATGCTTTGCGTTTTCACAGTGTGTTAGGGCATGCGCAGACCATTTAGTTCAGTCATTGGCAGAGTACACTGCGAATGCTGTTTCCTGAGTGCGCATGTCAGCAACTGGGTTGGAGCATGCATAATTCGGAAATACGAGAAGACAGGTTTTCTTACAATACCTTTCATGTCTTAGAATAGTACACTGACATAGGAAGCGAAAAAACAGGTACGTTTAAGGTGAATGGGTACACTTCCAAGGGAAGTAACTCTTAGACTACATTTTTCCTGTTTTCCCTTCCTTCTCAAAAGAGATAACCATTAATTTTCTTTATGGAAAAATGCTCTTTTTAAGAGAAATTCATTACGTTTAAGAGTAGAGCGCGTTTTAGAAGAGCTTTGTCTTCCAGGAAAACAAACAGGAAGTTACGAAAGACATTCCCTTTTGACAAAATGGCGGAAACACATGAATACATACCCATATACCTGAAACATTCAGAGAACATGAAACTCAATATGATTAGAACTTCAAGGATTCGAATGCCGGATATAGATCGCATTATCAAATTCAATAGTGAGTCTCAGAGTGAAATGCACATAATTGAGCCGCGACACAAGAAAACCAACAAAGTGGTTGTGCGCCCCGCGCAGACTCAAATCAGCCTGGGCACCCGTCCAGTCTAATCAGACTCTTTGCTAAGCGCTAAAAGGGTAGCTAAGGGTCTAAGCTAGTTTCTTGCGGACAGCGAAGACTCTGATCAGACTGGGCGGATGCGCTGGGCGCACAACCATTTTGTTGGTTTTGTCGTGTTGCGGCACATATTATCATAGATTGTGAGGTCTGAATCTCGGGCCGCGCTCTGATGATATATGCCTCTTGGACTTGCGCATGATCATACATGTTTATTGGCTATGCCATCCCCTTTTGCATTTAAAATACACGCACAAGCTTTCTATCGAGGTCACAAGTAATATCTAAGAAGATGAAATGTATAGCACATTGTCTTATACTATTGAGCACATTGTCTTATGTTATTGCGATGCAGTATTTGTTGTTGGAATCATTAAAACACGAGGGGGCAAATCTTTATAGAGTAGAATGTAGTTTAAGCTAAATAAATGATCTTCAGATTGTGCAAATAAGCAACTGAAGTGTATCTCAGTTAAGGCACAGGCAGAATAAAGTATTTGACAACGACACCAACAGAAAGGTAAAAGGATAACTGCACCGTATTGACGTCATGTTCTTACTTGGAAGGTGTGCAACATAAAAGCATTGGAACCAGCAGTACGACCATTGAGAGTTTTATGTAATATGACTTTGTCCTAGGGGCGAGATAACATAGAGCCAAATGTTTCGTCCCAGTACGACCCATATAAAGTCTGAATAATCCAAACTGAGTGATAGCGCCCTGTTTGAGACTGTATTTCTCTTATCACAGTCTAACATATACAAATGTAACTGAACTTCAGTCTTAATATAGGACTAGGTTTGCACCTATGACATTACCACTGGGGCTGACCCTGAAGCCATGGTAGCTTGGAGGGGAAAGATTTTGGTCAAGAGAAGTTTTATACCGACTTTTAACGTCCAACTATAACGGCAATCAAAATACGCAGTCGAAGAGAAACGATACTATACTTTAACCGTTAATATTTGAACATTCGGACTGACAGACGGACAGACAGATCTAAGGATGTACATGTATGTAGACAAACATATGTACGGAAAATTCAAAGTTACATAATCTTTGCCCGAGAGAGCGGGGCACTGGGGCACTAAAATGAAAGAAAGACGTTCATACGTCAAATGAAAATAAGTTATTTACTTTAAAAAAAAATAAAAAAAAGTGACCTCTAGATCATACAGATGATACTACTAAAAATGTTCAAAGAACAATGGTGAGAGTTGAATCGCCGATAACAATCAATCAGTAGAAAAATCAATCAGTAGAAAATAGACATCAGCCGGGCCAAGATTAAGAGGGTCTTCGGGCATGCGCAAACAGCGATGTCTCTTGCTTTCCTGGATGAGAGTCCCACCAAAATGGCGGGGGGGGGGGGTGTTGTCTATCCTTAAAGGAAAATATCTGCGCCTAGAGGAGAGCATTCCTTCTTTTAAGGGTCACAAAATTATATAGTGAAAAGAGAGACAAAAATAAGAATCATTGCAACAAAACAAAAATTGAAAGACCCATTTTCTTGTAGTCATAATATATTTTATATTAGTGCAATGAACTTTTATGTCTTTAATAGAGTCATTTGCCTTATGGCCGATAATTCCTGAATATCTACAGATAAGAGCATTTAACAATTCTTTTAAATTTTATTTAGCAATAAAAATCAGCTATCGAATGTACATAAAAAGGTCATAAAACAGTCGGCGCGTTTATCAGTGGAAAATTCAATACATGATCCACCAGGAGAGTAGCTGACTAATGGGCGATAATCGACATCAGTCTGGGCATCCGCACAGACCGATCGGATAAATTGATTTTATCTTTAAGGTGTAACGATACACCTCCAGGGGAAGCAACTCTACCGTTTTTATTTTTATTTCAATTTTGAATTGCCATGATATTAACGTGAAGAAGAAACGTGAAAAATAAACATATCGGAAGCTGTCTGACTGAATCGCTTGATAACGTTAGATGTATTTTTTTATTTTTTGATTTATTTGTCTACCTAATTGTTTCATGTTTTAAATCTAATTCTATTTATTTAATTCTTTCGTTATAATTTTCGTTAATAGCTGTTCAAATTTCGGTCAAATTATGCAAGTTTAAATAGTATCAGCCTCACACGTCGTCCTTGGATTTATGTTTAGATATTGTTTGAAGCACACACAAGAACACATGGAACAACATATTTTATGTCAGCATCACATGTTAGATACTAAATTTGCATATGGACAAGAGTTTTATTGTTTTCGACTGGTCATATGGCTAGTCTGGTCACGTTTGTCGTTTGTGTAGGTGGAAATAGTTCAAAATAAAATTGTTTCAATAATAGAACAACAACTTGTTAATCAGACTATTCTATTAATAAGCATTCACATAAGTGATAATACGTGTCTGGGGCATTTGTGAGACTGCTCTCGCCTAAATCAGTCAAATTTTGCTTAAAGGTGCGTGAATACACTTTCTTGGGCTGGGGGGCAACTCATTTACTGCCCTCCTCAACTCTTAAAGAAAAGAATTCGCTCCCCTCGGAACGACTCCTTACCATGAAGAGCAGACCCAGTTTTGAATGAGCTACGAGTACGTTGTTCAGGAAAGCAAACAGGAAGTCGCAAAAGTTGTTTACTTTTGTAAAACTGGCAGAAACACGTAAAAGCATATCCATACACCTATATTCTGCATTGCCACACTGCAGACTGGGCGCACAAGATTGCGCATATGCTAAAGCTGTCATGAGTTTACTAAGTTCGTAATGCTGTAGATAGGTTTGGTCATTAGGCCTACTAATCTCATTGATTACAATGAATTTTCCTATTTATTGGTTACTGTTTTAATATTCTACAAAGAATTCTTGAGACTGAAAAAAGCAAATCCATTAGACTCTGATTAAGATGTGCGGGCGGGCGGGTATATCTCTATGATGTTTCGCTTGTTTTACGTTGTGGTCTTCTGTTTGCTCATGGATAGCTAAACTGTTCCATAATTGGCTTCACTCTTACACGGAAGACTTTGCCTAAGGGTAGCAAAGTCAATCCTTTATGATTGGACCCCCATTGAGAAGGGAGGAAAAATGCAAACGACAGCGTTGCTGCCTTTGAAAGTGTATTTATGTACCTAATATGTGTAACAGTCTCAGATTCTTCAATTAGAAATCAAATTTTATTGGTATATCGCCATCGCAATTTTATTAAGGGGGACACCCTTTGTGACTTCCTGTTTGCAACCCTGGATGGAGTGGTCTTCCAAAATGGGAATTTTACTCTCAGAAAAAAAAAATATTCTCTTAAGAGAGCCAATTCTTTCCTTTCATATTGGATACCCATTGAGAAGGGAGGCAAAATTTTAAACGGTAGAGTTGCTTCCCCTGAAAATATATCGATTTACCTTTAACTTTAGAATCCCTAACTAATCAATTCGAAATCAAAGTGAATCGCCTATTTTGCAAAGCAAAACCTTTTTGTGTCTTCTTGAATGACGAAGATTTCCAAAATGGGATTTACTCTATAGACTAGGATACCAAAGTCTTTTCTTTGAGAGTTAACCCTCATTGAGAAGGGATGCAAATAAAAATAAAAAAAAATGTTTTCCCTGGCAGTGTATGCGCCAACCTTAATTTGCGTCTTTTGGAGAAGTCTGGTTTGGGTATACACCAGTTCCGCCAATAAATATACCTTCCCATTACTTAAGCCCACTACATCATAAAGCAATTTGAAATGTTTTTTAGATTGTGGTATTTTGATATCATTAATCGAAGATTATACCAGGCAAAGCCTGCCAGTGATTCCGTTCAACACGTAATTCTTGTTTGACATTTTCCTGCTTCGGCCACTTAATCTTCCAATAATGGGAAATAATTATGTCTTCGAAAAAAGGCTTGTGTTTCTCAGTAGGAACCAGTAACTTTATTAATAAGGTCTTTGTTCCGCGCTTCCAATAAGCAGGGAATAATTACTGAGTGTTGATAGAGGGCCCATGTTCGCATGATGAGCGTATTGGAGTAAACCAATTTATTTGGAAAAGAAAGTTTATTAAATACTCAAAGACCTGTATGTCCTTTGAAACCTCTCCCTTATTGAATGTTTTTATAGTAATAATTAAGTGACGTCATGTGAAAATATACCTTAGGCATGTGCGAACAGCGAAGACTTTGATCAGGCTGCGCGTCCGCGCAGCCTGATCTGAGTCTTCGCAATTCGCAATATAGATTCCCAAATGTCCCCAGCTTGCTTACGCGCAACAGAAAGAGTCTGGGCAGACTGTGCGGTTGCAGAAGCTGATCCGAGTCTATGCTGTTCGCAATTGTCTGGAGGCTCTTTTTCACATGACCGGACCACTATCAATTTCTGAATCAATGGTACTTGTTGAAAGACAGAGCGCGGGAGACACAATCGATTACTTAATGATATTTTATCCTTTTACAATTCAGCTTCAGAGTGATTTTGAACTCGAATTAAGCAAGACACGAGAGGAAAAATTACATTGGATAACGCAGAATATTAGTATTTGATTGGTTATATTTTCAAGTGGATTATATAATAACGTGGGATATTGATATAACTTTGTGGGGAAAAAAATAAATGAAGTCGGTATAAGTCGGATTAGGTTTTATTTGAATACAACAAGGTAATTTTTATGCTTTATAATTTTTTTGTTATCAATATGTATTTAGTTATGTATATTTAAGAAAGATATATAAAAAGAAAATGAGAAAGAAAACATTATACTTTTCAGTAAAAATACTGAATGAATGAATGAATGAAAGCTTACAAAGTGAGTGCTTGGCTGCAGTACGAAAATCTTTTTTTTATTTTATTTCTTTTTTTTTTTTTTTATTAATTTTTAATTTTGAGATAAGATTTTAAAGAACGTTTGCACAGAGTTCTGTGTAGGCAACTAAGTTTTACATCGAGTAAAAAAATCAAAATAAGTAACTTTTCTTCATTATAACTAAGTTTTTCTTTGATATCACGGCTGCAAACTCTCTTCTTCGACTTGCAGAACACACGGACAGACTCCACGCCATGAGGTGCATGCCATAAGCCTCCTTGGGAACAGGGGTGTTTGGGTAGTGCGATGGTGCTGCATATACTGTAATGTGCCTAAATTTTGAGACACCTAAAATCATTAATTTTCCATTTGGGACAAATGGAAAATTAATTATTTTATGCGTCCTAATACTTAGGCACATTACGGGTAATTTCCAGTGCCGGGACGTCCTACTGATTGGATGGTAGTAGAACAAGAACCTACTTTGCTTGCAGTGGGCGCGGATGGGGGTTGTTTGGACATGCTTTCTCTCGTCTATCATTTCTCTCTTCTTTCTCCTTCTCGCTTGTAGACCTCCCGATATAGACTAAAATACTACTCTCTCACAGGGCCGTTAAACCAAAACAACCAACCAACCAACCTGGGGAACATCGTTATCGGACATTTTTTAAACAGTTGATATGATAGTCACAAAAATATTGCAAGTAATTTATAATCATGTTGTGGACCCATCCAAATAAATACGGCCTTCACAAATTATCGTGTCTAACGGTTCTACGCCAATTATCTTTGGAAGTCGTACATCTACATTTCAAAAAATGGCAAATTAATCCCCTACGTAAAGCAATACTTTAATTGAATCTTTCCAAAGTCCCATAGTCTTGTGTGTGTTTGTTCGCATTCCTTTTAGAACCAATTTAAGATTTTCCAACCGCACCAAATGCTTTCGGACATCTCATATTTGTCAGCCTGCGTGTCAGTCAATTATCACGTTCAGTTATGGTTTACTGAATGCGGTGCGTATGTTCAGTAAAAACATTAATAAATATTTTAAATTCAATAATAATAATAATAATAATAAAAACTAATAATAATAATAACGAGAAGAATACAAACGAGAACATGGAGATGACAAATCTATTCAGAAAAAGTGACCAGGCTTGTTAAGTCCATATACCAAAATTTCAAACGTAATCGAAGAACAGTAATTGACTAGAATGTTTATGGAGCATAGCGCTGATCATACCACGGTAAGTCTTGGCCGGACCATTGGATATCGTTAGTATTAGCATATTTGTATGCACATGTTCAAAGACGGCTTAAAGAAATATTTCATAATTTATATATTCATATATTGCCTCGTCATGCTGGTAGTACTTACAACGATGCCTAGTGTATTTATTCATTTATTTTTTCAAGCATATCTTCTGGATGGAATGAATAAGTAGATAGACATTTATATTAATAAAAACATCAGCTTTTACCCTGTAAGAGAGTAGCCTGTAATTATGTTAACTGATTAGGAATGATTATAGTCTTCGCACCGTCTTTCTGACTTAGTAAATAAGCATTTTAAGACGGAAAATGGTTAAAAGATTCTTTCTGGCTCCAGCGCCATAAACTCTGAACTACAGTCTAGCAGAGATCTAGCCAGTTTTGAGTTAGATTTAATTTAATTCAGAAAGTAAGTCAGAACATATCAACATATCCCAGCGGGCACATTACGTCGACATGACGTCATTCGGACGTCATCACGTCGCAACGACGTCAGAACGACGTCATTTGCCAGCTGGGATTTCTTTCAAGCTAATCTAAAGGTTTTAAACGATACATATATTTTGTGATTTTATAACTAAAAATGAAAGAAAGGAAATAGGCCGAATAAAAAAAAGGAAAGACAAATATCCCACTGATGATTTTCTTTTCCTTTTCTTTAGTTTTTTTTCTTAAATGTAAAAAAGCCGCGACACGACAATACCAATAAAGTGGCATGTGCGCCCTGCGAAGACGCAGATCAGCTTGGGCATCTATACAGTCTGATCAGCTTTTTTTTGCCCTCTGCACTGAGCTAGCTTAGACCCTTAGTTACTATTTAAGCGCACAGCAAATACCCTGAACTGGCTACTCAGGCTGATCTGGATCTTCGTTAGGCGCACGTGCCACTTTGTTGGTTTAATCGTGTCGCGATTCAAAATTGGATGGGCCCATAGAGAAATACTTAAACACTAAACTTTCACACTGAAAACATCTGCTGGGAATCTGCTCAAAGAAGGGCAACAAAAACGTTAGTTCGATATCATTTCACTAACTGAGACTTGGAAGAAATCGAAAAATAGTTCGAGGGTCAGACTAAACATAAAAATAAAACAAATAAACAAACAAAAAGTAAAAAAAAAAATAGACTAAACTAAAAATAATACGAGAAGCCGGGAATAGAATATCCGCATGGCCAGATTTTAAGAGGGATTTGAAATGGCCTGACCAGACTGTGCATATGTGCCCTTACCAGACCACACGGATCGCAAAGCTTTTCTTGGCTCTTGGCATAAGTTCCTATAACCAGTATTTCTCGGAACGCATCTCCTACGCTAATGATATGATAAGCCTGACCATTGAATGTTCATATCAACGCGAAGCTTTATTAGGAGCAATCTGTCAAACTGAAAAATTGCAAATTATAGAGAAAACGATATACTATTCTTATCAGCTGTGAAACAAATGATTTGGATCAAGCGAGAAGCAGATATCTCTATCCTGGTCCTCATAAAAAGGCCGTATCACGAAAAAAGATTCATATTCCGAGTACAAAGAGCAAAAACTCAGATCCGACTGCGCCTGCAAAGTCTGTACAGAGTTTTGGTCCTCGTATTTTGCAACATTCGAGTGAGCGAAATGATAAGCTCAGAATGCACCGAAACATACAGACAAGAGGATAATAGTCTCTGTCTCTGCGGTCGGCAACGACATACTTTCTCAGAGCATGGCCCAAAATTACCTGGAACTACTACAGTACCTGTATATTGTTTGATCTGTTTGTTTATTACCGCTGTATCTAATTCTGTGTTTTCTAATTCAGAGTGCTTGACCATTGGCTGACCCTAAGAAGCTCTACAGGAGGCTCATTCTAGAGTCAGTGAAGTGTCTTGGACAGTAAAAGCCATAATTGAACTCTACTACAATGACAAAGCATGTTGTCGAAAACATATCAAAAGTTATTGTTAGTGATGCTTTCTTCAAGGAAACACGAATGACGTTGTGTCCAGCCTTTGGGATTTAAAATGTTTTAAGAGGATATTGATTGTTTGACAACTTGAATATTTCTACTGCTTTTGATACACACATTGCAATTGTGTCACCGGATGTTAAAATTACTGACTGCCGCATATAATAATACAATAAAATAATCAAAATAAAATATCTAAGTTAGCTTTTGCTGGAGTGAAAACGTAAAACGTACTCCCATTTTACCCTAGCCGAGGAAAACTACCATAGCATATTAATACAAACAAAAAAATATCAATCGCTCTCAAATTATATGAGTTTATTGCCGTGATTCGAAGCGCTCAGATTAATTTCATTGAATTCCAAGAAGTGGAACATCGCCATGACGAGTCCAGCTATGCAGAAATAAAGAGAATCGAGCTGTTGCGTAATGTGATAAATCATTACATCGCTTCACTGTTAGACTGTGCTGTTTGTTGCAATAAAAACAATATCAAGAAACGGGCTACTTAAACAGGAATTTTCTCCGTGAGAAAAAGCAGTATGTATATACCTGTATTGTACTTGTCAAAGCCACCAAACATTTTGTCAACGGACTTACCACAACCACTAAAGGGCTTACTTTCTGATTTAGTTATATATGAAGAATAAAGTCAGCGGAAAAAATACTGTTTCCTCCTATTATGGATTTGCGGCTCACCAAAGTTTGACCTTAATATCTCCTCTAAGATATAGGTATTGATCAAACAAAGCAATAATTTGAGAACTGTAAGTCGTTATAGTCTCTTGCTCAACGGGTTCATGAAACTGAACCGAGACTTTTTTAAATAAACTATGCAATAAACTATTAAAGCAGTGCAACAAAAATAGACATGAATTGAAAAAAGTGAAAATTGGATTAACGTCGTTGTTAAAGGAATTTATTCCACATCTTACTTACAGAGACGAACTTTTATTATGTCATCAAAGTTAATGGCGATTTTATTTTTATTAACACGGAATTGATTGGCTTTTTAGTGCCTCCCGCGTTGCATTATATGGAGATACAAACACATAAATCTTAATTGAAATTGGAAATGTGAACAACGAGATAGTTAAAGGTCTGTGGTGAGTTGTGTGTTAGTAAATTTGACTTTGACAATGAATACCTGCTAGAAAACACAGCTGAAGCATGGACATGCGTGGACAACGGAACTTTACTTCGCATAAACTTTGTTGATCTGCAAACAGTTCTATTGCCATATACAGACTTGGATAACTTGTGAATCTTAAGCTGTATGCATTCCCTACAGTCGTAACAGGGTATCCGTTGTTTTGAACGATAATATTGTTTACTTTCCGTGGTCTGGTTCAGAAGCGTTGTGTGAACAGACATTCTAGACAAATTGTTTATAATTTCGACATTTATGTATATCACTGCGCTTCAGCAATAAACTGTAACGGCTATGTTTCTCAGGCCTGACTCGAACTAAAGTAAGACATTCACCACCGTGGTTAATTACTCTGTTATATATTATGTTTTCTCATCAACGAATAGCTTCAGTTTCCAGTTATTGCCAATATTTAAACAATCCCATGTGGACTAGTATAGCTGTGTTTCTGTCAATTCTTTGTCTGGCATGAACGAACAGCAATCACTTAACAGTTATAAGCTACACAATATTTGCTGGCATGATGTAACTGAAGACTCAAGGTAATTTCCGTAATGTTGATGACCGTTAATCTAGAAGTGCTAGTCTTTCGCTCATATTGCGTTTAATACGGCTGCAGACAAAAAAGCAATTACCGCAAATCAGAAACAGTCTGCAATAACAAAAGTCAGAAAGGTTTATTTTATTATCTCAGAGGGAATCTATATATATCAAGATAATGTACATGGATATCTACGAGACTGAGATTTCTGTGATTAACGTCACAAAACAGAACAACAGTCAGTTTGGACCCCACATCAGAGACAGCACAGACATCGTGTTTGTTATCCTAAAAGCTGTTGTTATGATACTAATTATGGCTGGAGCAGTATTTGGAAATATTTTAGTAGTATTAGCTGTGATAAAATTCGAGAGACTTAGGGCAATAACCAATTATTTCATCGTTTCATTGGCCTTCGCTGATTTCCTTGTTGCCATATTAGTCATGCCATTCAATGCCAGCATTGAGATTTCAGGAAAATGGATATTCGGTCGAGTGATGTGTGATATCTATAATGCAAACGATGTTTTATTCAGTACCGCCTCCATCTTGCATATATGTTGTATAAGCATGGATAGATACATAGCTATCATGCATCCGCTGCAATACGAAACAAAAATGACAGGCTGCAGGGTGGCGATTATGTTGACAGTGACCTGGGTCTCGTCAATTCTTATATCGTATATACCTATTCATGCACAGCTCTATACAACGCCAGATACCCTACAAATAATGGATGAATTCCCTAGCGATTGTTTGTTTGTTGTAAATAAGTATTATGCAGTGATTTCGTCAAGTGTCTCTTTTTGGATACCTTGTACAATCATGGTATTTGTATACATTAAAATATATATGGAGGCCAGAAAACAGGAGAGTCAGATCAAATCTACAGGCTATTACACAAGTGATCGCCGGCCTTCGTATAATAATTGCCTTCAAGTCCCTGGTGATCCGAATCAAAGACGAAACGAAAGAAAAAGGATGAAACGAGAACATAAAGCAGCAAAAACTCTAGGAATAATAATGGGGGCTTTCGTCATGTGCTTTCTTCCATTTTTCTCATGGTACTTGATAACAACTCTGTGTGGAGATTCATGCCCCTATCCTCCAATTTTAGGTTCTGTTTTGTTCTGGTTAGGATATTTTAATTCTTGTTTAAATCCAATCATCTATGCTTATTTTAATCGTGACTTCCGTGGCGCTTTCAGGAAGCTTTTGAAACTGGATAAACTTCAGTGTCAATACAACAGTGATCACAGTGGCACGGCGCTTGCAGGGAATAATTCTGAAACACGTGACACACGAAGTTATCAGATGTTGAATTATAAAAATTACACTTCGAATGGATGTGCTAAGACATCTCTGTGATAATGTTTGAAATTACAGTACCGTTGGCTAAATTTAATAATTATGCGCAAAGCTTCAAAAAGTCCACTTTTCTGAGAAGACAGAACTTCTTTTTGTATATCCAGGAAACATACGTTCTGGGCTAACCCCCGATGCTTTTCTAATGTTGACTACAATGTAGGCACGTTTGGGATATATACATAACATGTTGTGCTTTAGCCGCCATCATTTGGCTCTTACGCATGCTGAGCCTAGTTGAATTTTTACCGTCAAAGTTTTATCAAAATATACTATCTCTTATATACGACCTCTTTTTCCGTAACTGAAGGGCAGTATATTATATCTTCACAATATCAGGCTTTGGGTAACACTATTTCACTGTCTATGTTTCTGCGTGCATGTGCTTGTATATTGATGGAGATGTAACTTGATGTTTCTACAGACAGTTTGATATAACATTCCAAATTCTAACGTGGATATTGCAGTTACTGTAGTCATATGACAACGTCATGTAATTTAAATTTAGCAATATTTTTTTTTTATTTCAATGGTGCCTATTATAAATGTGGCATAGATTTATATAGAAATAAAGAGTGTGTATATGGGTTGATAGCTGCAGACTGAGGAGAATTAATGGAACTCTGATAGTTTCAGTGCAAATTTGTTTATTTTTGCCAACTTTCTGCTAATGATAACGACTTTGGCATTTACAGGTAGACTTACGTAGTATAGAGAGTTTTAATGTTGACTTTGTATATTTACACTTGCTCTCACTGACTTCTTCAAGAGGGATTAGTGAAATTTTCTGACGTCCTAAATGCATATTTTTTCCGATTTTTATTACTTAAATTGATTTTCATTTGTTGAATATGGTTTAAATGATTTAAACACTACAACTGTGTATAGCATGCCTAATTTATTTAAACAAAAGTAATCTAGCCTAATTTTAAGTCGCACAGGGTCTAAATACCCTTCCCAATTATTCAGGGTTTTCGGCTGTGGACTATCTCCATCCCCACTCTTGCCTCAGCACGCTACTCACATATGATATGTATATTTATAATACAAATAAAACGGCAAAGTTTTTTTGTGAGGCACGATGCGGATGAGTAGCTTTATCAAATTTTTCCTGTTTAATACATATATTCAATTATAAAAACTTGCTTTTTACATCAAAAGTCTAAGTCTGTTTGGTAAGTAATAAAAATATTTTTTGTTACAATAGGGAGTCAAGAGCAACACATTTCACTGAAAAGTTTTAAGTTAACCAAAGTTCATTTTGACCAATTTTAAAGGCAATTTTACATTACGACTCTCAGAGGTCCTTCAGCCAAACTATATGTAGGGGTTCTAATTCATACATGTGGTTTGACTAACTTCTCTTACTTCTCTACCATTTTGGTAAATACTAGGATTTGTACCTTACATATATATCTATTCTTATTTAAAACAACTGTAATAAAGTTTAAACTGAAAACAATATCTTCTCTATATAAATTTAAACCTTTGGGCATAATAGGACTTATATTCTTATAAGAAGCGGCGAGGTTTATTTGAACCTAACATAACTTTCATATTTGCAGTATGCCAGTAGCAAATTAAAGGCACTGTCGATTAAAATACCGGTAACAATTACTATTACCTCACCATTAAAAGTCTAGCTTCCATTGTAACAATAGTAACAAACACGTTAGACCAGCTGACGGTTATGGAACCATTATGTTAACAGGTCGTTTTGACTTGTATCCCTAACAGGTCGTTTTGACTTGTATCCCATGCCAACCTTCCACATAAAAATGGCGGAAAATTTGAATGAGTAGAGAGGGGTGTGAATCAGGTATATCCATTTCGGAAACAATGGAAGATACCTGACAAATTACGTCATATCATGGTAACCACCATAAATACAGAATTTCTGAAAGCGTAAACATATAACACAATAATATGCCTAGACAAACCTGCAAATGCGGTGTATTTTTCCTAAAGAAAACATTTTTGAACGTATTTGAAAGATGTATACCCTAAAACACTGCAAACATTTAATATTGAATGCTATAATTCATATTTGAGCAGTTTCTGATTGTTTTATCATTGCTACTTAAAGACAGTTTAAAGGCAATGTTGTCCCGTAAAAATCGCGGAAATTATGATTTAATCCTATATCCCATACTGACCGGTGAATTTGTAGTATCCGCATTTTATGTAGTAGCGATTTGGAAACGAAAACAAGCGTATAAGCATTTTTGAAATCGTACCAGCAAGAGCCTTTGCATTAACAAATTCAAACGTGTTGATAAATTAAAACTGATGCAAACTGAAACCACTATAAAGCTTTTAAACAACGTCTTAAGAACTGCGTATTGCTTTGCAAGGAATGAATCGAAAACAGCTGCTACCCTTTCTTTAACTTTTGAATGACTATTGTAGGGAACAATAGACCAATATTTAGCTGACATAGATTTATTTTGTATTAACGACGACTTTTGAATTGACTTACTCACACTGTAAAAATTCACATATGAATTAAGCCCAGTGATATGATTTGGGTCTAGTAAATTGCAATGTAACTCAGTAAGAACATGTGTCTTTGTAAGTTTGTATGGTATTTCGCGCCATTGTAAAGACAAATGTAGTGCTTTCAATACATGCCTAGCATTTGTACCCGACTTGCCCACAAAAAAAGTTATGAGGCCAATTGCAAAACTTCCCAAACGCTCCTTATTGGTTATCCCCTCGGGGATAACCATATTAAGATAGGAATTCGTACTCGATTTGTACGCCGTTTCCTTTTGCTTTGCTTTCGCCGTTTCCTACAGGTCCCACTATCTCCCGGTACTTCTACATTTGGCACACCCAGGGTTCTCGCCAGCATCGCTAATGCATGATCTTTATAGCTTATATCTTAAAACCCTTTATGTCACCTTATACAAACAGTTACCTGAAAGTTCAGTTAGCACTTTACAGTGCAGATCAATAACAAGTTCTACTTGATTAACGCTAAATGCAGGTTCCATTATTTACCGGTACTTGCTCCCATAGTTTGGCGCACCCAGCTGCAGGGTCCCTTCCAGCATTGCTAAGACATGAGCTGTAAAACTTATCCTGAAGACTTCATCTCGCCGAATACAAGAATCTCGCCTAATACAAGCACTTACCAGAGAGTACAGTCTACTTACGAAGAGCCATTACTAAAAAAAAACAGGTCTAACAAAAGTTAATAGCACTGAAGCTCACATGTACAAGCAATCACTAGACAAAAAGAAAAAAGCTGTCAAACTCGCCACTTACCTACAGCTTCAACAAATCCAAGAATACAATAAAATTAACTTGTTTTGCTGACATTTTTCTGCTTTACCACTTGCAGCCTATAGATTCATTTGCTAAGGGATAACCTCTCAAGCTTTTTTCAAAAGCTAAACTTGTATTCCGTTTATTATTGTGTAGTATGAATACTATAGTAGACTTCACGAAGAAACCGATTTCAGGACAGCCGATGTCAGCTGAAAACTAACTGTTTGATAGGTGGTATGAGGTCGTTTCAATGATTTCTTTGTTTGCCTTTTGAGTTTAAGAAATCGTTAAATAAAATGCATGCTCTTCCTGTACCTTTAGAAGTTTTATATATTTTGCTTAAATGTCGTAAATCAAAATATTCTGAAAATGATGTACGTATTTCAAACGTCTACGACATAAATCACTTGCTGATATTATACGATCGTTAGATTATACCCTGACCTATGCGGTTATTTTTCTGCATCAGTTGGTTATATACTAGAAATATTGTGGTTTTGTCAAAGATTATCAGCAAGATAGATATATAAAAGTGTCATTAACTTAAATGATTACATGGTACATAAATAACGGTTTTACAAATGAGCTAGCTTTACCGTCAGAAATTCGACATGATTGCAATTCCTTCAAAAGAACATGTTATAAAAGCGAAGTTAGTTTCTGCGGTACGGATGCTTTACCTTGATACTGTTTATCTTTAATGTTTACGTTTTAACTCAATGACCTGAATTTGCTATAGTAGGAATGATTTTTACTTTTGTGGATTTTATGGATGTGTAAACGCCGGCGAATCACTCACAAACTGAATAAAGCCCGAAGGGCTTTATGTTAAGTTTGTGAGTGATTCGCCGGCGTTTACACATCCATAAATTCCACAAAAATAAAATTCATTTCTTATAATTCCAACTCGGTCATTTTTATTTAAAAAATGTCAGCTACCGAGTGTTTTAGAAACTGCCGCAAAGAAAATAGTCCAAGTAGTTCCCGATTTCTGGTTCAAGGGATTTATCGAAGTATAAATGCCGTTTTCTGCACGCTCGTGACCAATCAAATTGTGCTAAATTAGCAGTAGAAAATTGAGTTGGAATTATTAAGCAGAAGATTTGATGTTATTGATTTGAAAGGGGAAAGTCCATCTTACATCAGAATTTCGTTAGACTGGCTAAGGTATTTGGGGTCGTTCTTAAGATAAAAATACGTGTTAAAGTCACATAAAAACAGCTGGTAATTAGACTAAAAATTCTGGGGTTAGATCAAATAAGGATTTTTTTTCTTTTAAACCATTTCTCCAGCAATTACTTAAATTATTTACTAAATAATTTAATTTATTTAACAGTTCTTTTTAGAATATTTACCTAATAGGTAAATATTCTAAAAAGAAGTGTTAAATAATTATCTTTAATATGCTTAAATGGAGTGTAAAAGGACAATAATCTTAGATATGCTAAAAAGCAATGTAAAATGGCAATGATTTTAAATATGCTAAATTGTAGTGTAAAACGGCAATGATTAAAAATAAACTAAAAAGGAGTGTAAAGAGGCAATCATCTTAAATACGAGTATGCTAGAAGTAGTGTAGAAAGGGCAATGATTATAAATATGCTAAATAGTAGTGTAAAAGGGCAATGATTTAAATATGCTAAATAGTAGTGCAAAAGGGCAATGATTTTAAATATGCTAAAAGGTATTGTAAAAGGGCAATGATCTTAAATATGCTAAAAACAGTAAAAGGGCAATGATTTTAAATATGCTAAAATGTAGTGTAAAAGGGCAATGATTTCAAACATGATAAACAGTAGTGTAAAAGAGCAATGATATTACATATGGTAAAAGGTAGTGTAAAAGGGCAATGATCTTAAATATACTAAAATGTAGTTTAAAACGACAATAATCTTAAATATGCTTAAGGTAGTTTAAAGAGCAATGATATTACATATGCTAAAAATGAGTGTAAAGGGCTATGATCTTAAATATGATAAAAAGTAGTATATATGCTAATATTCAATTCAAATATGCTAATAAGTAGGGTAAAGGGGCAATGATCAGGAGCTGATACAACCGAATTCCACATGCCAACCACATTACCAAATGGGAAATAGTAACACAAAGCGACAACGCAATTATTGTAAAACAACACGAGCGGATAGCAAAATGAACAGCTCTGTCAAAAGTAGGTGGTCATAAAGCAGTTGTAACCAAACGAAAATATTTATATATAAATATGAATAAATTTAAATATGCAAAGAAAATCCTATGGCACCCGAAGTACACTTGTTGGTCAAGGAGTACCTGTTAAAGGAACATTGTTTCAAATAGAAAACTAAGGAACTACTGTTTAATGAACACATGTCAAGATATTTTCTGCTATTTGGTGGCAATTATTAACTTTGTGATAATCAAACTTTATGTAAATTGAACTGTTCATTCCCCTGTTTGAATTATACAATGTTTAAGAAGCAAATTGTTGAATGAGCCACTATCTTCATAGCAGTTAGCGTCCTGATGGGCATTTAAATTTTAAGTATTTACTGAGTATCAGTTTTTTGTTTGTTTATTTTTTTTTTTTATTTTCAGTTAAAATAAGAAACTATGCAGTATGTATATATCAATTAAAACTATTGGAAATAGATTGCTATTTCCAGCCTTAGGTCGATGTAGAAGATTGATGGGATTCGACGCGTAAGTTGTTTACATCAACCCCGGCCTGCAATGATTTGTTAAGTTTTATTTTTTTTTATTTTTTAAAGGTTCTTACTTTTTTCTTTATTTCAATAAAATACGCACGTCAACGGCAAGAAAATTCCAAATAAAATGCTAAAAGAATGCTTTTCCAAGCACCGTCCATTCCTAGTTTAACAAGCCATGCAAACTTGACGAGGAGCTTGACATGTCAAGGTAATTTCAAGAAGTGGTGTTAATTTCATTGACTGATTGACAACGCAAAACAATAGCACTGTCAGGCGTTAACATTGATCGAAAGAAGTTGAACAAGAACCTCTTTGCTAAATCAACCTAATGATTTCACGGGGAATGTTTGAATGAACAATGTCCGATTCCGTACGAATGCGTTTCATTGAGTAATAGGGGGAGAAGAAAATTATCGATTTTGGTAAGGCGTAAAATAGATTTGGGATGGAAATGCATAAACAATCAAGCAAAATTTGAAGCGTCGAGTAATAGTCTACTGATTGAAAAGTCACACACATTTATAAATGGGAAAACATTCAGTTAAAGTTGTTGATATTATTTTGGGACAATGTATGTATAAATTTCAATATTTACATACGTACATATACAAACTTTGTTTGAACTAACTGGCTGAGTCGGACATACAAAATCATAGGTAAGGCCCCGATCTCACTTTCACGTTTTGAGAGCTAGGTTGTTCTGCGTTTCACGCATTACGTTTGGCAAAAAATGTACTCCGTTTTGTAGGTATTTAGGTGTTACTACGTTTCTAGTACGTTTCCAGTACGTTGAACTACGATTTACTTCGTAGTACCCGGTTATCAAACGGCTTAGTGCCACGCTTTCAGAAGGGATGAGAACAATTTACCTACTTACTACGATTCCGTACGTTCAACTACGAACTACTAGGTAACGTCCGGGATAACTACCTAGTGACGTTTGAGTAGGTATCGCAAAACATACCAAATCATAATAAAACGCCGAATAAAACATCACAAAACGTACTAAGACATGGAAAAGCGTATATATTGCGTAGTAGTACGTACAGGACCTTCACGTATAACTATGTTTAGACTACGCTTCAAAACGTTTTACTACACATACAATAAATATTTCGAAATGCTATATACGTCTAAGCTGAATTTAATTCAAACGTAGCTAAGCCACGTATGTAGCTGTAGATTTTAGATTAAACATATTTTATTGTACCATATAGACAAAGGGATTGGACACAAGTTATACCAAGATTAGCTAGTCCTCTCCCTACAAAGATAACAAACATTAGAATTGTGGTACATATACAACAGTAAGTTCAGTTCACAAATTAAATCATAGTATCGAAAGAAAGATAATATTGTTTTATCCCCATAGCAGCACCATACGCCCCGCCCCAACCCCGACACTCACAAATTCCGAATTGCAATTTATTACTTGACTATGTGAACCTATGTGTGTCTTTGATATATTTTAAAACAGCCGAATGTATAATT
This sequence comes from Ctena decussata, assembly GCA_963989385.1. NCBI lineage: Eukaryota > Metazoa > Mollusca > Bivalvia > Lucinida > Lucinidae > Ctena > Ctena decussata. The sequence goes on from OZ022498.1 coordinate 21,979,919, forward strand.
GAATTAGTTTCAGCATTTAATGCCGGATCTCCATTAGTAATCAAATGCAAATGAACATTTGCAAGTGGATTAATGGAACTAAATAAACGATTTCTACATATAACAAACACTCAAAGAAATAATGTTGAGCGTTCTCATTAACAGCGCCACACGAGCAATTTGAATTAGCTGAAATATTTACTCGGAATAAATCAGCATCCAAATTACTACAATTATGACGAATTCTAGTTAAAATGATATCGTATAGTCTGTCCTTAGTAGATGGAAATTGATGAGTCCTAGAAAATTGTTTCTTAATATTTGTTTTAAACGAAGAGAGAGTAAGAGAATTTCGTATTGATTGATCAGTGTTATTCCACAATTTAAGGGTTGACGGAAAGAACGATGACTCAAATGAACATAATCTAGCGAAAGGTATTTCAAAGTTCTGGCTATTCCTTAAATTATAAGTCGAAACTGCATCAGTTCTATTTGAAAGAAGATCTGTCAAGTATGATGGTGCATCATTATTTATTATTTTATACATGAGAGTTAATTTTTTAGTTTTTCGCCTTTCAGCTAAAATTTCCCAACCCGTTTCGGCATAGATCGAATTAAGAGATGCAAAAACTGGCAAGTCAGTTACAATACGCGCAGCAATTAATTGCACTTGTTCGAGACGATTTGCTTCCGTTTGAGTACAACCATCACATACTTCGCTAGCGTATTCTAACAATGGCCGGATATAAATACAATATAGTTTGCATAGTGTTTCTTTTGAAAATTGATATTTGACTTTTCTAAGATATGGAACTTGTTTTGACGCTGATTTTATGATTAATTCTACATGTAGCTGTATATATCCGTATAGAGGACGTATTCACTACGTTTTAATACGCATATTCCCGTTTTGGTACGTTTTAAATACGTAGAAAAACCTAGTCCTCAATACGTGACAGTGAGACTGAGGCTTTGAGAATCTCCAAGTTATTCTTGTTACGTTATTTAACGTTTTGGTACGTTTTGACCACGTTTAACTACGTGTTGCCATGTTTTACTAGGTAAACGCTACGTATATCAAAATACCATGTTCGAGTAAAACATTCTAAATCAAACGTAACTAGGCCACGTATTTAGCTATATCCATATACGTATTCAATACGTTTTACACTCATGCTTACTGCCGTTTTGCCACGTTTTGAAAATATAGTAAAACCTAGTCCTCAATAGGTGACTGTGAGACTGTGGCTTAACGTTTATAGCTTGTCAATCGCGGAACCCGTTGTGCATTTTGTATAGTTGTGTATCAGATATAACATCCTTCAGAAATTTCGACCATGTATGATCATTACTGTAAAGGTGGCGATAATTACTGATTTGCGGTAAATACAAAAAATCTGCAGAAATTATTGAAAATACATGTAAAGCAGATCTTCCCAAAACTTAGCAGGTGACTTCTTTATATTGTTTCTCAAAAATGCAGGACTTGTTGGTGTAAAAATGTGTTTAACTAATAAAAGAAAGGATCAAAGTGTAATTTTTTGCGCAAAAGTATAAAAATAACCATCATTTTTAAAAAAGTATATGGTTCTGAAAGTATTTTAAGCATCGCGAAGGGTATCGTAGCAATAACTTTTCCCAAGTCTTCATCAGGTTGAGCAGATAAAAATGAAGTTTGTGTCCAAACTTTTAGGCAAGAATACAGTGAAGGTTGATTAGTTTCACTCACACACCTGCCTTGGTCATAGAAATGTAGTATTTATAATGTATGTAAGATATTGGTATACCTTCCCGTCCTATATTTCATGAATGCATCCAGTATACATGCACCATATACATGGTCGAAGATTTGTGAATAAGTTACTGTTTTCATCTGGTCTACCTTAGGATTGAGAAAGAGTTGGAACAAATAAAATTGCTGGGACGCCCTTCTTAATGTTTTAAAGTTTCTTTAGACCTAAGTATGATTTCAATAACTTTGTTATGTTTTTTTTTTTTTTTTTTTTTTTTTTCGCGCAAAATTTCCCTTTGATCTTTGCTTATAAAATACTTTTTAAAAAAACTGCATGTCGTTCATTTGTGTATTTTAAAATGTAGAGAACAACAACAACAAAAAAAAATCTGCAAATTTTCAGGTAGATAAGTTATTTTTATGGTTATATTCAGATTTTGTATTTACCACAAATCACCATGTCATGTTTCTGTTTAATATTCAATATAGGTCACACATTATACGCAACTGCTGATACCATGTTTCCATAGCTTGCGTACATATATCATAGCAACCAGGAGGTCACTTAATTTCTCTCTGGTACAGTTGAAGAAAATGTCAAACCAGCCAGCCAGAGCCTCCTCGATACTCTCGTAGCAGAACAAGATGACTATTTTTTCCTTCCTACTGCCTTGCAGACTGGATCAGGTAGTAAAATGTGTATATGCAGCACCGAGGGTGAATGGTGACAGTTTCAGGGGAAACAACTAATACGTTTTTCATTTTCCTGCCTTTTCAAGTCGACTTTTAAAGGAACAACTTGCTTCACTAGGAAAGCAAATGGGAAGTCTCAAAAGTTTTTCCCCTTTGTAGAAATGAGCACAAACAACAAACATGGAAGTAGAGCCATGCACCTTAAACAAATGATTTGACTGGAATCGCTTCAAGGTGTCAGTGTGCTTGGTCGAGTAAATTTGAAAACTACTGTTTTTTTTTAGCTTTTTTTATTTATTTGTTTTTTCGTTTTTGAAATAATTGCATCTAGCATAAAGTTCAGTCATTACGTCTCGCATTTTTTTTCTTTATAAACGCTTTGGACGGATTGTGTTTTACGATTTCGGCTATTCGTGGAAAGTGACCCCTTCCATCCCCCGAAAACCGGCATTTTTTTTGTTTGGTAAGGGTTTGGGTGAAGGTTCATATTGGTGCCAAATTTGCTTGACCAGGCTTAAAATATGATTAAACTGCATGGTCTTGTTCCATCTTGCGCATATGCTAGGATAGAATTTTTCATTGACTATTTCAAAAAAGCCCGTTATGTGAATACGCATTGATTATAATTTAGCCGCGACACGAGAAAACCAACAAAGTGGCTGTGCGCCCAGCGAAGACTCAGATCTGCTTGGGCATCCGCTCAGTCTGATCAGAGTCTTCGCTGTCCGCATAAAGGTAACCAGGCTGATTTGAGTCTGGGCTGGGCGCACAACCGCTTTGTTGGTTTTCTCGTGTCGCGGCTCAGTTATCCCTTAGAACGTTTTTTTTTTAACTCAACCAGGTATGGCAGGCAAAGTGAGGCAGAGAACATAAACACCATTGTGCCAGACCGGGCAGCACATCTGTTTATCTGATCACAGCCCCGTTGGTCAACAAATATATAGACTCAAGATCCATAAATGTTGACACAAACAGAGAATAGTCAGATAAGACGCATGTGCTGACTGATCTAAGTCTTTGCTTCCCACACTACACCGCCTGATATCGCGGATTATTTCATATATTATTATCATTTCTGCTTAACATTTAATTGCAGTTAATGACACCGAAAATAAAAAAAGCTTGCTTTGTTTATTTACAGTCTGAGCTCAGCGAGGCAAGCTTCAGTGTGTTTCGTGCTGTAATACATAGTGGGCCCCGAATACCACTTCATTTACATGTACATTAATGTGATCATTCTTGTTGTCTATAGAAAGTACCACAGGCTAAGATGTGAGAAAAGAATTGGTTTTATTATCAGCAGTTGTCATTTTTATGTAAAGAAAGACATTAAACTAAAATTGGCTAACACGAGTGTAAACAGCAGAAAAACAATAGTTAATATCCGTTCACATGAAAGTAAAATGTGGCCGTTTCCCGTATCAGCGATAACACATCATTCGAACAACAATATAAAAACGTCGATAGAGAAACATAGACTCCGGACACCATTTGGTGCGGTTTGATAGTTTTTATTTCATTATTTTAGTTTTATTTTCTTTTGCTCTGTTACAAGGTAAATACATCTCGAAGAGGCAGCTAGCAAATGACCTTTGAGCTTTAAACATGATATGTCATTTTTACAAAACAAAACATCGATGACTTGATTTGAGGTCTGTAGAACTTGAGCTATGCTTAGAAATCAAGGTTGTTTTCAAAGCATTGGTACAAGAAATTCAGTGCTTCGGAAAGTCAGCCAGTTAATTAGATGGATGGATGAATTGCGATTCTACGCCCTTTTCAATTATAGTATTTCACTCGTATCGGGACGATTGGAGATTGATAATGAAAGGCTGTGTGCGTTGGAACTCCATTTTCGGTTGGAAATATCTCCAGAGGAAATTGAACCCGGCACCACTTGGTCAGCGCCTAACCTACTGAGCTACTGGGACCCAGAGCAATATATAAATCAAGAACTCCGCTGAGCGTGGCTATATACGCTTGTTGGGGTTTAAAGTAGGAAAGGAAATAAGAGATAACAGAACTGTGTCAGGATCTGAAATCTTCAATAGTGAGGTAGATATGAAATCACAATAAAAATTATACAAAAAGTCATAATTCTGTCGAAATTTCAAGTACAGTCTGATTGTGCCTTATATTTGTACAAAGTAAATCAAACTTTCATACAGTGTAAACGTTAGGGAGCAGATATGAAATCACTGCAAGAAATATACAAAGGGAGATGCTACCGTCAAAACTGAAAGTAGGATTGTGATTCTTTTTCTCTTCACATCGCGTGATAGTGTCTTATATTTGTGCGAACCTTCATGAAGAAATCTTGAAAGGTTTAAAAGATGTAGAGTGGACTTGAAAGTAATATGTAATTACTAAACAAAATACAAAGGGGTATAAGTCCGTCAAAACTGAAAGTAGGGTTATGGCTCTTTTCTTCTGCACATCCTCTGATAGTCCTTTGTAACTTTCATGAAGAAATCTCAAACAGTTTTCGAGATATGAAGCGAACACGAAATGCTGCTTTTTGAACTATGACCTTTAAGTGTGACCTTGACCTTTCTCGGACATTGTTAAAAAATAATTTCTGCAAATTGTCTTGATAAGGAAAACTTTTTCCCAAAGTTTCAAAAAATGTTAAGGGGTTCAGGAGATATGGAGCGGCTAAGAAGCTAATACGAAATTACTATACGAAAAATACAAAAAAAAAAGCATATTTCTGTCACAACTGAAAGTAGGGTTATGGTTCTTCTTTTATGCACATCGCCTGATAGTGATTTATAGTTGTACATATTTTCGCGAAGAAAACTTAAACGGTTTAAAAGATATGGAGCGTACATATAGCTAATCTGAAATTATTATACGAAATATACAAAAGGGCTCAATTCCGTCAAAACGGGAGGTAGGGTTATGGTTCTTTTTGTCTGCACATCATCTACTAGTGATTTATATTTGTACAATTTTTCATGAAGAAATCTTAAACGGTGTAGGAGATATGGAACGGACACGAAATGTTACCTTTTGAACTTAAACCTCTAAGTGTGATGACCTTGTTGAAATATGAGTTCTGCACATCAAATCACCTTAATATTTCATTTTGTTTTAAATTTTTGTTATACTTGATATTTGTAGCAGCGTAAAATACATGGCATTTAGTATATTATTTCGTTATGATTTCAGCTTATCGCTATCAAGGAATTATTGCAATCAGAAATTTCATATACATGAACAAGCAGCTTAAAAAGGTTGTACTTGGGTGACATAATGATGTCTACATACCGGGTATTATATGCAAGTTCCAAGTTCAGTATATAATTGTAAGAAATGTCATTGCCAAATCAAAGAAATGTTAGGAACTGTTTAATTTTATTTTATTTGACCCTTGTGTTAGATTCAATATCCGATGTTGACACTGATTGGAGGGTTGCAGACGTGCATTTGGCCGTGCACCGCAAACGCTATGTTCTTTGACACTATATTGAAAGCAAAATTCGGTTTGGACACATGAACCAATAGACATGAGAATGCTATAACTTTCTCTAAAACAATCTCACTGCATGCATACATTTAATATGACTTAAATGGATGAAAATCATGAACAACCTACAAAGGCGGCGTTATTTTTGTGAAAACAGACAAACAAAAGAACCATTGAAATGGTAAAATGAGACATAAAGTCAGACGTCATTAAAGTGGTGCTCCACTGTAACTGTACCTACCTCATATAAAATTAAGGGAAATATTAATTTCTCAGCGATTTTTTTTCAAAAATTTCACTTAAAGGAGCTGAAATATGGAAATTTTCTTTAAAATCGATAAAATCACAATAACTACAGAAACTTTACTGTGACTGCGAAAGTTCACGTATTTTTTAAACACCCCTCGTTTGTTGACGTTATGATTTTCATGTTCGTGAACCATTGCCTTCGATGCCGGGAATCCAACCCGGCCAGCTCGGGTAAAACAATTAGAATTAAAAGAATTACCGGGTCTGAAGCTTGTTGCCAAAATACCTTCTTTTATATTGCCAGTAAATTTGTATAGCACAAATGAATAAATTAATACATATTCTCCCCGTTTTCTGTTATATAATATCAGAGTTACTCATTCTCTTCTCTATGGCCTTTCTTATTCAACCTACGTTTTAAAACAAAATAAAATAAAAGTTCAAAACAAAAGAAAAAAAAAAAAAAAGAAAAAAAAAGAACACAAAGAAATACATTCGTACAGTTATGCTGATTTCTTCCGGGTATGACGAGTGCATTCGGAAATCAATAAAGACAGTATGCATTATACTTTTGCGCCTTGAGAATCTTGAAATTCATATGGGACTTTCAGTCATTCAATTTGAATGCAAAATATATTGTAATCACCAGTCAGAAAATGACATAATTCTTCCCGAACTTCCAATAATTTCATTTGTAAATGTGCAATTCTTGATTAATTTGATGGATTTTACAATGCATCTTTGTTAAAAGTGCCTGCTCTTATCTTAATGAAATTATCACGAGAGATGGTTTGAAACGAAGTAAGTCATAAAACAAACTTCAGTGTAAAATGTAGAGCAACTGCAAATATTTCGCAGTATCTGTCAACTTAATGGTATTAGCATCTCTGAAAGTGCTTCTACAGCTGTTTTAGGTTATATGAGCCGTGACACGAGAAAACCAACGCCCAGTCTGATCAGAGTCTTTTCTTTGCGCTTAACAGATAGCTAAGATTCTAAGCTAGCTTCACGCGGACAGCGAAAAATAAGTCTGCGCTGGGCGCACAACCACTATGTTGGTTTTCTCATGTCGCGGCTCGTATTAAGTATATTCTGAAAATAGGAGGCAAAACAAAACTTGAGCCTCTCCTCTGAGCTTAAGGTAACTAAATCAAGTACTTCCTGACTAGTTACCTTATTATGTTTTTTAGTCTAGTCTACTCTCCTCTACTCAAACCTTGCAAGGTCTTTTGGGCACCACAGATTTCTTTGCAGCAATCCTTCTCGACATGATTCTGTTTGCCTGGTTCATCCCTGTCCACTCTTTAAGTGTTTTCTTCTGCAGTCTGCCTGTTCCCTTGTTACATTGGAGGTGACCATGTGCGATTTGGTACATGCATAGGCCTAGGGCCTAAGGTGAACAGATTTACGCAGTTCGCTTTCTAATTCTTGGGAAATTTCAAGAGACAAAAATAAAGAGTCTGGTTTTAATCACATTCGAACTTGTTCGATGTTTATTGTATATCAATGTTCTGCATAAGGATATGTACTATATAAAGAAAATTGTAGCTTTTTGCCGTGTTGGCAAGGTTTATGCAAAATAAACGACAAATTACTTTCTTTAAAGAGTCTGATACTACTAAACGTGTATCCGTTTCAAATTCTATTACTATTTACAAACCTATAAGAACAAGATGTCTTTTGGGTCGTGGACAATCTTTATCTATTTTTAAAATACCAATGTTAATAAATGGAACAATAACTCTATGGTGAATTGTCTGATTTTATTCAAATTCAAAATTATTTGAAACATGAGGGCTTTCAAACTTTTGATAAGTTTTAAGCACATGCGCACAATAAATGTAGCATCTAGCAAGCGGGCAAGAGATTCACATCATAAGCCTATGGGGTATTTACGTTTCAACAATATTTTGGCTAGAATGTGTAAGCGCCACTATGTGTACTTCAGTTAATTGTTAATATGCAGTTTAAGATCTTATCTTGAGCAAGATGTTTTTCATTTTATTTATGTATGTATTTTATGTGTTTGCATTTGCAGTTATCTGTCTTGATTAAGGCTCCCCTCTTTTGGTAATATAACTCAGTATTTACCTTTCAGTATGGGGTGTATAATGTTCTGTGGCTCCTGTGGACGGTGACGACAGGGGCATTTCATCCAATAAGAAGCGACATCAACAAAACATACAATTTTCATAAAACCATTTTTATATGTCTAATAATATTGAAAAGCAAGCTAGCTCAGTGCGTATAAAGTTTTATGCTATTTTCCCAAGTCTTCCTTGTATGGCAAATAAGATATGAAAAGTTAAATCCGATGGAAGCAAAGAATTAACCAGACACTAGCAAGTTTCGGTTAGACTGAGACACTTCATGTCGAATAACAATATGGGCAACACCGACCACACGCGCATAAGCGGATTCTAAAAGAACTCAGTGAGCCCATAGAACCAGATACTTTTGTTATCTGCACTTTATTATTTACAATTTGGCCGGAAGACTGTTAACTTGTTAACTAATTTATATCAAAATGCTCCACAGAATTCCTCTAAGATGTCAACAAAATCAGTCCTGAGGCCGTATTCATAAAACGACTTAAGTGGTTGCTATGCTGTTGCTAAGACTAAATTTCTTTGGAGGAGATTCCCTACAACTATGAAATTTGCTCTGGAGGAACAGTCTTACAAAGACTGTTCCTCCAGAGCAAATTTCATAGTTGTAGGGAATCTTCTTTATAGATATTTAGCCTTAGCAACCGCATAGCAACGACTTAAGTGGCTTTATGAATACGGCCCCAGTTGCTCTAGAAGTGACGCCGACTGAACGTTTACCGTATTTGGAAATGACGGACACCTTGAATTTCGAACAGTCACAATTTTAACATTTTTTTTTCTTCACTGTCACACAGATAATGATATATACAGTCAGACATAAGTTAAGCATCACCTAAATAAGGTGCGCAATAGAAGGAGGTAAGTTTCAAGTAACGTTATCACAGAAAATGTCTTTACTTTTTGTATCAATATTCTGTCTCAATATTTTTCACTATCCAAAGAACTGAAATATTTGAAATTTTATTTTAGTTCATATAGAATTTGCCGATTTGTCGAATATGAAAGTTAACTTTCAACTAATTGAGGTGATGCTTAACTTATGTCTGACTGTATATAAAATTTGTTTAAAACTGACTCGCTTGTTTCAAAGGAGATGTTGTTTGAATTGTTATGAACCGTTGTCATGGCAGCCCAACTGGCTGAAGAACTTTCATGAAAACGAACACTGCATGAGTGCCATAAGTATGTGTCTTTAAAGATCGTATTAAAAGTAGCAGTTTTAGTCGACCACAAACCGGTTAAGCCTCCAGTAATTTCATTACTGGCCGTCCCTAGGCGGCAGTTCTGTTTTGGTTCTTCTTGGTTGTTTTATGTGTTGTTAGTAGCTATGTCTGTTATTGATATATTGTTTGTGATGTTCAGGCTAGCCCGTTTACTGCCTACATGGGAAAAGGCTGTTCACATGGCTGCCACTGGTGTTGTCTTTGGTGGTGACTCATTTGTGTTGTCTGTTTCCCACATGGTGTCTTGGGCTGGATCTGGGATTGAATTGTTTCAGTTCCTGAGAATTTTCATCCTTACTTTTTTAACCCAAAGTTTTCATACTTTCTAAATTTAACGGCTGTTTCAGAAACTTACCCCACATACTCAGAGCTATTTATAATGCAACCATTACAATTTTAAATATTTTAACAAGAAAGGACCTTGTATGCTAACTTCATGCTTTAGCCAAATTGGTTAAATAACTTAAATACTTCTTGAGAAGATATTTTGCGAATTGCGCTTTTCGAATATTGTAATGCAATGATTTTAGCTACCTATATTATCCTACCATACGAATTTCGGCTGAAATTGGCTGAATAGTTTCAGAGAAGATGTTGTTTGAAATTTTAGGGAGGGCTGCCATAGCATCCAAAGTAGCCATTTTGTTTTCTTAAAGTTTCAACATTTTACGTACATTGTCTTCAATAGATGTATAAAAGCTGCAGCCAAGCTAAGAGTTTATATCATTTCGAAATTTTACAGCATCATCGTTTCCAAACTCACCCCATCCACAGAATTTCTCTTTATGATCGAACCGAAATGGTTTTATAAAAGAGGTTGCTTCCTGCAAGTTAATATAAAATTCGGTCTACTTATTCAGAAGTCTTTTGACTAATTTTTATGTTCGTTGTCTATTATCAGATATTCCATATCGCAACCAGTTTAGATATTTTTATTGGACATAAATCTTAAATATGAAATTTGGATGAATTTGGCCTAATTTGGCCTAATGTTTCCTTAAAATACATTATTCAATTATTTCAAAAAGAACGGTTGCTATGGTGTTCTTGATTAACTTCATACATGAGTTTGTATTGTAAGAACATTCCCTTCAGTAATCATACCAAAGATAAGCAACCTACCTAAACGTATTCCTATGTAAACAACACCGATTATGAGAAATTTTACATTTCTCCCAAACTAACCCCACCCACTGAAAGTCTGTTTATGATCTGACCGAAACGAATTATGCTATTTTATATCTTATATTGAAATGATTACCTAGATGCGTTTTGCAAGATGTCAGTCAAATTGGCGTAGTTACTATGGTGTAGAAGTCATTTAAAGGTGCTGACTAAACATGCTTATCCTATCAGTTCTCCATCTTCTGCAGCCTGCGACTCAGGTGACTATAATGGTCTAAAAAATCAATTTCTATGACTAATGCCAACGCGCACTCACGTCGATGAATCGTCGATACGTCGCATCGACGACATCAGTGCGACGTCATTACGACGTCACGTTCCTGTTGGGTTTAGACATTTATTATGACTTTAGTACCTAGAGTCCGTAAAACGAAGCTTTCCAACCAGTTTGACCCAGGTAAAACACCATAAAATGCACAGATCCGTCAGCTATATATCGGCTGGATTTATAGAGCAAAAAAAGAATAAAGAAAATAAATAAATAAAAAACATGACGTTATTCAGACACCCTTCATAGTTGACAAAAAAAAAACTTTTCAAACTAAGAGAAAGAAGAGTCCAAGATACAAATATCAGTTTTTCAGCTAAGAAGGTGTACATGTAACAGGGATAATAGCGATTGTTTTTATTAAAATTCCATACGATAAAAAAGCATTCTTTTTTTGTTTAATTAGATCCAGAATCTTACAATGAGTAGTCAGATCAGGGTCTACCTTTTTTGTCTGACTTTAGAGTTAACATTGTAGTAGCCATAGAGAGGTTTTATCATACCACCCACACATTGTAAGGAGCGATGTGCTCGCCTATAGGCAGTGCCTATTTTCATATTATAGAGGATATTTAACTTTTTCAGTGCAAGATCGATTTTTATTTCACCGAATGAACACCAAAAGCATTATTTTCACGAGTGGCGAGTCGGTCATCACGACAGAGACACAACTTTTTTCTAGCCGTTTTGCGTCAAATTTGATGCTTCCAGCGTGTTTACTGCGTATGATATGGGTTGTAAACTCAGTTTGCAACTGAAAAATAGCTTGAAATCTCATTTAGACAAACAAATCTCAAGAAAATGCTAAGAAAAAATGCCAATAGGAAACTTGGGCGTCGTAAAGACGTGCAAACATGCGTGACGTAATTTAAGTCAACCCGGATAAGGTTTAGCCAATTAACCAACAAATAAATGAGACTATTTAACGAAAATTCTATTTTTTGAAACAGTGAAATCTAAACTGATAATTTCACTGTTCGAAACAGTGAGATTATCAGGTTCGATCTAACCGAAAAACTCTATAATTCATTGAAAAAGATAAAAGAAATAGGGCTAATTGTCCTTCTTTTTTTTCCATAAAAACTATGTTGTGACCTCATTAGAACCGTCTCATTGAGAAATAAGAAAATTATATCTGAATTGTACTGACAATCCCACCTTATCTGGAGCTCTGATAAATGGATAAAATACAAACAGCCACTGTCCGTCTCCTGGAACGACAAACTCTGCGACAGTGATCAATAAATATTTTTTTTTTATTTGTTTGATCTGTCAACTGAACAAAAAACGCCATTAAACATCGAGCGGTATTCGGACTTATTTGTTAAATAACAAAAGAAATAAAAATGACCTCATTCATTGACTTCAGTGAAACGTTTCGTATTCTTTGAATTGCAGGAAAAAGAACTGACTTTAAAATCTTGATTAATCCTTTATCCATTTTGCGGGCGTGACTGAACAAACAGGAGCTTTAGAAGCCAATATATTGCTGCATTAAGCTAATGATACCATATTTATATGAGGTCAACCGTATTAACTATGGTTATAGGCTCAGGTCATCCACACGTAATTAAAACTGTTTGCAACATGCTTAATAAATATAAAAAATGTCATAAATCAATTGGTTTGTTTTTGCCAAGAAATAAGCCCGAGGTCTGCCGTGTCACCACAAGAAGTACCTCGGGTCAATCTAAACTAAGTCTTATAACTTGGTAAATCTGACAAAATGATACTCAGGTTAGGCTTAACAGGTGGAATTTAAAAAAAATAATAATATTAAGGTCAGGTCGAATGAAGCTGCCTATGTCAGCACAGAATATTTATTTCCGGTGGTAGTGACGACCCAGATCTGTTCCATAAGGAAATATGCAACGTACATTTGCGAACGGTAACAAACACTAAGGTCGGCTTCTTCTGGATCTTTTCAGATAGCAAAGAACCTTTAAGATCTTATTCATAGTTTCTTCCGGATATTGTAAAACACATACCCGAAACAGTTCTAGCGGATGCACAAGGTGAGCTGAGCCTTTTTTGTTCGCTCATTCCATGACGTTTATTGTAATGAGTTGCTGGGTTTTTTTCTGTTTAATAACAAACTGAGCTGAGCCTTTGCTGTTCGCTCGTTTGATAACGTTTATTGCATTGAGTCGCTGTGTATTTTTTATGTTTAATAGTGATCTAAGCATAAGAAATTAAAGTAGCCTTTGTATGAAATGTAAAGTCAGTGCCTGTAATAAGGTTCGATGTTTTTTCTTCAGCTTTCATTAATTTCCTGTGTGACCTTTTATTGATTGGTTAGAAGTCCTTCACACGAACCGACTAACTTGCATGTTTATACCGGGCGAGGGTAATGACAATGTATAATCGGGTAAGCTCTCTCTCTCTCTCTCTCTCTCTCTCTCTCTCTCTCGCCTCGACCCAGTGATTCATTTCTGCCCGTTCCAAGGCGCTGCCTCTTGTGTGGTTTAATACTGTTATTATCGAATGACCGCAAGACTATTCTAGAGAATGTAAAATAAAAGTCAGGCGTATTGTCTATACGCCTGACTTTTATTTTAATTCTCAAGAATAGTTTTGATACGCCTGACTTTTATTTCACATCCTGTAGAATAGTCTTGCGGTCATTTGCCGGTAAGGAGACAACCCCTTGTCTTTCGAGTGTCTTGTTTGCTTTGTGCATTTTCTATATTTGTGGGCCGCGACACGACAAAACCAACAAAGCAGCATGTGTGCCCAGCAAAGACTCAGGTCAGCCTGGGCATCTGCCAAGTCTGATCAGAGTCTTCGTTGTCGGCATGGCGGTAGCTTAGACTCTTAGCTACCAATTAAGCGCTCGAATGCCCAGGCTTATCTGAGTCTTCGCTGGGCGCACGTGCCACTTTCTTGGTGCTGTCGTGTCGCGGCTCAGATTTATTATTTTTTTCTTTCCCATTATGTGTTTAGGGCAAGATACAAGCTGAACGGTTGTGTTTGCTCCTGATCATAGTCTTTCATCAAAATTTCATTTGTAGATATGCTTCTTGGACACTTTTGAATATTCTCTTTCTAATGGAAATCAGTTGAAACGAAATAAAGCGAAAACATTAAAATACGGTTTCACTCTGTGTATGCGTCAGTGGCCCCTCGCCACAGGCCTCTTTTACATTATGTTTTGGTCGGTGCCTTGTTATTAAGATTTAGTACCTGACTTTGTGGCCTCTCACGGCAGAGTATGTTCTGTCTGGTGCTGATTATTCTGTCGTCATTCTGTGGATGGCTTTGAGACCCCTCGCCACAAAACTCCTTTACGTTTTTTTGTGTGTTTGGCGCCTTTCTGTTATGTTGGATAATCTTACCTAGCATTGTTTTGTTGCGGACGAGAGAGCAGATTGCTTTGGTTTTGTGTTAGGTATTAACATTATATAATAATAAAGGCTGTGTGCGATTGTTTATATATCTGCTCTTCCTGCTGGTAAGTTCATCTGTACTGCAAAACACTTACTGTTGGCGGTTACTGAGTTTTGGCGATATTTGCGGTTACAGAGCGCTAAATTATACGTCAGCCAATTTACATACATTTAATTCATATACATAAGCACAGAAAAGAGACTCAGATAAAAAGGAGTATACTTAATGACAGATATTTTCTATACAATACATAGTGCCATCGTACACATTCTATTCTATTATATCCCATAACCTTATAAGGTCGTTGGGGCACCACAGATGACTGACTTCGGAACAATCCCCTTCCACCTTGTTCAGTTTGCAGCTACCCATAGTTGAGCTGGCATAATCCTTCCCCGTCCACTCTTTAATATTTTCTTCCCACCTCTGCTTCTGTCTACACCTTCTTTTTCCTTTTATTGTGCCCTTAAGAATCGTCTTTGCAAAGCCAGAAGACCTTGAGACGTGGCCAAACCACCTTTTATTTTAGTTTCCGTTTCTTGACCAGCGTCAGGAGTTCATCATAGTCTCAAATGGCCGCTTGGATCTTTCTGCAAGCCTTCTAATTGGTTATATGGTCCTTGTACGAAATGTTTAGTAACCTACGGTAGCATCTCTAACTCTGCTGTCAAGGTCCACGATTCACAGGCATACAGAAATATGGAAATGACAAGGGAGCGCATAAGTTTCACCTTTGATCCAAGCGATATGTTGTTATCTCTCCAAATTGGTTTCAGCTTGGTAAGAGCTGAAGTGGCTTATGGAATATTTGAGAGAACCTCCTGTTTTGAGCCATTATCTTACACAACTGCTCCAAGGTATTTAAAGCTTGTTACAGTACCCAGCTTCTGCCCTTTTACCTTGATCTCCCTCTGGATGCCAACTGCACTGTACGCATATACATTTTAAAACTACAGTGTTACTAGTAAGAAAAGCCTAGCACACCTGAAATTATATTCCTTGGCTGTTGTTAGTATTTTTCCGTGATTTCATTTGTCGAATTGGCTCTGTAGGCATGAAATAATCCACTATGTATTAATTTTGAAGTTTTCTATATAAGTGAATGGTGCTTACTGTCCACAAGCCAAATATTTTTTCATCACCAGACCTATAGATAAAATCTAACAGGTGAAATTTAAAGACAAAGAAGGAATTAAGGCCAGGGGCCGCATTCATTAAGCCACTTAAGTCGTTGCTATGCTGTTGCTAAGGCCGAATTTCTAAGAAGGAGATCCCTACAACTATGAAATTTGCTCTGGAGGAACAGTCTTAAAAACAGTCTTTTAAGACTGTTCCTCCAGAGCAAATTTCATAGTTGTAGGGAATCTCCTTCATACAGTTTTAGCCCTAGCAACAGCATAGCAACCACTTAAGTCGTTTTATGAATACGGCCCCAGGCAGGAGTACTTCAGCACCGATACAAACATTGACAGCACTTTTGTCTTCTTAGCTGTAAATTTAATTTTCCACAAACGCATCTATAGGGACTTTAAAGGCCATACTAATGAGGGTCAAATTATACTGTGTGTGTTGATGGAGACTTAAACAATTATCCGTCAGAATTATTACCAAATATACCTCTGATCTAAATCTCTGTGGGTTACGTAAGTATTTCGGGATATCGCTTCATCAATAATAGACACTCGACAGCAAAACAGTCTGAAAATGTCCTTTGTTAATTGAATACAGTGATGTTTGCTTCTTAAGTTCTAGCAATAAATAGTTCCAGTCGAGCGGAAATGATCGCCATTTAGATTGTCTAGACTTAATGTTTCTGCTAAGACCAGTGATAAGACAAAGGACTGTGCAGTGAGAAAAACAGCCTTTGGGAACATGCCAACGGCACATGACTAGACCAGTCTATGTCCATGAAAACTCTATCCACAGCATGGCTGTGCAATTCTGTTTAACATTAAAATGGATATTTGATAAAATTCCATCTTAATCAGAATAAGAATTGTCGGAGACAAACACTACGTCAATCCTTACTGTGTACCTAGCATTCGAAGCTAGCATGATTGTATATTCTCTATTTTACTCAACATGGTTTACGCAGGTTTCCATGTACCTTAAAGTTTCTAAACTGTCTTAAAGACAAACAAATAAGATAACAATCATTTTAAACAATAAATGGAATGGGGCAATGTGAGCAGACATTGCTATGAGGATGAAACAACTGGGGCCGTATTTAGAAAACGACTTAAGTGGTTGCTATGCTGTTGCTAAGGCTAAATTTCTTTGAAGGAGATTCCCTACAACTATGAAATTTGCTCTGGAGGAACAGTCTTACAAACACTGTTCCTCCAGAGCAAATTTCCCTACGACTATGAAATTTGCTCTGGAGGAACAGTCTTACAAAGACTGTTCCTCCAGAGCAAATTTCATAGTTGTATAGTTGTAGGGAATCTCCTTTATAGATATTTAGCCTTAGCAACCGCATAGCTTAAGTGGCTTTATGTGGCTTAAGTGGCTTTATGAATACGGCCCCTGCTCTTCTGTGAGCAAATACTTACCTTCAAGAGGAGCTAATCAATGCTGGAGGGCCTTCCTCGTCCAGGGATATAAACAGGCTGCCAACGCAAGTTGTTCTCCTTTATTAATTGCGGGAAAATGGCGGAGGTGTTCCCATACGTTTTAAGTGAATTTAGATATGATGCTCCATTAGCTTATTCTCAATGTACGCATAGGCGTGTTAAACACACCATCATACAAAGAGAACAAGAAACATTGCACAGCTATGGATAAATAAGCAATGCAGTGATGGTTCTTTGTACCTCCTTATCTTACATTAGAAAAGGTCTTGTTGAACATGTATGCCGGAAAAAACTATCTCAATCAATACTTTCAAATGTGTTTGGGAAACTCGTTATGAGTGAGAGTTTGAACAGATACTTTAATAATGAATGAATCGACAATAGCTTGTTTTGATAAGTACAATACCGCAAGACATTACGAACCCGTTTTATCAAAACATGCTTTTAAATTGCTGTAAATTGGGTACAGTATTATTCTTATTGCGCACAATACAAAGAGAACGAATGTTTACCTTGCTAGCCTGAATATCCTAGCAGAGTGGCGCAGAATCTCTTACACAGTGTTTTAATTATGAACGAGGTTCCAGAAGATTTGTTCAAAGTAAGGTATCATTGTACACAGGTAGTTTCTTAGAAATGTCATATAATCACTACCTTAGCCTCCTTCGATCAGCACAGTATTGATACGAGCCTATCTATGCAATGTAACACTGAAAAAGTGATTCACTTTTCACCAATCTGCAATGAAAATACTGCATAATTCAACTTACTTAATAATAAGTTAAATTTTAAGTGTACAGTTGTGGCGGTAGCATATCAACAACAATCTTAAATTACTGAGTTAGAGATAGATGGTTATGTAATGTATTTGTTTTGTGCGTGAGTACTGTACATGTAAACTAACAAAACTTTCTTCCAAACCGGAGATGAAAATGACATTTACAAATAATCGGTGATTTAAGATTGTTTATTGGTAAGACGATTGAACTCGTATTATTTAACAAATTGTTAAAGAATATGAATTATTCAGTATTTCCATGGCAGACTGGGGAAAAGTTAATCACTTTCAGTTTTAGATTTCAGAGATAGGCTCGTACATATATCACTACCGTGTCGATCGAAGGAAGTTAAGGTAGTGATGCTCACTTCTAGTACTATCTGCATCAGGGGCCGTATTTATAAAACGACTTAAGTGGTTGCTATGCTGTTGCTAGGGCTGAATTTCTATGAAGGAGATTCCCTACAACTACGAAATTTGCTCTGGAGGAACAGTCTCAAAAGACTTCCTCCAGAGCAAATTTCATAGTTATAGGGAATGTCCTTCATAGAAATGTAGCCTTAGCAACAGCATAGCAACGACTTAAGTAGTTTTGTAATTACGGCCCCAGTTCTTTAACGTAACAATATGAACTAGGCTCAGAGAAATCGGTTTACAGAGTATAGATCCAGCATACTGTTTATTTATTTATTATTTTTTGAATTGATTGCTCGGTACTGTTTTATGCATGTAGGCATCTTAAGTAAACTTCGCACTGCTTAGCAAAATATGACTGTCACTGAAGCCAATGATATATTGCAAATGTAATAAACTAAAAAAATCTAATTCATCCCTAAAAGTCAGCGTTTGAATAAACATTGGTGTTTAAACCAGACACTGTTTCCTGTAAATCCTATCTCAAACGCGGCGCTTTGATAGGCTTGTCTGTAAATGGATATCTGTTTCCTTCTGGTAATAGCAGTCAATTCGAGACTCGAATAGTTTACCCCGCGGAAACAAATTATTTGAAAATGGGCCCAGTGCAAGATTTATAGTACATTGTTTCTAAAATTACGATATTTTCATTTCCTGAACTGACTTTCAGTTGTTTCCAGTTAAGACCTGTTTCCTATTTCAAGAAACTAATCTCACTGAGTTCTTCGTAAACTGGCATATAGTGTAAAAAGCTTGACTTAACGAATTTTCCTATATTAGTCATTGTGGAACTAAGGCCTTAAGTTACAAATATACCATATCAGTCAACAAGGAAACATTCGCTGTTTTTGGCTATAAACATTTATTTAGGGAAGTTACAGACGTATGTTTTATACAGAACGCATCGTCGAAAGCTCTCGACTTGTAGAGACCACCTTCTTTGATAGTTTTAATAAGCCAGTCAGAGAAACAGAGAAAAATATTTTTAATTTAGCGAAAAAAAAAAAAAAGAAAAAGAAAAACTGGTGTAGCTGGATACAATGCACGTATATCTTATTCGTAATAGTAAAGCTGAATTGTTCTTATATTTAACAGACCAGAATGAGCCGCGACATGTCGAAACCAGGGCATGTTCGCCCAGCGAAGACTCAGTTCAGCCTGGGCATCCGCCCAGTCTGATCAAAGCCTTCGCTGTCTGCATGAAGCTAGCTTAGAACCTTACCTACACTTTAAGCGCACAGTAAACACTATGATGAGGATAAACGGATGCCCAGACTGATCTGAGTCTTCACTGGGCACATATGCCACTTTGTTGGTTTTGTCGTGTCGCGGTTCAAATTATGAACAAGGTAATTCTACAATATCACCACCGCATATGTTTCCCTATCATCATGTTTCAGTAGTATATTTTGAAATTGAAATTGTAGTACGCCGATACGGTCATTGAAGAAAGCGAAAAAGACACCTATCAGGTACACACTGTTGAAACAACGCTGAGTCAACTTCGATTCAACGTCATTATGTGAAACAACATTAATACGAAGATGCTTCAAGGCTGTGTGTGTGCTGGGTAAGTGAGTCCACTATGTGATTGCACGCCATGCACCCCAGCTGTATAAGTTTGCATAAGCAAGTGAACTCAGGTTGAACGTCGCACCACAGAATATGTCATACGGAAAGTGGCTTGCATAAGAACAAGATATTAGTTTCATATGGTGGCTGGTTTGTGCCATTTCGACTTTTCGCGGCGAAAAGGTACCACGCGAAAAGACGAAAAAGCGCCAAGCAAAAAGACGAAAAGACGCCTCGCGAAAATACGACATAATTGAAGTTTCAAACGGCGTCTTTTCGCGTGGCGTTTTTAGTCTTTTCGCGCCGAAATTTCGTTTTATCGCGAGGCGGGTTCGTCTTTTTGCCTGGCGTTTCTTTTCGTCTTTTCGCATGGCGTCTTTTCGTCTTTTAGCATGGCCGCGAAAAGACGCCACGCGAAAAAACGAAAAGCCACAAATCAGCCATCATACATGTAGTTCCAGGACAACATGCAGTGAGTGGATGACAATATTAAATCTCGATTAGTGTTCTATAAGAGCGTAATCATATATATATTTTTCAAGAGTTAACTATTTATTTTTCTCATGCCATAATGGTTTACTGCGATGATATAACACTTTTGTCAAGAATTACCCTTGGTTTAAACAATATTTATTTCAAGAAGTTATCAAATACAAATATACAGAATAAATAATCAGGATTTGGTCGGAAGCTCTAAGCTTGTAAAGACCATCTCCCCAAGAATTACCCTTCCTAAGGATATGGCGGAGTAAATATATGTTGTCAAATGGCCTCTTATGATATATTCTCAACCAAAATAAGAATCCAGGACCAAATTGGCTGTAGATAGGCCAGTAATTAGTGCTGTTTGCAAAATTTTCAAATTTGGTTTTTCGGAAAAGTCACAGTCGATACCTAAAATATCATTTTTCTTCTACTTGCTGATAGGGATAAAAGATGCCGTTACAAAACGGTATCTTAAATCCTTTAAACCCTTGAGACTTTGTTGTTTCTGAATTTGGATGCAAAATACATTGTAATCACTTGCCAGCGAGCTGAATAATTATTTTCAAATTTCATATGATTCGTGTCGCAAGAAGATGTACCGTATTTCCTGTGCAAACAGGCAAGACTCCAATCATTCCGCGCATTTATGCAGTCTGATACCATTCTTCCGTTCACACATTTACAATTTATGAATCCTGGGGCATCTAAAACAAACGGTGAAGGCTGGTGTACATGTACTTAGTAAATTGAGCCGCGACACGAAAAACCAAACAAAGTGACATGTTTGCTCAGCGAAGACTCATATCGACCTGGACATATGCCCAGTTGATCAAAGTGTTTGCTGTGCGCTTAAAGGGTAACAAAGCGTCTAAGCTACCTCTATGCCGACAGCAAAGACTATGATCAGACTGGGCGGATGCCAAGGCTGATCTGAGTCTTCGCTAGGCGCACATGTAACTTTGCTGTTTTTGTCGTGTCGTGGCGGAAATATAACATAATATAACATAAGTTTATTCGGCGTTAAACATATACATGTATATACATAAATTTATAGCCATACAAAAAACAATTATAGTGAAAGATAAATATGCGTAGGGCTTACAATCCCTTTTCATGTGACGCCAATAATAAAATTGTATCTGTAAATGCGTTTTCTTGATTAATTTAGAGGCATCTGTTATGCAACACATTTAACAGTTCGGGCTCTTATCTTAATGACATTATGCTCATGGGGAACTGGTTTGAAAGAAACCAAGATAGGAAACTTACTAAATGTTGTTTTAAATATTTGACAACTTATTTCCCACGAGACTAATTTATGCTAAATTTTCTGTTGTAAACTGTTTGTTTATTTATTTTGGTTTTTACTGTTATTTCAAATCCTTTATATACCGATCCCATAATTAACCTAATAGGAGAAGAACTAAAAGTAAAAAGTATGCAAAGACCAGGAACTGAAACAATCAAAATCCAAATCCAACCCTCAAACCATAGTTGGAAACAACTAAGATTACAAATAATCAAGATACAGAGAACATATGGCCAACCGAGTGAGCAGCTTGTTCCCAAAAGGTGGCCACTCAGCAACCCAAACCGAACCAAAAATAATAAGAACATACATAAGGTAAAACATCACAGAAACTCTGACACCAAAAACAGGCAACAGAGAACCACAACAGAACTACCGCCTTGGAACGGTCAGTAATGAATTACTGGGGGGCTTAAATCGATTTTACAGGCCCAACCTCACCCTCAGTTTCTGAAGTGGTACAAAACATTTAGTTGGTTGTTCGGTTCGCATGATAACCCTCTAACTCGTCAATGAATCATCACGGTAAACACATAAATCAAATTTCAACACCATGAAGAAGCAAAGACGAGGACTCAACAGATACAACGGGCCGTCTGACAGGTGGAGATCCCTGTCCTGCCAAACGACCCCACTGGAAATCTGAAGCAAAAGAAGGTCACCAGTTGAGCCCCGGTGGACCAAGCAACAGACAAAAAGGCTCCGGTCCCAACCAACTAAAATATATAGCTTTAGGTCGGGGCCATCATAGAGTCTGACGACCGATCCCCCGGTGTGCAATTAAAGAGTGCAGAAAAGTTATCAACCGTGATTGGGTTAATCACTAAGCATGCAGACTGTCGCATAACATTTAAATTATAGCCAATACGTTTGAATAATGCTCTCGTTCCAATCCTAAAATTTTCATGTTGTATTGTATATATATATGTGTTGTGAAAACAAAAACTGAAATAAGTATGTTTACACCAAATAACCTGAAAAGGGAGTTGTAACTGAGGAGGGGTGGGGGAGGAAGGTTAGGTTGGTGGTGGTGTGTTTGTGTGTCGGGGTGGGGGGAGGCGGGTGAGAAACAACACAAATACGGAAGATGTCATTATAGGTGCAGTCTACATCTTTTTTATTTGCCAATCCTCTAAATAATCTGATAGAAAACGCACGAACACGCAAATTCTGTTTTAGCAGTTATTTATCATGGAACGAATCGTAATATATACGCCTAAGCGGCCTATTGCATACATGTACAAGTGTCAGTGCAGTAGGTTCACAATCTTCACTGGATGAACTGCTACTTGGGTCCTTTTATTAGCATGCTTTTGTGAACTGGGAACGTCAATATAAACGTTAACTTAGTGTCATAAGTTTAGCATGTTTAGAGTGTTTAGCTTACAATCAAATGGATGGATGACGCGATTAAAGTATCACAGTCACACCAGTACAACGAGAGGGTGATAATGGAAGGCTGTGTGCAATGGAACCCCGTTTACTGTTGTAAAGATTTCCGCCTCCAAAGGGCTTAGAAAAAAAAGATAAGGTAATCAAGAGTAACAAAAATCAAGTTAACCATTCAATACCGACTGCAAATATAGCAAACCCATGCTCTGCTTTAAACATCTTCAGTCATATATAAACATGACATTGTATAATGACAAACTTCCTAGCGGCACATTACGTCGAAATGACGTCGTACTGACGTCGATTTCATAACGTCGAATCGACATTTTAATGACGTCATGTCTACGTTGTGTGCCCGCTGGATTTGTTTACCACCCAGCGGGCACATGACGTTGAAGGACGTCGGACTGACGTCGATGTGACGTGATGATGTCGCATTGATTTAGAACAACGTCATTTCGACGTCATGTGCCTGCTTGGCAACGGCTCACGAAGTTGGTATCAGTGGAATACGATGTTCGTCGGCGTTCCTCTGTTGAAGGTGTAACTTCGTTACACCGGCGATAAACAAAGTAATGAACGACAGAATACCATGGTTTCAGATGTTAGGTGACGTTTCTCTGGTTTACATATGGTTTTCATAATGGTTCTAAAACCTATAAATTGATTGGCACGCATTTAAGGCTACTACCCCATTTATGACAAGTAGATCTACTACGTGGCTCTCTTTACATGTCTATCTCAAATTTAAGGGTTTCATGTTTACTTTTTTACGAAGTTATCTTAAAAAATCCAAAAGTAACGGCTAACTTTTAGATCCTGATCAGATGCCACGTTTGCGGCGTCTGATCTTGGTCCACACTAACTGCCAATGTCCCTTTTATGGGTCTTCGGGCTAAACTGAGTCAGTTTAGTGTCAGGAAAAACTTGACCGTGATTTATTAGATAGAGGCAGATAGCTTTCATATGCAAGAAATACTGACATCTTTGAATTTCGGGAGAATGTTCAGTCTCAACAATGACAAGAAGTGACAGCAGTCTTATAATACACTTCTCTTGTATACAAAACGCAACAAACATTTCAAACCGAGCAGAATAAAGTTCCTCTTAGATTGTCTAGACGCAATATTTCTGCAAACGTCAATTTTGGATATACATTGACTTGATAAATTCTTTGATGAAGAAATGATTCTAAACTCATCAAATAATAGTGTTGCGTTTTTATACCCCCGCTTTGAAAAAGTGGGGGGTATACTGGTTTACATCTGTCCGTCCGTCCTTCCTTCCGTCCGTCCGTCCTTCCGTCCGTCCTTCCGTCCCCTTTTTTCGTCAAAGATTTCTTCACAACCATGCAAGCTAGAGTGGTCATATTTGGTATGCAGGTTGATGACAACATGTTATATCATGGGATTGAGAACCAGCCTTCTCCTGCTTATTCTTCCCTGTATTTGTCCGATTTTCTTTCTTTCCATTCTTTGAATAATGAAATTTTTCGTCAAAGATTTCTCCACAACCATGCAAGCTAGAGTAGTCATATTTGGTATGCAGGTTGATGACGACATGATGTATCGTGGAATTGAGAACCAGGCTTCTCCTGCTTATTCTTCAATGTATTTGTCTGATTTTCTTTCTATCCATACTTTGAATAATGAAATTTTTCGTCAAAGATTTCTCCACAACTGTGGGAGCTAGAGTGGTCGCATTTGGTATGCAGGTTGATGACGACATGTTGTATCATGGGATTGAGAACCAGGCTTCTCCTGCTTATTCTTCCTTGTATTTGTCCGATTTTCTTTCTTTCCATTCTTTGAATAAGGAAATGTTTCGTCAAAGATTTCTCAACTGTGGAAGCTAGAGTAGTCATATTTGGTATGCAGGTTGATGACGACATGATGTATCGTGGGATTGAGAACCAGGCTTCTCCTGCTTATTCTTCAATGTATTTGTCCGATTTTCTTTCTTTCCATACTTTGAAAAATGAAATTTTTCGTCAAAGATTTCTCCACAACTGTGGAAGCTAGAGTGGTCATATTTGGTATGCAGGTTGATGACGACATGTTGTATCGTGGGATTGAGAACCAGGCTTCTGCTCTTATTCTTCCATGTATTTGTCCGATTTTTTTTCTTTCCATACTTTGAATAATGAAATTTTTCGTCAAAGATTTCTCCACGACCGTGCAAGGTAGAGTAGTCATATTTGGTATGCAGGTCAATGACGACATGTTGTATCGTGGTATTGAGAACCAGGCTTCTCCTGTATATTCTAACCTGTATTTGTCCGATTTTCTTTCTTTCCATACTTTGAATAATGAAATTTTTCGTCAAAGATTTCTCAACTGTGGAAGCTAGAGTAGTCATATTTGGTATGCAGGTTGGTGACGACATGTTGTATCGTGGGATTGAGAACCAGGCTTCTCCTGCTTATTTTTCCCTGTATTTGTCCGATTTTCTTTCTTTCCATACTTTGAATAATGAAATTTTTCGTCAAAGATTTCTTCACAACTGTGCAAGCTAGAGTAGTCATACTTGGTATGCAGCTTGATGACGACATGTTGTATCGTGGGATTGAGAACCAGGCTTTTCCTGCTTATTCTTCCCTGTATTTGTCCGATTTTCTGTTTTCCATACTTTGAATAATGAAATTTTACGTCAAAGATTTCTCCACAACCATGCAAGCTAGAGTAGTCATATTTAGTATGAAGGTTAATGATAAGTTATCGCATCGTGGGATTGCAAACGGGCTTTCTCCTGCTTATTCGTCCATGTATTTGTCCAATTTTCTTTCCATACTTTGAATAATGAAATTTTTCGTCAAAGATTCCTTCCTCCACAACCGTGCAAGCTAAAGAAGACATATTTGGTATGCAGGTTGATGATGACTTCTTGTATCGTGGGATGGAGATACAGCCTTCTCCAACATATTCTTCTCTGTATATGTCAGATTTTCTTTCTCTCTTTTCTATGCATCAGATTCTGTAAGTTAGAGTAGGGATATTTTGTATGCAGGTTGATGATAGCTTGTTGTATCGTGGGATAGAGAACCAGCCTTCTCCTGCTTATTCTTCCCTATATTTTTCCAATTTTCTTTCTCTCTTGACTTTGAATAATGCAATTTTTTGTAACAGATTTCACAGCAACCACTCAAGTTCGACTGTTCATATTTGGTATACAGACTGATAAAGACTTATGTCTTGCATGTATTTATTATTTTTTCTTTCTGTCAATGTGAAATCATTTTATTCCATATTACATAGAAAGGGATTTATGTTGAATATTGATATTTGGTATACATGGTGACAATGAGTTCTCTTTCTATGCATTTTGTAACGAAAATAACACCATTTGATTTAAGCAGTTAAGCGGGGGTATAGTCGGATTCTCCGACAGTTCTAGTTGTATTTATACAAAGTACTATAAACGCGGATTTTTTCCGGAACTCTTTAGGTGAAAAAGGCTTAAGCTCAAGAGAAGCAAAGTTTGTCTTATTTTTTGCCTCCTTCTCAATAGGACTATTTCTTCAAGAAAAGAATTTGTTCCTGATGAACATTTTATACAATGTGAGAAAAACGGAATGAATTATTATATATGCAGTTTTTAGGTTGGAGAAAGTAAGTGAACCTGCATGGGTTTTCCCCATAAGAGTTATTTCCCATTTGACGAAACTAGAATACAATCATGTTAACGGTATTCGGGATCGGGGTGAAGCTAAAGGTCAAGATTTTAAAGTCGTTACGTTCTTTTTTATGTTTTTTCTTTTTAACTTTCTAATTATTTCCTTTTGCTGCATGATTCCTTTGGGGCTTTCTTGATGTAATATTTGAAACTATCAACCTTTGGAATCTTTAGCTCTAGTCCGTAAAAAATGTTCGATTTATGCCCAGCACCTTGACCACTTCACCTGATAAGCTGGTGTTTCGTATACTAAATGCTTTATGTATGTTATGTATTTTTATGAAGATCATGAACTGTTTCGTAGTTATTCTTCCTGCTTGTGAATGAAACTGAAGAATAGCTGGACCTACGATTTATAAATTTCATGCATGGAAATAATAAGTAGGCCAGTGACATTTTTGAAACGGGCGTATATTGCTCCGCTTGCGGTGCTCTTCTTTCCTTAAAGAGTTGATCTTTTTACAATATGGACCCTTCTTACGGGAAAGTCAATACCAAACCATGAATAATTCCCCTTTGAAAACCCGGGCGAAAAATAAGCGTGTATCCATTTGTCTTAAGAATCGCAGAATTAGAAGTTAAAGATATATTTCTGTAATTCTTAAGGCGTATGAATACACCGCCATGATTTTTTTTCTGCCATTTTTCCGATGGCAGAATACTTCATATTTCTTGTCAAAACGGTAAAACCCTTCCAAAATAGAGTATTTCTTAAAGGAACGTATTTCATTTTTCTGATGTTTATCGAAGTATTGACTACATTGGGTCGCGTGCAAGGTAAGTGAACCCAAAAGGGGTTCATGTAAACTCTGCTAGCGACCCAATACTTCAATAGACACCAGAAAAATTAAGTTCATTGCTTAGATTTACATTATTTGATCACAAATATGCGTTAAGCGCTATAGTTGAAGCGAACACATTTATACGCAGTTTTTTCTACTAACAGCGGAACAGTGTCAAAGACCTAAAAAAGTGGCCTATGTCCATTCAGATTGGAGAAATTCATGGTTTATTTTTAACGTCATGTGAAGTCACGTGAACCGATGTAGTTATTGAAGCGCAAATTACATTACGTTCTAATGCTTTAGCAAAGGGGTTTTCAATAAACGCATGGAGAGTGTAAATGTTTATGTGTATATGCATGCCGCCATACTCCTAGTTACGCAAATGTAGCACAATAAAGTTAATGGTACAGTCCGGAAAGTATTTCGGACCGTACTGTTCGGCTGTACTGGGTTTAAGGCGTATGTGTACCGATCAGTGTGTACCCCTACATGTTTTTTCACCTCTCTCATAAAATTACAGTTTTTGTGACTTCCTGTTTGCTTTCCTTGGCAACGTAGCCTTTCAAAATAGGGTTTGTTCTTAAAGGAAAGAATTTGCTCCTAGGGGACATTCCTAACGATTTAAGGGAGGCAGAATAGAAATGACAGAGTTGTATCCCCTGAGCGTAAACCAACTGACCTAAATACAACAAGCATTTTCACTTGACAAGCAAATAAGTTCTTTTTTGAGTTTTTGAGGACTGATTGGTCTTAACAATGTCATATTTAGCTAACTGACACTATCCATCTAAATGTTGACCGTTGTGATGCGTCTGATCAAGCGGAATTTATCGTCTATTAGATTGTCTAGACTATTTGTTTCAGATGATGTCAACCTCCATTGTGCTTGAATTGCAGTTACACCATTGGACTTTTTGTACTTAACCTATGGTTTATGTTGAAATTCAATGATAGTTACTCTGATATGCAACTTGTATTATCCCAACCTCACAAGTCCGCCGGCATATAGCAAGAGGACTTTGAAGGTCCTATATCGCTTACCGAGTTAAACAGACAACAATAGAAAATGAGGTGCAAATATATTTGACGGGATAATTTACCAAAGCCTCTTTCGGTGAATACTTCTCTGTCATTTAGATGCTGAGTAGGAAAGTCAGACTTATCATTTGACACCAGGCATGCTTTCTGGGTACCATATTTTGCCAACATATTTCCAATGTTAGAAATAAGCAATGGGGTGTTAAAACTCTTTCAGGAAACTCATCCGGCAAGCTTCGCATAAGACTAACTAATCTGAAAAATTGCCTGGGATTTCCTTGTCTCGGCCCAATTATAAATTCTGTCAATCACAAACGGTATAGGGCTGAGGTGCACACAGGTCTCGCTTTCAGAGGAGATTACAGACGAGGTGGCGGTCATGTACGTGATATATCTACTGAAATGTATCTGTATTTATCAAATTATTTCAAAGGCTAGAGAAGTTCTGTTGTTTGCTTGACTTTGTCTAAAACTCATTTAGGAGACATAACGCTAAGAGTTGCCCTTTTTGTAAGCGACATGCCTACTGGACCGTACCCTTGTCCGTGCCGTCAGATATCAACTATTTCAAAGGGTATGGGAGTTATGAAGCGCAAAGGTTAAATCTTTAGACATAAATGAGAGCAAGAGATGTCATTCTTGAGTGTGTCATGCCAACTTGGCCTGATCTGCATTCCTATCTAGGGTAACCGTATAATCTCCATGGGGATTGGAGCTAAAGATCACTCAAGCCTTTATGTTTATGGTAAATAACTTGAGAAAGCAGACAGTGTCATTCTTACTCGTGCTATGGTTTCTTGACTTGATCTACATTCCTAGAAACTGTTATTAACCTATTTTAAAGGGTTTGGGAGTAATGGATTGCAAATAGAGTATACAAGGGATGCGGGGTGGGCGGGGCTAACTAGAAAAAGAGAAGAAGCGATATTTGTATGCGACATGTCTACTCAATCTGATCTTTATCTCAACGCACAAGGTGTCGTCTCCAGGGGTTGCAGCTAAAATGAAGAAAGAAAGAGATGTCATTCTTGCAAATGGCATCATGCCAAATGGACCTTTACTACATTCGAACAAAATGTTATTAATATATTTCAAAGGTTCACAAAGCCATGGGACGCACATTACTGTGCGTTGAATACTCAATTAGAGAAGATAACTTGAAAAGAGTAAACGCGTGATAAGCCTATCTTTAAGACCTGATTTACATTTCTTCGAAATATTATCCACATATCTTAAAGGGTATGAGAGCAATGGAGCATACAAAGCTTCGGTTTCAGGAGACTATTGCAAAGAAGAAAATGAGATTCGAATCAGGGCCTACATCCCTACAAAATATGGTTAAGGCTTATCAAACGGTATGGGAATCATGGAGCGAACAAGGTATTTGTCGGATGATTTTAAGCGGGCATTCGCCGTATAGTAGCATAGTGTCCATCTTATTTAACGGACCGAACCCATTTTCACAAAATTTCATATTCCGTATCCCTGAAAGCTCCACCGGATTTCTTGTTTACATTGGTCAAACAATTTCGTAAAGTTAGTATAACCAGTTTAATACCATAAACTGTGCAAACGTTACCTTTGAAATTTATGGAAAACATATTTTTCTGTAGTTCGGGGGGACAACTTGAAAAAAAGAAAGGCAGATGAGCCGCAACACAACAAAACCAACAAAGTGGCATGAGTCTTTGCTGTGTACTTTAAATTACTGACATGAATTATCCTACTATTCTTCAACTAGGAGAAAATCTAAGTGTCATTATAACGGAGACAATGTTGGCATCGTGGGAGGCAAAGATTTAATGCATTTACAACAATGTAAACACATGAACGCAGCTCACCTCATTTGCATACGAATAAGACAGCACTTCCCTGACAAAAATAATTTGAGCCGCGACATGAGAAAATCAACAAAGTGGTTGTGCGCCCAGCGCAGACTCAGATCAGCCTGGGCATCCGCCCAGTCTGATCAGAATCTTCACTTTGCACTTAAAGGGTAGCCAAGGGTCTAATCTAGCTCCATGCGGACAGCAAAGACTCTGGCCAGACTGGGCGGATGCCCAGGCTGATTTGAGTCTGCTCTGCGCGCACAACCACATTGTTGATTTTCTCTTGTCGCGGGTCAATTTAGTTTTATTCTGGTTTTAGTCTAGTAGCTGGATTTGGAGTTTCATTTCCGCAAAAGTGTCTTGATATGCTTTATCCGATTTATTTCTAGACTGAACATGAAAATGACGCACATTTTAAAACGAAAGATAGCTATCAAGTGTGACAACTGAGTTGACAGTCTATGGTACGTTAGCTGATGTAAGGAACGAATAGCCGTGCTACTGCAAAATAGTTCCAGCCCGTAACCATTAAGTCGGGATAGAAACAATTTCATTAACATTTCCGGTGAGACAGTTGGTCTATATACGTGAATATTTACACTTGCCATTGACTTCCCATAGGTAAACCGTATAGAGCAACTGGCTTCATACACCGATGAACGACAGTTGATCATGTGACGTTGTCGTCAAGCGACGTCTAAGGTAAACAAACATCTTGATTGGTCCACGTAACGTTCGATTGACGCCACGTTATGGCGACGGCTGTTTAACGTAATGGCCGAATACGTCGTTTCTCTCTTTTCTTCGACGCATATTTCGCATAGTCTACGTAAAATTACCACGAAAAAAATACAGGAAGGGTCTAAAAATAAAGTGTAAATGCCGTATAATGGAAAAATTCCGCGTCGCCAAATTTTCGCGGATTTGTCCCGAAAACATGAGAATTAATTTTCGCGGTTTTTAATTTTCGCGGATGTGAATATCCACAAAAATGAAAATTTTCTTTGCCCTTTAAAATATTGGCTTGACTGAAAAATCAAGACGTACAAGGAGAGAGAAACGTAAAGAAACTGTAATCACTTTATACTGACCATATTTGTTTAGATGGAATCGGCTCCTTTTGGGTTGGGTGGATACCCATCCCTTATTTACACAAAAAAAAAACAGAACAAAAGAACAACGTAGGATAGACATTTGTACAAAACGATGTTTAGTACACAGAAACCGTCAACTGAAATATGCGAGCAATTAATAGAATGGCTATTGCTCAGGATAAAAGTAAACATTGTTCACAGTCAATTAAAAGCAATTCAATTGTGCTTGCATAATCAGGGACAAGTGACCGTTAATCAAGCGATAAAAGAGACAGTCTGTTCAAATTGTAATTACCTGGTAATTTCCAGCTATCATAATTGCGCCGAAAATAATAGCTCTATTACCTACTTAAAAGGTTTTGTGGGGCGCTTTGAATACCGTAAACCAATTGTTGGGACGATTCAAATTTCTTATTACTATTTTGTACAAACTTGGAGAATGTTTCGCGGAGTTTAATTTTCGCGCACGACTATCGACCGCGAAATTCCGCGAAAATTAGGCGACGCGAAAATTTCCCATTATACGGTATACGAATGAAAATTTGATTTTTCAGCGTTAATCGTGTGAAGAAGCCAGTGGTCGTCGCTAAAATTCGCGCTTCACAGAATTTTAGCTCCGCCCACTGGCCTCATCACACGATGAACGCTGAAAAAAATTCAATTCTTAAATGAAGCGCTCCAAACAAACCCCGAAAAGTTAAGCGAGAACACTTTCATTCAGAAGAGCACATGTTTAGCTAAAAGATATATTACGGTAAAGCTCGGTTATCAAACTTTTCATTAAAGCCTAACCGGTAGTAATTTGGGACCGGTTCACCAAAAGACCAAAATACAACGTTGAATCAACATTGAATCAACTTTGATTCAACGTCACGACATTGAACCAATCTTGATTCAAAGTTGTGTGCCCAATGGTTTATTGCGTCGTGTATGAAAAGACAGAAAATCGATGTTTTCGAGGTTAAAAATTTTGAAAATGACCTCTCTTTATTAGCCAACTTATTTTTGAAGCAGAATAATACAATACATGGAAGTGTGAATAAACCATGTGCTCCGGCAGTTGTTCCCACCTTATCTTAAGTCTGACAACGTAACAAACTCTTAGATTCAAGCATGTAAATATCACGAGAGCAAGAAAAAATCAAGATATTCTGGCAATAGATGTCACTATAAACCATTCTTCACATAGTAAGATAAGCCAGTTCCCCATGAATTCTAACAGTTATAAATAATCAAACATTTATAATATCATTGATTGGTTTTTAGAACAGTTGGTGCTAGCTGAAAACGATTAAGACGATATTCATTTTACAACAGCATCTTCAGAATCTGAAAGTCACATGGGATCTTACTGTTTCTTCTAGTAAATGCAACATTTATTGAAATCACTTGTCAGAAAGTGAATTTATTCTTCTTGAACTGAGAATAATTTCATTTGTAAATGCGTTTCTTTTGATGAATTCGTTGGCGTGGACTATGTATTGGTTGTAAAACTTGTCGACTCCCTAGTTAATGAGATTCTTCTCACGTGGAACAGTTTGAGAAGTGAAAGTGAGCCGCAACACAAAGCCAGCAGAGTGGCATGTGCGCCCAGCGAAGACTCAGGTCAGCCTGGGCATCCGCATAAGAATAGCTTGGACCCATAGCTACCCCTTCAGCGTACAGCAAATGCTCTCATCAGGCTGGGTGGATGCCCAGGCTGATCTGAGTCTTTGCTTGGCGCAGATGCCACTTTGCTGGTTTTGTTGTGTCACAGCCTAAGTAGTCAGTGTACCGAAATCATGTCTGAACTCGTAAATCGTAGAAGCAGAATCAAATCCAAGTGTTTCAGATACATATAAACAGAGCCCTGTACAGAGGTTTAACCAGGTGCTTGCGAGTAGTGTCACCTACCGATTATAATACACCCACTATGTCTGTGTGTCAATATAGTTGGAAGTCCGGTTACTGAAAGCCCGTCTATATGAGCCGCGACGCGAGAAAACCAACAATGTGGCTGTGCGCCCAGCGCAGACTCAGATCAGCCTGGGCATCCGGCCAGTCTGAGCAGAGTCTTCCCTAACTGCTGAAAGGGTAGCTAAGGGTCTAAGCTACCTGCATGCGGACAGCGAAGACTCTGATCAGACTGGGCGGATGCCCAGGCTGATCTGAGTCTGCGCTGGGCGAACAACCACATTGTTGGTTTCGTCGTGTCGCGGCTCATACGTCGGTTGTTATCATCAAAGTGGGGAAAGGCTGCCACATTGCAGGCAGCAACTGGTTTATGATGTCGCCCACAGAACCATAGAACATTTTTAAGTGTTGACACAAGTTTCGTTCTTTGATTACTCTGTGACAGCAGTTTATTTGTTAGCAGCTTGCCTCCATCAACAAAGTCTTGATCGTATATGAAACAGGCTCGTTCTGTCTCAACGGGTCGTTAGCCTGGCACTATAGTTACATCAGATTGTCTTTGGTTTAAAAATATTTTGTTTACTAAAATACATTCATGCATACCTGTCTATATACAATTTCTTATAGTTCAGGATCTGAAAGAAAGCTGAAATCTTTTTATTATATAATCTATAAATAAAACTCTTTTCATTAGTTCAGAGGCTGATCACGTGAGGTAGACATTACTTCATGTCGCATGATTGGTGACGTAAAAGTAAAAAGTATGCAAAGACCAGGAACTGAAACAATCAAAATCCAAATCCAGCCCTCAAACCATAGTTGGAAACAACTAAGATTACAAATAATCAAGATACAGAGAACATATGGCCAACCGAGTGAGCAGCTTGTTCCCGAAAGGTGGCCACTCAGCAACCCAAACCGAACCAAAAATAATAAGAACATACATAAGGTAAAACATCACAGAAACTCTGACACCAAAAACAGGCAACAGAGAACCACAACAGAACTACCGCCTTGGAACGGTCAGTAATGAATTACCGGGGGGCTTAAATCGATTTTACAGGCCCAACCTCACCCTCAGTTTCTGAAGTGGTACAAAACATTTAGTTGGTTGTTCGGTTCGCATGATAACCCTCCAACTCGTCAATGAATCATCACGGTAAACACATAAATCAAATTTCAACACCATGAAGAAGCAAAGACGAGGACTCAACAGATACAACGGGCCGTCTGACAGGTGGAGATCCCTGGCCTGCCAAACAACCCCACTGGAAATCTGAAGCAAAAGAAGGTCACCAGTTGAGTCCCGGTGGACCAAGCAACAGACAAAAAGGCTCCGGTCCCAACCAACTAAAATGTATAGCTTTAGGTCGGGGCCATCATAGAGTCTGACGACCGATCCCCCGGTGTGCAATTAAAGAGTGCAGCAAAGCTATCAACCGTGATTGGGTTAATCACTAAGCATGCAGACTGTCGCATAACATTTAAATTATAGCCAATACGTTTGTGACGTATTATTATTTTTCGGAATTGATCAGAAAAATCAGTCCTACCCTTAATCTTTTTGAATTTGTATACTAAGTCACCATAAAATTCTGGTTCCGATAGGCCTTGGTGTAAAAGAAATTTTAATCCGACATCAAATTTTGAAACCAATTCATGGTGTCTGCGATAGAATTTAGAAAAAGCCTTTCTAAGCTTATGATACCGATAGCCCTGTTGAAGTCTTAATGTCGCATAGTTGGTGACGTAACGTATTAATTCCGCATGGTTTGTGAAGTAACGTCAACCGAAGGACGTCAAGTTTTTTCCGTATTATGTAATAAAACAATTATTGACTTTTGTTTCGGTGGACATGAAGTGTTATTGAACAGTAAAAATTCATATTGATCTCCGCTTCGCGTCAGTCAATACCAATTGTTCACTGTTAAATAACACTTGCTGTCCACCGCAACAAAGGTCAATAATTTTATAATGTGATTAATTACATTTCTTGAATGACAATCTGGTTTGTCTTCAAAGCCATGCATTTTAGGCCCGATTATATACATGTATTAACCATAAGCTTATACCGCCTGTAAGGATCTTTTTTCGTGGTCGTTTCCCTGTGTTTGTATCCGACATCATTACGTGATAGCTTAAGAAAGCTCACATGAAAAAAAACATCGCAACCATGTCAGAGGTAAATCTAAGACTGTCATTAAAACACTGAGGATATTGTTCGTGTGGGCGGCAAAAAGCTAATGCATTTTCAGTGACTTAAATACATGGTTGCAGTTAAATTCATTTACATAAAAATAAGACATCAATTTCCAGGCAAAAATCTTTTGAGATAACGGCTTGTTTCGAAGTTTTGTTCTGCAAGTGTGTCCTGATAAGATCGACCAATTTGCGTCATTAGAAATATTAAATAAATCACAGTTTAACAGGAAAGATAACAATATATTGCATATTATTTAACATTCTAACATCCAGTGCCGGGACGCCCTACTCACTTGGATAAAAGTAGGGTAAGGGCCTACTGTGCTTGCCGAAGGTGCGGGCGGGGGTTGTTTGGACATTTTTCTCTCGTCTATCATTCCTCTTTTCTTTCTCCCTCTCTCTGGGAGACGGCCTGATATAGACGGAAATACTACCTCAAAGGGCCGTTAAACCCAAAGCAAAAAACAACATTCTTAGATAATTGGTAGTTGGTAAATGATTGTGGTCAAAGTACCCAAATCATAAGTCCGAACTCGTAGGTCAGTTAAACATAGACAATTCCGGAATATTTTAGATACACAGACATGGACCCCAAAACAGAGGTGTGATCAGGTGCCCGCGGGGTAGTAGGCATCACCTGCCTATTATAATACACCCGCCATATCTATGTATCTGTGGAAAAAGTCAGTGAAAATGAAAGTCCGGTATTTGAAAGCTTAACTAAGCTTCGGCTGAGGCCATCAAATCGGAGATTAGTGTAGAAACGCCCACATTGTAGGGATCAACAAGGTCATGGTGCCATGGTACAAATAAAAAGATAGGCAATAGTCCCCAGACAGGTCATCATTCAGTGATCTCTCACTGAGAGTACCACCTTCATAATAGTTGAAGGAAAGTCATGCTTTGGACAAAAAAGAACAAGTAACAATGAGGATCCACAACAGAAGTACATGTACCGCCTTCTAAGGGTCAGTAGTAAATTTCTGGGTTTACTGGATACAAATCCTCGGTGTTAGCTTCTGTAATGGTTCAAAACATTTAGTTGTTGTTCGGTACTCGTTAATGTTTTATTCTGTACTACATTATGATTTTTGTTTATTTTTAATATTGTGTATGGCTGCTTTTTTATATTTCTACACACAGTGACTCTCCCTAAATCATGTCTCCCATGTTCAATTTCAATAAAGGCATAAATACATCTGCTGACAGAAAGTTTTGGAGGAGAGCTTAAAAATTGCACTTCTTAACGTAGGTTTTGATCAACCATTTCTGTCTTATGGCTACATCAGTCGTAGATTTTTAAGAAAATTTCTCATATATATATACACAGCAGATAAATATTTCTTTTGGAGTTTGCAAACAAGCTTATAAGTATGTCTGAGGGTTCCAATAACCAAGTTGGAAAATACATGGAGAAAACATTGGAAAGTATAAATTAGGATGTATTATTGATATTATTGAACACACATTTGAGATATCCAAAACTGTACAAATTAACGCCACCGTTTTAACAGAAACAGTATAAATCGAAGTTTTAGCAATATATCAAGCTGAGAATTAGTCTTTTCTTTTGGCATAAAAAGACGTAGAATAAAAATACATTTGTATTTTCATTATTAATTAACATAAAAGAAACAATTGTATTTATATATGCAGGTAGCTTATAACCCGAGAACGATAGACTTCGGATATTGCTTGACACTATGCGGTAATTTCCGTAAGCGTGGTACCAGCTATTAGCTGGTGCAGTGTGGTACAAGGTTCTCATGACCGATTTTTATAGTTGACTTACATGTACCGGAGAATTCTATCTTTAGTGACATATTTTCATTTTCATAAAGCATTACAAGTAAAGAAAATAGTAAAATGAAGGACAAAATATTTATTTAAGTAAATTATAGACTTGTATACAACGTAAAATTTATGCAACAGACAAACATCTTTAGAAAATTGTCAGAAAAAAATCCTGCAATAAGCCCAGAATGAAGGCTAAAATAAAAAAACAATATACGAGGGGCGTTCGAAAAGTAATGCAAATGGCCTCATAACTTTGTTGAGGGGAATACTGGGTACAAATGCTATGCATATGCTGAAAACACTACATTTTGTCTTTACAATGATACCAAACGCTGTACAAAGACACCTTTCCATACTGACTTACAACGCATTTTATAAGGCCCCGGTCATACCACTGGGCTAATTTCATATGTAAAATCTTTTCAGTGTTGGGCATTCAAGTCAAATATCGTTTCAAATACAAAATTAATCTTTATCAGTCGCCTGTCCACTGTTGCCTACAATATTAATACAAAAGTTAGAAGTGTAGCAACTGTTGTCGATTTATTTCTTGCAAAGCAATGCGCAATTCTTATGACGTTATTGAAATATACGTTAACGTCATTTTTGACAGCTTGTAGATGCTTCGTTTTTGGCATTAATTTGAATTTATTGACAGGTTTTCGTTGACCCATGTAAATGCTCTTGCTGACAAGATTTTGAATGCTAATACACTTGTTTTCATTACAAACTCATTCAATTTTAGTAGAAATGGACAATTTTCTACTACAAAAAGTACGGATAATCCATATTCCCGGCCCAGTACGGAACCCAGATTAAAAGTAATTTCCGCGATATTTACAGGACAACATTGCCCGGGCATTGTCTTTAAGTAGCAAAAATAAAAACAAATCAAAGACTGCTGATATATAAATTACGGCCTACTAAACTAAAATTCTGCAGTGTCTTTAGGGTATACCTCTTTCAAAGAAGCTAAAAATGCGCCCTTTTAAAAAAAATACGCTGTGTTTGCAGACTTTCCTACGCATATCATAGCTACATGTGTTTTTGCAATCAGAATTTCTGTTTTTATGTTGGTTTCCGAGAAATTACGTCATTTGCATTACTTTTCGAACACCCCTCGTAGCTCAACTTTCAGTCTATCTTCGGTTGGTTTTACAAAGTAAAAGATAGGCAATGATTATGATCCAATAATAATCAGAGCCCATTTCCCGCCCTCACAACATAAAGGGAAGACGTTTTTACATAAAATGAAAACAGTTCACCAAAGGCGACCATGAGTTTTGGTTGATTCCAAATACTACCTCCCCGCCGCCCTAGATGAGATGGTTTTAATGTAAAGTTTACATATATACAAAGGGCGATCAACAAATGCTTGGAAAATAGTCACCATTTCTACATCGTTTGATCAATAGAGCTGGATTTCCAGCGCTTAATACTGTAACACATATGCACTTGATCAGTCACAACATGGTTTATGTAAGTCGTCTATGCGCGTTACAGCTGTCGTCAAGGCAACGCTACATAGCGTGAACCGGCGCATTTTACGTTGCATTTCGGTTGTTTACTACCTAACCAATCAAACCTCAACGTCATGTAATATTCTGTTGTGCTGTGATTGCCCATATTGCGTTCCATGCATATTGAACGACATGTTTACTCCTCTTCTATGCAAACTTTCAAAGATTTATATCAAAAGAATTCGTTCTAGATCGAAACGAATAACAAAACTGTTAAAAGGTCAAAACATCCACCTTCTATGAACACATTGCCTGTTTTGGCATAAACTATTTACTCACTTTGAAAAACACCCTTTTTCACGGAAGTAGATCTGATATTAATAGTTAATTCCAAAATAATAATTATTGCATTGAACACTGACTAGAAAATAAGTTGTTTTTTAATTTACAAAATGTCGAAAAAATTAACGCATTTTAGGCCTGCCCTTTGATCTCAAACCTGTTAATTTAAATACATAGCGCATTAGAATAACATTAAAACTTCATATTATGTTCAAAGAATGATGGAAATTGCTTTTTGTTAAAAATTACCAATCAATTCAAGCATAACTAAGAATTTTAGCCCCGAGAGGCAACCCAGAGGTACAGATGGGCCGGGTCTAGCGAAGTGACGCCTTGTGCTCATACGTTTGACGTCACATTTTCTAAATTTTAATTTCAGTCAATTTGCAAAGAATAACAGTTTGTATTTGTGAGTTTAAATTGCAATCGATAAATGCAATACGATTTAATAGCACTTTTCCGCGAACTTTCTGATCACCCCTCGTACTTAGAATCTTTATGGTAAAGGTTTACGTCAAAGTTTTAGGACCTTTTTACTTCCAAACCCTGAGATGGATAAACTTCACATTTGGTACAGTGATGGATATTGGTCCAAAATTTTACAAAACCGTTCCCATCCCCTACGATGACCTTACATCTTGTGTTAATAAATATGTCTAACTAAACTATGAAAATGAGATTCAGGATCTTTGGTCAAATATTCTCCATCGTCAAAAATAGCAAAGAATCTTTCTTTTGCTTTGCATTATAATTTGCTGCATCCTGCAGCAACATTTGTACTCGTATGAATATAACAATTACTTTATCGAATTCGGTGCATTTTACTCCAGTGTCTGAAGTAGCGATTTGTTTTGTCGTAAACGTTCAGTATTGATTCCCTGTGAGTACAAAAGGGTACTGAATGCTATAAAGACGCAGTTGTATTTCATTTCTATAGATTTGCATTTTTCAAGAGCTATTTCATATGCAAAGCGGAGCGCGATCAAATTTAACAAACATCAGACAGAAGTTAAACTTTGTATATATTTTATTTGTGAGTGTGCTTATTTTGCATAATTCGGTAACAGGTTACTGTTCAACAGCCTCTTTATTGCATACTCATGACGTGCGGTGTTCTCATTTACTGTAATGTACTTGATAATGAGACGATGTGTTTCTTCCTAAAAAAAACCCTAAGACTCTAGATCCGTCTTATAAGACGGATCTAGATTTTGTTGGTTGTTTTGAAGGGGGAAAACTCCATCTTACATTGGCAGAATTACATGACAGATTCAGATACAAGGGGTTATCTAAGATGCGTAAAAATCCCGCCTTATAGCCGAATTATTATGGTACCTCAGAAGGAAAAGGGTTAAATCAATTCATGATCATTTTGTGAATGGTAGATGTCTGCGAAAAAGGTAATATATTCCTTGAATAAGTTTTAAAGAGAAATATGGCTACTTTGTCAGTTTCTAGTAGCATATTGTAAGACTGAGACCTTTAAAGAGGCTGAGACTGAGACTTTTTAGTTTAGTTTATTTTCAGTTCAAGACCTGGCTTGATTTTAATCTTTTGTCGGTTTCAGTGAAAAAAGTCTGACGCAGCTACCCATCTTGCTTTCGAATTTGTTTTAGTTGTTTGGCGATACAAGCATTGTAGTCACGACCCTTTAAGGGGTGACCCTTTTGATTTTCCTATTGCTGGCTACATATTCTTGTACCGATGAATGGAGGTGCTTCTCTCAGTAAAAGTGGCATTAATTCTACTACGTAAAAATAGTTCCGCTCCGGTAGTCTGGCTGCTGGCGTTTCCAATGCTCTATTCCTGCTACGGGTTTTCAATTTTGTCGTATCGGGTCGTCCACGGCGGTTTATGGGAAGAAAACCAATATCAGGCATTTCATGGTTTGCGATTCTTGTGTTTATTCCATCCACATCGTGCAAGTACAGAACCATTCAAAAACAGAAGCACAGTAACATTCTAAGTATATTCGGAG
This sequence comes from Ctena decussata, assembly GCA_963989385.1. NCBI lineage: Eukaryota > Metazoa > Mollusca > Bivalvia > Lucinida > Lucinidae > Ctena > Ctena decussata. Next base: position 22,020,829 of record OZ022498.1, read on the forward strand.
AAATATGTCGGAGCAAGCAGTGAAGACCCTGATCAGACTGCTCCTAATCAGGGTCTACCCTGTTTGCCATTCAAGTTGCATTTTTGGACCCATTACTGCAGTGAAAAACCAAACTTCCATTTCAGGAAAATTATGGTAATTAATTTTAGGTGTCCAAAGTTGTAGAATTTTTACGTTATTTTGGAGCTGAATCGGGAAAGTATTCCAATTTTCGCAAACGCAGATAACTTCGTTCAAAATATCTACTGTACACTTTTGTGCGTTTCCACCTGTAGTCGGACTGTAAGAGTTTAATAATCAGCTGCATTTATGTGCATAGTTTATCAGTTGGTCAGATCATTTTGCCTAATAAACATCAGAGTCCAACAAAACTGCCGTTTCCACAAAGCAGGCATATACATTCTACGTAAGTCTAAAGAAAGTTTCCGTGTCCTTTGTAAATAACCGAAAAAGAAAACAAACTTTTCAGCGGGGTCTTGAAATGGGTGCTGACGCACTATCATGCAATAAGTTCTGAATTGATGGACGTTTGGCTATTGTATTACACGTCGCATATCGCTAAGTTCGGACATGGATACCAACAATGAACTGTATTAACTTTTGCCACTCTTAAAATTCTTTAAAAATACTGATTCCATTAATCATATTCAAACGCTTAAAGTTTCCTTGACGTCGGCGAATACTTTGTGTGCAAAATTGCATAGGATAGTTCTTTTTGAATGCGTTGTTATTCTAGTTAGAGCCCGCTTTCATCTCTTTAATTCTTTATGTCTACATTTGGGACATTTTGAAGGCTGCTTTGTGGCTATGATGTTTTTCTCATTTCTTATTTATTAACAAGAAATTATTTGTGCGTGCGTGCGGGCGGCCGAGCGAATGAGTGTGTGTTTGCTTGTGTGTGTGTTCATAACATAAATGTAACCAGACTATGTAGTTTTTTCTATTCAGAGAATCTTTAGTCTTAACAATATCATCTAAAACAGAATGTCACTATTTATCAAATGAGGTGACTGTTTTTGTTTTCACGCAACAAATAAATCTGACGGAGCGGAAATGATCCCCTATCAGAATGTCTAGACTAATCGGTTGGGAAATAATCAACATTTTGGACCAAAATGTCATTGTCATGACAATGCGATCTTTGCTCAGAAAAGTTCTTGGTAACAAAATTTGAATGGATAAATTAGATATGGATCCTGAAACATTCTGCAGAAGCTTTGGAACGTTTTGCAACCAACGCACGTTTGAAGTAGAAACATCAAAACCTTCGATTTGTCTACTCTTTATATAGAGAATACCATGTTAGTGTCTTTTGATATCAAGTTTATCAGGCTCGACCAGAAACACGTCGGACTGGCTCGGCATGCCTCGCCATTCCTACGCTGTTTCTGGTCTCGCTTGATAAACTTGATATCAAAAGATACTTACATGGTTTTCTATTCATCACGCATCATAGGAAGATTTGTGGCGTGAAGGAAGGCAAACAAATGATAAGCAAACGCAGTTTAGTTCGAACTTGCTGACGTCGCGAATGCGTTATAACGTAAGTCGGTGACGTCATTTAACCAATTGAACGTTGATACTACGGCCAATGTCAGTATGTAGCCAATCGTCTTCAGAGATCGCTTCTTAAAACATCGCCTGATAACACTGGCGCAAGCGCAGTTCTAAAGTGACATGATATCACATCATGTTATCATATACTCAAAAGCAAAAATAACGCATATTTTTCTTTTTTGGTATTTTTATGTCAAAATAAAAATCTGCTGAAATTTGCAAAACAGAGAAGACATTATCAATGCATGGAGCACACTTCGTCGCAAACTTATTGAACTTTTGTTTGTTTAGTCATGCGTAACGAAAGCGTAAACAATCAAGGGGTCAATCTCAAAATTCACAAATACTGATCAGTTAAATCAGTGTCCTGAACTGAGTTGTGCCTGCCTCCCAAACTGATGCCCTCTTTATCTAGGATGCTACAATGTCTCAGAAACATAATCAAGAATTTTCAGCATTAGTTACTTGTTACAAACAAAGTTATGTCCCTTTCTGCAAAACCCGTAAAATAGGCAAGTTTTGCGATAGCAAAAGAAAATTTTGTGGATTTTTCAGCGAACCGAATTGGAATCCATTTCCAATTCGGGTTAAATAAAAGGGCAAGTGGTCACAATCAAATGGAGTTTGAAACGAAGGGAAGTAACTCTGTACGTCCTCCCAATAATGCAACCACAGATTGAACTTTTGGGCGCTGGATCCTTGAAATCACCGGGCAAAATGGAATGAAAATCATAAAGCATCTTTATCATAAAGGGCAGTCTACGGTAAGCGAATCGAAAGACAAAATTTTTTCCAGGAAAACATTTTTATCGGCTTTTAAATTTCATAGCTCAAACCGGAGGTGAGCAAAATACGTGCTCATTTTAAACCAAAATTTGTTTTAGACGGGTTCTTTAGCCATAGCCTTACTCATTTTGAATCCCAAATTACCAGATTTTTCTAATAATTTGATGATTCAGACGATTTTCAAAAACTTCGAAAAACGTTGGAATAATGCAGATTTTTGCAGGTGCAAATTAACTGTATAAGAATCAATTTTTTAAATTTTTAAAGTTTTATACCGTTTTCCAGTTGGTTACATCATGCTGAACGCACGTGCAGCAAAATCGTATTGATGATTTGATTTGTGCCACTGTGAGCCAGAATTTTGTGATTTTTGCCTTTTTGACAAAAGTCTTCATATTTTTTCGAAGAATTGCACTGTGACAAGAAATTGCTGCAGAACTTATGGCCACGTTCAGACAAATCCCAGTATTAAGTTAACAGTAAAATATCATTACATTTAATGAGGCAAAACAAGACACTAAACTATGCGTTTCTTTTGCTGTTGAGTATACATGTACCCCAGATATCAGGTGAATTTTGTAGTAGATGCATGATAAACTATGATATCACACGGCAATTTAAGTTCAAATTTTAAAGATGTTGTAATAACTCTATCTGTCACAAACGCCGGAAATCCTTTTCACACAGCCTTTCATTATCGCCGTCCCATCGTCCTGATATGACTGAAATACTGTAAAAAATGACGTAAAACCGCAGGTAATTCATCCATTCTGTCACAAACAGGTATAAATATATTTTCCTTTGGTATCTGTATATATACTTTATTTCGGGTCGCACTGATGTTCAAACATGGTGATCTGAAGGTGTTGTTTTTAAAATGTCGGCATTTCTTATAAACATTATTTGCTTGGAGTTCAGCGGGCAAGTTTTCGACGAAAGTTGGCATTTCTGAGGCAACTGAGTGCAGAATATAAGCACTGATATATGTAAATGCGTGCCAAATTATGCACTTTTTCGAACAGCCAAACAGTAGACAAATAGAATAATGAGTAGAACGAGTATATGTGTAAATGATAAATATATAATAACTTGGTTCACACTGCCTTCTCAGAGTTGTCCAAACGACGTTCCTTCAGCGTTGAGTCAACGTTTTCCAAACATCACACTTGATTGGTTGGTTGATTTGATGCTTAACGTCCACGGTAAACAACTAAGGTCATGTCGGGACGGTCAGTTAACCTAACCACACTATTCCTGGGCAGGCTTAGACCTCCTAAGCGGTTAACCAGTACTAAGTGCACATACTTTCGCCAGTAACTGACAACTGCCCTTCTTGAATCAGCGGAAGGAGAAACGAAAGTATGTGGCCAGACCGGGATTCGAACCCAGGACCTCTGACTAACGAGTCAGGTGCCCTACCGATTGCGCCACCCGGCCCACATCACACTTGAACTCAGACGTATTATGACATTTAATGTCCCTCAGGGTTCCCTCTAGATTACCCTTGAGCCCTTTACCGGGGGCTACCTTACGATTCCACGGGCAAACCCCTGAATTTCGGCCCAAAATTCTTGGGTGTTCCAGAAGTGGTATTATCCCAGCGGGCTCACGAGGTCGATATAAAGGCGTTCTGACGTCGATGCGACGCCATCACGTCGCATCAACGTCAGCGCAACGTCATTAGGACGTCATATGCCGGGATCTGTACTACTCTTACTCACGATCGACACTTTTGATTATAGCATAAAATTACACAGTTTATGACTGATTGATAATATAAAAAATACACGCTCATTATAATTCAGATGGCATGTTCGAGGTTTTCTAAAATATTTCATTATATTATTGACTGTCAAATGAAAATTGTCGTTGGTGTTGTCCAATTCTCGTATTGATGGTCTCAAAAAGGCTCAAAACGATACCAATACCATAAACATTTTTCATAGAGAATGTTGTAGCAATTTGAAGCAATTTGACTTTGAAGTTTTTACTGATATTCGATAATAAAAAAAAGTACATCAGACAGAAATGTCCTGAATTTGTATCAAAGAACTATGTATCAAATTTGTGCTTTAAAAAGACATTACACGCGTTCTGCAATATTAACGCCATGAATCATCAAATCTTTATCTGAACATTTCAAAGCCAACGAGAACCTCAAATTCTGTTTTAGATGTTGCATTGTGCAGAACAAATTAAAACTAGTTTTGTCTTGCTTTCGTGCCGAATATCTGTTCAAATCCCCCAATGCTCTCGAGAGGTTTTACATTCGTGTATTATCTTAAAAGTAAGATAAGACTGCAAGCTTTCACTCCGGTTTCGCTATGATTGTACTCGTAAATGCCATGATTTGTTTTTTTAAACAGTCTGCATGCTTAGTGATTAACCCAATCACGGTTGGAAACTTTGCTGCACTCTTTAATTTGCTAGGGGGGATCGGGCGTCAGACTCTATGATGGCCCCGACCTAAAGCTATATATTTTAGTTGGTTGGGTCCGGAGCCTTTTTGTCTGTTGCTTGGTCCACCAGGGCTCAACTGGTGACCTTCTTTTGCTTCAGATTTCCAGTGGGGTTGTTTGGCAGGCCAGGGATCTCCACCTGTCAGACGGCCCGTTGTATCTGTTGAGTCCTCGTCTTTGCTTCTTCATGGTGTTGAAATTTGATTTATGTGTTTACCGTGATGATTCATTGACGAGTTAGAGGGTTATCATGCGAACGGAACAACCAACTACATGTTTTGTACCACTTCAGAAACTGAGGGTGAGGTTGGGCCTGTAAAATCGATTTAAGCCCCCCAGTAATTCATTACTGACCGTTCCAAGGCGGTAGTTCTGTTGTGGTTCTCTGTTGCCTGTTTTTGGTGTCAGAGTTTCTGTGATGTTTTACCTTATGTATGTTCTTATTATTTTTGGTTCGGTTTGGGTTGCTGAGTGGCCACCTTTCGGGAACAAGCTGCTCACTCGGTTGGCCATATGTTCTCTGTATCTTGATTATTTGTAATCTTAGTTGTTTCCAACTATGGTTTGAGGGCTGGATTTGGATTTTGATTGTTTCAGTTCCTGGTCTTTGCATACTTTTTACTTTTTGCATCCGCTATTCTTTTTAACTAAGTGTTGAGGAATGATTAGATTCGTTTCAGTTTGCAACCAAAATGCCAATGACTTTCCGCTCAAGGCACAGTACTAAGTCAACTTGAAATAATGTTGGTTCCACGTCATGACGTGGAACCAACGTTTAAGCAACGTTGTGATATTTTGCCGGCGTCCGTTTAGGCAGTGTTGATTCAGCGTTATGCCCATGGGGTTGGATATCATGAACCGGAATAGATGACAAAGGTTTTTTTTTTTTTGTTTTGGGTTATATCTGTTTAGTTTTTGTTTTATAGCTAAACCTTTTAGCTCACCTGGCCCGAAGGGCCATAGCGAGCTTATGTCATACCAATGCGTCCGGTGTGCGTCGTCCCGTGCGTCGTCCGTCAACACCTAAAACAAAATTTCAAACATCTCCTTCTGTAAAACTACTGGTCCCATGTTCTCAAATTTCACATGGAGCATGACCTGACACCAGGGTCTCAGAATTGTAAAATTGGGTCAGGTTGAAAATCCAAGATGGCCGCCCTTACTAAAAATAACAAGAACAACAAAATCAACTTCTTCTCTAGAACCACTGGGTATATTTGTCTGAATTTTGGCATGGAACATCAGTGAAATCTTGGTATTCAAAATGATAAAAATTAAAAAAAAAATCTGTAGCGGAGTTTTGTCACAGTGACCTACTTTCTGTATACGAGTGTAATTTTGCACAAATGCCAATGTCAGAAAACGACTTATTCAAACAACTTTAAACAACTTCTTCTCTAGAACCACTGCACTCATGGGTCTCAAATTTCACATGGAGAATGACCAGATTGCAGGATATCAACAATTGTAAAATTGGGTCAGGTCGAGAATTCAAGATGGCCACCGTTACTAAAACTAGCGAAAACAACAAAAGCAGCTTCTACTCCAGAACCATTTGGTATATTTGGTTGAAAGTTTGCATGGAACATTAATGGGACCTTGAAATTAGAAATTGTAAATTTAAAAAAATCTATAGCGGAATTAGGTCACAGTGCCAGTTGACTATCCAAGATGGCCACCGTGGGGGCCGTTACTAAAAATAGCACAAACATAAAAATGACAATTACTCAAGAACCCTTGAATGGAATTGGACCAATTTTGTCCCAGAATATTCCTTGCATGAAGCTATAGCGATTATTTGCAAATTGGCATTCCAAGATGGCCGCCATCTGGCGTTACTAAAAATAGCACAAGCATTAAAATGACAATTACTCAATAACCTTTGACTGGAATTGGACCAGTTTTATGTCAGAATGTTCCTTGCATAAAGTCGTTCCGATTAATTGTAATTTGGCATTCCAAGATGGCCGCCATCTGCCGTTACTAAAAATAGCACAAAACATGAAAATGACAATATCTCAGTAACCGCAGATTGGATTTTGATGAAATTTGTGTCAAAATGATTCTTGCATTTAGATCAAAATTTGCGTTAAAATGATTCTTGCATTGAGATCTTTAAAAAAATAACTATCTATAGACCAGTCATGTTGGCCTCTGTTACTAAAAATAGAAAAATGTGAAAATTATAAAATCTCAATGGAAATGGACTTATTTGGTATCAGAATGGTCCTGTCATTAAGTGTTTTTTCGATTTTTGCATTTTGCATTCCAAGATGGCCACCATTGACCGTTACTAAAATAGCACAAGACATAAAAATGACAATATCTCAGTAACCGCTGAATGGATTTTGATGAAATTCGTGTCAAAATGATTCTTGCATTGAGATCTTTCAATTATAACTATCTATAGACAGTCATGATGGCCTCTGTTACTAAAAATAGAAAACATGCGATATTTAAAAAATCTCAATGGAAATGGACTAATTTTGTATCAGAATGGTCATTTCATTAAGTGTTTTTTCGATTTTTTGCATTTTGACACTCCAAGATGGCCGCCATCTGCCGTTACTAAAATAGCACAAAACATGAAACTGACAATATCTCAGTAACCCCTGAATGAATTTTGATGATGTGGCAAAATGATTCTTGCATTGAGGAGTTTCAAAAGAAAAATAAATAAAGACCAGGCAAGTTAGCCTCTGTTATTAAAAGTAGCAAAATGTGAAAATGAGAAAATCTAAGTGGAATTGGACCAATTTTTTATCAGAATGGTCCCGTGCCACAAATAGCCAGGTGAGCGATATCAGGCCCACTTTGGTTTTCCTTTGATGCCGAATGAATAACATAAGCCTACACCCGGCGTACATCCGTCGTAAAATGTTGCAGGAAATGAAGCAGTATGCAAAAACAGATCGTAAAGGCTCTTCAAAATTCACGCGGGGTGGTGGTCGGGCGATGGTGCTGTTTATACCGTCCAGTGCAGGGGCGTCCTATTTATTCGGATAAAAGTAGAGCAAGGTCCTACTGTGCTTGCAGTAGGTGCGGACGGGGGTTGTTTGGAGATTCTTTTTTTCTCGCCTACCATTCAAGAGTTGATAGACGACAGAAACAAAGCCGAGACAACCCTCACTTGCACCTATTGCAAGCACAGCAGGCCCTTGCCGTACTATTATCCAAATCAGTAGGACGCCAAGGCACTGGAAGTTATACCCACCATCGCACCACCCAACCGTTGTAGTGTTTCCCCAAACTGCTAACAGGGGCAGGGTAAGCTGAAAAAGGGGCAGGGTAGCCTGGAAGCAGAGGGGCAAACGACGCGCGCGCGACTTTTATAAGACATTGTATTTATCACATAAACATAAATTTCCACTTTGTTACATGTATCATGCAGATTGTTTATTTTTTATTTAGACTGCTCTGTGCTTCTGCTGATAAAATAAAGTTCTGCATTAATAAAATATTATTATTATTTTTTTTATTTATGATCTAGGAGGTCATTACTGCAACAGATTTCTGTATATATGTTTTTAATCACTGTGTTGTCCATCTCTTGCCTTTCACTACCTTCCATTCACCATCCTGTGGTCACATTATTGCTGTATGGTGACACAGTGTTTTCTACCTTTAGTCGAGCGCTTTCCATATGGAGTCTCATATCTTACCCTAGCTCATCTGCCATCAAGTTGAGCTGGCCAACTGCTAAACTTTTTACAATCTAGAAGTTGTGGATCTGAGTTCTGCAAGATCTGATATTTTTTACCGTGTAAGAGAGAATCAGCCTTCTCCTGCTTATAAGTCCCTTTGGCTGATTCTCTCTTACACAGTAGAACTAGTCACACCCAACATTTGTACCGAATTTCAAAGTCCTAGCTATAGTTGTTCCTGAGAAATCTGTGACAAAAATTTAATTGGAGAGAAAGATGAAATGGACAAACAAAGGGACTTATTAGCAGGAGAAGGCTGATTCTCTCTTACACGGTAAAAATAGTCATACCCAATGTTTGTATCAAATTTCAAAGTCCTAGCTGTAGTAGTTCCTCGGAAGTCTGTGACAAACATTTAATTGGAGTGATAGAAAAATGGACAAACAAAGGGACTGGAGAAGGCTGTTTCTCTCTTACACGATACAACTAGTCATACTCCACGTTTTTGCCGAATTTCAAAGTCCTAGCTAAAACGGTTCCTAAGAAATCTTTGACGAAATATTAATTGGAGAGAAAGAAAAAATGGCAAACAAAGGGACTGATAAGCAGGAGAAGGCTGATTCTCTCTTACACAGTACAACTAGTCATACCCAAGGTTTGTACGTTGGTACCAAATTTCAAAGTCCTAAATGTAGTGGTTCCTGAGATGTCTATGACAAAAATGTAATTGGAGAAAAAGAAGAAATGGACAAACAAAGGGACTGATAAGCAGGAGAAGGCTGATTCTCTCTTACACAGTAAAACTAGTCATACCCAACATTTGTACCTAATTTTCAAAGTCCTGGCTGTAGAGATTCCTGAGAAATATGTGACAAAAATTTAATTGGAGACAAAGAAAAAATGGACAAACAGAGAGACTGATAAGCAGGAGAAAGAAAAAATGGATAAACAAACAGACTGATAAGCAGGAGAATGCTGATTCTCTTTTAAACGGTACAACTAGTCATACCCAACGTTTCTACCAAATTTCAAAGTCCTAGCTTTAGTGGTTCCTGAGAAATCTGTGACAGAAAAAATGTTAACACACACACACACACACACACACACACACACACATACAAATTAACGGAAAGACCCCCTATATACTTCGTATACCGGGGGTATAACTATATAGCAGAATGTGTGGTGTAAACAGGTTAATGAGACATTTTAAATTATGTATGCACCATCTTTTGGGGCTGACAGGAGAAGGTGATGTTTGAACGATTAATGTCTTTTACAGCCCTTTTAACAGTATTTCAGCTATTTGGAGCCAATGCAGTAATCAATGCAGTAATGAAACTGAAATAATCCTTAGGCTCAATATCAGATCTTGCAGAACTCAGATCCACAACTCCTAGATTGTAAACAGTTTAGCAGTTGGCCAGCTTAACTGAATGGCAGATGAGCTAGGGTAAGATATGAGACTCCATATGGGAAGCGCTCGACTAAAGAATGTGACCACAGGATGGTGAATGGAAGGTAGTGAAAGGCAAGAGATGGACAACACAGTGATTTAAAAAATAAATACAGAAGTCAGTTGCAGTAATGACCTCCTAGACCATAAATAAACAAAATAATAATAATATTTTATTAATGCAGAACTTTATTTTATCAGCAGAAGCACAGAGCAGTCTAAATAAAAAATAAACAATCTGCATGATACATGTAACAATGTGGAAATTTTTGTTTATATGATAAATACATATGTCTTATGAAAGTCGCGCGCACGTCGATTGCCCCTCTGCTTCCAGGCTACCCTGCCCCTTTTTCAGCTTACCCTACTCCTTTTAGCAGTCTGGGGGAAACTTTACAACCACCCCCGTACTCGCAAGATAGTTTTAAAGTGAGTCAAATATTCATTTTGATATAATCCCTTTCCCATTGTTCTACGACATTTAAAGCGCATTGTATGGACTACCTACCCGTCCCCTCTAGTTCATCTTTCACATATAAAAGTCTTAATTGTACATTTAGAATTTCAGATACTTTAAGCACTCATACAAGACCAAAGTGATATCTTAACTTCTCGTATATTATTAGACTATTAGTATTTTCGTCTGAAAGACATTTTTATTCAAACGTACAGAAATGTAACAGATTGTTGTAATGTACATTTATTTCATAGACAAGAGTTAAATGAATCGTGTATATTTATAATTGACCCAGAATACGCAAAAGGAGTATTTCATCTGCGAACAGCCAATACTTAGACAGGACTGCGCGAATGTGCAGTCTAATTTAAAGAGTAACTACACTTCAGGAACTGACTGAATCAGATCCCAAACCCTATCCCCAACATCAAAGGGAAAGATTGACAAAGACATCCCAACAAACAATAAATTACAAGTGATAAGCCGAGTCAGCAGCTCTTTCCTAAATAGATGGCAAATCAGCTATCTTTATTGAACTAAATAATTTAGACCAACAGACGGGTTACAACGGACTAAGCAAATTATATGACAAGAGGACCATTGGTCCTGTAGCTCACCTGAGTCCATTCAGCCTCAGTACTCTAGGGTAAGTTACTCTAAGGGCAAATTGAACACATAGGTGGTGGTATCATACCTGTGACCCTCAGGGTGGAAAATGAAACAAGCCAAAAATCATCAACCTGGCCCAAATTCCAACTGGTCCAATATTTTATGGCTGCCCTAGATACCTGCAAGTTTGAAGAAATTGGGGTCAAAACTAAAGGTGCTATGGCCCGGACAACATTTTCCCCATTATAAGTCTATGGGACCTTTTTGTTGCCAAATTTGATCAAGATTGGCCAGCTACTTTAGCAAATATTAATGCTTAAAAGTGTGAACATACGACAGACCAAGCCTATACTATAAGCTCACCTTGACCCAAGAACTCTGAAACGCAAACTTGTCAAAGATATTGTCATACTAATCACTTGTGGGATATCAAATTGAATTCAGTCCACAAACTGAAGGAGCTAGAGCGATTGAAGGAGCTAGAGCGATAACTAAGTTTTTTCTAAAAATAGCCACTGTGTCCTTCACCTTGACCCCAAAAAGCTGAAGCGCTTTCTTGTCCGAGATATTGTCATATTTATCACTTGTGTGAAGTACAATCGAAATCATTCCATAAATGAAGGCACTTTAATGATGACAAAGTTTTTTTAAAAATAGCCACCATGACCTTGACATTGACCTAAGGACGCTATAACGCGAACTTATTCAAGATATTGTCATACTAAACATTTGTGTGAAGTTTCACCAAAATCGGTCAATAAATGAAGGCGCTAGAGTGATGACAAAGTTTTTCTAAACATAACCACTGCGACCTTGACCTTGACCTCAGAACGCTGAAATGCAAACTTGTCCAAGATATTATCATACCAATCACTTGTGTGATATATAACTGAATTCGGTCCATAAATGAAGGAGCTAGAGCGATGACAAAATTTTTCTCAAAATAGCCACTGTGACCTTGACCTTGACCTCAGAATGCTGAAACGCAAACTTGTCCAAGATATTGCCATACTTATCACTTGTGTGAAGTTAAATCGAAATCGGTCTACAAATGAAGGCGCTAGAGTGATGACAAAGTTTTTCTAAAAATAGCCACTGTGACCTTGACCTTGACTACATCATACTGAAATGGAAGCTCGTTTGAGGTAATGTCATACCAAATACTTGTGTGAACTTACATCAAAATCGGCTGATAAATGAGGTAGCTAGAGCGATGACAAACGGTGAATATACGTACATACATACATACGTATGTACGGGACAGATACTATATCCCGTCCAAAACTTCATAGTGCGAGAGGATAATAATCCAACCTGGCCCACATTGGCAAATGTTTTAGCTGTCCTGATTACCTGCAAGTTACAAGAGCTTGTGATCAAAAATGTTGAAGCTAGGGCCAGGACAACATTTTCCCCATTATATATTTTATCGCTCAAGGGCAAGTAACTCTTAAAGAATGATTGAACCTGGCTCAAATTCGAACTGGTCCGAGATGTTTTGGCTGTTCTGGTTACCTGCAAGTTGCAAGAAGTTGCGATAAAAAATGATGAAGCTAGGGCCCGGACAACATTATCCCCATTATAAGTCTATGGGAAAATATTTTATCGCTCAAGGGCAAGTAACTCTGTAAAGAATCGTCCAACCTGGCCCAAATTCGAACTGGTCCGAGATGTTTTGGCTGTCCTGGATATCTGCAAGTGACACGAAGTTGCGATCAAAAATGAAGAAGCTAGGGCCCGGACAACGCTCAAGGGCAAGTAACTCTGAAAAGAATGATCCAACCTGGCCCAAATTCGAACTGGTTCGAGATGTTTTGACTGTCCTGGATACCTGCAAGTTACAAGAAGTTGCAGTCAAAAATGAAGAAGCTAGGGCCCGGACAACATTTTCCCGATTATATATTTTATCGCTCAAGGGCAAGTAACTCTGAAAAGAATGATTCAACCTGGCTCAAATTCGAACTGGTCCGAGATGTTTTGGCTGTTCTGGATACCTGCAAGTTGCAAGAAGTTGCAATCAAAAATGATGAAGCTAGGGCCCGGACAACATTTTCCCCATTATAAGTCTATGGGAAAATATTTTATCGCTCAAGGGCAAGTAACTCTGTAAAGAATCGTCCAACCTGGCCCAAATTCGAACTGGTCCGAGATGTTTTGGCTGTCCTGAATATCTGCAAGTTACACGAAGTTGCGATCAAAAATGAAGAAGCTAGGGCCCGGACAACAGTTTCTCCATTATAAGCCTATGGGACCTTTTTGTTGCCATGGTAACCACAATTTTAAACCAATCTGTACCAAAACTATATGCAATCAATCCCCTACCCCAACAATGCTACACATAAAATTTGATCAAGTTTGGCCTGCTACTTTAGCAGATATTAATGTTTAAAAGTGTGGACGGACGACGGCGGACGGACGACGGAGGACGGACGACGGACGAAGCCTATACTATAAGCTCACCTTGTGAACCTTCGGCTCAGGTGAGCTAAAAAACATTTAACAATTATTTTTACCTATTTTCTATTTTTATGATAGAAGAATTAAACTGAGAACAAAATAAATTAAACAGCACCGAACATAAAACAAATGCAACCGCAACAAACGTACCGCCTTGGGACGGTCAGTAATAACTACTGGGGGGTTTAAACCGGTTTTACTGGGCCCAAACCTTCACCCTCACCCTCCGCTGCGGTGCACACAATTAGTTGGTAGTTCGGTTCGTATGGAGGTCCCCTAACTCATCAGAGAGTCATCACGGTCAACAATTAAGATCAAGAAAAGACCGTGATGAAGCAAGGATGAGGACTCGACAGCCAAAACGTGTTGAGACACCCGGAGATCCCTGGGGCGTCAGCAACACCACTGGAGTACTGGAGCAAGAGAAGACCACCAGTTGAACCCCGGTGGGCCAAGAAACGGACAAACATCCGGCCCCAACCACTTAAAACACAATGCATGGACCGATACAAATAAACAAGAACAAAAAGATCTCGCTTCTATCATAAAAGAAAATCATTTTTGTATAAATTACCCATGAAACACACATGATAATGTAGTGCACCAGTCTTATTCCAGTGACAGCTATACATGACGTATGATTTGCCTCGTCTTGGCAGGACAGCGGCAACTATGTTGCGATTACTAGAAATGTTTTCTGACAGAAACAGATGTCACCCCACCTGCGCTTTCTCAGCAGTATCATTTTCCCTAAATGCTGTCAAGTTAAGACCTCCTGTGTCCTTGATAGGGTCAAGGTCACCTTCTGTGACCTTGAAAAGGAGGTCAAGGTCACCAAAATTTAAACAATTCTTATCCATCTCCTAGTGATGCATCTGTAACAGTTTGGTTCAAATACATTTATCCATTCCAGAGATATGGTGCAGACAAGCCATTTTTTAACATTCTTTGACCTCCTGTGACCTTGAAAATAAGGTCTAGGTCAAAAAGATATAATCAGTTCTTTTGCTTTTCCCAATTATATATCTGTGCAAGTTTGGTTGAAATCCACGTATCCATTCTGGAGACATGGTGCAGACAAGCCTTTTTTCAGCACTCTTGAAAATGGGGTCAAGGTCACCAAAATCTAATCAATCCTTTGCCACCTCCAAATGATATATCTTTGCCGGTTTGGTATAAACCCATCAATGCCCGCAGGAGATGTGGTGCAGACAAGCTATTTCTCATCATTCTTTGACCTCCTTTTACCTTGAAAATGAGGTCAAGGTCACCAAATCTAATCAATTCTTTGCCATCTCCCAATAATATATATATGCCAGTTTGATAAAAATCTGACATCTGACGAAACATGGCCGTTTTTCATGAGCCTGAAACCAATATTGATCAAAGCAGAACTACCCGGTATATAATATGGAACGATATAATATTGCGCTTTTGGTTTGGAAGCGATAGAATCGTGGCTTGAGTATTTTAGTATTACCAGTTTATGATACAACCCATTTATGCCATTCAGCACTTCTATGAAGCGTTCACGAAGAGGGGTGCATGATACTCATTTATTGCATGATAATGCATCAGCATACTGTTCAACCTTTGACGGAGCAGTATCTTGACAATCTGCGACAATCATCCTTTAGTCCTGACCTTGCTGTACTGTAATTTTTGGCTGAGTCATCAAATCAAGTCTTATATGCGCGGCCGTCATTTCGAACCACGTAGTGCAGTGGGCAGTGCATTAAATAAGCTTCTTAAATGCTCCTCATATGCCTATCAACCGATACATTATCAGGAAACAGAAATGTTTTTTACCGTAAGTGATGTTTAGACGCTTACACCGATCGTGGGACTACAGACTGAGGCTTTAAAATGAAATTGAAAGACACTACAAAATACAAAAAAATGCCATCCTAAATTTTTTGTTCTGCCATAGTAATAGAAAATAATGTTTGTAGTAATATTTGTGCCGCGACACGAGAAAACCAACAAAGTGGCATGTGCGCAGGGAAGACTCAGATCAGCCGGAACATCCGCCCAGTCATATCAGAGTCTTTATTGTCCGCATGGAGGTAGCTTAGACACTTAGCTACACTTTAAGCGCACAGCAAAGGCTCTGATCAGACTGGGTGGATGCCCAGGCTGAGCTAAGTCTTCGCTGGGCGCACATGCCACTACGTTGGTTTTCTCGTGTCGCGGCTTATTAAGTTCACTGAGCTGAATAGAAAAGTAAATGAATACACTTCCTCGTAACGCTAGTTTTACAAAAAGAAAAAAAATAGCTTCTCTGTACAAGTGTCCTTCTAAATCGGATCTACTCGTAAAGAAAACAATTGATGCCCGAGAGATGGATTTCTTTCCCTTAAAATTTAAAGAGTAACTACACTTCAGGAACTGACTGAATCCGTAAAAGTAGGTGCCAGTGAAATGGCAAGCAGGAAGTTACAAAATTGGGTTCGAGATTATAAAACTTGAAAATAATCTCAAACTCAAAATAAAGCACACCGATTTGCTGCTTCCGAACATATGCTCGGAAGCAGCCAATCAGTGTGCTTTATTTTGAGTTTGAGAATGTACTCAAGTTTTATAACCTTTGGGCTGTTTCTATTGGTAAAACTGGCGGAAAATTAAAAGGTGTATTTGTATCCATTTAGCGTAAACACTCTATAAGTTTAAATATGCAGAATATGTTGTGACTTATATAAGGTGGAGGTTAATACGAAGGTGGAGGCTCATCCGCAGTAGGAGGCTCATAAGATGGTGGAGGTTCATAAGAAGGTGGAGGCTCGGCAGAAGGCGGAGGCTCATAAGAAGGTGGTGGCTCATACGAAGGTGGCGGTTCACAAGAAGGTGAGCTTTCATAAAAAGGTTGCGGCTCGTAAGGAGGTGGTTGTTCATAAGGAGGTGGATGTGCATAAGAAATTGGAGGCTCGCTGGGCTCTGACAGAGCTGAAATAGCACTATGTTCAGTATCGTTATGTAGCTGTGAAGTTGCGCGATCATTTGTTTGAACTGAGCTCGGAGCATCAGTTGAGGCTAATCGTTCTAATCTTTCATTATGATGGGTCCCTGTTGTTGTATAGCCCAAACGTTCATTATGAAAGGTCGCTGTTGTTGTATTGCCTAACCTTTGATGATTAGAGGTCTCTGTTGTTGTATGGCATAATCTTTCATTATGATGGATCTCTGCTACTGTGTAGCCGTGATGCGCCCTTTGCATCTCTATGACAGATAGTTCATTGTGATGAGTGGCTAATCTTTCATGATGAGGGGTCCTTGTTGTTGTATGGTCTAATCTTTCAGTATGATTGATCCCTGCTACCGTATAGCCGTGAAGCGCACTTTGCATCTCTGCGACGGATCGTTCATCATGTTGGGTCACTATTTCGCTGCATCGCATGTTCGTAGATACTATTGCTATCCCTCTGTGTCTCGCTTCCGCATGACGGTTATACGTTACAGATGTGTTTGTGCTTGCACCAGCCGACACTGGTCTTCTTCTGCACCTTAAAAATCAAAGACTTTGATTTGAACCAGAATTATGTAGTTTTCAAATAAATGAGCATACATAAGTAAGAGCTATCAATCCTGTCCATTTATATGTCAATATATTCATTTTCTTCATAAGACAATTGTTTGCCGTAGGGGTAGTGCGTGTAAGAAGTCCATAGTTTGAGCACTGCGTATGAATGCCAGAGAACATCCCTCTTTTCCCCTGCCTTTATCCATCCCTGCTTCGAAAGAGGAACGCATTTACAGCTGGGTTAATAGGAAGATTTTTCATTCGCAGGCTGGTTCATTGATTTGAATCCGCGACCTTTTGCGCCATAGCCGAGCTCATCTAACCACTCGACCAAGCGACTCTGTATTTCTTTAAACTTCTGGGGCCGTATTTATAAAACGACTTAAGTCGTTGCTATGCAGTTGCTAAGGCTAAATGTCTATGAAGGAGATTCCCTACAACTACGAAATTTGCTCTAGAGGAACGGTCTTTTTCAGACTATTCCTCTAGAGCAAATGTCATAGTTGTAGGGACTCTCCTTCATAGAAAATTTGCCTTAGCAATAGCATAGCAACGACTTAAGTGGTTTTATAAATACGGCCCTGGCATTTTATTGCAATTCTATTAGATTAATACTTTATACATGTATTCATTTAAGGTGCATGGGTACACTTTCAGGGGAAGCATGTTTACCTTATTCACTTTTGCTTCCTTTGTCAATAGGGGTTAACTCTTAAAGAAAAGAATTTGCTCGCTTACGAGCAAATTCTTTCCTATAAGCGTTTATCCCTTTTTGGAAGGGTTTAGTTATCAAGAAAATGAAACAAGAAGTCACAAAAAGAGGACCATTGGTCCTGTAGCTCACCTGAGTCCATTCAGCCTCTGTACTTTAGGGTAAGTAACTCTAAGGAAAATCGTACAATATGGTCTAATGTCTCTGAGATTTTATGCTTGTCGACGGCATTTACATATCAAAGAGTCTCATAGCAACGGAAAAATGCGCTCTTTCAGCTTTTCCCATTCAAAAGCCTTACAAAACAAATTTGATCTTGCCGTAAAATAGATCAAGATTAATCCAAGGTCATCATTTTATACATTTTGTAGTATTAGAGTCAAAGATGCTAAATACCAAGTCTCAAAGCAACAGGCTCTGTGGACCTAGGGAAGAAGATTTTTCAAGTTTTATCAAACTGTGGCCATCTTCGTCATGTGACCTGGACCAAATATATAAACTTTCTTTCCCCATTTGCCTGAACGCTGCATAATTATGAAATTAAACTCAAACTGGCCCAGTAGTTTCAGAGGAGAAGTTGACACACAACGGACAAGTGACCTTTGGCCAAGGTCACTAAATGACCTTGACTTCTAGAATTCTTAGGGGTTGAAGTTGCGTTCATTTCCATATCACAGTGCATTATAGCAATAAAATGCAGTTTTTCAGCTTTTCCCATTCAAAAGCTTAAAAGACCAAATTTGATCTTGCGGTAAAAAAGGTCAAGATCAACCCAAGATCATCATTTATATAAACTTTGTAGTACTAGAGCCCCAAATGCTTCATACCAAGTGTCAAGGCAATCGGCCCAGTGGTTCCGGAGGAGAAGATTTTTTAAGCTCTTTGACATATACAGGCAAGGCGGCCATCTTGGTCATGTGACCTGGACCAATATAAACTTTCGTTCCCGCTTTTCATGAAGGCTGCATGTGAAATTTAATTGAAATTGGCCAAGTCGTTTCAGAGGATAAGTCCTATGATAATGTTGACACACAGCAGAAAAGTAACCTTTGGCCAAGATCACTACATGAGCTTGGCCTTTAGTATTCATAGGGGTTAGAGCGGACTGCATTTTCATATCACAGAGCACAACAGCAACAGAAAATGCACTGTTTCAGCTTTTCCAATTTAAAAGCCTAAGAGACCAAATTTGACGTTGCCATAATATAGGTCAACCCAGGGTCACCATTTATATAAACTTTATAGCTACATACCAAGTTTCTAAGGGTCTAAGCTAGCTCCATGCGGACAGCGAAGACTGTGACCAGACTGGGCGGAGGCCCAGGCTGTTCTGAGTATTGGCTGGGCGCAATGCCACTTTGTTGGTTTTGTCATGTCGCAGCTCATTCTTCTGTTCCATATATTTCAAGTATAATGACAACTAGAGGATCAGTGGGCTCTAATCACTCACATGAGTAAAAAGGTAGACGGTCAAACTAGGGTCATCATAATTTTTTTTAATAAATCTGTTAGTTTGAAACGGTCAAAATATGAGAGACAATGGTTAAAGGTTTTTAAAAGAATTAACTTGACCTCTACTGTACAAAAATGTTCATGTACTCATTTAGTTGACCGTATTTATCAACTTATGCACCAACAGCTTCTACAAGTTTTAGCATTTTCCCCATATAAAAGCACCAAAAGCAAATTTGACCTCATCTAGAAAAAATTCAAGATCAACCCAAGGTCATCCTTTGAACATTATAGTAGAACTTGTGTCTCCAATGCTATATACCAAGTTCCAAGGCCATCATTAAATTGGTTCTGGAGAAGAAGATTTTAAGGCTTTTATAGTATATGGGTATGGCAGCAATGTTCGTCATGTGGCCTAGACCGCTTGAACAAATTTCGTTTCGCAAGCCCTAAAGGCTCTACATGAAATGTGGTTGCAGTTGGCCCAGTGGCTGTTAAGAACTTGTGTGAAATTGTTCAAATATCTGACCTAGGTCAAAGGTCAAAGAATGACATTGAACTCTTGTACTCACAACTCTTTGTGTGTTCATTAAGATAACTTTACATAACAGTTTTCAAACCATTTTTTAAATAATTTTCATTAACTCTTAGGTTCTAGTATTTTTCCATGTAAAAGCAGCAGAAAGAAAATTTGACCTCGCAGTAAAAATTTAAAGGTCAACCCAATGTCATCATCTGAACAATCTTGGCAGTACTAGTGTACGGCCAAGTTTCAAGGTCATCCATCAGTTGAGTCTGGAGAAGAAGATTTTAAAATGTTTTGTACGATATATGGGCGAGTCGGTAATGTTGGTCATGTGGTCCTAAACATTTGAATAATATTTTGTTCTCACAAGCCCTGAAGGCTATATATGAAATTTAGTTTAAATCGGCACAGTGGTTTCAGAGGAAATGCCGTTTGAAATTATAGACGGACGGGCAACGAAGGACAATGGAACCGCGTATACTATAAGCTCTTTCGGAGCCTCTGGCTCATGTGAGCTAAAAAGCGGAATCGAAATAATCCTACCTTGTATGAAATGCATAAGTAAATACACAAACTAAAATGGGAACTGCAGTGAATGATCCAACTACAATGCCGACATTCAGATCATCTGCAGAAAAGAGAAAACAATAACGTAAAAAATCTAGGAATTGGGACAGATGGATCTGAACAAACATTGGGGAGCAGTCTGATCAGGATCTACATTGTTTGTAATTCCATTTTCATCTTTTGGACGCACAACTGCATTGTAAAAATGCACAACTGCATTACAAAAAATGCACAACTGCATTGCAAAAGCAAACAAGTTATTTTCAGCACAATTCTTATAAAATTTTTACGGTATCCAGTGAATACCAGCGACGTCATATGATAATATGGTTTATATAACATCAGCTCTAATGACATTTTCATTTTTAAGGTACATGGGTAAACTGCAGTTTTTTTGGCCGTTTGAAAGGGAGGTAACATTCTTGGTTTTCTATTTGCTTCTCTGGAAGACGAATCCCTTAAAAATGGGACATTCTTATAAAGGAATGAGTTTACTCCTATATTAGCCGAATTTTTTATGTAACAGCAGATCCCCATTGAGAAGTGAATTTCGGAACAATATGAAAAGAAGGGAGACTAATATTGAAACAGCAAATGCCCCAATTTACCTTTATCAGATTACATCTTTTACTTTATATTAAAAAAATGACATTTATTAAGAGAAAAAACATCAACATGCATCGTTATGAGAATGGAAACAATAACAACGTAGATCATGTTTGGCCAATCTATTTTCAAAGTGGTTTAAAGATGTTTTATCAGCGGTCTCATTTGAGCCATTTCATTGGACATAAACTTGATAGCTTCAATTGCCTAATTTCGGCAGTGGAAGAAATCCTCCTTAAGCTAATTTATTCGTCCAAATTTTTTATTTCGTCTAACAAATGCTGTAGCCGAAACGCTACGCTGTATTTACACGTAAATTATATATAATCAGCTTTCACAGTCAATTTTATCTGCATATGAATGAAAACTTAGTCTAGTAGGTCGGCGATGGTCAACACAAGTTTGCAAGAGCTTGCTCTTTGTGCAGTCATTTAGGTATACAAGATATCTTCTCTTCAGACCTTCTCTTCAGACAAACAATGACGAATAAACTTTGCAACGTCAAGACGTGATAATATTCCAAAGAAATAATACGTTTTACCTGCTTCAGTGCATGGTGTACTATAGAAGCTCCACTTCAAATTTGTGCCACAGTATACTGTGTAACCATATTTCCGATAACCAGAATTGCACGTGAAGTCAGAACAGCTCAAGAACATCAGTCGACTACATTTATTGGAGGAAATCTGCCCATTAGGTATGGTTAAAGGACATCTATGTTGACCTAAAAAGTATCAGAAATATTATAAATGGTTCTTATAATAGCTTTGGAAATCGTTTTCCTGAAGATCGGACATAGAGGATCTAGAATGAGTCATTTGATATAAAACTTATGAAACGAGCCTCCGACAAGTCTCATATATAGCATATCAGTTTACTTTGATTTTTAGATTGTTTATCATATGGTCAAATTTCAGGGACGTTAAGGCTTAAAAATTGCGTCATATCCAAAAGTTTCTTTATCATGGATTGCGACGTCACGTTAATCGCAGAACTTACGTGACATCTAATGTGTAATCATATGAAAAATAATGTCATTATATGAAAAAGTAATGTTCCATTACTGCATAACGTGTCATATGATAGAAACATTTCGAACATTTTACCGGTGCTGACAAATCTTACACCCCTTTTAAGCGTTTCACGGCCGTTTTTTTTTCTATTCGACCATACACTAGTTGCATCGGAGCTCATGCTATTCTCCGTAGAAGACGTCGAAATGACGTCACTTGAATCTTTCAAAGTTTCGAAGTTCTCACTGAAAGAAAACGAAGACGTTTTAACGTTCATAGCTGCTGTAGAATAGATTGCAAGACTTTAAGCAGTAATTACCTGTGTAAACGAAATGCAAGTATATGGGATATTTGAAAGAACGGATATGGTTTAAAAAAATATGGTGTTACAGTAGTAGAAAGAAAACAAGAGGTCCGTGATGGTACTGATACATCTTCTTCTAGCAGTTAAGTACATGGCCAATATTGGCATACTCTCACTTTGAAGAACCTTAAAATATTCGTGCTGGTAGGTTCTTATGTAAAGTTAAAAATCAGTTAAAACATGTTGTTCAAAATCACGGCAGGATACTTGCAACGACAAGGAGCTTGAAGTCATTCTATGTTGATAATTCGGTTAAAAATGGATTGGCATTACTGATGTAAACTATGGAAAGGGAAATATGTTTGCAGCAATGACTTTTCCCAAATATACCCCACCCACTAAAGGTCTGTTCACGATTTGACCGGAACGATCTAAGCTTTTTATATAGGGAGATGCCGCATTGGTTTCCTCATCAGCCGAATCAATCCAGTGGTTCTGGAGAAGAACTCATTTGGATGTTTTTAAACCATATATGCTCACGACGGCCATTCTAATCATAACCATTTTAGCTGTTTTTTGTACAACTACCATTTAAAGTGCTAAATACGAAATTGCATTAAAATTTGCTGCCTTATTTCAGAGGAAATGTCATTTGATTTATTTTTCATTAATGGTTGCAATGACAACCAAAGTTCAACGTAGTTTTAAAAAAACCCTTCATACATGTTATCAGTACATTGTCTTCAATAATCCTACATATATGAACAAGGGCTTCGCAAGCGGCGCAAAATACGCCCGTTTCAATGTCCTTAAGGAGTTACAGAATGGACAAGATTGTTTACAAAAGGATAGACAGGCAGACAAACAGGGAACAACCACTCTATAATTAACTAGAACTGTCAGCGAATCCGACTATACCCCCGCTTAATTGTTTAAATCAAATGGTTTTATTTTCGTAACAAAAAGCATAAAGAGGGAGAGAAATCATTGTTACCATGTATACCAAATATGAATGGTTGCTGTGAAATCTGTTACAAAAAATTACATTATTCAAAGTCAGGAGAGAAAAAAGGAAAAATATAGGGAAGAATAAGCAGGAGAAGACTGGTTCTCAATCCCACAATACAACAAGTTATCATCAACCTGCATACAAAAATCCCTACTCTAACTAACAGATGCATAGAAAGCTTTTGCAAAAAAACAATGCATTATTCAAAGTAAAGAGAGAAAGAAAATCGGACAAATACAGGGAATAAAGAGAGGAGAAGTCTGGTTCTCAATCCCACAATACAGTAAGTCATCATTAACCTGCATACCAAATATGACTAATCTAGCTTGCATGATTGTGGAGAAAACTTTGATGAAAAAGTTCATTATTCAAAGTATGGAAAGAAAGAATATTGGACAAATACAGGGAAGAATAAGCAGAAAAAGGCCGGTTCTCAATCCTACGATACAACATATCGTCATCAACCTGCAAACCAAATGGGACTACTCTAGCTTGCTTGGTTGTGGAGAAATCTTTGACGAAAAACTTTATTATTCAAAGTATGGAAAGAAAGAATATTGGACAAATACAGGGAAGAATAAGCAGAAAAAGGCTGGTTTTCAATCCAACGATACAACATATCGTCATCAACCTGCATACCAAATATGACTACTCTAGCTTGCATGGTTGTGGAGAAATCTTTGACGAAAAATTTCATTATTCCAAGTATGGAAAGAAAGAAAATCGGACAAATACAGGAAAGAATAAGCAGGAGAATGCTGGTTCTCGATCCAACGATACAACATGTCGTCATCAACCTGCATAACAAATATGACTACTCTAGCTTGCATGGTTATGGAGAAATCTTTGACGAAAAATTTCATAATTCAAAGTATGGAAATAAAGAAATCGGACAAATACAGGGAAGAATAAGAAAGAGAAGGCTGGTTCTCAATCCCACAATACAACATGTCGTCATCAACCTGTATGCCAAATATGACCAGTCTAGCTTGTATGGTTGTGAAGAAATCTTTGATACAATCTTTGAACAAGGGAGATAACGTAAATACACTAGATATACCATTTTTAGTTCTACTTTTTTCCCTAGACAATATATTCTACAAGAAGAATATACACAAAAATAGCCTATTAGAACTAATGAAAGGGATTAACTCTAAAACGAAAAAAGGGAGAGCAGCCATTTTTGTACGCGACACATCGTTAGGACTTCATACACATTGCTATGAAGTTTTATAAAGATATCCCAAACGGTTATCTATTTATGGCGCGTACAAGACTTACAGGGAAAAAATTAATCAAAGGGGCATAACTTCAAAAGTAAGAAAGGGGGAGCAACCATTCTTGTACGCGACACGTTCCCCCTCCCTAATACATATGCCTACCAAATTTCATGAAAATATCCCAAATGGTTACTGAGTTATGGCGTGTACAAGAATGTTTACGGACAGACGGACGGACGGACGGACAGCACCACGACATAATACGTCCGTTTTGTTCAAAACGGGCGTATAAAAATTAGCTACCTAGCTCTAAGGGTCCATGTATCTGGAATTGTACGTCATTTTCCCAAATATACCCCACCCACTAAAGACCGAAACGATTTTAGCTAGTTTATATAGAGAGGTGCCCCATATGCTTCCTGCAAAGTATCAGCTAAATCTGTCCGGTGGTCTGGAGAAGAAGTCGTTTGAAAGGTTTTTAAGCGTACATGGGCATGACGGTCATCTTGAACTTCTAATCATGACCATTCTAGCTATCTTTCGTTCCCCCAATCCAAGAATGCTCCCTATGAAGTTTGGTTCAGATCGCTTCAGTAGCTTTGGAGAAGTCGTTTGACAATGTTGATGGCCATCTTGAATTTCTAATCATGGCCATTCTAGCTATCTTTCGTTCCCCCCATCCAAGAATGCTCCCTATGAAGTTTGGTTCAGATCGCCTCAGCAGCTTTGGAGAAGTCGTTTGACAATGTTGACGGACAACGGACGACTGGCAGACGGACGGACGACATACGGACGACGGAGGCTGTCTATGGTAGCCGGCCGTTTCGGACCAAAGACGCTCCAGACCCAAATATCTTGGACGTTTCGTACCCAGACCTTTTCAGACCCAAGACGATATTATAATTTGAATCCAAAGATAAGTTAAAACAATTAATGCAAATTGATTCTGAGTGATTGTTTCAACCAGCCAAATAGGATTACGCAACAGCTGTTTCGACCCCTGTGCAATTTACTGATCAAACAGGTAAACTGGCAATGGGTTGATCGATTCCCTGTAAGGATTTATATCCACCTGTCGTCGACAAGCTAGATAACTAGTTCTTGCAACCTTCTTCAGTACATGGTCGTCAGCTTACCAGGGTCCGAAAAGTCTTTGTCCAAAAAGATTTGGGACCGAAACGTCTAAAATATTTGGGTCCGAAACGTCCGGCTACCGTCTGCTCGCACCGTGGCCACCTGTATAGCTGCCCTCTTTGTTTCCTGATCATTGTCTATCTTTTACTTCAATTTGCGAAAGCAACCAAAATAGTAAACACATGTGCTTTTTCAGATGCTAACAATGCACAATTAGGCATTGCTTCAGTCTTTCCAGCGTAATGGTACTTCTGAGGTTTGTTAATTAATATACATATAAATTCTGCCGTTTTCAGCATTTCAGTTCTTATGGCAGGCATGAAAATCAAGCTGTTGGTACAAAAACCATGTTCCTGATGCAGAATTGTCCAAGAGATATTTCAGTAAAAGATCTGGGGCCGTATTAGTGGTTCCTATGTTGTTGCTAAGGCTAAATTTCTTTGAAAGAGATTCCCTACAACTATGAAATTTGCTCTGGAGGAACAGTCTTACAAAGACTGTTCCTCCAGACCAAATTTCATATTTGTAGGGAGTCTCCTTTATAGATATTTAGCCTTAGCAACCGCATAGCAACGACTGAAGTGGCTTTATGAATACGGCCCCTGTAATTATAACTGCGTTACATATGCAGGAAGAGCCAATTTTCATTTTTTTTTGTATTGAAAGTCAATGGCAGCTGTAAATTGCCAAAGCAACCCATGCTAAACACATTCTCTTAGAAAAAAACAACAGCAATTTGCATAAAAAAGAACTATCCTATCCTATGATTGCTATATATGTAATTTGGTTCTAATGGCCCTGTTAAGAGATATCTTTTACAGACGACACACAGACGCCATGCCACTTACTATACCATATGCTCCCCCCAACCCCCTCCCCCGGAGCGCCTGGCTAAGGAGAGCTAAACACGTGACATCGTCTGAATCACTAAGAGCCTTATAAAATGAAAGGAAACATTTCAAACTGTAATATCTATTGTGACTTACAGTTACAGAGACTGGACGTGTTTTGTATCCATCTGCCGCCATCAGTAGGACAGTGGAGCCTTTGTATACCTGGATCTTTAGCACAGTTATCAGCACAAGAATATAGACATCTACTGCCAGGCTCACGATTACACCCCTCAATAAGTCTTCCGTTTTCTATCTCTGAGGGACATTTGAGTTTGATTCCTGAAACAAATAATATTCCATATACCATTACGCCTTTTTTCGCAAAATTTCTACACCGATATCGATTCACCTGAAACGTGTTTGTTTTTTAACTTAAACAAAAAACTGTATTAGACAACACAAATTTAGAATTTGGGCTGGTAGGTCTGAAACTTTTATATTCTAAGCGATGAAGCGTTACTAATCAAGACCGGCGGATGACTTTCAAACATATTCAAACATATGCTTGTCACTAGATAAAGGGTTTATTCCGTGACCCGCATAGACAAAAATAAAAGAAGCCAATTGTACAACAAAAGAAGCAAACACATATCTAACATGGCGTTAACATTTTCCCCACTGAGCGTATAGGAAATGGCGTCGTGTGAAAACTCACGTTGCTAACGTTCAGCGTGCACATTTAGCGCCTTGATGACGTCGGACGCAAACATTTAACTTCAGGTGACGTCCGCCTCAAAAGCATCTTAGAAATCGTCGTAAAATCCATGCAGTGTAATTGTATTTAATGTTAGAATCGAAGTAATTTTCCTTCCCGATGAGCTAACGCAGTTTAACACATTTGTTGTCAGGCAGATTTCATTGTGGAATCAGTAATTTGCACCGCCAAGACAGTACTGTAACGATATATGCAACGTGTAAATTACAACGTCGCGTCAACGCAGCATACTTAGTTGTCGATATGGCACACTGAGGGCAACAGACAGCGGAGACGCACATTGTTGCATAAATATAGACAAAGAATTTATCAAACATCAAACATAAGACAATGCCAAGTTACGATATATACACATGCAAATAAGTTCTGAACAGTAAGATCCTTTGGAAGCAAGGAATACATCAAAGAGCAGAAAATAGCAGCCCGGTTTAACTGAGTCTGTTCATAAGCAGTAATTAAATGTGCGACACCAGCCACGCCCTTAGCACCGGCTTAAGCCGAACTCTATTTTCAAATAACTCTAATGAAATCAGTGATCTCAAAGGACATGAAAATATAATCTGCACTATGATGATGTACGGGGAGACGTTTTACGGCCGCCAAACGGCACAAACACCAGCTGCAGAAAAGATAAATAAGTTCTGAATAGTAAGAGCCTTTGGAAGCAAGAAATACATCAAAGAACAGAAAATAGCAGACATGGTATAATTGAGTCGACGTCTTAACGCAAACTTAACATCGGCGCTATGTCGTACACAGGAATGACCAAATCCATGAATGGAATGATATTCAAGAATTTATATCACTTTATCAACCCAGCTCATTGCTGTAACGTTTACTCAACCGTAATTTACGAAGCAAAAATAAATGAATAAATTAAAAAAAAAAACATAACTAGAAATTGTGATTGTGAAACACTATGCCCTCAATCATACGCTTGCTACTAAAGGTGTCAACTTTTAGACTGCACACTATGCCCCAAACCATATGCTTGCCACTATAGGCTTTAGAATGTCTAAGACTGAAAAAGCATTACCTAATCTTTACTAAAATATTTAACTCATCAAGGACTACTAATGAACCATAAGTCATCTTCCTAGGTCGAGCGGTTCAAAACATGAAAAAAATATCAAATTCATACAAAGGACATAACTCAATCAATATTTTCAAAATTCTCCCGAGAGTAAATCAGATATTCTGCTCCTAATACCCAATCAGTTCACCAAAAATCAAAGCCAAAGCTCAGACACTTTTTGAGAAATATTGCTTACAAGATTTGCATTTTTTAAAGGGGCATAACTCAAAAAAGGATCATAACTCAAAAAAGAAAAATACGTCTCAGCTATTTTTCCATGAGGAATCCAAATATGAAATTTCAAATTGCCAGAGGTTCTAGAGTGTAGCAGCAGTGTAAGTGTTAATTATCAGGGAAAACTAGAAACATGGTAACTAATAGGGCCCCGCCTTTATGAAACTGTTGACAACATTTAAGTCATATGTGCCCAACCAGAAATAACAATACCAGCTTTTTGTTATCATGTTGTTCCTTCAAATTCAATATGTTGTTTGAAATTAAGCCTCTGGTAGTGTCATCAAGATATGGGCAAAATACCAAATCACGATTGATTAAAACATGGGCAACAACTCTATGAAGTACTTAAAATAACAATGGGTTATAACTCTGTTAAAAATGAAGTTGTAGTTATGGTTCTTTTTCCCTACACATTGTCCGATGATGTTTATATTTGTACAAAGTTTTGTGAAAATATCTTCAACAATTTTAAAGATAGAGGTTGAACATGTTTTCCAGACTGTCGACTAGAAAGGGGAATAATTCCGTAAAAAATGTAGATTAAGTTTCAGTTCTTATTCTCTGCTCATTGTCTGATGATGTTTTATATTATGTACAAGTTCTATGAAAATATGTTTGATGCTTTAAAAGCTATACAGCGGACACGATTTCTATATTCAAAAAAATTACAAAGGGGCATAATTCAGTAACAAGTGTAGGCAGAGTTAGGATTCTTGTTCTCTGCGCATCGACTGATAATAATTTACAGTTGTACCAAGTCATGTGAAAATATCTCAAACTGTTTCAGAGTTAAAAAGTGGACACGATTTCTGCCTTCAGAATTTCAAAGGGACATAATTCAGTAAAAAAAACATTGGCAGAATTATGGTTCTTGTTCTCTGCATATCGCCTGATGATGCTTTACATTTGTACCAAGTCTCGTGAAAATATCTTTAACGGGTTCAGAGTTATGAAGCAGACACAATTTCTGTACTAAAAATTACAAAGGGGCATAATTCAGTAAAAAATGTAGGCAGGGTTATGGTTCTTGTTCTCTGCAGATCGTCTAATAATGCTTTACATTTGTACCAAGTCTCGTGAAAATATCTCTAACGGTTTCAGAGTTATTGAGCGGACACGAAATGATGACGGACGGACGGACAGACGGACGGACTGACGGACGGACAGACAGACAGACGGACGGACAAGGTGATTACTATAGGGCCTCCGAAGACACATTTGTAAAAGTCTCGTGAAAATATCTCTAACGGTTTCAGAGTTATGAAGCGGAAATGATATTTGTACTCAAAATTACAAAGGGGCATAATTCAGTAAAAAAAGTAGGCAGAGTTATGGTTTTTTGTTCTCTGCACATCGTCTGATGATGCTTTACATTTGTACCAAGTCTCGTGAAATTATCTCTAACGGTTTTAGAGTTATTGAGCGGACACGAAATGATGACTGACGGACGGACAGACGGACGGACGGACAGACGGACAGACAGACGGACGGACCAGGTGATTACTATAGGGCCTCCGCAGACTTCGTCTGGCGGGGCCCTAATAACTCTGTAATTGATTAATGCAGAGTAACTTAACCTCAACTAAATAAATTGACTCATCAAGGAGTACTATAATACCAAATAATCAGCTTCCCAGGTCAATCGGTTCAAAAGTTGGAAAGTGCCAAATCATACAAGGGCCATAACTCCATCAAAATTTTACGAAAATCTTCCAAAAGTTAATTAGATCTACTTCATATATCCGATCAATATACCAAACATCAAGCCGTAGCTTAAATTCTTTTTGACATATATTACTAGCAATATCATTATTTCATGTTTTAAAAGAAGCATGACTCCAATTAGAGAGATAACTCAACCCCTCCCCCCCAAAAAAAAAAAAAAAAACAAAAAAAAAAAAAAAAACGGGTCAGCTATTTTTCCATGAGGCCCAGAGGTTCTTGACGGCAGCAGCTGTATAAGGGTTAATTATCAGGGGAATTACTCCATAACTGATCAATGCATAGTAACCTAACCTTTACTAAATTAATTAAGTCACCAAGGAGTACTATTATACCAAACATCATCTTTCTATGTCAAGCGGTCCAAAAGGTATATAAATGCCAAATTCATACAAGGGTCATAACTCCATCAAGATTTTACAAATTTCTCCCAAAAGTCAGTCAGGTAATCTACTCTTCATACCCGACCAGTATAACAAATATCATGGCCCTAGCTTAAACACTTTCTAAGATTTGCATTTCATTTTTTAAAAAGGGGCATGAGTCAAAAAAAGGCGATAACTCGGAAAAAACCCAATACGGGTCAGCTATTTTTTCATGAGGAACCCACATATAAAATTTGCAAGACCCTAGCACGCACGCTTTTAAAGTAAACTGAGGCATTATAAAGTGTGAAGGCTGGGCGAATGAACGGACGGACGGACAAGCCGAAAGCAATATGCGGGGGTCTTATCAAACGTTCTCGTCAGATCCGCAGAGTTACCTAAGTGTGTCATTAGGGTTGTTTAAATGCAAAGTATGTGTGGTGGTGTGTGTGTGGTGGGAGGGGGGTAATGTCAGTCAAAGTTTTGTACCGATTAGCTACATGTTTCATTTTCAACAAATGATTAGCCTATAGTGTCCACTATATTGAATCAATAGTGATTATGCTACGTAAGCGCTACTTTCGGAATAAATGAATTGTAAAAGTGGGAAGCTAAATCAGCATGTACAACAGGAGTCATATACTAAGCACAACTTCTAACCAACCACTTGCTTTGTCTTTAAAAGTGACAAAGCAAGTGGTACATGCTGATTTACCTTACATTTATTCCAATAGGAATACAACTGGCTCTTGAAGATGTTGTCTTTCTTGTTTGTTATTTGTATTTTTCTATGCGGGTCCAGGGTTACGGAAAAAATTCTTTCTCTGATGTCAAGCATATGTTCACTAAAATTGAACCATGACACGAAAAAACAATAAAATGGTTGTGCGTCCAGCGCAGACTCAGATCATCTTGGGCATCCGACTCTTCGTTTAGCACTTAAAGGGTAACTAAGGGTCTAAGCTAGCTCCATGCGCACAGCGAAGACTCTGATCAGACTGGCGAATGCCCAGGCTGATCTGAGTCTGCGCTGGGCGCATAACCACTTTGTTGGTTTTGTCGTGTCGCGGCTCATATAACTCTGTTTAAACTTTGATGATGGATTTTAGCCGAAAGCGCTTAGTTGTCCTGAACAAATTTACTGTTTAAAGATTACGTCTCTCTATAGCACTTGATTCCTGTGCCGAAGATGTAAAAACAAGTTGTCAAACTGATTGATTTGTATTACAGTATAACAGCACTGTTCAGATATGTTTAGCAGTAGTCAGTGAGCATTTGGATACGAGCACCTACGTATTAATACCAATAGTGGCGTTTGACGCAGTACAGGAATCTTTTAACTTATGAGGGTTTAACTCTTTCGGCGCCAAATTTTTCAGACGACAAATTTTCGTCTGCTCAAATCATCAGACGACAGATTTGTAATTGGAAATTTTAACAATCTAAAGACATTTTTCATAAAATCAGGCTTTTTAAGTTCATATTTGAATGGCAAACAGTGTAGATCCTGATCAGACGGCTCTTTTAAGAGCCGGCTGAACTGGATATACGCTGTTTGCAAAGTCGCATTTTTGCGACTTTGGCACCGAAAGAGTTAATTAATCTAACCTTATCTTTCAATTACTAATTAAATATCTCTTTGATTACTTTCCAAAAATCGCAAAAGTGTCACGTGAAATCAGATTGTCACATATTGCTTCTTTTTGTTTTTGCTGAGGGCGTGATTTTGTAAAATAGTATGCTTTTCTTTCATCTAGTTGCGTTAAGAGGCTAAAGAAAGTCTTAAAATAAGTTTTATTTCTTCTTTATATTTCTTAAAAAACATCCACGGTGCATGTTTTTTTTTTTTTTTTTTTTTTTGTTCACTTCAAATTTTTGCATTGCAGTCGGTTTGTGTAAAATTTACTTGTTTGACCATTGCCCGTGTCCTGGCCCCGGGCTTATAACACTTTTTTTGTGCTCAGCTGAGCTGATCATGAAATTTCTCTGTTGATAAATATGACAATGCCAACTAATGCCAACTAACACTCAGCAAAAAAAAAAAAAAAAAAAAAAAGACTGTACTATTCAACTATATGCTATTTACTAGCAGGTAAGATTTCATGCTCAGATGAGTTAAGCATGAAAAAAAAGTTTTATAACCTCAGGGTATGATCTTGAATCGAAAATTCAAGCTTGGTGATGATTGTCATGGTCCATTGAATATATTTAGTATTCACAAAGCAAAAAAAAAAATATAAAAAAAAATGCCAACATTATTTTACAGCTTGTAGTCGAAAGACTATATAATATATATCCTACTTCTACAAACTTGTTTCTTTATACACGGGGCGTCCCGGGTTGCTTCCAGTTCCCACTGTCCCGTTTCATTGCACTTTAATGAATATTCACGAGATTTTAAAAAGCTGAAGCCGATATCAGGTTTCTCATAGCCAACATTACAGTCATAAGAGTGACAGTTGGTGTTGTAATGCCTGGAACAGTTCGGCGAAACTATACGGTTTGGTAATAATGTTGGGCATCTTATCCCTGTAAGAACACACAAAAGACTACTGTATAATTATTCTGCTCTTACTTTTACATGTAACAATTTTATAGTCTAACGATGTTCCTTCAAGAGCAAAGAAATCATTCAAACATGGGCTATGCTTCGAATGCGATGTTTCTGCTATAAGTCTATGAAAGTAAAATATACAATTTACATATCGAAAGCAGTATTTGTTTGAATACTTTTTTACTTTGAGTATAAAATAGAGGATATTTGACTTTTTCCAGTGAAAGATTATTTTTATTTCACTCATGAGCACCGAAAGTGGTATTTTCACTCGTGGCGAAGATCGATTTTTATTTCATCGAATGAACACCCAAAGCAGTATTTTCACTAGAGCAAGTGAGCAGGGGCTCACATATACCCCCGACCAGTGCCACCCCCTAATGAAAGCATACTTTACCACAAAACTACAATTCAAATGTTATACATGTACAAAATTTAAATGTTTGTGACCTTGACCTTATGTCAGCAGCAGCATCCATATGTATAAGCTAGTATGAAATAAACCTAGTCATGTATCATTAGGCTGTATTCAAGTATATTAGAATAATAACCCAAAATTGTATATACAACAAATAGCTAAGTCCTAGTTATTGACCCCAATCCACCCATGAGCCTGACCCTGCAGCTTAGGAAGTCCAGATCGAAAGTAATGCTACAGAGATATCATGAACCAAATTTGGAAGAAATCTTAAATGCAGTTACCGAGACATAAGCAATCAAAAAGGTTTAACGCAAAACTTTGACATAATGAAAATGCCTAAGTCCTAATTACTGACCCACCCTGGGGCCTGGCCCAGGGGCAGCTAAGATTGTTTACATCAAAGGCAATGCTATAGAGATATCATAAACCAAATATGAAAATAATCTGATGTGTAGTTACAGAGATATGGGCAATCAAAAAAGGTTTAACGCAAAACTTTGAAATAATGAAAATGCCTGACCTAATTACTGACCCCTGGCCCCACCCTGGGGCCTGGCCCAGGGGCTAAGATAGTTTACACCAAAGGCAATGCTATAGAGATATCATAAACCAAATATGAAAAGGATCTGATGTGTAATTACAGAGATATGGGCAATCAAAAAAGGTTTAACGCAAAACTTTGACGTAAAGTTGACGAACGGACGGACGAACGAACGAACGAACGAACGGACAAACGAACGGACGAACAGACGAACGGACGAACGGACGGAATGACAAAAACATTATACCCCCTGACATACTTCGTATGTCGGGGGTATAACAAGTGGCTTCGTATTAACACCAAAAGCAGTATTTTCACAAGTGGCGAAGCCACGAAGCCACTTGTGAAAATACTGCTTTTGGTGTTCATGGATGAATTAAAATCGATCTTACACTGAAATAGTCAAATTTTCTGTATCTTTTATGCTTTAAAATCTCTATTATTCAGTTTATTCCAATGCATCAGCCATCACGACAGAGACACAAACTTTTCTCTCTAGCCGTTCTGCGTCAAATCTGATACTCCCACCGTGGTTACTGGATATGAGATTGGTTGTAAATTTGGTTTGCAAATTAAAAATAGCTTATAATTTTATTTGGGATATCAGATCTCAAACAATGTGCTATGAAAGATTGTCTATAGGAGACTTAGGCGGCCAGACGTCGCATGCACTAACAATGTTAATTTCGCGCTTCAAGTGACGTAATTAACGTCGTAATGACATGCAACCATGCGTGACGTAATTTATGTCAAACTGTATAAGCTGTAATCAAACAATCGACAAATAAATGAAACAATTACACAAAAATCCTATTTATGAAACAGTAAAATCTAAAGTGATAATTTCACAAGTGAGAGTATCAGTTTCAATTTCACTGAGAAATGTCAGAAATTCATTTGAATGTATAGAAGAGGTAAAGGTAAAGGTTTCCCATAGCCTAATAGCCGTAGGGGCAGTGCGAAACATATTCAATTAACAGTAATGAGACTTAGCTATACATCTGTCGGTTTTCATGAACCATTTAATAATCTGATTGAAATTGCTCAAAGAAAGACAATACTTATTTTATAAAGCATAGCCGCTAAGGTCCAAAACATGGATGAGGAATGAAACATATACGAGGGGGTATCAAAAAGTTCGTATACCGGGTTTTTCATTGTGAAACACGAACTAGTATTCCATTTTCTTTTACTAACGGGAAGGAGAAAATTGAAAACAAAAATGTATAATCTGTCAGCTTGTATCATTTTATTTTATATTGGCTAATTTCAAAATTCGGGCAAAGTCCTTTTTAGAAGCATTCATTTCAAAACAAGAAGACTTATGAACTCAAAGAAATGGATGACCACTCTGTAAATCATTTTGTCTTTATTTATGATATTGTGTGGTTTGTCAAATTGTCCACTCATATAACTATGCAGACGATAACATGCTGTCCTACAACCATCTTTTTCAAACCAGAACCGTGGTTGAGGCTGAAAGTGAAAACTTCATTCAGTGGTTTAGCTTCAACAACATGCACGAAAATCCTAAAAAGCTTCACGCCATACTTCTGGGAAGAAAGGTCTATTATGATGGCTGTAAGAGTTTCAGAACAAGTGGTTCTGAAGTGAATCTGAGGAATCAGTACAGTTATTAGGAGTTACTTTCGATTATTTGTTAAATTTCGACTTACATATTTCAGCTGTGTGCAAAAAGGCCACAAAACAAGTTAATGTACTCCTTAAAATAAGTAAATGCGTAAGTGTAGAAACTAAACCAAGTCGTTCATAAGATCTAACTTTTCTTTCCACTGTCTTGGCAGTTCTACTTAAAAGCTAGCTCCAACAAACTGTAGAAACTACAGTATAGAGCACTCAGGCTGGCCTACAGTGACTATACAAGCTCTTATCTCATGAAAACTTACTTAATAGGGCCTTTATGTCAACCTTGCAGTCTGGAAGATTTAGAAATATAGCTGTAGATGTTTTTAAAATTACACGGCCCGCCAATGTTTGGCGATAGGCCAATTTTGATGTAGTGCTCCATATTCAATCATCCTCATGGGTTTTAAAGAAACATCTGCTTATTGTCGAGCTCCATAAATCTCTGTTTTTCATTGGTCACTGAATACGCACCGCCAAATAAGTAATGGAGTAAATTTACCAGAACGGACCGGAATGGGCCTAATTACCGGATCGAAACGGAACGTACCTATTTCTGTCCTATTTCCAGCCCGATTTTCAGATATTTAGATGCACACAGGCAGATTAATTGCAGTTCCTACCTATCTTGTTTTAACGTTTTGCTTCAAATTTCGGGGTTTATCCGAGACAACAATTTTATTTAACAATTTATTGAGATTACCGCAATAATACGGGACACCCTTACCAGTAATATGGTGGTCCTGTAGGAGACTTTTCCACTTTTGAATGTTGACACATCCACTTTTCCTAGATAAACTTTGAGGAAAGTGGCAAACAGTGTAAACCTAATCTGTCTGATCTTGATCTACACTGTTTGCTCATGTATGCTTGTCCAAAATACACGGAGTTTTAAGGTAAGAGCTTTTCTGCGTCTGTCTGCTGAGTTGTGAGCGTGTATTGGATTTTTTCTCTCCAGGATTTTGATAAAACATAGTTCTAGACTTTTAGTATGTCTCAACGGTCCAAATGAGGATGGGGTTTGAAAATAATTTCTCTTATATTGCATGTTTTAACCAGTGAAACAGATAAAAAGGAGTAGCAGGGATACTCTAAGGATAGTTTTCCGTAATCCTTCATAAAAACCTACGTTATGACCCCCGATTAGTCTCACAGAGACGTTTCAAATTAAGGGTCGCAACATATGTTTTCATTGATAAATAAGAAACATTATCTTAGAATTATCCTAAAGCCCCTTTGATACCGCTCTTTAGAATTGGCTGGACAAGAAGGGAGGTAAAAAGGTAAAGGTAAAGGTTTCCCATAGCCTAATAGCCGTAGGGGCAGTGGGGGTTAGAGACCCACTGTATCTTGGGCACAGCTTATGAAAGGCGGAGCCCATCTCTCTCCTTTCGCTGCCTTACCCTTCCCTAATTCGAAAAAGGTACCCATTTACTGCTGGGTTGACAGAGAGTTTTCCAGTCGTCGGATGGTTACGGTGAGACGCGAACTCACGACCTTTGAAGGGAGGTAAATATCTGCATTTCCGAGTGATCTGCTTTGGATGTGTGTATTCATACAAGGACCTTTTATTTGTTATGACATATGAGCACACTTTCAGAGGAAGTAATTTTAGTCTTTTAGCATGCCTGCATCGGAGTCGGCGTCCATTTAACCAATTGCCTCTTGACGGAGATTATTTTTATAGCTTTACCGGTACTTTTCTTCCTGCAAAACGGATGAAAGTTATCTTTAAGTTATTTTAATACCTGTACATAGATCCTCGGTAGTAGCTTCAGAAAAGGTTAACCATTGGCCGGAACTAGAGCAGGATATAAATGCAACGTCATCGTGCTTTTTGTATCCTGCGTCGCAGGTATATTGACATATTCTTAGACTATTGCTTGAGAAACATGATTCAACTCGTCCATGAGGAATATCATAGAGGCAGCTAGAATAGCACTCACCTGAAAAACAAGCAACACCCTTAACAGTCAAAATAGAGCCGCGACACCAGAAAAGTGGCTTGTAAAATCCTTGAGAGAACCTCCTGTTCGACACCAGAGAACCAACAAAGTGGTTGTGCGCCAATCGCAAACTCAGATCAGCCTGGACATCCTCCTAGTCCGATCAGAGGCTTCCTTGTCAGCTTGAAGGTAGCTAAGAACTTAGGTACTCAGGGAGAGCCAAATCAGACCTGGCGGATGCCCAGGCTGATCTGAGGCTGCGCTTTGCGCACGGCCACATGTTGGTTTTCTCGTCTTGAACAGGAAGTTCTCTCAAGGATTTTACAAGCCACTTCAGCTCTTACAAATCTGTGGCCAATTTGAAGAGATACCAACATGTCTGTTGGATAAAAAAAGTGAAACTTTGCGCTCCCTTGCAATATTATCAATCTGCGGTTTGCCGATGGTATTAACACGCTTGCTGAGGATGAGCATGAACGAGAAGCCGTAGTCTGAAGCCTCGACACAAACCTGCACAAAGTATTAAATTGAGATAAGTGCTGAGAAGAAGGAACTGATAAAATTGATGACAAGAAGCACCATGGATATCAACAA
Source organism: Ctena decussata (assembly GCA_963989385.1). NCBI lineage: Eukaryota > Metazoa > Mollusca > Bivalvia > Lucinida > Lucinidae > Ctena > Ctena decussata. Next base: position 22,059,021 of record OZ022498.1, read on the forward strand.
AGAGATTGAAGTAAAAAGACAGAAGCTGGGACTGGTAACAGGCTTCAAAGACTTTAGAGCTATTGTCTCAAATGATGGCTCAAAACCGGAGGTTCTCTCAAGAATTTCAAAAGCCACAGAAGGTCATACTAGTCCTACTTGTTCGTTTGGGTACCACAGATGAATCTCCTTCTACCTACATGGTGTCTCAAAAAGGCGTAGACCTTTTTTAAAAATGCTGTAACGCCTTTATTTATCAAGGAATCTTTTCATTTTTTATTTATATTTTTGTATGAGACTAATACTCATTGCGCTAGTGCTGATTCTTTTTAACGTAGTGGTTCAATCGGAAGTGACGTCATGATGTCGTCAAATTGTATTTGTGACAATAATAAGGGCCGCCCACACCGTTGAAATCACAAAATGGCATTAAGTGAAAAAAGACCATTATTTTCTAGAGGTTCTCAGGACTGCATTTTCAGGAAACAAAGATTTTTAAAGGTCAAGTAATGGAAGAAGTCTGAAAAAAAAAAACAATATGGTCGTTAAATTGTTTATTGTCAGAAATAGGCTTTCTTGGCTAAACTTGAGAGCTTAGCAGGTAAAATTTAAGTGTCAGTCCAACAAAGTTATCTCCAAGAATTATTAAAAAAATTGAAATGGCAAACTATTGAATAACACTTTGCCATTTTCCCTTGAGACTTCATTCAATTTTTCATATAGCTGAACGACTTCTATACTTAAATTTTTTGATTCATTGTAATAATAAAAAAAAATTATATTGGCATGCATCTTACCTGCGATTATCTGAGATTGTTTAAGTCTTTTTTCCAACATTGTTTTTCACTTGCGGCCAGTTTTCAGTTTCAAAACTGCGGAAAACAGGAAATGACGTCAAGTGTTAGCCGACAACATAATGACGTCACTTCCTGACGCAGCGCCGCCTGATAGCAAAACCTTATTGATGCAGAGGGGTATCAATTTTCTACATTCACAGTACATTTTGAAAATTTTCCTTCTTAAATAATGTAGTGACAGCAATTTAAAAATAATAATACATGTTTTTTATTCCGTTTTTTTTTTTTTATATCTTTTTGAGACATTCTGTAGTCCTGTAAATAGTTACCTTAGTTGTGCTAGCAAAGTCCACCACTGTCCATTTCTTAAAACTGTATTCCCACATGCTCTTCTGTTTACCTTTTCTTCTGTTTCCTTTCACTGTGCCCTGTAGACCTTGAGACTCGAACCAGCTCAGTTTCCGTTTCTTGAACATGGAACGGAGTTCGTCATGTTGTCCAATGATTGCCTTGATTTTTTCTTTGAACTTCCTCATTGGTACAATGGTCCTAATAGAAGATGTTCAGTAAACTTCGGTAGAATCTAACCTCAAAGGCCTGTGTTCTTTTCTCTAACTCTGCTGAAAATGTCCATGGCTCACAGGTATACAGAACTATGGATATGACAAGGCAGCGCATCAATTTCACCTTCTCCATATTAGCTTTAGCTTTGTCTGAGCTACTGTGGCTAGTGCAATTCTTGAGAGAACCTCCAGTTTTAAGCTATAACGTGAAAAAATGCTCCATGGTATTTGAAGCTTGTTAACAGTCCCAGCTTCTGTCCTTTTACCTTAATCTTTCTCTGAGTGCCATTGACGCTTATTGTCATCAGTTTCATCTTCTCAGCACTTATGTCCATATAATACCTTGTGCAGGTTTGTGTCGAGACTTTGAACTAGAACTAGGGCTTCCTGTTCTTCCTGAGCTAGAGCGTAAATGTCATCGTCAAACTCAGACTGGTTATAGTCCTACTGCCAATGCTTACTTTTCCATCATGTCTCCAGAGCATCAGGCATAATCCTTTCGAGAAAAATGTTGAAGAGGTTGAGCGAAAGACGGTAGGTTAGCCTAACTTTAACTGTTGTTCTGAACCATTCTCCTGCCCTGCCATCCATCTGAACTGCGCTTATAGACTTGTGACAGAAGTTTTCAATGGCAAGAACTAGATTTTCATATAAATTGTACTGCTACATGATAGCAAATAAAGCTGCATGCCAAACCCTGCCAAATAGTTTATTGAAATCTATGAACGCATCGTACAGATTCAGAATCCGCTAATGTTGAATGTATTCTATGTTTGAAGATCTGTGATGTGGTGCTCCTTCCGGATCTGAACCCAGCCTGTTCTTCGGCGATTAGCTCTTCAGGTTGGGATTTAAGCCTGTTCAAGGTGACTTTCAGCATGACTTTGCTGGGATGACTGATAATGCTGATAGTTCTGTTTGTTCTGGCAGAGGTGGAGTTTGCCCTTTTTAAGGAGTGTAATTATCAGCGACTGAGTCCATAGGGTCGGCCATTCTCCTGTTCTCCAGATCTTGTTACAGGTCTAAGTTAAACATCTATATTGGCCTGATCAAGTATCAACTCCAGCGGATTTCCCCTTTTTAGCGAGCAAATGCATTCACTCAAGATATATTGCCAACAGACGGCCCAAAACCTGATAAAAATAAGGATTCGGATCAGAATGTGTCTTACATCCTAAAAGTAAAAAGTATGCAAAGACCAGGAACTGAAACAATCAAAATCCAAATCCAGCCCTCAAACCATAGTTGGAAACAACTAAGATTACAAATAATCAAGATACAGAGAACATATGGCCAACCGAGTGAGCAGCTTGTTCCCAAAAGGTGGCCACTCAGCAACCCAAACCGAACCAAAAATAATAAGAACATACATAAGGTAAAACATCACAGAAACTCTGACACCGAAAACAGGCAACAGACAACCACAACAGAACTACCGCCTTGGAACGGTCAGTAATGATTTACTGGGGGGCTTAAATCGATTTTACAGGCCCAACCTCACCCTCAGTTTCTGAAGTGGTACAAAACATTTAGTTGGTTGTTCGGTTCGCATGATAACCCTCTAACTCGTCAATGAATCATCACGGTAAACACATAAATCAAATTTCAACACCATGAAGAAGCAAAGACGAGGACTCAACAGATACAACGGGCCGTCTGACAGGTGGAGATCCCTGTCCTGCCAAACAACCCCACTGGAAATCTGAAGCAAAAGAAGGTCACCAGTTGAGCCCCGGTGGACCAAGCAACAGACAAAAAGGCTCCGGTCCAAACCAACTAAAATATATAGCTTTAGGTCGGGGCCATCATAGAGTCTGACGACCGATCCCCCGGTGTGCAATTAAAGAGTGCAGCAAAGTTATCAACTAAGCCTAAATCTTCCTTTAGACATTTGAAGCAGGGTATCCAGGATTTTCATAGGAAGTATGTTTTGGTTCCTGCTGACAAGGCCGCAAACAGCATTGTTGTTGTTTGTCGGTTGCACTATATTAATACTTTGAAGCAGGAACTTAATGGCACCACGGCTTACGAAGAGACTTTTACAGACGAGAAGACTGTCGTTAATAGCCACTCAAATGATTTGCCTTATAAGTTTGCTGTAAACGTTAAGGAACGCCAAGACAGACTTCCTACGATGTATTGGTTACCTAAGCTTCACAAAAAACCGTATAAAGCTAGATTCATTGCCAACTCTAGCTCTTGTACTACTACAGAATTATCTAAATTATTAACTTCTTGCCTCACTGCTGTGAAATCTCGTGTCATTTGGTACTATGAGACAGTGTATGAGAGGTCAGGGAAAAATATGTTTTGGTCTTTAAAAAATTCTGGTGAGGTACTTAGTAAACTGAAGTCAAGAGGGTTCCGTGCGACTAGTTTGTCCACTTATGATTTTTCTACTCTTTATACCACATTACCCCATAATTTAATAAAGGAAAAACTTGTTGATTTGATTGAGAGGGCCTTCAAAAAGTTCTCCAAAAATGAAGATACCCTTTATATTGCCTGTAACGATAAGAAAGCGTTTTTCACTTCTACTGACCGTAAAATATATAGAGGATATGAACGTTGGTCATGTCAGAATGTATGTGACGCCTTATCATATCTCTTAGATAATATTTACATCAGATTTGGTAATAAGTTATACAGACAAATCGTTGGTATTCCGATGGGTACAAATTGTGCTCCTCTTGTGGCCGATTTGTTTTTAATTTGTTATGAAAGAGATTTCATGACTTCTCTTTCTGTTGATAATCAAGCTGATATCATTGAGGCATTTAACACAACCTCTAGATATTTAGACGATCTTCTGAATATTGATAATCCTTATTTTGAAAGCATGGTCAACCACATTTACACACCTGAACTTAATTGAATAAAGCTAATACTTCAGATACCGAGGCCCCCTTTTTGGATTTACATCTATCTATTTCTAACGGTTTTGTATCTTCTAAAATCTATGATAAACGTGATGACTTTGACTTTGATACAGTTAATTTTCCATTTTTGGATGGTGACGTTCCACGTCGTCCCTCTTATGGAGTGTATATTTCTCAAGTTATAAGATTTGCTAGAGTGTGTAGTCATGTAGAGGACTTTAATGCTCGTAATAAATGTTAACTGCTAAATTTCTTCAACAGGGCTATCGGTATCATAAGCTTAGAAAGGCTTTTTCTAAATTCTATCGCAGACACTATGAATTGGTTTCAAAATTTGATGTCGGATTAAAATTTCTTTTACACCAAGGCCTATCGGAACCAGAATTTTATGGTGACTTAGTATACAAATTCAAAAAGATTATGGGTAGGACTGATTTTTCTGATCAATTCCGAAAAATAATAATACGTCACAAACGTATTGGCTATAATTTAAATGTTATGCGACAGTCTGCATGCTTAGTGATTAACACAATCACGGTTGGAAACTTTGCTGCACTCTTTAATTGCACACCGGGGGATCGATCAGGCGTCAGACTTTATGATGGCCCCGACCTAAAGCTATATATTTTAGTTGGTTGGGACCGGAGCCTTTTTGTCTGTTGCTTGGTCCACCGGAGCTCAACTGGTGACATTCTCTTGCTTCAGATTTCCAGTGGGGTTGTTTGGCAGGCCAGGGATCTCCACCTGTCAGACGGCCCGTTGTATCTGTTGAGTCCTCGTCTTTGCTTCTTCATGGTGTTGAAATTTTATTTATGTGTTTACCGTGATGATTCATTGACGAGTTAGAGGGTTATCATGCGAACCGAACAACCAACTACATGTTTTGTACCACTTCAGAAACTGAGGGTGAGGTTGGGCCTGTAAAATCGATTTAAGCCCCCCAGTAATTCATTACTGACCGTTCCAAGGCGGTAGTTCTGTTGTGGTTCTCTGTTGCCTGTTTTTGGTGTCAGAGTTTCTGTGATGTTTTACCTTATGTATGTTCTTATTATTTTTGGTTCGGTTTGGGTTGCTGAGTGGCCACCTTTCGGGAACAAGCTGCTCACTCGGTTGGCTATATGTTCTTTGTATCTTGATTTTTTGTAATCTTAGTTGTTTCCAACTATGGTTTGAGGGCTGAATTTGGATTTTGATTGTTTCAGTTCCTGGTCTTTGCATACTTTTTACTTTTACAAATGAAGTTGACGGTCAGAAAGAGGTAGAGGAGAAAGTATCGACAGTGTCTACAGAAAAAACAACAACAAAAATACCTGTTCGGCTCAATGCACCAGAACAAGTTCATATGAAACCATATACTGGTTATTATTTAAGCCAAAACATGAAATCTCATTCTTGGATTTCAAATTAGATGTAGATAGTCTAATAGCCGCTAAGATATATTCTAAGACTGACATGATAGCTCAAGCTATTTTAAAAGCTTCGAAGGGGCAAGCAACGAAGGTCTTTCTTACAATGGGTCCGTCAGCCATGCCAAAAGATATAGTGAAAAGAATACAAAGTGTTTTTATGGTAACATGGCAAGCGGAGTAGCGGTTCTACAAGAATCTACTCTGCACAGCAATGTGTAGATGAGTCTGTTGCAGACGGGGTTTAAGGCTATATGGAATTTTGCAAAAGGCTATAGAGAAGGGACATGTAAAAGAAGCAAGAAAGAATAAAATGCTCAGAAGTAAGCTCTGGAGATCTCTGTACGATCAAGGTCTGAAGAATGCCACAAGGAATTTATTATGAAATCATCTCATCGTTTGAAGAATGTCGACGCAAGGTAAGAGCAGAAGAATATGAGATGAAAACAGAAACAGCTTCTGCGTCAAGACACAAGAATAAAACCAGAAAGAAGAGAAGCAATTTAAAAATTCAAGGCACGCCATCAACCAATATTAACAGACTCAGCTGATCAACTGAAGATACTCAAGAACTTGATGGAGAAACTGACAGCGATGAAGAAAGATATCCTACAAATGAAGCAAAATCAAGGTAGAAGATGGACATGTGGAAGGTGGCCGACGAAAGACTTATAACAGTGCTTAGAATAAAGGAACGCAAGAGACAAAAGTACCAATTACAAAAAAAATCTAGATAAAGCTGAAACAAAGCCGAAGACTTAACCAACAGATGTCTCAATCAGAGAGCAGATGGGAGACATAAAGCAAGAAAGCCGTCACTACAAATGTGTCTCTAAGACTGATTGGTGGTTCCTATGAATTAACAATTTCATTTTGCGGACTATACACACAAAACTCTGATTGACAGTGGGTCGATGGTGACCACTTTATCAGCAGATTTTCTTAATTCACTTCATTCTCAGTCAGCCATTAAGAGTCTCGACGAACTTATACTTTACGGTCTTGATGGTAAAGCATTGCCTTATCTAGGGTTTTCTGAAGCATCTACTAGGACTGAATGTCTTCATGGTAAAGACATGTGTGTACCTATAAAGTGCCTGGCTTTGTAAGAAACAAGAAAGGCGTTGATTCAGCTGTAACAGAGCCAACAGAAAATGCATCTAGTAGACTTACCGTCTGTCCACGAGTAGTGACTATGAATAAAGGGGCCAGAAATGCAAGAGTACGTGTAAAGATTTTCAAAATGTCGGCTAAATTGTTGCATTTGCCACTCCGTTCACTGTTATGCCAATAATAAGAAGTAAAAGTCTTGAGATCTTCCAATCCCTTTAGAAAATGACGCCAACATTGTTTTGTCAGGTCAGCAAAGAGCATCGACAGAAACATCTGAGATCACAAAAATGTGCAAGCGCTACCCTCTCAGATATTGAAGTAGAGTTAACAAACTCTGAGATCACAGGCCGTCAAAAGAAAAAGGAAGATCAAGTCCTTTTGAAGTGGCTTTCAATTTTCTCAAGACGCTCGACAGATTAAGGCCACACAGTTCTAGTCACACATGAGATTAATTAATCGGATGGCATGCCTTTCAAAGTGCCATATTGAAGAATCTCTCCTGCTCTTATTGAAGAAGCGCATAAGCATATAGCTGAAATGTTGGCTGCGGAAGCGTTACGGCCCTCACAGAGACCTCTCTTGTCGAATGCCATACTTGTTCGTAAGAAAGACGGACCTATTTGTGTATCGACTTCCGAAAGCTTAACTTACAAACAATTAAGGACGCTTAGGCCATTCCGAGAATTTTGATGAATGCCGTTTTTCTCTTGTCCACTTTCTTTAATTCCATTTGCATGTAGCCTGCCTTCAAATCTAGTTTTGAGAAAAACTTAGAGCCAACCAGCAAGGGCAATTCTTGGAAAGACTTAAGCGTACTTTATTGTTCGTAAGTTCAGCTTTCTGAATCTAAAGTTTTTCAGCATTTGTGCAGGATACCAAGTATTACAAGACGCGTAAAACGCCATATCACCTTAAGGCGAATGGCCAAGTAGAGCGCTTTAACAAGACTCTTTTGCGAAATCTGGGAACTGCAACCATGCAAAAAAATCGGATTGGAAGTCATAGGTCTTACCACTTGCACATGCTTACATCAGACTGAGTATGTCAGAAGCTTTCAGTCATGTCTAGCTTTGCCTACCAAACGGCAACTGAAGAAGCAAGACGTCAGGCTGAGCGGTATAAGTCATACTATGACCAGAATGTTAGAGAAAATCAGATTGAGGTCGGCGACAGAGTACTTATGAGAACGCTTGGTTTAAAAGGAAAACGTAAACTGGCAGAAATGGGAGCAAGAGACCTTCATTGTAGTCAAGAAACCTATTCCTGATGTCCCAGTCTTTAAAGTGTGACCGTCCCGACATGACCATAGCTGTTGACCGTGGACGTTTATCAACAACACAACAAAAACAACAATTATAAAGTGTGTACAGAGCGGAGTTTTAGACGTGTAAAGACGTTGCATCGCAACCAGCTACTACCGTTTACGTCTGGCATGCAGTCCTTTACTTGAGTCTCACCCGGGCTCCGTTGTAAGTCCCAGGCAACAGCGAAAAGATAAGGGTATTTGTAGACAATAGTACAGATTCGTCGGCTGAACAACCAGAGACCAGCAATTCGTCACATGACATAGAAACTGATAGACCTGTAAACAAGTGAGCGTGGATTAACACCATGCAGGAAGCGAGTTGTTAGGCCTCAACGGACAAAGGAAACTCCAGCTTGGATGGCTGCAGGTAACTGGGTAATAAAGCTTCTATTTCGCTGGTTTAGGTAGGTTTGATTCAGGGCGTATAGGTCTTACAGGTACTAGTGTCTGTATAGGTAAATGTATTAGTGTAAATAGTTACCAGTTGTGTATATAGACGTAGTTGACATTTGTTTGCTATTGATGCTCATTAATGTAGTTCCTACGTAAGACTGTCGGTGTAGTATGTAGCACTGAACATGGATTGAGAAGGATTTACAAGGTCGCCGTCAGCGTCTTCGCTTAGAAGGCCAATTCCTTTGGGACATTAAGTCATTCTTAATTGAAATTTCAAACATTTAGTTTAGTAGGGCTATCACGTTCATGGTGTGAAATTAGCCACGATATGTAAATAAGCCTACAGATGCTGTATTGTTTTATTTCTAATGTTAGACATTAGAGCACGATAGTTTGATTAGAAAGGTGTATCGTTCTAATACAATTCAGCAGTTTATGATTTTAGTTTTTACCTTCATATGGCAGGACATGCTTTAGATATTGTTCCTTGACCTCACATGGATGCGGTTAATTCTCTGTCGGTTGACTTTCTGGACTTGATGTCCAGAGACAGTGGTTCAATTCCAGCCCTGTCGTGCACCTTGCTAGCATCTGGGAGACTTAAAAGCGAAGTAGGTTATGATTAGCTGGATGTTACAGTGGTACCAGCTTCGAATCCGGCCAGCGGTAAAATTTTACACAGTAAACTGGGTGCGCGATTTTTGTTTTTACCATGACCTGCGTCCGATTTCCTATGGCTCAAATAATGTATAAATGGACACGAGGAGCTTAATTTCAATCCATCTAAAAACTATCAAAAAGCTTAAGCTCGTTCACTTATTCTTAATATCATCAAATAAGAACAGGTGGTCAACAGGCAGCAAAAGCAAAACAAAAGAAAAAAAACACTCATTAGCTTATCCTTAGTCCATTTTAATTATCTATTCATCCACTCATCCACCTATTCACCTAGCCACCATCCATCTAGCCAGCATACCACTCATCCATCCATCCATCTGTCAATCCATCCATCCATCCATCCATCAATTCATCCATCCATCTATCCATCCACCCATCGATCCATCTAATGTGATGTATAAATGATTGGTATAACAAGATTGTTTTAACTTTACGGTTTAGAACATCGATAGTAAATCAAGTACAATTTTGGTCTCTGATGTGCAATTCAAAGTACTGCGTGATATCAATCTGAAGAGTCTGGATGTTAACATGCTAGATTTATTAAAAAAACAAAAAAAAAAACAAAAAAAAAAAACATATACTGCTTCTTTTTTTCTTATTTCAGGTAGGTGATCAGACGGATACATTTTTATTGACATCTTTATTTTTTTATATTTGTTGCAGACTTTTGTCAGTGGTAGTAAAGTCAAGATGTTTTTGACATCTTTTCTAGTATACATGTTAACAATGTATATGGTATACAATACTTGTTTAGGTTAGTAGGTATTTTACTTAATTTTCTCTATGATAAACTGGTACCTGTGGGATAGCTCTTTTTGCAGCATTATTGCTAGTTAGAAATGCTATTGAAAAGGAAATGCTCTGATGACAGGGTTTTATAGATGTTTTATCAGTATCATCAGTAGTTCAGTGGTTGCTGAAATAGAATAATCTGTATTTTAGTCATCATTTTCATCAGTGTTTCAGTGACTACTGAAATATAATAATCTGTATTCAGTCTTCAATATAATCAGTATTTAAATAACTGCTGAAATAGGATAATCTGTATTTCATTTATCATTAATAGTGCAGTCATTGCTGCAGTAGATTCATCAGTAATTCTGTCATTGTTTTATATTCCTCAATTCATAAACGACTGTAATTCGCATGAGCTATTATGCATCACTGCAGACTTCTGTCAGTGGTAGTAAAGTCAAGATGTTTTTTGTCATCTTCTCTATTTATGGTTTATAACACTTGTGTCAGGCCATTATGTCAGATCTGAAGTAGCCTACAGCCATCTGCAAATAAAGCCATTACCAGAAATGTTTTTCAGAGAAAAACTGATGTCCCCCACCAGCCCATTATCCATCCCCTCTAATGAATAAAAAGCCTGTACAAGTGAAATATCTAGGCAAGTTTGGAGAAAATCCATCCACTGGCTCTAAAGATATCCTACATAGATGACTATGTCCTTTAAAAATGGGTCAAGGTCACCCAATACTTAACATGTCTTAAACGTGTCACAACGATATATTCATGCATGTCTGATGAATATCTGTCAATTGGACCAAGATGTAATAAATTTTTAAGAGAAAAGCTAAGCATTTTAAAGTTAGCTTTTAACCTAGAAAATGTGGTCAAGCTAATCAAAACACAGCAAACTCTTGAGATTAACCCCAAGGTATATCTTTGAAAGTAAAGTGGAAATCAAGCCAAAGGCTAACGCAATATATCAACTTCAGTGACATTTTCACATATCTAAGTCTTCCTGTGACCTTGAAAATGAGGTCAATGTCAGCAAAATGTGATCAGCTCTTAAGCTAGTCCCATTGATGTACCTATGCACGTTTGGTGACATTCCATCTGTTGGTTCATGAGATATTATGGGTACAATAAATTGATATTTAAGTCCCCAGTGACCTTTAAAATGAGGTCAAGATCACAAAATATGAGTAAGATCTTCAGCTAGTCCCAGTGATGTAATCAAGCAAGTTTGGTAAAATTCCATCCACTGGTATATGCTATTGTGGTAATAGGAAATTGTCATCTCAGTCCTCCAGTGACCTTTAAAATGAGGTCAAGGTCATCGAAATCTGATCAGCTTTTAAGCTTGTCTAAATGATGTATCCATGCAAGTTTGGTTGAATTCCATCCGTTGGTTCAAGAGATATCGCGCATACGAGAAATTGTCATCTAAGTCCTCAAGTGACCTCGAAAATAAGGACAAGGTCACCAAAATCTGATCACCTCTTAAACTTTTACACATGATATATCCATGCAAGCTTGTTGAAAATCCATTTACTGGTTCGAGGGATATGACGCATACAGGAAATTGTCATCTTAGTCCTCCAGTGACCTAAAAAATAAGGTCAAGGTCAATAAAATCTAATCGGCTCTTAAACTTCTCCCATTTATGTATCCATGCAAGTTTAATGAAATTCCATTCGCTGGTTTAAGAGATATTATGCATACAATAAATTGTCATCCTAGTCCTCCAGTGACCTTGAAAATGAGGTCAAGGTCACCAAAATCTAATCAGCTCTTAAGTTTGTCCAAATAATATATCCACTTTGGTGAAATTCCATCAATTAATTCAAGAGAAATTGCACATACAAGAAACTGTCACGCCGACGCTGAAGCCGATGCCGACGGGATCCGCAATGGGGGGACATAATAATCGTCACCTTTCGATGTCATTTTTTAAAACCATAGCAGTGAACAATACATCGTATATTCTGGAATCCAACGATAGAGCCCACATAGGGCAAAAGCAGGCCTTCTCGTGACACATTACTGTCAACAGACACATTTTGTCACTTCGCTCCTTTGTTACAAATTTTTACCCAGTGGCTTTAAAAGAGTGCATATTTTAATTTCAAAATTTGAGTGACCTTGAACAAAGGTCAAACAATGACACTACGTTTAGTGACCTTATGTCTTCATGTATTCATTTAAGTAACCATATTTACCAGTTATAATATCTAGACTTAAACATTTTCTGAGGGAAATTTACTTAAACTAACCGCAGTTGATCTAGTCGTAAATAAGTTCAAGGTCAAGGTAGGATTATCAGTTGAAGAACCTTTGTAGAGTTTGAGCCACTGATGCTACCTAACAAGTTTCAAGTTCATCAGCTTCAGTTTTAGAGAAGGTTTTTACCCTTTTTGAGCTAGGCCACCTTGGTCATGTGACTATGGTCATTTGACTAAAATTTATTTTCTATGTCCGCGATGAGTCCATAAGAAATATGCTTTGACTGGCCCAATGGCCTTTAAAAATTGTAAATGCTAATTTTGAAATCTGTTTTATCTTGGCCAAGGGTCAAACAATGACCTTGATCTTTTGCAACCTAAAAACTTTATGTTTTCATTTTGTTGACTGTATATACCAACTATTATATCCGATGGGTCATTCAGAGAAATAAAGCTTAACATTGTTCCATGAAACTCCTTTTTTGGGGAGCGTAGTGGCGCAATCGGTTAAGCTCATGTCTCTGAATGGCTAGGCGGAGTTGTCATAGTCGGCGTGGGTTCGATTCCCAGTTGGTACTTCTTCATTTCTCAACTATACAATTTTTTTCGGATGTACTTGCATCAGTAAACTGTTGAAGTTTGTTAAATCTTAAATTTAATCATATAATATTTCCAAGCTTCTGTATTGCATGATCCAGATATTCTATGTATATACCTGATTGTGTTAGCACAACTTAATAAAATAGCCCTATCCGATGGGTCATTCAGAGAAATAAAGCTTAACATTGTTCCATGAAACTCCTTTTTTGGGGAGCGTAGTGGCACAATCGGTTAAGCTCATGTCTCTGAATGGCTAGGCGGAGTTGTCGTAGTCGGCGTGGGTTCGAGTCCCAGTTGGTACTTCTTCATTTCTCAACTATACAATTTTTTCGGATGTACTTGCATCAGTAAAATGGTCCTGGGCCGGAATATCTGTTGAAGTTTGTTAAATCTTAAATTTAATCATATAATATTTCCAAGCTTCTGTATCGCATGATCCAGATATTCCATGTATATACCTGATTGTGTTAGCACAACTTAATAAAATAGCCCTATCCGATGGGTCATTCAGAGAAATAAAGCTTAACATTGTTCCATGAAACTCCTTTTCTGGGGAGCGTAGTGGCGCAATCGGTTAAGCTCATGTCTCTGAATGGCTAGGCGGAGTTGTCGTAGTCGGCGTGGGTTCGAGTCCCAGTTGGTACTTCTTCATTTCTCAACTATACCAACTATTATATCATAGACTAAAAAGATTCTAAGAAATCCACTATTTAAGATATATACGATAGAAAATCATAATGAACCCGAACCAAAGTTGACCTTCGGTGCTGTTTAGTTTATTGTGTTTTAATTTTAACCCTTCTATAATAAATATAGAAAATAGGTAAAAAAAGTTGTTAAATGTTTTTCGTATAATTTGCTTAGTCTGTTGTAACCCTTCTGTTGTTCTAAATTATTTAGTTCAGTAAAGATAGCTGAGTTGCCACCTATTTGGGAAAGAGCTGCTGAATCGGCTTTATTGTTTGTTGGGACGTCTTTGTCAATCTTTTCCTTTGATGTTGGGGATAGGGTTTGGGATCTGATTCAGTAAGTTCCTGAAGTTAAGTTACTCTTTAAACTTGTCATAAATTAGGTCAATGCCAATGTAGGATCATCATTTCAACAAATATGTAGGGCCTGCTACACATAGGCTTCATATAAAGAATCCAAGTCACGGATCTTTCGATTCTCGAGAAGTAGATTTTAAAGAGTTGAAATCATATATGGTCATGGTGACAATACCGACCCACGGGATCCCCACATAACATAATTACTTCATTTGGCTCAGTGGCTTCAGAGAAGATTTTTCGATGGTGAAATCTAAGCGACCTTGGAAAACGGTCAACGAGCATCCTTGACCTGTGACATCACAGTATCTTCATCAGCTCATCTGAATAACCATGGCTGCGATCTAGGTCATGTGATGAAGACCATCTGAAGATACTATCGTTCTCTAGACCCAGGGAGGCCCACATGAAATATGGCTTCAATCGGCATAGTAGCTGCAGAGATGTTTAAATTATGAAATTTCAGTGTCCTTGATTAGAGGTCCAAAAGTGATCTGGACCTTTGGTAACATAATGTCTTCTTCTTCTGCTCATTCAGTCTACCACATATACCAAGAATTATATTTCGGACTATAATAGTTTCTGAGAAGTAAAACGATAGGCACTGTTTATGCATTTAAGCATTTTTCCATTTAAATGCATAACCAACCAAACTTGATATTGCAATAAATTTGGTCAAGGTCAATGCAGGGTAATAATAAAAATAAACTTTGTAGGGCTCAAGTCCTCATTATTACATACAATGTTTGAAGGTCATTGGCCTTCCACTTTCAGAGGAAATATTTCAAGTTTTTTTTTACCATATATGGGCAGTGCGGCTATCATGGTCATGTGCCCAAATGCGCCCATGACCATCTGAACAAACTTTCATTTTCTTGACAAAGGGAGGCTGAACATGAAATATGGTTTCAATCGGTCAAGTGGCTTCTGGAAAAATGTTCAATGTTAACATCTCAGTGACCTTGAACAAAGCCATAAAATGTCCGTGACCTTCTGCATCAGAATGTTTTCATTTTCTTATTTATTTAATCAGATAAACCAGTGTTCGCAGCCACAGAGACTGCCAAGAGACTTTACTTTTGAGCTTTCAGATTCTGGACTATAGCTGTTAAATTTGCTTCTTCTTTTGTTTTATATTTAAAAAAATAAAACAGAACAGGTAAAATTAAATGTATTATGTGTTTACTATATTTTGTATGGCTTACTGATGTTGCTATAGAGTGTTTCCGTGTCTCATTTATTAAAGATGTACTGTTCCGTTGATATTTGCGTTCATCTTTATCTGGTGTTTTTGGTGGGCTGTGTCTTCTGGATGCGGCCTTTCCTGGATATCTTCATTCATAATCGTCATGGAGCAGCGTAGGCTGGTCACATGACAAATTAGGAAATCATTTAAGGTAAAAAAAATACAGAAAATGGGTTCCAATTAACAGCGAGAAAACAAGTCACAGATTTTAAATCACGACATATTCTAGAATATTGGGTGGGTAGAAATGTGGTTTGCTAAGGGAGAAAACACAAATGTCCGCATTGTACACACACATTGTATGCAGAAAACCATGTACAGAGTAGTGGCAAATGGCGATCCACGGAATCAAACCCGAGCTGCAGCAGTGACGCGAGACCTGCTGATATAGCGATCCCGGGTTCGAGCCACTGGAGACGGAAGCTTTTCAATCGTAAACACAGTCTTTCATTCTCACCCGCCCATCGTCCTGATATGACTGAAAACGGTTAAAAAGGACGTAATATCTCCAGTTATACATCCACCCATGCCTGTTGAGAAGGGGCTATACAAAAATATTGCCCCACAAAAATGGTGTAAATGTACACTTGCATGCGAAACAACCCTAAGGTTTCCAGTTTCATTTTTTTGCCAGTTTTCTCAATGCGGGCAAGATCTGAAAGGAAACTTTCTCTCTGTGGAGAAATTCTTTCCTTTAAAAGAAAATTTCATTTAAAAACAGCTCTGTCTTCAAAGGAAGCAATCGGGAAGTAATAAATGTTGTTTCTATCTGAAAAAAATGGCAGACGCACCTGGAGTTGTCTCCATTAACGTTAACTCATTTTGGTAAAGTCACAGTCTCACTGTCACGTATTGAGGGCTATGTTCAGGTACGTTTTTGAAACGTGGCAAAACGATAGTATACGTTGCAAAATGATTGAGAGTGTTTAAACCTACATTCTCACTGTCACGTATTGGGTGCTAGGTTTTAATTCGTTTTTAAAACGTGGCAAAACAATAGTTTACGTTGCAAAATGACTTAGAGTGTTTAAAGCTACAGTCGCACTGTCATGTATTGGGTGCTAGGTTTTACTTCGTTTTTAAAACGTGGCATAACGACACTATACGTTGTAAAACGTAGTGAAAACGCATATCTAAATTCGTGGCCTAGTTACGTTTGATTTAAAATGCTAAACTCAAACATGGTATTTTGATACACGTAGCGTATACATAGTAAAACCTAACAACACTTAGTAAAACGTGGTCAAAATGTACTAAAACGTAGTTGAAAAGCGTTACATACGTACAAAAACGTACCGAGAATAATAAAGGAATCCTCTAAGCCTCAGTCTCTCTGTCGCGTGTTGAAAACTACGTTTTTGCTACGTATTTAAAGCAAACCAAAAATCATATACGGGTATATACAGCTATATACGCGGCCTAGCTACGTTTGAATTAAAAATTCGGCTTAAACGTAGCATTTTGAAATACCTACTGTATGCGTAGTACAAATGTATTGAAAAATAGTCTAAACGAACTAGAACGTAGATAAAACGTTTTAAATACGTAGCCATACGTGAAGTTCCTCAACGTACTACTGCGCATTATAAACGCTCTCCCGCGTCTTAGTACGTTTTAGTAAGTTTTGTGACGTTTTATTCTGCGTTTTATTACGATGTGGTATGTTTTGCGATTCCTACTCAAACGTCACTTTGTCTAGGAAGTTATCCCGGACTCTACCCAAGAGTCCCAAATCAAACGTACGGAACCGTAGTCGGTATGTCAACTGCTCCCATCCCTGCTGAAAGCGTGGCAGTAAGCCGTTCGATAACCAAGAAATACGAAGTAAGTCGTAGTTAAACGTAATGATAACATACTAGAAACGTAGTAATTCCAAAATACCAACAAAACGGGGTACAGTTTTTGCCAGACGTAGTACGGGAAACGTAGTACAACATAACCCTCAAAATGTGACAGTGAGACTGGGGCCTAATATGCTTAAACCAAATATTTGTTTGTAACATCGAACATTGCTTATTAGCATAAAAAGAACTAGTACTCACGTATAAGTAGCAAAATATATAGAAACAATATTTCAATACGAAAATTCATTCCATCTATTTTATCTTTTTTATTCATATTGTATTTTTTTTAAAAGTAAAGGTGTATACCCATACATTTATTTGTAACCTTGTTCCGGGTCAAATTTTCTAGGTTATATTTAGCTAACAACTGATATCATCGAGGTGGAACAATCCAGGTGTAAATGGTGCCCATGATATTTTTTTAAATAATATAAGGATCTGTCATGAGTGTAAGGTGTGGATAGAAAAATCTGTCACGAGGGTCACTGTTCGGCATCACGAGGCTTGCCTCGTGAGCCGAACAGTGATCCCGAGTGACGGATTTTTCTATCCGCACCTCACACCAATGATAGATACTTGTTCTTGCACACCACGTTTTGTTTTAACTTCAGAACTTTAAAATGCGTAATTCTAGTGCTTGAGAGGTTTCAATTTGATTTTGAAAGAAGGCACCGCTTTCAACGACCGCCATTCGGCTCTTTACGTCAACGACTGGCGTGCATAAATTGACGTCATTTTTACCGTCTTCGTGACGTCATCATCTAAAATGCCAATGTCACTTGACGACGCAGGCACGTGAGCTCCTATACAACCAATGCATTGACAGCTCGTGATTTTTTCCGGTCCTGGGTCAGAACACCAGGGTAAGATAAGATTTTCTATCCCAGGTGAAAAGAATGGCATTTTCTATCCGGTGTGCAAGAATGTTACTTATATAATGGTTTAAAAAATCATTAAAACTTCATATTCGTTTTTACATTTGTTGTTGAGTTGTTGTTTACAAGCAAAAGGCTTCTCAGTCATGTCGAGACGTTGCCTACGCACATGTAGGAGTTATACCCGATCTGAGATAAATGACACGCAGGCCCTGCTACAGCTACATGTATAAGCAGTTCTGTCGCAGGAGCATCAGGCAGCCCATAAATTTCGCGAGCCCCAATGGGAGGAGATACCATACACATATAAACGTTGACAACAATCACAAGATACAATGGATATCCTCTCGTAGCGTAACTTATTCTCTTACTTGGGGTTAAGGTGGGTCGGTTGGGGAGACTGTATTCGTTCTGCCAGCAGTCTCTTACCTGATGTCTGCAACTCCTGTTTCTAGTAGAATGCGTCAGTAAGTGTGACTCGAAGAGGGCTGCTCGTTGCCAGCCGAGACCTGCCCATCACCTTTATCTTTTAAACATTTTGGGTTTAGCAACACTGAAGAAGTTAAATACAAAAACGCACTAAATTTGGTATGCTTACGTTTATATTGACAATCTAGTTAAACAATGTTTCAGTGTTGATTCTGGTTCTTTACCATCGGCGTCATTACTGGACTAGTACAACTAACGCTGCTATCGGCTATTGACTAAAGACTAAACTCACCGTTTAGAATAGTGAACGGCTATATATATACTTAACCGAATTAAAAACGCAACACCTAATCTTTCAAATATTTCATGGCTCCTGTCATATGCAGATCATTTTTAGTTTAGTTTCATAATTTGACAAGGATTAACGTTTACTGTCCTAGAAATTCAGTTCTATTGATGAGCTGGTTCACGCTTGAGAGATCATTACCCATAGCTACCCGATTTTCAAAAGTCTCAATTAGGGATATGTCTGCCAAGGTACTTGGAATGTTGCACGCTTATGTAAGCCTGCGGTTGGAGGCCAAACATTTTCATTACCATCCATCAATGATTTTTAGCCTTGTAGAAAGTGTTCGACGCACTTCTGAGACCATAGATTATCCTAGACCCGGCGTTCGATGCGACGTACACATCCTGTATCGCGTTAATCTTGCATCTTTTTGAGACTTTTGAAATTCGGGTAGCCGTCGGTAATGCTCTCTCAAGCGTGAACCATTTCATTAACAAAACTGATTTTCTGAGAAAGTAAACATTAATCCCTGTTATTTTTAGAAATTAAACTGAAAATAATCTGCATATAACATGAACTATGGAATAGTGGATGAATTAAGTGTTGCGTTTTTTATTCGGTTGAGTATATATATCCATTGAAGCGTCCAATGTGACTGTAGATTTCAACGTTGCCAAACCTGATAAAAATTTACATCCTTTGCGTCGCATCAAATATAAATCATATTGAATCGGGAAAACTGATTTGTATACTACAATGTAAACTTTAAATGATGAGGTATTCGCCCCGAGGTTCTTGAGCCGGATAACATTAAATTTTGACCCCCTGAAAATATGACCCCACGCTTCAATTCTCAATGTTGAAACTTGACCCAGGTCAATTTTCAACACTGAAAAATGCTCTATGGGTCAATATTCAACATTGAAAAGTGGCCATTTGGGTCATTTTTTCAACAGGTTCAAATTTTAATATTACACCAGCAGTGGCCCAAGATTTAGGTATGTGGCTAAATTAAAACGAGGCTTACAGAAACGAGTGGAAGCCTGGACTTTTTGTAACAATACGAGACGCGTGGAAAGTTTGAACCTCAGTGTGAATTATGTTTAGAACTTGTACTCAACATTTCCCCAATCCTCAACAATAAGTTAGAAAGGCTAATGGTCACCTGAAAAACAATATTTAGGGAAAAGAGTACACGTCGATGTTTTTCCGCCATTTTGGAGAGGGAAACAACAACAATGTTACAATGCGCTAAGAGGAAAGAACTTTTCTGCACGGGGGGGGGGGGGCAAGTTATTCTGTTTAACACTTGACTCTCGTTGAAAAGTTGAAAAGGGAGGCAAAAAAATGGAAATGGCAGAGTTGTTTCCTTTGAAAATATACCCATTCACCTTAGGGTAAGACATTGACTCTTATTTGTTAAAGGTAACTTCTATGACTCCAACTTCAAAACGTTCAAGTGTAACGTCACGACATGGCCGAGCCCAAAGCGATAACTGCTCTCTCTTTTGCTAGGGCTGTTGCCTGTATGACTTCAAAATGTGATAGATAGATTATGCGATTTACGAGTGCTTTCGTTAAGCCGACGTCAACATTAACTTTGCACTGCACGGCGGTCCTGATCTTTGAGACAAAGACGAGGGAGAGAAAATTATAATCCCACAGGATTCCCAACCCCTCCGCCCTCTCCAACTCTCCGCGCCGATCTGTTGCAAGCATTTTAGTCTTGAAGATGTAGTTTGTCCCTATTTGAAAGTCCATCACACCAAACAGTGGCAGTCTGATGAAAGTCATTACTTAGCCAGTTAGGAATAATTTTAAAATGAAAAACTTGCTACCCCTGGACAATTTTTAAAGACAAATGGCCCTTCCTTTAAAAGTTGTCTTCTGCATTACTTAGACAAGACACGGGAATTTTATTTTATTTATCTAGGGTTAGTCTAGAGTCGCAACTCGCTTTGTTTCCTTGAAACCTGTCAATACAGTCCAAACATATTTGTGACAGAATCTTGTATAGCATGTTTTCCTTGGGAGGGGGGATTCATCTAGGGTCAGTCTAGAGTCGCAACTCGCTATGTTTCCTTGAAACTAGTCAATACAGTCCAAACATATTTGTGATAGAAACTTGTAGAATATTCACGTATTGCGCATCTGCGGCTAAATGTTACATCGGAATGAGGTCCTGTTCATACATTCACGTTTCGTTCACACGTGGACGGTCCCATTAACACGTGGAGGGTCCGTTGAAAAATGCAAGCCCCGTTCCTATATGGACATCCCGTTCGCATATGTAGTTCCCTTTCGCAGGTACAGCCTTGCAGATGTCGTTCACTTGTGCAGGCCCCGTTCACATGTAGCGGTCCAATACACATGTGGAGGTCCGTTCACTCGTGAAAGATCCATTTACAGGTGGCGGTCCTGTTCGCAAATGCAGTTCCTGGTCACATATGGAGGACCCGTTCACAAATGAAGGTTCCTTTCTCACATGCAGATCCCGTTAACGCGTGGAGGTCCCGTTCAACCGTGGATTGTCCGTTCGCCTGTGGCGATCCCTTGCATACTTGGATAATCAGCCTGCATGTCCCGTTTTACGTGCTGGATCTTTGAAAAATACAGTACCCGCGAAGGTCTCCATCTAGCGTGCAGCACCTTTTCACAGGTGGTTGTCTCGTTCATACGTACATATGTACCTATCTCGTTCACACGTCCCGTCCCGTTTATATGTGGGGATCTCGTCCACACCTGGAGAAGCCATTCTAACAAGCAGAATTGTTCATACATGGAGGCCCTGTCAGACGTAGAATACATGTTCACACGTGAAGGTCAAGTTTACATCTTCTTGTTTGGTTCACCTATAACGGTTTCGTTCACACGTGGTGAATCCTTTCCGACCATGGAGGACCCGGTCACTGGAGGAGATTCAATTCACATTATCTGTTGCTTTTTTTTCGGTTGTTTTCGTTGTTTTCATTGATGACCCGCCCATTTACATGCCAAGGTCTCGTTCACACATGGAGGACCAGTTCAGGCACTAAAGGCGTTACACATGGCGATTCTAGAAATCACCTTTACCCTATGCAGAGAGTTTGGTACCCTCAGAATTCGACATGTGTCCTACCGAGCCGTCTAGCGCAGTCGGCAGCACGTCGGTCTGCAGATCAAGCGGTCGCGAGTTCGATTCCCAGCCCGACCCTGAACAGTCGTGAAGATTGATCATGAATTATTTTCTACGCCCATTCTCTCCCTTCCGCTGACTTAAGGACAGTTGTGAGTTTGTTTGTTTTGTTGAGTATTTACGTCCCAGTAAACATCTAAGGTCATGTCGAGGCGGCCAGTTAACCTACTCATACTGTTCCATGACACTGATCCATGGCATGGCCCATGTTCCTTCTTTCGAATGTGTTCTCTGCTCTCGAAGAAGCTCTTTAAGATTTTAATTAGACCTCCTAAACGTTTAACCAGTACTTAGTGCACATACTTTCGCCAGTAACTGACAACTGCCCTTCTTGAATCAGCAGAAAGGAAAGAATGACCGTAGAAAATATTTCATGATCAATCTCCACGAAAGTTATGTGGCCTGTCTGGGAATCGATCTCACGACCTCTTGACCTGCAGTCTGACGCGCTGCCGACTGCGCTAGCGGGCCCGGCAAGGGTAGTTGTCTGTTACTGGCGGAAGTATGTGCACTCAGTATTGGTAACCAGGTTAACCGCTTAGTATGTCTAAGCCTGCCCAGACACAGTGTGACGGCAGATGAACTGACAGGCTTGTGGTCCCTCATCCAGCCTCGTTGAGGCGGTTCGGATGAGGGGTTTATAAGCAGATCTGACAAAACTTGTCACCCAGTGCCCACTCGCATCTAGAACTCTGCAACTTATTCTCCTAATGTCGTCATTCTATTCTATTCTGAAGCTTTCTTCGAAGTGTTTTACATGCAATAATGTTCCATTTGGACCTATACCTCGGATGGTGGTGCTGGTCTTGTAAGTCTACTGAGCGCTTTACACAAAAGCATTGCTTAGCCGTTCGTATGAGCGTTCTTGTCATATATTTCGACGTTTCGCTGTTCTTCTATTCCAGATAATTAACCGCTTAGGAGGTCTAAGCCTGCCTCGGAATAGTGTGGTTAGGTTAACTGACCGTCCCGACATGACCTTAGTTGTTTACCGTGGACGTTAAGCATCAAATCAACCAACCAACCAATATTCCAGATAATAATTTAAACCGAGGCCCCAATCAATCCATCGTACTCAGGCACGTTTTGGGGCGGCTAGGTCGGATACCGATCCCAGGAACAACGTGCACACTATCTTTGAATTTGACACAGATGACAGACGGACTCGGGCACCCAGACGGTTCTATTATGGATTCGTTCCGCGGAGCCGCTGGGAAGGACCAGTTTTTGGAGGCATTTAGGAAAATGTGTATGCTAGGTCACTGTCGCAGTATATTTATATAGGCTCTACACTGTTAGGAGCTTACTAGAATTGGCAAAATATCCGATTTGCCCCGTATGCTACGAAATTTTGCAAAACAATGAGAAAAATTGAAAGCTCTGGAGGTGATGAAAACTAATGAAACCATTTAATTGATCATTTCGTTTTACTTTTTTTTTTTTTTTTTTTTTTTTTTTTTTTTTTTTGGGGGGGGGGTGGAGGAGAGAGAAGGAAAATAAAGAGCTGTAACGCGTTAAGATGTTTGAAAATATTTGCTTTCAGCCGGAGCCCATATACAGGTCCGACTCTCATACCATTGCACTAGGGTACTATATGTAGTAGCAGAATTTTAAAAAGAATATTTCTCTGTTTACGACAATGACAGCGCAGCGGGAGGAAATAAGTTGTTTGGTCGCTTAGGTTTTAACGGCATTTTGAGATAGTATTTCAGTCTATATCGAGCCGTCTCCCAGAGAGTAGGCGAGAAAGGAGAAAGGACAGATGAGAGAAAAACGTCCAAGCAACCCTTCCCGTATCTACTGCAAGATAGCAAGCACTGCCGGTCCTTGCCCCTAAATAATCAAAATAAGTAGGACGCACCAGTACTGAAAGCTACCCATCACCATCGCCCGACCCGACCGCCTAGTTAACCTACTAGAGGTAGAAAACACTCCGAGGCTTTCTCGCCCTCGGAGGACTTTTCCACTCGAATTTTCATCCTACTCATGCTTGTTCCACTGGCTTGTTCAGCCATTTTCAACCCAAATATCAATCACACAGTCATTTGAATAACAACAACTCATTTTAGTAAAGATGTACAACTATGCACAACGGTGAAATACACGTCATTGGACACGGTTAAATAAATAACAAAGCGTGGCGGATCTAGCTCGTTTTCCTTTTTTGCTTTATCTGAAAAGAAGGGATTGTGATTTATTATTTTATTACTATTCAAGAAAGAAACTTGACAACTTTGTTCACGAACTTAGAGACCTTATATATGCCACAAAAGGTTTCTGAAGTCGGGAATTTCGTTTTCGCAAACTTGTCAGACAATCCGCCATCGTTAGTTTTTGGCATAGTTTTTAGTCTTTAATCGTTGGTCGTTAGTCGAGCCTTAGTTGTACTAGGCATTTCCGACATAAGCTACGGTACCATAACGAACGAACGTTAGCGACGATAGCACACGTTAGAAGGCTAATTTAAGGGAGCAATCTTTATCTATTTAGCCCATCTGTAGAACTGCCAGATATGCTTGTAATAATGTCTCGCCGTAGGACGAAACCTATCTTCAGCTGCGGATGACCATATCAGCCTGCACACATGCGTAGGCTAGTCAGGACACATGCAATATCTGAAAACTGCAATATTTCATCAATGTAAAGGCGAACTGCGCTCGCTAAAGCGGGATGTACTTATGCGCAGGTTAGTCTTAGTATCAGCAGTTCGTATCCAGAAATTCGCGCGGCGCATCCCATACATTGTATAAATGTATCACTATCAAGCGTGCATGTAACCAACATAAATTATTAACAATATATCATGTATTATCATTGTTTACCTATTCTCATTGTGTATATGAATGCTTGTTTTGTATTAAAATGTCCTTTGGGACATCACTCTGTATCAAGCGCTTTCACATAATTGCAAAGAGAGGGAGGGAAAGAAAAAGACGAAGGAAAAATAACATTCATAAAGAGTCTGAATGCCGCACATACTGCTGTCCAATACAAGCAGTAGCTTTTACAAAAAGCAGCAGTAATTGGAAACTTTTATCAAAAGGCCGTGTCTGATGTGACACGTAAAGGCACTTTTCATGTATAATGGCTGTCAATAATGTGACACAAAGGTTTTATAAAAGCATTAATACTAATCAGATTACATATTCTTGGTCACCTGTGTTCTTGCGTCATTTTCTTATTTCATTTTGAAAGAGGAACGCCGAGAATTCTTCACGATTTACTCGATAACTTGTCGTTTCTGTGTGCATTCTGTTAAAATGAAGCCCAGAGAATGTGTAATCATGAGTACTTTTAGATGATATTATTTTTTTTATACCGAATTTGTCTTGGGTTTTAAAGTTGTTTGTTTTTTATATTTTTATATCAGGGACAAGCCATTTATTACCAGGTTGGGGGGGGGGGGGGGGGCGGGGGTACAAAGCGGGGTCGGGGTTGTGATCTACTTAAGCCGGGGGGGGTTCTTAAGCCGTGGAGCAAGGGGGTGGGGTGTCATATTTCTTTAGGCATATGGGGGAGGGGATGGAGTCAGGATTCTTCCATCAGTCTTCATTTTAAAACAATGTCTCAGATTCTCGGGGGGGGGGGGGGGCACTGGACAGACATACGGTGCCAAGTGTGTGCGGCTATGGTTACGTACCGCTGAGCCACTTGGGGAACGTCGTTAGGAGAATTCGAACTTAACTTAACTAATGGAGGACCCATTACTCCTACATTTTCAGATAATTTCTACTTTTTTACACTTGTATTCATTAAAAACATTTACAACAAAAAGATGCCGAAAAATTGACCGTTAATCTGTATAAATAATTAAACTGTTCAAAAGCTAAATAATCTGACCAGTAATCATTCACCTCATGTCAAGGAAGCACCTTGACCAGGACAATTTGATGATGTGACCAGACAGAATTCCACAATGACCGAGTTTTCATGGTTGACTGTACACATAAACTAGCTTGGGAGATGGTTTTCCTTCAACTGACCTAGAATTACGAAACTTTGGTAAAATCAATATCTTAACTGCTATACTATGCTCCACAACCCCGCCACTAAAGGCGCGGGAATGATATGTTGGCTTTAGTGCAGATCTATTAGGCATCTGCGTCTGTGTCTGCGTCACAAATTAAGTCCTTCTGTGACCTTGAAAATAAGGTTAAGGTCACCAAAATTTGATTACTTCTTAAGCTTGTCCTAATGATATATCCATGCAAGTATTGTGGAATCGAGCTTTTTGTTTCAAAAGACATCGTAGGTACAGAAAATTGTCACGCCTACGCCGACGCAGAAAATTTAATACTTTAAGGCCTCCTGTGACCTTAAAAATGGGGTCAAATTTAACAAAACCGAATCAGCTGTTTGGCTTGTCCCTATTGTGTTTCCAAGCAAGCTTGATCAAATTGCACGGATTCAAGTTTGGTAAAATTCAACCCATCGATTCAAGAAATGGGTACAAAGCTAACTGTCACGCTGACGACGACACAGACGCCGACGGGATCCGCAATGAAATCAATACGTCTCCCTTCATTATAATTATGTGGTGGTGGGGGGGGGGGCAAAATTTAGCAGATTAGATATTAATTTGGCCACAGTTTTATGTTACTAGGCTATAAAGTTGAATGGAAACCATCTTCCAAGCAAGTATATATGTTCAGTCAACCATGAAAACTAGGTCATGGTGATATTCTGGTCACATTATCCGATTGTCATGGTCAAGGTACTTCCTTGACAAGAGTTGGATGATTACTGGTCAGTTTATTTAGCAATGACGCCAAGAAATATTGAAAAAGGAGATCTAAAATATCAGAAATACTGGCTGTCAAAGGAAGTCTTTTTTGTCATATGTTAAAATTAAATCAAGTAAAATGATATGGGAATACATTTTAGATGCTCTGTTAATCATTTTATTACATGCTGTCTGTCTGTTGTAATCTCCTACCAAATGAGAAAATATTACAAGACAGACTAAAACCATGTAGAATTACCCCACCCACGTCTGTCGACCCATAGCTTAGTACATGTAATAAGGGCTTTCCGTCCAAAGTTACATATGGTTCAATAAACTAGACACACTTGAGTATACCATCAGTAAAAAAAAACTTTGGTAGGCTGCAGAAAACCAACGTAATTGATACCCCTCCTTTTCGTTCAACTATATTAGTTTTGTAAAGATAAAATTATCACAGTTCTATTCTGTTTCAGTTCTTCTAACTACCAACCCCAAGTGGCTTATTAAAATATCACAGTTGTTGCCCTTGATTTAAAGTGTCTTTTTTATGGGAAATTTTGCATTTTTGGACTGATCCGTGAGAGGGTGAATTTGTTTATTTTCGATAATCATTTAATCGCATAGAATCCTGGTTATGCTCATCTTCGCTGGCCAAGGATCCTAAGTCCACTTTGTCCCTTACTTACCTTTGGCCGAAGGCCCATTCTCAAGTCGGATTTTCAGCAGCGCAGCCTTTGCTTTAGGCTGCAGTAAATTGCTCCCCTTAGCGCATTGTTTTTAGGCCAATTGCAAAACAGTCCCACAACTTCGCATAATTGTTCAAAAACACTGATGACCGTATCTATTGTTGTTTTGTTGCTTTACGCCCATGTTACACAGCTATGGTCATGTCGGGACGGTCAGTTAAACCTAACAACACTATTCGTGGGCAGGCTTAGAACTCTAATCGGTTAATTGCACTTACTTTCGCCAGTAACTGACTACTGCCGTTCTTGGAACAGCGGAATGAGGAAAGAAAATATGCGGCCGGACCGGGTATCGAACCCGGGACTTCTATGACTCTCTCTAATACTTCACGGCAAACACGATGTTTTTCTGTAGACAAGGGCGCTTGTTATGCAGTAAATGTTGTTATGGATAATTTGATTGGATGCGATGGGAGTTGCTCCCATCCAATGAAATGACACATTGGGAAATTCAAATTACGAATTTTTTACTGGGGAACATCGTTATGACAATCGAAACAACAACAACCACGATAAGATAGATTACCAATCCATATTCAACTTCACTTTTTATATTCCGCTTCTAATACATGTAATGGTTGGAAAGATTTATATCTCCATGAAGTCTGATTGACGCACAGTGCCCCGGTACTGCGGCCTTGGCTGAGTTTCGTTGAAGTGTGGGGAAATCATCGTAATACAAGAATATATATACACACACAATTCTACCTACAGTGGATCTCCGACACGGTACCAGCTGAAGGCGGAATATCTCCAACAGTAGACGAGGTTCCCGATGATTGCACACAGCTTTTCATTATCACTCGCCCATTGTCCTGATATGACTGAAATACTGTTATAAATGAACTAGCCTGGCTCCAGTCGAATCTGTATGTTGTTACCCTGGTGGTCAAGAACTGCGACTGCTTGGGGATAGTATATACCCTAATGAATATCCACTGATAACACCCTACAGGGCAGCTGCTATTAGAAATGTTGCCAGATTTGAGCAAAGGCGACAACTGTTGTTTAACACGAAAGTGCGCTCAAGACGGTTGTATGTGGAGCCTACTGTAAATGACATTAAAACATTTCGGTGCAAGCATTTACAGACATTGTCGGCATTTACTGCCATCTGTAGTTGAGTTGCGTGCGGGATTACCACGGCGGAAAACTGATTTTCTAAATACTTTGTTATGTTAGACGTAAATAGACAAATGGATGACTTGCCATTTTACGCCCCTTTTAACAGTAAAGCTGGGACCGTTAGATCACCAGCATCAGGTAGGCGTTTTACCTACTCAAGCTATATATAAACATATAGGTGTAGTATGTCAGTGGCCTATTATATTGTGTTGTACAGAATACATTCCTACACTATAATTTGTATATTCCTTTGCCTATTTCTATACAAATATTATTCATCTACGAACGCTCTTGTTGGATTCGGCGAATTTGTTAAAAAATGAATAAAAGTGAAAATTTGGTAAACCTAATAATGACTCCCCAATAAACAGCTTCTAACGTCTGCTATCGTTCGCCTATCGTCGCTAACGTTCGTTGGTTATTGTGCCGTAGCTTATGTCGGAAATCCCTACTAGTCCACTAACATACTAATTCAAAGTAAACGTCTGTAACATATCAGGGGAAAATTGCTAAACTATTTTATAACAAATTTGACATAGCGACAATCTTAGCGGAGTTTGTTGGGATCCATTCTTTCGAATTATTTTACTTGTTGTAAATTCTTGCTGTATCGGTCATTTCCTTCCTGATGCACTTGTCTGTCTTGTTTCTCGAGAAACAGGGACTGAGATAGCGCGGTGGGGACATCTGTTTTTGTTCTGTCAGGCGTCTTTCCTGATGTCTGCAGCTCCTGTTTCTCTTGGAATGCGTCAGTAAAAGGGCTGCTCGTTACCTGCCGAGACCTGCCCATCACTTTTTGAAAATTTACCCTATATTTTGCCATGGCAACCAATCAAATTCAGCGATTTGGAGAAAAATTCATATGAATCGTAGAGGACTACTCAAGAAACTTTTCTGTAGAAAAAATCTAAATAACTGCAGTTAGACAGCGAAAATTGCCAATTTCCATTTCCCCATTATAAGTCAATGGAAACTCTTAGTTGCCATAGCAACCAAACTGCTTGAGCAATTGCCATGACAAACAGTAATTCTATAGAGGCTAGTACTAAGGTTCTTTCTGTAAAGTTTGAGCTTTATGGGCAACACAGTTTCTGCAGATATGATTTTTTCATATTTTTCTATTTTTAACTATTTGGTTGCAATGGCAACCAGCCAAATTGCACAATTTGCATAAATTTAACATGGCTGGTTAAAGACTACTCAAGGCACATTTCTATGAAAGTTTTGTCGAAATGTCCGCAGTGGCATAGCAATAAATGCAAATTTTCCATTTTGCCATTATAAGTCAACGGCAACTTTCAGTTCCCATAGCAACCAAACTGTTGAAGCAATTGCCAAGAAAAACAGTACTTTTATAGAAACTAGTACTAAGATCCTTTCTGTGAAGTTTGAGCTTTATTGGTTGTACAGTTTCTGAGGAGATGATTTTGAACAGTTTTTCTATTTTTAACCATTCGGTTGCCATGGCAACCAGCAAATTGTGCAATTTATATGAATTCCATGTGGTTGATAGAGAACTACTCAAGGAACATTTCTGTAAAAGTTTTGTCAAAATATCTGCAGTGACATAGCAATAAATGCAAATTTTCAATTTTTCCCATACAAGTCAATGGAAACTTTAAGTTGCCATAGCAACCAAAGTTATGAAAAAACAGTATTATTGGTTCCCCCCTGCCTATAGATGCTATATATGAAATTTGGTTACAATGGGCCTTGCAGTTTCAGAGCAGATGTCGTTTGAAAATGTTGACGTACGGACGGACTGACAGACGGACGACGGATGCCTGGCTATACTATAAGCTCACCTGTGAGCCTTCGGCTCAGATGAGCTAAAAAGAAGCACAGTAAAATTCTAACTATATTCGGAGAAATATGTCGGAGCAAGCAGTGAAGACGCAGATCAGCTGCTCCTTATAGAGCAGTCTGATCAGGGTCTACCCTGTTTGCCTTACCAGCTGCATTTTTGGACCCATTACTGCACTGAAAAAAACAAACTGTTCCATTTTAGAAAAAAATATGGTAATTATTTAGGTGTCCAAAGAAGTTTTACGTTATTTTGGAGCTGAATCGGGAAAGTATTCCAATTTTCACAAACGCATATAACTTCGTTCAAAAATCAACTGTGCACTTTTGTGCGTTTCCACCTGTAGTCGGACTGAAAGAGTTTAATAATCAGCTGCATTTAAGTTGATGGTCATATGTGCATAGTTTATCAGTTGGTGAGATCATTTTGCCTAATAAACATCAGAGTCCAACAAAACTGCCGTTTCCACAAAGCAGGCATATACATTCTACAAAAGTCTAAAGAAAGTTTCCGTGTCCTTTATAAATAACCGAAAAAGAAAACAAACTTTTCAGCGGAGTCTTGAAATGGGTGCTGACGCACTATCATGCAATTTTTTCTGAATTGATGGACATTTGGACATTGTATTACATGTCGCATATCGCTAAGCTCGGACATGGATACTTACCGTACAATGAACTGTATTAACTTTTGCTACTCTTAAAATCCTTTAAAAATACTGATACCATTAATCATATTCAAACGCTTAATAATCCCTTGACGGCGGAGAATACTATTTGTGCAAATTGCGTAGGGTTAGTTCTTTTAAAATGCGTATTTATTCTAGTTAGAGCCCGATTTTATCTCTTTAAATCTTTATGTCTACATTTGGGGTATTTTGAAGGCTGCTTTGTGGCTATGATATTTTTCATTTCTTATTTATTAACTTGAAATTATTTGTGCATGCGTGCGTGCGGGCGAATGTGTGTGTGTGTGTTTGCTTGTGTGTGTGTTCATAACATAAATGTAACCAGACAATGTAGCTGTTTCTATTCAGAGAATGTTTAGTCTTAACAATGTCATCTAAAACAGAATGTCACTATTTATCAAATGATGTGACTGTTTTTGTTTTCAAGCAAAAAATAAATCTGACAGAGCGGAAATGATACCCTATCAGAATGTCTAGACTAATCGGTTGGGAAATAATCAACATGTTGGACCAAAATGTCATTGTCATGACAATGCGATCTTTGCTCAGAAAAGTTCCTGGTAACAAAATGTGAAAAGATAAATCAAAGATAAAGATAAAGAAAAGATAAATCAGATATGGATCCTGAAACATTCTGCAGAAGCTATGGAACGTTTTGCAGCCAACGCATGTTTGAAGTAGAAACATCAAAACCTTCTATTTTTCTACTTTTTATACGCTTGTTTTAAAAAAAACGGACGTATTATGGCATGGCACTGTCCGTCCGTCCGTCTGTCAGTCCTCCGTCCGTCCGTCTGTCTGTCTGTCCGTCCGTCCGTCAACATTCCTGTGCGCACCATATCTCAGAAACCGTTTGAGACATCTTCATGAAATTTTGTAGGCATATATATCAGGATAGAACAAAGTGTCGCTTATAGTAATGGTTGCTCCCCCTTTCTTAGTTTCCTAGTTATGCCCCTTTGATTATTTTTAACCCTACTAGTCTTGTGCGCACCATAACTAGATAACCGTTTGGGTTATCTTGATGAAACCTCATAGCAATGTGTATGAGGGTCTGATAATGTACCGCGTATAAGAATGGTTTCTCTTCCTTTCTTCGTTTTGGAGTTGCATCCCTTTGAATAGATTTTATGGGCTATTTTTGTGTACACTAATCTTGTGCATTCAATTACTAAGTAACCATTAGGAATACCTTAAGGAAACTTTATACCAATGAGCATGATCACAAGACGGTGTGTCACATATAAGAATAGTTGTTCCCCCTTACTTAATTTTAGAGTAACCTCTCTTTGATTAGTTTTTTAGCCTAACCCATTTCCCCATATTTCCTAAACCCTTTGAAATACTTTAATGAAATTTTGTAAGAATGTGTATATTAATGGGGCTATATATCTGAGCAAGAACCATAACTCTGGCTTACTTACTTCCTGAATTATCTGCCCTTGCATCAATTTCCGTTTTACTCTGTCACTCCTTAACCGTTGAAAATATTTTAATAAAACTTTATGGTGATGTGTATATTGTCAAGGGAAAGTATTGTGACCAAGAGTTAATGAAATATCTCCCTTGTTTACTTTGGCATTTCTCAACTTCTGAGCTGCTTCACCCTGGAAGCTGATTTTTGGTATACTAATAGTATTTGATATGTTAGATGTTTTGATAACATTGCAATTATTAATTATGGAGTTGTTTCCCCTGTTTGTCTGCCTGTCCATCCTTTCATAAACAATCTTGTTTATTCTGTAACTCCTTCATGACACTGAAACGGGCGTATTATGCACCGCTTGCGAAGCTCTTGTATATAGAAAATATCATGTTAGTGTCTTTTGATATCAAGTTTATCAGGCTCGACCAGAAACACGTCGGACTGGCTCGGCAAGCCTCGCCATTCCTACGTTGTTTCTGGTCTCGCCTGATAAACTTGATATCAAAAGACACTTACGTGGTTTTCTATTCATCATGCATCATAAGAAGATTTGTGGCGTGAAGAAAGGCAAACAAATGATAAGCAAACACAGTTCTGTTCGAACTTGCTGACGTCGCGAATGCGTTATGACGTAAGTCGGTGACGTCATTTTACCAATCGAACGTTGATACTACGGCCAACGTCAGTGGGTAGCCAATCGTCTTCAGAGGTCGCTTCTTAAAACATCGCCTGATAACATTGGCGCAAGCGCAGTTCTAAAGTGACATGATACCACATCATGTTATCATACCCCAGATATCAGGTGAATTTTGTAGTAGATGCATGATAAACTATAATATCACAGGACAATTTAAGTTCAAATTTTAAAGACGTTGTAATAACTCCTACTGTCACAAACGCCGTAAATCCTTTTCACACAGCCTTTCATTATCGCCGTCCAATCGTCCTGATACGACTGAAATACTGTAAAAAACGACGTAAAACCATAGTAAATCCATCCATTCTGTCACAAACAGGTATAAATATATTTTCCTTTGGTATCTGTATATATACTTTATTTCGGATCGCACTGATGTTCAAACATAGTGATCTGAAGTTGTCGTTTTTAAAATGGCGGCATTTCGTATAAACATTATTTACTTGGAGTTCAGCGGGCAAGTTTTCGACAAAAGTTGGCATTTCTGAGGCAACTGAGTGCAGAATATAAGCACTGATATATGTAAATGCGTGCCAAATTATGCACTTTTTCGAACAGCCAAACAGTAGACAAATAGAATAATGAGTGGAACGAGTATATGTGTAAATGATAAATATATGAGCCGCGACGCGAGAAAACCAACAATGTGGTTGTGTGCCCAGCGCAGACTCAGATCAGCCTGGGCATCCGCCCAGTCTGATCAGAGTCTTCGCTGTCCGCCTGAAGGTAGCTTAGACACTTAGCTATCCTTTCAGCACTTAACAATGAGTCTGACCAGACTTGGCAGATGCCCAGGCTGATCTGAGTCTGGGCAGGGCGCACGACCACATTGTTGGTTTTCTCACGTCGCGAGTCATATTAACTTGGTTCACACTGCCTACTCAGAGTTGTCCAAACGACGTTCCTTCAGCGTTGAGTCAACGTTTTCCAAACGTCTCATTTGAACTCAGATGTATTATGACATTTAATATCCCTCAGGGTTCCCTCTAGATTACCCTTGAGCCCTTTACCGGGGGCTACCTTACTATTCCACGGGCAAACCCCTGAATTTCGGCCCAAAATTCTTGGGTGTTCCAGAAGTGGTATTATCCCAGCGGGCTCACGACGTCGATATAATGGCGTTCTGACGTCGATGCGACGCCATCACGTCGCATCAACGTCAGTGCAACGTCATTAGGACGTCATGTGCCTGCTGGGATCTGTGCTACTCTTACTCACGATTGACACTTGATTATAGCATAAGATTACACAGTTTATGACTGATTGAAACGCTGACAAGCACATTAGAATTCAGATGGCATGTTCGAGTTCTTTTAAAAAATTTCATTACTTTATTGACTGTCAATGAAAATTGTCGTTGGTGTTGTCCAATTCTCGTAACGATGGTCACAAAATGGCTCAAAATAATACCAATACCATAAACATTTTATTAGAGAATGTTGTAGCAATTTGTAGCAAATTGACTTTGAAGTTTTTACTAATATTTAATAATAAAGAAAAAAGTACATCAGACAGAAATGTCCTGAATTTGTATCAAAGAACTATGTATCAAATTTGTGCTTTAAAAAGACATTACACGCGTTCTGCAATATTCACGCCATAAATCATCAAATCTTTATCTGAACATTTCAAAGCCAACCATAACCTCAAATTCTGTTTTAGATGTTGCATTGCGCAGAACAAATTAAAACTAGTTTTGTCTTGCTTTCGTGCCGAATATCCTGTTCAAATCCCCCGATGCTCTCGAGAGGTTTTACGTTCGTGTATTATCTTATGGTAAGATAAGACTGCAAGCTTTTACTCCGGTTTCGCTATGATTGTACTCGTAAATGCCATGATTTGTTTTTTTAAACAGTCTTTGCATCCGCTATTCTTTTAAACTAAAATGTTGCAGGAAATGAAGCAGTATGCAAAACCAGATCGTAAAGTCACTTCAAAGTCACGCGGGGTGGTGGTCGGCTGATGGTGCTGTTTATACCTTCCAGTGCAGGGGCGTCCTATTGATTTGGATAAAAGTAGGACAAGGACCTACTGTGCTTGCAGTAGGTGCAGGCGGGGGTTGTTTGGAGATTTTTTTTCTCGCCTACCATTTTTCTTTTCTTTCATCCCCTCTCTGGGAGACGACCCGATATAGACTCAAATACTGTTAAAGGGCCTTTAAACCCAAAACAATCAACCAACCAACCAAACACCACGTCTATTGTACCGTATAGGGCCAGACTTATCAGGTCCGGGGAAAATTTAATTCATTACCATTTCTTGTGAGACAGTTGGTCTTTTTGTTACACTTCGGTCCGAAATTATTACCGGTTTTGCCTTTATGAGTGATTGTTTTGGATTTAACGGCCCTTTGAGACATTATTTCAGTCTATATCGTGCCGTCTCCCAGAGAAAGGGAGAAGCAAGAGAATTGATAGACGAGAGAAATAATGCCGAGACAACCTTCACCCGCACCTACTGCAAGCACAGTAGGACCTTGCCATACTATTATCCAAATCAGTAGGACGCCACGGCACCGGTAGTTATACCCAGCACCATCGCATCACCCAACCATCCCCGTACTCGCAAGATAGTTTTAAAGTGAGTCAAATAATCATGTTGATACAATCCCTTTCCCATTGTTCGACGACATTTAAGCGCATTGTATGTACTCCCAACCCGCCCCCTCTATTTCATCTTTCACATATAAAAGTCTTAATTGTACATTTAGAATTTCAGATACTTTAAGCACCCATACACAACCAAAGTGATATCTCAACTTTTCGTATATTATTATAGACTATTTGTATTTTCGTCCGAAAGACATTTTTATTCAAACGTACAGAAATGTAACAGATTGTTGTAATGTACATTTATTTCATAGACAAGAGTTAAATGGATCGTGTATATTTATAATTGACCCAGAATACGCAAAAGGAGTGTTTCATCTGCGAACAGCCAATACTTAGACAAGACTGCGCGAATGTGCAGTCTAAAACACAATGCATGGACCGATACAAATAAACAAGAACAAAAAGATCTCGCTTTTATCATAATAGAAAATCATTTTTGTATAAATTACCCATGAAACACACATGATAATGTAGTGCACCAGTCTTATTCCAGTGACAGCTATACATGACGTATGATTTGCCTCGTCTTGGCAGGACAGCGGCAACTATGTTGCGATTACTAGAAATGTTTTCTGACAAAAACAGGTGTCCCCCCATCTGCGCTTTCTCAGCAGTATCATTTTACCTAAATGTTGCCAAGTTAAGACCTCCTGTGACCTTGATAGGGTCAAAGTCACCTTCTGAGACCTTGAAAAGGAGGTCAAGGTCACCAATCAATTTTTTCCATCTCCCAGTGATGCATCTGTAACAGTTTGGTTCAAATCCATCCATCCATTCCAGAGATATGGTGCAGACAAGCCATTTTTCAACATTCTTTGACCTCCTGTGACCTTGAAAATAGGGTCAAGGTCACTAAAATATAATCAGTTATTTTGCTTTTCCAAATTATATATCTGTGCAAGTTTGGTTGAAATCCATCTATCCATTATAGAGACATGGAGCAGACAAGCCTTTTTTCAGCACTCTTGAAAATGGGGTAAAGGTCACCAAAATCTAATCAATCCTTTGCCACCTCCCAATGATATATCTGTGCCGGTTTGGTAAAACCCCATCAATTCCCGCAGGAGACATGGTGCAGACAAGCTATTTTTCATCATTCTTTAGCCTCATGGGACCTTGAAAATGGGGTCAAGGTCACCAAATCTAATCAATTCTTTGCCATCTCCCAATGATATATCTATGCCAGTTTGGTAAAAATCTGACATCTGTCGAAACATGGTCGTTTGTCATGAGCTTGAAACCAATATTGATCAAATCAGAACTACCCGGTATATAATATTGCGCTTTTGGTTTGGCAGCGATGGAATCGTGGCTTGAGTATTTTAGTGTTACCAGTATACGATACAACCCATTTATGCCATTCAGCACTTCTATGAAGCGTTCACGAAGAGGGGTGCATGATACTCATTTATTGCATGATAATGCATCAGCATACTGTTCAACCTTTGACGGAGCAGTATCTTGACAATCTGCGATAATCTTCCTTTAGTCCTGACCTTGCTGTACTGTAATTTTTGGCTGAGTCATCAAATCAAGTCTTATATGCGCGGCCGTCATTTCGAACCACGTAGTGCAGTGGGCAGTGCATTAAATAAGCTTCTTAAATGCTCCTCATATGCCTATCAACCGATACATTATCAGGAAACAGAAATGTTTTTTACCGTAAGTGATGTTTAGACGCTTACACCGATCGTGGGACTACAGAGGCTTTAAAATGAAATTGAAAGACACCACAAAATACAAAAATATGCCATCCTAAAATTTTTGTTCTGCCATAGTAATAGAAAATAATGTTTGTAGTAATAGTTGTGCCGCGACACGAGAAAACCAACAAAGTGGCATGTGCGCAGGGAAGACTCAGATCAGCCGGAACATCCGCCCAGTCATATCAGAGTCTTTATTGTACGCATGGAGGTAGCTTAGACACTTAGCTACACTGTAAGCGCACAGCAAAGGCTCTGATCAGACTGGGTGGATGCCCAGGCTGAGCTAAGTCTTCGCTGGGCGCACATGCCACTATGTTGGTTTTCTCGTGTCGCGGCTTATTAAGTTCACTGAACCGAATAGAAAAGTAAATGAATACACTTCCTCGTAACGCGAGTTTTACAAAAAGAAAAAAAAATAGCTTCTCAAACTCAAAATAAAGCACACTGATTTGCTGCTTCCGAACATGTGCTCGGAAGCAGCCAATCAGTGTGCTTTATTTTGAGTTTGAGAATGTACTCAAGTTTTATAACCTCTGGGCCTGTTTCTATTGGTAAAACTGGCGAAAAACCAAAAGGTGTATTTGTATCCATTTAGCGTAAACACTCTATAAGTAAAAAATATGCAGAATATGTTGTGACTTATATAAGGTGGAGGTTAATACGAAGGTGGAGGCTCATCCGCAGTAGGAGGCTCATAAGATGGTGGAGGTTCATAAGAAGGTGGAGGCTCGGCAGAGGGCGGAGGCTCATAAGAAGGTGGTGGCTCATACGAAGGCGGCGGTTCACAAAATGGTGAGCTTTCATAAAAAGGTTGCGGCTCGTAAGGAGGTGGTTGTTCATAGGGAGGTGGATGTGCATAAGAAGTTGGAGGCTCGCTGGGCTCTGACTGAGCTGAAATAGCACTATGTTCAGTATCGTTATGTAGCTGTGAAGTTGCGCGATCATTTGTTTGAACTGAGCTCGGAGCATCAGTTGAGGCTAATCGTTCTAATCTTTCATTATGATGGGTCCCTGTTGTTGTATAGCCCAAACGTTCATTATGAAAGGTCGCTGTTGTTGTATTGCCTGACCTTTGATGATTAGAGGTCTCTGTTGTTGTATGGCATAATCTTTCATTATGATGGATTTCTGCTACTGTGTAGCCGTGATGCGCCCTTTGCATCTCTATGACAGATCGTCCATCGTGATGAGTGGCTAATCTTTCATGATTAGGGGTCCTTGTTGTTGTATGGTCTAATCTTTCAGTATGATTGATCCCTGCTACATGTACCGTATAGCCGTGAAGCGCACTTTGCATCTCTGCGACGGATCGTTCATCATGTTGGGTCACTATTTCGCTGCATCGCATATTCGTAGATACTATTGCTATCCCTCTGTGTCTCGCTTCCGCATGACGGTTATACGTTACAGATGTGTTTGTGCTTGCACCAGCCGACACTGGTCTTCTTCTGCACCTTTTAAAAAATCAAAGACTTTGATTTGAACCAGAATTATGTAGTTTTTAAATAAATGAGCATACATAAGTAAGAGCTATCAATCCTGTCCATTTATATGTCAATATATTCATTTTCTTCATAAGACAATTGTTTTCCGTAGGGGTAGTGCGTGTAAGAAGTCCATATTTTGAGCACTGCGTATGAATGCCAGAGAACATCCCTCTTTTCCCCTGCCTTTATCCATCCCTGCTTCGAAAGAGGAACGCATTTACAGCTGGGTTAATAGGAAGATTTTTCATTCGCTGGCTGGTTCATTGATTTTAATCCGCGACCTTTTGCGCCATAGCCGAGCTCATCTAACCACTCGACCAAGCGCCTCTGTATTTCTTTAAACTTCTGGGGCCGTATTTATAAAACGACTTAAGTCGTTGCTATGCAGTTGCTAAGGCTAAATGTCTATGAAGGAGATTCCCTACAATTACGAAATTTGCTCTAGAGGAACGGTCTTTTTCAGACTATTCCTCTAGAGCAAATTTCATAGTTGTAGGGACTCTCCTTCATAGAAATTTAGCCTTAGCAACAGCACGGCAACGACTTAAGTCGTTTTATAAATACGGCCCTGGCATTTTATTGCAATTCTATTAGATTAATACTTTATACATGTATTCATTTAAGGTGCATGGGTACACTTTCAGGGGAAGCATGTTTGCCTTATTCACTTTTGCTTCCTTTGTCAATAGGGATTAACTCTTAAAGAAAAGAATTTGCTCGCTTACGAGCAAATTCTTTCCTATAAGCGTTTATCCCTTTTTGGAAGGGTTTCGTTATCAAGAAAATGAAACAAGAAGTCACAAAAAGAGGACCATTGGTCTTGTAGCTCACCTGAGTCCATTCAGCCTCTGTACTTTAGGGTGAGTAACTCTAAGGAAAATCGTACAATATGGTCTAATTTCTCTGAGATTTCATGCTTGTCGACGGCATTTACATATCAAAGAGTCTCATAGCAACGGTAAAATGCGCTCTTTCAGCTTTTCCCATTCAAAAGCCTTACAAAACAAATTTGATCTTGCCGTAAAATAGATCAAGATTAATCCAAGGTCATCATTTTATACATTTTGTAGTATTAGAGTCAAAGATGCTAAATACAAAGTCTCAAAGCAACAGGCTCTGTGTACCTAGGGAAGAAGATTTTTCAAGTTTTATCAAATATGGGCACGGTGGCCATCTTCGTCATGTGACCTGGACTAAATATATAAACTTTCTTTCCCCATTTGCCTGAATGCTGCATATGAAATTCAACTCAAACTGGCCCAGTAGTTTCAGAGGAGAAGTTGACACACAACGGACAAGTGACCTTTGGCCAAGGTCACTAAATGACCTTGACCTCTAGAATTCTTAGGAGTTGAAGTTGCGTGCATTTCCATATCACAGTGCATTATAGCAATAAAATGCAGTTTTTCAGCTTTTCCCATTTAAAAGCCTAAAAGACCAAATTTGATCTTGGGGTAAAAAAGGTCAAGATCAACCCAAGATCATCACTTTTATAAACTTTGTAGTACTAGAGCCTGAAATGCTTTATACCAAGTGTCAAGACAACCGGCCTAGTGGTTCCGGAGGAGAAGATTTTTAAGCTCTTTGCCATATACAGGCAAGGCGGCCATCTTGGTCATGTGACCTTGACCAATATAAACTTTCGTTCCCGCTTTTTATGAAGGCTGCATGTGAAATTTAATTGAAATTGGCCAAGTAGTTTCAGAGGATAAGTCCTATAATAATGTTGACACACAGCAGAAAAGTAACCTTTGGCCAAGATCACTTGAGCTTGGCCTTTACAAAATGTAGTATTCATAGGGGTTAGAGCGGACTGCATTTTCATAACACAGAGCACAACAGCAACAGAAAATGCACTGTTTCAGCTTTTCCAATTCAAAAGCCTAAGAGACCAAATTTGACGTTGCCATAATATAGGTCAACCCAGGGTCACCATTTATATAAACTTTATAGCTACATACCAAGTTTCAAGGCCATTGGCCCAGTGGTTCTGGAGAAGAAGAGTTTTTAAGGTTTTTACCAAATATGGACAAGGCGGCCATCTTGGTCATGTGACCTGGACCGAACATAAAAAATTTCGTTCCCCATCCTGTTAAGACCCCATTTGAAATTTGGATTCTATCGGCCCAGTTGTTTCTGAGATGTTTTAAGTGTGGACGACGCCGACGACGAACCAAGGCTCTACTACTGTAAAACACTTATATTTGGCGGCAGCATAATTTGGCGGTTTTTAAATATGGACCTTTTGGCGGATTTTTATTTTGGCGGTTTTGTGATTTCTCAAGAACAAAATATTTCTGCTGACGTCGTATTTAGCTTTTGAGTTGAGCTCTGTATTGTCATGTTGATTAAAGTAATAACAATTATTATTATAATCATGTTACATTTCGCGTAGTTAATTGTTTAAAATACATTTTGTGTTCTTTCTGATTTAATCAACTTAACTGAAATACTACCGTAATTAGTATGGTGAGAACATTTTCATACTCTGTTTCTCCCACTTGTTGTTTGCGAGGCGTCTTCTTTTGCGCTTATATATGTGATGTGTATTAGCTTTGATATTTTGGTAGAGGAGATAGGATTATATGCTCATTAATATTTTTCTTCTTATAGTATCATGTGTTTATATTGGCGGCATTTTAATTTGGCGATTTTCTTCTTTTCCGCCAATATCGCCAAAATAAAGTGACCGCCAAATATAAGTGTTTTACAGTATAAAATCTTCGTGAAAATGAGGTAAAAACATGGATGCGTACCTATTTACCTTAAAAATCGCAACAGAGGTAGTACATGTGACACGTAAAGCTATATAATGTTGTTTCAGGGCGTCATGACATTCCCAAACACTTTAATTGTACACTGACTATGCAGGTAAAATACGGCCGCACGTGCATACGTACGGACACTTCGCACAGACAAACCGGTAAATATGTTCGCCGCCAAAATACTTACGAAAATCACATAACTATTCCGGACCTATACTCAGACCAATTTGTGGGACTGTATAAGGCTAGTGGAACTGAGGGGATTAAACTAGATTGAGAAAGAGCCCCAACTGGTGGGGATGAAACCCAGAGCCCATCCTTTCGATCAGGGCCATATGTTTTTGTGTTTTACACAAACGGACTGCAAAAATATAGGCTGCGCAAATAACATTTTTGATTGCATAAATGCACACAACTTCTATTTTACTTCACCTTTATTTCGTCTAAATTTGATAATCGACTTTGGTTAATACGACATCTTCCCTTGTTAAAAAGTACTTTTTAACCTCAAATACGCACGGTAAAAGTTACCTTAAAACATAGTTCTGTCATATGAACTTCTGTTATTATTTTCTTAATAGTAAAAATTGTATATTGTACAGTAAGGTGAAAATTGTGGCTGCAGTTTTGCAAAGCTAAAGTGACTTTTATCAGCATATTTTTTGGTGGCAAATTTAATAGCCAAAGCAAGGCGTCTTCGTGTCATATGCAGGGACGAATATGAGAATTTCGGAAAGCAATCATCGCCCCAGGCGGCATGTTTTCACTTTCAGGGACAGCAATTCTATTATTTTCAAATCCCTCCTCTACGGGGGTAGGATCTTCAAGGAAAGAACTTACTCCTCTAGGAGCTAATTCCGTTTTGTAAGATTTGACGCCATTTTGGAAAATAAACAGGAAGTCATAAAAGTTGTCACCCTTTGAAAAATTAGAGGAGAAAACATGGTGGTGTACCCATATACCTTAGTACTTTTTAAGATTATACGAGCCGCGACACGACAAAACCAACAAAGTGGCATGTGCGCCTAGCGAAAACTAAGATCAGCCTCGGCACACGCCCAGTCTGATCAGAGTTTTCGCTTGCACTTAAATGGTAGCTAAGGGTCTAAGCTAGCTCCATGCGGACAGCGAAGACTGTGACCAGACTGGGCGGAGGCCCAGGCTGTTCTGAGTATTGGCTGGGCGCAATGCCACTTTGTTGGTTTTGTCATGTCGCGGCTCATACTTCTGTTCCATATATTTCAAGTATAATGACAACTAGAGGATCAGTGGGCTCTAACCACTCGCATGAATAAAAAGGTAGACGGTCAAACTAGGGTTATCATAAATTTTTTGAATAAATCTTTAGTTTGAAACGGTCAAAATATGAGAGACAATGGTTAAAGGTTTTTAAAAGAATTAACTTGACCTCTACTGTACAAAAATGTTCATGTACTCATTTAGTTGACCGTATTTATCAACTTATGCACCAACAGCTTCTACAAGTTGTAGCATTTTCCCCATATAAAAGCACCAAAAGCAAATTTGACCTCATCTAAAAAAATTTCAAGATCAAACCAAGGTCATCATTTGAACATTATAGTAGAACTTGTGTCTCCAATGCTATATACCAAGTTCCAAGGCCATCATTAAATTGGTTCTGGAGAAGAAGATTTTAAGGCTTTTATCGTATATGGGTATGGCAGCAATGTTCGTCATGTGGCCTAGACCGCTTGAACAAATTTCGTTTCGCAAGCCCTAAAGGCTCTACATGAAATGTGGTTGCAGTTGGCCCAGTGGCTGTTAAGAACTTGTGTGAAATTGTTCAAATATCTGACCTAGGTCAAAGGTCAAAGAATGACATTGAACTCTTGTACTCACAACTCTTTGTGTGTTCATTAAGATAACTTTACATAACAGTTTTCAAACCATTTTTTAAATAATTTTCTTTAACTCTTAGGTTCTAGTATTTTTCCATGTAAAAGCAGCAGAAAGAAAATTTGACCTTGCAGTAAAAATTTAAAGGTCAACCCAATGTCATCATCTGAACAATCTTGGCAGTACTAGTGTACGGCCAAGTTTCAAGGTCATCCATCAGTTGAGTCTGGAGAAGAAGATTTTAAAATGTTTTTACGATATATGGGCGAGTCGGTCATGTTGGTCATGTGGTCCTAAACATTTGAATAATATTTTGTTCTCACAAGCCCTGAAGGCTATATATGAAATTTAGTTTAAATCGGCACAGTGGTTTCAGAGGAAATGTCGTTTGAAATTATAGACGGACGGGCGACGAAGGACAATGGAACCGCGTATACTATAAGCTCCTTCGGAGCCTCTGGCTCATGTGAGCTAAAAAGCGGAATCGAAATAATCCTACCTTGTATGAAATGCATAAGTAAATACACAAACTAAAATGGGAACTGCAACGAATGATCCAACTACAATGCCGACATTCAGATCATCTGCAGAAAAGAGAAAACAATAACGTAAAAAATCTACGAATTGGGACAGATGGATCTGAACAAACAGTGTGGAGCAGTCTGATCAGGATCTACATTGTTTGTAATTCCATTTTCATCTTTTGGACGCACAACTGCATTGTAAAAATGCACAACTGCATTACAAAAAATGCACAACTGCATTGCAAAAGCAAACAAGTTATTTTCAGCACAATTTTTGGTGTTCCAGTCTTATAAAATTTTTACGGTACATGGGTAAACTGCATTTTTTTTTTTTTGGCACGTTTGAAAGGGAGGTAACATTCTTGGTTTTCTGTTTGCTTCTCTGGACGACGAATCCCTTAAAAATGGGACATTCTTATAAAGGAATGAGTTTACTCCTATATTAGCCGAATTTTTTATTTAACAGCCGATCCCCATTGAGAAGTGAATTTCGGAACAATATGAAAAGAAGGGAGACTAATATTGAAACAGCAAATGCCCCAATTTACCTATGTCAGAT
The DNA here is from genome assembly GCA_963989385.1 of Ctena decussata. Lineage (NCBI taxonomy): Eukaryota > Metazoa > Mollusca > Bivalvia > Lucinida > Lucinidae > Ctena > Ctena decussata. Next base: position 22,103,321 of record OZ022498.1, read on the forward strand.
TACACCTTTTACTTTATATTAAAAAATGACATTTATTAAGAGAAAAAACATCAACATGCATCGTTATGAGAATGGAAACAATAACAACGTAGATCAGGTTTGGCCAATCTATTTTCAAAGTGGTTTAAAGATGTTTTATCAGCGGTCTCATTTGAGCCATTTCATTGGACATAAACTTGATAGCTTCAATTGCCCAATTTCGGCAGTGGAAGAAATCCTCCTAAAGCTAATTTATTCGTCCAAATTTTTTATTTCGTCTAACAAATGCTGTAGCCGAAACGCTACGCTGTATTTAAACGTAAATTATATATAATCAGCTTTCACAGTCAATTTTATCTGCATATGAATGAAAACTAGTAGGTCGGCGATGGTCAACAAAAGTTTGCAAGAGCTTGCTCTTTGTGCAGTCATTTAGGTATACAAGATATCTTCTCTTCAGACCTTCTCTTCAGACAAACAATGACGAATAAACATTGAAACGTCAAGACGTGATAATATTCCAAAGAAATAATACGTTTACCTGCTTCAGTGCATGGTGTACTATAGAAGCTCCACTTCAAATTTGTGCCACAGTATACTGTGTAACCATATTTCCGATAACCAGAATTGCATGTAAAGTCAGAACAGCTCAAGAACATCAGTCGACTACATTTATTGGAGGAAATCTGCCCATTAGGTATGGTTAAAGGACATCTATGTTGACCTAAAAAGTATCAAAAATATTATAAATGGTTCTTATAATAGCTTTGGAAATCGTTTTCCTGAAGATCGGACATACAGGATCTAGAATGAGTCATTTGATATAAAACTTATGAAACGAGCCTTCGACAAGTCTCATATATAGCATATCAGTTTACCTTGATTTTTAGATCGTTTATCATATGGTCAAATTTCAGGGACGCTAAGGCTTAAAAATTGCGTCATGTCCAAAAGTTTCTTTATCATGGATTGCGACGTCACGTTAATCGCAGAACTTACGTGTCATCTAATGTGTAATCATCTGAAAAATAATGTCATTATATGAAAAAATAATGTTCCATTACTGCATAACGTGCCATATAATAGAAACATTTCGAACATTTTACCGGTGCTGACAAATCTTACACCCCTTTTAAGCGTTTCACGGTCGTTTTTTTTTTCTATTCGACCATACACTAGTTGCATCGGAGCTCATGCTATTCTCCATAGAAGACGTCGAAATGACGTCACTTGAATCTTTCAAAGCTTCGAAGTTCTCACTGAAAGAAAACAAAGACGTTTAAACGTTCATAGCTGCTGTAGAATAGATTGCAAGATTTTAAGCAGTAATTACCTGTGTAAACGAAATGCAAGTATATGGGATATTTGAAAGAACGGATATGGTTTAAAAAATATGGTGTAGTAGAAAGAAAACAAGAGGTCCGTGATGGTACTGATACATCTTCTTCTAGCAGTTAAGTACATGGCCAATATTGGCATAGTCTCACTGTGAAGAACCTTAAAATATTCGTGCTGGTAGGTTCTTATGTAAAGTTAAAAATAAGTTAAAACATGTTGTTCAAAATCACGGCCAGGATACTTGCAACGACATACACATTGCTATGAAGTTTTATAAAGATATCCCAAACGGTTATCTAGTTATGGGGCGTACAAGACTTACAGGGAAAAAATTAATCAAAGGGGCATAACTTCAAAAGTAAGAAAGAGGGAGCAACCATTCTTGTACGCGACACGTTCCCCCACCCTAATACATATGCCTACCAAATTTCATGAAGATATCCCAAATGGTTACTGAGTTATGGCGTGTACAAGAATGTTTACGGACAGACGGACGGACGAACGGACAGCGCCACGACATAATACGTCCGTTTTTTCAAAACGGGCGTATAAAAATTAGCTACCTAGCCCTAAGGGTCCATGTATCTGAAATTGTACGTCATTTTCCCATATATACCCCACCCACTAAAGACCGAAATGATTTTAGCTAGTTTATATAGAGAGGTGCCCTATATGCTTCCTGCAAAGTATCAGCTAAATCTGTCCGGTGGTCTGGAGAAGAAGTCGTTTGAAAGTTTGTTTAAGCGTACATGGGCATGACGGTCATCTTGAACTTCTAATCATGACCATTCTAGCTATTTTTCGTTCCCCCAATCCAAGAATGCTCCCTATGAACTTTGGTTCAGATCGCTTCAGTAGCTTTGGAGAAGTCGTTTGACAATGTTGACGGCCATCTTGAACTTCTAATCATGGCCATTCTAGCTATCTTTCGTTCCCCCCATCCATTAATTAATAAATTAATCAAAGGGGCATAACTTCAAAAGTAAGAAAGAGGGAGCAACCATTCTTGTACGCGACACGTTCCCCCACCCTAATACATATGCCTACCAAATTTCATGAAGATATCCCAAATGGTTACTGAGTTATGGCGTGTACAAGAATGTTTACGGGCAGACGGACGGACGAACGGACAGCGCCACGACATAATACGTCCGTTTTTTCAAAACGGGCGTATAAAAATTAGCTACCTAGCTCTAAGGGTCCATGTATCTGAAATTGTACGTCATTTTCCCATATATACCCCACCCACTAAAGACCGAAATGATTTTAGCTAGTTTATATGGAGAGGTGCCCTATATGCTTCCTGCAAAGTATCAGCTAAATCTGTCCGGTGGTCTGGAGAAGAAGTCGTTTGAAAGTTTGTTTAAGCGTACATGGGCATGACGGTCATCTTGAACTTCTAATCATGACCATTCTAGCTATCTTTCGTTCCCCCAATCCAAGAATGCTCCCTATGAACTTTGGTTCAGATCGCTTCAGTAGCTTTGGAGAAGTCGTTTGACAATGTTGACGGCCATCTTGAACTTCTAATCATGGCCATTCTAGCTATCTTTCGTTCCCCCCATCCAAGAATGCTCCCTATGAAGTTTGGTTCAGATCGCCTCAGCAGCTTTGGAGAAGTCGTTTGACAATGTTGACGGACAACGGACGACTGGCAGACGGACGGACGACATACGGACGACGGAGGCTGTCTATGGTAGCCGGCCGTTTCGGACTCAAGACGCTCCAGACCCAAATATCTTGGACGTTTCGTACCAAGACCTTTTCAGACCCAAGACGATATTATAATTTGAATCCAAAGATAAGTTAAAACAATTAATGCAAATTGATTTATGACGATGGTTTCTGAGTGATTGTTTCAGGCAGCCAAATAGGATTACACAACAACTGTTTCGACCCCTGTGCAATTTACTGATCAAACAGGTAAACTGGCAATGGGTTGATCGATTCCCCGTAAGGATTTATATCCACCTGTCTTCGATAAGTTAGATAACTAGTTCTTGCAACTTACTTCAGTACATGGTCGTCAGCTTACCAGGGTCCGAAAAGTCTTTGTCCAAAAATATCTGGGACCGAAACGTCTAAAATATTTGGGTTCGAAACGTCCGGCTACCGTCTGCTCGCACCGTGGCCACCTGTATAGCTGCCCTCTTTGTTTCCTGATCATTGTCTATCTTTTACTTCAATTTGCGAAAGCAATCAAAATAGTAAGCACATGTGCTTTTTCAGATGCTAACGATGCACAATGAGGCATTGCTTCAGTCTTTCCAGCGTAATGGTACTTCCGAGGTTTGTTAATTGATATACATATATATTCTGCCGTTTTCAGCATTTCAGTTCTTATGGCAGGCACGAAAATCAAGCTGTTGGTACAAAAACCATGTTCCTGATGCAGAATTGTCCAAGAGATATTTCAGTAAAAGAACTGGGGCCGTATTCATGAAACGACTTAAGTGGTTGCTATGCTGTTGCTAAGGCTAAATTTCTTTGAAGGAGATTCCCTACAACTATGAAATTTGCTCTGGAGGAACAGTCTTACAAAGACTGTTTCTCCAGACCAAATTTCATATTTATAGGGAATCTCCTTTATAGGTATTTAGCCTTAGCAACCGCATAGCAACGACTGAAGTGGCTTTATGAATTCGGCCCCTGTAATTATAAAAGGCCATCGGCCAAGTGTCACCCGACATTTGAAATGTGTCACAAACTTCAGCCCTTTATTCTGTTTCAGAGTAAATGTATGGCCAAAAACAGAAAATATATATATTATAGAACCTGGTAATCAAATGATAACTGAACATAAGCAAAGACATATACCCAATTACTGGGCCTCTTTATGAAATACTTAAGTTCAGAACGGAGCATATATGTGTAAAATCAGGTTACTGAAACTATAGGCCCTTACAAAATGACCAAAACATCAAGACTGTATACCCAGTTACAATATAACAAGAGCCATAATCCTGCTTATATGAAACTGATGCAAAATGAACAATTCAGCCCATTAATATGAATAGTTCTGTTCTGGAGTTATCCCTTTACCTTCAAGTGAATGTCTATTATCTATGGAAGGGGAATAACTCTGTTACTTATAATTTAGCACATCCAAACAATTATCAGAATAATCAATTTACCAAATGCTAATAGCATACCAAATTTCAGCTCTCTCGGTCGAACGGTTCAAAAGTTGGAAAAATGCCAAAAAACGACAAAGGGCCATAACTTTGTAAAAAATAGGACAACTGAAATTCCAAAATCACATGCACATCTTCAGATCATGATGAAACATTCTGCACAATTTCCAAGTCAATCTGATACAAGATGTTGCAGGAGTTGCGGGGACAAGGTCTAAGTCAGCAAGGGCCGTAACTCAACTAAAAATGGCCGAAACAAAAATAAAAAACCACATGCACATCTTCATATCGTAAGAATACAATCTGTAAAATTTCAAATCAATCCGATGAAAGATGTAGGAGGAGTTGCGGGGACAATATTTCGGAAGGTCTGAGTCAGCAAGGGCTGTAACTCCATCAAAAATGGCCGAAACAAAAATCGAAAACCACATGCACATCTTCATATCATAAGAATACAATCTGTAAAATTTCAAATCAATCCGATGAAAGACGTAGGAGGAGTTGCGGGGACAAGATTTCGGACGGACGGACGGACGGAAGGACGGACGGACGGAAGGACGGACGGACGGAAGGACGGACGGACGCACACACGGACGGACGAGGGTCATTTCTATAGTCCCCCTCCGCCTACGTCGGGTGACAATAACTGCGTTACATATGCAGGAAGAGCCAATTTTCATTTTTTTGTATTGAAAGTCAATGGCAGCTGTAAATTGCCAAAGCAACCCATGCTTAACACATTCTCTTAGAAAAGAACAACAGCAATTTGCATAAAAAAGAACTTATTGTTCCCCTATCCTATGATTGCTATATATGTAATTTGGTTCTAATGGCCCTGTTAAGAGTTATCGTTTTACAGACCACACACAGACGCCATGCCACTTACTATACCATATGCTCCCCCCCAACCCCCTCCCCCGGAGCGCCCGGCTAAGGAGAGCTAAACACGTGACATCGTCTGAATCACTAAGAGCCATATAAACTCTAATATCTATTGTAACTTACAGTTACAGAGACTGGACGTGTTTTGTATCCATCTGCCGCCATCAGTAGGACATTGGAGCCTTTGTATATCCGGATCTTTAGCACAGTTATCAGCACAAGAATATAGACATCTACTGCCAGGCTCACGATTACACCCCTCAATAATTCTTCCGTTTTCTATCTCTGAGGGACATTTAAGTTTGATTCCTGAAACAAATAATATTCCATATACCATTACGCCTTTTTTTGCAAAATTTCTACACCGATATTGATTCACCTGAAACGTGTTTGTTTTTTCACTTAAACAAAGAACTGTATTAGACAACACAAATTTAGAATTTGGGCTGGCAGGTCTGAGACTTTTATATTCTAAGCGATGAAGCGTTACTAATCAAGACCGGCGGATGACTTTCAAACATATTCAAACTAAGGCCGCAAACAACATTGTTGTTGTTTGTCGGTTGCACTATATTAACACTTTGAAGCAGGAACTTAATGGCACCACGGCTTACGAAGAGACTTTTACAGATGAGAAGACTGTCGTTAATAGCCACTCAAATGGTTTGCCTTTAAAGTTTGCTGTAAACGTTAAGGAACGCCAAGACAAACTTCCTACGATGTATTGGTTACCTAAGCTTCACAAAAAACCGTATAAAGCTAGATTCATTGCCAACTCTAGCTCTTGTACTACTACAGAATTATCTAAATTATTAACTTCTTGCCTCACTGCTGTGAAATCTCGTGTCATTTGGTACTATGAGACAGTGTATGAGAGGTCAGGGAAAAATATGTTTTGGTCTATAAAAAATTCTGGTGAGGTACTTAGTAAACTGAAGTCAAGAGGGTTCCGTTCGACTAGTTTGTCCACTTATGATTTTTCTACTCTTTATACCACATTACCCCATAATTTAATAAAGGAAAAACTTGTTGATTTGATTGAGAGGGCCTTCAAAAAGTTCTCCAAAAATGAAGATACCCTTTATATTGCCTGTAACGATAAGAAAGCGTTTTTCACTTCTACTGACCGTACAATATATAGAGGATATAGTCTTTGGTCATGTCAGAATGTATGTGACGCCTTATCATATCTCTTAGATAATATTTACATCAGATTTGGTAATAAGTTATACAGACAAATTGTTGGTATTCCGATGGGTACAAATTGTGCTCCTCTTGTGGCCGATTTGTTTTTATTTTGTTATGAAAGAGATTTCATGACTTCTCTTTCTGTTGATAATCAAGCTGATATCATTGAGGCATTTAACTCAACCTCTAGATATTTAGACGATCTTCTGAATATTGATAATCCTTATTTTGAAAGCATGGTTAACCAAATTTACCCACCTGAACTTAAATTGAACAAAGCTAATACTTCAGATACCGAGGCCCCCTTTTTGGATTTACATCTATCTATTTCCAACGGTTTTGTATCTTCTAAAATTTATGATAAACGTGATGACTTTGACTTTGATATATATATTTTCCATTTTTGGATGGTGACGTTCCACGTCGTCCCTCTTATGGAGTGTATATTTCTCAACTTATAAGATTTGCTAGAGTGTGTAGTCATGTAGATGACTTTAATGCTCGTAATAAATGTTTAACTGCTAAACTTCTTCAACAGGGCTATCGGTATCATAAGCTTAGAAAGGCTTTTTCTAAATTCTATCGCAGACACCATGAATTGGTTTCAAAATTTGATGTCGGATTAAAATTTCTTTTACACCAAGGCCTATCGGAACCAGAATTTTATGGTGACTTAGTATACAAATTCAAAAAGATTAAGGGTAGGACTGATTTTTCTGATCAATTCCGAAAAATAATAATACGTCACAAACGTATTGGCTATAATTTAAATGTTATGCGACAGTCTGCATGCTTAGTGATTAACCCAATCACGGTTGATAACTTTGCTGCACTCTTTAATTGCACACCGGGGGATCGGTCGTCAGACTCTATGATGGCCCCGACCTAAAGCTATATATTTTAGTTGGTTGGGACCGGAGCCTTTTTGTCTGTTGCTTGGTCCACCGGGGCTCAACTGGTGACCTTCTTTTGATTCAGATTTCTAGTGGGGTTGTTTGGCAGGACAGGGATCTCCACCTGTCAGACGGCCCGTTGTATCTGTTGAGTCCTCGTCTTTGCTTCTTCATGGTGTTGAAATTTGATTTATGTGTTTACCGTGATGATTCATTGACGAGTTAGAGGGTTATCATGCGAACCGAACAACCAACTAAATGTTTTGTACCACTTCAGAAACTGAGGGTGAGGTTGGGCCTGTAAAATCGATTTAAGCCCCCCAGTAATTCATTACTGACCGTTCCAAGGCGGTAGTTCTGTTGTGGTTCTCTGTTGCCTGTTTTTGGTGTCAGAGTTTCTGTGATGTTTTACCTTATGTATGTTCTTATTATTTTTGGTTCGGTTTGGGTTGCTGAGTGGCCACCTTTTGGGAACAAGCTGCTCACTCGGTTGGCCATATGTTCTCTGTATCTTGGTTATTTGTAATCTTAGTTGTTTCCAACTATGGTTGGAGGGCTGGATTTGGATTTTGATTGTTTCAGTTCCTGGTCTTTGCATACCTTTTACTTTTATTCCATTACCCGCATAGAAAAATATAAATAACAAACAATAAAAGAAGCCAATTGTACAACAAAAGAAGCAAACACATATCTAACATGGCGTTAACATTTTCCCCACTGAGCGTATATGAAATGGTGTCGTGTGAAAATTTGTGATAACTCACGTTGCTAACTTTCAGCATGCACATTTAGCGCCTTGATGACGTCGGACGCAAACATTTAACTTCAGGCGACGTCCGCCTCAAAAGCGTCTTAGAAATCGTCGTTATATTCATGCTGTTTAATTGTATTTAATGTTAGAATCGAAATAATTTTCCTTCCCGATGAGCTAACGCAGTTTAACACATTTGTTGTCGGGCAGATTTCATTGTGGAATCAGTAATTTGCACCGCCAAGACAGTACTGTAACGATATATGCAACGTGTAAATTACAACGTCGCGTCAACGCAGCATACTTAGTTGTCGATATGGCACACTGAGGGCAACAGACAGCGGAGACGCACATTGTTGCATAAATATAGACAAAGAATTTATCAAACATCAAACATAAGACAATGCCAAATTACAATATATACACATGCAAATAAGTTCTGAACAGTAAGATCCTTTGGAAGCAAGGAATACATCAAAGAACAGAAAATAGCAGCCCGGTTTAACTGAGTCTGTTCATAAGCAGTAATTAAATGTGCGACACCAGCCACGCCCTTAGCACCGGCTTAAGCCGAACGCTATTTTCAAATAACTCAAATGAAATCAGTGATCTCAAAGGACCATGAAAATATAATCTGCACTATGATGATGTACGGGGAGACGTTTTACGGCCGCCACACAGCACAAACACCAGCTGCAGTAAAGATAAATAAGTTCTGAATAGTAAGATCCTTTGGAAGCAAGAAATACATCAAAGAACAGAAAATAGCAGACATGGTATAATTGAGTCGACGTCTTAACGCAATCTTAAGATCGGTGCTATGTCGTACACAGGAATGACCAAATCCATGAATGGAATGATATTCAAGAATTTATATCACTTGATCAACCCAGCTCATTGCCGTAACGTTAACTCAACCGTAATTTACAAAGCCAAAATAAATGAATAAATTAAAAACAAAAACAAAAAAAAAAAAAAACAACAACTAGAAATTGTGATTGTGAAACACTATGCCCCTAACCATATGCTTGCCACTAAAGGTGTCAAGCTTTAGACTGTACACTATGCCCCAAACCATATGCTTGCCACTATGGCCTTAGAATGTCTAAGACTGAAAAAGCATTACCTAATCTTTACTAAATATTTAACTCATCAAGGACTACTAATGAACCATAAGTCATCTTCCTACGTCGAGCGGCAAAAGGATGAAAAAAATATCAGATACATACCAAGGACATAACTTGGTTGGATTGCATTATTTTCGTCATTTAAGTATAAAGGGTCTCAAGTCCTTTAAAGATTTTGAGTTTCTACTGTTTATAAGTATGTTATTATGCAGATCTGGGGATATTGAGAGTAATCCGGGTCCAATTAGCAGCTCTGAACCAAGCGTGGACTATTCTAGTGAAAGCTCGGTTAGTGATTCTGCTTCAGAACTGAGTTCTGCAATATTTCAGAACTACCTGTCGTTAGTTTATTATAACGTACAAAGTCTTTTACCCAAGCTTGATATTATCGAATCAGAGTTAACTAAATTTGATGTACTCTGCTTAACTGAGACTTGGCTGAGTCGAAATGTATCGGACAACGATGTTCTGATGACCGGCTTTAAGACCCCGATTCGATGTGACAGACCAGACGATGCGCATGGTGGCGTTGCGGTATATATTAAAGAAACTCTGTATTCCAAACGACGCAGTGACCTAGAAATCCATGGTCTTGAAAGTGTTTGGGTTGAAGCTAAACTTAAACACCGTTCAGTTTTAATAGGTACATTTTATCGACCCCCGGGTTCGGACGCGTCAGCTCTTGATGATATTGAAGCGTCGATAGATTTAGCTTTTGACACTGGCATAAAGGATATTATAATAACAGGAGATTTTAATCTCGATTATTTAAAACCTACAACACGCAGGAAAATTGACGGTATTTCAATTCAGTTTAATTTGCATCAGATAATAGATGAAGCGACTAATTTTACTGAACATTCAGCCTTATTAATTGATATTTGTCTTGTAAGTGATCCTAGAAATGTCGTTCTAAGTGGTGTCGGTGAACCATTTGTTTCTCAAAATATTAGGTACCATTGTCCCATATATTGCTTCTATAATGTATAGAAAGTCGAAGTTAATAATATTATCGAACGTAAATTTGGTTATACGATCGTGGTAATTTTGACAGTTTTTGAAATGAAATAAATGATACGAATTGGGAGAATCTAGCTAACGTTGATATAAACACTTATGCCACGAATAATGCCGAACACATTAGAACTATATCTGAAAAATATATACCCAACAAATTTGCTACTATGCGCACTTCTGATCCGCCTTGGCTTGATTCAAATATCCGTAAGTTAATTAATAAAAGACGACGACTGTTTAACAAAGCCAAACGAACCAAAACTAATGAAGATGCTACTAAATATAGACAATTTAGAAACAAAGTAACAAAGCGTATACGCCAGTCTAAGAAAAAACATACAGATAAGCTTTCAGAAAAATTACTAACGTCCTCACTTACTAGTAAAGACTGGTGGAGGATCTTGAAATCTTTCATTAAACCACACTCATCATCTGTTATACCTCCCCTTAATAAAAATGCAACAATCTTTTCGAGTAATGTGGAAAAGGCAAATGTTTTTAATGATTACTTTACAAGTCAGTGTCAGTTAAATGATGACAATACATTACTTCCAGATATGAATATTTCTAACGATATCCCCATACTTGAAAATATAGTTCTTACGCCAGACGAAGTTAAAGACACCCTTCAGTCACTTAAATTAGGTAAAGCGTCTGGGCCGGATGGCATAAATAATCGAGTTTTGAAGGAATTATCGTTCGAACTTGCTAGTCCTTTATGTTCATTGTTTAACTTTTCCCTATCAAATAGTGTTGTGGCGTCTACATGGAAAGAAGCCAATGTGACTCCTATTTTTAAGAAGGATGACCCTTCTGAGGTATCCAATTACAGACCCATTTCATTGCTGAACACAATAGGTAAAGTGTTTGAGAAGTTAGTCCACAAGCATATGTTTAATTTCCTTAGTTCCAATAGGATAATATCTAGTCTTCAATCTGGTTTCGTACCTGGGGATTCTACTGTTAATCAGTTAATTAGTACGCACGACATTTTTTGTAAAGCTTTAGATGAAGGCAAGGAGGTTCGATCAGTGTGTGATATAAGCAAGCCTTTTGATCGGGTATGGCATAAGGGTCTTTTGTTGAAACTTAGGGGCGTCGGCATTATGGGTTCTCTTTTGAAATGGTTTTCAAATTATCTCTTGGATAGGAAGCAGCGTGTTGTTCTTCCAGGTGCATCTTCAGATTGGTCATCAGTAACAGCAGGTGTTCCACAAGGTTCTATACTCGGCCCTCTCTTATTCGTTATTTTCATAAACGATATTGTTGATCTAGATACAAATGTGAGGTTATTTGCCGATGATACAAGCCTATATATAATTGTTGATACTCCTGTCAGTGCTGCTATGAAACTTAATAGTGATCTCCTCAAAATACACAACTGGGCAACACGATGGTTGGTTAGGTTTAATCCTTCCAAATCAGAATCTCTGTTAATATCTAGGAAACGATCGGCTATTGACCACCCACCTTTAGTCATGAATGACCAACAAATTTTGGAAGTGCAATGTCATAAACATCTCGGATTGTTGTTTTCCAGCGATGGTACTTGGCACGACCACATTGATCATATTACATCAAAAGCTTGGACAAGGATAAATGTCATGCGTAAACTTAAGTTTGTTTTGGATCGGAAATCGCTTCAAACTATATATTTTGTCTTTATTCGGCCTATCTTGGAATATTCAGATATTATCTGGGATAACTGTACTCAATATGAGAAAGATGAGTTGGACAAGATTCAGTTGGAAGCTGCAAGGATAGTATCGGGTACAACTAAATTGGTTTCTTCTGCTTCTTTATATTTGGAACTTGGATGGGAAAGTCTCTCTTCTAGAAGGCGTAAACATAAATTAGTAATGTTTTATAAAATGATGCATGGCCTTTGTCCGGATTATTTGACTGAGATGGTACCTGAGCGAGTAAATCAAATTTCTTCCTACAATCTTCGAAATTCGGACGATTATCTTACAATACGTACACACTCGCAATTATATTTTAATTCGTTTTTGCCCTCAGTTGTAAGGGAATGGAATGCTCTGTCTCAGGCAAGCAGAGATGCTAATTCTGTAGAGTCTTTTAAAAGGTCTTTAAATACAGAACTTACCAGAAAACCCGCTTATTACTTCGTAGGTGAAAGATCTAGCCAAATTCATCACGTTCGACTTCGAACAAATTGTAGTGCTTTGAAGGAGCATCTTTTCGCGAAAAATATAACAGCTGACCCTTATTGTTCTTGTGGTGCAGTTGAAAATACTAAGCACTTTTTGCTTGAATGCCAGGCCTTTGATGTTATTAGACAAGATATGATAAATGAAGTAACAAGGATTATAAATCCAACAACTGATATATTGCTGTTTGGAAATACGGCTCTAAATGATGAAGCTAACTCAATTATATTTAAGTCTGTGCAGAAATTTATTCTGAGAAGTAAACGCTTTAATACGAAAAAGTCTGACAATGAACAAGAATAAGTTATTTCAAATTTGATTGATCTATTTCTTATATCATGACGTAGTATTGTACAGTTATACCAATGTATAGTCTGTCGATACAATGAGGGTGTCTGGTTCGAACGGTAGGTCCCTCTCGCAGGCTTACAGCATACCATAACTAACAAATATGTTAGGGATATGTCAGCTCTAAAATATATCGACTTTTTTTTGGTAAATGACCCGTAAATTTTTTCAAAATTTTTTTTCTTTAATTTTCTCCAATTTACATTCAGTGTGTTACTTTGTAGATGTTCCCTGCGGTGGTAAGGTTGGTAAGTTGGTGAGGATTTCAATATATTTTGATACAGTATTCATGTATTTGCTCCAGATATTCGTACACCTAACTCGCCCTTTGAGCGACTTTATCATTTTTGAATTTGTAAGGGTCCATTTGATTATCAGAATATGTCGCACAAATAGTGAAAAGGGTGTAGTTCTTAATTAGAAAGTCTGATCTAGATTTTCTCTTTTCGCCCGAATTTCTGGATTAAATGTGGTATTTTCACAGTCATGAGTTCTATAAACGAATGTCAGTGCATAGTTTAATTATAGCTTCATTGCATTGAACGATCACTATATATGTATTTCATAAGTTGAGAAATATCTTTTTGGGAGATGAATTCATATAAGCCGAATGGCTTTTTTCAGATCCCTCCATATATTTATATATATTTGTCACTATATATGTATTTTGTATGTATGTGATTGTGTTAAATATATGAAAAAAAAAAGTTTAAACCAAGGACATAACTCAATCAAAATTTTACAAAATTCTCCCGAGAGTAAATCAGATATTCTACTCTTAATACCCAATCAGTTCACCAAAAATCAAGGCCATAGCTCAAACGCTTTTTGAGAAATATTGCTTACAAGATTTGCATTTTTAAAGGGGCATAACTCGGAAAAGGATCATAACTCAAACAAGAAAAATATGTCTCAGCTATTTTTCCATGAAGAATCCAAATATTAAATATCCAATTGGCAGAGGTTCTAGAGTGTAGCAGCAGTGTAAGTGTTAATAGTACGACAGATAGCCGGCCTGCGAAAAGGTGCTACTGGTAAGGTTCTGCAAACATCTTGAGTCATATATCAGATTAATAGTTAGAATATCTAGTTTACAAAACCGGCTGATGACACCTCTGGTTCAGAGTACTAAGCGAGTTATCTCCCCTTGAATTACACTAACCATTTACTTGGGTAAAATGATACTTAAATGGAAAAGAGTAAAAAAAAATCATTCATGAGATGGTACTTTGTACGATTTTTATTTGTATTCAATGTGTAGCTTATTTACTGAAAATGAAGTATTAATTATTTGTTTTAGTTTTCATTCTATGACGTTGTGATATCGCATTTACGTTGAAATTTGTCTTGAAAATAACTTTTAAATTAAAGGTTTACAATTTTTAATGCTGACTCCATCAGTCGGGATTTTGGAACAGTATTTGCAACCGGATAGCAAGTACAGAGCCCTTGCTTTTTTTTAAAGATTATCAGAACTCAAGATTTCATAACAGAGACAGAGAAACTCTGAGAAACATAAGTAAATACCCCACCCATCTAAATATGCATTGCAAAATTGGAAATCTTTTTTAAGGCTGTTGAGGTTAAAAAAGTAAGGTTAGGTCGCATTGTAACATACTATACGTGATTCCATCGGGCTGCATCTATGCTAGTGCAAGTAAAATTACTTCTAGCAATCCTTCACGCTTCACTGAGCAAGGATTAATCTACTTGAAACATATTATAGGGGCAGTAATTTTATAAACTTGCTCACACAAAGGATAGGTTTACAATATTTTATATCTCATTCCATTTTTTGCAACACTTCTGACTAAAATAAAAAAAGTAATGGAAATGCAAAGTATATCTCCAGCTTATATAAGCTTATAGCTTATTTATTTGTTATTTGAATTTCAAGTGACCACACTGTATGCAGCACTTTGTTATCTTGTTAGTCTTTCTTTGCAAGCGCTTACATATTCTTTGTTGTTTTGATTAACTACTGGCATACTTTTGCATCTAAAAGATTCAATAAATTGCAAAATAACAGATTGTCTTAAAAAAAGAAAAAAGAAAACAAATCTACTAAAATGCATTAGAATCTTTAATCTTAGTTATACCAGCCGCTAAATAAATGGCCAGGCCAGTAGGACGTTGCCATGCCATCCGGCAAACTTGTGTAGACCTCATTTCTCTAGTGTTCTATATATGCAGAATATTTTCCTTTTTCCTGCTGCCTACTTAACGGGGCGTTTGAGAGATTCAGACTGTTAAATACGTGACCTATAGAAAATTCTACGAACATTACTATGCTTTACCGTAAATTAAAAATGAAACTCAGTAATCTATCTATAAATCGATATAAATAATTTGTTTTTATATCAAGTGATGTAGAAACACTTTGAAATGTTAAACTTTTATTTTTATGCTTACTTGTTTAACAGTTTATAAGGCTGTAATCTATGTTACCATTAGATACGAAGTTATGACAAATTAAACTATACAAAACAAAACTATAATTGATAAACTCCATCATTATTACCATATTATTATATAGGTCTAGGGACAAGCTTTATAATGAGAAACAAGAGGGCCGTGAGGCACTGAATCGCTCACCTGGGCAATTGGCAAGGTGCATTTTTCTTATCATGTCTGAAATTGTCAAAATATGAGTCTTGGGTCAAAAGTCAAAGAATGACCATGACCGCTTGTACTCATAAATCTTCATGTACTCATTAAGACAACCATATATACCATTTTTAGGCCAAAATCTTCAAAACTTTCCACGAAAACTTATGTTCTAGCATTTTCCCATATTTCACCATGCCGCAAAAAAAGGTCAAGGTAAACCCAAGGTCACCATTTGAACAGTCTTGGTGGTACTCTAGTACTCCATGCTACTTACCAAGTTTCAAGGCCATAGGTGTACTGGTTCTGGAGAAGAAAAATATTAAAGATTTATACCATAAGTGGTAATGATGGCCATGTTGGTCATATGACCTGGACCGTTGGAACAAATTTTTATTCAATCAATCCTTGGAGGCTCTATATGAAATGTGTTTACAATTGGCCCGTTGGCTTTTGAGGAATGTCAAAATATGAGCAATCTGGATCAAATGTCAAGAAATGACCTTGACCTCTTGTACTCATAATTCTTCATGACCTCATTAAGACAACTGTATATACCAATTTTTAGGTCAAAATCTTCAAAACTTTCCATGAAATCTTATGTTCTAGCATTTTCCAGTGTTTGACCTTGCTGTAAAATGTCAAGGTCAGCACAAGGTCATAATTTTAACAATCTTGATAGTACTCAAGTACCCAATGCTACATACCAAGTCTCAAGGCCATCGGTCAATTGGTTCTGGAGAAGAAGATTTTTAAAGGTTTTTACCATATATGGGCATAGTGGCCATGTTGGTCATGTGACCAGGACCGTTGGAAAATTTTTTCATTCCCTCAACCCCTGGAGGCTCTATATAAAATTTGGTCACAATTGGCCTAGTGGTTTTCGAGGAGATTGTTTAAAATTGTCAAAATATGAGCGTTCTGGGTCAAAGGTCACAGAATGACCTTGACCTCTTGTACTCACACATCTTCATATACTCATTAAGATGACTGTATTTACCAATTTTTTGGCCAAAATCTTCAAAACTTATCATGAAATCTCATGTTCTAGCATTTTTTCATATTTGACCTTGCCGTAAAAAAGGTCAAGGTCAACACAAGGTCATAATTTGAACAATCTTGATAGTACTCAAGTACCCAATGCTATATACCAAGTCTCAAGGCCATCGATCAACTAGTTATGGAGAAGAAGATTTTTAAAGGTTTTTTACCATATATGGGCGTGGTGGCCATGTTGGTCATGTGACCTGGACCGTATGAATAAATTTTTGTTCCCTCAACCCCTGAAGGCTCCATATGAAATTTGGTTTCAATTGGCCCAGTGGCTTTTGAGAAGATTGTTAGAGTTTATCATCATATGAGAGTTCAGGGTCAAAGGTCAAAGAATGACCTTGACCTCTTGTACTCGTAAATCTTCATGTAGTCATTAAGATGACTGTATATACCAATTTTTAGGCCAAAATCTTCAAAACTTATCATGAAATCTCATGTTCTAGCATTTTCCCATATTTGACCTTGCCGTAAAAAAGGTCAAGGTCAACCCAAGGTCATAATTTGAACAATCTTGATAGTACTCAAGTACCCAATGCTATATACCAAGTCTCAAGGCCATCGGTCAACTAGTTATGAAGAAGAAGATTTTTAAAGGTTTTTACCATATATGGGCATGGTGGCCATGTTGGTCATGTGACCTGGACCGTATGAATAAATTTTTGTTCCCTCAACCCCAAAAGGCTCCATATGAAATTTGGTTTCAATTGGCCCAGTGGCTTTTGAGAAGATTGTTAGAACTTATCAAAATATGAGAGTTCAGGGTCAAAGGTCAAAGAATGACCTTGACCTCTTGTACTCATAAATCTTCATGTAGTCATTAAGATGACTGTAGGGACCAATTTTTAGCCCAAAATCTTCAAAAGTTTCCAAGATATCTTATGTTGTAGCATCTTGCCATATAAAAGCATAAGGAAGCAAATTTGACCTTACCGTAAAAAAGGTCAAGGTCAACCCAAGGTCATAATTTGAACAATCTTGGTAATACTCGCATGCCCAATGCTACATACCAAGTTTCAAGGCCATCGGCCTATCGCTTCTGGAGAAGAAGATTTTTCTAGGTTTTTACCATATATGGGCGTGGCGGCCATGTTGGTCATGTGACCAGGACCGTTTGAACAACTTTTCGTTCCTAAGTTCCCTAGAGGCTGCATATGAAATTTGGTTATAATTGGCCCAGCGGTTTCAGAGGAGAAGTCGTTTGAAATTGTGGACGGACGACGGACGGACGGACGACGGACGACGGACGACGACGGACGACGGAGCCTTACCATCCTATAAGCTCCCCGGAGCCGCTGGCTCAGGTGAGCTAAAAATGGTGTCATCAGATTCTGTTGTTTCCCATACAGAAACTGTTTAACACTGTAATATTAATTTCAATGCAATATTCAAAAACATTATAATGATTTGAAATGGCGATTACATGTTGATATTCAAAGGTTTCTCAAAGCATGAACCGAAAAGCGTATCTACAGAATGCATATTAATCATTTTTTGTAATTAACGTAAATAGTAACAAAGCTTATGAGACTGTGATTTAAGTTACCATAAAAAACATTTACAGCACAGCAAACAATTACTAACAAAGTTAGAATTGAAAAAAAACTTAATCTTTGAACCCTGAAGACAATCTTATAGTAACGGATGGGACTGAAAATGACACCAGAGTATGCAACTGCATTGCTTGTAGAATCAGCGGCTAGTTTTGACCACTGTTAAGCCTGTCATGTTTTAGAAGTTGACTGCCAAAACAGTAGTGAACGCATGCTGTTGAACACCGACGTACGGACGGATGGAAAAATAAATATACAGTGCACATATCATTTAAATGAAGGCGAGTTAATAGAAATTACACATATATACTGTTTTTCAAGCATTTAACCCATTCAGTTGGTCTTAAAGTAGTAATTTAAGTAGATTTTCATCATTAATATACGTTTTCTGTTTGAAAATGCCTTGTAAATTAGTTTCTGCATAATACTCGACATATTAATTGTCATGGTAATAAAATAGACAAATTATAATATTGATGTCGAAAATTGTCAAACTTTGGTAATCAACAGTAATTAACAAACAGACGCACGGACAAACACTGTTCATTAAGCCATATTCGTTAAAAACTACTATGTATAGTTCGTTACATTTGTTTTCCGTACGTACTTTTTAAAAATGACAAACACGTGTCTTTTGTTGAAATAAATGTACTTTTCTGATGTACACTGACAAAAATTGTGTAACTTTGCTGTTTTTGGGTACATAAGTTTCAAGGTCCATAACTATGTTAGTACTCAGCTGCGACGATGTCATCAGCCGGATTCATACACTAGACGTACTGGCAAACAATTTAGTATATAACACTTGAGGAGCGGCTGTAGTGTAGTGGATAACACTCCGGACTACCAATCCAGGGGTCGCAAGTTCGATCCCCCGCTTCTCCGGTCTTTCGGATGAGACTTTAAACCGAGGTCCCGTCTCCATATGACCTCGTTGTTGGTGGGACGTTAAACCCGAGTTCACTCACTCACTATAACACTTGATGTTTGCAGAACCTTATCAGTAAAGTCCTTAAGGAGAGCACATTTTGGGCTCCGTCTGCTGTACTATAATTATCAGGGAAAATAACTGTAACTGATTAATGCAGAGTAACTTAACCTCAACTAAATTACTTGTCTCATCAAGGAGTACTATAATACCAAAAAATCAGCTTCCCATGTCAAGCGGTTCAAAAGTTGGAAAGTGCCAAATTCATACAAGGGCTATAACTCCATCAAAATTTTACGAAATCTTCCAAAAGTTAATTAGATCTAAGTCTCATACCCGATCAATATACCAAATATCAAGCCGTAGCTTAAATTCTTTTTGACATATATTACTAACAATATCTATATTTCATGTTTTAAAAGGGGCATGACTCCAAAAAGAGAGATAACTCAACCATAAAAAAAAAAAAAACAAAAAAACACGGGTCAGCTTTTTTTCCATGATGCCCAGAGGCTCCTGACGGCAGCAGCTGTATAAGTGTTAATTATCAGGGGAAATTAATCCGTAATTGATTAATGCAGAGTAACCTAACCTTTACTTAATTACTTAAGTCATCAAGGAGTACTATGATACCAAAAATCATCTTCCTATGTCAAGCGGTTCAAAAAGTTGTAAAAATGCCAAACTCATACAAGGGTCACAACTCCATCAAGAGTTTACAAAATTCTCCCAAAAGTTAATCAGATAATGTACTCCTCATATCAGACCAGTATAACAAATTTCAAGGCCCTAGCTTAAACACTTTCTAAGATTTGCATTTTATTTTTTAAAAGGGGCATAAGTCAAAAAAGGTGATAACTCGGAAAAGAAAAAAGTACGGGTCAGCTATTTTTTCATGAGGAACCCACACATAAAATTTACGAGACCCTAGCATGCACGCTTTTAAAGTAATCTGAGGCATTATAAAGTGTCAAGCATATGTTCACTAAAATTGAACCATGACACGAAAAAACAATAAAATGGTTGTGGGTCCAGCGCAGACTCAGATCATCTTGGGCATCCGACTCTTCGTTAAGCACTTAAAGGGTAACTAAGGGTCTAAGCTAGCTCCATGCGCACAGCGAAGACTCTGATCAGACTGACGAATGCCCAGGCTGATCTGAGTCTGCGCTGGGCGCATAACCACTTTGTTGGTTTTGTCGTGTCGCGGCTCATATAATTCTGTTTAAACTTTGATGATGGATTTTAGCCGAAAGCGCTTAGTTGTCATGAACAAATTTACTGTTTAAAGATTACGTCTCTCTATAGCACTTGATTCCTGTGCCGAAGATGTAAAAACAAGTTGTCAAACTGATTGATTTGTATTACAGTATAACAGCACTGTTCTGAGTCTGCGCTGGGCGCATAACCACTTTGTTGGTTTTGTCGTGTCGCGGCTCATATAACTCTGTTTAAACTTTGATGATGGATTTTAGCCGAAAGCGCTTAGTTGTCATGAACAAATTTACTGTTTAAAGATTACGTCTCTCTATAGCACTTGATTCCTGTGCCGAAGATGTAAAAACAAGTTGTCAAACTGATTGATTTGTATTACAGTATAACAGCACTGTTCTGAGTCTGCGCTGGGCGCATAACCACTTTGTTGGTTTTGTCGTGTCGCGGCTCATATAACTCTGTTTAAACTTTGATGATGGATTTTAGCCGAAAGCGCTTAGTTGTCATGAACAAATTTACTGTTTAAAGATTACGTCTCTCTATAGCACTTGATTCCTGTGCCGAAGATGTAAAAACAAGTTGTCAAACTGATTGATTTGTATTACAGTATAACAGCACTGTTCTGAGTCTGCGCTGGGCGCATAACCACTTTGTTGGTTTTGTCGTGTCGCGGCTCATATAACTCTGTTTAAACTTTGATGATGGATTTTAGCCGAAAGCGCTTAGTTGTCATGAACAAATTTACTGTTTAAAGATTACGTCTCTCTATAGCACTTGATTCCTGTGCCGAAGATGTAAAAACAAGTTGTCAAACTGATTGATTTGTATTACAGTATAACAGCACTGTTCAGATATGTTTAGCAGTAGTCAGTGAGCATTTGGATACGTTAATACCAATAGTGGCGTTTGACGCAGTACAGGAATCTTTTAACTTATGAGGGTTTAATTAATCTAACCTTATCCTTCAATTACTAATTAAATATCTCTTTGATTACTTTCCAAAAAATCGCAAAAGTGTCACGTGAAATCAGATTGTGACATATTGCTTCTTTTTGTTTTTGCTGAGGGCGTGATTTTGTAAAATAGTATGCTTTTCTTTCATCTAGTTGCGTTAAGAGGCTAAAGAAAGTCTTAAAATAAGTTTTATTTCTTCTTTATATTTCTTAAAAAACATCCACGGTGCATGTTTGCTTTTTTTTGTTTTTTTTTCTTCAATTTTTTGCATTGCAGTCGGTTTGTGTAAAATTTACTTGTTTGACCATTGCCCGTGTCCTGGCCCCGGGCTTATAACACTTTTTTCGTGCTCAGCTGAGCTGATCATGAAATTTCTCTGTTGATAAATATGACAATGCCAACTAATGCCAACTAACACTCAGCAAAAAAAAAAAAAAAAAAAAAAAGACTGTACTATTCAACTATATGCTATTTACTAGCAGGTAAGATTTCATGCTCAGATGAGTTAAGCATGAAAAAAGTTTTATAACCTCAGGGTATGATCTTGAATCGAAAATTCAAGCTTGGTGATGATTGTCATGGTCCATTGAATATATTTAGTATTCACAAAGCAAAAAAAAATAAAAAATAAAAAAATGCCAACATTATTTTACAGCTTGTAGTCGAAAGAGTATATAATATATATCCTACTTCTACAAACTTGTTTCTTTATACACGGGGCGTCCCGGGTTGCTTCTAGTTCCCACTGTCCCGTTTCATTGCACTTTAATGAATATTCACGAGATTTTAAAAAGCTGAAGCCGATATCAGGTTTCTCATAGCCAACATTACAGTCATAAGAGTGACAGTTGGTGTTGTAATGCCTGGAACAGTTCGGCGAAATTATACGGTTTGGTAATAATGTTGGGCATCTTATCCCTGTAAGAACACACAAAAGACTACTGTATAATTATTCTGCTCTTACTTTTACATGTAACAATTTTATAGTCTAACGATGTTCCTTCAAGAGCAAAGAAATCATTCAAACATGGGCTATGCTTCGAATGCGATGTTTCTGCTATAAGTCTATGAAAGTAAAAGATACAATTTACATATCGAAAGCAGTATTTGTTTGAATACTTTTTTATTTTGAGTATAAAATAGAGGATATTTGACTTTTTCCAGTGAAAGATTATTTTTATTTCACTCATGAGCACCAAAAGTGGTATTTTCACTCGTGGCGAAGATCGATTTTTATTTCATCGAATTAACACCCAAAGCAGTATTTTCACAAGTGGCTTCGTATTAACACCAAAAGCAGTATTTTCACAAGTGGCGAAGCCACGAAGCCATTTGTGAAAATACTGCTTTTGGTGTTCATGGATGAATTAAAATCGATCTTACACTGAAATAGTCAAATTTTCTGTATCTTTTATGCTTTAAAATCTCTATTATTCAGTTTATTCCAATGAATCAGCCATCACGACAGAGACACAATTTTTTCTCTCTAGCCGTTCTGCGTCAAATCTGATACTCCCACCGTGGTTACTGGATATGAGATTAGTTGTAAATTTGGTTTGCAAATTAAAAATAGCTTATAATTTTATTTGGGATATCAGATCTCAAACAATGTGCTATGAAAGATTGTCTACAGGAGACTTAGGCGGCCAGACGTCGCATGCACTAACAATGTTAATTTCGCGCTTCAAGTGACGTAATTGACGTCGTAATGACATGCAACCATGCGTGACGTAATTTATGTCAAACTGTATAAGCTGTAATCAAACAATCGACAAATAAATGAAACAATTACACAAAAATCCTATGTATAAAACAGTAAAATCTAAAGTGATAATTTCACAAGTGAGAGTATCAAATTCAATTTCACTGAGAAATGTCAGAAATTCATTTAAATGTATAGAAGAGGTAAAGGTAAAGGTTTCCCATAGCCTAATAGCCGTAGGAGCAGTGCGAAACATATTCAATTAACAGTAATGAGACTTAGCTATACATCTGTCGGTTTTCATGAACCATTTAATAATCTGATTGGAATTGCTCAAAGAAAGACAATACTTATTTTATAAAGCATAGCCGCTAAGGTCCAAAACATGGATGAGGAATGAAACATATACGAGGGGGTATCAAAAAGTTCGTACACCGGGTTTTTCATTCTGAAACACGAACTAGTATTCCATTTTCTTTTACTAACGGGAAGGAGAAAATTGAAAACAAAAATGTATAATCTGTCAGCTTGTATCATTTTAATTTATATTGGCTAATTTCAAAATTCGGGCAAAGTCCTTTTTAGAAGCATTCATTTTAAAACAAGAAGACTTATGAACTCAAAGAAATGGATGACCACTCTGTAAATCATTTTGTCTTTATTTATGATATTGTGTGGTTTGTCAAATTGTCCACTCATATAACTATGCAGACGATAACACGCTGTCCTACAACCATCTTTTTCAAACCAGAACCGTGGTTGAGGCTGAAAGTGAAAACATCATTTAGTGGTTTAGCTTCAACAACATGCACGAAAATCCTAAAAAGCTTCACGCCATACTTCTGGGAAGAAAGGTCTATTATGATGGCTGTAAGAGTTTCAGAACAAGTGGTTCTGAAGTGAATCTGAGGAATCAGTACAGTTATTAGGAGTTACTTTCGATTATTTGTTAAATTTCGACTTACATATTTCAGCTGTGTGCAAAAAGGCCACAAAACAAGTTAATGTACTCCTTAAAATAAGTAAATGCATTAGTGTAGAAACTAAACCAAGTCGTTCATAAGATCTAACTTTTTTTCCACTGTCCTGGCAGTTCTACTTAAAAGCTAGCTCCAACAAACTGTAGAAACTACAGTATAGAGCACTCAGGCTGGCCTACAGTGACTATACAAGCTCTTATCTCATGAAAACTTACTTAATAGGGCCTTTATGTCAACCTTGCAGTCTGGAAGATTTAGAAATATAGCTGTAGATGTTTTTAAAATTACACGGCCCGCCAATGTTTGGCGATAGGCCAATTTTGATGTAGTGCTCCATATTCAATCATCCTCATGGGTTTTAAAGAAACATCTGCTTATTGTCGAGCTCCATAAATCTCTGTTTTTCATTGGTCACTGAATACGCACCTCCAAATAAGTAATGGAGTAAATTTACCAGAACGGACCGGAATGGGCCTAATTACCGGATCGAAACGGAACGTACCTATTTCTGTCCTATTTCCAGCCCAATTTTCAGATATTTAGATGCACACAGGCAGATTAATTGCAGTTCCTACCTATCTTGTTTTAAGGTTTTGCTTCAAATTTCGGGGTTTATCCGAGACAACAATTTAATTTAACAATTTATTGAGATTACCGCAATAATACGGGACACCCTTACCAGTAATATGGTGGTCCTGTAAGAGACTTTTCCACTTTTGAATGTTGACAGATCCACTTTTCCTAGATAAACATTGAGGAAAGTGGCAAACAGTGTAAACCTAATCTGTCTAATCTTGATCTACACTGTTTGCTCATGTATGCTTGTCCAAAATACACGGAGTTTTAAGGTAAGAGCTTTTCTGCGTCTGTCTGCTGAGTTGTGAGCGTGTATTGGATCTTTTTCTCTCCAGGATTTTGATAAAACATAGTTCTAGACTTTTAGTATGTCTGAACGGTCCAAATGAGGATGGGGTTTGAAAATAATTTCTCTTATATTGCATGTTTTAACCAGTGAAACAGATAAAAAGGAGTAGCAGGGATAATCTAAGGATAGTTTTCCGTAATCCTTCATAAAAACCTACGTTATGACCCCCGATTAGTCTCACAGAGACGTTTCAAATTAAGGTCGCAACATATGTTTTCATTGATAAATAAGAAACATTATCTTAGAATTATCCTAAAGCCCCTTTGATACCGCTCTTTAGAATTGGCTGGACAAGAAGGGAGGTAAAAAGGTAAAGGTAAAGGTTTCCCATAGCCTAATAGCCGTAGGGGCAGTGGGGGTTAGAGACCCACTGTATCTTGGGCACAGCTGATGAAAGGCGGAGCCCATCTCTCTCCTTTCGCTGCCTTATCCTTCCCTAATTCGAAAAAAGGTACCCATTTACTGCTGGGTTGACAGAGAGTTTTCCAGTCGTCGGATGGTGACGGTGAGACGCGAACTCACGACCTTTGAAGGGAGGTAAATATCTGAATTTCCGTGTGATCTGCTTTGGATGTGTGTATTCATACAAGGACCTTTTATTTGTTATGACATATGAGCACACTTTAAGAGGAAACAATTGTAGTCTTTTAGCATGCCTGCATCGGAGTCGGCGTCCACACTTACATTTAACCAATTGCCTCTTGACGGAGATTATTTTTATAGCTTTACCGGTACTTTTCTTCCTGCAAAACGGATGAAAGTTATCTTTAAGTTATTTTAATACCTGTACATAGATCCTCGGTAGTAGCTTCAGAAGAGGTTAACCATTGGCCGGAACTAGAGCAATATATAAATGCAACGTCATCGTGCTTTTTGTATCCTGCGTCGCAGGTATATTGACATATTCTTAGACTATTGCTTGAGAAACATGATTCAACTCGTCCATGAGGAATATCATAGAGGCAGCTAGAATAGCACTCACCTGAAAAACAAGCAACACCCTTAACAGTCAAAATAGAGCCGCGACACCAGAAAAGTGGTTTGTAAAATCCTTGAGAGAACCTCCTGTTTGACACCAGAAAACCAACAAAGTGGTTGTGCGCCAATCGCAAACTCAGATCAGCCTGGGCATCCTCCTAGTCTGATCAGAGGCTTCCTTGTCAGCTTGAAGGTAGCTAAGAACTTAGGTACTCAGGGAGAGCCAAATCAGACCTGGCGGATGCCCAGGCTGATCTGAGGCTGCGCTTTGCGCACGGCCACTTTGTTGGTTTTCTCGTCTTGAACAGGAAGTTCTCTCAAGGATTTTACAAGCCTCTTCAGCTCTTACAAAGCTGTGGCCAATTTGAAGAGATACCACAATGTCTGTTGGATAAAAAAAGTGAAACTTTGCGCTCCCTTGCAATATCATCAATCTGCGGTTTGCCGATGGTATTAACACGCTTGCTGAGGATGAGCATGAACTAGAAGCCGTAGTCTGAAGCCTCGACACAAACCTGCACAAAGTATTAAATTGAGATAAGTGCTGAGAAGAAGGAACTGATAAAATTGATGATAAGAAGCACCGAGGACATCAAGAAAGAGATGGAAGTAAAAAGACAGAAGCTGGGACTGGTAACAGGCTTCAAAGACTTTAGAGCGATTGTCTCAAATGATGGCTCAAAACCGGAGGTTCTCTCAAGAATTTCACAAGCCACAGAAGGTCATACTAGTCCTACTTGTTCGTTTGGGTACCACAGATGACTTCAAAAGAATCTCCTTCTACCTACATGGTGTCTCAAAAAGGCGTAGACCTTTTTTAAAAATGCTGTAACGCTTTTATTTATCAAGGAATCTTTTCATTTTTTATGTTTGTATGAGAATGATACTCATTGCTCTAGTGCTGATTCTTTTTAACGTAGTGATTCAATCGGAAGTGACGTCATGATGTCGTCAAATTGTATTTGTGACAATAATAAGGGCCGCCCACACCGTTGAAATCACAAAATGGCATTAAGTGAAAAAAGACCATTATTTTCTTGAGGTTCTCAGGACTGCATTTTCAGGAAACAAAGATTTTTAAAGGTCAAGTAATGGAAGAAGTCTGAAAAAAAATAATATGGCGGTTAAATTGGTTATTGTCTTGGCTAAACTTGAGAGCTTAGCAGGTAAAA
Source organism: Ctena decussata (assembly GCA_963989385.1). Classification (NCBI taxonomy): domain Eukaryota; kingdom Metazoa; phylum Mollusca; class Bivalvia; order Lucinida; family Lucinidae; genus Ctena; species Ctena decussata. The sequence continues at coordinate 22,130,213 of OZ022498.1, forward strand.
TTTAAGTGTCAGTCCAACAAAGTTTTCTCCAAGAATTATTAAAAAAATTGAAATGGCAAACTATTGAATAACACTTTGCCATTTTCCCTAGAGACTTCATTCAATTTTCCTTATAGCTGAACGACTTCTATACTTAAATTTTTTGATTCCTTGTAATAATAAAAAAACAACAACTTATATTGGCATGCATCTTCCCTGCTAAGCTCCCGGTTTTCATTATGGACATACCATTTAATCGTCTAGTTCTTTGAACAATTCAGAACATCTATTATCTGAGATTGTTTAAGTCTTTTTTTCCAACTTTGTTTTTCACTTGCGGCAAGTTTTCAGTTTCAAAACTGCGGAAAACAGGAAATGACGTCAAGTGTTAGCCGACAACATAATGACGTCACTTCCTGACGCACCGCCGCCTGATTGCAAAACCTTATTGATGCAATGGGGTATCAATTTTTTACATTCGCAGTACATTTTGAAAATTTTCCTCCTTAAATAATGTAGTGACAGCAATTTAAAAATAATAATACATGTTTTTATTCCGTTTTTTTTTTAGACATTCTGTAGTCCTGTAAATAGTTGCCTTAGTTGTGCTAGCAAAGTCCACCACTGTCCATTTCTTAATACTGTATTTTTGCATGGTACAATGGTCCTAATAGAAGATGTTCAGTAAACTTCGGTAGCATCTAACCTCAAAGGCCTGTGTTCTTTTCTCTAACTCTGCTGAAAATGTCCATGGCTCACAGGTATACAGAACTATGGATATGACAAGGCAGCGCATCAATTTCACCTTCTCCATATTAGCTTTAGCTTTGTCTGAGCTACTGTGGCTAGTGCAATTCTTGAGAGAACCTCCAGTTTTAAGCTATAACGTGACAAAAATGCTCCATGGTATTTGAAGCTTGTTAACAGTCCCAGCTTCTGTCATTTTACCTTGATCTTTCTCTGGGTGCCATTGACGCTTATTGTCATCAGTTTCATCTTCTTAGCACTTATGTCCATATAATACCTTGTGCAGGTTCGTGTCGAGACTTTGAACTAGAACTAGGGCTTCCTGTTCTTCCTCAGCTAGAGCGTAAATGTCATCGTTAAACTCAGACTGGTTATAGTCCTACTGCCAATGCCTACTTTTCCATCATGTTTCCAGAGCATCAGGCATAAACCTTTCGAGAAAAATGTTGAAGAGGTTGGGCGAAAGACGGTAGGTTTGCCTAACTTTAACTGTTGTTCTGAACCACTCTCCTGCCCTGCCATCCATCTGAACTGTGCTTATAGACTTGTGACAGAAGTTTTCAATGGCACGAACTAGATTTTCATATAAATTATACTGCTACATGATAGCCAATAAAGCTGAATGCCAAACCCTGCCAAATACTTTATTGAAATCTATGAACGCATGGTACAGATTCAGAATCCGCTAATGTTGAATTTATTTTAAGTTTGAAGATCTGTGATGTGGTGCTCCTTCCGGATCTGAACCCAGCCTGTTCTTCGGCGATTATCTCTTCAGGTTGGGATTTAAGCCTGTTCAAGGTGACTTTCAGCATGACTTTGCTGGGATGACTGATAATGCTGATAGTTTTGTTTGTTCTGGCAGATGTGGAGGTTGCCCTCATTAAGGAGTGTAATTATCAGCGACTGAGTCCATAGGGTCGGCCATTCTCCTGTTCTCCAGATCTTGTTACAGGTCTAATTTAAACATCAATATTGGCCTCCCTTCCTGCTTGATCAAGTATCAACTCCAGCGGATTTCCCCTTTTTAGCGAGCAAATGCATTCACTCAAGATAATAATGCCAACAGACGGCCCAAAACCTGATAAAAATAAGGATTCGGCTCAGACGTGTCTTACAAATGAAGTTGACGGTCAGAAAGAGGTAGAGGAGAAAGTCTCGACAGTGTCTACAGAAACAAAACCCCAAAAAATACCTGTTCGGCTCAAGGAACCAGAACAAGTTCATATGAAACCATATACTGGTTATTTAAGCCAAAACATGAAATCTCATTCTAGGATTTAGAGGTAGAAAGTCTAATAGCCGCTGAGATATATTCTAAGACTGACATAGCTCAAGCTATTTGAAAAGCTTCGAAGGGGCAAGCAACGAAGGTCTGGTCTTTCTTACAATGGGTCCGTCAGCCATGCCAAAAGATATAGTGAAAAGAATACAAAGTGTTTTTGGTAACATGGCAAGCGGAGTAGCGGTTCTACAAGAATCTACTCTGCACAGCAATGTGTAGATGAGTCTGTTGCAGACGGGGTTTAAGGCAAGAAGGAATTTTGCAAAAGGCTATAGAGAAGGGACATGTAAAAGAAGCCAGAAAGAATAAAATGCTCAGAAGTAAGCTCTGGAGATCTCTGTACGATCAAGGTCTGAAGAATGCCACAAAGATATATTATGAAATCATCTCATCGTTTGAAGAACGTCGACGCAAGGTAAGAGCAGAAGAGTATGAAATGAAAACAGAAACAGCTTCTGCGTCAAGACTCAAGAATAAAACCAGAAAGAAGAGAAGCAATTTAAAAATTCAAGGCACGCCATCAACCAATATTAACAGACTCAGCTGATCAATTGAAAATACTCAAGAACTTGATGGAGAAACTGACAGCGATGAAGAAAGATATCCTACAAATGAAGCAAAATCAAGGTAGAAGATGGACATGTGGAAGGTGGCCGACGAAAGACTTATAACAGTGCTTAGAATAAAGGAACGCAAGAGACAAAAGTACCAATTACAAAAAAAAAATCAAGATAAAGCTGACAAAAAGCCGAAGACTTAACCAACAGATGTCTCAATCAGAGAGCAGATAGGAGACATAAAGCAAGAAAGCCCTCACTATAAATGTGTCTCTAAGACTGATTGGTGGTTCCTATGAATTAACAATTTCATCTTGCGGAGTAAACACACAAAACTCTGATGACAGTGGGTCGATGGTGACCACTTTATCAGCAGATTTTCTTAATTCACTTCATTTTCAGTCAGCCATTAAGAGTCTCGACGAACTTATACTTTACGGTCTTGATGGTAAAGCATTGCCTTATTTAGGGTTTTCTGAAGCACCTACTAGGGCTGAATGTCTTCATGGTAAAGACATGTGTGTACCTATAAAGTGCCTGGCTTTGTAAGAAACAAGAAAGGCGTTGATTCAGCTGTAACAGAGCCAACAGAAAATGCATCTGGTAGACTTACCATCTGTCCACGAGTAGTGACTATGAATAAAGGGGACAGAAATGCAAGAGTACGCGTAAAGATTTTCAAAATGTCGGCTAAATTGTTGCATTTGCCACTCCGTTCACTGTTATGCCAATAATAAGAAGTAAAAGTCTTGAGATCTTCCAATCCCTTTAGAAAATGACGCCAACACTGCTTTGTCAGGTCAGCAAACAGCATCGACAGAAACATCTGAGATCACAAAAATGTGCAAGCTCTACACTCTCAGATATTGAAGTAGAGTTAACAAACTCTGAGATCACAGGACGTCAAAAGAAAAACGCAGATCAAGTCCTTTTGAAGTGGCATTCAATTTTCTCAAGACGCTCGACAGATTAAGGCCACAAAAATCTAGTCACACATGAGATTAATTAATCGGATGACATGTCTTTCAAAGTGCCATATTGAAGAATCTCTCCTGCTCTTATTGAAGAAGCGCATTAGCATATAGCTGAAATGTTGGCTGCGGAAGCGTTACAGCCCTCACAGAGACCTCTCTTGTCGAATGCCGTACTTGTTCGTAAGAAATACGGACCTATTTGTTTGTGTATCGACTTCCGAAAGCTTAACTTACAAACAATTAAGGATGCTTAAGCCATTCCGAGAATTTTGATGAATGCCGTTTTTCTCTTGTCCACTTTCTTTAATTCCATTTGCATGTAGCCTGCCTTCAAAATCTTGTTTTGAGAAAAACTTAGAGCCAACCAGCAAGGGCAATTCTTGGAAAGGCTTAAGCGTACTTTATTGTTCGTAAGGTAAGCTTTCTGCATCTAAAGTTTTTCAGCATTTGTGCAGAATAACAAGTATTACAAGACGCGTAAAACGCCACATCACCTTAAGGAGAATGGCCAAGTAGAGCGCTTTAACCAGACTCTTTTGCGAAATCTGGGAACTGCAACCATGCAAAAAAATCGGATTGGAAGTCATAGGTCTTACCACTTGCACATGCATACATCAGACTGAGTATGTCAGAAGCTTTCAGTCATGTCTAGCTTTGCCTACCAAACGGCAACTGAAGAAGACGTCAAGCTGAGCAGTATAAGTCATGCTATGACCAGAATGTTAGAGAAAATCAGATTGAGGTCGGCGACAGAGTACTTATGAGAACGCCTGGTTTAAAAGCAAAACGTAAACTGGCAGAAATGGGAGCAAGAGACCTTCATTGTAGTCCAAAAACCTATTCCTGATGTCCCAGTCTTTAAAGTGTGACCGTCCCGACATGACCATGCCTGTTGACCGTTGACGTTTAACAACAACACATCAAAAACAACAATTATAAAGTGTGTACAGAGCGGAGTTTTAGACGTGTAAAGACGTTGCATCGCAACCAGCTACTACCGTTTACGTCTGGCATGCAGTCCTTTGAGTCTCACCCGGGCTCTGTTGTAAGTCCCAGTCAACAGCGAAAAGATAAGGGTATTTGCAGACAATAGTACAGGTTCGTCGGCTGAACAACCAGAGACCAGCAATTAGTCACATGACATAGAAACTGATAGACCTGTAAACAAGTGAGCGTGGATTAACACCACGCAGGAAGCGAGTTGTTAGGCCTCAACGGACAAGGGAAACTCCAGCTTGGATGGCTGCAGGTAACTGGGTAATAAAGCTTCTATTTCGCTGGTTTAGGTAGGTTTGATTCAGGGTGTATAGGTCTTATAGGTACTAGTGTCTGTATAGGTAAATGTATTAGTGTAAATAGTTACCAGTTGTGTATATAGACGTAGTTGGCATTTGTTTGCTATTAATGCTCATTAATGTAGTTCCTACGTAAGACTGTCGGTGTAGTATGTAGCACTGAACATGGATTGAGAAGGATTTACAAGGTCGCCGTCAGCGTCTTCGCTTAGAACGCCAATTCCTTTGGGACATTAAGTCATTCTTAATTGAAATTTCAAACATTTAGTTTAGTAGGGCTATCACGTTCATGGTGTGAAATTAGCCACGATATGTAAATAAGCCTACAGATGCTGTATTGTTTTATTTCTAATGTAAGACATTAGAGCACGATTGTTTGATTAGAAAGGTGTATCGTGCTAATACAATTCAGCGTTTTATGATTTTAGTTTTTACCTTCATATGGCAGGACATGCTTTAGATATTGTTCCTTGACCTCACATGGATGCGGTTAATTCTCTGTCGGTTGACTTTCTGGACTTGATGTCCAGAGACAGTGGTTCAATTCCAGCCCTGTCGTGCACATTGCTAGCATCTGGGAGACTTAAAAGCGAAGTAGGTTTTGATTAGCTGGATGTTACAGTGATACCAGCTTCGAATCCGGCCGGCGGTAAAATTTTACTCCGTAAACGGGGTGCGCGATTTTTGTTTTTACCATGATCTGCGTCCGATTTCCTATGGCTCAAATAATGTATAAATGGACACGAGGAGCTTAATTTTAATCCATCTAAAAACTATCAAAAAGCTTAAGCTCGAACAATTATTCTTAATATCATCAAATAAGTACAGGTGGTTAACAGGCAGCAAAACCAAAACAAAAGAAAAAAACAGAGGACCAATGGTCCTGTAGCTCACCTGACACTTGGTCCTGGTATATATTTTCATGCTTTTATACATGTATATAGCACCAGGGCAGGGGCCCCCTCCCTTTGGGATTAATGTTTAGTCCCAATTCTATATACCAAGCCACAAGGTCACTGGGCCTTTGTTTCTGGACAAAGATTTCTGAAGGGTTTTTATCATAAATGGGTGTGGCGGCCACCATGTTCATACGACCATGACCATCTGAACAAACTTTGATTCCTTTGACCCAGTATTAAAGCTCCATATGAAATACAGTAATCATTTGTATAAACTATGATGGGCCTGAGTGCCCAATGATACATACCGGTACCAAGTTTCAAGGTTATAGGCCTTTCGGTTTTTGAGAAAAAGACTTTTGAAGAGTTTTTACCATATATGGGCATGGTGGCCATCTTGGTCAACTGACCAAGACCATCTGAACAAACTATGGTTCCTCTAAACCGGTGAAGCTCCATATGAAATATGGCTTCAATTGACCTTAGTGGCCTCTGAGAAGATGTTTGAAAATGTTGACGGGTGACAGAATCTCAATGACCTTGTACAAAAGTCAAAGAATGACCTTGACCTATAACGACAAAATATCTTCGTCTGGTCATTTAGTCAACCATATATACCAAATATTGCACCTTAGACTTAAATAGTTTCTGAAAAATCCACTGTTTAAGCATTTTCCCATATAAAAGACTACATATTGTACCAAAGTTGACAGTGTCATAAATTAGGTCAAGGTCAACGCACGATCTTTTGTATAAATTATGATGGGCTTGAGAGCCCAAAGCTACATACCAAGTTTCAAGGTCATACACCTTTTGGTTCTGGAGAAGAAGATTTTGAAGGGTTTTTACCATATACGCGCATGGCGGCCATCTTGGTCAAGACCCTGAGAACAAATTTTATTCCCTGATCACACTTAGACTCCATATGAAATTTTGCTTCAATCTGACCAGTGGTTTCAGAGGAGTAGATGTTTTGAAAATCTTGATGACGGACAGACCGACAAAATGACCTTGACCTTCAGTGACATAATATCTTCATCTGGTCATTTAGTTGACCATATATACCATGTATTGTACCTCAGACTTAAATAGTTTCTGAGAAATCCACTGTATAAGCGTTTTCCCATATAAAAGCCTAATGTACCAAAGTTGACCATGTCGTAAGTTAATTCAAGGTCAACGCATGGTCATGATTTGCATAAACTATGATGGGCCAGCATGCCTCATACCAAGTTTCAAGGTCATAGGCCTTTTGGTTCTGGAGAAGAAGATTTTTGAAGAGTTTTTACCATATATGGGCATGGCGGCCATCTTGGTCATGTGACCCAGACCCCGGGTATGCATACCAAGTTTCAAGGTCATAGGCCTTTTGGTTCTAGAGAAGAAGATTTTTGAACGGTTTTTACCATAATGGGCATGGTGGCCATCTTGGTCATGTAGCCCAGCCCCCCCGGTATAAACTTTAGTTCCCCTATCCCACTGAGACACCATATGAAATTTGGCTTCAATCTCCCCAGTGGTTTCAGAGGAGAAGATGTTTGAAAATCTTGATGACGGACAGACCGACAAAATGACTTTGACCTTCAGTGACATAATATCTGCCTCTGGTCATTTAGTTGACCATATATACCACATATTGTATCTTAGACTTAAATAGTTTCTGAGAAATCCACTATATAAGCGTTTTCCCGCATGCCCAAAGCTACATACCAAGTTTCAAGGTCATAGGCCTTTTCTGGAGAAGAAGATTTTTGAAAGTTTTTTTACCATATATGGGCATGGCGGCCATCCTGGCCATGTGACCCAGACCCCGGGTACAAACTTTTCGTTCCCCTATCCCACTGAGACTCCATATGAAATTTGGCTTCAGTCGGCCCAGGGTTTCAGAGGTTTGAAAATCGTGACGACGGATGGTCCGACGAAATGACCTTGACCTTTAGTGACATGTATCTTCATCTGGTAATTTAGTCGACCATGTATACCAAGTATTGTACTTTAGACTTACATATTTTCTGAGAAATCCATTGTTTAAGCGTTTTCCAATACAAAAGCCTAACATACCAAAGTTGACCATGCCGTAAATTAGATCAAGGTCAACACAAGGTCATCATTTGTATATACTATGTTGGGCCTGCATGCCCAATGCTATATAACAAGTTTCAAGGTCATAGGTCTTTTGGTTCCGGAGAAGAAGATTTTTGAAGGGTTTTTACCATATATGGGCATGGCGGCCATGTGACCCAGACCTTGGGTAAAAAATTTCGTTCCCCCATCCCCCTGAGACTCCATATGAAATTTGGCTTCAATCGGCCTAGTGGTTTCAGAGGAGAAGATGTTTGAAAATCTTGACGACGGATGGTCTGAAGGAATGACCTTGACCTTTAGTGACATAATATCTTCATCTGGTCATTTAGTCGACCATGTATACCAAGTATTGTACCTTATTTGTACCTTAGACTTAAACATTTTCTGAGAAATCCACTGTTTAAGCATTTTCCCATATAAAAGCCTAACGTACCAAAGTTGACCATGCCGTACATTAGGTCAAGGTCAACCCAAGGTCATGATTTGCATAAACTATGATGAGCCCGCATGCCCGATGCTACATACCAAGTTTCAAGGTCAGAGGCCTTTTGGTTCTGGAGAAGAATATTTTTGAAGGGTTTTTATCATATATGGGCATTGCGGCCATCTTGGTCATGTGACCCAGACCCCGGGTATAAACTTTCGTTCCCCCGTCCCATTGAGACTCCATATGAAATTTGGCTTCAATCTGCCTAGTGGTTTCAGAGGAGAGGATGTTTGAAAATCTTGGCGACGGATGGTCCGTCGGAATGACCTTGACCTTTAGTGACATAATATCTTCATCTGGTCATTTAGTCGACCATGTATACCAAGTATTGTACCTAAGACTTAAATAAATTCTGAGAAATCCACTATTTAAGCGTTTTCCCATCTAAAAGCCTAACGTACCAAAGTTGACCATGCCGTTAATTAGGTCAAGGTCAAAGCAAGGTCATGATTTGTACAAGCTATAATGGGCCGCCATGCCCGATGCTACATACCAAGTTTCAAGGTCATAGGCCTTTTGGTTCTGGAGAAAATGATTTTTAAAGGGTTTTTACCATATATGGGCATGGCGGCCATCTTGGTCATGTGACCCAGACCCCAGGTATAAACTTTCGTTCCCCCATCCCACTGAGTCTCCATATGAAATTTGGCTTCAATTGGCCTAGTGGTTTCAGAGGAGAAGATGTTTGATAATCTTGACGGCGGATGGTCCGACGGAATGACCTTGACCTTTAGTGACATATATCTTCATCTGGTCATTTAGTCGAACATGTATACCTAGTATTGTTCCTTAAACTTAAATAGTTTCTGAGAAATCCACTGTTTAAGCGTTTTCCCATATAAAAGCCTAACGTACCAAAGTTGACCATGCCGTAAATTAGGTCAAGGTCAACGCAAGGTCATGATTTGTATAAACTATGATGGGCTGGCATGCCCGATGCTACATACCAAGTTTCAAGGTCATAGGCCTTTTGGTTCTGGATTTTTGAAGGGTTTTTACCCTATATTGGCGTGGCGGCCATCTTGGTCATGTTACCCAGATACCCCAAACAAACTTTCGTTCCCCCGACCTAGGTAGGCTCCATATGAAATATGGCTTCAATCGGCCCAGTGGTTTCAGAGGAGAAGATGTTTGAAAATCTTGACGACGGACGGAGGACGGACGACGGACGGACGACGGACGGACGGACGGACGACGGATGCCTGGCTATACTATAAACTCACCTATGAGCCTAAAGGCTCAGGTGAGCTAAAAAAACACTCATTAGCTTATCCTTAGTCCATTTTAATTATCTATTCATCCACTCATCCACCTATTCACCTAGCCACCATCCATCTAGCCAGCATACCACTCATCCATCCATCCATTCGTCCATCCATCCATCCATCCATCAATTCATCCATCCATCCATCCATCTATCCATCCACCCATCGATCCATCTAATATGATGTATAAATGATTGGTATAACAAGATTCTTTTAACTTTACGGTTTAGAACATCGATAGTAAATCAAGAACAATTTTGGTCTCTGATGTGCGAATCAAAGTACTGCGTGATATCAATCTGGAGAGTCTGGATGTTAACATGCTAGATTTATTAAAAAACAAAACAAAAAACAAACAAACATATACTGCTTCTTTTTTTCTTATTTCAGGTAGGTGATCAGACAGATACATTTTTATTGACATCTTTATTTTTTTTATATTTGTTTTTACTTTTTAAGTTTAGGTTTCCGATAAGATATCAAAGCAAGTCCTTTCGACTACCGGCGGCCTATGACCGCTTACATCAGGAGGCAATGCGACAGACAGACCAGTCCATTTTATGTGTTTTAAACGTAATGTCGAGGACCACATATTCCGACAGCAGGGAAATATGTCGTTGGTAGAAATAAAAATAAGAAATATGTGATTTATTCCCACATTTATGTTAAATACGTTTCCCTTGTATATTTTATAGTCTCAGTGCAAACCAATTATCTATATATAAGACCGGAGCCTTTTTGTCTGTTGCTTGGTCCACCGGGGCTCAACTGGTGACCTTCTTTTGCTTCAGATTTCCAGTGGGGTTGTTTGGCAGGACAGGGATCTCCACCTGTCAGACGGCCCGTTGTATCTGTTGAGTCCTCGTCTTTGCTTCTTCATGGTGTTGAAATTTGATTTATGTGTTTACCGTGATGATTCATTGACGAGTTAGAGGGTTATCATGCGAACCGAACAACCAACTAAATGTTTTGTACCACTTCAGAAACTGAGGGTGAGGTTGGGCCTGAAAAATCGATTTAAGCCCCCCAGTAATTCATTACTGACCGTTCCAAGGCGGCAGTTCTGTTGTGGTTCTCTGTTGCCTGTTTTTGGTGTCAGAGTTTCTGTGATGTTTTACCTTATGTATGTTCTTATTATTTTGGTTCGGTTTGGGTTGCTGAGTGGCCACCTTTTGGGAACAAGCTGCTCACTCGGTTGGCCATATGTTCTCTGTATCTTGATTATTTGTAATCTTAGTTGTTTCCAACTATGGTTTGAGGGCTGGATTTGGATTTTGATTGTTTCAGTTCCTGGTCTTTGCATACTTTTTACTTTCAGTGAAAACCAATTAAAAGGTTACTACTCTACCGTGTTTTAGTTACTCACTGTCATTTGCATGAGCTATAATGCATCACTGCAGACTTTTGTCAGTGGTAGTAAAGTCAAGATGTTTTTGACATCTTTTCTAGTATACATGTTAACAATGTATATGGTATACAATACTTAATTAGGTTAGTAGGTATTTTACTTAATTTTCTCTATGATAAACTGGTACCTGTGGGATAGCTCTTTTTGCAGCATTATTGCTAGTTAGAAATGCTATTGAAAAGGAAATGCTCTGATGACAGGGTTTTATAGATGTTTTATCAGTATCATCAGTAGTTCAGTGATTGCTGAAATAGAATAATCTGTATTTTAGTCATCATTTTCATCAGTGTTTCAGTGACTACTGAAATATGATAATCTGTATTCAGTCTTCAATATGATCAGTATTTTAATAACTGCTGAAATAGGATAATCTGTATTTCATTTATCATTAATATTGCAGTCATTGCTGCAGTAGATTCATCAGTAATTCTGTCATTGTTTTATATTCTTCAATTCATAAACGACTGTAATTTGCATGAGCTATTATGCATCACTGCAGACTTCTGTCAGTGGTAGTAAAGTCATGATGTATTTTGTCTTCTTCTCTTGTATACATGTTTACGATGTATATTTATGGTTTATAATACTTGTGTCAGGCCATAATGTCAGATCTGAAGTAGCCTACAGCCATCTGCAAAGAAAGCCATTACTAGAAATGTTCTTCAGAGAAAAACTGATGTTTCCCACTAGCCCATTATCCATCCCCTCTAATGAATAAAAAGCCTGTACAAGTGAAATATCTAGGCAAGTTTGGAGAAAATCCATCCACTGGTTCTAAAGATATCCTACATAGATGACTATGTCCTTTAAAAATGGGTCAAGGTCACCAAATACTAAACATGCTTTAAACGTGTCACAACGATATATTCATGCATATCTGATGAATATCTGTCAAATGGACCAAGATGTAACAAATTTTTAAGAGAAAAGCTAAGCATTTTAAAGATAGCTTTTAACCTTGAAAATGGGCCAAGGTAATCAAAACACAGCAAACTCTTGAGATTAAGCCCAAGGTATATCTTTCAAAGTAAAGTGGAAATCAAGCCAAAGGCTAATGCGATATATCAACTTCAGTGACATTTTCACATATCTAAGTCTTCCTGTGACCTTGAAAATGAGGTCAATGTCAGCAAAATGTGATCAGCTCTTAAGCTAGTCCAATTGATGTACCTATGCACGTTTGGTGACATTCCATCTGTTGGTTCATGAGATATTATGGGTACAATAAATTGATATTTAAGTCCTCCAGTGACCTTGAAAATGAGGTCAAGATCACAAAATATGAGTAAGATCTTCAGCTAGTCCCAGTGATGTAATCAAGCAAGTTTGGTAAAATTCCATCCACTGGTACATGCTATTGTGGTAATAGGAAATTGTCATCTCAGTCCTACAGTGACCTTTAAAATGAGGTCAAGGTCATCGAAATCTAATCAGCTTTTAAGCTTGTCTAAATGATGTATCCATGCAAGTTTGGTTGAATTCCATTCACTGGTTCACGAGATATCGCGCATACAAGAAATTGTCATCTAAGTCCTCCAGTGACCTCGAAAATAAGGTCAAGGTCACCAAAATCTGATCACCTCTTAAACTTGTACACATAATATATCCATGCAAGCTTGGTGAAAATCCATTTACTGGTTCAAGGGATATGGCGCATACAGGAAATTGTCATCTTAGTCCTCCAGTGACCTTGAAAATAAGGTCAAGGTCATTAAAATCTATCGGCTCTTAAACTTCTCCCAATAATGTATCCATGCAAGTTCAGTGAAATTCCATTCACTGGTTTAAGAGATATTATGCATACAAGAAATTGTCATCCTAGTCCTCCAGTGACCTTGAAAATGAGGTCAAGGTCACCAAAATCTAATCAGCTCTTAAGTTTGTCAAAATAATATATCCACTTTGGTGAAATTCCATCAATTAATTCAAGAGAAATTGCACATACAAGAAACTGTCACGCCGACGCCGACGCTGAAGCCGACGCCGACGGGATCCGAAGTGATGGAACATAATAATCGTCACCTTTCGATGTCATTTTTAAAACCATAGCAGTGAACAATACATCGTATATTCTGGAATCCAACGATAGAGCCCACATAGGGCAAAAGCAGGCCTTCTCGTGATACATTACTGTCAACAGACACATTTTGTCACTTCGCTCCTTTGTTACAAATTTTTACCCAGTGGCTTTAAAAGAGTGCATATTTTAATTTCAAAATTTGAGTGACCTTGAACAAAGGTCAAACAATGACACTACGTTTAGTGACCTTATGTCTTCATGTATTCATTTAAGTAACCATATTTACCAATTATAATATCTAGACTTAAACATTTTCTGAGGGAAATCTACTTAAACTAACCGCAGTTGATCTAGTCGTTAATAAGTTCAAGGTCAAGGTAGGATTATCAGTTGAAGAATCTTTGTAGAGTTTCAGTCACTGATGCTACCTAACAAGTTTCAAGTTCATCAGCTTCAGTTTTAGAGAAGGTTATTACCCTTTTTGGGCATGGCCACCTTGGTCATGTGACTATGGTCTTTTGACTAAAATTTATTTTCTATGTCCGCGGTGATTCCATAAGAAATATGCTTCGACTGGCCCAATGGCTTTTAGAAATTGTAAATGCTAATTTTGAAATCTGTTTTATCTTAGCCAAGGGTCTAACAATGACCTTGATCTTTTGCAACCTAAAAACTTTATGTTCTCATTTTGTTGACTGTATATACCAACTATTATATCATAGACTAAAAAGATTCTAAGAAATCCACTATTTAAGATATATACGATAGAAAATCATAATGAACCCGAACCAAAGTTGACCTTCGGTGCTGTTTAGTTTATTGTGTTTTAATTTTAACCCTTCTATAATAAATATAGAACAGGTAAAAATAGTCGTTAAATGTTTTTCGTATAATTTGCTTAGTCTGTTGTAACCCTTCTGTTGTTCTAAATTATTTAGTTCAGTAAAGATAGCTGAGTTGCCACCTATTGGGAAAGAGCTTCTGAATCGGCTTTATTGTTTGTTGGGATGTCTTTGTCAATCTTTCCCTTTGATGTTGGGGATAGGGTTTGGGATCTGATTCAGTCAGTTCCTGAAGTTAAGTTACTCTTTAAACTTGTCATAAATTAGGTAAATGCCAATGTAGGATCATCATTTCAACAAATATGTAGGGCCTGCTACACATAGGCTACATATAAAGAATCCAAGTCACTGATCTTTCGATTCTCGAGAAGTAGATTTTAAAGAGTTGAAATCATATATGGTTATGGTGACCATACCGACCCACGGGATCCTCACATTACATAATTACTTCATTTGGCTCAGTGGCTTCAGAGAAGATTTTTCGATGGTGAAATCTAAGCGACCTTGGAAAACTGTCAACGAGCATCCTTGACCTGTGACATCACAGTATCTTCATCAGCTCATCTGAATAACCATGGCTGCGATCTAGGTCATGTGATGAAGACCATCTGAAGATACTATCGTTCTCTAGACCAAGGGAGGCCCACATGAAATATGGCTTCAATCGGCATAGTAGCTGCAGAGATGTTTAAATTATGAAATTTCAGTGTCCTTGATTAGAGGTCCAAAAGTGATCTGGACCTTTGGTAACATAATGTCTTCTTCTTCTGCTCATTCAGTCTACCACATATACCAAGAATTATATTTCGCACTATAATAGTTTCTGAGAAGTAAAACGATAGGCACTGTTTATGCATTTAAGCATTTTTCCATTTAAATGCATAACCAACCAAACTTGATATTGCAATAAATTTGGTCAAGGTCAATGCAGGGTAATAATAAAAATAAACTTTGTAGGGCTCAAGTCCTCATTATTACATACAATGTTTCAAGGTCATTGGCCTTCCACTTTCAGAGGAAATATTTCAAGTTTTTTTTACCATATATGGGCAGTGCGGCTATCATGGTCATGTGCCCAAATGCGCCCATGACCGTCTGAACAAACTTTCATTTTCTTGACAAAGGGAGGCTCAACATGAAATATGGTTTCAATCGGTCAAGTGGCTTCTGGAAAAATGTTCAATGTTAACATCTCAGTGACATTGAACAAAGCCATAAAATGTCCTTGACCTTCTGCATCAGAATGTTTTCATCTTCTTATTTATTTAATCAGAAACCAGTGTTCGCTGCCACACAGACTGCCAAGAGACTTTACTTTTGAGCTTTCGGATTCTGGACTATAGCTGTTAAATTTGCTTCTTTTTTGTTTTATATTTAAAAACAATAAAACAGAACAGGTAAAATTAAATGTATTATGTGTTTACTATATTTTGTATGGCTTACTGATGTTGCTATAGAGTGTTTCCATGTCTCATGTATTAAAGATGTCCTGTTCCGTTGATATTTGCGTTCATCTTTATCTGGAGTTTTTGGTGGGCTGTGTTTTCTGGATGCGGCCTTTCCTGGATATCTTCATTCATAATCGTCATGGAGCAGCGTAGGCTGGTCACATGACACATTAGGAAATCATTTAAGGTAAAAAAATACAGAAAATAGGTTCCAATTAACAGCGAGAAAACAAGTCACAGATTTTAAATCACAACATATTCTAGAATATTGGGTGGGTAGAAATGTGGTTTGCTAAGGGAGAAAACACAAATGTCCGCAATGTACACACACATTGTATGCAGAAAACTATGTACAGAGTAGTGGCAAATGGCGATCCACGGAATCAAACCCAAGCTGCAGCAGTGACGCGAGACCTGCTGATATAGCGATCCCGGGTTCGAGCCACTGGAGACGGAAGCTTTTCAATCGTAAACACAGTCTTTCATTCTCACCCGCCCATCGTCCTGATATGACTGAAAAACGGTTAAAAAGGACGTAATATCTCCAGTTATTCATCCACCCATGCCTGTTGAGAAGGGGCTACACAAAAATATTGCCCCACACAAATGGTGTAAAGGTACACCTGCATGCCAAACAACCCTAAGGTTTCCAGTTTCATTTTTTTGGCCAATTTTCTCAATGCGGGCAAGATCTGAAAGGAAACTTTCACTCCGAGGAGAAATTCTTTCCTTTAAAAGAAAATTTCATTTAAAAACAGCTCTGTCTTCAAAGGAAGCAATCAGGAAGTAGTAAATGTTGTTTCTATCTGAAAAAATGGCAGACGCACCTGGAGTTCTCTCCATCAACGTTAACTCATTTTGGTAAAGTCACAGTCTCACTGTCACGTATTGAGGGCTATGTTCAGGTACGTTTTTGAAACGTGGCAAAACGATAGTATACGTTGCAAAATGATTGAGAGGGTTTAAACCTACAGTCTCACTGTCACGTATTGGGTGCTAGGTTTTAATTCGTTTTTAAAACGTGGCAAAACGATAGTTTACGTTGCAAAATGACTTAGAGTGTTTAAAGCTACAGTCTCACTGTCATGTATTGGGTGCTAGGTTTTACTTCGTTTTTAAAACGTGGCAAAACGACACTATACGTTGTAAAACGTAGTGAAAACGCATATCTAAATTCGTGGCCTAGTTACGTTTGATTTAGAATGCTAAACTCAAACATGGTATTTTGATACACGTAGCGTATACCTAGTAAAACCTAACAACACTAAGTAAAACGTGGTCAAAATGTACTAAAACGTAGTTGAAAAGCATTACATACGTACAAAAACGTACCAAGAATAATAAAGAGGTCCTCTAAGCCTCAGTCTCACTGTCGCGTGTTGAAAACTACGTTTTTGCTACGTATTTAAAGCAAACCAAAAATCATATACGGGTATATACAGCTATATACGCGGCCTAGCTACGTTTGAATTAAAAATTCGGCTTAAACGTAGCATTTCGAAATACCTACTGTATGCGTAGTACAAATGTATTGAAAAATAGTCTAAACGAACTAGAACGTAGATAAAACGTTTTAAATACGTAGCCATACGTGAAGTTCCTCAACATACTACTGCGCATTATAAACGCTCTCCCGCGTCAAAGTACGTTTTAGTAAGTTTTGTGACGTTTTTTTCTGCGTTTTATTACGATGTGATATGTTTTGCGATTCCTACTCAAACGTCATTTTGTCTAGGTAGATATCCCGGACTCTACCCAAAAGTCCCAAATCAAACGTACGGAACCGTAGTCGGTACGTTAACTGCTCCCATCCCTGCTGAAAGCGTGGCAGTTAGCCGTTCGATAACCAAGAAATACAAAGTTAGTCGTTGTTAAACGTAATGAAAACGTACTAGAAACGTAGTAATTCCAAAATACCTACAAAACGGGGTACAGTTTTTGCCAGATGTAGTACGGGAAACGTAGTACAACATAACCCTCAAAATGTGACAGTGAGACTGGGGCCTAAAATGCTTAAACCAAATATTTGTTTGTAACATCGAACATTGCTTATTAGCATAAAAAGAACTAGTACTCACGTATAAGTAGCAAAATATATAGAAACAATATTTCAATACGAAAATTCATTCCATCTATTTGATCTATTTTATTCATATTGTAATTTTTTTAAAAGTAAAGGTGTATACCCATACATTTATTTGTAACCTTGTTCCGGGTCAAATTTTCTAGGTTATATTTAGCTAACAACTGATACCATCGAGGTGGAACAATCCAGGTGTAAATGGTGCCCATGATATTTTTTAAATAATATAAGGATCTGTCATGAGTGTGAGGTGTGGATAGAAAAATCTGTCACGAGGGTCACTGTTCGGCATCACGAGGCTTGCCGAGTGATGCCGAACAGTGATCCCGAGTGACGGATTTTTCTATCCGCACCTCACACCAATGATAGATACTTTTTCTTGCACACCACGTTTTGTTTTAACTTCAGAACTTTAAAATGCGTAATTCTAGTGCTTGAGAGGTTTCAATTTGATTTTGAAAGAAGGCGCCGCTTTCAACGACCGCCATTCGGCTCTTTACGTCAACGACTGGCGTGCATAAATTGACGTCATTTTTACCGTCTTCGTGACGTCATCATCTAAAATGCCAACGTCACTTGACGACGCAGGCACGTGAGCTTCTATACAACCAATGCATTGACAGCTCGTGATTTTTTCCGGTCCTGGGTCAGAACACCAGGGTAAGATAAGATTTTCTATCCCAGGTGAAAAGAATGGCATTTTCTATCCGGTGTGCAAGAATGTTACTTATATAATGGTTTAAAAAATCATTAAAACTTCATACTCTTTTTTACATTTGTTGTTGAGTTGTTGTTTACAAGCAAAAGGCTTCTCAGTCATGTCGAGACGTTGCCTACGAACATGTAGGAGTTATAGCCGATCTGAGATAAGTGACACGCAGGTCCTGCTACAGCTACATGTATAAGCAGTTCTGTCGCAGGAGCATCAGGCAGCCCATAAATTTCGCGAGCCCCAATGGGAGGAGATACCATACACATATAAACGTAGGATCGGATAACAATCACAAGAGACTTATAGATGTTCTCTCGTAGTGTAACTTATGTTCTTACTTTGGGTTAAGGTGGCTCGGCTGGGGAGACTGTATTCGTTCTGTCAGGCGTCTCTTATCTGGTTTCTGCAGCTCCTGTTTCTCGAGGAATGCGTCAGTAAGTGTTGCTCGGAGAGGGCTGCTCGTTGCCAGCCGATACCTATCCATAACCTTTCACTTTTACACATTTGGGGTTTAGCGACACTGAAGAAGTTAAATACAAAAATGCGCGTCTGGTGCACTAAATTTGCTATACTTACTTTTATACTGACAATCTAGTTAAACAATGTTTCAGTGTTGATTCTGGTTCATTATCATCGGCGTCATTACTAATATACTGATTCAAAGTAAACGTCTGTAACTTATATCAGGGGAAAATTTCTAAACTATTTTAAAACTAAGACAAACTTGTCATAGCGACATGAATCTCAGTGGAGTTTGTTGACATTCATTCTTTCGAATTAATTTGCTTGTGTAGATTCTTGCTGTATCGATTATTTCCTTCCTGATGTACTTGTCTGTCTTGTTTCTCGAGACACAGGGGTTGAGATTGCGCGGTGGGGGGCGTCTGTATTTGTTATGTCGGGCGTCTTTCCTGATGTCTGCAGCTCCTGTTTCTCTTGGAATGCGTCAGTATAAGGCAGCTCGTTGCCTGCCGAGCTGTCTTCTTTCAAACATTTTTGGTAAAGTTACACTGAAGAAGTTGATAACAGAAATGCGCTTATGTCGCACTTAATTTGGTATATTTACGTTTATATTAAAGCCACTGGGCGGATATCGCTAGTGGTGGACAATTTGCCCCCAAGGATATCATCAATCCAGTAAGTCAGTCTTTCAGTGTTGAATCTCGTATAGATGGACGGATGAATTTCGTTTGCAATGGAATCCCGTTTACGGAAGGAAAGATTCTCGCCTATAGCAGGACTGGAACATGGTCTACTAGATCAGTAGGCCAGCGCTTAACCCACTGAGTTACCGGGGCTCCTGTTGAATCTGGTTCTTAAGCATTTGAGTCACTGCTTAGGTAGTGAATTAAAGTAGCTTTGTCTGTTACTAAGTTATTCGGGGGTTCAACTGATCGTTTTCTTTTGCTCCGGTATTTTAGTGGTGCTGTCTGACTTCCCAGGGTTTTACTGGTGTCGCAATATGTTCTTTCCGTTGAGTCCTTATCTCTGATTCATCAAAGGACTCATCCGTGATTTGTTTATTACCGGTGATGATTCATTGAGGAGTTAGGTCATCTTCATGCGGACCAAACAGCTAACTGAATGTTTCAAACCACTGCAGAAACAGAGGGCGAGGTTTGGGTCCGATAAAATTAGTTTAAGCCCCCCCCCCAGTAATCTTTTGCTGACCGTGTCAAGGCAGTACTTCTGTTGCGGTTCCTTGATGTTATATTGTGCTGTGTCTATAGTCTCTGGCGGTATGGTCACCTGTATTGCTGCCCAATCTGCCTTCTGTTTTGTTTTCTTTTGTAATATTGAAATGAAATATAAGTAGAATATATACATGTACTGAAGAAAAATAAAAAACTTGACGGTTTTATTTCTTAATTCCGGCCAGCCTAGCAAATATGTACTGTATATATGGATTTTTTCGAGTTGGACAGACGTCTAATTACTTAAATCATGAAAAATTATTGGTATATTTTTGTCCTGTCCGGAGTTATCTAACTTATTCCTATCTTAATAATTCAGATCAGAACTTTAATTTGCGCATGCGCAGCAGAAAGTTTTCTAGTACGCAATAAACAGTAGTTCCAGAACGCACAGAAAACACTTTAAACGCTTATGTAAATTGTAATCACAGCCTGAAAATAACGTTTAAAGACTCAAAACTTTCAGATTATCTCCCTTTGAATTAAACATATAGAAAATTTTGAGATGCCATATTTTCTATACCAGTGTGTCTTTTTTTATTACTTTTTTCGAAATGTGTTTATTGTCTTGCAAACTTAGTGTCTTCATCTCTAAATTTATTTGAAAGCCATTTCTTAAACTGCCATAAAGACTTTAATGTGTAATGGGAATTCCATTGGAAACTGAATTTCCGACTTCATAATGGCATGGACTGAGGTTTTCCGCCTGGTCCGCACGGCCTCCTAGTCGACAGTGCATTGGCATAAACTTAGCTTATAAGGCCATACAGATTGGATTACATAATGGAAAGGCATTTTCAACTGAATTTTTATCATTTAAGCAGACTGTAACAATTTTAAATTCGGTAATTGTTTGGTTTTGAGCGTAGAAAACAGAAAGTACCCTTAAGACGTTCACAATAGTCTCAATATTGCTTTATCTAATGAACCTTGAATGTTTTATGACTATGGTATTACCATATGATTATTTTTCTTAAATTAAAAGATTTTTTATGTCTCACTTTTTCCCGACTACCGTAACTGGTACCGATGAAAAATAGCGACTGTCAAGTTTTTATTTTGGCTAAGTATATGTTGATGCTGTTATTGGGGTAGCTGAATGACCACCTGTTTGGGAAAGAGGTGCTCATTTGTTTTCTGTGCGTGTCTTTTGTAAACGTCCATTTTTTGTGTGTATGTGCTCCTTTCTCTATTGACTTTCAGAGCGGAATGTGGGATTTGATTGTATTAATTCCTGATCATTGCCTATCTTTTTTACTTTTGTTACGGATGTCAGATAAAAATTTCCAAACTATTCTATAACTAAGACAAACTTGTCATAGCGACATGAATCTTAGCGGCGTTTGGCATCCATTCTTTCGAATTATTTTGGCTTGTTGTAGGTTCTTGCTGTATCGGGCATCTCCTTTCTGATGTCCTTGTCAGTCTTGTTTCTCGAGGCACAGGGGTTGAGGTGGCTCGGTTGAGGACGCCTGTATTCGTTCTGCCAGGCGTCTTACCTGATGTCTGCACTACTGTTTCTCATGGAATGCGTCAGTAAGTGTGGCTCGGAGAGGGCTCCTAGTTGCCGGCCGAGATCTTTGCATTACCTTATTTTATCTCACATACGTTTGGGGTTAGGCGACATAGAAGAAGTTATATACAGAAACGTGGGTCTGTCGCACTGAATTTGGTATAGTTACGGTTATATTTAAATCACTGGGCCAATATCGCTGCTGGTGGTCAGTTTGTCCCCGAGGATATCATCATTAGCGGAGCTAAGCATCTATTCCGGCGAGTTATTTCGAATTTTTGTAGGTTTTTGCTGCTTCGATTATCTCCTTTCTGATGCCCTTGTCTGTCTTATTTCTAAAGACACAGGGGTTGAGTTAGATTAGTTGGGACGCCTGTAGTCGTTCTGTCAAACGTCTTACCTGATGTCTGTAGTTAATGTCCTCGTGGAAAGCTTCAGTAAGTGTGGCTGGGAGAGGGCTGCTCGTTGCCTGCCGAAACCTGCCCTTTACTTTTTTTTCTTTCAAACATTTGTGGTTGAGCGACATTTAATAAGTATAGTACAGAAACGCAGGTCTGTTGCACTAAATTTGGTACTGTTACGTGTATATTGACAACTCAGTTTGTATTGAACAATCATGCTTACATTCGAGTACTCGATGTTTTATTGCAAGTTTCTAGGCCATTGTTAATTGGTTCTGAAGAAGAAGATTTTTAATAGGTTTTCCAATATGTGGGCTTGCGAACCACTGCAAATGCAGAGGGCACGGTTTAGTACCAGTTAAACATGTTTGGGCCCACAGTAATCTTATGCTGACCGTTCCAAGGCGGCACTTCTGTTGTGGTTCCTTGATGTTACATTGTGCTTTTCCGCTTGTCTATGTTCTTTGGCGGTTTGGTGACCTGTGTTGCTACCCAATCTGCCTTTTTTGTTTTGTTTTTAAATTAGAAAAAATAGATAAGATAGATGCTGATGCTATTTTTGATTAGGATATATGTAGCTGAATAACCTCCTGTTTGGGAAAGAGCTGCTCATTCGGTTTACCGTGCATTTCATTCGTGAACTTGTGTCAATTTGTCCGTGTGTGCTTTTTTCCCTATTGGCTTTGAGAGCGGGATGTGGGATTTGAAAGTATTAATTCCTGATCATTGCCTATGCTTTTACTTGGCGGCCATATTGGTGATGTGTTCTTGACCATTTGAACAATTGTTTGTTCCCTCAATAGGTAAGCTTCACGTATTCTTAGGTTCAGTGCAGTAGAAATGAAATCTGACTTAAACCATGTATATGGGGCATGTGCATTGTCATGCAATTTTTTTTCCAGCTAGGGGTGACATGGGGAACATGAATGATATGCCCAACTAATGACATGTCCCGTCTAAAAGGCCAGCCGCAACTTCATCCGAAAAAGATGACCATAAAGACTGTTGTTGAGAAATGATCAGTATATACATGTAGAGGAAGAGTTAGCATATACTCGTATATCTGACTTACAATCGTCGGATGTCTTTTTAAATAGCTGAAGAAACGACCTTAGGGCCCAGTCTCACTGTCATGTTTCGAGGGCTACGCTGTACTACCTTTCCCGCCCTACGTTTGGTAAAAAATATACCCCGTTTAGTAGGTATTTAGGCGTTACTACGTTTCCGTACGTTTTACTAGGGACTTCTAGGTAGTGTCCGGAATATTTACCTTGTCAAAGCGACGTTTGAGTAGGTATCACAAAACAAACCAAAATCGTTATAAAACGCAGAATAAAACAGAACACCTACAGGACCTTCAGGTATGACTACTTATTAAAAGCGTCTCATCTACGTTCTAGTACGTTTCGACTACGCTTAAATACGTTTTTACTACGCAGAAAATTAGTATTTCGAAATGCAACGTTTAAGCTGAATTTTCAATTCAAACGAAACTAGGCCACGTATGTAGCTGTATATTTAATACGCATATTCCCGTTTTGGTACGTATTAGATACGTAGAAAAGCCTAGACCTCAACACGTGACAGTAAGAGTGAGGCTTAGAGGACCTCTAGGTAATTCTTGTTACGTTTTTGTATGTATTTAAAGCGTTTAGGCATCGCTTTAGTACGTTTTAATCACGTTTTACTACGAGTTGCTACCTTTTACTAAGTATACGATACGTATATCCAAATACCATGTTTGAGTTAAACATTATAAATTAGACGTAAAGAGGCAACGTATTCAGCTATATTTATATACGTATCTACTACGTTTTCAACCTTTTTCTACCGTTTTGCCACGTTTTGAAAAACCTTGTCTTCAATACGTGACTGTGAGACTGTGGCTAAAGTAGGCTTTGCACTCCAGAGCAAAAGCTGGAGCAGCCATGTTCTAATGCAAGGACAGGAAACCCTTTGGAGAGGTTGTCACAGGTTATGAAACCTGTGCATATTTATTTGGCCTGAATACAAAGTGGGTGGGTGAAAATGAGCAAGGACACAATATATTCCTTGTAGAAGTAGGGCTGAGCGGCTGATTATGTATGCCCTTAATTTTTGACAGTAATCGAACCGTAGCTAGGATCCCTGTGCATGAGCACTTACGTTTTGCTGGTATATTATAAAAGAGGCAATTCTCCGATGTGTCATTAAGCAATGTTACAAAACGTCCACGAACTGTGGTGCGTCGTATTCATCTGTTGTATTATAGTGCTCCAGCTTATCGTTCAGTCGTTGTTCTTGACTATTTGAAAAAGTAGCAGGTTTATAGACTTCGATTCTTTATACAGGCCTGGGCTTGGTCTATGTGACTATTATCTGAATCCTCATATCAAGTGTTATATGCGCGGTCGTCTTTTCGTGTGACGTAGTGCAATGGGTAGTGACTCATATCAGCTTCTTAACTGGATACAGTAAACACGTTCGAAAAGGCATTTTCAATGACTGGTTTGTTTGAAATGTGTGTGTATATGCATGGAGAATTGATCTTTCCGAAGCCATGCCTACTTTAAACAGAGTTCGAGGTTATAAAACTTGAGAATCACTCATACTCAAAATAAAGCACACTGATTGGCTGCTTCCGAGTACATGCTCGGAAGCAGCCAGTCAGTGTGCCTTACTTTGAGTTTGAGAATGCACTCAAGTTTTATAACCTCCGGGTCTGGTATGAATCTCTACGTTAAGTGTTAGATAAATCAATGATTTATTGTTGGACATTAAGCATGTGCGATTTTGTTGGTGGGACTATGTCACGTGGTAAGTTGTCGTTGCATTGGTCAATTACAAGGACACATTTTGGGTGCGGTTCGGAAAGGTATATACTTTAAGTGTATAAAATATGCACTTTTGATAAGGTCTGTCGACTGCAGATTTTCTCCCATTGTCGCCTCTACTTACAAAATGCCACTCGTATGCATATCAATCTATTCATTCTCAGCAATCAGACATTATGTTTAGACTCATACACCGTTTGATGGAGGCTTAAAGACACATTTTCTCTTTAACAAATTGTGGTGGCACAAGTTGATAGCTCCAAACAAACAGTGCTTAGGTCCACAGCACACATCAAAGGCGTATCTTATCTTGGTGATTATGAGGGGATTATGTCTGTGACAAATCCCAAGAGTGGGGCCTAATATGGGGAAACAGCCGTTATCATGTAGATGCAGCTGCTCAAAACAAACAAACAAACAAAATCTAAATAAGATAACAAAAAAAAGGTAATTCATAATAAAGGAAAAAAAAAAACTAAAAAAAAAACGGAATTTAATTTCTTTATTTTTTTTATTTTTTTTCTGATATGATATAAACTAAGGGATATACAGCTGTTTTCAGTTTTTTCTTCGATTTATTTATGTTTATTATTTGTTCAAGTAAATGCAAATAAAAACGTTTTATTGTCTAAATATTTGAAAGTTTCTGGCACTTTAAAACATTAAAATATCCTTTTGTCAGACATATGTAAAACATGGCATATATAACTTGTAAACCAAACAAAGAAATGATTCATCTTATTTCTATTTTCAAATTCTATATGATATTTTGTGGAAAAAAAATAAACATAAGCATATATATATATATGCCCAAAGCTTGAAACGGCGAAAATATAGACTAATCAACTGCACATAATGTGCATGCTGATTTGAAAACACAGTCATAACAAAACTTTCATGTGAACAGTAAATATCCAAAATTAGTAGTCATATCTATGTAGGCTGATCAGGGTCTTTTTTGTTTACTATTTAGCTGTGCAGGCTGGTTTGACATATTTGATTTGGCATAACTTTTATATAAACAGCAAATATTTAAATCAGTTGTTACATCTGTGTAGATTTATCATAGTCTTCAATGTTGCTTTTTAGGAATCGTAGATTGTCCATGCAACACGATTGAATGATTAGACTGCGTAGGCTGATCTGAGTCTTCTATGTGCGCGAAAGTTGTAATTTACGATAACTTATTTTCATGGGGTGTTTATATTAGCCCTTTGTATTATAACAAAGATTTTGAGCAAATCATTGCACAGCTCTATGTGGGCCTTCAAAAACACAGTCTGATCAAATTATAATCTGTTTGTCGTCATATTCTTTTTTTTCCTTTGACAACTGATTTCCCTTTATCTGGCCTCTACCTGTATTTCAGTCAAAAGTCTTCTAGGATGTTTTCGCAGCATGTTTTAATAACAGTCATTAGGGTATTATGCAATCAAAACGAAACTGTAAGACAGAGAATATGTACAACTACCTGCCAGCCTAGAATATTGCACTGCCATAGTGTAATGAAAGGAGTAATGTTTGTAGCCACTGTATCTGTTAGTTAACTTTAGCAAAATAGAAAAGTAGATGAATACACTTCCTTGTTTCGCTCGTTTTACAAATAAAACAAGGTTTTTTATTCCCTGTAAAAGAAATTCGGGCTACTTGTAAAACAAAAAAGTTTGCTCTTCGAGAGTTGAAATAATTTCCTTTAAGAGTAGGTGCCAGTGAAATGGCAAACAGGATGTCACAAAACCGGTTTCCATTCCTAAAATGGGGTGGGATGGGGATCAGAATGTAAATCCATTTATCATAAACGTTCTATAATCTGAAATTTGCAAGATGTGCAGTCGCTTGTTGAAAGAACAAACATATACTTTGAGAAAATGGTGTAATTCATTTACATGGACATGATAGCAGTTATTACCTATATCTATTAAGAATAACTACATACATTTAACAGATAGTGCTACGGCATATTTTCAACACTTATAACTGGTCGCACTTTCACCGTAAGGTTAACGGTAATAACATAGCAGAGAACATTATAATATGATAATATGGGGGTAAGGTAAATTATTAAGCATGTTTTATAACAACACACCGTAAGTAGATTCAATATTAAATGTAAACAGCAGCTTCCAGTTTCCCACACATAATAATGTACCATCATAACGCCAGCCGTCTGGCTCTCCAGCCTTCTCCCATCGAAATTCGGGCGAACT
This sequence comes from Ctena decussata, assembly GCA_963989385.1. NCBI lineage: Eukaryota > Metazoa > Mollusca > Bivalvia > Lucinida > Lucinidae > Ctena > Ctena decussata. The sequence goes on from OZ022498.1 coordinate 22,156,927, forward strand.
CAGAGGTCGTGAGCTCGGATGGATACCAACCACATTATCCAAGCCACGAGTCCGCACCGGCACGGGCAAATCTAGAGCAGCCAACTGCGGAGAAATACCCCCTCCTCAATAAGTACATTAGTCCGAAGCAGTCTGATAATTAAAAATTGTTGACACCAGCTGTTACGCAGAAAGTTTTACACTCGGTCGACACGGGTGTAGAGCCTTATGCGTCGCCAGGACGGCGGAGGGTGACTTCCGGTTAAAGGGTTATCTACCAGTGTATTACACTAACAAGGAAACTCTAACAACGTTAGAATTTTTGAAGTTTATATATGATGTAAATTCTATATACAACAATACTATTTACAACTGTCACAATTACAATAATATACAACACATATCAGTTCATGTCGCTGGCCCAAGTAAGGTGTTTGTTTCAAATCTGTAATCGATTTGCGTACAATACGCAAATAGATTACCGTCTGACGTCAACACCGTACTCGGCTCAGCGCCATGAACTAAAGAAAAGTACAAAGAACAAAAAAAAAAACGTTAGTTTGAGCTCATACAAAAAAAACAAGGCCTTATGTTGGTAGACTTCACTTTGTCATTCCCTGGATCATGTCATGAGCCAGTCCATATATCATGAGGACACCAACTTATATTAACACGTGCACGATTATATACTGGTCGCTCCCTGGATCGTACCAGGGACCAGTCTATATATAACAAGACACACTATTATAATAGTGGACGAACACTGTACCACTTTCACCTCCGCAGTATTAGATCGCCTTCGCCGACATTTTGTGCTTCCCGCCTCTGCTAGGAAAACATGCACAAGGGCGTTGTAACTGCTCTACCCGGGTTGGTATGAACCTGGAGACGTATATCGAATCTCCAGGTGAGACGTGGCTCTAAGCCCTAACAGCTGACTGCCGGACTTGATGTGCCTAAAAAAAAATAACGAACTTACACTTAATACATTGTAACTACATAATAACAATACGTAAGACTTGGGCCTGTCTTGGAAATACCATACAACGCCCTCGGCGAATGCCGAGCATAACGTGCACACGCCAGCCGTGTCACTAGACACGACTCGCGCTCACGATGTAAAGCCAAAATTGTGCTTACCACTTCCGCCTATGAAGAAACGTAGATCCTACCACGCATGTGCGTCGAAGGATCTGACGTCAAACATTGTCAAGAAGTATACTGACGTCAACAGGCATCACCATGACTTACCCCACATAAAACATGAATGAATCTAAACAATGACCTATTTACATTAAATTGATTGACCAAAATCTAACTCGCATATGTATTAATTCATTTCTTTAAACTAAGCGTAATACCATTTGCCATAGAATATAATAGCTGAATAAGCGTTTCTAACACATTTGGGACCATAACGTTTGATCTGACATCATGACGCCAATGATGTTATACCATATGACGTCATCTAGTGAAGGCAAATCAAACTCATGACGACCAAATATTACCATAATAACATATGGAAAAAACCCTTAATGCGGTGCATGCTATGGCGTCAATTGACGTCACGAGTATATAAATTAGTTCCACTACAAATCAATCTACTTCTATAGGCCACGTATACGTGAAACTAATATAAAAAGTGCTGACGTCGCAATAACATGATGCAACTGACTTCATATGAATAACATGAATGCAACTGACGTCACATGAATAACATGAATGCAATTGACGTCACTGGACACCAGTGAAACTAATATAAAAAGTGCTGACGTTGCAATAACATGAATGCAACTGACGTCACATGAATAACATGAATGCAATTGACGTCACTGGACGTCTAATAGACGCACACCATTGCAACCAACATCAGTGATATAAACTATTTCCGTAATTTACAAAACTTCCTAATATACAAATACCATGCGCAGCATGGTCAGTATAAACAAAATTGGTCGACATATGCACAGCCTGATCACTGTCAACAAACTCAAATCAGTCGACACATATAATCATACCATATCAATCAGAAGTTACATTTTTCATGTTTAGCCAAACTATTCTAAAAAAATATAATAAAATCTTACCGTTCTGGTCTTAACACAGAATCTGGGCACACAACAATATAACATCATCAATTCACCTTAGAATTAAACCGCCACGTCTAACTTTTCATTAAAGAATAGGAGTATAAATACTATGCGTCTCACTTTTAAATCATGGAACTCGAATCTAAGCGTGCAGGTATTCACATTAAAATCATGCAACACGCTGTCCACAATCAAAAGACTCGTGCAGGTATTCACCTTAAAATCATGCAATACGCTGTCCACGAGAGGTATTCACAAACAACCCATGCATAACGTACCACAATTTCCGTAAATGTTTTATTACCACAGTTGCCCTAAAAACTGTAGCTCTACTGATTGAAAGGATTAAAATGATTTCGACGACATAGTCGACGATCAGATCCATTTCGTAACACCACCAAAGTCTCTTTGCGAAAGAAACTTTACAAAAAAAATTGCCAAACATTTTGCGTTGACACAGAGCAAATTATTTGTCACAGAAAAATGTTCTAAAAGATCTTTGTCAATTGAACTTTGACCATGAACTATTAGCAGCAGTGTCACACGAACAAATATTTCTTGTTAAAGTTACCTAAACACATAAATTTACCCGCCCGTATGAACGGCCAACCATGTCACATTGTTTTTATTTCAAATATTTTGTTCGAAAGCAAACTGAATTGATTATTATGAAAGTTTTCTATGTTCATCTCCATAGCCAGTTTCTTTATCACATATTTTATGGCAAACCTTCTGTTCACACGGACAAATTATGTTAAAAATATTTGGCAATGAAAATGTGACATATTTTCATTCATACGAGCATATTTTGCTATACAAAACCCACCTTGTCGCAGAAACTTTGCCCGTGTGGCACGAAGCTTTAGGCATATTCAACATCATTAATTATGATATGAAAATAGGAAATCGATCTAAACAAATGAGCCGCGACATGTGAAAACCAACAAAGTGGTTGTGCGCCCAGCGCAGACTCAGATCAGCCTGGGCATCCGCCCAGTCTGATCAGAGTCTTCGCTGTCCGCATGGAGGTAGCTTAGACCCTTAGCTACCCTTTAAGGGCCTAGCGAAGAGTCTGAGCGGACTAGGCTGATGCACAGTCTGATCTGAGTCAGCTCTGGGCACACAACCGCATTGTTGGTTTTCTCGTGTCGCGGCTCAAAGGTGGGACTGTAAGCGTGAAAAGGTGGCTACTCCCATCAGTGAATAAACCCGGGCAGTCCAGGGCCGCCATTTTGTGTCCCTGCCCGGCGTGTGCAAACAGCAAAGACTCCGATTAGGCTGTTCTTATGCAACGGTCGGTCCTAGGCCCTGCTCGTCGCACTTGCTTTTATCCTCCTTTTCACGTACAGCAACTAACTTTTCGGCAATCTGCAGAGCTTACTGAAGTTGTAACCTTTCTCTCTCTCTTTCTCTGAACTGCCTAAATCCTCCACACTTGATAATATTCAATATGTTAACAACATGTCCCTGTCATACAATTACATAACTGTTAAAATTTAATTAATGTTACTCACTTCTGAGATTCACGTGCTTTAGATTACTAGGTCACGCGGTATAAACTTAACCAGGGCGTAGGCTGAAAACAGAATTTGAATTAAGCTTCAAGAGATGAAGGAAGGGCATGTATGCATTTACTTAAGAACTGATATTTTAGTTTTCGACTTTCGTTCATTCGGTGATGAATGTAATAGGACGAGCTAGCGAAGCGCTTTATGGAGAATTTTAGCAAAGACCACCCTGAGCGTTGAAAAGGAAATTGTCAATTAAACTTTTACACTATGTGATTAATTCTACATTTGATGAATCAGGAATACCGCAAAATATCAATACCAAATATTTTGACACTGTATTTTTCCCCAACATCGAACAAGCTTAGTCATAGCTTGGCACAACTCTAACGTAACTCGAACGTCAGGTTGATATCACGACATGATGTCGACTAGCCTAGGACAGTTGCTCCAAACAGATGCATTTAAGGAAACCCATCGGCGATTGTTAATATCATATTGTGCACCGCCCAACCTCAATTGTGGGAAATCACAACCATTTAAAGAAAACATCCTAAAAATTAAACAGACCTATCCATCGATACAAAATGCGCAGTGACAAATAGTGCAAACCGAAATCAGGTTGCTCTGATCAGACTTATTTGCTCAGTTATGCAATCCCCACACTTTAGATAATCAATTACCCTCGTTATAATTATTGATCAGCTACTACTCTCCAATAGGGTGCGAATTCGTTTCCTCAAGACCAGGGCATTGTCCTCTAGGGGAACAAATTGGAAGTCACATTTAGTTGTTTCTTTTTAAATACTAGAAATGTGTCCATACGACACGGCTGCCCCCGCCTAGTGCCCTATGTAAGATGGCGTCTTGTTTAAGGTACTGGCACTTGTAGCATAACTAGGTTCACAAAGGCAGACTTCTGTGGTACATGTTTTATTGTTTTCCTTGGGCAGATGTATTGTGCTTCTTGGATCAAGAGAAGTGTGTGTGTGGGGGGGGGGGGTGGGGGGGGGGCTTGGAGGGGGGTGTCATGACTGATGTGATGACATTCTGTATCTAATCGCAGAAATGGATGCCATGCAACTTTCCAAAAGAAATAGCCCAGAAACAAGTAACTTTTCAAAATCTAAGAAACTGAAATCATTATTGTATGAAATGAAATCGTAAAAGGGCCATAACTCCCACAATAATTAACGGATTTTGCCCAACATCGAACTTGACCTGTATTTTATGATTATATACCTGTGTATAAAATATGAATTCAATACACCGATGCTTTCAAAAGATATCAAACGGAAACCATTTCTTCATACAAAATGAAGTCGAAAAAGAGCCATAACTCCCACAATAATCGACGGATTTTACCGAACATCGTACTTGACCTGTATTTTATGATTATATAGCTCTGTATGAAATATGAATTCAATACAACAATGCTTTCAAAAGATATTGAACGGAAACCATTTCGTACATATGTACGTATGCTACGCTACGTACGCTACGCTACGTACGTACGGACAGCGGTGATACTATATGCCCCCCCCCCCATTTTTAATGGCGGGGGCATAATAACAAAAAACAAAAACAAAAACATGAACGTGCAGTCGTATGCCTTTACCGTATCATTTGCTTTTGGATACCTGTGGAAAATGCAAGTTTTGGCAATAGGAAGACAATACAGACGTCAATACAGATTGATGCATTGTAATAAGCACTTAAGACCAGTATAGTCTTCTGCATCAGAAGCTAATTACTTCACTACCCTGTGCATACTAATCTTGTCACCCATATAACTCTTTTGTCCACATAATAACAAATTTGATGCTATACTAACAGTCAGATTCTACATTCAAGCATATATATGCACAACGCCATATTCTTTTCTTTGGTCATACACACATCGTCCAAATAATAAAAGTAAATGGAGAACCTGATCAGTCCAAAAGTTTGCTAAGGGATCGCATCTCTCGATACAGTTTGGAGTTTACCAATGTTGTGTCTGATAAATTGTCAGTACCATACTCGAAAAAACTGCACCAACACCAAGACTAAATTGAGATTTTAAATTTCGGGATTATATAATTTAGCGGCGACACGAGAAAACTAACAACAAAGTGTGCGCCAGCGCAGACTCAGATCAGCCTTCTGGGCATTCGTCCAGTCTAATCAGAGTCTTCACTGTCCGCATGGGGGTAGCTGAGATCCTTAGCTACCCTTCAAGCACTTAGCAAAGAGTCTGATTAGACTGGACGGATGCCCTGACGGAACTGAGTGCGCTGGGCGAACAGCCATTTTGTTGGTTTTCTCGTGTCGCGGCTCATTTTGCTTTTCATACAGCAGCTGGTTTAGTTCTACAAAATACATATATACGGGAGTGCAGGCATGTTAAAGGTCATAATCGTCGTTTTTTTAATATTAATACCGAATGTAGTGTGACAGACGCGCACTTCTGTATGTCGCTATTAAACCCCAAAATTTTGAAAGAAAAAAAGTGATGCGCAGGTCTCGTCAGGCAACGAGCAGCGCTTTTCGAGCCCTTTCCGAGCCACATTAAGTCTTACTGACGCATTCCGCGAGACACAGTAGCTGCAGACATCAGATAAGAGTCGCCTACGTATTATCACACAAATCCTAAAAGGATGTATATAGTAGTTCTTTCTAGCAAAATTACGAAGCCAAACTCTCCATCGTCTCAGCATCTACTACCGAAGTGTGAGGTTTCTGGTTTTAATTTCTAAGTTTATTATTTCTTTCATATTTTGTAATAGAAAAATAAATGATTGGTTTCCTGATACCGGCATAATTGAATATTTTGTGAACAATAAACACTATGTAAGGGTCGTTCATCCATCAAAATTTGAATCAAACGGAGCTTTGGTTTTGTGTGCAGTATGTCTTAAAAGCGGGTTAGGCAATTTTATATCAGTCAAAAATTATGACACTAATAGTTAATTCAAAATATTCCAATAATTGATTGGCTAAAGTTTTGGGCATACACGGAATAAGCAGAAGACACTTTAAGATGCTATAAGGTATATGTGCCCACTACATATCTGTGCTCATACATTTTCTATTTCTTGTAATTTTAGTATGGAGCACCAAAAGTGAATCATCAGGGGAAAGCGATGCCAAATAGTTAAAGTAAAGTAAATGATATTGGGGAAATCAATAAGCTGTTGAACAGTTCGGATCTCATACAGCACATAATTTGGATAATATATAATGTATGCATCATGCAAAAAAGGTTAAAAAAATACATTTCAGACACAATGAAATCAATACTCAATTGAGTGACGAATATGCAACATACAAAATCGTACCGGCTCAGATTTTTAATACTGTTTTCTGCATCCAAGGGCACACAACTCATTTTTCAGAACATTTACAGAAAAATGCTTATAATTCTGGAAAGTCCAGCATTAACATAGACTTGCACAATAGGAAGGGCAATTCTATTGCTTGGTGGAGAAACGATGTCATTTTCCGTAAAGTTGGTAGGCGCAAACTACACAAAAACGATAAAATAAAACATGCAAATTAATTGAAATGTTAAACACATGTATGTAGTGGAACAGAAATCTTAATGCACCTTAAAGTGTGTCTTCTGCTTTTTCAATGCATGCTTCATCTTTTAGTCAATCTATTACTGGAAGATTGTAAATCACCAATCAATTTTATAAGAATTGACTTGTAAAGAATAGTCCCATCCACGTTTGAGGCATAGTGTTATGGATGAACGACCCCTACGTCGGGCTAATTGTTCACAAAATATTATTAAATTATGCCGGTACCAGGAAAACCAACTTATGGAAATCAGTCCTTCCATCTAAAATAAATTTCAATGTAATTTGACATAAGCTATAGACGCACCACCCGCACCTTGGAATTCCGCCATGAAATATTGCTGTGGCCTGAAGGAACAGAGACATGTGGCGGACCAATATCAAGACATGCATGTCCCTATCGCCAGTCACCATCCTAGATCTATTATGAAGCGCTTTCGGTACCTGAGACACTAGGACGTGTGGCGAAGCCAGCGTTCCAACCTATACGACCCTGTCTACGTCCTCGGAAGTACCTCACCATTGATACAAAACGGTGTATAAAAAGGTGGAGATTCATAAAAAGGCAGAGGTTCATATGTAGATGGAGGCTCATAAGACGGTAGAGGCTCATCAGAAGGTGATAGTTCACCAAACGGTGTCAGTTCATAAGAAGCTGGCGGTTCATATGGAGGTGGCGGTTCATACGAAGGTGGAGGCTCATAAGAAGGTGGAGGCTCATTGGGCTCTGACTGAACTGAAATAGCACTACAGTATTCCGGAGGACCATCTATATGTGCGTTCGAATGAATATGTCTCGATGGTTGAAGTTCATTTTCGTTATTTAGCTGTGAAGTTGCGCGATCGTTAGTTCGAATTGAGTACAGAGCATCAATTGGTGTTGATCCTATTAATCTTTCATTATGACGGGTACCTGTTGTTGTATGACCTAATCTTTCATTATGAGGAGTCCCTGTTATTGTTTGGCCAACCCTTTCATTATGAGGAGTCTCCGTTGTGGTATGGCCAAATCCTTCATTATGATGGGCCTCTGCTAATGTAGTTAGCACAGTTTGCATCTCTACGACGGATCTTTCGTTATGACGAGTAAATGTTGTTTCGCTGCATCGAATGTTCCCAGAATCAGTTGGTGTCTCTCTGACTGTGCTTCCATTATGATCGATCGATGTTGCCTCATAAGTGTTAAACGCTGCAGAATGGTTGTTGCTTGCCTGTTCAACCGATTTTGGTCTTTTGCACCACCTTGAAATCAAAGATTTGTATTTGAACCATAATTATGTACCTGCGCATTCAGGCTTCAATATATACTTTCATTGCCTTCATAAGATTAATGTTTCCCGTTGCCTAAAGGCCCACTGTCTTTTGGGCACAGAATATAAAGGCGTAGACTTATCTCATCTTATGATTCGAAAGAAAGACCAATGTACAGCTGCTTTAACAGAGTGAGTTTTTTCACCATAGCCATGCGCAACTAGCCATTCGACCATGCACCACTCTATTTTCCTTCATACTCATTCATTTTAATGCAGTTCTATTACATTAATGTTTTATATTCGTTTAGGGTGTGTGGGTACATTTTCAAGGAAAGCAATCCTACAATATTCATTTTTGCCTCCCTTGTCAAAAACGGGATCAATTCTTCAGGGAAAGAATTCGTTCTCTTAGGAGCAAATCTATCCAGGAAAAGAAACAGAAAGTGACAAAACTTGTCTCCATTCAGGAAAATGAGGTAAAATAATAATAGAGGAGGTACCCATTCGAAATGCAATGTTTGAGTTAAATATTCCATATCAAACGTAACTAGGCCACGTATATAGCTATATCTATATATGTATTCACTACGTTTTACAACGTATACTGCCGTGTTGCCACTTTTTATGCAAGTATTAAAACCTAGCCCTAAACACATGACAGTGAGACTGTGGCTGATGTTTTAGAACAATTTAGAATTTTACCAGATTTACATCAAATAGAATGACGTTACTTACAATCAGTATTTAAGTACTGACCCGAATGCTAGAGAACCAGAATCAATACTGAAAGACTGACTAACTGTGTTGATAAACCAACTGCGATAGATCTTAGGGCCCAGTCTCTCTGTCACGTTTTGAGGCATAGGTTGCACTACGTTTCCCGCCCTACGTTTGGCAAAAGTATTATACCCCGTTTTAGAGATATCTAGGTGTTACTACGATTTTAGTACGTTTCCAATAAGCTTAACTACGGTTTACTTCGTATTACCCGGTAATCAAAGGGCTTGATGCCACGCTACTAGGGACTACTACGTAGTGACCGGGATAACTACGTAGTCAAAGTGACGTTTGAGTAGGTACCGCAAAACATACCAAACCATACTAAGACGTGGTAAAGCGTATATAATTCGTAGTAGTACGTAGAAGACCGTCACGTATGACTACGTATTCAAAATGTTTCATCTACGTTCTAGTACGTTTAGACTACGCTTCAATACGCTTTTACTGCGCATACAGTAAGTATTTTGAAATGCTACGTTCGAGCTGATTTTTCAAATCAAACGTAGATAGGCCACGTAATCTATGTAGCTGTTTATATCCGTATATAAATACGTATTCACCACGTTTTAATACGCATATTCCCGTTTTGGTACGTTTTAAATACGTAGAAAAACCTAGTCCACAATACATTACAGTGAGACTGAGACTTAGAGGATCTCTAGGTTATTCTTGTTACGTTTTTATACGTATTTGATGCGTTTCGGCTACGTTTAAATACGTTTAGACCACGTTTTATTACGTATTGGTAACTTTGACTACGTATACTCTACGTTTATCAAAATACCATGTTTGAGTTAAACATTCTCAAACAAGCGTAACTAGGCCACGTATTTAGCTATATCTATGTACGTATTCTCAACGTTTTACAACGTATACTGCCGTTTTGCCACGTTTTAAAACGTAGTAAAACCTAGCCCTTAATACGTGACAGTGAGACTGCGGTTTTAGATATACTGTTAATATCTATTATTTCATACATGCTACTAATACTTGTGTTTATCTCTCTTACAGCTGCTTTTATTTGTGAGCTTTTTTTACATATATGTTTGTCGGAAAATTGCTTTTATAGCGAATGTTAATTGTTGTACTGAAACAGAATTCAATTAAGATTCTTGTATCTTGTATCTTGATGTACTTATATACCTTAACACTGTCCAAGATCATACATTTCTGTTCAATATTTTTCAACATGAAGTCTTATGAGAAAACTAGAAAATTGTGTCTGTAAGACACAGATGATGCCCCCGTGCGGCGCCCGTCCCCCACTTCCCCTCTTCTACCACTACCCCCTCCCCCACTTTTGTACTTTAAAAAGGCAAGTGCATATCTTTAATATGTTGGTAATATCTGTGAAAGTTCTAAAAGACTGTTTTAAAGCTAATGACATAAGAACTGTGAAAGGAGTTGATTATGCAATGTTGTCATCTTGTATAAGCCCAAACCCGAAAAAATTGCTAAGTTTGAAAAGGCCTTGATTTTTTGTTCAAAAATACTTTTTTCCTCTTGAAAAAGACACATGCATATCTTCAATATATCTGGAACATCTGTGCTAAATTTCAAACTGATAGCTTATAAAGCTTTGGACAGTTTGAATATCCAAACTTCAAACTTGCCATCCTGAATTAGCCAGAACTTGTAAATTTTCAATGTTTAAAAAGCTTGTAATTTTGTCAAAAATGCATGTTTTCTCTTCAAAAAGGCACGTGCACATCTTCAATATTTCTGTAAAATATATGGGAAGTTTCAAATTGATTAGTAATAAATTGCGGAATGAGTTGATTATACGATTTTGTCATTCGGTAATAGTCAAAACCCCAAAAATTTCTAAGTTTATAAAAGGCTGTAGTTTTGTCAAAAATTATTTTTTTCCCTTTAAAAAGGCATATGCATATCTTCAATATGTCTGAAACAAATGTGCAAAGTTTCTAATTGATAGATTAAAAACTGTATGAGGAGTTGATTATACAAACTTGCCATTCTGTATTAGCCAGAACCTGTAAAAATTTGTAAGTCCGTAAAGGCCATAATTTTGTCAAAAATGATTTTTTTCTCTTCAAAAAGGGAGGTGCACATTTTCAATATGTCTGAAACAATTGTGAAAAGTTTTAAATTGATAGCTTAAAAACTGTATGAGGAGTTGATTATACAAACTTGCCATTCTGTATTAGCCAGAACCTGTAAACATTTGTAAGTCCGTAAAGGCCATAATTTTGTCAAAAATGATTTTCTTCTCTTCAAAAAGGGAGATGCACATTTTCAATATGTCTGGAACAATTGTGACAAGTTTTAAATTGATAGCTTAAAAACTGTATGAGGAGTTGATTATACAAACTTGCCATTCTGTATTAGCCAGAACCTGTAAAATTTTCTAAGTCCGTAAAGGCCGTAATTTTGTCAAAAATAATTTTTTCCTCTTCAAAGAAAGAGGTGCACATCTTCAATGTATCTGAAACAACTATGCAAAGTTTTAAATTGATAGCTAAAAAACTTTGGGAGGAGTTGATTATACAAACTTGCCATTCTGTGTTAGCCAGAACCTGTAAAAATTTCTGAGATCGAAAAGCCGTCATTTTGTCAAAAATGATTTTTTCCTCTTCAAAGAGGGAGCTGCACAACTTCAGTATGCCTGCAACATTTGTGCAAAATTTCAGATTGATTGCTTAAAAACTGTAGGAGGAGTTGATTATACAAACTTTTTTTAGGTGCGACGGACGGACAGACAGACGGACGGACGGACAGACAGACGGACAGGGGTAAAACATAATGCCCCCTGACTATCGTCACGGGGGCATAAAAATGAAATCGAGATATTCTTACCTTCCACAAAGATATAAAAATAGTGAAATGTAGACAACAGATAATGATACAGGTACAATGAATACCATCCCATTAATGGAATCACTTGATCTGGGCTTCTCGGTGGTAGCCTGATATGCTGTAATCGAAAACACATTGAAAAGAGAAATTTTATTAAATGAAATATAGAAAATATCATTGACAATAGAAAAAAGAATACCAAGTACGAAACAAAACATTCAAGGCATCAAATCTAAAAAAAAAAAATGGTTTATCATATGACGTCGCATCTGAGAGTGTAATAAGCCCATGCATTAAAAACGAGAATAATGAACTGGTGGATTAAATATGCAAATAATATTGTATCGTTATGCGTTGACGTCCATGAAAACGTCGCGTTTTCTAATGGCGACATCTTGACGTTTTAGTGCAAAATTTGCTAATAAAATGCGATTTTAGTGTCATATGATAAATAAAATCTGGCATTCGTGCTCCTGTATTACTGAATTTATTTAACTCGTTGGGGAAAACCGATAAGATGCTCGGCAGAGCCTCGCATCTTATCCTCCCTTATCCTCTCTAAATATAATATCTGCTAGCATTACTCTTTCGTGGTGGGACATATAAATGACGTGTTTTAAAGTGTATAGGTACACTGCCTTGCTTTCTTTTTTTCTGCCACGTTTCCAAAGGAAAGTAACTTTATCGACTTTATTTTTGCTTTTTTCTGGACGACGAAGCTCTTCAAAAAGGAAATCCAGTTTTAAAGAAAGTAATTTTCTCCTACAGCAGCTTATCATTTCTTTTACAGTATATTAGTCCTTGAGATGGACAAGCTAGATTTTCGTTTGGCTGCACCCCAGAGGGGACAAAGGTTTTATGGTATCATTTTAAAGGTGTGACTGTTAGCTTTCAGAATCAGCTTGTCTTCTACTTGTGGAGGTGTCCGTTTGGGTTGTAGACACGTTTTTGTAAAGGTACCCTCTGTCACCTTTTTGTCGTCAATATAATTAAAATGCCAATATGTAAATGTTGTAAAGACTAATCAGAGCCCATTTCATGTATATTTAGAGCTGGTAACATATTTCCTTCTCTAAGGCGGAGCTCTAGTAAGTAGTTTTTGCAGAAAGTCTTGTCAGAATGATGTTGACTAACATCTGTTAACCCTCTGACTGCTTTGCTTAAGCCTGTGTCTGTAAATTACATATTTACTTGTGAATATTTCCATTCAATTAAGACATAGCAGCAAAATCAATCTGTTTTGTTTCCTACAAGCATTTACCCATTGTGCTATCTTTAGGAATTGAAAAAACAATAACAATCTGCTTGCTACTTTTGTTATGGAGGTCACGGAAATAACAATGTTTCATATTTCTCCATTCCAGTAAACTTATCAACGTTCCCAAATGTTTTCAGAACCTCTAATATTACATTCTGACCAATTTTATTAACTGTTATTGATTCAGACTTGTGAAACTTTTACAATTTAGGTTTACGGTGTCACTGTGTGTGTTTTATACGTGACAAAAATAGAATATGCCAATGTTCTACTGATAACTTGGACAAGTTCTGAACACAATCAGTTTTTTGCAGTGTTCTAGATTCTTGCTGCATAAATCAACAATTTTACTGTTGTACTTTCCCATTTCTATATATTTCGTATATTTGCTATCTTTTTCTTGGCACAACATACTTGATATTTAGTCTTAAAACAAACCAAAGACATTACAAAAAGTCGCTGTAGTCATAGGTTAGCACTTTCTCATGTATGGAACAAATCAAATGACAAACAGTTCGCAGTTTGTCTAGTAAGGAAACTGCCTCATCAGCTTTGTGCATGAATTTTTCATGTACAAATGCCTAGTTCGACTGGTAATCTACAATACATGTACAAGTTGTTACAGTGTTTATTGAAATGATTTGGATTTAAAGAGCATGCAAAGCGAAACACTGTTGACAAGAGAAATGCGAACTTACTTTTAAACTTTTTTTTCTTTTTGACTGAATTTTAGTTTAACATTTGCTTGCCGGGCACGTTTGTTTTTGTTAAGACTATAGGGACAGTTTACGAAACGAAGGAAAATGTTCTTGCTAAACTGAAATTTTTAGATAAAAACGAGAAATAATTACATAATGTCAAAGATTATATGGAACTGTCTATTTATGTCTATTTTTAAAGCTGTGTCCAAGATACAGCGGGTCTCTAACCTCCACTGCCACTACGGCTATTAGGCTATGGGAAACATTGGGAAACCTTTTTTTACCTATTTATGTCCTAACTTTGATGTCTCAGTTAAGCAGAACTGTTGGAGTAAAATATCAGAAACATGAAACTGAAATTACTGTACTAGTGATATGAGGAGATGAGTAATCGGCTATGCAGCAAGCTGGAGTTGGGCTCGAGAAATATTTCCTTTTATGATTGTTTTAATTCCCGTAATGCTACTTTTGCTTTTTCCCGTGTTACAAACACTTTTCAACATGCAGTACTTTAAAGTATTACTAAAGCACAGACCTTGTGGTCCTTTTATTGACAAAGGTTTTATTTTTAATTATTTTTTTTTCATGTTAAAAATAAGTAGTATGATTTGTTTCAATGGTTCAATCAATGTGCACTTGTAAATGAAAAAGGGTAGAATATATTAATTTAGGACAATGGTGTTGAGGGATTTATCGGCCAAGCTCATTTGTCTATTTCTCCTATAATGTTTTTGAGCATGATAAGTGAAGAAAGGGCGGCAAAACGCAATGGGTAACGTTTATAACCATTTTGTCGAGAATTAATTGATACGTCCCACCGAATGTGTAGTAATATGGCATTTTGAGTAAGCCTTAACCAGCTAATATAGGTCAGTTATGACTTTACTTATCAAGGATTAATACAAAGTGTTATTCTTATTATCTCGCCTTACACAGCCTATTTTGTTGCAATCATTTTTTGGGTAAATCATTTATAAAGTCCTACTGCATATCAACAGTATCCTTTGCCAGACATAACAAATAAAGATGATACAACATTTTGGCTATATCCAAACAAAAAATGAAGCAGTGTATGTATTGAAAAGTGTTTGAATGGTATCAGTCTTTCATAACAGTTTATGCACTGATAAAAGCATAACGGAATAAGCAACAGGCATGAAAATAACCTGGTCAGAGTAAAAAGGTAATATGATGGTAATAAATAAAGCTCGGGAACAGATGGATGATTGGAAACTCTAAGTTTTGTTCTAAGCTTCAAGGTTAACAGCCTCAAATCTAAAATATTTGCTACTGGTTGGGTTCATGTCAGTAATATGCTGCTGTATTAATGACGAGGACTATATAAACAGGTAACGTTGATTACTGCTCAGACGGTACACGGTAAACGTTTTACTAAAGCTAAATGCACACCAATATATGTACTTGCTGAATATGATTTAAATGTTTGTTTTAAATGCTTATTTTAGTAATGTTGCTTTAGTGGTATATTTGAAAAGGGGTAAGAGCAAACTACTTTAAATTTAAGGTGGACATATTGTGAATAACTGAGTTGTTTTATTTGTTAAAACAAAACAGAGTTATTTTTCATGCTGAATTCGTTCAACTGTAGAGTATATCCAGTTATGACTTACACTAACAATGTCTACCGTAAAGATATAAGTTTTCGGGCAGATAGGTCTGTACAAACAGTGGAGAACGAGATCAGACTTTCCTGAGGAAATAAGGATGATCAAGGTCTTCACAGTTTCCATTCCATCTGCGTATTTTTGTAGGCAGTATCTATGGAAGAACCGGAATAACAGGAAAATAAATAATACGGCAAGGACCAGCTGTGTTTGCAGCAGGTGCAGAACTTGGACACTCTATTTTGGGAATATTTTTGAACTTAAACATGGTTTTTCTACGAAACGAAACAGTGTAATGTTTCTTTTTTGTTTTATTCTATAACATACATTGTAAATTTTAGTAAAATAATATGCATGAGCTTGCCCGATCGGTTAAATATATGTTCATGTCTTTTTTCATAAAATTCAGTTTTCTTGCATTTTTTAAAGCAATGCAAAAATATACTTATTATCAATATAACTTCAATTGTTTTTTACCATTTTGTTTCAGATATCCTATATTATTGATTTTTATGATTTGCAGAAATCAAAGTGCATTCATGTGCTAGAGATATGAATTTAAATGGAGAAAGTGTAAAAATGTATGTAGAAATACAAAATATTGTTTTTTAGGAAAACAAAACGGTGAAATTATTTTTTTTCTTTTCCATATGTTTTATAGTCCTTTGGGTTATTCAGCTGGTATAATGGTTTAAATGCCCCGCCAATATTTTTATTCAGTATCCGTCTACCTTAAAGATCCCCATGTGTCTTGTTATGATGTTTGAACTATTCAAGATCTAATTATAATACATGTATTTGAATTGAGCCAAATGAAGTTATAATGAAGCACTGAAAGGTAGATTGTGGGCCGCAAATGACACTTTATACATAATTTTACACATCTTGTCCTGGGACCATTAGCTTCTAGGCTACAACACGGTTTCTCAACGTTACTGCTTGACTTCCATTTAATATCCAACTAACTCAGATTATTATAATTTGAAGACATCTAAAGTTCGTAGCTCGATATAGTGTCGTCTGTGTCGGACTACGTATGATTAAGTATGATCACAATGAAGAAACACTATCGATAATTCGAACTTTTATCTGTGTCTAACAGTCCATCGTCAAATTTGTATGAATTCTTACAAAATAAATTTCATTCTCGATTCAGTTGATTTGCAAGTGCTACATAACTCTCATTTAAACCGTGTCAATCAGTTCTGTCGGTAAGGCATGATTTGAAACTGCATGATAGTATATGTTCAGTGAGAACCTAAGCTAGAAATCCCGGGCTATTAAGATCCTGGTTGGTTAAATGTATTTGTGCCGTTGTTATCTACGTTACACAGCTTATATGATTGGTTTTACATTTAAAACCTCATATTGCTTTATATATTTTAAAAAATGCAATATATAACAGGAATGAACAATGTTTTCTGCCTCTCATAACTCGGTTAGTTGGGTGGTTGGTTTTAGTTTAACGACTCTTTGAGACAGTATTTCAGTCTATATGGAACTGTCTCTAAGATAGAAGGAGAAAGAAAAGGGATTATGGACAAGAGAAAATATATGCAAACCACCTCCACCTGCTCCAAGTAGAAGCATAGTAGGCCAGTGTCCTACTGTAATCCAAATTTATAGGACATACCGTCATTGAAATTTACCCAGCTCCATCGCCCGACCCGACCAACCCTTAAAATTTGTGAGCTAGGCATGTAATATAGCTAAGCATGTAAAATATTATACAAATAAAATGAAACAACTTAAATGATTGTTGTTACTATCCTGTAAGCAAGTTTTCTTTACTGTAGAAACAATGTAATTGCAAAATGGTGTTTTCTTTTGAAGTTTTGTCCACTATGTGGAGCGACAAAGTCATTCTCTACCATCTATACCTATAAAACTGATGATTGTTGATCAGTGTCATGTCTACGCCCAGTAGCATAGATAGATCACAAAAGCCGAAATAGCAAACAAAATTTAGTACATCATGTTGAAAGCTAAAATAAACATGTACAGAAAAATAAAACTAACATTTTGGATAATCTTTAATTGTGTTTGCCATAAAATGCATTTTCAGTGGCCGCCATTTTGAAATTCAAGATGGCCGCCATGAACAAACTTTTCTAGCTTTGTATCCACGTTTAAAATGCTTAAAAAAGCTTTGTCTAGCATTGTGCCAAATGTCATGCTTTTATCAAATAAATGCACAATGTTTTCATATATCTGCCCTGGTATGGTGTCAATTTTATGGTTGACAAATCGCTTATGCTGGCGAGAGGGTGGGTCCGTTCCCGGTTGTCTAAAATGCAAACGGACACATGTACAAGCGGAAGACAAACAGAATCGAAATCTGTACGGTCTTAGCTTTCAAATGAGACTAAGAAATCTTTGTCCCTCTAGGGGTGCAGCCAAATCGATTTTTAAGCGAATTTAAGGACTATATATCCCTTTTGAGAAGGGAGGCCAATATGAAACCAGCTGAAAGTGCAACCGTTCGTCTCAATCAAATTCTTGTTGTTTTTTTTTGTTTAAAAATGACACTTTTGAGATTGAGATTCGTTTTTTCCACATTTTCTTTAACAGCGGTCTTATTTAATCTGTTGGAAAAGTCTAGAAAACTAGTGTATTTATTTGTATATAATCTATTTTCAAACTAACAGCTGTTCTGAAAAACGAAAAGGGTTATTTCTACAGGGTGTATTAAACGTAATACATAATCGGCTTTCAGAGTCAGTATGATTTTCATATGAATGGAAAATAATATAGATGTGCGGCGTTCAACAAGTGTTTGCAAGGGCCTTGCGCTCTATTGCAATCACGAAAGAGGTAGGAGATATCATGGTTTCGTCTGAAGAACCTCAAAGTAATAAGAAATAATTGATTTACTTGACCATGTATAAATACATGGCTTTCTCTCGTAGTCCCACTCCAAATTTGTGCCACAGTGCAATATGGTACCAGAGCTATGATAGCCAGGATTGCACGTGAAGTCATAACATGTTGAGGACCTCAGCCGACTGCAGCCTATGGAGGAAATATGCCCATTAGAGATAGTAAGAGGACACCTGAAGGCTTCTGTTGTATCTGGACCTACAATATTTATAATATGAATATTGTTAATGGTTCTTATAAAAGCTTTTCAATGCGTTTCCTCGAATAACGGACAAAGAGGAAATAGAATGAGTCATTTCATTTGATATAAAACATTAAACGATCTTTTGACGAGTGTAAGAGGTATCATATCAGATAACCACGATTTTAACCACATCTACTCTGTATTTTATCCGTAAGTGAACCACCATTCCGCAGTCCCAAGCTGAAGACTGATACGCTTTCGTGTGGATCTTTACCTTTAGTTACGGAAGTTATGGGTCATGTCAGGATCACCGATGAGGCTTGAGTAATCGAAAACCTGGAAGTATGGCACATGCTCCTTCTTTCAAATGTGTCTAGTGTTCTGTGCTCATGAAGAATTAGATTTTTATTTAAATGTGTCACCTCTTTCCACCTATTAATTAGGTAACGTTAACGGTTTCCTACAGCCTTGTGGCC
Organism: Ctena decussata; assembly: GCA_963989385.1. Lineage (NCBI taxonomy): Eukaryota > Metazoa > Mollusca > Bivalvia > Lucinida > Lucinidae > Ctena > Ctena decussata. The sequence continues at coordinate 22,176,041 of OZ022498.1, forward strand.
GAAGCCTATCACTGTCCTTTCGCTTCTTTACCCCTCCCTGATTTGAAAAAGGTACCCATTTACTGCTTGGATGACAGAGATTTCCGGTCGGCAGTTGATAAATAAAGTAGATACTATTCTAATCCTCCCAAAACACAGAAGATTGGACATATTCGAAGGAATGAACATGGACCACACTTCGAGATTTTGGCAATTCAAACAGCATCAGTGCCCCTGATATAATCCGGTTACGCAAACCGGAGAAAGCATAATGTAATTTCTTAATTTTGATAAGGCAGTCAATTCAAACACTGATTAGTACTATAAAAGGTCTAAAAGAAAAACAAACAGCAATAATCTAGAACATAAATCTAAACCAATCAAAATATTCTGATTTCTCAGACTATGTTCTTGATCTCAAAGGAAAATATATATATAATCTGCACTATAGATGACGTACGGGGAGACGTTTTACGGTCGCCGCACGGCACAGCACAAGTTTCACCAAGGTAAAATAGAAATCTAAAAGAGACCATTCAAGAGCACAGCACACATTCGGAAGTAGTAGCACCATCTTCGAACAGTGAACCAAGTCCAAGAGGCTCATTTCATAATTAAACGTTGTCCTATATTGGACAACTAATTGGAATTGATAAAGGAATTACTTAGTCCTATATTGGACAACTAACTGGCATTAATAAAAGTCAAATAAGGTTATGAAATGATGTCCCCACTTTTGCCAATGGCAAGTTCATGAAAAGGTGACCCCACTGTTACAAAAAAACAACAACAAGACATCGCACCATAACTACACCATACGTCACTGCCATGACACCGACCCGGTCTCTTCGTTGTAGTAGTGCTTGAGAGACAGTCTTTATCTCTTCGCCGCCCTGCTGGTGCTGTTGCCGTAGAGCCGCCTCTCAAAACCATCCTGTAGGTATCTGTCAGTATTGGAACGCAAGCTATTTGAATTGAAACGTTTCTGGAGGGAACAGTCCGTTACAATACGCCAACGAGACCCGCAACTTCCGTAACTAAAGGTAACGATCCGCAGAAAAACGTTTCAGTCCTCAACTTGGGGGTTGGAACTGCGGAATGTTAGGTTCAGTTACGGATAAGATACGGAATAGATACGTATGCGACACGGATTAGATACGGATGAATGCGCTTAGTAACGTACCTTTTCGGATAACGCATCCGCGCCCGAATTTTGAAACTTTTAAAAATTTCGACGCGGATCCTGCGGACGCTGCGGATATGATTCGGACAGTTACGGCTGCGGATGCGTTACGGATCCATTACGGATAAAACGGATAGATACGGACGAGCCATACGTAGCATCCGCAGAATCCGTATGTGTGTTTGTGACTGGAGCATACAAGGATGTGGCGTCCCTGTTAGTCTTTTCTATCCTTCTATCCGCTAGGCATGCGTAACAGTCCGTATCTGCAGGTATTTATCCGCATCTAAAGGTTTCAGAAGGTAACGGAAGATTAGTAGTCCGTACCTACCAGTATCCATCCGCATCGTGCCGATTCAAAGGGATAGTATCTAACCACTGAATCCGCAGTTATTCTTTACTACCCGTATCTATCCGCATCTATTGATAACAATATCCGTAAATTCATTAAATAAAAATAAGCGACGCCCACAAATTCTGCGGATAAACAGAGGATTTTATCCGCAACTATCCGCCCTATCCGCAATGTGTGTGTGTGTCTAGGGCATTACATCCATGTTCTTTCCGACGATACACCGGAGCTCATGCTATTCCTTCATAAATGATATCAAAATGACGTCACTTGAATTAGTCAATGGTTCTTAAGTTTTGGAGTCGGTAATTGGCGGACTACAAATACGCTTTAACGTTCATAGCTGCATAAGAATTGATTGTAACATTGAAGCAGTAATTATACCTGTGAACGAAATAAAAAATGAGATTCTTTAAAAAAAGATACGGTTTGCAAAGGAATCTAACATGGCTGTTTTGGTAGAACTAGAAAGAAAAGCCTCTCAAAATCACTGTTGTCACGGATGTTAATTTTTAACCACTCCGATAAGCAATGTAAGATCCGCTGCCGGATATCTTACCTAATACCTTTCTTCAGCCCTAAATGAAATGTTGTATTTGTTTGTAAAACCACATAGCTGCACCCTAATTAATGCAATGTTGGTCAACGTTTGAAATTAACCGTTTTCCTATAAAACTGTAATGGAGCTGTCCCATCTTGCCGGAAAACGTATACGGACGTCACACGGATAGCATAAAGCATTCCGGTGACGAAAGTCATCCCCGCTGCTGCTCGAGTCGCTCGCGATCGGTGTCTAGAGCGCATAAAACGCCCTATGACCGCACGATTGCCGCACGTGTACAGTATAATTACCGTTCAATTCAGGAAAATCAAAGTATGAGTAACGGACAAGTTCCGGGCAAAACGAAAATGCAATGCATTAGAAACTGACAAAACGTTCTTCGAACGTCTGTAGAACGATTTTATAACGGTAAAGTGAAAGGTGAAACGGGGCATTTATATAGTCCGATGAATCGAAAATCGAGCACACATCGTCTGTCATACGTTTGCTGAACTACAGACAGCGAAGTCTAGGAAAGCTCAGAAGGGTAAAGCAAAGGCGCGGAGGACGGCGGCAAGATTTGCCTCGTCTCTCTCTGCCATTGCCGGCGCTAGTGAAGAACAGATCGCTTGAGAGCAAGAAGTGTAAGAAACTCGACATGATTCTCAGAAAGAAACCCTGGATCTGGAGATATTCCTGACGTCTCTACAAGTCTAGTTATTGTAGTCTTCTAGCAGAATGGTCACCTGTATATAGCTGCCTACTTTGCTTTCTTTTTTGTTTTGAAATGCAAAGCAGAATAAAAAATTTAAAAATGTTGCTGTTTTTAATTGGGATAGGGGAAAGCCGACCTGTTTGGGAAAGAGATGTATATTTGGTTTCCGAGGGGCCTTTTTTGGATGTTTTTAAATTTTCGTATATATTTCTTAAATTGCACAACCCGCAGGTTTGCACTCTAATCACTGTGTGAGTCCGTCCGTCCGTTATCAGTTAGCGAAAACCGTTATCAGTTAGCGAAAACGCTTATAACTCTTGAACCGCATGGGATATTTTGACAAAATTTTGCATGCGTATACATGTAAACATTGTCTAACGACTCGCATGCATAACTACCTTATTTGATGGACGAGGCTTTGCTGAGCTTAAGTTGAAAATTAACTACTGAAAATGCTCATAACTCTTGAACACCGTGGTAAATATGGTTCAAATTTTGTATGCTTATGTATTTTAACATAGTCCAGCCATCGGCATGCAAAACAGTGACACGGCTTCACCGAGCATCAATTTGGCCGGTCGAGCTCTTTTATTAAAAATGCTCATAACTCTTGGACCGCTTGGTATATTTGCTTCAAATTTTGTATACTTATGTAATTTAACATTGCCCAGCCGCTGGTATGCAAAATAGTGACGAGGCTTCACCGAGCATCAATTTGGCCGTTTTTCAGCATACTAGTTGTTATGGCAACCAAAACATGAAGCTGTTGGTACAAAATGTGTGTTCCTTATGCAGCGTTATCTATGAAATATTTAGGTAAAATAAGTGTTATGATAACTGCATTACTTAGGCAGTAAGAGCCAAGTTTCATTTCTTGTATTGAAAAAGAAGTTAACAGAAAGGGTCAGGGTATGCCACAATCACAACCCACAGCCAACTCACGACACGAAGGGGATGAGAAAAAGGACAAACATACACAAACATGTAAAACAAACAAATGCAGAAGAAGCAAAAAAAAACTACTCCTTCTTCCCCAAGCGAGGTGATCAGAATGCTAAGACAAGCACAGAAACGAGGGAAAAGAGCAAAAGACTTTATAACATAAAGTGCCTCGTGGTAAAGACCACAAAGCAACATAGAATTAAGAATAGCATCGGGATTGCCGCCTTAGAACGGCCAGCAGCATAGACTACCGGGGGATTTATTTTTTTACTGTCGGCAAACTTCATCCTTAATCCCGAGAACAAACCACATGAAAAACACACATGAAACATTGACCATCTATGTTTACCTATTTTCTATATTTTGTAATAATAATAATAAAACAGGAAGCTAAGTGAGCAGTAAAATAGGTGGCCACAAACTAAACAGAATTACGAACAACATCTGGAGTGCCGCCTTACAACGGTCAGTACTATAAACTACCGGTGCAATTAAAAACATTTTTTAACTGTCGACAAACTTCATCCTGTTCCCAAGACAATTCATAATACAAAGAAGTCAATTACGGCATCTTTAAGTTGCTAAAGCAACTAACAGCATTAGGCATTAAAACAGTACTTTTTGTTTCACCATCCTATAATTGCTTTATATAAATATTAATTCTTAAGGCCCTATGGTTTAAGAAATATCGTTTGAAAATGTTCGACAGGCGACGTTTAGCCGCTACCTATAGCATTTGCTCCTCCGGAGCCTTTGACTCATGCGAGCTAAACACGTGACATCGTCTAAGTTAATAAGGACATTATAAACTAAAACTATTAAAACTATAATATTCATTGTGACGACTTACAGTTAGTACAGAGATTGGAAGTGTTTTGTATCCATCTGCCGCCATCAGTAGGACAGTGGAGCCACTGTATATCTGGATCTTTAGTACAGTTTTCAGCACAAGAATAATGACATATACTGCCAGGCACACGATCACACCATCTAACTCTTCCGTGTTTTATCCGGAAAGGACACTTAGGCTTGATTTCTGAAACAAATAATATTCCAAATAGCAAAGGACGTCTGTCAGTTTCATTGCAAATTTGCCTACTTTTCGACAAATAACTGCAGCTTCCATGGGAAGCCAAAGTTGATGATTTAGCATTATCATGTAGACTTATGCATCATAAAGAAGTTTTCATATTGATTTTGATTTTTTTTTTATATCTGCAGACTAACCCTCACTGACTTTCTCAAGTGGGGTAAGAGGAATTTTCGTACGTTCAATCTGAGTTTTCAAGTCTAACGTAGCTAGGTCACGTATGTAACTGTTTATATCCGTATATAATACTTATTCACTACGTTTTAATACGCGCATTCCAGTTTTGGTACGTTTTAAATACGTAGAAAAACCTAGTCCCCAATACGTGACAGAGACTGAGACTAAGAATACCTCTAGGTTATTCTTGTTACGTTTTGTATGTATTTAATGCGTTTTCTGCTACGTTTTATTACGTATGTCCACGTTTTTCTACGTGCTGGTAAGATTTACTACGTATCCGCTACGTATATCAAAATGCCATGTGTGAGTTAAACATTCTCAATCAAACGTGACTAGGCCACGTATTTAGCTACATCTATGTACGTATTCACTACGTTTTACAATGTTTACTGCCGTTTTGCTACGTTTTAAAAACATAGTAAAACCTAGCCCTCAATACGTGACAGCGAGACTGTGGCTTAAATAAATAGCCTAGTTACGTTTCATTTAGTTTAGTCTCACTGTCACGTATTGAAGGCTAGGCTTTACTACTTTTCTAAACGTGGCAAAACGGCAGTAAGCGTTGTAAAACGTAGATGTAGCTAAATACGTGGCCTTGTTACATTTGAATCAGATTTTTTAACATTAACATGGCATTTTGATATGCGTAGCATATACGTAGTAAAACGCACCAACACGTAGTAAAACGTGGTCAAAGCGTACTAAAACGTGAGTCCTCTTGTTTTCAGTCTGAATGTCACGTATTAAGGAGTAGGTTTTTCTACGTATTAATACGTACCAAAACAGGAATATGCGTATTAAAACGTAGTGAATACGTATTATATACGGATATAGACAGCTGCATACGTAGCCTAGCTACGTTTGATTTGAAAATTCAGCTTAAACGTAGCATTTCGAAATACTTACTGTATGCGTAGTCTAAGCGTATTGAAACATAGTCTAAACGTGCTGGAACGTAGATGAAACGTAAGAAATATGTAGCCATTAGTGAAGGTCATCTACGTACTAGTACGCATCATATACGCTTTACCACGTCTAAGTACGTTTTGTGACGTTTAATTCTGCGTTTTATTACGATTTGGTATGTTTTTCGATACCTACTGAAACGTGACTTTGACTAGGTAGTTAACCCGGTCACTACCTAGTAATCCCTAGTAAACGTACGGAATCGTAGGAGGTAAGTAAACTGTTCTCATCCCTTCGAAAGCGTGGCATCAAGCCCTTTTATTACCGGGTAATACGAAGTAACCCGTAGTTAAACGTATTGGAAACGTACTTAAAACGTAGTAACTCCTAGATACCTACAAAACGGGGTACATTTCTTTGCATAACACAGGGCGGGAAACGTAGTGCAACATACCCCTCAAAACGTGACAGGGAGACTGGGCCCTTAATTCCAACATGACATTTGATATACGTAGCGGATATGTGGTAAAACGTAGCAACACGTAAAACGGTTTCAAAACGTACTATAACGTAGCTAAAACGCATTAAATACGTACAAAAACGTAACAAAAATAACCAAGTGCTCCTCTAAGTTTCAGTCTCAATGTCATGTATTAAGGAGTAGGTTTTTCTACGTATTTAAAACGTACCAAAACGGGAATATGCGTATTAAAACGTAGTGAATACGTATTATATACGGATATAAACAGCTACATATGTGGCCTAGCTACGTTTGACTTGAAAATTCAGCTTAAAAGTAGCATTTCGAAATACTTACTGTATGCGTAGTCCAAGCGTATTGAAACGTAGTCTAAACATGACAAACTCCAACATGACATTTGATATACGTAGCGTACATGTGGTAAAACGTAGCAACACGTAGTAAAACGGTTTCTAAACGTACTATAACGTAGCTGAAACGCATTAAATACGTACACAAACGTAACGAGAATAACCTTGAGGTCCTCTAAGCCTCTGTTTCAATTTCACGAATTTAGGACTAGGTTTTTCCATTTGTTCAAAACGGGAATATGCGTATTAAAATGTAATGAATACGTATTATATATGGATATATATAGCCACATACGTGACCTAGCTACGTTTGAATTGAAAAAGTAATTTAAACTTAACATTTCGAAAGACTTACTGTTTGCGTAGTAAAAAAATATTGAAACATAGTCTAAACGTACTAGAACGTAGATGAAACGTTTCAAATACGTATGATACGTAGCCAAACGTGATGGTCTTTTACGTACTTCTACGCATTATATACGCTTTTCCCATGTCTAAGTAAATTGTATGACGTTTTATTCTGCGTTTTATTACGGTTTGGTATGTTTTGCTATACCTACTCAAACGTCACTTTGACAAGGCAGTTTTCTCGGACACTATCTAGGAGTCCCTAGAAATACGTACGGAAGCGTAGTAGGTAAGTAAACGGTTCTCATCCCTTCTGAAAGCGTGGCAATAAGCCGTTTGATAAGCGGGTAATACGAAGTCAATCGTAGTTTAACGTATTAGAAACGTACTAAACACGTAGTAACTCCTTAATATCTACAAAACGGGGAGTATATTTTCAAACGTAGGACGAGAAAGGTAGTATAACATAGTCCTCAAAAGGTGAAAGTAAAATTGGGCCCTTACTGTGACACAGTGTACTGTTTTCTTTGTCCGTTTTATTGTCTTCTGCCTACTGTAAAATAGTTTTTTTTGCCACTGCGACAACATGCGCACTCAGCTATTTCACGTATGCTTTGTTAATTTGTGCATTTTACCAATTTCGCAGTTGACAGTACTCAGTAAACAGTAGACAAAACGCAGTAGCCTTTAAAAAGGACTCAGTGCATAATAGTTGGTTGGTTAAGTTTGCGTTTAACTGTTCTTTTAGACAGTTTTTTTTTCAATATATAATGAGCCACAACCACACTCACCTACTGTATGCACGTAGGCCCATGCCCTACTTTTATCCAAATTAGTAGGACGCATGATCAATGTCCCAGCACCATCGCCCGACCAAGATCTCCCCGTAGTGCACTACAGGCGATAAACATGGCGTTGTATAGAGTATAAGTCAGTTTATGTGCATGCTCTTAGATTCGTAGTAGTAGGTATACTACATAAAGAAGATTTATTTTATCACTGTCTACTCAGTGAAAAAGGTCTGAGTTCATAGATTTTAATAATAATAAAAAAGATAAATATATATTCATGTATACATTTAAAAATAAACTTTAAAGAAATATGTTAAATGCATATGTTTTTTACATAATGGTTGTTCTGTTTAAAAAAACTGCCTCAAATGCATAAATATCTGTTAGGTAGACTGAACAGACAAATAAAGGAAACAAGAAGTAATTTATAAACTAATTTGCATGAACACAGTATTTTAAATGAATATGTAAAATCATAACTACATTAAAGTATTCCTAAATATTTTAGAGATAAGTACTTCTACTATATTTAGTATTTCGAGAATTACAATCAATTTCATTGGAAATAGGCTGATCATACTTAATACATTTAGTATGCGTATTTGTATATGAATGTCCTTAAAAGTTTATTTGTCGACCTATACATGTATATGAATTGGTATGTGTAAATGTATCTGGTGATGTGTACAGGTGTGTGCATGTATATGTATATGGTTGTGTATGTGTAGATGTATGTACAGGTGTATATGTGTGTATATTTGTATGAGTTTGTGTGTATACACGTGTCTATCTGTATTTAATAAAAGTTTAGTTTAAAGGGCATAGATACATAATCTATGGTAATAGAGCGGTAACAAAATAACTGTTGCCTCTGCTATCATTTAGTATTTCAAATTGCTTTTAAGAGGACAAGTACCATAGAAATTCTTGAAACTGGAACATTTAGCACATACCATACTAGTTCTTAAAACAGTTTGCTTTTTAGTTCGGCAGTGCGTCCGTGGGAAGCAGATGGAATGTCAAACATTGTAGGTCCCGATCGAACTGCTCCTATGATTGCTCTTATGAGCAGTCTGTTCATTGTCTGCACGGTTTCATTGGACCTATCTGTGCATAGAAGTTGCCTCAATCATACATTTGATTTTATTTGACCCTGCGCACATAGTGAGCTAATTTTTAAAATAGAAACCTCTTACCTATTTCGCAGATAATAATCCATCACTATCTTTATAGGAGTATTGTCTTTTTTACGTCTGTAAACAGACATGAGCGGTAAATCCGATATTGAGATGCATCAGTAAACACGGCAATGTATTTTATACTGTCTACAGTTGTTGTACATGAATACCATATATACTGGTCAATAAATGTGTTTGGACACGGCGAAGTTAGTACTTGCTGTAAAATGCCATGATTGATAAAGGCGGCTGTGGGTTGAACTGCAAAGAATTTGTAGAGACGGTGAAGCCGGTATAAAACAATGGTAGAATCAGTTTTCATTGATTATTCGCTTTAATTGTTTATGATAAGCAGATAATCAAATTTATTTCGACAAAAGTCGCAATATCAATTGTCTCAACAGTTATTCGCTATAATGTTCGGGTAGAAGATAACTATAATAATATAATTTTGACGGACGTCGCAATATTCATGGTCTCAATGGTTATTCACGATAGGTTACAGTACGGAGATATGATCTTGCCGAAAGTTGTATTTCGATTGGTTGCAATACGTTACGGTAAGGAGATTCTTATTTTGACGAAAATTGCAATATTCATGGTCTTATCAGTTACTTCCTATAGTTCAAGGTAAGCAAGGTAAATTTTTATGAAAGTCGTAATATGTACAGCTTTATCGGCTACTTGCTATAGTCAACGTTAAGGAGATAATTATATTAATATCGACGAAAGTCGAAATATTCATGGTCTCATCAGTTGTTTGCTATAGTTTATAGCAAGGATATTCATGTAATTAAGCTGATTTGGACGAAAGCCGTAACATATAAGGTCTCATCGGTAATTTGTTACACTTTATGGTAAGAAGATACTATGTACGACGCAATATTTACAGTCGCATCAGCTATACGTTATAGTTTAAGGTATGAAGATTAATGCACTGATTTCGAAGAAAATCGCAATATTCATGATCTTATCGGCATGTCACTATAGTAAATGGTATAGAGATTCGATTTTGACAGAGTCGTAATATGGAGAAAATAATCTCCATTTTAACGAAAGACGCAGTATTCACGGTCTAAGGGGTTATGTGCTAAAGTTAAAGGTAAGGAGATAGTTTGACTAGAAGATAATCACAATATTTACAGCCTCGTTGGGATTTTGTGATAATTTATGGTGAGTAGATAATTATAAGGACTTTGACAAAAACTTGCAATATTCAAGGTCTGATAATTATTCGTTATAGTTCACGGTAAACAGTTAATTATTTTGATCAGGACGAAAGTTGCAATATCCACGGTTTTATCAGTTTTATTTCATGGATTTGGTAGAATCTACAGAAAGGATATAGTTTATATTAAATTCGATGAAAATCTCTATATTCGCGGCCTATTCTTTGTAGTTTTACGGTAAGAAAATAATCAGTTTAGTTTAGTCAAAGTCGCATATTCATGGTTTCATCGCGTTTTAGCTATAATTCGCGATAAGAAGTTAATATTGATTTTAACTTGATTTTAACGAAAGGCGCCTTACTGCAAGTATTTCGTTTTTGTACATTAAGGATATAATATTTTCGATTTCAATGAAAGCAATATTCATGGTCTTAACGTATATGCGCTATAGTCTACGTAAACGAGAGATTTTTTTCCTCTCAATTTCGGGGAAAGTCAAATATTATGGTCATACAAGTTCTTCGTTATAGTTTACTGTACAAAGATTGTAAATTTCTATTTTAAGAACGTTACATTATTCATGGTCTCATTAGTTACTAGATACAGATAACGTCAATGAGATAATTGTTTCTATTTCGACAGATGTCATAATATTCACGGTTTTGAACGGTACAGTTTGTTTGATAAATACATGTGGTTAAATAACCATTTTATGTTAAGGTCATTAGTTCTGGAAACGTTATCTGCTAGTCTTTTTTCTGCAGTGCTTATTCAGTTTAGGTAGGTATAAACATATAGTTATAAACACTGGTAAGTTAACTTGTGTAATGTAATTATTGTGACCTCCTTTTGAAGACCTATAGCATGCCGGGAAAAAATTCAAATGGCGGTATGGTATAGTGCATCAAGTCTATGGACGGACAGTGTTATTAGTTGTGGCTATAAACATCAAACCAGGGATCAAGGGCTGGGCATCATATTTGTAATAGGATATATAATGTACCAATTAGATAATGGTTGAGTCAGTTAGTATTTACAGTCAGAACTGCCGAGGAGGTTTAAACGCTTTTCAAAGGAGAAGGGATTTATTTCACTTATTGCACAGTAAGAAATATAATATTGCTTGCTTGCAGGACGTCCATTAAGAGAATAAAATGGAGTCCTATGTAAAACATGAATTGAGTCATACCCTATATTTGAGCGGCAAAAGCAGTAATAGTAGGGGCGTAATGGTGTTATTTAATAATAATTTTGAATATGAAGTTGGGAGAATTATTAGAGATACAGATGGAAATTATATAATTTTGGAAGTAACTATCCAGGGTAAAATTATTATTTTAGTTAATCTATATGGCCCAAACGTTCTATGTTCTAGCATTTTTCCCATATTTGACCTTGCCATAAAAAGGTCCAGGTCAACCCAGGGTCATGATTTGAACAATCTTGATAGTACTTGAGTACCCAATGCTACATACCAAGTTTCAAGGCCATTGGTCAACTGGTTTACCATATATAGGCGTGGCGGCCATATTGGTCATGTGACCTGGACCGTAAAATAAATTTTCATTCCCTCAACCTCTGAAGGCTCTATATGAAATTTGGTTTCAACTAGCTTAGTGGCTTTTGAGGATATTGTTAGACTTTGTCAAAATATGAGAGTTCCGGGTCAAAGGTCAAAAAATGACCTTGACCTCTTGTACTCATTAATCTTATGTTGTGGCATTTTGCCATATAAAAGCATAAGGAAGCAAATTTGACCTTACCATAAAAGAGGTCAAGGTCAACCCAAGGTCATTATTTGAACAATCTCGGTAGTACTCGCGTACTCGATGCTACATCCCAAGTTTCAAGGCCATCGGTTTATTGGTTCTGGAGAAGAAGATTTTTTAGGATTTTACCATATATGGGCATGGCGGCCATGTTGGTCATGTGACCAGAACTGTTTGAACAATTTTTCGTTCCTAAGGTCCCAGGAGGCTCCATATGAAATTGAATTACAATCGGCCCGGCGGAGGAGAAGTCGTTTGAAATTGTGGACCGACGGACGGACGGACGACGGAGCCTTATCATCCTATAAGCTCCCCCGGAGCCGCTGGCTCAGGTGAGCTAATAAAAAGCTGTCCATAATGACTAAGTTCAAAAGACAGTTATTCTGTCAAAAAAAAAACTCAAGCCCGATCAAACACCCACATGCACATCATCGACATGTTAACTCTATGTTTGCTAAGTTTGAAAAAGGTGACTGAAAACTCTGGTAGGAGTTTATCACACAAACTCCATACCTTACAATGCGAAAATTGCCTACAATGACAAGTTCAGAATTCCGTCAAATTTATTCCAGCTCTATTAAAATTCCAAATGCACATTTTCAATGTGTCTACATTATGTATGCAAAGTTTGAAAAAGATCCATCACAAACTGGATGAGGCGATGATTACACAAACTCTATACCGTAAAGTGGACGAACGGACGGACAGACAGACAGATAGACGGACAGGAGCAAATTTTAATGTCTCCCACTACGACTGTCGTCACGGGGGCATAAGAACAAGACCATAGCCGATTGCGACAACGACATCGCTGAATGTAAATGATGGCATAAGTTTGACATGATTTTATTGCAATAAAATATTGTCACGTTCTTTTGAAACAAAAATGGTAACATTCATATTCTTGCTGTCAGTTGTGTACTTCCTAAAGTCAACATGTCCACGTGTGGGGATTTCCCCTTAATTCCTCTATGATCTAGGAGTGGCGGTAGTGTAGTGGATAACGCACTGGTCTACCAATCCAGGGGTCGCAAGATCGATCCCTCGCTTTTGTGGTATTCGGACGAGACTTTGAATCGAGCACCCGTCTCCGTCGGGGTTGGTCGTGGTCGGACGATGGTGCTGGGCATCTTTCAGCGCCGGGCGTCCGTCTAATTTGGACAAACGTAGGCCTACTGTGCTTGCAGTAAGGGCGAGTTGTTGATGTTTGGAAATGTCGCCCCCCCCAAAAAAAAAAGCAACCAACCATCATCTCTGTCCTCAGTGAACCTATGTTACACATACCCGAACTTAGCCAGACTCAGTAATAAGCTCTTTTTTTTGATTTTGCATTCCCATACAGAGATTTAAAGTCACTCTCTGATTTTAGTATTTCTTTGGAACTGCCATTAAGTAAGCCCTCCAGCAATACAGGCGGAGTATACACACGTTAATTGATTAGCCCTATCTGAAGGATCATGCAGAGAAATCAAGCTTAAGGTAGTCATATACTGGCTCACTCTGTATTGCATTTGTCCAAACAAAACAGAGTTATTGTTCGCTCAACCTTGGGGTAGCTTACCACTAAATATTCATGAAGCGCCTCTTTGGGTGAGCTTCAATCAAGGAGAGACTGCTTAGAATGTCCATCATTAGTCAGGTAACTAATGTAAGCAATCGTTAAATAAAATAACAGACCTAGATGAGAAATATAACAAGGCAAACTTGATATTTTTTTTGTGTAAACCACTGAAGTATCAGATAGTTTTATAACTTTACCCAGTACTAAAATGACGCGCCAAATTTACTGCACGCGCTTGGTTACGTGTTCAAGTTATAATAGCGGCCTCCAGAGCAGGGAACATATTTTTTTTCTTCTTTAGACCATCGGTTAGAGTCGTTCTTCAAAAAGCGGTATTAATTTCCAGTTTTATACTGACTAGCTTAAACGTTATTTCAGTTGCCTATGTAAAATAATTGCTGGTAAACTACCAATACAAATGACGATAACTACCATAAAAATCCTAAGTTTTCGGGCAGATAGTTTTGTACAAATAGTGGAAACTGAGATCAGACTGCTCCTTAAGAATCTTTCTGAATTGTCATTCCGTCTGCACATTTTTGGTGGCTTTCCTTTTTATTAGAGCCGAAATAACATGGGAACAAATAGCAGGGAAAAGGCCTGCTTTGGTTGCAGCAGGTGCGGAATGGGGTTGTCTGTTTATTTGGGTTTTCAGATTTTGGGGTATTTTTGAACTTAAACATTGTTTTGCAAGGAAATGAAACGGTGAAAATATTATATTTTTGTCTTATTCTGTAATATGCAATGTAAGTATTTCTGAAATAAAATGCATAAGCATGCCCCATCGATCAAATATATATTTCAAGAATTTTTTCATGAAATTAAATTTTCTTGCATCTTTTTTTTTTTTTTTAATGTATAAAAATATTTATTATCAAGATCAGCGCATTTGTTTTTTTACCAGTTTGTTCTAAATATCCTCTATTATAAATTATATGAATCGCAGAAATGAAACCGCAGTCATATGCTAGAAATATGAATTTGAATAGAAACTGTGTAAAAAAAAGTGTGTGGATAAACAAAATTTTGATTTTTTGGAAACCGAAACGGTATTATTTTTTATCTTATCCAATTGTTTTAAAGCCCTGTGGGTGTTTAGACTGGTAAAGTGGTTTAAATGTCCCACCAATATTCTTATTTAGTATCCAACTACCTTAACTTTGTTCCATGCAACTTCTTATAAGAAGCGTATTGGCGCAATGGTTAAGTTCGTGTCTCTGTTTGCTTTGGGGAAGTTGCCTTAGTCGGCGTGGGTTCGAATCCTGGCCGACCAGTGGGTACCTCTTTATTTATATTCATTTTAATATAGATATATATTTTTTTTTCGTAGTCGGTTTATGTAAAGTGCACTTGTTTGGCCTTTGATCGTATTGAGACCCCGAACGGAATATTCATGCTTGGCATCCGCCAAGGGGGCGATTGCCATAGTGTAAGGAACAAAGTTAGCATGGATGCCGAGCATTATCAAAATGCCATCAAAGATCATCTCACAGGTTATAATAGGCCGACTTTACACTATTTCTATACTCTTACTTATACATGGTGCGTCCCCGATTGTTGTTAATTTCCACTGTCCCGTTTCACTGCACTTCAGTATATATGTACGACGGACTACTCTTAATACTCTGATACCAGCTTTCTCATAGCCAAAATCGCACTCATAAGAGTGACAGTAGGTGTTGTAATGTCTTGAACAATTTGGCGAAACCATCCCGTTTGGTAATAACTTTGGGCATCTTATCCCTGTAAGACAACACTAAAATTTACAATATGATCTTCCGCTAATTAATTTTAACAATTTTTAAAGTATACGAAAATAAAAGATACAATTCACATGCTTAAAACCGTGTTTACTTAAACATATTTTACTTTCAGGGTTAAACATAATGTACCATTTTGAGTCTTAGCTTTACATATGATGGTTTTCATTTTTTAAAAATCTGATTAAAATTGCTCGAAGAAGGACAATACTCATTTTGAAAAGAATGACTGCTGAGGTCCTAACAAATGGAATTGAAATGAAACATATACAGAATATATCAGAATTGTTAAGAAAAAAAAATAAGAAACGAAGATCAGGAGATGATTGTATAAGTGGTTAACGCTTGTTATCAGATCCTGTTTTCCAGTATATTTATTGTATGTGCTATGTGTGTAAATGAGTTGAAATAAATATTGTTTAACCAAACGAAGATTACTATTCGGCATCATGTCGCCATTCAAAAAAGTAAATAATTTGCATAAGGCCCTCAAAAAGCAGTGAAGCACATAAAAACAAAGAATTTGTATGGAACAAAATGAAGACCCCAAGAAAATTTTGGAGCCCGATTGATTTTATGCCACTAGTTGGACCGCAATGGGTCCGAACAAAGACGTTGTTAGTCTGATGATGAAATTAAGAATCAGATTGAGGACTGACCTAAGGTGTAACTTATTTCTGCCTTAACACACGTGAGAGGGTCCTCGCATCATGTTATGTTTTCTTCTGTGGTTTTGGATATGGTGTATAGACTGACGCTAGTCACATTAAAAATGGAACCAAAGAGAAACCTCACACCTGAGTTTCGGTATATGAATCTAAGCAGCGTAAGCAACGCTGAATGAGATACCAATGTTTCCGAAATCTGCACCCATCCTATCTAACACTGAGCTTCCTATTACATGACAGTTCATGTTATATTTGTTCTTAAGAGTAAGTAGTTCAGGATAAGTTTCCAAACATTAAGTGTAATAACTTATTAGCTATTAAGATCCTGATCAGAGTGGTCTATATGGTTTACTAATTGAACATCCTACCCAAACTGACTGATTTCTTGATTCTATAATTATAGTCTTCAACGCGATTCAAGGCCATCGCCTGTTTTAAAATGGCAGCTTAAAGGAAAATCCTCTAGGAGCAAAGAATGCATATGAAAAACGAAAAACAGGCTTGTTAAAATTGAATCTGTTCATACGCAGTAACATGATGTTGGAACACTTTCCATGCACACTAGTACCCACATCAGCGGAAATTTACTTTTAAACTGGCCTAGAATCAGCTCAATGATCCCATAGGCACAGAGAGTATACAAAATGCCCTACAACGAAATATAAAGAGACTTTTCACGGCCATCACAAGGCACTTAACATCACTTTCATACTGACTCGGAATGACCCTATTTAGCACATAGGTCCAGCAAATATACAATCTGCACTACAAAGTACGGGGAAACTATAACGGCCGCCACACAACACTTACCACCAGCTGCTAGAAGGCTAAAAATAATCTTAAGGCTGGTCTTATGGAAGCAAGAAACGCATCGTAGCTGATTCGTTTTAATTGAGTCTGTTCATGTGCAGTATTGTTATTGCACCACTGCCCACTCACCTTTCATCAGCTTCAACGGGACGCTTTTTCAACTGGCTCGGAATGAGATGAATTATCCGAAGGAACCAGAATATATAACAACTTCACTATGATGAAGCACGGAGGGACTTTCTGGCCACCACACTGTGAAGAGCCATTTCCAAGGTAGGTGGTCACCGGGCTAGCCTTAACACCACAAACAATATATCAGTAAGACAAACAGCAACACGCAACACATAAAACAACGCAGAAGAACCAAAACAGTAGTGCCGGTTTGGAACGGCCAGAAAAGAAATTACTGGGAGGCTTTACCGGTTTGTGGTCGCGAACAACCCTCGCCCTTGTTTTGCTTTAGTTCATCAGACACTTAGTTATTTAGTTTCCGTGGAAGATTCCTAGCTCATTCGTGTAATATCTCAGAAACATTGAAAACAAAATTAAAATTGTTATAAAACAAACATGAGGACTCACAGAAATAAGCACAGTGATATTCCGGAGCAGAAGAAACCTACCAGTTAAACCTAGATGCGCCCGACCCAAGACGTCCCAGTACGGGTGTCAGGCGCCAACCGTCTGTGTTGCTATCAGTGACCCTGACAAAATCTGGAGATGAGTGCCAAAGAAAATCATACTGTAATTTCTTAATTTTAATAATGCAGTCAACTCAAAGACTGAACAGTATCAAAGGGTCCAAATGATTAAATAGCAATGATCTAGAATGAGAGCTAAACCAATCAAAATTCTGATTTCTCAGAATATTATTATCCTCTGATCTCCAAGGACAAAAATAAAATATAATCTGCACTATGGATGATGTACGGGTAGTAGATTGACGACCCACACACGGCACAACACGAGCTGCAATGAAGTCAAATTAAAATGTTTTTTTTTTCTTCAAAAAAAACACAAAAAAACAGCATGGTCAAAACCCCGAAGTTTGGCTACACAAGCCCCAGTAAGTGTTACTTACTTCTGCAATACGAATACAGATACGGACTCCAAGTCATATTTGCCTCACATGTTACGATACCCGATACTGAGTTTGCCGGAGTCAGGTAACCTTTGTGACACGTGTATTTACATGATTGCCCTGGTTTTCGTTCGCATAATGGATCAAGATCGACATTTCCTATGTTATATGAACAAGTTGTAATACCTTAAAAGAAAAATTGAAGGCATAAAAGTAAACAACTTTAGCATAAACTATTCGGTAAATATACTCAGAGGCAAAAGAAAGTATACACTTTTTGAATGCTCATATTTTACTCATTTTTCACTGCTCAGGTCTGAAATTATGCATGATTTATTTTTACTCAAATTTAACCAATGTGGTATAGTAAAGTTACTGATTGAAACGCTTGACTAGCGGCACTGAACGTGCATGACGGTTTTGCACATTTTCCACGTGCAGCAAAATGGACAATACGAGTTTGCTGTTAAACTGCAATTTGGAATTTCGGATGTTTTTCTAAACAAACCACAACGTTTGCATTTCATTTGCACGATGAAAAGGCTTCCATAGGCAAGCACAATTCATACACGCAGACACAAATCAAAAGATACTTTTTCAAATGTCCGTATTTTTCTTTATCATTCATTCCTTGCTCAGGTCTAAAACTTTGCACTGTGTATCTTTCCAAAAAGTACAATAATGTGGTATTGTTAGATTACTAAATGTTTCACTTGACTAGCGACCCTATACGTACATGTTGGTTTTGCCCTTTTCGCACGTGCATCATATTAAACAATACGATTTTTCTGAAAAGTCAGGATTTGCATTTTCGGTTGTTTTTCTGAACAAACCACAGTGTATGCATTTCATTTGCCTGACGACATTGCTTTTGCCGCAGACAGAAGTCGTAACAGGCTGGCCGCTCAAAGCGGTTCGTGGCTGGCTTGATAAAATACACTTGAGTCACGACTGATTGGCGATGAAGTGTATACTTTTTAGCTCACCTGAGCCTTTAGGCTCATAGGTGAGCTTATAGTATAGCGAGGCATCCGTCGTCCGTCCGTCCGTCTGTCCGTCCGTCCGTCGTCCGTCCGTCGTCCGTCGTCCGTCCGTCGTCAAGATTTTCAAACATCTTCTCCTCTGAAACCACTGGGCCGATTGAAGCCATATTTCATATGGAGCCTACCTAGGTCGGGGGAACGTAAGTTTGTTTGGGGTATCTGGGTCACATGACCAAGATGGCCGCCACGCACATATATGGTAAAACCCTTCAAAAATCTTCTTCTACAGAACCAAAAGGCCTATGACCTTGAAACTTGGTATGTAGCATTGGGCATGCCGGCCCATCATAGTTTATACAAATCATGACCTTGCGTTGACCTTGACCTAATTTACGGCATGGTCAACATTTGGTACGTTTGGCTTTTATATGGGAAAACGCTTAAACAGTGGATTTCTCAGAAACTATTTAAGCTTAAGGAACAATACTAGGTATACATGGTCGACTGAATGACCAGATGAAGATATATGTCACTAAAGGTCAAGGTCATTCCGTCGTCCCATCCGTCGTCAAGATTTTCAAACATCTTCTCCTCTGAAACCACTGGGCCGATTGAACCCAAATTTCATATGGAGTCTCTGTGGGATGGGGAAACGAAAGTTTATACCTGGGGTCTGGGTCACATGACCAAGATGGCCGCCATGCCCATATATGGTAAAAACCCTTCAAAAATCTTCTTCTTCAGAACCAAAAGGCCTATGACCTTTAAACTCGGTATGTAGCATCAAGCATGCAGGCCCATGATAGTTTGTACAAATCATGACCTTGCGTTGACCTTGACCTAATTTACGGCATCGTCAACTTTGGTACGTTAGGCTTTTATATTGGAAAACGCTTAAACAGTGGATTTCTCAGAAAATATTTAAGTCTAAGGTACAATACTTGGTATACATGGTCGACTAAATGACCAGATGAAGATATTATGTCACTAAAGATCAAGGTCATTCCGTCGGACCATCCGTCGTCAAGATTTTCAAACATCTTCTCCTCTGAAACCACTAGGCCGATTGAAGCCAAATTTCATATGGAGTCTCAGTAGGATGTGGGAACGAAAGTTTATACCCGGGGTCTGGGTCACTTGACCTAGATGGCCGCCATTCCCAGATATGGTAAAAACCCTTCAAAAATCTTCTTCTCCAGAACCAAAAGGCCTATGACCTTGAATCTTGGTATGTAGCATCGGGCATGCCGGCCCATCATTGTTTATACAAATCATGACCTTGCGTTGACCTTGACCTTATTTACGGCATCGTCAACTTTGGAACGTTAGGCTTTTATAACGAGCACTGCGAGATGGCTGCGAAGCAGCCATCGAGCAGAGCTCGTATCTGGGTATCGCAAATACCATCAAGTATAAATCTATGGAATCGAATTTGCGACGACCACCTTACTGGGTTCTGAGGTTTGCAGTCGTGCAATTGAAATTAGTGCAAAAATGGGGAACCAGTGTCTTCTCCACAGGATTTAACGACTGGTTTACATTTAAACATTTGGGATATGCTTTTAGCTAGCAATAACTCGCGATGCAGTCTGTCATTTGCGAACGCTGATTGTCACATGAGTGATACAGCCAATCAGGGCCCTCTCAAGAAAACGCTGGCGTGAATTGTAAACAAGGCGGCAGAAAGTTTTATTTTGAAACCAACCAACAAACCGCCTCAGAATCATGGTATAAACGTGTATATTATATGCCCACGTTCAAGACTTGAAACGGCCACCAAATCGACCAATATCATGACACAACTAGGCCAGTTCAGTGGTTTATTGAGCGTCTGGAAACCTCAATCTTCACAACATCATGAGATTTCGCGCACAAGCGGTCCGTGTCATGGCTCATGCCATATTGCAGCTCTCCGTTCCACAATGGTCACAACCTGGCTATAGAGCAAGGTACAGCAAAATAGACGGTGAAAAAAGAAATGCAATGCATTGGTCTCTCGAAAAGAGAGAAAAAGAATCAAAGTTCTGTTAAAATTAACAATGACAACCCACTGGCGCTTGAGTTTCTAAGTGTGCATCACTGTCATTACATTTATATGGTCTCTGGTAAAATAAAAATCACTAATCCGATAAACCTGGTATTTTCTGATATGCGGTGAACCTTGGAAAGAGGGTGCAACTAGTCCTGTAACGATGACAGTGCAAATAGAAACAGAAAAATGTTGACCTGAACTAGCGGAAATGATAGTCGCAGGGGGCGCTGCGTCAAGGTAGGTAACTCCAGTCGTTTCTTGGCAGATTTTTTTCAAACCGAAAGTAGGTATAAAACAGGTTGTTAATCTGAAGATCGGTAATTATTTTCGCTAAAGATCTTGTTAGTGTATGCCTGTTTTTGTGTTGTGTAAGTTCTACATTCGATGACACATAATTTCGTGATTTTAACTGTGCTAATTTCCCGGTTCCAGGATTCCGAACCGTTCCGGAAATAGGATTACGTCCCTTTCATATGTTAGGTATGTTTTGAAACTTGAAACTATTTTTCTAATTTCGCCGTTTTTAGCGCGTTAATACTTGTGTTTCTGGAATTTTCTCCCTCAAGAGAAGGACAACAGCCATTACTAACGTTTTGGGTCATTGAATTTGGTCAGTCAAAGTGGACAAAGTGGACAGGTAAATTCACAGGTGGATGACCTTACTATGCATACTGTGCATGATTTTCTCAAGACCATGTTTGGGAGCAATATGAATTTATAACAGGATATAACCAGAAAAGTGAGTTTTGTGCTGATATTACTCCCCCTGTTTTCTGCCAGTTTTTGGAGTGTTTACTTTGTATCTAAGGGTTTCCAAGGGCCCAAAAAGGACATTTGAAAGGATCCAATGAGGTGCTCAGTGGTAATTATGTGCTTTCTATGGTCATGTGATATCATTTCTATTTATATTTTGTAGGAAATTTTGCATCCTATTTTTAAGTACAAGTCCCTACCTGAACACATATTGCTGCAGAATAGTTTCTATCCGTATCAGCCTTCGACGTTTGGCCTTCTAGTGCCCAGAGCCACAAAGAAAGGTAAAATCGAGCTATTCTACATATGCGCTGTGACAAAACAACGCCAATCGTTGAAAATCAGGGAAATTTGCCATTGTCAGTAGTTTTCACGACCTGCAAAGTTTGGGTTCCCCAGTCCCTTAAAATCAGTGTCGAGGTATTATTATTATGGCTGCCACATCGCCGTCTCTTCGCTAAAAGGAGCGGCTGTAGTGTAGTGGACAACACGCCAGACTACCAATATAGGGGCCGACAAATCGATCCCCTGCTTCTCCGGTCTTTCGGATGAGACTTTAAACCAAGGTCCAGTCTCCATATGACCTTGTTGGTGGGACGTTAAATCCGAGTTCACTCACTCACTTTCCGCTAAAAATGGATGTGGTATACCAAATGCCGACCGTGAATCCAAGCGACTTAAACTTGGTTTTCCTGTTATGACCAAGGAAATTACTACACACTGACAGCATTTAAAAAGTCATACAAAAATGTGTTAACCACCATCATTTGACTGACAAAAAGTTCTAAAAACCTTTCTAAATCTCACTTTTTTTATATTCGTTGGCAACAGCCCGTTGCAGGTACTTAACAAGTGCTAAAGTGATCCGAATGGAATATTGGGAAACCAATTTGATGACGACACATACCAGGTGAATGTAAAATACAGATTTATTTTTGCAACTAGGCCGTATGTATTCTGGGCTAGGCGTCATACTGTTACAATGGAAAAAAGTTTGTGTACATGTGCGTCTGTGTGTCATTTTCTTTTCTCATCTATTCTCGCCTCCTCTATCTATGCACACGACATCAAATTCTAAACAATGTCATATCGACATTGATGCACCGCCCTACTGTTGCATCAAAATCAGTCAGAAGACTTGTTTCTTCATTTTTTTTCTGGTCCCACCCCCCCCCACCCCCCCCCCCCCCCCCCCGCCCCAGCTCAATCATTGGGCTGCGTCACATGAAAACGTGCCTATTGACCAATGCAACCAGTAAAGCTTCAGTCTTGCTGCACCTGCCTGCAGCCTCTTTGCCCAGGCTCCATAGATCCATATTCACGGAAAACATGCCGATTAGACTTGATGGATGTGCAGGCTGATCTGAGTCTTCAGTAAATTTTATGCAATTTTCTGACAGGGCATTTTCTTATGAGTCATGACTCGGTAGTTTTGAAAAATGAAAGTAAATAATTTTCTCAAGAAATTCTCTTTTTCATTTCATGAAGTAAAGAAATATGTATTGTTCAGATACAGCGAAAGTCCAAAAATATCACATTTTCATTGAAAGTATCATTGAGCTGTCAAAAAAGATAGAAAAAAGAAAAAAGGCAATAATAACTAAATATGTTTGACTAATCAATGGTTACAATGGGGATTGACTAATCAACGGTTACGATGGGGATTGTGTATACCTTACTCTACAATTCAACGCTCATGTGCTTTCGAGATCAACAGGATGGCAGTATTGAAACTTCTGGATGAGTGCTTTGTTTTCACTGACTATACAGATGTGAACGGAACAATATAAATAGTCTGAATGCTGGTAGTAATTGCTGAATCACAGTGGTAAGCATAACAGTGTAACTCCATTGTAACCCCAGGTAATTGATTTGCTATGCTTGATATTTTGGCATCGGTACAGGTAGAACGTAATACAGCCAACTTAAAAGAAAAAAGATGTCCAATTACAACGAAAAATATGAATAGGGCCAATTATGTTCTTCATTGTTGAACTATGGGTTCCATTGATAGACCAATCCCTTCAGTGTATTGATGTCAGAAGTCTGCAGGAATTGGACTGTGATATTAAGGTGCATTACCACAGCAGGACATAGTGTAAATGTGTTTTGGTACAGTGATTTTTTCACTATTTTGGGAATGGTGCCGGTGCCCACAGAATTGGGAAAAAGCGCATCGTATTTTCCTATAATTTGGAATTTTGGAAACCCTTTATCAAGTCTCAAGTGGTGGGATAGGGGACATGATACTGAATATATAGTATTTACGTTCAATTATTGCTATATATCTGCTATTTCTCTAAGCAAGCAAGTAAATGTATGTTGTAAGATGGTCCCTAGAACAATTTTTTCTGCAATTGGGAATTTTTCAACTTGCAGTTGGGAAAAAAAAGATACATTTTGAATTGGGACTGGTACTTTTTATGGGCACCACATATGTAGAGAAAAAAATCAGTGTGGTACATATATATTTTCAACGTTTACAGCCTAGCTGTAGAAGCTGGCAGCATCTTTATTGAGATTCAGGTAGGGTGGTTGGCTCTTTCAAGAAATTAAGCAAAGGAGATAGCGGTTAGTACCAGAATGGGTGACTTTCTTGACTTCGAGGACAGCTGGGCAAATGCTACAATCTAAAAAATTAATTTGTCTGTATTTTCACAATTTGTAAGATGTCATTTCTGGGTCATGAAGAAGAGACATACAGAAGGGTGACGACAGGGTAGAAGCAAGGGAGTTTATTGTAGCAGGGCATTTATTAGGATTCACATGGTACAAAAAATGTCAGGAATGTCCAGAGGGTACTCAAAATTGTTTGTCAGCTGGAATGTCACACACTCAAAATTAGTTGTCAGATATCAACAACCCCCCCCCCGCCCCTTCCTCCCTGTTCCCCCCTCCCCCCCCCCCCCCCCGCAAACTAGCTAGGAAACTTAAGGATAGTGTTTTGTAACAGAGAGACCTACTGTAGTTTAATTTGAAGTTTTATGTATTATTTATCCGGACCCTGTAATCTTATATCTTATATTTGCTCGGATTTTAATATGTTCTGCAGATGAAAAAGTGAATCACCGGCAGGAGACGGCCATGTAGTACAAGAGTTATGTAGTACAAGAGTTCTAAGGAATTACACAAAGCCATTTCAAACAGTTCTACGTACCAATATACCATATTTATCCTAGTAAATGCCTTTGCTATAATAAACTTCAAAACTGTTACAAGCATTTCTTGAATATGCATTAGATTCGGTAAAACTTTGATTCCTATTTAAAACATTGAAGGTAGGATTGTCCATGAGAGTCACTTCTGAAACAAATTTCTCTGATGTCTGGAACAAGTTCATTCTGTATGACACTCAATGACAGTCTTTATTATTATATTAGTTCTATTGTGATGCAACATGAAAGTGCCATAGATAAACCTGGAGTGGAATGGTTTAGATAATCTACATTCTATTGGCTACAATTTCATCCCAGTGCCTGAAATGGTTGTCTTACAGGAAAGAATTTGCTCCCTCAGAGGAAGCAAATTCTTTCCTGTAAGAGGTCATCACAAAGCCATGGAATGGAGTGGAGATCACGCCTGCATGTTCATTCATTAAAATGTTTTCAACTGTGCCCATGAAACTAAGTTTTCATTATTGCAAATAAGTCAGTAATATATTCATAATTCTGCAGTACTTCTTTTGCAGACAAGACAACACAGCTCATGTCGATTTTCTTTGGTTTCAAATTTAAACACCGGGTGCCCCTCCAGTGTTTGTTGTTCCCTGGAGTATAGCAGATAAGTTAGATTAAGGGACTGTTGCTTGCCGTATGAGATTCTTTGGCTTGCTACTTTGGCTGATGGAGGGTTGTGGTTGTGGAGATTCTGGATATGGATATATGAGCATCATGGAGGTGAGCTTTTATTTGCAATTTGTTTTTGTCATTGATAAGACCTATTCTTGTCTTAAGCACTTGCAAGTCTCAAATCTACAGGGGTGAGACGACAACTATCAAATCAGACTTTACATTATATAATTATATTAGCAAGGCCGTAATTATACCCCCAGCAAACGAAGTATGAGGAGGGGTATATCTTTTGTCCGATGTCCGTTTGTCTGTCCGTCTCTTCGTAAGTTAACATTTGCTTGAAAGTTTTTGAGATCTTATATTTGCAGGTGATCATGTGATTTTCTAGGGGATCACACATTTTGGCAACAAATTTGTACAACTGACTTAGTTGAAAATGACTGAAATAATCTTGACTGGCTGTGCAATCCATATGAAAAACAAGCCTATCAGTTGATTGTCGAATTTCTGACAAAAGAAAGCTAAACATACAATTTCCATCTTTAAATGATATCAAGTACATTTACAACAGTACATTCATATACTTCGAGGATTTGGTGTCACTTAGAAGGCAATGCCTTAATTTCATATTAAGTCAGAAAAACATACATACTAATACTTTTTGCCCAGTTCATGCTCAGTAAAGTTGCAACATGATGGTTCACGATCAGTCTCAATGAAAAATGCAGTTAAAGTCTGATTAAGTGGCCCAGTGTTCATACAACATGTAGTCAAATCTGTCTTGAGGGGTCATGAAGGGGCCTCACAAAAACTGGCTGCTGAGTCATGGCAGACAGGTGTACACTTAATAGAGGTTCATTGTCCTCTGGGGCACAAAAAAGTAGCTACATGTGATAGGTGACCCTTAACAGAGCTACCCTTGAGACAGGTTAGGCAGCATTATTTTTTTTATACAATTTCATTACAACAGCAGATATTAACAGTTACTTAAAAATTTGGAGAGGTAGGCACTGATTAAATTTGATATTCACATTTGATAATCAGGCAATCAGTCACTATCTGGGGTTTGTGTCAGTCTTATGTAACAGTCCTGCAGTTGGTGCTGTCTGTTTTTAAGATACTAGGTTCAAGTCCTAGAGGACTGCATGTTAGTACTGGCACATATAACACTAAACAGCAATATCCATTTACAGAATGCATTCTAAGATAAGAATGAAATAGGTTTAGAATATTCCAATCTTTAGCCATATGGTAAGATGTCTCATAGGAAAGAACATGAGAAGTAAATACTTAAGGGCTGTAAGGGAAATTACTTTTGATTTTTGATTTTGTACTAACAGTGTATCCCACTTGAAGATATTACATAAATATTTTTTTCTTCAGTTTGGTGGTTTCAAAACGTCGAAAATTGCAAGACCGCTAACATTTCTGCACTAGTATCTGAATCGACATATCTGTAATCGCCTACATGTTAGTTATGAGAAAAAGTTGCCAGCAGTGCTCGTTTTATAGGTAGCGCCTATTTATTTCATATTATTGGAAAATGCTTAAACAGTGAATTTCTCAGAAAATGTTTAAGTCTAAGGTACAATACTTGGTATACATGGTCGACTAAATGACCAGATGAAGATATTATGTCACTAAAGGTCAAGGTCATTCCGTCGGACCATCCGTCTTCAAGATTTTCAAACATCTTCTCCTCTGAAACCACTGGGCCGATTGAACCCAAATTTCATATGGAGTCTCAGTGGGATGGGGGAACGAAAGTTTATACCCGGG
The DNA here is from genome assembly GCA_963989385.1 of Ctena decussata. NCBI lineage: Eukaryota > Metazoa > Mollusca > Bivalvia > Lucinida > Lucinidae > Ctena > Ctena decussata. The sequence goes on from OZ022498.1 coordinate 22,203,230, forward strand.
GTCTGGGTCACATGACCAAGGTGGCCGCCATGCCCATATATGGTAGAAACCCTTCAAAAATCTACTTCCCCAAGAACCGAAAGGCCTATGACCTTGATACTTGGTATGTAGCATCGAGCATGCGGGCCCATCATAGTTTATGCAAATCATGACCTTGCGTTGACCTTGACCTAATTTACGGCATGGTCAACTTTGGTACGTTAGGCTTTTATATGGGAAAATGCTTTAACAGTGGATTTCTTAGAAAATATTTAAGTCTAAGGTACAAATAAGGTACAATACTTGGTATACATGGTCGACTAAATGACCAGATGAAGATATTATGTCACTAAAGGTCAAGGTCATTTCGTCGGACCATTCGTCGTCAAGATTTTCAAACATCTCCTCCTCTGAAACCACTAGGCCGATTGAAGCCAATTTTCATATGGAGTCTCAGTGGGATGGAGGAACGAAATTTTTTACCCAAGGTCTGGGTCACATGACCAAGATGGCCGCCATGCCCATATATGGTAAAAACCCTTCAAAAATCTTCTTCTCCGGAACCAAAAGACCTATGACCTTGAAACTTGGTATATAGCATTGGGCATGCAGGCCCAACACAGTATATACAAATGATGACCTTGTGTTGACCTTGATCTAATTTACGGCATGGTAAAATTTGGTAAGTTAGGCTTTTATATTGGAAAACGCTTAAACAATGGATTTCTCAGAAAATAATTAAGGCTAAGGTAAATACTTGGTATACATGGTCGACTAAATGACCAGATGAAGATACATGTCACTAAAGGTCAAGGTCATTCCGTCGGACCATCCGTCGTCACGATTTTCAAACATCTTCTCAGGAGCGGCTGTAGCGTAGTGGATAACACTGCAGACTACCAATCCAGGGGTCGCAAGTTCGATCCCCCGCTCTCCGGTCTTTCGGATGAGACTTTAAACCGAGGTCCCGTCTCCATATGACCTCCTTGTTGGTGGGACGTTAAACCCGAGTTCACTCACTCACTCACTCACTCAATCATCTTCTCCTCTGAAACCACTGGGCCGACTGAAGCCAAATTTCATATGGAGTCTCAGTGGGATGGGGGAACGAAAGTTTGTACCCGGGGTCTGGGTCACATGACCAGGATGGCCGCCATGCCCATATATGGTAAAAAACTTTCAAAAATTTTTTTCTCCAGAAAAGGCCTATGACCTTGAAACTTGGTATGTAGCTTTGGGCATGCGGGAAAACGCTTATATAGTGGATTTCTCAGAAACTATTTAAGTCTTAGATACAATATGTGGTATATATGGTCAACTAAATGACCAGAGGGAGATATTATGTCACTGAAGGTCAAAGTCATTTTGTCGGTCTGTCCGTCATCAAGATTTTCAAACATCTTCTCCTCTGAAACCACTGGGGAGATTGAAGCCAAATTTCATATGGTGTCGCAGTGGGATAGGGGAACTAAAGTTTATACCGGGAGGCTGGGCTACATGACCAAGACGGCCACCATGCCCATATATGGTAAAAACCCTTCAAAAATCTTCTTCTCTAGAACCAAAAGGCATATGACCTTGACACTTGGTATGTATACCCGGGGTCTGGGTCACATGACCAAGATGGCCGCCATGCCCATATATGGTTAAAACCCTTCAAATATCTTCTTCTCCAGCACCAAAAGGCCTATGACCTTGAAACTTGGTATGTGGCATGCTGGCCCATCATAGTTTATACAAATCATGACCATGCGTTGACCTTGACCTAATTTACGACATGGTCAACTTTGATACATTAGGCTTTTATATGGGAAAACGCTTATACAGTGGATTTCTCAGAAACTATTTAAGTCTAAGGTACAATACATGGTATATATGGTCAACTAAATGACCAGATGAAGATATTATGTCACTGAAGGTCAAGGTCATTTTGTCGGTCTGTCCGTCATCAAAATTTTCAAAACATCTACTCCTCTGAAACCACTGGTCTGATTGAAGCAAAATTTCATATGGAGTCTGAGTGTGATCAGGGAATAAAAGTTTGTTCTCAGGGTCTTGACCAAGATGGCCGCCATGCCCGTATATGGTAAAAACCCTTCAAAATCTTCTTCTCCAGAACCAAAAGGTGTATGACCTTGAAACTTGATATGTAGCTTTGGGCACTCAAGCCCATCATAGTTTATACAAATGATCGTGCGTCGACCTTGACCTAATTTATGTCACTGTCAACTTTGGTACATTATGTAGTCTTTTATATGGGAAAATGCTTAAACAGTGGATTTTTCAGAAACTATTTAAGTCTAAGGTGCAATATTTGGTATATATGGTTGACTAAATGACCAGACGAAGATGTTTTGTCGTTATAGGTCAATGTCATTCTTTGACTTTTGTACAAGGTCATTAGATTCTGTCACCCGTCCACATTTTCAAACATCTTCTCAGAGGCCACTAAGGTCAATTGAAGCCATATTTCATATGGAGCTGCACCGGTTTAAAGGAACCATAGTTTGTTCAGATGGTCTTGGTCACTTGACCAAGATGGCCACCATGCCCATATATGGTAAAACTCTTCAAAAGTCTTTTTCTCAAGAACCGAAAGGCCTATAACCTTGAAACTTGGTACCGGTATGTAGCATTGGGCACTCAGGCCCATCATAGTTTATACAAATGATTACTGTATTTCATATGGAGCTTTAATACTGGGTCAAAGGAATCAAAGTTTGTTCAGATGGTCATGGTCGTATGAACATGGTGGCCGCCACACCCATTTATGATACAAACCCTTCAGAAATCTTTGTCCAGAAACAAAGGCCCAGTGACCTTGTGGCTTGGTATATAGAATTGGGACTCAACATTAATCCCCAAGGGAGGGGGCCCCTGCCCTGGTGCTATATACATGTATAAAAGCATGAAAATATATACCAGGACCAAGTGTCAGGTGAGCTACAGGACCATTGGTCCTCTGGTTTCCGTTTCTGACTACTTTTTCCTCTATGTGTATGGTTTCTGTATGCCACAGACAGCCTTCTCATTCTGCTAATGTAACGAAAACGTTGCTGTTTGTTTAGAAGAACATCCGAAATTTCAAATACACATTTACAGCAAATTCGTATTTTCCAGTTTGCTGCACGTGGAAAAAGTGCAAAACCGGCATGCACGTTCAGTGCCGCTAGACAGGCGATTCAATAAGTAACTTTACTATACCACAATGATGTTCCTTGAGTAAAAATAACTCAAGCAAAATTTCAAGCCTGAGCCAAGAGAAATGAGTAAAATATATGCATTCAAAAAGTGTATACTTTCATTTGCCTCTAAGTATAAATTAAAACTGAAACATGTGTTGAAAGACTTGAACGAAATTATCGTTATATAAGTTAAAACTTGCAAATGCAAAGACATGTTTTGTAGCAACAGACTTTCTCGCTTTAAAGAAAAGTGTTGCTGATTATTTAGATCACTTGCATGTTTTAAGTAGCAGAATGATCTTTGTTAAGCCCATATCTATAACTAAATTGTAGCATTGAAAATGGATATTAATCTTACATGTATACACGTAAGTTACATTCTGGTGGTCGAAGGTATTAAACGGATGAAAAGCAGCAAGGATGAAAAGCAGCAAAACAAATAAGGATGAAAAGCAGCAAAACAAATGTTGACACAAATGCCAACAGTTGTTTTGTTGAAGAAGTCTGATTTTGTGATGTATAATATTTATATGAATAAATATATAATATGTATCGCGTCAAAGGAAATAAATTTATAACTTCTTTTTCCTAACCTTGTGTTACAGACAACTGAATGAAACCATAGAAACATAAAAAAACATGAGCCGTGACACTTCAAAACCAACAAAGTGGCATCTGCCCAGTTTCTTCAGAGTTTTAGCTGTCAGAATGGAGCTAGCTTAGTCTCTTGCTACCCTCTGAGTACACAGCAAATGCTCTCATCAGACTGGGTGGATGCCCAAGCTGATCTGAGTATACGCTGGGCGCGATTGCCACTATGTTTGTTTTGTCGTGTTGCGGCTTAATTGTTAAACCAATGACAGAAAAACATGAGGATATTTTAAACGGTTGCATGAACTTTATCTGCCTTGTCCACTTACAATTAGTGCAAAGATTTTCAATATTTTCTATCCAGCTACCGTTGTTTCCACAGGTTAGCAATCTGATATCAGGATCTTTATGACATCCCATATCACAAGAATATGTACAGGAGGCACCCGGATGACGATGACACTCTCTGTCATCAATCCTTCCATTCCGTATGTTAGAGGGGCAAATGCCTTCTTTTCCTGAAATAGCAACCACCATAATTGTTTAAGAACGATGTTTCTTCTCAAATGAAAACCTTCAAGCATTTGTGTCTTTTTTATTTCGTGTTTAGTTATAGCTCGCAAATGGAAACAAATACAGCAGCTGGGTTCATACTTTTTAATCTTTATCGTGAGGGAGTCAGTCTTTAGATTTTGCATATCGCCATGTAAGGGAAATAACAAGGGCTTCGCAAGCGGCGCATAATACGCCCGTTTCAATGTCCTAAAGCAGTTACAGAATGAACAAGATGGTTTACAAAAGGATAGACAGGCAGACAAACAGGGGCAACCCCTCTATAATTAACTAGAACTGTCAGCGAATCCGACTATACCCCCGCTTCATTGCTGAAATCAAATGGTGTTTCGTAACAAAGAGCAAAAAGAGGGAGAGAAATCATTGTTACCATGTATACCAAATATGAATGGTTGCTGTGACATCTGTTACAAAAAATTACATTATTCAAAGTCAGGAAGGAAAGAAAATTGGAAAAATATAGGGAAGAATAAGCAGGAGAAGACTGGTTCTCAATCCAACGATACAACAAGTTATCATCAACCTGCATACAAAAATCCCTACTCTAACTTACAGATGCATAGAAATCTTTTGCGAAAAAAACTGCATTATTCAAAGTAGACAGAGAAAGAAAATCGGACAAATACAGGGAATAAAAAGAGGAGAAGTCTGATTCTCAATCCAACAATACAGTAAGTCATCATTAACCTGCATACCAAATATGACTAATCTAGCTTGCATCATTGTGGAGAAAACTTTGATGAAAGAGTTCATTATTCAAAGTATGGAAAGAAAGAATATTGGACAAATACAGGGAAGAATAGGCAGAAAAAGGCTGGTGCTCGATCCCACGATACAACATATTGTCATCAACCTGCATACCAAATGGGACTACTCTAGCTTGCTTGGTTGTGGAGAAATCTTTGACGAAAAATTTTATTATTCAAAGTATGGAAAGAAAGAATATTGGACAAATACATGGAAGAATAAGCAGGAGAAGGCTGGTTCTCAATCCAACGATACAACATATCGTCATCAACCTGCATACCAAAAATGACTACTCTAGCTTGCATGGTTGTGGAGAAATCTTTGACGAAACATTTCATTATTCAAAGTAGGAAAAGAAAGAAAATCGGACAAATACAGGGAAGAATAAGCAGGAGAAGGCTGGTTCTCGATCCCACGATACAACATGTCGATATCAACCTGCATAACAAATATGACTACTCTAGCTTGCATGGTTGTGGAGAAATCTTTGACGAAATCTTTCATTATTCAAAGTATGGAAAGAAAGAAAATCGGACAAATACAGGGAAGAATAAGCAGAAGAAGGCTGGTTCTCAATCCCAAAAAACAACATGTCGTCATCAACCTGTACGCCAAATATGACCAGTCTAGCTTGTATGGTTGTGAAGAAATCTTTGATACAATCTTTGAACAAGGGATACAACCTAAATACACTAGTCTAAGATATACCATTTTTAATTCTACTTTTTTCCCTTGACAATATCTTGTACAAGAAAAGTTTACACAAAAATAGCATATAAGAACTAACGAAAGGGATTAACTCTTAAACGAAGAAAGGGAGAGCAGCCATTGTTGTACGCGACACATCGTTAGGACTTCATACACATTGCTATGAAGTTTTATAAAGATATCCCAAACGGTTATCTAGTTATGGCGTGTACAAGACTTACAGGGAAAAAATTAATCAAAGGGGCATAACTTCAAAAGTAAGAAAGGGGGAGCAACCATTCTTGTACGCAACACGTTCCCTCACCCTAATACATATGCCTACCAAATTTCATGAAGATATCCCAAATGGTCACTGAGTTATGGCGTGTACAGGAATGTTTACGGACGGACAGACGGACTGGCGGACGGACAGCGCCTCGACATAATACGTCCGTTTTCTTCAAAACGCGCGTATAAAATGATTTGTGTAGAAGGTAGTCACCCAATGATTAATTACTTGTTGTCAATGTTAAGTGTAATTAGCATGCATTACAATATCTGCTCACTGCACTATGCTAAAGATGGTTGGTGTAAAATAGGATATATGCAATATCAGAAACCGTCAGAATCAAATTTCACACTCCACGTAACTTCCATATAGTTTGTATCCTGAACTTGCATGCGTAGTTGGCATGGCAGACAGAGTAAATGGTCTTCTCAGGACACTGCACTAAAGGGTAGCCTTTGAGTAGGAAGAGAAATGGACGTTAGGGTATTAACTTACGATGGTTAAAAATTGAACGTTTATAATTGTCGACTGGTCAAACAGTGTCTGTTAAAAATATTTCTATGTAAACATTTCTGTTAAAGATCTCAGACAATACCCGTTTTCCTTTAATATGGACGGTTCTGATAATTTTCTTTCAGCTAAATTACCCATGTATACATTATCATATCTTAGGCTTATTGCCATTTTGTCGAAATTTGCTTCCAAAATCTTTGGTATTCTTTGACTACAATGTCATGTTACGAGGATGCAGTTTTAATCTTTATCAGTCGATCGAATACCTTATGCAACAGGAACATTTAAAGGGTTACAACCCCCACCCCTCCTAGTAATTTCATCACTTCATTTGTTGAATTTTGTGTTGTCTGTTTTCCCAAATGGTGTATTGGGTGGGATCTGGGATTGATTTGTGTCAGTTCCTGGGGATTTTCTTAGTTTTTATTACTTACTATTCTACTGCAAATCAGCAATTAAAATTCTGATCACTGGATTCAGTAAACTAAGTGAAAATACCAAAATAACGAATATAAGCGAAAATCCTATACAAGTGGTAGAAAGGCAAAATCTCTTACTTGTACACGGTATGCCATGCATGGAATCCCATTCCCAGTGTCCGGTTCCATTGCATGTCAATAACGATTCCATCGATGATCTTATATAACCAGCGTTACACGTATAACCATGACATATGGTGTTGTACTCCCTCAAACAATTTGGTAGCACAACTCCGTTTGGTATGAATGCTGGACAATTGATATCTAAAAGCAGATGCAACAAACGATTCGGTATAACACTTCTATTCGCGGGAGTCAGACAGTTTAAGAAAAATCATGTTTCGACCTTGCATCAATACTCGTATTTAAAGTTTTATGTGACTATCTATTTAATTTTGTTACATAATGCTCGAAACTCACTTAAGATTGTCATGTTTTATTTAAATCGATTGAAAAAAAACTGAATGAAAAAAACACACACACACACAAAAAAAACAAAAACGAATTGCTCCCCTCTGATGGTGAGGACTGCATTAAAGCTACTTAAGATAGCTTCAAATTTACCCTGACATTCTTACCCAACTTCAAACTTTAAGAGGAGGAATATTTTCATATGTTTTGATATAAGACAAGGAAATCCCACCCGAGGTCAAAATATTTTGTCAGTAACAAGCGTTGCCAGGCTTCGAACAGAAATCTTCTGAACTGTACACCAGTCAACATACAAAATTGAGCCGCGACATGAGAAAACCAAAAATGTGGTTGTGCGCCCAGCGCAGACTCAGATCAGCCTGGGCATCTGCCCAGTCTGATCCGAGTATTTACTGTCCGTATGAAGCTAGTTTTGACCAATGGCTATCCTTGAAGCGTTTGGCGAAGAGTCTGGTCAGACTGGGTGGATGCCCAGGCTGATCTGAATCTGCGCTGGGTGCACAACTACTTTGTGTGTTTTATCCTGTCGCGGCTCAATAGTATACACAAATCATCTATTGCTTTACCTTTTTTAAAGTAATGCAAAAAATAAATAAACTAGAAATGTGTCCATAGGACACGGATGCCCCCGCCTAATGCCTGAAGTAAGATGGCTCCTTAAGCTACTGGCACTTGTAGGATAACTAGGACAATAGAGGAAGACTTGTATAATATAAATGGCAAATTAAGAGACACGAAATATCAAAAGGACCTATGCAAGACTAAGTTATAGGCCGGACACAAAAATATTTTCACTATAGCATATACATAAAGTTTACATGCGCAGTGTGACCTTGAGCTTCAAGCTAGGCGTTTGTCATGATGATCATTTATGCAATATAATTTGAATCCCGTCATGCAGGATAAAGTTATGGACAGGGCATAAACATGTTTCACTGAAGCCTATGCATAAAGTTTAAGTGCAGATTGTGACCTTGACTTTTAAGCTAACGATATGATTCTTGCATGTCTCACATCCACTTGTTATGATAATTATTTATGCCAGATAATTTTGAAATCCCATCATGCAGCACAAAATTTCACTACAGCCTATGCACAAAGCTCAAGTGCTGATTGTGACCTTGACCTTCAAACTAGCAGCATGGTTTTTGCACACGACACACTGTCTTGTCATGACAATTATTTTTTTTTTTTTTTTTTAATTTTATTAACTCCAGTTGAATTACAACATTTAACATATATTACATTATTACATACTCCATCATTCTTTTTTTAAAAAAAAAAAAAGTAAAAAAAGAAGAGGAAGGGAAAGGAGAGAAGAAAAGAAGTTTCTAAACTACACAACTACAGTCAAAATCTCGCTATCTCAAAGTTGTATCCCACATCATCGATACCTCAGAATAAACTTTCTGGTACCAGAGAGTCCATCCTGAGAGTCGGTGACTTGTGAAGGTCGGGATGTAAAGAGGATACTTTAAAGGAGAAGGTACTTCGACGTGCCAGTGCTTGAGACAACGGGAGTCCACTGTAGGTATTTTTTTTTAAATATATAAGAAAAGAGAGTAGTAATATTGTATCACATCTGGCGCAGAGGTTCAACACCCAGTGGTGTCGTTCTACTACTTATTTTCAACCTATAAGTGTATGACAACATAAACCTCGGGAACCTATAGCAAAAAGGTTGCGTTATACAACTTCAACCGTTTGACACTTTTTTTTTTTAAAAAAAAAAGTACAATGAATGCAGCGTAAATGTACCATAGACACTCGACAGACGCTTTTGGAAACACAGTAGTTCTTGGTAAAAATATTTTTTCAATAATATATCTACTACGCCCCACCTTCTTAATATATTAGGGAGAGCTAGACTGCCAGGGACCGCATTAAAGATATTGTGCCACTTTAATCATTATTTTGTGGATGAAAATAATAATACAAAGGAGCCCATTTCTTAAAGAACTTTTCCATTGTGTTATGTATATAAGGTCATGACAATTATTTATGCTAAATAATTTTGTGATCCCATCATGCAAGACAAAGTTATGGACCAGACACAAACATATTTCATTATAGCCTATGCACAAAGTTAAAGTGCCGACTGTGACCTTGACTTCTAAGATAGTGACATGGTTCTTGCCTGCGACACATTGTCTTGTCATGATGATTATTTGTGCCAAATAATTTTGAAATCCCACCATGCAGTCCAAAGTTATGGATCGGACATGAACACATTTCATTATAGCCTATGTATAAAATTTAACTGCGGACTGTGACCTTGACCTCTGAGACAACCACATGGTTCTTGCATGCGACACATTGTCTTGTCATGATGATCATTTGTGCCAAATAATTTTTAAATCCCGCCATGCAGTCCAAAGTTATGGATCGGACACGAACATTTTCATTATAGCCTATGTACAAAGTTTAACTGCGGACTGTGACCTTGACTTCTAAGATAGCCATGTTGTTCTTAGACGCAACACACCATCTTGTCATGAAAATTATTTGTGTTAAATATTTTTTAAATCCCACCATGCAGTCTAAAGTTATGGGTGGGACATGAACATATTTCATTATAGCCCATGTACAAAGTATAAATGCTGACTGTGACCTTGACCTTTAAGATAGCGACAAGGTTCTAGCACGCGACACACCGACTTGTCGTAATAATCATTTTTGACAAATAACTTTTGAATCCCACCATGCAATCTAAAGTTATGGATCGGACATGATTTCGGTAACACACGAACGAACAAACAAACAAACACACACACATACATATGCATACACGGACAGGGTAAAATCTATATGCCCTTCCGCCATTTCATGGCGGGGGCATAAAAAATATCGCCAAATGGACAGCTTTACAGGTAGATACAATGCTAGAACTACGATAAACGGGATCCGCATCACAAGTGAGAATGAAAGAAGACTGCTAATAGTAGGTCCATACTGAGTCTAACAAAAGACATACTGTTAAAATACCTAAAATATAAGTAGAATTGTTCAAGTCCTCATACCATAAGTCCGAACTTGTGAACCAACGGAGCATTGATAAATCCGAAATATATAGATACACAGACATGGACCCCAAAACAGAGGTGTGATCAGGTGCTCGCGAGTAGTAGGCATATATCTGCCATATTTATGTATCTGAGGGATAAATAAATAAACATAAGGTCCGATCTATGTTGCCATTATCGGAAATTATTTTAGGAAAGACCCTATTTTAGGGATCAATGATCTGAATTTACCCGACTTTACCCTAGTATGACCAGATATTAATTAGAATTTTCACCAGATTTAGGGCAGTGTTTTTCAAACTTCATATGACATGAATGCAGCTAATTTGACATGTTGTAGGTACGTTCAACACATTAGGATCAAGTCAGGTATATTCGGACAGCAGGTAAATTCGGACAGTGATATTATTTCCTTTATATGTCAGTTTCTGATATTTAAACAAATGTAACTGGGCAAACAGTGAAAATACTGATGAGTGGGCTCATCATGGGCCGTCTCATCTGGATTTTCAGTTTGTAATGGTATGTCCGAATTTACTTGCTGTCCGAAATTACCCAGCTTGACCCTACTACGAAGAATGTCAGATAGAGTCTCTGGGAGAAAGAGGCACATCAGAGAAACAAAAGTGAACACACTCGGTTAAATCGTCTATTCATGTGCCGTAATGTAATGTTGCAATGATGCCTGCGCCCCCTAGCGCCGGCTCAGTGACTTGACCCGAAATGAGCGCAATGATACCAAAAGACTGGTCAGAAAATAAACGCTCTGCAATTAAAGTACGAGGAAGCGTTTACTTACTTTCGCAAAGCTGATGCAAATGATGGTTCCAAGTGAGATCTGACTGACATGTAATTGTTCCCCATCTCGATTGTGAAGAGGAGAGATAACCCTCATTACATGTGTAATTACACTGTTCACCCGGCTCTCTTCTACACGACAAATCTAGATCACCATTCTCTATTCCATATGGACATTGATTGGGCTCTTTCAAAACAAATGAGTATAAACTATCATATTTAAAAAAAATGGCAATGGTGATTTTAGTAATAAAACATATTTACCAATGAGGCTTCGGAAATAAAGGTTGACAGTCATGTCACAAAAACTCAATCAAAGACTAGTAATATATATGCACGTAGTTTATGGATAAATTTGCTTATAATACTTATAATGTAGCCGAATACTAACATTCTCTGTGCATTTATTGAAATACCCCTGTAGTAAACCATTAGAATAACTATATCAGTTTTCTCCAATCTGATTTGACGTAGGCGACGTTATGACGTCTTTGCCGCTGTTCCGTTGTTAGTAGAAAAACTGCGTATAACTGTTTTTTCTACTTCAGTTGTAGCCCCAAACGCAAATTTGTGGTCAATGAATAGCTTGTAAAGAATGTAAATATAAGCAATGAACTTATTTTTTCTGGTGTTTATTGAAGTATAACTACACTGGCTCGCTAGTAAAGTTAACTTGAACCCCTTCGGGGTTTACTCACTTTGCACGCGACCCAATGTAGTTTATACCTCAATAAACACCAGAAAAATGAAATTCATTCCTTAATTCAATACTGTATGTGTCACGTGTCACTTGCTGTCACTTTCTATCAGCTCCAGTTACTGCATGATATGTCCCTACAGCTACTTTTAATTTTATACTTTCTTTCAAATGAAGCAAGTTATTTATGTTCAAGATATTGACTTTCCCAAGCAAAATGAATATCAAATATATGACTTCAGTACTACTAAGGGTGACTGATACTTGATTATCCATTTTATGATGAAGTTACGTATACAAAGAAGTGTGAAAGGGCGATAACGAGGATCCAATACAATCATATTCCACATCCTATAAACGACACCGAACAGGAAATGGTATTATGCGCCCAGTTTTCTTTTACAAACAGTGTAGACGAAAATCAGACTCCACGTTTTGCGACGACTGATCTGGATTTGCGAAGTTTACCTGTGTCCCTTTGTCACCGAACAGGAAATGGCATTATGTGCCAAATTTTCTTTTACAAACAGTGTAGACCAAAATCAGACGCCACGGTTTGCGACGTCTGACCTGGTCTGCTCCTTTTATTTGTGTCCCTTTTATAGGGCAGTAGGCATAAATGAGTTAATTACTTACTAGAACATAATGCATGCGGACTGATACCCCAGTTGGCTGGCGTTTGGCATGTTATATTAGGTACTCCCATATTCTCCTGGTAGTCAGTATTGCATACATAGGCGCACGTAAAACCAACTTGGGCTTGACACGAATCCATGAGTTTGCCATTCGGGATTTGATCCGGACAAGACTTAGCTGAAAGATTTATAGAAATGAGTAGGATATAGTGTATTGAGGTAAAATGCGTTAATTTTTTAAGTAAACTTTTCTACCCTTTTCCCTTTTCTTAACTCTGCTTCTCTTCTTTCTTCCCGCTGAGTAAACTTGTGCGAGGCAACCAAACTTTATATCAGCAGTAAAGTACATATTTTAGACAGTAATAATCCGACCTGCAAAATATTCATGTCATCTCATATCAAACCGTCAGTCGGCGCTTCGCGTAAAAACAAATGTTCATTTCTATGTCATCAAACTTCCCCAGCGGAAAACCGCTGAGAACTGAGCCCCGAGTCGACACAGCAAACAAAGTGGTCTGTGCGCCCAACGAAGGCTCCGATCAGCCTCGGCATCCGTTCAGTCTGATCAGAGTTATCACTGTCCGCATTGCGCTAGCATAGATCCTTATCTACCCTTTAAGCGCACAGAATAACTCTGACCAGACTGGGCAGTTGCCCAGGCTGATCATCGTCTTTGAGTGGCGCACATGACACTTTGTTGGTTTTGTCATGTCGCAGCTCAGATCTCTTCTCGTTGAAATTCAGCAACAGCCTTTCTGGACCTGTGTAATTCAAATGGGCGTGTCGCGCAAACAATGAGCAGATAATTCTCAAATCAGCCAAGAGATAACTAATGGGCGTCTTTCCTTATACTTTATATATGTATCATAAATTGTTTAAGCAAACAGGACCAACTCGTATTAACTTGCAAATCTTTGCAGTGTTATATATATCTTCGCACATACATGTACCCTAGGGTGCAGTTCGTGCCATGTATTTATAACCACTCTTGTAAACAAACAATGGTTAATTCAACTTTGAATATAAACTATAAGCTCGTAACTATAGTTAACTAAGAAATTAACAATTTCTCATCCTAACGTTGATATTTCAGTTTATGCGGAACATATTCATAGTAGCGGAATTTTGCAGTTAACATCCATAACCGCAGCAAACACAATAAAACACCCGTTGTTCTATACAAATGGTAGTTGTCAGAGACAAAATTATTTCAAGATGGCCATACGTTTCTTGCAGATTATAACTGTTTGTAACTATAAAAATTTAAAGAGTAACTACACTTCAGGAACTGACTGAATCAGATCCCAAACCTTATCCCCAACAACAAAGGGAAAGATTGACAAAGACATCCCAACAAACAATAAATTACAAGTGATAAGCCGAGTCAGCAGCTCTTTCCCAAATAGGTGGCAACTCAGCTATCTTTACTGAACTAAATAATTTAGACCAACAGAAGGGTGACAACAGACTAAGCAAATTATACGATAAACATTTAACAACTTTTTTTACCTATTTTCTATTTTTATTATAGAAGGGTTAAAATGAGAACACAACAAATTAAACAACACCGCCTTGGGACGGTCAGTAATAACTACTGGGGGGTTTAAACCGGTTTTACTGGGCCCAAACCTTAACACTCACCCTCCGCCGCGGTGCACACAATTAGTTGGTAGTTCGGCTCGTATGGAGGTCCCCTTACTCATCAGAGACTCATCACGGCCAACAATTATAATCAAGAAAAGACCGTGATGAAGCAAGGATGAGGACTCGACAGCCAAAACGTGTTGAGACACCTGGAGATCCCTAGGGCGTCAGCAACACCACTGGAACACTGGACCACCAGTTGAACCCCGGTGGGCCAAGAAAGCCTGCTCTTCTGAATTTGGACAAACATGCATCTTGAGGCAGATTATTTAAACAACTTCTGCTGACAAATCGGTTGAAAGGTAATTTTAAGTTATTATCATACGTGTACATAGATCCTCGATAGTAGCTTCAGAAAAGGTTAGCCATTGACCGGAACTGGAACAGTATATTAATGCAACGTCATCATCCTTTTTGTATCCTTCGTCGCAGGTATATTGACATAATTCATCATCTGATAAACATGACACTTGACCGTAAGGAATATCATAAGAACAGCTAGATATACATTCACCTGAAAAACAAGCATTGCCCTACACAGTAAAATGTATCGGGCCCGATCCCCACCATTCCTAATATGATCCGACCACAATCAATCGGTTAAAACAATACTTTATACGCTCGATCCGATGCTCGGACTGTCACAATGCAAATGAGCCGCGACACGAAAAAAGACCAACAGTGGTTCTGCGCCCAGCGCAGATCGGCGTGGGCATCCGCCCAGTCTGATAAGAGTCTTCGCTAGCGCTTAAAGGGTAGCTAAGGGTCTTCGCTAGCGCAAAAAGGGTAGCTAAGGGTCTAAGCTACCTCTATGTGGATAGCGAAGACTCTGATCAGACTGGGCGGATGCCCAGGCTGATCTGAGTCTGCGCTGGGCGTACAACCACTTTGTTGGTTTTCTCATGCCGCGGCTCAAATTACGAAAGATTGTTCTAAATGACTACAGACTAATAAGAAGTACGTTTATTCACGAATAGTGACGCATGATCAGAATTACATGTACGTACAGGTTAATCTGAGTATTCACTGTTCGCAATCGCCAAAAGGCACATATTGGCCTGGCGTGGCTAAAATGAATAAGGATACTCATATCATACAATGGTTCAAAAATGTGATAGAATGTAAAAGCATTACTATAATACTTGATTTTTTTTTCAAAACCTAAACGCACTGATTATTTTCAGTTTTGCTATGTGCATGCGTCTTGTCACAATAAATCATTACAATAATGTTTATAATCTCTTTTCTAATGATTTTTGTTGAAAAACAATTTAAGTTCACAGTGTCGCTTTTGTCACCTTTAAAAGGTGTTATGCATATAAACTCACGTTCTCTAAATTACATTTTCAGCTTAATAACTGCAGTCGTTAAAAATTAGCCAACCATGTAAAAACAAACCGCTTTTGAGTATGCTTCTTTTATAGAGAATTTGTTATAATATTTTTACTACAATTTCAGCGTGCATGATTCTGTCTGGGCACTCAAATGGTGTATACATGGCCTACAGATCCAAGCATTGAATTAATATCACTGTGAATGTAACAACATAGCATTGCGATGGGCTAAAAACGATGTTTTTTTTTCTTTCAATTTTTTGTACCATACTGGCGTGCGACCAGTGGTGGCCGCGTACCTGTGGTGGCCGTTTGCATTTTGCGGCGCAATTACGTATTTGATCCGTCTCAGATTTGGCCATTTTGTAAAAGGAAACAAAAGGAACTCCCACAAAAAAGACTGGTTAAATTATCTCCCCGGAAGGCAAAAGGTTAACAAGTTCCCAAAGCTACCCTCATACCAACATTATTGCCTTGCCGGGGATCACAACCCTTGATACACTCATAATTAAATACAGAAATAAACATGAACAAATTGCTTTATAAATGATTACCTATGACGAAAATGGTATAATCTGCAACCAGCCTGGAAAAAAAGCATCCGTAAATTCTTGTAAATGACAGCACACGTGTAACCATTATTTATATTTGTTTTCGACGTAATGTAGCGTGCGCCTACGAAATGACTACGTCAGAGTTTTAAAGTCCGTTTCTGATTGTTGCTTATATTCTATCTGTGCTGACCGCACTAAAACTATTAAACTCTGACAAAGACCACAGACTTACAATGACGTATCTTCGAAGTTTAAATCCACAACAAGGTTTTGAAAAATGCATCATTCAACGCATGGCATTCGTGACGGCCATCACTGGTACGCCACGCTCGTATTTCAATGCGTTTTGGTGACCTAGTTTGAGGATCTTTCACATGCATAAGTTATAGTCTATTTCAAAAAATAAATCAGTATTATAACGACAGTTACCCCTAGTTTATTAAACCAAAATATAGAATCATTAATCACTATATGTCCGTTACAAGATAAAAAGAGTAACCAAAAAACGGCCACCACTGGTCGCCCGCCAGTACAGGTAGCACCTTGAAACGTAAAATAAAAATGTTAGATTTATGAGCAACTTGTACAAGCATAATCAACATAGAATTATGCTCACAGGCCTATGAATCGAAATCACGCTGACCTACTACTCGTTTATTTTTTTATTTTTATTATTTCCCATTAACCACAGAAACGGATCTTCCACTAATGCATAATGAGTGCCACCTTTCCGCATCAACGATGCTAGTATGAACACTCGCTTTTTTTCAAATGTTCACTTACAGCGACTATCCGCGTTTAAATAATTCTTCAGAAAACATTAAAGTTTTGCTGTTAGAATCGAATTATTCATTTTTCTTCCCGCACATTATTGCGGTTAACCGATTTGAGCCGCGACAAGAAAAAACAACAAAGTGGTTGTGCGGCCAGATCAGACTCAGGTCAACCTGGGCATCCTTACACACTAAGCTACCCTTTATGCGCTTAGCGACGAGTCTGACCAGACTCAGCGGATGCCCAGGCTGATCTGAGTCTGAGCATGGCGCACAACCACTTTGCTGGTTTTCTCGTATCGCACCTCAAAATTTTATGTCTTGTGGACTCCTCTGTTGTTATAAATTGGAGTCAATATATTTCAGTTAAGGGGTTGCGTGGTTTAGTTTTTCTTTTCCATTGTAGTTTAAGGAAAAGTACTCACTATTTTTGCCGTATGCAAATAGTGTAGATCCTGGCCAGGCGCCTACTTTACACTGTTTTTCAATGTCCTTTTATGGAACACTAGGCATAAATGGATTAAATACTGCAGTTGTCAGGAAGGCGTTAATATCTTTTGTAATTTACCCTACACTATACGTTAACAAGAATTGTCAGAAGACAATAGAGCGGGATTTACGGGAGCTTGACTTTAACAAGCGCAAGTTTAATATGGACAATACAGGGCAAATGAAATGAGATCAACTGCACTGTCAGAATAAACAGTTGTCGTCAGAATAATTCAAACCTCTAAAAATTGCAAGAGATATGACAATAACAATGAAATGTGATATATAGGTCACAGTGACCTAGAAGTGACAAGAGGTAAAACACTGTATCGGAATGTATCATTTCACCAAGTATTATACAAGTCAATGGAATAGTGTAAGAGTGATAGTAATGTTGCTTAAATCGCTAGACCATAGATCACAATGACCTGAAATGAGCGTGCGATCACTCATAGTGTCAGCCCAGCGCATAAACCAAAGTATAATGCACTCCATACAATAGTGTTAGAGATATTGACTCAAATTACTGGACCATGAAATATAGGCCACACTGAAGTAGAATGCGTATGAGGTCACTCAAAGTGTCAACCCGAACGATGAACCCAAGTATAATGCAAATCCAAGAAAAAGTGTTTGAGATGTTGGCTAAAATCACTAGACCATGAAATATAGGTCACACTGACCTACAATTACTATAAGTCACTCACACTGTCAGCCTTTCTCCCTTCATCTTCATTCGGTGTCTTTGGTATATGCGGCCTTTCCTGGGACTCTTTATTTATAATCTTCATGGATCAGACCGGTCACAGGACAAAGAATGAATTCTCATTTAATATAAGCAGTGTATTATGGAAATAATTTTCGGCAAAAAATCTTACAGTAAGTAGATGCCAATAAACAGCAAGCAAATAAGTCAAACTATTTTTAATTCACGCCTGAGGAAATATTCCTGTAAGGTTTTCGTATCTATGGAAAACTAGACCCTCGCGGGATGGCTTTATGTTTATCTCAATAACCAATCTACGCAAACTACACTCCTATCCATCCCATATTTTAGGACGGAGGGTAGAAATGTGATTTGCATGGGACAGTGATGTCTATGAAGAAAACAAAAATGATAGCAATATACACAAACATTGTATGCGGAAAGTAGGTGCAAATGTCGGCGCCAGGAATCGAAGCTGAGCCGCGAAGGTGACGCGAGAGGTATACACTTGTTTTACTGAGTCCCCAACATTGCAGGGGGTGGCGCTATCTGTTCTGCAGCTAGTTTGGTTGATGCCAGCTGAATCGGGGTATGTATGATATAAGAAAGCGTAGCTAGGTTTTGAAGTTTCGGCCAATAAGGTCTCTTCATTGACTCTCAAGGTTGTACATGTATAGCTAAGTACATTTTGGATGAAGAAACTAAGGCGGTTTTAAAAACTACAGCGGGATTTTATTCATGCTTTATCCTTATTTACTACAATCACTGTTATAATTATCTCTTCATTTTCAAATTATGTTTTGCAATTAAAATATACTATTAAACAGTAGGTATAGTTAAAAACAGACGAAACTTAATTTATAAAGGATCAGTTTCTTTATATCGAGAAGTTACTAGTACTATTTTAACATCATCATCCAAACGTCATCGCAACGTCCTGATGTTGTATAGACGCTAGTAAGGCGGAATAAGTTTCGGCAAGGGGCCATGCAAAATCATTGTCCCTCGCAAAAGGTGTATATGTACACGTTCATCCTTCCAGTTTCATTTTCGCCTATTTTCTCAATGTGGGCTGGCTATCTCTTAACGGAAAGAATTCACTCCCTTAAAAAAGTAGACTGTATTTTGGAAGGGCTCTGTTTTCAAAGGAAGAAAGCAGCGAGTATTAAAAACTCCTTCCCCTTGAAAGACAGCAGACAAACATGGAGTTGTCTCCATTCACGTTACCACATTTTGGTAATATACTTAACCCATATGTTTCTTTGCGACATAGAACATTTCTTATTTGCATAAAAAGAACTAATACTCACGAATAAGTAGCAATACATGTAGAAACAATATTTCAATATGAAAATTCATTCCATCTATTTTTTTCTTTCTTTCTTAATAGTGTGTGTATTTTGAAAGTATGGGTGTTCACCCGTATATTAAAGTGTGTTCTTGTTCCGGGACAAATGTTCCAGGCTATATATAGCTTAAAACTGATATCAGCGAGGTGGAACAATCTAGGTGTAAGTGATGGCCCAGAAATTTATTAAATAAAATAACTAATATTATAGTTTAAAACAAAACCAAGAACTTCATATTTTTCTTAGATTTGTTATTGTTGTCATTTAATGTCCGAGCTAACAATATTTTAGTTATGTCGAGACGTTGCCTCCGAATATGTAGGGCTTTTACCTGATCGGAGATAGATGACGCTGAAGTCCTGGGGCCGTATTGTTGCTAAGGCTAAATTTCTTTGAAGGAGATTTCCTACAACTGTGAAATTTGCTCTTGAGGAACAGTCTTACAAAGACTGTTCCTCCAGATCAAATTTCATAGTTGTAGGGAATCTCCTTTATAGATATTTAGCCTTAGCAACCGCATAGCAACGACTTAAGTGGCTTTATGAATACGGCCCCTGCTACTGCTACTAGCAACTCTGCCACACAGGCACCAGGCAGCCTATCTATTTTGCGGGACTCGCTTGGCAGAGATACCATATGAGCCGCGACACGACATAACCAACAATGTGGTTGTGCGCCCAGCGCAGACTCAGATCAGCCTGGGCATCCGACAAGTTTGATCAGATTCTTCGCTTAGGGCTTAAAGGGTAGCTATGGGTCTAAGCTACCTCCATGCGGACAGCAAAGACTCTGATCAGACTGGGCGGATGCCCAGGCTGATCTGAGTCTGCGCTGGGCGCACAACCACATTGTTGGTTTTGTCGTGTCGCGGCTCATATACATATGAACGTGGGATTGGTTAACACTCACAGGAGACTTATATACTGCTCAAAATAAGTAAGGGATATTAAGATATTTAAGGCAGCAGAAATAAGGAGAAAAAGTAGATGAATATTAAACTGATATAATTCATAAAAAATATGTTTATAGAGACCCTCAATATAAATATTTAAATGATTAAGCTTGTCACGTGACCTAGAGTAAATTGGAAGTAGCCAGGGGATCGACACCCAAATTTCATACGAATCCAGCGCAGCAATGACTAATAAATTTTATGCAAACTTTATTAAGACAGACGCATAATGCCTCAGGTAACAAGATACAGATACTTTTTTCATGAAGTTTTATCACGGGAAAAAATGATAGGCGTAAAAGATACCATTGTGTGGTGTCTCACATATGCTGACACTTGTAACAGCCCTACACCTTAAATAACACAATAAAGCCTACCACAGTGGGTGTTTTCTGTTTGAAAAATTATGAAGAATTTTATTATTCACAGAATCTGAGGGTCCCAAAGACTTTTTTCGCCGATGTGAAATTGAGGTGTAGACCCCATAGTCCTTTATGTGCTGCTCTAGGTCACATGACCTGCAATGACTGTATCTGTTTTATTGAATATTGTTACTTGAATAGTGTTCTGTCAATTTTACAACAATAAACTAACCCAGCCATTATTATTTTTGTACTCGCTTCTTTGTAATAATATCCCCTACTTTTTGTGAGCAGTATAGGTATCCTCTCATAACTCTTATATGGCTATTGCATTACACCATCCTTTCTGTAATCTTTTACTTCTCTTTTGACCCTTTATAACATAGATATGCTAAAATAGCATTGACTTGTATGAGTCACAGATAGTCAAACCTGCAGGTTCATTCACCATTGACAATATTTCGACAAGAGCCTTAATGAGTACGAGATTATCAAGAATAGAGGCACACTTGTCTACTTTACAAAAAAGCACTTTGCCGATGCAACTTCCCTCTCCCAGGGCACCCATCGACATCCCCCCTCTCCATCCGCTCCCAAAGTGGTTAACCAAGCTTCAATTACTTGAAATGAAACAACTTCCAACTCTTAATTTTCAATTTAATGACATATTCTTACAAAGAACGCAAACTACTATTACAGCATAGGGTAAAGTCGGGTAAATTCGGACAGTTGGTAAATTCGGACAGTGACATTGTTTCCTTTATATGTCAGTTGTTTGGGATTAAACCAAAGTTAACTGGGCAAACAGTGAAAATCCTGATGCGACGGCTCATTATGAGCCGTCTCATTTCGATTTTCGCTGTTTGCAATGGTATATCCAAATTTACCCGCTGTCCGAAGTTACCCGACTTGACCCTACCGTTTTTTCTTGTTTTATTTAAATTTGTAAAGTACCGCAAATGCGCATAGCAAAATAGACTGATTTCAGTCAAAGATGTTAAAACGTCTAAGACACAGTTTTCCCATATAAATTTCTATATACTTTATATGACATACAAATACTAAACGTAAGTTTAGCATCGATCGTGATTTACTGTATCAAAATGCAAACATCGACGGAGAAACCGCCTACTTAAAGCTTGACTGAGCCGTGCTCCCGACGTAAAGAGCAATCGTCAATTGTTACCGCAGAAGCCATGGTGGAAACTAAAAAGCACGAACCATAAAATAAGCACCATAGAATCACATGACAGTCACACCCATCACACTGCGGAATGCTTGCTTGAGGTGATCTCCAACTGACGAATCCGTTCATTCGCAGACATTTATACTATATGCTGGCTTCAAGATCTTTTTCACATGCACGTTCAGCTATATCATTATGCAATAAAACATTAATCATTTACTCTAACTTTACTAAGTTCTAATGACACATTCTCATAAGTATGATTTGTCCGTCATATTTGGCTTCCGCCGAGACTGTCCGCGAACTCTTGCTTCCTGCAGAGACTACTGTACTCGAAAAATGGTTTCCTGTCGAGACTGTCCGCGTGATTCCGCTTCTTGCCGAGAGCCTCGGCAGGAAGCAGAATCACGCGGACAGTCTCTACAGGAAGCCATTTATCATGTACAGAAGTTTCGGCAGGAAGCAAGAGTTCGCGAACAGTCTCGGCGGAAGCCAAATATGATGTACAGTCTCTGCAGGAAGCGAAAATTAGCGGAATCGATTATACCCTGTACACAAGCGCAACACTGAGATCGTATGGCTAGAAGTAAACTCTGCAGCTAAGACAACTCTTCGCTGTTCTTCGAAAAGGCGGGGACAAAAAAATTAAGAGAAATAGGCAGCTTTTGCTCCCCTTGAAAGTTTATTCAATCGCTCCAAGACTAAGAGTGTTTCTTAAACTGGAATGAGATGGCAACGTTGCACTTTTCATTAAAACAAAACACAAAAAACTGATCTTATGTTAACATTTAAACCAGCGCAGATGTGCAAAGTGACTCCGGTATTCATTTGTCACTTTTTAGATTCCCGAGGATTCCAATACGAGAAGGGACTTCCAGAGGATTAAATCTTTTCAGATTATGTTTAATGAGTCGCACTTGGCAATGATGATCTTTGTACATGGGTAATCAATTTAGCCTCTCTTCGCACATATTATCAGTCACTTAATAGGGTCTATTCTATTCTATCCCATAACCTTACTAGGTCGTTGGGGCACCACAGATGACTTCCACCATGTTCTGTTTTCAGCTGCCCTAGTTGAGCTGGCAAAGTCCTTCCCTGTCCACTCTTTTATATTGTCTTCCCACCTCTTCTTCTGTCTACCTCTTCTTCTTTTTACTTTCACTGTGCCCTGTAGAATCGTCTTTGCTAAACCAAAAGACCTTGGGACGTGGCCAAACCACCTTCGTTTTCGTTTCTTGACCAGCGCCAGGAGTTCATCATGCTCTCCAATGGCTGCTCCGATCTTTCTGCGAACCTCCTCATTGGTTATATGGTCCTTGTACAAAATGATCATTAACCTTCGGTAGCATCTCATCTCAAAGGGCTGCATTCTTATCTCTAACTCTGCTGTCAATGTCCACGATTCACAGGCATACAGAAATACGGAAATGACAAGAGAGCGCATAATATAAACGCATCCATACCAATTTTAGTGCGACAGACGCGCGTTTCTGTATTTAACTTCTTCAGTGTCGCGAAACATGTTGTTATCTCTCCAAATTGGTTTCAGCTTGGTAAGAGCTGAAGTGGTTTGTGGAATCCTTGAGAGAACCTTCTGTTTTCAGCCATCATCTGAGACAATTGCCTAAGGTATTTGAAGCTTGTAACGGTACCCAGCTTCTGCCCTTTTACCTTGATTTCCCTCTGGATGCCATCTGCTCTGTTCGTCATCAGTTTGGTTTTCTCCGCACTGATCTCCATCTTATACCTTGTACAGGTTTGGTCGAGAGTTTCAACTAGAGCTTCTAGTTCCTGCTCTTCTTCAGCTAGAGCGTCTATGTCATCGGCAAACCGCAGATTGGTAATGTTTCTGCCGCCTATGCTAACCTTTACGTCATGTTCTTCCAGAGAATCAGACAGGATTCGTTCGAGAAAAACGTTGAAGAAGGTGGGTGACTGAAGACATCCTTGCCTTACTCCAACTGTTGTTCTGAACCTTTCTCCTGTGCTGCCATTTATCAGGACTGCACTTGTAGCCTTGTCGTATAGCTGCTCAATGGTGCGAACTAGATTTGCACTGATATTGCACTTCCGCATGGTGGCCCATAAGGCTGCATGCCATGCCCTGTCAAAGGCTTTTTTGAAATCAATGAAGACATGGTACAGATTCTGCTGATGTTGGAGATACTTTTCACACAGGATTCTAAGGCTGAAGATCTGTTCTGTGGTGCTCCTTCCTGCTGGAAACCCGGCCTGTTCCTCAACGATTATCTCTTCGGCTTGTTGTTTAAGCCTGTGCAAGTTGACTTTCAGCATGACTTTAATAGGGTAATACGTAGTAAATAAACAAGGTTCCCAACGTCTACTGAAGATTGTCCAATCGTCATGGACGTTACCTCGGAATACATTAACGTTTTCAGCACGTCGCATGAATGTATTTCAGCATTTAAAAGACTAACATAATAATTGACAATTCTGATTATAGCATACGATCACCTTTAATTACGCCGGTGATGGTCGGCGAATCTACGCAGGCGATGTCCAGCGTATTTTTTTGAAGTTGACTTTGCAAAGTGAAGATGTTTTCCGAATACTTGGTTTTCGTTTCTTCTGGCTTTTTTGGGGCTTCAAGTGGAGTTAAGGTGGTGATTATCACTGATTTGGGACAAAAACAAAATTCTGCATAAAATGCTGAAAATACAACAGATCTTCCCGAAACTTAGCAGATGCCTTCTTTATGTTGTTTCTCAAAATTCAGAATCCCAAAATTCAGGAGTTGTTGATGTTTAAAAGAATTTATATAAGAAAAAATTAAAGGGTAATTTTGTGCGAATAAATCTAAAAAAATGACCATCACTATTGAAAATGTAACTAGGTCTGAACATAAATTAATGCATTATAAAGAGCGTCCTATCAATTATTTTTTCTAATGTTTTGCACGCTATCAGGTTGCGCAGATAAAAAAAAAAGTGTGTGCCATGTGTCCAAATATTAGTCTAAAATATACAGTAGAGTCTATTTTCAAGGTTGAATAATTTCAATAACACACCTGTAATGGTCATTGTAATGTATTATTTATACTGTGAGTATGATATAGGTATAACTGATTTACCTGTATTTCATGAATGCAATAAGTATACAAGCACTATATTATAGTCAGACATTTGAGAAAAAGCTACTGTTTTTATCTGGTCTACCTTACACTTTGAGAAAGAGTTGGAACAAATAATTCCTGGGACGCTCTTTTTAACTCATCAAAGTGTCATCAGAGCTAAGTATATTTTCAAGAACAGATTTTATTTTCAGATTTGTGCGCAGAAAATTACCCTTTGATCTTTCCATATAAAAACACTTTTTTAAACAGCATGTCCATATATTTTGTATTTCAAACTGTAGAGAACAACAAAAATAAGAAATCTGCTAACTTTCAGGGAAATACGATAATTTTTTATAGTTTTATTTAGATTTTTGTATATACTACAAATCACCACCTTAAATAATATTTTATTTCTTGGTGGAATACAAACGTGCTTTTACCGAATTCAGTTCGGCAGACGTGCGTTTCTGTATTTTAGTTCTTTAGTGTCGCTACACTCCAAAACGATGATGGACAGGTCTGGACAGGCAATGAGCATTCTTCTCCGTCTTACTGGTCATAAACAGACTCAATTAAACCGATGTCTGCTATTTTCTGTTCTTTGATGTGTTTGTTTCCAAAGTATCTTACTATTCAGAACGTATTTACATACGCTCTGCTACCATTGTTAAAGAGACAGAAACACTTCAATTAAGCTGTACACTGTATTATGGCTCCATATTGATCACCGTATCTAACTCTCAACTTAGGCGTTGTCATTTTTGTTATTATGACGTCATGACGTCACATGACCTTATTTAATATTGTTTCCTAAAGGAGGGTATTTTACTTGTTACTTTACATTACCAAACTAGTAATAAACATAAAATTAACACCTTTGACCAGTAAAAAACGTCCACATTTTATGGTACAGTGTAAGATAACAAAAGAGTTTATTTAAAACTGAAAAGTGCTGTTCGACATTTATATGTATAAGTTTTATCGATTGGTCATCTCCCAGAAGCTTCCATTAATTTGAAAGATACAACTTTTGAAGTGGCCTTGAAGCCATCCAAAAGAACAAAAAACAATCCGAGCAGCTCTGAAATGCATCATTATCATGCATGTTTGTGAAACATCTGCCCACTAGTACATGACAGGTATACAAGAGCAGCTGACAATTATCATCTGGAGAACACCACACGACTCTATATGAGCCGCGACACGAGAAAACGAACAATGATGTCGTCCGCCCAGCGCAGACTCAGATCAGCCTGGGCATTCGCCCAGTCTGATCAGACTCTTTGCTAAGCGCTTAAAGGGTAGCTTAGGGACTAAGCTACCTTCATGCGGGAAGTGAAGACTCTGATCAGACTGGGCGGATGCCCAGGCAGATCTGAGCCTGCGCTGGACGCACGACCACATTGTTGGTTTTGTCACGTCGCGGCTCATTATGATCTTTGCCAGTATCAACATTTCACAGTATGTCCACAGTCTCAGGTCGCAAAAGATAAATATGACTAAGTTTCCCGGCGTATTGACGTTTGGAAATCATACGCATATTATAATTCAGTCCCTCTGTTCGAAGTCTTGTGATTTCTTTACTTTATTGATGGGCAACGGTTAAATGAATACCATTACCATACAAATTGTTCATAGAGAATATTGTAGCATTATATAAAATGTGACTGAAGTTTTATCAGCGATATCAAATAGTATAAAACAAAGTACATAAGGCACAAATGTCCTGGTTTTGTATCAAAGAAACTATGTATCAACTTTGCTCTTGAATGAGACATTAAACGCTTTCTGCAATATTAACGAGATAAATCATAAAATCTTTATCTGGATATTTCGAAGCCAGCCAACAATAACCTCAAATTCTATTTTTGATGTTGCATTGTACAGAACAAAGCCGCGACACGAGAAAACCAAGAAAGTGGTTGTGCGCCCACCCAGCACAGACTCAGATCAGCCTGGGCATCCGCCCAGTCTGATCAGAGTCTTCGCTGTCCACATAAAGGTAGCTTAGACCCTCAGCTACCCTTTAAGTGCATAGCGAAGACTCTGATCTGACTGGGCGGATGCGGAGGCTGATCTGATTGATTGATTGTTTAGGGTTTAACGGCTCTTTGAGACAGTATTTCAGTCTATATCGGGCCGTCTCCAACAGAGGGAGAAAGAGGAGAAATGATAGACGAGAGATAAAATAGCCAAACAACCCCCATCCGCACATACTGCAAGCACAGTCGACCCTTGCCCTACAATTTTCCAAATCAGTAGGACGCCCCGGCACTGGAAGTTACACACAGCACCATCGCACCACCTGACCACCCCCGAGGCTTATCTGAGTCTGCACTGGGCGCACAACTACTTTGTTGGCTTTTCGTGTCGCGGCTCAAATTAAAAGCAGTTTTGTCTTCCTTTCGTGCAGAATATCCATTCAAAGTCTCCGTTGCTCTCCAAGGGTTTAAATTGTGTATTTTTCCATATTAGCTATGGCTGCAAGCTTTCACCCCAGTTTTGTCATGATTGTATGTAAATGTCATGATTGGGCATGTTTAAACAAATAATGCATCCGCTATTTTCAAAAGTTATGTGTTGAGAAATGAGCTGGCAACCAAAAGCACCATGCCTTTCGATAGCCTGAACCAGTATAGCTGTTGCTTTGTTTGGCGCCTGATGTTAAATATATTGGTGTACATTATTGAGCCGCGTCACGAGAAAACCAACAAAGTAGTTGTGCACCCAGCGCAGACTCAGATCAGCCTAGGCATCTGCTCAGTCTGATCAGACTCTTTGCTAAGCGCGTTAAGGGTAGTTAGGGTCTAAGCCACTTCCATGCGGACAGCGAAGACTCTGATCAGTTTGGGCAGATGCCCAGATTGATCTGTCTGTGCTGGGCGCGCATCCACTTTATTGGTTTTATTGTGTCGCGGCACAAAATTTTAATCTGTGCTACATGTAGATAGAGTGTGTCTTTTGTCACAATTGTACCTCTCCTTTTTGTCATTTGAATTTTTTTATTTAAGTTCGGTGTCGTGGGTAAGTTTCGCCTTTTGATTGTGGCATTTCCTAGGTATCCTCATTTACATTTTGCAACATATGAGCCGCGACACGAGAAAACCAACAATATGGTGGTGCGCCCAGTGAAGACTCAAATCAGCCTGGGCAGCCGGTCAATTTCATCAGACTCTTCGTTAAGTGCTCAAAAGGTAGCTAAGGGTCTAAGCTACCTCCATGCGGACAGCGAAGACTCTGATCAGACTGGGCGGATGCCCAGGCTGGTCTGAGTCTGCGCTGGGCGCACAACCACATTGTTGGTTTTCTCGTGTCGCGGCTCATATCATTGAAAACTGCAATGTACAAAAGATCTCATATTTCAAAGTCTTTTCTCAGCGGGAAACGAGAAAACGTCTGTTTTTTGCAAGAAATTCAATATGTTATTTTCAAACACCTGGTCATTTAATTTGTTGCCGGTTAATTGCACAATGTTCAAGGGGCATTTGAGAAGAAATAACAGCAGAATATTCCTTTGAACATGCATGTTTTGTATATCAAAATAATCTTAAATTAAGTTCACTTGCAGCATGGGTATATATCAATTTCCAAGTCAACATATTCAGTCATAGTGTCCGAAATGGCGCCAGGCTGTGATAATACTATCCAAGAGGGGCAAATATCATATTGTAAGATGCAAGGAAAACTTAGGTTCAGTGCAAGAGAAATGAAATCTGACCTAGATCATGCTTATGTGTCATTGTGAATTACCATTGCCAGGCTAGACTATCTAGGGTGACAGGGAGGAGATTCATAATATGCCGCATTTATGATATGCCCCGACCTGACAGATCAGCGGCGCGTTCATCCGAAAAAAAATGTTGATACTTTAAAGACAGTTGTTGAGAAAGATGCTCGGTATACAATAGAAGAAATAGGTAATGCAGTATATATCTGACTAAATTCGTCGGGTATATTTTTAGGGTTTGCACTCCGAAGCAAAAAGCAGAGCATGTTGGAAAAAAGCTACACTGCATCTAGCCATGTTCAAAGGTCAGGACCCGAAACGTTTTACAGAAGTTTTCACAGGTGAAGAAACCTTGGCATATTTTTATGAGCCTAAAACAATAGTGGATAATTATGTAAAAATGCTGAACGACACAATAAAATACAGAAGTAAAACTATTCGGCGGTTGTTGTATGCCGTTATCCTTTAACAGAGATGAATCCGTGGTTAGGGCCCCTGTGCCTGAGCACTTTAGTGTTCCTACTATTTATTTAACAAGAGACAATTCTCTCTTGTTTCGTTACACTATGTAACGAAGCGTCAAGGATACATGGTATTCACTTGTTGTATGATAAAGCACCAACTTATCGTTCAGCCGTTGGCATTGCCTATTTGAAGGAGCAGCATCTTGACAATTTAAAATAGTCTTTCTGTAGTCATAACCTTGCTCCATATGACTTTTGGCTGAATCCACATATCAAGTTTTATGTGCGCGGTCGTCTTTCGAGCCAAAGAGTGCAGTGGGCTGTGCATTATATCAGCCTTTTTAAAGTACATGTATACATAAAAACCTTCAAAAGGACATTTTCACATTGACTGATTTGCCTGAGAAAATAAAAGAATGTGCATGCAGAACACTTTGACGATTTAGAATGTCCAGTTTTGATAAGGTAAGTCTAATTTAGATTTCATCCTACCATTGTCTCTACTTCCAAATTGCCCCTCATATGTTTATCAACCGATGCATTACAAACAAGAACTATAACCGTAGTGATGATTAGAAACGTCCACCGTTTGGAGGACTACGGTAGCTACTGTACATGTTTTATAATGAAACAAAAAGACAGCAAAAAATACAAATATCTGCAAGCGTAATAATTTTAATGGAAAAAATGCAGTAGTTTTTGCTCGCCTTAGCCGATTAGAAAAGTAAATGAATACAACTACTTGTTCCGCTCGTTTTACAAATGAGCCGCGACACGACAAAACCAACAATGTGGTTGTGCGCCCAGCGCAGACTCAGATCAGCCTGGGCATCCGCCCAGTCTGATCAGAGTCTTCGCTGTCCGCATGGAGGTAGCTTAGATCCTTAGCTACCTTTAAGCGTTAAGCGAAGAGTCTTATCTGACTGGGCGAATGCCCGGGCTGATCTGAGTCTGCGCTGGGCGCACAACCACTTTGTTGGTTTTCTCGTGTCGCGACTCAAATACAAGTTTGTCTTCCCTGTACAAGAAATTGGGGCTATTTGTGAAAGAACAAAAATGCTCCTTGTGAGAAGAAAGACTTACTTTAAAGAGAAGATGCCAATGAAATGGCAAACAGCACGGGGGTAATACCAATTTGGCTACCTGTGCTTTCGACCGAGTCTGTACTATGCAAAGTGGCTGTCGACCGAGAATACGATCGTAAGCAGTACTAGTAACGGTAAATAGTACTATTGTTAATGACTTTCGATCAAGCTGATACTGCTGTCGATTGTCTCGGTCGACAGCCACTTTTGCATGCATGGTAATTGACTGACTCGGTCGATAGCGCAGATAGGGAAATTGGTATTACCCCCGTGAACAGGAAGTCATAAAACCTGTTTCTATTTCTAAAACTGGCGGAAAATCAGAAGGTGTACCTTTTAACCGTAAACATTTAATTTATAATCTGTAATATGCAAAAAAGCAGTCACTTGTTGTACTTACAAACGAAGATAAATTTCATTGTTCTCAGATCTCTACAGATGTATGAGGAATCATGGACATAATAGCAGTTAATACATATGAGCCGCGACACGAGAAAACCAACAATGTGGTTGTGCGACCAGCGTAGACTCAGATCAGCCTAAGCATCCAACTTGTTTGACCAGACTCATTGTTAAGTGCTCAAAGGATAGCTTAGGGCCTAAGCTACCTCCATGCGGACAGCGAAGACTCTGATCAGACTGGGCGGATGCCCAGGCTGATCTGAGTCTGCGCTGGGCGCACAACCACATTGTTGGTTTTGTCGTGTCGCGGCTCAATTATCTAGTAGGAATAACAAAATATGTATTATTGGTCTTGCTACAGCATATATACCATACAGTACCCCCAAACGTGAGTAATTCTTTCTAAAATCCTATTGCCATACAATCATCGTAAGTGTGCAAGAAAACTAACTGCGTTGCTTTCTTTTTAATCAGACTGCAGGAAAAAATTAACTTGTAGAAAGGTAGGCAAATAAGACAATGAAAATAAAAAAAAAAAAAAAAAAAAAAAAAATAAAAAAAAAAAAAAAAAAACATCATTAGCGCTGTGAAAGAGAACAGATCATACAACACTTAAACTTACAAAACCTAATATTTGCATGGACGTCAACGGTATTGTTTCCAAAACTGACCCAAATCAGTGCCTTTTACATTTAAACTGTTGCAGATCTAATGTCAGTCAAACAAAATTGCAACAAATACATTTTCACTGCTGTGATGTAATGTATGTTAATTTCTACCGCGTAAGCAAATGCAACGCATCTATTTATTTATTCATTTATTTATTTATTGCATATTAAATAATAAATGTAACTGGGCCTAAAGAAAAGTTGAGTCACCTTTGGTATGGTAAATTACTTATAACGGGCAAGAAGCAGCTGACTCCGCAAATACCTCAGATTGCTCTTATAACACTGCACTATTTCGTTATCTATGGAAATCCAAACACTTAAAACAATTATGGTAGCCTCATCATTATAATTGATCAGACACTATTGTCCCTTAGAGCGAAAATGCTCTCCCTGAGGACCTGGGGCCGTATTCATAAAGCGACTTAAGTTAATGCTACGCTGTTGCTAAGGCCAAATTTTTATGAAGGAGATTCCCTGCAACTATGAAGTTTGCTCTGGAGGAACAGTCTGAAAAAGACTGTTCCCCCAGAGCAAATTTCATAGTTGTAGGGAATCGCCTTCATAGAAAATCAGCCTTAGCAACAGCATAGAAACCACTTAAGTCGTTTTATGAATATGGCCCCAGAGTCAATTTTGGAAGGACAGTGTCCTCTAGGGGAACAAACAGGAAGTCACATTAGTTGTATCTTTGTAAAATTAGCAAAAGAAAAAAAATTGAAAGTGCATCCATACGAATTAACCGTATCATTAGCTTCTGGATATCTGGAAGTGGAAAATTTTGGAATAGGAAGACAATACAGACCTCAATACAGATTGGTGCATTGTAATTAGCACTTAGAGTAGCGACGTCTCTGGCATCAGAAGATGATTACTTCACATCTCTGTAGATATCAAACTTGTCATTCACAGATTTTACACTAATATGGGGAGAAACATGGACATGCTGCGGACCAATATCCAGACAGGCATATCCATGTCTCCGGTCCCCATCCAGCTGTTATAAAGCGCTTTCGGTATCGGAGGCACCTGGACGTGTGGCGAAGCCAGCCTGCACGTCCTGTCTCCGGCCTCCGATGTATCTCACCATAGATACAAATGATGCATAAAAAGGTAGTGGTTAATAAGACGGTGGAGGCTCATAAGACGGTGGAGGTTCATCTTCATAAAAAGGTGGAGGCTCGTAAGACGGTGGAAGATCACCAGAAGGTGAAGGTTCATCAGAAGGTTGAGGTTCATCAAAAGGTGAACGTTCATTAAAAGGCTGTGGTTCATAAGGAGGTGGAGGTTCATATGGGGGTGGATGTTCATAAAAAGGTGTGGGCTCGTTGGGCTCTGACAGAACTGAAATAGTACTAGTACTGTATTCCAGAGGACCATCTATATGTTCACTGGAATAAATGTGTCTTGATTGTTGATGTTCATAAGTGTTGCGATCATTTGTTTGAATAGAATACAGAGCATAATTTGATTCTAATCTTTCATTATGATCGGTCCTTGTGTTTGAATGGCCTAATCTCTCATGATGAGGAGTCCCTGTTGTTGTATGGCAGAATCCTTCAAGAATAGGGGTCCCTGTTGTTGTATGGCCTAATCTTTCATTATGATTGATCTCTGTTACTGTATGGCCATTATGAGCATCAGTTGAATCAGTTGGTGTCTCTCTGTCTGAGCTTCCATTAAGCTGTGCAATAGATGCCATATAACGGTTAAACGCTGCTGAATGGTTGTTACTTGTGCAATGGTCGTTACTTGTACAAGCCGACTCTGGTCTTTTGCGGCACCTTAAAAGTAAAATAATTGGATTTAAATCAATGCATGCAGTTTTAAAAATGAATGAGCATACACAGTAAGTAGCTTATATTCAGACTGGTTACATATTTTTTTTTTCTTTTTTATATCTAATGTAAAACTACAGACTGGTCTAAAAGATTTATATGACAACTTGATTTTGGAGGGGTTACATGTTTTTCACACGGTTGTCTCATAGCGAATATATTCTACAGACTGCAAATGAATACCTTCATTTTCTTTATAAGCTAAATGTTTCCAGTAGCCTAGAGGCCGAAGGGATAGTGGATGTTAGAGACCCTCCCTATTTCGGGTAGAGCATATAAAAAGCGTAGACTTTTCCTCGCTTTTCATTTCACTGACTTCATCTCGAAAGAGGTACCCATTTACAGCTGAGCTGACAAAAGTGTTTAGGTCGCTGGCTGGCCCAACCGGGATTCGAACCTGCGATCCTCTGCACCATAGCAAAGCCCCATACATTTGAGCCGCGACGCAAGAAAACCAACAATGTGGATGTGCGGACAGCGCAGACTCAGATCAGCCTGGGCATCCGCCCAGTCTGATCAGAGTCTTCGCTGTCCACATGGAGGTAGCTCAGACCCTTAGCTAACCTTTAAGTGCTGAGTGAAGAGTCTTATTAGACTGGGCGGATGCCCAGGCTTATCTGTGTGTGCCCTGGGCGCACAACCACATTGTTTGTTTTCTCACGTCGCGGCTCATTTGATTATTACAGTTCTAACAATATAATATAATCTATGTTCGTTTTAGGTTAATGGGTATAGTTTCAGAGGAGACAACCCTGCAATTTTCATTTTTGCCTCCTCAGCCCTTAAAGGAAAGCATTCGCTCACATGGAATCAGCTTCTTTCCTTAAAGAGTTGAGCCCTTTTAAAATTGGTTCGTGTTCCAGGAAACAGAAAGTCAAGCAAGTTGTTTCCCTTTGAAAATATGGCGAAAGAATATGAAGGTGTATCCATCCTTAGACAAGAAAAACAATGTCTAAAAGTGTACCAGAGGTTGTAAATATGCAACTTTACGCTATTATACAATTATTGCCTAGCTGGGTGGTTCAAGACCGTAATTGTTTTATTATATCATCAAGACCTACGAGTTTGCCATGCTTTTGAAAGAACAGATTTTCTACGCATTACGTGCTACACCTTGGACAGGCGGTCTAGGTCACATGGCCTGCATGACCACCGTACTCAGGTGAGCGATTTAGCGCCTCATTGCCCTCTTGTTGTATTTTTTTTTCAGGATAAGCAAGTCTCTCATTTTCAATATTGTATCACTTCCCAAAGGGGCCAGACTTTGTATCGCTTCACAATGAGGCCAGACTTTGTATCGCTTCACAATGGGGTCAGACTTTATAGAAACGAATGTAAATCTTTATGAGTAAAATCACTCCTTTGAAAACTAAACAGGACGTCACAAAATTGGCACCCTCTGAAAAACTAGCGGAGAAAATATGGTGTTGTACGCATATACGTTAATACTTTCGAAGAACATGTACTTCTGTTCCATGTGTGCATATTCCATATCAAATGAGAAATTTCATATCAAATGAGAAATATTCTTACCTTTTACGCCATGCATAAGTAAATATGCAACATAAAAAGGGAAGACCAGCGAATGAGCCAAGTACAATGGCAGTAACATTCCCATTACTGGAAGGACTTCCCCTTGGCTTCCCGGTAGGTTGATAGTCTGTAGAGAAGAGAATACCGTAACATAAAGTTCTAAGTAGTGGGACGCATAGGTCTAATCAAACTGTGCAGACCCATATCAAACCGCTCCTAAAGTAGCAGTCTGATCATGGTCTACATTCTTTTATTCTATTTGCATCTTTTGGAAGCATAGCAGCATTGTACAAACAGCTCTTTTTTTTTTTTTTTTTTTTTTAAAAGAAGAAAAGTATGGTAACTATTTTAGATGTCCAAATTTTTAGATTTTTTACGGTACCAATGCAACTCAAGACAGCCATGACGTCAAATTTGACGACCAAAAGACAACAATGACATTAAGTTCATACAGTCCGTTTGCTCCAAAATGCAAACGGGGTTCCCAATATTTTCTCAAAACTGTTCTGAGACACTAGATTTTTGAATTCTTAACACCTAACTATGTCATAATTACTGATAAATGTGAGGCTTTGCAAAAAGTTTTTTTTTTACAATGGACATAAATAGTATTTTTTTCACATCTTAATTACAAAGGAGTAAAACTTGGCAGTTGGAATTCCAGTTCACTGTCACCCATTTTATCATGTGACCAGTATAAAGTATCTACAAAACATTTTTATAATCAATTAGATTTTCTTCCAAATCCATTTTATATTGTTTGGTTTCCCCATTTATTATGATTTAATAAATCCACTATCTGCTCGGAAAATTATGTAATACTTTAATATTTATTTACAACATAATATCACCGTTAGGCTTGAAGATGATATAGGTGAATACATTTGAGCCGCGACACGACAAAACCAACAATGTGGTTGTGCGCCCAGCGCACACTTAGATCAGCCTGGGCATCCGCCCAGTCTGATCAGAGTCTTCGCTGTCCGCATGGAGGTAACGTAGACCCTTATCTACCCTCAAAGCGCTTAGCAAAGATTCTGATCCGACTTGGTGGATGCCCAGGCTGATCTGAGTCTGTGCAGGGCGCACAACCACATTGTTGGTTTTCTTGTGTCGCGGCTCATTTGTACTATTTTATTCATATTCAAAACTGAAATAAACGAGTGTAAATTTAAATAAACGAGTGTAAATTTAAAGAGTAAATGCACTTCAGGAACTCCCTGAATCAGATCCCAACCCTATTCAAACCTGTACGCTGTTAATAACCAATTATAATTTGCCTGTTCTTACAAGCGTGCCACGCCCTTCAGTAAAACTACTCAGTTTCTGCATGACTGTTAATGAAACATATTTTACTTCTGAATGTTCGTATTTTGTTAGGTAGTGTTATAAAGTCCATTAGGACATTTGATGACAATTAAGCCGTTTTCGATAAAATTAGCAAAACCTCATTTGCGTTTGGGAGCAAACGGACTACAAAAATATGAGCCACGGCACGACAAAACCAACAATGTGGTTGTGCGCCCAGCGAAGACTCAGATCAGCCTGGGCATCCGCCCAGTCTGATCAGAGTCTTCGCTGTCCGCATGGAAGTAGCTGAGACCCTTAGCTAACCTTTGAGCACTTAACGAAGAGTCTGGTCAAACAGGGTGGATGCCCACACTGATCTGAGTCTGCGCTGGGCGCACAACCACATTGTTGGTTTTCTCGTGTTGCGGCTTAATTATGATGTATATAAGGTCAACTCTCCATATTCCTTTTTTGCCAGCGTTTTAGGTGTATGTGTTCACTGCCATGCTTTTCTGTCAAGTTTTCAAATGGAGGTAACTTTCTTGACTTTTCCTGTTTGCTCCTCTGGACCAGGGTTCGTATTTATAAAACCATTTACGACGTTGCTATGCCGTTGCTAAGGCTAAATTTCTATGAAGGAGATTCCCTAAAACTATGAAATTTGCTCTGGAGAATCAGTCCTTTTAGATATGATCAAACTTCATAAAAAGGTAAGGCATGGTGGGAAAAATTATGTCAGGTGCAAGATTTATATTCCTAATTCAGTTCGGTCAGTTGTTGAATTTTACCCCGATAGACATGATAGACTCTTATTCTTTTGAGGTGCATTTATCACAGAAAAGTAAAGCGAAAACCGTGTTATGAGCAAGACTCAGGTTGCATGCCTTTAGTCAAGGTCACATCCAGGGGTCAAAGATTAGTTAAGGAGCCTTCGGGGACATTTGTTGGATACTGTAACATTTCTTGAAAGTAAGTCTAGAAAAAAACTAGCTTATGAGTCGAAATATTTTTTTAGACCACCAACTGTTGCGTAAACGCTTATTTAAACAAGTTGTTTTACAGGTCTACTGAACTATTTTCTTCACTTCCCCAGAAATATTCTTGATTAACAGTTGTTGTTTTTTTTGGAAACTTTCTGAAATGCTTGCAAGACTTGCTCGTAGTGCAGTCACTTAGGAAAAAACATCATGATTCAGCCTGAAGACTCTCCCGTGCAGGCACATAACGTTAAATATTCAATCATAACTGATTCGACGTCATGATGTTGAAGCAATATGGTTGCAATTTTGATTCAACGTTTATGTGCACAGTGGATCATATTCCAAATTTACCTGACCGTGTGTAAATGCATGGTTGTGTCACGTAGCTCCACTTCCCATTCTTGTCACATTTTAATATAGTATCAGAGTTTTGATAGCCAGGATTGCACGTGAAGTCATAACACGTCGTAAAACTCAGGCGACTGCAGTTAGTGGAAGAAACCGTCCCATTAGGTATAGTTAAAGGGCATCTGTAGGTTACAAGTGGACCTAAAGTAGATGTTGTTATTGTAGTTGGGCCTGTTGTAGTTGGACCTGAAAATTGAAATAATACTTTGGTTCTTAATAGTTCGTTTAAGATGACTGTATTAGTTTGCATAATATATAGAGAATACCATGTTAGTGTCTTTTGATATCAAGTTTATCAGGCGAGACCAGAAACAGCGTAGGAATGGCGAGGCTTGCCGAGCCAGTCCGACGTGTTTCTGGTCGAGCCTGATAAACTTGATATCAAAAGACACTTACATGGTTTTCTATTTATCATGCATCATTAGAGGATTTTACGGCGTAAAGAGCGGCAAACAAGTGTTAAGCAAACGCAGTTTTGTTCGAACTTGCTGACGTTGCGAATGCGTTATGACGTACATGTAAGTCGGTGACGTCAAATAACCAATCGAACGCTGAATTCACCTCCAACGACAGTGTGTAGCCAATCGTCTTCAGAGATCGCTTCTTAAGGCATGACCAGATAACATTCGCGCAAGCGCAGTTCGACAGTGACATGATATCACATCATGTTATCATACCCCTGTTATCAGGTGAATTTTGCAGCAGATGCATGATAAAAAGTATTGAGTGGTCAGTTTATAATTCATTGCAAAACACGTCTACCCAATTTTACCAGTACTGAAAATTCTTACTTTAAACGTTTATCCGACCCAGTAACAGCAAGGTCCTTATTTCTATGCGATGGATGGTTATGTTGCAGCTCATATCCTTCCGTCAGCGATGACGGTACCATGACGTCAAATGAATGGCAGAAAGACAATAATTCTCTTTTATATGTCCCCCGCTGTTATATGGCCCTGTTATGTAACTACCTACGGAAAGTGGGTATCACCCATCGTTAGCTATGTGCTGTGAATATACAAGGGCTGCTACAACACAAAAAAGAGCTGTTACGAAGCAGGGGGGGGGGGGGGGGGGGAGAGGTCGGGTGGAGCAATTATGCTGGGTAGCTTTCAGAGCCGCGGCGTCCTACTTATTTGGATTATAGTTGGACAAGGACCTACTGTCCTGCAGTAGGTGCGGATTGGTGTTGTTTGGACATTTTTTCCCTCGTGTATCATTTCTCTCTTTTTCTCCCTCTCTCTGGGAAACTGCCCCATGTAGACTGAAATACTGTCCCAAAGGGCCGTTAAACCCAAACCAACCGACCAACCAACCATCGTGACCATGTGACGAAACGAAAAAGAGTCATAGCTATCAAACGACTTGGTTATCAGGTCGTTTTGTAACTAGGACTCTTTTTCGTTTCGTAACAGCATAGAACACATAGTTAACCAGGTGTGAATATTTCCTTTGATGAAACAGCATATCCATTGAGCTGTGGCATAATAGGACAATAACACCCACTAAACAAGAATATTTGAGCCGCAACACGAGAAAACCAACAATGAGGCATGTGCGCCCAGCAATGACTCAGATCAGCCTTGGCATCCGCCTTGTCTGACCAGTCTTTCCTGTCTGCATGAAGCTAGCTTAGTCTCTTTGCTACTCTTTATGCGCAAAGCGAATACTCTGATCAGACTAGGCGGATGCCCAGGCTGATCTGAGTGCGCTTTGCGCACAGCCACCTTGTTGGTTTTCTCGCGTCGTGGCTCATTTATCTTTGATGATACCCTCGCACCGGATATTTTCTATGAACACCAAACACCGAATGATAATAAAGACTAAATATATTTTTGCATACCAAGCAAGGATTAAATATGGACATAATTACTGCTTGAGAATGTTTCTTATACCCTTATCCAGACCTATAGATAAATTTTCTAGCATGTCGTGTCAAAAGGTCGCCGATTCCATTCGAACCTCGCAAATGGGTAACCACGACTACACCTGTAGCAAAAAAGGCCGTCCGCCCTTCTCCGTAGTATATCCTTATCCGTCAGCATAGTGCACGGTATAAATATTGAGTAATAATGCCAAACATTACACTGTCTATCGTGGCGCAGTGGGTAAAGCGATAAGCACCATATACATAACAGATATTTTGCATTTGCATACCGTTCGGTCAATGTTTGTTTTTGGCGGCAGGGGAGGGGGGAGGGGGTTGGTATTTTTTTTTTCCTTCGACATAGCATGATGGTACGATTTTAATTGTTTATA
Organism: Ctena decussata; assembly: GCA_963989385.1. Classification (NCBI taxonomy): domain Eukaryota; kingdom Metazoa; phylum Mollusca; class Bivalvia; order Lucinida; family Lucinidae; genus Ctena; species Ctena decussata. The sequence continues at coordinate 22,242,940 of OZ022498.1, forward strand.
GGCTCATTGGTACTGAGCTATTTACTGTGTCGTTACCCTCGTCGAATACTCAAATGATACATGAAGCAGGTCACATTTTTGTTGCTCTTACATTTCGGACAAGGACAGGATAAGGCGCGGGGAATCTTCTACGGGAATTGGAACAGAAACTGTTGAGCCCATATATATTATGGCCGGCCTATAGCCTGTCATGTAGATTTAGTTACTCTTTCATGCTGTTTTTCAGGCATAATCGTGCATAATCGTCTTTTTAAAAAGTCTCTTCTTTAGAAGATTCCTGAACTTGCATATCCAACAGAGAAAGAGCGAAAAACGGCCTCAGCGTAGCATGCAACCTGACCAGGATGTTGCTTATAGACGAAGCAGAAAAAAATTCGACTCAAAATGTTGGTTTGTTGGTTGGTCTATCCATTCATCCTGTGGATACTCGTTTTGATGTAAGAAAACCCTAATGCATTTTATAAATCGTAGCTACTGTGTATAGTTTCACATAAAGTCAGAGCAAAACAAGTAGGGAATTCATTTTTAAAAGCGGAAATTTAAAAAATTAAATGAAATTGAAAAAAAAAAAATAATAAAGAAGTAAAAAAAAAAAGAAGAAGAAAAAGCAAATAAAAAAAAAGAGAAATACGGGATTTGAACCACTGACTCGTGAAATTTAATCTAATAGTCCGATATTCTGATACTCCAAGCTGAACCTCTGGACCACACATAAATGTATCTGAATCGTTGTAAATGGTAATATATAAAGGTGTCCTGATACGGAAAGAGACGACTTTTTCCGTGACAAGCTGCTCAACCTATTTCAAGGTTTGGTCCAAAACTCAAAGTGCATTGACACGACAGTAAAGAAAACTTGATCTGTAGAGCTAGATAAATGATTAAGTGTAGTCATTGCTTTTATACAAACAATAAGGAATATTACATAAAATAGAGTTGGTCGGTTGGTTGTTTTGAGTTTAAGGCTCCTTGAGACAGTATTTCAGTCTATATCGGGCCGTTCCCCAAAAGAGAGAGAGAGAGAGAGAGAAATGATAGCCGAGAGAAAAAATGTCTAAACAATCCCCACCTGCACCTTCTGCAAGCACAGTAATTCCTTGCCCTACCATTATGTAAATCAGTAGGACGCTCCGGCACCATTGCATCACCCAATCACCCCCACATAGAATAGCATAGAATGCATTTGCTTTACCATTAGAGCTATATTAACTGTGACTTCGCTTACAATTCGGAAATGACATTTACAGTCTGACATGGCCACGATATATGAATAACTAGCCACAACAGTAATCAAAATGGATTTGTCTTCTTTCTTTTAAATGGCCAACATAATTTTATTCAAGACAGGAACATTTGAGGACTAAGTCAATATTGATATTAAGATAAGACAACTGAAAATGAAAGAATGTTGGCAACAGAAATTATATGCAAAGGCGGAAGATAAATGAACAAGAGCTTCGCAAGCGGCGCATAATACGCCCGTTTCAGTGTCATAAAGGAGTTATTTAGTGTCATGAAGGAAATACAGAATGAACAAGATTGTTTACAGAAAAATGGACAGGCAGACAAACAGGAGAAACAACTCTGTAATTCATGATTGCAATGTTATTAACATCTAACACATAAAATACTATTAGTATACCAAAAATCAGCTTCCAGGGTGAAGCAGTTCAGAAGTTAAGAAATGCCAAAGTCGAATAACAAGGGAGATAATTCATAAATTAAGTTAACTAGAGTACCATTCTTGGTCATAATACATTCCCTTGACAATATACACATCACAATAAAGTTTTGTTTAAATATTTCTTGCGGTTAAGGAGTTACAGAGTAAAACGGAAACTGATGCAAGGTCAGATAATTCAGGAAGTATGTAAGCAAGGTTGTTGTTCATGCTCATGATACATTGCCCTATCATTTTACATATTCCTACAAAGTTTCATTAAAATATTTTAAAAGGTTAAGGAGTAATGGAGGGAATGGGGCTAGCTTAAAAAACTAATCAAAGGGAGGTTACTCCAAAATTAAGTAAGGAGGAACAACCATTCTTATATGTGACACACCGTTTTGTAATTATGTACATTGCTTTGAAGTTTCATCAAGATATTCCAAAAGATAAGTTATTGAATGCACAAGATTAGTATTCACAAAAATAGCCTATAAAATCTAATCAAAGGGTGCAACTCAGAAATGGAGGAAGGGAGAGCAACCATTGTTATACTCGACACATTGTCGGACCCTCATACATATTGTTATGAAGTTTCATCAAGATCTCCCAAATGGTTATCTAGTTATGGCGCGCACAAGACTAGTAGGGTAAAAATAATCAAAGGGGCATACACTGGCGCTTACGTATTTTTTACACCAAAAACGCGTTCGTACCGCGTTGCATGCGCGTGCTGCGTGTGTATCGCCTAGAACCGCGCATCAGACGCGTCTCGAAGCGGGAGACGCAAACGATGATAAAATGAATATTCATGACTTGTTCAATACGCGTACAACCGCAGATTGTACGTTGACCTATTTAAAATAGTTTTAAGATAGCTCAAAAAAGAAAAAAAACTCCTGTGTAATTCAATATTGCCTCGATCCCTCTACCGGAAATCTGTCCGAAGCGATGCGCAGTCCAGTAATTTCAATTGATTACATCGTATTGTGCATGGCCGCTGCTGTAGCGGATTGTGTAAGGTTTTTATGCGCTACATGTAGATTATACGAAAATAGTCTCCGTCTTATGGCGTCTATGGCAAAGGATTCCCAGCATATCGGCTGCTACTTTCGAAGGGAAACGTTCCGACCTTTCAGACAGTGAATGAGAAAAAAGAAAAAAAGGAGACACGTGAAACGACGTATTATTTGTCCATGCTGCCAGGGTTCCAAAATGGTACTCTGACATTTCACGTTCTGGCCAATTTTGAAGTCATAAATGCAAGTTGAAAAAAAAAGGCAAAATGACCCTCGATTTAGTCACAACCTATCTGGGCCAGCACAGACAAATCCGAGCACACGGTAACCATGGCTAAGAATTAAATTGACCAGTGACATTTGGGCCCAGACTATTATACATTGTATTGAGTTGAATGTTCACACAGAACAATACTGGCATATTTTCATAAAATTAAAGAGTTTCACAGCCGATTCAAGACTATTTCAATGGGCCTCCATAGCTCAGTGGTCAGCGCACTCGTTTCTCTCCTCTGCAGTCACAGGTTCGATCCCTGGCAGAGGCATATAGAAGGACAGTGATCGCCCACCAAAGGTTGGTGGTTTTCTTCAGGTACTCCAGTTTTCTCCACAACTAAGGCCAAAAATTAGCAATTATCCTTGCCTTTAAGAAAATGTACATACGTTTGCGTGCGTGAATTTTCTATACCATCGAATACCCTGTTTAGACTAGAGTTTTAATCAGAAGCGAATGAATTCGCTTCGAATTAACTGTTTAAAGTAGCAAATATAATTCGAATTAAATTCTAATTCGGAGTTAACTTATCCTACAGAGTACCTTGGATCGAATCCGAATTAACTTTTAGTTAGGATTAGAAGTCATGTCTAAACAGCAAAGCGAAGCGAATCCGCATATAAATTTATTTTTGTACTGACCTCGGGCATGTTTAGGTCATGTTAACATTTGAGCAGGCTGCATTTACTTTACTGCAAAGTAACTTGCACCGAATCGAAAACGGTATAGTCTGAAAAGACAAGTGGGTTCGCTTCGGATTACCTTATTGCAGAGCAATCTGTTCCGAATCGAAACCGGTATCATCTAAACAGAGTAAAAGTAAACAAAATAAAGTTTAAGAATATTTCATTTGTAGCATGTAGTTTTGGTTGAATGCAGAAATACATGTACATTCCAAGATAAAACTTGATTTTCAGAAAGCAATTTAATGCTGCTAAATTTTTCAGCATATGGGACCAGAGTTGACTCATCATCAAGGTGACTGAAAACCGGGAACCCCGGCAACCGAAGGATAAACCACCTGACTCTTTACAAGCAGAACTTGGGTTTCTAACCGGTGTTACATAGACTCAAGCTGGAACAAGCCCCCCTGTCCTGGCTGGGTCCAGGGCAGGTCTATGGAGAATAAAAAAATGGAGGAGAGGGAACAAGGAGCAAATTCTGAGGGGGGGGGCAGATTCTTTGGTGGGGAGGGGGGGCAAAAGACTGCCCAGATTCATGTGTTAGTGGGGTTGCACCGAAGTGGACCTGTGCTTGGTCCCGGACAGGTCTGGGACAAAGGGGGATACAAATTCTTTGGTGGGGAGCATAAAACTTCCCAGAAACAAGTAGCAAAGGGATCGCACCCAAATGGACTTGTGCACAGATCCGAATAAATCACTTCCCATGCGCAGAGCCCTCGCGACCCAATGTGGGTTGGCTTTAGCAATACAATTCAGGGCTTCTGGAAATGAGAGGCATGAGAGGCACACTTCGGGCCATTGTCAACATGCGCTCCTTGTTCCCCGAACTGTAGGCCTCCATCAGACTTCGCTTTGCTAGTTCTGCTGGAACAAACTCCCTGTCCTGGCTGGGCCCAGGGTAGGTCTAGGAATAAAATTGGGAGCAAATTCTTGGGTGGGGAGAAAATTCCCTTATTAACTAATGCAATGGGTAGTGGGGGATAAGAGACTGAGGGTGATCTGGAATGCAGTTGTGTCATGTTTTTGTGGCTCTCATGTGTAATTGAGGTTGCCTAGGTTACATGGAATTGCGCCTGTTGGTCTCAGAGAGGACCGTAGCTTAATTCTGTTGGGAGGGAGGTAGGTGGGGCAAAAATTCCTTTTGGGGCCTAGGACTGTAGCATTTGCTATAAACCTTATCTTGGTTTAGTTGATTCCAAAATATATTGCATATTTTAAGTTTTAGGGGTCTGAATGTTCATGGGAGTTTTGTTAGTGTACTTATATTTTGGGAAATGGAGAATATTATTAGTCGACAAGATGACTGTAGCTAATTTCTTATTGTGGATTGTTGGGAGGGAAGGGCGGTTTCTTTTGGCTGTTTCTAGGAAGCAAATGTGTTGAACATTATAATGGTTTAGTTGGTTTCCAGGTACCTAAGCCTGGTTGTGAGATTAAAGAGGCTGATACACATTATTTTTGGCGGGAAATGGAGAATATTATTAATGGACAAGAGGACTGTAGCTTATTTCTTATTGCGGGTTGCTGGGAAAGGAGGGCGGTTTCTTTTGGCTGTTTCTAGGGAGCAAATGTGTTGAACCTTATAATGTTTTATTTAGTTTCCAGGTAACTAAACCTGCGTGTAAGGTTAAGGAGGTTGGACACACATTAATTTTAGCCTTTATTGTCAATTGACAAAAGTTATTTATACAACCGTAAGGAAAGTTGGATCGTGGTCGTACAGATGGGTTCTGGGGCTTTTACTGGATTGGGAGTATTTGTCACGAGCATTGCACTTAGTAGGGGATAAATGTGGATCCAGGGATTTGGGGAAATGGGTTGGGTAGGTGGTTAGCAACAGGGGTCGAATTAGAGAACATTTAGGGGAATTTTTCCCTATTGTATTGGAATCTATCTATATCGTGGCAATGATATTGGTTTTGTCTAGGTATTGAAAGACTGCCTTCTGTATTGTATCTGCATGTTTCTTTGTGGGAGACAGGAGCAGTCTCAGGTCTATTGTGTGAAAGCCTAACTTGAATATGGTGGATTCTAGGCCTTGCCTTTGATTGCTATGGGCTAAACAGTCAAAGAAGATATGGTCGAGATCTTCTGCATCATTGCAGTGGGGACAAAGGCCGGACTGGTTGCCATAGTGATAGAGCCCAGCCCGCAGTGTCCTAGCCTTAGTCGGAAATAGGCTATGTCGAAACGTCTATTGGGACTATATACGTCTTATTGAAGTGAAACCTTTGGTCGGACGAAATGGAAGGTGCGGCTTTGTTGCTATTTGTCCATTAGGATTGCCATTTTTCGGTTACTGCTTCATTTATGAGGGGATAAACTTCCATTTTTGAGGGTTTGGTATGGTCATAAGTGCCAGTGGTCATAGCTGCCTTTGCCGCCCCATTGGCCATTTCATTGCCGTCAATCCTTGCATTGGCAGGGATCCATTCCATGGAAATATTAACGTTTATTGCGGTGGCTAGATTAAGTTAAGGATAAAATTTTGTTTACCTTATCGGGTTTCATTTTTGATAAACCCAATTGCAGAGCCGGTGTAGAGCTTAGGGAGTCAGTAAAGATAACTGAGTTTTGGAATCCTGCTCTCAATGATCCAGATAATGGCGTGTTCAATGGCTATCTGCTCAGTGGTGAAGACCGCAAGGACAGGATTAAGTTTAATTTTGTGGACATGGTCCATCTGCTGCCTCTGCTGTGTTAGCTGTGGGGTCTTTACTTCCATCTGTGTAAATTTTGACCTAATTAGTGTGGGTTTCAGAAATATATTTTAGGGTAAGGACTTTCATGGTGGTACTGTTGTTTTCAGTCTTTTTACCTAATCTTACTTTTAATTCTAGGGAGGGAGGTTCATAATCCAGGTCCCATTCGTCCAAAAAGCTAGATACTTGGATGTCTTGCTGGATTTTATATTCATCCAGTTTTCTTATGGAGACTGAATAGGAGCAGAACCTTGGGGCTCTCTTGGTGGTAAGGCATCCAAAGCCTGTGATTAAGTTATTGACTAAAATGCGCATTTAATACGCGATTTTGATTGGGTCCCGTATTCGCGCATTGAGACGCAAAGATTTACGTCAGTACCCGTCTCATGTGCGTAATTTTGATTGGGTCCTTGAAATTTGCATAAAATGTCGCTTTGCGGTATACGCAAAACTGAGATTGAATTTTCATTGGCTACTAAAATATTCGCGTCCATAATTACCGCGTATCCCGCGCGCACCAACTGCGTCCCCGACGCGTTTTGAATGTGTACAAATACGTAAGCGCCAGTGTAACTTGAAAACTAAGAAAGGGGAAGCAACCGTTACTGTACACGAAACTTTGCCCCATCCTAATATATATGCCTACAAAATTTTATGAAGATATCTCAAACGGTTACTGAGATATGGTGCGCACAAGAATGTTGACGGACGGACGGACGGAAGGACAGGCGGACGGACAGACGGACAGCGCCATGCACAAAACGGGCGTATAAAAAGAAAGCCTTATATTGTTCGGATCAACAGATACCCTGTGAAAAGAAAAAGGGAAGCATTTTAAACCCGAAATAGCCATTGTGACTTACAGTGACATATACTGGATGTGTTTTCATTCCATCTGCTGTCGCTAATAGAACAGGTAAGGAATGGTATATCTGGATCCTTAGTGCAGTCATTATCACAAAGATAATAACAATATCCACCAGGCTGGCGATAACAAACTGGATTCCATAGTCTTCCGTTTGGTATGTAAGAGGGGCACATTGGCTTGATTCCTAAAACACATACATAGATATTCATATGGCATAATATTCTATTTTCTTTTTATTTGTAAACAAAATTTTACATGGAAAGGTCAGTTCAACTCAAACGTTTTTGCCTAATTTAGTACTAAATGTAATCTATATCATATAAGAGGGAATTAAAAGTCGCTTTTGTTGGAGCGTTATTGACTGACCCACTTATGAAGTTATGTAACAATTATATTCTGAGTCAAAATCTTTACTACTTTAAAGCGCGAGAAGGGTCGCCAGCGTACGTTTGCAACCGAATAAGTATTCGTTCAGTAAACTTGGACCCTCCTGGAAAAATACAAACAAACAATAAAGGATATTCTCAACTACCAGTTTGTACAGCAATAGGAGCTAGTAGCATAAACTGCTAATGGAACATGCCAGTGACACGTACAGCTAATCACGGTGCGCCAAAGCTGAGGGCTAGAATCTACAATTCACAGAACATAACATCTATGCGACGTTTGTGACGATTGGTCAACGGCACAAACGAGTTCTATATCATCGTAGAACCAGTGTACTTCATCATAAAGACAGATACTTTATTAAAATAGTAACTTGATCTGCGTACCGTATCACGTCGAGTGGATGAGCTCATACCATTGGATGGTATGAGCTCATCCACGAGATGTAATTCAGTAGGCCAGATCAAGTTTGTATCATAATAATTTATTTATTATATACCTTTTGGAACAGCCAACCAGTCATACTTGTCAGCGCTAATGCATCGGCCCGGATTCGAACCTGCGAGGCAGAAGTATGTAGCCACTCGTGAGACAAACGCTACCGACTGAGCTGTCGAGGCGCGCTATAGACATACTTATTGACGTTATGTCACCAGTGTCGTTTCTGTGATTCTCGTTTTTACGGATACTCCTTAAAAATGACGCGCCTGACGCTGGAACTCAGACATAGCCTCACTCTTAGGGATAGTGAACGGGTTCAGAAAACGTGAGTTTCATACAACTTTCTGTATCAGATGGCAAGAAAAAACTGGCAGTTCAAAGGGTGTATCATTGATAGTTATAAATAAAATACTGTACCAGTAAAAACAACTATTGATAGTCAGTTTTTATACGCCCGTCGAAGATGGGTCGTATTATGTCGTGGCCTCCGTCCGTCCGTCCGTCCGTCCGTCCGTCTGTCCGTTAACTTGTCGTGTCCGCTCCATATCTCCTTAACCCCTTGAAAGTTTTTTTTGAAACTTGGGACAAATGTTTGCCTTATCAAGACGATGTGCAAAACTTATATTTCAACGATGGCTGACAAAGCTCAGGGTCACACTTAGAGGTCAAAGTTCGAAAGGTAACATCTCATGTCCGCTCAATATCTCGAAAATAGTTTAAGATTTCTTCATGAAAGTCTGTATAAATATAAAGCACCATCAGACGATGTGCAGAGAAAAAGAACCATAACCCAACTTTCAGTTTTGACGGAATTATGTCCCTTTGTATTTTTCATAAAGTAATATCATATTAGCTTCGTGCCCGCTCCATATATCAAAAACCGTTAAAGATTTCTTCATGAAAGTTTGTATTAATATGAATCACCATCAGGCAATGTGCAGAGAAAAAATGCAAAAACCATACTTTCTCTTTTAACAAAATTACGCCCCTTTGTATTTTTCGTATAGTAATTTCATATAATCTTCGTGTCCGCTCCATATCCCGAAAACCATTTAAGATTTCTTCATAAAAGTTTGTATAAATATAAAGCACCAGCAGTCGATGTGCAGAGAAAAAGAACCATAACCATATTCTCAGTTTTGACGGAATTATGTCCCTTTTTATTTTTCATATTGTAATTTCATATAAGCTTCGTGCCATTCCATATCTCAAAAACCGTTAAAGGTTTCTTAATGAAAGTTTGTATAGATATAAATTGTTATCAGACGATGTGCAGAGAAAAAGAACCATAACACTACTTTCACTTTTAACAAAAAATCACCCCTTTGTATTTTTCGTATTGTAGTTTTCATTTAATTCGTGTCGGCTCCATATCGCCTTAACTCTTTCAAAAAAAAATTGAAACTTGAGTTAAATGTTAACCTTATCGAGGCAACGTGCAGAATTCGTATTTCAAAAATGTCTGACAAAGGTCAAGGTCACACTTAGAGGTCAAAATTCAAAAGTTAACATTATTTGTCCACTCCATATCCCGAAAAGCGAATTCTTCATAAAAGTTTATAATAGTTTTTACAAATATGTAACCCTACTTTCAGTTTTGACGGATTTATGCACCTTTGTAATTTTCATATAGTAATTTCATATTAGCTTTGTGTTTGCTCCATATCTTGAAAACCGTTTAAGATTTCTTCATGAAAGTTTCACGTTACAAATATCAGACGATATGCAGAGAAAAAGAACCATAACCCTACTTTCAGTTCTGTGGAATTATGCCCCTTTGTAATTTTTGTCTAGGAATTTCATATTAGCTGCGTTTGTTTTGTAGTTTTATATCTGTCTTATTATTGAAGATTTAAGCTACTGACAAAGTTCTGTCATCTCTTGTTGTCTTTCCAACTTTAAGCCGCAACAGGCGTTTATTGCCCCACTCAGCGGAGCTCTTGTGCAATACTTTTATACCTGATAGGCACCACAAAAGCAATACTGCACAAATATATTCAACTTATATATCAACGCCACCGATAGTCAGTCTTCTCAATTTTTATGTCGAATCGGTCGCAGTCCGGGTTAACAACCCCGGTCCCAGAAAACCAATATTGAAGTATGACTGCGAGAAATTGCGGGAACTCGGTTGCATTTTTAAAACAATCTTTGGAAACCTGCGCCACTCATCAGCCTGCGTAATGATGACATGGACATAGATACTGTGATTACCCTCTACAACAGAGAAGTAAGTGACATAGCCAGGGAGATATCTGGGATAAAAAAGTCGCAGGAAGCCTAGGGTCACCAAAAATGTGGTCGGCATACGTTAGGATAAAGGGGATTTGAAGAAAACTTGTTTTGAAGCAGAAAGAGCAGAAATACAGGAAAGCTAAAATGAGGTCTTGAAGAAAGCAAAGGAGGACTGGATAGGTTCACAGTGCGAGGAGATTGAGAATTCCGAGATTCGCAAGACAGAATATATGCTAGTGAAGGCTCTAACCTCCGAGAAACAAAGAAGAGACTCTACTACCCGGAACAAATCTGAGAAATGTCTAACTAGAAGAACAGAAGATTCTCAGCAAAGTCCGCTAATATATATGTCGCCATGACAAATGCATACTATTTTTCGGAAAATGTAGTATTACGAAAAAAGGTCAGTGTGGTATTTCAAAGCAGTATTTTCTATTTTAAATCATATAATCATGTAGCTCGCCTGGGTCCATTCATATACAGCACTCAAGGGCAAGTAACTCTAAGGCAAATTGTATAATATGGTCGAACTTCGAATGCGTCCGAGATTTTATATGTGTCCTAGTTATCAGCAAGTTTAGCTGAAGTTTCGATAAAAAATTTAAATCGCTTTACCCGGACAAGGTCAAATATGGACACTCAAGGGGAAGTAACTACAAAGTGAATAAACAATATTGCCGTTTTTCGAACTCATCCGAAAGTTTATGCCTGTCCTGGCCCCGAGGTTATAAAACTTTTCTCATGCTCAACTCAGCTGAGCATGAAATTTTCTCTGCTGATAAATATGAAAATGCCAACGAATGTTGGCATTTGCATATTCATAGGCAGAGAAAATTTCGTTCTCAGCTAATCTGAGCAAGAAAACAACCGTACTTATCGGTAATTTGCTATCTATTAGCAGGTAAAATTTCATGCTCAGCTGAGTTGAGCATGAAAAAAGTTTTATAACCTCGGGGCCTGGTTAAAAGCAAGTTTGATCAACTTCCAATATAAAATACAAGAGCTATTGACTGATAGGATAGGATAGCTCGCCTGAGCTCGTGCTCGCCCGTCTCACGGGCATTCGTCGCTATGGCTTGCACTACATGAACTTCAAGCACGCCTGTCGATGTATTGTCGACATATTTATTAACAAAAGTTTTAAAATAAAAATTTTTATCAACGACATTGACTTCTAGGTCATCCAGCGGGATGGGGGTAGTATTTTGTCAAAAGTCCAGCCAGTATCTAACATCAGTTCAGGACTTCAGGTATAAACTAAATACATCTCAAGTACAATTGAACAGTATTTTTTAAGAATAGTTAAAAATAAAAAAAATTCCAAGTGCATAACCTTGACCTCAAGGTCACTGAGTGGGGTGGGGTGGTACTCTGTTAAACTTTAGACTATTAGCTTACTGTATTGCAAATATCAACAGAATCCATTCACTACAAAAGGAGGTATACTCAATTGTAAAGCTTAATACGACTGTGACATAAATTTTGACCCTGAAGCCCCATCCGAGCGTCCAACCCTCGGGTATAGCATATGTATGAAAGTTATGCTATGATATGATTACGTTCCATTGATGGAAGGGTTTTTGCCAGTGGCCGCCGAGATATGAGTGTATAAAAATTGTCGTAAAACTTTCAAGTGAGTGTGGCCTTATTTTGACCCCTAAGCGTTATTCAAGGGTCTGACCTTGGAGTATAGTGTTACTTTGGTTTGTTGTTTTGGGTTTAACGGCCCTTGAGACATTATTTAAGTCTATACCGGGTCGTCTCCCAAAGAGAGGGAGAAAAAGAAAGACATAATAGACGAGAGAAATTGTTACGAAATGGGTCGGATCGTAGTCAATTTCAAGTCTAAATTCCTTTTAATTCTTTTCAGTCAGTAGGGCTACAGTATTAAGGGTAACTGTGGAAGTAAAACATTTACGGAAATTGTGGCTTATTTGTCACGCAGCAGTAATTTATGAGATGGTATTTTCATCGAACTATTTTTCTTTCAATACACTATGTGCGCATAAGCTGAGTTCCCGCTTTTGATACTTTTTGGTGAAATATTTCGTGTCAGGATTGTTTTTTTTTTACGCATTCTAACATTCATTTAGATTCAGTTTTTGTTCCTAAATGGTTCAGTATTGTTTTTGTGGGTGTAGGACATTATTTGACAAAGTTATCAATTTTCACCCGTTCCAAGAATTATGACTTCACTGTATTTTCCAGTTTTCCAGTATATCTTTTTTAGGCAGTTACTATACTGAAATTGCTTTTCACAGCAATAACGTTTTGCATGATTTTGAGGTGTGATGACCAAGCCAAGATTTACATGTAGTATTTATAATTGTTGGATTCAGATCATTTTTAGAAGTGGCTTAAAAATTTCCTGAGGCAGGAATATAATAGTGCCTGGATTCAGTCGATCAGCTCTGAAAGGTAAAGATTTATTGTTTTTGTTCAGAATAGGTTTGGCTAAGAATGAAAAATGTGACTTCCGATTGATATAGTATGATTAAGGTGATGATAATGATCATGCTGCGCATGGAATTTGTATTTTAGGAAGTTTTGTAAATTATGGAAATAGTTTGTAACACTGATGGAGATTACACTAGTGTACGTATATTTGACGTCGAGTGACGTCAGTTGCATTCATGTTATTGCGACGTCTGTACCTTTTACAGTAGTTTCATGTATACGTGGCCTACAGAATTAGATTGATTTGTATGGAATTAATTTACATACTCGACGTCAATTGACGTCATAAGCATGCACCGCATTAGGGGTTTTCCTTATGTTATAAACGGTAACATTACGTCGTCATGCGTTTGATTTGCCTTCACTAGATGACGTCATATGGTATGACATCATAGGCGTCATAATGTCAAATTAAATGAAATGACCCCAAATGTATTAGAAATACCTATTACGCTATTCAAAGGATATATTGTGTGGCAAATGATGATACGCTTAGTTTAAAGAAGTGAATTAATGGAGAAATGGAATTTCTCTGTAATGTAAAAAGTCATTGTTTTGATCATTCATGTTTTATGTGGGATATGTCTTGGTAGTATCTGTTGACGTCAGTATACTTCTTGACAATGTTTGTCGTCAGATCCTTCGACGCATATGTGTGGTAGGATCTACGTTTCTTCATTGATGGAATTGGTAAGCACGAATTTAGCTTTACATCGTGTGCGCGAGTTGTGTCTAGTGACACGGCTGGCGTGTGCGCGTTATGCTCGGCATTTGCCGAGGGCGTTGTATGGTATTTCCAAGATAGGCCCAGGTCTTACGTGTTGTTTTTATGTTGTTATAATGTATTAAGTGTAAGTTCGTTATTTTTAGGCACTTCAAGTCCGGCAGTCAACTGTTTGTGCTGAATCCCACTTCTCACCTGGAAATACCACATTACATCTCCAGGTTAATACCAACCCGGGTAGAAGTATTATTACGACGCAGCTTACGCAAGAGTCCTAAGCCCAGGCGGAACGCGTTTGAGACATGCGTAGTCAACCACTGTCGTGGATATAATTGCTGATAGCGATTGGGACATTGTGAACCAGTAGTGTTCGTCCATTAGTGTAAAAGTGAATACAGCGAGTCGATAGCACTCACTAAAGTTATCCATAAGTACGCGTTGTGGAATGAGTAGCTGTTTTCCTACAATATAGATATAGAAGTAAAAAGTATGCAAAGATCAGGAACTGAAACAATCAAAATCCAAATCCAGCCCTCAAACCATAGTTGGAAACAACTAAGATTACAAATAATCAACATACAGAGAACATATGGTCAACCGAGTGAGCAGCTTGTTCCCAAAAGGTGGCCACTCAGCAACCCAAACCGAACCAAAAATAATAAGAACATACATAAGGTAAAACATCACAGAAACTCTGACACCAAAAACAGGCAACAGAGAACCACAACAGAACTACCGCCTTGGAACGGTCAGTAATGAATTACTGGTCCCTGAAGGAATCCTAGGAGTGACCAGGTTAAGACCGCCGGCAAAGTTAGAAAGGCCTTATTTTTTTCATTGAAGAACTCAGTTCACGTCTTTTGGTCTTTGTATATTTTCAGTTCACGGTGTTAACGTCAGTCAGTAATCGATTTGCGTAACATACGCAGATCGATTCCAGATCTAAAACAAACATCTTATTTGGGCCAGCGACATGAACTGACATGTGTTGTATATTATTGTAGTTGTGTCAGTTGTAAATTGTATTGTTTGTATATAGAACTTACATTATCACATATAAATTTCCAAAATTCAAATGTTGTTAGAGTTTCATTGCTAATGTTGTACACTGGTCAATAACACCATTAACCGGAAGTAGCCCTCCGCCGTACTAAGATGGACCTGAGTAAAGGTTATTGGCAAGTCAGTCTTACAGAAAGGTCTAAACCTTTGACAGCATCTGAAACGCCTAAGGTTCATGGAAGGGGTCTTGCCAGTGGTTGCTGAGATTCTATTCTATTCTATCCCATAACCTTACAAGGTCGTTGGGGCACCAAAGACGACTTTGAAACAATCCCTTTCCATCTTGCTCTGTTTAAGCTGCCCTAGTTGAGCTGGCCAAGTCCATTCCTGTCCATTCTTTAATATTGTCCTCCCACCTCTTCCTCTGTCTACCTCTTCTTCTTTTTTCTTTCACTGTCCCCTGTAGAACAGTCTTTGTTATACCAGAAGACATTGAGACATGCCCAAAACACCTTTCTGTTTCTTGACCAGTGTCAGGAGTCCATCATATTCTACAGTAGCTGCTTAGATCTTTCTGCGAACCTCCTCATTGGTTATATTGTCCTTGTACAAACTGTTCAGTAACCTTCGGTAGCATCTCATCTCAAAATCCTGCGTTCATTTCTTTAACTCTACTGTCATGGTCCACGATTCACAGACCTACAGAAATATGGTAATGACAAGGGAGCGCATAAATGTCACCTTTGATCTAAGAGATATGTTGCTGAGATATGAATGTTAAAAAAACTTAGCCGTAAAACTTTGAAGTGAGTGTGGCCTATGTTTTCTTTTTACCCTTAAGCCCCACCCCAGGGTCTAAAGCTCAAGTTTAGAGTTATTTAATGAAGGAGTATGCCATGATATGATCATGGTCCTAATGTGGACGGGTTCTTGCGAGTGGTTGCCGAGAAATGAATGTATTAAAACTTTGTCGAAAAAATCTAAAGTGAGTTTGACCTATTTTTTATCCGTATGCCCAACCCCAAGACCTCACCCAGGGTATAATATTACAGGATTAAAGAATATGCTATGATATGATAATGTTCCAAATATCCAAGTGTTCTGACCAGTGGTTGTTGAGATTTGAAGGTTTAAATAAAAACGTTGTCCCAAAACTTTTATATGTGATGCCCACGCCAACGCCCATGCCAACGACGTCAAAGCAGACGCCGACGTCAGGGTAATAACAATTGCTCCATGTACATTCGTACAGTGATAAAAATGGCTCCTTGTACTTTTGTACAGGCGAGCTAAAAATTGTCATGCTCGGGACAATATTCTCCCCATATGCGTATATCGAAAAATTTCTCGATCTTTAAGGGCAAGTAACTTCGAAATGATAATTCCGATTTTGCTCAGATGCGAACTTTTCCGAGATTTTATGCCTATCCTGATTGTTTCATTTGGTTGCAAGTAAAAATAGCTTTGGCCTTTCGGTTGGTAGAGGATTACCATAGGAACGTTTTTGCAAAACTTTTGTCAAAATATCTGCAGTAACAAAGAAATGGATAATTATGCTAATTTCCACTTTTACCATTATTAGTCTGTGGAAACTTTAAAGTGTCATAACAACCAGAGCAGGTGGGCAACAACAATAAATCATATTTTATGTAGAGACTAAATGTTATTAACATTTTTGCAGAGATTTAGTTTCTCTCCCATATGGCTTCCGAGAAATTTTTTTTAGTATTTCTTTAGTAAATTTAGCCTTTGACTTGCAATAACGACGAATCAAAATCGGAGATTTGAACAAAATTCATACAGTTTGTAGAAAAAAAAATTAAGGAAAATTTCTATAAAACTTTGTCAAAATATCTGTAGTAACACAGAAATAAATGCCAATTTTCACTTTTCCCATAACGATTCTATGGAAACTTTAAGTTGCCATCGCAACGAAATCACATGGGCAACAATAATAAAATCCTATTTTTTTAGAGGGTGCAAAGTGTCAGTTTTAATCACCTGATGGCTTCTGATAAGAAGGTATTTTGAATAAGTTTTCGATAAGTTACACTTTGTGTTGCTATTACAACAAATCAAATTTGTGATTTGGACAAAATTAATATGAATCAAACAGGCCAACTCGAATTTCCAATTTTCCATTATCCGTCAACGGAAATTAAAAGCTACCTTAGCAACCTAATTGCTGAAGCAATTGCAATGAAAACATCAGTTCGTTAGAGGCTACTAGCTGAGCTTTATCGACCACATAGTTTCTGAGGAGATGATTTTTGAATATTTTTTATTATTCTTTTAATCGTTCTGTTGATATGGCAACTTGGCAATTCGCTTAACTTCCATGTGGCTGGTAAGGGAATACTTAAGAAACGTGTCTATGAAAGTTTTCTCAAATATTACAGTGACATAGTAATAAATGTCAATTTTTAAAATGCCATAATATGTCAACGTCAACTTTCTGTTGTCATTGTCACGGGGATCAGATACTTTAAAAGCATGTATTAAGTAGTTTTCGATTTTTTTATCAATACCTGTATTCAAACCTGTTGTACCTCTAATTTTGTTCAGAATGAAAGAGCAACACGGGATTATGAGATTTTTTAATTAGAATTATAGTCACACCTGTCTTAAGGGGTCACCCCTGGAGTGACCCCTTACTAGCAGAATGTTAATACTGAGTATGACTTAAGACGTTATTATTCTGAAAAACGAAAGATACAAACAGTGTCTAATAGATTCTTTTTGAAGAAAAGAACACACCAGAGATACAAAAATAACACACTCGGTTTAATTGTATAACCATGGGCAGTAATGCTATATTGCGGGACTGATCGCGCCCCCTAGCAATGGCTTAGTGACTCGACTCGAAATAAGCCCAATGATCCCAAAAGATGGTCAGAGAAAACTTTCTGCAATTGAAGTACGAGGAAGCATTTTACTTACTTTCGCAAAGCTGATGCAAATGATGGTTCCAAGTGAGATCTGACTGACATTTTATTGTTCCCCATCTCGATTGTGAAGAGGAAAGATAACCCTCATTACATGTGTAATTACACTGTTCACCCGGCTCTCTTCTACACGACAAATCTAAATCACCATCCTCTACTCCATATGGACATTGGTCGGGTTCTTGTAAAACATATTAAGAAAAACAGATGGCATTACATTTTATAAAATGGTACACATTTGTCAAAGAGGTTACTGATGAAAACCGTTATCATATTACAAAAGATTACGCAAATATCAGTAATAACTATGCATGAAGTGTATGGATACTTCTAAAATTTATTGCGAAACAACAATATGTAAACTGTATTGTGTTAGTTTCTGCATCAGATTCTGTTATTGCATGATATATACTCGAAAAAAATATTAAAGGGTCAAACTTTTACCCCGCGATTTCTGGAACATTTCAAACATTTGGTAAAATATATCATTTCCACCTTCCATTTCATTCATTTTACAAGTTTTGTACACATGAAGTTTGAAAATATAGCCTATATTTTGACCAAGTCCAGACTTCAATTCACACTACCCTCAAAATCAGAGTTGTTTGAAGTCCATAGGGAACAAATTCACCAAAATTTTCGATTTCGCCAATTCATTAATTTTTTGAAAAATTGCTCGATAGTCATCAAATTTAATCATTTTTAAGGTCAGCAAGCTATAAGAAGTTTAAAACTCATAGCAATTTTAGAAGTTATTCCCGACCAAACTGACACACTATCAATTCTCTATGGGAATTCAAACAACTTTCATTTTAGGGGTAGTTTGACTTAAAGCTTGAACTTGGTGAAGACAAAGGCTAAAGGTTCAAGCTTCATGTGTATAAAACTTGTAAAATGAATAAAATGGAAGGTAGAAATGATCTATTTTACCAAATGTTTGAAATGTTCCAGAAATCGCAGGGTAAAAGTTTGACCCTTTAAATTTTTTTTGAGTATATTTGCTTTATTACCCTGGTTAACTATGTATATATACAAGGGCTGTTAAACGAAAAAGAGATGTTACGAAACGAAAATATGTCATGTTTACCAAACGACATCATGGCAAGGTTGTTCGGTAACAAGTTTTCGTTTCGTAACGTCCTTACAACTAAATCTATAGTGGTTATGAAACATACCAGAACCCTTGAACATAGCTGTCTAAAGTATTTTGTTTATTTTGTCTCCTTTACCGTATTTATTCGGTTATGAGATGTGATTTCTTCCTTCAAACACAGTTATAAAAATCAAGATTCGTCTTTCAGGACGAACCTAGATATTTTGAAGTGATTTGAAAGAGAAATGAGCCGCAACAAAAAAAAAAAAGAGGCATGTCTGCCCAGGAAAGACTCACATCAGTCTAGGCATCCTCCCAGTCTGATCAGATTCTTCATAGGGCGCATGGAGCTAGCTTAGACCCTTAACTACATTTTAAGTGCAAAGCAAAGACTCTGAACAGACTGGGTAAATGCCCAGGTTGATCAGAATCTTTGCACGGCGCAATGCCACTTTGTTGTTTTTTTCCCCCGCCTTTTCGAAGAAAAGCGGAGGGACATAGTTTTCGGCATTCTGTCCCTCCGTCCCCCTAAAGTAGTAGGTGCCTTGTATGCGCAACTCCTCCTACAGTTTTGTGCCGATTCTTTCGAAACTTTACAGCTGTCTTTGTCATGGTCTGAAGATATGCGTTTAGTTTGGATATAATCCTGAGATTATCTTTTGTCACTTTTTTTACAAGTTGAACTTAGTCATTTTAGGCATTTTTACTATCATAGTGACTAGATAGTGGGTACCTTGTGTGCGCAACTCCCCAACAGTTTAAGCTGATGCCTTTGAAACTTCACAGGTGTTTTGGTCATGGTCTGAAGATATGCATATGGTTTGGATATAATCCTCACATTAATTTTGTCACTTTTTCCACAAGTTGAACTTAGTCATTATTTAGGCATTTTTACTATCATAGTGACTAGATAGTGGGTACCTTGTGTGCGCATCTCCTCCTACAGTCTTATGCCGATTCCTTTGAAACTTCACAGGTATTTTGGTCATGGTCTGAAGATATGTATGTGGTTTGGATATAAACCTTACATTGTTTTTTTTATTACCTTTTCACATTTTTAACTTAGCCGCTTTTCCAGCTCAAACACTAAGTGTATATACAGTGGAAACCTAGTTTCCAAGGCGGGGGGCATAAATTCGTCGAGTTTGATTGTTTCGTGTCGCGGCTTCACTTTTCCGCTTACAGCTGCATTATGCGTATAAGACTGATCTACCCAGTTGGGTTATTCTGGAAGGGCAAATCTCGTCTAACTAGAAAATGTGTTTATGAAACACTATGCCCCCAACCTTATGCTTGCCTCTAAAGAGGTTTCATCCCTTATTTATGTCAGAAAGGGGTATTAACCGGATCATCTACATCTTAGTCTGTAACTATGCCAAATATAAGGAACCTTTCTTATTAATAATAAGCAGTCCTTCGGATATTTTGTTCGCAAGCTTGGCTTATTTTTCATGTACATGCCAAACACAAAATTTCAATTTCCTATCTCTAACTGTTCTTGACCGTATATAAGGGTACTTTTGTACCATAGGCTCCAATGCACTAAGTCGAAAAAGGGGCTTAACTTGGTCAAAAATTAACATTTTTTTTTCAAAAGTTAATCAGGTCATCTGCACCTTGGACAATGTCTTCCTGCAAAAAATCATGATCCTAGCACCAGGGACCCTCGAAATATTTTGTTAACAAGGTTCCATAGGCTTATATGCTCTAAGTTGAAAAAGGGGCATAACTCGGTCAAAAATTCACATTTTTTTTCAAAAGTTAATCAGGTCATCTACACCTTGGGTAATGTCTTCCTGCAAAAAATCATGATCCTAGCTTTAGTGTTTCTCGAGATATTTTGTTAACAAGGTTTCACAGACTTACAATGTACTAAGTTGACTAAGGGGCATAACTCGGAAAAAAATTAACAATTTTTTTTTCAAAAGTTAATCTGGTCATCTACACCTAGGGCAATGTCTTCCTACATAAAATCATGATCCTAGCATCAGGGGTTCTCAAGATATTTTGCTAACAAGCTTCCATAGGCTTACAAAGCACTAAGTTATAAAAGGGGCATAAGTCAAAAATTCTCGATCTTTTTTCAAAAGTTAATCAGGTTATCTGCTCTATAGGCAAAGCCTTTTCCCAAAAATTCATGATCCTTGCATCAGGGATTCTCGAGATATTTTTTTAACAAGGTTCCATAGTCTAACAATATACTAAGTTGACAAAGGGCACAACTCTGTAAAATATTCACGATTTTTTTTTTCAAAAATTAATCAGGTCATCTACACCTTGCGCAATGTCTTATTGCAAAAACCATGATCCTAGCATCAGGGGTTCTCGAGATATTTTGCTAACAAGGTTCCATACGCTTACAATGCACTTAGTTGACAAAGGGGCATAACTCGGTCAAAAATTCACGATTTTCTTTCAAAAGTTAATCAAAACATCTACTCCAAAGACAATGCCTTCCGGCTAAAATTCATAATCCTAGCATCAGGGCTTCTCGAGATATTTTGCTAACAAGGTTCCATAGGCTTACAATGCACTAAGTCAAAAAGGGGCATAACTCTAGAAATACATGACCAGCGGAAAAAAATAAAAAAAATACGTATCTGCTTATTTTTCATGTACATGCCACATATAAAATTTCAAGATCCTAGCTGCTTACAAACGTTACGGACGGACAGACGGGCGGACAGGCCCAAACCAATATGCCCCCTCAACTTATCCGAAATTGGGGGCATAAAATCGAATTAATAGGGTATACGTTAGTTATCGAAAATTTGCTGGTTATGTTTATGCAAGTTTGGAGGCCGCCTGTTTTGGGAAAAATCTTCACCTGGCTTTCTTCCTGTTTTGTCAAGCATTCAGTGCTGCTGCGTGCTACTTCTGTACTTTTCTTGTTAGGAGTCGTAGCTGGGGCGTGTTTGACGTTTTTCCCCAGGTGTCTTCATATTTACTTTGGATAAGCCGTAGATGGGTTTACCGTTTCAAAATAATCTCATGAATCTAGACTTGTCTCATAAAACAGATCTAGATTTCTGAACTATTTTGGTAGGAAAAATCATATATTAGCATAAGACTAATTTAGATAGTTTGGGTCTTTTAGAGAGGAAAAAAAATATAGCCGAATAACCACAGATTAGAATAGTATCAATGCTCGTAAGTGTAAATGTAACGATTAAAAAAGTTCTATTAACTTACATTAATTTTTTGGTGGACGCATATCTCTGATCTCCGACTATTTATTAAAGTATGTATTGGATAAATACACAAATTCAGACACTGTTTATATTTTGACCATTTATCAGTCAGTCAGCAGGAGCGGCTGAAGTGTAGTGGATAGCACTCTGGACTACCAATCCAAGGGTCAAGATCGACCCCCCCCCCCCCGCGCCCGCTTCTCCGGTCTTTCGGATGACACCTTAAACCGAGGTCCCGTCTCCATATGACCTCGTTGTTGGTGGGACGTTAAACCTGAGTTCACTCACTCACTCACGCAGCATGTTTGATTACATACTAGAACATAATGAATGCGGATTGACACTCCAATTAGCTGACGTATAGCATGTTACATTAGGTACTCCTGTCCTCTTCTCGTAACCAGATCTGCAGGTGTAGCCACAGGTTAAACCAACTTGGGCTTGACACGAATCCATGAATTTGCCATTCGGGATTTGACAAGGCTTAGCTGAAATATTTATAGAAATGAGTAGCACGCAGTGTATACAGGTCAACTATAAAACTGCATAATCATTTTTGTATTTTAGTCTACTTTTCCCCTTTCTAGACTCTGCTTCACTATTACGCACTAGGAAACTCGTAAATTAAGCCAACGAAATCTTTAATGAGGTTCTCGCACATTAAGGAAAAAAATAAAGCAAAGTTGCACGTCTATTATCTCAGCTGATTGTATCATTTTAGTTTATAATGGAAAATGTGGAGAATCAGAATATGTGCAGTCATAACTGTATTATTATAAGAATTATAATATCTAATTAATTGACGCTTTGTTGGGTACGCAGTATTAAGGACCTCTGACAGTATCAATGCAAATTTGCCTATTTTTCGACAAATTATTGCACCTTCCTCAGGCAGCAAAAGTTGAAATATTTGGCATTAATATGTAGACTTGTGTACTGTAAAGACATTTTAAGAGTGATTTTGAAAAATTAGCATGCCTCATGACTAACTTAAACTGATTTTATCAAGAGGGGTAAGTGATTTTTTCAGTCTCTGAAAATAATTCAATTTTTTTGGTTTTCTAATATATCGAAATTTTAATTGATAACTATGCTTTAACTGACATACACACTACTACTACTGATATTAAGCAATATATTTTCAATAATAAGGACCTTAGCCTATTTATAGATATAAAGGGTGTAAGTACCCCACCCACTTTTTTCAGTTTTTCAGCTGTAGACTATCTTTTCCCCCCGTGCCCCAGCAAGCCACTCACATATAATGTGTATTATGATAGTACACACATACATGCAAAGTGGCTAGCTGAGGCACGGGGGGGGGGGGAAGTATCTTTAAAAAAACTTTTCCTGTTTCCATTACGTTTAATGATAGAATTTGGCTTTTTCCACCAAAAATTGAAGTCTATGTGCTAAAAAATCAGAAATTAAATTCATAGCCATTTAGGGGAAGTTGAGAACAACGAATTTCAAGAGAAATTCTTGGGTATATCAAAAATTTAATTTTGACTGATTTTATAGGCAAATTAACATTACAGCCGTCAGAGGTCCTTGTTGTAGTTCGTGTTATAACTTTGACAAGAAATATTCAAAATGCTGAATTTTGATTGGTTATTTAAGCATATAAATTAAAAAAAGCCTTTGCGCATGTCACAGTTGAAAACTGTTTACTACATTTAAATACAGAAGGCACAAACAAGTTAAAATACTATTTTCTTAGAACCATAGCTTCTATGTAGTGGTTAATTTAGAACGGAAATTTTGGAAAGAGTATTTGTAGAAAAAGTGTACGTTAGTACATATTAAGACGATTCTGTAATATTTATAAAAGTCAAGACTAATTGCATAATATGAAATTGTGATTTGACGTGACTGAGATGGAATCTGTGTAAACATGTATACTAGTATACTACTTTGTAGTTTATGGATTTGGTCCATAGAAATAGTATACATGTATATGATATATATCTGCTGGCACACTGTCGCAGTCTAGTTGGAGTCTTCCTTGGCCATTAATATCGATGGTACATTGTCATGAATTCAAAGATATTAAAGATTCTGACCACCCTGCGTGGGTTTACCCGCTGATCTGGTTTTTAATGTGTTTTTGTCTTGGTTGGATCATAGTCAACACTTAAGGGTTGAGAGTGAAAACGTTGATCAGCCTGCACAATCTCAGATGCAGGCTGATTGGGGTATTCACAATCTTAGATGCAGGCTGATTTGAATATTCAGTTTGTGAATTTCAGAGGCTCAAGGTAGCTGTTCACAGGTGTATGAGTCCATGACCTTGTTTATCTGCCATTTTAACAAAGGGAGAGAATTTTTATGACTTCCTGTTTGCTTCCCTGGCTGTACATATCATATCATTCTTCTCATTGGAGTTGTCATGATTGGATTAGTATTGAGGGCTGATATGATTTGTAATACATGTAGATGCACCTATAAGGATCAGAGTAAAGATTCTGAGCAAATAACATTGATTTTGTTATAATCCAATATGAGTATTGATGTTATACACTGATATGATCTATAATCACAGTATCCGAACTACATGTACAATCTCTTCCGGTTTTCATAGCGTTGAATCGAGAGTACAAACGTTCGCTTATAACCAGTAGTCGGAAAGCATATATGTTTTGAGATTTTATCCGGAATCTGCTGCGTCTTTTATAGCTATTCAGCTTCGAAAATGTAAAGAGGTAAGTTTAATATAATTTGCTCTTCGGTCTTTTACTTTATTACCCTGTACAATGTCGTGTATGGGTGGGTAGTAATTGGTAGAGTATTCAAATCGCCCTTGGCATGATTATTAAACCATTTTGAGCATTTTCTTACATGTTTTATAAAAAATCTTTAGAATAAACGGAAGGCGTTATCAATCTACAGTTTGTTAGTTTTGGCAAAAGAATGGTAGCTAAGTTTTGCCTACACAATCTCGTGTTAAATTAAGCTGTTCGAAAAAAAAAATCTGCGATGGCAAGGAGTTTTTCATTGTGCAGGGCAATAAGGTAAAAGACCGAAGAGAAAATTATATTAAACTTACCTCTTTACATTTTCGAAGCTGAATAACTAAAAATGACGCAGTAGATTCCGGATAAAACTCAAAACATAATGATTTCCGGCTACTGGTTATAAGCGAATTTTGTACTCTCGATTCAACGCTAAGAAAACCGGAAGAGATGGTACAGTGCGTTCGGATACTGTGATAATATATGAATCTATGGAGAAAAAGAGTGAAGATTCTGAGCAGCCTGCAAAGATTGTTTGCAGTCTGATCTGAGTATTTGCTATTGCTTTATGGTTCCCTTGTCTGCTCAGAGATTATTTGTCTTATCTAAACATACAAGTTCTTGTTAAAGCTGGATAGTCAAGAATTATACTGATCTATATTTCAGTTGCAAGTACAAAATTCTTAGAATTATTGATGTGAATCGAAATTTTTGAAGCGAAACGAAGATATACGGTAAGAAAGTAGAATGTAAATGTTTGTATTCATTTCATGTACACAGAACATTATATGACTTACATGTTATAACATATATAGTTTAATTATTTATTTATATGCATTTGTATAATTATATATATATATATATATATTTTTATTTAAATTTTTGGCCTTTGGGTTGGCGTTAATGTGGAATATTCATGTAAAATGAACGATAATAGTACTCATCATTCTGGTATTATTAATATACGCTTCATCTCATTGATATTATTAATATACACTTCATCTCATTGAATGTATGTTAAATAATATCCTAAATATACATTTATATACGTGCTATTATGATGAGTACATATAGTTCAAATGAATTTGTATGTCATACAAAATGAATTTGTATGTTTATTGAATTTGCCCCTATAGTACATTGAAAAAACACAATTATATATTTTCAATCAAGATAATCTTGCAATCCTTTATTGTCCATTAGTTAAGTTACATATCAACAAAAAGGAAAATAATTGTATTATTATAAGAATTATAATATTTAATTAATTGACGCATTGTTGGGTACGCAGTATAAATTGTTGTAGTTCGTGTTATAACTTTGACAAGAAATATTTAAAATGCTGAATTTTGATTGGTTATTTAAGCATATAAATTAAAAATAGCCTTTGCGCATGTCACAGTTGAAAATTTTGACAGTCAGGGCAAGAAGAAATATTTCTTGAAAAAAGTTTTAAAATGCCCACCCACCCACCTCTAATATTAATTAGTATGAGATAATTTATTTATTTTTTTTTAATTGTAAACATATATTTATATTTCAGTGTAAATATTAATTATTTGTCTTGTATTTCCTGTACTGTGTTGTTCATGTCTACATTATGTATTCTGAATGCGTTAATGTGGAATATTCATGTAAAATGAATGATTATAGTACTCATCATTCTGGTATTATTAATATACACTTCATCTCATTGAATGTATGTTAAATAATATCCTAAATATACATTTATATACGTGCTATTATGATGAGTACATATAGTTCAAATGAATTTGTATGTCATACAAAATGAATTTGTATGTTTATTGAATTTGCCCCTATAGTACATTGAAAAAACACAATTATATATTTTCAATCAAGATAATCTAGTAATCCTTTATTGTCCATTAGTTAAGTTACATATCAACAAAAAGGAAAATAATTAGACAGGAAGAAAGGATAATTAATTCTAAGAAAGGACTGGCTACTCTGTAAATCTTTTTTCCCGGGTCAGGGGTAAGCAACGTTGATTATTTGGAAGTATAAGCAAACTTTTAGACGGTGTAGAATAGTTTTGGCATTCAAATCGCTGAGGCTACGGATGTCGGTCAAGCAAAATGATGTAACTGTGAATGTTCTATACTGAGCAACTGCGAAAACGCTACATTATAGAAGACAGATTGGAACTAATTCAAAGATACTTTTTACCTAGATATAAACATTTAAGTAGCGCAAGACTTTCAGCAAGAGAATGCCTATAAAATTCTGAATCTGATTCTCTTCATAACAGAGTTATCTTACCTTATTCAATTTTAGCATGTTTTGTTATACACCAAATATGCGCATGCGCAGATGCACATTTCTTTGCTGAACTAAAGCGTAACATCCAGAGTGATGGAAAAGGCAAACAATAACTCACAATTATTATTTCGAAAAACTAGGAAATTGAGGCTTTATCTTTCAAAATCTTAAATTATCTCCTTTTGCATTAAAACTATAGCAAATTTCAATGTTCGACTGTTCTTTGGTTTATCAATTTTCTATGCAACTTTTTTTCTCGTTCTTATAGTGCAATAACCACAAATTAATTTCTTATGGGAATTTCCATTGTTCACAGTTTCTTATTGTGTTTTCGAAGAAATAACGATATTTCAGCACTAATTTTCATAGAAATGAAAACACATATTGATGTGAGCTTTCCCTTGCGACATGTTAAGTACACTGGTTGTTTATCTAAGGCAAAATAAGGACAACTGTATCATGAACCCCTTGTTTAAATCAAGTTTAAAATGCATGTTTAACTGTTTCGTATTTGCACATAAGAAAATCGGACCCCTGTTCACTTTGAAATGTGTTCGTTTTATCTGAAGCGGCTTTAACATCTATCCACGGGTATCATGGCCTTACACATGCGTTTAACTTTAAAATGCGTTCTTTTTCTTGAACCATTTCGGGTTCCACAATACGGAAAATTTTAAAACAAATTACTTGTAGCGTTTTCACTTTTGTTCAGTATATATACAACCTTTATACTGGACCAAATACTGAAGTTCACTTATCTTATACTGGGCCAAACACCTCAACGGGTAAAATATCGGAGATAAATTTTCTAGCCCGTCCTATCAAAAGGGCGCCGATTCCATTCGAACCTCAAGATTGGTAAAAGTGACTAATACCTATGGCAAACAACAGTCAGCCGTTCTCGATAATATGCCCGAATGCACTTGTAATTATCCGTCAGCATACTGCAAGGTTTCATTTATGAGTAATAATTCCAACAGTTACACTCCCCGCCATATCTAACTGGTATAGCAATATCCTTTGCACATAAGATTACATTTTGCATGAGCATTTCGACGGGTCGAAGTTTTTTTCTACTCTTAGTTTACTGTTTATGGGTTCCCGATTGACACTGAGCAGTTTATTTTATCGAGCCAATGTGCTTTTATCCTCGTCGTAGAGGCCACTCAGACGATACAGGAAGTAAAAACGTACTTTTTTCTACCTTTTTCCGTTCCTTTTATATTTCGGACTAGAAGGGAAAATTCTAAGTTGAACCCATACAGATATTATGGCCAGACGATTTCATGTCGTGTAAACTTAAATGTGTTGAAGCATGCGTTAAAAAAGGGGTCACCTTTTAGGATAATTCGATCCGGGGAAATGAAAAGAAAGGCAATTATCAGGAAATAATACAATCAAATCCCACATTCCGCTCTCGAAACCAATAGGGAAAGAAGCACATACACAAAGAAATTGACACAAGTTTACGAAAGACACGCACAGTGAACCGAATGAGCAGCTCTTTCCAAACAGATAGTCATTCAGCTACCCAAAAACAGCATCAACATCTATTTTTACTTATTTCTTTTTTATTTTAATTACAAAACAAAAGAGAAGGCAGATTGGGCAGCAATACAGGTGCCAAACCACCAGAGACAAGCGGACACAGCACAATATAACATTAAGGTATCACAGCAGAAGTAACACCTTGGAACGGTCAGCAAAAGACTACTTTCCGCAACGGTTCAATCCAACACAAGAATTCCGCGGAATGCTATGTCGCACCTGCACTGTACAAATTTTAACGCCAGGGTTGACGTAAATGTGAATGGACTGACGGACGGACGGAATGACGGACGGAAAACCGGACACTTATATCGCACCTTGCTAAAGCAGGTGCGACAAAAACAAGCTTATACCACACTCTAAAGAATAATGACCGAGGGTCGTTATGGTATGTAGATCACTTTACTTCGGTACACCGGCTCTTTCGAATTCCGCCCAATACCTCTGGACGGAAATTATTTTAACAACCTAACTTTTCTTCTTGCAAAAAGGAATGAGCGTTAAAAGTAAGTAATTGTCATACGTGTACATAGATCCTCGGCAGTGACTTCAGAAAAGGTTATCCACTGGCCGGAACTGGAACAGAATATTAATGCAACTTCATCGTGCATTCTGTATCCTGGGTCGCAGGTATATTCACATAATCCAGAGACACAGAGCATTTGTCCGTGAGGTATATCTTTAGTGCAGCTAGAATAACACTCTCCTGAAAACACAAGCATCGCCCTTTATTGTCTATTCTAAACGTTCCTGATACGATCAACATCAGTCCGTTTAAAGAACGATATAATATACGCTCCATGCCAATTCGATGTTTCAACTTTTTCCATTCAAAAGCCTAAGGGGCCAAATATGATCTTGCCGTAAAATAGAACAACGTCAACTGAAGGTCATCATTTATATATACTTTGTAGTACTAGAATCCCAAAATGCTCCATACAAAGTTTTAAATCCATCGGTTCTAGGAAAGATTTTTAAGGTTTTTGCGATATAATATAATATTATATTATATTATGGGCATGGTAACCGTCTTGGTCATGTTACCTGGACCAAAAATATAAACTTTTGTTTCTCCTATCCTATAAAGGTTCAATATAAAATTTAACTAAAATCGGCTCAGAGGATGTTTAAAGAGTAAGGATGACGACGACGACGAACGAAGAACGACGGAGGCCTGCCTATACTATAACCTCAACTTTGAGCCTTCGGCTCAGGTGAGCTAAATCTAGTATGGCCGGACAGCAATGTCGGAGAAGCAAACAATAAAACAACTAAATGTTTCCAGTATATACACACGTTGTAGGCGGACAACTATACCCAAATTAGTGGCACATGTCGACGCCAGGAATCAAACACGGGCCGCAGTGGTGACAAGCGAGTGACAAACCCCTGCGCTATTGAGGTCCCATCATCGCAAAATACGTGGATAGTTCTACCTGTTTCGCATTGGTAGGTATAATAGCTTAATCGGATTATGTTTCACATTGACAAGCATAGCACGGTTTCAGCCAATACGGTCACTTCATTGATCCAAAATGTGAAACAATTACATGTATATTTCAGTACATTTTGTATGAACAAACAAAGCCGGCTTGCTTCTATTCAGAACTTATTTATCTTCACTGCAGCTGGTGTTTATGCCGTGTTGCGGCCGTAAAACAACTCCCCGCACACCATCGTAGTGCAGATTATATTTTCTGGTCCTCTGGATCATTGAGTTCATTTGAGTTATTATGAGAAAAGAGTTCCGCTAAAGCCGGTGCTAGGGGGCGTGGCTGGTGTTGAACATTTCAATACTGGCCATGAACTGACTCAATTAAACCATGTCTGCTATTTTCCGTTCTTTGGTGTGTTCTTTGCTTCCAAAGAATCTTACTATTCAGAACTTATTTACTAACTACTGCTCGATTTCATTCGTTCTGCGTCCTTAATTATAACAATAACTGTCAAAATCTTTTTTATTTTCAAATTTCGTTTTCCAATTAGATAATAATATTGATCATATAGTGGGTATAGTTTTAAATACACGAAGCTTGATTTATGATGGCATCGTTAAGAAATAGCAAGAAGTAACACTTATATTCTTACAAATAGACATTGTTGAAACATCTTAGAAGCGTCCTATGTCGTATCGGCGGCGTTTCAACATTAACTGCTTATTGAGAAGGAGCTATACAACATTCTTATAAAAAGGGGATCAGTACACTTTTACGGGAAACAACCCTTTCATTTTCATTTTTGCCTTTTTCTCAATTTCTCCTCAAGATAAAAAGGACTTCTATGATTAAGGCGAGGATTTTCCCCATTAGACCGGCGCGACAGGTCCGAATTTTCAAAAGTATAAAGTGTGCAATTTTTTCTTAGCAAAGCTTCCACAAATATGTAAACCGTAAGAAATCAGATCATTTGTGATTCAGACCCAAAGACATGGGGAGATAATCCATTCTGACCCTACCTACCCTAAATTCAAGGTTTTCGCATACCTCATCTTTTGAGGTAATAAAAGTATTGAAACCAGTCATTCATTCCATACAATTTTGTCATAAATGCATGCTAAATACACGTATATCATAATACAAAGCAATGATTTTCTTCTTGTTACGCCTGAAGGCATTTAAACATGCAAAACCATAGTTACACTTCCGGTCAAAACGGCCAAAATAGAACGCTTCACTATAATTAAAGTACAAGTACTTCCCCTCCCCCCCCCCCACGCCCCCCCGTGACCCAGCATTTCCTTCATGCAGCAGACTTATGCGATGCAAGTACGCAATATATATGAGTGGGAAGCTGGGTCACGGGGGGGGGGGAACGATACTCAGTAAGCCAAAGATGAAGAATGGTCAACAGTAGCACTGTGATCTTCAAGGTTTTTATTGTGTACCATGACCTTGAAATGAGGTCAAGGTCACATACATATAGTCAAAACTATCCAGTGTTGTCTGTTATGTAAGAAATGTAAATCAAAAAAGGGTGAAATGTATACAATAAATCATTATTTCAACGATCAGTTTGAGGATAATTTACAATATATCTCAACAATAACGTCAACGTCAACGTATGTTTAACGTTCTTTACATAGACACAAACAGTTGAAAATTCATTTGGCATGCAAGTTACATGTCACAGTCATAAATGCAAAGCAAAAGTCAGTGATCCGTATAACTTTTTAATCATGGGGAAAATTCACGCCTTAAGCATAGAAGTCCTTTGCCTCTAAAGAAGAAATTATTTCCGTTTAGAGCGGACCCCTTTTTGGAAGGACTCTGTCGTCGAAGGAAGCAAACAGGAAGTAAAATAGAAATTATAGAGCCGCGACACGAGCAAACCAACAAAGCGGCTGTGCGCCCAGCTCAGACTCAGATCAGCCAGGACATCTGCCCAGTCTGATCAGAGTCTCTGCTTAGTCCTTAAAGGGCAGCCAAGGGTCTTTTCCTAGCTCCATTGGACAGCGAAGACTCTGATCAGACTGGGCGAATGCCCAGGCTGATCTGAGTATTTGCTGGGCAAATAACCATTTTGTTGTTTTTCTCGTGTCATGTCTCTAGTTTTAAAACCCTTGATAAAAATAACAGACAAACATTAAGTTCTCTCCATCTACGATAACACATTTTGGTAATATACTAATTTGGTAATATATTTAAACGATATATTTATTTGTTTTATATAATTGCGCTTATATGTATAAAAAGAACAAGTACTCACGTATAAGCGGCAAAATATATAAACACAATATTTCAATATGAAAATTCATTCCATTTTTGTTCTTCTCTCTCATTATTGTGTAATATTGAAAGAACAGGTGTATATCCGTGTTTTAACGTGGTAATTTTTACGGCTATAAATAGCTTATAACTGTCACCAGCGAGGTGGAACAGTGTAACTTAGTAAACAACGTAACTAAACTTATGGTTTAGAATTATATCATTTTATATTTTTCTTATCATATACCCGATATACATATACACAAATGACTGACAGCATGCTCAGGAGACTTGTAGCTATCCTCTCTGATCTTAGTTTAAGCTCTTTGGTATCACTGAGTGTATTTAGTCATTCTGCTTCAGCCGGTGTGTGTGTGTGTGTGGAGGGATTGGTGGGGGAGGTGCCTGGCAAGTGTTGCATATATGAACAAACTCAGTTTAACCGAGTCTGTCATTTCGTGTCTTTTGCGAATTCGTTTCTTCCAAAGGAACTTATGATAGAGAACTTATTTTACTTGACTGCAGCTGGTAGTGTGCTGTGTGGCGGCCGTAAAACATCTCCCCGAGCATCATCATAGTACAGACTATAGTTTCTAGTCATTTGGGATCATTGAGTTCACTAAGTCATTATTTTTGGAAGTACAGTTCTGTTTATTGAGTTCACTAAGTCATTTTTGGAAGTACAGGGGCCGTATTCATAAAGCCACTTAAGTCGTTGCTATGCGGTTGCTAAGGCTAAATATCTATAAAGGAGATTCCCTACAACTATGAAATTTGGTCTGGAGGAACAGTCTTACAAAGACTGTTCCTCCAGACCAAATTTCATAGTTGTATGGAATCTCCTTCAAAGAAATTAAGCCTCAGCAACAGCATAGCAACCACTTAAGTCGTTTTATGAATACGGCCCCAGTTCTGTTTATGCCGATGCTAAGGGAAGTGGCTGGTGCCATACGTATCATTACTAGTCATGCAGAGGCTTTATTAACACAGGCCTGGCGTTCAACACTGACAACGTACCGGAAACTTGCTTGTTCCTCTCATCAGTGTAAATTTGATTCAGAAGTGCTGTAAACGGACTCTCCGATCCCCGGTTCTTGAATAAGTATGAAGTTTTAATGAACTGAGACATGCATATTCAACAACGACTTAAAAAGATTATTCTGGCTACAGCGACCATGACGAAGGATTGGTGAAGAAACTTATTTTGGCACAACATTTATACAATACGGAATTTATTCGAAACTCTGATCTTAGTAAGAGGTCTAACAAACTGTAGGGTCCGTAATTGAATTAAGGAGCGTGCGAACAGTCGATGTTTATAGTACGTTGCCTGTGCTGAATGTCAGACCAGTGTGATAAAACCGAGTCTGCTGTTTCTTTCTATCTTTGGTATATTCCTTGCTTCTGAAGGAACTTATTATCCAGAACTATCTTATTTGCCTATTGAATAAGATCATCCAACAGAGCCCGGGAAGGGGCTTGCGAATTTATATTTTAAGTTGTTCCGACCACTCATTGACTTGTTCGGGCGACATTATATCTTGTTTACACAACTTCATGTGTTGTTCATCGGCCTTAAAAACTCTTCCATAGTTTTCAGCTCACCTGTGCCGAATAGCAAAGTAAAATGGATACAGCTCCTTGTTCCGCTAGTATTACAAACAAATAAAATCTGAAAAGTCCTTCAAGAGCACAGAACACATTCAAAAACGAAAAAAAAGAACGTTGGCCATACTTCGAAGTTTCGGCTATTGATGCCTCATTAGTGACCCTGACATATTCTGGTTACAAAATCCAGAGAAAACATACTGCTATATCTTAGTTTTAATACGGCAGTCGAATCAAAGTCTGATAAGTATAAAAATAGTCCAAAATAAAAAGCGATGATTCAGAATATGAGTCTAAACCAATAAAAAATTTCAGATTTTTCAGAATATACAAGTTGTCTCAGAACAAGTTTTAGTTTCACTGTACAAGAAAGTGTGGCTACTTGCAGAGGAAAAGCTTAGCTCTTTGAGCGATGAAACACTGCATTTTAAGAGTAGGTGCCAGTGAAATGACAAACATAAAGTCACAAAACCAGGCCCAGAGGTTATAAAACTTGAGTACATTCTCAAAATCAAAATAAAGCACACTGATTGGCTGCTTCCGAGCACATGCTTGGAAGCAGCCAATCAGTGTGCTTTATTTTGTGTTTGAGATTATTCTCAAGTTTTATAACCTTGAATCCTATTTCTATTTTCAGAACTGGGGGAAACTCAGACTGTGATTCCGATAAGTTTAAGAGGTAGGCAAAAAGAGGTGTGATGACAATGTTCAAGAGTGGAAAGGGTTGGACTTTGCCAGTTCAGCTAGGGCAAATGCAAAGAAGACAATGTGGAAAGGGATTGTTTCGAAGACATCTTAGCTGCGACACGAGAAAACCAACAAAGTGGTCGTGCGCCCAGCGAAGACTCAGATCAGCCTGGGCATCCAGAAAGCGTCTGAGCAGAGTCTTTGCTAAGCGCCTAAAGGTAAGCTAAGGGGCTAAGCTACCTCCATGCAGGTAGCGAAGACTGATCAGACTGGGCGGATGACCAGGCTGATCTGAGTCTTCGCTGGGCGCACAGCCACTTTGTTGGTTTTCTGGCTACCCAGCTCGTCTGTGGTGCACCTACGACCTTGTAAGGTAACGATATAGAATAAAAAATAGAAAAGAATACATTGACCTTAGAGGTACAATAATCTGAAATATGCAAGATATCTCTGTAAAAAAATGAAGAAATAATGTAATACATTTACATGAACATGATAGAAGTTAATACATATATCTATTAACAATAACAACATATATATAATGGGTCAAGCTGCAGCATGTATTCCATACTTATAACATCGACATATGACCCATGTTCCTCCTCTGGTTTCCATCATCAGATTATGTCAGAGTCACTGATGAGGATTGAGTAGCCGAGACTTCTGAGTATGGCCCATGTTCCTTCATTCGAATGTGTTCTCTGCTCTTAATGGAATTCTTTTAGATTTGAATGTGACTCCACTGCAGCTGTTTTCGTGCCGTTAGGCATCCCACGTACACCATCCATAGTGCAGATTATATTTCATGGTTTGTCCTTCGAGATCAGAGGATATATTCTAAGAAATCAGAAACTTTTGATTGAGTCAGACTCATATTCTAGATCATTGCCTTTTATTCAGTTTGACCATTTTGGATACATATCAGTAAATGAATCGACTGCCTTGTTGAAATAAGAAACTACCGTATGTTTTCTCTGGTTTCCGTCACCAGATCATGTCAGGGTCACCAATGAGGCCTTAGTAGCCGAAACTTCTAAGTATGGCCCATGCTCCTTCATTCGAATGTGCTCCCTGCTCTTGACGGAATTCTTTTAGATTTTAATGTGACTCCACTGCAGCTGGTGTTGTGTCGTGTTGCGGCTGTAAAACGCACCCACGTACATTGTTTATAGTGCAGATTATAGTTCATTTTATCCTTTGAGATCTGAGGATATATTCTGAGAAATCAGAAACTTTTGATTGAGTTAGACTCATATCTTGATCATCGCCTTTTATTCATTTTGACCATTTTTTATGTAAATCAGTAGTTTATTCGACTGTCTTGTTGAAATTCAGAAACTACAGAAGTTTTACTCTCATGTCTGTCACCAGATCATATGAGCCGCGACACGAAAAAAACAACAATGTGGTTGTGCGCCCAGCTCAGACTCAGATCATTCTGGGCATTTGCAAAGTCTGATCAGAATCTTCGCTAAGGACTTAAAGGGTAGCTAAGGGTCTAAGCTACCTTCATGCGAACAGCGAAGACTCTGATCAGACTGGGCGGATGCCCAGGCTGATCTGAGTCTGCGCTGGCCGCACAACCACATTGTTGGTTTTCTCATGACGTGGCTCAATTATCAGGGTAACTTATGCGGCTTGCGTAGGCGAAGCTTCTAAGTAGGGCCCGTTTGCCTTCATTCGAATTTGTTCTCTGCACTTAAAGGAATTCTTTTAGATTTTATTTGTTCCCATCTTTATTGTACGGTAAAAAGCAGTCAACATTATAATATGATAATATGGGCGTGAGATAAATAGTTTATCATGTTTTATAATGTACACACCGTAAGTAGAAATGAATAAAGCGGCTTGCAGTTTCTGACTGTCACAGAGGTTATTCTTCATGGTATAGTTTTTCCGGTCATCTTACCCGGTTGGCAAGTACTATTTCGGGTTTTAGTGGAATCTTTTATGGAGTTGTGCTTTGCCTAACTTTGAATTATTTACATAATTGAATATTCCTTGGCTTGGTATGATGGGCGTGTAATCCAACCAGAAATTGTTTCCCCTGCGGCTTCCCCGACTTATTTTTACCTTGTAAGTGTGGAGAAGAATGGTTGGTTGTTTCTCTAACTCACTACGTCATATTTCACTTCGCACGTGCATGTGATGCCTAGCTCGGCGCAGTTTGCCAGTGACTTTCCAAGTGAAAGGACGTTTCGTTTTGAGTAGTAAGACTCAAAACGTGGATATAATATTTTCATTTTGTAGCTTTCATAGCTACACTTGTTCTTGTTCTTCAACGCCAGGTATATTCACTTATATCTATGTTTCTGCTTCTTTTCAAATTAATGTAAATTTCGCTGTTTGTTGACGGTGTACAAATACTTTCGCTATTCACACCGTTAAGAAATACACATTTAAGCCTGCGCTTGGTTTCGGTAAAATTATTTAAATAGTATATGCATTTCCACACTGAGGAATCAATGGTCGCCCAGAATTCAGTGAACGCGCAGCCAATCAGTGAACGCGCAGTAAAAATGTTTTGATTTTACGTGTGTGGTCAGCTTCTGCGCGGATTTTCGTGTTTATATAAGATGTTCTGAAAATAAATCTACACATACATAACTTGGCTGTAATGGTATATTTCATATTAGGATAACAAACCTTTGCGAATATCTCATGGAGTCGGGTAAGACCCGTTTTATTATGGTCAATATCATAAAAACGTAGAAAATAGCAAGGTTTTCTTCTTTTTACCACAATACGCTATATTCTGTTTGATGTTTCCTGCAAGCAGAAGTAGAAGCAAATAAATAGCTGCAAGTACAATAAATTTGGTCATTGTTTGTCGTTTAGTTTATGAGATATTCTGTATTATATGAGTGTACGCTGAAAATCAATGAACGAGTAATTTGTATCAGTGAACGCGACACTGTGGACGAAGTAAACGTGTAAGCAAACAATTGTAGTGTACCCAGTGAACGCTAATATTGCACCCAGTGAATGCGTGATATGCACCCAGTGAATATGCAAGTTTAGCGTTATCTGCCTGGAAGTCCACAAAATTTGTCAGTGGGTTTACCAGTAGGTGTTAGTTATGCGTGACTTTAGTTTTAAGCATTCTTCTGTGTTTTTCAGAGGTACGAATGGCGAATACCCCTGAGTACAGGTGCTATAGCTGCTCGTTTTATCATGTTTATGGAGACTTTCAAAATGTCATGGAACACTCTGTTTACTCTCGCCCTGACAATGTACTAAAATGCCGAAGACGCCCTGACAAAACCACATTTCTATATCAAACAAAAGATTTTCGGATAAGAACAAAAGAAGTTTTTATGCCCCCCTCCCGCCATTAAAAATGGAGGGGGCATATAGTATCACCGCTGTCCGTACGTACGCCCTGTACGTCCGTCCGTCCGTCCTGTACGTACGTCCCTTACGAAATGGTTTACGTTCGATACCTTTTGAAAACAGTGGTGTATCGAATTCATGTTCTATACACAGGTATAAAATCATAAAATACAGGTCAAGTTCGATGTTGATTAAAATCCGTCTATTATTGTGGGAGTTATGACCCTTTTTACGACTTCATTCTGTGTGAAGAAACTGGTTTCCATTCGAAATCTTTTGAAACATTGGTGAATTGAATTCATATTTTATACACAGGTATATAATCATAAAATACAGGTCAAATTCGATGCTGGGTAAAATCTGTCTTTTATTGTGGGAGTTATGGCCCTTTTTCGACTTCATTTTGTATGAAAAACTGGTTTCCGTTCGAAATCTTTTGAAAACATTGGTGTATTGAATTCATATTTTATACACAGGTATATAATCATAAAATACAGGTCAAATTCGATGCTGGGTAAAATCTGTCTTTTATTGTGGGAGTTATGGCCCTTTTTCGACTTCATTTTGTATGAAAAACTAGTTTCCGTTCATTATCTTTTGAAAACATTGGTGTATTGAATTCATATTTTATACACAGGTATATAATCATAAAATACAGGTCAAATTCGATGCTCGGTAAAATCCGTCTATTGTTGTGGGAGTTGTGGCCCTTTTTCGACTTCATTTTGTATGAGAAACTGGTTTCCGTTCAAAATCTTTTAAAACATTGAAGTATTGAATTCATATCTTATATACAGATTTATAATCATAAAATACAGTTCAAGCTCGATTTAGGGTAAAATCCGTCAATTATTGTGGGAGTTATGGCCCTTTTTCGACTTCATTTTGTATGAAAAACTGGTTTCCGCTCACTATCTTTTGAAAAGATTAATGTACTGGATTAATATTTTATACACCGGTATATAATTATAAAATACAGGTCAAGTTCGATGTTGGGCAAAATCTGTCAATTATTGTGGGAGTTATGGCCCTTTTTCAACTTCGTTTCATACAATAATGGTTTCTGTTTGTTAGTTTTTGAAAAAATACTTGTTTCCGGGCTATTTCATTTGGAAAGTTGCATGGCATCCATTTCTGCATATCACAGTTATGACACCCCAACTGACCCCCCGACCCCCCCCCCCCCCACACACACACACAGACACATGCTTCTCTTGATCCGAGCAGCACAATGCATCTGCCTAAGGAAAACAATAAAACATGTACCACAGAAGTCTGCATTGTGAACCTAGTTATCTTACAAGTGCCAGTACCTTTAACAAGGCGCCATCTTACTTAGGGCACTAGGCGAGGGCATCCGTGTCCTATAGACATATTCTAGTTGAATCTAGAAAAAGATAATGTTTGATTCAGTACAAGAAAATGTTGTCATTAAAGCGGATCCGGACTGTTGTCCAATACATAAGCAGCTCAAAGAAAATGCTGATTTTTTTTTCAAGAATCAAAATAATTTTGGATCCTGCCTTAATAGCACAGACAGCTACTTTGTTCTTGACCTGAAGGTTAAACAATTGTAGTCTCCAGCAACTGAAAACTAACCAAATATTGAGTCTCAATTTACTGCTGAATTTATTTTATTTGATACAAATGATAATTTTAAACAACTGTTTACAACTGACAAAATAGTGCAGTCTAAATCTGCTCATTTAGCTGCCTAATCTGGGTCTGTACTGTTTGCCATTAGATATTGAGGGTCTGTATGGTAGAATTTGCTGCAAGAAGAGCAATTGCTTCTTTACTGGACGAGGAGTCTTTTATTATCAGGGCCCAGGCTCACAATCATTCCTTAAACTTAAGGGCGACTTTAAAGTTAAGGTATAAAATTTCAAGTGTAAATAAAACCTTACACATACAAAATGCATTTGATTTTTTTCTTCGTATCACTTTTCTATGACAATTGTCAGTAGGATCACGCAAAAACTGCGATATTCAACATGATTTACGTAAATATGGATTTTGGAAGGCCGAAATTTTCCACCTTAACTTTAAGGTGGTCCTTAACTTTAAGAATGATTGTGAACCTTGGCCCAGGTGTGCGAATCATATGAAAACACACACACCTGATAATAAATGACTCGTCCCTAATCTGAGACGGTCTTATTCAATTAAACAGAGCTTCGACCAGCACCATGGATCGTCAGTCAAGTGCAAACTGTGAAAGCTTGGATCAATCTGCAGTCTGATAAGAGTCTTTGATGTTCGCAATACTAATTCCGCAGGGTCCATGCATTAATTATGTGACACTACTCAGACTTAGCCAGTGCGCAAGCTGATCTGAATGTTTGTTGTTTGCACACGCACTAAGACTGTTTTCGTCAATCAAATTAAATTAAATTGGCAGAATTGTCCAGTATACGACTAAGATATCCGAACAAATATTCCGGCACACTTCATTGTAAAATGAAAGTACAGTGGATTCGACAGTATCGGATCATCGACGGTATCGGATCACTCGTAAGTTATCACCCATTTTTCTCACAAATAAAGCAAATGTTTTTTACCGTTATAGTACTGTCATCAAGTTAGACCAATGGCAAATTGCAGGGTGAAAACTTCGAACGAAATCTGTGACTGTGAATCCAATTAGAGTTGTTGAAAAGCTTAGTCCCTCTTCAGCGGCGCTTGCATTTTGCCTGTTGCTCGGTACCTCCAAAATAGATTTCGGTTATTTAAACTATTTTATCATAAGGCGACTGGAACCAATTTTGCCTTGTAATGTGTCCTGGCATCCCTGAAATTGCAAGCAGTCATTATTTTTTGTGACAGCCCAGTATTTGATGAAACTAAAGACTTGAAAATTGGGGCACCTATGTGCGACAGTAACGGATCATTACATAATTTGAACTGAAATACAGGCCTCAGCTGGAAAACTGTATGTTGGATGTGTGGTCTGATGCTGAAAACAAGTCATAAATCGACTACCTGAGTGGCTGCTGTGTATAAAATTAAGACAACATCTTTTTTTTTTGTAAAATGTCAGCCATCCCACGCCCCATACGCTAGCGTATGATAATGAAGGTTATGCGTAGCACAAGTAAGCTTCTGATAAACAATCTGAAGAAACATTCGAGATCAGCTCGCATGTGTGTGAACCCAATAATGACTGGCGTTCATCGGATAGACATCTGTACACATTGAAGGCTCAGACAAATGCCGGAGAACTCGTTGAATGACCAAGTAGTGTTTATACACTGATTGCATTGTAATATCGTTAAGGCGGAAAATCACCGTAAATTTGTTAATCCTGATCAGACACTACGGCCTTATCAGGGTCTACACTTTGCAAATGCAGATTATTTTCTTTCTTGTTTGAGCACTTCCGTGCTATGGGGCGCAGGGAAATTTTGAGTTAAGAATTTTTGGCATGCTTGTACTTGTATACATTCAACTTTTATATAACAGACATAACCGTTGCTGGTGAAGGACCACATGAAAAATATCGTTGAAAGGCCGTAAATGTTTTCTCTGAGAGTTTAATAGGACCAACTGTT
Organism: Ctena decussata; assembly: GCA_963989385.1. NCBI lineage: Eukaryota > Metazoa > Mollusca > Bivalvia > Lucinida > Lucinidae > Ctena > Ctena decussata. The sequence goes on from OZ022498.1 coordinate 22,284,067, forward strand.
TATGTAGCAAAATTATTGAAGCCAAGAAGGTTGGCAGCATTTCTCGAAGGAATTCTCCTACAAAATAACATTATATGATCCGATACTGTCGCACCTGATTCGTTACTGTCGTAAGACCCTCCTGTAAGTCTTGATAGGTTATCTGCCCTTAAAGGAATAAATTTAGTAAAAAATTTGACATGGATAGATAGAAGGGATATTTTACAATTGTTATGTGTAATAACATACATACCCTTAGCATTCACATACAACAAAACAGGAGTTTTATTGAACTTGATCCGATACTGTCGAGTCCATTGTAGAGTTTAGCTCCGACTAGAGCTCTTCCTCGGTATTTTCTAACGGTGCAAATTAGAAAAAATGTTGCTGAACGGGCTACTTCAAAGGAAAATAAAGTAGGCCATGATACAAGAAGGGATTATGGGTACTCAATTTAGATGATTTCAGGTTGTAATTTTAAGCTAAATGTAGCTCTGGCTTTAATGACGACCTTTCCGACGCGTTCAATGCGTACACTTTTTCCCTTTCACTTCGTACATCGCAGCGCGTTTGCTTCGTACACACAGATTACTGTGCTACTCGTTCACTGATACAGTTTGCGCGTTCACTGATTTAGAGCGTACATTGCTAAAATGGGTTGTATCTCCTAAATGCCTGCATCTTATGGCACGAAACTTTTATAGGTTCAGGATTGCAGTCGGTCGTAACCATTTACAACAGCAAATTTACATCATGAGCTTTGTTTTATGGGAAAAAGCCGCCGTTCAGAAGATTTATGGCACGGAAATCACCTTGCAGGCCAATCGTTTCCTTATAATTTTTCTAATAACTTGTTTTGACAAAATTTATTTCAAAATAGCAGCATATTATTATAATTAGCTTTGGATAAAGGGCAATAGAAGTGGTTATAACATAAATAATACCACTACCTACCACTTTAAGTAGCAGTATCCCGCTCCAAAAAACTAAAATAAACTGATAGGCTGCGCGTTCACTGAATTCTGGGCGACCATCGATTCTTCAGTGTGATTTCGCATAATTTGAAACCATCAGAAACTTTGAACATACGGCGTGAACCCTTTCATTAATGTGGCGTAGGTTGTTAAAATTAATTTCGCATTGTCATGAATTTTCGTGGCTCTGTTCGAATGCGGAGAATGCATTGCCCGGGTTATTTCTGTTATTTTGTTGTTAAAAAATAGTTATATTCTACATTCAGCTGTAGAATACTGCATTATTACAATAGTTCATATATCATTTATGCATTCGGTGCCTGTATGTCTATATTTTAAAGTATGTCGTATTTTATATTTTAGGCAACCTTTTCTGTATCAAATAATATGTTTGATACCATCCATCCATCAACATCGAATTCAACATTTCAACCATAAGATAAAATCATTCAGCATAATACAGAGTTTATTATTTTTATGACCCCTGTGTCATGACCACCATAGAAATGTGTCTCCCAAATGCCAGCCGTCTGGCAATCCATCTCCTCCTGCGGAAATTCGGACAAATTCTGTGCGTGGTGAGCCCGAATGGTTACTATCCAGATTATCCACGTCATAACTCCGCACCGGCTCCTTAAGCAAATGGACATAGAAGTCCTTTTCATTAGAAGCTGATGACCACAACTCTGTGCACACTAACCTTGTCACCCACAGTTTTTGAGTTTATATAATAACATAATTTTTGACGTCTAGTTAACAGTTAGATTCTAAATTCAAGAATTTACGCTTTCACGACGCCAAATATTTTCTAAAATGGATATAACGCAAATCTTCAAAATAATAATAGGAAATGGAGATTCTAGTAATGAGGGGAATACGGCTTACGAGCGTACAGACTTGTTACTGATAAATTGAGGAGCGGTCATATTGTACTGCTTTAAGCGCAAGACTACCAATCCAGGGGTCGCAGATTCGATCCCTCGCTTTTCTGGTCTTTCAGATGAGACTTTAAACAAAGGTCCCGTCTCCGTATGACTTATGCGTTAGAAGGACATTAAACCCGAGCTCACTTACTCATTGATACATTGTCAATACCTTACACGAAATACTATGAAAAAAAACACATAGACTACCCATATGATGTATGTATGAGGCTTAACCTGAAAACACACAAACCTATAAATAAATATCAATTAAGATTTAAAAGCCTCAAAGGTGGGAAAACAATTATCTCATGTGCATGTCCCCTGAAATACTTTATAATGTCAATGCAATTTATTTAAAGCTATAGACGCACCACCCGCACTCTGGCATTTTGTGGAGCAGTGAAGTATTGCTGTGACCTGGAGGAACAGAGACATGTAGTGGACCAATATCAAGACAGGCATGTCCCTGTCTCTAGTCCCCACTAGTCTAGTCTGTTATGAAGAATTTCAGGTGCCGGAGGCAACGACACGGGTGGTGAATCCAGTATCCAAACGTGTACGTTTGTAAAAAAAGTGGAATTTATTAAGTAGGTGGAGGTTCATAAGAAGGTGGAGGTTCATAAGAAGGTGGAGCTTCATAAGAAGTTGGAAGATCATCAGAAGGTAAATGCTCAGCAGTAGGTGGAGATTCATAAGAAGATGGAGGTTCATCAGGTGACGGTTCACCAAATGACTGAGGTTCATAAGGAGGTGGATGTTCATAAGGAGGAAGATGTTCATAAGAAGGCGGAGGCTCGGTGGGCTCTGACTGACATGGAGTAATACTATTACTGTATTCCAGCGGACCATCTATATGTACAGTCGAATAAATATGCCTTGATGGTTGATAATCATTATCGTTATGTAGCTGGGAAGTTGCGAGATCATTTGTTTGAACTGAGTACAGAGCATCAATTGACGCTAATCTTTCATTATGATGGCTTCCTGTTGTTGTATGGCCTAATCTCTCATTATTAGCAGTCCCTGTAGCTAATATTCCATTATAGGGGGTCCTTGTTACTCTATGGCGGTTATAAGCAGTTTGCATATCTAAGACGGATCTTTCATGAGGAGTCACTATGGCTGTTTCCCTGTATCGAATGTTGCAATCAACTGGTGTCTCTCTGACTGAGTTTTCATTATGGTGTGTCGTTGTTCCCGTATAACGGATATACGGTAAAGATCGGTTGTTGCTTGCACCAGCCGACTCTGGTCTTTTTCTGCACCTTAAAATTAAAGACTTAGATTATAATTTATGCTCTTTTTTTCAAATTTGCTTACTTTAGAACTTAGAAAATTTTCTGTGATATAGGTCACAAATAAAAGGAAACATGGTTATTGTGATACAACAATATATCCCTAAACGATTTGAAACCATGCACATATTTTAATAGGAGTAAGGGCTTGGGGAAGGAGAAGGGACTAGATGACAGTAAAAGGGCACGGGGCATCAGTTGTACAGACACAATTTTCTTATTTCATTACCAGTATGTATTTTTAGCCGCAACAAAGCGTTTTGGTGTCGTGTTCAGGGGTGAATATGAGAGTTTAAAAAAGATTCGTCTACTTAGACGGTATAGACCTGAGTATATACGCTTTTACGTTAAGCAACTCTATAATTCTAGTGTCATGCCTTATATGGCTTTTGTATTGCCTTGCAGTGTTAAGGAATAAAGTGACAATTAGTAAATGTGATACATTTTTTAATATTTAAAAATAACAGGGCTGGATTTGGATTTTGATTGTTTCAGTTCCTGGTCTTTGCATACTTTTTACTTTTAAAGTTTGTTTGGTTTAATAATTAAACGAATACTTGAAATACAAAATACCCTAAAATCAGACATGACTGCACTTTTGGGACATCGTACGAGCAGTTTTTTGGGATACCACGAAAATATATGACGTCATCAGAAAGTGTGGTACTGAGGGTATAACAAATATGGCGGGTTAACACGCGCTCATTGAAAGAAAAAATAAAAATATACTGGGAGATATCTAAGGGGTGTTCCCTTCTTTATTTACATTGAATGATAGCATTTTATTCCCCAGATGTCAATGCAGTGTTTATAAGTTATACTAATACCACGAATATATATAACGCAAGGGTATACAAAGCATGCTTTGCATGGAGATCGATGTGTCAGCTGGCAATCCTATTGCGTCATAAATTGTGAACAAGAATAAGCTTTTAAAAAGGATGTCCCAAGCGGACGCACTTGCCGGGGACCGTGGGCTGGAGTCGACTCGGCGTTACGATGACGCTAAGTCGGCGCCAGTACTGGGTTGTGTCGGTGCGTCCGCTGGGATAATTTTTTGTCTGATAAAAATCAAAATAATTGTAAATAAAGAAAAAAAAAGAGAGAATAAGGTGAGGGAGCCGAGATTGTTCAACAGGGGATAGAGGGATGTGACTGCGCTGTTTCCTCCGGGATAGACGGCTTGGTCTCCAGGGCCGCCGAGTCGGTCTTCCACGGAGGGCAGACGGTCATATTCACATCTCCATGCCAATCTCGGCTCAAACATATCGTGTTTTGAAAAAAAAAAATATATATATTAGACGTAGATGCTTCGCGCGATAAATTTGGATGAAATAGTTTTTTTTACCGCATTTCTCTTACTCACACATCGAAGTTTTTTGCATAGATTTGAGGCATGTCACAGTTCCAGAAACTCTTCGTACCACATCATTCATATTACATGCTATTACTGCTTCCATACATATTCGTAGAATAACATAAGATTTTGCAAACTCTATCCCATATTCTTAACCAACTTCTAGGAATCCACGCATACATGTACGTATGACAGGCGCATGCGCACGTTAGCTCCACGTAAGCCGTTTCACCATACGGTATGCGCTTAAAATACATTGTGTGTGTCCACACATAGGGGACGAGTCATTTATTGCCAGGTGGGGGCCGGGTACATTTAGGGGGGGGGGGTCGGAATTTTTTTTTGTGATGTACTGGGGGGGTCGGAAATAAAAAAGCCATGGAGCAGGGGGGGGGGTCATATATCTTATTCAGCATATTGGGGGGGGGGGGGGGGGGTCAGAATTCTTCCATCAGTCTTCTTTTTTTTTTAATTCTCTCAGCCCCCCCCCCCCCCCCCCCCCCCCAGACCCCCCATTACTTATATTCTTGTAAACTCAAACTCAAGCTTAGAGACATTTATAGAAATGACACACAGAACTTTGGCACTTCATATCCGAAAAAAATATTTTTCATAAATTTGCTAGTAAGACAGTATGCAATTGTCTATAAAATCATGTTGAGCAGATGATTTTGTTCTGGATTTTTAATGCAAGCATTTGTGATATCAGCTCTCCAGTTGCCTTATCATGAGCAAAGCTATTGTGGCTTCTGGGGGCTGTGCCCCCAGACCCCCTTCCATAAGTATTATCAACAACAGATCTCTGGATGGCCATATGCAGGAAGAAAAGTGCAAAATATGCTGACAAAATCTAAAGACCATTAACCTGCATGATTTATCAACCTGTCAAAGTAAGAAAATGTTATTTGTGTTTCATACACGTTGGATTAATGTCAGTCTGACTTAAAAAAGGTATTACAGTATGTGGGCGAAGGGTAGCTGGGGTGTTGGGGGGGGGGGTCATATACTTTTTTGTCACCTATCTGGGGGGGGGTCGGAAAAAAAATTCTGGTGAGACTGGGGGGGGGTCGGAAAAATTTTGGGGACTCGAATGAAAATGTACCCGACCCCCCCCCCCCCCCACCTGGTAATAAATGACTCGTCCCTAGTGTATATAATGCATATATTTAAGCCCGTCGGCTATTACTCATAGTGGTTTTACATACTTATTGGCAGTATATGTTAGCGTATACCACCTTTTTTTTGTACTAATTCGTAACTTCAAATATACTACATTATTTATTTTATTTATTTTTTGTGGCTTCCACACATAGAGCTATAGATGTTGTGTTTTTCACCGGGACATACATACATACATACATACATACATACATACATACATACATACACTGTAATGATATTAAATATATAGCTGCTTGTATCCTTGTCATTAATGCGCGTCTTCCACACATAAACTGTATTGCTTTATTTTGGATACATACATACATTCATACATACATACATACATACATACATACATGTAAATAATGTAAATACTATTAGCCTATATTGTTACGAAATGTAAAAATTACACGATATGTGAAAAAATATGGTGTCGGTGTAGGGGAGGAGCCGACAAAAAAAAAAACCTCCCCTTGAATCACATACATATTTTGACCATATTTCACATATGTAGTACTGTTTGTGTCTCCACAACTCCTTCTACAGTATTTGATGCAGGGACTTGAAACTTGCAACACAGTTCAGACATGCATCGAACATGTGCATAAAGGAAACAAAACTTTCATGCAGGTCATTATGACAGAATTATATCCCCTTGAATGACATACATATTTTGACTGTATCTCACACTTTGTAGTACTGTTCTTGTCTCTGCAACTCCTCCAATAGTATTTGGTGTTGGAATTGGAACTTCCAACACAGTTCAGACATGCATTGAACATGTGCATAAAGGAAACAGAACTTTGAGTCAGGTCTTTATAGCAGAATTATGTCCCCTTGAATGACATACATATTTTCACCATATTTCCATGGCTCATATACAAGCTCACATTTTGTCATCGCTCTAGTGGCCTCATTTATCAACCAGTTTTCGTATTACATCACAGTTATATTGGGTATGACAGTACCTCGAACATGTTTGCATTTCAGGTTGGTAGGATCAAGGTCAAGGTCACAGTTGCTATTTTCAGAAAAACTTTGGCATCGCTCTAGCGCTTTTATTTATGGACCGATTTTGATATAACTTCACATAAATGTAAATATAACAGTATCTTTAATAAATTATCGTTTCAGCTCCCGGATCCAAGAGCAAGGTCACAGTTGCTATTTTTAGGAAAAAAAACTTTATCATCCCTCTAACCCCTTTATTTATTGACAATTTTGATGTAACTTCACCCAAATGTTTAGTGTGACAATATCTTGGACAAGTTTGCGAGCCAGAATTTTAGGGTCAACGTCACATTTGCTATTTTTAGAAAATACAATGTCATGCATTTGGAATGATTTTGACAGAACTTGACACAAATATTTATCATGACAATATCTGGGACAAATTTATGTTTCAGCATTTTAGGTCCAAGGTCAATGTCACATAGGCTATTATAGGTACAAGTAAATCTTTGTCATTGGTCTAGCGCCTTTATTTGTTAACTGATTTTGATATAACTTCACACAACTATTAAGTATAACAGTATCATGGACAAGTTCACCTTTCTGGGTTGTAGATCCAAGGTCAAGGCTACAGTCGCTATTTTTAGAAAAAAAAACTTTGTCATCCCTTTAGCACCATTATTTATTGAAGATTTTGATGTAATTTCACACAAATATGTTTTAACACATTACTCATCTAGTGAGGCATATGGCGGGGGCATTCATCACCTTTAGTGATTGTCTAGTTTTCTTCTTTTTTTCTGAAGTGCTCTAACAACCCTCTTTTTCTCTTTTTTTTTTTCTCAATTATTCTTTCTTCTTGTTTATCTTTAATATATTTGGCACATAGAAGAAAATTATAACCTCAAAATCTTAAAGAATTATTTCTGAATAATGGAGATAATTTCTTGTCTTGTTTTAGCGATGACACGCAATCAACAATGAGCCGGGCGTCCGCTCGTCCATCCGTAAACATTTTCTTGTCTGCTCTATATCTTAAATACAACCTTGAATATTTTCATGATACTTAAGAGTTTAGGAGAACAGGTTATGTGTCACGTACAATATAAACGTAACCATATCAATTTTAGGACAAGAATGGTGATTCATACTATTGAGCATTTTAGTTACTGCCCCTTTGATGCCATTTAAGCAGAATAGTGTCCGCTCTTTTCATGACACTTCACAGATGTGTAGAACATTTCATGACATTATGTCGCGTTTAAGAATGACAACTCTTGCTTTCTTACTTTTTTAGTTATCTCTACTTGCTTTTTAGCTGTGATTTGTGCTGATTTCTAGTCTGCTGTCTGAACTTAAATATGCTTTGAAATACATGTATTTTGATGATTTACAGATATATAGAATTGGTCATGACAATGTGTCGCGTACAAGAATGATGAGACCTTTGCTTTTACTTTGAGTTATTTATCCTTGATGGTTTTAATGGTGATTTAGTGTCTTCATTCTAACTTGAATACCCTTTTAAATATTTCATGATACTTTGCAGATATGTAGAATATGTCATGACAATATTTCGCGTACAAGAATGACAACTCTTGCTTTCTTACTTTTTGAGTTATTTCACCTTGATGGTTTTATCTGTGATTTCGTGTCTGCTCAATAACTTGAATACCCTTTTAAATTTTAATGCTACTTTACAGTAATGCGGAACATGTCATGAAAATGAGTCGCGTACCTGAATGGCAACTCCTACTTTCTTATGTTTTAGTTATTTCCCTATGGAACATTTAGCTGCAGTGTTTCACGTGTCAGCTCCATACGTTCATAAACCTGGTCAACTCCAAAATTTGAATACCCTTATACATTTTAGACAATCAATGGCCATGCCATGATATCCTATCAGTGTCCCTAACTCTCTGTTGTGACCACTTACCCACTCCGCCCACACTCCCTCCCCCACTTCCCCCCCCCCCCCCCCCCCAAAAAAAAAAATATTTGGATTCTTTGGCACGATTCACACACTAGATAGCTCAAAATAAGAGTTATAGGGTTTGTATTTTAATTAAGAAATAGATCAGCTCTAGCAGTGAATTGTTGAGTAATAATTCACTGTTTGGAGGTCAGTTGTAAAGTAGATCATATCACGAGCGCGGAGCGCGAGTGATATATCTACTTACAACTGACCGACAAACAGTGAATTATTACTCAACAATTCAATGCTAGAGCTGAACTATTTCGATTCTAACACTCAAAAACGTTGAAAAACTATTCTTTTCATTCAACCTCTCCCAACCTTCCTGCCAGCGCGTTCATGCTCCCGCCAATATTCTTAACTGTATCTAAGATAAATGTACGTTTTTATGCCGATTTTAGAAAGAAAAAGAGACGTTACACCGTCTAACGTCTCAAAACGTCACAAAATTACGTCAGTAATTGCAGTGACGTCAGCAATTAGACTCAAGCGCTCCATAACAGTGAATTGTTGCAGAATAAAACACGACAGCTTTCCATTGCTTCTATAGGCGCACTGTGTTAGAATAGTTGTTCACGCATTTTTAAGCGTTGATTATATCATTATATGCTTTTCGTTGTGTAGATGGTTGCTGTTTGGGATTTTACCTCTTTTGGCATTCTGGCATACTGTTTTGGACTGAGTGTTAGATAATCATGCATCTGTTTAACAAATATTGTCAATATGAAGTATGGGAAAATAAGAATATATTACTTAGTGCACCTTTTTCATTAATGCCATGCGGCATTTGCTGAAGGATTTGCCATCTCCTCTGATGCTTTTCAGAACTTGATAATGTCATCATGACGATCAAATTAAAAGTGAAATGACAGCATGTTTTTTTTATGTAAAACGAGTTTGTGTATTCACTTGAGGATCCTGAGAAATTCTAACTTCATGCAAACCATGCACTCCTGTTTAGAAAAAAAACGAGAAATCAAGCATGAAAAAAAGAGCAAGAAAACAAACGTCTTTTTATTCAAATCTACAAACGCATACAAACTTTTCAGTAGTGCGTGGCTGCGTGCTTTGTATCGATAACACATAATGTTGGGGAATAGTAGTGAATGACCCGCGTCTGAACCGGTTTTAGCTGGCTTTGTACGAGCAAAAACATTGGTTATGTATTGTTTTTGATCCATTGATGAGTTAGTAATTTTTGATTAACGTTATTGGTATCGTACTCATTTAAGTGGTCCTTTTCACAATTATAAGTGATGATGCATATTTACAGTACCTCTTTATCTTACGCTTAAAGAGATAGGATCATAGAACATGTCTCCTGAAAAGTGAAAAATTAAATTAGAAAACCTAAATTATAGCAAGATACTTGTCTTGGCATGATGCTGATTTCTCGTAGAGTTATGTTCTCCCCATTGGATTTGAAGTCCTTCACACAGACTCTTCCCTGCTCCCACATCCTTCTCCTCTACACACACACATTCTCTTCCGGTATCCATGGCCTTAGTCCATTATGTGAGCCAGACTGTGAAAAGGTTACCTTAACTTCCATATGGGAATCTGTGACAAGGGCTAGCCTGGGTATTGGCCGCAGATTGGCATGGGACGATGATGTATCTGGCCAGTATGTGCATATACACGGAGACTTGCAGGTATTTCGATTTTCCTATCAGCCAAACTAAGATAATTTTCACGATAATTTTAACAGCAACGGTGCATTTAGTATATATTGTTATTGACGTCTCTTTGTGCAAATGATGTGTATCTCTATGTGCAAATGATATGTACTTTTCTCCTATGCTATCTGCGCATGGCCATAGAACTGATTTGAATTTGAAGTATTGTTCTGTTCTTCAGATCTCCGGGTACCAGGATAAGGAGAATATTTGACAATATTTTGAACATAGAAATAATGAGTATTATTTACTTTGATGCACAGCTTTTGAATTCTTGTAAAATGCCACTGATTCCAAGGGACAAAATGATAAATTACGTTGAAGTTCGGGGAAACTTTTTGCCTAATATATTTAACACCAGCTGTGGTGAAACTGAATAAAAACTGTTTTGCTTTCCACTGAAATCAATCGATTTGAATAGGCGGTAATCACTGATTTGTGGTGAATATAAAATCTGCATTTAAATCTGTAAATACAACAAATCCCCCCCAAAACTTAGCATATGTCTTCTTTATGTTGTTTCCCGCAGTTTAGAATCCAAAACTGCCTGGCCTAATGTTAAAAAGTTATTGTATAAGACAATATCACAGAGTCACTTTCTGTGTGAAAATCTAAAAGATAGATTTTTTTTATTTCACTCATGAACACCGAAAGTGGTATTTTCACTAGTGGCTTCACTCGGTGTTCATGAGTGAATTTCAGTGTAAGATAGATTTTTTATTTCACTCATTAATTTCAAAAGTGGTATTTTCACTCGTGGCCTCGCCACTCGTGAAAATACTGCTTTTGACGTTCATTCGATGAAATAAAAGTAAAAAGTATGCAAAGACCAGGAACTGAAACAATCAAAATCCAAATCCAGCCCTCAAACCATAGTTGGAAACAACTAAGATTACAAATAATCAAGATACAGAGAACATATGGCCAACCGAGTGAGCAGCTTGTTCCCAAAAGGTGGCCACTCAGCAACCCAAACCGAACCAAAAATAATAATAACATACATAAGGTAAAACATCACAGAAACTCTGACACCAAAAACAGGCAACAAAGAACCACAACAGAACTACCGCCTTGGAACGGTCAGTAATGAATTACTGGGGGGCTTAAATCGATTTTACAGGCCCAACCTCACCCTCAGTTTCTGAAGTGGTACAGAACATTTAGTTGGTTGTTCGGTTCGCATGATAACCCTCTAACTCGTCAATGAATCATCACGGTAAACACATAAATCAAATTTCAACACCATGAAGAAGCAAAGACGAGGACTCAACAGATACAATGGGCCGTCTGACAGGTGGAGATCCCTGTCCTGCCAAACAATCAAATCGATCTAACATTGAAATGGCAAATATTCCCTGTATGATAGACAGAAAGAAACGGAAACTACTTTTTTTTTTCGAAAACTAAATCAACTCCACCTGGAGTTTGATGCGTTTGCGTCTTGTGACAATACGGTCATTTTTGTACATTTTCTGATGACTTTCTTAAAACATGATTTTAACTTTACAGTGTGACTTTCGTCACATTTAATAGGTTTTATGCATATTCACTCATGTTCTCTAGATAATGTTTTTAGCTTGATAACCACAATACTCAAACATTAGCCAACCATGTAAAATAATCAACTTTGTAGTACTGATGGAAAAAAATGTTATTTTGTTATCATTACAAATTGAATGTGCATGATTCCGTTTGTGCACTCAAGTGGTATGCAGCTGGTACACAGGTTGAAATATTACCATATCGCAGTAAATGTAACTTCATAGCGTTGCGGTGAACTCGATACGATATTATTTGTTTTCAACTTTGTGTAAAAGGAGGGTAGCAACTTGTTTACGTGAAATGAAAGTTTGATATGTTAAACAGCATGTACAAGCATAATAGTCATTTGATTATGTCCACACGCTAACGAAACGAAACCACACTCAGCTAGCTAATATCTCATATTATTATAAAGGTAAAGTTTCCCATAGCCTAATAGCCATAGGGGCAGTGGGGGTTAGAGACCCACTGTATCCTGGGCACAGCTAAGGAAAGCTGGAGTCCATTCCTCTCCTTTCGCTGCCTTATCCTTCCCTATTTCGAAAAAGGTACCCATTTACTGCTGGGTGGACAGAGAGAGTTTTTCAGTCGTCGGATGGCGACGGTGAGCAGCGAACTCACGACCTCCGGCGACTTTCTGCACAATAACCGAGCCGCTCTTACCACTCGGCTACCGCATCTCTTGTAATATGGAACATTGCTTATTAAATTCAAAAGAACTAGTACTGACGTATTAGTGGCAAAAGATATATGTATTATGGAACAATGCTTATTGGTATAAAAAGAACTAGTACTCACGTATTAGGGCCAAAAGATATAGAACCAATAATTCAGTATGAAAATTCATTCCATCTATGCTTTCTCCTTTCTTGAAATTATGTTAATTTTGAAAATAAAACGTCCATACCCATACATTAACATGTTCCGGGACAAATATTAAAGGCTATATATAGCTAACATCTGATATCAGCGAGGTGGAACAATCTTAGTGTAAATAATGGCACAGAAAATATTAAACAACGTATTTTAGGTTATGTATTAAAATTATATCATTTCTTTTATTTTTCTGAGATACTACATACACGATATAAACGTACGACTGGACAACAAGAGTAAGAGACTTATTATAAGGTATCCTTTCTTATTGTTCGTTATATTCTTATCTGTTTATTGAATTAAACCATCTTTACTGTAATCTTTTACTTTTCCTTTGTTCCTATATAACATAAACATGTTGCAAGGGCCTTCAAACTTATCAATCCCTAATTCAAACCTGCAGTTCCATGAATAGTTAATTAAACCTTGACGGCGCTGTTATTACAACAGCAACACTGACAAATGAAAAGTAAAAAGATGGGCAATGATCAGGAATTAATACAATCAAATCCCACATTCCGCTCTCAAAACCAATAGGGAAAGAAGCACATACACACGGAAAGTGACACAAGTTTACGATAGACACGCACAATAAACCGAATGAGCAGCTCTTTTCCAAACAGATGGTCACTCAGCTACCCCATTAACAGCATCAACATCTATTTTTATTTATTTTTATTTTAGTTACAAAACAAAATAAAACAGAAGGCAGATTGGGCAGCAATACGGGTGACCAAACCGCCAGGGACCATAGACAAGCGGACACAGCACAATATAACATCAAGGAACCGCAACAGAAGTATCGCCTTGGAAGGTCAGCAAAAGATTACTGGCGGGGGTGGGGGGGGGCTTAAACATGTTTTACTGGGCCCAAACCTCGCCAGTGGTCAAAGTACCCAAATCATAAGTCCGAACTCGTAAGTCGTTTTAACATTGACAATTCCGAAATATTCTAGATACACAGACGTGGACTACAAAACAGAGGTGTGACCAGGTGCCATCACCTCCCTATTATAATACATCCGCCATATCTATGTATCAGTGGAAAAAGTATGTGAAAATGAAAGTCCGATAAATGAAAGTGATTATAAAAAAAGTCTTCCTAGTCTGAACTTACAGCAAAGCATTTTGTTGATACAGATTGTCCCACACCACTACCTATCTTCCCTACCCAAAATGACCATTCAAGGCTCGAGTATTTTAAACAGAAATAACTATCAACTATTAAAGTTTCCTTACAAACTGTTACAAAAAAAACTACCTATCCTATGAAAATAGCGGGATACACTGATTTTAAGGGAAGATGTAAGATAATTTAAGAATTGAAATTTGATTTTTCAGCCTTCATCGTGTGATGTAGTCAGTGGGCAGAGCTAAAATACCATAAAGCGCGAAGTGCTTCTCGTAGAATTTTAGCGACGGCCAATGGCTTCTTTACACGATGAACGCTGAAAAACCAAATTTTTATTCTTATATTTACACTTTAATTTTAGACCCTTCTTGTGCTGTTTTCGTCGTAATTTAATGTAGAATATGCAAAATATGCGTCGAAGAAAAGACAGAAACGACGTATTCGGCCAATACGTTAAACAGCTGTCGTCACAAATTGGCGTCAATCGAACGTTACGTGGACAAATCAAGACGTTTGTTTACCTTACACGTCGCTTGACGACCACGTCAAAGGATCAACTATCGCTAATCGGTGTATGAAGCCGGTTGCTCTATACGGCTTACCTATGGGAAGTCAGTGGCAAGTGTAGATACTTATATCAGTCTTTGAGACGACTGCCATGTTAAACCTGCAAATTTACTGTTTTTTTCCTCTGGCTCCTTGTGCCAGATTTAAAGGGTCACTGATGAGGCTTGAATAGCCGAAACCGCGGTATGGCCCAACTTCTTACTTATGAATGTTTTCTTTGCTCTTAAAGGATCTAAACTTTTATCATTAATTATCATATGACGTCGCATCTGAGAGTGTAATAAGGTCATGCATTAAAATCGAAATTCAACTAGTGGATAAATATGCAAATTACATCGTAACGTTATGCATTGACGTCCATAAAAATGTTGCGTTTTCTAATTCTGACGTTTAAGTACAAAATTTGGTAACAAAATGCGATTTTAGTGTCGTATGACAAATAGAATCTTGCATTCGTGCTCCTGTATCATTGAATATTTTAAATTCGTTTGGAAAACCCGATAAATTGCTCGGCATAGTCTCGCATCTTGCCTTTCCCCCCCCCCCCCCCCCCCCCCCCCCCCAACTCGTTTAATAAATTCAATAAAACATGAGCACTCATGTAAGGTCCTCTATATTTACACAACGAATAACATGCAACATACAAACACTGAACGTAAAAGAATCTACTGTGATTCACGAAATACAACTGAAAACACCGAAGATAAAGTTTTGCTGACCTTGCACTAATTTCAAGGTTACAGAGACTTTGGATGTTACATAACTTTTCAACCAATTGACACATTTGAATTTTAATTACACTTTCACGGATATATCATTTGAAGAACCTAAAAGGTTATTAAATATTTGTTAATTTCCACATTTTGAAGGGCAGTCGAAGACATTCCATAATAGGTAATGTCCGGCTGGAAATTATTGGGAACAGCATTTTTCATCACATGTTAATACTCGTTGTTTCAGTGAATCATTTGCATGGTGGAAGATTAAAAACAAATGTAATTCATAAATTCTGGCTATAGTATTTCATTTCACAAACAGTTTCAGTATTTGTAATCTATTTGTTGGACTAAGGAATCTATAATGGAGAAATAAGATTCATTTTGGAGAGTGTTTTAGAAGTAGAAGTTTTAAACTAAACAACACAGCTTAAAGCTAACATGTTCTGGTTGGTATTATATATAATTAAACAATATCAAGTTGTTCAATGTTTTTATGTGTCAAGATATTTATTCATAATTAGTGTTGGTAACTAAATATTTCAAACAACCGAAATTTGGGTTTGGCGCATTAACAATCAAATGCCTGCATTTTGGGCACTGCAATATTCGAGACAGAATGCAATGAATATTCAACAAGGGTTATCTTACTTTCTTATATCATATTACATATAAATCATAAGTGTGTGTAATTGTAGTGTTATTCTTGTCTGTCATTATTAATTTTCATTCAGTGTCTAGATCTATTAATTAGCCGACCCTGCCAAAACTTTACTTTTTTTTCTAAGATATTTTCTGAAAATTTGAAAACCTGTATGTTTTTCAGATCCTAATGATTTCTTTTATAAAATACAGGCGATACATGTACCACACAGGCTTGCTGATTGTTAAGCAGTAATATACTGAACCAAAAAAGAAACTTTACACTCGAGTCTTCACGGTATTACGAGGCAGCTGTCTGTTTGACACAATGAATTGTTTTGTTTTTATGAAGTCTAAGCATTCGTCTTTAAAATAAGCCCCTCCTAACGAAATTGGTCCAAAGTGGATCTCGTAAAGTTTCAAATCCACATAAAAAAATCACAGATTTCACAACAAAGTAGGCATGCTGCTCATGGGTTCCCTAGTCTTTATCTCAGGACAACAAGTGCAAGTTTGTTCAGACAGGTATCAGAACTCCATAGAGAAAACAAGTTCTTACAGCATTTATCAACATTTATCAAGACTAACCGTTGAATTCAGGTACCATTTTATGGACTTTTCAGTTTAACATTGCCTGTCCCATAGAGATTTCAGACGCAGTTATCTTATGCGCTTGTTTATTTCTGACTCGTTTCTTTATGTTTTCTTATGGCAGAAATTCTCTCTAACACAGACTGACTGAAAGTGCGACCCGTATTGTATTGGTCCGAAGAAACGATCCTAATTTTTCAACGCTTTTTAATTGCAAGGGAGGTAATTTTGAAAACAAAGAAAGTTTAAAGACGTATAGCATTCGCACGTTGCAAGGTATGGTAATTTTTTAAGCTTTTTCAATAGCTGGCTTTTACCACAACTGCCTTACGTTAATTTCAGATACATGCAAGCCTGACCTGCACCCCACTTTAGAATATGCACATTTCAGACAAAGAAATGTAAGTCTTGACTGATGCTGAACAGTCTATCACTCTC
Source organism: Ctena decussata (assembly GCA_963989385.1). NCBI lineage: Eukaryota > Metazoa > Mollusca > Bivalvia > Lucinida > Lucinidae > Ctena > Ctena decussata. The sequence continues at coordinate 22,300,865 of OZ022498.1, forward strand.
CCCTATGTTTACTTCCTGAACAGATTTTTTACAAATGTCATCTTATTTTGCAATTTTGCTTAGAATCTAATCTAAGCGTATTAAAGGGGAGATAATTCAAGTCTTTTACATGACTGACAAATATCAAATTCACCACCTTGTAGTATGGCGATGAATGTACCAATGAAATATCAATTTAGTTCCATTTATTTCATATAAAGCTAGGGAACTACTGCCTGAAATTCGGTAAAAATTCTGAATCATTACCGGTCATACTGTAACCGATTTGCAGATTTTAGGCCCAATTTGATGCACCTTTTAGCTCACCTTAGCCATAGGCTAAGGGTGAGCTATTGTGATCAGCCAGTGTCCGTCGTCCGTCGTCAACAATTTGCTTTAAATGACATCTTCTCTGAAACATTCAAAAATATTCAAAAAAAAAATATTTAAATATCTTCTTCTTTAGAACCATTTGGCTCAGATAATTGAAATTTGGAGTGTAGCATTGCCTGGTAAACCTTTACCAAGTTTGCTCAAATGGTGGTCCCAGGGTCCAAAATGCTTCACAGCAGAGAGTTCCAGGTTTGGACTATAGAAATACATAGAAAATTATTCAGAAATTTTTCTTCTACAGAACCCCTAGGCTTGGATGTTTGAAATTTGGTATGAAGCATTTTCCGGTGGACCTCTACAAAGTCAGTTCAAATTGTGGCCCCAGGGTCCATAATGACCCTGCCCGAGGGGGGGGGGGGGCTCCATGGTTAGTTAAAATATTAAAATATTCAAAATTCTTCTTCTTCAAATTCACATTGTTCAGATGCTGGAAATTTGGTATGAAGCATTGTATACCAAGTTTGTTCAAATAGTGGCCATTGGGTCCAAAATGGCCCTGGGGCAGGGGGTCTTGGGTTCAAAAATGAAATATACTTAAAATCTTCTTCTCCAAAACTGTTTGGCTCAGATTCTTGAAATTTGGTATGAAGCATTGCCTAGTAGTCCCTTACCAAGTTTGTTCAAATGGTGGCCCAAGGGTCCAAAAAGGCTGCACGGCAGGGAGTCCCAGGTTTGAACTATACAAATACATAGAAAAATATTCAAATATCTTCTTTTTTAAAACGACTTGGCTCAGATGCATTTCAATTAGAAGTAGATGTAACTGTGAGGAATTTAGTCACAGTGAATTTAGTACTCTCTGGCCCCTCTCCCTATACCGAACAAGAAGTCAACGTTGAAAATACGGCGAATAGACGTTCAATTGACGTCACAACGGCGTAGCCACGTCATTGCGTTGAGTCGACGTATTTGCCAACTGATAATATATGTATTCCTCAGAATCGTTGACACCCTCGATTTACCATCATAGCAAGATCCCGACACTATCCATCTGCCATCCGACAGTTAATGATTGTCGAATTCTCGGTGTACTTTGACATAAAAACCATTCGACATCGTATGAATATTGAAACAGCTGAGGTAAACATTGTTATTGCCATAAAAAGCAGTGCCGAGAGGTATTAACAGCCGTGCATCAACCGGCGAAAAGCCGTGTTTCAACAAGGGTTTGGCACGCGCTGTTGATGCACGATGACAGAACTTTTATTATGCTTTTGCCGGGCCAGTAAAAATAATACGCCATGCAACTTTTTCTCTCCGGTTTTAGTCGAAATACAAAAAATGGTGGTGCGCTACCTAAGTATGCCTATATGACGTCATCATGCCTTTGTAATATGACGTCATTGTCGTGACTCAGGTTTAAAGCGATGTTGTTTACATTCTTACGATGCCAAATGGAGAGTAAATAAGTGTTAAAGAAAACATGCATTTCTAGCTTTCAGCAGTCAAGAACTGCAGGATGGTATATGAATGGACAAGGCTTGTTCTGCATGGAAATTATTGCTCAAGGTATCTGCTTTTTGTTGATTACTTTGCAATCTATTTTGCATCAACTACAACGACCATCTTGGACAATATTCTGAAATATTGAGGTTGAATAGGATGATGGCGGCCATTTTGAATAGTTGAATGCTCTTGGGCCCGGAAGACGAATATTAGCAAAAAGATGTACCAGCGCGTTGGCTGTCAAAAGGTGACAAAATATAGTGCCAAGTTTTTTCTCAAATTTTAACGAATAATTCGTTGAATTTATGCAATAACAGCGATCAAACATTTGTTTCCAATGCATTAACATTTGCCAGGTCCCTTCGGCCTCGGTTTCCAACATGCACTCCACGAAAGTAAGTGGCCGAAACAGGTATCGAACCCGGGACCGCTGACGCTTAAGCCAGACAGGCTATCGACTGCGCTACGCGGCCCGGCCGGGCTCGGCCCTTTGGTGAGCTGAAATTTCCTTTTCAGGGAGATTGGGACACTGAAACATTTCTTTTTAGGGAAATTGGGACAGTTGCAACTATTTTCAGGGAAATTGACAGCAAGGTCTTAATCTGGTAACAGCTGGTGAGTGGTGAGGATGTAAAAATAAGACAGACGGTCAATATCCATTCAAGACTTGTTTCTTGAAGTATTTTTATACCCCGCCACACATTAGTGGCGGGGTATTATGTTTTCCCGCTGGCTGTCCATGTGTCTGTCCGTCCGTCCGTCGTACGTACGTCTGTCCGTCCGTCCGTCCGTGAGCACTTCGTTTCCGTTCGATAACTTGAGTATTTATTAACGGATTTTCTTCAAACTTGGCATGTGCATTGATCTTGAGAAGTTCTCGGTTGGGATTGTTAATGGGCAGATTCCGCTGTCTTCTGATGGAGTTATTGCCCTTGGTTTGCAGTGGCGGGGTATTACGCAGCCGTTCACGATGCTTTTATTTATTTCATTCAGTCACAAATTAAAAAAAGAAGGCCCCCACCATTTGATACTCTTTGTGGGGTCTGATTTTTCCTTTTTTTAATCAAAATGGGATGATGAAAACAATATTCATACCATTAATGATTGTGTGCCCTTGATTTGTCAGGGAGAAAAATCTTGCGCTACAGGAAAGAAAATAATCTGGCCTAAAAGAAGAAACAGGAAAAGAAAAACAATCTTATATTATGTGCTATACCTACTACTACGTATAAAAAACGTGCATAAATACTGACTGTATACTCTCTACAATGCCATGTTTATTGTCTATTGTTTACAGGGGAAGGCAGGGAAGGGCGTGGTCGGGCGATGGAGCTGGAAAACGTTCAGTGCCGGGGCGTCCTACTAATTTGGACAATAGTAGAACAAGGGCCTACTGTGCATGTAGTAGGTGCGGATGGGTGTTGTTTGGATTTTTTCTCTAGCCTATCATATCTCTTTTTCTCCCTCTCTCTCTGGGAGACGGCTGTATATAGACTGAAATACTAGCTCAAAGAACCGTCAAACCCAAACCTACCAACCAATTATTATGTACTGTGTCCTGTTTAATGGCTACTGTGTCCTCTCTACTGTTCACAGACTGCTGTCAACTACGACATTGATTTTGCACAAGTGGATAAAAAACACGGACAACAGCTAGATGTGTGTGTGCATGCTCTAGCAGTTGCGAAAAAACTTATGCAGTAAGATGTAGACAGTAAACAGAACAAAGAAAACAGTACACAGTAGACCGTAAACTGTTCACAGTTTACAGTAGATAGCAAATAGTTTACAATCAGTGTGTGTACATGCGCTTAGGCATGTATATAAAGGAAACAGATAAGAATTTGCGCTTAGAGAAGATTTATTTTCTTTAAGACTTACCCCCTTTGAGAAGTGAACAAAAGTGGAAGAGTTGCCTACCATGAAAATGTACCCATTCACATTAAAGCTCATTATTTGTGTGGAGAAAAGTGGCATGTGAGATTGAATGTGCTCAATATGTTTTCCATCTAACACCAATATATATCCCTCTAGCGTGATGATTCACGCACTCCTTTCAAAGTAATGTCATAAATCAGCAACTTTTCAATCAGTGAGTTCAAAACTTGCTTCAAATTAGTCTTTGTATAAAGCAAATTGAAAAGAAGTCCATTATTTCCTCAGAACGTTTCTAATTAGAATTTCGCTTTTCATTTAAGAATTAAAATTTGATTTTTCAGCGTTCATCGTGTGATGAAGCCAGTGGGCGGAGCTAAAACTCCATGAAGCGCAAAGCGCTTCTTGTAGAATTTTAGCGACGACCACTGGCTTCTTCACATCAAGTTTTCATTCTTATATTTACACTTTATATGTGTAACCTCTCTATACCGTTTTCGTGGTAATTTGGTGTAGAATAGGCAAAATATGGATCGAAGAAAAGTTAGTAACAACGTGTTCGGCCATATCGTTGAACAGCCGTCGCCTTGACGGGGCGTCAATCGAACGTTACAAGCACCAATCAATGATCAATTGTCCTTCATCAGTGTATGAAGCTAGTTTCTCGAAAGGGTTCACCTATCGGAAGGCAGTGGCAGTGTAAATATTTCATGATGAAAAATACTTATCGAACAAAATAAGCAAAAAAAAAATAAATAAATAAAAAATGAAAAAAATAAACAAGTAAATTATTAAATAAAAATTAGAATCGCAATCGGGGCAATTTTTATAAGTAAAATTTGCTAAATTGCTGCTACTGGCGTAAATAGCGTTGCACATAATGCTAAGAAGCCTTGTCTGCTATTTTCGTATCTTTGGTTAAAAGATTTATATATAGATAAAGAAAGAAAGAAAAAGAACAGAGAGAAAAAGAAAAAAAAACACGTTTCAACGATTATCTAGAAAACCGATCTATTCACAGAAAGCATTGCAAGAAACCATCAAATAAAAGTTTCAATTATGGCAGATACGCCAAATAAAGCTGTTTGGGTTTTTTCCCCCGATAGCTGATTTTATCCATTGATAGGTCCATTGATAGGTTAGAAACCCTTCACACAGAACAAATTACTTGTATTTTTATGAACCAAAACGAATTTAAAGACGATGTTAAGGCGCATAAAAACCGGTCCCTGCTGATTTACTGCTGGCATGGAACGGCATTGAAGGTGCTTCTTTTGTGATATATTATCATTGTTTGTTTGGAGTATTCGGGTCGGGCGATGGTGTTGGGTACCTTTCAGTGGTGTCCAACTAAGCTGGCAGTAGAAGTAAAGCAATGGCCTACTGTGCTTACGGTAGGTGCGGCGAGGTTGTTTGGACATTTTTTTTCTTCTATCATTTTTAGTCAAGACGGCTTGACTATACATTAATATGAGTCCAAGTTTTTTATGGGATGCGTTTGGTGATTTAATTGCTTACTGATGAATAAAGAATCGAGTATACGAGAAAGAAAACTTAAAAACTGTCTGTTTATAGTCTCATATAGATAACAATTATTAATTGAAACGTGGGACTAGATCTAGATGCGTAAGTAATAAAGGAAATGAGTACTTTGGATTCGGTCCGTAGAAATACCGGAACGAGAATGGAGAATAGATAAGAAGTGTTACCCGCACCCGCATCCGTGTAAACCGCATTGGAATTTTATGATTGGCTGAACATGTATGTAGCAGCAAAATAAATAATGTTAAGGCATTGAAATAGTTACATATAGGACTAATCATTTCAAACCCACTAAGAAAATACGTAAGTCTGATCTAGTTGAGACTATAAACACAAAAAAGTCGAATTCAAAGTAGGTAAAATGTGTAATCCTTATAGATATTCTACGAATTTTAAAACTGTTTACACTTTCTAGTTCAGTGGTGGTAAGGTTTATTCACTGAATAAGGGATGTCACACCTGTATGATTTAGCATACTATGCATGTGCAATCAGTGAACAGTTCAAAATCTTTCACCTGGCTAGTTGTGCGTAAATACTTGCTTAGAAGTCATCTCTATGGCTCCTAAAAACGAAAGCAAGGAAAAGTCCAAGTTTTGGACTTCCTGATTCGAATGCTAAGGCTCTGCTATTGAAATATTTGAACTGTTTTTACTAGATATTTGTGGAAACTGGACCTAAAACAGCTATTTAGAAGGCCTTGAATAAACGGCATACAGGCAATACAAGGTCTTGAGCAACAGTTTAAACTATAAGAACTTGTTGACTGGCTTTCACCAAGGCAGTTTAGGCTTTGTAGAACTGATGCTTATTAATAATATGTCACTTTGCATAGACATGATTGGATTCTGATAGCTTCTTCGCCTTATTCATTTTACGGTATAACCTGTCCATAAAATTAAATAAACTTGGATTTTCACTCTGACAAGTGATATATAAACACAGGTATGAATTTGGTCTTACAAGCAAATAAATGTTCAAAAAAAAAAACTGTGAAAGGTGACCACCTCACTAAATATTGGGACAGGAATGTCTGAGCAAACCTTGTAGACAAAGGTCAGACTGCTCAGAGAGTGCAGTAGTATTTCCCATTCTACCAGAACTTTTGTGTCAAATTGATGATATTCAAATCAGTGAAAGTCGAATCAGCTTAAAGTCTCCATAGTCCTATCAGTGTAAAAAGCATTCAAACACAAATCATTATGAAAAGCCTTTCAACCTTCACGTTTGATGCTAAAATGTAGGTTGATGAGCATAAATTGATCCAAATAGCTGGCAAAAAGTATAGAAAACAGGTTTTTGAAAAACTACAAACCACTCAACAAAATAAGATTTTCCTTTTCTGGTTTCCGGTTGAGTGATGCAATATAAGCAAAAGCGCCACAGTGAATGAAGCCCACCCTTGTACATTGTATTTTTACCAATTTATTCAAGGACATGAAATCGAAAGTAGGTCATTTTAGTTGCCAACTCAAATGACCCAATATCATTTCAAACCCTTTTTATGTGGAACTTATGGATGTTTTATTTGTTTTAAGTTGGCGGATCGCGGTCATTTACAATGAAGAAACTATGGTGAGAAGCTGGCAGCGATACCTCGAGATGGAATTTTTCATGTTTATAGAGCAATAGGGCCTTTAATTTCGGTTTTCAATCGTATCTGCTGCAGAGACAGCTTATGTCAATATTAAAGCTGTCATGGTAAGATATTATGTCAGTAAGCAGCCAGCTGAAGCAGAAAAGTTTCAAATTGTGCTGAAATGGGCAGTCAACCTTAGCAAAAAGTGGACTTGACGGTTACGCATCAGACCAGTTCTTAAAATTTGTATAAGAACTATACCAGCGATAGAATACCTGCGTTGGGAGTTAAAATCCCATAAATGCCCTCTTAGCGGTAAAATGTACGTCTAAAGATGAAGACTAATGATATATAATACGCAATGTCAAATCACACTAACCAACTACGTAAAAACACTAAAATACGGGAACGCACCAGAATGCACGTGTTTTACCGAAACGAACTATATATAAATAAATATGATTTTCCAACACAGATACTCCATTTTTGGGGTTTAACACGAAGTGCTTATTTGGCGAAAATCATTATTTGAGCCATATACTATTATTGTGCAGCAGAATAACATAACGATACCCTACGCAAAGTTTAAGAAGTGTTTAGACGATCATTTTCTGTTGTACGTCATTTTGATGAAATTTTAATATGAAACTCAAACTAAAAAGTCAAATTCCTGTGTTCTGATCAAATGCTTAAAACATATTAGGCATATTCCGTGCCACCCAGGTGCACATGGAAATTCCTGAAAATTCTGCATTTTTTGTCTAAAGACTGAGTGGTACTACAAAAGAATGATTAACGTCCATTATCTAATAAGCTAATCGCTACGTGCCTCTAGTGCCCGATTAACCTAAAATTCTAGTCAGTCACTGTATACTGTATTCAGATTGTCTGCATATGTGTACTTGATCGTGTGCGTATGTATGTCCCCAATCTTGTTTGACTCGGGTATAGCTTTTTGTAAGAGATAGATAAATAGATTGCCTGTTACGGTAGCAACTTGATACTTTAGTACATCAGCAATGTGCAATTACCGATATTTCCGGGTTATTTTGACCCATATTTCAATGTCCATTGATTTCGCATTTTTTGCTACTTTTATACAGTTAATATATTTGTAACTATTCAGTTCACTGCATTATAGTTTTTAGAATGTGGCCAAAATCTGAAAATTTTGGCCATAAAATCCCCATCAATAGACCAAAATAAATAATAATAATAAAGGACTTAAGTATTTGTCTCGACTGTAATAAGTTTTAGCTCTCTGAAAGCTAACGACTTCATCTCTAAGAACAGCCCAAGCAGTGCAATGTTTTGCATTGCTGATACATAAATGTCGCCCCAGAGATGGACTGTCACAATGTGGCTTGACTTCTCTGACGGCATTTCGTCAGAACTAGCTTGTTTTTTCTTCCAACCTCTGAGAGACGGCCCGGTATAGACTGAAATACTGTCTCAAAACAAACCCAAACAACCATCCAACCAACCTAATGCGCTTACAGGTGCGGGTGGAGATTGTCTCTCAAACATCATTTCTCTTTTCGTTCTCCCCTTCTCTGTGAGACGGTCCGATATAGACTGACATACTGCCTCAAAGGGCCGTTAAACCCAAACCAACAACAACAGCAATGTTTATCGGCTTTCTGTTAGTCTTAGACATTTAGTAAATTATTTAGGATAGCCTCGCGGTCATCTGCTAGAACAGAGGTGACCCCTTGGCTTTTCGCTTATCTTGTTTTTTTCTGTTGACCATCTGTATTGTTTTCCTTTCCCATTTGTTGTACATTGTGTAGTTTCCCGACTACGAGGGTCATCCAAAAAGTTCTGTCACTGGTTTATATCTCAAAAACGAAAGGTGATATTCACCGAAGATAAAAACCATTCAAAAGGCCTGTTTTTTATCACATAGCTGTAAAGAACTTATCCTTGTGTCAATGACATAACATTCACAATCTGCTTTAAAAGAAGGGTTCCTTCACCCTACTAGCAAATTAGTAGATGCAATTCCGACAATGTCGAATGAAGGGATGTCTATTATCGCTGGCTTGTGCCTACGATGCCTCGACAGACTACAGATGTTAACCTTTCTCCTGCTTATCGCGACTATAGTCGTTTTTTTTTTTTTTTTTTTTTTTTTGGGGGGGGGGGGGGGTAGGTCACTTTCTGAGCCTGTCAGGCACGCTGATATCAGTAGAAAGATAAAAGATTGTTCTTTTGATTTGATTGTTGCAAACCGTGATAAGCTATCACGTCTGTGAGCAAAGTTATGAGTACAGTGACAGAACTTTTTGGACGATCCTCGTATTACCTTTGCGTCTACTTTAAGGCATGATCAATACAGAATAAAATGACTTGAGAATAATTCATTGTTTCAGAAAATCTGAAGTTTCTGTCGAATGAATTTCAGTTTGGAATGTCATTGAAAAATTTGCGGAGCATGGCATGCACTGTTTGCCATGCTCCAGAACCAATGACGTCATACATCTGTTACAATAACACTTAAGAAACTATATTGATGTCTAAAGGACGTCATCGAGACGTCATTTAGCCAAGGTACCAAGCACAACAAATGTTTATTCCATAGTTTCTCTGGTAACAGATCTATGGCATCTTCTCACTTATAATTCGACGCATGCCATGATTCCCTATTGATAACAAAAACTGAATGACATATGCATTGAGATGCGGCGCAGATTAAATAGAAGTGTGTTTTGTCATATGCCTCTAGTTGAAGATTTGACAATAACTTTCATGGATAGGTAAGCATCCATAACCACAATTTTGACATTGGATAGCGACAACAACCTATCTCAAAACTGAAGTGTCCAATTCGGATTTCCAAAATGGATCGCGGTCAATCATGAAATTGACCTGATTCCAAATAGTTATCAACATGTTGCACTGTTTCTTTGTTTGTATGTATTAAACCGAAAGTAGAAATCGAGTAGAAATCGAAAGTAGATCTACGACGAAAAAAAAAGAAAGTTTTGAATATCTGCGTCTGTTTTCGATAACATTTCTATTGTAAAATTACAAACAAGAAAAACATTTTGAATTAATATAAGATAGAGTGCTAGTATCCACAGTGCAGTACGACGAGAAAAAACGAAGATTAAATATTCATTGACCTTTGATATTATTGGCTAAATTTTGACATACGCGTTATTTGACCAATGGAATCTTGTGAAATATGGAACAATATCGAAATTATACGAGGCTGCGCCTCAAAAAGGTTCACTATACTTGAACTCATTAATAAGGGATTGCCTAGAAACGCTTGATTGATACATTTCAGTTCAGTGAACTTTCCTTCGACTGTTTTGCTATTACTAATGCGAGTCATAAAGCATGAATTCAACATCAAAATCATGATGCATGTTTGAAAAATGTTGTATAGCTCTTTACTCAACATAAAAATACCATATCTTATAACACATAATTTCCCCCGGGAAATTGTATTGTTCTTTATCATTTCTTTTTTTCTGAAAATACTCATGTAGAATTGTACCACGAAATATTACAACAACCTGATTCATGTATATTTCTAAAGCATCATAAGAACTATAAATCAAGGTTTGATTAAACTATTTACATGTATATAGAAAATCTTGATGTGCGAGATATAACGCATAAGTAGGCTAGGTTTTTAGTTTATTTCATCATACTTTTATGTTAAGTAAATTGCAAAACATGTTGAATGAAAACCAATTTGTCTATACGCATTTCTGTCGAGTTGGCTATATGTTTTTGATTAGTTAAGAAATTACATTTCGATGTCTTTCAACCATCAAAAGTTTAAACGTTTTCAAGTAAGATTTATCACAAGACACTCATTTGAAAGATTTTTATCTGAGCTATTAATACCGATTCCGTTAAAACTATTGAACTTTTTTCCTACGTAGAACTTACTTTTTTTCGAACTGTTGCTGCCAAGCAAAACTGCCGGATTTCGTTTAAAATGTCATTTTTCCCTTGATTACTTTATTTGCGCAAAAAGCACCCTGAACTAAAAATAAATTTTGCCACATGTCCAAGTGCGCGAACTCTGACTTCATCCGCAAGAGATTAATTTCTCTTTAGCAATGAACTGTCGTGGAAGTCCCGGCTTGGCAAATGGTTAAAGAGGGTCTCAAAATGCAGTGAAGCATGACATGATCCGCATTGTCTGTTTTAGCGCAAAATCAAATGAGCCGCGACACGAGAAAACCTACAAATTGCACATTCGCTCAGCGAAGACTCAGATCAGCCTAAGCATCTGCCTTGTCTGATCAGTGCCTTTGCTTTGAGCTTAAAGGGTAGTTAAAGGTCTGAGCTAGCTGTATGCGGACAGCGAAGACTCTGATCAGACTGGGCGGCTACTAAGGCTGATCTGAATCTTCGCTGGGTGCACAAGCCACTTTGTTGGTTTTGTCGTGTTGCGGCTCAAACATAGCGCTAACCGGTATGCGAAACGAGTTTCCTTTATACTTTTAGGTAAAATTCATAAGTGAAATTGTTATGAAAGCATGCATTCTGACAATTAAATAAAAGCATCGCAAACGACTGCGTAATACCCCGCCACTGCAAACCTTTTTCACACACCGATTTTTCCACATTTATTTTTTCTCTGTATAACCCCAGGGCAAGGGCAGCCTAACCCCACTGAACACGGATAAAAGTCTTTGTCTTGACAAGACACTTCATCACTCTGGCTTCTGATAAATCACTTACCACTCTAATCAAATACAACTTTAATGATTTCAAAAGTGGCCATGGGGCAGAGGCAGATAACCCCTTAAGGGTCAAATTTTAATCATCACCAGAAGATTTTATTATGGTACTTCTATCATCAGATGTATATTTCTAAAAATCTGTTTCACATGAATTTATATTGATTTTTTATCATCATTTTATGCATGTATATAGCCCGGGGACAGGAGGAGATAACTCCCATGGGGTAAATTTGAGCATCACTTGAGGCTTTCATCACTCTGATCATTTGCTGTAAGTTTCGGAAAAACTGCTTCAGACTTTGTTTTATATGGAATTTTTCATGATTTTATACATGTTTATAGCCCCAGGGCAGGGGCAGATAATCCCTAATGATAAAATTTCTGTGCTCATACAAAGCTTTTGTTACTTCGATCATGTTTGTGAAGTTTCATCATGATACTCCATGTAGTAAAGGAACTAGAGGCCAGAAACCATTTTTTTTTACATTGACAAGTGCCATAACTCAGTCAGAAATTATCGAAATTTGCCCATTAACAATCCCAAGCGAGACATTCTTGATACAAATGCATATGCAAAATTTGAAGGAAATCCGTTGATAAATGCTTAAGTTATCGAACGGAAACGAAGTGCGGACGGACAGACGGACGTACGTACTACGGACGGACGGACGGACACACGGACGGCCTACGTGAACACATAATACCCCGCCACTAACGTATGGCGGGGTATAAAACAAATCGACAGAATTATAGTGCATTCGAGACTCCATATAGTAGTTTATAGTTGTTCCATATATTTAGTTTTACGTTGCAACACAATATGTTAAACATTTAAGGAATTAGGATCCGTTCAGTAAACATCTCATTAAAATCTTAAATCTTTTGCCACATGACCATATGTGATAAGTTCCTTCAAGAGCAGAGAGCACATTCAAAAGAAGGAACATTGGTCATACTTCGACATTTCGGCTACTCAAGCCTCATAGTGACCCTGACAGTACTTGGTAACAAAAGCCAGAGAAAAGCATACTGTCTGGTATTTCTTTGTTTTGTTAAAGCAGCCGATTCAAATGCTGATTAGTCTCAAAAAGGGTCCAAGGAATTAATAAAAGATGCTCTAAAATAAGAGTCTAAACCAATCGAAAATTTCTGATCTAAGAATATATCCTTCAATATCAAAGGACAGAAATAAATACAATTTGCACTATGGATGATTACGGGGAGACTTTTTACGGCCGCCACACGACAAAATACCAGCTGAAGTGAAGACAAATGACAATCTTAAGGAGTTCCTTATAGAGAAGAGAATACATTCAAAAGAAGGAACGTAGCCGTACTTTGAAGTTTCAGCTACCTTAACCCCACCAGTGACCTTGATATTTTTTAGTGACAAAAGCCAGAGAAAAGCACACTGTAATTCTGGCTTCAAGTAGTTCTTGCTATTGTTGCTTTAACCATTCCTCTTAAGGTAGATCTTCAAATTGTCAATAGAAGCGTATGTAGCATACTTTCTGTTGAATTCTTGAATACAACTGTACGGCCAGAGCAGAAAGAATCTTATCAGCTAAGGGTCATTAGCCTCGAACGGGAATGATCATTAAGTCTCTAACACACTCATAATGTCCAGAACAATAAAACATTCGGACTTAAGACATTAATTCTGAGTTTTTCAATCAACAAGAAGCTTTAAATCACATATACTTAATGCATTCCAGAATCTTTATGACACATGCATTATTAGTTTCCAGACAACACTCATTAAGCTAAGATTTTACATTAGTTGATCTGACTAGGCATATCGGAACTGACAAGCTTTTTAATTCTGGTTCACAGACAGGTCATTCCTTAACTCTTTAAGTACCAAAAAGCAGACGACAAAATATACGTCTGCAAAAATAAAAAAAATGCTTGTCCAAGATATTTCATATTGAGAATTCAAAGACTAGAGGGCAAACAGTGTAGATCCACACGAGGCAGCTCACCATGAGCCACTCATCAGGACTTGCGCTGTTTGCAAATTATGCTATTTTCATCTCTGGTGCTTAAAGAGTTGAGAAGTCTTACTTGATAAAACATTAGTTGAAGTCTTCCTAGCAAAGGACAATATATAGGTAAAAAAAAAGATCGAAGTGGCACATAGACAGAATTTTAAAATAAATAAAGCAAGTATCCGTATTATCAAAGCGTCTGATCAGAACTTACACTGTTTCCGATGAAAGTAAATAGTTTTGAAATAAAAAAAAAATAAATAAAGCTCAAATCAGACACCTCTTCTATTGAGAATGTACTTATTTCAAGGTTTTATGTTGAAGAATCTACGTGGTACCAATCAGTTTAGGGTTATCTGGTGTAGGATACAAAGTTATCGGTCGAAAATGAGAATGGCAATTAAAGGTAAATACAGTATAATGTCGAAAATCTTTTACTCTGTATTAGCCTTAAAAATTCATTCAGTTTTATTTTTGCAGGACGATTCCAGACCCTACTGAACTAGAACAGCAGTAAATAGTATCTGTACCAAAATAAATAATTATCGATCATTATTTGTGGCGGTTTTCAAAATTCTGAGAAAATTTGAATCAAATTGAAAACAGTATAATTCATTGCCTCCATCATGAGAACATTCATTGAGAGATTAATGATTTAGGTTTATTGAGCGGATAGTAATTAGCCATTATGTGGCTGTTATTATACAGGAAAAATACACAGAGGAAGCCTATTGATTTCATAGACCCAAGAATATCACGCAAGTTTATCTCTTTGGAAACAAGCCAGACAACCGCAAGACTACGGAATACATGCATTACTGCTATGCTACATGTAGGTCAAGAAACTGTTCTTGACACAGTTTAATGGCATTGCATGTACGTATGTCGCAGTTATAAAATTACCGTATACGATATAATTGTTTGCGGTGTTCTATTGTTCGCGGTATTTCGCGGTCACTTAGAAGCCGCGAATATTAAAATCGCGAAATAATTTTCTGTTTCTTACAAAGTATCTTCTTTAGACACAGTGCCCATATATTTTGTTTCTGTTTTTTCGGTAATTGAGGCAACTTTTCACTTGAAACAGTTCTTTCATTAACCTGCGGCGACCCTGCCGCAGATTAATGAACGAACTGTCTCAATTGGAATAGAAGCAATTTTAATTTTTTGCGCATGTTGCTTACCGCAAAAATTAAAAATTGCGAAAATTAATATTTATGATTTTGACTCTAAACCGCAAAAATTTGAACCCGCGAAGTATACGGTACTAATGAAGATGCCTAGGAAGTATCACTTTCCCAGATCATTGCATACCAAAACGAAATAACTGAAAAGCATTTTAACCAGTCCTCTATTCTTCAACGCGGTAGGACATAAGGAAATTAATACTGTGTTCATAGTACACAGATGCCCCCCGCCTAATACCTTGAGTAAGATGGTATCTTGATAAAGGTACTGGCAGCTGTATTATAGAGGCAGACTCGTATGATATAAAATGGAAAAATCATGGAACCATGACATTTTGGTCATACTGAAAAAGGACCTGGTATGATAAGGGCCATTTTTGGGGCCCCACCCAAATTCTCTTAAAATTGCATGGTTTATATTGCTTATCATTTGTGCGTATGGGAACAAACAGAATTAATATGTTTCACATTTGTTAATTCTGAGAATAACATGATTTCTGACGTGCCTATTTTGGTTCAATTGTATGAAGGAAAATTGCACGAAAAACTGAGTTTAATACTTTTTCCTTTAAAGAAATAAGTCATTTACAATAGCTTTTGAAAGCTCATGATAATAGGCTTTTGATGAAATGCTTATACGTTGGGTACCACGGCTAATTACCTGTGCACTGCACAAGGCCTGTAAATGTACCCCACCCACTCAAGTTTGCAAGTCCAGAGACGCTAACCAAAAAGTTCCAACAGATCATAATGAAATGTGTACCAAATTATTATTCGTGTTCTAACTAAGAAAATGAATACCCACAACATATGTTTATTTTGTCTATGAGCGGAGATATGGGCGAGAAAACAGGGAAAATGTTCCAAACGCTGCCAGTTTGGTAACGAAAAGTTAAAAATAAACATAGAGCCCGGTCTCCAGCTCATTTAATATTTTCATGGCATGTAAATATATCAAAATTATGTCTGCATATAAAACATAAAATGTGCTGGAGGCCGGGCTCATATATTTTGAAAGGCACAAAGGCTACCAAATTCGTCATTTTTGTTAGAATCAGCTGGGGGTATGGGTATGTTCAAACTTAAAAGACACAATAATTTATACAAGAACTGGTTTATATTGTTTTTGCTGTTACATTTTAGGTAAGAACTTTCCTTTGAAATCATTTTAGTTATTGAAATAGAACTTTTGAAAAATGAGTTTTCTGGGGGCCAAATATGGGCCTTATCATACCAGGTCTTTTATTTTACAGTCAACCCCCGGACACGAACTTGTTTTCATTATAGCCTATTCACATAGTTTATGTGCATATTGTGACCTTGACTTTTAAGCTAGTGACATGGTCCTTGTATGCAACAAATCGTCTAGCCAAAAATTATGAAAGCCCACCATGTATGCAACAAATTGTCTAGCCAAAACTTATGAAATCCCACCATGCAGGACAAAGTTACGGACCGGACACGAAAATGTTTTACTATAGCCGATACACAAAGTTGAAGTACTAACTGTGACCTCGACATTAAATAGCGACAAAGTTCTTGCACGCGATACATTGTCTTATCATGATAAGTATTATCGAAAGAAAAAATCAATTCTTGAAATTATTACTTCAGTAGTTTGCAATGCAGGTTCTCTCTTCCGAATTATCAGACTGATTCACAGACATCTTAATTTTATACAATATGTGTGCTACAAGAGAGGAAAAAACGTAGTCTACCCTGGGCCTATCGCTTACCGTGCGAACACTCTGCCAAATGAACTACCGAACCACTTGGTCGACTTTTGACATTTCCCCCATGTTTTTTAGGACTTCCCCGAACCTGATCAGACTCCGCGGGTTCTCATACCAAATGAAAAAGATGAGCCTTGACTTATATTTTAGAAATGTATTTAAGAGAACAAGCTACATGAAACATGCACGCAATTCAATGATTCGATGGCAAATGCCCTGAAACAGGAAACAAGCAAAAAAGCATGCGTAGGATAGATGGATTTATTACACAATGACCTAGTTATTTCACCTTGCTAACAGACCAAAATGGCGCTCATGACATGATAACTCTTCTATCCAAACCAATTTCATTTGACTAATAAAGTCACTTTGGTATCAGAAAAGTCCAGCATTTACTACAACATGATGAGTGTACTAATTTACAATGATAGAGTGTATAATTATAGTGCCTGGAACTATATTATAGAAATATATTTAGGGATGCTTTACATGTACAGTTACATGATATGTAAACTAGTCAACGATTCAATTGCATTTGCTTGTGTAGGTTGTGTGTTGCTATGAAGCACTATGCTTAACACTGTTCGTCTAGCTACACTATTCTATATGAACAGGTAAATGTACAAGTTACATGATATATGTACACCACTCAACAATTTAACTGCATTTGCTTGTGTAGGTGTGTGTGTTACTATAAAGCACTATGCATAATACTTTACGTCTAGCTACACTATAAAAGGGACAAATGTAGGCGATGATAGGCGGCAATAAAAAGCATGTCAAATTACGACAAGGGAGGACTGTTGAGAAATGTGGGGAAAATAAACATACCAAAGACAAATAACTTCTTTTATTTTATATTACCCTACGACATATGCATATAGAAACTAAAAGTTTTGTTTTATTTGTTTATTTATTTATTTCCATCAATTTGTCCATTGTCCATCAGTCATTTGTAACATTGAAATAGATTTGACCAAACTACAAGCAAACGATAAACACCTAGACCTTGAATTATGTTAGTCTACATGACTTCGTCAAACCAGGCCCTGCTTAAATCTTCATTGGTATAAGAAGGCAAAGATTCTTGTGCTATCCGAACCATCAACTGGTTGGACCACAAGTCTGTACTACATAATTACAATCCTATAAACAAGTAATAAAACCTGTTGATAGAAAGGCTAAGAGCGTTAGCTTGTACGTGTACATCTAGCAAACATATGTATGCATACGTCATTATTAATTGCAAACTCGAAATAAACTACTTCGAGGAGGCCGTTTACACGTAGCTCCTTCAATGTTTACTTTTAAGGCATTTTTCGAAATGAATTCGTAATAAACAGCATATACCTCAAAGTTGACATACATGTGTAAAGTCATTTAAAGCATCCATTTCCAAACCAGTGAAGCATAATTAAGATAAATTAAGGTTTACAGTGTACATGTACCTCTAGGCACAAGCTCACAGGAAATTCTTCAGTGAAGGTTACTAGTTTTAGAAATACCAATACTTAATTGACTCTAAAACCTTACTGTAACTTTTAAAGTGTAATGTTATAGTTTTATGCTTAATCAATAGCTGCAGCTAATAATCAAATTAAGTCTTGCTGCCTCAAATTATTCGAAAGTGTAGTTTGTTCCCTAAGGGAAGTGACTGTAAGGGCTGCTTGAATCTCTCTGAGTCGATATGATATAGTGTGATATACTATGCCAAAGGACAGTTAAACCTAAACCAATCAGTAGGCCAGTCACTTCTTACTTTACCGTTTGTCATTTTAGTTAGAATGGGCACGCGAACTCCTTAGTCTTGAAGCAGACATTCAGACCTTGTGACAGAATTATTATATAAACTGTCGATCCGTTAAACAGAACTATCTTATAGACTAATGAAAGAAATGAAAATGTCTGACTTGGTCAGCAAGACACTGTCTAGGTTAATGTTTTGAATAAATTAAGTTAGTCTAAGGGTTGTCCTGGAAAAGTACTCTGTTATAACAAGATCACTTGACCACTGACAGCCTGTATTGAATTCATTGAACAGGCCTTACGACATTAGCCCAGCCACAGGAATTTGTTTTTAAAAGAGGATGTGACACAAAACTAGTTCTTACATTCAGGTGAATGGGTACACTTTTAAAAGGAAACAACTTGGTCAATTTCATTTATGCCACTTTACGAATGGGCAGTCACAAAAGTTGTATACCATTGGTAAAATGGCGAGGGGGGGAATATAATAGTGTACCCATATATATAGAGGATCTTACACGAGTGGTCATTTCATATGAAATTTATTGAACGAGCTTCGGCGAGTTTCATAAATTTCATATGAAATGACCACGAGTGAAAGATTCTGTTTATCATATGACCCTTTAAAATGGGATTTTAACGCGTTCAAATTGAACATTATTTTAATAGGAAAACGCATTGTTGATATGGACGTTGTCAATGACGTGACGTGTACGCGCTAAAGTGTTATTACACGTGTGGTTATACGATTTTTATGACACGACGTTATCCACTGAATAACAGAGACGTCATATGATAAATAGTTTTACTATGATCATGAGCTCTGAGAATTTTCAATTTATGCGAGTTGATCAGTTCAGTATGTGAATACGTGCAGTAACTGTAGAAGTTTCCTCGCTTAGGTAGATAATTTTCAACTTTTGTGCAATTTGCGCTCAGACAAAAACACTAAACAAATAATGCATCAGTACTGGGGATAAGAAAGGGTACCATGTATAATTCAGGGGAACAATTTTCCATTTTTCTACATAAAAACACGTTGTGTCTCCTCATTAGAACCGCCTTAGCGTGATGGTTCCAATGAGGGGTCACAACGTAAGTTTATTTTTATGAGAAATAAAATAGATTATCCTTAAAATATCCTCAAAATCCTATATATCTGGAGCTCTGATTCATGTTCCGACCTCATATAGCACAGACTGAATAGCATGCAAAAATAATGTTTGTCTGAGAAAACCAGTTATCAAATCATCATTTCAATATCTGTTCGATTCTGCAAAGGCATACATGTATATCGCTGGCTCGTGAAGATATGAGTAATAGCAACCAACCAACGAGTTGTTTGCCGCCGAAGATGGCAAACAACGAGCGTTAGTTGCTTTACGATATAAAGCGTATTTCTGTTCTATTCTATTCTGTCCCGTACCACTAAGGCTTCGGATTTTTTTGTGTCATTGAATTTATGGTCGGCGTTTTTTGTTCTTGTGAGAAATGAGACCCTCAGGCTGGCATTTTTATTGGACGAAAATAACTTCCCGAACTTCCGCCACAACTTCCCTGGCAATACGCGAATATTGTTCCGAAAATTCCTATGATTGCCGTCAGAATTCGGCCAGAAGGCCGTATATAGCTCGAAGAAAAAACAACCCTTTCCTCTTCACTGCGGCTTTTTGGCACCTGTTTATTGATGACACGAATTATATTTCTAGGTCGGCAGCAGGCAGTGGACACGTGATGGAGCTGGCAAGCTTTATAACTTTCTAGAAACGACATAAGCTGACGGAGAAACGCACTGCAAAAGAGCTTATGACTTCCACTATCGGGTTTCACTCAGTTATATAAAAAAAATCTAATAATCGATTGGTTGCAGCACCAGTGTGATGTTGCATCTTTTATGTGTGACGTCAAAGCCAATACTGGTTGCGATCGGAGTTTTGCTAATGTCATCATTGGCATGCCAATGCCGCTCTAAGTTTCACTATTGGCACCATTGACTCTACCACTGAAACCAGTATTGCCGACCATTGGCTGCTAATACTGCAGAAATCTTTAGCCATGGGAAAAATTACCATGGCGGGAAATTTGCGTCATTTAATATGGCAATTTATTGACACCATCATAAACACTCGAGTAGAGGCAGGAAAATTTTCCCCACAATAACAAAAGAAAATTAGAAAAACTAAAAATTTCTAAGCACAGAACATATTGGCTCTGCAATGGTGCCATAGGCGCCATCGGCTCTACCAATAGTACCATTGGCTCTACCAATAGAACTGCAAGTGTTGACATTGGCAATTTTGCCAACAGTGCTAAATGTGCAGGGTTTTACGGTTGCCATCTCTCTCTCTCTCTCTCTCTCTCTCTCTCTCTCTCTCTCTCTCTGTTTGTGTCTGTCTGTCTCTCTCTGTCTCTCTCTTAAACAAGACATGTCCCCTGTTCTGCCTCTTGCCCAGGCCTACTTTTTTATTCTCATTTCATTATCATTTATTTAAAATATCTCGTGATACGTATGATACGAATGTGTTGTACAGATGTCAACCGAAAATGGTATAATCAATCAATCAATCAACCAATCAATCAATCAGTCAGTCAGTCAGTCAATCAACACATAAATGATGCCGATGTCAGAATCGCTTTTTGTTTTCTTTTTCCACATTTATTTATCTTTTGTATCACTCTGGAAATCCAGTCTACCGACGAGAGGCACACAACCTCGAAACGATGCCCTATGTGCATCTCTGGGACATCATGACGGCAAACTGACATCGAAACGGAGTCATTTCGACCTCGTGTGTCCACTGGGTAGTGATTTGCGTCGCCTGAAATGTACCTTAAGCCATGTGAATACATCAAATACTCGAATCAGCCTGCGCATTTCAGCAAATTAGGGAAGAATCTTTACTTTTAGCTTTTAGCTTCTCCAGATCTAATTGATCATATACGAATGTGAATAAAGAAGACTTACGACGCAAGCTATATACTCCGAGTATAGGTAGGGACGACAGAGGAAAGGGAAAATATTTAATCCTGTCTGCATCCTTTGGGCGTCGTAATTTTATTTTGAGCTGTCCTATTTTTTTAGATTTTTTGTTTTACTACAGTAACTTATAAAAAGTTTTCCAGGATTTCTGTGCTGTAGGACGAAGTTGCAAAAAACTACTAAAAATAGAGCTATCCCTGCAGCTGTGCTATACTGTGCTATACGACAGCCTCGGCAGAAAGCAGAATCACGCGGACAGTCTCGACAGGAAGCCAATTTTCGAGGACAGTAGTCCCTGCAGGAAGCAAGAGTTCGTGGACAGTCTCGGGGGAAGCCAAATATGATGTACAGTCTCTGCAGGAAGCGAAAATTAGCGGAATCGATTATACCCTGTGGTAAGGGTAGATGATTGCTAAATAGATGCCGACGTATTTTACCATTTTTGGAAAGAACGGCAGAACAATTCGCTGAACAAAGTCAATAAAACTGATTCTATTTTATTCGTTTATTTTGAGTACCAGTTATTTTCACACCATCTATTTTTTCTGGAATTTATTTATTTTTATTCCTCTTCTAGTCAAGCGTTGGGAGTCTGTCATCAAAGGTATATGCGGACCTCAAAGACAGAGATAAATCTCACGACAGGTTCTGAACTATTATCATTTGTGCAGGGACGCTAACTGACCGAGTTGAAATTTGTCTTAAGTTTCAGGAGTTTAATTTGCTCAGCTGCTAATGTTTCTTTATTCCTTTATCCACACTTTTTCAGTCAGATTCACCATCAGAAAATACGTTTTGACAGCATATCTCGTATATCTGATGATCTACTCCTAGTAGGAAATAAGGCTCATATCACTTTTTGCATTTGAGACACTGATTTGCGGTTCACTGTTTACGCCACAAGAAGGTAACAAGGGAAAACTCCTAATATCTTCACTCATTTTTAACAAGCGGGAAAGTGTAGGGTATCCAAAAATAAATAGTTCACATTGTCATTCTTGCATGCGGTTTAAATTAAAATCTTGTCTAGTTTGAATGTTTTCAGTACGGAAATACGCAAGTGTTTGTTGATTTCTGTAAAGTGATAAACTTTTACCATGTACCATATGCGCTGTATTCGAAACAGGCTACTTTGTCCAAGCGCCAACTGGTGGTATTTTAGTTGCACTACTAGTTTGAGGTGATTATTTGCTTCAGTTCGGTTGATGATATGTTTAACGGTTTCTTGGTGTTGTAGCCAGCAATAGCCTCATCTGTCATTTTCTAATGTCGTTATAAAATCATTAACCGTCAGGCTGTGGAAGCAAAATATTGCTTTGAGCATTTAAGACTACGTCTCTGAGGATATGTATATGTCTTAAAACATTTCACGAAATATTTTGTTCTGTCGTCTTAATTATCTTCATGAAACAAATATGAGCCACGTCATGTCTAACTTCTAACAACGTGGCAATTTTGTCAAGGAATATTCAGATTATCCTTCTCATTTATACAGGGTAAGCAGAGACCACACTGTTGGTTCTATGGCTTGGGCCACAACCTAGATAGCTGATATGACAAGCAAAGGCTCTGATCAGACTGCACTAGTTTGCGGTCCTATCAGAGCCTTTGCTTGTCATTAATGCCACATTGTTGAACAGTACATGATATGGCTCATATGTGCCTGGATATTTTACCTACGGGGCATTAATGTAATACCGTTGTACATGCATCTTTTCACTGATCCACAAAGAAGCATTTATATGGCGATACATGTGACGTGACACACGTGTCATGCAAATGTCATGCAAACTTTTTTTCGCAAGTAGATTTTGATGATAAGATGTTGCATAAAATGTAAATTGTAAACCAACCTTTATACATAGTAGTAACATGATGGAGTTATTGTGGTCATGAACAAAATATAAGCTCAATATCATTGCAAGCCAGTGGGAATTCAGGCTCTGCTAATATAATCTGTAATCGAGAGAAAATATTGATACATATTCAGAATTGATTCTGACAGAAACTTTGGAAACTTGTCTATTTTATGGCTAGGTTACATCACGTCTTTCAGACACCTTTTGTATCGTGGATAAATTGGTATGCATAGATACGACAGAAAGCACTTGTTTGGGAAAATTTCTCTTGAACATATTAGCAAGCTCACTGAGTTTCGACAGACAAGTGTTATAGAAGAGGAAAAGTGGCAGCGACTACATGTACGAGTATATAGATGTATAGTTTATAAATAGAGAATACCATGTTAGTGTCTTTTGATATCACGTTTATCAGGCGAGACCTGAAACAGCGTAGGAATGGCGAGGCTTGCATGGTTTTCTATATTTATCATGCACCGTTAGAAGGTTTTAAGGTTGAAAGAGACTCAAACAAATGAAAAGCAAACGCAGTTTTGTTCGAACTTGCTGACGTCGCGAATGCGTTATGCCGTACGTCGGTGACGTCGTTCAACCAATCGAAAGCTGTTATCACGACAAACGTCAGGATACAGCCAATCGTCTTCAGAGATCGCTTCTAAAGGCATGACCGGATAACATTCGCGCAAGCGCAGTTCTACAGTGACATGATATACATCATGTTATCATACCCCTGTTATCAGGTGGAATTTCGCAGCAGATGCATGATAAAATCAACATGAAACGTAGTGGCTCAAGCGTAAAGACAGGTTTCTCTATATTGCTAGGCAAAGTGGCTGCAGCCTGCTCAGCTTGGGTTCGAAACCTAGTTTCGCCCAGTGGGTTCTTCCTTATTTCTCTACTGGGTGCAAGATAACATTTTTTGTCTGGCAACTGAAACTTTTTCTACTTGTCCAGAAACACTGAGGAGGATATATTGGAAAAAATAAATGTATATTAGCCTTTCCTTATAGAAGCTTTTTACAAAACAAGGAGATCAGACTTTGATTTGTCAGGCTCCCTCTATTACTTTCGAAAAATGAAAGTAAGAGTAGTAAACTACAGACTAAAGCTAATAGGATGAGACTTGAAAATCCCACACAATTTGACTTAGATATTAAGACGGTCTGTAACATATAGCCTTACATATCTAGATTCGGTGTTTTGGATACCTGACTAAACTAAACTTTCCGCAAACACCTTCACCTTGAATACCTTTGAAAATGGGTGTGGAAGTCGAGCAATGGTGCTGGTAATAACTTCCAGTGCCGGGGCGTCCTACTTATTTGGATAAAAGTAGGGCAAGGGCATACTGTGCTTGCAATAGGTGCGGGCGGGCGGGAGGGGAGGTATTTGGAAAGTTTTTCTCTCGTCAATCATTTCTCTTTTCTTTCTCCCACTCTCTGGGAGACGGTCCGATATAGACTGAAATACTTAAACCCAAAAGACCAACCAACCAACCTTTGAAAAATTCTTATGCACAACTTGTTTGATGTCAGCATACATGTATACTAGCTGGACACCAGTCTATGAGATTTGTTAAAGGAGCTCAAATTACATGGAGGAAGATTAAGCATATAAAATGTCTAAATAAGTAAAAGTATTGATAATTGGTTTGTTTTACTTGTATATGTAGGTGAAAATTGATAATTTCACATTCTTGTCATCATATATAAAATGAAAACACAAAACAATCAAGTTTGCTGTAATCTTTAGACTGTTTGATGTATTATGGTCAAATCAACCGCAGAACTAGTTTTATGAATTATTTTAAAAAGGCATCTTTATTGGTCCTTTCTCATTGCATTGACTATTATAATATTTATGGTAACAACTAGTTACCACCGGTAAAAAGGTGACATCGATCTTAAGTTAAGCAGCAAATGGAAAACAACGTTTTATTCTATACAGTTCAGGGCAGCTAACATTGTACATTTTATCCATTACTTTCAACGTTTCCACTGAGTTTCCTTATAAAATCTACATAGTGCTTTGCTTGCTAACCACGAAAATTTCTCACTTTTCTGAAGTTACCTACTGTGACAATGTTTACAACTAGTAACACGTACTTAAGGACATAGCTCGCGCGTTGTCCTTCGTCGGATACTGACATTTTACACATTTTATTTTGAGAGTAATTCAACGGCATAATTCGATTACGACAGTAGTTTTACGATTGTTCTGTTTAGTCATTTCGTTTATATTATATGAGCCGCGACACGACAAAACCAACAATGTGGTTGTGCGCTCAGCGCAGACTCGTATCAGCCTGGGCATCCGCCTAGTTTGATCAGACTCTTCGTTGAGTGCTCAAATGGTAGCTAAGAGTCTAAGCTACCTCCATGCGGACAGCGAAGACTCTGATCAGACTGGGCGGATGCCCAGGCTGATCTGAGTCTGCGCTGGACGCACAACCACATTGTTGGTTTTGTCGTGTCGCGGCTCATATCAGTTCTGTATCGTAGTTTGAGTTTTCGCCTGGAGGTTCTATTCATCAAAATTTAAGTTCTGAAGTACTTTGACTTCATTAACGGAATGATATTATTGACTAGCAGTTGGGAAAAGAGAAAAAATACTAACGATCAAATGTCATTGAATGAAATACAATTAGACACTGAAAAGCTATTTTGATACAGGAAAAATACACAACTATCTCAGTATAATCAGGAAGCTTCAAAATCGCTGAGTTGGCTTGCGTCGATACAAAAATGTGTACTGACTCAATGACAGAATCTCTTGTAAGAAAGCCTTTGAAACAATATGAATGTAAAGTTTCTTCCTGATTTGTAAAGTTTCTTCCTGATTTATTTAGATTTTATAACTTCTTCACAACCTATATCTTAGTGTCCCAGAGTTTTGATCGCCTTTATAATTAATATATTCTGTTAAGTCAAGGATGTATTATAGCGTCTCTAGCACAAAATGCTATAGGATTAATCCTACTGGTGAAAGTACATAAAAGATAGCCTAAACATCTATTCACCACCCAAACCGACGGTACCACAGATACTTAATGAGGCATGATCGATTCGCTCACTGTATTACTCACTCGGGTCATGCTCGATTCGGCTGTGCTCACTGAGCCAGAGCAGCTATTAAAGTTCCGAAATCGAGCATAACAATTGGGCAGGAAAGTGGCAAAGCACGGGTATTGAACAATCATGACATTACAGAGTCCTCACACATTTTTGTGTGTTTGGCGACATTTTAGGTGATGCAATCTGAATTTTAAGGGACAACAATTCAAATTTCATTATACAAGCTTAGAGCTACATCTACTTTGTATATTTGCCCATGTCGTCTGCTTGTCCGACATTTTGTTTTGACTATTTGTTCTGTCTACATCAACCTCTCGACTGGAACAGTGCGCACCGTTCAAGAACACAGTTCTGGAGCATTCGATTGATGGTCCGAAAATTCCGACTGTGGGCACAGCCCAATCGAGCAAGGCCCTGCATTCAGTTAAACGCTATCATTGATACCACCGATGTCATATTTTTATAATTGTAGCATCAAGATTAACTGATACAAAACAAGAAACATCTTTAAAAAAGATAATTGTCGAAGATGAAATTCGTTTTTAAACAACAACTTTTTAGTCATGTCAGGACAGATCCACCGCTTCCTGGGTATTATCAGTACTTTTTGGTTATCCCCTCGGGGATAACCATATTAAGATAGGAATTCGTACTCGTTTGTACGCCGTTTCCTTTTGCTTTGCTTTCGCCGTTTCCTACAGGTCCCACTATCTCCCGGTACTTCTACATTTGGTACATCCTACAACAGGGTTCTCGCCAGCATCGCTAATGCATGATCTTTATAGCTTATATCTTAAAACCCTTTATGTCATCTTATACAAACAGTTACCTGGAAGTTCAGTTAGCACTTTGCAGTGCAGATCAATAACAAGTTCTACTTGATTAACGCTAAATGCAGGTTCCACTATGTACCGGTACTTGCACCCAGCTGCAGGGTCCATTCCAACATTGCTAAGACATGAGCTGTAAAACCTATCCTGAAGACTTCATCTCGCCTAAAACAAGAATCTCACCTAATACAAGCACTTACCAGAGAGTACAGTCCACTTACGAAGAGCCATTACTAAACAATACAGGTCAGCTAACAAAAGTTAATAACACTGAAGCTCACCTGTTACAAGCAATCACTAGACAAAAAGAAAAAGCTGTCAAACTCGCCACTTACCTACGGCTTCAACAAATCCAAGAATACAATAAAATTAACTTGTATTGCTGCCATTTTTCTGCTTTACCACTTGCATCCTATAGATTCATTTGCTAAGGGATAAACTCTCAAGCTTTTTCAAAAGCTAAACTTGTGTAAAGTAAATGTAGCCTTGGTCGAGTTCGATTACAACTATTGTCTGGCGATAGTATGTCATGGCAGAAGCGGGTCAGCTCGGTCTGCTTTCTGTAAGCCTGGGGTCTTCACGGCTCCTGGGTCAACTCGGCCTCTATTCAACTCGTCCGGGTCAATTCGGCCTGCTGTTATTTGCATCCTCGCCCCAACCTACGAAGATGGGCTGCGCAGGAATGAACGGAAACACAATAAACGAATAGAGTTTGTTGAGTTGTTGATTTAATAAGAAGTCCTTCAAAATGGTGGACAAAACATGAATTAATATAAAGGGCAACCCAATAATCTCTCAACGGATAACTGCAACTGCAGCTAGACTATGGTAATGGGACGTTCCGGGCCTACAATAATACAATGGCGCTGGGATAGCCGGACCAAGGTGCAGGGCAGTTTCCATAGTGCCGGAGTTTTAAGATTGGGGTCCTTTACCCTGTGAGATTTTCTGTAGTATAGGTTCGAAATAAGAGCAATATTGATACCATCAGCTAATCATCACAGGTCTCTGAAATGTAAAAATTCCATTTCTGTAGGTGGGGGTTTTGGATACAAACGCCTGGCGCATAGATATATAACCATGCGGCACCATGGCCAAAACTGATGTTTTCCTTACTCATTTTCATACAACTTCGATATCCTAGTTTATTTGCCACCAGTACGATTTAATAGCATGACTGAACTGCAAAAATACCGATACCTCACCAGGAGCTAGCTGTAACCGGGGGAACACTTATTAAAAGTCTATTTCTTAGCTTTTTCTGCCTCATATTTTCATGATTTTCCCTGACTTCGTTTGGCCCAATTGCTAAGGGAGTGAATTCGTGAGTTTGTGAGTGTGTGTGCAATTGAGCGAATGAGTATCAAGATAAGCCTGCATCGAAAAAATTCCTTATCTAGAAAATCTTATCGCCGATGCAATGAATTGGCTTCAAAACTCAATGTCAGGTTAAAGTTTCAAAACTCAATGTCAGGTTAAAATCACTTTCACATGAAGGCCTATCGGAACCAGAATTTTATGGTGACTTAGTATACAAATTCAAAAAGATAAGGGGTATGTCTGATTTTTTGTTCAGCTTCGAAAAGTAGTTTTTTGTTCTCATTGTATTTTGTTCAGTGCTAGCACTAACCATCAAAATCAGGAAGTCATATGACTTCCAAAGTTTGTCATTTTGAAGTCATGCTGAAGGATAGACTTGGTTTCTTCCAGAATGTCCATATTTATATTGCTTTCTCCTTCATTAATGGGTGAAATACCATTATTACAACAAATTTAACTCATTATTAAAGTCAATATTCACTTTATAAATGGCAGGTTATGATAAAAATTGGAAGTCACTGACTTCCTGGCATTCAGTTTTGGAAGTCACAGACTAATTCTTGGGAGTCTCTGACTCCCAGACTTCCACTAGTGGAAGCACTGTTTGTTTCTTTGTAATTTTAGTTAGAAAATGAAAGAAAACTGATTTCTGGCGCGGCAGATCGGAAGCGCGGTGCGGTTATGGCTTTCATACTAGACCTTTAAAAACACGATTGGAAAACTCAAGTGCGCCTGATCTACGGCTGCTCAAACGGGTCATGAAATTTGCAAATACACTTTTCGTCATTCGTTATTATTGAATAAAACACGTCTATCCGCAAATAACGGAGATTAAATTAAAAAGGAAACGAAGCCAAAATAAAGTTTATATTCATAAAACGTCATTTTAAAACTGTTTCTTTTCACAAATGGTAGATTGTGTTTATTATCCCCCATACAATAAAAACCCGGATGCAGGTCATGCATGCTCTGATATGTCTACGACAAACAACTAATACGAAAATTTGAAAATCGTATATACCCGCATGACTGCACGGTATTTAATCCGTGAATATGTGAAAAGAAAATAAGGCTAAATAATTTCTGTGAAAATGGAAGTTTTGATTTATACTCACACTACGTAAACAAGAGGTTAACTCAAGAAAATGGCTGAATTCAGATCAAATATGGAAATGGTTGAAATTTTTGCAGGCGACTAAGTCTGAAATTCTTCTTTTTAAAATGCAGTTGAGTGGTAGTTGAGATGTTAAAACACACATGTATGCTTATTGTTATAAGCCAAACGTGGATTCTTTGTTGGCTGGTGTGTTCTTTTGTGTTTAACGGACAGTATTTCAGTCTATAACGAGCCTTCTCCCAAAGGATGGGAGACAGACAAGAGCTGATATTATCGAAATAACCCCTTCCCGCACCTACCCGAGGCACAGTAGGCATTTCCTCTACTATTATCCACATTCGGAGGATGCCCCGGCACTGAAAGTTACTCAGCACCATCGTCCGACCCGACCA
The DNA here is from genome assembly GCA_963989385.1 of Ctena decussata. NCBI lineage: Eukaryota > Metazoa > Mollusca > Bivalvia > Lucinida > Lucinidae > Ctena > Ctena decussata. The sequence goes on from OZ022498.1 coordinate 22,330,613, forward strand.
CCTCCAGCCAAAAGTCAACACATACGTGCTACTTCCCAAAATTTAACTGAAAATCCTGATATCTTTCACCATGAAGAGTCCGCGCATACTCTGGACGGTTCACTTTTGAATATCAATAGTATTGCCCTACTTCCTCTTATATATGTGAAATCAAATCCATTTCTATTATATTTGCAACCACATAATTCATCATATAATATCATGTTAGATATATGAGCCGCGACACGACAAAACCAAGAATGTGGTGGTGCGGCCAGTGCAGACTCAGATCAGCCTGGGCATCCGCCCAGTCTGATCAGAGTCTTCGCTGTCCGCATGAAGGTAGCTTAGACCCTTAGCTACTGTTTGAGCACTTAACAAAGAGTCTGATCAAACTAGGTGGCTGCCCAGGCTGATCTGAGTCTCCGCTGGGTGCACAACCACATTGTTGGTTTTGTCGTGTCGCGGCTCATATATGCTATTCAGTCTTACGACAGAAATACGATTATTGCTGGAACAGACATCGAAAAGATCTTTAGTGTCTCCATCTAGTGTATAATACAAATCATTGGCGTAACATTAAAAAGGTATATTACAGCTTTTACAAACAGGAACTACTCAAATCAACCTGCGCAATCGTTAAAATATGAATCTTTCTGAATAGTCCAGACTTTAGTTAAAATTCATAGTCTTTATTTTCGGCCCTATAAGTTGCAAAGGGTCAGTCAATTGCACAGGCAAACAGAACTATTTTCTGTTTGCATGAGCCACTGACTGATTCTGAGCAATGTATTGTGATTCGTTTATTGAATGTTATGTTCATTTTGTGTTTACAGTGCATACATGGCTTCAGGTACCTTTCACATGACGAGTGTCAAACAGATGAATCAGTTTTATGCCAAATGTCTGGAAAGAGTAATACAGCTATGACCGCTATGTACTGAAAAAGAATACCAAACAAAACTGACCACGACTCGTACAAGGATCATGGAGGGGTTATTTTTTTATTTTCATTTATTTATTTATTTGTTTTTGGTTTGTTTTTTTCATTCAGAATAATGGAATAAGTCGTGCGTTGATCCAAGTCACAGAACGAGAAACGAAACTAAGCACAATTTCGCTTGATGAGAGGAAACAATGATTTAACTTAAGGCAAGCTTTTGAACAAAAAAAATGTCTGGCAGACTGACAAACATTGTAGACCCTGATCAGTGGACTTCGGCTTCTTATAAACATTTTGAACTGGGTCTGCGTTGTGTGTTCAGATAGTGTCTCCAAATATATAAAGGCATTACGGTATTATCGGTGAAGCTTAACAAATGTCTTTCAAACCGAGATAAATTGTCCAAAAAAAAAAAAAGAATAGAAAACAAAATGCATCATACAGATCATCCGTTTCTCATGGATTCGTGCCTTCTCATTGATTCGTTTCTATGGTTTGCTTAGGACTGCAATTAATTTGATCAACTGTTTGGATAAAAAAGGTTGAAAAAACAACATTTATGTGTCAAAAAACTTGGTTGTCAGTGCTAAATAAAATTTTGGTTAGAAAATCAAAATTTTTGAAAAAGTCCTTAATTTTTTTCAGTGGTCCCAAATAAAATCCTTCCAAACTTGTTATATTAAATACCATGCCATAAAACTGCCAGTAAATACTTAAAAATAGTGTGGACTAGTCTTTACATATAAAATTTTTTGACAGACTAATAAACCAATTTTGAAAATTTGGCTGTTTATTCTAGGGCATGAACTCAATGAGAAACTTTTTTCAATGTTTGTTCTGAGGGGTAGTCCAAGACAGTGTCCTATTTTATACTGAAAATGAATATTCACACACGTTTTGATAAGTTGATAGGCTGTCAGAGGTTTATTTGCAGATTTAATAGTAAAATCAAATTACCAGCTCCTTAATTTGTCACAAAAGCAGGCAAATTATAATAAGGGGCACGAATCAACGAGAAAACAGCATATGTGTTGACATATTCTTTTAATAACTCTGTTCAACGTGTGATGCCTTTTTTTTTAAAGAAATAAACAAAATCGTGTTCAGTAAAATTTCTAAAAAAAAAAAAAGATAAATATATATATGGGCATCATAAGGCTTCAAGAACTGCTTCATTGCACTTGAGCTTAATGCAAACCTCATTTATATGCCAGTATTAGAACACAGGTTGCTGAACAGTCAATGCAGATAGTGCAAGAAGTCAAACATTTATTTTAAAACCAAATTTACAGGTATGTGAATTATAGGCCATGGGTACCTTCCATGTCAGACTGAACTGTTATCCGAAGTATGGTGGTGCATGAGTCCAAAGTGCAAAGTCCAGGGGCCGTATTCATAAAACGACTTAAGTGGTTGCTAAGCTGTTGCTAAGGCTACATTTCTTTGAAGGAGATTCCCTACAACTATGAAATTTGCTCTGGAGGAACAGTCTTACAAAGACTGTTCCTCCAGAGCAAATTTCATAGCTGTAGGGAATCTCCTTTACAGATATTTAGCCTTAGCAACAGCATAGCAACGACTTAAGTGGCTTTATGAATACGGCCCCAGGTTAAATGTATTATTGCTCATTGCCCTTATGTTTACTGCACACAGTCCCAGCCTCGGCCCTGCAGACCAGAATCCAACTCTAAAGTCGGAAGTCCATGGTGTACAGATATCAGAATCCAATGCTAGTCCGGGCTTTTCATATTGAGGTCTACGTGTGCCGGAATAATAATATATTTTGGCTATCTTTCAAGATTCCAAGTGAGTAATGAAATTTGATGAAGAGACTAATAAACATACAGTCTATGTCAACACTGGCATTGTTAAGAAATAAGACAGAATGCTTCTCGGTTAAACAACGCTGTCTGGAATATTATGTAGATTGCAAAACTGTCAGTCGCACTTTTTCATACTAGGGTAAGGTCAGCTAAATTCGGACAGCAGGTAAATTCGGACAGTGACATAGTTTCCTTTATATGTAAGTTGTTTGGAATTAAAACAAAAAACATTGGGCAAACAGTAAAAATCCTGATGGGACGGCTCATAATGAGCCGTCTCATCTGGATTTTCACTGTTTGCAATGGTATGTCCGAATTTACCTGCTGTCCGAATTTACCTGACTTGACCCTAATTAACAACTCCAAGGGAGCTCAAGCTGATCCGGAAGAATTTGCTTTTATCAGTAAGTGTGGCTCTGAGAGGGATGCTAGTTGCCTTCCGAAACCTGCACATCATCATTTTTTTCTTTCAAACGTTTGGGGTTTAGCGACACTAAAGAAGTTAAATTCAGGAACGCGCGTCTGTCGCACTTCATTTGGTATGAATACGTTTATATTAGAACCACTGGGCCGATATCACTGCTGGTGGATAATTCGTCCCTGAGGATATCATCAACCCAGTTAGTTAGTGTTTCAGTATTGATTCTGGTTCTCATGCAATGGGGTCACTTCCTAAATACTGATTTAGGAAACCTTATTCCATTTGACCATATCCGGTAAAATTTCTAAAACTAAGACAAACTTGCCATAACCACATGAATCCTAGCGATGTTTGGCCTCCATTCTTGTTTTGGCATTTTGTGGGTTCTTGCTGCATCGGACATCTCTTTCCTCATGTCCTTATATGTCGCCTTTCTCGAGACGCCTGCGCTCGCGAGTTAATACGTAGGCGTCTATTACCTGATGTCTGCAGCTGAAGTTATGTGTCCCGCGGAATACGGTAGTAAGTGTGACTCGGAGAGTGATGCTCGTTTCCTGCCGGGACCTGCACATCATCTGTTGTCTTTCAAACTTTTGGGGTTTAGCGACCTTAGAAGTTAAATACAGAAACGCGCGTCTGTCGCACTAAATTTGGTATGAATACGTGTATTTTAGTGCGTATATGGGAACTACTCAGAGAGCGGGAGGAAGCTATTCATTAAAGAGGAGCAACTGTTTCATGGAAGTATTTGCTCACTGACAAAGTATTTTCTTTTATTTATTCCATTAAATTAAATTTAACCAGTGAATGTCCTTTGACATGCCAACAGGTTGAGATAACTGGAGTCAAATGTAAAGAAAAGTAGGGAAGTAATGTGTCCAAACTATATTAATTGATATGAGAGTAAACTGTACGTGTAAAAATATCGTGTATGCTTGGCGTCTCGAAAGAAGGAGCCTTAAGCCACGTCCGAATTGTAAAAGCTCAAATTTAAGCATGCATCCGCCAGACGCAAACCTCATTCTTTTTAATTTAGGTTATCCAGGAACCGTTGATTGTTCGTGCAAGCAGGCTATCCATTTCTCGAAACGGCGCTAGTTTATGCAATGTTACACAACAGTGCACATATCTCTCCATATAAAATATTTAGACAAAATCTCCGTTAACCGTTCAGAATTGGAAAACATATATCCATCTCATGCGACGCCGCTTCTTTCCCGAATATAACACACCGATGCACACATTACGTAAAATTTAGAAAAAGTTATATTAGGGATTTTATCTTTAGATACAATACTGCATGCACAGAAGTATCAGTGAATTTCTGCTTCATCAGATTCAATTTGTTATTGGCATAAAATGTTGATACACGTTAAGAATTAATGTTGACATCAATGACGATGCTTGTCAGTTTCCTATATGCATTATTTCCGTACTGCAAACATCTCTTCTACTTTATTTCACTTTTGATTCAATCACTCTCATCGCTTCATCAAGTGGACAACGAAATTGTATTTGGAACAAATTGTTCTTTATTTATGATGACAACCTTTTATTTTCTTGGCTTCCTTACCGAAATTACCGTACAAATTCTAAGAATTAAGACAGATACCTCTGAGCAAACAGTACACTCTGATTAGCAGTCTGATCAGGGTCTACACTGTTTACCATTTCAACTGTAACTTTTTAACGCATCACTGCACTGTAAAACAAAACTATTTTTTTTTTATATAAAAAAAAGGATAAGTATGTAAGTGTCTCAAGTTTTTGAATTTTTACGATGTTACTTATGTGCCCATGATGTCTGCATCCTTTTTGCACTGCCATCTGCATTCCACTAGCGCTTTACATCTCAAATTAAAATCTCAAAGAGTTTCTTTAAGAGCAGAGAACGCGTTCAAAAGGAGATACTTGGGTCATACACTGTAAAAAATGTGTTTAGAATCAATGCAAAAAATGCAGTCCGATTTTTATGTGTTTAAATCGTAATATGTTCAATTTGCAACATGTTTAGTTTAATGTTTAGAAATTAAACATGTACAAAACTGGTTATATCAACATTTTATTTTGAAAATTTCCTCTGTCAACATTTTCGTCTCTTTTGTTCGTTCTTCAACGGGGAAAAGAGAGAACGGATTCACCCGAAACGCGAAACAGAATAAAACGTGTTTAGCAGACTTTGTCCGGGAAAATAATAGAGAAGGCGTACATGTTTAGCTATATGACATATTTTAAAACAAGTTTACATCCAAACATGTAACCACATGTGTTTTATAGCTAAGCGCGATTTTTACAGTGTACTTTGAAGCTTCTGCTATTCAAGCCACAACAGTGACCCTGACAATATCTGGTCGAAAGCCAAAAAAAAAATCATACTTTAATTTCTTAATGTTAGTCAGGATGTCGATTCAAAAACTTATTAGTATTCAAAAGGGTCCAAAAGCAATTAAACAGCGATGATCTAGAACCAGAGTCTAATAATTTTTTTTTTTTTTTTTGATTTATCAAAACATATTCTTTCAAGTTCATATTTGAAATTCATTACATAAGTACGACGTATACTATCTGGACAGACTAACCTGATCAAATGGCGTAGACCGAAATCAGACTAGACTAACAGCGTCTGCAATTGTCTGTCATTCTGCCAAGAACTATCGATATATGGAGAATAATTACAGAATATGTGTTGTCTCATGTAAAAGGCACCGGTGCGACTTGCGTCCTTGGGAAAATCTAAATCAACTTATAAAAATCTAATAAAAATACTAAATACTATATGTGAAACCTAAATATATGGTACTAAATCGCTGATGCATCCATTAATCAGGAAACGTGTTTATGTCAATTAATCATACAAAACAAGAAATGTTACAGTGTGTAACAAATGCCCCCGAAGGCCCCTATCACCTGGTATTTGATCCCTGTCCTTTGACTGTGGACTTGACCTTGGTTATGGGAACCTAAATTTTGTGCATGACACAACTTACCATTTTAATTTACCTTTCTGTAAAATTTGATTAAATTCGCTTCAGCAGTTTTTGAGATAGCTTGGACACAAGATTTGTAAGAGACAAACTTATGACCTTTGACTGTGACCTTGACCTTGGTTGTGAGAGCCTAAATTTTGTGCATGACACAACTTCTAATTTTGGTTTACCTTTCTGTAAGATTTGATTCAATTCACATCAATAGTGTTTGAGATATCTTGGCTACAAGATGTGTAGGAGACAAACTTATGACCTTTGATTGTGACCTTGACCTTGGTCATGGGAACCTAAATTTTATGCATGACACATCTTCTTATTTTGGTCTTCCTTTCTGTAAAATTTGATTCAATTCACTTCAGGGGGCTTTGAGTTATTGCTGACATACAAGACAAACTTATGACCTGTGATTATGACCTTGACCTTGGTCATGGGAACCTAAATTTTGTGTACGACACACCTTCTCATTTTGGTCTACCTTTCTGTGAAATCTGATTTAATTCACTTCATCGGTTTTTGAGTTATTGTGGAAACACGATTTGTAAGGGTCAAACCTATGACCTTTAATTGTGACCTTTACCTTGGTTGTGGGAACTTAAATTTTGTGCGTGACACACCTTCTCATTATGGTTTACCTGTCTGTGAAATTCACTTCAGGGGTTTTTGAGTTATTGTGGACACACGATTTGTAAGGGTCAAATCTATGACCTTAGATTGTGACCTTGACCTTGGATGTGGGAACCTAAACTCTGTGCGCGACACACCTTCTTATTATGGTTTACCTTTCTGTGAAATTTGATTCAATTCACTTCAAAGGTTTTTGAGTAATGGTGGACACACGATTTGTAAGGGTCAAACCTATGACCTTTGATTGTGACCTTGACCTTGGTCATGGGAGCCTAAATTTTGCGTGCGACACACCTTCTCAATTTGGTCTACCTTTCTGTGAAATTTGATTAAATTCCCTTCAGCGGTTTTTGAGTTATGGCGGACACACAATTTGTAACGGACGGACGGACAGACGGACGGACGGTGCGATTTAAATATGCCACCCGAAGTTCCTTGGGGGGCATAAAAAAGCTACTTTACTTGCCGTGGCTCATGAACAGATTCCATTCGATTTTGTTGTTTTCGTTTCTTTGTTGTGTTCATCCATCCTATCTCAGAGGCGGTCATATAAATCTATGATCACTTCACAAGGGTGTTTACTTTATAACCATGATGTCGTCATTTGACATTTTGTATATTTACCAAAGCCATTTTGAGGTGGACATGTACTACACTGTAAAAAATGTGTTTAGAATCAATGCAAAAATGCAGTCCGATTTTTATGTGTTTAAATCGTAACATGTTCAATTTGCAACATGTTTAGGTTTGTGTTTAGAAATTAAACATGTACAAAACTGGTTATATTTACCTTTTATTTTGAAAATTTCCCCTGTCAACATTTTCGTCTCTTTTCTTTTTTCGTTCTTCAACGGGGAAAAGGAGAACGGATTCATCCGAAACGCCTAACAGAATAAAACGTGTTTAGCAGACTTTGTCCGGGAAAGTAATAGAAAAGGCGTACATGTTTAGCTATATGATATATTCCTAAACATGTTTACACCTAAACATGTAACTACTTGTGTTTTATAGCTAAGCGCGATTTTTACAGTGTACTTTTATGCCTGCGAAAGATAAAACGTTGTGGGAGTAAAATACAGGAAGTTTTTCCTAAGAGAGTTGTAAAACCTAACGAAGAAACGAATGCGATTGCACGAAATAATCTGTAAGACTTGTTGTTACTCGATGATATTTTTTCCATATTTCATAGAATACTATTATTATTATGATATGGCTTTTCGAAAAATGATTTCTATAAAAATAAAAGCATCGCAAACGACTGCGTGATACCCCGCCACTGCAAATCTTTTTCACTCGCCAATTTTGCCAAACTATTTTTTTCTCTGTATTAGGCCAGGGCAGGGGCAGCTAGACCCTATAGTACATGGAAAAAAAGTCTAAGTCATGACAGGACACTTCATTACTCTGATCACTTACTATAAGCTTCCTTACCACTCTAACCAAATACAGTTTTAGTGATTTTAAACATGAATGTGGCCACAGGGGTTGAATTTTAATCACCACAAAAAGCTTTCATTACTTCTATCATCAGTTGTAAGTTTTCATATGAATTTATATTATGTAGATTTTATCATCATTTTATGCATGTATATAGCCAGGGACAGGGGGAGGTAACTCCCATGGGGTAAATTTGAACATCACTAGAGGCTTAATCACTGATCATTTGCTGTAAGTTTCAGAAAAATTGCTCCAAACTCTGATTTTATATAGATTTTTTCATGATTTATACATGTATACAGCCCCAGGGCAGGGGCAGATAACCCCTGATGATAAAATTTCTGTGCTCATACAAAGCTTTTGTTACTTTGATCATGTTTGTGAAGTTTCATCATGATATTCCAAGTAGTAAAGAAATTAGAGGCAAAAAACAACAACATTTTTTGGACATTGACAAGTGCCATAACTCTGTCAGAAATTATCAAAATTTGCCCATTAACAATCCCAAGCGAGACATTCTTAGTCCAAATGCATATGCAAAATTTTAATGGAATCCGTTGATAAATACTTAAGTTATCGCACGGAAACGAAGTGTGGACGGACGGACGTACGTACTACGGACGGACAGACAGACACACGGACGGCCAACGTGAAAACATAATACCCCGCCACTAACGTGTGGCGGAGTATAAAAACTAGGTTTTAAAAGAGAGGTAAACTTTTTACGAAGAAAAACGGTCTCGATTTAAAAGAAGTAAGTTGAATTTCGCAATCAATATTCGAGTGATAAACAAAAAAACTATATGCATTTTTAAGCGTGTGGAACAGAAATTAATAGACAAAGAGTTATCTAGTTGTTAAACGGTATCGAAATTTTAAAATTTAGAATGCACGAATATGTCCAGATGTTCCGGAATTCAAAGTAGACTCTGCTAAAGTGCAGGTTTACTAAGCCTAGGTATGACCGTATTTCCTTGCTACAAATGTAATATTACATTTTAGGCATCTTTAGACTCTTAATATCTTCGGAAATAAGATAATTATATTGATACGGAACAGAGTTGAACTGACCGCACTGATTCATCTGATTTAGCCAGAACTGTTTCTTTAGTTAACGTCAGTTGCAATCGACATTACAGTATTGAAGACCTGTCAAAATTAATACTTATATCAGAAAGGAAACAATGTCTGTTTTCTCGGTCAAGTTGCATCAGATATGTCGTTTGCATCAGACATCTGAGCCACGACACGACCAAACCAACAAAGTGGCATGTGGGCCACGTGAAGACTCAGATCAACTTGTCTGTGCAGTGTCTTCGCCGTGAGCTTAAAAGTAGTTAAGGGTCTAAGCTAGCTCCTTGTTGAAAGCGAAGACTCTGATCAGACTGGGCAGACACCCGGGCTGGTCTAAGCCTACGCCGGGCGCATTTGCCACTTTGTTTGTTTTGTCATGTCGTGGCTGATCTATTCTGTTTGAAGTGCTCTAGTTTTATTTAAAATTATCGAATTGGCAACACTGTTTCTGTTCATTCAGCCAGGTTTTTATTTTCATCCCTTCTCAATAGACTCCTAGAGACAGAAATGTGCAAACCGACATTAAAGTTAGAAATCAAGTGGAAGTGCCGTTGAAACGTATAAAAAGATTTTCGAAGCTTAGATACCGATGGTTTTATTAAAAGAGAGAAGTTCAGCTGTGAATATTTTTTTGCGAGCGTTAAAGTTAACAACGTGACTGGATACTTTGGAGAAAACGACTGAGTTTAGAAATCTAAACATACAAAGAAGTTGAAGAGGAATGTCACCTTCACATAATGGGAAACTGACAACATCAAAGTCAAAGTCATCGCATTTATCTTAAATTCAGAACAAAAATAACCGTTTGACAATAGTATTTTCTGCTGTGATTCTAACTTATTGACCTCCAGCTTTCTCCATACATATTTTATGCTTAAAATTCCAGTCACGGTAAAACTGCACCCGTTACTGACACCGTTTTAACTCAGTTATGATCATTGGGCAGGTCTTTTTCTAGTTTAAAGGATTGCAGGTTTATTTTATGTTGTTTTTCACTCTTATATGTATTTATTTCATCTTAAAACTCCTTTATTAAATGCATACAGACGTCTGTTCGGGGGCTTTACTGTCGTCTGCCAATATCCCTTATATGGGTCTAGAGGCATATATAGGTTAAATTAAACATCTTGAGATATTTATAAAATCACAACGCTGCGTCTGCACAGGCGGATATTTGAAATTATTGTAAGGCTTAAAAATGGCTCAATCATTTTTCATTGATATTATCAGGTCATTAAGACTGATCAGGAAACGTCTTTGGCATTAATTGCATCCTGTATGCTATTTACATGTAACACGTTGCATTTTTAGATGCACGCCCCTTCCTTTTCAATAACTGAGCATCTCGAGGGGACATTGTGCTTCGTGACATATGCGAACAGTCATGTCTCAGATCAGCCTGTGCAGCTACACAGTCTAACCTAGATCTGTGGATGTCCTCTGTATTAACGCTTGAGAATTCATGATGCTGATGCCAATACACTTGCTCTATATAAGACATTCTTGCGTGTGCATCAGTTATTATCACACAAGTCTGACAATATCGAACGGACAAGATTTTGGAAGGTCAGGTGACCTAAGCATTTCTCCAAGGCTTGCTTTGAAATCCTGCCTTACTGTTAGAATACCTCTTCGGGAAGGGAATGTAAGTTGTCTGCTCGAGTTATTGATATTCCACCGATATCTCTTTTATGTTCAATGAGCAGTTTGAAAGCAGTGGAATCTCGGACTCCCGATTCTCCACAGAAGAAGGTGATAAAGTCCAAAACATCAGATAGTCTTGCTGAATTAGGTGTTATGATAGATACAAACATTCTTATACCAGAGCCAAGGAAGTCCTAGTAGTTGGTTGCAAATATGTTCTACCGGTCCTGCCTACCTAGGCCAGGCTGATTTAGATAGCACAAAATCAGGCTCACCGATAAGACACAGTTATCGAAACCATAAATAAATTCATTTCAAACTTTGATTCCAAGTAAATTGCTCGAAGAACAGTAGTCGTCCTGTTGTTTTCTTGACCTGACAACATACTAAACATATATTAATGATGTAGCTTTACAGACCACTGCAGCCCAGTGACATCACACCTGACATGGGTGGTTCAAATAACACATATTGGTGAGGCTTATTTGCTTGAAGCCAAATAAAACTATAGAGCATTTCTCTGTAAAGCATTTAAATTTCGGTTCGATTTGGCCTTATTCAGAAGGGGTCTCTTTATTACTCTACCAGTTTCTTTTACTTTGAAAGAACAGGTGCATACGAATGCTTACATACACATGATTTAAAGAGCATTTTTTATATGTTGGTTAACTATTTAAAGAGTCTTAAAGTTTAATTTCCAGGTAGCAATGGAGTTGCGCGTTTATAAAATAACTGTTTTGGTTTAGCGGCCCAGTTAAACAGTATTTCAGTCTATATCCAGAGACTAGGAGAATGAAAAGAGGTAGCATACCTCTTCTCATTCTCCCATTCTCTGGATATAAAAAATATTCAAACAACCCCGACGCGCGTGCCTACTTAATGCACATTAGGCCCTTGCCGTACTATTATCCAAATAACTAGGACACCCCGGCATTGAAAGTTACCCAGCACCATCGCCTGGCACAACCACCTTTATTAGACGTTACCTATGGTCCATGTACAGAAACAAACGGCACAGTTAAAAGCTACAGTTGCTCTGAGTACGTACAGTTTATCATTATCACATTATTACGAAAGCCGGATAGGGACATTTCTTATTTCTAACTTCTAACTTCTAACTTCTTACTTCTAACTTCTAACTTCTTACTTCTAACTTCTAACTTCTTACTTCTAACTTCTAACTTCGATGTTTGTATGTGCGTGTGTGTACGGGTGCGTGCGAGCATGTGCGTCAGTGCATGCTTAGAAATTATTTGTCCGTTCGTCTGACCGCCCTTCCATTCGAACATATTTATATATACGTTGTATGACTGACCGACTATATGTCTACCGGTCAGTTTAATGTCTGCCTGTGTTTCCGTCCGTCTGTCCGCCCATCTGTCCGTCTGTCTATCATATCAGTCAGTGTTTATGGTTGCCTTAATTATGTAGGTCTCCATGTCGCTCGATATTCGTAGGTCCGTCCGACCGTCAATCAGTCAGTCGGTTCATTTGTATGTATGTATGTATGTATGTATGTATGTATGTCAGTGACAATGCTTATTTCTAACTTCTAACTTCTTACTTCTAACTTCTAACTTCTAACTTCTTACTTCTAACTTCTAACTTCTTACTTCTAACTTCTAACTTCGATGTTCGTATGTGCGTGTGTGTATGGGTGCGTACGAGCATGCGCGTCCGCAGCGTGCATACACGTGGGCGTGTGAACATGTAAAAAGCGCGTCACTGCGTCAGTGCATGCTTAAAATTATTTGTCCGTTCGTCTGACCGTCTGACTTAAGTATGTAGGTTTCCATGTCGCTCGATATCCGTAAGTCCGTCCGTCCGTCAACAGTCAGTCTGTTCATTTGTATATATGTATGTATGTATGTATGTATGTATGAATGTATGTATGTATGTCCGTGACAATCCTTATTTCTTACTTCTAACTTCTTACTTCTAACTTCTAACTTCTTACTTCCAACTTCTTACTTCTAACTTATTACTTCTAACTTCTTACTTCTAACTTCGATGTTTGTATGTGCGTGTGTATGGGTGCGTACAAGCATGCGAGTCCGCAGCGTGCATACATGTGGGCGTTTGACCGTGTAAAAAGTGCGTCAATGCGTCAGTGTATGCTTAAAATTATTTGTCCGTTCGTCTGACCGCCCTTCCATTCGAACATATTTATATATACGTTGTATGACTGACCGACTATATGTCTACCGGTCAGTCTAATGTCTGCCTGTGTTTCCGTCCGTCCGTCCGCCCGCCCGTCTGTCCGTCTGTCTATCATATCAGTCTGTGTTTATGGTTGCCTTAAGACTTACGAATATTGAGCGACTAGAGACCTACATACTTAAGGCAACCATAAACACAGACTGATATGATAGACAGACGTACAGACGGGCGGACAGACGGACGGAAACACAGGCAGACATTAGACTGACCGGTAGACATATAGTCGGTCAGTCATACAACGTATATATAAATATGTTCGAATGCAAGGGCGGTCAGACGAACGGACAAATAATTTCTAAGCATGCACTGACGCACTCACGAACTTTTTACACGTTCACACGCCCAATGTATGCACGATGCGGACGCGCATGCTCGTACGCACCCGTACACACACGCACATACAAACATCGAAGTTAGAAGTTAGAAGTAAGAAGTTAGAAGTAAGAAGTTAGAAGTTAGAAGTTAGAAGTAAGAAGTTAGAAGTTAGAAGTAAGAAGTTAGAAGTTAGAAGTTAGAAGTAAGAAGTTAGAAGTAAGAAGTTAGAAGTTAGAAATAAGAAATGTCCCTATCCGGCTTTCGTACATTATAGGTCAAGGTATTTGGGAATCACTTTTCAAATGATTTAAAACAAGAAAAATCTTTAAAAAAAGATAGTCGGCGCAGATTAAATAGAAGTTAGTTTTGTTATATGTATCTAATATGAAGTTGACGATAACTTTAATGAATATGACTCAAGTGGTGAGCTATTTCGGTAGGCACCTGCAGCCGTAATTTTGACACTGGGTAGCGACAACGACCTATCTCAAGACTGGGAATTCCAAAATGGACCGTTGTCAGTCTTGAGACTGACCTGATTCCAAAACAGTTACAAACATGATGCAATGTTTGTTTAAGTGTATTAAACCGAAGTAGAAATCGAAAGTAGATTTACACTGAAAACAAGAAAGTTTTGAATATCTGCGTCTGTTTTTAATTACATTTCCATTGTAAATTTACAAACAGGAGAAACATTTTGAATTAACAACTGACAGTGTGCTAGTATTCACGCAGTGTAGAAAATCGGGAGAAAAGAATATTTATTGGTCTTTGTTATTATTTGCTAAATTTTGACATACGCTACGCGTTATTTGACCAATGAAATCTTGTGAATTGTGGAAAAAAAGTGAATTTCAAAGTTCACTCGGCTGTGCCGAGAAAATAGCTAATCACCAGAAGACCAATGGTCCTGTAGCTCACCTGAAACCTTAACAGACACAATTTGTCATTTTGCTCATTTTTACAAATGTTAAAGCAGTGGCTTTGGAGGAGTGCATGTTTTAATTTTAAAATCTCAGTGACCTTGAGCGAAATTAAAAAACCAATACCTTTAATGTCAATAAAATCACCATATTTTTCAATATATATCTAGGCTTAAAATGTTTCCGTGAAATTCACTGTTTCAACATTTTCCCATATAAAAGCATAGCCATAAATTAGGTCAAGGTCAACGCCCAGTCATGATTTGAACGAACTATAACGGGACTGAGTCCCCAGGCACAAGGTCATAAGTCCTTTGGTTCTGGAGAAGAAGATTTTTGAAGGGTTGTTACCAGACATGGGTGTGGTGGCCATCTTGGTCATGCGACCAAGACCATCTGAACAAATTTGGTTCCTTTGACGAAGTGAAGCTTAAAACCTTAAAAGAGTCACAGTTCCAAAAAACATCAACAACTAAGCCAGTAACAATTACTTAATTTCGTCTTCGATTTCAGTGCAAATTATCTTGTTGGTTTATATTTTACATGAGCGACATAACAGGCGAAATGTGTTCTTGGCAAACAGCGATTTGGACCGAAATGTCTAGATTTGTCACGACACGGTTTACAGGCCGACAGTCAAACGAAACTAACAGTAGAAAGAGAAAGCGAAAGTAAGCTACTTACATCAAAATCCAGGGTGTATTTACACTGGCCAATGAAATACTTAAAATGTAGGTCAATACTAAGGTTATACGGCTAAACCCAAAAATATTATATAAAAATGATGACTGTGTTCTAGTTCTATTATATATAATTTTGATACGTGCCGAAAACAGGGCTTTAAACGCGGTTATTTATAATTTGTGAGTGAAATTTCATCCAAAACCTCCCCCAGCTTATCGGTTCGATATTTTTACATTTTGTGTCGCTTTTTTTTTTAATTAATATTGAGTCGTATCTCAAAAAGCGCTTGATCAAAGCAAATTGCATATGCTGGCATGTGTGCAACGTGCAGTCTGTTCACTGCAGCAATCTGGGTATCCTGAAGTGGAAATGGAGAAGCCGAGACTCTGATCAGACTGCGCGCTAGAGTGCACAGGCTCTTTCGCGCGAAGTCTGATGAGAGTCCTGTCTGATTACGCACTCCAAAAGGCGCAGTCTGTCTTAGCGTGGTTCTGGGAAATGCAACGTGTGGAATAAAATACAGGATGCAATTAGTGCGTAAGACGTTTCCCGATCAGTGTTAATGACCTCCTTATATCAATGATAGAAAACCATGTCATCAATCGATCTTTAACATCAGTGTAAAAATGAATTTCGCTTTTTCATTCACAATAATGTGAATATTATCCTGTTTTAGACTCAGCAATTTTTCATAACTGTTATCCTCAATAATGTCATACCAATAGGGAAAGAAGTTCACACACACGGAAAAGTTGACACAAGTTCACGAAAGACACGCACAGTAAACTGAATGAGCAGCTCTTTCCCAAACAGGTGGTCATTCAGCTACCCTAATCAAAACAGCATCACAACTATACTGAGAGACTTTAGAAACGCACCAATTTATAGCTTTGGATATGCTACAAAACTGAATGTTTGTATCATACGGCCATCAACTATTGTAATTTCAGTTTATTCCAATTTTAACCGGGAACACAAGCTTTCAAAATGAATGCAAAATTTGGCTTTAGAATATTCCTAAAGGGAGATAAATTCGCATTAATCCAATGATGACTGAAGCGTGATTTTCAGTTCACTGCAATTTCGTAACTGCTGATCAGATTTCAATGACATAAAAATCAGAGGTTACTCATTGTTCATGCTTTGTGTTCTCTTTTATCGGTTACATTTCTTTCTTTTCAACGTCATTTTGCAAAGATTCAAACTTTTTGCACAAAAACCGGAAGTGAAGGTAACGGACATTTGAATAATTATTCAAATTTGCTTGGAACTGGTACATTAAGACATACTCTCATGACCTGGGTAGGTATACAATCAATTGGTCGGCTTTTAAGTCGGGCATCTCCAAATTTTGAACTGTACTCTATTTTTTAAAAAAGAAATCCAATTTTCGAACATCGATAAAACACTTTTTCAAGGATCTTTGCCATTTTTCATCGTTTTTACAGTGTGTGGTATTCATTCAAATGCATAAACATTAAAATTCTACAAAATGTGAATTCGTTAAAATTTTATGCGAAAAAGTAACCAAATTTCCATTTTCTCGAAATTTCTATGCATGGTTGCACACCCTCTGTAAGCGTTTGCAGACTTAAAGAACTCAACCATGCTAACTCGCACGAGTGCTCAAACGTTTCCAATATTGCAAACTCTGGGTAAAATAACATGATATAAATGGTGCATTTTTAAAGTCCCTCAGTATATCTTTATCTATTTTATTGTTAACTTACAAAACAAAACAAAACAAAAGCAGATTTGATAGCAAAACAGATTACCAAAACCGCCAAAGAATATAGACAAGCGGACATAGCGCAATGTAACAAGGAACCACAACAGAAGTACCGCCTTGGAACGGTCAGCAAATGATTACTGGAGGAGGGGGGCTAAACATGTTTTACTGGATCCAACCCTCGCCCTCTGCTTCTGCAGTGGTTCGAAACATATAGTTAGCTGTTTGGTCCGCATGAATGTTTCCTTACCTATCAATGAATAATTATCGGAAACAAAGAAATCATGTATAAGACCTATGATGAATCCGAGATGAGGACCCAACGGAAATAAGTATTGCGGCACCAGGAGACACCTGGGAAGTCAAACAACACCACTGAAGCAAAAGAAAATCATCAGTTTTCTAATCTGGACTTGTAAATATGTATTGTGACGAGGCTAATTAATACTGAGCAAACATTCAAGCATGGCAGGTATATACCAAAGATCGGCTGAATTTTGCACTTTTTGGTAAAAGCAGTAAATTTTGTAGATGGCCAGCTTGAACTATTGTATGAATTTTCAGGGTAAATGCCATGCTGAATTATGTCTATTTCGGCAGCAATCTTGATTTTCAAAAGTACGTCTGTGTTATACTGTGTTTTATAAAGATCAGATCCCATTTCAGTTCATGTAGATACTGGGCTGAAATAGATCACCTCCTCTAAGGGGGAGTTTTAGTGAGTGATATGTGCAGAAATTTTAATCCAAAATGGTATTGATAGATTACATTTACCCGCTAAATATACAGCCTAATCCTATACCTGTCAGTTACATATACACTATTTGTCAAAAGTTAAGCATTATATTAGAGTGTCTGTAACAAGATTATCAGAAATTATTGTAATTTGATTTTAACTTAAGTTATGAAGATAAATGCACTCTATCGTCAACACACTAATACTTATCTATACTGAAAGGATTTAAAAATTTCCACTTTTTATTGCTGGCTGCTGATCTGTTTACTCATGACAGTGTTGACTATTTAACGACAAAATGCTTGAAACTTATCAAATTTGAAGATTACGCAGTTTATTTGTATCATTTACCTAAATGACGTCAGTAAAAGAGCGTTACGTCACTGAAATGCATAAGGCGATGCCGGCGTTATCTTATGCAACACTCTTTCGACCACTTCTTACTGTCTTAATATTGTGACGTCATCAACGTTGATTTGAAAGTATCACTGCGGATGATGCTGTCGCGCAAAGCCTATTACGGAGACGGCGTCGACGTTAGTTAACGTCATGTCCTCTGTTTTTCAATCTCGGTTATGTGCTTTTCTGACGGTCTTTTTAGCTTCCTGTAAACAGTGTACGTCGTCTGAGATTGAAAATTGCCGGAATTAACGCATAAAATTGTACCGCGACGTCACTTTTTGAAATTTCAGCATTTATCTGGCCCAAAACTCTGCGCCTGTTTGCGATATTTAGGCGCGGTAGGCTAAATAAAGCCACTGACCGCGTTCAAATTTTTAAAATTCAATTTGATATCGTAAGAGAAATGTTTCACCAGAAACCTGTATACATGAAGCTATTCATCATTATGTAAACGGTACTAAGAACACGAGGAGCTTGTTCCTGGCCGATTCGGTTGAACGATTTCAAATTCCGTATATTGATAGAATCAGGTATAAAGGTATATATATGCTGTAAAATTTTGGTGGGCGTAGCTGCATTCATTTTTGAGATATTCAAAATTAATAGGTGGAAGTTTTTAAATCCTTTCAGTATATTATAGAAACGCAAAATTTTCGCTGATTTTGAGTAAGCTCTGCACAAAGCAAGTGCAGAAGTAACTGCCCCTTAAACACGACATGTGTTTTATAAGTAACAGATATATGGGTTTTAACACAGAATACTCTAAACTTGTTATGTTTTGAGACCTGACAAAAATCTAAACACTCACTCTTTTTTGTGTATGTTCTGGATTCTACCTGCGTAGAGCAAGAATGTTACTGATTTACTCGCCCTACTACTCAATTTTCTTGCCAGCAGTCTTATGGCACATTGAGATAGTCATGAAAGAAAACACCGGAAGGAGGAATGAAAAAAAGTGAATGATAACAAAAGAACGCGAAAAAGAACATTTTCGGAAACAGAAAGACACACCCAGTCGTCATAAATATGGCGGGAAAACATAGAGGTATTCCCATACACCTAAAAACTGCAACATATACGACTGCTTAAACAGTTGGAGCATTGTTGTTACTTCGATTATTACAAATAAAGCTGAAACACAATAAAACAGAAGAGCTGTCTGATGTGGCTGACATATCTGATGTAACACAAGATTGTTTCATGTCTGATGCAAAATATCACTTTTGACAATGCATCAATATTTATTTTGCTTTATTCCGCGTGGAGAGACATCTTATATCGTGCGCAAATAGGCAAGTCTGATCAGGGTTTTCCCTTTATGAACAAGAAAATTTAGATAAAAGATTCAGATGTTTCAGTGTCAAGGTTAATGATAAGAAAATTTAGATAAAAGATTCAGATGTTTCAGTGTTAAGGCTGACCTTAACTAAAGACTTACTACTGGCAAGAAGCTTAAGGTTTATTTTTATCCAACGCCACAATTTTATGTCAGTTGCAAATAGCCTTGATAGAAAAAGTGGTTCTAGCTTTAATCACATCAATCGGTGCGGTTAGTTCAGTCTTGTTTCGTTTCAATACAATAATATCAATACTATATAGATGGATATGAAGGGTCTGTAGACATATAAAACAGGGAATAGGGTAGGGGATGCAAGTTACAAAAATATATATACCATTATTTGTACCAGAAAGTGAGGCGGCTGTATTTTTCCAGTACTTTAGCTGTAAAAGAAGTAACTTTACACAGTTGATTTTAAACATACTACTCGATCACATAAGATATCCATCAAGGATATATTCGACATTTGAATTCAATTTATTGGCTGTCGGAAACTGATCTGAACTGACAAGAATTTAGCCATCAGCTAACTTTGTCAAACTCTAGGAATCGAATATTAAACTGAGAACTCAAAATCATATTTATCTAATTTCCGCTCACCTACAGCTATATCTTGTCAGTAGTTATCCAACAAATGAGTTAAACACACGACGTTCAGAAAAATACGCCATTGGCGATTCAAATGCAAGTATGTAAAGTTCCAAAGTGTTCGACAGGCCCAAGTGTCCGACAAATTTTTTAAGTTTTTTTTTATTAACTGTCATACAAGTGCAAGAAATCATTATTAAAAGCACAACAACTTTTATTGCTAGAAAAAAAAATGGTAAAAAAACCAAAGACTAACTCGGAAAGAAACAATTGTCGGACCTGTTTGAGTACAAGATGCAGTAAGGCAGAAAGGCACATCTTCATGTTTTCCATCACTTTTACAAATGGGGATCAAATTTTATGTCTTACTGTGTCACCGGTTCTCTTGAAGTACGAGTCTATTATAAAAAGGGCTACACTAAAAGGACAAAATATGCCCCTACAGGTGTAGATTATTTCTTTGAAAGCTGATCTCCATTGGGCAGGGAGGCAAAGCAGAAAATGACAGCACTGCTTCCTCTAAAGGGGTTCCCTTAGCATGCATTAATATGGGGGTTTCGTTTCCTATAAATATCTAAATATTGGCTCCGCTGTAGTGTACTCATTCATTCATTACATTGTGTAAGCTTTGAAAATTAACAGCAGCTTTCTGCGGATCAATGATTTTATAGTTTTGGGACCGCATGTATCTCAATTTTCACAATAAAAAGAGAGAAAATGTGCAGCTGTTCACAAAAAAAGAATAATAATAAAATTCATTAAATAACTGAGATACAATATTAGACATCGTTGATTAACGATCATTTTTGTGAAAGGGAGACAAAATGTGAATTCAAGTACCTGTTAGACGAGTTATCACTGGAAAGACTGAATTTTCTTCAATACGCCAGTGATTTTTCAAACCTCTTCGAGCACACACACTAACACAATCCACCAAAAAGAGCAGCCGCAGACATCAGGTAAAATATCTTAAACAGTTTGAGTCGCGACATGACTAAACCAACAAAATGGCATGTGTGCCCAGCGAAGACTCAGATCAGCCTGGGCATCCGCCCAGTCTGATCAATCAGCGTCTTTGCTAAGCCCTTAAAAGGTAGCTATGGGTCTATGCAATCTTCATGCTAACAGTAAAGACTCTGATCAGACTGGGCGGCTGCTCAGGCTGATCTGAATCTTCGCTGGGCGCACATGTCACTTTGTTCATTTTCTCGTATTGCGGCTCATTCACAATCTTGAACTTAATTTCATGTATTTGCTTCCTATATATTCTGCAAGTCTTACGATATGAGGATAGGCATTGTTAGCCTTTACCTCAACATTATGCTATATCATGACATTAAATTGATATTGCTACGACTTTGCTTTAGTCTTTCTGCTTACTGGAATATAAACTATCAACATCTAAGGTGTGTGGCCACAGATCCATGTTATTTCTCCGTTTTTAGAAGCGGCATTTGTGAATTAGTGTTTCGAGAAAGTCTTCCCGAAAGAAGGTTTACATTTTTAATCAAAGAACTATAAGAGCAAATTCATTCCTTCCAAAGCTGATCCCGACTGAGAAGTGAAACAAAAGTGAAAACTGAAAAAAATGCTTCCCCTGAACGTGTACCGAATCAACGTAAAATTATCAAATTGAATGCGTTGTTTCTTGCTCCGGTAGTTTATTTTTAAGCCTTGGCCTGCTCCGTCAGCTTATTTTTAAGCATTGGCCTGCTAAGCTAGGGGTAAGGGTCAAATCCCACTAGAGGAGGAATACTGTACATTCATTGCACACAGACGTTTGTTATCACCCTTCCGCCTCGACCTAAATATATAAATACTGTTGAAATGACCGGAAAATCACAAATCATCCATCTGTCTTTCTTATGTGCATATGTGTAGCAAATTCCGCTATCGGTATTAAAGACGTTAATCATTATAGTCATGGCAGTAGTGTTAGGTATTAGACTCATTATTAAAATGCATCTTGCCGTTTCCTTTAGATACACGTACGATGGGATGTTGCGCGAAATATTTCCAAGTACGTTGATGTAATTTTGATAGGAAGGGGAACATCATTTGTGAGCCTGTGTTTCTTTCCTGGATGACTAATTCCTGCCGCGATGGGGCTTAAATTTTGGGGAAGAACTTAGTGAGCAAACTCATTCCTTTATTAGCTGATTCGGACTGACAAGGGATGCAAAAGTGAAAAAAGAAAGAATTGCTTCTCCTGAACGTGTACTCAATCCACTTCAAATAATTAACGCGTTGTTTCTTGCGTTCCCGGTAGCTCATTGGTTTAAGCATCGGTCTTCTAAGATAGAGGTCGGTGTCGAATCCCACTACAGACGGATTTTTTTCCAAACTTTAACAGGCACACAGTCGTTCATTATCACCCTACCGTTGCATCGTTATGACTTTAGTACTGTTAAAAATGCCGTAAAAATCACAAATCACCAATCCTATGTACATTTTTAGCAAATTCGTTGTCTCTGATGACGACGTTTATCATGATAGTAATTAGGTATTAGACTTTTACTTTTTTTTATAAAGTATCTCGTGGTTTCCTTTTGATACACATGGTATGGGTTGTTGCGCGCAATGTTTCCAAGTATGCGGAAGCAATGTTAATAGCCTGTTATTAGTTTAAAATCATTTTAAGCTCGAACATGCGACACGTTGCCCGGAGCTTTACCGTCGAAACAATTTTAGACCAAGCCTTAAAAAATAATAGCTTTCTTTTCTTTGAACGTCAAAACATTTTATGTTTCATGCAAAATAGCATGATACATCTATAAACAATCCAATTTTCTTCAGAACGTTGCTGTGCCTATGCCTTTGGCAATTTTTAAAGCCTCATGCACTAGGTCTAAACGTTAGAGAAGGAAGCTAAGAGACATTGTCATTTGCACTTGTTGTTATAGTGCAAGTTTCTGATTCTTAGAATACAGGTGTCAGTGCAGTATTCTTTATGCGTACTCTGCACTGTTACGGACTAACTTTGTGGCACCCTGCACGAGTGAAAGAGGGTGGGGGCGGAGTAGTTGTTTGTGTTGCTGAGATATAATTCAACATTGATTTAAGATTACATGACAAAGGTGGAGTCAATAATGATTCCTCAAGTTGAATCAGTTTCCAAAAGAAAAATTATAATTCAACGCCGATACAAGATTCAGATTCAATATGGTCGGTCCTAAGCCTTAAAGGCCCCATTGCTCTATCAGCATGAAATATTTTATCGTGAAGTTTCGCTGCAAACTTCTCACTCAATTTTTGCCGTTGATTATTATCGTGAGTGGCCGGCTTTGAAAAATCAAAACGTCCTTGAGTTTACCTTAAAATAGATTTGAAAAAATAACTATGTCATTTTAGTTGGCAACTAATATGACCTACTTTCGATTTCACAAGCTTTACTTCATGGTAAAACACAAGGTACAAGAGATGAAAATACAAGGTACAGGCGTTTTTAACAAATGATAAAAATACAATGTACAAAAATGTTAATCAAGGATCCCATTGATTGTGCCGCGGTTGCATTATTTCATTGCTTAACGGGGAACCAGTGACGAAAGGCGTATTTTTATGGAGAGGCTCATCATTTTTCCAAAATACCTTGTTCCTTCCTATTAGCCTGTTATCTGATAAAAAAAAAAAATACATCAACCGACATTTTTCGAAGAAGGCTGTACAGGTTTCATAATGATTTGTATTTTGACAAATTTACCCACTGGTAGGACTATGGAGCCTTTAACGGTGGCGCCGCATAAAGTAACAAGATAAGTTGGCGGGTTTAAAACCATACCGGACATAATTGTTTCTTCATTGGACTAAATGGGTACATATTAAGGGTTAGCAACACTGGCACTATCATTCTTGCCTCCCTTATCTATGTGGTCTACTAATAACGGTAAAAAATTGCTCCTTGTTTCCTTTAATGGTAGACATCTTTTGGAAGGGCTCTGTCCTCCCTAAAGGGAATCACACTGGACCTCATGCGACTTGATCCCTTTCTAAAAATACAAAACAATACGCGGAAAGTACACATTTTACCTTAATGAAACAGTATCTATTATCGACACGTGCTTTTCCATTTTGTATTTTACTTCTCGTTACGCCTGCTTTTGCTGTCTTCCTTGGGGGATAGTGCTTAATACAAACGGAATTTTCTTTACTACCGTCATCTCTATTTTTGCCGCTTTAATGCTTAAAAAGAATGGGTAAACTTCCAGAGGAAGAAATATTGTTATACATGTATTTATATTGACCCCCTTCTTAATAGGTTTCTACTCTTAAAGGACAGAATTCACTCCTCTACAAATAGTTTGGCCCTATAAAACTAGAATCCGTTGAAAGGACTGCATCCTCCAGCGAAGGGAGCATGAAGTCAAGAAATGTGTTCCCTTTTCGTTAAACTGGGGGACTAAAACATTCGCCTTAAGATTAGCCTTTCGATACACAAACTCTTCAAAACTCTTGTGCATTATGTCAGTTCACAAGTAGATACACAACTTGTGCATTATTTCAGTTCACAAGTAGGTTAATCCAATCAAATCAAAGACTTACTGTAGCAAAAGATGTTATTACATCACACACTTCACACAGATTTCATTCGATTTCAACTGCACATTTTGATACAGTCAACATGAATTAATACTGCTTGGCCTATTCTGTCGTTCACTTTTATGCTGTGACACGAAAAGCTACATTTGCGCATATATCAAAAACTATTACAAAGGCTCCCCTCCCCTATGTATCTGTGGGATTAGTCAGTGAAAAAATGATAGGCCGAAAGCCGTAACTAAAGACGAGGCAGGAATGACAAAATTTATGAGTGGAAAGGGATGGAATTTTAAATCACATTTACAGCAGCTGGTAATTGGACCTGATGGAAACAGATTTTTGCAAAGTCAACTGTTCTGCACTAACGACCTTCCAAGTTTGTGGGATAGACTAGACAAGAGCCGCGACATGAGAAAACCAACAATGTGGTTGTGCGCCCGTCGCAGACTCAGATCAGTCTCGGCATCCGCCTTGTTTGATCAGACTGCTCATTAAGTGCTCAAAAGGTAGCTAAGGGTCTAGGCTACCTCCATGCGAACAGTGAAGACTCTGATCAGACTGTGCGGATGCCCAGGCTGATCTGAGACTGCGCTGGGCGCATAACCACATTGTTGGTTTTGTCGTGTCGCGGCTCACAACACTATAACCTGTACCGTGTTACATCAATGAAACAATGAACGGTATATTTTAAAAGTTTTAAATTCAAGTTTGAGAACAGAATACTTTAGCATTAATGGATATACACGTCCATCTAAGTGAGATAAACAAACTACTTTAAGCATATTTGAGGTGCAACACGAGAAATTAACAAAGTGGCACATGCACCGTGCAAGACTCAAATCAGCCCGGGTATTCGTCCAGCTTTTTCAGAGTCTTCACTGTGTGCTTAAAGGGTAGCCTAGGGTCTAAGCTTCTTCCATGCCGACAGCGAAGACTCTGAGATGCCCAGTCTGATCTGAGTCGTCGCTGGGCGCACAAGCCACTTTGTTTGTTTTCTAGTGTCGCGGCTTATTTATACGAAGCATGTCCGTCGTTGAGTTGGTATAACCAAATTTATCACTGACCGAAACCAAATTCCTATAAAATCTCTCTTTTTTGTCAATTTGTTTTTTTATTAAACAGTTTACAAGCGTTTTTTTTTTGTTGTTTTTTTTTTTTTTGTTGTGGTTGTTGTTGTTTTTGGTGTTTGTTGGGTTTTTATCAGCAACTTTGAGAGCAGTAGAAGTCTGAAGCATGTGTCTGAATCTAATTCTTACTAGAGCCCATCGTAACAAATGTATACAACCCACGCTTGAAGTGAATGATGACAGATAACAATATGTCGTGCTTGCAGGTTTTTGCTTATACGATTCTTGACGTCCAAGAATCTCTTGTGAAAAGATACATCAATTAGACAGCTTTCTTTTTAACATTTAACAGTTACTCAGTCTTGCGACATTGCAAATGAACGGAAAACTGCTAAATTATTCCGAACTAGTATTATATACCAAAGTAAGGAGGAAACATTTGACCTGCCAATAGCAAAGCCCCAGTCAGTTACCTGTAGTCAACAGATCTGACATCAGTTACCGCTGATATGCCTTGTGGAGTTAATTTTACATTTACATCCCCAGATTACTGATTCATATTATTACAGCATTTCAAGACTCTTGGTTACGTAGTGCCACGTGTAATCTGATTTAAACTTAACATTGTATTGATCAAGCATTTAATGTTTCGAATGCCACCAACAGAGATAGCATTATTTGGTAATTTGATCTACAGAATTCCAAACACAACAAGAACAATATTGTCTTTTATGGCAACTTGCGCCAGTAGTGCATTAGAGTGTCATGATAATTGTTGCATTCTGTTATAATGCAATAAACCGAAAGACCACCTAGTTGTTAGATGAGCACATGATACAGTTAATGCTTTAATTACTGAAACATACAAAACAAAAAAAATAAAACCAAAAGCGCTTACTAAATCCAAAGACGAAAGTATTGCTTTAGTAAAATTGTTGTATCTTCGGGAATAATTAGTTAACCAAGAGCTTCGAAAACATAACCACGTCCGCGTCATAACCAGAAATTAACACCGCTTACTATCAAAGTTTTTATTCGCAACCACATAAATGACCTAACAGTGTATCTACATGTACATCAATAAGCTGGAAGCAACGTTTTAACATATATGGTCATGGGATCATTTATAACATGCGTTTTTTCCTTTAACGTTCGTAAGATATAAAATTCCTTATCAGAGAAATGATCAAAACGCAAACTGAGCTCACTCGGTCATACAGCGAAGAAGAAAAATGTCATTTACAATTATCAAATATCTGGCCTTTCGGATCGGTCTTGAACTAATTCTCTATATGATAAAGCTATATGAAAGATGAGATGTATTTGTTTTTATTGCTTTACGTCCACGGTAAAAAGTTATGGTCATGTCGAGACGGTCAGTTAACCCAACCAAACTATTCCTGGGCAGGCTTAGACCTCCTAAGGGGATAACCAGTACTAAAATCTAAAAAACTTCCTTCAAGAGCAGAGAAATCATTCATATAGAAGTAGGAACATGGGCCTGACTACTAAGTGCACAAACTTTCGCCAGTAAATGACAACTGCCCTTCTTGAATCAGTTGATTTTGTTTGGATGGTTGTTTTGGGTTTAACGGCTCTTTGACACAGTATTTCAGTTATATCGAGCCGTCTTCCAGAGACAAGGAGAAAAAGAAATATAATAGGGGAGAGAAAGAATGTCAAAACAACCCCACCTGCACCTACTGGAAAGCACAGTTGGCTCTATCCCTACTATAATCCATATTAGTAGGACACCCCGGCACTAAAAGTAATACCCAGCACTATCGTCCGACCATCACACCCTGAATCAGTGGGAGGAGAAACGAAAACAAGTGGCCGGACCGGGTATCTAACCCGGAGCCGCTGGTACTTGAGTCGGGCGCGCTACCGACTGCGTCTCGCTGCCCGGCTTTGGCTAGGTGTACCTTAGATGCTCCTGAGATGAAGTCATTTAAATATTTGAGCATATTTCGAGCCATGGCAGGTATTTTTATATTCCGGTTTCTTATAGTATACGCACACTCTATAGATCTTATGCGATACATACAAATTGAACTCAATCGTCTAAACCGTTTAAAACCTTATTGAGCCATTTCCTTGCCGCTTCTCAATCACAATGCACATTTGCAAGTTCTTATCCCATATATTTTTTCGAGCTGAGTTTGGTTTCTGTCAGGCAAGTGGGTCTGAAATAGAGTCCTTGAAAGCTCTTACCAGGTATGATCACAGCGGCCTCTTGTCTTTTAAGCCGGTTTTAATACAGTTTTGCAAAATTTAAAGTTCTTTTCACAGGGAACTCCTATAAATTGTGAATTGTCCTGTTAGCCTTGTACGTAATGATTGCTCCGACCAAACATTTCGCATGTTTGTTAGACAGTTGGTTGAGACTTGATGATCTGTATATTTGGTGGCACCAATCAGGGCTCATCTCTTATCTTCTTCAGTATTGTTCTGGCTTTTGAGTGCGTAATGTCTTGTTTGATCTCAGTTTTTAATCCAGATGTCTGTTGTTTTGATCCACTGAGTGGCTAGAAGTGTTTAAGATGGACAGAATAATTTGTACGGTTATTGATGTTCATTTGAAACCGGCTTACGACTCCAATAATTTTTATTGACCTTTCCAATGCGGTGCTTCTGTTGTGGTTTATTATGGTTTATTATAATTCAAGCATTCTGATCACCTGGTTGTCTTCGTGATTCGAAAATTGTAGAAAACCTAAAATTAGATGTTTAATGTGGCGTTTTTGCTTAAATGGTATGTTAATAAATCACAAAAGACCCCAGGGCTAGGGTTCTGCGCATGTAAAGTAAAACTATATAGGCAATTATTAGGAACTAGTATAATCAGAACACACATCCTGCCATCAAAACGAAATGGAATAGAATCATATACATGAATTGTCAAAAGTTCACGAAAACCACGCACTGTTAACCGAAAGAACAGCTCTTTACTAGACAGATTGTCACTCAGCTACTACGATGGAAACCACAGCAAAATCTTTCCTCTTACCTATCGTATATTGAATAACAAAACGTAACTGAAAACAAAGAACACAGCTATACAGGTGACCATATAGCTAAAAGACCACAGACAAGCGGACATAAGAACACGTAACACTGAGGAAGCACAGCAGAAGTACCGTCTTGGAACGGTCAGTAATAGATTACTGGGGGCTCAAACTAGTTTTACTGGAGCCAACCCTTCAGCTTCAGCAGTGGTTTGAAACTTTTAGTTATCTGTTTATTCCGCATGAAAATTTCCTATCCGATCAATGGATCATCACAGGAAACAAAACAAAATTATGGATAAAACCAAACTTTGATGAATCAAAGGTGAAGACTAGACAGCGGCATCTGGAAATCCCTGGAGTGTAAAACACCACCACTGAAATACTGGAGCAAAAAAAAACACCTGTTGAATCCTGAATGCCAACATCAGACACGACAAGTCGATTTAAAACCGATTTCAGCCCCCCCCCCCCCCTCCGCCCCCCCCCCACCCCCGCACCCAATCCCCTTCCCACGGACCAGCGATTGATTGTTTACTGTTCTAAGGCGGCGTAAAAGCTTTCGGTTACTATTATTGTCATTGTCGGCCTTCTATTATATTTTGGCATTCTGTACAGTATTAAGGATAGCCATCGCAGCCATAAGCCTGGGAAAGAGCTGACCTCTTGGCTTTTCGCTGGTTTTGTTTTACTTTGTGCACCTTCTTTGCTGGGTTCGAGGTTATAGAAGTTGAGAATAATCTCAAACTCAGAATAAAGCGCTTCCGAGCATCTGCTCGGAAGCAGCCAATTATTGTGCTTTATTTTAAGTTTGAAAATGTACTGAAGTTGTATAAACTCTGGGCCTGATTTCCTTTCCCATTTGATGTTTGGAGCAGTATGTAGAATTCGATTGTGTATGTTCCTGACTATTGACTTTTAATATTGTAAGATATGTTTAGTAAGTCCTATGTAGCATTGAGTTCACCTTGCTGGAGAATAGAAGACCGGTTGGTTTGAGTTTCGTTATTTTTCTATGATTGTATCCTCTTTGGTATTGTGATTTCATTCGGTCAGCAATTAGGGAACGAAGCAGTTTAAAAACGCGGATTACTGCCTTTTCTTTAGAGAGAAAGTGAGCTAAATAGCAGTGTTTTAATGCTCGTAAGGTGTAAGCTTTGATGTGCGATAGAAAAGAACGAAACCAATTTGCTTTCTCATTGGAATACTTTCTTTAATACTTTCGGAAAAATTTCTTCCACTTATTCCACTCTGGATCCTTACGCATTTAACTTGTGTAATGAGATGTAAGCATTGTGATTAGAGAGTTCCCTGATACGTATCCTGAGGGAGAGGACATATCGTTATCTCTTCTTAACGGCTAATCAAATATCAAAAGCTTCACTTTTGAGTCTGTGTATAAATGAAAATTAAAACCAACTTCTCATTTAGCACCGTTCCAAATGCAGCTCTTTTTTGTTATACTGAGAGTTCTGCTATTGCGCATATGCCGTTTTAGTTTGTCATTTAGATTTCTTCTTCATTGGTGTCTTGAGTATGTTTCGAGCTGAGATCAGCGCATCTCTAGGACATACTCTGCTATATTTGTGCACTATCCAACATGCGCTAAGAAATCTTTTCATCTGACGCCGATTCCCTATGTGTCCTAGCAGACACCCTCCGGTACAATACAGAGTAAACTAATAAATATCAATATCACCTTCAGTAATCAAATTTCTTTGCAGACAAAGTCATTCCATTCTTTATTTCCTGCGCTGAGAGTGTGTTCGGTGTTCGAGATTATAAAACTTGAGAATAATCTCAAACTCGAAATAAAGCACACTGATTGGCTGCTTCCGATCGGAAGCAGCCAACCAGTGTGCTATATTTTGAGTTTGAGAATGTACTCAAGTTTTATAACCTCGGGGCCAGGTGTTTACATTTTGCTTTTTGTTCGTATTTCCGTTTGTGAACGTATGTTTTATACAATTGAACTTTTTCTGTCTGTTAGAATCAGCCCCGCAGAGTTAATGTTCGAGGATATATTTATTTGCATCTAGCCTTTGTAAGATCTGAATATAAACGTCATTCAGTACCTTGCCCTATTAGGTAATAATTTTAGGATCAATAACAGCCAGCCAGTCGAAAGGTCAAACTCAATTTCTGTAGATGCCAATGAGAGAGCCTCTCACTGGCGATAGGGAATTCAATGTAGATTATACTATTTTATGTAGTCAGCCGACCATCTTTTTTTCAACAGCGAATAAGGAACGTATATCATGATTATCTTTAAAACCTTGAAGAATTCAATGTTATATAATATTAAGTGGTCAATCAGGAAAATTATAACTCATAAGGTCTAGGGGAAAGTAGTTTATCTATTTGAGCCCTGGTTGATCCTGACGTATTTCGTGTTCTTCGTTTTTAATTTTGCTTTCTTTGGCAAAACTATGAACGTTTGAAATGCGCCCACGAAGTGTCCTCAAAAGTATGCAGGGATATTGTCCATAAGAACAAATAGCATCGCTATGTTAAATCATCTCTGCTGACAAAACGGAATAAATTGGACGAAAAAAAAACTGCAGACACTACGCAACATTCTTAAACGAATTTGTAACTGTTTTAACATACACAGTTTACATTAAAAAAATAGTTACTCCACAAAGAGTTTTTTGCTGGTAATTGGACAGTGTGCCGTATATAACAGGCAGGGTAAACGGTCGAAGATAAGGCCCTGGTACAAATTTCAAATCCAGCGCCCGACATTTAAATGAAGTCACAACACAGTAGCAAGACACTACAAGAAAATGAGATGTTCCCACGTTGGTAGACACAACGATACTCTAACCCCTCTTGTCGACTATCTGCTTGTTATAATGAAATAGTAGCTTTAATTGATATTTCATACAACATTTAAATATGGTAGTTTTATGTGATAGTGTTGTTGGGTGGCATCATGAAAACATGGGCAGCTGAATGACGACCTGCCTTCATTCGGTTTACTGTGCGTACCTCTCCTGAACTGCTGTCAGTTTATGAATATACTTTTTCCCTTTTGTGTGTGTGTGGGGGGGGGGGGGGTGAGGAGCAGGATATGGGATCAGACCCGGAGGTTATTAAACTTGAGTACATTCTCAAACTAAAAATAAAGCACACTTATTGGCTGCTTCCGAAAGCACACTTATTGGCTGCTTCCGAGCACATGCTCGGAAGCAGCCAATCAGTGTGCTTTATTTTGAGTTTGAGATTATACTTAAGTTTTATAACCTCGGACCCTGATTGTATTAAGTTCTGACTTTTACCGATCTTTTTACTTTAAAATCTTTCCCTATCCTGTGAAAACTGTGCTCGAATCTGTGTGCTTTGAACACCCCAAATACTTGATTTTATTGGGTTTATTTCAACTGCTCTTCGAAGAACAAGCAATTCAAGAAAAACATTTATAAGAAATTTATATTTTAACTATTTTCCAGCTGCAATCAGTTTGTTGTCTCTGTCATTTAGTTACGTGTGTACTGGCAGTCTAGTTTGAGAGCATATGAAAATATTTCGAGAGGCATATAAACCATGAATTTAGCTATATTTGGAGAAAGATGTAAGTCTGAAAAAGCTCCCGTGTTGAATTAAAAGTGATATTATATTATACAAAAGTTTTATTCAGTTGCAGTCATTAGTGGTTATTTACAAACACGATTCCGTGCTCTTTATCGGCAAATTTTCATAAAGCAGGATATTAATATCTACGTTTTATTACTTGATGTTTATGACACAACTGCGTAATTACTGAACCTTAATACCCCACAGAAAAACAATACAACTGCAATTAATTGCAGGTGATACGTAAGCAAACTAATGGCAGATGAAACGGTAACATTGGTATTGAACTTTACCGCAGCATCATGCATTAAACATATCTCTTTGATCAAAGGTGAAACTTATGCGCTTTTCTGTTCCACATTTCTGTATGTCTGTGTATCGTGGACCTTGACAGCAGAGTTAGAGAAAAGAACACAGGGCTTTGAGATGAGATGCTACCGAAGCTTTTTGAACATTTCGTACAAGGACCATATAACCAATGAGAACGTTCGCAGAAAGATCCAAGCAGCCACTGGAGAATATGATGAGCTCCTGACCCTGATCAAGGAACGGAAACTAAGGTGGTTTGGCCACGTCTCACGTCGCAAAGACTATTCTACAGGACACAGTAAAAAAAAGAAGAAGAGGTAGACAGAAGAAAAGATGGGAAGACAATATTAAACAGTGGACGGGAATGGACTTTGTCAGCTCAACTAGGGCAGCTGAAGACAGGACAAGGTGGAAAGCGATCGTTTCGAAGTCATCTGTGGTGCCCCAACGACATTGTAAGGTTATGGGATAAAATAGAATATATCAAAGGCAATAACTTGATTGCGGTATAATTGTATGTTATATTTTTACAAAGTTATGAACAACAAATTCATAAATAGAGCGCTATAGTGATGACACCGTTTTTAATTTTGTTTTATACTCTAGCCACATTTGCATTTCCTTAGCATGAGTACCTTGAAATTATACATACTCACGCTTAATGTATCATTATTTTTCAACGGTGGTTTAATTCACACAAGAGTCTATCCGTAGATAGTGAATGTAAAGGACGTTGTATGATAAGGTCACTGTTGACCTCTATTCTAACTCACTTTACATTTCATTGTTTCGAAAGCTTATCGACTCAGTAATTTGGAGCGTACAGAAATAACATGTTACCCCTTGAGACTTCTCAGAACAACATCATTACTAATATGCCTGTGTTGGTTTAAACTAAACAGAGTTGGTCGGAGGCCCAAGGTTTAAAAAGATCGTGCCTGTGCTGTTTGTGTAACTGTCTAGGTTCTGCATTGATGGACCTTAGCTGAGTTTGGCTTCATTCTTTTGAGTTCTTTCTGCTTTTGCTGGTTATTGCTGCATTGGACATCTCTTTCCTGATGCCCTTATCTGTCGGCTTTCTCGCGACGCAGGGGCTGAGGAGTCTCGATGGGGGACGCCTGCGATCGCGAGTTATTACGTAGGCGTCTCTTACCTGATGTCTGCAGCTAATGTGTCCCGCGGAATACGCCAATAAGCGTGTCTCGGAGAAGGATGCCCGTTGCCTGCCGAGACCTGCGCATCATCTCTTTTCTTTCAAAATTTTGGGGTCTAGCGACATTGAAGAAATTAAATACAGGAATGCGCGCCTGCCGCACTAATTTTGGCATGGATACGTTTATATGAATGAACCTTTTTTTTCGTTCCATTGTACTTGAGGCAAAATAAAATTGTTTGTACTCCCCATATTCTTAAACTGTTTACTACTTACATGTTTTTTAGGATTTATTTCGTTTTCATTTCATTTATTTTATTATCGTCCAGACAAAAGCTGCGGATGCAAAGAGTTTCATCAAAATTGATAAGATAGGAGACATATTTTGAGACGTTACTGATCTTCTGTGGTATACCGATTTGTTGAGTAGGCCACTAAGATTTACATCATAAGAGTAGGCAACTACTAATTACCCACTTCACTCAAATCCATGGGTTTTATAAAACAGTGTCACGTATCAAACTGAATAAAATATCAGGTGATTTCTTACCTTCATATTGTGAAAACGCGTAATAACGTAATTTTTGTCTAAGAGCCGAAATACAATCATATATAATGGTTGAGATGGTTTTAAAAAAACTACAAGTATTTCATTTCAGAACTTGTTTTCATAAATCATTCTGCGTTCGTTTGTTGGTCCTATTTCGTTTATGTATAAGGCTTTGATACCAAAGGCAATGTTATAGATTTTCTTTGATTTCACTAGATCTGATTTAGCCGTCGTGTGGCGACTGTAAAAAAACTCACAGTCTAGCATTACCGTGCAGATTTGTAGGGTCATTGAGCCCATGCTCGTAACTTTACAAAAATGGAGTACTGCTTATGCCGTAGTCACACACACACATTACGGATTGGGCGGATAGTTGTGGATAAAAATCCACATTAATCCGCAGAATTTGTGGGCATGGTTGATAAATTTACGGATACAGTTACCTATAGATGCGTATGGTTGAGGATAAATGCAGGTGTCGGCGGTCAGATATTTTCCCTTTTAATCAATACGATGAGGAATGATACGAATGTGCGTACTGCTTACCTTCCATTACCTTCTGTTACTTCTGGATGCGGAAAGTTGTTGTTGATGCTACGGATGGCCCGTTCGTATATGTCCGGTTTTATTCGTAATGGTCCGTATCGCATCTACGGATGGCCCATACATATCTGTCCGGTTTTATTCGTTAAGGTCCGTATCGCATCCGCAGAGTCTGTAACTGGCCGTATCGTATCCGTATGGTCCGCAGGATCCGATTCCAAATTTTGAAAATTTACAAAATCCAGGCGCGGACGAGTAAACCGCAATGATCCGTAGTTAAAGGGAACTGAAGGCATTAATCCGCATTTATCCATATATAATCCGTATACAAATAACTTACATTCCAATACTGACAGATACGTATACGTAGCTAATCTGACTGGGGCATTAGACCGTAACAATACGCAGAACGAGACCCGTAACTAACCGTTACAATCCGCATGAAACCGTATCTGTCCACACATTTTGGGTGGACCGCGGAACGATAGGTCGAGATACGGATTAGATACAATATACAATACAATACAATACAATACAAATTCTTTATTGGCATTAAACATATACAAATGCTTTTCGCCAAAAAAAGCAACATGGCAAGTGGGTATACAAATACAACAGATTAAATAGGTTTACCAGAAGCATAAAAGGGAGTAGTACTGAAATATATGTATTTACTGACCCCGGAGGGCACACGATATCCAAAGGACGCCAGACCGGCGTCGATGCGACGTTATAACGTCGCATCGACGTCGGTACGACGTCATTCTGACGCCATAATGCCCGCTGAGGTCATAAACATGGCAATATCTTTTGTTATATCTACACAATATCTGAGTATTACAGAATATTTGATGTCAAATTGAAGGCTAAAGAGAGTGGTAAAATACGAGGATCGGGGTATCTCGCTGGACTTCTC
The DNA here is from genome assembly GCA_963989385.1 of Ctena decussata. NCBI lineage: Eukaryota > Metazoa > Mollusca > Bivalvia > Lucinida > Lucinidae > Ctena > Ctena decussata. The sequence goes on from OZ022498.1 coordinate 22,366,142, forward strand.
CCTTTGGGACTCGTCCAAGGAGACACTACGATCCTTTGATAAGGTGGATATTTTCGATAATTATTAGTCAAGCAAATAAAGCTCTTCTTTCATTGGCAAAGTAAATAAATTTAGATAATTTATTAACTGATTTTTCGGTTTTATTTTGCATTAGTGATTGGAATTTATTTATGCTAGGCCATCTGCAGTAATAGGGGGGTAAATATTTTCTACGGATGTCTGAATAAAAAGGGCATACCAGAAGGAAATGGTATTCACTTTCGACTAAATTCATGTTGCAAAGTAAACAAAGTCGTTCTTCTCTTGGGGTATTAGAATATCGGCCTAATTCAATCGCTAAATTGTGCGAACTTAATCTAAAACGGCTAAGAGCATACTTATATTTATTTAGGCGAATAAAATTAAGGTAGGGCTCATGTTCTGTGTCGTGTTTAAATATGCAATATGACTGTAGCTTTGTAGATGAATTGATGGACATGATTAAGTTTTGATCGGCATTATCTAGTATTCTTTGTTTAATTTGGAGATAAGGAATCTCATTTAATTGGGCTTGATTATCCCATACATAATTAAACCCTAAATCATAAAGGAGAGTTTTCACCTGATGGGCCCAGTTATTACCATTATAAGTGATATTGTTTTCAGCGTCATTGAGCAGCATGTCATACACATTTCTAAGAAGCACGTTGTCTGTGTTGATAGTTTTAATCCAGTATCGTATTATTCTTAGTTTACGGAAAGTCATAAGAGGTTTTCTCCCTAATTCACTGTATAAGGCAGATAAAGGGGGGGGGGGTATCAATAAGGTGGGTTTTCTGCATCCTACCAAAGTTTTATTTTTTTGACTGATGGTATACTCCAGTGTGTCTAGTTTATTGAACCATATGTGACTTTGCGCGGAAAGCCCTACTTACTGAGCTATGGGTCCACAGAAGTGGGTGGGGTAATCCAACATGGTTTTAGCCTGTCTTGTAAAAACATTTTCATTTGGTAGAAGAGTACAGCAGACAGACAGGATTCGATAAAATGATTAACAGAACATCTAAACTATATTTCCATATCATTTTATTTGGTTTAATTTGAACATATGTTGTCAAAAACGACTTCCTTTGACATTCAACATTTTTTGATATTTTTGTCCTCAATTTTCAATATTTCTTGGCCTTAGGGTTAAATAAACAGACCAGTTGTCATTAAACTAATGTCAAGGAAGTACCTTGAGAAGGACATTCGGATGATGTGACCAGAATTTCACAATGGCCTAGTTTTCATGGTCGACTGAACACATAAACTTGCCCAGAAGATGTTTTTTCATTTAATTTTGACCTAGAATTACGAACCTTTGGCCAAATTACTATTTTAACTGCTATATTATGCCCTACACCCCCGTCACTAAAGGTGAAAGAATACATATTGGCTTCAGATCGGATCTCCTTGGCGTCTGCATCTGTGTCTGGGTCACATACTTTGACCTTTGGAAACAAGGTCAAGGTCAGATTTTGATGACCTTGACCTTGTTTCCAAGGTCACAGAAGGACTTAATATGTGACACATACACAATTGCTGATGCCAACCAGATCCGCACTGAAGCCAATATGTATTCCCTCACCTTTAGTGGCAGGGGCGTGGGGCATAATATAGCAGTTAAAATAGTAATTTGACCAAAGGTTCGTAATTCTAGGTCAAAATAGAAAGAAAACCATCTTCCAAGCAAGTTTATGTGTTCAGTCGACCATGAAAACTATGCTATTGTGATATTCTGGTCACATCATCTGAATGTCCTTCTCAAGGTACTTCCTTGACATGAGTTTGATGATAACATGTCTGTTCATTTAACAATAAGGCCAAGAAATATTGAAAATTGAGCTCAAAAATATCAAAAAATGCTAAATGTCAAACTTAAGGAAGTCTTTTTTGACAACATATGTTCAAATTAGACCAAATAAAATGATATGGAAATATAGTTTAGATGTTCTGTTAATCATTTTATCAAATCCTGTCTGTCTGCTATACTCTTCTACCAAATGAGAATGTTTTTACAAGACAGGCTAAAACCATGTTGGATTACCCCACCCACTTCTTTGGACCCATAGCTCAGTAACTAGGGCTTTCAGCGCAAAGTCACATATGGTTCAATAAACTAGACACACTAGAGTATAACATCAGTCAAAAAAATAAAACTTTGGTAGGATGCAGAAAACCCACCTTATTGATACCTCCCCTTTGTCGATTTTTTAACACCTAGTAGACTCCTGCAAAATCGGGTATGGATACGTTCTAAATCTGGAGCGCCATGAAAGCCCCACACCTCAGAAGCATAACTAAGTACTGAGCCTACTAGGCTGTCAAAAAGTTTAAATTTTTCGTTATTAGATAGTGTGATGTTTTGAAATAATCTATTCAAATTGTGCATAGAGAAGGATCCATACTCAGCTAAACACTTTTGCGTTCTATTCCAGCTACCATTTTTATAAAACATAGTCCCAAAATATTTAAAATGGTCCACTACTTCTAGAATAGTATCGTTATAAGAAATGTTAGCCGTTGTTTTTCTGCCTTTCTCGAATATCATTATTTTAGTTTTTTCGGTGTTAACTTTTTTAATTCCAAATACAGCTATACTCGTATAAATTGTTTAACATATGTTGTAGTGTTTGAGGGGATTTTGAAAAGAGAACTGCGTCGTCTGCATATAAAAGCATAAACAAATTGATATCATCTATGGAAATTACGTCATCGTTGTCAACAGAAGTGTTTTCAAGTATATCATTTATGAAAAGTGTGAACAAAACAGGAGACAAGGGATCCCCCTGCTTTACCCCAGCACCAATATTAAAGAACTGTGAACATTTATTTTTATATCTAACACATGCCTTTACACTATCGTACATAGCTTGTAAAGCCTTTATCATAATACTACTGCATCCATTTCTGACAAGTTTATACCATAAAAAACCTCTGCTGACTAGATCAAATGCTTTTTGGTAATCTATAAAGCAACAGTATAATTTTTCTCCTTGGTTCAATGTTTTAGCTATAATTGCATGGGAAATAAATATACAGTCTACAGTGGACTTATTCTTTTGAAATCCGAACTGACAGTCTGAAATTTTCCTATTTTCATAAGCCCATCTTAAAATTCTATTATTCAGCATATGAGAATATATTTTGGATAAAACGTTAATTAATGTTATGCCTCTGTAATTGTTAGTGTCTTCTAGATTATCTTTTTTGTGTATCGGCGTGATCAGCCCTTCTGACCAGGAAGAAGGGTAATTACCACTAAAAAAGATTATATTGAACATTTTAAGTAAAATTGGCGATAATATATCGTAAGAACACTTGAAAATTTCAGCGATTAGACCGTCCATACCGGGACTCTTGTTTGACTTAAGCGAATTGATGACTTTTTTAAGTTCTTCATCGGTAAAAGGGCAATCTAAAATTTCATTATTTTGGTCTCCATTAGTATAGTTATAATTATTATTTTCATCTAAGTGCGTTTCAAATACTTTAGAAAAATGTGTAAAGAAATCATCGGCTGTAAGAGTATCAGCTGATTTTGATTTACGTTTGGTGTATTTTTTAACTTCTTTCCAGAAATTTTTGGCGTCTGCTTTTTTCAAGTTTTTCATGCGTTTGCCTTCTTCAAATTTATGAACAGCCTTTGCCCGTCTCTTTGCCTTATTAAGTCTAGACCTACATCGCGTCAAATTAATTCTATTGGCATCCGAATGATGTCGATTATACTCATGCTTGGCTCATGTTAAAATTTTGCTTTTCGGTTTTGCAAGTGTTATCGAACCAGGGGTTTGAGTTGATATGAGTTTTCGTCGAACTCTGATTTTCAAAACAGACAGTTTTCCCAAAAAATTGCATCTTCAAAAAGTAATCTCGAAAAACGTTCCATGACATCACTAACGGATGAACTGCCCGATTCTCCATTATCTATTAGGTTTTGGTATTTCTGTGATTCTTGAATAAGTCTGTTTCTAAACGCTCCCTCATTTTCGCATGACCAAATAAGTTTACGGATAGAGCTTTTTGCTTCTTTAGTACTACTGAAAATAGTATCACTGTTTGCTAAATTCAAACAAATATAGAGTGCGCAGTGATCAGAATGTTCATCAACATCGCAAATACTAAAATGAGATACAAATTCAAAGTCAGAAAATGACAATAAAAAATAGTCTCAACATCGCAAATACTAAAATGAGATACAAATTCAAAGTCAGAAAATGACAATAAAAAATAGTCCACCACACTCCGCCCACGGGGTGTGACACAGGTAAAGTCACATATACGGATTAAATACGGACAAATGCGGATAAATGCCTCCAGTTACGAATCATTATGGTTAACTCGTCCGCGTCTGAATAATTAAACTTTTCAAAGTTTGGTGGCATATCGTTTCGACGGCCGTAGCGTATTTATACGTAATTGCTGACAATGACTTTTTGAACAACCCTCACAAGCTCATTTATTCAAGCATCTTATTAATTTTGATTTCTCTGTATATACCAGAACCATGGCCTTGCACGCTCTTAGTATCAGTTCTGAAATCCATACTGGGCGGACACTTGACGCTTTCAAACGCCGGAAAAAAAAACTTGAAAAATTCACTTCTGAAATTCGGCTTTTACCTTGACTTTATGTAACCGCCCTACTGATCTTACCATACAAGCAGGGCCAAAACTAAAATACGGGATAAACGCGCAATAAAAAGGAGAATAAGAAGAGAGAGAATAAGAGAAGAAAAGAGGGAAAGATCTGTTGCGAAATCGAAAAAAAAAAAAAAGTCCGTGCGCATCTTTCTTGGTAGGGTGATCCCTGCGCCGTGGTCTCTGACGTCATGAGACAAATAAGTGTCATTTGTTGTGAAGCTAAATAAGTCTCCTATCGATTGGACGGACGCTCGGCGCCCCGTTACTGCGGCTATGGATACGTTCCGCTGAGGTGCGGGGGTAACGTCGATATGAGAATTGAAATATGATGATGATGTACTTTCGATTTTACTCATCAAGTAAGAAAGTCAAAATTTAGGGTCAAATATTGTACCCCATCCCCTTTTCCAGCGATTTTCTTGAAACCTCTAGTCGTCGAAAGGATATCCTGCGGACCTTGCGGATACCATACAGATACGATACGAATTCGATACGGAGACAGACCACGCCCTCAAATTGTTCTTGTTTGTGTTCTTTATTTACGAGGGCAACTCTTTACTTGTTAATATCATAGTCTATTTGCAGATTTCGGCTTATTTCCAAGCTCAAACATCAACTTCAGTGAGAGAATAAAATACGTTGCTACCGCAGCTTGAAAGTGACAGAAGTTGTGATTGACCAGTTGAAATATGTGGCACTCCTACTGAGCCTTAGTCACTCTATATTAACTTGAGGTCACTTGTCCTAAGCTTAGGTCGACTGTATTGGCGCAGTTTGACACAGACCAAGTTTTCTTTAAAAACACTATGTTATCTGTAGTTACCAAATTAACAGCGGTATGATCTGGCAGCTTCTCTGTTACGATAATTTGACATTCACAATGAAAACAACCGCGGAATATGCCATTATTCCATGGTAGCACTGGGGGATTCCTGGAGTCTGTTTCCAAAGAAAAATATGATAACTTCATTTACCTGACTTCTCTAGAGACTCATTTATTTGTGATAGGTAATTTACTCTGAGACATAATAAGAACAATAGCTAGATCATGGTTAGTTTGACATTTATGTCCATACACGGTAAGCTGTTCATCGAAAGGTGGGTTGCGGGCTAATTCCTTTGACCTCATCATAATTTTGAGCCGCATCATATGATTTTAAACCATGTGGCATTGGTGACAAGCAAAGGTTCTCAGTGTCGCCGCATGAACAGGAGCTAAGGTCAATCCACATATCGGTCAACATGCATCACTACAATCTAGTCTCACTTGATAGATTCCGCAGGACGCCTTATTTATTTGTATGAAAAAAATGTAGAAATGGACCAAACTGCGCAGCTATGCAAGCTGGTCTGACGCTTTCCCGTTTGCAATACCACAATTACATGATGCTCCGCATATTAAAGAAATGTTCCAATTTTTTCCTATAGTTTGTTCAATTGAACAAAATATTGGAAAAAAATTGGAACATTTCTTTTTTGCGTGAACAATGACAAATTGCAAACATACTGAGCGTCGAAAAAAGTGGTAAACATTTTCAAACAAATACTTTGATAGGATCCTACAAAATAATGCCTAACTGCATCCAACTTAAAATTTTGATTTCTAGGCAAGTGTGTCTTTCCTGATGTCTATGCCTGCCCTGTGTAGCTGATAACGTCAATAAGTCTAAATTGGTGAGGAATGCCCGTTACCTTCCGAGATCTTCCCATCACTTTCTTGATTGAAGTGTTTCTGAAGAAGTTCAATACAGAAATGCTAAATTTGCGTGCTAAATGTGGTGACGGTTACAACACGGCAATATCTTTGTTTCAGAATGATTGAATGGCCAAATAAACGCATTTTGACGATTTAATATAAAAAAAAGTTTGATCATTGCTGATTTTGTATGTTTTGACTTACGTCATAATTTGTGTGTTGTAACGACGGTTAAGCATAGTGAATTGAAATAAAACAATAACTATCTTCAGCAATATCAAACACTCCGATCCTTGCGTACGACAATTACGACTGCTGTGAAAACTGTCTGTAAAAATTTCATAGCATACCATATTCGTCTTTCCTACCCAAATTTTAAAACTTATGATAAATCGGTAAATACTATTTGGCTTCAACTGATGTTGAAGAAAACGTGTAAAAATGCTCCCCACCCATACCCAACCCCACAACCATTTTTATTACACGCTTTTAACTGTTAATTTTCATTGTTGATGGCAATATTCTTGAACATTACCACGAACGTAAACTTAAAGATTGTCTCCCTTTATAATTATAACAAAAATGATTTGATGAAATATTTCATGCAATACCTCCGACATGGTCTAACTATACATTTGAATTAGAGTTTTTAGATAATAATATTTATTAAAAGTGACATTAAATAAAAATAATAATCAGATAAATTTTATACAGTCGCGGACCGCGGTTGAAATCGCATTATTGGACAAATTTAATTTATTCATACGTCACAATTACGTGCACGAATAAGAAAAATACCTCTACATGATCACATGACACACGTGGTCAAAATCGATATTCTTACAGGCCGTGAGGAAATAGGTAATTTGCATTTTAATTTGAAGATTATTCTTCATTCCACATTTATCGAATTAACAGACATTTTCTCAAAGCTTTTACGGCTAATTATGATACTGTTTCATATTGTCTAACGAAATGTTAAAATATTTGTTTCTGAAAACATGAAATACACGAGGGAGACAATCTTTAAATACGATATTGCTGTTTTACTACATCAACCATTTCAAAACTATTGAAACTAAGTTGTACAACCTAAAATTGGGCATTAAACCGCGCGCTTTCAGTAAATTGTAAAACAAGCGTCCGCGTTTGCGCAAACAATCAGACTCTTTCCACTTTTAAAATCCACCGAATTAACTTAATTTGTTATGCGAAAAGTATTGTAAAGAGGGGAAAAAACAAACCCTGAAGGAAACGGCTGTGCTATTATTTAAGAAACTGCCTTATCTAATTCGGAATAACCTTTTCTGTTAAAGGAATCTAAGTTGTTTACAACTATTGCACTTAAATCTGAAAATATGGTGGGATTTTAACGTAATTACAGAATTTGGATTTTTGAATATTATGGCCGTTTTGTCCATCCATTGGGGCAAAATGCCTTTTTAGATGGGGCAAAACGCCCAGGGCTATTTCTGATCTTGTTTCCAGATTTGATAGTTTGTGTTAGACAATACTGATTTCTTTGCCCGAAAGGAATATTCCAGTCAGATCAAAGATTTTATGTGATACTTATATAAACGTTTCCTCTAGGTGGACGTTTTTCCCTTCCCTAGTGTACACCTCTCATCATCTTACGCAACTCTTCCAGCTTCAGAGGCCCAATATTTGATATTTAGAACCATGCAATGTCACCTTGCGTTGTATGCCCACAGTTTGCTGTAGTTTTTTGCAAAAGAACATCGATACATCATTTATCAGAGTTGCCGGAGTGTAGGCGTTTTGCCCTGGATGGGCATTATTAGCTAGTTTATAAACAGAATTTTAACAATTGCACATAATAAGATTTCGCGGCATAGTAACAATAGCTTAGACTTTATCTTGAAAACAGACTGTCGCGAAGTATTTATTTCTCTCAGCAAGATGAATTCCAAGAAAATATTCAGTCATCCCGATTTACGGAAAACTGCACAAAATGTTTAAATTTATGATAAAAATCTACAAGTAGATGCGCTTCTTCGAATTGTCTGTTGATAAGGAGTCCTACGGTCTGACATATTTGTTTCAATAATACTTTTCTTCCTAAACCATATGGATATTGATATAAAAGGCATGTGCGTTTTACTCCGCATGGGCTTTTTGCTCAATCTTACCCTATAGACTGCCCAGTACATGCAGACTTGAGTCGTCTCTATTGGAATAGGCTGTGAAGTATATCTGTGCATTATAAAATGTGCCCATGAAAACTGAATCATAGTAGTGATTTTTAACCAGTTGGTTGCACAATCACGGTTCATATATTAAGCACTTCTATACAGTAAAAAAAGTCTATAAGTTGGATGCTTCAGTAATGACCGTGACTGCCCTGAAAATGAAATGAGCCGGGACACGACAAAACCATCAAAGTGGTTGTGCGCCCAGCGCAGACTCAGATCAGCCTGGGCATCCGCCCAGGCTGATCAGAGTCTTCGCTGTCCGCATGGAGGTAGCTTAGACCCTTAGCAACCCTTTAAGCGCTTAGCGATGAGTCTGGTCAGACAGGTTGGATGCACAGGCTGATGTGAGTCTGCGTTGGGTGTACAACCACTTTGTTGGTTTTCTCGTGTCGCGGCTCAAATGTTTGGATTTTCAATGCAGAAATGCGTCTAAAAGATGCAGATGAGATGGCAAGCAGTGCAAGGGTCGTATTTATAAAACGACTTAAGTGGTTGCTATGCTGTTGCTAAGGCTACATTTCTATGAAGGAGATTCCCTACAACTATGAATTTTTTTCTGGAGGAACAGTCTTTTTAGACTGTTCCTCCAGAGCAAATTTCGTAGTTGTAGGGAATCTCCTTCATAGAAATTCAGCCCTAGCAACAGCATAGCAACCACTTAAGTCGTTTTATAAATACGGCCCTAGATCTTAATAAGAGTTTAGGAACCGTCGTTGTAGCATATACACTGTTTGCTCAGACCTATCTGTACCAATATATAGATTTTTATTGTAATCTAAGTGTCGTATATCAATAATAAATAATTGAAATTCGAGGCTTTATTAGCCGAAACTACGTAGTCTGGCCCATGTTCCTACTTTTTAATGTATTCTCTGCTCTTGGAGGAACTTTTTAAAATTTTAATTTTACCTCACTCCAGCTGGTGTTGTGCCGTGAGGCGGCCGTAAAACGTCTCCCCGTACATCAGCCATAGTGCAGATTATACTTTATTTACATCCTTTGAGATCAGAGGATAGATTCTGAAGAATATAAAATTTGAGATCGATTTAGACACCGTCTTTTATATTATTTGGACCCTTTTGAAACTAACCAGTCTTTGAATCGACTGCTTAATTAAAATTTAGAATTACAGTATGTTTTTTTTTTTCTGGTTTCGTCATCAGATATTGTCAGGGTCACTGACGAGGCTTTATTAGCGGAAACTACGTAGTCTGGCCCATGTTCCTACTTCTGTATGCATTCTCTGCTCTTGAAGGAACTTTTTAAGATTTTAATTCTAAAAACAAACTAGGCCAAGCAAAACAAATAAGAAAATTACCAGAGTTTGATTACTTAAGAAAAATCTGTCTACTTAGAAAAACGCAATAACACCATAATTCTCATGGGAAAATTGTATAATGATGAAATTTTACTCCATTGGTTATCATTAAATGAACAAGAAAAATAAGAATAGATGTACAAGTTGTACACAAATAAGCACATATTTAGTGAAGAAGCAGGAGTTGAAACGATGTCATGTCGCATTGATTTTTAAATTGAGCCGCGACACGAGAAAACCAACCAAGTGGCAAGTGGGCGCACATGCCACTTCGTTGGTTTTCTCGTGTCACGGCTAAACCAAACAGTAGCGAACATTGTCGCAGGCGAGCAGCTGCTGAGATTCAAAGGTCATAAGTGATAGTTGTCGAAGTACCAAAATCATAAGTCATCACTCATAAACCATTTTAACAGTGGCAAAACCAAAATATACAGATGCACTGATATGAGCCGCGACACGACAAAACCAACAATGTGGTTGTGCGCCCAGCGCAGACTCAGATCAGCCTGGGCATCTGCTCAGTCAGATCAGACTCGTCGCTAAACGCTTAAAGGGTTGCTAAGGGTCTAAGCTACCTCCATGCGGACAGCGAAGACTCTGATCAGACTGGGCGGATGCCCAGGCTGATCTAAGTCTGCGCCGGCCGCACAGCTACTTTGTTGCTTTTCTCGTGTCGCGGGTCAATTATAGACCCTTAAAAGGAAGTGTGATCATGTGCTCTCTAGTGATAAGTATCACTTGCCGACTGTAATACTGCCGCCATGGCTATGTATCCCATGGACAAGTCGGAGAAAATGAATATCTGGTAACTGAAAGTCAGAGTCAGAATCAGAATTGTTTACTGGTGATATGTCCAAGGACAATCATTCACCAGGACCTGTGATCAGGGAAGTTAGTCCCTAGCCCTTATAAGAGAAGTAAACTTAGTAACTGAATCCTCTGCACCCCAGCAGCAGAAATAAGTGAATCTTCCAGGGAATTCCAATCTTGTAAATGTCAGTCCCAGCCAATGGGGTTTGAAATGTCAGGGAATGATGATTCCTGGTACGCCTATTTGGGGGAATAAGGTCATTTATTTGAAGTCGAAGTGTATTTCGACCATGGCCATTAAGTCGGAAATAAGTTTAGTAACAGCCACACTCCAGGGATCAACGAGGACATGGTATCGCCAGTAGAACTTTTAAAATGACCTCTGACAGTTGTAATGTAAATTTGCCTATAAAAAATGGGGAAAATGAACTTTCGGTAGACTTCAAAATGTTTATTGAAATGTGTCGCCCTGAACTTCCTACAATTGGCAGAAAAATAATTTTTCAATTATATCATACACAGACTGAGATTTTTGGTGTCAAAACGCAAGTTTTTACAATTGAATGTATGAAAAATAGGAAAAGTTTTATAAAGATGCTCCCCCCCCCCCGTGCCTCAGCAAGCCACTTTGCATGCATGTGTGTACTATCAATATACACATTATATATGAGTGGCAAGCTGAGGCACGGGGGGGGGAGATAGTCTATAGCTGAAAAACTGAAAAGTGGGTGGGGTAATTAGACCCTTTGTGTCTAAAAATAAGGCTAGCATACTTTTTTTACATATAATTGCATACTATGAGCAGCTATAGTGATTTACTTCAATTTAAGCTTATTCAACAAATAAAATCCAGTAAATAAGATAAAGCAAAAAATATACGTATTTAGCATGACCGAAAATTTCACTCACCACTCTTGCGAAAATAAATGAGAGTTAGTGTGCAGATGTGATAATTGTTCACAATCAATATCAAAACCTCTTTATAATGGAAATGCTAAAATTTTTATTATCAGCTTCCCAGGAAAGCTCAGTAATTTGTTGAAAAATAGGCAAATTTGCATGGAAACTGTCAGAGGTCCTTTAAAAGTTGACACAATCTTGACATAAGGGTCTTTAAGAGAGCGCGGGATTTAGGTTGGAAGGTTTCGATTACCTTTACAGGTTCGATGCCCTTTTGGTCAAAAGCTTTTTCTGCTATAAATAGTAAACAGAGCTCAATTCGCCAGCGATGCTCCCAAAAAGGCCTACTTTTATTTGACGATGTTGTTTAACCTTTTTGTGCCTGGTGAGATGCTATTATTTCCTTTATATTATTATTATTATCATTATTATTATTATTATCGTTTGGTTAACTTTTGCACTGTTTCGTTCAGACTGTATCACATCTGCAGAAGAGGACAATTGTTAAATTGCAAATGAAAAATTTGATTTCGGGATTATCGTAATGGTATATGGTTCTGTAAATTGCTAGTTTCTCGTTGGTCGTATTTCAACATTACCTGCGAAGCCGTGCGAAATAATACGATTTACGGTATACAGAATAACAAAAAAAACCATTTTCATTTTCCTTACTCTATTTTCATTATGTTTATACGATATTTACTTTATCAGAAACGGAAACGGCTAATAGAATTTATTTAGACAAAATAGATTGCTAAATTCAGTCTTTGAAACTAGTATTGCAACAAATGCACCAGTTCAATAGATAGAATGGAATGCCTGAAGATGTAGACGATATGAGATTTCCAGGCAAGGGAATCCAGACTTCATCACACTAAGTGGTGACAGTTCAATATAACCAGTACTGTTGAACTTTTTAGGATGAATAATGCTTTCAGTATTTTCATAGCAAGCGAAACTGCCCCAAGTCTTCTGCGGGTGAGGATTACTGAGCTAGTAGACCTACGCCAAAAACAGAGTTGCTCTTCATGTGATTCTGTATAGCGATAAATGACCCCTTTTCAACATTTGTATATGTATTTCATAAGCGTGAGTCTGCATATATTCTTTAAACACAAACGCTGGATGAAGTTGCTTTGACACGGAGTGCCAAATGGAAATGTGTTAAAAAATCTTAAAATCTATGATGGGCAGAATTTTATTCTTTATTTAATTGTTTATTCAATTTTATTCTATTATATGATTTATTAATTTTTAAGGTTTAGTTTTATTATTGTTTTTGAATACGCTTATATGAGCCGCCTTCTCTGAATGTAAGCTGTGTGAAAATTGAAATATTTTCGTTTTTGGCGCTTTAAGGGATAATTGGCGCTTTTAAGGCTTCCTTTGCAGTCTAGATTTTACAACAAGAACTCTGCCAAGTGCGATGTCTCGCCTGTCTTTGCAATATCACAAAGCAGATCTGCATGCGAAAACTCTACGCAAAGTTGCGATGCCGATGCCGACGACACCGGATAAGTAATACCTATGTCTTCCTTCTGCTAGCTGCATGCGAGACAAAAAATGAGCCGCGACACAAGAAAACCAACAAAATGGTTGGTGCCCATCGCAGACTTATATCAGCCTGGGCATTTGCTCAGTCTGATCAGAGTCGCCACAGTGCGCTTAAAGGGTAGCTAAGGGTCTAAGCTACCTCCATGCGGACAGCGAAGACTCTGATCAGACTGGGCGGATGCCCAGGCTGATCTGAGTCTGCGCTGGGCGCACAACCACTTTGTTGGTTTTGTCGTGTCGCGGCTCAAATGGGATAGAACATAAAGCTGACCATGTGGATATGTTTTTTGTCGCATAACAGCAAGATAATATTTCCGAACCGTAAATAAACTCTTCACATTTAAATGAAGGCCATATTCACATTGGCAAGACGGCTTCCGAGTTCAAATTACCAATGAAACGTGTATTTTGCAAGTGAATAAACTTCGCTTACTTGTGTATCAGTCACTCTAATTCGAACTACACTGCAAAACGAACGTAAACTTGGAATACTATTTACTGGCCGTCCAATGGCGGTGCTCGTTTTTTATCACACTTGTTAGTTTATATATTAATTGATGATTTTATTGTTTGGGTCTCTAATTTTTATCAGTGTTTGATTATTTGTTGGTTACATATATGTTGATCGTTGCTTGTTGACCATTCACATTGGACAAAGGCGTTTACTTAGAGCTGTCAGCATGTGCTGTTTTTGGCTTGCGGCCCAAAGGCCGCAAGCCTTATAGATTGAAAAGCTCGTTCCGGTTTGTGACTGGATTTGTTCATGTTTTCCTTCACTTATACCAGCGTTTCATCGCAATAATCAGAGAACTCGTCCGATTTTGTCTATTTATATCCATATCAGATTTACCGCATCTGCTAAAAATAATGATGGAATTTTATTCTATTTTTGGTCGCATTGTCGCCAACAGTCGGCACTTTCCGTATCCACGACTCTCAGCATACAAGTATACGCTTTTCCCAAACAGCTTGCTATCTTTATTTTGCAGCGGCGTTGGGCGAAAAAAGGGCCTTAGAGTATTGAGTAATGTATTTACTTAGAGCAGTCACCACACTCGAGCTAAAGCATCTGTGCAGACTGACCAGGGTCTTTCTTTTTCGGCAGATCCAAAAATATATCATGCTAACTGAGGATAGATTTATCAGAATGTGCTGAAGCGTGGGCCAATTCATATATCTGTAAACCTGTCAAAGCAGAAAAAATCAAAGTCAAAATTTATTGTATAAATTCAGCAAGCAGGCGCTACTGATTTTTTTCCTCATCACTCATCGCATCTTACCAAATGAAGTATACGATCTATCTGTGTGTGTGTGGCTAACGTGCACAACTGACCGTGTTTATACATGTACAATTGTTAAGCCGGTGTATAAATGACGCATATTCATTGTGCTATGTGAGATGAAATTGAAAAATTTAACAAGACTTACCTTCGAAGAAGGGAAGGTGCAGTTTAGTTGAAATTTCATCGACCACAAGCTCCTTCAAGGGGTCACACACCCTCCCACCCAAACCCAAATATTATGCATGATTCTTCATAACACTGGATCAAGATATTGTTTCTTGGAGATGCCATTTGCCTGTGCAGCATTTCTGTTGACCACTTCAACCTTTTTTCAAGATTTGGCTTGGAAGCAGTTTGCCAGTGATAATAACGTCATTTTGGTTGTACAGGAATTTCTTGTCATGCAAGAACCTTTGTGTGCAACTGGAATCCACACCGTCCCCAACAATTCTCCTCACCTCGATATAGTCACGCACGGAACTGAAAATTCAGTTTTTGGATGTAGGGTAGTATTAAGTTTGTAAAAAATGACCGCATAATATTTCTTTGTTTTTGTTACAAAATGTATCAAAAGATTTGTAAGATAGTGTAGAATACTAGGATAACACAACTTTTTTTTTTTACTTTAGATCCGTGCTTTAAGAAAAACGTAGATAACTGAGTAACTTTTTGTTCATTTTCTTTATTTTCCCTATATACTATTAGGAAATGATGGCCATATTACTCAGAGCAAAAAGGACCGCATTAAATGTAAATTTAAAAGTTTGAAAAAAATATCTATGTGCAGCTAAAAAAGTGCACTATATTGACCTAACACAACAGTTTTCATTTATTATTCGAGGAAGACAAAAACAGAGAAAAACTGTCAATGTCCTATATGATTTAATGCTATTTAAGCTCACGCGATATCGTCGTTTACAGGTAGATTATACGGGTCTGAGGAAAAAAGTTGCCCATGCACTGCGGCATCGCTGGCCTGAGAGGGGATTTAGTTAAGAAATAAATTATAACGAGAAATGAACAACAACTACTTCATAATTAGGCTGAATTCATTTCCTTCGGTCCTCAAACGCTAATTCTTATAATTCCCATTCTGTTAGTATCAACATACTGTTATGCAAACAAAATGTAAAAACTCGGCAAGCCTTTCCTTTTTAAAAGGAAACTTTATAGATTTAATGATGTCACGTACTGCTTCTATTCATTTTTACTTGTTGCTGTCGTGTGTTGTGGGTAGGATCGGGAATTTGATATTATCAGTCAGTTTCTGGGTAGTTGTATATTATATTTTTTGGTTCCGTCGGTGTTTTGGTGGTTTGTAGCTTGTTCTTGGGTATTTTTCTTTATAGGTTTAGCTAAGATATTCTTGCAAGCCGTTTATGTTGTCACAAACATATTCTGATGTAATATTCCTGTTCAATAGCCATCAAACGTATGTTTGCCCCTGTCTAAATAATGAAAACCCTAGTTACTCGGAGAAATGGAGAAATAGTTAACAACTGCATGTACACTCAAAACTCCTTGGCCCAGTTGTTCAAAGCATCGATAGGCTAAAGAGCTCGTTAAGAGGTCAACTCGTTAAGTGTTTTATGACTTTGTAACCAAATACACTGATATTTTTCCAACAACAAAAAAATGGTGTATTTGAGATATTAACATTTGAAATTTTAACGTCTTGTTAACTAACGACATTGTTAGTTTTGAACAACCAGGCCCTGTAAACTAATTATTCTAAATAAACATAAGTACAGTGATTAATTTAAGAATGTGCTTACATGGGACGTCTACAGAAGGGTATCAACGTTCTGTCTGCGATAAAGGGTATCGGATTAAATCAGTCCAAAATCTGTACAACACTGCTTGAATCGAAAGTTATTCATTTTATTTGGTAAGAGCCGCAGATATTTTGCCTGCTTTTGGCCCATTGAGGTTCTTTGCACTAGCATATCAATGGTGGTATTTGGCATCCCAGCGATCTCCAAATGTTGCGACAAGTTATTTTTGTCGAGTCGTCGTCGGTGTTTCATCACAACCACGATTGACCCATTCATGTGTTTGAAACCTTCACCTGGTATGGAGTTTACGTTATCGCAAGACATTTAAAGCGACATGCTGCAAGTGTGGTCAGACGACATAAAATGCTCGTATGTTGCGGAACTAAAATTGTTCTCTTGAACAACATTTAAACTGAAAACCTCTGAGCATGAGTACCAAAAACAAATGTCATTAGTTTGATGTAATGGCTGTTTTATGACCAAGTAATTCGATTGTAAAATCTAAAATTCAATAGTAGAATCAAAACTATGACATAAACTGTCGCTCTGTTAAGCACGAGTAGCTTTGGTAGATTACACAGACACTGTCTGTTCTGATCAATCACAGAATGTCAAACAAACCAAAATAACTGAGCCGCGACACGACAAAACCAACAATGTGGTAGTGCGCCCAGCGCAGACGCAGATCAGCCTGGGTATCTGTCTAGTTTGATCAGACTCTTCGTTAAGAGCTCAAAAGTTACTAAGCTATCTCCATGCGGACAGCGAAGACTCTGATCAGACTGGGCGAATGCCCAGGCTGATCTGAGTCTGCGCTGGGCGCACAACCACATTGTTGGTTTTGTCGTGTCGCGGCTCATTAATAAAGTGTATTAACTTCATCAGCGGTTTGCACTGAAAGAGGATCTGTCGTAAATCGAAAACAAAATACCAGGCATATATTTCTTTCCATAAAACTAGCAAAAGAGTGGGGAAACATTGTTCATACTAAGTGTAGTCTTGGTGATTAGGTTTTATCATATGACGTCGCTGTTTTCCAGTGGATAACGTCATGTCATAAAAATCGTATGACCACACATGTAATAACACTTTGGCGCGTACACGTAACGTCAATGACAACGTCCATGTCAACAATGCGTTTTCTTATTGGAGTTATGTTCAGTTTGAAGGCGTTAAAATCCCATGTTAAAGGGTCATATGATAAACAGAATCTTACACTCGTGGTCATTTCATATGAAATTCATGAAACTCGCCGAAGGCTCGTTTCGTAAATTTTATATGAAATGACCACTCGTGTAAGATCCACTATTTATAATATTCGATAAATATGCTAAAATGATCTATTACCTTTGTAAATGCTATAATTATCCCTAAATCGGCATCAGCCAATGTATTAAACTGCTGGACGAATGCCAAAGAACGACGACCGAGGATTTCTTAGGCATTTAGAGCCAATAAATGCAATAAGGTTCTGTCTATAAACTTTGAGAGCTGATAAAAAAAGAGAAGTTCAGTTAAACTAACTTACGCTCATACAAACCCCTTTACCGGTCAAAAGCAGTTTAGGATTAGATAAAAGTTCCGTTTTTTTGTTGTTATTGTTTTTTGTTTTTTTTGTTGTTGTTGTTATTTTTTGCCCTCCAATGCTTAAAGATCGGCTTGACATAAGTGAAATTTTCTTGATAGGGGTCGTCATACTCATATAAAAACAACTACAATATTGTTATTCAAGACTGTATACATCAACACATTATTACTAGTGGAACTTGATCTTACGTTAGGAAATGTGCATAGCTCACAGGATCACAGAGACCCTAGCGTCGAGTGTTTTCCAGAGATCTGGACACATCCACGAGACACGATCAAATGAGCAGTGACACGACAAAACCAACAAAGTACAGTGTAGCACGTGTGCCCAGTGAATAATCAGAACAGCCTGGGCATCCGCCCAGTCTGGTCAGAGTCTTTGCTTTGCAGTTCAAGGGTACCTATGCTCGTCTTGGCTGACTCCATGCGGACAGCGAAGACTCTGGTTAGACTGGGCGGATCCTAAGGCTGATCTGAGTCTTCGCTGAACGCATATGCCACATTGTTGGTTTTATCATGTCAAAAAGCTGTAGTAATGCTTTGTTTATCATGTGCCCTTTGGTTTGATTTAAAGCTTTGGACTGCAAGTAAAGAATGCTGAAGCGTGATGCGTATTTTTTTTTGTTGTTGACGCGTCGTCACCAGTCTCTCTTTCTCTCTTTCTCTCTCTCTCTTTCTCTTGTTTGGTTCTTGCTCCTATGATGCATATTAGGAACTGATTCATCTGAAGCTTATCCTGAGATGTGGCATCCTTTTATCAATGCTGATGAACAATTTGTGGACCACGAGGATATTATCAAACTCATGAGTGGTTCAGAGCTGATTCTGTTTTTCTCTAAGTATTTTGGTCAGTACTTTAGTACTGATTTTCAATAAACTTATTTTTTTTTTCTTGTAAAACTGTCTAAAATTTTCTAAACTTAAGACTGACTTGTCATAGTTGCATGAATCTTACCGGGTTTTACTGCAATTGACATCTTTCCTTTGCTCTTGGGTGTCGTCTGTCCCGGACCATTGGGGTTGAAGGGGCTCAGAAGGGAGAACCTGAGCTCGTGCCTTAATAAGGGGTCTCTTACCTGATGTCTGCAGCTGCCCTGCCGCGCAAATAACGTCGGAAATGGATGTACGTTGCCTGAATGTAATTGATATCATTAGTAGCTACACGATGATAACGTCAGTCGTTTAATACACTCATACAGTAGTGATTCTGTCAGTGACATGCTCATATCAAAATGTTTTGTAATTGGATCAGTACATCAGCAAACTGTAACCATGCGATATCCTTTGACTTTAACCTGACATAGAAATTGAAATTTTGCTTCAATTGCCGAATGCCATATTCGCATTATATACTAGAAACAACTTCTAACCGACCACTTATTTATAGCATGTTATCCGCTAAATTAAAAGAACAATCGAACATATGTTTCCATCTTTAATTAACTTGTGATATTGGTAAAGTAGATCTGGTAACTCTGAAATAAAAATCTTATCCGTATACCATTGTATAAGTGATAGATAATGGTACATGTACCCCTGTTTCCGAAAATCGCAACATATCAGCAGATTTTCACGATTCGAACAGAACCACATTTCGGAATCTCGTCAGCATATGCTTATGATTTGTGCGAATATATAGAAAACGTTTAAATGAATTTTTGAGAATTCATAATAAGACATTATTATAATACAGAATTCAAAATTTTAGTCACAATTAAAAAACCTTCTTCACCACAGTCATAATCCTTGCGAAGTTCGAAAATGGGAGTCGTGTGCGTCCTCTGCTGCCAGGAAAACGATTCTAAATTGAGCTCAAACATTTTACAACGTTTACATGACACATTGGGAGTACTGAGTATAAGAAAATTATGTCCGGATACCATCTTCATACGACAATGTTCAAGACAAAGCAAGTGGTCGGTTAGAAGTTGTGCTTAGTATATGTTGTCAAACGGAATGATATAAGTTAAAACATTTAGATCAGATTTTAATATATCTTTCTGTCACCTTGAACTCATACGCTCGTATTCGCACTTTTCTGAGAGAAAATTTAAAGTAGGTTGGCACTAGAAGAATATATGAGCCGCGACACGAGAAAACCAACAAAGTGGCAT
Organism: Ctena decussata; assembly: GCA_963989385.1. Classification (NCBI taxonomy): domain Eukaryota; kingdom Metazoa; phylum Mollusca; class Bivalvia; order Lucinida; family Lucinidae; genus Ctena; species Ctena decussata. The sequence goes on from OZ022498.1 coordinate 22,386,056, forward strand.
GTGCGCCAAGCAAAGACTCAGATCAGCCTGGGCATCCGCCCAGTCTGATCAGAGTTTTTGCTTTGCGCTTAAAGGGTAGCCAAGGGTCTAAGCAAGCTCCATACGGACAGCGATGACTCTGATCAGACTTGGCGGAAACCCAGGCTAATCTGAGTCTTCGCTGGGCGCACATGCTACTTTGTTGGTCTTGTCATGTCATGTCATGTCATGATGTCGCAGTTAATATGCATTATAAACAGTTGTAGATTCTTCTGATTAATTATGCTATTCTGTCGAATATAAACGTAAGTTGACAAAGTTTAGTTCGACAGAAACGCGTTTCTGTATTTAACTTTTTTAGTGTCGCTAAGCCCCAAAAATTTGAAAGAAAAAAGGTGATGGGCAGGTTTTGGTAGGCATCGAACAGCCCTCTCCGAGCCACATTTACTGACGCATTCCGCGAGACACAGTAGTTGCAGACATGAGGTAAGAGACGCCTACGTTGAAGAGTTGCATTGAAACGGGTTCAGAATAAATTAACACTGGAAAAGAATATGATTATGATGTTGCACGAAACTATGATTTCAGTGTCGCGGGCAAAAAGATACAGATCATCACTACGGAAGACGCTCCTTATTTCACTCATGTAATGAAAATTTGATGCTTTAGTTTTCTCTGTTGAATAACAGACTTTTTCGAAGAAAATATTCATTTATCATGCAAAGACTGAATGCAGAAATAAATGCCATAGACAAAAAGAGTACATTTAAATCATTCGTTGACAAATAGTCTGGAAAATAACCGCAGTAACACGTGATGTATTATTATTGGTATTTCTTATGTTTTCACTTGCGTAATACAATGTCCTTCTCCAGCTATTTCTGGTATTTTCTCTGTCTCTAAGTACGACACTCTAGGCTTCAAGATTGACAAGCTGACGTAATACTGAGTTTCATATCAAAGACAAGTTTTATGTATAAGTAGGAGCGTTATTTTTTAAAACACGACAACCTTGCAGTACAGTGAAACTTCCAAAAAAGTTGAACACCAAAAATTAATTACCGCAACTGACTTTAAATGGAACAGTTTGAGTTTACAATGCAGTAATGCGTCCAAAAGACCCTTTGTGAGCAGTATGATCTGGGTCTGCACTGCTTGTTCTGCCCTGTCTCTCCTAATACTCAGAGTTTTTACAGTACTGTATGTAACATGAGCAAATCACTGCAAATATTTTATTATTATCCTTTAAGTACCATCCTCGGAGGAAACGAAGTCGTGCTGTAGGATCAGTCTTCACTGTCTGCACAAACACTTTACACCTGTACGAGCATCTGTAACACTTGCACACACGCGTGTGTTCATTGTCGTCAAACAATGCTTACATATACACGAGACGAATCACGTCTAAAGAAGGTTGTCGAGTAACCAAAACTGCTTTCTCCCTTGCTAGTTTTTTTAGTTTATTTTATATACTGGGATTAGGCCTTTTTTTAATTTATTATTTCGCTTACATGCACTATATAATAGTCGGGAAATCCGTAAACTTAGAATTATTTGCGCGAATTTTTCTTTCCGATTTCGCGCAACTTTGCGCGAAAACTGTATTATCGCGAAAATGCTTGTGGCTTTATCGATCCAAATGCCATCGTTTGAATCGCAAAAGGGGAAGTAGGTACACATCCATTTTTCCGACATTTGTACAAAGGAGAACGAATTCCATGACCTCTAGTAGGCTACACTTGACGACATAGCCCTTCAAAAAACGGGGTTAATTCTTAAAGGATAAAACTTGCTCATAGAGGAGCAAGCTATTTCCTTTAAGAGTTGATTCTTATTGAGAAGAAAGGCAAACATGAAAAGGGCAGTGTTGTCATTGGCAAAACCAAGAAAGTGGCATTTGCGCCCATCTTAGACTCTGATCAGCCTGGACAGCCGTCCGGTCTGATCACAGTCTTTGCTGTGCACTTTAAGGCTGGGGTGCCAAAGCTGATCTGAGTCTTCGCTAGGCGCACATGCCACTTCATGACACGCGATACGACAAAACCAACAAAGTGGCATGTGCGCCCAGCTTAGACTCAGATCAGACTGGACATCCGTCCAGTCTGATCAGAGTCTTTGCTGTGCGCTTTATGTCTGGGATGTCCAGGCTGATCTGAGTCGTCGCTGGGCGCACATGCCACTTTTTCATCACAGCGCCGATTATATATTTGCTGGTGCTTTGGGATCATTGGGCTTATTCTAGGTCAGTTTGAAAATAGACTTCCGCTGGAACCGATGCTATGGGACGTAGGTTGTGTTGTAACATAGCATTACTGCACATGAACAGACTCAATTAAACCGAGTCTACTATATTCGTTTCTTTGATGTGTTCCTTGCTTCCAGAGGATCTTCATTCAGAGTTTATTTTACTTCTCTTAAAAGTATACTCATTTACCTGAATACTATTTTGCAAAAATAAGCATTTGCATCCAGTAGCTAGGATGCTTTTTTCCAATAAGAAAACAGTCAACTGTTAGACAAGGTTCAGAGAAAGACGCCAAGCAGTATGATCGCAGCTAATCGTCTAAATATTTGATTATCTTATGTATTGTTCAGGTAAATCATAAGAAAATATACTTGCGTAGGAAATAAACTTATGGATTAAGAGTTTTCAGTGGCAGAAAGTGGTCAATATATTCTATGTAGCTGGTGTTGGTTGTTGTTGTTGTTGTTGTTTTATTGCTTTACATTCACGGTAAACAGTTTTGTCATGTCTGAACGGTCAGTTAACCCAACCACACTATTCGTGGACAGGGTTAGACCTCCTAAGCGGTTAGCCAGCATTCGCCAGTAACTGACAACTGCCCTTCTTGGATCAGCGAAAGTATGTAACCGGACCGATATCAAACCCGGGACCTCTGACTCTTGAGTCAGACGCGCAAGCAACTGCGCTACGTTTTGATCCAAGAACAATTTTGTAATTGACAATGTACATATTAGACAGGTGGGCGGCAAGAAGTTGTTCACTCGATATTTTGCGGATCTGTCAGTGTTCAATAACTCTTCTTTCCTATACAATAAAAATGGGATGGTGTTGTAAGAAGTTATCACAAGCTAATGAGCCACATAAGATAAATGTCAGCACCGCTTGCAGAACATGACTTCAAACAAAAATAGCTTAGGCTGTAGGAGTTACTCTTGTCGTAGGTCGAGACAATTTTCTGCTTTCTTTGAGCATCGTTATTTCTTTTCAGTCTCAAAGCAGAGGCCAAAGGTTAAACATATAACAACCACTGTTCGGAATATTAATGAAGTCTTGATGCCTTTGGAAATAATTTCGAACTAACGAAATGGATCTAAGCTTTTGATGTGCAAATCTATTATCGACTTCCAAGAGACATGCCAGCCGCACCTGTTTTGGCAGCCTGCAAACTGAGAGGTTTAGTTTCCGGATACAAAGCAGTCGCTAAACGGTTATCAATGAACCCGGCATTACGTGGACTGTTGCTTAAAAATATCAGACCGTTCCGCCACTGAAATCCTAAGAAAATAGGTTCTACCGTACTTACGAATATAACTCAACGCCTGATCGGATGACGACCAAATTTGCAACAATATAGCATGTTGCTACACCGTCGGAAACCCGATATCATTACGAAACGTCGCCTCTCAATGACTGACGTCTGGTGTTCCACATTTGAATACAAGTTCTTTGGGTGCAAAGAAGTTTTCTTTGAAATCTGACAATGTGTACTAGGACAGGGATAATTGTATTGAAAGTTTTCATTTTTGTTGGCGAATTGTAGAGCTGCATTTCTCGGCTCCACTGACACGTCACCGTAAATCAAAAATTGCGACCATTTACCTCCCCATATGACAATATATAGAGGATCTTACACGAGTGGTCATTTCATATGAAATTTATGAAACGAGCTTTGGGCGAGTTTCATAAGTTTGATATGAAATGACCACGACTGTATGATTCTGTTTATCAAATGACCCTTTAAAATTGGATTCTAACGCCTTCAAACTGAACATTATTTCAATAAGAAAATACATTGTTGACATGGACGTTGTCAATGTCGTTACGCGTACGCGCCAAAGTGTTATTGCACTTGTGGTCACACGATTTTTATGACACGACGTTATCCACTGAATAACGGCGACTTCATATTATAAAACTACATTTATCCCTGAAGTATTTGCAAAAAGTAAACATGTCGTTCTGATCATACGAAGAAACCAGGATGTAGTCTGATCAAAAATCAAGTATACATGTAGTTTGAAATTTTCACATATGGATGATAAGATTACTTGCAATTTATCATCCTTTTTAACAGTATTTCAGTCATATAAGGGCGATGGGAGGGTGACAATGAAAGGCTGAGTGCAATGGAACTCCGCTTACAGCCGAACGGATCTCCGCCACCAGCTGGAATTGACTTGGGAACGCTGGGTCAGCAAGTCAGCGCTTAACTCACTGAGCTAGGTACCGGGGCTCTAAAATGTCCATGTCTGAATGAATTGCTCATTTTGATATTTTACTTTATTACTGGACGTTTCAATGTAATGTTTCTGGTCTTGTCATTGTTTTTTGTTTTCTTTCTTTTTGTACATTATTTAGATAACTCTCGCGGCCACCTGTCGGAAAAGAGCTAGGGCCGTATTTATTACACGACTTAAGTGGTTGCTATGCTGTTGCTAAGGCTAAATTTCTATAAAAGAGATTTCCTACAGCTATGAAATTTGCTCTGGAGGAACAGTCTGTTGCTAAGGTTGAATTTCTATGAAGGAGATTCCCTTCAACTATGAAATTGCTCTGGAGGAACAGTCTTTTAAGACTGTTCCTCCAGAGCAAATTTCATAGTTGTAAGAAATCTCTTTTTATAGAAATTTAGCCTTAGCAACAGCAAAGTAAAGACTTAAGTCGTTTTATAAATACGGCCCCTGACCTCTTGGTTTTTCGCTTGTCTCGTTTTGCTTTGTGTTCCGTCTTTCTTTCTTTTTTCTTTTCTTTGTTTCTTTTTCCATTTGGTGATTAGGGCAAGATGTGCAAAACGATTGCCTTTATCATCTACTTTACCTAGAAGTATATCTAGTCACGTGTCCAAAGCTTCCATTCAAAGACATGGGAAATATAAGCACAGACAACTAATAGAACATAAAATAGTCACGCAAATGTTAAAAGTAAAAAGTATGCAAAGACCAGGAACTGAAACAATCAAAATCCAAATCCAGCCCTCAAACCATAGTTGGAAACAACTAAGATTACAAATAATCAAGATACAGAGAACATATGGCCAACCGAGTGAGCAGCTTGTTCCCAAAAGGTGGCCACTCAGCAACCCAAACCGAACCAAAAATAATAAGAACATACATAAGGTAAAACATCACAGAAACTCTGACACCAAAAACAGTCAACAGAGAACCACAACAGAACTACCGCCTTGGAACGGTCAGTAATGAATTACTGGGGGGCTTAAATCGATTTTACAGGCCCAACCTCACTCTCAGTTTCTGAAGTGGTACAAAACATTTAGTTGGTTGTTCGGTTTGCATGATAACCCTCTAACTCGTCAATGAATCATCACGGTAAACACATAAATCAAATTTCAACACCATGAAGAAGCAAAGACGAGGACTCAACAGATACAACGGGCCGTCTGACAGGTGGAGATCCCTGTCCTGCCAAACGACCCCACTGGAAATCTGAAGCAAAAGAAGGTCACCAGTTAAGCCCCGGTGGACCAAGCAACAGACAAAAAGGCTCCGGTCCCAACCAACTAAAATATATAGCTTTAGGTCGGGGCCATCATAGAGTCTGACGACCGATCCCCCGGTGTGCAATTAAAGAGTGCAGCAAAGTTATCAACCGTGATTGGGTTAATCACTAAGCATGCAGACTGTCGCATAACATTTAAATTATAGCCAATACGTTTGTGATGTATTATTATTTTTCGGAATTGATCAGAAAAATCAGTCCTACCCTTAATCTTTTTGAATTTGTATACTAAGTCACCATAAAATTCTGGTCTTTGCCCATGATCTTAGTTCAACAGCAGCCTCCATATATGATTCGATTTGCAAATAAACACACATCAAGCTTCTCATTTAAGGATATTGGATACATAAGCAAAAGTTAAAAAAGGACGTAAAACTTTAACGCAAATTTTAACTTACACACGGACTGACGGACGAATAGACGATCGAAGGGAAGGTAAGGCAAACCATATACCCCTCGTATGCCGGGATTATAGTTATGCATGGCAGTCTTGTGGCCTTTACCATCCGCAATAAAGGAGAAGAGAGTCTTTGATTAACAAAACCTGAAGATAATGAAACCAAGAAGGAGACACAAAATGTCCGCAGCCAGCAACAGTGACAAAAATGTTAGAATGACATTAACACAAGTGATCCAAGAACTTTCTTTTCCGCTCTTCTAGGGGCGCTTTCGTAAGGTACCAGCTCCATAGACAGAATACATTATGCAAAGATCCCTGTACGGACCTTAGCAATTTAAAGTGGGTGGGGAATAGTTGCAAACGTGTTAGGTTTGGTTTATTCATTTACATGGCAACACATGTTTGGTTTTCTTCATTTATGTATTTCTTCAAATAAACGTTGCTGCATAGTTTTCTCTAACAACATCTTAATAGTATTTTGCTTACAGGACTCTCAACATCGGTTACATAATAATAAAACTAGTAACGAATTGATATAATACCATGTGTGTGTTTTTTTGTTTTGTTTTTTTCATGTTTATCTTCTTTTGCGATAGTGGGTGTGTATCTGAGCTTCGTAATAAAGCAGACCTTGGCTTCATGTATAGACTCAATATCTAAGAAAAGAGCCCTTAAAACATCTACTAACTGGTATATTGAATCCGAAGTGAAAACAAAATTTACGTTTGCGGCTGCGGCTGCTGTCCACTAGACATCAATCCAATGTTAAATATCACTACTTCGAGAGAATGTAAACACGAAAAAAGGCGAAAATACATCGGTCTTGGGTTGGATCGGGGATTGAACTGAGAATTTCCGTACCTACTTATACATATTTTCAAAAGTACCAACCATGTTAATATTTCAATCAGTGAGACACCTTTTATGTGGTAAGAGAAGGTCAATATAAAATAAATAAAACAAACACCTTATCAACCGTTCCCCCGTCTACTTTAAAAGTTATGAACTGTTGAACAAATGGCATGTAATAAACGCTTCGTGTCCTTGAAAAACTGTCTCTGGAACATAATTGCTTCAGCAAAAAAGCAAATCAATTTAATGCTCTATTGTAAAGAGACTTAATTCAGAAGTGTCAGACATCACTATATTAAGTTGTTTAAGGTTAAACTAATCATGCAGTTAATATAAGGCATGCCACAAACAGAGATCACATAATTGTGTTGCAAAATCTGATAGAATTTCGAACGTAAATAGTTGTAATGTATTCTTTTCAGGAAATACCGCGTCACAGAGTTTTTTTTCTCTATATATCAGGCAAGGAAATGAAAGCAGTGTCTTGCAGCAAGTTCAAACAGCGAAGACTAAGATCAGCCTGAAAATCTATGAAGCTTGATCAGAACTTTTGTGGATATGAGCCGCGACACGACAAAACCAACAAAGTGGCTGTGCGCCCAGCGCAGACCCACATCAGCCTGGGCATCCGCCCAGTCTAATCAGAGTCTTCGCTGTCCGCATGGATGCTGAGACCCTTAGCTACCCTTTAAGCGCTTAGCAAAAATTCTGATCAGATTGGGCGGATGCCCAGGTTGATCTGAGTCTGTGCTGGACGCACAACCACTTTGTTGGTTTTCTCGTGTCGTGGCTCAATTATCTAAATAAACTACTCACTATCCAGTATTGCCCATCACTATCCAGTATTGCCCATCACTATCCAGTATTGCCCATGCAAACATGTACGACTCTGATCAGACAGACTTTTCTGAATATTCGCTGCGCAAAATTGTTATCTGCCTTTTTTGGTCAAAACTGTTATTAATGTTTCCAGCGACAAATGATTCCCATGTTGTATAAGTGCATATGACATATTTAACGTTTTTCGAGAGTCAGAGGACAACTATATGAGCCGCGACGTGAGAAAACCAACAATGTGGTTGTGCGTCCAGCGCAGACTCAGATCAGCCTGGGCATCCGCCCAGTCTGATCAGAGTCTTCGCTTTCCGCATGAAGGTAGCTTAGTCCCTCAGCTACCCTTTAAGCGCTTAGCAAAGAGTCTGATCAGACTGGGTGAATGTCCAGACTGATCTGAGTCTGCGCTGGGCGGACGACCATATTGTTGGTTTTCTCGTGTCGCGGCTCATATGGTCAATCATAGTGCCCGTTTACCACGGTGTGGATGACTTTTGTCTTGTCCATGTTTTTTTGTTTATGCTGCCGGTGTCCTCACTTCATAACTTCAAATTATTTATAAATATTTACACTTGCCATTGACTTCCCATAGGAGAACCCTTTAGAGCAACTAGCTTCATACACCGATGAAGGACTATTGATCATGTGACGTTGTCGTCAAGCGACGTCTTGAAGGGTTCTTGTAACGTTCGGTTGACGCCACGTCAGGGCGACGGCTGCTTAACGTTATGGCCGAACACGTCGTAACTAACTTTTCTTCGGCCCATATTTTGCCTATTCTATACCAAATTACCACGAAAACGGCACAGAGAGGTTCACAAAATTAATAAAGTGAAAATATAAGAATAAAAATTTGATTTTTCAGCGTTCATCGTGTGCAGAAGCCAGTGGTCGTTGCTAAAATTCTACAAGAAGCGCTTCGCGCTTCATGGAAATTTAGCTCCTCTCATTGGCTTCATCACAAGATGAACGCTGAAAAATCAAATTTTAAGACTGGATATCTACATGTATATCAATAATAGAAACAACATCAAGATATCTTTCACACTCGAAGAAAATATTTAAAGATCTTGTACATATACGAAAGTAGATCTTGTGCAATATAAACATTAGGAAATCAAGTCATAGTCATCGACTTTCATATCGGCAAATCCCAACTTTAAAAGACTACTACAGGTTCACATTTTCGCTAGGACTATCATCCATGAGAATGCCCTCCTAGCCCACATTCCGGTCCTTCCCACCTTGGCGCAGTTCAGCGGTGCTGTCTGCCAGGTGATCCCTGTCACTCCTTAAACACCTATTTCTGTTTTTATCTTTTAACTATATTACCACTCTTTATTGCACATACAAACTCATCTCACACACTTCCCTATACTTTTTGTTTCAGCTTAACCCCCTCCTGCACTTGATTTGCCGGGACCCGTCTTACACCCCCTTGCGGGGTTTAGACGTAAAGGAAGATAGATAGAAAGAGAGAAGCATTTAGTAAAAGTGTAAAGTGTCTTTGCGATGTCTTATGATCCAACGAGGAATTCTGCAAATTTGCTGAGTTTGATGCGGTTGGGGTTGACTGACAGTGCGTTCTGTTATAATTGTGGCAGCTTCTTAGCATCTACATTATTCATTTAGCAGAAACGAACTTAGGTTGTCCAGGACCTTGTCAAGAATGATTTAAACTTCCAACTGCGCAGGTCTAAATACTTATTATATTAGAACTATGTGCAATAGCAACAAGTAGAATTAATCATAAAATTTGCAGTTCATCCACTTAGCATGCCAGTATTAGATGTTTTCATTACACACCTATAGCAGTTCCAACTGCAATCTTTAAACCATTTAATTCGTGTTGAAATTGTTCGTCTGTTCATATGTCTTTCACCGCTATCTGACAAGAGAGGTTTTCAGGATAATTCTCTATTTTTATTTTTCTTACTTCTCAATACATATTTTGTGACCTCTCAATAGAACCGTCTCGGCGAGACGGTTCTTATGAGGGGTTACACGATATATCTCTTTGCATAAAGATTTAGAATTAGTCTTAAATTACCCTGTTTCTTCTTCTTATCTTGAGCAATGTGTCTTTACGCATTCTCAAATAATGACAAACGCAATCTTAACGCATATTAGAACTGAAAAAGCGCAGTTAGGTAATGACGAGTGAAGAGGGTTCACCAGTCATGGGCAGCTGAGCATGCTCAGATCAAACACAGCAAGTGGAATCTGGAAAATTTTGCTGCTTATAAATATTTGTCCTTGTCTTTCGGAGACGACATATGTGTTTCGGAAACTAATTTGATAAAATATCTCTGTATTTATTAGCTGAGGTTACCCATAAATATTTAAAAGACTGATGTTTATTCGTCTACAACAGAACAGATTGCATCTCTGTACGACAAGCTAGAGTATTATGTATGTAGACAGAGGTTTCATTTAAGTTCGCCATTTCCATAAACATAATATTTGCATGAGTTGTCTAAGTCCGCAAATTATCTTAGTAACACCTAGCTTCCTTTCAGTGTTCAGTGTTTGAGAACCACTATCCACTAAAAGGAAACTAAGTGTAAACCACTGAACACTAAAAGGAAACTAGGTGTTAACCACTGAACACTAAAAGGAAACTAAGTGTTAACCACTGAACACTAAAAGGAACCTAAGTGTTAACCACTGAACACTAAAAGGAAACTAAGTGTTAACCACTGAACACTAAAAAGAAACTAAGTGTAAACCACTGAACACTAAAAGGAAACTAAGTGTTAACCACTGAACACTAAAAGGAAACTAAGTGTTAACCAATGAACACTAAAAAAAACTAAGTGTTAACCACTGAACACTAAAAGGAAACTAAGTGTTAACCACTGAACACTAAAAAGAAACTAAGTTTTAACCACTGAACACTAAAAGGAAACAAAGTGTTAACCACTGAACACTAAAAGGAAACTGAGTGTTAACCACTGAATACTAAAAGGAAACTAAGTGTTATCCACTGAACACTAAAAGGAAACTAAGTGTTAATCATTGAACACTACAAAGAAACTAAGTGTTAACCACTGAACACATAAAGGAAACTAAGTGTTAACCACTGAACACTAAAAAGAAACGAAGTGTTAACCACTGAACACTAAAAGGAAACTAGGAGTTACTAGGTAACACTGGTGCCTGTGTCCTGAACTGAGAGTCCAATTTCCCAATTGTTGAAAGCGTAGTTAACTCTACCTAATAAAGTCTGAACTTGAAGAAGATCATCTGGAAGCATGGAACACTTCGAAGAAACAAAACCAGCAAACTCTGTTTAACCAAGTCTTCAGAACTGAGGCCGTATTTATAAGACAGGACTTCTCTGCCGGGGGGTCTGGTTCCCATCTCACAGCAGGTTTACCTGTACAGGTAAAGGTGTGAAAGTTTATTCCACCAATCAGTGGACCAGAATTATCAGTTCTGACTATTTATTGGCTGACAGGAGGTGTTGACACTTTGTGATCAAGAGACAGAATGACACTGTTGAAGTTAATCCTCCTTATATAGTACCACCCCTGTCTTTAAGTGGTTGCTAGATAGTCACAACCTGATGAGCCTGCAGGGGGCCCGTGTTGCAGAGGAGGTCTTGTTGCAGCTGGAGGCTCTGAGTCGTAGGTACTGTTTCCGGTTGCATGCAAAAAGGTTGCAACTATACAGAAATTTGTCCAATTAAGCCATATCCCCGATTTATCAATGTGGCCGCCACCACAAGTCTAACCTGTCTGTACATAGTGTGTATATAGCTGCTATTCATGGATTTACCTACTTATGTGAAACAACAAATCAACGTAAAACATCTACCGGTCAACGACCTGGGTGCGCCATTCTACTGGCGGGATTTACAGAAACAGAAACAGGTTGCTATGATGTTGCTAAGGCTGAATTTCTATGAAGGAGATTCCCTACAACTTTGAAAGGACCTGGTATGATAAGGGCCGTTTTGGCCCCCATTCAAATTCTTTTAAAAACGCATGGTTTCTATTGCTTATTATTTGTGTGTATGGTAACAAGCAGAAATAATATGTTTCGTGTTTATTAATTCTCAGAATAACATGATTTCTGACATGCCTACGTTGTTTCAATAAAATGAAGGAAAATTGCGAAAAAAATTGAGTTTAATACATATTCCTTTAAAGAAATAAGTCATTTACAATAACTTTTGAAAGCTCTTAACAACAGGCTTTTGATGAAATGCTTATATGTAAGATTGCACTGCTAATTACCTGTGCACTGCACAAGGCCTCTCCAGTTACCCCACCCACTCAAGTTTGCAAGTCCAGAGACGCTGACCAAAAAATTCCAACAGATCAAAATGAAATGTATACCAAATTATTCCTTGTGTTCTAACTAAGAAAATGAATACCCACAACATATGTTTATTTTGTCTATGAGCTGAGATATGGGCGTTTTTATGTTGAGAACGCTGGGAAAATGTTTCAAACGCTGCCAGTTTGGTAACAAAAAGTTAAAAATAAACATTGAGCCCGGTCTCCAGCACATTTAATATTTTCATGGCATGTAAATATATTAAAATTTTATCTGTATACAAAATATTAAATGTGCTGGCGGCCGGGCTCATATATTTTGACAGCCACAAAGGCCACCAAATTCGTCATTTTCGTCAGAATCCGCTGGGGGTATGGGTATGTTCAGTACAAATATCACAAATTTATATTTTGTGCAAGAACTGGTTAATTTTGTGTTTGCTGTTACATTCAAGGTTTGAACTTTCATATGAATACATTTTTCTGTTGTGGTTCTCTGTTGCCTGTTTTTGGTGTCAGAGTTTCTGTGATGTTTTACCTTATGTATGTTCTTATTATTTTTGGTTCGGTTTGGGTTGCTGAGTGGCCACCTTTTGGGAACAAGCTGCTCACTCGGTTGACCATATGTTCTCTGTATCTTGATTATTTGTAATCTTAGTTGTTTCCAACTATGGTTTGAGGGCTGGATTTGGATTTTGATTGTTTCAGTTCCTGGTCTTTGCATACTTTTTACTTTTATTAGGGAAATAAGACTTTTGAAAAATGAGTTTTCTGGGGGCCAAATATGGGCCTTATCATACCAGGTCCTTTGCTCTGGAGGAACAGAAAAAGACTGTTCCTCCAGAGCAAATTTCATAGTATAGGAAATCTCCTTCATAGAAATTAAGCCTTAGCAACAGCATAGCAACCACTTCAGTGATTTTATAAATACGACCCCAGAAGTTTTCAGTCTTCTTGTCCTACTTTTCCAAACTTATAAGGTTTGGCGACACCGAGAAGGTTGGGTGCATATGTGCACTTCTGTTGCTCTAGGCTTGGCATGGAAGTATGTGTTTTTTGAGGTTTCGATTTTTTTTTAGAATTTACGACTCATTCCGAAGCATGTAGTCATTATGTATGAAGTGCATTAAGTTGAACAGCTCGCCTTTGCGGTTATAATTTCTATTTTTTCTTGTTTCTCTGCACTCATTTGACGCAATCGATGCAATTCTGTGTCATTTGAGATCACTAAATATCCTAAATGGATTTTTATAACAAACAAAGTTTCATTTAACATTTACTGCACCAGGTCAGACGACTTACCACACGCTTGAGTAGATTTTATTTAATACTAACTGCACTGTTCGATACATTAACTTTGAATTAAAGGACGCACTTGCAGATTCTTTTTTGTCTAGGATTTGAAATGAAGTGACAGCTACTGAAATTGAAATTGATTTGTATAAATTTGATGACGATTTTCATTTTCATATCAAAATTGCTTGAGTCATTGCTAAATGATAGGAGACAAATTTCAATAGACGTTTCTCAACCTGGGTTCGAGGTTATAAAACTTAAGAATAATCTCAAACTCAAAATAAAGCACACTGATTGGTTGCTTCCGAGCATGTGCTCGGAAGCAGCCAATCAGTGTGCTTTATTTTGAGTTTGAGAATGTACTCAAGTTTTATAACCTCGGGGACTGAATTGATACCACTGAAACCCGGGTCAATAACTATACTATTAATTGCATGTACACCATAACACAACGCTCGCCTTGTGTGAGAAGTGGGATATGGAATTAGATTTGATCAGTTCCTAATCATTACATTTAAATCCTAGTTTGAACTGTATTTATGTCAAAGGAGCGTTTATCCAAACCCTTAAAATACTGGTTAAAAAATAAACACCTGTACAGGTCTATAAAAGTGTTGATTAAGAGGTGTCCTTCTAATACGAATGAATCGTTAGCCTGCGTACATGATGTGAATGAAAATGGGCTCGAAATAAATAAACAGAACTACGAATGAACAAGTGACTCTAAAGAATTTGAGGCTGACCGACAAATGGAAGGAAGTCATGCATTTCATGCTAGTTAAACATGGAACAATCAGAGGTATATTAATTCTGTCCGTCTAATGTTTACTACTTGTTATATTTGTTGTGTCCGCTTATCTGTAGTCTTCGAACACCCCGTTTGTTTTGCATATTTGTTCTCCTTTCTTTTATCTTTTGGTCTCTCTTATTTTTATTCAAGATTAAACGTATACATGTGCATAGACAACAAAAATTAGGTAAAAATAAACTTTGTTTATGTCTTATATACTTATGTTTAGTTTAGGCTTGCTTTTTGACCACCTACCTGGAAAGAAACTGTTCATTTTGCTATCTGCTTTTGTTGTCTTACTACAAGTTTACAAGTTTATTCATACATTTCTCTTAGTACATGTGTAACATGTAATATGAGGTCAAAATATATAGTAAACAAAATTAACTAATGGTGAAACGGGCTTTATGACTAAACACAAATACAACTTAAGGTAGACGAATACTGAATAGAAATATTGGCGGGGCATTCAAACCATTATACCGTCTAAAACAACCCAAAGAGCTATAAAACATTTGGATATGAAAAAAAAACAATTTTCACCTTTTTGTTTCCCTAAAAAACAATATTTTGTATTTCTACAAACTTTTTTTACATATTTTCCATTAAAATTCATATCTCTAGCACATGAACGCACTTTCATTTCAGCAAATCATATAATCTGTAATACAGGATATTTGAAACAAACTGGTAACAAAAAAATGCAGTTTTCTTCTTAATAAGTATATTTATACATTCTTTAAAAAATGCAAGAAAATTGAATTTCATGAAAAACGTCATGAAAAGTATATTCAATCGATAGGGCATGCTTATGCATATTAGTAAAACTTACATTATATGTTAAAGAATAAAAACAAAACAAAAACATTTCACCGTTTCGTTTCCTAGAAAAACAATATTTAAGTTAAAAAAATATCCCCAAAACAGACTGCCCAAATTCTGCACCTGCTGCAAGTACAACCGGTCCTTGCCCTACTATTTATTTTCCTGTTATTCGGTTCTACCATAGAGTAATGTCGACAAAAATGCGCAGACGGAATGGAAACTGTGAAGATCTTGATCATTCTGGTTCCTAAGGAACAGTCTGCTCTCGGTTTTCACTGTTTGTACAGACCTATGTGCCCGAAAACTTAGGATCTTTACGGTAGATATTGTTAGTGTGTGTTATAACTCTATATACTCCACAGTTAATCGATTTGATGATGAACAATAACTCTGTTTTGTTTTTTTAAACAAGTAAGAACAGAGTTGTTCCGTATATGTCCACCTTAATGTAAGTACACACAATTCCAGTAACCCATGACAATGGTTTTACTGGTTTATAAGTTCGCAAAACTATACAAGAGACATACTGATATCAATAGATATATACAGTCGGCTCTCGATATCTCACAGTCCAAATGCATCTCAATCCACTAGTATCTCAAAGTAAATTTTCTGATTCTAGAAAACCTATCCCTCGACACCAGTAGTTCGAGATACCAGGAACCGTTATGCTCCATGAAAAAGAAGGTATTTTGACATATAAGTGTTTGAGATAACGAGAGCCCACTGTACTGATAAGACAAATCAGGGACGAATATACTGGCACTTTTAAATACAAACAGGTGATTTGTTTTCTTAGCCAGGAAGAGATCTAAATGTTATCAAAATAGTTCCCAAGAACTAACATGTTTTTGTTTTAATCCAGTGATTTTCCTCAATAAATAATTGAGAAAACACAAGACAGTTAGCAGAGCCTTTTCTGGTGAAGGGAGTGATTGCTCGTCGCTCTTTATCAAAAAAGGAACATTGATATAAAAAATGAAATTCGTCTCCTAAATTATTGGAGTCACATAAAGTACATTTTCTCAAATTTCTATCAATGTATCCCCAACGCTGCCTAAAATTTATACATATTGTTTTGCCTTAATCTTGCAGGAAGGAAAATCAAATAATCTTCAAACTTGTGCTCTGTTTTAAATATTCTGCAATTTAAACACTCAGATTGAAACCTGAATTGAACTAAACCACTGTTGTTTGAATTAAGATTCTAGTATACATTGTGCGTATTTAGATAACCGCATTCCATTTACTACATACTGATTATTCTAAAGGTAACTTACTACTTGAGTCGTTTTTTCGTGTCGTGGAAGAGATGTGGAATTTGATTAAATCAATTCCCAATTATTGCCCTTTTACAGTAATTTTCATTAAATTCGTGTTTACGTTAAGGCAATAATAGGGTTAGGTTACACATGCAATCAATGGAACAGAAGATGATGAAATCAAAAGCTTAATTGACTGTTTTATTGTCTTTCCCGGAATCATGCAACAGTAGTTATTTCACGATATAGCTTGCTACTTTGTCGAACTTCTATTCAACTTTAAAGGCGATCAAGGCGCCCTAGGTTGATTTGTTATATAAGATGATAATTACAGCCATGTAGTACACAACTGCATTTAATTGGTTTCGTATAAATACGGCTGTAGAATACATTTTACAAAGAAAACAAAGATCAGTGTTTAAATTTGCAATAAAATAATTCTTGCTACGTGAGTTGATGTTATTTGGAATTGTTTATCGCTTGGTGTTTGTCACAGATAGTTTAAGTGAATTGAACTTAAATATATCAACTAAGACAAAATTGAGCGTATCTTGCATACAATATAATGAATGCACTGAGTATAAAATGAACTTAAACTACAAGAATATGAATATACACGTACCATTAAAGCAACCTTACAGCAAGCGCTTGCAGTAGCTTTTATTTCTGTTTTTAGTAAAAGCGCACACATGCCAACAAATGTATCTCAGTTTCTATTCCACATTCAAGGGCGTACCTATCTATGCTCAAATACGCAGGTGCGTAATGAAATTTTGTCCAACCAAAATTTCAATTGTTACTTCTACCAAGAAAGAGAGAAAAAAAGTAAAGTATGTTGATTTCTCTAAAACGAGGAAAATGATCAAACTGTGCATCTGCGAGCTTAATCAGATGCTTACTGTTCAAATGAGCACACTCAGTTCTGAAACTGAAATAAAGTTAAGATCTGACTCTTGTAAGCGCGATGATGCACTGATCAATCTAAATCCGATTTATGATGCCATTTCTTCTTTCAAACAATTATTTCAAATTTTGTACCAGTACTGTATTTGTTCGTCCACAAAGACAGCGTCCTTTCATCTCCAAAAGAAAGAAAAAAAAGAATCAAAATTAGCCATATGAAATTCAACTTTGAGATGGATTCCTCCATCAAACAGTCCCAGAAATATTGGATCCTTCCTATAAGATTGATCCACGTTTCTAGGGCTGCACTATTGAAGAAAATAAACCTGTCCCATAAACGAAGAAAAACGTACTTAAGCAACTTCTTACCTTATAATAATGGAGGTGTGTGGTCTAAATTTCAAGTTAAACAAAATAGACTGTCTTCGAAGTATTCTTATGGAGACAGAGACAAGCTGAAATCATACAGGTATGTATAAATATTCACAGAGCTGATCCGCGCATACATGAATCCTTATGCACATACTCGTCTACATATCCTTATCTGTGTAAAATATCTTATTATAGTCCGGACGCGATAAGTTGGCAATGTTATTGTTTTGTGTTTATTTTGATTTGGTGACTGATTGACTATATAGCAGAGTTCAGCTTATTCAACTTACGGGAATGAAAGAATAAATTTGAATAATTTTGTTACTATCAATTTTGTTATCAATGATATTCTTAAACTAGAGACGGTTCCTGTCTTTAAGCTTTCAAAAAGTGTCATTTAGATAAATTAGAACTGCCAGTTAACCGTAATGTGCCATTATGACCATAGGTCAAGAAGTTACATGAACTGCACCGTAATGATAGTACAGATACTGTTGACATTGAAAATGTAAACAAAACATTGCCACTATAGCGCGACCGACCTATATTCTGTATACTTGAAAATTTCTTATGATAATTATATGTTTTCATTATGAATACATTACAGAACTGATTTCACTCTTCAAACAAACCTAGCCACCCTTCCCATTCTTTAGAGAAATTGTCGTATTTGTTGTTTTTATTGCTATCGTTATTTCGATGTCTATGAAACATTTTACTTCACTTTTCAATACATTTAAATATAATTTTTATGCCCCTGCCACGAAGTGGGGAGGGGCATATAGTTTTGCCCTTGTCCGTCCGTGCATACGTACGTACGTCCGTACGTCCGTCCGTCACACTTTGTAGTAGTGTTCTTGTCTCCGCAACTCCTCCTACAGTATTCGATGCAGGGAGCTGAAACTTGGAAAACAGTTCAGACATGCATTGAACATGTGCATAAAGGAAACAGAACTGTGATTAAGGTCTTGGTTGCAGAATTATGTCCCCTTGAATAATATACATATTATAACCATATTTCACATTTGCGTACTGTTCTTGTCTCCGCAACTCCTCCTACAGTATTTAATGTAGGGAGTCGAAACTTGCAACACAGTTCAGACATGCATGGAAATATGTGCATGAAGGAAACAAAACTTTGATTTAGGTCTTTATTGCAGAATTATGTCCCCTTGAATAACATAAATATTTTGACCATATTTCACATTTGTAGTACTGTTCTTGTCTCTGCTACTCCTCCAATTGTATTTAATGTAGGGATTTGAAACTTGTAACACAGTTCAGACATGCATTGAACATGTGCATAAAGGAAACAAAACTTTGATCCAGGTCATTATGGCAGAATTACACTCCCTTGAATGACATGCATGTTTTGACCATATTTCACACTTTGTAGTCCTGTTCTTGTCTCTGCAACTCCTCCAATAGTATTTGATGTAGGGATTTGAAACTTGCAACACAGTTCAGACATGCATTGAAGATGTGCATAAAGGAAACATAACTTTCAGTCAGGTCTTTATTGCAGAATTATGTCCCCTTGAATAACATACATATTTTGACCATATTTTCATAGCTTAAATACAATCTCACCTTTTATCGTCGCTCTAGAGGCCTCATTTATTAACAGATTTTGATATTACATCACAGCTTTATTGGGTATGACAGAACCTCGAACAACTTTGCGTTTCAGGTTTATAGGATGAAGGTCAAGGTCACAGTTGCTATTTTCAGAAAAACTAGGGCATTGCTCCAGCGCCTTCATTTATAGATCGATTTTGATGTAACTTCACATAAATGTTAAGTATAACAATATCTTGAATGAATTACTGTTTCAGCACCGGAGGTCTAAGGTCAAGGTCACAGTTGCTATTTTTAGAAAAAAACCTTATCATGCCTCTACTCATCTATTCATTGACAATTTTGATGTAACTTCACTCAAATGTTTAGTGTGACAATATCTTGGACAAGTTCGTGATCCAGAATTTCAGGGTAAAGGTCAAGGTCATATTTGCTATTTTAGAAAATCTGCTGTCATCCCTCTGGAATGATTTTGGCATAACTTGACACAAATATTTAGCTTGACAATATCAGGGACAAATTTACGTTTCATCATTGTAGGCCAAGGTCAAGGTCACAGATGCTATTATAGGTAAATGTAAATCTTTGTCATGGTTCTAGCGCTTTTATTTTTAACTGATTTTGATAGAACTTCACACATATATTGAGTATGACAATATCTTGGACAAGTAAACCTTTCAGGGTTGTAGTTCCAAGGTCAAGGTCACAGTTGCTATTTTGAAGAAAAACTCAGTCATCCCTCTAGCACCTTTATTTATTGACAGCTTTTGATGTAACTTCACACAAATATGTTTTAACACATTACTTTTCTAGTCAGGCATATGGCGGGGGCATTCATCACCTTTAGTGATTGTCTAGTTTATTACTAATTCTGCTCTTATATATATATAATATCAAGTTAACATTAGATTATAATTCTCCGGCTTGTTAAAACATTTGTTAATGCTTGTTCCAAAAATTGCGCTATATTCGTGGATATTAACTATATAGTCACTTTTCTCTGCTATCCATATATCTATTTTCTCCCAAAATTCTTGTACTTTTTCGCAATACCAAAACAAGTGTTCTAATAAATCTGAAAACTTCTGGCAAAATGTGCATAGATATCCCCCTTTATTTTATATTTCCATAATAAATTATTTGTTGCTAAAATTCTGTGCAAAATTCTATACTGGAATCAATGTAATTTGGTGTTGCTACAACAATATACTGGTATGCTATATATTTCTTTCCATTTTAATTCAATACCCTACGCGCCTGATATTTAGTTGTACAATGTAGAAAATTTGTATGGTAAACGTATAAGCACCTGTACTGAATTAAAAAGAAAACAATCGGCAATGTACTAAATTATTTATGGGTTTATTTTTACGAAATAAGAACTTTAACTCGCAGCAAGCTTAGT
The DNA here is from genome assembly GCA_963989385.1 of Ctena decussata. NCBI lineage: Eukaryota > Metazoa > Mollusca > Bivalvia > Lucinida > Lucinidae > Ctena > Ctena decussata. The sequence goes on from OZ022498.1 coordinate 22,406,596, forward strand.
TTATAAATTCATTAACGTCTCGTCAAAGTGTACAGATCATATACTTTATACACAAACTTTGAAAAACACCAAGCTATTCTGAACAGAATTATAAGAAACTACTTCAGACTTTATATTCAATAAAAGTGCATCAGATTACTTTATAAGCTTTCGTGACACTAAATAAGATACTTAAATGAAATGGTTAATAACGACATACCACCGCAGAATGATATTCTCCACTCATGAGCCTGGCTTCAGGACGGAACCCGTAAGCCGGCACTTATCGATTCATCAGGAAATTGATACCAGAGGGTCAAATACCTCTCTGTATGTCACAATGTCTCTCGAGGAACAGTGTTCTCAGAGTAGACGGTTACCCAGGAGTTTGCAGAAAAGATGCCTTCCGTAGACTTGTCATAACCTAACTTTTAAGATTAGTTGACTGTACGGGCCTTTCTATGGAAGAAGACGAAATAGCTGTCGCATAGAGAGTATCGTCTTGCCTTTTGATGGCGTTTTTTTTATTTTATTTTATTTTTATTTTTTGTTTTGTTTCCTCGATAGAGATTCGTAAGGGATAGTTCGGTTTGTCATGCCCCTTTACGTGTCTATGGATACGTCCTCTGACGATACATAGCTACTGATAAACTAATTGAAATCTAAAAGAGTTCCTTCAAGAGCAGAGAACACATTCGAAGGAAGGAACATGGGCCATACTTAGAAGTTTCGGCTAGTCAAGCCTCATCAGTGACCCTGACATGATCTAATGGCGAAAGCCAGAAAAAACAAACTGTGCAATCTTAAGTTCACTGCTTTTTAGGGCATGTACAATTTATTGTGTAAATATGGAGTAAGGGTGTATTTAACCCCGACTGAATCAGAAAAGCACCGTCCGCAGTCCCTACATCGGACTGGATTTGGATTTTGTTTCGCTAGAATCTTAGCCGTTCCTTTAAGTAGTTGTATAGTTTACACTTAGAAAGTGGTTCACAAATATTTGACCTAATATGTCGTAAACGCCCAGTTGCTCTCTCAGTGGTATAACTGCACGTGATATTGTATTGTGAGATATTGCCATCAGCTTTTCTTCGAGGTTAGGTCATTATTAATGATCTTGACTGGCTTTACACAAATGAAACAGCATTGAGTTTCCTATGAAAAAAGTAATGAAAAAGTATTTGATTATTTAATTGGTATTCATAATGATCTACTTTCAATAATAAAACCTTAGTTATATGGTGCAAATAGAATGTAAAAGACAAATGTCTTGGCTATTGTGTATACTATATTGCTCATCGAAGCCTCCCAACGCCCCCTCCCCAAACACCAACTTTTTGCTAGTTATATGTACCAACAATGCGGTTGTGCGCCCAGCGCAGACTCAGATCAGCCTGGGCATCCGCCCAGTCTGATCAGAGTCTTCGCTGTCCACATGGAGGTACCTTAGACCCTTAGCTACCCTTTAAGCGCAAAGCGAATATTCTGATCAGACTGAGCGGATGCCCAAGCTGATCTGAGTCTGCACTGGGTGCACAACCACATTGTTGGTTTTCTCGTGTCGCGGCTCATATCCAGAATAATCACATAGCACGACCTACCTATTCAAGACATCGAAAGAAGAAAAAAAAAGGAAAAAATAAATAAACGCCAACAACAAAACGGAGCAGCAATCTTCGAAAGCACAGTAAACATAGAGGATAATGATTTTTAATGTGTAAGACCGATTTTCATTTTACCGAATGAACACCAAAAACAATAGCTTCACGTATGGCGAAGCCGCGATTTGGTGTTCATGAGTGAAATAAAAATCGACCCTACACTGAAATAGTCAAATTTTCTTTTTCTTTTATACTTTAAAATTGTAATCGAATGCATCAGCCGTCAAGACAGAGACACCACAATTTTTTCTGGCCGTTTTGTGTCTTTGATACTTCCAGCATCTTCACTGGGTATGGTATTGGTTGTAAACGCAGTTTGTAACTGAAAAATAGCTTGAAATTACAATCTGGTTTTAACATATTTATTGTTTCTCTATAACAACTAACATACAATCTAGTGTAAACAGTACAAGCTTAGGGATTGGAACGAAAGCAAAATGCTTATCGAGTTACTCACCCTTGAAATTACAATCTGATAAACAAATCTCAAGAAATTTGCTAAGAAAGAATGCCTACAGCAGACTTAGGCGTCATGACGTTGCATACATTAACAATTTTATGTTAGAGCTTTTAGTGGCGCCATTAACGTCGGAATGACGTGCAAACATGTGGCGTAATTTATGTTAAGCCGGAGAAAGTTTAGCCAATTAATCAATAGTATAAATGAGACTTTTATTTTCCGAACCTAGTCTTGAAACAGTAAGTGATAATTTCGATGTTTGAAACATTGAGGTAAACAGTTTCGATTTCACCAAAAAAAAACTCTATATTTCACTGAAAGGCATAAAAGAAATTCTGTTCAACACAGAAGAACTGTACACCAATACAATAAACATAAGAAGTCATTATTTGGTCTGTTACAGTCTCATTCTCTTCAAGGTCTTACATCCTCGCGTGGGGAAGACATTTGCATATTGATTGGTACTTGTCACCAGATAATCTCAATACTAATGCTATTTTGCAAAGTTTCCAGTGAAACTGACTGTATCCAAGATGCATGTTTCTTAATCGGATTCAGGCAAGGTCGTTCCTAATTGATAAATGAGCTGAACATAAGAAGCAAACTGAAAGTTCAAAAGTTCAAAGGGTTGAAGAAAATTCCCCCGTTTTTAGCAAGAAAAACAAACTCAAGCGAAAATTGACAAATCTCAATGTATCTGGTGGCCCTTTCCGCCCATTCGTCAGAGCCTCACGCGCTCCGGAAGATCGACGTAAATGGCATTCAACTGTAATTGCCTAGCCGTAATATACAAACAACAATAGTGCACTGACAAAAGTAAAATCACTTGTATTGCCAATGGATACTTCTGTATACAACGGCACATATTGTGTGCGGCGTGGAGGTTCATCAAATGGATGCATCCCCTTTATCTTGTTCAGTATTACAGTTAATAACGACTTGAACGTATAATGTTGTGTCAAATATGAATGACAACTTCGTTTTGCTATATAAAACTATACCCGTGTGTTCATATATGTTCGGATGGTGAAATATGTAATGTGTAATGTTAGATTTTAGATAGCGCTTCTCATGAATTTTATTCTAAATTGGCACCTCTCCCGAGGATGTAAAATTTACTTATTATTTTATTTGCTATCCTGCATAACATGTATGTTGTTATATGAATATGTGCTCATGGGCCTTATGGCTTATAGCATTAATAAATTACTTACTTACTTACCATCATTTTCAGAAGTAGTACTGCAATGTGTCCGAGTTAAGAGACAACCTAAATAAATAAATATTGATAACATTTCCTCCATTGGTCTGACAAAGAAATTCGATTTGCAACTTGTTGCAAATCGAATTACATTGTCAGCCACATGCTCATTTCGATTTCATGTCCGGTTGAGATAAGTGTTTTTGCTTGATGTAGTTTATGTAGGAAGATATCCTCTAAGCTTGTTACTAAATTAGTTTTTCTTCCCTAGTTTGAAGGGCTGACTTTATCATGGTATATTTTTGTGTGACACTAAGTTTATAAAATTTATGTATAGTATAACTGCTGTCATGATTTTTACAGAACTGTCAGATACACAAAAATTTGACATTTTATATTACCGGACAAATAACGTCACTGCCGTATATCAGTTATTAAATACCACCGTTTATCAGTTTAATTAAATTATATTGTTTACGTAAAAAAATGCAGTTAAAGTGACACGTCATCAACAAAACAGAAGTTAATACACTAAAGCCATTAGGTGGATGTAATATTGTCTTTCTCCGGAAATAAGCAATCGTAGTTATACGACGTCATATCTTGCTACTTGATGTCATTGCTTTCAACGACAAATGAGCCGCGACACAAGAAAACCAACAAAGTGGTTGGGCGTCCAGTGCCGACTCAGATCAGCCTGGGCATTCGCCCAATCCGATCAGACTCTTCGCTAAGCGCTTGAAGGGTAGCTAAGAACCTAAGCTACCTCCATGCGGACAGCGAAGACTCTGATCAGACTGGGCGGATGCCCAGGCTGATCTGAGTCTGCGCTGGGCGCACAACCACTTTGTTGGTTTTGTCGTGTCGCGGCTCAAATGGCTATTCTGCTGACCCGGGACATAAGACGATACTTACAACCATGCAAGACAGTTGTATTAATAAAAGCAGCAGTAGAATGTTGAAATTAAGGACTGCATGACACAAGATGTTCCTCACGTCTTTACTAGCAGGGAAATCAAGCCCATACAGCCAGAGCTGAGCATTCTCTATTGCAGAAATGATATGTTGCTCAGTCATGAATCTATATAGTGGTCAGTGAAGACTCTTAAAAGTCAATGTAAATACGCACGTAAATATGAATCCTGTCGGCTTATGTCCCGGTGCCCTTCCATTCGTTGAACGGCTCAATTTGAAAGTGTATTATATAAAACTGCACTTAGTGGCTGACAGATAATCATTAAACAGGATATTACTTTAAAGTGTTAATTTCTTGTTGTTTATGACATAATATTTGGGCGAGCCGAATTTCAAAACATTGCACAGAAACACACTACATGTACAACTCACTGTCTTAAGGTGAATGGGTGCACTTTCAGAAGAAACAATTGTGCCACTCACATGTTTGCTTCCTTGCATAATGGGAGTCAACTCTTAAAGAAAAGAGTTATGCCTTTCTTTTAAACCATTAATGACGAATGGATTCTACTACCCATATGAAATGGATGAGTCCATTCATCATTTTAGGGGTGTCTGGTAAATTTTCACTTTAATTATTTTACAGAAATGTTTAAATTTTAAGCAAACATTGAAGACCATGATCGGAGGCCGAATAATGCGGCGTTTGATCTGGATCTGCACTGTTTTGCATGTGTCTCATTTATGGGACGCTAGGCATGAATGGGTTAGGGGGGTACATCACATTTTGGAAGAATTTCATCGTCCGGAGAAGCAAGCAGGAAGTCACAAAAGTTGTTTTTCTATGTAATAATGGCAGAAAAACACGGCGGTGTATAGTACATCTGGTCATATTTGCCCAAACGCAACAAAAAGAATCAGACTAGCAGAAAAAACAACAGGCTTCAAATACCATCACCTTCAGCCTCAACGCAGCATATTATGAATCGACTATACTTGATAAAGTTTGTTGTTTTCACCCGAAACTGATTGTGCTGCTAGGCATTATGCTTGTGCAATGTCAGATGCCAACAAACGTTCGGCCAGTTACTGCCCGAACGTTTAATGGCATCTGATTTGCCCCTTTTTTTGTTTACCTCAGGTTAATTACAGTAGAGCAACTGAAATAGTTACGTATTGATACGTGCTTAACGCTACTTAGACACAACGTGTCTGCAATGTCACGAGCCATCCACGTCCGAACAGTTTAATTCACTAGAACAACGCACACCCTACCAAAGGCACAAAAACAAGAAGATACACTGAACATATAACGACAAACAGGACTAACACATTTGCTATGACAGGTGCACTTGTGTCCTCCCTTGGAGGTTTATCCATACACGACAACGATTTTTTTAAAAAAAGGAGGCTACATTAAAGGAAAGAATTTGCCCCGAGAGGAGGGGGTGGGGATGGGGAATTTTTTTCCTTCAAGAGTTTATTCCCATTAAAAAGGAGAAAAATACGGACAAACAGATCTGCTTTCTCTGAAGGTGTACAATATACCTTAAGTTTTGTTGGAAGCAGTGAGAGCTCATTACCTGAGGCAATGATCAAAATGATTGTCTTCATCAGTATCGAGAGATAGATAGATAGATAGATAGATAGCTCTATAAATCACTTTGGCCTGCCAGTCCCTGTCAGAAAGAGGGCATGTTTTCAAAAAATATCAGACATAATCCTGTCATGTCTGAGTATATTTTAACTCTTTGTTTCAGAACAATTATCTTTGAATCTTAATACCGCTATGATTCTTCGATGTCGGTCAGCGATTGCTCCGATCCCAACGCCGTTAACATGCATAATTGAGCCGCGACGCGAGAAAACTAACAATGTGGTTGTGCGCTCAGCGCAGACTCAAATCAGCCTGGGCATCTGCCCAGTTTGGTCAGACTCATTTTTAAGTGCTCAAAGGGTAGCTTAGGGTCTAAGCTACCTCCATGCGGACAGCGAAGACTCTGATCAGACTGGGCGGATGCCCAGGTTGATCTGAGTCTGCGCTGGGCGCACAATCACATTGTTGGTTTTGTCGTGTCGCGGCTCAATCGACTGTTCTTGGTGAAAGCAATGAAAAGTTTTTAATTTCACATTGGTTTTCAGTGCTTAGAAGGAGACAACAGACTGCCAGCATGTATATACGCCGCGACATGGCAAAACCATCAAAGTGGCATGGGCGCCCAGCGAAGACTCAGATCAGCCTGGGCATCCGCCCAGTCTGATCAGAGTCTTCGCTGTCCGCATGGATTTAGCTGAGGCCCTTAGCTACCCTTCAAGCGCAAGGAAATACTCTGATCAGACTGGGCAGCTGTCCAGGTTGATCTGAGTCTTTGCGTGACGCACATACCACATTGTTAGTTTTTTCGTGTCGTGGCTCAACGATGTATTAAACCGTCATCTCTCAGAACGTTTATCTGTCAGTTTCAAGGTAAATAGGTGCATTGTAAAGGGAAGCAACGCTGACATTTTCATTCTTGTCACCCTTCTAAATGGGGTCTAATTGTTGAGGAAATATTTGCTCCTGCAGGAGAAACTAAGTCCTGTAAGAGTAGACCCCTTTTTGGAATGGCTTTGTTGTTCATGGGAGAAAACACGGGGTCACAAAAACTGCCTGCTTTTTAAAAATTGATGAAAACACTTGAATACCCATATACCTTAAGTCAGTGAGAAAAGCACAATTTGCTACATCTGCATGAAACAGTTAATTACATGTGTAGACCCTCTCCTGTCTCTAATAATATTATCCAGCCCCGGATCCAGGGTGTGGGCTTTTGGGCTTAAGCCGCGTCAAAAGGGGCTCAGTGTCCAATATAACGCAGGAATGTAGGTAATTTGCAGCACCTGATGATAATTTGAGATGATATTCCATAAGATAAGATTTAAATATATGTTGTGACATCTCACTGGAATCGCCTCGATGAGGCGATTCCAGTGAGATGCCATAACATATATTTAAAAGTAAGCATGACATTATCTTGATTTTTTTTCGAATGCTCTATTTTATCTAGAACCCTGAATGGCCCCTCTCTTTTGGCCCTAAGCCCCACCAGTTGTCCAGAAGAGCCCCGCCAGCTAATTGTGGTCTGGATCCGGGCCTGTTTTCTGTCTCTTTTGTCTGTTGTGCTGTGCGTTATTGACTATAGACTAACATCGCTATTGGTACTTTTGATAACTAGTTCACTGTAACAGCTTTTTCGTTTTTGTTTGTAATCTTCTGTGACAGTTACTTCTTTCTTTTCTACGTTTGATTTGAATGACGTTTTGTGTTTTAATGCCTATGTCCCTGTATAGTCTTATACCCTTGTATGAGTCTCTCTGTATCATTTTATCCTAGTCTAAGCCCACAATAACATTCCTGGAAAAGATATTCTATTTATTTGGTTGGGCCCATGTTTGAAAATCGAATTCCACTTAAGCCGGTGGTAGGGGGAGCGTATGCAGCCTAGGAGACACTTTGTTGTTATTCGATAATATTAGCATTATCAGTGCAAAGCTTTCTTTAAACCTATTCAACAAGTGCGCGACCCGATATTGTTTGCAAACCAATAATTACATAGAGTCATCTGGCGATTTTTTTCCGTTTTCCGTTTGCATCACTGCGTATGTGTACAGGCAATATTTTAGCTCGATTTTAAATGCGGAGCTAACCGGCTTTTTCTTCAGATTTTAATCGCAAATTGGTAAATTGTAAAAAAGCAATTTTTAAATCACTTTAGTCACTATTTATTAAAGTGTTTTATATTTAATGATGAAAAAAACTATTTTAAATTGCCGTTTGGAACTATTTCTTTGTAGACGGGGCTTCAAATCGAAGCGGAGTTGCGAAACGTTATGACAAGTATCCCATCAATTGTTCTTATCCACCGGCAAGAAAGACTTCAAATGCTATCTTTGACCCTTTTTTCTTAAAATTGCATTCGGTGGAAACTAGAAAAACTATATAAATATAAGGAATAAGCGCTATTTTTAACGTTTACTGAAGTATGCACTACAATGAGTCACGAGCAAAGGTTCCTTCGGGGTTCACTTACTTTGCTCGTGACCTGTTGTAGTTGAAACTTCAGTAAATGTGAAAGATATATGGAAAAATGTGTACCAATGCTATTTGAACGTGATTATTTGTGCGCCATTGGCATATAAAAACGGTCATCAGTGCATTTCCTGCTTTTAAATAATTTAAAATAATAAACATTTTTGTTCATTACCGAGAAACAATTCATACGTATCCTCTGGTATCTAGGTCCTATTCGAAAATAAATAAATAAATAAAAAGCTTGTTCTACGGCTCAGTTGTAGTTGGATATTGGTTACGCGCAATTCTTATCAAAGAATGATCTTCCCGTTATCAATAAAAACAAACTCTAGCAAGGTTTGGGCCCAGTAAAACATGTTTAAGCCCCCCCCCCTCCCCCCTTAGTAATCTTTTGCTGACTGTTCCATAGTGGTACTTCTGTTGCGGTTCCTTGATGTTATATTGTGCTGTGTCCGCTTGGCTGTGGTCTCTGGCGGTTTGGTCGCCTGTATTGTTGCCCAATCTGCCTTCTGTTTTGTTTTGTTTTGTAATTAAAACCAGAGGACCAATGGTCCTGTAGCTCACCTGACACTTGGTCCTGGTATATATTTCAATGCTTTTATACATGTATATAGCATCAGGACAGGGGCAGATAACCCCGCTCCCTTGGGATGACCCTGACCTTCAGTGACATAATATCTTCATCTGGTCATTAAGTTGACCATATATACCATGTATTGTACCTTAGACTTAAATAGTTTCAGAGAAATCAACTGTATAAGCGTTTTCCCATATAAAAGCCTAATGTACCAAAGTTGACCACGTCGTAAATTAGATCAAGGTCAACGCAAGGTCATCATTTGTATAAACTATGATGGGCCCACATGCCCGATGCTACATACCAAGTTTCAAGGTCATAGGCCTTTTGGTTCTAGAGAAGATATTTTCGAAGGGTTTTTACCATATATGGGCATGGCGGCCATCTTGGTCATGTGACCCAGACCCCGGGTATAAACTTTAGTTCCCCTATTCCACTGAGACTCCAAATGAAATTTGGCTTCAATCTCCCCAGTAGTTTCAGAGGAGAAGATGTTTGAAATCTTGACGACGAATGGTCCGACAAAATGACCTTGACCTTCAGTGACATAATATCTTCATCTGGTCATTTAGTTGACCATATATACCACATATTGTACCTTAGACTTCAATAGTTCCTGAGAAATCCACTATATAAGCGTTTTCCCACATGAAAGCCTAACATACCAAAGGTGACCATGTCGTAAATTAGGTCATTTGTATAAACTATGATGGGCCTGCATGCCCAAAGCTACGTACCAAGTTTCAAGGTCATAGGTCTTTTGGTTCTGGAGAAGAAGATTTCTGAAGGGTTTTTACCATATATGGGCTTGGCGGCTATCTTGGTCATGTGACCCAGACCCCGGGTACAAACTTTCGTTCCCCCATCCACTGAGACTCCAAATAAAATTTGGCTTCAATCTCCCCAGTGGTTTCAGAGGAGAAGATGTTTGAAAATCTTGACGACGGATGGTCCGACGGAATGACTTTGACCTTTAGTGACATAATATCTTCATCTGGTCATTTGGTTGACCATGTATACAACATATTGTACCTTAGACTTAAATAGTTTCTGAGAAATCCACTGTATAAGCGTTTTCCCATATAAAAGCCTAACGTACCAAAGTTAACCATGCCATAAATTAGGTCAAGGTCAACACAAGGTCATGATTTGTATAAACTATCTTGGGCCCGCACGCCCAATGCTACATACCAAGTTTCAAGGTCATAGGTCTTTTGGTTCTGGAGAAGAAGATTTTTGAAGGGTTTTTACCATATATGGGCATGGCGGCTATCTTGGTCATGTGACCCAAACCCCGGGTATAAACTTTGGTTCCCCGATCCCACTGAGACTCCATATGAAATTTGGCTTCAATCAGACCAGTGGTTTCAGAGGAGAAGATGTTTGAAAATCTTGACGACGGATGGTCCGACGGAATGACCTTGACCTTTAGTGACATAATATCTTCATCTGGTCATTTAGTCGACCATGTATACCAAGTATTGTACCTTAGACTTAAATAGTATCTGAGAAATCCACTGTTTAAGCGTTTTCACATATAAAAGCCTAACCTACCAAAGTTGACATGCCGTAAATTAGGTCAAGGTCAACGCAAGGTCATCATTTGTATAAACTATGATGGGCCCGCATGCCCAATGCTACATACCAAGTTTCAAGGTCATAGGCCTTTTGGTTCTGGAGAAGAAGATTTTTGAAGGGTTTTTACCATATATGGGCGTGGCGGCCATCTTGGTCATGTGACCCAGATACCCCGAACAAACTTTCGTTCCCCGAACCCATGGAGGCTCCATATAAAATTTGGCTTTGATCGGCCCAGCGGTTTTGGAGAAGGAGACCTTTGAGAATGGTGGGCGGACGGACGACGGGCGGACTACGGAGCATTGCCATACTAAAAGCTCACCTTTGAGCCTTCGGCTCAGGTGAGCTAATAAAAAATAAGTAAAAATAGATGTTAATGCTGTTATTGGGGTAGCTGAATGACCATCTGTTTGAGAAAAAGCTGCTCATTCTGTTTACTATGCGTGTCTTTCGTAAACTTGTGTCACTTTCTGTGTGTATGTGCTTCTTTCCCTATTGGTTTTGACAGTGGAATGTGTGATTTGATTGTATTAATTCCTGATCATTGCCTATCTTTTTACTTTACTCTCAATATTTTCCATTCTTAAAAAACCCAAACAAAACAAAACAAAAAACGTCAAATAAGACTTCGAATGTTTGGTGTTTTGGACATGATGGTAAGCCACTGTTCATGATACTTGCCTTCCCATCTACTTTTCATGAAATTGTTAACAGCATTGTGTTGGTCTAAAATTCCAGCAGTCTTATACTCTAGAAAGGTTTCAAGGCAATAGTTAAACCACAGACACGGGCAACAGTCTGACGCATATCTAACCCATAAAAGGATCAAGAGCTACTCTCAATAGCATTAAATTCGTGTTAATTTTAGGAGCAATCTGATTAGGATCCTCACTTTTTAAGACCAATAGATAGTGAATTAAATTCTTAGGATTATTCAATAATTTGTCATAAGTGTTAAAATATTTCGACAACAATAGAACAAGACCGTCTTCGCATCTGACCATATAACGGAATTAGGTTTAAACACGGAAATCTCCGTCTAATGAAAAATATTTTTACCCCAAAATGAACCGACTCTTCATTATATGCTACTATAATACAAATATGTCGATTTCAGGGATATTGACACGATGTTCTTACATTTAGCTACTGCACTCGGGACATTTTACACTCATGCATCAGCAAATTTAATTAATTTTCTACTTCACGTTTGATTACATTTTCTTCTCGGCTCCTGCCATGTCTCACAACATTAAGTCTGATTTAAAGAGAGTGACAAAGGCTTTAAAATGTTCTCTATTTGTTAGGCTAATGCACGCTCTGAGTAGTCTTTAGACTCAGTTTGTCAACCAGACAGTGCAAAGCCGGGTAAATGCGCAATCACAATTTCCTACCTGAAAATTAAAATCTCAACACAGAACTATTTACATTCGTTGTCTCAAACACAGATATCTCAAAATACCATCTAATACCAAAGAGTATAATGCGGACACTTTTCCTATCTTTCTTTATATTTCAAATCATGCAACCAGAAACTACTGGTATCTTAAAGTAAATCTCCTGGGACTAGAAAATTTACTTTGAGACATTAGTAGTTTGAGATGAACTTCGACTTTAAGTAATCGAGAGCTGCCTGAATGAATACTGTTAGAGCCAGTGCATAAATGAATTCATTTAAAAAGAAATCAAACAAAGCAGCAATACTTTTTTTTGTAATTTTTGTTTAGTTCTGCGGCAAGAAAGTGCAGAGAATTTAAAATGCTGGTACAGTCAGTACAGATTATTTGCTTCCATGACCTGTATTCGCGCCTGAAAAACGCGTAATCTCATGTCCATCTTGAAAAAAAATCAAGCTTCTGCAAATAGATAGCTTAACAATAACACTTTCGATTGACTTAAAAGTATGAGCCGCGACACGAGAAAACCAACAAAGTGGTTGTGAGCCCAGCGCAGACTCAGTTCAGTTTGGGCATCCGGCCAGTCTGATCAGAGTCTTTGTTAAGCGCTTAAAGGATAGCTAAGGGCCTAAGGTACCTTCATGCGGACAGCGAAGACTCTGATCAGACTGGGCGGATGCCCAGGCTGATCTGAGTCTGCGCTGGGCGCACAACCACATTGTTGGTTTTCTCGTGTCGTGGCTCATATGTTATTAGCATAAAAAGCGGCAAAAACTTTCACAGCAAAGCCTAGCGGAACCAGAATTTTATGCGGACTTAGTGTATATATTCAAAAATATATAAATAAGGCTGATTTTTCTGATCAGATAAAAAAAACATCATACGTTACGTAGTGCTTAAAACATAAAAGAAATGCCATAGTCTGCACGATTTGTGGGTATCTAGTCAAGATAAATTACTTTGCTTCCCTCTTTAATTGCACACCAATAGGTCGGCCATCAGACTCAGTGATGGCCCCGACATAAAGCTATTGAATTTAGTTGGTTGCGGCCGGAGCTTTTCTTATCTGTTTCTTCGCTCCAGTATTTGAAACCTCGTGTGTCGCAATACGCTGTTTCTGTCAAGTCCTCATTTTGAATCATCGTAGTTTTTCTTTTTGTTCCCCTGATGATGAAATGGGTAAGGAAACCTACACACAGACCAAACAGCTAATTAAACATTTCAAACCATTGCAGTAACTGAGGGTGAGAGTTGGGATTCCAACTCCTTTCCCCCGCCTCCTGACCCAACACTGCCTTTCCGCTATAATTACCGACAGTTCCAAGGCGGTATTTCTGTTGTTGTCTTTCATGTTGTCCATTGCGGTGCTTTAGTTCACCAGCTGTGCAAGAGGTGTTTTAGTTGAAGTAGCTGAATTACTGTACGTGCCTTTCGTGAACTGCTGTCAAATTATATATGAGCCGCGACACGACAAAACCAACAAAGTGGTTGTGCGCCCAGCGCAGACTCATATCAGCCTTGGCATCCGCCCAGTCTGATCAGAGTCTTCGCTGTCCGCACGGAGCTAGCTTGGACCCTTAGCTACCGTTTAAGCGCTTAGCAAAAAGTCTGATCAGACTGGGCAGATGCCCAGGCGGATCTGAGTCTGCGCTGGGTGCACAAACACTTTGTTGGTTTTCTCGTGTCGCGGCTCATATACTTCTTTCCTTTTTGGTTTTGAGGGCTGGATAAGGGATCTGGTTGTAGTAGTTCCTGACAATTGCCTATCGTTTTTCTTCGAAAACGAACAAAAACAACAAGTTTTTGATTAGGTGAATGGAGTTCAAGAACAATTCATCTGTCTTGTACTTTTTACCTGCAAAAACAAATGGTAGCTATATTGCTAAATGAGTATGTTTGTCTGGCCATCTTAGTCCAGCAGGTATTTTTTCCATTTATCTGACTTAAAGATTCGGATCAGTTCGTTGGACGAGGCTTCAGTTGCCAAAACTAGCTAGTTTGGGTCCTGAACATACAATAAATTCTTTAATTAAAATTTTAAACTCTGGCTTCAATTTGGTATTCCTAACTTTGTGTCATCATATATTTTACTGCTTGGTACATAGTTCGGTGATGTCCAATGAACAGGGTTGGAGGCCAATACGCACACCGAATGACCACTTGCTGTTTTCGGCTGAAACATAGGTAGTTTTAGAACTGACCGTTTCAGTGTGGTTCTTGTTTTGCAGTTACTTATCATTAGAACTGTGTGGTCTGCAATCAGAATTGTATTATGCTTTTTTTTTTTTTAATTTGATTGTTTTTGTCAGGTAAGGATAAGCTTATGACCATATATACCCTGTTTAAACTCCCAGTCTTTTAACTGACCGCTTAAAGGTGGTAATTCTGCCCTTTTTTTTTTTTTTTTTTTTTCTTTCTCTTTTTTTTTCATTTTTTTTTTTTTTTTTTGTGTTGTTTGTTGTAAGAAATGCGTAATTGTATCATTTTACGATAAATTGCTTTTAGTGTGTCTCCAGCGAAACATTTACCATATTTCAAGCTAACTTTAGTTTGATATTCTATCATTTATTTTCCTAACTGATCAATTCAATTTCAATAGCGACTAACAACGTTGTATGGTTTTATGAAATCTGGTTAATTTATCATATTCTTTTTTGTGTGCAGGACTCATGATTTCAAAATAAAAAAAACTATTCAGTCTCGTAAAACTGCAATGCGAGGGTACTGGTTCCACTGGTATGCATGTAACGTTGATAACAACTGTAGGGACATGACTGTCATTGACCTTGTCAAATTGACTCTAAATATTCGATCACCAGTCCAGATCTCTTTAAATGATTGCGAGCAGTGTGATCAGAGACTACATCGTTCGCCATTTTGCAAGTAATACTCAATACATTTGTTAGTTAAATAAGCTTGCTTTAATTATAGATTAATTACTATAACTGGTGGCGGTGACTCAGCATTCAAGGTACATGTAATATACAGAGTAGTAAATCAAATTGCCTTGCCAGACATACAATCTAATCTATTTGCTTTGCCGAAGAGAGGAGAAGAGTAATTGTTTTATGTAATCGAGAAAAAATGAATTCTTCTACGTATACAGAGCTCTTATAGCCTTTCTCGGCCTCTTGAATTACCAGAATAGCATGTACTGTGCTACTGTCTCCTCGATACAACCAATAAATGTCATTTATTACGTCTGACTAGACCTGGTCAAGTAACATCAGATTGCTATTACTGAACAATTGCAGAACAATAATACTGTATCTATCCTTTTCAAAACTGCGCTATACCAAATATTCTATAAGTATTGTTTCTATGTAAGAATGTCTTCCCTGCTCTTCCTAAATCTGGAAAATGCGGAAATCTATCTTTTAATAGTCTATAATAGTAATGACATCATGTTCTAATGCAATGATATACAAACAGAAGAAGTAGTTAGAAAAATAGCCTCCTAAAACCCTTCTTATTCAGCATTAAGATTGACATAAACATTTATTAATTAGTTTGAACTATCAGTTCTGTTGTGGTTCTTCTCTCTTCATTTACAACCCATGTTTGTTATATGCATCCCCTACTCCAACTCTTCCTTCCCTCACCGAATGGTAGACCCCATCGAATGGTAACACGTCCAGCATATTTAATTACTTTGAAAATTGATATACTTGAGAAGATAACCGAAGTACATGTTATAAGCTCAGAGAATGTCATATACTATACGTGACTCTCACAGAACAATAAAAGTCCATGAAAGTAAAAGGATAGGCATTAATGCTAGATCCCGTATCCCGTCCTCAAAACCAAACGGGAAAGAAATATATATACATAAATATTGACAACAGTTCACGAAAGGCAGGCACGGTAAACTAGGCAAGCCAAATGCACACTAATTAGAAAAACCTGGTTTATCAGAGAAAAACCTGGTTTTGCGATTTGATAAACCAGGTTTTTCTCAGATAAACCAGGTTTTTCTCTGATAAACCAGGTTTTTCTTTTGTTAAACCAGGTTTTTCTCTGATAAACCAGGTTTTTCTCTGATAAAAAACCAGGTTTAACAGTGAAAAACTTGGTTTTCCATTTGTAAAACCAGGTTTTTCTTAGATAAACCAGGTTTTTCTCTTGATATCCTAGGTTTTCATTTATAATGTGTCTTTTTGGCTAAAAAAACCTGGTTTAACAGAGAAAAACCTGGTATATTGAGAGAATACCTAGGTTTTCTCTTGAAAACCTAGGTTTTCTCAGATAAACCAGGTTTTTCTCAGATAAACCATGTTTTTCTCTACAGATTTGAAAAACCTGGTATATCGACAGAAAACCTAGGTTTTTTTCTTGAAAACCTAGGTTTTCTCTTGATAAACCAGGTTTTTCTTAGATAAACCAGGTTTTTCTCTCATGAACCTTGTTTTTCATTATGCAGAGGCAAGCCAAATGCACACTAATTCAGAGATAAACCAGGTATTTCTTATAAGTATGAAAAGCGCGAAACTTAATATATCTGGAGAAAAACCTGGTTTATCTCTCTAGTCACATGACTTGTAATCACAAGTTTCTCTCAATTTCATTGGCTGTTGAGAAAAACCAGGTTTTTCTTATACATCTATCTTGAGAAAAACCTAGTTTATCTCTTTTATCATGTGACTTGTTATCACAGGTTTCTCTCAATTTCATTGGCTCTGAGAAAAACCAGGTTTTTCTCTGCGGGTCCCACGTGATTCGGTATCGCAAGTTTCTCGCAATTTGATTGGATAGCGCGGATTCTGCAAAACCATGTTTTTCGATTTCTGATTGGACGACGATATAACAAAATGTGATGAATCATTTGAGAATCACTGTCCATTTGGCAATTTTCAGCAATCCTCAATGACGCACTCGATTTTAAAATCGACGGTCCCGTCTCGCATGTCAAAATGGGATATAGATAATGATAATCGGCTTAAATTTGGTCATTAGAAATACCGGAATATACAACATTACGAGAATATACCAAACTACTTCGGAATACACCAATATACACATCGTTATTTACCAAAATACATTTTGATATAAGAATATAGTCTAATACTATCCAAAACTGTTGTTGTTTAGCAAATATTGCATGTACGTGCTCGCAAGTGAATGACCAAAAACAGCTTGCAATCTGCGCGGTTATCAAAGATACGCTAGTCTATTTATTCTCACTTCCGATCCAAACATAGCCAACTCTGAGATGGAAATAATTCTTATTTTACCTCTTCTGGCAACAGTAAAGTTTATTTTGATAATAAAAATGTATGTTTCAGTGTATTCCGGTTGCAAGTTGTATTCCGGTATTTCTAGTAAGTTAACCCTGTTTTGAAATTTACCCCTCCGACTAGCGTTGAACCGTACTTGTAAGGCTGAACAGTGATATAGGTCACTGGGCTGAGACTTTGATAACAGGGTTAACATCCTATTTCAACAACCAAAAAAAAATAAATAAATAAATAAATAAATTCCAGTCCTGCCGTCACTACCATGGCAACCCATGAAAACCTTCTTAAAGGATTCAACTGGTCTGAATCCTGCCTGCTTTCGTGGAACACCAGTCTAACCTGGTCAAACACACTCTCCGAACTACTTGGAAACTTGTTGATGAATATTGGCCTGATACCTACCTGCTGAGACACCCTCATCCCACAACCTAGAATCTGTCAGTGAACACTGGTCTAATACTTGCCTACTCAGACACACTCCCAGCACTACTTAGAAACTTGTTGATTAACACTGGCCTTATACCTACCTGCTGACACATCCTCATCCCACAACCTAGAATCATACCATAACATAACATAACATAACATAACATAACATAACATAACATATCCTTTATTTTCACTCTGGTCAAATGACATAAGAGGTTAATACACATACACATTAAACGACGAACACCGGTCTAATACTTGCCTGCTCAGACAAACTCACTGCACTACTTAGAAACATGTCAATTAACATCAGCCTGATTCCTACCTGTTAACACACACACCACACTACCTAGAACATGTTGATGAGCATCGGTCTGATTCCCACCTGTAAGACACACCGCACTAGCTAGAAATATGTCGATGAACACCAGTCTGATACCTACCTGGTCAGACACACTCACCAGCATACTACCTAGATATATGTTGATGAACATCGGTCTAATACTTGCCTGCTCAGACACACTCACTGCACTACTTGGAAACATGTCAATTAACATCTGCCTGATTCCTACCTGTTAACACATACACTACATTACCTAGAACATGTTGATGAACATCGGTCTGATTACCACCTGCTAAGACACACTCACCGCACTACCTAGAAATATGTCGATGAACATCGATCGGATACCTACCTGGTCAGACTCACTCACCAGTATACTACCTAGATATATGTTGATGAACAACGGTCTAATACTTGCCTGCTCAGACACACTCACTGCACTACTTGGAAACATGTCAATTAACATCGGCCTGATTCCTACCTTTAAACACACACACCACACTACCTAGAACATGTTGATGAACATCAGTCTGATTTCCACCTGCTAAGACACACCGTACTAGCTAGAAATATGTCGATGAACACCGGTCTGATACCTACCTGGTCAGACTCACTCACCAGCATACTACCTAGATATATGTTGATGAACACCGGTCTAATACTTGCCTGCTCAGACACACTCACTGCACTACTTGGAAACATGTCAATTAACATCGGGCTGATTCCTACCTGTTAACACACACACCACACTACCTAGAACATGTTGATGAACATCGGTCTGATTCCCACCTGCTAAGACACACTCACTGCACTACCTAGAAATATGTCGATGAACACCGATCTGATACCTACCTGGTCAGACAAACTCACTAGCGTACTACGGAGATATATGTTGATGAACATCGGTCTGATTCCTACTTGTTTTTGTACACTCCTTGAAGGAGTCCTTCATCCCTGATCTGAAAACCTCCATCAGACTTTGCTTTGCTAGTTCTGATGGAACAAGCACCCTGTCCTGGCTGGGTCCAGGGCAGGTCTATGAGAATATATATAAAAAATGAAGGGGAGCAAATTCTCAGGTGGGGAGCAAATTCATATTCACTGAGGAGTGGGCGGTGGGGGGGGAGTAAATTGGGAGTGATCTGGAATGTGATAGCCCCATTATTGTGGTCCTCATGTATAACTTAGGTTGCCTGAATTATATTGAATTACACTCTAAGGTCTCTAATATGACCATAGCTAAATTCTGTTGGAAGGAAGGTACTTGAGGTAGTAAATTCTTTTTGGGCCTAGAACAGTAGCATTTGTTCTAAACCTTATCTTGTTTTAGTTGGTTTCAAAATATATTAGATAATTTAAGTTTTAAGGGGTCTGGATATTCATGGTAAATAGGCTAGTGTTCAAATATTTTGGAAAATGGAGAGGGTTATTAAGCCAGATGCCCATAGCTGTTTTCTTATTGTGGATTGTTGGGAGGAAAGGGCTGTTTCTTTTGGCTGTCACAAGGCAGGAAAGGTATTAAAGCTTATAATGGTTCATTTAGTTTCCAGGGAAATTGGTCTGGGTGTGAGATTAAGGTGGCTGGATACACATTAATTTTACCCCTTATTGTCAATAGACAAATATAATTAACATGACTGTAGGAAAAGTTGCATTGTGGTCATATAGATGGGATTTGGGGCTTTTACTAGGTTGGGAGTTTTGTCACGAGTGTTGTACTTACTAAGGATTTGGTTTGGGTCCAAGGACTTTGGAAAATGGGGTGGGTAGGTGATTAATAACAAGGGCTTGAATTAGAGAAAATGTTGGGGATTTTTTTTCCTTTATGATATTAGAGTCTATCTATATCCTGGCAATGATGTTGGTTTTGTCAAGTTATTCAAAGACTGTCTTCTATATTGTATTTGCATATTTCTTTGGGGGAGACAGAAGCAATCTTAGGTCTATTTTGAATTAAATCCAGCTTTGAGAGTAGATGTTCAGATGCAGAGTTATAAGCTTATGTGCCTAATTTTGCTGAGAACCAGTGTCTATAGGATTTTCTTGTCTGCTCTATCATTAGGGTACCTGATACCAGTCTCATGAGGTTCAGGTCCTTATCACATTTTTCTGTCAAGTTTTTATATGCTGACTCCTTGTTACTTTGCTGTCTAAGATCATACTCAGGAAACTGACAGGTGGAACTGTCCCAGACTCCGTCGGTCATGAGCATTAAAGCCTCCAAAATAGATATAGTTTTCTGTCTGAATCTACCTAGCCAAATTCTCATGATCTGACTTTAACTCTTTTCTATGGTGTACCAAAAGGTTCAAAAGAACCGATACTGGTCCAAGTATAAAAAAATATGCAAAATATATAGGTGGACCGCAAATTTTATCGGTGGATGTACAATTTTTATCGGTGGACCGATAAAACTTTTAGGTCCACCGATACTTTCATAGGTGCACCTGTAATTTTATCGATGCACCTGTATATTTTATCGGTCCACCGACACATGCTAAATATCGGTGGACCGATAAAATAGCGGTGGAGCTGTAAATAAGCGGTGCACCTGTAAAATTTATCGGTCAACCGATAAATTTTACAGGTCACTGTTAGAATTTTCAGGGGCACCTATATTTATTTATAGGTGCACCAGTATCGGTACTTTTGACCCTTTTGGTACACCATACTTCTTTCAGTAACTATAATGGTCCTAGTTTCGATGGTAAAAATTTTGAACCTCTACAGCTGAGGCCATATTTGATTGTTTTCAATGCTGATTTGAGTCTTTGAGGACATGATTGGGAAAGCACAGCTCTGTTATCAGCAATTGAGAAAGAAATTGGGGACTTACCACAATGTTTGTGATATAATTGTGACAGCTTTTGGCAGTATAATACCCAGAGGGCACACGACGTCAAATTGACGTTAGTACGACGTCATGTGCCTGCTGGGATATTCTAATAATTTGTTAGGTAATTTAGGCATTTGTTTGTCAACATTAAAACAAGCGGCAACTTGTTTCGGTGGGTCCAGTTTGACTCGGCCATGAGTAGTTATTTCGGTGCCTTTTTATCAGTATAAATCAGTAAACAATGGAACTGACCTTGATCCGGTAATTTAATAATTATATGACTGATTGGCGGTTAAAAAATGAAACAAAAGCAAGAGAAACATCGAAAAGAAGCTCAGATTATGCTAGAATACATCACCACTAGGTGTACTTTATCCGCGGAAGATTTTGACAGATTAGAGTGAAGTACCGGCGGACAAGATTTTTACGGTCAACTTTCCGTCCGCTTTTCGTTTTAAATGCGTGAGCGACTTTCTCATTTCTACACTAAATATGAGTCCTTGAATCCCGTCTTAAAACCAACATACAAACGGCTTAAATATTTACGTAAAAAGCACCTAAAACGCGATAGTGTGCATTGTAATTGCTATATCACTGTAGCCAATTAGACTGAGAAAAACCAGGTATAACAAAACTGCTAGCGCCCAATCATATTTCTGGAAACTTGCGATATCAAGTCACGTGATTTGAGAGAAAAACCAGGTTTTTCTCAAAACCCATGCTATCACAAGTTTATGAAAACCTTTGATATCATAAGTTTTAGAGGTTCTCCAATCAAATTGCGAGAAACTTGGAATATCTAGTCATGTGACTGTAGAGAAAAACCTGGTTTTTTCTCGAAACTTGTGCTATCGCAAGTTTTCGGAAACATGTAATATCACTAGTTTTGGAGAACTACCAATCATATTTTGAGAAACTTGTGATACCTGGTCATGTGACAAGAGAGGAAAACCTGTTTTTTCTCAAAACTGAGAAAAACCTAGTTTTTCTAATAATATGCACTCGGTGAAACATTATCCTAAATAATTAGTGTGCATTCGGCTTGCCGCCTACAACTGCTTTAGCAAAGACCATCGTAAAACCTAGTTTATCAAAATTAACTTGTGATAACACAAGTTTTTTTGTTAAACCAGGTTTTTCTCTCGATAAACCAGGTTTTTCTCAGATAAACCAGGTTTTTCTCAGATAAACCAGGTTTTTCTCAGATAAACCAGTTTTTTTTTGTTGGCCATATGTTCTCTGTATCTTGATTATTTGTAATCTTAGTTGTTTCCAACTATGGTTTGAGGGCTGGATTTGGATTTTGATTGTTTCAGTTCCTGGTCTTTGCATACTTTTTACTTTTCTCTGATAAACCAGGTTTTTCTTTTGATATCATAGGTTTCTGAGATAAACCAGGTTTTTCTACGCAAAACTTGGTTTTTCAATGAAAACCTAGGTTTTCTCGAGCTATACTAGGTTTTATAGAAAAACCTGGTTTATCAAAAGAAAAACCAGGTTTATCAGAGAAAAACTAGGTATATCACAGAAAAACCAGGTTTTTCTCTTGAAATACCAGGTTATGCGGAGAAAAACCTGGCTTATCAGAGAAAAACCTGGTTTATCTGAGAAACCTGGCTTATCAGAGAAAAACCTGGTTTATCTGAGAAACCTATGATATCAAGAGAAAACCTGGTTTATCTGAGAAAAACCTGGTTTATCAAATCGCAAAACCAGGTTTTTCTGAGAAAAACTAGGTTTTTCTAATTAGTGTGCATTTGGCTTGCCATAGGTAAACCGAATGAATAGGCTTTTCCCAAACAGTTGGTCATTCAGCTACCCTAGCTAATTTAACTCCATAAAAAGACTATCATTAGAAAAAATTAAAATAATATTAAGACATTAAATCCATTTGCATTAAAAACGCTGCGACAAAAAGAGTGCTGTCCTATGCAATTTTAATGCACTTTACTGTATAAGTATACCAAATAAGGGATAATATTTAAAAAACTAAAAAATCCCTCCATTTTAATGTTGGTATAAAACCATGAAAAAGTTATATGAAACCATTGAGCGAGAGTTGAATTTCAAGAGTATATGAAGAATAATTTAGCATAAACACCGTGTTAAGGATTGATGCCTTATACAGTCCTATACATTTCCAGCTGCCGATTATATTAAGATCTGTTAAAGCTGTATTAGCTGATGAAGTCTTTTCTCCATTTTTCCCAGTGCACGTCCTAGCACATATTAATATAGTAAAATTTTTCCCCGAACTTAAATCACTAGGTACTGTGGTTAGAATTCCTGCAGACGTCTAACATGGAGATACTCCAGCCTGTAAAATAAATGTGAAGAAGTGCTATGATATGAGACATCTTAGAAACGTAGGAATATAGAAGTATTTTATGCGCCAAATAATGATAATATTAATATTGCATAATGAACTTACGATTAGGGCTCTAAATAATAAAGTAATACATCACTTTGAATATTCTTTTCTGCTTCTAAATCTACTTTTGACCATATAAAATAAACAGATTACTGGAAACCTTCACTCAGTGAAGTATAATAAACAAAATGCAGATCAACTGAGACTTATTTACAGTAATGTTGGAGGAAGCAGCACGTTTGCGTGACTACTCCTGAAATTGTTTTGACTCTTTACAGCAAACATTTGCCCTACGTTTGTTTACGTTTGTGCGAAATTTACCTACGGTCAGATGAGTCGAAATTTCGTCTAGATTCGCCAATTTCAGTACTAGATTACAGTTCGCTATAGTTACTGCGTTTCCTAGTCTTCACTTCTTTTCACGTTTTCAACTGATAAATTTAAGTTCAGAAAAGAGAAGGCTTCGGGGTCTACAGTTTTGTGAACATGAGCATACGATGATTTTAAATAAAAATATCAAGACGGTTCTAGACAAATCTTAATTGTCTGCTTTTGAAAACAAACAAACGCAATAACCTATAATATTGTTACTAGCTTCACCAATGTGCAAGACTTGTAAAATGTAAATTAGTCTAAGTGTACATGTCGGTGTCTATAAAGCATGGGTTTCAAGAGTGATTTAAGTGATATATAACAAACAATTAAACTTATAAACGTATTGCTTGGATATGTGATACCTGATAGAAAGTATGCCATACAAGCTTACTAAAAAGTTTGTAGACTAAAAACGCGTTAAAGAGATTTGCAATATGTGCCGATCGAGTTTTTATGACAACAGAAAAATGGATGACTGATCTATTGGTTTAAACATATTTAATTTCACTTTTTCACAACATACATAGATAATACAACATATAAGTTTATAGGATTAGAACGAAAGCATGTTCTATGATCTATTCTCTAACTACAAGAAAACTAAGGCTGCTTTCACTGACTGGTGCTGCAAGATACACTAGGATGTTGCAAGAAAGAAGCAGATTGTGACAAATAAGGAAATTGCTGTCAAAATTACATAGAGGATCTTACATGAGTGCTCATGTATTATTGAATTTATTAAACGAGTTGGGGAAAAAGATAAGATGCGAGGCTTTGCCGAGCATCTTATCGGTTTTCCCCAACGAGTTTAATAAATTCAATAATACAGGAGCACGAATGCAAGATTCTATTTATCATATGACACTAAAATCGCATTTTATTAGCAAATTTTGCATTAAAACGTCAAGAATTCGCCATTAGAAAACGCGACGTTTTAATGGACGTCAGCGTATAACGTTACGACGTAATTTGCATATTTAATCCACTAGTGGATTATCGTTTCTAATGCATGGCTTTATTACACTCTCAGATGCGACGTCATATGATAAAAAAACTTTCAATCAGGTTTAGATAAAAATAATGATATATAGAAACCTACGACAGTAACATTATCCACTGATTTACTGATCGTTTAATGAAATTTGATTTCCATTTGATGTAATTATCCTACCCCACTAAATTTCTTGTGCAAGTAAATTAACACTTTACAGAATACCTAATATATAACAATGATTATTTACCTGAATCATCCAAATGAATATAGTCTATGAACTTGGTATTTGTTTACTGTGGCGTGAGTCCCCCGCACTTGCCCCATTTTGATACAAAGCGGTTCCATGCTCTGATAGCATCATCATCAGCTGTTTCAACGCAGATGACTGTCCTCGTAATTCCTAGATAAGAAAGCGAGGTTATGGCACAAAAGAATGACGACGTATGTTTTAAGAAACATAATGTACCAAAACGTGACACACGTCATTGTAAAGGTTTAACCACCAAGCACGAATCTTGAAATGATTCTGTTACGTATGAAAATAAGGAGGTTTCTACCTTCGGATACACGCTAATATTGCGTTTCCTCCTAGACCCATGAATAGGAGTTTTCTTCTAAGTTCAACTTTATCAACGTTTAAACAATGGGCAGTTTATTTCGAATTTGCCATAATCTAATGTACATTCTTCAGTAAACCTGGTATCATGATACTTGCATTCGTCTTTAGCGAATACGGACTGGAGTGCTTTCTTGTGAAATTACGTCCCTTGACTATTACTATATTTGCCTATATTATCTTTGCTGTTAATAGGTTATCTCTTTGGAAATAGTTTTTCTCCATTGTCTGTCGACATAAATTAGCGTGGTTGCTATAACCAATTTCCGAGACAGGGACTAGCAATATGGACATGTGAAGAAAAACGAAGACATGAAAAACAGGCGTGAATTATGATCTGCAAATGATCTGAATGAATTTTTTGTCTAGGTATAGACAATCTTGTCAAAACTTTTGTCCCTAAAAAGCATATTTCAGTATGCCTCACAAAGTTATAGGTTCTATGCCGTTTCCATAGACATGTATTAAATAAAAATTCATCAGAGCACCATACTCTTGGCTAGCAGTATTCCTCAGTTTAATGTACTGTTTTTCGAAATGAAGTAATATGGTTGAAGCCAGCATTATCTACAACTGACAAGCTCATATGATTTTTGAAGTCGCCAACCTTTCAGAAAACACTTGCTTTGTCATAATATTTTCCACAAACAATGATTTGATTTGGAAAGGGTAGAAAACACTTGCTTTGTCATTATATTTTCCACGAACAATGATTTTATTTGATTAGGATACATAATTTGAATGCCTGACAAACATCTCTGAGCGGTACAATGCAAGAAAAGGTACATAGTTTTCATGACTGACAAAACTCTCTTGCCGGTACAATGCAAGAGAAGAAAGCATTTGTAAATCAAATTATTAGTGAAACTAATATGCTTAAAATCTAATGACGGCATGTTTTTACCTACTATTATAAAGCTTTAAAGTTTATGTCTGATCTGTTAACCGCTACTTTGCAAAAACCTCTCAGTATGTTTAGGAATGTTTTATCGATGTATATTTTTGTGTAATATCAGCTGAAGGGATAACACCAATAGAAGTGAACGTAATTTCGAAGATTCTAAGTTATCTCTCTTGTCATACCTTTTTAGCTCATTACCATAGGCCCTTGAACTCAACAGAAAAAATAGTGGTTTGACGATTTCAATTATTAAGCAAACTTAAATAATAAAAGCAAGAGAAATATACCCAGTAAATTATATAAAATACGATTCTTTGTTTCACATACACATTTAAAGACATATATTCTTACTTTAACCATTTACAGCACACTGTATGTTGACAGGTGTTTTTGTCCCTGTTGTATCATTACCTACGTGAAGCTTGGTGACAGCAATTTGACTGGATTGTTAAATAATAGGGTTATGGCAACCGATAAAGGGAACACTTGTCTTTAAAGACTGGTGGCAATAGGTGTAAGCAATAAGTGCTTGTAGCATTCGAACACATTTACAACAGAATTTGAATTAAGTTCATACAGCAGGTAGCATTCGACAGTTTAACAAATAGAATTAATAGGGATTTAGTTGATACTGTAGTGGCATTCTAGCACACTTAAAATATACCTAACACAGCGGTAGCAGTTGAATATATCTATAAAACAAATAACAGTTCTTTTAGATATATAATGGCAGCATTCATTTACAATATTAATAGTATGACTCTTACTGACATAGCGGTGGCATTCGAAAACATTATCAATAAATTAGCAGGTATTTAATTTATATAAAGATAAAATAGTAACAGACTTTGACGTATCCTCAATATCTGTTATTTGTAAACTATACTATCTTTGCATTAATAAAAGAAGTCTTTCGCAGCTTGCAAGTAATAGAATTTAGTTGACAAATTTACAACGCAATTAACAGAATTTAGTTGATACAACGGCGGCATTTCGCCAAAACAGCTGTTTGAATTCGAATGTAATTAACAGAAATCAGTTGATACAACGGTGGTTTTCGCAGAGACAACTTTTACAACGCAATCAACAGAATTTGGTTGATACAAAGGTAGCAAACAAATAAAAAAACTTAAAACTTATCTGAGTTAATTGGTGCATAAAAACACTTAACAATGTCATTACCAAAAATTTAGTTAATACATCGGTAACAAAAAGCTATCAATATTTACAGAAAATTTGTAAAAGCAAACTAGCACAATACCACTTCAGCCATGCAATGACAGGAATTTAGTTGATTAACCATAAGCGAAAGAAGACTTCCACAATGCAATTGGTAAGAATTTAGTTGATAAACCCTTAGCGAAAGAAGACTTCCACAATGTTGTTGGTAAGAATTTAGTTGATAAACCGTTAGCGAAAGAAGACTTCCACAATGTAGTTGGTAAGAATTTAGTTGATAAACCGTTAGCGAAAGAAGACTTCCACAATGTAAGTGGTAAGAATTTAGTTGATAAACCGTTAGCGAAAGAAGACTTCCACAATGCAGTTTGTAAGAATTTAGTTGATAATTATAAACCGTTAGTGAAAGAAGACTTCCACAGTGTAGTAAGTAAGAATTTATATGCACATAGGCAGTAATTAAATTCTTTCAGGAATTTAGTGTATTTTTAGGTATACTTTTAAGATACAGTTACATGTAACAGATGTTTAGTTTATGGAACGGTACTTTTTGCAATACAATTAACAGGAATTTACTTGATAAAAGGAAGCATAATACGAGGTGTGTTCCAAAGTTAATGTCAGTGTAGTTTTATTTTGCGCAAATCGTGCACCATCTCGTGTCGACAGAGTGATCACTTAAGTGTAACATAGGCAAAAATCTCCCTCACTACTTCACTGACCTTTGTACAGTGTAATTTCTTTTAGTGTATTCATTACACTATACACAAAGAGACTGGAAAAAAGAGATAACGACGTGCTTGAAATTAGGGCCTATATAAAAGGTAGCTCGAAACTCGGTATAAAAATGTCAACATTCACCGTGGGGTATGCGACATCTATGGGGAAGACCAAATTTCTCACAGGACGATTTGCAGGTGGGTAGCTAAATTTAGGAGTGGACAGCAACAACTTAAAGATGCTGCTCACACAGGTTGCCATGCAACAACAACAACTAAAAGTAACATTGAACAAATCCGCAATATCCTAAAACAAAATGCCCGATTCACAGTGAGGCAATTAGCCCGGTTGACAAACTTGTCGTTAGTGAGTTACAACTGACGAAAACAATGCAAGATGGATGCCCCATTTGTTGACAGATAAACAAAAGAGGGCCCGTGTCGCAAATGTAAAAGAAAATCTGAAAATGTACCCAAAATATAGCAAACAGGCTTTCAACAATTCAGTCACTGATGATGAGACCTTGATTTATTATTTTGACCCAAAGCGGAAGTGTTCCAACCAAATTTGGGCCAACAAAAATGCGAGACGTCCAAGTTTTGCCAAACGAACACGAACAGTAAAGAAGGTTTTGTTTGTAGTTTTCTTCGGTAGTAAGGGTCCAGTCATGCGAATTCCGGTGCCAAAAGGCAGAACACGACACGGAAAATTTCTATAAAAAATGTTGTACTAAGAAAACTGAAGAAGTACTATAAAACTCGCCGCCCCAAAGCGGGACTTAAGCACCTCAAACTCTTGCATGATAATGCTCCCGCTCACAAGGTACACCTTGTGACCAAGTTTTTGGAATTAGAGACGGTCACCGTCCTACCACATCTTCCATTTTCGCCAGACTTGGCTCCCTGCGACTATTTTCAGTTTCCAAAACTCATATATCATCTATCTGGAAAGAGAAACAATTCGAGAAATACCCTTGGACGTGCGATTTACCTGTATCTGATGGGTGTCCCCATTGAAGAGTATAGAACCTGCTTCCAAAAGTAGATAGACCGGCTAAAAATGTGTATTCATGTAGATGGAGAGCATTTGGAAGGATATCCAAGTCAAAATGATTAGAACATTTGCAGTAAAGGAGAAACAATGCGACGGTGACATTAATTTTGGAACACCCCTCGTAATATTTTAATGTGAGTAGCAGCAGAAATTCAATTTATTCATACAAAGGTAGCAAAATACGCTTTTATAGGAGTAAAGTTGATTTCCATTTTCTTTAAGAATATTTACGAGAATAATCTTCACTCGTTGTTGGACAAAAGTCAGTGAGGAGCCAGAGTAAAATGAAGCCTTAAAGTGCCACCCCCACCCCCACAAAAAGCTATATCAGAATTCAAAGGCTTTACAACAAACAGTGTAGATCCGGGTGAAGTGACAAATCAGGACAGTCTCATCTGGATATATGCTGTTTGCATATTGAACTAATTTCACTTGGTGGTTTCAGTGCTAAAATAGAAAGTTCATCTGAAAATGATCATAAAAGGCTCCCGTATCTGGAGCTCCGAGCTATATCAAATCTTTAGGGTATTGCAAAACAAAAGTGCTTTTGGTTCTTTCCATTGGGCACACAAATTTGAATCAATATTGAATCAACCTTGATTCAATGTCCTGACGTTGAATATCAAGGTTGAATCAATATTGATTCAAACTTGTGTGCCTGCTGGGTGGTTACCATAGATGTCAATTTTTTAAAAGCTAAATTTTGTCTCAAACAAGAAATTTAGAATAGTACAAAATAATGAATAGTACCAAAAAAAATCGGACACTTAAAAATAATTTCCGTAATTAAGGGCGTAGCTACCTATACGGCAAATACGCAGGTGCGTATTGAAATTTTGTCAAAACTGACAAAATTTCAAAACGCACCTGCATATTTGCATGCTGAAAATTTATAAATTAGACCAGAGTTCAATACCAATTGCCAAAGTGGCTGAAATACTAGCTTTCTCTTCAAGAAGTAGAGAATAAAACATGGTTGTGCGTATAATGAAATAGCCCCTAGTTACGCCCCTGGTAATTGTCCTAGACAGGGAGCATTTTGGTTTCACAATGCAGTAAGTGCATCCAGTAGATGCAGATGGAATGGCAAACAGTGTAAACCCTGATCAGACTACTCTTCAGACCAGGCTGATCTGGAACAGCAATAATTGCTTAGACCTATTTTCTGCACCAATACTAAAAAATTGTATGATAAAATAAAGAACAGCACGTCATACTCACCTTCTTTTCTGCACGTGACACTCACATCAAACGCTTGTTAACACGGCCATGTAACTTGCTTTTTTAAAGATGTTTATTTTGAAAAGCCTACAATGGAGAATGGGGAAAAAAGGAAAGCAGTATCTCAACTAAACAGCTAAAACCTACAGCATACAACTCTAACAATACATGCATGATAAATAATTGCGTGAATGCGATAGTTACAATACGCATATGGTTCTGACACAAGGTATAAAGCAACATGCAATATACGTTACCATTACAGGTATGATAAATGTGACTACTAGCGCACTGCATATCAGTGGATCTCTTTTATGACGGACCATTCACTCGTCCTAAGCCTTATATGTCACATCTATGTACAGCTACCACGCTCTTATTTAATTTGTCGAATTCCGTCTCTTCAGAAAAATGAAATAAGCTAAACCTTATAAATTTAGTTCGTGCGAATAATGGCTTGGAATCATGAACAAAGTCCGGCAAGAGAGTTTCACATTTTGGAATGGGTTAGTAATCACATTTTTAATTCTCGCTCCCACAGTACAACGACAGCGTTGTGGTATTGTGGGACACTGAAGTTCGGGTATATTTGGAGAAAGCATTCTAGAAATCGGATATATTCGCGAAAGTGTTATGGTGGCTTGTTACACTTTCATGGCAAGCAACTTTACTACTTTTAGTTTCTGTCTCCATTTTTTTCAATAGGGATTATTATGGGCCGACTCTTAATGAAAGGATTTGCTCTTCAAGGAGAAAATCCTTTTCTTTAAGAGTCCAGCCCTTTTTGGAGGTTAGCGGTATTCAAGGAAGCAGTCAAAAAGTCACAAAATTTGTTTCCCTTTGTAAATATTGCGGAAATGCATGAATTGTTTCACCAAGTCACCTTAACATATGTTAGCAAAAACAAACTTTCGCAAAAACAAAGAAAAATTTTCTCCTCATACTCACTCTCCTGTGATGGATCGAACAAAAACAGAAACTGTGTACTTACATAAAAGTCAACATGTCAAAGTGTAACTAGTTCTCACATTGCAACAGCGAACCGAAAACTGACTGTACTTCAAACGCAAATAAGAACTATCTGTATAATATGTATAACAGTACATGCATATAATCAAATAGTATTATTGAAAGAAACTATTCAAAACTTACTCCTTTTTTCTAAAAAATAATCTAAAATACTGCACCATTCAAAGTATTCTTTGCATTTTTATGTGAATGAAACTAGTTATTTTTGCATACATAATGCCTGTAGGACAATAAACAAGGGGCTTTATTAGCTCACCTGAGTCATAGGCTCAAGGTGAGCTATTGTGGTCAGTCAGTATCCGTCGTGCGTCGTCCGTCGTCAACAATTTGCTTTAAATGACATTTCAGGAACCACTAGGCCTAGGGCTTTGATATTTGGTATAACCGCTCTCGACATATCAAATAAAATCAAACTAATTTTAAAATGCTGGTTTGAAATTAAATTGTAGTTAATGAGCAAAATTAATTATTCAAGGTTTAAGGACTGACTTGCAGATCTAAGTCCCAAAACATTATTTGAGCCACGTCACTAGAAAATATATTTCGAAGGCATTTGCGAACATCTCTAAACAGGCCCCAAGGTTATAAAACTTGAGTACATTCTCAAACTCAAAATAAAGCACACTGATTGGCTCCTTCCGCGCACTTGCTCGGAAGCAGCCAATCAGTGTGCTTTATTTTGAGTTTGAGATTGTACTCAAGTTTTATAACCTCGGACCCAGGACATCAAATCTGTAGAGCGAAATGAATTTAGCTGACTCAATCTGCGCTGATGCGCATGCCAACAGAAATCTTCACTGCTCGCATGTGTCGTAGGAATAGTTTCTCTTGCCACGGCTCATTCCAACAAAAGAAACTTACGAAATGTAAAAGCCAGTCTGAACCACGATTGGTCTGGTATCGAAAGAACACGTGATTGCTCTGTCTACATCCGAATCCGTCATAAGTGTACCAGGGTGTGCTTGTATTTTAACTTGGAATGGAGATCCCTGCAAGACATAAGTCATACACGCTCAGGCACAAATACCATAACAATTCTAAAAACACTACACTCTTGATATCTCAAAGTCAAGTTTCATTTCAAACTACTGATATCTTAAAGTAAATTTTCTGCTCCCAGAAAATTTACTTTGAGATATCAGTAGTTTGAGATAACAGCAGTTGGTATGTAAAGGAAAACTGAAAATGGGTCCAAACTTAGAGGGTACTTTGAGAAATCAGTGTTTGAGAAAACAAGAATCAACTGTATTGTGTCAGACAATGCAGACCCAGATCAGACTGCTCCTGAAGCAAAGGCACAGTCTGTCCAGGGTCTTCGCTGCTTCTCCATTCTAATTCCGTCTTTTAGAAGAATTGCTGAATTGAAAAAACATAGTGTTCTGTGAGATATCAGGAACTGAAATGTAAGAAAATAGGAGATGGGTCCAAACTATATTTGAACCACGACACGACAAAACCAACAATGTGGTTGTGCGGACAGCGCAGACTCAGATCAGCCTGGGCATCCGCCCAGTCTGATCTGAGTCTTCGTTGTCCGCATGGAGGTAGCTTAGACCCTTAGCTACTCTTTGAGCACTAAACGAAGTCTGATTAGCCTGGGTGGATGCCCAGGCTGATCTGAGTCTGCGCCGGGCGCACAACCATATTGTTGGTTTTCTCGTGTCGCGGTTCATTTTTTAATATAAGAGGATACTTTCAGATATCAGTGTTTGAGATAACGATAGTCAACTGTATAACATACCCACGAAATGGAACAAGCAATGACATCAACAATGACGTCAACAGAGGCTCCGGTAATAAGCTGTGGTCCGATACAGTTAGCCACTTCAATATACATCCCATCTGCATCAGTAATCCTCAAAACTATCTCTTTATCACCAAAATTGCTGTTGCAGTCAACATGGATGGAAGCTGAAAGGAAATTTATTTAAAAGTAACATCGATTGAAAACCTTTTCTTTTTAGGTTCTTGTGTTTGTTTACGCAGAATGGTGAAGGTATGCATCGTTTTGCATATGCCATATGACAAACTTTGCCACGCTGCGACTGAATAACGCCGACCATAAACTGTTGGCCTACGCAACATTTTAGTTCCAGACGGGTCAAAACGGAATAATTTCGAGACAGAGTATGATTCGACATTACAAGTTGATGTCACATGTTTATCGAATTAGGCATATTGGTGGTATTAATCCTTTTAAAAAGCGCTAAATTCGAAAAATGTTGAATTTACAAACAGCGTAGATCCAGGTGCTTTGAAAAAAGAATAATGCATCTATTAGTCAGAAATTTCAAACCTCAAAACGTACCAAAATTTGACATAGATTTCTCGTGGACTTGTTTTCTTCTATTTCATTTTTCACGTTAAAAATGGCAAATTTCAAATGCAAATCAAATGTGATTTTTCCGTCATTTCATATAATGTAACGTAATGCGAGATTGGACAGAAATCGTTATAGCACAACTTTATAGAACTCTTTACGGCACTTATATTGATATAAAATTTATTTCAATACCTTAATGGACTGCACAGTTTCACGTCATTGAAACAAATATATGCTTGTTGCATGCAAAAAAGCGGAAAGTCATTTAATGAGTCCCCAAAAACTGAACTTTTTGTTTATACATTGTTTCATCAGATACTGAATTTTTTACTTGGTCCTACACTATCTTAATGACGCAAAGAAGATACATGTATAAAATTGTTAATGTTGGTTTACACCAATAAATTCACATTACAATATAGGAATCAAACATGGTTTTTCATGCATTAACGTTTGCCAGGTCCCTCGGGAGATGTTGAAAACCGAGGCCTTTTTCATGCATTAACGTTTGCCAGGTCCCTCGGGAGATGTTGAAAACCGAGGCCTTTTTCATGCATTAACGTTTGCCAGGTCCCTCGGGAGATGTTGAAAACCGAGGCCTTTTTCATGCATTAACGTTTGCCAGGTCCCTCGGGAGATGTTGAAAACCGAGGCCTCGGTTTTCAACATCTCCCGAGGGACCTGGAAAACGTTAATGCATGAAAAACCATGTTTGATCCCTATATTGAAACACGGCTTTTCTCCGGTTGATGCACGGCTGTTAATATCTCTTGGCACTGCTTTTTATGCAATAACATACAGTCTAAACAACATAACCGAACAAATGAAATGGATCAAAACTTAAGCTGATGGCTAGGATCAGAACGAAAGCTGTTAGCTAAGAACGAAAGCTGATAGATTGTTAATGTTTTACTTACGGAGTCCGTATCCTTCCTTGGTCACTGCCAGTATCAAAACTGTCCAAATCCAGATGATACTTCCCATCTTGCCGATACTTGTTATCTTGTAAATGAAAATAGGAAAGATCTAGTACCAGCTGACTGGTAATGGCCATATTATGTTGAATCGCTGTTGACAGTCGACTGGTAATAGCCATTTCACGTCAAAGTCGTTATTACCAGTCGAATGGCAGTAGATATTAATGAGCCGCGACACGACAAAACCAACAAAGTGGTTGTGCGCCCAGCACAGACTCAGATCAGCCTTGGCATCCACCCAGTCTGATCAGAGTCTTCGCTGTCTGCATGGATGTAGCTAAAACCCTTAGCTACTCTTTAAGCCCTTAGCGAAGACTCTGATCAGACTGGGCGGATGCCCAGGCTGATTTGAGTCTGCACTGGGCGCACAACCACTTTGTTGGTTTCCTCGTGTCGCGGCTCAATTTTTACGAATAAAAATAGAATCGCCTTAATGAGGGATTGCCATAAGACTTTCATTGTGGATCACCATATATAAGCTTCATGGATGTTAGGTGCGAATATAAAAATCCGCCACCGAGTCACTGTTTGGCATCAAAAGGCGTTCTGAAAGATGCCGAACAACGACCCCAAGTGACGGATTTTTTCTATCCATGACAGATATATTTTGTATACCTTTTGATTAACGATTGTCTCCCTCGTTTATTTCATGTTTTCAGAAACAAATATTTTAACAAAATTTCGTTAGACAATATATAATAGTCTCATAATTAGCCCTACAAGTTTTGAGAAAATGCATGGTTACTCGATAAATGTGGAATGAAAAATAATCTTCAAATTAAAGTGCAAATTACCTATTTCCTCACGGCCTGTAACAATATCGATTTTGACCACGTGTGTCATGTATTAATGTAGAGGTATTTTTCTTATTCGTGCACGTGATTGTGACGTATGAATAAATTATTTTTGTCCAATAATGCGATTCAACCGCGGTCCGCGATTGTATAAAAATTTATCTTATTTTTTGTTTAAAGTCACTTTTATCAAATATTATTATCTAAACCCTAATTCAAATGTATAGTTAGACTATGTCGGAGTTATTGCATGAAATATTTCATCAAATCATTTTTGTTATTATCATAAAGGGAGTAAATCTTTAACTGTAATTCATTTATCTCAAAGGTGAATGTGTTAACTGATGTGTTCGAGTGATGAAATCCATAAAACATTGTCATTGTGCGTATTACGAAATTCGAGTGAGTGTAGTCCAGGCTACTTTATATTCAACTGTACGCCCGACGGAGACAATAAAATCTATATACAAATATTTACAGAAATTTGTTGTCAGCCAAAACAACGGCTCTGTCATCAGAATTTATTTCCAGAAAATTCAGTAGACATTTTAAGAGACGTGTGACTCTTATCTACTGGTAACTCAAAGTCAAAGAACCTGGTATGATAAGGCCCATATTTGGCCCCCAGAAAACTCATTTTTCAAAAGTTCTATTTCGATAACTAAAATGCATTCGTAGGAAAGTTCTAACCTTAAATGTAACAGCAAATACAAAATCAACCAGCTCTTGCATAAAATATTTGTGTTTTTAATCTTGAACATACTCATACCCCCAGCGGATTTTGACGGAAAAAAAAATTGGTAGCCTTCGCAGCTTTCAAAATATATGAGCCCGGCCTCCAGCACATTTTATGTTTTATATGCGCACATAATTTTGATATATTTACATGCCATGAAAATATTAATTGTGCTGGAGACCGGGCTAAATGTTTATTTTTAACTTTTTGTTACCAAACTGGCAGCGTTCGGAACATTTTCCCTGTTTTCTCAACACAAAAACGCCCATATCTCCGCTCATAGACAAAATAAACATATGTTGTGGGTATTCAATTTCTTAGTTAGAACTGAAGAGATAATTTGGTACACAGTTCATTTTGATCTGTTGGAATTTTTTGGTTAGCGTCTATGGACTTGCAAACTTGAGTGGGTGGGGTACCTTGACAGGCCTTGTGCAGTGCACAGGTAATTAGCCGTGGTACCCAACGTATAACCTTTTCATCAAAGGCCTATTATCAAGAGCTTTCAAAGGCTATTATAAATGACTTATTTCTTTAAAGGAAAAATGATTGAACTCATTTTTTCTTGCAATTTTACTTCATATTATTGAACCAACATAGGCATGTCAGAAATCAGGTTATTCTGAGAATTAACAAAAGTGAAACATATTATTTCTGTTTGTTCCCATACGCTCAAATGATAAGCAATAGAAACCATACAACTTAAGAGAATTTGAGTGGGGGCCAAAAGTGGCCCTTATCATACCAGGTCCTTTTTTGGACCAGTCGAGTTAACGAAAACATTTTGAGTGTGTCGGGTAACTTCGGACAGCGGGGAAATTCGGACAGTGACATCGTTTCCTTTATATATGTCAGTTGTTTCGAACTAAAACAAAAAATAACTGGCCAAACAGTGAAAATCCTGATGAGACGGCTCATGATGAGCCGTCTCATCTGGATTTTCACTGTTTGCAATTGTATGTCCGAATTTACCCCCATGTCCGAAGTTACCCGACTCTACCCTACAAAAGTATACGTTATTTTTGAAAATGGGTCGTTGACCCACCGATATATTATTTCAACTATGTGTGAGACTTCAGTTGTCCTCACTAAATAAAAATAAATAAAAGATAAAAGAAGAATGATTATCATTTCAAAGGAGGTAAAAGGAATACTGAATGAAGATCCTCTAGAAGCAAAGAGCACATCAAGGAAAGAAAATAGCACACTCGGTATGTTTCTGCGCTGTAATGTTATGTTGCAACACCGCGCATGCCAACATTCCCACCCCTAGCGTCGGCTTTTTTCAAACTAACTCAGAATGAGCCCAATGATCCCAGCATAACAGGAAATAAATAATCTGGATTATGATGATGTACGAGGAGACAGTTTACGGCCACCACATGGCACAACACAGCTGCAGTGAAGGTAAATAAATTCAAATCTGAAGGAGATCTTTTGGAAGTAAAGAATGCGTCAAAGAAACCGAAATAGCAGACTCGGTTTCAACGAGTTTGTACATGAGCAGTAGCTCTGACAATTTCATCGTCCCTCCTTTCTCAATGAAGACCAACTCTTAAAGAAAAGAATTTGCTCTACTTGGAGCAAATTCTTTCTTTTTAGAGTTGACCTTTTTTGGAAGTGTTTTGTCGTCAAGGCAAGCAAGCAAGAAACTGTCTTCCATGGGAAAAAAGGCGGAATAATATTATTCCACCTTTTTCCCATGGGGGACAGATTTTGTGGTTGGTCTTGGATACCCATACATTTTCAATCAAATATGTTCTAGACACCATGAGAATTGTCATGTAGAGAATATTTTTTCTGATCTGGGTCTGCCCATTTCACATGGCCTGCTCATAGGACCTACCTTCAAAAATGGTATATCTCCGGATTTATTTTCGAACACAAAACACTAAAAATGTGTATCAATAAATCCTGGCCAATTAATTTAGGTACACATTTTTATGGTGATTTGTTTCATGGAACGCCTGTTTCAATAAGTATTTAATACAGTAAAAAAATCTTGCATTAGGCAAAGTAGACCCAGTTTGGATGGATGGTTGACAGATGGGTGGATTTACGGCCCTATCAACTGTATCTCTGGCATATCGATCCGATGAAAGGTGATAATGAAATACTGTATGCGATGGAACCCTGTTTACGGTTGAAATATTTTCGCCTCCAGCAGGATTCGAACCCGGACCGCTAGCTTAGCAGGACAGTATTTAGTCCACTCGTGAAAATACTGCTTTGGGTGTTCATTCGGTGAGATGAAAATCGACGTACACTGAAAATAGTCATATATCCTCTATATGACAGAGCTAGATAAATACGCAAACGCGCTGTTTTCTTGAGGGGCATGGTTTTGAACTTCACCATAAAGGCAATGCAGATTTTGACTTCGAATTGAGAGCGGTCTTTGTTTTATTTTCATTTTTTGTAAGGATATGCCGTCCTGTAAATTTCGCGGAAATCTAGGTGCCATACTGCCCCGGGAGTTTGGATGATTCGCATTTTATGTAGTAGCAAATTCTCCCTTTCTATCAAAGTTTCAATGATTTGGTAACTAAAACAAGTGTCTTAGCATCTGAAATCTTGTAATAAAGAGCCTTTTCATGAACCAGTTTAAATCTGTCAAAAAATTAAAATTGCTGCAAAAATGATGTCGTGATAATCTTTCAAAAATGACGCTGCAGTTGATTTCAACGTCATAAGAACTGCGCATTGCTCTGCAAGGAATGAATCGATTACAGTTTTCACCCTTCTAACTCTTGAATTGATATTTTAGGCTACGATGGACAAACAATTTAAAAGATTTGAGCCGCGACACGAGAAAACCATGTGGTTGTGCGCCCAGCGCAGACTCAGATCAGCCTGGGCATCTGCCCAGTCTGATCAGAGTCATCGTTATACACATGGAGGTAGCTTAGACCCTAAGCTACCCTTTAAGCGCTAAAGCGAAGAGTCTGATCACACTTGGCGTATGTCCAGGCTGATCTGAGTCTTCGCTGGGCCCACTACCGCATTGTTGGTTTTCTCGTGTCGCGGCTCATTTATTTTGTGTTTACAACGATTTTTGCCTTGACTGATTCTCACTGCAAATAATCACATATGGTATGACTAGGACCTAATACAGAACAGAACAAAACAAAACTCTTATTTACAATAAAATGCTTTGTAAGGAAAAGTGTCTTTGTACAGTGTTTTGTAACTTTATAAAGACAAACGGTAGTGCTTTCAATATATCCACAGCATTTACACCCAGCATACCCTCAAAATAAGATATGAGGTCATTGTCAGAACTTTCTGAGCACCCCTCATTTACGATAAGCAACTCAGCCACGGTTCGAGGTTATAAAACTTGAGAATAATCTCAAACTCAAAATAAAGCAAACTGATTGGCTGCTTCCGAGCATGTGCTCGGAAGCAGCCAATCAGTGTGCTTTATGTGCTCGGAAGCAGCCAATCAGTGTGCTTTATTTTGAGTTTGAGAATGTACCAAGTTTAATAACCTTTGGGGCCTGGTTCGGTTATGCCTCCCATATCAACTCTTTAAGAAAATACATGTAAGGACCTCTGACAGTATCAATGCAAATTTGCCTATTTTTCGACAAATTATTGCACCTTCCTCAGGCAGCAAAAGTTGAAATATTTGGCATTAATATGTAGATTGGTGTACTGTAAAGACATTTTAAGAGTGATTCTGAAAAATTAGCATGCCTCATGACTAACTTAAACTGATTTTATCAAGAGGGGTAAGTGATTTTTTCAGTCTCTGAAAATAAGTCCATTTTTTTGGTTTTCTAATATATCGAAATTTTAATTGATAACTATGCTTAAACTGACATACACACTACTATTACTGATATTAAGCAATATCTTTCCAATAATAAGGACCTTAGCCTATTTATAAATATAAACTTTTTCTGTTTTTCAGCTGTAGACTATCTTTTCCCCCCGTGCCTCAGCAAGCCACTCATATATAATGTGTATTATGATAGTACGCACATACACGCGAAGTGGCTAGCTGAGGCACGGGGGGGAAAGTATCTTTAAACAAGAGGGCCATGAGGCCCTGAATCGCTCACCTGAACAATTGGCAAGGTGGCTTTTTCTTATCATGTCTGAAATTGTCAAAATATAAGTCTTGGGTCATGTCCTCATTTTTAGGCCAAAATCTACAAAACTTTCCATGAAATCTTATGTTCTAGCATTTTCCCACATTTGATCATGCCGCAAAAAAGGTCAAGGTAAACCCAAGGTCACCATTTGAACAGTCTTGGTGATACTCTAGTACTCCATGCTACTTACCAAGTTTCAAGGCCATAGGTGTATTGGTTCTGGAGAAGAAAAATATTAAAGATTTATACCATAAGTGGTAATGGCGGCCATGTTGCTCATGTGACCTGGACCGTTTGAACAAATTTTTATTCAATCAACCCCTGGAGGCTCTATATGAAATGTATTTACAACTGGCCCTTTGGCTTTTGAGGAAATGGTTGAAAATGTCAAAATATGAGGGATCTGGATCAAAGGTCAAGAAATGACCTTGACCTCATAATTCTTCATGACCTCATTAAGACAACTGTATATACCAATTTTTAGGCCAAAATCTTCAAAACTTTCCATGAAATCTTATGTTCTAGCATTTTCCCATATTTGACCATGCTGTAAAAAAGGTCAAGGTCAACACAAGGTCATAATTTGAACAATCTTGATAGTACTCAAGTACACAATGCTACATACCAAGTCTCAAGGCCATCGGTCAATTGGCTCTGGAGAAGAAGATTTTTAAAGGTTTTTACCATATATGGGCGTGGCGGCCATGTTGGTCATGTGACCAGGACCATCAGAAAAATTATTCATTCCGTCAACCCCTGGAGGCTCTATATGAAATTTGGTTTCAATTGACCCAGTGGATTTTTAAGGAGATTGTTTGAAATTGTCAAAATATGAGAGTTCTGGGTCAAAGGTCAAAAAATGACCTTGACCTCTTGTACTCACAAATCTTCATGTACTCATTAAGATGACTGTATATACCAATTCTTAGGCCAAAATTTTCAAAACTTACCATGAAATCTCATGTTCTAGCATTTTCTCATATTTGACCTTGCCGTAAAAAAGGTCAAGGTCAACCAAGGGTCATAATTTGAACAATCTTGATAGTACTTGGGTACCCAATGCTACATACCAAGTCTCAAGGTCATCAGTCAACTGGTTCTGGAGAAGAAGATTTTTAAAGGTTTTTACCATATATGGGCACGGCGGCCATGTTGGTCATGTGACCTGGACCGTATGAATAAATTTTCGTTCCCTCAACCCCTGAAGGCTCTATATGAAATTTGGTTTCAATTGGCCCAGTGGCTTTTGAGGAGTTTGTTAGAACTTGTCAAAATATGAGAGTTCAGGTCAAAGGTCAAAGAATGACCTTGACCTCTTGTACTCATAAATCTTCATGTAGTCATTAAGATGACTGTAGATACCAATTTTCAGCCCAAAACCTTCAACAGTTTCCAAGATATCTTATGTTGTAGCATTTTGCCATATAAAAGCATAAGGAAGCAAATTTGACCTTACCCTAAAAAAGGTCAAGGTCAACACAAAGTCATAATTTGAACAATCTTGGTAGTACTCGCGTACCCGATGCTACATACTAAGTTTCAAGGCCATCGGCCTATTGGTTCTGGAGAATAAGATTTTTTCAGGTTTTTACCATATATGGGCATGGCGGCCATGTTGGTCATGTGACCAGGACCGTTTGAACGAC
Organism: Ctena decussata; assembly: GCA_963989385.1. Taxonomy (NCBI): domain Eukaryota; kingdom Metazoa; phylum Mollusca; class Bivalvia; order Lucinida; family Lucinidae; genus Ctena; species Ctena decussata. The sequence continues at coordinate 22,448,313 of OZ022498.1, forward strand.
TTTTCGTTCCTAAGGTCCCAGGAGGCTCTATATGAAATTTGGTTACAATTGGCCCAGCGGTTTCAGAGCAGAAATCGTTTGAAATTGTTGACGGACGGACGACGGACGGACGACGGACGGACGGACGGACGACGGACGACGGAGCCTTACCATCCTATAAGCTCCCCCGGAGCCGCTGGCTCAGGTGAGCTAAAAACTTTTCCGGTTTCCATTACGTTTAATGATAGAATTTGGCTTTTTCCACCAAAAATTGAAGTCTATGTGCTAAAAAATCAGAAATTAAATTTATAGCCAGTTAGGGGAAGTTGAGAGCAACAAATTTCAAGAGAAATTCTTGGGTATATCAAAAATTTAATTTTGACTGATTTTATAGGCAAATTAACATTACAACTGTCAGAGGTCCTTTGTTCTCTTAGCAGCTATTCTTTCCATAAGTGTTGATCCCATTTCGGCCAGGGAAGCAAACAAGGAATCAGAAATCTTATTTCCTTTTGTAAAAATTGGTGGGACAAACATGGAGGTGTCTGGGTCTATAACTATTCGCTCAAGCTCTCCTATACGAATATTTTGGTTTGAATAAATAATTTTGAAATCTAAAAAATATAAATAATCATATTAAATTCTCCCCTGAGGACCAAGCTGATGCAGCATACAGTAATCTAATAAAACAGGAAGACTGGGTATGGGTACCTGTAGACCATTTATTCTAGCAAGCATGCAAACAGGAGCATATTATCAAATAACAGTCACAGACTGACTTGACAGGCTCATGTCTGATGACTATCATGGAAACTATGAAAATTTGTTTAATTAGCATAAGTGTTAATTAATTAAAAACATTGGATTATATGTCCCCCTATAAATCTAATACAAATATACAATGTTTACTTTTATATTTTCTATAACAAAAACTAAATACATACAAAAGACAACAATATCTAGCTTGTTTATTCTTTAATTTCTTTCTCTTCTTCCTTGTTACATTTCTTATCCACACTTTTTGTGGTAAAAATAAATCAGAATCCCAAAATTCATATTAAAAATAACACTAGAATCCCAGAATCCAAAACTCAGTTTCCATTAATCCGTTCGATCAGTATATAGCCTAGCCTGCTTCTACGCATGTTGAGTTCAGACTGCGTAGATGCGCAGGCTAATCTGAGCCTTTGCTGGTCGCATAAGCTCGAAACACCATTTAAGCTGGCTTAAGTTTGAGGATTGTGTTCAGTTAATGTATAATCAGATAAAATGTTTTATCTTAACAGTATTTTGCCACTCACTAAAGATATGAAGTCAGCTGATTATCTGTGTGCGCGAGACACACACAATTGATCATTTCCGTTTTAGGTATCAGGGACTGTTACTTTTTATCTCATTATTAATTGTGAAAAGGTATTTATCGAATGATCCGTCAAAAAAGCAGCCTTTATCTAATCAGTCCAAGGGAAGATACATACATTGATTTTCTTCAAAATATAAATCACTAGTTTTCAATCTTGACTATGCTGAAACAAGTAAAAAGGCTTACGGCCTATTTAGACAACTATTTTATATTTTAAAAGATGAAACACTGCAGACTTTGCGAACTTTTGAAAGACGAAGAATTGTTCACAAAAGGTAAAGGCGTATGCAAAAAATGTCGATCAAATCAGCAGAATATCAAAAACAAGAGGGCGCGTGCAGAAAAAAAGTTACTCAGACAAATACAAGATAATTGTAAACCAGCTGGTGTTGGCCTGTTTTAATAGATTTTTTTTTTTTGTTTTGGATTTTCTAGGTAAAAACATAGACAACTTTCCTATTAGACAACTGATTAGTATTAGAAAAAGAAATGTCAGAACACGTTCAAAAACTTCTTATGCTTTATGACAACGGAATTATTGACGGTGATGCCTTAAACAGTGCATTGAAAGCATTGAACAATGCACCACAGGCGTCGCAGCCTCAAGAAAAAACCCAAGAAAAAACTCTCATAGACAAGGTGAGAGAAAAACGACGTAGAAAAAAGAAATTAAGAAAACAAAGAAAGGCAATTGCTGAGAAACAGAAAAATGTTATAAATGAACTTAAAGATAAAATTAAAGCTATAGAAGCGCCATTTCGGCTTGTGGACAAAACCAAATGTGGCTATCTCAGAGCGCATGAAATTTCTGTTAAACAATATAAAGACCCCATGAAAATGTTTCAAAATAAGAAAACTATTATAAAAAACAAGCTCACCGCTAAATTACAAGAACTATCCGGTCTAAAATGGCAGTTTGGACTTATTGTTGACTCTTTCAAAGATAAGAAGAATACACAGGGGACATTCTTTAGCAATCAGTATGCCACATTGTCTCCTCAAGAAATTCTCGCCTTTTACGATGAGGCAGTTTCGGCAATTGAGCAGAAAATCGAAAAATTCACTAAGGAAGGCTCAGGCTGGATGATTGATAGATGCAATACATTGTACCTTAACATCGCAAAATATGAGCCACTCAAGGGCTCATCATATTTTCCACTTCCTGAGGTCTTGGCTAATAAAAAGGCAATAATCAATGTGAAAAATCAAGATCAAGAATGCCTTAGATGGGCCTTAAGGTCAGCTTTATTTCCAGCTAAAAATAATCTCAACAACCCATACAGCTATCCAAAACAAGACAATTTAAACTTTAAAGGAATTGACTTCCCTACACCAGTATCACAAATTTACAAAGTAGAGAAACAAAACAATCTCGCCATCAATGTATATGGCTATGAGCAGACAGTTGTCCCATATCATATTTCCGGGCAGCCGAGTGAAATGCCACGGATCAACCTGCTGTTGCTCCATGACAAAAAAAGACAATTACCATTATTGTTGGGTAAAATACCTGTCCAGGCTGCTATACGACCAGAACAAATACAAAGGTAAAACATACTTCTGCGACCGCTGTCTCTACGGGTTTTCCCGTGAAGACCTACTAATCAGCCACAAAGATGAATGTTACGGCATCAACGGCAGAGCAACTAAGATTGTAATGCCAGCCCCAGGGGAAAAAATAAAGTTTAAAAATTACCATAAACAGATGCAGGTGCCTTTTGTCATATATGCCGATTTTGAAAGCATAATAAAACCGCATCAAGTGGCAGCTGGGGATAAATCTGAAATCAAAAGCAAACACCAAGCATGCGGCTATGGATATCAGGTTGTTAGATATGATGGTGCATCATCTGGTGTAAGAATTTACAGAGGTGAAGATGCCGTAGAGCAGTTCTTGAAATCCCTGAAACGGGAAGTAGTCAATATAAATAATAATGTATTTGCAAAGCCGAAGCCCCTACACATGTCGGAGAAAAATGAGAAGGATTTCCAGTCTGCAACGCAATGCTGGATCTGCCAGAAAGAATTCAACGATGAAAAAAATCCCAAAGTACGCGATCACTGTAGAATCCTAGGCCACTTTAGAGCTGCTGCTCATAAACTCTGCAACCTTAAACTTGCTATAAAACCGTGGGTAACACCCATCCCTGTTGTTTTGCACAATCTCAAAGGATATGACAGCCATTTAATCATGCAAGAGATTGATAAAATCTCAGGCAGATTATCGTGCATTCAAAACAACACAGAAAAATACATCTCTTTCAGCGTTGGTCAACTTAAATTTCTGGACAGCTTTCAGTTTATGGCATCATCTTTGGCAAAGTTAGTTGATGCAACTGACAAAAATGACTTTAAAATCACCCAGAAGACATTTAATCCACAGCCAATCAAGAAAAGACTTTACGGCAGCTTTAGTTCCGAAGATGGTCGACCCATCGTTCTGCGGGAGTGTGTCGACAGGCGTAAGCTAGCCTACATATTAGATCACAGCAACCAGTTTGACCTCGGCAGCAGTTTCCAGGATGGACAAAATACTGACAAGGAAACTCAGCTGAGCTTGCTTCGTAATTATCTCTCCATGTTAAACCAGAATGGAGAACGACCAATGTCATACCGGCAGCGACATGGGTTTGGTCGATACTGGACAGCTGAAAAGCTAGGCATTCAAAATATGAGCCGGAAAATCCGTCATACAATATGCAAGGACAGCATGTTTGACATCGACATGAAAAATGCGCACCCAACGCTACTTTCCTGGTACTGTCACAAACACGGGATAAACTGCGCAGCCCTGGATGCTTACATCAAGCACCGTGATCCCATGTTGCAGGATATCATGAAGAACCGCGGCATCACCCGGGATGAAGCAAAAAAAATTCTCTTAGCAATAATGAATGGCAAGCAAGAAAATCTGCAGCCAGATGATCCACGGTGGTTCATCGATTATTATACTGGAATGCGCAGTATCATAAACGCTGTTGTCCAGCTTAATCCGGAGATGTATGAACATGCACAAAAAACAAAACATACAAATTACAATCTGGAAGGATCCACGATTAACCACATACTGTGCCGGTTGGAAAACAAAGCGTTGATGGCTGCTTTCGATTACTTAAATGGAAAAGGCATCGAGGTTGCTTCTCTTGTTTTTGATGGACTTATGATTTACAAGACTAATGTGTCCGATATTGCCGGTATTCTTAAAGGTTGCTCATCAAGTGTTGGCCATGTGTTAGAAGGTTGCGGCATCGAGTTCACCTTAAAAGAAATGGATGAAGGTTATGATATTCCCGGTCCAACCAGAAACCACCAGTCAACAGACATTGATATATTATTACAAAAGGGCGTTTACCCATACGAATATATGGATTCATTTGACCGGTTCCTGGAGACTCAGCTGCCGCCTATTGAGAAATTCCACAGCAGCCTAACAGATGAGAGTATATCCGAGAAAGATTACCAACATGCCCAGAAAGTATGGGAAACTTTCAGCTGCGAGACGCTGGGAGATTACCATGATCTCTATCTAAAAACAGATGTGACTCTGCTGGCAGACGTATTCCAAACATTCCGTAGAACTTGTATAAATGCATACAAACTGGATCCGCTGCATTATTATACAGCCCCTGGCTTATCCTGGGACGCTTTACTCAAATACACCGGTACTGAACTGGAGCTCCTGACTGACTACGATCAGCATCTATTCATAGAAAAAGGGATGCGTGGCGGTGTCAGCATGACTTCAAAAAGACACGCTAAGGCTAATAACCCTGGCGTGCCTGGATATAATAAAAACGAACAGCACAACCACATCATGTATTACGATGCAAATAATCTCTATGGCTGGGCTATGAGTCAGCCCCTACCTTATTCTGGTTTTAAATGGGTTGATAAACCGCTGGATGAACCAGGCAAGGGCTGCATCTTAGAAGTAGACCTAGAATATCCAGCCGATCTCCATGACTTGCATAATGACTACCCACTTGCCCCGGAGCGATTAAAAGTAAAAAAAGAATGGTTGTCTGACTACCAGTCAAACCTTCTTGAAAATAACAGTATGCTCAACACCGAGAAGCTGGTCCCGAATCTCAGAGACAAAAATAAATATGTTTTGCATTACAGAAATCTGCAGCTATACCTGTCCCTCGGAATGAAACTCAAGAAAATCCACAGAATATTAGAATTCAACGAGGCGCCGTGGATGGAACCATATATTCGCATGAACACAGAATTCAGAAAAAAAGCGAAAACACCCTTTGAGAAAGACTTTTACAAACTCATGAACAATTCGGTATTTGGTAAAACTTGCGAAAACCTCCGGAAGCGAGTTGATATAAAAATTGTCCGCACAAATGGCGGTGATAAAGAAAAAGAGCAGATAAGAAAAATAATCGCTAAACCCAATTACAACCGGGCTGTCATATTTTCTGATGAATTATCAGCCCTGCATACACACAAGACTCGCTTGAAACTAAACAAACCAGTATATGTTGGCATGTGTGTCTTGGACTTATCCAAGCATCTGATGTATGACTGGTATTACAATACACTGAAACAGAACTACGGCAGAAACTGTACTTTGCTGTACACCGACACAGACAGCCTGCTGGTCGACCTAAAAACGCCAGATGTATATGCTGATATGGCAACCATGAGGACCCAGTATGACTTCTCAGATTACCCCAAGGATCACCCGCTCTATAGTGAGCAAAACAAAAAACTAATTGGAAAGTGGAAGGATGAATGTCAAAGTACCCCCATAGCTGAGTATATCGGGCTGCGTCCCAAGATGTACTCCATTCTGCTAGCTGATGAGCAGCTGATAAAAAAAGCAAAAGGTGTCAAGAAATATGTCATCAATAAACAAATCAACTTTGCAAACTACAAAGATGCACAATTCAACCGGAAAACATATAGCCACGAAATGAATATGCTGAGAAGCAAAAAGCACCAGATCTACGGCCTTACAATTAACAAAACAACACTCTCGCCGCTGGACACAAAACGCTGGATAGCCCCAGACGGCATCACAACATACGCGTTTGGGTATCAGCAGGAACAATAAGCAGTTCTTCTGTTACGAAACCTCTCTGCGGAGCTGGCGGCATTAAATAATAAACCCTGATGCCCTGCAGAACAATGTGATGACTTATCTTATGAATACTGACACCCCATATTGGGTCCGTGGCACGGCGTACGCCCCCTTCTTGTTCTCCAGGTTGATATAAATATCTTACAGTGGCATCAGGACAAATAGGGTTCCCTACAGTCCGTTTCTGTTTCACTGGAGGGGTTTTTTTCGTCTCCGCATTTATGGCTTTGATCACTTCCGGTAATCTTTTTACCCATTCTCTGTTGCGTTTGTGCGGATTTTCCAATTCCTTCGCATACTGATAACCAAAAAGCCTTTCAGCCAGTGTCCTGTTGAACCTCTCAACCAAAGCTTGGTCTCTGTGGATCTCTTTCCTGCCACGTCTGATACTTACGTTGTGTTTCGCCATCAGCTGTGTCACAGAGCCCATGAACTCCCTGCCCGGATCTACCTGTAGAAGCTTGGGAAAGTTCAGCTTTCGCTTGTAAATATTTTCAAACGCCTTCGCAACTTCTTTGCTGTCGTTTGAAGTCACAGGCTCCGCCTCTTTATATCTGCTTTCAATATCAACGACTGTCAGCGCATATTTGTATGTCTTGCGGTTGACTGTATCATGCGGCAAAAACAACAAATCTGCCTGATGAATTTCATTTGGGGTGGACGCATCAAACCTGGGCCGTATTATTTTCTTTGGTGCGGGTAAATATATTTGCCACACCGCCTGCTTTTTTAAAAATTCAAGCGCCTGCTTTTTACTGACTTTTGCTTCTTTTGCTAGTTTCTCTACTGCGGGGAGCCCTTTCCAGAACCCCTTTGGGCTGTAGTAAATCTTTTCCATTATTTTTTTATTCCAATTTTAAGACTAAAAAAAATAATAAATTTATATCAACTTATAAGCCAAAAACCCGGTTGCTGCCATCCCCGCAACAATAAACAACAATTCACGGTTTTGCTGATCTGGGGATGGTGCATAATAATCACTCAACTTTGGCTCCTGAGGAAGTGGGTCAAGTTTTTTGCCAGTAATGTAATAGTATTGTTTCATAGCCTGATCAACATTGTCAAACGTCTGCTCAGCATGATGTTCTTTTTGTATTTCCTCATTGATAAAATCCAATCTCTGGGTTCTTTTTTTGCTCCAAGCTGCTTGAGCCGCTTCTAATTGTTCGACTGCTTTATCATGCCTTTCTCTTTCCGCCTCAGCATCGTTGTTTTTTCCCAGTTTTGAGAATAAAAAATTACTTCCTGTGAACGCCAAGGCATTGACCACGGCACCTCCTAACATCATCGCTACTGCACTAGCCATTTTGTTTATCGTGATAAAAAAGTTTAAAACAGAAATTATTTCATAATATCCGCTGGAATAATACCCTGCTTAATCAACATATCGCGTGTGGCCATCGCCAGCAGTATATCAATAGAAAGCATTCCAATATCACCCATATTAAAATCCACTTTTGGTGCAGGTCTTCTCAAGAGTTTCTTGCCAAGTTCTGAGTTCCCAACAGTGAGAAGAGTTTCTACTCCGGCATGATAAAGCATGTTTGCAATTTGTTTACCGTCAATGGCTACCATTTTTTTTTGGTGAAAATATAGTTTTTTTTAATTTTAATTATCTCATTTCAAAAGGGTCTATCGACGTTTGTATCTCAGGTATTTTAGGTTGTGATTTAGGTTGTGATTTAGGTTGTGATTGAGGTTGTTTTATTTCAGTTTTACTGTAAATCATGTAAATACCAACGCCTACAGCTCCGATCATCACACAGAGCGGAATATAGTTCTTATAAACAGTCACTGTTGGTTGCCGCTCTGGTAGCTGTGGCTCTCTTGTTATTTTGATTGGTTCAGCTTCCAGGGTTTGGGCTTGTTTTTGTTTCCATCTGGCTTCAGCGCCTTTTTTACCAGCCGCGACACGTTTTTGGTTTTTTTCTTTTAGGGGTTCTTCACGTTTTTGTGGACCTTCACTTTTCTGGGGTTCACTCTGGGGTTCACTCTGGGGTTCTTGAGTTTTCTGAGCTTCCTGAATTTCCTGATTCATTTTTTTCTATGGCATTTTTATTTTTGTTAAAATTAATATGCTTTGCAGTTGTTAGCATTGCTGTAAATGGAGCCAGGTACATTCCATACTTATAATACAGCTCACAGCAAACGCTTGTCAGAGCATGATTGATAAATGGGTCTTCTTCTAGATCTTCTAATAGCTTAGGTGGGTTGATCACATTGAAATACTTTGACACCCCCATGACATATAAATTAATAAAAGAATTGCCCAACGTCTTAGTCATACTTGCACCAAGCCTGGCTTCATATCTACAGTAAAGATTATCAACTTCTTGGGGCGTCATTTCATCTATGTCTGAGAGTTGCAACTCACGCCCTAAATATTGCCGACTTCCACCTCCGGCTATAATGGCTGAAAGTCTCTCTCGTTTTGGCACATCTTGGCGTTCAGCTGGTGTATCTAGTGAAATATTTTCTAATAGATCTTCAGCGTTCATTTTTATATTTTGGAAAATATATTTTAACTTAAAATAAATGAAAAAAAATCAAACATCCGACTGAGATATTAACAGCGGCAGAAGCAATTGTTATTAGTTCGAGTATCATTTTTAGTATTGCTATTTTTGTTTTAAGCATTGCTTTTTGCTTAAAACATTGCTATTTTTGCGCTATGTTTTGCTTTAAGCATTGTTATATTTGCTTTTAGCTAATCCATTAACCAATACCCAGTTGGTTGGTCAGTTTTTAATATTAATTTACGGTGTTTAACCTCAGATATGTCTTTTTTTATTTTCTGCCTTTCATCCGCAGGAACAACATCATTTTCCCTCAAGCAATGTTCAAAACTATCTCTATCCTTGGTGTAAAACATACAGACCCATTTTGCCTGCTCTCGAAGGTCTTTCAAGACAGAAATATATCTTTGAGAAATGACCCAGACGCTTTGCTCTGCGTGTCTGCCGGAAAATGCTAGCTGTGAGAGCATGTCTTTTTTCTTTGTAAGTTCTTTTGTTGCAGAGCAGTCATCGATGATGTACAATGTGGGTCGGCCAGCAAAATTATCAAAAAAATAACGCAGCAGTTCTTGGAGTCTTTCTGTTCCATCTGACATCACAGGATTTACTATAATTATGCTTTTGTCTTTTGGACGCCGCACGTCACCAATCCAGCTCCTGGTTTTGTAGGCCTTGTTCCACTCAATGGTGGGGCAAAGTATGACTATCTTTTCAAACACACCTCTGTATTCTTTTTCAAGTAAATCTAGGACAAACAAACTCTTACCACATCCCGTTTGACCCGAGATGACAGCTGAGTGTGGATATTTTGGAAACTCAATATTTGACTTCACTAAATCTTCCATCTTCAAAATGGATTTGCGCATCTTGTATTATAAAAAGGTAGATATTTAAATTTTCATCTGCTCCTTGTTCTTTTTCAATATGTATTGTTATCCCTTCACTGGCATTTTCAATCCTTCTGCCGCTGCCGTGCAAGGTGTTGTCATCCGTGGAACGCAAGTCAAGCCATAAAGCGAATCTTTTGGTGAGATATTTTTCAATGTTAGTGTCGCTGAAGTATAAGTCTTTTGCAACTTTATCGGTTTCTTTGTCGCGTTTGGATGTCAGCGCAAAGTATTTATTGATTTCGTCCCACTGTTGGTACTGCCGCATGCCTTGGCTGTACAGTTGATTCGGTATGCCTTCTATTGTCATTTCAACTTTTGTGATTTTAGGATTGTAAAAATCTTCAGTGGTTGTCCTGTGCGGGTCTTCAAACAACATTAAAATCCCCTTCATGCTTCTTGCTGGGACATTCAAGTTGATATTCCACAGGGTATCAGACTTTTTCTTTGTGATTTTTCTGTGCCGCAAAATACGGTCATACAATATCGCCATTCTGCCACTGACCTGTTGTCTGATTGTTCGTGCAAGTTCTGAGTCGGTTACCATGTCGAATTCTAAACAGATATTGCTGATGGCATAACTGCTGTCGGCATCCGTTGAGCTGATTACTTTGTAATAGTCATTAAATGTTAATTCATACTCTAGCCTATCACCGAGCCCGGCCTGGTAAAAAGGCATATGCGTCTCTAGCAGTTCAAAGTCCAGTGGGATGCAAAACCTGTTCTTGAAGGCGCCAGCAATGGCCTGGTCTTCAGCGTCAGCTGTTGCGTTTGCTGCCCCGACTCTGTGTTTTAACATGTTTGATTTGCCGATGCCTTGGTAGGCCATGTTTATCCGCTCAGATGGGGATTTCCATAAGTCAACATAACAGTGAAATATGTCTCTGTCATCTATTGACATGACTTCATTACCGCTTATTTTAATGGTTGTTTTCTTCACGATGGCTCTACCAAGATTTTGAAAGATTATCGCATTGGGATCTTTGCTGGTCAGTTCAATAGTGAAAGCGAGACGTGCAGTTCTTGGGACGATGACATCATTATTACTTAGATTTGGAAATCTCACAAGCAACTGCTGGTTTTGGTCGATAGTGCTGGGGTTGTTAGTGATTACTACGCTTTTTCGAATTCCTTTCGCACCAAAAGGTTCTCGTAGTTTTCTATAAGGGTCCAGTTTACTTCCGTAGGCAGACATTTTTATTTGATAAAAATATATTTTTATTCAATAAATAAATAAATAATGGACGAAGGTTACGATTTTGAGAATCCTACATTCGAAGATGATTATGATGACGTCGATGATATATTACCGATGGTGCCGGATGAAGACGATCAGCGAATTATTTTGTATCAAAGTGGGGCAATTGATGATCTAAGGGGTGAACTCCGAAAGTCTGCAGTTGAAGCCCAGAAAAAACGACTTGTTAAAACAGTTTATGATGAAATAGGAAAGCGATACAAAATGGTCCCGGGCAAGATAGATTACAACCAGTTTAGGATATCAAATGATGGCAAGACACTGTTATGGAGTGTTGGTGACAAAGAAATCAGAATTACTGCAAAACAAGGTGGTGCAGAGTTTCTTTCTCTTGGTACTCTGGCAAATGAGTATAATAAGGTTGTTGGCTCAGGAGGCACATTAGCAGTGCGGCAGTATTTGAATTTACCAGATTACAGGAGTAAAACACAGCTATCTCAGCAAGTACGGCAGGCTTTGGAAAGCACACGAAATGACATGGATCTAGAGATGTCAGGTGGCACTGAACTGCAAGATTTAACAAATACGGTAATTGGTACAGAGACGGCCGTTAAGTCACTGGAAACATCTCTTACTGATTGGGTACACACTGACACACAAACAGAGGGTCTAACACTGCGGGAACTTCAAGGATTAGACAAGGCATTGCAACGCACCCGCGGTGAGCTTACAAATAATTTGGCAAAACTGACCGAGCTTGATAAAGACATTGCAAAAGAAAAAAGGAAATTACAAGAGGCTGAGGATGAAATCAGTAAAAATGAAATAAAGGCTCGTTTAAAAAACTTAGAAGATGAAAGAGCCGCAAGACTGGAGGCTGCCAGTGCAAACAAAGAAGAGTTGCGGGGTCAAATAAACAGGATAAAAGAAACTATTGACAAAGTCTTGAAAAAAGATACGACATTGCGTGAGCGGTTGAAAACATTATTCAAAGAGCAAGGTATAACGATAGTTAGTATTTTGACGGCTCTTGGCATGATTATTGGTGTTATAGTTGAAGCTGTAATTCCAACTTCTGGAGGCGGTGGTACAACACCCAAACCATCGCAAGGTGGAGCGAAAGAATGGGTTAAAAAACAACTTCATAATCTTGCTAGACTACTAGCAAATCTTGCTGGAAAAGCGGCTGCTGCGTTGCCGGGTATAATTGGATCAATTGTGTCTTGGCTGCTGTCTGCAACCGGTAAGGTTGTAAACTGGTTTGGTAATAATCTGTGGGCTGTTGTTGTGCTTGTTGCTGGGTTGGTATATGCGGCAGCTAAAGAATGGATTTTGAAAAAAAAATAAGTAGGCCAACCGAAAGTGTTTAATTTTGATATTTTGGTGGTGGATCATTCACAAACACAAATTTGTTGAACAAAATTATGTGGCGCTTATCTTTTTTTTGATTAGCTCTAGCGCTTTGGCTTCTCCTTTGTCTATCAAAGCTTGTTTTTCTTGCTCACTCAGACCAGACTGTTTGGTGTGTGTTTTATCTTTTAAATCATTATATCTGTCCAGCTCATCAAGAACAATCTTAAATTCTTGTTCTGATATCTGTCCATCATTTAAGGCTTTGGAAATCAAATTTTTAACAGAATTCAACTTACTTTCTCCAAGAGTTTTAATCTCATAGTGCTTTTGTGCCTTTGACATTAATTTACGTCTCACCAATTTCACGCAGGCGCCCATGCATCCGCAGACAATTGCAACAATTTCTAAAGGCAGCATCACTGGCACTGCCAGGCCTATCCCAGCCATAACGACACTTGCAGAAATCAATGCAGTATCAACGCCGTCTGTGAGGTTGACTCCGCGTTTATATTTTTTATATAAAGCCTTTCTAACATCTTTTTCTCTTATTAATTGCTTTTCTATTTCTGATATTTTTTGTAAGCGATAATTTTGCCCATCTTCAGTAGGCAACTCTGGATAAATTGGAGCCGTCGGCTGTTTCATTTTTTATTGTTTTATATTTTTTTCCAAATTATTAATACGTTTATTAAACTCGTTTAGTAAATTCGTTATGGTCTGCAACCTCGATGTAATATAGGCTTGATTTACTGCATCATCAGGATTAACAGGACTCGCAAGACCAGAAATTCGATGCTGGGCCATATCTAATCTGCCGTTCATGACATTATCAGTATGACGTTGTAACACTTCATGTAACAAATGTTTTCTAAAATCATTTAAAGCCTTTGCTGTTACCACGTCACCGTTAAACGCCGCATTTTCATCTGGATCTCGAGGGTAAGCTACATTGACTATGCGTTTACCATCCATATTTAGAGTTGTTTCTAAAACATCTTCTCTCAGTTTCGCACCAAAAATGCTCATTATTATATGAAATGAAAATTAGATTATTTTTAAAACACAACTCATGGGCAAACCATGATTGTCTACCGTGTTTTTATTTTCATCTTTAACAACTAGTTTCAATTCAGATAAGGCCCCTGTCTTTAACGGCTTGAGTTCTGGGTGTTCAAAGCGGACAGTGATAATATCACCAAAGCTTTTATTTTCAATGGGAATGACTGCTAATACATCACTCGGTGAGCCATTAAAGTAATTATATGATGAATTTATTTCCGACAAATGAACATACAAAGATTTTATAACAGCAAAGTCCAGCGGCTTTTCACATTGATAAATGTGTTTTGGAAAAAAACGGCCTTTAATCTGGAGTCCAAGCATTGTCTTGAGTCTTTTGCTTATTTTTAACTCAATAGGTGTAGTCAAAGTCACTATTCCGTTGGTTTCATCTACAGACATACTGATTTTATGGCTGCGAAATATATCTGCTAAATGCTGAAAACTATAATACCCAGGCGTTATGCGAACAGGAGTCTCGCCTTGTTTTTGAATGACTTCATTATGAACATTATACCAACCCAAACAGTATGTAAAACTGTGTAATCCCACCCGCTTGAATCCATCTCTGTTGTCAATATACTGTTGCAGGATTACAGGATTGCTCATATCAGAAATTATGAGATGCATTTTTTTATTTGATAATATAAAAAATCATTGTTATAAAAATGGTGCAAATCAAAGCATTTTCATACAACCCCAACGCACAATATCAACCATCTGGAGTTTACAACACTAAAGATCTGAACATCATTAACCTAACAATAGAAGTCAAACAGGCCTCAGACAGTCCAGGCGGCTTTGATGTGAAATTCCCTGACATCTTCGCAAAATACGTGCTGCCCTACGTTGAAAGTGATGCCATCGTCCAAAATTGGCGTTCACGCCAAATGCAGTTTTGGCAAAACCAGATAAATTTTGCTTTGTGGTGCGCAACTACAGGATGTGGTGTTTCTATGCAGGACCACCTGACAGGCACTATTCCACTGTTTGCACGTTCATCGTTTTTGTTTCATGTGTATTATCAAACGCGAAGAATATTATTCGAAATGAAAGTGGCATTACCAACAGATGACAGCTGGAATGCGTTTGACAACAGTTATGACAAGAAGGCCTATGAGAGGATCTGTGACGAGTTTGGAGTCTCAGTGCATACCGACTGGAGGCAAAACCAAGATGACAATGGCGGATTAGGGACTATATACTGGTATGTAACAAACACTGGGTACCAGGCGGTCAAAGGTGTAGGTGAATATGATAATAAAATATATTCATTCTCAAGAAATCATCCTGATAACGTTTATCACATTGACTACATTGGACAAAGTTTTCCCAAGGCCTGGACTACATTTATTCTCGACAAATCAGATGGCTTTACAAGACCCGGCGTTGAACGAATAAATGACTCAATAAGGACTTACTGTTGGGCCATTCTAGGCTCTCAGTCTCAGATTAAATCTGACATACTAGGGATAGGCTCAGCTTTTGATGCCCAGAAGGAATTCCTTGCAAACGTTGAAGATGGAGTCCAAAGGCCAATAGACTTACCAAGTCAAATTACCCGTTATCAAAATACTTTGAAGTACGCCCGGAGCAAGGTTGACTATGTTTTTGGCTATGGCCTTTACATGGCTCCAAGCAATATGGAATTGCAAATCGGGACAATAAAAAATTACAACAACGAGATTGTACTCTCTACTCATAATCAAAAGTTATGGTGGAACAAAACCGTTAACCTTCCAGCCAATGCCACATCTTACACTGATGTGAGTGGGACCCCAACACACAAAGCAAAGGTTGATGTAGTAGAACCTGGACCAAAAATCCCTTTAGCTGCCCAGGGTAAAACCATAATAGGAGCACTTGGAATGCCAATAACGATACCCACCGAGAAACAGGCACAGAAGATATATAAAACAAAACATGAGGCTATCACAAAAAATGTCACGACTGACTCACATCAAAAGTCATTGAAAAAACCTGACCTACATCAAATACCAAAACCTGACACCCATCCAGTACTGAGTTCCACACCAAAAACTGTTGCTGAAGAACATGAAAACCACAAAACAGCACTGATAGTCGGGGGCGTCGTTGTAGGACTAGTTGCTCTACTTATTTACGAGATTTATTAATCCATTCAAATTTTGATATCCATATTCGCGAACCTTAAAAATTACGATATACTATGAAATTAGACCTAGTCTTGGTTTGTACTGGATTAATTATAAAACACATGTGGTCTGATTGTGACCTTAGCGAATTTGGATATCCAGATTTGAAGGTTAGTGAAACGATATATTGTGAAATTAGGCCTGGTCTTGGTCTCTACTGGCTTAATCATAAAACATATGTACGATATATTGTGAAATTAAGCCTGGTCTTGGTTTGTACTGGCTTAACTATTAATAGTATATTGTAAAACCCCTATTTTTACTCTACTCAGGTAAGTCCTTATCGAATTTGTTCTTTTAGATTCGGTTTTCGACATCGGGGAGAGAATTGGATGTACTTCACCTGTAGCATTGTCAGTTTGACATATCACCACCCAATCTTTGTGTAAAAATCAAGTTTTCCTGCTTAATCACCAGTTTTGCTTTATTTTCTGTCGATCGACACGAACAATCGGTGTTAAAAAGACTAGAATTATGGCATCATTTCTGCTAAAACCAACATAAAATCATCGCTACACCTTTATTCTGTGATATCCAATAGCTGAATCCATCGAAACATTACTTAAAGCAAATATATTGCCTCCTGAATCGCACACGTTCGTCTCATTCGACTGTCCGACTAGTGACAAAAACAAAAATGGTGTTGAACGACTGGCGACGATTTTCTTGTAAGTCTTATTGAGCTGAAAATGTGTTAGTAAATATTTTTACTTATGTATTCTTTATCGAAATATAACGACAACGGAGGGCAAGAACTTCTACTGGATTGAGTTTGTTTCAGAAGTCCAGTATGCTGTTTATATCTACCATAAATTTGCACAGATTAGCATTTGGATTTTGATTGTTTCAGTTCCTGGTCTTTGCATACTTTTTACTTTCAATGATTTATTCGTAAGATTGGAAATAAATTGAAAATACTGAGAGTGTTTCTGAATTTTTCTGTGCAAAGAAAATGTACTTTGAATGTGTTTTTCAACAGGCGAAACTAATTACAATGGTCAGACTAGCAGCTTAAAAGATATGAAAACATATTTTACAAACGGCACAATATTGTCACCTTGATCTACAGTGATACCCTATACTACCCTTGTGGATATCCATTTTCTCTGAGTTGAAAACAATTTTCAATCAAATCAATGATTTTTAATCATGAAAAAACGTGTTTTATATCGACTGAACAGGTAACCGTAATGATAACCTATCGGATTTTTCCAATCGTGACCTTTGACCTTTCTCCTCCAGTCCAACCGGAAACTCGAAACTCCGAGCTCGCTTACTGATGTAATGTGTGGGTTTTGACAAATGACCATCGATTTTCTGAGACATAGCACTGAGTTTGTCTTCACAGACACAACATTTGCTTAGAAAATTGATCGATTAATAATAATTAAGGTCAAAATGTATTTTTACAGGTAAGGGGTGGTTGGGGTTTACATGTAGCTTTCTTTACTTTTTATTGCATTGATGGTTGCTTAAACGGTACCGGAAGACGGAAAATGCGAATTTCTGGAAACCAGTAACGCATCACAAAAGCGGTACGCGGCTAGGTCACAATTTTGATTGAAGTGTTGACAGATAAAAATTTAGCCATTTGATCATTTCTTTATCAAGAAATGCTTGATAGCCTTCTCCCCAAATGATGATCCCAGTGAAAGCATCCAAAACAATATTTTTATTACCTTTTTCAAGCATTTGTTGAAAATGATCGTCATGAATGTGAAAATACAATCACTACTAGTCGGACAGTTTTTGTTTCTTGGTATGTCGCTAATGATTAGGTACAGTTGTCACTAGTCGGACAGTCGAATGAGACGAACGTGTGCCATTCAGGAGGCAACATATTTGTTTTAAGTAATGTTTCGATGGATTCAGCTATTGGATATCACATGATAAAGGTGTAGCGATGATTTTATGTTGGTTTTAACAGAAATGATGCCATAATTCTAGTCTTTTTAACCCCGATTGTCCGTGTCGATCGACAGAAAATAAAGCAAAACTGGTGATTAAGCAGGAAAACTTGATTTTTACACAAAGATTGGGTGGTGATATGTCAAACTGACAATGCTACAGGTGAAGAACATCCAATTCTCTCCCCGATGACGAAAATCGCATCTAAAAGAACAAATTCGATAAGGACTTACCTGCTTTTGACCGTTTCATCTCACAAGTTGTTTATGTGTCACTAATGATTTTCGGGTGTACAGTCAATTGTCGCTTCCGATTTGGTGACTGTCCGCTTAAACACTGTGTATTTGTAATACTCGATATAGTTTTGACTGAACGGCTCGCCATATCCAAATGCTTTTTATTTGTTAATATCAATCATAATTTTCTGAATTATTAAGTCGGAACCATTTCAACACGGACGTTATAGCACTGATCGGTCACATGGAAAACATTTGTAGGGGCAAACCAAGATTTCCATCTGATAACGAAACTAAATGCACTGAATCGTGTATAATAAATATCCTCTTTCTCTCCGTAACATCACTGACAGTAGATAATATATACAGCATGTTGACAAAATTTTAGATAGGCAAGTAAATTAAATAAAAAAAGAAGAAGAAAAATATACTGTCAGAAAGCTTTATAACTATAGCAATAAAGGCTTAGTTATGGTAATTTTTATTGTTTGGTCCTGACTATGGTACGTTTTTTTATTGTTGTTGTTTTTGTTTTTTTACATAAAATAATATTTTGTTATTATTTTAATATTTTTTTCTTTTTCTTTTGATTATTTTTTTTTTTTTTCATTTTAGTTTTTTTTTTCTTGTTTTCAATGGAGAATATTTTCCTTTTCTTTTTCCTTTTTTTCAAAAGAGAAATTGTTTGTATTTTTATGTATATATTTATTTGTTCAAATTAAAGCGCTATATGATTTCTTAACTGCTGTAGCTTCTGGGTTCGAGGTTATAAAACTTGAGAATAATCTCAAACTCAAAATAAAGCACACTGATTGGCTGCTTCCGAGCATGTGCTTGGGAGCAGCCAATCAGTGTGCTTTATTTTGAGTTTGAGAATGTACTCAAGTTTTATAACCTCTGGGCCAGGTCATTTTTTGTTGTATTGCCTTATTCAGGTACCCTTTTATTGCGATACGGTGAGCAATGCAACGTAGTCAATTTTCTTTCTTACCAATACTCGAAAATCGTTTGGAATTCACCTTTGGTACGACGCTGTATAAGCCAATATGGTATTATTTATAAGTTTTATTTTGTTCAAAGAATGGGGAGACAGAAAACGGAACAAATAAATGGAATGATAAGCCAGAAAAGGCTGCTTGACAATCCTACGATATTGCAAGTTGTCGTTAATTTTTATGCCAGATGTGAACATTCTACTGGTAAAGAAAATTTCAATACTCAAAGCATGGAGAGTAAGAATAAGCAGGCTGATCTGAGTCTGCGCTGGGAGCACTACCACATTGTTGGGTTTTCTCGCATCCGGCTCATTTAATTTCGATCAAATCTTCGTCTAACTTGCAGGTAACAATAACAGGGATAAAATTATGGACCAATTTATTTGCGACCTGACCGGGCCATTTTCTGCTGAGTCACTTACCCTTAAAGGTTGAAAACATTTTCCCCACACAATGGAAAAATATTGTCCAGCTGATGGCATTTTCATTTTTGATGAGATCTTTATAAAACTTAGGAGCCTAATATCTTGGGCAATTTGAAGATCCTGCCAGATCGGGCTATCCTTTTTGGAGTCACTTATCCTTAGTGTGCTGAAAACTCAAATGTAACTATGAAAGGCATGAAATCTCGGATGAGTTCAAAATCAAGGTTGATCAGACCAGACTCTTTAGAGTTACTTGAGCTTGAGTGCCGGAAATGGCAATATTTGAACTTCTGTGGCTCATAGCCTTTTGCTAATACAAGGGCTGCAAGTTATCAACAATCTTATCGCTAAAGTAACCAGCCCTCGAGTGCTAAAAACGCCAGTGTTTGACAATGTCCCAAGAATAGCAAGTTTGATATTAAATTGGCAATATGTAATGGAACCTTAAGAGCAGTCTGATCTCGGTGTGCACTATTTGTTCATGTACTTCTGTCCGACTGTGTCATTACAGTATCACAGGAATACCGATAAGCATGCAGAGCTCCAGAAAATTTCTTATAACTCTCAAATATGAAGTCAGGCCCCATAGTGCAGTCAGCAGCGCAACTGACTCAAGAGGCAGAGGTCCCAGATTCGATATCCGATCCGGCAACATACTTTTGTTTCTCCTTCCGCTGATTCAAGAAGGGCAGTTGTCAGTTACTTAGAGTAAATGCACTTAGTACTGGTTAACTGTTTTAATAGGTCTGAGTCTGCCCAGGAAGTGTGGTTAGGTTAACTGGCTGTCCCGACATGACCATAGCTGTCTACAGTGGACGTAAAGCAACAAAATTACCACTACCTACTACTAAAGTATGAAACTGATGTCGCGAGAAAGGAGACCTTAAGCCATGTGTGTACACAAATAGTCAAATCAACCTGAACATTAAAACGGACTTTATCTTTGTTTTTATTTGTTTTTTTTTGTTTTTTTGTTTTTTTTTTTTTGTTTTTTAAATTCCCCATAGTTCTATATGCTAAAACGGAAGGCTGATCAGAGTGCATGGACACACAGGTTGATCTTAAGCCTACCCTTTCTGTATGTGCCATAAGGTACTTCTTCATGCAATGCTAATCACAAATTGTGACCTTTCACTGGAACATGTCAGAGAGTACAACAAAGTGACAGGATCTTAAAGGATGTGTTATTGAAAATAATCAGTGCTCCAGATAAGAAGGGGAGTCAGGGAAGATTTTCAACTTTTCTGTAGTAACCTGTCATTAGAACCAGATGGGTGAAACAATTTTAAAGAGGGATAACATGACATGCTTTTGTTGAGAAATAAAATGAATATCCCTGAATTATCTTCCAAAACCCCAGCTTATAATTCTGGAGCTCTGAAAACATTGTCCTCATATACTTCTCTGGACCAATACTATATTTAATGTCCAAAATAATAAAGCAGCCAGTTATATAGCAATAAATTTATTATAAACCTTCTCAATCATTGAGCAAATGATAGAACTGAACAAATTGTGAGTTTGCACAGCAAAAACATCTTACAGAAAAAAAATTAAAAATTGGAACACCTGAAATAATGATCGTAATAACAGTTTAGTTCTACAATGCATAATGTGTCCAAAAGATACTGATAAAATGGCAAACAGTGTAGACTCTGATCACACTGCTTCTTTAGGAACAGTCTTTAAGAAGCAGACTTATCTGGGCCTTCACTGTTTGCTCTGACCTAGTCTCCATACTTAGAATTTTTACGATAGTATTTGGAAACCTTGAAGTTCTTACCCATTTAAACTGAACTGGCCCGACCAACAAAAATATATGACAGCCATCATATGAATGCATATATGAGCTGCGACACGAGAAAACCAACAATGTGGTTGTGCACCAAGCCAAGACTCAGATCAGCCTGGGTGTCCGCCTAGTCCGACCAGACTCTTCGCTTAGAAAACCAACAAAGTGGTTGTGCGCCCAGCGCACACTCAGATCAGCCTGGGCATACGCCCAGTCTCATCAGAGTCTTCCCTGTCACATGACGGTAGCTTAGACCCTTAGCTACCCTTTAAGCACTTAGCAAAGAGTCTGGTCAGACTGGGCGGATGCCCAGGCTGATCTGAGTCTGTGCTTGGCGCATAACCACATTGTTGGTTTTCTCGTGTCCTGACTCATATGTACATTAACACTTCAAGCACCAAAATGAAAACAGCTGAATTTGCAAACACCACAGATTCAGATGAGGCTATGCATAATGAGCTGCCTCATCTGGATCTACAATGTCATCTAGTCTTTGAATTCTCAATGTGATATGAGCCACGACACGAGAAAACCAACAAAGTGGTTGTGCGCCCAGTGCAGACTCAGATAAGCCTAGGCATCCGCCGAGAGTGATCAGAATCTTTGCTAAGCTTCTAAAGAGTAGCTAAGGGTCAAAGCTACCGCCATGCGGACAGCGAAGACTCTGATCAGACTGGGCGGATGCCCAGGCTGATCTGAGTCTGCGCTAGGCGCACAACCACTTTGTTGGTTTTCTCGTGTCGCGGCTCATATAGCTTTGATGATACCATTGCTCCCTTTAAAACCTTTGAAAGAACACCCCATTTTGGAAGGAATTTTTTTTCCAAGGAGATAAACAGAAGGACACAAATTTTGTTTCCCTTTGTAAAAGGCAGAAAAAACACAGAAGCTTACCCATACCTCTTATGACATAAATAAGACGCTTTGGATCTTGGTATTTTATCAATACAATACAATACAATACAAATCTCTTTATTATCATCTCAGTCCATGCAATGGCAACATGAGGCATAATGATACAGGTTATAACAGAGGCATAAATGTGTACGATCTTTGAAAATAAATAATCATCATGAAGTTTGCATATAATTTTATTACTTTTATTACCCTTCCCGCTCGAATGCAGACTGATCGATTACACCAGGCGTTCAAAGAGTATCCACCAAACGCTCAATGCCAGTCCTAGAATCGGGTTGACATTGAGTGTGTAGAGGATCGCTCCAAACCAAAAACGCTTTCTTCATGAATAGAGCCGGCTGGATCGTCTGTACTCGAATGTTCAGAGCAAAGTATAAATAGTAAAGTAACTATACTGATAACTGTATATTGCTGGACCATGAGTGTAAATGTATGCTACATGTAGATACCCAGCAGGTACACAACGCTGGGTCGACATTGAATCAACGTTGACTCAATGTCGCCCGAGCGCTTTGCGCCTGCTGGGTAAGCAGTCACTTTTCTGTTTAACAGGAGATAAATACCATAATACACATCGATGGGTTCACTCGCTTTGACTATCCTTTGATTACCCTGAAGGGCTGGCGCACGCTTTTATAATAAGACTAATCGGTCAAGTGCATGATTTCCGTGCGAGCAACGTGCTTGTCTGGCGTAATATAATACAGTCAGTATTTACGTGTGAGATTTGTACTACAAGATCGAACTATATATAATATAGAATAGAAGTGCATTACTAAACATGGAATTATGCTGAAGAATGCAAGGTATAACTCTCTCTCTCTCTCTCTCTCTCTCTCTCTCTCTCTCTCTCTCTCTTATATTGTAGGTGCGTATATGTACCATAGCCATACGGCCTCCCAATCTGTTTATCTGCATACATCAGTGATTAACCCTCAAAGCGCCAGACATTAAAACTGTTGAATTGGCAATCAGTGTAGATCCAGATGAGGTAGCTCATAATGAGCCACCTCATCCGAATCTATACTGTTTGCCCTCTAGTGCTCGAATTC
This sequence comes from Ctena decussata, assembly GCA_963989385.1. Taxonomy (NCBI): domain Eukaryota; kingdom Metazoa; phylum Mollusca; class Bivalvia; order Lucinida; family Lucinidae; genus Ctena; species Ctena decussata. The sequence continues at coordinate 22,471,260 of OZ022498.1, forward strand.
TCAATATGATATCACTTGGAGGAAACATGTTTTGAAATTCTGCAGACGTAAATTCTGCCATCTGCTTTTTGGCGCACTAAGGGTTAAACATAAGCGCGTTACCTTTTCCACATAAATTTTAAAGGATAGATTTTGAGATAGAATGTGCCGAATTTACTACCAGTCTCTCTCTCTCTCTCTCTCTGCAATATAACTAAGCTTTATTCCTTAATTAATGACAACGGTACCCGACAACACAAGAACAAACATCACATCAGTGTCCGCAGACGCTGACAAAAAACAAAAAACAAAAAAAAACAAACAAACATATCAACGTTGGTTCAACCTCATGGCGCTTAATCAATCCCAGCAGGCACACGACGCCGAATCAATATTGATTCATACCTGATTCAACGTTGAATCAAGGTTGACCCAACACAGACCCTACCGTGTGCGCCCAGTTGGATATTGGTATGACGTTGAACAGACGTCTCGACAATAGGATCTGTCTACAAGCAATATAAAGAGAAAGCTAAATTGATTGGGGATATCCTATGGATTCGAACCTGGATGCTTCTATGCACTGAAGCTAGCATGCTATGAATCAGAGCATTTTATTCAAAATGCAGAAATATCCCGATGGGCCATCAAACGTCGGAACAGTGCTATTTTAACGCTGATTCATCGTCTGTTGAACGAACGCTCAACCAACGCTGCTCCGTATGGCCACGGGGAAATAATGTCATTACATGATTACATTTTCATAATTCATTATCAATATGAATCTTATTTCGACATTTGTCTATATATATTTTTGTCATAGTAAAGTGACAATGTAGCCTAAAATGTTTGTGTAAGTGCATGTATGTGCGTTCCGTAAGTCCGTACTACTCCATTGTTTAAGTATTTTTAGTGCTTCTTCTAGCACAAAAAGAGACGCACTATACATTTATTTTGCAACATCATATATAATTTTGATAAACTTTGACAATGCGGATAAGACTTTTTTGTTTTTGCTATTCATTAGACTATCATATTTGATAATATTTGGCCGTCTATAGTAAAATGACTTAATGTATTCTTTTCTAACGGTTTTAAGTTTTTCGCATATGAGCAAGTAATGAAATTCATCACCGACTTCTGTTTGACATAGGTTACATTTTCGCTCAGTATATTCAGTTCTTGACCAACGTCCGACTTCAACGGGGAGTCTGTGATTCCTTGTTCTAAAACTAATGAGGTAATAAAGCAGATTTCGTGGGACAATGCTTAGGTAGGTTTCAAATTCGAATTTATGTTTAAAGATCCTATAATTTAGATTTGACTGTACACTGGTATACCATTCACCAAGGAATAGATCCGTTAGCCGAAGTTTCAGGGCTTTCGATAGCCACATTTTATTGAAAAATACATGTGTGTCCCAGATACCACTATAACCATTATCTGAGAGGGTTGTTTTGATATTATGAATCCATTGAAAGTATCGTGATTTGATTGTAATATTATTATTCGAATAGAAACTTTTTGTTGCGATGTATATATAGGACGGAAGAGATCCGAGATTATCAGGGCTATTCAGCTTTGCCCAGTAAGAGATCATCCGTGTTTTAATGTCTATTTTTAATGGATATACTCCTACTTCTCCATAGATTATATAATTGGGCGTGCAATTTTTAACGTTCAGTATGTGTTTTAAAAAATTTAACTGGACCCTTTCAATCATATTGATATTCCCGAAGCCCCATACCTCACACCCGTAAAGAAGTATTGGTTTTACCAACTTATTAAACAATTCAATTTGAAGATCTATTGGAAGATGCATATTTCTTGCTTTACTAAGTAAGCTATAAACTGCTCTAGTACCCTGTTCAGCGATATGTTTTTTCGTAGCAAAAAATGAGTTGTTCTTACAAAATAGGATGCCAAGGTACTTATATTCTGTTACGATTTCAAGCGATATATTGTTTAGAGTGAATTCGTAGGTCATCGGTTTACACTTCGAAAAAACTATTATTTTTGATTTTGAATGATTTACCTGCAATTTCCACGTGGAACAATACTCTGCATAAACGGACAATGATTTTTGTAAATCTTCTGCTGACTCACTTAAAATTGCCGTATCGTCTGCATACAGTAATATGAATATTTTTAGATACAATACCAACGAATCATCTAAGTGATGTTCTGTGCATTGTATACCATTTACATGCCTATCTCTAAAAAACTCTTCCAAGTCATTTAGGAAAATGTTAAATAAAAACGGAGAGAGGTTTTCACCTTGCCAAACGCCTATGTTGCTGATAAAGAAATCGGTCTTTGTGTTATTGACTAATATACATGATTTAATATTGGCATATATGCTTTTTATTACTCGTAGGCATTTGCCATTTATGTGAAGCTGCGTTAGTTTTTCCCATAAACCTTGTCTCCAAACTCTATCAAAGGCTTGTTTTAGATCGATAAAGGCACAGAATAACGTGTGTTTGCTTTTACAAACAAGCTCAATAAGACTGTGCAAGATGAAAATATTGTCGGTTGTACTGCGACCTTTTCTAAAGCCCGACTGGCATTCATTTATTAAGTTATATTTTTCCGCAAATGTTTGAATTCGATTATTTAACATAACAGTAAAAACTTTTCCGAGACAACTAATTAAAGTGATGGGACGATAATTTGAGGGATCTTCTCTGTTACCTTTGTTTTTATATATGGGCTTAATCATCCCTAAGGTCCAAACTTCTGGGACGATTCCCGTGTCGAAAATTAAATTAAATATGCTAAGCAAAGTTGGAATTATAATAGGGGACAGCGATTTTAAGTGTTCGTTTAAAATCAAGTCAATGCCGCACGCTTTGTTATTTTTGAGAGAACGGATGGCCTTAGTAACGTCTGCTTCTGTAAACGGTTGATTTATTTCGGAATTAGATGTTTCATTCGTGGATAAATCAGAGGAATATTCAGTATTTACGGCATCTTTATCAAAGTTTACGTTTTTAAAATGATTAAAAAGTGATTCTTGGCTAGCTTCGACTTTATCTGTCTGTTTGCCGTTCAATATTTTCCAATATTTTTTCGGGTTTTCCCGTTTAAGTTTTTCAGTTTTAATATGTTATCTTGTCTGAATTTTGTGTGGAATCGTTTCACTGTTTGTTTATATATCTTACTAGCTGTTTTAAGTTGTGTTTTTCGTTCAAAGTGGTATCATACTGGTACAAAGACATATGAGCCTCAACACGAGAAAACCAACAAAGTGGTTGTGCACCCAGCCCAGACTCAGATCAGTCTGCACATCTGCCCAGTCTGGTCAGACTCTTTGCTTAGTGCTTGAAGGGTAGCTAAGGGACTAAGCTATTTTCATGCAGACAGCGAAGATTCTGATCAGACTGGGCAGATGCCCAGACTGACCTGAGTCTGTGCTGGGCGCACAACCACTTTGTTGGTTTTCTTGTGTACTGGCTCAATAATTATTCTATTTGTAGTTGTACATATATCAACAGCACTATCACTAAAAGCAATACACAATGTGTCAAATCACAATAACTTTAGCACCACTTTGTTATACAGACATTATCGTTCACTTTTGTCCAGTATTAAATCACGATACCCTTTAAAATCTGGGCATCAATGTTCAAAACTAATAATTATTAGTTATTCAGACATTATATTTTAAAGACAAAAACAAACAAAACTATTAGAACTCAAGTGTGCTATAAAATGTAACGGCCTAGGTGGACTATACAAGGCAGAATAAGCTGGCTATTCTCAGTATTTCTCAAGACACCTTAGGGTAAACATCTCCAATAGGTCATGAAATTCCAATACTTGATCTGATTGGTTGTGGCTGGTGAAGAAGAATTTACCTGTGAAATGATTGACAGCTGATTGGGATTAAATTTTATCAATAAGATAACTGATTGGGACTAATTTTATCAATGAGACAGAAGCCCCGCCCACTTATAATCTCAAACTTGTAGTTAATCCCTTACTGACGGGTACTGAATCTAGGCATTTAATGAATTCTTGACTAACAGGGCCCTGGCTAAAATCATGAAATAATGTGAAAGTCAAAGGAAATATTTGCAAAATTTAGTATTTCTGATTCTCATACAGGCTTTTTGCCTTTATAAATCAGTTCATAACAATTATATAATAGATTTATCTTTACCTATTCTTACAAAACTTCACAAAAAATAACTTTCCCAAATATTTCCACCATTTACAGTACTACCCTGAATTTGATGTCATGTATATTCAATATAATTTTGTGTCATATGAATATAACATATAAGCCACATCATGAGAAAACTTATCATTAGGCATTTGTGAAATGTGAATACCGACCAGTGCATGTGCACATAAAGTCTGGTTAGGGGACACACAGTTTACTTTCAAAATCTACATGACCAAGTGACCGCCTGGGCAAGCTAAGTACAGCCCTAGCCAGATTGTTCCACTGCACAGGTTAGTCTAGGTATTCACAGTTTGGTTATGCCCCAAGATAAATTTTCTGATAACAAGGCCCAGGCAATAACACAGGGTATAATCGATTCCGCCAATTTTCGCTTCCTGCAGAGACTGTCCATCATATTTGGCTTCTGCTCAGACTGTCCGCGAACTCTTGCTTCCTGCAGAGACTACTGTCCTCTAGAAATGGCTTCCTGCAGAGACTGTCTGTGTGACTCTGCTTCCTGCCGAGAGCCTCGGCAGGAAGCAGAATCATGCGGACAGTCTCTGCAGGAAGGCATTTATCATGTACAGAAGTCTCGGCAGGAAGCAAGAGTTCGCAGACAGTCTCGGCAGAAGCCAGATATGACGGACATTCTCTGCAGGAAGCGAAAATTGGCGGAATTGATTAGACCCTGTGAATAAGAACTGTCTGAAGACAATGCTTTATGGGAGCTCATCTTTAAGATGAATGGATACAGCTGTTTGTTTTTGTTTTCAAAAAAAAAATCAAAGGTTAACAACTTTGGTGACTTCCTGTTTACTTCTCTGGATGAAGAAGCCCTTTCAAATTGGAATCTTGTGTTACTGTTTAAGGTCCACGGTAAACAGCTATGGTCATATCGGGACGGTCAGTTAACCTAACCACACTACAGGTATTTCTAGACAGGCTTAGACCTCCTCCGTGGTTAACCAGTACTAAGTGCACTTCCTATCACCAGTAATATAACTGACAGCTGCCCTTCTTGAATCAACTGACTGCGCTACACGGCCCGGCTAAAAGGGAATCTACACTCTGAAAAGAATGTGCTCCTAGAGGAGCAAATTCTTTCCTATAATAGTTGACCCAATGAAGAGGGAGACAAAAATGAAAATGGGACGGTTGTTTCCCTAAAAGTATTACCATTTACCTTAACCAGAGGACCAACAGTCCTGTAACTCACATGAGAACCTTACGGTCAACAGACACAATTTTTCACTTTGCAAACATATGAGCCACGACACGAGAAAACCAACAATGTGGTTGTGCGCCCTGCGCAGACTCAGATCAGCCTGGACATCCACCCAGGCTGATCAGACTCTTCGCTAAGCGCTTAAAGGGTAGCTAAGGGTCCAACATAGCTCCATGCCGACAGTGAAGACTCTGATCAGACTGGGCGGATGCCCAGGCTGATCTGAGTCTGCGCTGGGCGCACAACCACATTGTTGGTTTTGTCGTGTCGCGGCTCATATATATATTACAAATTTTAAACCAGTGGCTTAAGAGGATGGCATATCTTATCTTAAAATCTCAGTAGCCTCGTGCTCAGTAACCGCAACAGGATGGCATATCTTATTTTAAAATCTCAGTAACCTCGAGCAGAGAGGCACCATGGTCGAGCGGTTAGAGTGGCTTGGTTATGGGGCAGGAGGTCATTGGAAGGTTGTGAGGTCCCGGCTCACCGTCTCCATCCGACAACTGGAAAACTCTCTCTTTCAACCCAGCAGTGAATGGATACCTTTTTCCAATTAGGGAAGGATAAGGCAGGGAAAGTCCGCCTTTCATCTTGCTGTGCCCTAGATACAGTGGGTCTCTAACCCCCACTGTCCCTACAGCTATCAGGCTACGGGAAACCTTTACCTTTTAACCTCAAGCATAGATCAAAGAGAGACTTTGACCTTCAGTGACCCTATGTCTTCATTTAGTTAAATTTTGTTAACCATGTTTTCCAATTACTATAACTATGCTAAAAGAATTTCCCAATAATCCACTGCTTAAGCATATTCCCATATAAAAGAATAAACAACCAAAGTTGACCTGACCATAAATTAGGTCAAGGTCAATGCAGGGTAATCAGATAGGCATGGCAGCCATCTTGGTCATGTGACCATGGTCATCTAAACAAACTGTGTTTTCTTGAATGATCTTGACCTTCAGCAACAAAATATCTACATCTGCTCATTGAATTAAACATATATACCAAATGTTATACATTAAACACAAATAGTTTCTGAGAAATCTACTGTTTTAGCATTTTCCCATATAAAAGCATAATGAACCAAAGTTGACCTTGCCATAAATTAGGTCAGGGTCAATGCAGGGTCATCATTTGAACAACCTATGATAGGCCAGAGACTTCGATGCTACATACTAAGCCACAAGGTCATAGACCTTTTGGTTATGGAGAAGAATACAGAGCCTGCCTATACTATAAACTCACCTATGGCCCTAAAAGCTCTGGTGAGCGAATGACCCAAAAAGAAAGTGAACTATACAAACAGCAATTCTGAAAGCTGACACACACAAAGGGTATCACATAAGCACTCCTTTGCTTCAAAAATACAAATGCACGCTAATAAATCAAGCTATGGACTTGGTCCCTTTATATTTATATTATGCTTCTACTAACTAAGCTCTAGATTATGGTGGGTTTTCAAAACAATTCTGAATGATTTTACTTTACATATGTTGACTTCTCATTAGAACTGCCTCACTGAGGCAGTTCTAATGGAAGGTCACAACATATGTTTACATAAGGAAAGAAGACTATTCAGGGTGGATGATCACATGGTTTCACAATACACAAAAGCAGGGAAATCCCAGTGAAATTTCCACCTTGTGGCAAGCCATTTTCTAGACAAATGCTTTATTTCCAAATGTATGCTTACTGAATATAGCACAGGGAATGTGTGCTTATAAGTTCTTTGAGGTGGCAATCCTGCATTTTACTGAAAGTTTAGAAGTTTTCATGTTTAATACTCCTCAAGATTTGAAAACACATGGAGATCTAGACCACTACAGCCTACTTTCTATTTTGGTTATCCAGGGGGAATTAAATACAAAAACTATGAAAACCACAATAAACTCATAAATATCATTTTGAAGTACCTCTGATTACACTCACTATGCACTTTATTTCATAACAGTGCAAACAGAATCAACAAAATTATTTTGGAAAAATAAAACAGCAGAGCCCAATTGTTCAAAGCATCGTTAGGCTAACAAGCTCGTTAAGAGGTCACTCGTTAAGTGTTTTACGACTTTATAGCCAAATACATTGATATTTTTTGTTGAAAAAATGTGAGAAGCTTTTGCAGTGCAAAAGCTTTACACATTTTTTTTCAACAAAAAATATTGGCATATTTGAGTTATTAACATTTGAAGTTTTAATGTCACGTTAACTAACGACGTTGTTATTTTTGAACAACTGGGCCCAGATGTTTCCAGCATTTCTTCCTCCAAAATACATATGAGCATGACCTAATAAAACACATGGTCATCTACCTTGATATTATCCCAGAAGTATAATACAGACTAGGTTAGATGTGCAATATATGGAATTGTCTTAGAGTAAGTTTTTTCCTACACACAGGACAACATGACTGAGATCTCACAGCACTGTCTATACACTCGTTACAAAATACATGACCACAAGTTGTTGATGCAATCTTCCGTTTTGTTCTCTTTATCTGAAACAAAATAAATGTTAAATTAAAACATAATTCATTGAAATAAAAACACCATAAACTGCTGTGCAATACCTCAACTGCAATCTTGTTTGCTAAAATCAGTCAGAAAATACATTAAATATATGAACTATTATTGTAGTTGACATATATCCCCTAAACTTCAGTAGTCCTTTATTGTTTTTTCTTTTCTTATCTTTGTTTACTTATTTATTTACTATTCACTTTTTGCCTTGTTTCAATTTTTCTATTTAATTAGAATTTTTCATGTATTCACCTCAATACGATTTCCATATTTATTCCAGCATGCTTTGGCATGAAATGCATATCCTTGCAGACATACTTTAAGTCACCTTATTTTGCATATTCATTATTTTGCAATTTATTTGATTTGCAATTATTGACATGTTATTGGATTTGCAACTAAGTCTGTCTGCTATATCTTGCCATGCACTGGTCATAATATTGGCTAGATCATTGAATTTGTGAGCCATTAGCTTTGCACAAATGTTAAGATGAATGGGTATATCCAGTGCTCCAGATAAGAAGGGCTAACAAAGATAATTAAGGGATAAATTTCCTTATTTTTCCATAAAAACATATGTTGTGACCCTCATCAGAACCGTCTCACTGAGACGGTTCTAATGAGGGGTCACAATGTATGATTTTGTTGAGAAATAAGAAAAATTATCTCTAAATTATCCCTGTTACCCCTTCTTATCTGGAGCACTGGGTATACCTCCATCTTTTCTGCCAGTTTTACAAACGGGAACAAGAGGGCCATGGTGGCCCTGAATCGCTCACCTGAGCATTAATCAGTTCACTGGCTCTGGTGAAGATTTATAAGAGTTTTTACCATACATGGGAATGGCGGCCACCTTGGTCATGTGAACAAGATCATTTGAAGAACTTTCAATCCTTTGACCCATGTGCAGGCTCCATATGAAATTTGATCTGCCCAGTGGTTTCAGAGATGTTTCAAAATGTTTATGGATGGATGAAAGAGGCAGCTAACACCAATACTGTAAGGCTCGATCAGGTGAGCTGAAAATGGCAGAGTCGCTTCTCCGAAAAGTTCCCGTTCATGTTGAGTTCCTTTGATGGATTTCAACTAGACTTAACTAGGCAAACACAGATGATAGAATGGTAGCATCATTATGTCACTGTGGTGAAACTAATGTATTCCAAGGAGTTTGTGGCTGGCATCATTGCAATGTTAGTTCTCATTCTTGCAACATAACTTAATTTAAATTTGACCTAGTGACCTAGCTTTTGACCCGACATGACCCAGTTTCAAACCGGATATTGTAAGAATAAACATTCTGACAAAGTTTCATTGAGATTGGATCAAAACTGTGCCCTCTGGAGCGTATACAAGGTCGTTCTTATATTTGACCTAGTGACCTAGTTTTTGATCCGACACAAACCAGTTTCAAACTTACCTAGATTTCATAAAGGTAAACATTCTGACAGAGTTTCATGAAGATTGGATCAAAACTGTGCCCTCTAGGGTGTACACAAAGTTTTTCTTAGATTTGACCTAGTGACCTAGTTTCTGATCTGACGTGACTCAGTTTCATAAGGGGCATATATATAAGGACAATAAACATTTTGACATAGTTTCATGAAGATTGGATCAAAACTGTTCCTTCTAGTGCGTACACGAGGTTTTTCTAAGATTTGACCTAGTGACCTAGTTTTTGACCTGACATGACCTACTTTCAAACTTGGCCTAGAGTTTATGGAGATAAACATTCTGACAAAGTTTCATAAAGATTGGATCAAAACTGTGTCCTCTAGAGCATACAAACGGTTTTTCTATGATTTGACCAAGTGACCTAGTTTTTGACCCTACATGACCCAGTTTCAAATTTGTCCTTCATATTATGAGGATAAACATTCTGATAAAGTTTCATGAACTTTGGATCAAAACTGTGCCTTCTACAGCGTACACAAGGTTTTTCTAAGATTTGACCTAGTGACCTAGTTTTTGACCCGACATGACCCAATTTCGAACTTGGCCTAGAGTTTATAGAGATAAACATTCTGACAATGTTTTATAAAGATTGGATCAAAACAGTGTCCTCAAGAGCGTACACAATGTTTTTCTATGATTTGACCTAGTGACCTAGTTTTTGACCCAACATGACCCAGTTTCGTACTTGTCCTTGATATTATAAAGATAAACATTCTGACAAAAATTCATGAACTTTGGATGAAAACTGTGCCTTCTAGAGTGTACACAAGGTTTTTCTAAGATTTGACCTAGTGACCTATTTTTTGACCCTACATGACCCAGTTTCAAACTTGGCCTAGAGTTTATGGAGATATATATTCTGACAATGTTTCATATAGATTGAATCAAAACTGTGTCCTCTAGAGCGTACACAACGTTTTTCTATGATTTGACCTAGTGACCTAGTTTTTGACCCGACATGACCCAGTTTCAAACTTGTCCTAGATATTATGAGGATAAACATTCTGACTAAGTTTCATGAACTTTGGATGAAAACTGTGCCTTCTATAGCGTACATAAGGTTTTTCTAAGATTTGACCTAGTGACCTAGTTTTTGACCCGACATGATCCAGTTTCGAACTTGGCCTACAGTTTATGGAGATAAACATTCTGACAGAGTTTTATAAAGATTGGATCAAAACTGTGTCCTCTAGAGCGTACACAATGTTTTTCTATGATTTGACCTAGTGACCTAGTTTTTGACCCAACATGACCCAGTTTCGTACTTGTCCTAGATATTATAAAGATAAACATTCTGACAAAGTTTCATAACTTTGGATGAAAACTGTGCCTTCTAGAGTGTACACAAGGTTTTTCTATGATTTGACCTAGTGACCTAGTTTTTGACCCGACGTGACCCAGTTTCAAACTTATCCTAGATATTATGAGGATAAACATTCTGACTAAGTTTCATGAACTTTGGATGAAAACTGTGCCTTCTAGAGTGTACACAAGGTTTTTCTAAGATTTGACCTAGTGACCTAGTTTTTGACCCGACGTGACCCAGTTTCGAACTTGTCCTAGATATTATAAAGATAAACATTCTGACAAAGTTTCATGAACTTTGGATGAAAACTGTGCCTTCTAAAGTGTACACAAGGTTTTTCTAAGATTTGACCTAGTGACCTAGTTTTTGACCCGAAATGACCCAGTTTCGAACTTGGCCTAGAGTTTATGGAGATATATATTCTGACGTTTCATATAGATTGGATCAAAACTGTGTCCTCTAGAGCGTACACAACGTTTTTCTATGATTTGACCTAGTGACCTATTTTTTGATCCGACGTGACCCAGTTTCAAACTTGTCCTAGATATTATGAGGATAAACATTCTGACTAAGTTTCATGAACTTTGGATCAAAACTGTGCCTTCTACAGCGTACACAAGGTTTTTCTAAGATTTGACCTAGTGACCTAGTTTTTGACCCGACATGACCCAATTTCGAACTTGGCCTAGAGTTTATAGAGATAAACATTCTGACAATGTTTTATAAAGATTGGATCAAAACAGTGTCCTCAAGAGCGTACACAATGTTTTTCTATGATTTGACCTAGTGACCTAGTTTTTGACCCAACATGACCCAGTTTCGTACTTGTCCTTGATATTATAAAGATAAACATTCTGACAAAAATTCATGAACTTTGGATGAAAACTGTGCCTTCTAGAGTGTACACAAGGTTTTTCTAAGATTTGACCTAGTGACCTATTTTTTGACCCTACATGACCCAGTTTCAAACTTGGCCTAGAGTTTATGGAGATATATATTCTGACAATGTTTCATATAGATTGAATCAAAACTGTGTCCTCTAGAGCGTACACAACGTTTTTCTATGATTTGACCTAGTGACCTAGTTTTTGACCCGACATGACCCAGTTTCAAACTTGTCCTAGATATTATGAGGATAAACATTCTGACTAAGTTTCATGAACTTTGGATGAAAACTGTGCCTTCTATAGCGTACATAAGGTTTTTCTAAGATTTGACCTAGTGACCTAGTTTTTGACCCGACATGATCCAGTTTCGAACTTGGCCTACAGTTTATGGAGATAAACATTCTGACAGAGTTTTATAAAGATTGGATCAAAACTGTGTCCTCTAGAGCGTACACAATGTTTTTCTATGATTTGACCTAGTGACCTAGTTTTTGACCCAACATGACCCAGTTTCGTACTTGTCCTAGATATTATAAAGATAAACATTCTGACAAAGTTTCATAACTTTGGATGAAAACTGTGCCTTCTAGAGTGTACACAAGGTTTTTCTATGATTTGACCTAGTGACCTAGTTTTTGACCCGACGTGACCCAGTTTCAAACTTATCCTAGATATTATGAGGATAAACATTCTGACTAAGTTTCATGAACTTTGGATGAAAACTGTGCCTTCTAGAGTGTACACAAGGTTTTTCTAAGATTTGACCTAGTGACCTAGTTTTTGACCCGACGTGACCCAGTTTCGAACTTGTCCTAGATATTATAAAGATAAACATTCTGACAAAGTTTCATGAACTTTGGATGAAAACTGTGCCTTCTAAAGTGTACACAAGGTTTTTCTAAGATTTGACCTAGTGACCTAGTTTTTGACCCGAAATGACCCAGTTTCGAACTTGGCCTAGAGTTTATGGAGATATATATTCTGACGTTTCATATAGATTGGATCAAAACTGTGTCCTCTAGAGCGTACACAACGTTTTTCTATGATTTGACCTAGTGACCTATTTTTTGACCCGACGTGACCCAGTTTCAAACTTGTCCTAGATATTATGAGGATAAACATTCTGACTAAGTTTCATGAACTTTGGATGAAAACTGTGCCTTCTAGAGCGTACACAAGGTTTTTCTAAGATTTGACCTGGTGACCTAGTTTTTGACCCGACGTGACCCAGTTTCGAACTTGTCCTAGATATTATTAAGATAAACATTCTGACAAAGTTTCATGAACTTTGGATGAAAACTGTGCCTTCTAGAGTGTACACAAGGTTTTTCTAAGATTTGACCTAGTGACCTAGTTTTTGACCCGACATGACCCAGTTTCGAACTTGGCCTAGAGTTTATGGAGATATATATTCTGACAACGTTTCATATAGATTGGATCAAAACTGTGTCCTCTAGAGCGTACACAAGGTTTTTCTATGTTTAGACCTAGTGACCTAGTTTTTGACCCGACGTGACCCAGTTTCAAACCTGTCCTAGATATTATGAGGATAAACATTCTGACTAAGTTTCATGAACTTTGGATGAAAACTGTGCCTTCTAGAGCGTACACAAGGTTTTTCTAAGATTTGACCTGGTGACCTAGTTTTTGACCCGACGTGACCCAGTTTCGAACTTGTCCTAGATATTATTAAGATAAACATTCTGACAAAGTTTCATGAACTTTGGATGAAAACTGTGCCTTCTAGAGTGTACACAAGGTTTTTCTAAGATTTGACCTAGTGACCTAGTTTTTGACCCGACATGACCCAGTTTCGAACTTGGCCTAGATTTTATGGAGATAAACATTCTGACAAAGTTTCAGAAAGATTGGATCAAAACTGTGCCCGCTAGAGTGTACACAAGCAAAAGTTGACGGACGTCCGGACGGACGGACGTCCGGACGTCCGGACGGACGTACGACGGACGACGGACATCAGGGTATCCCAAAAGCTCACCCTGAGCACTTCGTGCTCAGGCGAGCTAAAAACTCTGTAACTTCCTGTTTGCTTCACAGGAGGACAAAGCCCTTCCAAAGCCAATCTACTGTAAAAGATTAGAACTTTCTCCTGATCCAGTGTTTTTTTCCTTCAAGTGTTGAATCCCACTGAGAAGGGGTGAAAAAATGAAAATGACAGAGTAAGTTCTCCTGAAATTTTACACATTAACCTTACGAAATTTACTGAAGATGATGTCACAGCTCTGTTCTCATTACAAACAGGGAGGTTTGACATCCCCTACAAAGTTACCAAACAAACTCCACACCTGCACCAACATCACCACAAGTGGGCTGGACAATATAATTCATCAAATTACCTAACAAGAATTTTGTCTGAAGGCTATGCAGAGCTCTAGATAAGAGGGGTATTTGATGATAATTGAGGGATAATTTTCTTTATTTCTCATTGAAACCATATGATGTGACCCCTCATCTGAACCGTCTCGTCGAGACGGTTCTGATGAGGGGTCACAACATATGTTTTTATCCAGAATTAACAAAAATTATCCCTAATTATCACCAAATACTCCCTCTTATCTGGGGCTCTGAGGCTATGTCACAACTACATGAAGCTCAGTTTCTCTGGATTGCTTTACAGATAAACACAATGGTCTGATGAGAATTTGTCAAATTCAACAAGAACAGTAGATCAAATACAGCAAAACATGCTGTTGTTGTGATAAAGGCTTGTGTAAAGATTCAACATAAAAGGTACTGCAAACACTGAGGGATCATGCTATGTGCAGAAGGTACATATAAATTTGAATTTGTGCAACAGAGCATGAAAAAGAGGTCAAGGACAGCAAACAACACTGTGTAACACGGTGTAAGCCTGTGTGAAGTTTCATCACAATGGGCCCTTTTGCCTTTGAGCAATGAAACTTAACACAGTGGGTGGATGCAAATTTGCCCATGTTCAACAGTGTGTAAAAAGTATGTTTAAGTCTGCAAATAACACTGGTGTTGCTGAAATGATTATACGATGTTTGCTCATATGAAGTTTCACCCCTAAAGATCCTTTATTCTCACCCATTGGACTAGGATATCCCTTTCTAGAGGTGTCTGATATTTTTCTATCTCAGCCTGCTACCTCAGCCTAGGCTCAGAAAGCTGTCTCAAAATGCCAATCATTGCTATATACATGTAGTACAGCCCAATTGATTACACACTTTAATACAACAAATCAACTTGCTACCTGTCATGTTAATTGCATGCAGAATATGAAATTGACACCCAGTGATGTACAGGAAGTGTCACTGTAGAGTTCTAATTAGCTGCCAATCATGAAAAATGCATGCACAAGGTGAACTTTACACATGTCAAACTATTAATAAAAACATAGCTACAAGTTTATAGGAATGGACTCAACAAGAAGTTAAGAATTCAATGAATATTCTGTTTTATAAAATTTTGGGTGAGAAAAATAATCAATGATGGTGTTGAGGCCTTGACAAGGAAATCTCAGGCTCGTTTTCAGATTATTTAAGTCTTGTGTTCGGCAAGCCTTGCATAAGACTAAATAATCTGAAAACTAGCCCGAGATTTCCTTGTCTCGGCCTCAACCCCATCATAGATTCTATTAGTCTCTGAGAAACATAGCTTAACACAGAGGTTGTTCATTGTAGATAACAACACTAACATTATAAGGAAATTGACTCCAAAGCTGCTCCTTTACATAACTCCTACTTGCTATTAAAAGCAGCTGTGACAAAAATTATCGTATATTACCGTTTTATCATCATCTAAACAAACAGGACAGGTTATTTTCACAGGATCAGGAGATAGTACTTGACTAGCACTGGAACTGGACTGTTCAGGCCTGAAAAGAATAAACAATACACAGTTCCGAGCCACACCCAGAATGTCACCCAAAATCACGTGATATCGTATACCTGGCCAATGCAACAACAACTTAGCACGTGACAAAGTCTCACAAACAAATCGCATGTGGTCAATATTTTACATAAGTCCGTGATTTTACCTTACAGTTAATGGAGGAATGTATACCTGTTTAAAGAAAACAAACTAACACCACTTTTTTAAACATGCTCTGCTTTGCAAGAACAGAACGCATCGGAAATGCATGATGCGCCAACTTCCATGTGTAGGTCATGAGGAGGCTGATTCTTCACCATAGATCGCCAACATTTAGCAGACACTTGCATTTGTCATTTGTTTTTGCACTATCTTTGTGTAAAGCTTGTGAGACGTAGTAACAGTAACCAAGTAGGCGGAGCTTAGCGGCTATTCTCGGAACTGTGTATTTTCAATGATCAGCATGTGCATTTGCCAAGCCTCATTTGATTCTTTACTCATCACTCTAGTCATACCAATAGTTACCCATCTAAGTTAGCAGATATTCTGCAGGATTTTTCAGGGTTCAGAACCATGAAAGATCAGGGCCCAGTTGTTCAAAGCATCGTTAGCCTTACAAGCTAGTTAAGAGGTCAACTTTTTAGTGGTTTACTACTTTAAAACCTAAATACACTGATTTTTGTTGAAAAAATTTGAGAAGCTTTGCAATGCAAAAGCTTCTCACATTTTTTCATCAAGAAAATGTCGGTGTACCTAAGACAGTAACATTGTCCTTAGTCTTGAACAACTGGACCCAGAGCTAGAGCTGTAGATATAAATGGGATGACCTTATTTGTACATAAAAACGTAAGTTGTGACCACTCATTAGAACTGTCTCACCAAGGCCTCATACAGAAGGTTCTAATGAGGGGTCATAATGTGTGTTTGGTGTAGACCCGACAACAGTTGTCCCAAAACTATCTTCAGCTTTTCTCCTTATCTGCACCTTTGAAACATGTTTGTTTGTGAGACATTTAGTTTCACACATGTTTAAGATCTTGAATCTTGAAACGATCAGAACCATTACCCAACAGAAGAACCAGTCACTCCCTTGCAAATGAATAAACTCAGGATTATTTTCAGTGTTAAAAAAAGAAGTCAAAGAGAGATAACTTTTACTGTCTCTTGCTCAGAAGGCAGATTAGATGAATAGCCTTCATTGTGAAGAAAATGATTTTTGGTATTCCCAAACTTTCAACAGTATTTACACCATTTGGTGCTGATGACAGCATAATAGAATGCTACAGAGGACAAAGTACAGCGAACTAGGAGGTTGGTCAGACTCAAACTCACAACCCCTGGACTATACAACAGGACAAGCAGCAAAGAGAAATCTAATGATGCCCTAAAATATGCTGGAAGAGTGGCATACAGTGTAGCCCCTGATCAGACAGCTTATTACAATGATGTCTGACCTGGGTCTAAACTGTTTGCTCACTTCTGCTCCAGTACATGAAAATAATTTTTTATTTGCCTATTAGATTTCCTTTTCAAAAAAAACCCCAAATAGGTACATCGGCTATATCTGCAATGAGTTTTATTTTTTCATTTCAAAAATAATCCCTAAAATCTAAATCCCTCTTATGAGACATATTTTTGGCTCACTTAGGAAAGTGAAAAAGCCTGTCTAATAACTGAAAAAGTACTGTTATAAAGTATTACTAGAGGGAATGGACAAGTCTTACCTTGATGTGTTTACAGGGAAGGGACAAGGTGGAAGTTCTATGAGATCATCATCAAATCTGTCTGGTGATGGCGGAAGTAATCTCCGGCGGTGTTCGGGCGGAGAATCTGGAAAATTTAACATTATGGGCTATGTCATAAAACAAGAATTCTGCCAAAAGTGGTGTCTTGCCTGTCTGCGCATTGTAATGAAATGAGCTAAACCAGGAAACTCGAAAAAAGTGTATGCCGCCAATGACGATAAAGCCGGAAAAGTAATACCTATGTCTCACATTCTGCTAGTGGCAGGTAGGACAAAAGCCTGGCTCATGCTATGTAAACTGTACATACTGAGACAATCCTGCACACATGGGTGGTCTGTTAAGGACATCTGCAGTTCGCTTTTTATAATTTACCAGGTCCTATTAATGTCCAAGAGAAATGCACAAGCATGGTTTTTGGTCTGAGTACAGTCAGTTTGCATATACACGTATATGGGCATGTTCAAAAAAAATGTGACCAAAGTGTGACATTGGAGGTCAAAATTAAACACTCTGCCATAGGTTTAATTTTTATTCCAGACTTATCTACAGTGCTTCCAGTTTACAAAACTGTATAAATTTTAATAATAGCATTACTAATAAAAATTTTATGACAATTTTTGTGAAGAAATTTACACCCAAAATCTGTTAAAATGACCAAATTTTATGAAAGCTTGGAAAGGCTAAAATCGTGATCCTATCACTTTAAGTTTCTATCATTTGATGCAGGGCATTTCCAAATTATGTAAACAAGTGCTGTTTTCTGTCAGAAACTGCTGAATGATATAAAAACTCAAATTTTAACTTCATTTTGATACATTGTTTTAGATGTACAGTTCTAAAAACTTTCATATCTTTTATTTACTTGACTGTATCTCAATAAAATGTGCATTGTAACGATGCCATATGAGAAGAGAACTATTCTAGAAAACCATTATTCATATAAAAAGTTACAGGTAGTGGTGATGCCATGTCAAAAATGTGCAAAAAGTTTCAAGAAATGTGTTACACTCCTGAGTATTATTTCAAAACTGCTCTAATTTGCATTACAAGAGCCTTAAGTCAATGATTAAGTGTTCCATGTAATAAAGTAACACCAACTGCATGTTGTTAACATCATTTGTTTCCAAGTTTATTGGCCTCTTTAACAAGAAACATTGTTCTGATGCTCAGGAGTGTAACACTTTACAGCCATTTGTTGTATTATACAACAAGATGAATATTCTGCCTTGGAATTTCATTATTTTGTTGTCATCTCTTTAAAAGCAACTTGCACGCATTGCTGTAGCAAAAACCAAAACCATATCTCTTAACTCACGCTTGGGTGTACCACAATATACATTCTATTTCGGCTATCTAAATGCACAACAATCACACAGATATACACTGAATTTAATTTTCTTCTTCACTCTTTCTTTTGGTAATTGAACAGTTTTCTTTACCTGACAATCACTACCTGTTTACAAAATACATTACAGAAGTGAAGTTCCATACCAGTTTCAGAAGTTGATGGTCACATTATAAATCAGTAGAAAATGTCCCTTTCTAAAATATCATTAACCTCAAATTCTTATCAAAACAGATGGCACTGCATCAAGAAACATTTTCAGATGTTGGAAACATATATTTAGCTTGAATTAATCCAAACATGTTGATGTAATGGAAGAAAAAGTGTCCAAAATGGCATTAAACTTAAAAAACTCAGGAGTGTAACACTTTGCACTAAACATAACATTGCAAAACCCGAAGTTAGTCACAAAATATCATTATCTTGGTCATTCTTATCTAATTATTTCTCACAACACACTTGATAGCCATGTTTGGTTATTGTTTAAAATGCCTCATAGTGATAGATATGAAGAAAATGGAATCTCAAAATCTTCAACTTTCGGTCGATTTCATGGCAGTGCAGCTTTATTTACATTTAGAAGTTGACTATATGTTCCAAATTTGCTTGAGAGGGGCTTGGTCTTCATTTATGAGCACAATAAATGAAACTTATACTGCTTGTGGTAAAGAAAAAAGCTATTTTTGTCTTTTTTCAAAAAAGTGTTACACTCCTGAGTGGCTCAAATGGTACATAAGAGGAAAATAGAACCCAAGATGAAGACTGCCTGTGTACCACCTACCATGATGGGTCAAAGACTTTTCATACAAGGCATGAAAGTTTACTAAAGCTACCCCTGGAAAAAGTTATGGGGTTCCAAATGTCAAATGTTACACTCCTGAGTTCTAGGGGTACTTGAGAAGAAGTTGTTTACATTCTGAGACGGATGCCGGTAAAGCAACCGGAAAATTTGCAATACAATATACCATCTTTAGTCAATGTTTCAGACCATGTTATAGAGATTAGAAGCATCAAATATAAAAATGACATCCATTTAGATGGGAACCTCTTCTTTTTTGGTGCACCAGAAATTCAGCATAGTGCTATTGAGTTCAGCATTACTAATTCCATAGGTGATGATGAAAGGACATTAATCTTACATTTTCATGCAGCCCAAAGGACTGGAAAGTCAAAACGATCGCTAATAGGTATGGTAACCAGCACAGTTTTGTAAAATTGCATTCTGAAAATTCAGTAATCAAAAAAATGTCACACAAAAAGCGTTACACTCCTGAGTTTTTTGGCTATATTTTTGCCCATAACTTTTTTATTACTCAAAGTATTTCAATGAAATTTGGCAGGTATCTTCAAGGCCACATGATACATCTTCAGCAACAAAAATAATGCACTAATATAGCCCTGTTTTCTTTAAAACTCTATGAAAGGCTTTGGTCACATTTTTTTTGAACATGCCCATATACTTCAAGGTGAATGGATATCACCATGTTTTTCTGGGCCCGCTTGTTCAAAACAAACGATGTGGTTAGTTAACGAGACGTTATAATTTCAAATGTTAATATCTCAAAAACGCCATTATTTTTTGTTGAAAAAATGTGCTTCTCACATATTTTCAACAAAAAATATTATTGTATTTGGTTATAAAGTTGCAAAACACTTTACGAGTTGACCTCTTAACGAGCTCATTAGGCTAACGATGCTTTGAACTGGGCCCTGGTGTTTTTACAAAGGGGAAAAACTTTTCTGACTTCTCTCACTCTATTTGTTTCCATGGATGACAGTCCTTTCAGAAAAGGGTCAACTCTTCAGGAGGAGCAAATTCTTTTCTTTAACGAGTTGACCCCCTTTAAAACAGTGGCAAAAAAAATGAAAATGACAGAGTTGCTTCCCCTGAAAGTGTATCCATATACAAGCTTTCTCATGATGCAGCTGACATTCAGTCCAGAATTCATAAAGGCCATTAGCTTAAACTTATTATACAAAGAGAAATTTTGTACCTACTATACATGTATATGGTTAAAAAGATTGTCAACCATACAGACTATAAACTTAACAGGGGCGTAACTAGGGGCCATTTTTATAATACGCACAACCATGTTTTATTCTCTACTTCTTGAAGGGAAAGCTAGTATTTCAGCCACTTTGGTAATTGGTATTGAAATCTTGTCTAATTTATAAATATTCAGCATGCAAATATGCAGGTGCGTTTTGAAATTTTGTCAATTTTGACAAAATTTCAATACGCACTTGCATATTTGCCGTATAGGTAGCTACGCCCTTGCTTAATCTTAAATTTAAAAGTTGTATAGGCAAACCAATATACCTTTACCCTTTCTTTAAAAATATATTCCCCTTTTGTGTGGTCTTAAAATTAGCAACATTTTGCAAATCAGCATACATGGTATGCCAATATTTGTTCAATTTTCTAGCCCATAGCTTATTTTCTGTATATGCACAGAGTGGAAAAGTTCTGACTGTCTATATTTTTTGATGAAAAAATGTAGTAGGACCTCATACATGTACAGTCAAACCTGTCTTAAGGGGTCACCCAAGGGAACCCAAAAAATTGGCTGCTTAAGACAGGTGACCCCTTAATACAGGTTCATTTGCACTATATTCTGGTTCAAGGGACCCCAAAAATGTGGCTGCTTAAGGCAGGTGACCCCTTAATAGAGGTGACCACATAAGCAGGTTTGACTGTACTACACATAACTGACCTAATGCCAGAGAATTTATCA
This sequence comes from Ctena decussata, assembly GCA_963989385.1. NCBI lineage: Eukaryota > Metazoa > Mollusca > Bivalvia > Lucinida > Lucinidae > Ctena > Ctena decussata. The sequence goes on from OZ022498.1 coordinate 22,492,476, forward strand.
CTTTGCCTTTCAAATTCGTAAATGTTTATTTTACTACAGAAACTATTGTCACAAAAACAAATGTGCATTTAGTTTGTCAGAGATTTCCACCTAATTTGACTGTTAAAATGTACATATTTCGACTTCATAGAGGCGACAGGTCAATCGCCTCTATGAAGCAATCCTTATGAGATCCCATGTTCTACATAAAATATTTCTGTGAGTATACAATGGGGTTTCACCTCTCCAAAACATCATCAAAATCTAGATTCAACTTATAAGATGGATCAAGGTTTTTGGGATTGTTTTGGACAATCCATCTTATAGCTCAGTTAATACTAGATTAATTTAAATACCTGGGGCCGTATTCATAAAGCCACTTAAGTCGTTGCTATGCTGTTGCTAAGGCTAAATATCTATATTTTAAAAAAAAAGAGATTCCATACAACTATGAAATTTGTTCTGGAGGAACAGTCTTTGTAAGACTGTTCCTCCAGAGCAAATTTCATAGTTGTAGGGAATCTCCTTCTAAGAAATTTAGCCTTAGCAACAGCATAGCAACGACTTAAGTCGTTTTATGAATACGGCCCCTGGGGTCAATTCAGAAGGGCAAATCCCATCTTACAGCTGAATTATTATAGTATGTTTTGTGCAGAGATATGATAAAATTGCTAAATTTTCATCTCCATACTAAGTGCTGCAGACAACAAGGATCATGTTGGGATAATGTTGCACATGTCTCCATAATAACATAAGTTCTGACCCCTCATTAGAACCGTCTCAGCGAGAGAGTTCTAAAGAGGGGTCACAACATGTTTTTGTTAAGAAATAAGAAAAATTACCTCAGAATTATCTTCAAAACCCCACCTTATCTGCAGCTCTGACACTTATGGTATACTAAGAACTCCAGGGTGTTTTTAGAGGTCCTGATGTTATTGGAATTTAGAATAATTCAGAAATATTTTTTCTTCTTTCTCAACCAAAACATATGTTTAGACCCCTTATTGGAACTATCTGAGTGGGACGGTTCTCATGAGGGGTAATAACATATCTCTTATGAGAAAAAGGTGAAACTATCCATTACCCCTTCTTGTCTGGAGAACTAGTTTTGTCATTGTTATCTTACCTCTCTCTGTCCCAAGTATCTGAAAATATAAATATTGCCTGATAAGAAATGTGAATAGAAAACTCTGTCACAAAATGCTTGTTTCAAGGGTCCAAGTCCAGTACTGACCATGGAAAATTGGGTCTAGGTCATCAAATTCTAATAAAATCTTGAGTCCATCCCAGTTATAATTATAATGTACTAAGTTTGGTGGCAATAATCCTTCCATTGCTTCAGGAGACAGAAAGCACACAAGCATGTTTTGGTCAAATAATGACTATCTTCAAATCCTTGTGATTTGAAATGAGATCAAAGTCACCAACCTATTAGGCTCTCTCTCCCCCCACAACCCCCGCCCCCACAGCTCCCAATGATGTATGCATATGGAGTAGGAATCTGCTTATTTGTTCAATGTTCTATACAGGTGAATGGGTAAACCTCCAGATTTTAGGCCTAATTTACAAAGAGAAGTAACTCTTGTGACTTCATGTGACTTCATTTGCTTCCCTGGCCTATGAAAACCATCCCAGGTCTAAGGGAGCAAATTCTTGATCCCCATTAAAAGGGAGGCAAAAATTTGTGGGCATAAATGAAAAAGGCAGAGCTGCCTTCCCTGAAAGTGGAAATTGGTAATCATTTGTTATGACTGGTGTTTGGACAATTCTTGGCCCAGTTGTTCAAAGCATCGTTAGCCTAATGAGCTCGTTAAGAGGTCAACTCGTTAAGTTTTTTGCATCTCCATTACCAAATATACTGATATTTTTTGTTGAAAAAATATGAGAAGTTTTCACACTTTTTCAACAAAAAAATATTGGCGTAGTTGAGATATTAACGTTTAAAATTTTAATTTTGAACAACTGGGCCCTGGAATAATTTTAAACATTCTCTATTGAAGTATATTTTGCTTAGAACCGCCTCTTCCAGTTTAATGCTTTGATGCAAAATCATCACAGGGTATAATCGATTCTGCTAATTTTCGCTTCCTGCAGAGACTGTACATCATATTTGGCTTCCACCGAGACTGTCCACGATCTCTTGCTTCTTGCAGGGACAACTGTCCTCGAAAACTGGCTTCCTGTTGAGACTGTCTGCGTGACTCTGCTTCCTGCCGAGAGCCTCGGCAGGAAGCAGAATCATGCAGACAGTCTCTGCAGGAAGCCATTTATCATGTACAGAAGTCTCGGCAGGAAGCAAGAGATTGCAGACAGTCTCAGCGGAAGCCAAATATGATGTACAGTCTCTTCAGGAAGCGAAAATTAGCGGAATTGATTATACTCTGTGATCATGGAAGCTACAAAAAAGTTAGGCGACGGCTAGTGACAACCGGTTGTCAGCAGCCTCACAGGCTAGAGACAACCGGTTGTCACTAGCCTGTGAGGCTAGTGACAACCAGCTAATAAATTAATATGCATTTTAAAGGACAGGAAGCATTGGTTCATTGTTAAACAGATCACAAGTAATTCTCAATAGGTTTATGCTTTAAATCCAGCTACATATGACTCACAACAACAAAATATCTGCAAATAAAAAAGCAAAAACGTGGAGGAGAGATAGCTTCTAAAAATAGATTTTCCAAGGGAAGTAACTCAAATCATATTTTGTAAGGGAACTAACTCAAAATACCACTTACAAATTTTCTCTGAATGTTTATGTGCTAATTCTGTTTGCACAATTGCCTCCATGATCATAGTAGTTATATTTGTATTCATATTATAAATTTGTAGTTTATTTTTCCTAGTGGATAGAATCAGTAAATAATTAAATTTGCTTGACTGAACAGCAAGAATATAACTATAGGGAAGATCATGTAATGGTAACTGGAAAATTTATGTAAAACCTTTTTTCCATCAAATGTATAATTTGTGTGCATGTGATGCATAAATTCTTTTAGCTATTTGTATGAGTAACCCAATGACTTCCAGACAATAATAATGTAGATAATAAAAAAAAACACACAGAAATTCACATCTGATTCTTTTAATAGTTTCTTGCTTTCTACAATCAACTTAAAACTTGATCAGAGTGGAAACAAATATCAACAAATATTATGATATAATAGTAACACCATGAAACTAATATTCTTAAAATATCTTGAGTTTAATTATTTGAAAACAATAGGATTTATACTAACTGGTTGTCAGCAGCCTGAGAGGCTAGTGACAACCGGTTGTCAGCAGCCTGTGAGGCTAGTGACAACCGGTTGTCAATAGCCACTTCCAAAAAGTTATCACCATCAAAACACTACCATATCTGGAGATCAGCTTACCACAACTGAACTGTCATTTGCTCCCAAAAGTACACCATTATCACTTTCTGCTGATGTCTGACTGTTAGAAGTAAGGTCTACAAAGTGTTCATCTTCAACCTCTGTTAAGTCTATACAACCTGCAACATACATCATAGAGAAAACTAGAAAATGCATTTGTGAAACACTATGCCCCCAACCATATTCTTGCCTCTAAAGAAGGTTCAGGAAATGGTATAGCCAGACGACAAAATTTACGTCTGCAGAATTTCAAAAAATGTTTCTTCCAAGCGATATCATATTGAGAATTCGAACACAAGAGAGCAAACAGTGTAGATTCAGATGAGGTGGCTCATTATGAGCCACCTCATCTGGATCTACACTGTTTGCAAATTTAACATTTTAATTTTTGCTCAATGCTTTAAGGGTTAATAGAGCTTGCCCAAAAGCTAATAAAAGCTTCTAAACACAAATCATTATCAATGCTGGTTCTACTTTCACATTTCATGACATGGGTAAATGGTGTCTAATATTTGGTAAAAAGAGGGGAAACAGGTTCTTGGAAAATGTCAACTCTCCATGAAATGCATTTCTGGTTTCCCATTGAGCAATGAAAAATACCGTGTACACAAAGCAAGATAATAAATAGGATTCTGTACAGGATTTTACCATAATAAAGTACCGGTAAACATGGTTGGCTTTAGCTCACTATAAAGTTGCATCCATGACTGGCATTGCACAAAAAGGGACCTTAAGTGACATGCATTATACAGACTCAAAACACTTGAAAAATTGGTCAGTCTTTATTTGTCACTTTTTTCCCCCAGGATTCACAGAGTGTATATGCAAAAAATGAGACACCATTAGGTATCTTTTCAGTGATGCCAATCATACATACGTGTATTTTAAAAGCACTTACTACTGCTACTGGTCTCTAAGTCAACAACAGCTGGTCTCTGTCTTGTTCTTCTTCTCCTTCTTGACTGTAAAAATTTTTAAAGATTGACTTACCGTATCTATCTGGTGAAAAAACAGTGTTTTTTTCATCTCTATAATGATCCCAAATATCTTAAATGAATAATTCTTATAGAATTCTGCTTTAAAATAAAACAATTCCAAAAATCTAGATCCATCCACTAGGATGGATCTAGATTTTTGGGCTTGTGTTGGAAGGTATGAACCCTTGTCTTATAACCAAAGGAATCCATACATTGTTATCTGAACTCATGGGCTTTGATGCATTTAAGCATTATTTGACAGTTTGTTCGATTCCCAAGTAATGCACATTACCTTTGTTTGGTAGAAGATAAATCAGGACTACAAGAACATTACCGTGGCAAATTACTGGTACTCAACACTATTAAAAGGACCTGAATGATACAGACTGAAATACTGTCTGAAAGGGCTGTTAAACCCACAACAGCAAACTAACCAAAACACTTGTTGTGCATACTCATTTGTTTGCAACCATTTTTACACCATGCATAAGTGTTTACATGTACTACCATGTTTAACATCACACTTTTGGGCATGACAGACATGGCTGATAGGCACATGTACATGTTACTCATGCTATGCACAAGCAAACATCAGTTGGCCAGGACACTGATCATCACTTACCACCAAGCCCTCAACCAGTGCACAGCTGACTGAGCTTGTCTGTTCACAACATGGCCCAGAGGGCAAAACAGGGTAAGCCACCATGTTCTGTTCTGTTTATAGATTCTGGCAATAAAGGTACACCTCAGCGTGAGTGTCAAAATAAGTCAACTGTCAATATTGGGTTTAAAATGACTGTCTTCCCATCACCCTATTTACACCTTAAACAAAACTGTTTCATCATTCCAGCTGGTTTGTGCTGTGGTTTTCTTTTCTACTTGCTTTCTTATTTCTTACTCTCTTTCTTACCGCTAGTGGCAATCTTTTATACCGTTCAGCACCTTAAGCATGACACAGACTAGGGCTGAGACGAGTACCCGGGTACCCATGTTCGGGTCAGATATACCAATTACTCAGGTACATATTTACTACCCATTACCCGAATACTTATTATGATGTAATGCCTAAATGTTCTATTTCAATAGAATTTTAAGCAAACAGTGCAAAGTTATACCTGACTGTCTTGTAGAAATTGAAATGTATTTTGTCAAACTATTTTTGTATATTGTAAGAGGGATATTTCAACATTTTTACCCTTCTCATGCACACATGCAGGGATCTCCCCAGACCATTAAGGCATGTCGCTTGCAACATGCCTTCCTCTTCTAATTACCATTGCAACATGCCTTAATTTCCAATGAGAATTTATTAAAGTGCTATTATTTTCATTTTTTAGCCAGTAAACTTGTTTTAAATGCATGAAGCATCCTCAATAAATTATTTATAATGTAAATTTAGGCTAATTCTGATAAAACATTGTTATATTGAGGATTTTAAAAATTGATCAACAAGTCCAAGTCTGATTTTTTTGCTAAAAGCGACATGCCCTTCTGAAATTTCTGGGGAGAACACTAACATGTGAAAATGACATATTTCTTACACTTTATTTGATCTAAACGTACATTTTCTAATTGGAAATGCTCAAAATGCTACGGTGGCGGGTACCCGGGGGTTATAAGGACTTGAGTACCCGGGTACAAAAACTCTACCCATCCCAGCCCTAACACAGACTAGTAGTAATATCACTACCTTAGTCAGCTGGACATGTGCCTGTGAAGGCTAAGGCAGTAGTATTATTTCTAGACACAGACATCCTAAATAGCTCTCAAAATGTTAGACAGTAAACAATGTTACTTCTAGGTTCAACAGCTGTTCAGTGACTGTGCAGTCTGGTACAGTCTGAAGAAGATGAGCTGGACCTTCTCTATGGAACTGTATTCCCATACAGTTGGATCAGAGCCCCAGATAAAGGGCGTTTTTGCATTTTTGAGGCATGAATAAAGGGTAAAATTCCTGTTTGATATGTCAGGAAAACGTCCTTAAAATACTGGTTGACCCATCATTTGTGAAACGGAAGCATCAACAAACGCCTCGTATTTTGTGCATGGCCATATGTGTATGTCTGCAAAAGTGTGAACAAAAACTGCTGAACTTATTTGCATGAAATTTCTCAGCTTTACATGCGATTAATGCGACAGTTCGGTGCAGAAAGTGCTGTTTGACGTAATTTAATATCCGGTAGACGGGTAACAACATATCTGGAAAAAAATAGTCTATGATTTGGTGTCATTGAGGGGTAACAGAGCAAACAGACAGACTGCTACATTTTACACCTAATAGATTGAGACACAGTCGTTGATATTTATTTCCGGCAATTTCATCATGGCTTCTCGCACGCGAGTCAAAATCAGTTCAGAAGTCGCTTTTTAAGTTTTTCTAGCGAATTGATCCGCCAGAGGAGTCATCAGTGGAGCTATTAAAACCAACTATTCTTGGCCTGCTGAGTTCGTGCGTTGACATTGATGAGAAACGTATTAAAAACCCAGACTCTGTTTAAAAAATTTGACTTTCTTGTAATATCTTATGGCAGTCAAATCACAAAAAAACAGCCTGATAAAAAAAATGGGAGTGAAAAAACTTCCAGACATTGCAGAAAAACTCCCATGTCACAAAGTGAGGATTCAGCAACTCCCTGCTGAAAAAATTTTGTTATCTCTTACATATCTGCTCCCTTTCATCTTCATCTTCCGGATACAGGTCAGAAATCCAATACTGGAATGTAACTTTGACCACGGTGAGGTTAGGACAAGACAGTCACCTCTCAAGAGTATGTACAGTAAAAAGTTCCAGTATTTACATGTTAAAACTATATACACCCGTGGCTTGTTACGCTGTGGACGGAGGCTGGACTGCTATCGAGGCATGGAGAGCAGTCTTGAAGGCCTCAATCTTCTGCATGTCTGTAATTGCAGATGGTAGTTTGTTCCAGTCCTGTATAGTCCTAGGGAAAAACGACATCTTGTACACTGTTACGTTAGTAAATGGGACGAAAAGCCTCTGTGACCCTCGTGTTCTGCTGTCGTTTGACCGGACAATGGATTCTGACTCCGGGATCTCGACCAAATTATGCTTAATCTTGAAGAGCATGGTTAGACGTTGCATCTTCCGGCGGTCTTGAAGTGATTCCCAGCCTAGTGAGTTAACCATTGCTGTGACACATCCTGGGGTCCGCTCTGTGTAGTTGTTGCAAGCATAGCGTGCTGCACGACGCTGGACTTTGTCAAGGCAGTTGACATCTTCTGTCTTGTATGGATCCCAAGATGTGGAAGCATACTCCATTGTTGGTCGGACCATGGACTTGTATGTAGTTGCACGGACCTGTTTGCTGCAATCCCTGAAGTTACGCCTGAGAAATCCAAGGGTACGTGAAGCCTTGGCAGCTGTTGTTTGGGTGTGCTTCTCCCATTGAAGGTCGTCACTGAGGGTCACACCAAGATATTTGGCGCAGTCTGTGACTTGAAGACGCTGACCATGGAGGAAATAGTTGGTCTCTCTGCGGTATCTCTTGCTTGTTGTGATTCTCAGCACTGTACACTTCTCCGGGTGGAAGCTCATCTGCCACTTGGATTCCCAGTCCTCCAGAGCGGTTAGATCTTCTTGTAGCTTGGCAGAGTCCCAGTCATTCCCAATGTGCCTGTACAAGAGTGTGTCATCGGCAAACAGATTAGCCTGGGAAGATTTGCTGACAGTAGGTAGATCATTTATGTAGATTAGAAAAAGGAGGGGACCAAGGACTGTTCCCTGTGGAACCCCTGACAAGACATCCAGTTTCTCTGATGTGCTTCCCTCTACAAGGACCTGTTGTGTCACTTTTCTTCCCAAAGAAGCGTGGTAGCTCAGTGGTTAGCGCACTTGCCTTTGATGCTTAAGGTCCCGAGTTCGAACCCGGGTAACGGCGTTTGAATTTCGGTGTCCGAACACGCTTCCTTAATGTCATTTGCAGGGATGACATTAAAAAAGTGTGCCGTCCTTCGGATCGGGACGTTAACTGGAGGCCCCCTGTGCAGGGAGAGACATCCCCTGTGCAGGTTAAAGATCCCTTCTGTAGTTACATGGCTACAAGGAGGTTCATCCTGCAAAACTGGAGTGTACATCGTACACCTGCTCATAATCTTCGAGAGAGGGTGTAGCAGTATATATATGAAGAAAGAAAGAAAATATTCTAACATACTTCTGCTGATGTGCCTTATAAAAAATTTGAATGAAAGCACACAGGTTGGAATTATCTACTTACTGGTCGCTAAATTCACAAAGAAAATGTAAAGGGCAATCCTCCATAATTATATATGTCCATATGTCATAGGCCAGGTTTTGGGCTGAGTAGAATAAAATACTGAAACTTCATCTAGAGTTGATATTTTATTCTATTCAGTTCTGTTCTGTGTTTCCCTGCTTTAAAATGTCCTTTCGTCAGAAATAGTCCTCAGGCCTTTATAATATCGTAATGTAACAATGCGTTTACCGTTAATGGCAGTCACCTACCTTACTAATATGCATGTTCATGCATGCCTCGATGCACTTGCCATTATACGCTGTACCTGTTAAGTTGTATACTTATCAGTTGTTTTGCTGTTACATGAAATTAGAAATGTATTTTACATATATTTCAGGTAGGACTATTATATATATTTGATTTAGTTTAAGATAGATGGAATGTTCATTTGGATCTTGTAGCTTTTGTATTTTATGCTAAGCACTGAAACTGCAAGATAGTCAAGTTTTAGCTTATTACATGAAATCCGTACTCGTTTCACTTAGGTCATAATCATGCATTCATTCAATTGATAATTAAATGATAGGTACATAGTTTAGATAAAATCATATTTGTAACAGTTATTATGCACTTGCCATTATACGCTGTACCTGTTAAGTTGTATACTTTTCAGTAGTTTCCTGTTACATGAACTTAGAAATGTATTCTACATATATTTCAGATGTGCCAGCTACTTGTTGTTTTAGCCTCATTAAAATCATCATCATCATTAAAGAATCTTCATCAAACCTATGTCTTGTGTATATGTTGTGTCCAGTGAGAACCCAAGAGCGGTGACATATTTGGTGGCCAGTGTGGGGGACACATAATCCTCGGCCGAATCGGGCCTGGGACGAAACGGACCACAATTTTGGAAGCTTTTTTCTACGTTTTAATGGGTGTTAACCAAGAATAAATTACATGAACTTGTGTATGTTTTGCTTCCGAAATCCTTCCCTTTCTACTTACGCTTGACATGATTTAGTTATGCAAAATTTCAGCTTGACAGGACTGAGCTGAATTTCGGCCAATTTTTAAAAGGAGTGCTCGATTTACCGCGAATATTTTCAAACAGCGGTCATACTAAATACCGAAATACTAAACTAAAATCCGGGACGATGATGGTCCGGGCGATAATAAAGGATGTTTGGAGTCCTGGAGGAGATATTTCGTTTCTTCTCTTTCGCATTCTATGTATACTGCTCACAGTGATACTGCTACACCATTTCTCGTGGATTATGAGTTGATGTACCTCTTAGCTTATCATGTCCACTTTGTTCTTTGACTCCTTTAGGCGTTTTGATATATCTATACTGCTCAAAATAGGTAAGGAATATTAAGACATTTAAGGCCGCAGAAGTAAGAAACATAAGTAAATGAATATTAAACTGTTATAATTAATAAAACAAATATTCATAAAGACCCTCAATATGAATATTGAAACGATTTAGCTTGTCACGTGACCTAGAGTAAATTGGAAGCAGACAAGGGGTCGACACCCAAATTTCACACGAATACGGCGCAACAATGACTAATGATTTTTATGCAGACTTTATTAAGACAGAAGCCTAATGCCTCAGTTAACAAGATACAGATACTTTTTTCATGCGGTTTTATCAAAGGAGAAAATGATAGCCGTAAAAGATACCATTGTCTGGTGAATTGTCTCACGTATGATGACATTTGTAACAGCCCTACACCTTAAATAACGCAATAAAGACTATCAAAGTGCGTGTTTTCAGTTCGGAAAATTATGGAAAATTTCAATAATCACAGAACCTCAGGGTCCAAAAGGATTTTTTTCGCCGATGTGAAATTGAGATGTAGACCCCAAAGTCCTTTATGTGCTGCTCTAGATCACATGACCTCCATTGACTGTTTCTGTTTCAGTTGAATATTGTTACTTGAATAGTGTTCTGTCAATATACAACAACAATCTAACCCAGCCATTATTATTACTCTTTGTACACGCTTCTATGTCATAATATCCCCTACTTTTTGGGAGCAGTATATATTGATCATACCCGCACTATTCAGGCACTTTTTGTATGTAAACAAGTACGAGCGAGGTCTGTATTTTTCCTGATACTTCTCTTATCACAGAATGGACTGACATGGAATAAAGTGCAGAGTACTATGCTTAACTTCTGCTGTTTAATAGTGCCTTCTAGGGAAGTGCATCATAATGCAACCAACTTCAGAATGATCAGCACATCAAATACTTATAATATACCAAAATTAGGGTTCTAGGTCAAATGGGTCAAAAGTTAGAAAAATGCCAAATTCAACATTTTAGCCCCAAGCAATATGTCAAATATGAGCATCCAAGCTCAAGCGGTATTCCCAGAATTTTGGGAACAAACATCCATTAATTTTTAAAAGGGGCATAATTCTGTAAGTACATGGCAGAGGGAAAAGAAAAAAATATGGGTCTGCTCATTTTTATGGTCTCCATTTTATAAATATCAAAGCCCCAGCAGTTATTGTTCTTGAGAAATAGACCACCCATAATTAAATTTTGTACGGATAAATAAATGGGGAATAACTCTGTCAATAATGAATACATCATAACAAAACCAACATCAGAATGATCAGCACATCAAATACTTATAGTATACCGAAATTAGGGTTCTAGGTCAAAATGGGTCAAAAGTTCAAACGGTATTCCCAGGATTTTGTGAACAAACTTTCATGTAATTTTACGAAAAAGGGGCATAATTCAGTAAGTACATGATAGACGGAAAAGAAAAAAAAATACGGTTCTGCTCATTTTTTATGGTCTATCCATTTTATAAATATCAAGGCCCTAGCAGTTATTGTTCTTGAAAAATAAACCACCCATAATTATGTTTTATACAGATGAGAAAAGGGGAATAGCTCTGTCAATAATGAATGCATCATAATGCAACCAACTTCAGAATGATCAGCACATCAAATACTTATAGTATACCAAAATTAGGGTTCTAGGTCAAATGGGTCAAAAGTTGGAAAAATGCCGAATTCAACAAGGGGGCATAACTTGCTCACTTTTTGAGCATCATAGCTCAAACGGTATTCCCAGGATTTTGGGAACAAACTTTCATTTATGTTTTTCGAAAAGGGGCATAACTCTGCAAGTTCAAGACTGATGGACAAGAAAAAAATTCCTTCCTCTGGATTTTTATACTCTATCTACCTATGAAGTATCAAGGCCCTAGCTGTTATGGTTCTTGAGTAAATGAAGTGTTATGTACAGACAGACGGAAGGACGGACGGGCGGTCAGGTACAATACCTGTTGCCCCCTCAACTTCTTTAAAGATAAAAAATCTCATTAACTTGATCCCTAATTATGTCATTTATTTTCAAGCCCCCCCCCCTCCCCCCCCCCCCCCCCACACACACACATTGAGGATGTCCGCTTTTCTGTATTTCAAGTGAGCAAAATACCACCATGAGTGAGTGATTTTACACCCTGAGAGCCCTTCTTTGCATTTTAAGGAGAGAAAACAGTTTTTCTAGCAAAAGGAAAATTTCATCGGCTGTTCTGCCTGCTGTTTATCCTCTACGCACAGACTAAGGATCTGTGAAATATACTGGTCTTGTGCTTGCTTTAGCTTGACAAGATGCTGAAACTCAAAGTAAACTTGAAGATAGCCAGTGATCAGGAACTTATACAGACAGATCCCAAATCCCGCACTCAAAACCAAAAGGGAAAGAAGTATATAGACGCATTGACAACAGTTTACAAAAGATACGCACGGTAAATCGAATGAGCAACTCTTTCCCAGACAGATGGTCATTCAGCTCAATAGTAACATCTATTTTTACCCATTTAATAATTTGACTGAACAGAAAGAAAAGTGGACAGCTATACAGGTGACATATTGCTAGAAGGCCACAGAAATAAGAGCACGTGTAACACTGATGAACCACAGCAAAAGTACCGCAAGGGAAGGGTCAGTAATAGATTATTGGTGAGGGGGGGCGGAGGGGGGGGGGGTTAAACTAGTTTATTGGATCCAAACCCTCGCTCTTAGCTTCTGCAATGGTTCAATCAAACCACCAACCACCAAACCTCCACTTACACAACCGACGAACGAAAGCATCAATAAGGAAAACAAGAACAGATTATACGAAAAACGTGAAACATGAAACATCTATTTTACCTATTTTCTATTTAATAAAAAATGCAGCTGTACAGGTGACCATATTGCCAGAACCACAGGCAAGCGGACATAGAACAAGTAAAAGTAAGGAACTACAACAGAGACACCGCCTTGGAACGGTCAGCAATAAATTACTAGGGTTGGGGCGGGAGGGATGGTGTTGGGGGGTGGGGGTGGGGGCTCAAACAAGGTTTTACTGACTCCATACCCTCGCCCTCCGCTTCTGCAGGAGTATAGGTTAGGTATATGATACACTTGTACTGCCTTAGTAGTAGTATTTCAATTCTCATATCGACGTTGCCCCCGCACCTCAGCGGAACGAATCCATAGCCGCAGTAACGGGGCTGCCTTGCGGTACAAGCCGGCTTTTATAGCGACGCGGTAGAGTGCTCGACTTTAGATCGAAGGGTCCCCGGTTCGATTCTCGGCCGGGGCGTGAGATTTTTTAAGAGTCCGAGACTAATGGTGCCCAACGTAAATGACCCACATGTGCATTAGAACTCCTCAAGTCTCATTTCCAGTGATTTTTGTATTCTTGAGAATTCGTGGACGAATTTAATATGGAGGGGGAGTGGGGGGTGTCACAGGGTATAGGTTAGGTATATGATACACTTGTACTGCCTTGCGGTACAAGCCGGCTTTTATAGCGACGTGGTAGAGTGCTCGACATTAGATCGAAGGGTCCCCGGTTCGAACCTCGGCCGGGGCGTGAGATTTTTTAAGAGTCCGTGACATTTAGCCCGCACGATGGATTCCTAACCCATCTATGAATCATCATAGGAAACAAATAAATCAAAGCTCGTAAATCCTATGATGAAGCAAAACTGACGACTCTACAGACACAACTCATTGCAACACCTAGTGATCCCTGGGGGTCAAACAACAACACTGAAATACTGGAAAAACAGAAAACCCCGAATGACCAAGCAACAAACAAGACAAACTCCGATCTCAACGAAGTAGAACAAATAGCTTTATGTCGAGTCCACCATTGAGTCTGATGCCTGACCTACCGGCGAGCAGAGGGAAGCAAAGTTATTAACCATGATTGGGTTAACTACTAAGCATGCAGACGGTAGCATTACTTTATGTTATATGCAATACGTTTGTAACGTATGATAATTTAACGGAACTGATCAGACAAATCTACCTATGCTGCTTATGTTTTTGATACAAATAATTTCTCTGGTGCCTCGTGTGACATCCATGGAAGAGATGGCTTAATGCGTAATGACATCTGACATCTGGAAAGTTGTCGATAGTATTGTTCGTACTCCTACTTTGGCCCAACCTCACACATTAAAGATGTAGATGCAGTTGTAGTTCTTGTTCTCTGCGAATTGTCTCATGATGCTTTATATTTGAACCAAGTTTTGTGAAAGTATCTTCAACGGGTTTAAAATTATAAAGTGGACACGATTTCCTCACTAAAAATTACAAGGTATATCAATCCGTCAAAAATGTAGGTGGAGTTATGGTTCTTGCTCTATGCACATCGTATGTGATACTTCATGTATGTACAAAGTTTCGTAACATTATCTTCAGCGGTTACAAAGTAATGGAGCGGACACGTTGAACTGATGGACAGACATAGACGGACGTACAGACAACTATGGAAAACAATATGTCTCCCTCCAAAGGCGGGGGAGACATAACAAGAACGTCTAATAGTATGTGATTGAACAAAGTTCATGTGTGTAACCTTAAGGCAGACAGGCCTTCGACGATGTTGGCCATGGTTTTACGTGGGCCATCCAAGAGGTCTTGCTTGCAAATTCCTTCATAACTGTTTTATTAACTAAGCTAGGGCAATCAAATCATATCATAATTAGATCACGCATGATCTACACATGTAAGCTAAAATCATACATGTGACATACCTTTCTCGGGAATGGGACGGGTTTGAATGCAAAGATGTAGGCGGTAGCGGCGGTAAAAATGCACAAACCCGATGTTTTTACTATAGATGAGGGGTAGATAGTTACTGCAAACCTTGTTTATAGTTCTTTCAGATCATAAGAATGCGTTATGTTAAACTCAACACAACTAGGTTGAATTTCAGGTATATGTACACTAAAATGAAGAGATTTCCGTCTGAAAGATGTCATTTTATATATTTGATGCTTCTAATCTCTTTAACATGGTCTGAAACATTTACTAAATATACTATATCATTTTCCGTTTGCTTTACTAATAACTATCTCAGAATGTAAAGTACCCTTTGAAGTCAGGGGTGTGAAACCCGTAACTTTTCCTATGGGTAGCTTTATAAGCTTTTGTGTCTTGTATGAAAAGTCTGTAGCCCATCATGGTGATTGGTACACAGGAAGTCCTCATTTTGGCTTTTATTTCCCTAATATGTACCACTAGAGCCACACAGGAGTGGAACATGTCTTTTTGAAATATACAAAAACAGGTTATTTCTTTACCAGAAGCAGTGTAATTTTGATTTATAAGGCACAGACCTGAAGACCAGCCCCCCCCCCTCTCCAAGCAATTTTCAAAACCATTTAACTTCAAAATATAACTAAAGCTGTATTGCCATCAAAGCAACAGGAAATGAAGTTTCTGATAGTCCATTTTCTTCCAATTTTTATCATAGTGCGGATATTCAGAATAATAGCCATACCTCGAAATCAAATATTTGGTGAGAAATAATAAGACAAAATTTGCCAAGATTTTACCTATCATTAATGGGTGTGAGGCGTGGATAGAAAATCCGTCACGAGGGTCACTCACTGTTTGGCATCACGAGGCTTGCCGAGTGACGTTTTTTTTTTATCCACACCTTACACCCACAATAGATACTTTTTCTTGAACACTACGTTTTTTTTCTTCAAAAGTTGTTAAATGCGTAAATTTAGAGCTAAAGAGGTTTATATTTTTGAAAGCGGGCACTGCTGTCAACGACCGCCGTTCGTTATTTTTCGTCAACGTTAGGGGTGCATAAACTGACGTCATTTTCGCCATCTTCGTGACGTCATCATTTAAAAAGCCAACGTCACTTGACGACGCAGATACGTGACCTCCAATACAACCAATGCATTGAATATATACATTGAACATATATGGGACACACCCAAGCATGAGCTGAGGGATTTGATTATGGTTTGTGTTAAGTTGCTTATATAGTGTAGACATCATCATAGTGAAATTTACAGCCAAAATATTACAAATTCTTAACGTACAAAAAGTGTCTGAAAAGTGTTGCATTCCTGAGCATCAGACCAAGATTCCATGTTAAAGAAGCCAGTTACATGTATTTGTAATAATCTGTTTTTAACCCCATGCAGTTGGTGTTACTTTATTGACTCCACTCTTGTGGTGCAACATCCAGCTTACTACTATCAAAGTTATACTCAAAAGTGTAACACATTCCTTGAACATTTTTGCACATTTCTGACATGACATCACCATACCTATATTCTATATGTATTTACATGAACAATCGTTTTCTAGAATGGTTTTCTACTCATATGCCATCACCCCAGCACAAATTGTATTTAGGTACAATCAAGCAAATAAAGAAATATGAAAATTTATAGATCTCTGTTAAAAAGTGAATCAAAATGAAGTTAAAACGTAAGTGTTTATTGCACTCAGGGATTCTAGCGGACAAAGCCGGAACGAATATTCACTGACCTTATCTGATTACAATTTCCCCAGCTTTACTCGCGAGAAATGCGAAAGACCGATGCGGAAAGAGCCCACTGTATTTCGTATGGCTTTGTTTTTGATGTATTGGCTTTTGTATTGGAATGAGTGCCTCTTTTATCGAAGATGTACTCCCAGCAGGCACATGAGGTCGTAATGACGCCGTTGTGACGTTATGGCGTCGCATCGACGTCATTGCGACGTCATGTGCTCGCTGGGACTGTTCCGTTTTGCCCATCAGGCATATGACATTAAAAATGGCGTCGCACTGACGTCGATGCGACGTAATGACGTCGCACCGACGTCAGTACGACGTCATTTCGACGTTATTTGCCCGCTGGGTGGTGTTTGCATTTCTTCCTTTTTCTTTTTGGTGTTTTTAGTTGGTGCTTTGTGACCTCGGGCTTTTCTGGATATCTTCATTTATTAAATTATATTAAAGTGTCAACAAAATATCTCGAGAATAAGTTGAACAAGTATCATGATATCTGGCACACAATTTGAATCCAAGGTTAGAAAACCTGGTTAACATTCGGATGAATTCTGTAAATAGCTGACAGAGACCTTACCCTTTTCCGACTAAAAGGCAGTGTAGAGACAGGAGATCTTGTTAGCAATATTTTTAACGTCATTTTTCCAATGTTTTCTATGTTACTACGCATAAAGTATCTACTGCAACAAACATCCTTCTAAAGGCAATGAAAATCTGTTACGGTCAACTGTCAGATCGAACATTCCGTCGAAAAACTGATTTCTTTGATTCAATTATAACTGTATTAAACCCGCTCAGTAAAGGGCGCGGTGACTAGATTTGTGGCGTCATTCTGTGAACCGCTAGCTAGCAAAGTGACCGCCGCGGAAATCGTTATAATGTAGCTGACAGGTACCGTTATAAATAAATTTTGTGACAACGATCAACTGAGCCGCCGTCCGTGAAGAAAATACTTTGATCCTTTGTCTTTTTATTATTTTTAGATAACGGAACGTTTCTGAATCTCCTCCAACAACGAAATGTTGCAGTAGTTGATTGACCCGTAGTAAGTTGCACAAAGAATTGTGGAATGAGGATTTTTTTTTGTCCACAAAAATACGTGTCTATACATTAGAATGCTAAGAAAAGACAGAATATGTATAATTATGCCTAGTCTATGGAAACATAAACTTTATTCTCGCCCATCAGGAGACAACATTACCATCTCATGAAAGTCATATTAATGTATTAAAATAACAAATGGACATCAGCGGAACCAAAATAACAAATTCATAGTATCTGTTGCAGTGATTGGATTACCACAGCAAAAACAAGTCGGTAAATGTATGCGTGATAGTCTCGCCAATGCCATGTCTAGCTCAGAATATTCTAGTTTGGGTTGTCAGATACAAAGATACCAATAAAAGTTTTATAATCGTTATAAATATTTCTTATATGCTTTGGTTCATGCTAACTTGGTGGCAACCTACAGGCAACTCTCGATATCTCAAAGTCGAAGCTCATCCCAAACTACTGATATTTTAAAGTAAATTTTCTGGTCCCAGAAAATTTACTTTGAGATATCAGTAGTTTGAGGTATTAGGAGCTGAAATTTAAATAAAAAATATGAAATGTGTTCAAACTACTAGTATAGTCCTTGATATCAAAGGTACTTTGAGATATCAGTGTTCGAGATATCGAGAGTTGACTGTATGTAGTAAAATCCTGTTCACTTAGGTTTCCTCGCGTTGACACATACGACGCCAAGTAGTCAAAAATAGATCTGACTGGATAGTAGATTTTTATGGTATCAGTCTCTGATTATTATATTTAATATTTTTTATAGTTGAATAAAACCTGGCCATGTCCTGCGTTGTGGTTTAATTCCTAACTTTTAGAAAGAGTTGACGTTTTGGTTTCTTGTTTGTCTTGTTTTGCTTTGCTAACTTAAAACATTTTAACAAAAAATAAACGCCAATCTTCTAAGACAAGGCTGCCTTTATCCAAACTTCGTTAAGCGTAAACTTTATAAAATAAATATCGACAACACCCTGGCTTGGTATCTAAAATACGTATGTTTTTGCGCGCAGTCTCACACTCCTTTCTGATGTGTAGATGTTCGGTCTGCGTAAAGACCTATCAACTCATCACTGAGACAACATAGTAAAACAAAATTTGAGCCGCGACACGAGAAAACCAACAATGTGGTTGCAATGTATCAAGCAAAGGTTTACGTCTCATATTCATCGTACCGGGTTCATGCATCGAAAATTGTATATTAAGCTTCTAAGTTCTTGCTTATTCATCTATTTTTTTTTTCCGTAAAACCTGATTTAGTAAATAAGATCGGTCAGTAGAAGTATTGAAATAACACTTTACTGAAAATATGAGTCTCTGCTAAGGCCTATGTGAATTTAAATTTGTATGTCTTACTGGAATTAAGTGTTGTGTGGCGGCCGTGAAAGTCTCCGTTTAGTACGATCTCTTGAGGACACTGGTCTGGCATTCATAATAGGCAATGAAGACAACGTACAGGAAATAATGTAAAAAATGTTATTTTCTCATACATAGGCTGAGTTTGTTACAGAAGCATAGTCTCACGGATCAGCAAACTCCAAGTTTTTGAAATAAGAACGGAACCATTTACATGTACTTAACAAACATGCATATTCATGAAATTCTTGAAAAAACGGGCTACAGTAAGGATGGCAAAGACTAAGTGTAAAAGCTTAATGTTTGCATTGAAATTATACCAGATGGATTTCACTCGAAAAACTGTTGTGCTTTAGAAGTTAATATTAACTAGCAGGTCCGCAAGAATTATTATTTGAAATTAAGTAATTTGTGAGAAAGATCGAGTTTTGTAGGCAGAAATTTTCGTGGGCTTGTACTTTGCTTTCGTTGTCGGAGGGGGTGGTCGGGTGGTGCGAAGGTGCTGTGTGTAACTTCCAGTGCCCAGGCGTCCTACTGATTTGGAACATTGTAGGGCAAGGGCCTACTGTGCTTGCAGTAGGTGCGGGTAGGGGTTGTTGGGACATTTTTCTCTCGTCTATCATTTCTCTTCTGTCTCCCTCTCTGGGAGACGGCCCGATATAGACTGAAATACTGTCTCAAAGGGCCGCTAAACCCAAAACAATCAATCAATCAATCGTTGTCGGAAATGAACGCCAGACCAGGACGTTAGGCATTGTTGGTATGGTATGGTCCTTTCTTGAATCATTAATCCTATCTAGTTTAAAATTCTGAAAATACGAGGGGTGATCAAAAATACGTGGACTTTTGCTGTGGCGGTCAAGGTAATGCAGGTATAGTATTTTTTTCTCATGTCGCAGAAAATATAAATCTTTTAGCTACGTTATGTAAGATTTTGAAGAAATTTCAATGAAAACTAAGTGTTTTCTTTCATTTTATATTAGGTACGTACAGCTACAGCGGATCATCACATTAATGACGTGTGAAGTTTTGTTCTGTTTTAAAGTTGCAGTTGTTCTTTTGTTTCTCCGTTTTTAGCTCACCTGGCCCGAAGGGCCATAGTGAGCTATTGTCATACCAATGCGTGCGTCGTGCGTCCGTGCGTCGTCCGTCAACACCTAAAAACAAATATTCAAACATCTTCTGTAAAAGTACTGGTCCCATGGTTCTCAAATTTCACATGGAGCATGACCTGACTCCAGGGTCTCAGAATTGTAAAATTGGGTCAGGTTGAAAATCCAAGATGGCCGCCGTTACTAAAAATAGCAAAAAACAACAAAATAAACTTCATCTCCAGAACCACTGGGTATATTTGTCTGAATTTTGGCATGGAACATCAGTGAAACCTTGGTATTTAAAATTGTAAAAATGAAAAAAATCTGTAGCGGAGTTTTGTCACAGTGACCTACTTTCTGTTTACGAGTGTAATTTTGCTCAAATGCCAATGTCAAAAAATGACATATTTAAACAACTTCAAACAACTTCTTCTCTAAAACCACTGAACCCATGGATCTCAAATTTCACATGGGGCATGACCAGACTGCAGGGTTTCAAAATTGTAAAATTGGGCCTGGTCAAGAATCCAAGATGGCTGCCGTTACTAAAAATAGCAAAAACAACAAAATCAACTTCTTCTCCAGAACCATTTGGTATATTTGGTTGAAAGTTTGCAGGGAACATAAGTGGGACTTTGGTATTGAAAACTGTAAAAATAAAACAAATCTATAGCGGAATTAGGTCACAGTGACCTACTTAGCGTTTACAAGGCCGATTTTGCTCAAATGTCAATATCTAAAGAAAATGCAACCAATTCTGACCAGATTTGGTCAGAAATTGTTCTTGAATGGAATTATTTCAATTTTGTGCCAGTTGACTATCCAAGATGGCCACCATGGGGGCCGTTACTAAAAATAGCACAAACATAAAAATGACAATTACTCAAGAACCCTTGAATGGAATTGGACCAATTTTGTGTCAGAATGTTCCTTGCATGAAGCCGTTTCGATTAATTGCAATTTGGCATTCCAAGATGGCCGCCATCTGGTGTTACTAAAAATAAAACAACCATAAAAATGACAATTACTCAAGAACCCTTGAATGGAATTGGACCAATTTTGTGTCAGAATGTTCCTTGCATGAAGTCGTTTCGATTAATTGCAATTTGGCATTCCAAGATGGCCGCCATCTGCCGTCACTAAAAATAGCACAAAACATGAAAATGACAATATCTCAGTAACCGTTGAATGGATTTTGACGAAATTTGTGTCAAAATGATTCTTGCATTGAGATGTTTCAAAAATATCTAACTGTAGACCAGTCATATTGGCCTCTGTTACTAAAAATAGAAAAATGTGAAAATTAGAAAATCTCAATGGAATTGGGTTAATTTTGTGTCAAAATGGTCCTTTCATTAAGCTTTTTCGATTTTTTTGCATTTTGGCATTCCAAGATGGCTGCCATCTGCCGTTACTAAAAATAGCACAAAACATGAAAATGACAATATCTCGGTAACCGCTGAATGGATTTTGACGAAATTTGTGTCAAAATGATTCTTGGATTGAGATGTTTCAAAAATATCTAACTGTAGACCAGTCATATTGGCCTCTGTTACTAAAAATAGAAAAATGTGAAAATTAGAAAATCTCAATGGAACTGGACCAAATTTGTGTCAGACTCCGGATGACTGATATATGGTCCTTGCATGATAGTGCAGGAGCCCAGAAAGAAAAGAAGAGGTTCGCTCTCCTTTAATAGTAGAGTTTGGCAACCCTGCGCATTAAATTATACATTTATTTTACCATAGATTTTGGCACGGAGACATTTCGAGAAACGCCCAGGAGACTCAAAAATGACGATCTGCTCACCTGAGTAATTTCAACAGAGGATAGGCATATCTGTTCTGTTGTGTTCTTCCGGCAGTGAAACCAGCCTTTATTCAGCGATTATCTCTTCAACTATGGGTTTCGGCCTGTTCAAGATGGCTTCAGCATGACTTCACATTGAGGCTGATGGTTCTGTAGTTCTGGTAATAATGGTTGTTGGACCTCTTGAGGGAGCGTAGTAACCAGCGACGGAGTCAATGGGGTTGGCCGTTCTTCTGTTCTTCAGATCTTTTTACAGACCTTTCATGCTCTCCCCGCCTGCTGTGTCATACTAGCTATTCTTCATATCCCACCTCTCAACAGAGAGATCGCAAACATCTCTGGTGACCCAGGGTTTTGTCCTCTGCCGTTTCTTCCCAAGTATCTCACTGTCTGTGTCAGTCAATGCTGTATTGTAGTTTGTAATCATGCTATCTATGTCGTGTTATCATGCTATCTTATGAAGCGCGGTGGCTCAGTGGTTAGTGTACTTGACTCTGAAGCCAAAGGTCGTGGGTTCGATCCCCCCCCCCTCGGGATGAAATCTTCCTGTGTCCGAACGCGTTTTTCTAGCAGCATTTGAAGGGTTAACAAGTGTGCCATCCTTCGGATCGGGACGTTAACTGGAGGCTCCCTGTGCAGGGAGAGTCATCCCCTGTGCAGGTTAAAGATCCCTACTATAGCTACATGACTATATGTAGGCTTTCATCCTGCAACACCGGAGTGTAAACAAATACACCGTCTGTGCCCCCCTCTGTGGTTAAGACTTGATAGATAGATAGATAGATAGATAGATAGATAGATAGATAGATAGATGTCTATGTCATCATCCCTAAGACTGATGAGTGGTGCAAATTTCCCACTACGTGCATGCCACATCAGACTTTTTGAACTTATCACGGTGATACCTGATGCTTGGCTGGGTTGTCTTTCTCGTCTCCTATAGACCAACTCCAGAGGTTATCATCAATGGGTAATGAACACTTCCTATGTCTGCACTAAGAAAGCTCCTCGTCCTCCTCACTGGAACCGCTTCCTTACCCAGATATAGTCAATCTGGTCTTGATGCTTCCTGTCTGGGCTGTGCTATGTCCACCTTGTGGATGATTTGCGGGGCCCGGGTATTTGTCAGTACTATATTGTTACAGTTGCAAATTTAGGAGTATTTGTCTCGGCACTGCAGTAGGGTCTACATACGTCTCTCCAGTCTGTCTGTGATTCCCTCCCACTTACAATTCCAATCACCTTGTACAACCAGAATGTCTTTCGTAGAAATTGGTCTATGATTTACTGGAGTTATTGGTAGAAATGGTCTACCTTCTTGTCATCTTGTTCAGATCTTTATGATTGTGACATTGAACGGAGCTGCTTGCTGTACTTCTGCTGTGGTTCTTCACTGTTGTTCTTGTGAATATTTGTCTAGTCCGCTAGCAATCTGGCCACCTGTATAGCTGCCCACTTTGCTTCCCGTCGTGCTTTATAGTAAAAAAATTTAGAAAACAAGTAAAAATAGATGTTAAATGTTTTTGTATCATTTGTTCTTATTGTCCACATTATTGCATTCATTGGCCTGTTCAGTAAACTGCGACTGTTGTGATTTGGTTGAACCATTACGGAGGCTACGGGCGAGGTTTGGATTCAGTTAAACATGTTTAAGCTCCCACACCCCCAGTAATCTTTTGCTGACCGTTCCAAGGCGGTACTTCTCTTGTGGTTCCTTGATGTTACATTGTGTTATATCCGATTGTTTATGTTCTTTGGCGGTTTGGTCTCCTGTTTTGCTACCAAATCTGCCTTTTGTTTTGTTTTGTTATGTAAGTTAAAAGTAAAATAGATACAAATAGATGCTGATGCTGTTTTTTGATTAGGGTAGCTGAATGACCACCTGTTTGGGAAAGAGCTGCTCATTGGTTTACCGTGCGTGTCTTTCGTGAACTTGTGTCGTTTTTCCGTGTGTGTGTGTGTGCTTCTTTCCCTTTTGGTTTTGAGAGCGGGATGTGGGATTTAATTGTGTTAATTCCTGATCATTGCCTTCCTTTTTATTTTGTAAACGGAGAGTCTGCTGCAGCCTTGTTGGCAACCTAAGACAGCACTGACCATGCTTTTATGCACTAGGATACTTCTGTTTTACTGATGTAAACCTTGTGTCTGTCATCTGTTGGCATTTCACCAAAGTTCTCAATGCATCTCTCAGAGTTCCAGTATTTTCCAGTGGTGCCTGTCCATTTTGTTAATGAGCTCTTTAAGTTTTCCGGATGGCCTCAGAGCCCTCACATTCCAGGTTCCTACTGAGATGTTCTCCCTACCTCTCATTTTCTTGACCTTTGTCACATCAGTCGCACACTTAGCAATTACTTCCTTACGTCAAACGGTAGGCGTGATCATTGTTGTTAAGCCGGGCTGCGTCAGACCCAGTATGCAAGTATCATTAGGTCTGTCTTCCATAGTGTTACTTGGAAAAAAATCAACCTGATGGAGCCCTTTCTTCTCCAGGCTGTTTATGTTGACCACGTCCGAATTCCATGAAAATTATATGGCTCGCTTTGGTCATGAACACGTGTCCGTTGGGTAAAGGAGATATTCCATCCTGGTCGTTGAAGTATTCTAGGAAGACGTTCACTCTATGATGTTGGGTCTACACTAACCCTAATTGATCCCTAGGGTTGGGAGACTCAATGAGGTGGAAGCGGCGTCTTGTTTTTTCCCAGCAGGCCACTGAAA
The DNA here is from genome assembly GCA_963989385.1 of Ctena decussata. Lineage (NCBI taxonomy): Eukaryota > Metazoa > Mollusca > Bivalvia > Lucinida > Lucinidae > Ctena > Ctena decussata. Next base: position 22,516,881 of record OZ022498.1, read on the forward strand.
ATAATATATACAATCAGACTCAAAGGGACAAGCTAATTAGGCCTATACCTGTCAACAGTGATCCCTTAAGTCTAGATGTTGTACCAAGCTGAGTAAGTCTCGCTCGGTTCTTGCAAGTAACACACGACTGTTGAACTCATGTTGGAGCGCTACACTGGCCATTGATTTCTGCTAGTAACCCAGTGATGCTGTTTTCACAGGTGTTGTTCAGCACGTCTTGTTTACAGGCCTAGCAATGAATTCCTAGATGGACTGCCAACCAAGGCTAAGGATTGCACCTACCCTTCTACATGTAGTTCTTATTATCCTCCAAGGCAGATGAGATCCATCTGCCCACATGCAACCGTTAGTATAGGACTACATGGTACCAGTAGCAGATTCTTTTCTGCCTGGCCAGGGATTTCTTGTTTGCACAAATGCATATCCAAAGTCTTGTATGGCAAGGCATTCCTTGCCCCCCACTGCTGTATGTCCTGTATAGTTCTGGGAGGTTCAGTTTAATTCCGCTGGAGACAGAACCTTTCTAACCTATACAGGGCTCCATCTTACACAGCAACGTCACTGGCTTGTCCACTGCCTATCAAACATGTTTAAACAACCAGACTCAAAGGGCCAAGTTAACTGGGCCTATCCCTGCCCACAGTGACCCCCTTAAATCCAGATGCTTTAGCATGCAAATGAACAGAAACAAGCAACTGTGGAAATCGTCCTGAAGCAGGTGAAGACAGTACTGACGATTAGGTTATACTATGCACTTATGCCCTTTAGAGTTCGAAATAGCCCTGGTTCCACAAGTATTTAAAATGAAATCATATCTTGATACAGTATATTGGAATCATATTTTGCATTTTGTATAAATTGTATTTTACATATGAATATGTCCATATGTAACATACATAAATATGTAACATATATAAGTCAGTAGCACATATAAATCTGTATATATTCTCCATTAACAGGTTACTACCTTGTCGTGGTGAGGGAACTTTTTTGATACAGATTATACAGGGTTGCGGCTTAACGAAGGATAGACTTTTTCTTCAGGGTCTATATAAAATTAATATTTATGACAGGCATGTGTGCCAAATTTGCTTTAAATACGAGTTTCGTATGTTTATTTAAACATTTCATTATTAAAAATTCAAACGAAAATGTGTTATTCCATGACAATAAGAGACAGTTGTAGCTTAAATGTAAATAGCTCGGTCATTGGTTTCAGAGAATTTTGCATTCATATATCTTGTTTTACCGTGGCACGCCAGTTATCTCGAACAAAAATGTTATGCACTTAAAAACTGTCACAGGCTATATGCAAACCCTCCATACTAACATAATATTAAAATCTCTTAGTAGTGAATCAGAACATAACATTTTTATAGGGTGGGGTCAAAATTACGAAAATTATACTACTGGTAATTTTCCCTTCACGGGACCCCTTTGGTGATACTGAACTCGCCTTGGAAGGTCTTATTTTTTAGAAGACAGATGTGGCAACGTATATATGGGTCTATTTTAATACAAAATTAAGACGACAGGACTTTTTTTAAGATTTAAAAAAATGAGAGAAAATAGTCGTGTTTTGTTATTTTTACAAATTCACCCCTCTAGCGCCCCAGAGGGATTTCTCAGAATGTCTCCGGGCTTTATTATGTCCAGAGGTTTACAGGCTATATCATCCACATGGGTGCCAAACTCTATTCTTTAGGGAGAGCGAAAGTGTTTTCTAGCGTAGCTACAGATTTCGGGCCTAGCACTATGAAGGCTTTTCGATTTTTTATATTTTAGCAATCCAAGATGGCCGCCATCTGCCATTACTAAAAATAGTACACAACATGAAAATGACAATATCTCAGTAACCCCTGAATGGATTTTGATGAAATTTGTGGCAAAATGATTCTTGCATTGAGGTGTTTCAAAAGTAAATATATAAAGACCAGGTAAGTTGGCCTCTGTTACTAAAAGTAGCAAAATGTGAAAATGAGAAATTCTCAGTGGAATTGGACCAATTTTGTATCAGAACGGTCCTGTTGCACAATAGCCAGGTGAGCGATATCAGGCCCATTTGGGCCTCTTGTTATAAACTAACACCCTCTTTGCAGGTTTTTCATAATTTTGACTAAGTTAAGACACATCTGCATGCAATATGATTGTTTTGAAAAATTTCTTAGATACTCTCCTCATATTTATTGATTTACAATCCAAGCCAAACTTTTGTTTTCAGTATCATGTCTAAATGCAGGACTCTGCGACACTCTTATCAGTGCCAAACTCTGATAAAACTAATAAAGAAGGATTAAGTACATTAAATTTTATCATTTCAAACTTTTCTTTGATTTTACCCTCATATCTTAACAATTACATACAATAAAAGTAAAAAGTATGCAAAGACCAGGAACTGAAACAATCAAAATCCAAATCCAAACCTCAAACCATAGTTGGAAACAACTAAGATTACAAATAATCAAGATACAGAGAACATATGGCCAACCGAGTGAGCAGCTTGTTTCCAAAAGGTGGCCACTCAGCAACCCAAACCGAACCAAAAATAATAAGAACATACTGCATAAAATACACGGTATTATGTTTGGCGTCATTTTGTCACCCATGTATGACCCACATGGCATATCTTACGCTGTATATGCAAGCACAACAATTGTTGACGGCAATAATTTCTTGACACAAAGAAATAGCATACCAAATGTCAAGCAGTTTACTTAAGTGTAAATTTTAGAAACTGCAAAAGATAAAACGAACAATTTGAAATGATTAGACAAATTTTTTACCGTGCTGCGCAGTACCGCTATAAGGTTCCTATGGCGACCCATATAGACCTCTTCCGGCAGTTTTACTAGTAAATCAGATACATCGCTGGATAAACAAAAGATAAATCCATATTTACTGCAAATTTAATGGGTTTACTATTAATAATAAAATATCTTTAGCAAAAGTCATGACCGTTAAGTACGTTCCCGGTTCCCGGTTCCTGGTTCCCAGTTCCCGGTTCCTGGTTCCCGGTTCCCGGTTCCTGGTTCCCGGTTCCCGGTTCCTGGCTCCCGGTTCCCGGTTCCTGGTTCCCGGTTCCCGGTTCCTGGTTCCCGGTTCCTGGTTCCCGGTTCCCGGTTCCCGGTTTCCGGTTCCTGGTTCCCGGTTCCCGGTTCCTGGTTCCCGGTTCCTGGTTCCCGGTTCCTAGTTCCCAGTTCCAAGTTACCGGTTCCTGGTTCCCGGTTCCCGGGTTCATGGTTCCGCTTCCTGATTCCAAGTTCCCGGTTCCTGGTTCCCGGGTTCTAATTCCCGGTTCCAAGTTCCCGGTTTTTGGTTCCCGGTTCTTGGTTCCCTGTTCCTGATTCCCGATTCCAGGTTCCCGGTTCCCGGTTCCTAATTCCCTGTTCCAAGTTACCGGTTCCTGGTTCCCGGTTCCCGATTTCTCGCTGCGCTAACTATATAATAATCAGTATTGTTCATAAGGAACTGTTTCCTTGTTTCTCTTTTGCAGTTCTTTCAGATCTATGTGTTTTTTTTTCCAAATAAGGAACAAGGAACTAGTTCCCGGTTCCCGATTCCCAGTTCTCGATTATATCAGGCTTTCTTTTGTTACTTACAAAGTTGAATTCATTGTATTAAAGCATTACATTTACTTGGTAGCAACATCATCCAATGCCTGATATCATGTCATATTTCAAAAATAGATTATTTAGGGGGCTTGGTTTAAACCGCTTTTTGTTCAATAAAGAACCGGGAACTGGTTCCTTGTTGCCGATTTGTCGTTTTTAAACAATGATGATGGATATACCAATAAGGAACAAGAACTAGTTCCCGGTTCCCGATTCTCAGTTCCCGATTAGATTTTTTTCTTAGTTAGAAAAAAGCGTTGATAAGAAGTGACTTTTCACATTTACTCGATTGCAACACCATTATACGCCTTACAACATGTTATATGTCAGAACAAATATTAATATGCCAAATATTAAATAATTAGTATTGTTCATAAGCAACCGGAAATTGTTTCCTTGTTGCCTTTTTGCAGTTCTCTCATATTGATGCTTTCTTTCCAAATAAGGAACAAGGAACTAGATCCCGGTTCCCGGTTCCCGATTCCCAGTTCCCGATTATTTTGTACTTTCAATTCTTGCTTACAAAATTGAATTAATTGTAATAAAAGCATCACATTTAGTCTGTTGCCTTTTTGCAGTTCTCTCATATTGATGATTTCTTTCCAAATAAGGAACAAGGAACTAGATCCCGGTTCCCGGTTCCCGATTCCCGATTCCCAGTTCCCGATTATATTAGGCTTTCGTTTGTTACTTACAAAGTTGAATTCATTGTATTAAAGCATTACTTTTAGTCGGTGGCAAAACTATCTTATGCCAAATAATATGTAATATGTCAAAAAACAATTATTCATGCAACTTCATTTAAACCGCTTTTTGTTCTATAAGGAACCGGGAACTGGTTCCTTGTTGCCGATTGGCCGTTTTCAAACAATGGTGATGGATATACAAATCAGGAACAGGCAACTAGTTCACGGTTCCCGATTCTCAGTTCCCGATTAGGATTTGCATTTTCTTTTAGTTACAAAGAAGAATTTATAAGAACAAATGACTTTTTCACATACACCCGATTGCAACATCATTTAATGCCTTATACAACATGTTATATGTCAGAATACATATCGCTGCGCCAACTAAATAATAATCAGTATTGTTCATAAGGAACTGCTTTCTTGTTCTTCTTTTGCAATTCTTTCAGATCGATGTGGGTTTTTTTTTTCAAATAAGGAACAAGGAACTAGTTCCCGGTTCCCGGTTTCCTATTCCCGATGTCCAGTTCCCGATTACATTGTGCTTTCGAACTGTTTCCTTGGTCCTCTTTTGCAGTTCTTTCAGATCAATGTGTTGTTTGTTGTTTTTTCAAATAAGGAACAAGGAACTAGTTCCCGGTTCCCGGTTCCCGATTCCCGATTCTCAGTTCCCGATTATATTAGGCTTTCGTTTGTTACTTACAAAGTTGAATTCATTGTATTAAAGCATTACATTTACTTGGTAGCAACATCATCTAATGCCTAATATCATGCGTTATTTCAATAATAGATTATTTATGCAACTTGGTTTAAACCGCTTTTTGTTCAATAAGGAACCGGGAACTGGTTCCTTGTTGCCGATTTGTCGTTTTCAAACAATGATGATGGATATACCAATAAGGAACAAGAACTAGTTCCCGGTTCCCGATTCTCAGTTCCCGATTAGAATTTGCATTTTCTTTTAGTTACAAAGAAGAATTTATAAAAACAAATGACTTTTTCAAATACACCCGATTGCAACATCATTTAATGCCTTATACAACATGTTATATGTCAGAATACATATCGCTGCGCCAACTAAATAATAATCAGTATTGTTCATAAGGAACTGTTTTCTTGTTCTTTTTTTGCAGTTCTTTCAGATCGATGTGGTTATTTTTTCAAATAAGGAACAAGGAACTAGTTCCCGGAAAGGAAACAGTTCGAAAGCACAATGTAATCGGGAACTGGACATCGGGAATAGGGAACCGGGAACCGGGAACTAGTTCCTTGTTCCTTATTTGAAAAAAAAACCCACATCGATCTGAAAGAACTGCAAAAAAAGAACAAGAAAGCAGTTCCTTATGAACAATACTGATTATTATTCAGTTGGCGCAGCGATATGTATTCTGACATATAACATGTTGTATAAGGCATTAAATGATGTTGCAATCGGGTGTATGTGAAATTGTCATTTGTTCTTATAAATGCTTCTTCGTAACTTAAAGAAAATGCAAATTCTCATCGGGAACTGAGAATCGGGAACCGGGAACTAGTTGCCTGTTCCTGATTTGTATATCCATCACCATTGTTTGAAAACGGCCAATCGGCAACAAGGAACCAGTTCCCGGTTCCTTATAGAACAAAAGGCGGTTTAAATGAAGTTGCATGAATAATTGTTTTTTGACATATTACATATTATTTTGCATACGATAGTTTTGCCACCGACTAAATGTAATGCTTTAATACAATGAATTCAACTTTGTAAGTAACAAACGAAAGCTAATATAATCGGGAACTGGGAATCGGGAATCGGGAACCGGGAACCGGGATCTAGTTCCTTGTTCCTTATTTGGAAAGAAACATCAATATGAGAGAACTGCAAAAAGGCAACAAGGAAACAATTTCCGGTTGCTTATGAACAATACTAATTATTTAATATTTGGCATATTAATACTTGTTCTGACATATAACATGCTGTAAGGCGTATAATGGTGTTGCAATCGAGTAAATGTGAAAAGTCACTTCTAATCAATGCTTTTTTTGAACTAAGAAAAAAATCTAATCGGGAACTGAGAATCGGGAACCGGGAACTAGTTCTTGTTCCTTATTGGTATATCCATCATCATTGTTTGAAAACGAAAAATCGGCAACAAGGAACCAGTTCCCGGTTCCTTATTGAACAAAAAGCGGTTTAAACCAAGTTGCATAAATAATCTATTTTTGAAATAACGCATGATATTAGGCATTAGATGATGTTGCTACCAAGTAAATGTAATGATTTAATACAATGATTTCAACTTTGTAAGTAACAAACGAAAGCCTAATATAATCGGGAACTGAGAATCGGGAATCGGGAACCGGGAACCGGGAACTAGTTCCTTGTTCCTTATTTGAAAAAAACAACAAACAACACATTGATCTGAAAGAACTGCAAAAGAGGACCAAGGAAACAGTTCGAAAGCACAATGTTATCGGGAACTGGACATCGGGAATAGGAAACCGGGAACCGGGAACTAGTTCCTTGTTCCTTATTTGAAAAAATAACCACATCGATCTGAAAGAACTGCAAAAAAAGAACAAGAAAACAGTTCCTTATGAACAATACTGATTATTATTTAGTTGGCGCAGCGATATGTATTCTGACATATAACATGTTGTATAAGGCATTAAATGATGTTGCAATCGGGTGTATTTGAAAAAGTCATTTGTTTTGATAAATTCTTCTTTGTAACTAAAAGAAAATGCAAATTCTAATCGGGAACTGAGAATCGGGAACCGGGAACTAGTTCTTGTTCCTTATTGGTATATCCATCATCATTGTTTGAAAACGACAAATCGGCAACAAGGAACCAGTTCCCGGTTCCTTATTGAACAAAAAGCGGTTTAAACCAAGTTGCATAAATAATCTATTATTGAAATAACGCATGATATTAGGCATTAGATGATGTTGCTACCAAGTAAATGTAATGCTTTAATACAATGAATTCAACTTTGTAAGTAACAAACGAAAGCCTAATATAATCGGGAACTGAGAATCGGGAATCGGGAACCGGGAACCGGGAACTAGTTCCTTGTTCCTTATTTGAAAAAAACAACAAACAACACATTGATCTGAAAGAACTGCAAAAGAGGACCAAGGAAACAGTTCGAAAGCACAATGTAATCGGGAACTGGACATCGGGAATAGGAAACCGGGAACCGGGAACTAGTTCCTTGTTCCTTATTTGAAAAAAAAAACACATCGATCTGAAAGAACTGCAAAAGAAGAACAAGAAAGCAGTTCCTTATGAACAATACTGATTATTATTTAGTTGGCGCAGCGATATGTATTCTGACATATAACATGTTGTATAAGGCATTAAATGATGTTGCAATCGGGTGTATGTGAAAAAGTCATTTGTTCTTATAAATTCTTCTTTGTAACTAAAAGAAAATGCAAATCCTAATCGGGAACTGAGAATCGGGAACCGGGAACTAGTTGCCTGTTCCTGATTTGTATATCCATCACCATTGTTTGAAAACGGCCAATCGGCAACCAGGAACCAGTTCCCGGTTCCTTATAGAACAAAAAGCGGTTTAAATGAAGTTGCATGAATAATTGTTTTTTGACATATTACATATTATTTGGCAAAATATAGTTTTGCCACCGACTAAAAGTAATGCTTTAATACAATGAATTCAACTTTGTAAGTAACAAACGAAAGCCTAATATAATCGGGAACTGGGAATCGGGAATCGGGAACCGGGAACCGGGATCTAGTTCCTTGTTCCTTATTTGGAAAGAAATCATCAATATGAGAGAACTGCAAAAAGGCAACAGACTAAATGTGATGCTTTTATTACAATTAATTCAATTTTGTAAGCAAGAATTGAAAGTACAAAATAATCGGGAACTGGGAATCGGGAACCGGGAACCGGGATCTAGTTCCTTGTTCCTTATTTGGAAAGAAAGCATCAATATGAGAGAACTGCAAAAAGGCAACAAGGAAACAATTTCCGGTTGCTTATGAACAATACTAATTATTTAATATTTGGCATATTAATATTTGTTCTGACATATAACATGTTGTAAGGCGTATAATGGTGTTGCAATCGAGTAAATGTGAAAAGTCACTTCTTATCAATGCTTTTTTCTAACTAAGAAAAAAATCTAATCGGGAACTGAGAATCGGGAACCGGGAACTAGTTCTTGTTCCTTATTGGTATATCCATCATCATTGTTTAAAAACGACAAATCGGCAACAAGAAACCAGTTCCCGGTTCTTTATTGAACAAAAAGCGGTTTAAACCAAGCCCCCTAAATAATCTATTTTTGAAATATGACATGATATCAGGCATTGGATGATGTTGCTACCAAGTAAATGTAATGCTTTAATACAATAAATTCAACTTTGTAAGTAACAAAAGAAAGCCTGATATAATCGAGAACTGGGAATCGGGAACCGGGAACTAGTTCCTTGTTCCTTATTTGGAAAAAACACACATAGATCTGAAAGAACTGCAAAAGAGAAACAAGGAAACAGTTCCTTATGAACAATACTGATTATTATATAGTTGGCGAAGCGAGAAATCGGGAACCGGGAACCAGGAACCGGTAACTTGGAACAGGGAATTAGGAACCGGGAACCGGGAACCTGGAATCGGGAATCAGGAACAGGGAACCAAGAACCGGGAACCAAGAACCGGGAACTTGGAACCGGGAATTAGAACCCGGGAACCAGGAACCGGGAACTTAGAATCAGGAAGCGGAACCAGGAACCCGGGAACCGGGAACCAGGAACCGGTAACTTGGAACTGGGAACTAGGAACCGGGAACCGGGAACCGGGGACCGGGAACCAGGAACCGGTAACTTGGAACCGGGAACTATGAACCGGGAACCAGGAACCGGGAACCGGGAACCGGGAACCAGGAACCGGGAACCGGGAACCGGGAACCGGGAACCAGGAACCGGGAACCGGGAACCGGGAACCGGGAACCAGGAACCGGGAACCGGGAACCGGGAACTGGGAACCAGGAACCGGGAACCGGGAACGTACTTAACGGTCATGCAAAAGTCCACGTATTTTTTATCATCCCTCGTGCAGTCAGCATAAAGAGGCCAAATTGGGTGTGTTTTAATTCACTGAGCATGAGAAGCATCACTTATTGTCTGGCTAAAAGAATGGGAATAATAAAGCGTTTTTAATTGTTTCAGACTATTGGGTACACTTTTTGAAAAGCAATATCATTCTGTCATTTTAATTTTGCATCTCTCACATGTCTTTTCAAAAATGGGGATCAGCTCTTAAGTGGATGAACTTGCTTTCGAATTCTTTCGAGTAAGTTCATTCGTTTAAAATTACGGCCCATTAGTGAAGTTCTTTGTCGTCCTGGGAAGCAAATCGAAGTCAAAAAGTGTTCTTCTTTGTAAAAAAGGCAGTACAACATAGAGGTGTGCACGTACATCTTAACCACAGTTTAAATTGTCAATATCTGTCAACATCCATGTGATTTGAAGACACATTTTGATTGCATTACACCATACTGACCGTTTATTGGAATATGGAGATTTGAGATAAGGAATCAGCAGGGGCCTAAAGAGACCTTTTATTTCATACAGGTAGAGGCTACAGTGAAGGGAGTTTATGACACTCATAATCACTAAGATAAGAAAATCCTTTGATGTTGGGAAATGGGAAAGGATATGTTTATTGGAGGTGATTATGAGTGCCACCACTCGCATATAGGCTGAAAAATGTGTCGTTAAATGTTATGTTTAGTCCATTATATATATCGAAAAACAACGACTGTCTTAACAAGATGAGAGTTGCAAAGCGGTCTAGACAATCTTACGCCAGAATCAAAGACATTATGACCTGACTCTTAAGTTCAGTCTGCCAGTTTGGAAGGAGATCGATAGCTTTATCCTAGACTGCATGAGTCATTGCGCCATCAATAAACATCCCGAACAGTCAATAATGTAATCACAGCACTTTATCTAATAAACATCCTAGACAAACAAACATAACCTCTTGAGATAAAATATATCAAATTCAGTGATTGATACAAATTACAGGGTCTTAAAGCACATATCAATATTATTCCCGGAATCTGTGTCTAGTCTTTCCGGATATTTGTCTCACTTTCTTAGAACTTATAACAACAACTTATAACAACAACGAAGCTATCATAGTAGAATATTTCTTCATACCCAGTATGGTTATGTCTCATAGTGACAGTGTCTGGCATTTTGAGCCTTATGGGGCGAAAATCGGAAATTTTGTTTTGAACATTTTCATGTTTATTAGTACTTCCAGAATAGATTTCGAGAAGCACGAAACAATAGCGCTAACATTTATTTCAAAAGTAATCGAAATTCATACCAACCCGAATTTTAGTTTTTCGTTTCACTGATTGGATACAATCTACATACTAGCTGGATAAACTTTTATAACTCCGGTTCATGACGTCGCATTTCAAAGATCTATTATGTGAACATTCTTAAAAGAGTATAGATGAAGAAAATTAAAGACTCCTATAGAAAAGTTGAATCACTCTTTTCAGGTGACGCTTTGAAATTTGTTAGTCAATGCGCGGAAATCAAATTAACTTAACGTGCAAATTTGATGACGTCAATTTCATTTCACGTTTCGTGACGTCAACGTCGCACCTCCACAAGGCTCAAAATCCCAGGCACTGTCACATATGGTACATGTAGTTACATACATTCTGCAGTATTTGCGAGATATGGATGACTTTGGCCGGGCCAATCGGGGTTTTAACTGTCTGACTTCTACTCTAGCGTTCTAGTGTTCTTCTTGCTGTTGACTGCTACATGTAATCTTGCTTCATCCTAATGCGTGCATTTAATACTGATTTATAATCAGTCAGCATGTTTGCTATTTTGATCCATTGGTAGAGAAGTCCTTTCCACGGACCGAATAACTTGTAGGTTTATAATTCAATATACAATACAGGTTGGGAAGTGTGCGCACGTAAAATCGATATAAGCCCTGAGTAATTTATTATTGACCGTTCCAAGGCGGTGCTTCTGTTGTGGTTTACCATTATTGTCATTGTTTGTCGGCTTTCTATTTGTCTTTGACTTTTCGTACATTATTTTAAATTGCTACGCTGCCATCCGCTGGGAAAGAGCTTTCCTATAGACATTCGCTTGTCTTGTTTTGTTTTGTGTGCCGTCTTTATTTTTTTCCTTAAACCTAAACCAACCAATATGCCCTTTAACTTCTCCGAAGTTTGCGGCATAAAATCTCTCAAGGTTTTACTTTTGTCCAGTGTATGTGCAACGGAGACATGGCATAGAAGTGTAAAAGAGCTATGATCAGGAACTGATACTTATTAACATATAATAAGTATTTCTTTATCTCATCCACGACATCAAACGGGAAATAGCTACACGATGAAACAGCCAAAGTAATAAGACGGCACGAGCGGATAGCAAAATAATAGCTTTTTACTAGGTTGGTGGCCCTATCCAAACTTTTTTAAACTATATAGAGGATCTTACATGAGTGTTCATGTCTTATGGAATTGATTAAACGAGTTGGGGAAAAAGATAAGATGCGAGGCTATGCCGAGCATCTTATTGGTTTTCTCCAACGAGTTTAATAAATTCAATAATATAGGAGCATGAATACAAGATTCTATTTATCATATGACACTAAAATTGCAATTGTTAGCAAATTTTGCATTAAAACGTCACGATTTCGCCATTAGAAGACGCGACGTTTTTATGGACGTCAACGCATAACGTGACGACGTAATTTTCATATCTAATCAACTAGCTGATTATCGTTTAATGGCTTTATTACACTCTCAGATGCGACGTCATATGGTAATTTCTGTTATCTGAACTGTACGTAAACATTTACATCAGAATACTAGAAAACAATGTGTGTGTGTGTGTGTGTGTGTGTGTGTGTGTGTGTGTGTGTGTGTGTGGACGGTCGGAAGGATAGGCGGACGGACGGACTGACAGATGGACGGACGGAAGGACGGACGGTCAGACTGACAAGGGTAAAACATTATGCCCCTAACTATCGTCACGATCTACTAGCTTTGTACACGGTCAAATTACTTTCAAAAATCTACAAATATTGATACCGCACCGAGCTCGCATTGCATACATGAATCCGTGAATGCCTAGCGCCTCATAAAAGTGTCTTGATAAACAGAACATGCCTTGATACGAGGCTGCAGGGCGTGTCTAATTAGGGCCAATACTATGCGTATTGCATACATGCATTTCTGAATTTGTAGTAAGGGACAAATGCTGGAAATGAAATGTCCGAATTGTCAGATAGAGGAGTCCACTGGACATAAATGAGCCGCGACACGACAAAACCAACAATGTGGTCGTGCGCCCAGCGCAGACTCAGATCAGCCTGGGCATTTGACCAGACTGATCAGACTCTTTGCTAAGCGCTTAATGGGTAGCTAAGGGTCTAAGCTACCTCCATGCGGACAGCGAAGACTCTGATCAGACAGGGCGGATGCCCAGGCTGATCTGAGTCTGCGCTGGCCGCACAACCACATTGTTGGTTTTGTCATGTCGCGGCTCAAATGGTTCAAAGGAAATTCCACGACTCGGCTGATATACGATATGGTAGGTATGAGTCATATAAGTCTTGACCATTCCTTTGGTTCGTGTGGTCAATGGTCGAGGCTTCCAACAGCTTTCTGACAATTAGTGTTTATTAGAATTACGCTGGTAGAGATTACCTGTCTTAGTTATCACAAAACCGCATCTTAAGGACATATTCAACAGCTAAGACCTCACACAGGACACTACAGCTGATCAAAAGAACAAAATAAGATGCTGATTATATCTACTGCGAAGTCTTATTACCTCCAATTACACCTAAATATGTGCCACAACACAAGAAAACCATAACAGTGGTTGTGCACAAAGCGCAGACTCAGATCAGCCTGGACATCCGCCCAGTCTGATCAGGCTCTTCACTAAGCGCTTAAAGGGTAGCTAAGGGTCTGAGCTACCACCATGCGGACAGCACCGAATCTGATCAGGCTGGGCGGATGCCCAGGCTGATCTGAGTCTGCGCTGGGCGCACAACCACTTTGTTGGTTTTCTCGTGTCGCGGCTCATATATGAAACAGCTGACCATTGGAATGGAATTGAATGAACTTAAAAGTTCATTCACAATAAAGATGATTTTCTCACGATATCGCCGACAGTACTAAGTTCCTTCTGAAGCAAGGAAGACACCATTAATGAGCAGTAAAGAAATAGTTACGATGACCGTTCACGCCCGCCAGAACCGACACTAGCGAAATTCTACTTACAAAATGATTCTTAATGATCACAATGGTTTAAATATAGAAGAGGCCAAAGTATCAAAATCATAAGTCCGAACTCATAAACCATAGAAACAGTGTCAAACCCGAAACATGTATTTAGATACACAGACATGCACCCAAAAGGTGGCGGGCTCAGATGTTCGACAGCAGTTAGTGATTCCTGCTGGTCTGGTTTGAGACATTACATGCCGGCTACTAAACAGAGTATCACGAGACAGTCAATTCAAAAGTAAGTTCATTAAATAAAACAATATCAGAAACAAATACATTAAAAATTTAAGATACACATCATACTCTTTCACATCAGTTCAAATGATGTCTGATTTACTGCTCCGTGTATTTCAGGCAATGGGCGAGTAATAAAACAACTTGGTGTTAGTAGTGTACAGGTTATGTACCTTTCCAAACATAAAATTAGGGCCTTAATACATGACCTAAATGCCAGGCTTTTCGAAGTGAACTTTATGAGTTCTTTCATTCACTCTTCTACTACGTTGCTGCGGTTTGTGTGACTTTCCATCCGCTTTTGATGTGACAGAATATTTTCCGTCACTAGATGTAATTTGTGACGTTTTTGTTCACTTTCTTTCGGTCTCTCAAAAGTTTTCTGATATCTTTTGCTTTTGAGCTCTGTTTTGTAGCGCCAGAAAGCGTCTCTCACTCTGTAATTCTGGCTTTGTCAAGATCGTGCATCGCACTTCATAGTCCATGAATCACAGTTCTGTATTTGCTATATATATTTTCTTTCAATTACAACCGCAGTTTACTTTGGTTTCCAAGCCACCGAAAGCTTTAAAATAATGTAGATCGATTTCGCATTTTGTATGTCCAAGACGTGGACCGAAAATTTAGATTTGAAGTCTGGAATTAAAGTAATCAGAAAACACACGCGGTTGCACAGCAGACTTTGTATTCCTCTCAGACGAACGGGATAGGAGGTCAATGGTGAATCTTGCGTCCACTATTTCTTCATCTTCGAATATAGAATTCATAATAGATTCTTTTTCTTTCCTTTCAACCCCGACTCTGTTTTGGAGGTAGTGTTTGGGGTTGCCCTTTAGATTCTTCGTACATAAATACCGAGTTGCGTTTGCAAGTACCTTTTCAGTTGCGTTTGTTAAGACATTTTCGTCGTCTGTACCTATCTCTAAACCTCAGGCACTCTGCCTTCCAAAGCCTCCAAATTCTGACTTACCTTAGATTTGATATGTTCCAGAAAAGCTTTATATATTTTGATTGTAGCGTCTTTGTGCAGCAATACCAGATCTATGAAAATTGGATCTTTATCTGATTTTTATCCTCACAACTTTGTGGTTTCTGTACACGATTGTGGTAACATATAAACAAGTAAGGTTGAAGGTCATGTCAGTACTTTAAGATTGTTCGTTTGCTTCGCCCATGGAACTTTCCCCATCTTTATCTTGTGAATGTGGGTAAAAAATAATGGTTGGAACTTTGTTCGTGTGAATAATGGTTTGGCAAAGGGATGTTTATCAGTCGTTCCTTTTACTTCTAAATGTTCATCTGCGACATTCGTTCGCTTATCCCGTTTTCTTCACCTTCTTTTGCTTCTCGCATATGCCTCAAGCACCCTCTGAGAATGTCGCGGTTATTGTGACTGAAACCTTTCCTGCCTATCTGCGTGTATATATTTGATGGCAACTGGATAACGCTCAGCAACTGAAAAAGTTTTAAGGTATCACTTGAATATTTCTTTTGCTTTAGATGACGAGCTATATAAACGACATAAAACCTAGTTTGTTTACAAAGTTTGCGTTCAAAATCGATGCATCATACGCTGCATTTTTACGCGCAAAATGCTCTATGTTATCGTACTGACTACCATTTCAGTCGGTTTACAAACTGCATAGCCACAATTCCTTAAAGCATACCATAACCTGAATATTTACGCAGACTCTGATATATTAGCATCGCGAGTTTCTGGAAAAAAATACACGACACCAAAATCTAAATGTAATCCAAAACCAAAGCAAAAATAATAATAATAATAAATAGAAATCGTGATTCATGCCAATGAGCACATCACGTTACGACAACGTAGTATCAACCTCGATGTTCTGTAATCTTAGCCAGCCCCAGCCAGCTGCGAACTATTTACGCGTTTTAAATAGGAGATAACGGGAATCCCCGCAGTGACGTCATCGGATGATCACGTGGGTGGATTGGTTGGCAAAAAGATAGCGACAGACAGTGGTCTAATATGGGATTTTGCTGAAAATTAACCGATGAAAGTGCGAAAATGTAATTTGGAAGGCTTCGAATAAATAGCAACCGATGAAACCTTTGCGAATATTGCCATAATCGCTTGTCGCGCGAAAAAAGAGAGTTATTTAACAAGTTTAATTACTTAAATTCATTTAATTACTCGGTCTGGACATATATTGACTCGCTCCGGACCCGGACTGTTTCTCTTAATAACTTCTACTGAAAAAGAAATAATAAAATAAAATAAATATAAATCGGAAGTATTGAACATCAGTATTTTAATCTTTTTGACGATCAAGGAGATTTATAAATAAATATAACAGGGGTAATAAGATATGAAAGACACAATAAAATATGGAAACTAGTATCTGATGAGAACTAATGCAAAATTAACAAAAAAATTGATCTGGTCTTAGGAAAAGAATATTTGATAAATAAATGAGAAAATAAATTAAAATTCATGAATGCGATTATAAAGAGGATGTTATAAAACGGTGATATCAAACAGAGAACCTTCTATGTTTTGAAATGACTATCAGTAATTACCACATCATTTAGTCCGAGCTCATGACATCTACACAACAATGTCTATCTCTCCTTCTCTCTCTCTCTCTCTCTCTCTCTCTAATTTTTTGTCCGTGATAGGATATAAAGAGACAAACATATTAATATTATAACATCAATGATTGTAATAATCGAGTTCTATTTGATGTGTTATTAGCCGCACCGCCAAAATAGTTTGTTTATTAAATCTGAATGATTGTCACTACAGGACATCCCTTATCAAAACGACCACTGAATACCGGTAACATTCACTTACTTAAAATAAACAACCGGTTTATGACCATAAAAAGTTCACCAGATACAGACACAAATAATTTTTTAAAGCATCCATGATAAAACGTACATTTTAAAGCAGTTCATGTGGAACCAATTTAAATGCATTATGAGAGACAATAAAACAATATTTGACACTCAGATACCTACACTTCTCAGCGTCATCATTATATATATAAAAAATATGTATCATAATGCGCAAAATACATTAATTACATATTTTAAAATCGACCCCTTAATGTTAATATATCGACTTTTTGCCAACCAGAGTGGGAAATCCCCTTGCAATCCTTATCGATGACGTCACCGCGTTTTCTCCTATATGATCTAAAGGACTGCAAGACATCAACCGATAGTAAGGGACTTCGTGGTGTATGTAAATATGGCAAAATGTTATCAGTGACTTCCAGAAACCATTGACAAAAATGTTATTATTATTTGTTGTTCTTGTTGAAATTGGTATTAAGATCATCTATATAGTAAAGAAATTTAAGTATAATGCACTTAATCTATTCGCATAATTTTGGTCCTCCTCCATTTCGCTCTGCAGTTAAATCATGTACATGGTACTGAAAACATAGCGAATTTAAAGCAACGCACTTATTTTATGGATATAAACTGACCCTCTAAGATTTCGCACTGCAGTTACAGTACAGTATGGCAATAAATCCCAGGGTCAAATTACACCGTAATGACATCATTACTTCTATCCATCATAAATATTTGAGATCGATGATTTTGTCTCTCGTGAGTTTGAAGTTTACAACCTAATTTCTTGATCAAATAACAGCAAAAGTTGCAATATCCCAGACAGACAATTTGGATGCCCTCTGGATGATGGGCTATACAGTCGATTACAAATTACAGTTTGTTTACGTTGAAGGACATGGTGAGCTGCTAAAGGAAAAGGTTCTATGACGGCAAATACATATAAATGAAAAGTACATGATATAAGTCGAAACAAATTTCTTCACTAACACAATCTAACCATGGTGTTTTCTCCCTTTGGACGGGCTGGTCAGAGTTCAGCTAGTGGTTTTCGTAATTTTAAGCTCCAGAGTTCCAATATCTTTGACGGTCCCTATCATTGTTTCGTGGCATGTATTATCGACAAGGGCAATTATCGACACCCCTAACACATCCTGGTTATTTCTTATTACGTCATATATATTTCGTAGCGCGGTATATTTGAATGTTTTCGGAACTAGTATTTCTGCATAGGAAGCGGCTGCAACAACCTTAACCGTGAGATCCAAAATAAACAGGACTTTTATCAAGAAAGATAAGTTAAATAGTTGATTTCCAGCTTATCTTGTTACTATGTAAAACCATAAATCAACCCCACATCTACTACAAGTTTCGCTGCCTTCCGCATAGCGTCTGTTTCGCCGCCCTATTTTTAGTTGCTAGTGGCTGTTGACACGGACGCCGGGATGTCGATAACTCAGTCCATAATATAGGCGAGGACATAGTTATCGACATTTTGGTGTTTAATGTGGAAGTGTTTCTGTAACTGGACCTCCTTCCATTTAAAATGAAATTTACTGAAATTGTATTATTAATAAATGTTTGTCTTTACTTTTGCGTGTTCTTGTTTATCTGTTTGTAAGTATACTAAACACAAATAACAAACACACAGATAAGATTACAAATGAAAGGCTATGAAAATGACATGCCTGCAAATGGATTAACAGTCACAAAAGATCACATTACGTTAACAAGTCTATGCAATGTTTACCCTAGAAAACCCTAGTTTTTTCTCCAGAATGTGCATTGATAACATGTACATGTTGATTGGTTGATTTGATGCTTAACGTCCACGGTAAACAACTAAGGTCATGTCGGGGCGGTCAGTTAACCTAACCACACTATTCCTGGGCAGGCTTAGACCTCCTAAGCGGTTAACCAGTACTAAGTGCACATACTTTCGCCAGTTACTGACAACTGCCCTTCTTGAATCAGCGGAAGGAGAACGAAAGTATGTGGCCAGACCGGGATTCGAACCCAGGACCTCTGACTTACGAGTCAGGTGCCCTACCGATTGCGCTACCCGGCCCGGCTACATGTACATGTAGTTCAGTACTGGTCAAGTCAACCCTACTGTCAACTTTCCGTTCTTTTCCTGTTTCGTACAATTCAAAAATACCTCGTGAGACTTATAAAATGTGATTCTTAAGAAATGGCTTCTCCGCTATGGCCGAAAAGACATTATTCCGAAGAGCATCTTTTTCATGGTTAAGATTTTACTATAATATGGCTGTACACTATCTATCAAGAGCTTTATAAGTTTAAACACAAATATTTATACAGAGATAAATAATACAGTTTTATATCACAGTCTTTGTATCACAGTGGATTCAAAGTAACAAAGCATACTTCTTTTTCAGGTACAATGTCTAGGCGGATTTCATCAAAAAAGAGAGGGTGCAGTAAAGCACAGATAGTATGGCATTTGCCATTGAAATGGTTAGAAAATGCCTGATGAGAAGAAAAAAGCATCTCTCACGTACGGGGTACCACCCACCACTTTACTGGACAAACTCGCCGAAGAACCAGCAAGGTCTGGCCCAGTATCAGTCTTAACAAGTGCAAAAGAGGTAGTATTGGTTAACTACTGAAGCTGAAGTCTGGCATAGGGTATCCTCTCAAATTGAAGGAGTTAACATTTGAAGTGAAAAGAGAGTTTGACTCTGATGTTCGTAAAACCCCGTTCAAAGACAATCCGCCTGGAAAGGAATGGTACAAGTCATTTGTATCTCGTCATCACAGAAAGGGCATCTATATATTTAAGCCATGGACGTGCTGTTATTTCCAATGACATGATAAAGGGGTGGTTAAAAGAGGTTTACAGTTTTCGAGAAAAGGAAATTCCAGACTGAAAAACATTTGTTAAAGACGCGCGCCGTATTTTCAATGCCAATGAAAGCGTTTCCCTTGTGCATTACCACAAGGAAAAATTTTAGCACCTAGATGGGCTCGTCATGTATATCAGGTGGTCCCAATATAAACGTATTCATACCTAATTTAGTGCGACGGACGCGCGTTTCTGTCTTTTACTTCTTCAGTGTCGCTAAACCCCAAAAGTTTGATAGAAAAGATATGATGGCGGGTCTCAAATTTATTTTATGGCTTGTTTCAGAGAATTCGAGATGTTGGCATCAGTGGATTTCCGGTCATACTGATAGTGGCTGGATAGACAGTTCCCTATTTGTAGAATTTCTAGCTCATGCAGTACAGTTTGCAAAGGGCAAACACATTAAATTTCCTCTCGTCGTTCATAGATGGCCATTCAACTCATAAGTCATTACAGGCTGCCGAGTTCTGTTGTGACAATGGGATTATCCTCTAATGTCTTCTGCCTAACGCCACTCATGTGCTGCAACCATGTGATGTAGGGTTGTCCCACCACCCCTCCAGAAGCCTTGGAGTGCAGCTGTAAAAGAATGGCAGATGAAACATTTTGGCGAAGTCCTTACCAAGTAGTGTTTCCCCGAAATCTTTAGTAAAGCTTGGACAAGTGTAACTACTTAAGAAAATGCTGTCCATGGATTAAACCCGTTAAGCCCCCAGTAATTTCATATCTGGCCGTCCCCAGACGGCACTTCTGTTTTGGTTCTTCTTAGTTGTTTCTTGTGTTGTTTGTCGCTTTGACTGTTTTGATATAAAGTTTATGTTAAGGCTAGCACTGACGTTATAAAATTGAAAATAGGTAAAATAGATGTTTAATGTTTTACGTATAAATTTGTTCTTATTGTCAAGGTTGGTGCTTTTTGTATGAATATTGTGTGGGCGGTGTTTTGTTTTTAGTTGGGTTGAACAACTAAGTACTAGTATCTGATGAACCAAGGCAAAACACAGGGCGAGGATTTGTCTACCACAAACCGGTTAAGCCCCGCAGTAATTTCATTTCTGGCCGTCCCAAGGCGGCAGTACTGTTTTGGTTCTTCTTGGTTGTTTATGTGTTGTTAGTTGCTGTGTCTGTTATTGATATATTGTTTGTGATGTTCAGGCTAGCCCGTTGACCACCTACATTGGAAATGGCTGTTCACATGGCTGCCGCTGGTGTTGTCTTTGGTGATGACTAGTTTTGTGTTGTCTCTTTCCCACAAGGTGTCCTGGATTGAATCTGGAATTTAATTGTGTCAGTCCCTGAGAATTTTCCTAATGACTTTTGTCTCCCCGGAATATTTTCACTCAAGCCCGACGGAATAGATACATCTAAGCTGGGACCTACAAAGCTTCATTCACAAACCAAACACCGACGTTGGAATCAGCTACTGCAAGTAAACAATCAGAGATGACTTTTGCTGAGACAAGACAAATGGATGTAATAGAACCTGAGCCATCTAGTGCAGACGTTCCAGCTCCTGGTTCCGATACTCCCTTGCCAGCGGTACAAAAACCTCCCTCGGTGACAACCACTTCTGCTTTATCTTGTGAATAAAACCTCCCATCCATCAACACCAAACCCTTCCACTTCGTCTGAAACTCCCACTAGCAAAGAGTCACAAAGTAAAACAGCAGGGTCTTACAAGTTCTTCCGCTGACAGCATCAGCACAGCAAAAATCAGGCTCCATGACTTTTTTATTTGAATCAGCGTGTATAAATCAGACGCATGTTTTAAATGCGATTGAAAACTTAGGAGTGCCATAAATAAAGCCTAAGAGGACGGTAGATAGCATCAGAAACAAGCTTCCAAAAGCTATTACAGGCATTGCTGCCATTCAGATGTTACAGGAGAGAGAGGAGAAAAAGTAAGCAGAGGAGGAAGCAAAACTCAAAAGAAAAGAAGAAGGTTAATTAAAAAGGAAGAAAAGAGATGAATTAAAAGAAAAGAAAAGAAAGGAGAAAGAACAAACAAAATTGGAAAGAATAGCTATGAAAAACCTGTGCGCAAACAAAGGCTGCGAGAAAAAATCAGAAAAGAAAACACACGGTAACAGTCTCATCAGATGATGAAAATGATGAAAATATACCATATATGGACTCTGATGACAGCTATAGTTCGTTTGAAGATGGGTGCTCAGGGTGTGGTCCGACAAGGGTGTCGATAATGCTGCCCTATATAGATTACTCCTACCTAAATGTTTATCTATTGTCAATCTAGCACACCACCGGAAATGATGTCAGTCCGCTTGCTTTTTCAATGAGAAAGCCGGGAAATGACAGATCTTTACTAGAAACAACTTAATTGCATATTTATTGGTACTGTAGGCAATTACCGATAAGTTTTCGGCTAAGGTGTCGATAATACATGTCATTGCTCATTTCCGGATTTATATTGGTACTAAAATCGTGATTCACTGATGAGTAGACAGACCTCCACGCGGACAGAACTAAATGTTACAAGACACTTGAAGGAAGCAATGACGAGGGTTATAATAATGTAAACCAGGTTAAGCAACCCCTCCACCTTATTCCAAGTTTATTCATTAAGTACCTTTCTAAGGTAGTTCTTCCGTTGTGGTTTATCGATGTTAACGTTTGTTGAGTCCGCTGATCCGTAGTCTTCGAAACCTCTGGTTGTTTTGTCTGTTTCTTCTGTCTTTCATTTTGATGTGTGTTTACGTTAATCAAAAAAGAGGATGGTCTGGTTCCAGTCCAGCGATGGTGCTGGGTAAGGTAACTTTCAGTGCCTGGGCGTACTACTAATTTGGGTAAAAGACTAGTTGGTCAATGGCCTACATTTTTATTTTTTAGGATTTAGAAAGCCTAATATTATATAGATTATTACGGTAATCTTTGCAATAAAACGGTGTCAAATGTTATTTACATCCATGTTTTAATTGGCGAAAATCTTTTAACAAGGCAATTCACATGCTGTTACGCATAAACCCGCCATGTACTTTTCTCTCTGACAGGCATTCCGGGGCATTCAAAAAAAAATAGTATCGGACACGGCAACCAACATAATTTCGTGACGACAAAAATGACATTACCATTTGCTCTGAAAGCGGCGTTTACAATACGAACACGGATAACATGATGCCGAGAGGAAGATAGCATTTTGGAAGCGTTTTCCCGTACTTGTTCTCAAGTAGTCTAGCATGATAAAGTTTTTATGCTATAATAACGATAAACAGGATCTTCTGGTGCATTCACATCTGCTGAGCCCCTTTAGGAGTTGTCAAAACCTTCCTCTTTCAGCAAATGTTAATGCATAGAAAATTATATACAGCAAAAATATTACAGCGAATTTTTGGTGATATGTATAGTTCAAATATCGTAGTAGACGTAGTAGTACAGGCTACAGACAGAATTGCTAGCGTAATCAAAGATGATGGCCATATATATCGATTAATAATTTGTATCCAATAAAATACAAGCACAATATTAAAGTTCTGATTCTAGCAAACTGGTGGAAAAGCTGTCTAATGCCATATGACAACATCGAAACTATACAAGAGGGCCATGGTGGCCCTGAATCGCTCACCTGAGCATTAATCAGTTCACTGGCTCTGGTGAAGATTTATAAGAGTTTTTACCATACTAACATTTGACCTAGTTTTTGACCCGACATGACCCAGTTTCAAACTTGGCCTGGATATTGTAAGAATAAACATTCTGACACAGTTTCATTGAGATTGGATCAAAACTGTGCTCTCTGGAGTGTATACAAGGTCGTTCTTATATTTGACCTAGTGACCAAGTTTTTGACCCCACACGACCCAGTTTCAAACTTTACCTAGATTTCATTAAGATAAATATTCTGACAGAGTTTCATGAAGATTGGATCAAAACTGTGCCCTCTAGGGTGTACACAAAGTTTTTCTAAGATTTGACCTTGAGCCGACGTGACTCAGTTTCATAGGGGGCTTAGATATATGGACAATAAACATTTTGACATAGTTTCATGAAGATTGGATCAAAACTATGCCTTCTAGTGCTTACACAACGTTTTTCTAAGATTTGACCTAGTGACCTAGTTTTTTACCCGACAAGACCTACTTTCAAACTTGGCCGAGCGTTTATTAAGATAAACATTCTGACAAAGTTTCATAAAGATTAGATCAAAACTGTGTCCTCTAGAGCGTACACAAGGTTTTTCTATGATTTGACCTAGTGACCTAGTTTTTGACCCGACATGACCCAGTTTCAAACTTGTCCTACATATTATGAGGATAAACATTCTGACAAAGTTTCATCAACTTTGAATCAAAACTGTGCCTTCTAGAGCGCACACAAGGTTTTTCTAAGATTTGACCTAGTGACCTAGTTTATGACTCGACATGACCCAGTTTCGAACTTGGCCTAGGGTTTGTGGAGATAAACATTCTGACAATGTTTCATAAAGATTGGATCAAAACTGTGTCCTCTAGAGCGTACACAAGGTTTTTCTATGATTTGACCTAGTGACCTAGTTTTTGACCCGACGTGACCCAGTTTCAAACTTGTTCTAGATATTATGAGGATAAACATTCTGACTAAGTTTCATCAACTTTGGATGAAAACTGTGCCTTCTAGAGCGTACACAAGGTTTTTCTAAGATTTGACCTAGTGACCAAGTTTTTGACCCGACATGACCCAGTTTTAAACTTATCCTACATATTATGAGTATAAACATTCTGAAAAAGTTTCATGAACTTTGGATCAAAACTGTGTCCTCTAGAGCGTACAAAAGGTTTTTCTATGATTTGACCTAGTGACCTTGTTTTTGATCCGACATGACCTACTTTCAAACTTGGCCGAGCGTTTATAGAAGTAAACATTCTGACAAAGTTTCATAAAAATTAGATCAAAACTGTGTCCTCTAGAGCGTACACAAGGTTTTTTCTATGATTTGACCTAGTGACCTAGTTTTGGACCCGACATGACCCAGTTTCAAACTTGTCCTACATATTATGAGGATAAACATTCTGACAAAGTTTCATGAACTTTGGATCAAAACTGTGCCTTGTAGAGCGTACACAAGGCTTTTCTAAGATTTGACCTAGTGACCTAGTTTTTGACCCAACAAGACCCAGTTTCGAACTTGGCCTAGAATTTATAGAGATAAACATTCTGACAATGTTTCATAAAGATTGGATCAAAACTGTGTCCTCTAGAGCATACACAAGGTTTTTTCTATGATTTGACCTAGTGACCTAGTTTTGGACCCGACATGACCCAGTTTCAAACTTATCCTAGATATTATAAGGATAAACTTTCTGATTAAGTTTCATGAACTTTGGATAAAAACTGTGCCTTCTAGAGCGTATACAAGGTTTTTCTAAGATTTGACCTAGTGACCTAGTTTTTGACCCGACATGACCCAGTTTCGAACTTGGCCTAGAGTTTATGGAGATAAACATTCTGACATAGTTTCATAAAGATTGGATCAAAACTGTGTCCTCTAGAGCGTACACAAGGTTTTTCTATGATTTGACCTAGTGACCTAGTTTTAGACTCGACGTGACCCAGTTTCGAACTTGGTCTAGATACTATGAGGATAAACATTCTGACAAAGTTTCATGAACTTTGGATGAAAACTGTGCCCTCTAGAGCGTACACAAGGTTTTTCTAAGATTTGACCTAGTGACCTAGTTTTTGATCCGACATGACCCAGTTTCAAACTTGGCCTAGATTTTATGGAGATAAACATTCTGACAAAGTTTCATGAAGATGGAATCAAAACTGTGTCCTCTAGAGCGTACACAAGGTTTTTCTATGATTTGACCTAGTGACCTAGTTTTAGACCCGACGTGACCCAGTTTCGAACTTGTCCTAGATACTATGAGGATAAATATTCTGACAAAGTTTCATGAACTTTGGATGAAAACTGTGCCCTCTAGAGCGTACACAAGGTTTTTCTAAGATTTGACCTAGTGACCTAGTTTTTGACCCGACATGACCCAGTTTCGAACTTGGCCTAGATTTTATAAAGACTAACATTCTGACAAAGTTTCATAAAGATTGGATCGAAACTGTGCCCGCTAGAGTGTACACAAGCAAAAGTTGACGGACGTCCGGACGTCCGGACGTCCGTCCGTCCGGACGTACGACGGACGACGGACATCAGGGTATCCCAAAAGCTCACCCTGAGCACTTCGTGCTCAGGTGAGCTAAAAACAGCTCATACAAAACATTATCATGTCAGAAGTTTCCCTTGCAATAATTTGACCATAAATCAAGAAACTTGCTTTTTGCTCTGCGTCCATTTGTAGTCTCAGAGCTGCATGGTCAGATTAAGATTAGTATGAGTCAGTGCTTTTCCTTGCTAAGTGCATGGTTTGTGTTACTTTTTCTCGTTTTGGGTCTAATTGTCGTTTGCAGCAAAACGTTCTACAGATTGAAGACACTCGTTTAGCATACCGCTTATTTATGTCTTCGTACGCTGCAGCCCCTTAGGTTAAGCAATATTTTATTGAGATAATGTTTGTTAACAAACATGTAAAGTAAAAAGAGCAATGGCGCAAAAGAGTAATACAAAATCTGACAGTAAGCGCTACGATTAAATATTTTTTAAGGTACCAAGTCATCCATGGTACCAAGGCAAACTGCATCTAGCTTGGTAATGGAGCTTAAACCATTTGCTGGGTCTACTGATAAAGTAGTAGGGGGATGCTACTTTTCAATGCAAAATACTTTATTAAATAATTAGGAAAATATCTTAGTAAATATCAAATGTGAACAAAAGGCCCACGGACCACAAAGCTCACCACATCTCTAGCTCAAAAATGCTATCACATTTGTATAGGCTCAGAATTGCTCGCACGTTTGTACAGGCTTATATAAAACATATACGACTGCAAAGTCTCAGTCTGACAGTCTGTTGAGTTGATAGCAAAATATATGTATAGCAATTTTCCAAATTATGATTGCCATGGCAACAAAAAGGATAACTTTCAAAAGATTTTTGCTATTTTTTCCTTTTGGTTGCCAGATCAAAATGAGCAGAGTGCAGAAAAACATAGGGCTGATAGAAGACACTCAAGGAATATTCCTAAAAATGAAAGGTCAGAATATCTGCAATGGCTTAGCAATGAATCCCATATGTTGTTGCCATACCAATCATATTCTTTGAACATGGCATTGCAAAACTTATACTCTGTAATGTCAACTATGATTGGTATGTCTATGAAGTCTCTGTCTCATAGAGCATATGGTTTCTGAAGAGATGCTTTGAGTTGTTTTTTTTATTTATTTATTTTTGTATTTTGGTTTCCATGACAACAAATACAAATGAGCAGTGGGCATGAAATCATATGGCTGATAGAAAACAACTCAAGAATCATTCCTATAAACGTTTTGACAAAATATCTGCAGTTGCTTGCAGCAAATGCCAGTTTTCAAATTTCTCCATTAAAAGTCCATGGAAACTCCTACGTTACCCTAGCAACCACACTAAAGGACTGATTTTCATAAAATAGACACAAAATCCTGAAAGACTTATATTATGAATATTTATATAACTTCTCAGAATCATGATAATTTTTAAGTATTCATTTTATTTTCATTTTTTGCGTTTTGGTTTCCATGGCAACCAATAAAAACGAGCAGTGGACTGAAATCCTAATGACTGAGAGAAGCTCACTCAAGGTACTTTTCTATAAATTTTTTGTCAAAAAATTTGCAATGGCTTAGCATTTTTTAATTTTCCCCATTATAAGACAAGGGAAACTCCAAATTGCCATAGCAATCCATAGCTAACCAATTTTTTTTTCAATCTTCCCCATTATAAGACAAAGAAAACTCTAAGTTGCCATAGCAATCAAACTACAGAGCCGATTTTCTTTAAAAACAATCGATCTCTCAGCCCAAGAATGCTACAGATAAAATCTGGACCCCGTCGCCCCAATGGCTTCAGAGGAGATATCTTCTTCTTTCTTTTTTTTCATTTTGGTTTCCGTGGCAATCAATAAAATTGACAAGTTGGCAAAGAAACATATAGCTGGTAGAAGACTTCTCAAGAAGCATTTCTTTGAAATGTTTGTCAAAATATCTGCAATGGCTGGCAGTAAAGCCATTTTGTAATTTTCCCCATTGTCAGTCTATGGGAACTCCAAGTTGCCATATCAAACAAACTAAGGAGCAGATGTTCATAAAAACATAAACTTTCAATTCCTCTAGTCCGAGAATGCTACAGATGAAATTTAGGCTCAGTCGGCCCACTGGCTTAAGAGGAGACGACAGACGACAGACAAAATCGAACTTAGAAAAAAATATCGGACATTTAGAAACGACCCAAAAGTCCCTTATTGTCCGACAAGCCTAAATGTCCTACATTTTTTTATCTCTGTTCTATTTGAAAATTTTTACTAATTTTTATTGGAAATATTTACTTAGCATGCTTTTAATAATAATAATTTTTTTAAACTATTCTGACATTTTTAGAAAAAATATATATTTTTTTGTCGGACACTTAGGGCTGTCCTGTCAGGCACTTTGAGACCTTACAAACGAATCTCATATCTGAGATGGGGACCCATTTGGTTTTAAGAGTAACTTATTAGGTTTTTAATAATGATCATTAATAATTAATCATTTCTTTCACTATTTTGACACTTTTAGAAAAAAATAAGTGAATAAAAAAATAATTTTTTGTCGGACACTTAGGGCTGTCGGACTCTTACGGACCGTATATTCGTTGGTTTTGCAGTGTTCGAGGGGCCTTTTATTTAAGCATGTTCCTATATATTCATTTATGGTCGTCGTATTTGTGGCATCTGTTTAAGAGAAATAACTCATATTCTGATATTTGAGGAAAGAAATATGATGGCAATGCTGTCGGAGCTTACAACTCGATTGACTTCACTGGAAACACCACGGGGACAAAAACTGCTGACCAAAACATAGAAAGACGTAGACGTGTGAGACATGTTGCAGCAACTGAAACAACGAACAGAAGCAGCAATAGTTGAACCGCAGTGGTACAGGCAGTAATAAAATATAATGATTAGGCGTTTAAATTCCTAGCAGGCACACTACGTCATTTCGATGTCGCTTTGGCATCGACGCGACGTCATGATTTCGCACCCACCTTGATACAACGTCATTTTGGCTAGCTGTACGTAGTACCATAGCTTTGTCTTCCGAAGGAGCTCCAGACACCTACACATTAAATGAGCTGCGACACGAGAAAACCAACAAAGTGGTTGTGCGCCCAGCCAAGACTCAGATCAGCCTGGGCATCCGCCCACTCCGATCAGACTCTTCGCTAAGCGCTTAAAGGGAACCTTAATGCCTATGCTACCTGCATGCGGACAGCGAAGACTCTGATCAGACTGGGCGGATCCCCAGGCTGATCTGAGTCTGCGCTTGGCGCACAATACCTTTTGTTGGTTTCTCGTGTCGCGGCTCAAATTGCAATCGAAAGAAAAGGGAGAGCAAGATTGACAAAATGAAAGGCATGTCTTTGAACAATAACTTGTTGAAATGAAAATTTTCAATTGTGAAATAATCCTAATCGTATATACGTGGTTTGAATCCCTGAAAGGATTAATAAACACCACAAGTAATAAAGATTATTACGAAGATACATAAATAAACTTTCCCATGAACTATTTGTGCCTGGCACGAACCAGGTAGGGTTAACCCGGAAACCGTTGGCGGTTAATGAACTGCGCAGTATTCGAGACATTGCGCCATCAGAAATGATATCATTTTATTCTGTGGCTTACAAACACTTTGACATATCACATTAACATGCACATAAACTAACCAATTTTGCAGGCACGCGAGCTTAACCACGCAAAATACATTGACATGGATAACAATATTTTAGGGTCATTTTATATTCATTTGACCTCTTAAACGCGATTAGGAAAATATTGGAATTTCGTCAAGCATATTATTTTGCCAGTAACATGTTTTATAGGTATTTTGTATGTGTTTTTGTAATTGACGTCACAGGAAAACAATGACAAACGTAATTCCAAGGTTAGAGGTGTCATTATCTGACATTATCTCACAAAGTAAATCATATTAAAGAACATATCATAGTGTTTGGTTGCCTTTTCCTGCAATTTTTATTGACCTGCCTTCAAAATTACAATCTATAGACCCATAGATATATGACCATTGTCGTTTGCTGCTGATGGCAAAAGTCAAGATCGAGAGCATGGAGGGTCACTTCCGGTTGAGGCTTCCTACAGGAATATGACTAAGTTTATTCGCTAAGGGCCCTTGTGTGTATTTTGATATACATTAAATTTTGAGGCTACCTTACATGAACACACACATTTGTTTTTTCAAGCATTTTTCTTAAATTGTTAGATTCAGATTTTTTAACGTTTTCTTCATGCTAAAATTCCACCTACCATGGAGGGTATGCCCTTGCTTACTTTTGCCAGTGGACTTCATGAAAGCTGAAAATACGTACTAAAGAGGCTTTTACTTATGCGAAACTAGATGATGCACAAAATACACCGCAAGTTCTGAATTACTTGATATAAACCCCATGTGGCACCTCCCATATCAAGATAAGTTGGCTAATGCGATTTTTTTTAAAATATCTGCTTAGTGTGGGGACATCTAAAATAGGGTGGTTTAAGAGAAATTTTTTTGAGATTTATTGATAAAAAAGCTTATTATTAGTGATATAATATCATTCTTACATTCATTCCACCTCAACCATGTCGCTAACGCTGGCGAAGTTCAGCAACTCAAGTACTTATCAAAACATACAGACAAATCCATAAGTATGTATATTTGTATGTCTCTCATAATTGGAAAATTAAAATCTTAAAGAGTTTCTTTTAGAACATTGAACACATTCAGAAGAAGTAACATATGCCATAGGCTACGTAGTTTCGGCTAATAAAGCCTCATCAGTGTCCCTGGCAACATCTGGTGACGAAACCAGAGAAAAGCATACTGTTAATTTTAGTAGGGCAGTCGATTCAGTGATTAGTATCAAAAAGAGTCCAAATAATGTAAAAGACGAAAGTTTTGTATAGAGTGGCGCAGTTTGATCGCTATGCTTACCCAGCGGAAACATTATAGTTTCTAGAGATCAAATACATTTGCAAAAGTACGTTTTCGTTCGATAAACTGCACTTTGTCTTTGATGTGAAAAGACGGTTTATCTGAAATTAAATCATTTTCTGGAACTTGATTCTTGTCAAGCGTTCTGCAGAAATTGATGACTTGCTGCACATTTGGGCTACTGCGTCTAGGTTTTAGAAAATGAAGCCATTTATTCAAATCTCTTTGACAATGCATTCAGAAACTTGCAAAAAGTACTCCATTATTGCCTTAAGATTGATGTATTGTAAAGATTTTGTCGGTTGCATTATCTGTTTAAATTATATCTATCTGACCTGTGCGCAACTGCAGCCACTATTTCTGACAGGATTCCAATGCAATTGTGCATTGCATAATGCACATAGCCAGATAGTGCGAGCCGCTACACGTAAAAAGGATGCCTATGCATATGCAAACAACAAATGCTTAGAACAGCCTGAGCAGATGCGCAGGCTGATCACAACCTTTGTTGTGTGTTGGTCCTACCATGTACGAGTATGACCGCTGAGGAATGTACAGGCTTTTAAAGAAATCTCTAGCTAGAGAGGCACTGACTTACGTAATGGTTTGTTATTTTGCTGGGCGCGTTCGCTGGTATATAGTTTTGCTGCTGCTGTTGTTGCTTCATGATACTACTTACCGTTTAGTGTCGTGCCCGGCATTTGGAATACGACTTCATCAGTTTCTGAACACCTCTTTACACTACATTGCAGATACGTTAAACAGCCTTGTTCAGCGGTGCGACATATTTTGTATTGATAAAGGTTGTCTTAGGGCTGATACATACTGCGCATGTCCAGCCGGCGCGCAAGAGCATGTACACTTTGCCTTGTAAACAGTTCAGGTATCCAATAGATGTCATGACGAATTGACATGCCCTGACAAGACTGTTTATATGCACAGCCTAGCTAAAATTAGAAAGCTCTGGCTTTCGAAGGAAAATCAAAACACTGGGTGGAACTGTTTGATGTGCGATTTTTGAAATTGCAGACTCTCAACCATTTTGAAGGAACTGACAAAATAAACAGAAGTAAACAGATGCAGAGGAGAGAAGAGATTGAGATTCGCACGTCTGTCGATGTCAGCTAGTTTTTCCTTCATATGTATGTTTCTGTCCATTTAAACTGACGTCAAGAAAAACCGCTTCAGCGAAAATTGAGCGTAACTTTTCTGGTTGGCATTTTACGTCGTGGAAACTGTGGTCTGTCACAGTTAAAACCTCCTTTACACTTACTAATATGATATAGTTTCGGGTCATTACATCGTCTACATGAAAACATGAGTGGGGTCACTATTTACTCGAGTACCCCGTGCGTCTACTATACATGTTTTTTTTAAACGAAATTATACACGTGTCTTGGAATTTTGATTTGCTAGTCAGAAACATACGAAATTTTGGAATATTCTGAAATTTTATGATGAATGAGGATCGTGCTCGCGCTTTAGGGGATGTTAGAATGTGGTCAATCACAGGATAACGTCGCTAGACGTTTTAACGTGTCACGTTCGACCATTACTCGTTTAGTTCAGCGCATGAATGCCACCGGGAGTTTATCTGACAGACCTCGTCCTGATGCGCCGCGTGTAACGTCTGTGCGGCATGATAACTTACGTGACCGGTATGTGATAACACAATCCACGTTGTCAACAATGATTGGGAATCGTATGGTTCATAAGTCGTAACACGGTACGAAATCGACTCCGGGAACATGGAATGAGCTGCCGTAGGCCTTACCGTCGACCTGTTTTGACTCAACGTCATCGCCTAGAACGTCAGCAGTGGGCAGTACACAACAGAGGAAGACCGTGGCGTAATGTCGTTTTTGGTGACGAATCTCGATTTAACCTGTGTAATGCAGATGGTCGTATTCGCATCTATCGACGTCGTTATGAACGTCACGCTTATAATTGTGTCCTGGAGCATAACCGCTTTGGTGGAGGCAGTGTAATGGTGTGGGCCGCAATAAACTATACTCTCAAGTCAGAACTTGTGATTGTTAACGGTAACATGACAGCAAGACAGTATATCGACAAAATTCTTCGACCCGTGGTCGTTTCAATGTTTCGCCAACGTCCAGGACTCAAATTTCTCCAGGATAATGCCCGTGCCCATGTGGCACGTCTTACAAGAGACTTTCTGGCAAACAATAACATTAATATTTTACCATTTCCGGCATTTTTCCCGGACTGTAATCCGATAGAGCAGATGTATGATGTCCTTGAGCGACGTTTACGTTAACGTCAGCGTCAGCCTAATACTGTTCAGGAGTTGGCAGTTGCATTTCGGGAGGAGTGGGCCCGTATTCCTCGATAACTTTTGCGCAATCTGTATGGTTCCATGAGGCGCAGACTAGATGCTCTGATGGCGTATCGAGGTGGCCACACTCGTTACTGACACTTTGAAGAGGGTGAAAGTCTGTGAAGCTGGATAGCTACACTGAGCCTTCCGATGGAAGAATTTTGTTGACGTTTTCTAGACTGCAATAAATTTGTCTAGAATACACTGAAATAACTTCTTGAATAAGAGTTGTCGTTTGTAAATAATGGCCCCTTAAGGTGAGGTGGGAGTAATTGACAAAACACATGATTTTATTCATACTTCCTTATATTGTACATTTTCAGTCCCTCTTTCAGAAAATGTAATAAAAAAGGGGGGTCGCCGATGTCGTTTTTAAGATATATGACCTCGAAAACGTCAATATTTCCACTTTCGTTATAATTGCGTTCTATGGAAAATGCACTTTTTTGCTCGTACCTCTTGGATAAAAACCTTCATTCTGAGAAAACAAAACACATTTTGTTCTTCAAAAACTAACACAGTATCACCCAATGATAGAAGTTCACATTAAAGCAATAATAATAGTAGGTCGCCGACTTAACTTTCGAGTTAAAGTGCATTAAATGCCCGGCCTGCCGTCTCTTTAGACTGAAATGTTGACGTTGCGCATGGTGACGTTTACGTTACTTAACTTTTCGCGCCACATATCAACTATCGCTTTTTGTAGGCTACCGGCAAAATTTGTCTGGAACTTTCATCACTCATGATTGTCATTGTCTGGAAAGTGCAGGATAAAGGCAGATGTAATACGTTTCTCTAAACCTCTGCATAATCCGTCTTAACTAAGTATTTTTAATTTTAAAAAATCGAAAGCATTGCCATTATGCCCTCCCATACAGCTGACGTGCATCCTAGACAATTGACAGGCACCCAAGTTGGGGGCGGGCTTCCACGTGTTATGACATTTGAACAATTCCCTTGTCCACTTGGCTTTTGCACAGTGTAAGCGAGTCAAGTATTCCAGTTCCTGACCCGACCCAAGAAAGGGCCTAATATATTCTGCACGGTAACCTATAGCGGTCCAACGACTGGACTTCGTCGACTCTCTCTCTCCTTCTCTCTCTATCTCTCTCTCTCTCTCTCTCTCTGTAAAAATGGTAGGCAGCTTTGATTCATTTTGGCGTCCAGGAGATACTTTGATATACACTTGAAACAGAAATAAGAAATTAAAAACAGAAAAGTGAAAGAAAGGCAAGGAAAAAGAAACGCCACATTGTTTTTAGCTTACTGACAGAACAGATGTTGAATTATCGTATCAACGTCGATAAAAGATTCTGACGACATTGCGTCGACGTTGATTAGGCTGCCTGGCGGTGTTCAAATGCTAGGGACAGTCTAAGAATTTTTGATATAACTGAAATTTGGCATAGCTTACGCTGATTAGTATTTAAAGTGTGGGTGGTATGATAACGACTGTCTATGGCTGCTACCATGTTAACTGCTAAGCACGTGGTGGAAGTGTAGACAGTGATCTGACTATTCATTGTACGATTCTGGATTCAATTTCACGAGGCTTTGCTATTGCAACTCAACAGCTGCGAACTCCATCTAACAAACTAATGAGGAACTGTCAGAGAACAGCTATATTTTTTCAGTTTCTTCTCTACGGCACTTTCTAACTCAAAAGCTGCGAACTCCGTCTCATAAACTGTCATAAACTGTTAAGAAACTGTCAAATATCCCACAAGTAGTCTTCCGCACGGAAAACTAACTATCTTTTTCAGTGTCTCCTCTACGGCACTTTCTACTTCCTTTAAATTTCGCTCAGCCTCCTTCATGTTGCATTTTGTGAGCCGACCATGAAGTGATCACAGAAGCGGCTAACGTTGACGCCATCTTGTTTTTATCAAATGGAACGTTCGACGTCATTACGTAGCGTAGTGACGGAAACTGCCGCACGGCGGCGCTGAATTACTCCCACCTCACCTTAAACACGATTGAAGCGTTTCTTGTTGACGTCAGTATATATATTTTTTTAAAGTTACTGTAGCTTTGGCATTTTCACTTTCTATTATTTTGTTTTCTTTTGCTATTTATTTTACTATTTTTATAGTATGGTCTAGTTTAAAAGTTTATTATATTATGACTGATTTACCGAGATTTGAAATGGAATGAATTTATGTAGAATGGATTTTTGACATATGCATACAAACTGTGTTGTAGCGAGACTTTTTTTTCTAGACAAAACAAACCAACCAAAACAGAAGTACCGCGTTGAAAGAAGCACCTTGGGAAGGTCAATAAAAATAAATACAAGGAAGGGGCTGGAGCTAATTTCGGAGATATGACATGTAGGCCATCGCCCTTGATTTTGCCATTGGTCATCAAATACTTAGTTGAGCCGAGACACGACAGAACCAACAAAGTGGCAAGTGCGCCCAGCGTCTGCGCAGTATAATCAGTGCCACTACCGCTTAGGAATATAGCGGCACAATATAAATGCTCAAGCTTGACTACAGGCGTTCACAGACTGGTTCGTCTCAACCCTGTTTGCAAGTATTGCTAAACGCCTTCTCCGGTGACGTGGCTTAAATGCCTGATGAGGACATGTCTGCAGACATGGATAACGCTAAAAAGATATGGATACAATCGCAAAACATATCCCATCTAAGGGGGTTCATAAGGAATACGCGCAGACGAAACAAAGCAACACGTGGGCAAATCTAACCCTGGCCAGAAGAACTGCGACAGAAGTACTTTTAGTGTTGTTCTTATTTGAGCCGCGGCACAACAAAACCAAAACCAACAGAGCGGCATTTGTGCCGCCCGAAAACTCACATCAACCTGAACATTCGCCATGTCTAATCAAATCTTGGCTGAGCGTCTAAAGGGTAGTTAGTTCCATGCAGCAGCGAAGACTATGATCAGACAGGCTGGGCAGATGCCCAAGCTGATCTGAATCTTCGCCGGGCGGGCAACCAACTTAGTTGGTTTTCTTGTTTCGCGGCTCATTTGTTAATATTTCTTGTTGGACGTCGTTGGTGCGATGTGGAATTTATTTGTATCAGTTCCTGATGATTGTCTTCATTCACTAGTGGTCATCACCGGTAACATCGGACAGTACGGTTATCTTCGGACGTTTCGGTATTTCTTCCGAGGCACATATGCCTTTCGTTGACATTAATCGAGCGCTATTTATCCGAAAAGATCAATAAAATACCCGCTTACAAATTGCTGATTAGTGGTAAATAGCTAGAATGCAATACCTTTTTTGATTGGTTGGAAATCTGTTACGTAAGATAAAGCCATAGCTGCGACAAACCCAAACATTCTCACCTCTGAAATCAGGAGTTTCACCTCAAGCTAAAAGTTGCAAGCTCAAGACGGGAAGACTGCGCACCTATAATGTGTGTATCCTTTAGGCCGAAAACATTTTTTTAAATAAAAAATTTGAAGCTGTAGTTTAGATGTGAACAAAACATCGAACTTTTATGCAGAACAAACGTGTCCGAATATATTTCACTCAATTTGATATTTTATGAAAGAACATTATGTGTATCTTAGTTTTTTATCTTATTATCAGGATTTTTCCATTTTGGTTGTCCTGTAAAATCTTCAAGCTGTTTTCTTTACTGTGGAACGTGATGTTTCCTATACAGCAAGGTACTGATTCCCTAAACATTTCTGAAGCAAAAAAATGTATCCCGCTATACTATAAATTTTATGCCTGTTGCTTGAGAAATACTACAAGCCCGTCCACGATTGCAACAATTCGTTGTTGGAGCAGGTTCAGAACCACAGTTATCTCAAAATTATAAAAAGACAAACGATCAAAGTCAATTTTTCAGATACGCCGGCTTAGTTGATCTTTGTCGCAAAATTTACCTAAAAGGGTACCTATCAGCTACATTAAAACGACTTCCGCGGCGGTCACTTTGTTTGCTGGAGGCTGAATGATGTCACAAATCTAGTTAACGCGACTTGTTCTGAGCGCTTGTTATAACTCAAAATAAATAGTTTTTTCGAGGGAATATTTGATCTGACAGTTGACCGCCGTAACAGATCTTCAACGCCTTTAGAAAGATGTCCGTTGCATGAGATAGTAGATGTGTAGTAATAACAATATGTGACAGTGTCTGACATTTTGAGCCTTATGGGGCGAAAATCGGGAATTTTGTTGTTTACATTTTCATATTTATTAGTGCTTCCAGAATAGATTTCGAGAAGCCCAAAGCATTAGCGCTTAGGTTCACTGCAAAAGCACACGAAATTCACAAAAAAAAAAAAAAGATTTTTTTGTTTTCGTTTCACTGATTGGATACAATTTACCTACTAGCTTGGTAAACTTTTATAACTCTGGTTCGTGGCATCGCTTTTCAAAGATTTATAATGCGAACGTTCTTAAAAAATGTAAATGACGAAAATTAAAGACACCGATTAAAATGTCGAATCACTTTTTTCAAGTGACGCTTTGAAATTTATTACTCAGTGCGCGGAAATCCAATTAACTTTACGTGCAAATTTTATGATGTCACGTTTCGTGACGTAAACATCGCATCTCTACAAGGCTTCAAATGTCAGGCACTGTCACATATAAAGAAAGGTGGCGCTATGATCATATGTCTACGTTTTCCGCCTTGAACACTGTACGTGTCTGCTCCGGCCTGCAAATTAAGTAACAGCCGGCTACATTTTCTAAAATTGATATTTTTTCTGTTTAAAACCTAGGTGTTAACCTTAGGTTTCCTTGCTGTTTAAGGAAACATCGCAGTCTATAGTAGCAACATAGACTTGTTTCTTTTATT
The DNA here is from genome assembly GCA_963989385.1 of Ctena decussata. Classification (NCBI taxonomy): domain Eukaryota; kingdom Metazoa; phylum Mollusca; class Bivalvia; order Lucinida; family Lucinidae; genus Ctena; species Ctena decussata. The sequence goes on from OZ022498.1 coordinate 22,554,570, forward strand.
TACTTTAATACCTTGTTTTGATACTGGACCATGTCACTGTTCCTGCATTTAGAAAGAAGAGAGACTGGTATGAGAAACACCGTCATTGGCACAGCACTGACAGCAAAATTATTTCATAGATATTTCCAAGAATTCAATGACTGAGTTACTGTACATAAAATGCTTCAAGATTGTAACATCTTACCCATTCATGGCTGTGCACCTAATTGAAAACTTTCTTTCTTCAACTGCATCTGAGGAGGACAACTGTAATAGTCTTTTTTGTAAAAAAAAGTGGGCATACGAGTTCGAAGAATACAGCTTTTTATTTGATGAACCTGTCGTTATAGTGAACGAAATACTCATGTAACATTATCAGCTGGAATAACCTTCAATCATATACCCATTGTTAGTACTCTTTGATATGTTTGTGTAAGACCTGCCCCCCCCCCTGCCCTTCAATCAATACGGCCAATCATTACCAAAATGGCTCAGTATGAAAAAAGTAGTGCATACCAATAATTTTCATGGTTTTCACTGTCTGAACACAATGCCCTTTCGTTTCGTCAAAAGCTTCTTACAGCCATTTAAGGAAGTATATATTCAATAACACTACACAGATAAAATTACTATTATACAGTTTGACCTTTTTGGGAGTATGCCGCTCAGACCAGGGCCATATTTATGGTGGGATGGATGGACGGATGGATGGATTACTTGCGATTTTACGTCACTTTTTAACAGTATTTCAGTCATATCAGGACGATGTGAGGGTGATAATGAAAGGCTGTGTGCAATGAAACCCCGTTTACGGCTGGAACGGTCTCCGCCTCCAGCGGGGCTCGAACCCAAGACCGCTAGATCAGCAGCGTCTAACCTACTGAGCTACTGGGACTCCTATTTTAAAGTGGGTCGTTTTGTTGTGACACGTTTTGGTTTTGGGCCGTTTCGACTGGAAACCCCTTATGATAACACCAATTATAAGATTTCCCAGTCCAGAAAGTCACCCAGAACCGTACCACTGACCCACCTGCACCCCGAAATATTCTGGAGAGTCCGCCTGAAAATCGTTGGCTGAAAATTAATCTTTAACTTACTCAGCATTCGCAGTGCATCATGACACGAGTGTCCAAGGGGTTAAAGGCAACATATCCAATTGAGAATATGATACAGGCTGTTGAGGCATCTGTGAGAGGCGCCGCCGCAAAGTATTGGGTACCCAGATCAACGCTTGGGGACAGAAGGAGTGAGTGGATAGAGGTTGAGAGAAGGCCGGACAAATCGCCACTGATTCCAAAAGAAGTCGAAGTCTCCATGGTGAGCAAAGCAGTGTCTCGAGCAGAGCAAGGGTTCGGGCTTTCAAAACGAACGATGATAGAGCGTGCATGAACCATTTGTAAAAACATGGGACTTAAAAACAACTTTACGAACGGTCTACCCTGGAAGGCATGGTGGGTAGGACTTAAGAACCGTCACCCAGAACTGACCTTAAGGCGACCAGAAAAACTAACTACTACCCGGTCTATAGCAATGAGCCCCACGGTTGCGGGTACCTATTTCCAGGACTTACACGCTGAAATCTCTGTATTGGACCTCTCGCACATTTGGAATTTGGACAAAACCAACATAAGTCTTGAGCACAAACCAGTGTAGTAGCCAGGAAAGGTGCAAACTCCATTCCCGGGAGAACGGCTAACAGTAGAGAAACCGTAATGTTTCTTTTGCATTAAAGCTGCTGGGTAAAAGATGGAACCCCTAATCAATGTAAAGAGCAAAACACCGCGAGCCCTTCGATCCTATAACGTACACGAAAGACCTGATGGCGCCATGTGGACGTATCAGAAAAATACTTACATGACTGATGAGATTTGAGACCAGTGGTTTAAAACATTGTGGTGGTGCCAGGCAACAAATATTAATCATGGATAATCACCACTCCCATGAACCACTCAGCTTATTAGAGGCTGCTTCAGCTTATCAGATTACAGTTATATCATTCCCACCACATACAACACACTATCCGTGTCCTCTTGACAGAGCTGTCGTTGGCCCTTCTCAGAAAATATACGACTCAGAATTTACGTCAAGCAGCGTAGATGCCATGGTAAATAAACTTACATTTCCAAAATTACTGAATGAAGCGTATCTCAAATCTTTCGAGCGAGTGAATATTGTTGCTGGTTTCCAGTCTTCGGGGATCTGCAATTGGGATCCTATGGTCATTCCTGCAATTGGGATCCTATGATTATTCCTGCAATTGGGATCCTATGGTCATTCCTGTTTAAGCTTTTTCTGTATCGGTACCCTTCGACAAGTTGAAGGTCAACGCTACAACGGAAGAGCCTCCACTGCTATGGGTAGTTCGTGAGATAGAATCGAACCGTGTTCCAAGCATAGTGCGGTCTACCGAACCCAAGACGCAGGCCCATGAATCACTTCGTCATTAGGCTCCTGTTCAAGAGCACCTAAATTCACAAGAAGCAGTAGACAATTTAGCCCAATCTATATCATCGAATGAAAATCATTTGTTGCAGTTCTGTCCGGATATCATAGGTTCGGCAGGAAGGTAATCTGGACATTTCTATTTCTTCAAATGACCCTATCATGCAAAATGCAAAAATGTTTAAAGAGGAAGCAGCGAGCGTTTTAGTCGCTATGAATGACAGTTCGTTCGATGCAGTAACCAGTGAAGCTTTTTGGTCAGACAACTGGAATCGGGAGTTGATGCGCTGTTCAATATTGGCACCTCCAAGCGGAAAACGCCAGAAAATGAACCGACAAGTATGAAACGAGTGACATCCCACAAACTTCTTACTAGTAACGAAATACTACCAGATCTTACTGCCAGATCCTGTACCATTATGCAATGTATTACATATATGCATTTATTTGAATAAAATATTGTTTAAACCAACGAAATAATAGAAGAGAAAAGGAAAGACAAAGTTAAGAAAGAACTTAAAGTTAAACAACTGCAAGAGGGGAAGAAAAGGCAAGAGGAAAAATGTATAATAAAACTTGAAAATCAAGTCCTTAAAAATGAAAATGGAAACAGCTTTAGAAACAAAGTAAATGTAAAGTGATGCCAATGCACAACACCATTCAGTGTTATGACACGACATAATTATGGCACTGCGAAAATAGCTGTCAATATGGTCTTGTAAGTCAGTCTGGCAGGAATCTTTAAGAAATCAAGCACACTGAATGCTAATGTAATCTATTATATTCTATCCCGTAAACTTACTAGGTCGTATGGGCACCACAGATAACTCCGAAACAATCCCTTTCCACCTTGTCCTGTTTTCAGCTGCCCTAGCTAAGCGAGCAAAATCCAACCGTGTCCACTCTTTAATATTGTCTTCCCACCTCTTCTTCTGTCTACCTCTTCTTATTTTTCCCTTCACTGTGCCCTGTAGAGTCGTCTTTGCTCGACCAGAAGACCTTGAGACGTGGGCAAACCACATTAGTTTCCTTTTCATGACCAGCGCCAGGAGTTCATCATAATCTACAATGGCTGCTTGCATTTTTCTGCGAACCTCCTCATTGGTTATATGGTCCTTGTACGTAATGTTCAGTAACCTTCGGTAGCATCTTATCTGTTATCTGAACCAAAAAAAAAACTTCAACCGACATATTTTCATTAATTCTTAAGGCTGTACAGGTTTCATAATGATTTGTATTTTGACGAATCTACCCACTAGCAGGACTATGGAGCCTTTAAAGAGGAACCAGCCCCACGTCTTTGATCAAAGAGGGTCAACTCTTAAGGTATGGAGAGAAAACATCTCCTCAAAACGGAGACCCATTTTGGAAAGGCTGCTTCCTCCAGGGAAGCAAACAGGATGCAACAAAAGTTGTTTCCCCTAGTAAAAATGAAGAAAAACATGGAACTGTATCAATCAACCTTTATACCTAAATGTGCGTATATATTGGAACACCTAAAATAATGAATTTTCCATTTGAGACAAATGGAAAATTCATTTTTTAGGTGTCCCAATACTTAAGCCAATTAGGGAAGTTGCTTTAACTACAAAAGAGCAGTTTACATTGGTATATGAAATTTATTGGAACTTCCAAACAACGTAGGACCTTTGGAAAACAACAGCGATGATTTAAATCCTTTTGACATATTATGCAGCAGGTTTCCAAAAGTAATTTGCTAACTCGATTCTGATTGATGAAGAAAATGTTTGATAAATTGCAATACACCATCAATTTGATTTTTAATGACCTGTAGCAAATTGCTACAAATGAATTTTGTCAGGATTCCAATGCACTTAAGGCATCCACCATGCTTAAAGCTAGTACATTTCAATAATACAAGAAAACAAATTATTGTTCTCAGAGAATTCAGGAAGAGTTAAAGAAGCCCAAATTTACACTTATTCATGAAACTCACTGAAAATGGATGGTGTCGAATATTTTACCTTAAAATCTGATTTTCCACCTGAAAAGCCATATCAACGGTGGTTTAAACAATATTTTGTTCAATATACTGTACATATATGTGCATACCTAATCTTTTTGTAACATGCAAACATACAGTATAAAAAGGATACAGAAGTAAGTCGTTGACTTATTTAGAATCTGTCTCCCATGTCAAAGGTGCATGCGAGAACAGTTGCTCAATGTTTTGTAAAACACGTATTAGACTATAGCAAAAATGCCAGATTTAAAAACTGATCTTTTGGCGAATCTTTATTTTAAAGGATTTGAGTTTAGGTGAAAACTTGCAGCGATTTCTGCTGGAGCCTTTAATACATGCCAGCTGAGTCAGAGTTTTAAATGACGATTTGCCATGTCTGATGGTAACTCCGTAATTACACTATGCAAAACTGTCCAAAACCTCCTTGAATATATTTTCTTTATTTTTCCTGGATTTGCCAGATATTAACGTATACTTATACTCATGGTTAAATTAGTCAGTTGCAGAAAGAACTTAACTGAAAAAGCAGGATTGTTAAATCATAATCTATTCGTTGTCTTAAGACTGCTATACGCGATTAACTATGCAGTGTCAAGGCCTATACGATGTATATGCACATACTTGGCCTAGCGACTAAGTAGAGGGGCATGATTTGAATTTCATCGAACATTAACATTTACACAGTCCTTTGGTTTTCTTCTGTATGTTTGTGTTATTCTTGTGCACTGGTATATCCAATGAGCAGTAATTTTATCAATATGGTGGTTATGCTCAAAGGATGGTTTTCCGAATGCCGAGTTTGTGGAAAAAAAAACATCGAGATTATTACAATAGTAATTCTTATACAAGCTGGGACGCGTAGCGCAATCGGTAGGGAACCTGACTCATAAGTCAGAGGTCCTAGGTTCGATACTCGGTCTGGCCACATACTTTCGTTTCTCCTTCCGCTGATTCAAGAAGGGCAGCTGCCAGTTACTGACGAAAGTATGAGCACTTAGCACTGGTTAACCGCTTAGGAGGTCTAAGCCTAACCAGGAATAATGTGGTTAGGTTAAGTGACCGTCCCGACATGACCATAGCTGTTTACCGTGAACGTAAAGCAACAAATCAATCAATCAAAATCTTATACAAGATTTTTTAATACAGGCTCATTCGTTATTTGACTCACAGAGCCGTAACAACATACTCCGTAACATAATACTGTGAACCTCCAGTAGCAGAGTACTATCTTCACTTCACATACATCCTTATTTAACCATTACATCGAACAGCACTACGACCAACGCTGAACCTCAAGACGCGTCCAGTGACACACAAATAATCTATTGTGCGGTATAATAACTTCAACCGCTCTGTGGACCCACAGGGGCTCTCCAGGATGCTTCGTCTTTTTATCTTTTATTTCACGCATTGAGCGCACTTTATCTTCGGTACCCAGCTGTGATCACTCGATATAAACACGTTTTATGAATCAAATTTTTTGTATACCCTTATTCAATGCCGACAAATAAGCGCCTTACGAGAAAAGCTAATTTATAGCATATGCGATTTGCTAAGCTTCAGTTTAGCCCGCGCATCTGCAAAGTTTAATTACAGTATGCGCATGTCTTTGTTTGAATTCTTCATGTCCGTAGCTTAATAATGCAAACAGAGAAGACTCTGATCAGACTGTGCATCTGCGGATGCACAGTCTGCTCTGAGTCTTCACTGCTTTTTAAACATATCAGCGACCATTTCTCATGTGATGGCGCAAACGTAAATTGAGTATGCTTTCATTCAGACGAGATAAAAAAAAAAGTCACGGTGAACACCTCGAGTGCATGGCAAACAAGATAACGTTCAGACGTCACGCTCCGACGAACCCATTTATGTTGATATATGAATGATATCGTATAGGTGATTGAGACTGATTTTAAAGCTGATGTTGTAAATATCTACTATACATCAAATAGTAATTATATCAGCCTTACCTGTTTGAATGCGTTAGGTTTATGAATGAAGGTACTGATACTACAGGTTGTTTGCTTTTTGAATTAAATACTATGTAAGTCTCAGTCTCAAACCAAGTCAACAGTTGGGTATGTTTATTGTTTCTTTTTCAGGTACGGACGTTCAGAACAGGACACGAAGCCACTCGAGGCACCAGATTTCTGCTTATACATCATGTCAAAATGTAAGCACAGTTTGCATTGCCATGAGCAGTTCTTGCTAGAAAAGGTTCAGATATTGGACCCTTGAATGATCAGATATCGTGTTATTTCCGCTAGACAGTATTTTGCCGAAATCCTGCGTTATGCAGGCGGGACAAACCTTTGGTTTATACGGAAATTTTGTTAGTTTGTCTTTATAATCTAGATTATGAATTAGATGGCTGATGATAACTGGAATTATCCTCCTTATGACGATGTATATTTATTCTAATATCAAAATAACTTTCAACATGGACTAAGAATCTACTGTATATTAAACGAATAAAAAGCTTAACCAGTACCTTCAAGAGCAGAGCACACATTCAAAAGAAGGAACATTGGCAATACTCTGAATATTGAAACCTCATCAGTGAACCTGAGAATACCTGGTTACGAAAATCAGAAAGAAGCATACAGTGATTGCTTGATTTTAATAAGGCAGTTAATTAAAAGATGATTAGTATCGAAAAGGGTCCAAATGGTTAAAAAGCGATGATTTAGGATAAACGTCTAAACCAATCAAAACTTTCTGATATCTCGGAATATATCCTCTGATCTCAAGGGACAAAAATAAAATATAACCTGCACTATGGGTGATGTACGGGTATAATGATTTTACGATATAATCGAGTATAGCCGAAAAGGTCGCATAGCCATATCTAAGACATGCAGCACTGTTTGAATTGACAAATATTGGCAGTAATTGGGCAGAATTAGGTCCTGCCAACAATAACTTAAATATATTTACAACTAATATCTCACAGAAAAAAAAAATAATTACCAAACTGAGATTTTTGTTTTTAGCAAATGTAGTCTATATATTGATATTGAACTTTTCCTTTTGGAATTAGAAGCTCGCCACTAAGGTTTTGCAGTCTTTAAAATACGAATATCCGTCTACACCAGATGCATCAAGATTTTGGCCGTTGTTGTGCACGCAAAACTAATAGCTGAGATGTTCATCTGAATTAAGCACCAAACTTCAATGAGCAGAAAAATATCCGCTGTCCCGATATTCCAAACGTCACAGCCCAAAAAGGCAAACGTCACAGTCGACAAGTCAAATAAAGTAATCGATGGAACGAAATAATCAGTCTTTTGTCACAGAAGGTCAGGTGGCCACGGCGGGTAAGCACGTTTTGTTTTGCTTGTAACAACAACCATTCTTTTAGTTGTAAAATCGGTATAGTGACAAACTCGGGGAAGAAGTTCTCTAAGACTGGTACTTGGCGTCAAATATGTAAAAATGACATAAGTAACAGAAACATTATGCGTGTCTGTCACATATCTTGTAGCTATACCTGGTAAGAAGGTCAATGTGATGTGGTTAGATTGGCGACAAATATCACAGATATGCAATTCAAATAAACAGTAAATTCGTCTTCCACTTTGCACAAGAAAATGAAAGCAGAAAGAACTGCACTTGTTAGTTGTTTATTATTATAATTATTATTTGTATTATTATTATTATTATTATTATTATTATCGTCATTTCTTGTATCGTTCAGCGATACAAGACTACTACTTATAAATGTTAGAATAATAAATCTATTAATATAAGTGTTTCTTTCAGCAATGCTGAAATCAAATTATATGAATAACTTGAAGTGCATGGGTCAAATTCCATAAGGTATTCACATTCAGTTTCGTCAGCTGCACAAAACCATTTCACACCGTCAATTATTAGCAATATAATGCTAACAATTAATGAAATAACATTAATTAAACGAATACAACAGGGTTAAATAAGTATAGTTACAAACAACTACGCTGCGGAACTACAGTGGGGGATAATTTTATGAGTGTCTGTCCGTGGGCCTGCATCTCGAGGAACACACACTATGCTTCTGTGTGGCTCATTTTGCAAAATGTCACTCTTAACAGACCCCTCAATGCGTTTGAATGAAGAATTATAATTAATACAAGGCTAAGAGCCAAATAAAACTATGAATTTTGCCACCTAACAAGCTGAATGTCTATCTCGCCTATATCTCAACAATTTAAGTGCTAGGCTCTAAACACCGCATTGCGTTAGAACACGGAGGGTGATATTTGTATGAATGACCGATATAATGCGATCTAACAAATGTAGTGCAGTCGTGCTTGTGTAGGCAATTCGTTGTTTGTGTACGTCCTAACCTATTCTAGCTAGAAAAATGAGTGTATTTGCTAAAATGTTTGTAGAGTTCGGCGCTGATGCCACAAAATAAATAACGTGAAATGGTAATGCGATTGCCGCAAATCAAGAAAAGTCCTGTTTTGATACTGTGTATATTACCTCCTATACAAGCATAAAATGTGTCCATTCATGCATACGATAATCAGGTTTTAATGCTAAATATAGTCATACCAACAGCAGATTGTGACACAAATCACGAATTTGGTCAATGTTTTGCTCTGAGAATATACAGGTGCTTTGCATTAATTTTATACCTATGCAAATTTTTCATAAGTCTTAGCATACCCCTAAGTGCATTCTATCTTCGGCTGAAAGTCTCTGTTGCCAAAAAATCTTACTCATACCATGAAATAAGTATAGAGACACTGCTTAGGATTCCAGAACAGTTCGCTATACGGAATATTGCGGAGAAGCGATTTTGCAACCTATCAAAGTTATCTTAACTATATTGACAAGTGCTTAAAGGCTTCCGCGTAGTTTAAATCATTTTCGCGGTGTACAGGAATATGGTAATGAAAATCCGAGATCGACATTTCAATAACAGATATTCAAACATGTTATATTCAATGAATACCCGTATACATTTCTTTTCTGCAAGAAAATATTTATCCCTAAAAAGAGCAAGGGGGGACCATCTGTGAGAAAATTAGCATAGGTCCAGTGCTAGAAACAGTTAAGCTTGCTTTAGATATATGATATATAGAATACCTCAACTATCCTATCTGCGAGCTATTTCGCAAAACTAGTTCCAATGCCATTTTGCTGGCGGTTAAGCACTGATAATTGGAAATTTAACATGACAAAAGAGAGGGGTGGGGTAATTTACTTTTGCTTAAGAAAGTTTGAATTTCGATTTTTTGGTTTTGTTTTTCTTTTCCTGTCTCAACCATTTAACAACACTTAACAGGTGATTTCATTCATCCTTTCTAGTTACTGCGAAACGATGTAGACAATGCTTGCTGGTAGGTACACTGCTTGGATAAAAGATAGGAAACTAGACGCGTCATATGTTTATATGCAAGGTTGCTGCATTTCTAAAAGCTCATTTCTGTGCTTTGCTAAAATATCAATATGAGAAAAAATGATAATTTTAAGAAAGAATATAACCCAGCACCTCAGTTTCAAAGCCTGTAATGAAACAAAGAGGGATAAAATAAGTGAGTGAGTGAGTGAACTCGGGGTTAAACGTCCCACCAACAACGAGATCATATGGAGACGGGACCTCGGTTTAGATAAAATAAGACAAAAGGAACACTTGCTTAGGCATAGTGTGTCCACCCCTCTCTTCTGTCCTGTCTTCAGTTGTCAGTGCCAAAATACTGTAAAAAAGTATTCTTTCAATAGCTCACAAATAGGATGCAACAGGCATTCTCTTAAAGGCCCCATTGCTCTATCAGCATGAAATATTTTATCAAGAAGTAACGCTGCAAGCTTCTCACTACAGTTTCTTCATTGTATATGATCGTGATTGGCCAGCTTTGAAAAATTAAAACGTCATTGAGTGTCTCATAAAACGATTTGAAAAAATATCTAGGTCATTTTAGTTGGCAACTAAAATGACCTACTTTCGATTTCACACGTTTCATAACATGGTAAAAATACAAGGTCCAAGCGGTAACAATACAAGGTACAGGAAAAAAAAATACAATGTACAGTTGTTTACTAGTTGATAAAAATACAATGTAAGGCATGGATCTCATTCTTTGTCTCGCTATTGTGTGAGTTAATTGCCCAACGGGGAACCAGGAACAAATTCCGTATTTTTACGAAGAGACTTGTCAAGTTTTATTCAAAATCCTTTATTCCTTCTTTTTGCCAGTTATATGACACAAAAAACACAGCAACCAACATTTTATCATCAGCTCTGAAGGCTGTACCAATTTTATAAGGATTTGTGCTTTGACGATTTTTACCACTGATAGGACTGTGGAGACTTTAACTAAATGTCTAAGGCAAGCCTAACGGTTTTAACAGCAGGACCTACACTAACTGACTCCAAAGAAGATCACGTCTGGCTCTTTTTAAGGGTAAAAATTTTCATGCAGGAAAGGAATTCATTCGGGGTATTCCTTAGGTATAACATGTTTAAAAATTTGTTTTTGAAACGTCGATCCCAGTTTTTCATTACCATATTCTTGTTCGACGCGAAAACGACCGGAAGCGTTTCAGCACTTGTCAATATAGAAAAGACAAGTTTGGTAGGTTGCAGAATGGCTTCTCCGCAATATTCCGTATTTTAAAAAAAAATCATACTACAATAGGACAGGATAGTACGACAGTGAGACTGTGTTCATAATTGAGCCTAATCAAGGTCGATTGCTACATAGCTGATTTTTCTTTTTGAATAGCATGATGATGGGTCAGAACTTCGAGCTAAACTATGGATTGGTGTCTGCTGTCTTGCCGGTCCATTGTAATTCAAGTGCTATGTTTTGAAGCGCTTGGTGTGAGTGCACTATATGCTATGTGTTTCATCTTTGTCCCATTGTTGTGTGCTCTTGGCTGCAAGTGTTTCTGTCAAGATCCATTGATTGAGTTTGGGAACCGCAAATGTGAGCCGAATAGTTTATGTAATTTGAACAATATCGAAAGTCATATAAAACTCAATAATCTAGAGCTAATACACTCAAATTCTTCACTCCGTCCACGACACCAAACTAACTCAAAGTAAAACCCTAAACAGAAAGACAATAGCAGATAGCAAAATAAACAGTTAACAGATAGGAAATGATCGCGAACTGATACAGTCAGATTCTATATCCTGCCCTCAAAGCAAAAGGTTTCCAAAGTTGGGGATCACAAGGATAGACTGACCTAAACATAAATATATTAGGCACATACGTAAAACGTATGTCAGATTGAAAATAATAAACAGACAATATTATTCGATCTATAAGCGGATACAACAAACAATGCATCGCTAAACCGGCTTGGAACGGTCAGTAAAATTTGACTGTGGTGAGAGCCAGGTTAAACCGGTTTTGCAGTGCTTGGGGGGCTAGGAAACCTTTACTCGAACCGATCATCCGACTAAATGCTTCGAATCATTGTAGCAGGGAAGGGCAATGGTTTGGAATCAGTAAAACCGGTTTAAGCCCCTCCTCTCCAATGATTTATCACTGACCCTTCCTGGGGATACTTGTACCCTTTTTGATACTAGTCAGTCTTTAAATCGACTGCCCAATTGAAATTAAGAAATTTCAAGATGCTTTTCTCTGATTTCGTCACCAGATATAGCCAGGGTCACTGAGGAGGTTTTATTAGCCAAAACTACGTAGTCTAGCTCATGTTCCTTCTTCTGAATGTATTCTCTGCTCTTGAAGAAACTCTTTACGATTTTAATTCTATTGTGGTTCGTTATTGTTACTTGTTCTAGTTGTCCATGTCGGTGTTTTCGTTCACCTGTTGGGTGAATTGTGTTTTAGTTGGGCATCTGAATAACCAGCTGTCTGGGAGAGAGCTGTTCATCCCGCTTGCTTTACGGCTTGTTTTCGTGAACTGCTTTCAATTTATTTATATGTATCTTTCGCTTTTGGTTTTGAGGGCAAAGTATGGGATCTGACATTGTAAAATAGTTCCTGATCATTGCCTGTCTTTTATCTTTTCAAGTGCATTTTAATGTACTTACTTATATAATTATGATTTATATTCAGTCCGACTCTATCAGAGTAAAACGACCCGAAATTTCTAGAGGCTTGAGGCTGCTGCAGTTTATGAAAGTTATTGTATTCTGATTTAAATTAGCTTTGTTTTGCTTTGACTCATTCTCAGAAGTGATTGCGTCCAGGATTCGTTTATATAGAAATGCAGCTCGATGTATTCATTTATTTTTCCAGTTTGCAGGTTGGTAATTGAAATACACTTTGAACGGTGATAAATTAAATCGTTCTTAGTAAAGAAATGCGACCCTATTACTTTCGTAATTGAAATATACTTTGAACGTTCATAAATTAATGAAATAAGAAACGCAAAACATTTATTGTTTGTTTTCTACATATTTTTTCTCAAATAACGCAGATTACATACGAACTAAACATGCATGAATCACACAATCTGAGTGTATGCATTTCCATGTTTGATGTTTTACAATGCCGTTTTGACAATTATTATTATTTAATTGCTCTCCTAACATTAAATGAGCTTAATTTTTCATTCAATAACAAACTTCATCAGTGTTACATTTTTTTTCTTCGTGGTAGTTCTTTTTGGGAAACAGCGTTTTAATGTCGTTAAACATTATACAACAGTGACTCAATATGTTTACGATTAATACCAGCAAACTGGTTGGTTTATTTTATGTTTCTTGTACGATTGTTTTAGTTTATTTTTTTTCTGAAAGTATAGAAAAGGGTAAGGGTAAAAGTTTCACTTACCCTTGTGGCCGTAAGGGCAACGTGTGTTAGAGTTTATTTTTGGTCCTTTTAGACCAGAGGATTGTTACGCAGAAGGTTTTACACACGGTCGACACGGGTGTAGAGCCTTATGCGTCGCCAGGACGGCGGAGGGTGATTTCCGGTTAAAGGGTTATCTACCAGTGTATTACACTAACAAGGAAACTCTAACAACGTTAGAATTTTTTGAAGTTTATATATAATGTAAATTCTATATACAACAATACAATTTACAACTGTCACAATTACAATAATATACAACACATATCAGTTCATGTCGCTGGCCCAAGTAAGGTGTTTGTTTCAAATCTGTAATCGATTTGCGTACAACACGCAAATAGATTACCGTCTGACGTCAACACCGTACTCAGCTCAGCGCCATGAACTAAAGGAAAACACAAAGAACAAAAAACGTTAGTTTGAGCTCATACAAAAAAAAAAACAAGGCCTTATGTTGGTAGACTTGAATTTGTCGTTCCCTGGATCATGTCATGGGCCAGTCCATATATCATGAGGAACACCAACTTATACTAGTACGCGCACGTTTATAAACTGGTCGCTCCCTGGATCGTACCAGGGACCAGTCTATATATAACAATACACACTATAGTGGACGAACACTGTACCACTTTCACCTCCGCAGTAATATGATCGCCTTCGCCGATATTTTGTGCTTCCCGCCTCTGCTAGGAAAACATGCACAAGGGCGTTGTAACTGCTCTACCAGGGTTGGTATTAACCTGGAGATGGTTATAGGATCTCCAGGTGAGACGTGGCTCTGAGCCCTAACAGCTGACTGCCGGACTTGATGTGCCTAAAAATAACGAACTTACACTTAATACATTGTAACTACATAATAACAATACGTAAGACTTGGGCCTGTCTTGGAAATACCATACAACGCCCTCGGCGAATGCCGAGCATAACGTGCACACGCCAGCCGTGTCACTAGACACAACTCGCGCTCACGATGTAAAGCCAAAATTGTGCTTACCACTTCCGCCAATGAAGAAACGTAGATCCTACCACGCATGTGCGTCGAAGGATCTGACGTCAAACATTGTCAAGAAGTATACTGACGTCAACCGGCATCACCATGACATACCCCACATAAAACATGAATGAATCTAAACAATGACCTATTTACATTAAATTGATTGACCAAAATCTAACTCGCATATGTATTAATTCATTTCTTTAAACTAAGCGTAATACCATTTGCCATAGAATATAATAACTGAATAAGCGTTTCTAACACATTTGGGATCATTACGTTTGATCTGACATCATGACGCCAATGATGTTATACCATATGACGTCATCTAGTGAAGGCAAATCAAACGCATGACGACCAAATGTTACCATAATAACATATGGAAAAAACCCTTAATGCGGTGAATGCTATGGCGTCACTTGACGTCGCGAGTATGTCAATTAGTTCCATTACAAATCAATCTACTTCTATAGGCCACGTATACGTGAAACTAATATAAAAAGTGCTGATGTCGCAATAACATGATGCAACTGACTTCATATGAATAACATGAATGCAATCGACGTCAAATAGATGCACACCAGTGAAACTAATATAAAAAGTGCTGACGTCGCAATAACATGAATGCAATTGACGTCACTGGACGTCAAATAGACGCACACCATTGCAACCAGCATCAGTGATATAAACTATTTCCGTAATTTACAAAACTTTCTAATATACAAATACCATGCGCAGCATGGTCAGTATAAACAAAATCAGTCAATAATCCTAATATACAAATATTATGCGCAGCATGCTTATTAGCAAAATCAGTCGACACATGCGCAGCCTGATCACTGTCAACAAAATCAAATCAGTCGACACATATAATCATACCATATCAATCAGAAGTCACATTTTTCATTCTTAGCCAAACTATTCTAAATAAATATAATAAAATCTTACCATTTAGGTCTTATCACAGAAACTAGGCACACGACAATATAACATCCATCAATTCACCTTAGAATTAAACAGCCACGTCTAATTTTTCAGTGAAAGAATAGGAGTATATATATTATGCGTCTCACTTTTAAATCATGCGACACGAATCTAAGCGTGCAGGTATTCACCTTAAAATCATGCAACACGCTGTCCACAATCAAGAGACTCGTGCAGGTATTCACCTTAAATTCATGCAATACGCTGTCCACGAGAGGTATTCACAAACAACCCATGCATAACGTAGCCACAATTTCCGTAAATGTTTTATTAACACAGTTACCCTAAAAACTGTAGCCCTACTGGTTGAAAGGATTAAAATAATAGTCGACGATGCGATTCATTTCGTAACAAGGATATATTCCGAGAAATCAGAATTTTTTTATTGGTTAAGACTTTTACTATAGATTTTCGCTTTTTAATCATATGGAACCGTTTTGATACTAATCAGTCTGTTAGTCGTCTGCCTTATTAAAATCAAGAATTGCCGTTTACTTTTTCTCTGGCGTTCGTCACCAAATATTGCCACGTTGAGTGGCAGGAACTTTGAAGTATGGCTCATGTATCTTCTTTAGAATGCGTTCTCTGCTCTTGAATTTTAATTTCACCGTATCTTGAATACAACATATGAAGATGGAGCCCATCATTTTCCTTTTGCTGCCGTAAAGACAGATTTTCTCACGACCGTCTTATCCCGTCAGAAAATTTTCGCGAATGTTTATTTATAAAATCAATATCATGAACGGAAGATTTGGCAAAGTCTTGACTTTGCATTTATCATTGCTAAAGAAATATGACAGTGGCAGGGTTTTGCAAAACTAAAGCTGGCGAGAGGAAATCGCCATACGAAAAAGCGTCAAAGTATTGTCAAAATATCAAACAGTCATTCATTATTTGTCAGTCATCTCTTAAAACAGGTCACAGAGAAAAGATTGTCACCCCATTTGGAAAGATGTTAGAACAGATCAATGACATGCCATCTGTTACAGAGTTCAACATAAAAATGATTGAACCAGAATAGTCAGATTTGCAATATCTTCAACCATCAAAGAGGAAACCTGAATAGTGGTCAAACCTGGGTTTTTCCAAATCATGAACCAAAGATCAAGTAAAAGAATCAAGACTTATTATTGACAGCATGTTTCAATGGAGTTGTCTCCTAGACAAATGCTGCTTTCACAGATGGGTCACGAGAAATGAAGTGGTAGACAGGCTCGCCAAGGAGACTGCCTTGGAGGCAGAAGGTATTCTGAAAATGGAAATGGTATAACTGCTGATGCCAGAAAAGCAGCTAAAGATGCAGTAACAGCAAAGTGGCGAAGACGATGGAAAATCTCCGACAAAGGCAGGGATCTTTTTTAGTTTAAACCTTCAACTGTAGAAAACAAGCTCTTCCACTTTGAAAAATCAAAGAGCCAGATTACAGCTGCAGTCTGGTTACAGTCAGCTCAGAGAATATCAAGATAAGGTTGGGCTAATCAGTGAATGCGGAGGTGTTGTGAATGTGGAAAATTTTGTCCTGGAATGCCATCTTTATGAGGTAGCTAAAGAAAAAATTAAACAAGGGGTTTTTCCTGAGATTTGGAGTAAGTCAGTGCGACGTTGAGCTACTCTTGGAAGAAAAAAAAGAAGAATTAAAATTCATGCAGCCAAAAATCCTAGACTTTTTTAACAGTTACCTCGACTCGAGAAAAAGATTTTAAAATAGTAATAAATAAAGTGAACGTCACACCTGCGCTTAAATACCATGAGTTTATACATTAATGATCATACCAAGACTTATACCACGGCGAACATAAGGTTTTGAAACGAAAAGAAACTGGCAAAATTTCACAAGGATAAAATTGTCGAACAAATTTGCTTTTTAAGAGTACTTGTGTCTATTACACTGTATTAAGTGGTGTATGGGCCAAACGATTTTTATTTTGAAATAAGTACAGTATTGGGGGCTAGTTCCCTGTATATGGGCCAGATCGATGCTTTAGTTTTAACGTTGAAGCATACCAAGGTTTACTCCCCTGTCTAAAGTGATGTATACACCAGAGAGATGTTTTTCTACGAGGTAAATTTGTCTTCTTGTTTATTTATTTATTTTATTATTCTTTACTTATTTATTCATTTATTTAGATTGCATCTTAGAAGCGGGCGGAGTAGCCTCGGCAAATCACTGAGTCATTTTGAAATATAGAGTTAATTCTGTTCTATAGCCTGGTGCTGTACATTCAATAACCATTTATGAATTATATTATGGTACATAAATTACTGCTCAGGGGACTGACTCAGTAAGACATTATCTGCAAATACCCGTTTGGGGCGGACATATCCCATACAGACACACAGCATTGACACAGCATTGAATCACGGCTGTTTCAACCTCGTGACAATGAATAAACGTTGCCTGAAAGTTGTTTCAATGTTGAGTGCCAAGTGGGTCAGTGCTATCCGCATCGTGACTGTATTCAGTTCAAAATTATTATGCGGTTCACTTACATACTTGCATCGGTAGGGCGCATGACTTGTAAGCCAGAAGTCTTGAGTTCGATACCCGGCGCGGCCGCTTAGTTTCATTTCCCCTTCCGCTACTTCAAGAAGAGCAGTTGTCAGTTATTGCTGAAAGTAAGTGCACTTAGTACTGGTTGACCGCTTAGGAGGCCTAAAAGTAAAAAGTATGCAAAGACCAGGAACTGAAACAATCAAAATCCAAATCCAGCCCTCAAACCATAGTTGGAAACAACTAAGATTACAAATAATCAAGATACAGAGAACATATGGCCAACCGAGTGAGCAGCTTGTTCCCAAAAGGTGGCCACTCAGCAACCCAAACCGAACCAAAAATAATAATAACATACATAAGGATAAACATCACAGAAACTCTGACACCAAAAACAGGCAACAAAGAACCAGTTCAAGCCTGCCCAGGAATAGTGTGGTTAGGTTAACTGACCGTCCCGACATGACCATAGATGTTTACCGCGGACGTTAAACAATAACACAACAAAACAAGACTTAAATTCTTTTATTTTAGGTCAGACGTATTAATTTTTATTTTAGGTCAGACGTATTAATATTTAATAAGGTCAGACGTATTAATATTACATTTTAGTCTAAAGAACACGGTGAGCCGCCATTGCAACTGTCTGAATGAGATATTAAAGTGAAATACAAATGTACCTTTACCATTGTTAGTGCAACAGATGCGCATCTTCTTCAGTTTCGTTTAACCCCAAAAATTTGAAAGAGAAAACGTGATGAATAGGTCCAGGCAGGCAACGGACATCCCTCTCCGAGTCACATTTACTTATGTAACCCGCGAGGTAGAGCAGTTAAAAATATCCTGTAAATTTATACTGCTTGCTTTTGATGCACTCGATTATTTTCTTTATGCGAAAGAAACTCATTTTATTAAAGATGACATTTTCAGTCGGTCATAAAAATGCTGAAATTATTGCAAACAGCCTGATGATTTCGATCGAGTGGTTCTCCCTCTCTCCGCTTTGTCTTTTTGGAACATACCATTTTTTCGTACCTAAGAATGAAGGTGTGTGAAAGAATTTTAGCTTCAATATTTAAGGATGAAAGATTACTATATATGGAAACTTTGCAAACGACATATTTTTTATTGTATTAGGACAGCGCCTGGAAATCATTGCCTTAAAGTATTAAGTAAAACATTAGCCGATTCGTATGTAAACTATATAACCTCTCCACTAAGTGAATTATTACTTATGTTTCGCTTGATGAACTTGGATCAAAGCCCATAAACTGCTTAATATACTACAAATCTACAACTTTATAGTAAACTTCGACCGAGTATTGGGTGAGGGATTATTACCTAATCGTGTCTTTCCGATAATCGTGTTATGGTTTATGTATTAAGTCTGGAAAAAGATTTTCATGGTATATTCCATATTCTGTGGAAGGAAATCGACGCGGCGGTAAAATTGCGTCATATTTGCTTCGTGTGAAAATGTGCATATAATTATCCAGTAAAGTGAAACAATTTAGGCACGCGGGCAGCCAATCAAAATTGAATGTCGGGTATAAAGTGTAACTGGAACTTAAGAAAGGAATGAAAGTGTAAACATAAGCTTTTAAAACCTATTTCTTGACTATTGTTTGTAAAACATTAAAATTAGGCTACTAATAATGTAGTTACTTAAACCTACTAAATTCTAACGCAAAATCAGAAAGCCTGTCCTTTGTTTTTAACTGTTTCTGGTCAATTACTGATTTAGAACTGAGACTAAAATTTTGGGTTTAAACTGAAATATCGTGTTATTTTCACAGGGACGAAAATTCGCGATTTAACAATTGCGGGTGAAGTGTTTTAGCTTTTGTTTAGCCATCTGTTCTAAGTTGAAACTGTGTTTTCGCAGGGGCTGACATTGAAAGTCACGTAAATTTGCTGAGCGCAAAAGTATTATTGCTGTATAAATAGACAATTTTAGAACTGATATTTTAATCATCATCATTAATCCAACTACACGTTGTTAATAACAGAAATTAGTTCTAGTGCAGTTTTATCGTTACATATCAGAAGAAACACTCTCTCCGAAAACGGAAAGGACCTACATATTATACCCTGAAAGGTAAGTCATTTACAGCATGAATATCAAATATTGTTTTTCATTATTTAACTATTTCTTTTTACAGCAGACCCCATTTGAGCCGCGACGTGAGAAAACCAACAATGAGGTTGTGCGCCCAGCGCAGACTCAGATCAGCCTGGGCATCCGCCCAGTCTGATCAGAGTCTTCGCTGTCCGCATGAAGGTAGCGCTTTGACTCTTAGCTACCTTTTGAGCGCTTGGAGAAGACTCTGGTCAGATTGGGCGGATGCCCAGGCTGATCTGAGTCTGCGCTGGGCGCACAACCACATTGTTGGTTTTCTCGTGTCGCGGCTCATTTGTTTGAAAGAGCTTTGTCCTCCTGGGAAGCAAACAGAAATTTACAAAGTTGTTCCCTTTTGTAAAAATCACGTAAAACCATGGGGTATACCAGTACAGTTAAGTGATATGTTATAGAGAATTAGGTATTTTGCTGGAATTATATGTTTCTCGTCAAGTTAGAATGCATCTTTGCATTTTAAGATTCCTTGTTTATACTGTACTTACAATGCCTTCATGCATATCCAACAAAAAGTCTGATTTAAAATTATTAATGAAATATCGCATTTATTCCGTTTTCCTACGATGCACGAAAAGAATTCGTATTGAAAAACTAATTATATCTAAATAATGTTTAAAGGTACGTTTAAATTGTTCCACATTGATTTTAGTTGTTTTAAACCGTTTCAAATAGCGGAGAGCTCATTGAGCAGAAACTATTTTATAGCTTTTCAGGTGGCGATGAGTTTATCAAATGAATCTGTTACTGAGTAAAGCTGCCTTAACCCTTTTTAGACTTGAAACCCATTTTTGGGACACATGCAACCAGTGCAAAAACCAAGCTCAGACGCCGCAGAACGCGGCATCTGATCAGGGTCAACACTGTTTGCTTACAGTAATGTATATGGAAAATGCAATAAAAAGTGAAGAAAAATATCACCAGAAACCCCTCAAACTAGAAATGGACTCATCCAAATTATAAGGATGAACAAGTCCATTGGTCAAAAAGGGTTAGCAGTATGCGAAATGCTCATGCCAATACCACATTGCGCAATTATACTAATGGTCCATATTACACTGAGTCAAATTATTGGCAGGGCTAAGCATACATAATCTAAACCAACAGCACAATTGCGCAAGCTGGTATAAGCTAGAGCTGAGTGAGCATATCTGAAGTTAAACAGGTTCACTTTTAGGGGAATCAACTCTTCTGTTTACATTTTTCCTTCATTTACAATGGGAATCAACACTTAAACGAAAGAACTGGCTCCTGTAGGAGCTTATTTTGATTCAAGAATAGATCCCTTTTTGGAGGGATTCAACGTCCAGGGAAGCACACAGGAAGACACAAAAGTTGTTTCCCCTTGGTGAAAAATAGCGAGAAACATGGTGGTGTATCCACACACTTTAAGATAGGTTTTATCATGATGCTTTTCTAATGATTGATCTGATAAGCTTTCAACCCAATTAACTTTGTCGAAATTAAAATAATGTACGTTGGAGGGGTCTTAAGTAGAGATTTTATCTTGAATAGACTTGGACGGTGTCTTGGGCTTCAGAAATAGCATTGCTTTACTTGCCATAAACGGGCATGTATATTGTAGCCTTGGAATACAATATGGCATGGGCATACATATCATAACCTAGGTGTCATTCAGTGCATTCAGAAGTTTTCATTCGGTTGCTTATGATGGACTTTGCAGCCTGTGATTGCTTTTGACACTCGTAGGTAGCCATTGGCTGCCTGTTGGTAGGTGTGTGGCTGTCAGTTACATCAGAGCAGAAATGTGTACAACTGGAGTTATAGTGGTCTCCAATGATACCTTCTTAAATGTCACTTAAATGTATGTTGCTTTTAAAATACTGATTCTTTGAACGTGTGGGACTGTCTTTGGTTTGTTGTGTTTTTGTTTCGTTTAAGCTATTTTCTTCTTCTTCTTTTCTTTCTTTTTATTTGCTCATTTTGTCAACGTTTCTGATTGTCTTCGAGAATTTGATGGTAATCTTGAAGCTAGCTTGGTGGCCACTTGTAATGAAAAAAAAAACTGCTCAATCAGCTTTTCACATCTGCTGTCTAACATTAAGTGGTGTTACGTACTATTTGTCTCGCCCATTCGGTGCTGTGGGTGGGTTGACAAATTTGTTTGCATCAGTTCCTGGGTATTTCCATACTTACATCTGATATAAACAAAGTAATGTTCCACATGTTAAATTCATCCGTGCTTCAACAAAATAAATAGAGGGGGTTTCCACTGTCAGTAAATCCAATGTAAAAGCAAACTTTATACTTTAAAGCTCCATATTGTAATACCGACTAACTACAATTTAGCGCCGCCGTCACTGACATTGGCTGCCAAAAGTACCACTGGCTGCCAATGTGAGAACTCTGAATTCTCTTACTCGTTGCTATTGTTATTCGCTAGTCGGGCGTCTAAATCGAATCAGTCCACATTGTAGGAATCAACGAGGTCATTGTGTCTCCATTAGTATTTTTAGTGGTTGACAAGTTTCGCTGTGCGATAACCCTGAATCATCAATTTACTGGTGAGTAGTTTCCCTCTATTGACAAAGTCTTAATAGTTGAAACAGGTTCTACATGTAGCATTGCGGACTGAGACACATCAACGTCATATGCAAGTGCCAAAGCACTATTGCTACTAAATATGGAAAGTTTACTATGGTAAATCTTGTCAGAAACCCTAGTTATTGTCAGTATAGAAATAGCAATTTAAGAATGAGGCAGATGAACTGGACTCTGTAGTATCTTCACATGGGTAGATGATATCGATAAATTCCGAAATCTTTGAATTGTTCCGGGATAGAACATCGTCTTTGTACCTGTGGATGAAGTTAAATTGCTGTGCAAGCCGTTTTTACCAGCTTTCAAGGCTCCCGAAAAGAAATAAGTCGACTAGTAAAGCACTTAGTGCTCATTGGAAGCTTGCTGTTTGTTCAAAAATTTGCACTCTGACCCCACGTAAATATCATCGATAACAAAATCCACAATCTTTATGACATTTTGTACGAACATCAGAGTGGTCTTTAACGAAACCAAGGAACAAAACATATATACCGACGATTTCCGTTTTTGTGAAAGAAGCAACTGTTTATTATATATATGTGTATATTTTAATTTTGATTTTAATTTGTAATGTAGTTTTATTGTATAAAGTGTAGAGAGGTCTAAATTTGTGATGTTTTCTACTTCAAACGTGCTCGGGCTTTTTAAACCAGTAATCCTGCTCAAATATCATATTCTCAAAATCTTTGTATAGAGTGTTTTTATGCAACTAAAGCCATTATAACTCAACTCTGATTTCCATTCACCTCAGGACCCACTTACAAGCAGGAATGGTGTTGGTGTTAGCCGGTTTAGTTTTGAGTGACCCGAAAAAATCAATACACACAGGAGCAAGTACAGTGTCTATGTTACTCAACTCGGATTACACACTAATTGAGCATGTTTCCATCTGCCTAAAAGTGTTTCAGCTTTCTAAAAGGCCACTAATTCTAAATAATAACCGGAATGGGTCATTTTGAGCAGGAATACTGCTTTAACTTATAAAAAAAAGTTCTTTAGAAGTTATAAGAACCCACATCTGATTTATGCCACTTCTAGCGTATGATAAACCACAATATTTGAAGCCCATCCTTATCTGCTGTAAGTACTCTTGTAAGAATCTTAGAGAGACTGTGCATGTTCGATAACGGATGAAGTAAATGAACAGTAGGAACTTTACTGGAACGGCCTGTCGCTAGTAAAAGTACTGATAAGGTTTTCTGCAAAATTGATAAAGTACTCGGGCTGTGTAGGTCAGTATATGTACCATTATCTAAATTCGAAGTTGCAATAAGTATATAAGTATTTATAAGTATATCGCTATAGAACTTCACAGAAAACACATAAAGTTATCAGACAGTGGATATTTTGATCAAACACAGTTGAGGACTCAGAGACAGTTTGATGCCATACGTAAGAAAACCAGTACAAAATCAACGGCGGGTCCGATTTACTCCACAACTAATAACCAATCGGCGCTCATCAAAGTATCTTTGTTACTTGACGGCAGCGTTCGCTTTTAATGCCCATGGTGAGCGTGCAGATAAAAACTGAAAACGATTTTAAACCTTATTCCGCCAGCGGGACTCTTCAGTAATCAAGCAAAGAAGTGAAATGCCCGTTCCACACCTCAACTGAATCATAGCAGTAATAACTTTGATGTGATATGCTCTCTCTCTCTCTCTCTCTCTCTCTCTCTCTCTCTCTCTCTCTCTGACCTGACCGTAGATATAGTGTCACATACTTTCGCTAGAAAAAGTGTTAGTTTGTGATATCCGCCTTCTTTTGAACATGAGTTACTGCTACAATTTTCGTTTTTTCACAACAAGTTGCACATACCGTAGTTGTTTGGGCAAGGGTATGTTCCCAAGAAAAGGATTTTCCTTCATAACTTATATAAACGATCCCAAATATACTGTAAGACCAACTTTCATTTCAACACAGTCTAGTTTCTATGTTTCAAATTGACCAAGAAAGAAAGAAAGAATCAATAAATATTACAAAAACGCAGTCTTAGAATTTAATTGAATATTCATTAGCCCTCTCTTTTGTTATACTTCTTGTTTTGATGGAAAACAAATTATTGTGGGGAATATTCAATTATATGATAGATTCTAGACCATAGGTTTGGCTACCGGCTGGTATTGCAAGTTAGAAATTATCGGTATGAACTAGACATACTTCAAAATTCAAGCAATTAGAAAAGTCCTACAGCAAATTGGAATATTTGAATTTTTTGTGCTATCTGATAGCGTACACATGAAACTGAAATATTATTGTAAAACAAAGTTTGCCGTAAAAGTATTCTGCCGTATTGCGGATGACAAATATTCCAACAGTTATCTTAGACAGACGCAGCTTTTTAGCTGATTAGCATTTGTTTGTCTGAGATGACCGATCACAGTCCTTGATAGTTTTGTGTTAAATTGAAGTTTGTAGAAATACATCGCATCCAAAATGAATAGCTTTACTGCCTTGACATAGAAAAGAGCACCTTTACCAGTGAAATGCACTCAGTGTATTGCTGACAAGCCTCATTTAGCCACTGTATTCGCTAACATTTCTTAACACTTTAAATGCCAGTGACAAAAATAGCAGAATTTGCAAGCAGCGTAGATCCTGATGAAGCGGCTCATAAGGAGCCGCCTCATCTAGATCTACACTGTTTGCCTTCCAGTTTTGAATTCTCAGTATGATATTTCTTGGACAAGGCATTTTTTTAAACTTTACAGACGTACATTTTGTCGTCTGCTTTTTGGTGCTTAAAGGGTTAAACGAACACAGATAATATTACTCTCAGAGATTTACAGACCTACTTTCATGGGCGTTGTTCTTTGGTATACATTTGGTGAAGTTCTTATTAATGATAACCTACATTTTCGGTTCAACTTACAATAACCCTTTTTGTCGACTCACCATGTTCATGGTGGTAATAGCTACTCGGCCTCATTCATAGTCCACGTTCCATTATATCTAATACCTTAAAAGGTCTTAAAAATGGGACATGTAAAATAATTACCGTAATGTCCTTAAAACACACGAATTTGGTTTTACAATGCAGGAATGCGTCTAAAATATGCAGATAAATAGGCAAACAGTGTTGACCTGGTCAGACTGCTCTTAGAGGAGAAGTCTGCTTTGGGTCTGCACTGTTTGCTAAGATCTATTTGTCTCAGTAGAATTTTCATGTAGGTGAGACGTCCGGATTCATTTGAAAAACATCATAGCTGATTTTCTGGCTTTTTTTAAGTATGGCCTTAACATGGGTCAGGTGTCAAAATCGGTATAGCAGCGGTTGTACTACTGTATGATATGACAACTTTTTGTATGTGCTAAATAGCATATTAAAGACATAATTCTTGTTTATTGGGTGTCATAATCCGCAACTTTCCAGTGACACTGCTGTTTCATCAAAGTACCCCATCTCACATAGGTAATGACATATCAGGGTTATTAAACCATTATAGAGCAGAACCCCTTTTTGTCTTAGTTTCGTATCCCATTAAGTGTTCCTGTATATTCATTATAATCGACACGACACTATGTAAAGTAGAAATAAAAAACAGGTTATTGAAATATTATGAAAATTCTAAATTATACTATTATTCAAACATACTGATTCGGAATTGTTCCCATGGAAAATAAATAAATGAACGTTTAAAATTTTGCCAATGTATGGAAAGTGTCCAAAGCTACTTTCGCTATCATGGTTAAAAGTCTTTCGCTTACCTCGCTTAACCATGATAATAAGACCAATCTTAATTGAAATTTCTGACTGTATTAATCTTTATTCACCAGGTTTCTTCTTTTTCTAACTTTTTCATGACGTTCAAAATGATCTAGTTGTAATGTCAGACAGTTATTTCCAAGTTTCCCAATACCTTTGTCTTCTAGCATCATTGGAACGATAAGATACAACGATAATTCTTTGAGACATGGATGGAATGTAAACGCTTTTGGGCAGGAACGGACTATTCAAACTTTGTATGTCTGTATATGCGTATTAGCGCGTTAAGACCATTAAAACTGACTATCTCAATATTTTAACACTTACAAACCTCAATTCAGCCGCAAATCCGCTTAACACAGCTCTAGCGGTATGCTGACTTCCCTCGCCTATTGCACCGAAAAGAGTTATGTCGTCGCATGCAAAGTGACTTGCTGCGCCATACTAAGAATTATCAGCATACCTTGCGTGATTATCCAAAACACGGATAAGCCACTCAGACAGCTACTATTATTCTATTGACAAGTCCATATGTAATCTCATATTATGATTAAGCGATATACCCCTGTTAAAGTTCAAATTTTTGCTACTGTTAAAAGTCTATGTTTTGGAACAATGACACGTCACGCAAAGTCACAGTATTAACATTATTGATAGGGATCAACTGGGGTCAGTTAACACGTCGTCTTATATTGACGAGTCTTTTGAAATACTAATTAGTGTTAGACTTATGTAATAAAATATAGATACATTTTAAAGTATCGATCATAATGATAAAGACTTTTGATCCGTTTTCTTTGTAGCACAGGTGTCTCTATTGAAACATACAAACACTATGTATATTGTTACAAGCATTTGTATCATTTTTATCACTTTGCGTTGTCACTTACATGACTTTATTATTTAAATTTATTCATTTGGATTTGTTTTTTCGTTTTCTACTCGATTTCCTGATCAGTTCTTATCGCAATAGTAGAAGTAGACCCGGAAAGTGAGTTTCTGTGGTTATACTAGACTATTTTTTGTGTGTGTGTTTCTACCTTGATCAATCATTCGTAAAATATATGTAGTCCATTTCCGTCACTATCGCATTATTCCAGTTGTCTTCTATATTACTCGTGGGCTTCACTTTACCTTGCAAACTGAGACAATTTGCATGTGTCACTTACTTTCTTAGATGAAGCTTGGTGAAGCAACTGACTTAACGTAAGAATTGTTTTTCAGTGTTCATCGTGTGATGAGGTCGGTGGGCGGAGCTAAAATTCCACGAAGCGCGTGGACCAATCAAGACGTTTGTTTACGGTGGCACTACACTAAAAAATCCCATAGCGCACAGTGCAAAATGGGTCAGAGTCAATGCACTGCCAATTTTCTCCTGGTCTAAACTTTCCAAATTGAGGCATGGAATTGAATAGACAACACCTTCACCTACCAGTTATAGCTAAAAAAAGTTGGGGGTTGTGCGGCATATTTTTGACCTATTCTATTTTTAGTGCTGACAGGGTGTAGTTCACAGAAATAAATCTCCAAACTTTCACTGGCACCCCCTGTGTATTTTTCAACCCCAACAAAAATGTAGCAAAACAGCTTTGTAAATAAGCTCCATTTTTTATGATAATAAATAAGCATAACATTCAGAAAAATATTCAACTTTCATAATAAAACCAATCAGGGGCCGGAAAATATTCATTATACTCCTGAAAGCTCTCCCCCAAAGAGGCGGGGCTTGCATAATGAGCATTTTTTTACTGTAGTGCAACCTTACCGTAGACATCGCTTGACGACAACGTCACATGATCAATTGTTGTTCATCGGTGTATGAAGCCAGTTGCTCTAAAAGGTTTACCTATGGGAAGTCAGTGGCATTGACGATAGTCAGTTGGTCAACCTGACGTCGCCATTTGATGTCAGTGGTAAATTGATAGGTCGTAAACATGTTTGAAACGCGTTGAGTTACGATTAAACTATAGACATAGATACTCAGGAAAAGTCACCATCACAAAGCACACCCCAACAGAAGAAAGGTGAACCGCAACATGGAACAACTGATGAGTAGCTTCCCCCTTATCAACAAACATTTTAATTGAAACATGCTTTAGCACAGCGGATCATCCAAAAGCATAAATTCTGTATGCAAGTGCTAACGAATATTGCTACTCAAAATTAGAAAGTCAACCATTAATTCAAGTTTTGCTAAATATGGACTTTCAAGAAATTCAAGACTTATTTTGAGTTGAGCAGAAGACACTTCCATTAATAGTTAAGGTTTCGCGTTGTCTTTTGGTCGTGTAAGTAGTTGTGATTAGAGGCGACCGTATCTTGGCTATTGCATATGAAAGACGAAGCCAATCACTCTCCTTCCATTGTCTTAAACCTTACCTGATTTTAAACAGGAACCCATTCACTTCTGAGCTGACAGAGTTTTTCAAACGTTGGTCCGATGGAAATTTGAACATGCAGTCTTTTGCGCCATAGACAAGCGCTCTAACCACTCGACCTAGGTGACTCTCGGTGACTTCGGCGGTTCTTTCAATTGTGGGCCAAAGGAAAAGTATAAGTCTAGGGGCTAAAACATGATCATTACAACTTACAGATACTCTGGAATTATGCAAGCAGCCAGCTTAGATTTCGCTCGACTTGAATATAGACAAATTGGTATTCCAATGGGTACAATTTGTGCTCCTCTTGTAGCTAACATGTTTTTATTTTGGTATGAGAGAGATTTCTTGACTTCTCTTGTTAAAGATACACAAGCTGAAATTATTGAAACATTCAACGCCACATCTAGATATCTAGATCCTAATTATTGACAATCCTTACTTTGAAGTAATGGTGAATCGCATTTATCCACCTGAGCTGCAGTTAAACAAAGCTAATGCATCCGATACCGAGCCCCACTTTTGGATTTACATTTATCTATTTCAAACAGATTTGTTTCATCCAAAATATATGATAAACGTAATGACCGATTTTGACATAGTACATCTTCCTTTTTTGGATCGTGACTCCCACGGTCTACCTCTTACCAGGGTTTGCATTTTCTGATCAGTTCACAAAAATTATTATACGTCAGAAACGTATTGGATTTAACATAAATGTAATGCTGCAGTCGGTATGTTTAGTGGTTAAACGAAACATGGTTAATAACTTTGCTTCCCTCTTTAATTGTACGCCGATTTGTCAGGCATCAGACGCAGTGATGCACCCGACATAATGTGTTTGGGACCGGAGCTTCCCTTATTGCTTGGTCATTCGTGATTCAACTGGTGGCTTTCTTTTGCTCCGGTATTTCAGTAGTGTTTTTGACACCCCAGAGATCTCCGGGTGTTGCAATACGTTGTTTCTGTCGAGTCCTCATTTTTGATTCAACACAGGTCTTATCCTTGATTTATTTGTTTCCAGTGAAGAGTCATTGATGGGTTAGGAAACCTTTATGCGGATCAAACTGCTAACTTCATGTTCGAACCAGTGCAGAAGTAGAAGGCGAGGGTTTGGATCTGGTAAAACTACTTTAAGTCCCCCCCTTCCCAGTAATATATTACTGACTGTTCAAAGGCGGTACTTCTTAAGTGGTTCCTCAATTTTACATATTGTTATGTCCACTTGTCTATTGTCTCTAGCAATATGGTCACCTGAATAGCTGCCATTTATCTTTCTGTTTTGTTTTGTTTTGTTCTATAATTTAAAATAGAAAATAGGTGAAACTAGATTTTCTGCCATTTTACATTACACTATCTAAATGACCACCTGTTTGGGAAAGAACCGTTCATTCGGCTTACCGTGCGCGTCTGTCGGCTTTCATGAACGTTTGTCATTTTGTGTGTCATGAACGGCTGTCATTTTGTGTGAACTCTCCTTTCCCTTTTGGTTTTGAGGGCGGGATGTTGGATTGATTGTATTAATTCCTGACCATTGCCTATCTTTTTACTTTGTACATCTTCGCGGTCTGAGTAGTGTGTATTCGGGCCCAAATATGACTTGTCTGAGTTGCGGGATCTCTGGACGGACCTTAAGGACTTAAAGATGCGCGAGTCGATTTTGGGCTTCTTGTTCGCATATCGCGCACAGTTGGTTTGTTAGTTTTTCTGTGCTCTGGCTTACAAACAATTAAGTGGATAGGGAGCATCTTATGTTTGATGGGTAACCAGCACAGCACACCGAAAAACGAAATGATGTAAACATAAAAAGACACAGTTTCATTTTGTTGCCTTATGGAGGCATATACCATCAATGTTTAACAGGTCCATAGGTAGTGGCGGCTATAACTGCAGAAAAGAGGGGGGGGGGGGGGGGGGGGGGGGGCGGCTGGTCTACTATCTGTCTCTGTTACACGATTTCCTTTGCTTGCTTATACTATTATTCGATACCTTTAAATTTGGCCATTTAAATCAAATACCTTGTTCTACATGTGCACCTAACATGTCATAGAGATCAAAATAGAATTAATGCTGTGATGGGGCGTTCGGAGAAATATATACATCCTCATCTCATCGTCTGTGTGTACGGTGATCAGCCCCGGATCCAGGGGATGGGCTCTGGGGCTTCAGCCCCGCCACCGAGGTTTGGTTAGATTAAAATATATGTTGTGATATCTCATTAGAATCGCCTCGGCGAGGCGATTCTAATGCAATATCACAACATATATTTCAAGGCAAAAATACATCATCATACAATTCTCATCAAATTGATCCTTAATTATGTCATATGTTTTCAAACACGCCCCACACACATACAAACACGCATACGTTTTGACCTCTCAGCCCCACCAGTTATCCAGAGCCCCACTAGTACGTGGTGGTCTGCATCCGGGCCTGGTGATGCAGTAACAGCAACTGAAAATTATAGTTCCTATGATAACATGCATGCAATATTATGGCGTCAACTGTCATTTTAATTTTACACCGGGAAGTCATCGAAGAAATTAATGTCAGTCTGTATGACTTTTAACCATGAATGCACACTTTGATACTTACTTCAAACAGAATAGACAAACTGAGTTTGTCTTCTTAATGTGGATGGATACTCCTCAAAGGAAAAATTCAGATGAAATGGAACCTTGGCTGAAGCGAGATCAGCAGGCAAAATAAACATTTCTAGGAATTGGTATCGTTTATAATAGGGAGTTCTATTAAACGAATTGGAACAACTTTCATGACCCTGGACAAAGAAGCCCTCCCAAGATGGGGTCTGCTCTTAAAAGGAAAGAATTCGATTCTTTAGATGGGAGGCAGAAATTAAAAGAAAATACTATAGTTGCTTCCGATGAAAGTGTATTCATTTACCTTAAAGGAACTAAATTTTGGAGCCTCTTCTTTCTTGAGCCGTGCGTGGCACGACAAAACCAACAAAGTGGCATGTGCGCCCAGCGAAGACTCAAATCAGCCCGGGCACTCGCCCAGCCTGATTACAGTCTTCGCTGTGCGCTTAAAGGGTAGTAAATGGTCAAAGCTAGCTCCCTTCGGATAACGGAGACTCTGATCAGACTGGCGAATGCCAAGGCTGATCTGAGTCTTCGCTGGGCGCACTTGCCACTGTGTTGGTTTTGTCCTGTCGTGGCTCAAATATCGAATTACTGTAAAAATTCTAAAAGTTGGATCACCGAAACTAATTACTAAGATTTTCGTAAAAATGGAACAGATGGAATGGCAGACAGTGTAGTACCTGATCGGACTGCCCCTTCTGGGTCTGCCGTGTGACTGTTTGCTCCGACGCATCCGTCCCGACACTAATAACTTTAACGGCTTTTAATACATGCAAGATTTAAGGTTAATTTTAGTGCAACAAGTGTTGAAGTGAGACAATAAATGAGAGATTCATTCATACAAAAAATTATTTCTGAACAAAGGCTCTCAAACCATTAAAGTGAAGGATGAATCACATATTAAAGGCGCAGGTTAGCCATTATGTCATAATGCTGTACATTGGCGATTCATCATGCGTTTGTAGCTATCACTATACCATGCATGGCCAAAAAAGTAAAGATATTCTTTTTTATACTTTATAACAAAAATGACAGATTGAATAATTAACGCATAAAGAAAACAAAAAAACGAGCTCTGTTTTCCTTTCATTGTGAGAATATTAGTTTTGCGATGAAACAGTTACTGCGATGACTTTTGCAGTGACATTTGAGCCGCGACACGACAAAACCAACAATGTGGTTGTGCGCCCAGCGCAGACTCAGATCAGCCTGGGCATCCGCCCAGTCTGATCAGAGTCTTCGCTGTCCGCATGGAGGTAGCTTAGACCCTTAGCTACCCTTTGAGCACTTAACGAAGAGTCTGATCAAACTGTGCGGCCGTCCATGCACTGGGCGCACAACCACTTTGTTGGTTTTGTCGTGTCGCGGCTCATTTATTCAAGGAGACGTCTTTTTGTTACTCGTATAACTCAGTATCGAATTAGCATATGATCGCAAAAATCAAACATGGTATTAAAGTGATTTGGTACACTTTCAGGGGGAATAATTCTTCCATTTTCCTTTTTGCTGACCCTCCAGTAGAACGAATCTCCCTTAGAGAGAAGCATTTTTTCCTTTAATTACATAGCACCTTAAAGACCGATCATTGGAAATGCAGAGCAGCAGGGTTACTAACAGATAACCTCTTCTTTCATACAGGTACAGGCTACAGTGAAGGGATCGATTTTCAGTCATTATCACTAAGAGAATCCTTTGATGTAAGGCATTGGAGACGGTACGAATATTCGAATGAGCCACCTTTTGTATAAAAAAATATTGGTTTATTCCCCTTTGATGAGTTTGGCATTTTTCCATATTTAAACCAGTTGACCTAGAGCCCTAATTTTTGGTACACTAATATTATCGTGCTGGTCATTCTGATGATAATTGTGCTGTCAAGTAAAAAGATGGGAAATGATCAAGAAAACAGATAGGCAAGGTCCACTTTTCACAGGCATGCAGAAACATATAGGAAGCGCACCAGTTTCACCTATGATCGAATAGATGTGCATTTATCCCTTCAGATTGGCTTCAGCGTTTTTGAGGCTGTTGTGACTTATGCAATCCATGAGAGAACTTCGGGATTGTGGCCGGTAACTGAGAAAGGTATTTTAAACTTTTCACAGTTCCCAACTTTGATGCCATTGGTGCCATTGGCGCTGTTTGTCGTCAGTTTGGTCCTCAACACTTATTTCCCTTTAAAAGCTTGTGCAGGTTTTGTCGTGACTTTCTAGTAGTACTTCTAGCCCCGAGGTTATAAAACTTTTTTCGTGCTCAACTCAGCTGAGCATGAAATTTTCTCTGCTGATAAATATGAAAATGCCAACTCATGTTGGCATTTTCATATTCATAAGCAGAGAAAATTACATACTCAGTTAAACTGAGCAAGAAAACAGCTGTACTTATTAGTAATTTGCTATTTAATAGCAGGTAAAATTTCATGCTCAGCTGAGTTGAGCATGAAAAAAGTTTTATAACCTCGGGACCTAGTCCCTGCTCCTCTTCAGCAAGACCGTAAGTGCCATCGGCAACCCGCTGATTGGAAACAGCTCTGTCGACTACGCTAACCTTTCGAGCATCTTCTTCCAGAGTTTCAGAAATGATCCTTTAGAAGATAATGTTAAAAAAGGATGGTTAACAGAAGGCATTCTTGCTAAAAATTCTGGATGAGGCTGGTAACCTAGGGTCAAGGTCACAGACGTAGATTTTTGTGTAATGTTTGCCTGGTCGTGTTTCTTGTTTACAAATCGCAAAATCCTTGAATGGAATCTGTTGTTATGAGACTGTGTTTCCTTCTGGATTGAGTGACATCAACTGCTTGATGCTGCCGCTTTTAGGTCAAGGTCACATGCTTAAAAGTTTTATTGTATAGATGTTGACATTCTTTTCATTTGTTTATATTTCTAGAAACCTTGATTCAAACCTTATGATATGTGCTCATTGTGTATAATGGGTTTAATATAGTAATGTAGATTGGCTGGTTTTTGTTTTATTGTTTTTGTTTTTGTTTTTTTTTTTGTTTTGGTTTTTTTTTGTGTGTACGTGTTTTGTTCACCCGTTCATTATAGAAATGAATTTTCTTTTTTTGGGATTTTATCGATGTGTAAACGCCGGCGAATCACTCACAAACTGAATAAAGCCCGAAGGGCTTTATGTTAAGTTTGTGAGGGGTTCGCCGGCGTTTACACATCGATATAATCACAAAAAAAAGGAAATTCATTTCTCATAATTCCAACTTTGTCCATCCTAAAGTTTTTCTTCGGCTGCATTGTCCATCGGTTTACTACATTGGAGGGTTTAGGTGAACAGTGTTTGACAAAATCAGAGACATGAGCATTTCAAGCATAATATCCTTTGAAATTACCAACTTAATTTGAAATTACAACCTGCTTTTTCAGCGTAGGGTTTCATTTTTAACTCGTTTCCTTGCATGAAAAGTCGGAAACACTCCAAAATAGTCGATGATTCAACCGAAAACACTGCCGAGGGCGCCGCCATTTTGAAACGTTACCAACTGACGTTTGATATGACGCTGACGTTACGTCATAAATAACGTCATACACACGCCGCTTGCTTTGGTCGTCAAGACAAATTTTGTTTTTCCGTCTGAATTACAATTAGAAAATGCAAAATTGCCGATTCGTTATGGAAAAAGGTGAAAATACTTAGTCGGAGTAGAATGCCGCGTATGGATACAACGTCAACAGGATTTATCGATGTATAAACGCCTCTCTGCAGATGCTGAGAGCCAATCATTTGTTCGGAACTTGTGCCAAAGAGAGGGTGTTGGAATTATTAGTCTGTTAGCGTTACAGAATGAAATAACTTTGTTTTTGTTAGGTGCTGGTTGGGGGAATACGTAATCCAGGCTCACTTCTCCTATTTTATTTTTCTGTTTTGTAAGGGTTGGGTAGGAAGATGCGGGGGAGTTTTTTCTTTACTTTGCATTTTGTCTTTCCTTCATTGTATTCGATTTACCTATCATGCCTGTTTAGTGGAATTCAGTCTTACGCTTTTGCGCAGGTAAAAAAAGTATTTTATCAGATTTTATCATGTTTTATGGGCTTTAAAATCATTAATTGGTGATATTTCAGAGGTATTTGATGTCTTTGGATATAATGATACGTCTTGATTGCTTAACCTAAAGCGGCAAAAAACGAAAATAGTTGTATTTGCAAACAGCGTAGATCCAGATGAGGTGGCTCATATTGAGCCGCCTTATCTGGGTCTACACCGTTTTCCCTCTAGGTTTTGAATTCATAATATGAAAGAGCTTGGACGAAACTTTTTTATTGAAATTTTGCAGACATAAATTATGGTCTGTAATATTTCTATTATTATTATTTTTAAGGTTTAGCATAACATCGGTACCATCAAGTATAAAATATCTTACGGCGGGGCAAACAGGAAATACTCTGGCCATCCTGCGCAACCGTGAGACTGGTCAAAGTCTTCATAGTGCTTGAAACAAACCAAATACATTGAAAGTAAATATATAAATATCTAGGAACTGATACAATCAAATAGGAAAGGAGTGAAAGACCAAACTGTTAGATAACACACATGGAAAGCTGACTAAACAGCTCTCTCTTTTATTCAGATACGTGGCCATCACGCTGTTCTCGAAACAACTAACAAATAGGAAATACGAAATGAAAAGCAGAAAACAAACAATTACAATAGCACTTATCAAAAGATGAATCAATACAGAAACGGTCAATATAAAAACAATAAGGGACAGGTGTGTTGGAGGCATACCCAGACTTTGACATGTCAACGCTCTGCCACTGTCCGTTCATGAGTACACTAATTACTTCTACACACAACATTTATTTTCATTCATTCTTTTAAGTAGACAAACATAAAGCCGCAAAGATGAACAAAGACAGATGTACCATTTTGGGACGGTCAGGGCGAGGATGCATGTCAACTATGTCACCAGGAAAATGATAATTTTTCGCACGTGTTCAAAGGCCCCTTTCAAAATAACGCCGCCCATATACTTACCTTTTATTAGCAGTAAACTAGCACGATCATGTCTGGTATCAAATGATTCTATTGGCTTTTGCCAAATTTTATCACGTGGAACAGTATTCGCAGACAGTTTATGCATCTCCAGATAATTCTAAAGGCCAAGATAAGTCAGGATGACATTAAGGGTTCGAAGTTATAAAACTTAAGAATAATCTCAAACTCAAGATAAAGCACACTGATTGGCTGCTTTCGAGCATGTGCTCGGAATCAGCCAATCAGTGTGCTTTATTTTGAGTTTGAGAATGTACTCAAGTTTTATAACCTCTGGGCCTGACTGCGTATTGTTTTATTTTTCTTCCTTTCATTTTGTACCTGTAACTAGTTCCTATATATTTGTAAAGCATATATATTGAAATCTTGTTGATTGGCCGTCCGTCGTTTGTGTGTCATCCATCTAGTAAAAGAAGTTAATCATTTGCTATATAGGTTCACTACTGGAATTTGAAATGAGCTGATATTAGAATTTTTTTTCGAAAGCATTTCTGATAACGGCAAGTCTAAAAATATTTAGAACAGTTTTATTTTCATATCGCTTAAATCCTTTGTTCGGTATCAATTCAAAGAAACGATTTGAGAATCGCAATTTAAAATTTTGCAATTATTTCCTTTAATACTGAATTGTAAAAATGAATATTTGTGAAAACTTCTCAATTTACAGTTTAATTTTACCTGAAATAAGTATATTTTATCCGAAGGTATAAGCTAAACATGATTTCTGATTATATTTGGCTCTTTCACACATAGCATTAGTTCCAGGGGCCGTATTCATAAAACGACTTAAGTGGTTGCTATGCTGTTGCTAAGGCTAAATTTCTTTGAAGAAGATTCCCTACAACTATGAAATATGGTCTGGAGGAACAGTCTTTGTCTTTGTAAGACTGTTCCTCCAGACCAAATTTCATAGTTGTAGGGAATCTCCTTTATAGATATTTAGCCTTGGCAACCGCATAGCAACCACTTAAGTGGCTTTATGAATACGGCCCCAGATTTCAATACGCGTCATTTATGCCGACTGTGCAAATTAACAGAGATGCAATGATCTGTTAATAGTACAATTCTAAACAGCGAAAACAATTTATTGGCCCATTGAGCATTGTTATCAGGGTGTCCCATAAGCCTTCTAAAGGACTTTACTATGATGACAATTCACGAAAACAGCCAAGAAGCTATAGTACAAACAACACTAGAAGATACATAAAGTAATTCAAAAATGTTATCAAATCATATAAATTTGATTTACTGATGTTGGTACTTTTGCCTCTGATTATTACAACCTGCCGCATGCTCGTTCTCGCTGTATCATGTTATGATATCGCGAGATCAAAGGGATTTTCCCGCACTAGATTTCAAATTTGATTGAAATATAATTGATCAGGCTTACTCGTCTTGTGATATCTCTGCACGGCTCGCTTCACATAGGCTAGCGATAAATTCAGTGTTAACCTCTGCTTTAACTGCAATTGTATGTTGTTGATTTGTTTCCGAAACAAATCAGCAAAAATCGTTGCCGGAATTTTTTTTTTCTCTTCTGATAGACTTCTCACATGAGCATTTTGCATAATACGTATAAAGAAAGTGTCGAGAAATTGTTTAGGGTTTCTCTACTATATGTCAATCAGTTCATCGACAATTTCGCTTCAGTCAACAATATTTTAGAATAATCATCTTTGTACAAAAATAGGTCATTTATTGCATGAAAATTATCGTTAATTATTCATGTCCAACAACAATTTTTAAGAATATTATGCAACAGAATAGTTATTTCAAGACAATCTGTACACAACATTACCAAAATAGCATCATTTCTAAAGGAGAATATAAAATTGAGCCGCGACACGAGAAAACCAACAATATTGTTATGCGCCCAGCGCAGCGCATCCGCCCAGTCTGATCAGAGTCTTCACTGTCGGCATGGAGGTAGCTTAGACTCGTAGCTACCCTTTAAGCGCTTAGTGAAGAGTCTGATCAGACTGGGCGAATGCCCAGGCTGACCTGAGTCTGCGCTATGCGCACAACAACAATGCTGGTCTTCTCGTGTTGCGGCTCATTAATGATAAACGAAAGATGCACTGGCCGTAAAAGGGTAGCTCTACAAAACTACAGCTGGCTGTGAACAGCAATCATGACAGCTTGCGTGTTTAAGAATTCGTTGTCGGTGGTAAGTGGCCTTACATTTTGTGAGCGAATCTGTTTTCCATTTGCACTGGGAAACGTGGTCCCAGCGGTGATAAATACAACAACAGTTGTCGCCTGCCAGCATAGCTCGCCTGAACTGATGCTTGCCCATCATGCAGCCAAACTTCTATGTCTGGGAGCTTGCCTTGAGTGTTATAGAGGTGTAGCTTGCAACGCATGAAGCTTTTTCTTAGCATGCGTTATCGACCTACTTATAAACTAAAGTTATTTGAGCAGCAAGCCTTTAAATAAAGTTAAAACAAACAGTACAGTGTAACAAAAACACCCTAAGTCCATGACTTGACCTAGAGGGACTGGACTGCAACTGCAGTCATCATGACATTGACCAATCGTAAGTCTTTAGAAACCTTAAACCGAAAATTCAGCACCCATGACCTTGACCTCACGTTACCCAATGGGACGGGATTACTATTTTGTAAAATCTCAAACCAGTTTTCAACGTCAGTTCAAAAATAAACTAAAGCTCCGATGGAGGGGGTGGGTGTGGCTTAAACGATGAGCAGTCTCCGGCGTCCGTCCGTCCACAATTTCAAACGACTTCTCCTCTGAAACCACTGGGCCGGTTGTAAGCAAATTTCATATGTAACTTTTAAGGCTCATGGAAACGGAAAGTTATTCAAAATGACCAACATGTGGTAAAAACTTCTATAAAGCTTCTGCTCCTGAAGTAGCGGATCGATGGCCTTGAAATTTGGTATGTAGCATTGAGTGCACACGTACTATCAATTTTGTTCACATGATGATTTGAACAGGGCCAAAATCAAACCAATGTCCTTGAAACTTTATATGTAGCCTTAAGAGCTCGAGTACTACCAAGATTAATTGAATGAATACCTTGGGTTGACCTTGAACTTTTTACGGCAAGGTCAATTATTGAAAATTGCTAGAACATTAGATTTCAACAAAAAAATGAAGCCTTTGGCCTAAAAATTGTTAGAAACGGCTGCCTTAATGCGTACATGACGATTTGTGGGTATAAGAGGTCAAGGTCATTTTTTGACCCAGGACTCTCATATTTTGACAATTTCAAACATTTCCTCAAAAGCCACCGGGCCAATTGTAACCAAAGTAAATACACAGCCTCCAGGGCTCATGGGTCCGAAAATTTGTTCAAACAGTTCAGGTCACATGACCAACATAGCTACCATGCCCATATATGGGGGAAAAACTCAAAAATCTTCATTTCCACAACCAATTAACCAATGGCCTTAAAACTTAGTATATCGCATTCAGTACTCGAGTACTACCAAGAATCTTCAACTGATGACCTTTGGCTGACCTTGACTTTTTTACGGCACGGTCAAATATGGGAAAATGCTAGAACATAGGATTTCATGGAAAGTTTTGAAGATTTTGACCCCAGATTGTTCAAATGATGACTTTTGGTTGATCTTGACATTTTTACGGCAAGGTAAAATTTGCTTTCTGGTGCTTTTAAATGAGAAACTGCTTAAATATAAAAGTTAATGGAATTTGTATAAATTTTAGTGCAGAAATTAATAAATACAGTCAAATAAATAAGTACATGAACATTTTAGCAACAGAAGTCAATGTCATTCTTTGACCTCAAACCAATGTCTGTCAGATTTTGACAGTTTCAAACTATTAGGTTTGTTCAAATGATGACCCTAGTTTGACGTTTGGCCTTTTTATTCAGGTGAACGATTCAGGGCCCCATGGCCCTCTTGTTACATCTTGCATCTGATATGTCCTAGTGGTGGTAAGTGTTAAGAAGCAAGTTTGTATTATATAATGGACCATGATAGCCATTTTAGGCTATTAAAGCGTCATCGGTGACCCTTAGACCTCATTTGATAATTGGAAATCAGGTGTGCGTACAGAAGGGTTGAGCATATGGCTGACAATTTTGAAAGAAATTTAAAAAAACTTTTTTATAAGAGTCACTGGAAGACCGTATAACAACAGAAGTATAATCCAATAGAAGAACTTAAGTCAAGGGTTAGCATTTTTCTGACTCTTAACCGTAACCTCTGATTTCAAACTACTCAGAATGACAAAACAGAGTCAAAAAAGCTAGAATATGACAAAGTACGGGTAGAGTTTTTCAAGCCGCCACTCATCGCTTAACAACAGTTTAAGTGACGTTAAAAATGCTGAAAGTACTGATCGAATAATGCTATGAATTTATACATAAGAGTAAAACGGGCATATTTTTTATCATGTTTGCTAAACCTGCTGTTCATTATGTCAACAGTCTACTTTCAGAAATGTGTTTTGTTGTTTGCCTTTACCTCTTTTTTTTTCTCGAACTTTGCTATGGTTGCAGACAGTATTCTGACTACTCTGCGTGTGACCGAGAAAAAACAAGCAAGTGAAAACTGAGCCGTGCTTTCAGGTCTTACAACATATGAGCCGCGACGTGACAAAACCAACAATGTGGTCGTGCGCCCAGCGTAGACTCAGATCAGCCTGGGCACTTGCCCAGTCTGATCAGACTCTTTGCTAAGCACTTAAAGGGTAGCCAAGGGACTAAGCTACCTTCATGCGGACAGCGAAGACTCTGATCAGACTGGGCGGATGCCCAGGCTGATCTGAGTCTGCGCTGGACGCACGACCACATTGTTGGTTTTCTCGTGTCGCGGCTCATATAATGCCTTATTAAATTAACACCCATAAACCAACTTACAATTAATACTGCATTTCACGTTTACTGATGAGGAGCTGAAAGCATATTAGATAAAATTCATTTAATTAAAGCAATGGATGGTATTCAACTATCTGTTATATTACATTACAACAACTCATACATAAAAGTCTCGAAAATATTTAGTCATTCCCCATTCAGAAATGACTTATGATTTGTGAGATTTTATATGTAAATATAGTTTTTCAAACTGAATGAAATATGATTAAATCTTTATTGTACAAACGCATTTGGGTAATAAAACCAGACCGCAACAATGTGGTATTGAATAAAACGACGTAACCGCAATAATATCAATGGACTAAGTATTAAGTAGACAACATATTAAAGTGACTGCCTCACATGGAACAATACGGCCCTCCAATACCATGGTACAACTAAATTAGAAATGCTCTCGACTTTAATTGATGCATATGAATGTCTTTGCTACCAATGTACCACCCCTTTGCATATAGTCATACAGTTTTGTACTTAAAACCGCCTCTAGATACAAGCGTGTATAAATAGTCTTTGGCTGAAAACTACAGTAACCATAAACAAAATGTCTCTTCTAGCGGAGCACTTGGCCTGGTGGATAGGTATTGATCTTTTACACAATGAGTCGTAGTTTAAGTGCCACGGGCGACATATTTGAGATCGATTGTCCGATCCAACAGACCAGGTATCCGCACCCTGTGTGCTCTGGGCTGGTGATAGTGGTATCAGGATAGCGGTTGGCGACTGCAGTGTTACTGAACGTGGGCGGTGACATCCGCCTTATCAAATCGGCAAAACTGAAATTAAAATCTAAAATATGCACGCAAAACACCACACACACTGAGGTATGTGCCTGATATGATTTCATAGCCTCGTGAAAACAAGCGAGGCTGGACAAACAAAACAACAAAGCATATGCACACTCAACTAATCTCTTACAGGTACCTTAAACAACCTTCGGTTGAGAATTCTGAAAGAAATAATCAGATCTCCAGATAATTTTGGACTTCGAGGATAATTCAGAGATAATTTTCCATATTTCTCAAAGAGATCTTACGTAGTGGCCCGACTCGGCGAGACGGTCCCACTGGCTTCACAACATATGTGTTCATGGAAAGACAACTAAAACATCATAAAATTATCCCTATTGTCCCACAACAACAACAACCTTCTTTTCTGGAGCACTGAATAATATGTACATTGAAAAAATTGAAGTATATCAGGACCGAACTGATCGCACATTGCTACTGATTACGACAGACAAGAAGTTTGATTTATAAACCACGACACAAAAGATGCATGAACAATATACGATAATCATTTATTGTTTGTTTCGGCCCTTTGAGACAGTATTTCAGTCTATATCGGGCCATCTCCCAGACAGAGGGAGAAAGAAGACAAATGATAGACAAGAAAGAAAAAAAACACCCGCACCTACTGCAGGCACAGAAGGCTCTTGCCATACAATGTCCAAATCAGTAGGACGCCCCTGCACTGGAAGTTATACACAGCACCATCGCACCACTCGACCACCCCCAATAATATACGAAAGATGTCACAAAAGATCGCCGTCTTTAGACTCTGTAACTAAAGAACACAAGAACAAGAACAAATGAACTGACCGTATTTCTATTTGCAGATAATTGTGTTTAAACTATATATGATGAAGCCCTCAAAACACTGTATATGAAGAAGCTCTCAAAACTTTGAAATAAAGAAATTTGTATATCTCAATCATGGAATATCTGCGTGACCGCCGAACGGTGAAGGAAACTCTTTTTAGGTTAAAGTCAATAACGCTGCCGTGATAATGTTAGCGACGGTGTAGTCTCATTTAATATTTTATCATCGTCGTCTTGCATAAAAGTTTCCATCTAAGGTGCTTTGCTGCGCTACAACATCTTCTTTTGTGCTTGTTCTTGATGTCCATATCCGTATGTTTGCTAACCAGGGGCCGTATTCATAAAGCCACTTAAGTCATTGCTATGCTGTTGCTAAGGCTAAATATCTATAAAGGAGATTCCCTACAACTATGAAATTTGGTCTGGAGGAACAGTCTTTGACAGTCTTTGTAAGACTGTTCCTCCAGAGCAAATTTCATAGTTGTAGGGAATCTCCTTCAAAGAAATTTAGCCTAAGCAACAACATAGCAACCACTGAAGTGGTTTTATGAATGGGCCCTGTTGTGTGAGTGGTGTTCTTGGTTGGGTAAGCTCAATGGCCACCTGTCTTAGAAATAGCTGTTCTTACGGATTACATTGTGTGCCTTTCGTTGACTGCTGTCAGTCTATGTTTATACTTCTTTTCCCTATTAGTTTTGAGATCAGGATATGAGATCTGGTTGTATCAGTTCCTTATTAACGCCTATCTTCTTACTTTAAACTTTTACTCTTTCACTCCATCAACTTATAAGACTATCAGAATTTAATTCAACGTATAAAATAAGAACAAAGACTATTCTTTAACTCAAGAACAAATGCACTGATCGTATTAACATTTTCAGATAATTAACTATAGGCAGTCATCAGGAACTAATACAATCAGATCCCATACCACGCTTTCAAAAAAAAAAGGAAAGAAGGCCACACTCAAACCGGCAGTAGTTTACGAAAGGCAGGCACGGTAAAATTAATGACCAGCCCTTTCCCAACCACTTAAGTACTTCTGTTGTGGCTTTAAGTTGGGGTAGCTGAATGAACACCTGTCAGGGAGAGAGCTGTCCATTCCGTTCACTGTGCGTGCTTTCGTGAACTGCTATAAATTTTTATATATACTTCTTTTCTCTTTGGATTTGAAGCCGGGATATGGGATCTTTTTGTATAAGTTCCTGATTATGACCTTTTAACTTTCGACCCATCAGCTTAAAGACTAGCATTATTTAATTTAACATATAAAATAACTGAAAACTGACAAAAGATGAAATCAGTTGCTATAGAATATAGAAAAGACAACAGAAT
Organism: Ctena decussata; assembly: GCA_963989385.1. NCBI lineage: Eukaryota > Metazoa > Mollusca > Bivalvia > Lucinida > Lucinidae > Ctena > Ctena decussata. Next base: position 22,598,393 of record OZ022498.1, read on the forward strand.
TCTAAAACAGTTCCTTCGAGAGCAGATAACACATTCGAAAGACTGGACATGGGCCATACTTCGAAATTTCGGCAACTCAAGCCTCATCAGTGACCCCGACATAATCTGAAGATGAAAACCAGGGGAAACATACTTTAATTTCTTAATTTTAATAAGGAAGTCAATTTAAAGACCGTTTAGTATCAAATCGGGTCCAAATGCATACAAAGCGATGATCTAGAATATGAGGCTAAATCAATAAAAAATTTCTGTTTTCTCAAAATATATCCTCATATATACAGAAATATATACGAAAATGTAATATAATCTGTACTATGGATGGTGTACGGGAGACGTTTTACGGCCACCACATGGCACAGCACCAGCTGCAGTGAAGTGAAACTAAAATCCAAAAGGAGCTTCTTTAACAGCTGATAATACAATCGAAAGACTTAACATGGGTCAAACTTCGAAGTTGCGGCTGTTCCAGTAGAAGTACTCAAATAGTGTTTACAATTCAACTTCTTTTTGCATCTCATTAAGAAAATAATTGAGCCACATCATCTGATTTCCAACAATGTGGCAGTGGTGCAGTCTGATCATAGCCTTCGCTTGTCACATTAGCCATCTATGCAAGTGACTCAAGCCATAGAGCCAACAGTGAGGTTTCTGATTATCTGGTTTAAACAAGAAGGATGATGTGAATATCACATGACAAAATTGCCATATTGTTTGAAGTCACATGATGTGGCTCAATTATAGTTTTCACATTAACGCTACACTTAACTTAATGATTTTTTCTGTGCGTTGTGCTAAAACGATTATATCAATAAGTATGGTTTTGTGCTCCGCATTTGCAACCGCATCGTTTTTTTCTTGCAGGACTATGTTTGCAGTGGGTGAACTATGTCATGGAACAGCCAAAACAATACCACTGCTGTTAAACTTTGCAGACTTATTTTAATATAATTGGTGACTGTATGTCATATTGCATTGTGAAAGTATGAAGATCAAGTCCTGCAAAAGCATAAAAAAAGTTCAACATCAAAAACAAAACAAAAAAATATAATATTCGACTTTGCCATCTATGCCTATCACAAAGGTAATATTGAGTACACGTTCACTGAAAGAGGCATGCTTTGTTGGCTTGCCGCTTCGGCGGCGAGCCATATATTTAGACAGGTTTTGACTTCCTGTCATGCGCACTCCAGCGGAAGACGCTGATTTGTTCCCAGCTTCGAGAATGGTTCATAATTGCAAGTGCAGAACCAATATATGGAGAGCGTCTACGGGGCGCAACTTCGTTTGACTGTTTCTTTACCTAAGCACCGAAACATAACGACACGCCACAATCTGGCACACCAAATAATCGAACATGTCTAGCATCTTTTGCTTTACTGAAAACATGAGTTATTATTATTTTTTTATTTATTTATCCAGTGTATTTGAATATTTCTTGATTGTCCACTGTCAAATAAGGTCAAATAACGACATGCGCAATTCGCGGGCATTATGTAAAATATGGACTGGACTTTGACTCTGGACTTTGGACTCTGGACTTCGGGCTGTGTAAAACCTGGATTTCAGACTTTGTAAAACCTGGACTTTGGACTCTGGAGTTTGTAAACTTGGACTAAAATATTCCAACAATAGTTGTTATGCCTGTACAAACAGTGTAGAGTGTATATCCAAATTAGACTACTGGTTGGAACAGTCTGATCAGGGTCTGTGCCAACAGCCTATTTAAAAGCATTTACTGGTTTTACAGACAAGGTGTTTGGTCGTATTTACTAGATACTATTTCTTATTTTTTCATAAGCGTACATTGAAATTCAGTTTCTTATTTTTTCATAAACGTACAATGTTATTCATTTTAATGTAAGTGTCTTATTGAAAAAAAATCAATTCAGGAAACACAACATGTGTGGGAAAATATCAGTATCTTACAGCTGCCATCAAATCATCCTTTTCTAGGCCTATGCAATTTTAACAGTTACCTTCCTTTTTGAATAAAAGTTGCTAAAATTTAGAGGGTCAAGGCAGCGTAGCGCAATCGCTAGCGCGTTTTGACTCAAGAGCGGGAGGTCCCGGGTTCGATACTCGGTCCGGCCACATACTTTCGTTTTTCCTTTCGCTGATTCGAGAAGGGCAGTTGTCAGTTACTGGTGAAAGTATGTGCATTTAGTACTGGTTAACTGCTTAGGAGGTCTAAGCCTGCCCAGGAATAGTGTGGTTAGGATAACAGACCGTCCCGACATGATCATAGCTGTTTATCGTGGACAATAAAACAACAACAAAATAATAACTACTAAACTATAGAAGACTTCTTTTTTCTTTTGCATTAAATCCCTATAGAATGACAAAATGTGTGATGACCAAGGACAACACGCTAGATTCTGAAAACAAATATCCTGTGGAAGCAACAAAAATACATTGACTTGTAATCATTACCAATTACCAGTTATACTCTATACCGCAGACTTGCTGGGCCGCATAGTGCAGTCGGTGGTGCGTCTAACTAAAAAACAGAGGTCCCGGGTTCGATATTCAATCCGGCCACTTACTCTCGTTTCCGCTTCCACTGAGTCAAGAAGGGCAGCTGTCAGTTACTGGCGAAAGTTAGTGCACTTAGTAATAGTTGAGCACTTAGGATGGCTAAGCCTTCCCAGGAATATTGTAGTTAAATTAACTGACCGTCCTTGTAGCTGTTTACCGTGCACGTAAAACAATAACGCAACAACAACATACCACAGGCTTAACCAGTACTTATAACTGAACTCAGTGATGACAATATACTAAAAAGAATAAGCTGAATATTTGCAGACGATCTAAGGCAACTGTTTGGGAAGGAACTATCATTTTCATTATAACCTCCTCTCAGTGGTAGTCAGCTTTTCTACAACAGAAACAATGAGACAAACAGTCATTAAAGTTGTTTCCCCTTTTAATAATAGCCATTGTTGCGGACGGTAAGATTTTTTTCCTACCAATCTGTCACTCTGTCACAAATGAGGCTAGTAAGACGAACTACTTCCATTATTTCCTTTTCATATCAGCAGTCATGAACCATATATCATCTTATGTGTAAGGGACTTGTAAAAGAACTTTTCCAATGTAAGATGTATTTTTTCAACATCAAGACTTGACGATCTAATAATGAACATAACTTTGTCCTAACCGAACGGCTCAGGGAATATAGCAATCAAATTCCCGTCCATCTGTCTCTGTCCGTATGTTAGTACGCCCATTAACATTTTGTTGTCCACTCTGTAACTTGAATACCCTTTGGACTATTTTCATTACACTTAACCAGTTATGTGTAGTCCATTTGCTCCAAAGTACAAACACAGTTCTGCTTAGTTCACAAAAAACAGGACGACACTCCCAGTAAATCTTCTAATGTCCTAAAATTTCTTATATAACAATACATAACAGAATACGAAAATGCTTATTTCTAAATGCTTTTATGAAATATTTTTCAATAGCAGTAATACAAAAATTGACCTTTTTACTGAAGGTTATCATATGATTGTCAGAACAACCAGAATGTAGCGTATCCTCATTGTTACTATAGTTGTGGACGTTTTAACTGGAGAAATTGTCTCCAAGTAAGATACCATCTCCCAAGACCACAAACCATAAACCACAAAATACCACAAACATTGAACTACATGAGCGCTAACTTGGCAAGCCTTTCCTTTTAAATGAAAACTTTATTTTTCATTTTACCACTTAGCTCGTGAATAATTTCTCTGATATTGGTTCTCCGACGCCATATGTATCCATTACTTGATTTGTCTACAATATTTATGGACACACTTCGTACAGTTTGTCCTTTGAGATCAAAGAATATATTCTGGGAAATCTGAAATTTTAGTTTGGTTTATACTCATATCCTAAATCATCATTTTATATATAATTTGGACCCTTTTTGGTTTTAATCAGTCTTTGAATCGACTGTCCAATTACGATTAAGAAATTACAGTATGCTTTTCTCTGGTTTCGTCACCAGATATTGTCAGGGTCACTGAAGAGGCTTTATTAGCCGAAACTACGTAGTCTGGCCCATGTTTCTTATTCTGAATGCATTCTCTGCTCTTGAAGGAACTCTTTCAGATTTTAATCACCCCATTTTAGTGATATTACGTGACTGTTTCATTAAAGTGAGATTCCACTTTACGAGTGGCTCGTTGTGGTTTAAATGGCGGTTACCTTTATTTCTGGCGATCAGTGTTGCTTTACTTGTCATATGCCCTCATCTTTGTTTCATCGCAGTGACTTATTTTGATAATGCGATTTTTGGGTTTATCTTTATGCCCCTTTGACGACAGTCGTGAGAGGGGTGGGGGCATTATGTTTTACCCTTGTTTTTGTGTGATGTTGATTCATTATGCGAGAGAACTTGTATGCGTGCCGAGTAGCCTGCTTTTCAAACGTTGCAGCCTCTTCGAGATGGTTTAAGAGTAAAGATCGCCGAGAGCGTTAGAGGTTCTTGTCATACGAGTAATAGACTCATTTTCTATTTCTTTTCTAGTTTTCTAATACTTTATAAGAAAACTAGAAAAGAAGTATAAAATAAGTTTGAAGTTTATCAGCCTATCCTCGAGACTTGTATATAAGTTATAGTTATGTTGCGGCATGGTGGTTAAAATTATCATGATTAACAATGCTTCTTCCTTTTTCAATCGCACGACAGTAAATCGGTCCTCGGAATAAATGACACATCCATCCTACATCTTGTACTGAAGACTGGCGACATACAACAGATGTCTTTGATGGGTCTGTCGTGTCAATCAAGCGGATTTCAGTTACTTGGGCATTCAGTTACTTGGGCATCAGGCTCTTTTTCTCTTTTCTTTCTCCCTATCTCTGGGAGACGGCCCGATATAGACTGAAATACTGTCTCAAAGGGCCTTTAAACCCAAATCAATAAATCAATCAATCAAGCATCAGGCTCTTACTGAGTCCTCACGTTGTTTCGTCGTTTTTGTCATTTAAAGTGTTTTTACTCTGATGAGTGAGGAGACCCACACACTTGTTAATTTGGATTTGTTGTGCCAGACTGTTGCGGAGGTTGCAAACTTTTCACTTCCCAGTAGCCATACTACTGACCGTTGGTTCATTTGTATATCTTTGTCTATGAGTCTGTTATTGTGGACGGCTGAAGCATTAGCCTAAAGTACTTGTATCAACCTCAGCCCTTCTATATATTGAAACGAAGTTGATATACAAAGTTTTTCTAGGACAGACATGTGATTTAGCCCTTCATTGTGATTTTCCTCTGCAATTGTAGAAGTAACTTGAATTAGTTGTTCTCTCAATACGATCATGCAAGCCCATGGGTACTCTACAAACACATAAGTGAAAAATATATCTCTTTGTTTCTTAGACAGCATATCAAGGTTTCCAAATTTATAATAACTTCAGCGTATTTTATCCAGTGTTCATAATTATATGAGTCTGCAAATCATTCATAACGAAATACCAAATTTAGTGCGGCAGATGGCCCGTTCCGTATTTAACTTTCTAAGTGTCGCTTAACCCCCAAAAATGTAGCCTGAAAATCTTGAAATTCATTAGGGAATTTGTGATTTAACTGTGAGGGAAGGTGTTAAACATCCCCCATTAATGCAATGCCTGTCAAAACATCATCGAAGTTTTGAATTTTGCCGTGTTGGTGAGTTTAAAAAACGGGTTTAGCAGGAGCCACTTGGTTGCCACTTGGTGATCAAAAGGATTATTAGTGTAACCAACGATGTCTTTGAGTCTTGTCTGCATTACTTTAAATTTGATGAAGATTTTTTTTTAGACTCAAAGGGCGTCTTACGGTATTTGATGTCCAAAATCTGTTTTCGTTGGAGGACATTTAATTTATATGGCGACGTTTTAACTGTAAGTCACCATATCCGTGCAACTGAAGCTAACTATAGCTAATCGTGCTCAAGGTGGGCCTTCTGTGACCCGTCAGTGCCCAGCGGGCACATGACGTCGAAATGACGTCATACGGACGTCGATGCGACGTCATAACGTCGCATCGACGTCAGTACGATGTCGTTTTAACGTCATGTGCCTGCTGGGTGATCGTCGTTCGTCTATCTGTCCGTCATCCATCACTTACCTTCTGAATACAAAAGAGGTTACAAAATACAAAGATCAGCTGTTGTCTGGACAAATGAGCATGCTCGAACGAAAATGTGCATGTGCACGGACTGCTGTGTCCTCGCTCAATTTGCATAAACATTTAGTCAAGTCTTCCGGATAAGCGGCAAGTAAACCGACTTTATCTAGCTTAGCCTTGAAAAGACTCTGCTTTAAACGTGGCAGTATTTTGTTTCTGTCTGGATGATTCACTAGCAGATATTTTTCTGCAAAGGACAGACATAGTAAACAATGAGCTGTATATCATTATCTTAATATGAAATGATATATTGTCATAATAACATAGGTGTTATTTATTATATATATGATTTATGAATCCCCAAAACAGAGATTCAATTTCTTATTGCCTTTAAAGATCAACAAAAACAGAAACCACATAATTCACATATTGTCTTTTAAAAGGCAAGTCATTAATCATATTTCAAAGCAAAAGTTTCGCATTTTAGCATTAAGGGCAATAAAGCTCATACTTCAACATGCGATTTGAATTAATATACATAGAAAAGATATGTAAGATGTGTTTTAAACTATCTGAATTATAAACAATAATGTCTTAAAGCGAGATCATTGTAATTTATCATCGATGGTCGTAGATATGAATAATACAAAACTGAGTTTTGTATTATTCATAACTATGACTATCGCTGATACTGGGTCTTGTCCTATTCATAACTATGACTCTCGCTGATACTGGGTTTTGTATTATTCATAACTATGACTATAGCTGATACTGGGTTTTGTCCTATTCATAACTATGACTCTCGCTGATACTGGGTTTTGTCTTATTCATAACTATGACTCTCGCTGATACTGGGTTTTGTCTTATTCATAACTACGACTATCGCTGATACTGGGTTTTGTATTATTCATAACTATGACTATAGCTGATACTGGGTTTTGTATTATTCATAACTATGACTATAGCTGATACTGGGTTTTGTCCTATTCATAACTATGACTCTCGCTGATACTGGGTTTTGTATTATTCATAACTATGACTATAGCTGATACTGGGTTTTGTCCTATTCATAACTATGACTCTCGCTGATACTGTGTTTTGTATTATTCATAACTATGACTATCGCTGCTACTGTGTTTTGTATTATTCATAACTACGACTATCGCTGATACTGGGGTTTGCATTATTCATAACTACGACTATCGCTGATACTGGGTTTTGTATTATTCATAACTATGACTATCGCTGATACTGGGGTTTGCATTATTCATTACTACGACTATCGCTGATACTGTTTTTTTTTATTTCTCATATCTACGACTATCGCTGATACTGGGTTTTGTATTATTCATAACTATCACTATCGCTGATACTGGGTTTTGCATTATTCATAACTAAGACTATCGCTGATACTGGGGCTTGTCTTATTCATAACTACGACTATCGCTGATACTGGGTTTTGTATTATTCATACCTACGACTATCGCTGATAATGGGTTTTGTATTATTCATGACTACGACTATAGTTGATACTGGATTTTGCATTATTCATGACTACGGCTATCGTTGATGCTGGATTTTGCATTATTCATGACTATGACTACCGCTGATACTGGGTCTTGTATTATTCGCTCATATTATCTTAGGGCTAGTATTGCCTTACTGCGCGTGTTGTTACTTCATGTTGCTGTTTCCCGTTTGATGTCGTGGGTGGGATGTGAAAGCTGTCGATGTCAGCTGCTGATCAATCCCCCTATATCCTAATGTACTTAAGGTGAATAAATACACGGTCATGATTTTGCCACTACTTTATAAAGGGTATATTACATAAGGTGCATTTGGTAATAAAGCGCGTGCTGTCCATGTTTCGACAAAACAAACAGCGGATTACCGCGGATTTTTTTTCCATTTATACTTTTTAATACAAGGTGACTCTGCGTGAGAATCTATTATATCGATAAACTTTATCATACTTCGCCCGATATCGTGCAATGTATATTTTCTAGTGCCTTTGAATCGTCGGGCTCGTTTCGAATTACATGTATTTTTGAAATAGAGCTCTTCTGAAGCTGGTGCCATGGGGTGTGTACAGTGTTGCACATTTTATTAGGATTAATCAAATTTAATACGGCCTGCTTTGTTTGTTCCTTGCTTCCAAAGACCTAACCTGTTAGACCTAACATAAAACTTAAGATAGGGTCAAGTCAGGTAAATTCGGACAGCAGGTAAATTCGGACATACCATTGCAAACAGTGAAACTTTCAAATGAGACAGCTCATCATGAGCCGTCTCATCAGGAGTTTCACTGTTTGTCCAGTTAATTTTGTTTTAACATATAAAGGTAACAATGTCACTGTCCGAATTTACCCGCTATCCGAATTTACCCGACTTTACCCTAGATGGGTCCACTTTAAGGAGAAGCAACTCTGCCATTTTCATTTTTGTCTCCCTTCTAAATGGGGTCAAATCTTAAAGAAAGGATTTACCCATTTAGATTGCCTTCTTCGTCAAGAGAAGCAAACAAGTGTCACAAAAGTTGTCTTTCTTTGCAAAAATGACTAATTGTACCCATAGGGTAAAATCGGGTAAATTCGGATTGCAGGTGAATTCGGAGAGTGACATTGTTTCCTTTATATGTCAGTTGTTTGAATAACTGGACAAACAGTGAATTTCTGATGAGAAGGGTCATTGTGAGCCGTCTCATCTGGATTTTCACTGTTTGTAATGGTATGTCCGAATTTACCCGCTGTCCGAATTTACCTGACTTGACCCTATAACTGAGATGTCTCAAATGCATGTGTTTCGTAACTTTTGACTTACTTTTACGATTTAACTCTCATAAGGCCTTGCGTACGTGCAACATTCGAAATGCATTCACCAGAAAAGCGCAAGAACTGCATCGTCAATGCAATGGAAAAAATCATCGCTGTATCGCTAATCGACCAATTTATTGTTGCATGTCTGTCAGCGCTGCCTTTGATCCGGTTTACTTTCCAAGTTCTTTTGTTTGCTTTCTTTGAATTCTGCATATCTCTGATGGCGAGGTGCAGATTGTCTTTTCCAATCTCTTTTACAGGAATCGTTCCAGATAGTTCAATTTGTTTTAACGTTTCTTTTGTAAATTAGAGTTCAGTAGACTGTTTTGACGTCGTCATTATTAGTGAGCTTTGGAGCTTCGCCAATGTCTGTTGTAAGAGTTGTGTTGATCAATGCGTTTTGTAAATTAACCTTTCAACGCTCATTGCCCAATATCTGTAGAAATGAATTATACGGTCCGTCAAGAGCAAATGTGCCTTACGAATGTTCAAACAGGATATACTCTGATTAGACTGTGCAACCGCGCAGTCTGATCAAAATTGTTCCTAGTTGAGTCAACACTATGCTTTCTAATGAATCTACAGAGAGAATAAACAATATTATTAGATTGTCAATAAGTAGACGGACATGACTCGCCTTCATTTTTCGAACACGCCGTTAGAACTTTTTGCGAATGGTACATATGCTCTTGGTTAACCCAAAATCTGGTAAGTTTCCGTAATCTTTTATGATTTGTTTAGTATTTGCATTTATACACCAGTCATTGATAAATGAACTGATGTGTTTTATAATTTATAATCTGCGAGACACCTTGGTGAATTTTGCGTTCTATGTTTCCTGTTCCTTGTTTTGCTTGCAAGCGTCCTCGAATATTCTATAATTCATAATCTGCGAGACACCTTGGGGACATTTTCGTTCTATGTTTCCTGTTCCTTATTTTGCTTGCAAGCGTCCTCAAACATCTTTTATGGACCCTTATCCATCCGTAGGGCTAGATAAATGTCAATGCAGTGGTCGTATAGGAGTGTGTTCTGAAATGACGATGTCAAGAACAGGCAAAATGACGACAATTTATATTACGCCAGACGTTAACATTAAGAACTGAAAGTCGATCTCTGATAGCTTCGGTTTCTTCAAACATCAGGGTTCGAGGTTATTAAAATTGAGAATAATCTCAAACTCAAAATAAAGCACACTGATTGGCTGCTTCCGAGCTAAAGCACACTGATTGGCTGATTTCGAGCATGTGCTCGGAAGCAGCCAATCAGTGTGCTTTATTTTGAGTTCGAGAATGTACTCATGTTTTATAACCTCAGGGCCAGATCTATTTGACTGAGGGCCAATTTTGTCCATATTACGTCTTCAATTCAAAGCAATTAATGGACATTGCACGTTTTCGCGCGTAAAACATCCGAAAGGTTGATTGAAAAAGGAAACGAAAAATTCACATGTTGCGTCTAGCTCATTTTTTAGTAACCACCAGGGCTAGAGTCTTCAAACTTGCTCCATAGAAAGGTCTGGGAAGATCAACTGAAAGCTGTTACGCATATCGGGTCATGACCTACGAGGAACGATCGAAAAGTTCTAAGCCTCACTGTGTTTTGAAACCTTTAGAGAAAATTTGAGTTATTGATTTTAAACAGCCATTCTACAGAGCAACAATCACCTGATATATTTCTTGGCTACTATTAGATGTATAAACATGATTGCTTGCGATAACAAGTCAGTATGACCGGATGTTTGACCTCAAACTAACAGTAGATCACAGTGGCCTATATTTCATGGTCCAGTAGTTTTGCCTCATATTTTATAACACTATTTCATGGCTTAAACTTATTCTTCGGTTAATGGTTTGGGTATACACTTTAAGTGACCTGATACAGGTTGAAGGTCAGTGTGACCCCTATTTCATGGTTCTGTGATTTTGCATCATATTTCTATCACTATTCTAAGGATTTGCATGATACTGCATTAAATAGTTTGGCTGACACTATGAATGATATCATCAGAGTTGAAGGTCAGCATGACCTTAATTTCATGGTCCAGTGATTTCACCTCATATTTCTAAAACTATTTCATGGATTTGCATTATACTTGGGTTCATGGTTTGGGCTGACTCTGTGAGTGACCTCATTCTATTTGTGGGTCAGTGTGACCTATAGTTCATGGTCCAGTGATCTAAGCCAATATGTGTAAAGCTATTTCAATGACTTCTATTATAGTTGATGTAATGGTACATTCAGATACAGCGGTTGACTTCATGTTACTTCTAGGTGACTGTGACCTATATTTTACTGTTCATTGATACTGTCGTGTCTCTGGCAATAATTTTGTGTTTTGAATTATTCTTAGGAGACTTCTTTATTTTGACACTGCATTTGATCATTTCACCCAGCCTGTATTGTCCATATTAAACTTTCGCTTGTTAAAGTCAAGCTCCCGCAAAGTCGTGCTTTATTGTCTTCAGATAATTCGTGTCTTCTAGGTATGAGTAAGCTCCCCTATAAGTGTTTTTATTCACCTAAACCCTTTAAGCGCCTAAAATCAGAAATTTACGTCTGCAAAATTAAAAGAAAATGTTTCATCTCAGCTGTATCATATTGAAAATTCAAAAACTAGAGGGCAAACAGTGTAGATCTAGGTGAGGCGACTCACTTTAAGCCACCTCATCATGATCTATGCTGATTGCAAATTCAGCCATTTCGTCTCTAGCGCTTAAAGTGTCAAGAAAGGATCGGAAGTCCATCCGTAATTCTGTCAATACGACGCATATAAAATTTCCTTAAGGTTAGAGTATAACTTTTCAGGACATAGTGGTCGCGTGGGAGAAGGTGTAAATGGAATATCAAATAAAATATTCATGGGCATGAGCGAGTAACTTAATCATATACTTTGTAATTTCACACATATTACATAAATCTTTGACGGATTTAACATCAAAAGATTTACGAAACTGCGTTAGTTGACATAAAATTTGAATGAAAATCACCTTTACTTACACTGAACGTAAATCTAAGCTGGTATCAATGAAGGTCTGTGTGACTCAAAGGACATTGCTACGAGAAATGAATACAAAACGTGGAAAGTTGTCTTGCTAATACAATTGATAATGAGACTGTTTGCTGTGAACAAATTGCATGCTAAGTTGGCTGTGGATTGTCTTCAATAGACTGGACGGATTAGCCGAGCATCACGGGGTGAGTAGGGTATACTTATATAGAGTATATTGTATATAACTGTATAGGTGACTCACAAAGGGTTTTAAGATTTAAATTATAAGTAAGCCGCAGTTGTAAGGATTCATCATTATAATAGTCTTAATGAGCACAAACTCACATGTGGAGTTTTTAAAGGTGTTGATTGGAAATATGTATTTGAAATAAACATGAATGGATATGATGACATAAGCGAGTGATCAAACAAATGATTGCTTGAGTGGATACGGTAATCACACCTTGAGATAAAGCTTAGGGAAAAAGCTGCTGAGAACGATGTTGTTATGTTAAGAGATGGCAGGGTCGTGAAAACAGGAACGTGCTGGGTAGTTATTATACTTTTGTCCCGGTAGTTATTACTACAAACGGAAGCTTATTCACGGAAAGTAACTTTAATTTAAGCCGGTTGTTCTGCACATAGTTTTGTTTGACATTAGCCCTTTATACTGAGCTTATATCTATTGTATCTTTCGCAAATTGATAAAATACTTTTAAAAAAATATAGATTTCTCTCTATATTTTGCAATCCACTTCATTTTGATATCAAGACCCAGCCACGGTAGGTCCGTGGATTAAGCGCTGACCTGGTAAGCTAGCGGTTTTGGTTCAATTTCCGCTGAATGCGGAAATTGTTTCAATCTTATATAGAGTTTCATTAAACACAACCTTTCATTTTCACCCTTCCATCGACTCTATATGACGGGAATACAAATATCCTTGTTTATTGGGTGTCCTTATCCTATCATAAAAGAAGAAGAGGTAGACAGAAGAAGAGGTGGGAAGACGATATCAAAGAGTGGACAGGAATGGACTTTGCTAGCTCAACTAGGGCAGCTGAAAATAGGACAAGATGGAAAGGGATCGTTTCAAAGTCATCTATGGTTCCCCAACGACCTTGTAAGGTTATGGGATAGAATAGAAAAGAATAGATTCCTATCATGCAACAGTCTTGTGAAACTACTATTTCACCAAAAGAAATACCATGCCTGAGATAGGTTATGGGCATAAACAGGCTCACAGTGGGGTGTGTTCTTAAATATCATGTCTGATATTACCATATCTACATGTACGTCGTAATGAATTTATTTCAATTCCAAGTTTTACGACGAAGTGGGCATTTCAAAAAACATAATTAGCGCCAGAAAATTAAAAAAATCGAAGGAGCTGGTATGGCGCATCAAAACTGTATCATTGGAAGTTAAAAGTTTCATCGTTTACCAAGGGTGAACTTTATTGCTTATGCTCATGCACATACTTTTACTGTATTTTTTCTTGGCTACTGGTAGTAATTGTTCTTTGAAGAAACAAGGTCAAATTTACATGACTGTACATTGCATTTATTATGCCCCCGTGACGATAGTCAGGGGGCATTAAGATTTGCCCCTGTCTGTCTGTCTGTTCGTCACGCTTTATAGTATAGAGTTTGTGTAATCAACTCCTCCTACAGTTTTCAATGGATCTTTTTCAAACTTTGCATACATGTTGTGGACATATTGAAGATGTGCATGTGGATTTTTGATGGAGCTAAAATTAATTTTGACAGAATTACGGCCTTTTGAACTTAGTCATTTTAGGCAAACTTTTGTATTGTAGGGTATAGAGTTTGTGTAATCAACTCCTCCCACAGTTTTCAATGGATCTATTTCAAACTTTGAAAACATGTTTGGGACATATTGAAGATGTGCATGTGGGTTTTTGTTGGCACTAGAATTAACTTTGACAAAATTACAGCCTTTTGAACTTAGTCATTTTAGGCAAATTTTTGCATTGGAGGGTATCTATAGAGTTTGTGTAATCAACTCCTCTCACAGTTTTCAATGTATCTTTTTCAAACCTTGCATACATGCTGTGAGTGTATTGAAGATGTGCATGTGGGTTTTTGTTAGACCTAGAATTAATTTTAACAGGATCACAGCCTTTTTAAATTAGTCATTCTAGGGAAATTTTTGCATTGTAGGGTATGGAGTTTGTGACATCAACTTGCTCCACAGTTTTCAATGGATCTTTTTCAAACCTTGTCTACATATTGTGGGCATATTTGAAGATATGCATGAGGCATTTTGATAGATCTGGAATTAATTTTGACAGAATCACAGCCTTTTTAACTTAGTCATTTTGGGCAATTTTTTACATGTTAGGGTATCTTTTCAATGGATTCTTTGTAGGTGCTTTATGGATATACACATCATGTGACAGGCGCTGCACGGGGGCATCATTAGTGTCTTACAGACACAATTTTCTAGTTTTACTCTGAATACCTATCTCCATAGGCTGCAAATGTCGTATCTCTTTCATCCCAAATGTCCTTCTTTGATATAACAGCGAAACCATTTGTAAGATTAACAGGGACCCTTCTCTACTATGTTAGTGTAAAGCTAAATTCCCTTTATTCCTAATTAGTATAAGCTGAAGCAAACGAGTTGGGAAACAAGGGGTGGTAGCTCATATTGTTAAGGTTTCGTTACCTTTAACTACAGACCTGAAGCGCCGTTTTGTGGTAATTTCTTTATGAAGTGCAATAAAGATAGGTTTCAACTACCTGGAGTTAATATTGTTTTCATACCTGTCTGGGGTACTAATTACACACACGAATTACCTATGTAACACCTGTTAATATGTCTGTAAGCTGCTGGGTTATAATGCCTGTTTGATCATTACTAATGAACATTATTATTACAAGAGAAGTGCGCACGCTAAGAATATTATGTTTGTAAAGGCATTATTTCACCACAGGTTTCTCTAACCTGAACTCACACATTGATTTTGCGGAAACGTTTTTCAATTTCATCGTTCACCTCAACGACTGTTACAGGTATGGTTTATGTTTTATATTGTTCTAGTCTTCCATACGCGAGAGCTTGCAATAAAGACAGATTCGAAAACGGCTATTACGTAGTTTAATAACAGAAAATTATTTTGGCAAGGACGCCGAAGTTTTGATCACCGTATGAAGCTTCTTTATTTATAACCAATGTGTCCTTGCAACATTATATGGGTTTTTCTTTATGACTTTTATTTATGACTCTTTCAAATATATTTCACTTATGTCGAGCCGATCGTTCGGGAAAATTCACCTTACCTTTCGTAAGCAGTACTTGGCTTTTAACTTGTGCGCCGGCGAGCCTCAAACCCACATCGATGAGAGACCTTTTATTTAAGAGTCGCAGCTCTAAACCACGGAGACCATATCATTATCAACATAGGCTGCTCTGTCTGTTTGGGTGACAATATATCGGTGGATGTACATGCACTGAATCATATAACAATCGAAAGGTTGCTGCAACTGAAATCAAAGGTGACAGATCTTTTAACATTTCTAGAATTGCTCTAGAAACGTTGCCAGACTGTGAGTGAATGGGTGTGTGAAAAATTTATGTCAATTCGTAGAGAAGCGCCATGGCTGAAGGGTCAGAGTGTTCGTCTTCGGTACAGAACTATCAGGTTCGAATTCCGTTTGGCCAATGACCGAAAAACTATCATGTTTCTTTCCTGAATATAAGCGAACAATGGTATTAAAATGCTGTCCCACTCCCACATGACGCACACTGAAAAGTAAAAAAGATTGCAATGCTCAGGAATTAATACAATCATACCCCACATCTCACCCTCAAAATCAAAAGGAAAAGAAGCACCAACACAAACTGACCAACGCTAAAGAAAGACACTGAGGAACCACAACAGAAATACCGCCTTAAACGGTCAGTTTTAGATTACCTGGGGCTTTTAAATTAGATTTACTGGATCCAAACTCTCGCATTCTGCTTCTTTAGCGGTTCAAAACATTTAGTAAGCTGTCTGGTCCTAACCCATCAATGAATCATCACGAGAAACAAACAAATCAACGTTAAGCGTTTCATAAATCAGAGATGAGCACTCGACAGAAACAACATATTGTGACCCCTGGAGAACCTTGAGGTGTCAAACGCAGCATTGATATACCTTAACAGTAGAAAATTACCAACTGAACCCTGAATGATCTAGCAACACACAAGACAAGCTCCGACACCAACCAACTAAAATAAATAGCTTTATATTGGGACCATTATTTAGTCTGATGCCCGACCAACCGGCTTGCAAGTAAAGAAGGAAGCAAACTTATTAACCATAATTGGGTAAACTACTAAACATGCAGACTGCAGAATAACATTTCTGTTATATCTAATACGCTTGTTATGTACGATATTTTTCTGAACTGATTAGAAAATCAGCTCTGCTTACAATGTTTTTGAATTTATAGACTAAGCCAACATAAAATTCCGGCACCGCTAGGGACTGTTGCAAAAGAGTATTTTATTTGGCCTTGAATTTAGAAACCAATATATAGTGTCGGCGATAAATTTTGAAGAAAAAAAAAACTTTTCGAAGTTAGTGATACCGATGACCCAATACGAGATATTTAGCACTTAAATTTATTTCGACATTGAAGTCATTCACATGACCCTCTAGCAAATCGAATAAGTTGAGAAAAAAAAAACCGTAAGAGGTAGAACGAGGAACTGCACCATCCAAAAACGGAAAAATACTATATCACAATCAAAGTCATTGCGTTTATCATAACTTTTGGATGAAACAAACCCGTTTGAAATAGATAAATGTAAATCCAGAAACCTTTCAGGATTATCATGAGCTCTAAAATAATTATCCAGGTACCGTTTGGTTTTAATATAAAGGTAACTATAGCAAATTTAAACTTTCTGAAAAGAAATCTCGCACTCGCGTGCGGGAGTTTCATTTGAACCCTCTACTACAAATATCGCATTTAAATGCGGAATTTTATTTGAACATACCAGATACTGCATTGAAAAGTTCGAATAGCTTTGGTATTTATTTTCAAAAAGCCGACATCCGAACGGTTTTCTTCCTTCGTATGGAGCCACGTGGGCCTCGAATACATTTTCTGCCACAAGTCTGAGAGTTTTAACATTTCTTACATGTTCCTTTCTTCGATTGTTTAGACCACCTTTAGATCTGTAGGGCCTGTCACATACATTGCAAACATACTGTTCACTGACCACGAGTGTAAGATTCTGTTAAATACACGACCCTCTGAAATGGGATTTTACGCCTTCAAACCGAACATTATTTCAATAACAAAATGCACTGTCGAAATGGACGTTATCAATGACTTTACGTGTACGTGTCATACGATTTTTATGACACGACGTTATCCACTGAATAACAGCGACGTCATAAGATAAAATAATTTACTGCCCGTTCCAATACGAGACTTCTGTTGTAGCCTTTCTGTTTGATTGGCTGTTAGATCTCGCAAAATGTTATATTTCCTTTTATCGTTTGTGCTTTACCTTTATTCTTTCGTTGCTGTTGCGTCCTCTTAGCCGAGTGGTTAACGTTATCGATTTCGGATCACGGAGATGCGCCTTTGAGTTCCGCAGAAGGCGAGATTCTATCCCAACCTAAACGGCACTTCTTTGCAAATAGCCCGTAATAATCACCATTCCATCGTCCTTATATAACTAAAGTACTGTTAAAAATGGCATAAAAAAGCCAAGTCATTCATCCTTTTATCTTTCGTTTTTGTTTCAAATGTCTTCCTTTGGTGTTTCATTCTTCGTAGATGTGGGTTTTATTCATGTTTCTATAATATTACGAATGTGAAATCTATTTGAAAGACACTTCGCCAAGTTTGAATTCCCAACGGTCGACCTCACCCCTCTGAACTGCTGATTCAGAGCCATGTGCTAATCATTGCCTGAGTCAGCCACAAAACGGTAACAGTCATCAGGAGTTATTTTTTTTATATTTTCGTCCTAATTCTCAACAAGCTCAAACTTGTTTTCAAAGGTAAAATTTATCATTACTTCATTTTTTTATTTATCATTTATCTCCCGTTTTTGCTGTCTGATTACTAAAACATCAAGTGACATTTCGGTACAGCGAAAAAATAAAAAAAAAAGAAGACTGAAAAATGAAAATCTGTACTTGTTGTCTGCCTTTTGATTTACCTGATGCTTTGTTATTCTAAGGAGACTGATAGTTTACCAAGTCAGCACTCGATGTTAAAATAACGTCAAACAAGATCGATACAACCGACTTTGACTCAATTAAACACGGTTAAAGCTATTATGACACTGGATCTAATTCTATTTAATTTTCTGGTAATACCGATAATCTCTTTTTATAAGTAAAACTTAACTAAGTTAAACACGTGTCTTGATTTTGGTTCAATACACGATCTTTTTCTATATATGCCTTAGTTAACAATATTGCTAGTGAGGACATCGGCAACATGCGAAGGCTACTCAAACTTTGCGAAAATTATCCCTGTATTCCCTTAAAAACAGAATCTACATGTATATCTATTCAATTAACAGATATGGGAAGAATTTTGTGATTTTATTATTATTATTATTGATATTTGTCCGTCTGTGTGAACTGAATCGAGAGATTCCTCTAAAACATGAACATTCAGCACAATTACCATTCCTTAATTTGACGAAACATTGTGTATATCAATGTTTTGCTTCTTAAATGCATTGTGATAGAGATTCTACGTAAATTTTGCCGTCTGAAAATGACCTCTCGCCATACTAGAATCTAGTGAAATTTTTGAGTCGACTCATTGTGTAAAACAAAGTCATTCATAGTTTTATGCTGAATGCTTTAACGAATATGTTTTGATCGAAACTAGCCGCTTGGGTTTTAATAGCTATGTGTACCCTGCTTTTGTGAACAGTTGATTTACAACAGAACATCCATACCCTTTCATCAAAGCCGACTCTAGACTAAAGAAGGCAAACAAAAAACTGGTTAAAAGTGTTTTACAAACACAGTCTATAGTTTTCTTCTCGCTATTAGAATTAATTTCTTCCACAAATTTTACAGATAGCGAAAGTCAGCGATTGTTGTTTAAGTCGTTGAATAGATCATCAAACCGGCTTTTTATTTTCTTGCTATTCGCACACGTTTGGTCAAAATCGTAACAAAATTTTAGGAAGTAGTCCAAATGCTTTGGTTAAGATCAAACGTATGGCCAAGCGGCCAAAAATCAAGTAGAAATATATAAACGTTTCTTTTTTTTTGGAGAACCACTGTGCAAATTCACACGGTATGAGAGACGAATAAATATTTTATTATCTAGTATACGTTTCTAATAACTGGTATACCAATAGCTTCTATTGCTTGACATCCCGTAGAGCATATAAGTATAGGATAGAAATTGATCAAAATAAGTGTAGCAAAAATAGGTTAATTTGCAACCAGACATCTTTAATACTTTCGCAGTATAGAGTCTGGATGGGGATAATTTATCATAACAAGTCCCAGATTGGATCTTCCAATGGATGGTTTCATCGAGCCAGTGACCAGTGCTTCGGTTCAGATTTCTGTTCTTCTGCATCGTTGTCAGTATTTAAGTACTGATTTACCCTATCTTTTAGCCTTTTTGGTAAAACTATCTTCAATTCTCTAAACCTAAGCTAGACTTCACACTGCGACATGGATTTTAACATTGTTTAAGATCCATTATTTTGGCTTGCTGCAAGATCTTACAGCGTCAAACATCTCCTTTTTGATGTCGTCCCTGTCTTTTTTCTCGGTTATAGCGGTTGAGGTGACCTGCGCGTGCGAGTTAATTCGTGGGCGACTTTTACCTGATGTCTGCGACTTGCTGTATCTCGCAGGGTGTTCCGTTGGTGTTTGCTCGGAGGGACTACACGTCGCAAATCATCTTTTTTGGGTTAACCGACACTGAAGAATTTGATTGAAATGATACGCATCAGTCGCACTTAATTCAAAATAGGTACACTAACCATCTTTCGGTGCTGTGTATCCACATTATGCATTTTGTCTGTTCTATCTGTTTTGTCTTCAGATTTTTTAGGTCTATGGGTACACCTACATGCGCTTTCGCCATTTTTTGCCAAGTGGAACGGCTTTTTTTCACTTCTGTTGTTCTTTTTGTTTCTTTCGTTATAGCCAAATTATCTCATATGAGCTGTTCCGTTCCGTCGTTTCTATTTCTTGTCATTTAGTGCATTGTTATTGTCCATTTCCACGCTTTTCTCATAATAAACATCGTCCGGATGTCACTCTTTACGGACCACGCAATTGCTCCCCAACCCCTCTCTCACCCTCCCTTCTTCCCCTGCGGAAAGTGTTGTTTCTTTTTTTTTTTTTTCGTTTTCTAATTTTGTGCGAAGCAGATGTGACATGGCATTCCCGGACAGTTTTGTTTGTAAGGAAGGAGTACCAACTTAATGTGTTAAATAGAGATTTATTAAAAACTGGCGATGTATCCACCATATTTACAAAGTTTTAGAGCTGCATACAATAACATTTCCCAGTTGGCATTCAAACGTCTTCTTGTGTTTATTGCCAAAACGATTTAGCCAATCTACGTAGAAATATAGATAGCTATCGGGTGAGCAATTTAGTGCGTTTCAAAACGCCGTTAACAGTACCCAGTAATGTGCTCAATTAAGTTGAAATGCTTCTTTTTAAATAGATTTATACTAAGTTTCTAAAAGCGAAATGCACATTAGACGCTTTAAGTTTTGAATATATTTTCTTTATTGAAAACGTCAATGGTGTTCTTGCTTCTCGTTTCCCTTCACTTCACCTTTCTTCGCCCCTGCAATGTATTTCAAAGTCCTCAACTGTTGATCGAATTCGGTCAAGGTCATGCAATCATGTGATTATTCCATTATCGAGACATCTCTGTTTTAACGTGAGTTTTGTTTTTCTTTCTTGGTTTTTAGTGTGTGCGGCACGCAGCCACCTGTGAGAAATAAGCATATGTTTCTGTCATTTCTCAGTATAATCTGGAAGGTAGATACTATACTACATAGCGTCTGATAATATAACTTCTGCATACAGTCAAGCTGGCTTACCCTAATAATAATAATATGCATCTTGTCATGTTTACTTCCTTTGGGTTAAAATAAAGAATGTTTGAAAGGTGCACTTTTTAACTGTTAGTAGAAGGGAAACCAATATAGAACCAGAAAAAAACTACATTAATCACTCAAATAATTCAAGTTGGAAGACGGATTTACGGAATAGTGTTTGAATATAGGATCACTCATGACTTGTGTTTATGCTCGTTTTGAAACACCTTCACCTGAACCCAACGAATGTCAGTGCATCAAACGCATGATGGATCAGTAGCTATACATAAATTAAAAACAAAAAGGTTGAAAGCGAAAATCAAATACATGTACGTTGTTTCCATGTTTGTTTCATTTAAAGCTGAAAGCTCGTTAAATTGCGATGGCTACTGACATATGTTGTAGCATCATGCTACAAGTTCAAAGCAACGAATACACGTCTAGTAACGTCATGCTAACTCAGCACGTAACGCCACGGCGAATTTTACTCATAAACAAAAATACAGTAGCCCAGAATGTAAACAGCAATGAGTAAAACGATTTTAACAGCATGTGAACACTATGACAACATGAATTTTGTTCCATTCGACACTGCTCGCCACATTCTGTTTCCCAAAAAAGCGAACGCAAACATTTCGTAGTTTACATGATAGTGCATTATCTGCAGGTAAAATGGAAGGGAAACAATTGAATATACTGTAATTGAGGCCGTTTAAGATTTGAAATGCCATATCATTTAACTGGAAATAATCCCCATAAACGCGGTTACAACGCAGACAGTGTAAAAATGCACTTTTCCACACGCTCTTAGACATCCATTTATCAGAACCTTTTTATTCTAGTTTCCAGACAAAATATCGTTACCTACAACACGGCGCTATTTGTCAAACTGTCTAAATAGTAAGTATGAACGGCAAACATCAAAGGATTTTACATTTGACGGAATCCTGGAATTTCCATCTACCTGTCTACGTTTTCAATAGTGAGCTTTTGCACACGCCCAGACACTCTAATGAATGATCCGCGACGTGAAACAACATACCCTAAAGCATATATACACTGCGTATGCACAGGTCTATATTCCTGCAGGCGCAATCTATTTAGAGCATGCACAGTTCGTCTTGATCTTAATATATTCAAAAGCAAACTACACATGCCAAGAACAGAATCAGTGTTTGCGCAAATTGTTTTGAGAGTTGCAATTCGTAAAACTCCTAAAATATAGTTTCCAGAGAAGTGGCTCTCATGGTACGTAGTCTGAGGAAATACAAGAATATCTGCCAACGCATCTAAAGAGATATTCCTTGTGATCAATCGAAAACGTCAACACACACTCTAAGTACTTGTGCGTACAGAAAAAAATAGATAATCCAACTGTGATAATCTGCTTCGGTCTGGTGCTGAAATGTAAACACAGACATTACGTATTGACTCAATATCTCGGTATGGAATCTTGTCAAATCACTTAAGCCGTAGGCTTCTCCGCCAAGGTTCGGGCGACAATTATGGCAAAGTTTCCATAGACATACAATGGGAAAAGTGGAAATAAGCATTCATTTCCGTTACAGCAGATATTTTGACAAAAGGTTTACAGAAATGTTCTCCAGTAGTAGAATAAGAAATTCTGCCATATTGAACAATTTGCCTTAGAGTTACTTACTCATGAGTGCTGTGGACGAATGGACTCAGGTGAGGTACAGGACCAATGGTCCTCTGTTTTTTCTAATTCTGCTGTCAAGATTTACGTTTTACATGCCTAAAGATGGGTTTGACAAGGGAGCCGATCAGTTTATTATTAGAACTATGCAATGCATTGTTGTCGTTCCAACACTCGTTTCAGTTCTGTTGGGGCCAAGATGGTTTGTGCAATTCTTGCGAAACTCTCAAATTTGGAGCCATCCTCTGAGGCAATTGCTCAAAAAAAAAAAAAAAAAAAAAAAAACTTGTCACAGCTTCGAACGTCTGTGCTGTTACCATGGTCTCTCTTTGGGTGCCATTTGAAATGTATGTCATTATTTATGTCTTCTCAGCACTTATCAGTATGTAAAACCATGTGCAGATGTTGTTTAAAAAAGACATTCAAGTAGAGTATTTAGTCCCTGCTTCTCCTCAGCAAGAGCATCCATGTCATCGGCAAACCGCAGGTTAATATCAGTCTTGCCGCTTATGCTGACCTTTCCATCACGTTTTTGCAGAGCACCATATATGACCCTTTCGTGAAAAATGTGTAAAAGATTTGATTCAGAGACGGCATCCTTGCCTACTTCAACCGTTGCTCTGAGCCATTCTCCCGTGCTGCCATTTATTTGAACTGTTTTTATAGCCTTATACATCCGAACTTAACCGGATTTGCTTTTGTACTTCAGCATGGTTGCTCATAAGGTTGCATGCAATACCCTGTCAAATGCTGTTCTAATCTCTGAAGATATGGTACAGATACTGCTTATGTAGAAGGAACTTTTCACGTAGGATTCTGAAGATCTGTTCTGTTGTGCTCCTTCTAGTTCTGAACCCAACCCTGTTCAAGATGACTTGAGGCTCGGATGGCTAATGAGGCTGATGTTTTTTCTTGTTGTGGCAGAGCTGAGGGCTGTCCTTTTTGGGAAAGGGTAATAGTCAGCGACTGGGTCTATGGGTTAGGCCATTTTCCTATTTTCCAGATCTTAAGATAGATATTTAAAAAAAAAAAAAAACGCCACTCCGGGTTTCCCCGTCTGCTTAAACAAGCTCTGTTGATATATTATCAACTCCGGCGGACTTACCCTTATAAATAGGGGTCATTACAGGTAAGAATCTGCTCCTCTAGGAGAAATTCTTTCCTTCAAGAGCAGAACTCATCTTAGTAAGACTAGATCGTCTAAGAAAGCCAACAGGAAGTTACGAAAGTTGTCTACCTTTAAAAATGGCGGGAAAACATGGAGATGTATGAGGACATAGGAAGAGAAATCACCATGGCAATGCGATTTACAAAAGGCCTAAAACTGCAAACGGAAGAAAATGTAAACAAAATACAAGAGAGAAAGTGAATTTCAACTATTGAGATTTATTTACTGCTATAAGTTCAAAGTGCCAACTGGCAGTGAGTGTAAAGCCATCAATGTTTGGAACTGTTCCTTATTATTTTGATGTATTCGTATGAAATTCGTCTGCGTTACTACAGTACGTCTGTAAATGAGCCGCGACACGAGAAAACCAACAATGTGGTTGTGCGCCCAGCGAAGACTCAGATCAGCCTGGGTATCCGCCCAGTCTGATCAGAATTTTTTCGCTGTCCGCATGGAGGTAGCTTAGACCCTTAGCTACCCTTTAAGCGCTAAGGGAAGAGTCTGGTTAGACTAGGCGGATGCCCAGGCTGATCTGAATATGCGCTGGGCGCACAACCACATTGTCGGTTTCTCGTGTCGCGGCTCAAATGTTTTACTTAACTTAAGGTGTATGGGTACGCATCTATGTTTCTCGCCCATTTTTACAAAGGGGGAACAATTCTTTAGACTCACCGTTTCTTCCCAGGACAACGAAGCACCTTCAAAATGCGGTTTCCTCTTGAAGGAAAGGATTCCTAAAGGACCATTTTTCCTTTAATAGTAGACCCGTAAAGAGCAGGGAGCAAATATGAAAATGATAGAGCTGCTTCCCCTCAAAGTATACCAATTTATCTTAACTGGAATATAGAACACATGCACTCTTATAACAATACCCTTCTTATAACCGAACTACTCAATCATTTTATACGCAATCGTAAACAAGCTTTACGACGTAAAACGAAATGTTTGAAACAAATGTCATAGAAAGATCTATTTTTTTTTTAAATTTTACAATCACATTTCACCTTCTGTACTGATTCTTAAAGCACAGCGCTGATCGTTTTCTTAAGGTGGCAGCTTTGTGCCATCTCGTGTTTGCGCGGCAAAAAGACGCCATGCGAAAAGACGCCATTTGAATTTTCTATTTTGTCGCCTCTTCGAGTGGCTTCTTTTCGGAACATCCCTTAATCTTGAGACTCTAAGGATTCGAAATTTATAATATTATCCCGCATCTAATCATGTTATAACTGCAAATTTGAAAATGAGTTCAGGTTCAAGAATTCGTTAGCTAGTTTCTAAGGGTCCAAAATACAGATTTCCTTCCCATATCGATTTCAATAAATGAAGCGAAGAAATATCATTTTGAATGATTTCGGTGATCAATGGTGTAAGCGAGAGTATGTTGAGCCTCATGCCTTAAATGCATGGAAATTAAGCACCTTCAAAATAGTAAATTGGCGTATCAAATTTTATTTACAAAATATTAACCTTTTGCCCCCTAAACCAAAAACAGCGGAGTATCAAGGAATTTCATAGACAGAATGTTTTGGTTCTTGTAAACAAGGCAGCAAATAACGTTAACACTTTAAAGCAGGAGGTTGGCGGTACTAGGGCCAACAAGAGACATCTGCAGAAGAGAATCCTATAGTTAAAGGCCATTGCAGCCACCATTTATCCCTAAATATTAAGGAACCTCAAGACAAACTTCCTACGATGTATTGGTTATCATGGTAGCTTCATAACAAACCGTATAAAGCCCGATTTATTGCCAACTCAAGTCCTTAGTTCTTGCCTCCTTGCTGTCAAAAGTCATGTTATAAGGTATTGTTAGAGTCATTCTAATTGTATTATTAGTTTCCTCGCCAGAATTTTCAATAAAACCAGACAAAATTTTTACCGCGCCTTTCCTGAATACCAAAGCTCCATTTTAGGATTTACAGTTATCTATTTCAAATGGATTTGTTTCATCTAATATATACGATGAACGAGGTGACTTTGATTCTGACATGGTAAATTTTCCTTTTCTTTTTTAGATGGCGAATTTCCAAATTCTGCCTCTTACGGGATTTAAGCGGTTTTTTTCCTGTTGTTGTTGTTTGTTTGTTTTTTTGTTTTTTTTGTTTTTTTTGTTTTTTATTTTTATTTTAGGGTGACTTAGTCTATAAATTAAAAAAAAAATGTAAGAAAGGCGGATTTTTCTGATCAGTTCAAAAACTTTTACGTTTCAAACGTATTGGATTTAACATAAATGTAATGCTGAAGTCTGCTTGCTTAGTGGTTAACCCAGTGATGGTTAAAAACGTTGCTCCTCCCTTTAACTGCACGCTGGTTAGTCGGGCATCAGACTGACCGACATAAAGCTAATTATTTTATTTGGTTGGGGCCGGAGCTTAAGTTGCCTGTTGCTTGGTCATTCGGGGATCAACTGGTGGTTTTGTTTTGCTCCTGTATTTCAGTGGTGTTGTTTGACACGTCAGGGACCTCAAAGTGTCAGATTACGTAGTTTCCCTCAAGGCCTCATCTGCGATTCATCGTTGGCCTTATCCGTGATTTGTTTCCTGTGATGACTCACTGATGTGTTTTGAAACCTTTGCGAACTAAATATTTCAAACCACTGCAGAAGCAGAGGGCGAGGGTTTGGATCTAGTAAAACTAGTTAGTTTGGTCTCTTCCCCACCCCTACGAGTAATTTTTAGCTCACCTGAGCCAGAGGCTCCGGGGGAGCTTATAGTATGGTCACGCTCCGTCGTCCGTCGTCGTCCGTCGTCCGTCGTCCGTCCGTCCGTCGTCCGTCCGTCCACAATTTCAAACGACTTCTCCTCCTCTGAAACCGCTGGGCCGATTGTAACCAAATTTCATATAGAGCCTCCTGGGACCTTAGGAACAAAAAGTTGTTCAAACGGTCCTGGTCACATGACCAACATGGCCGCCATGCCCATATATGGTAAAAACCTAAAAAAATATTCTTCTCCAGAACCAGTAGGTCGATGGCCTTGAACCTTGGTATGTAGCATCGGGTACGGGAGTACTACCAAGATTGTTCAAATTATGACCTTGGGTTGACCTTGACCTTTTTTACGGTAAGGTCAAATTTGCTTCCTTGTGCTTTTATATGGCAAAATGCTAGAACATAAGATATCTTGGAAACTGTTGAAGATTTTGGGATAAAAATTGGTATCTACAGTCATCTTAATGAGTACATGAAGATTTATGAGTACAAGAGGTCAAGGTCATTCTTTGACCTATTCATACGGTCCAGGTCACATGAACAACATGGCCGCCACGCCCATATATGGTAAAAACCTTTAAAAAACTTCTTCTCAAGAACCAATTGACCGATGGCCTTGAAACTTGGTATGTAGCTTTGGGTACTCGAGTACTGTCAAGATTGTTATATTTATTACCATGGGTTGACCTTGACCTTTTTACGGCAAGGTCAAATATGGGAAAATGCTAGAACATAAGATTTCATTGAAAGTTTTGAAGAGATATGCCTAAGAATTGGTATATACAGTTATCTTAATGAGTACATGAAGATTTGTGAGTACAAGAGGTCAAGGTCATTCTTTGACCTTTGACCCAGAACTCTCATATTTTGACAATATCAAACAATCCCCTAAAAAAACTGGGCCAGTTGTAACGAAATTTCATATAAAGCCTCCAGGGATCGAGGGAATGAAAATTTGTTTGAACAGTCCAGGTCACATGACCAACATGGCCACCAGGACCATATATGGTAAAAACCTTTAAAAATCTTCTTCTCCAGAACCAATTGACCGATGGCCTTGAAGCTTGGTATGTAGCATTGGGAATTCCAGTACTATCAAGATTGTTCAAAATAATGACATTGGGTTAACCTTGACTATTTTACTGCAAGGGCAAATGTGGGAAAATGCTAGAATATAAGATTTCATGGAAAGTTTTGAAGATTTATGCCTAAAAATTGGTATATACAGTCATCTTAATGAGTACATGAAGATTCATGAGTACAAGAGGTCATGGTCATTCTTTGACTTTTGACCCAGAACGCTGTCATTTTGACAATATCAAACCATCTCCTCAAAAGCCCCTGGGCCAATTTTGAAACCAAATTTCATATAGAGCCTCCAGGGGGTTATGGGAATGAAAATTTTTCAAACGTCTAGGTCACATGACCAACATGTCCTCCATGCCCATATATGGTTAAAACCTTTAAAAATCTTTTTCACCAAAACCAATTGACTGATGGCCTTAGAGTAACTTACCCTAGAATACTGAGGCTGAATGGACCCAGGTGAGCTACAGGACCAATGGTCCTCTTGTTTACTAACCGTTCCAAAGGGGTATATCTGTTGTGGTTCCTCAATGTTACATGTTGTTTTCTCCGGTTGTCTTTGGTCATCTAGCAATATGGTCACCTGAATAGCTGCCCATTATGCTTTTTCTGTTTTGTTTTGAAATTTAATATAGAAAAATAGGTAAAAATAGATGTTGCAGTCGTTTTCAATTCGGGTAACTGAATGACCGTGAATGTCTTCCGTGAACTTTCTTCAATTTTGTGTGTGCCTATTCCGTTTTGGTTCTGTGGGCGAGATGTTCGATCTGATTGTATTCATTCCTGATTATTTCTTACCTTTTTACTATTTATACAGGTGTTGTCATTCTGCATTCATTTGAAGAAAAACAAAACAGTTATTGTCCCTGTCTGTCCGTTGTAAAAATGTCATTTTCGTCTTCTTCTTTTTTTTTCTCTCATTTCCGTATTCGCGTAGTCTGTAAGGTGATAACCCTAGTTCTTGTTCGCTTTACCGATCTATTGATCCCGATGAATCTGTTTTGTTCCGATTGCACTGTGATACGCAGGCCAGATTATGTCTTGCATGTTGCATGATAGTACTTTAAGTTGTTGTTGTTGTTGTTGATATGCTTTACGTCCACAGTAAACAGCCATGGGCATGTCCGGACAGTCAGTTAACCAAACCACACTACATGTATTCCTGGACAGGCTTAGACCTCCTAAGCGGTTAACCAGTACTAAGTATACTTAGTCTGGCCCATGTTCTTATTTCTGTATGTATTCCCTGCTCTTGAAGGAACTTTTTAAGATTTTAATTGTACCTCACTGCAGCTGGTGTTGTGCCGTGTGGAGGCCGTAAAAAGTCTCCCCGTACATCATCCATAGTGCAGATTATATTTCATTTACATCCTTTGAGATCAGAGGATAGATTCTAAGAAATCTAAAATTTGAGATCTATTTAGACTATTTTTCTAGATCATCGTCTTTTATATTATTTGGATCCTTTTGAAACTAATCAGTCTTTGAATCGACTGCCCAATTAAAAATTAGAAATTACAGTTTGCTTTTTTTCTGATTTCGTACCAGATATTGTCAGGGTCACTGACGAGGCTTTATTAGCCGAAACTGCGTAGTCTGGCCCATGTTCCTATTTCTGTATGTACTCTCTGCTCTTGAAGGAACTTTTTAAGATTTTAATTTTACTTTTGCTTTAGCTGATACAGAACCGGCAGCGCAAAATCGTACAATTTTCGCGTTTTGAACGCGTGTGCAACGCGTTTTTCGTGCGTGTGTATGAAACGCGTTTTGAAACGCGTTGACTCGCGTTTTTCACGTTTATCTCGTTTTCCAAATATCCAATCAAATCGTTTCCCGAGAAACCCATGCAAAACGCGTGTTATTCGCGATTTTCGCGTAGCATGACTTAACCAATCAGAAAAGTTCATTTGCGTTTCTTTGTGACGTAGATAACGCGAAAATCGCGATTCATAATAAGCCAATCAAAACGCTCCTATCAAAACGCGTGCGAAGCAGCCATAATATGGTCGTACGCGCATCACAATTTATCAGTATTTTTGCAGAGTTTTAAAGTGAGTTATCAATTGGATTTATAAATAAAGTCATATTGTTTCATACTTTTTGGCATTGGGAATCGGGCCGAATTTCGGCCCCAAATATCGGTGATTGAGAGCCCTGTTAATTATCCATAATGCCTGAATATGACGCCAACTGTACTAATTTTGAGTCTCTTGGTTCCTTCCTAGCAGGACCTAAAATTTCTAGTACGGATTTAGGTTGGTTGGTTGGTTGATTTGATGCTTAACGTCCACAGTAAACAACTAAGGTCATGTCGGGACGGTCAGTTAACCTAACCACACTATTCTTGGGCAGGCTTAGACCTCCTAAGCGGTTAACCAGTACTAAGTGCACATACTTTCGCCAGTAACTGACAACTGCCCTTCTTGAATCAGCGGAAGGAGAAACGAAAGTATGTGGCCAGACCGGGATTCGAACCCAGGACCTCTGACTTACGAGTCAGGTGCCCTACCGATTGCGCTACCCGGCCCGGCACGGATTTAGGTACAGAGTATGAAAGTATGGGTTGTATTTTTCATATCCGACCTTAAATATTTTAACATGAAAAAGTTTCAAGATTGTGTGTGTGTGTGTGTGTGTGTGTGTGTGTGTGTGTGTGTGTGTGTGTGTGTGTGTCGGGAAGTTGGGAGAGGGAGGGGATCCTAGAAATATGATGTTGCCTTCCTGTTAAATATTTTTGGAGGGGAGGGTCTCTGGTTCTGGCTGCCCTACACTCCAACCGTCCAACTCCAACGAGTATGATTTCATGCAAAATTTCTTACTTATGACTAGGATCGTTTTCCCGTTTCCATTATAACTTGCGGCATCCGTTGACGCTGAAAAAGTTTATTCTCTCAAACTTTTACAATAATTTTGGGGGAATTGGAGAGTCACAAAGGGCTTAAATTTAAAAAATTTCACGTTCTAGAAAAATGTATTGTTTTCAGCCCTGAACCTGGCACCGGGATTTCATTATATTTTCCATAGATCTAATTTTCTTTATATACTTCGTCGAAAATAATTGAGAAAAAGGTAACCTACTTTTAGTACTTACCAACTTTAGTTGGTTCTCATATTTTCAATAGCATTGTCAATGAAGCTAGGAACCAGTCTATACGAGACCTAACGCGTTCGGCAAACGCAATTTTCATTGGTCTAAACACCAAACGCGTGCGCACGCGAAGTAACGAAAAACGCGAACTGGAATCACAGTTCTGATTGGCTAAAGCGAATTTCGCGTACAAATGCGATTATTCGCGATTTTATGCAGCAATTTGATTGGTTCTTTCACAAACGCGTTTCTAAATCGCAAAACGCGTTTGAAAAATACGCGTTTCGAAGCGCATGTACGGTTTTGCGCTGCCGGTACTGTAACTATCCTTCTTGAATCAGCGGAAGGGGAAACAAAAGTAAGTGGTCGGACGGTATCGAACCCAGATTCTCAACACTTTACATATAGCACATTTGTATTCTAAAGCTCATATAACTTCCTCTGGTTAAATCCAATTTTGACCAAGGCAGAGAAAAAAGTTTTCCTTCTTCTCTACCTTGGTCAAATTGGATGTGACCAGAGGTTTTCTGGCGGGCAAACTAGCTGTCTTATCTATGGTCCAATTTTGTCAAGGCAAAATAAGTAAAGGCAAAATTTGGTCAAGTGTTTTATTGATTTCTCTACTTCCATAAACACTTTAAGACGTATGATTTGTAACAGTTGTTTATCTATAAGAAACTAATTGAGCCGCGACACGAGAAAACCAACAATGTGGTTGTTCGGCAAGCGTGGACTCAGATAAGCCTGTGCATCCACCCAGTCTGATCAGAGTCTTCGCTTAGCGCTTAAAGGGTAGCTAAGGGTTTAAGCTACCTCCATGCGGACAGCGAAGACTCTGATCAGACTGGGCGGATGCCCAGGCTGATCTGAGTCTGCGCTGGGCGCACAACCACTTTGTTGGTTTTCTCGTGTCGCGGCTCAGTTGTTTATTTATAAGGAACTAATTATGTAAACGTATCACGAACAGGAAACCCGTTTTGATCAAGAGGTCTAAAATAGCTCTGAATTGCTCACCGGGCGAAAAGTAGCATGTCTTGGTGGAGACCTTTAAAGTGTCTGGCAGCAAAGATGAAATTACATTGCACTTCCGTCTAAATGAGAAGATTTATGCTCTGTCTCTGTTTGAGCAAGAAAAAAAGAAATGTAAAAGAGTTCTACTGGCGTGAATCTTAGATTTTAATGATTGCTGTAAGTGTTGCCTAATACCCCTCGCCAACAGTTTAGCATATTTACAAAGTCAATTTACCAGGATAATTAGAAATCGTAATACTTTAGTACTTACTTTCAGAATGAAGATAAATGCATTTCATTTTTTCATCAATGCCTATGCTTAAGCATTGTTAAAAGACCAAATTTAAATTGATTTTAGCACTGCACAAATCGAGCACAGAAATAAATGCCCCAAAAAATCACATTTTCGAGAGAAAATAATCCTTCGTTTTCATCATTATAAAAGCAGTAATTGTAAGTTCGCCAAAGACATTTAGCGTTATAAAACGTCAAATTGGTATAAAAAAAAAAGTTGCTCACAGCGCACTACAACGATATTTTTTCTTCCAAAAATGCGTTGTTGTTTTTTTTTTTTTGGACATATACGTTTATGCTCGCTTTGTGCAGTTTTTATTAGCCGAAACTACGTAGTCTGGCCCACGTTCCTTCTTCTGAATGTATTCTCTGCTCTTGAAGGAACTATTTCAGATTTTAATTTACTCAAATTCAATTGAAAGTTGCTAATTTTACGATCATTAATCATTTGTGTTGATGATAGAATACAATAACTTCCACAAAAAGATAGAATTCAATTGTAATTATTTCCAATAATATTGTTATAATTATTTTGACATTATGCTAAACTTTTGGCGAGGAGTATATTTAGTTTCCTACTTACATATAACAGTTTGTTCCAGTATTCATCTTTATACAGCCAGTCTCTTGCCAATGTACGATGCGGAGCGATTTTTAGGATAGAATCATGTTAACGTTTTCACTAAATGGAAATATGTACGGAATAAATATGGCTACACCTGGTATCGCTGAATTTTAGAGTAAAGCGTTCCATGCCCAAAGGGGGGGGTATCAATAAGGTGGGTTTTCTGCATCCTACCAATGTTTTCTTTTTTTAACTGATGGTATACTCCAATGTGTCTAGTTTATTGGACCATATGTGACTTTGGTCGGAAAGCCCTACTTACTGAGCTATGGGTCCACAGAAGTGGGTGGGGTAATCCAACATGGTTTTAGCCTGTCTTGTAAAAACATTCTCATTTGGTAGAAGAGTACAGCAGACAGACATGATTTGATAAAATGATTAACAGAACATCTAAACTATATTCCCATATCATTTTATTTGGTTTATTTGAACATATGTTGTCAAAAAAGACTTGTTGGATTACCCCACCCACTTCTTTGGACCCATAGCTCAGTAACCAGGGCTTTCCGACCAAAGTCACATATGGTTCAATACACTAGACACACTAGAGTATAACATCAGTCAAAAAAATAAAACTTTGGTAGGATGCAGAAACCCCACCTTATTGATACCTCCCCCCCCCCCCCACTTTGGAATGCGAAGTATAATCAGGCACGCTAATGAGGTTTATACAGGCTACATGTCTTGTAACATGTAATGCTTTAGCAACTCATCGCTATTTTTAAAATGAGCCGCCCAGTCTGATCAGAGTCTTCGCTGTCCGCATGGAGCTACCTTAGCTACCCTGTAAACGGCCAGCTAAGACTCTGATTAAGCTGGGCGGCAACCCAGGCTGATCGACGTCTTCGCTGGGTGCACATGCCACTAAGTTGGTTTTGTCGTGTCGAGGCTCTGATGTGCATTGATACACCTCTAACGACGATCGCTCTGATCTGGAAGCAATTGTTTCCGGTCTTGCAGAGAGGGGTTACTCTGAAATGCAATCATTTACTCTGTTTTTCCTTTGAGGGCAGCCTACAGGGAGAGCTCTGAGTATTCTGTGTCTCCTTGTAAAGCTGGCGGCCAAAAACATGTAGTGCATCCTACACCGAATTCTAAGTACACTTTACAACTTGTTATTTTATAATGACGTTCTTTGTTTCAAAGGGCAAAGTTTACGCGTTTCTTTGTAAGAAACGAGCATGCATTAGCTTGATTTTCAATCCTATTCTTTTTCTTCATTATTCAATCATCGTTGACCAGCAGCGCTTCGGTCCGGTTCATACATATACAACCAGTCCATCAACTAATGCAACATACGGTTTTCCAGCTGATCTGAAAATTTAATCGGCGAAGCTGTTACATCAAACAATTCTCCGAAATATTGATTTCATTTCATTTGTAACTGTTTTGAGAATTTAGTAGCCGATAAGATTTATTGATGGACGTTCGTCACATGTATATTAACAATGCAGCGAGCTCCGAGTATGATGCTCGCTCGGGAAAGAAACGGCCTTTTTAAAGGGACGGCTCCTTAAATCTTCATATTCCTTCCAGTGGTTAAATTGTTGAAGCACAAATGACTATAAACGGGAAAGCTCTCAACGTTGATGACATTATGTCATACAACTGACAAAAAGTAGGGGGATCTTTTGACAAGTCTTTTCCATAAAAATACTATTTCGTTTCTGGTTTTCCGTTAACATGGTTAAGCAATGAAGTACAAACAAAAGCGAGACAATGAATGGAGTCTTTTATCTACCATTGTATTTTACCATCTAACAAACACATGTTCCTTTTATATCAACCATACAAAAGAGTTTATGTTATCGAAAGTGGGTCATTCTCGTTGTCAACTAAAATTACCCAAATATTTTTCAACACTTTTTTTTTAGAAACTCAAGGCCGTTTTTATCATTATTGCAGGCTGCCACTCACGATCATTTACAATGACGAAACTGTAGTGAAAAGCTTGTAGCAGTATCTCACAATGACTATTATATCATTGACAGAGCAATGGGGCCTTTAATCGGTTACAGTGACAGTGATCCGCCAATGTACCATTTGGCTGACAACAAAAGTTAGAAAAGATAAACCTACTTTGATCCATATCGGAATGTTTGTTCTCGACAGCTTTGAAAGTGCCTGACTGGTGCAAGGATGAAATGTTGCATTGGTTGATTGACGGGCAGTAAAAGGGGCGGTCAGGTCATATGCCTTTAAAATTCCGTTTACTATAAAACATTTTTGTTGTCTTGGAAAGGAGTTCGAAAAAGTTTTCAGAATCAGTAAAGAAAAGCAGAAGTGTTTATTGCATTTAAACATGAAGCTAACTAGGACAAAAGTCTGATCTGAATACATATATCACAATTGATATTCAGTTTAAGACAGAACTAATGTGTTGATACACAAAGAAATTGTTGTTAGAAATGGCTGTTGTTATGCTATATTAGGGTCCTGTTGTCAAAATAAAACTGTCGCCATATCCATGTCTCTTCAACTTAACGTATGACGTACGCCCACGCTTTAAGATTAATATGGTCTTTAAGAAGAGCAAAAAATCCTGTAATTCCTCTAAATATCGGGACATCGGCCTCGTCTAAATACCGAAATTGTTCTTAAATTCGAAAAACGTGGTCTTAGCTGGCGCAATGTTATACGGTTCACACTCTGATCAGGTTGCTTCTAGCAGGCTGATATATCTCAAGGCGTTGTTCTTTGCCCTGAGATACCTGTCCCAATAATTAGAGCCATTACGGTAATAATAACGTCTGACAAGGTATGAAATTAGGGTAATATGGCTATAAATCTTCACTTTAAACAAATGAGCTGCGACGCGACAAAACCAACAATGTGGTTGTGCGCCCAGCGTAGACTCAGATCAGCTTGGGCATCTGCCCAGTCTGAACAGACTCTTCGCTAAGTGCTTAAATGGTAGCTAAGGGTCTAAGCTAGCTCCATGCGGACAGAGAAGACTCTGATCAGACTGGGCGGATGCCCAGGCTGATCTGAGTCTGCGCTGGGCGCACAACCACTTTGTTGGTTTTCTCACGTCGCGGCTCAAATATCACAGAGCTAGAATATGCTTTTTGCTGTTAATTTAGGACATAAAACTAAGAATGTTGTCAGTGATATGTTCAGCCATCTGTTATGGAAATTCCAAAGACGACTTCTAGTGCATACTGTAGTATTGCCTTTTCCACATCCCAAGCACATGCGGTATACCGTACACAATTCAAAGTAATTGGACAAATATGTCTGAGGAAACTCTCTGATCAGGGTCTTTACTATTTTCTATACCAACAAGGGTCTATACTATTTGCCATACTGACGAGGGTCTATACTGTTTTGCCATCCGACGCATCAATGCATTGCATAAGCAAACTGTTCCATTTGAATACAATCTCAGTAATAATTCAAAGTTTCCCAGTTTTATGATATAATAGGATCTATGATGGGGCTGAGACCGAAACAAGGAAATCCCTGGCTAGTTTTCAGATTATTTCGTCTTATGCGAGGCTTGCTGAGAATAAGATTTAAACAATCTGAAAACGAGTCTGAGATTTCCTTGTTGAGGGCTTAACCCCATCATTTATTACTTTTCTCACCCATTGTCTTTCATAAAACAGAAAATCCATTCAATGCTAAAACTTTTGTTCAAGCCATTACTATACACTTCCAATTAATTTTCTATTAATAACTCCATCCTGTTAATTTCAACGTAAGCATGCATCTTGGTTGATTGACAGCTTATCAGAATCTATATAGACATTTCCTGTATATCACTGGCTGTCAATTTCATATTCTGCATGCGATTTACATGACATGTAACAAGTCCAGTGGTTGAAATTTACATGATTGGGCTATACTAAACAATGATTGCCATTTTGAGACAGCTTTCAGAGCCTCGACTGAGACGGAGGCCGGGATAGACAATTCTCACTCACTGGACAAGAATATTCCTTTCTACAGCTGTCTGAGATTTTTCTATCTCGGCCTGCTATCCCAGCCTAGGCTCAGAAAGCTATCTCAAAATGCCAATCATTGCTATAGAGTACAGCCCAACTAATTACACACTCAAATTTAGCAAATCAACTTGCTGCCTGTCATGTAAATTGCATGCAGAATGTGAAATTGATACCAAGTGATGTACAGGAAGTGTCACTGTAGATTTCTGATTAGCTGTCAGTCAAGAAAAATGCATGCACAAGGTGAAATCAACACACATGTCAGACTATAAATAGAAAACTAGTTTCAAGTTTATAGGAATGGCCTCAACAAGAAGTTCAGTATTCAATAAATATTCTGTTTCATAGAATATAATGGGTGAGAAAAATAATCAATGATGGAATTGAGGCCTCAACAAAAAAATCTCAGGCTCGTTTTCAGATTAAGTCTTATGCTCGGCAAGCCTCGCATAAGACTTAATAATCTGAAAACTAGCCTGAGATTTCCTTGTCTCGGCCTCAGCCCCATCAAAGATTCTCTTAATCTCAGACAGCTGTAGAAAGGGATATTCTTGTCCAATGGGTAAGCGTGAACTGATCACTGTGTACTGCACGCTTTGTATTGCCTACCGCTTCTTTCTGTTGTTAACTTATATCGGCTTCTGCAACATTAATTTGCGAATGTCTAGGAGCATAAGCACAACCTGTGTGTGTTCTGGTCTTGTGCATGCGAAAACATAATATAAATCAAGAAAGAAGAGCACTCAACAGCAAGTCTTTAGAATAGCACTGAAACGCAAAAGCAAGAAAAGTCCATCGGGCCCAACCAAAGACAGCCGACTCCCATTTAGAGTGCTTGACTTGAGCAAGGTTGAATATTATAAACATTTTCTATCAAATTGTCTACAATTTCGTGTCTTGGTGCAATTTTCTGCATTGATAGAAAACGGATGTCTCCCAGCTCCTTGGCAACTGGTGACAGTCTAAAAGGCCAACTTCTTTAACATTTTGCGAGCGGAATTAAAGACAAGTGTAATAAATACAAATAGGTCATGTTTATGAAAATATGAAAAATCTGATCACGAACTTCCAGTCAAAATATACTTATATGTAAAGAAATATGGTTTAATTCCATTTGTAAGTCATGTGGTACAGAAATTCTAATATTTTCATCAATCATCTGTCAATCTACATTTATGACGAGCGAATGTGTTCATTCCAGGTTTGTCGTATGAGCTGGTACCTTTGTCATTGTGCGAACAGCATAAACTCAAATCAGCCTGCGCATCCGCGCAGTCTGATTAGAGCATGAACAATTTAATAACCATGATGAATCTTTAAAGTGAAACTTAAGACTGTTCTCAGTTTGCATAGATGCGCATACTGAGGTCAGTACTTCCTGTTTGCACGTGGCTGAAGATTCATTTCATGCCACGCCGCTCATTATTATTTCCGTTTGAGCCTATTAATTACACCTATCACTGGTCTTGTTGACACTTATCTTCTCATTAACAATTGATATGTGTCATTTAATTTGTCATTAGAAGGTCATACAAAATTGTGGGAGTCTAAATCGTGGGTGGGGTAATTAATAACCCTGTAATAAGCATATATATCTAATTGTTATGCTCAGTTGCGGTTAATACCTCTACGCACTGCAGCTACATTTGAAAGCTACATCAACGTTAAACATTAAGTTGAAATGCAGCCTGTCATCTACGATGTCTGTGTACCGTTTGCTGTACGAGGGCTGTTCAGAAAATTCTTTTTGTGGCATCATTTTTGGTAGCCATCATAAAGACAGAACTTCTGATAGCAAAAATATATAAAGCTATGAAAAGTCTTGACAACTCTGCAAACGCAGTGTATATTTTCTAAATGACACATTTTGAACGTCTTTGCAAGAGGTAAACCCTTAAGCCACTGCAGTTTTTTTTTTTTTTTTTTTTTTTTTTTTTTTTTTTTTCAGAGAGCCATAATTCATATATGAGCAGTCTTAAATATTTTTCATCATTGCTACTTAAACACAGCCCCCGGGCAACTTTGTCATGTAAATATCGCGGAAATAATATGTAATACAGTTTCCATACTGTCCCGTGAATTTGGTTTATCTGCATTTACATATATGTAGTAGCAAATTCTGCCTTTCTACTAAAGTAATAATGATTTTATAATGAAATCAAAGTCTCAGCAGTCAAAATCTTGTCAGGAACAGCCTTTGCATGGCCCGATTCGAAATTGTCGAAAAATTAAAAAAATAATGTAAAAAAACTAAGCTGCACATATAATCTTAAAAAATGACGTCGACGTCAGTTTGAATAACGTCATAAGAACAGCAAGGAATGAATCGCTAAACGTTTGCTACTCTTCTTTCTTTTAAATGGATACTCAGGCGACAAACAACTGTCGAAGCAATATTTTGTAATTACAATAATATTTGACTTAATGACACACTGAAAATAAACTCATATATGAAGTTAGCCCAATGGCATGACTGGGTCCTATCAAAATGCGTTGTAACTCATTAAGGAAATATATCTTTGTATAGTGTTTGGTAGCATTTTAAAGGTGAAATGCAGGTGACATTCCGAACTCTCTGAACGCCCCTCGTACACTCGTTACTTCATCAAAACAGTTGCAAATGCGCAGAAACGACTTTAATTGCTGTTTGTTACGATGTCCAAATTGGCTCACTTTTCATTTCCATCCTATTTCACAATTCCGAATTCCGAAACTCGTAGTACAAACTCTTTAAGTGAAATGATTTATGTCTGTTGAAACAAAAATAGAAAAAAGGAATAAACAGTATAAGAGGAAACAATCTGAACTAACTAATTTTACAAGGAACACAATGAATGATCAGTGTCGCTTGTAAAGGGGCC
Source organism: Ctena decussata (assembly GCA_963989385.1). NCBI lineage: Eukaryota > Metazoa > Mollusca > Bivalvia > Lucinida > Lucinidae > Ctena > Ctena decussata. Next base: position 22,637,815 of record OZ022498.1, read on the forward strand.
TTAAAGCCATTTGAGCACAGTTAATACTCAAATCAGCCTGCACATGTGTTCTGACCGAGCTGATTCTTCATTTGTAATTTGTTAGCCCCCAGTGTTATTTGGAAAGGGATAACTCTGAATAAGTTACTCAGATGCGCCTTTGTAGTAACTGATCAGATGCTTTGCTATCAGGATTCATAGATCATATATGCAAAAAGAGACACACAGGGCACTTGCGGAGACGCTCTTTTCTGCAAAACGATAGGTGTTTCTGTTTAGCTTAATTTTAGGATTCTCGTAAAATATTAGATCGTAAAGCATATGCATGGCTATATTGTAAGCGCAACGGGCGGGATCACGCGTTCGAGTGTCACTGGAGGAGAGATTCTCCAAAGCCTAAACGGTGCTTGGAGCCCTTCATAACTTCTCTCCCATCTCCTGATATGACTGAAATACTGTTGTAAAGGACTTTTTTATAATTTTATTTTTTCAAAGACATAATACAATATAACATACATTCATATTATATAGTTATTTTTTATATCACAGAAGTAAATCTGAAGAGACTTATCCAATCTAGTTTATTTTAGAAGAGAGATAGAGTAGACGAAAGACGAAAGAAGCAAAGAAGCGAGAAAAAGAATAAAAGGAAAAGCTAAGAAATACAGAGAGAGTGAAGACAAAAAACAATAGAAGTTTCTTTTTGAAGAAAACAAACATATATAAATATATATTAACGTATATCAAGGTCGTATTTCTACACGGGTAGAAAAAAAAATCTTATAACTCTTTTGTTCTTTTTCTAACTGCAGAACCAGTCCCGCAGATTGAATCCATATAACGTTGTCAAAGCTTACAGTTGGTCTTTATATTCGTAATGCATAAATGCTTGGTTGGGATCAGGTACATGCCGGGTTAGTGTCTATTATCATTCGGAGTAAAGAAATTGTATAGAGGCAACCATTTTGCGAAAAACTTTGCCATCTTATTTGATATATAAGCATTATACCGGTCACTAGTAAATTTTTTCTTCAATAATGCAACAAATGCAGGAATAGTTAAATTTTTATCGGTACTTATGAATTTCGTTTTATAAACATAATATTTTGCTAACACCAGTATATAATTTATTAAATCATTTCTACCTTGATATGAAAATATAATATTACGATCATTTATGTTTAAAATGATGTTGGCATTTTCGTGTAACCAGGTTTTTAGAGAATTCCAAAACTCCTGAACCTTCACACAAGTTAGAAACAAATGATTAATTTTTTCTGGATGTTCATTACAATATGAACATAGGTTATTGTCAATTTTTCCTATTTTCCAAAGAAAGTAATTAGTAACAAGAATTTTATTATTTATTTTAAACTGAAAGTCTTGAAGTTTAACCTCTTTAAAATTACTTATCGAGGCATTAAATAACCTCAAGTCATTTTCATTAATGACTCCTACATCAGCCGTCCATTTCTCATTTATATTTAATAGGTTCACCTTCGCCATAATGTCATAGAAAATTCGACTTCCTTTCTTATTTAACATTAAGTAACTAATGTAAATATTACATCTGGTATTAAATTTGTTTTCTTTTATAAATACTTTATTATTATTTATAACAGTTTTCCACCCGATTGGAATTTTATTTAAAACATGCTGATAATCAAGTGCAGTACCCCTAACATTGTATATTCGTTTAAAAGTTTCAAACTGATAAAAATTACCATGTTCGTCAATAATATCTGATATAGTAATGACACCCTTTTTGCACCAATCGTTTATAAATAAGTACTTTTGATTAAAGTTAGTATTGAACCATATTGGAGAATCTAGAATCTTTTTTATATTGTCTATCTCGCATACATTACAAAATTGTGACCATGCCTTCAGAAAGTCCCTCCAAAATGGATTAATCATGTTTAAACATTGTTGACCAGCGTATAAACCGCCACATTTAAACAACTGTGTAAAATTTATATTTGACAACGTATTCCAAGTTATGTTATCTGATTGTTGTAAAATTCTACGTAACCATGTGATTTTTAAAGCTTTAATAAACATTTGGAGCTCTACCATTCTCAATCCCCCAGATGCTAAGTTCCTTATTAGTATGTTTCTTTTTATTCTGTCTGGACCGTTATTCCAAATAAATTTATAAAATATTCTTTCCAGTTGTTTGAGCATTTCCTTTGGTGGATCTGGTAAGGATATAAATAAGTGAACAAACTTTGACAACGCTAATGATTTTATAATAGTGATTCTACCCGTTAATGTTACTTTTCTTTTTGTCCATTGCTTTAGGATACATTTAACTTTATTAAGAATATCATTTGTATTTAAATCCCATATGTTATATACTTCTGTTGCGAATGTAACACCCAAAATTTTAAACGGTCCCTGTGACCAATCTAACTGAAAATCGTTGCACATCTTACGTTCCGAATTACTAAAAGCCCCAATCCAAATTGCTTTTGTCTTCTCAATATTTATTTTTAATCCGGACATATTATAAAAAGTATACAGTGTTTCTAACGTACTTTTTAGTGATTTTTCCGAACCGTCCAGCAATAGCTGCGTATCATCAGCATACTGACTTATTTTATATTCTTTGTTATTAATTATGATACCTTTTATATTTGTATTTTTTCTTATCATTTGTCCTAAAATTTCCGCACATAATAGGAAAATATAAGGTGATATAGGGTCCCCTTGTCTGCAGCCTCTTTTTAAATGGAAAAAGTCTGAAATAAAACCATTTTGTAATATACTACTTTCTGCCCCGTTCTGAAACAGCTTTATCCATCTTTTTACTGAATCTCCAAAATTGAAATAGTCTAATGTTTTCGATATAAATTTCCAACTAACCGTGTCAAAAGCCTTTTCAAAATCAATTGACAGTAAAAGTCCCGGGATATTCTGATTCTTTGTTTCAAATAAAACATCGTATATCAACCTAATATTTTCTCCTATAAAACGGCCAGATATAAACCCTTTTTGATCCTCATGTATTAAATTGTGTAAAACTAGCTTCAGTCTATTGGAGATAACCGCAGATGCCATTTTGTAGGTTACATTTAGCAAAGATATTGGTCTCCAATTTTTTAAATTTTCTCTTGATTTATTAGGTTTAGGTAAACACGTAATAATACCTTGCTTTTGAGTAATACTTAATGACCCTGATCTATATCCATAGTTTAGTGACCTCAAAATAAATGTACCAATATCCTTCCAAAAGAATTTAAAAAATTCCACAGTAAATCCATCCAAACCAGGGCTTTTGTTGTTTTTCATATTTCGAACAGCTGTAGCTAATTCTATATATGTAATTTCTCCTTCCAATTTACTGGAATCATGATCAGATAACTTAGACGGGTTTTCCCCCAAAATATTCTGAAGGGGTGTATCATCCACCAAATTAATGTCGTCGTATAAATTTTTATAAAATTTTAATTGACAGTTTAATATATTTTTCGTTTCATTAAATTCATTGCCGTTTTCATCTATTAGCTTGTTCATGACTTTATTAATATAATTACGATTTTCTAATTGTAAAAAATATTTAGTCGGTTTTTCTCCTAGTTCTTCGTACCTGCTTCTTGATCTTAACATACTACCTTCGGTTTTTTCGTTTCTTATTTCATTTAAAATGTTTTTCTTTTGCTCGTATTCTTGCAAGTGTTCTTCTGAAATATTTGCTAGGTTGTTGTTTATTTCATTTTCAATTATTTTAATTTCAATTTCAAGCTTATGTTCCTCTTCTTGACTTTTTTTCTTTTTAAACGAACTATATTGTATGGTTTTCCCCCTAATAATTAAAAGCAAAGTCTCTAAAAATAACTGGTCGTTTATGTCGAATACCATGTTCTCATCTGGAACGTTAATATCTTGATTAGGATTAATATATGTTGATTTAACTTCATTTATAGTTTCTTTTACAAGCTGTATATATTTTTTATCCTTTAATAACGAGTTGTTTAATTTCCAATACCCCCTCCCTCTTTCGCTGTCTTGTAATTTCAAAATCAATAAAATACTAGAATGATCAGTTCTAAAACCTGGCATAATACTTGTTTCATATACATACGGGAAAATGTTTTCATTTACGAGAAAAAAATCAAGTCTCGCTTGTTTACGAACGGGATTTCTACGACTCCATGTAAACCCTTTTTCATCCTCATGCATGACGCGCCACGCATCTACAAAATCTTCTTCCTCAAGTAACTTAAGAACTTCTTGTCTCGCCCGAGGATTATTTATGCGTACATAATTATTCGTATCTACACTTGGGTTTAAAACCAAATTCCAGTCTCCGCACAATATTATATTATCGTTTTCAAGTTCTAAATATTTTTGTTTTAAATTATTATAAAATTGAGGCTTATCTTCTGTTGTAAAGGACTTTAAACCAAAGATTCTTCCAACTATTCATTAATCTTAGATCATATATATATATGCGAAAAGGGAAGACTCTGATTAGATTGTGAAGATGCGCAGGCTGATCGGAGTAATCCCTGTACTCAAGCAAGGTCACATACTGACAGGACCGCTTCCAAAACTGTGGATTGTGATAGGACAGAGAATCTCTCTCTCTCTCTCTCTCTCTCTCTCTCTCTCTCTCTCTCTCTCTCTCTCTCTGTCGCGCTCTCTCTCTAGTACGTAGCCTTTTTTCTGATATATCTTCTTCATTTTGTCTATATCAATCATTTCCTTTGAAGGTTTGACGATATGAAATAAGAATGTTTGTTCTACGAATTTCGGAATTCAGAATTCAGAATTCGAAATTCAGAATTCGGAATTGTGAAATAGCATGGAAATGAAAAGTGAGCCAATTAGGCCAACGTAGTTTGTATACTGACTTCTGTGTAGTGTTCTCTTTCTATGGACTACAGCGCCATGTCAAATGTCTTACTGTTTACATCCTTCTGAGACTGTTTCGCGAAAGAGCATGGGCATATACATGTAATGCCAGCCAAGTTCCTAATCTTCCGCATGCCTAACAGTACACAGTACATCGCTGAATATAGTAGACAATACACAGAAGACAGTACTACTTAAACAGTCTGCCTATGCGCATGCTGTAAACAAGCACAAAAATCGAAATTACAGTAGGCATTACAATGTGGAATGTATACAAGAGTTGCAAATGAAACACTAAAACGATCTGCACAGTGGCAGAAGATTACCTGCTTTCAAAACCAAAAACTATGTATGTACGCTAAATTAAAAATATACGCATCTAGAGTTTGTTCACATCAAACCAAATGATTCACTGCTCCAGTAATGAAAGTGATACACGGGTAGACAGATACCTGCGACCAGGACATTTTTATACCATATTCAGGCTAATGTTTTAATGATTCTGATGCCTGCCACTATAACGACGAAAGTCTTACATAACATGGGTATACATGGGTATAATATACTTCTTAAACAATGGAATTTTCCGTACAGTTTAACTGGATACAAATTTTGACATCACTGCAGGTCTATGCTTAAAGCCTTCCAGGCTGTACATCATCAATACATCGGAAGCTGAACTCACTGCTGAGTTTTGACGGCTGGTTTCAAATTTACTTCTTATTTTGACCATTTCGAATTGTTCTTCTTGATGAGTAAAAGTGTCATGTGAAATATTTGTGCCTGTAGGTCCAAGGTCACTGTCACACTTAACGGTCAGGTGTTAAAATTGTCATAAATTGAGCTTGTCCGGGCCATTACTTCTACTTGTTTTTCTGAATGAAAAATTAATATAAAAAAACGATATATACTGTCCAAGCATGATTTTTTTTTTTTTTTTTTTTTTGGGGGGGGGGGGGGGACAGAGGGGGGGGATTCTTTCTAGAGTGAAGCAGTTAGTCTTTGCATACTTATAGGTCAATAAAGCAAACATTGGGTTCCATAAGTTATTCCTGGACAACCGTCTAGTTAATTGTAAATGCCGACCGTTTTTTTTTCGTCATTGAAAACGCAGCTCCCGTTAAAGGCCCCATTGCTCTATCAGCATGAAAAAATTTATCAAAAGGTATCGCTGCAAGCGTCTCACTACAGTTTTCGTAATTGTAAATGAAAGTGATTAGGCAGCTTTAAAAAATAAAACATCCTTGAGTTTCACATAAAAACGGTTTGAAACCTCATCTGGGTCATTTTAGTTGGCAACTAAAATGACCTACTTTCGATTTCATGAAATGGTAAAAATACAATGTACACACGTGGAGTCCCAATCACTATCCCGCCTATGTTTATATAGCATTGCTAGACGGGAAACCAGAACAGGAAATTGTATTTTTTTAGCCTTTTGTTATTTTTCAAAAACTTGTTTTCTCTACTTTTTGCCAGTTATATGACTCATTATATGCACACCAACCCACAATTTACTACCACACGTGAAGGTTGAACCGCTTTTTACAATGATTTGAGTTTAGGCGTTTTTACCGCTGATAGGACTATGGAGACTTTAAGACAATGAAACGTATACAATTTATAGCAATGAAAATTCGGTTTGCATTTTTAAATCAAACAGTATGCTCACACCGTACGTAATTTGTGAAAACATATGCAAAGTTAAAATGAAAACACGGCAAAGAAAATGTTGTTGTTTTTTTTTCTTCCATAGTTTACTAGTACCAAGCTTAAAATTCATTGAAAAGAGGGTTCAGTTTTGCTTTAGAAACTGCTCGACTGTGCGATAAAAAAGAGAGAGTAGATAATAACATCTTTATTATTGTTATAAGAGACATATATAAGATGCATATTTCGGCAGTTGAAAGTTCTTGTTGTTTTTTTTTCTATAAAAGGGTTTATAAGGCAACAAAAAACTCCTTGTTTTGCGATAACAGGTGAGTGGGGGATACTTTTAAATAAAAGCTCAAGGGAAGATTTATACTTAATGTTGTTATTGCTAACTGAAAACCTGATACAAGCACGGTTGCTAAGTACCCAGAGCAAGTGACACCGCCGAGGATTTGCATTGCACGAAAAGCATCAATAATTCATTCGGTCTCAATGGATACTCCTTCCTACTGTATGGTTGTAAATAAGTCAATGCAGTTTTCTGTAAATGTTCTGATTTTTGTCTTTCGTTCAAGAGTTCAGCATATGTTGAGATGTTTGGATTGTCAAGAGGTCCGTCGAACTACAAAAGATTCTCACAACAGCCCTCAAAGTATGTCACTGACACTTAAACAGCCCAATCCTCGGAGGTGTCACTTGCTCTGGGTACTTAGTAACCGTACGTGTATCAGGTTTTCATAAAGAAATAACAACATAAAGTATAAAACTTTCCAAACTTTGGGCGGGTAAAGATTTTCAGGTTGAGAATATGAAATCATATTCTCAACCTGAAAATCTTTACCCGCCCAAAGTTTGGTGTACAAAATCGAACAACATGAAGTTCTACCATGAATGTGCCAGTTTCGGGAAGTGTAAAGCTTATGTAATTCACGGTTATGTTGGATACATCTGAACAGATTTTCTATTTTCTTATTTCATACACTGCCTAATTATAATCAAATATTGTTCAGTTACCTTGCTGAAACAGCTAAACATGCAACAGAGGTACGTTTAAATGATTCGTAAGTGTTGATAAATAACAGTGAATGAAGTATTTTAATACGTATTTAAACGTCAGAACCCACTTCATACTGTTTAGTTAATACTCAAGTTTGTTTGCTCCTCTCGAGTGGGCGTTGAAGTTTATTTAACGGGTGCATTTTTCTCTCTGCGAATATCGTACGACATATCAGTCAGCTCACCCATTCCCAAACCACAATATTTAGAGTAATCTCTTGACCCGTATGACACATTTCAGGGTTCTATTATCACCAACTGAAGTAGCTCATATGCAATTATTATATTATATATATATATATATATTATATATATCATATTATTATGAAAACCTCAAGTAGATCATATTTATTCGAGGTCGCAATTGTTCTATTCTGTCGCAGTTTTTGCCCTTACGGGAGAAAACTTTTTTTCCTCCAAAATATATCTTGAAAAGCGTGACACATTTTCAAGAAATATTCACAAGATACTATAATACTCATCTGGTTTTATCGGGATTATTATCGGATCTTTTCTGCAAGAGTCACAGCCCCTGTAGTCAAGAAAATTATTTTTGCTGGCTGACATATTTCGCAAACCCATCAATATTCAACCGATTTTCAAAAATAACTTTCAATGTATCTATTGTAAGCACTATCTGCGGTAGAAAATATTTTATCGGAATTATGTTCGGATCCTTTTATCTAATATGCCCAGCAACAAAACTCCCGCGGCTACAACGCCTTCAAATCTAGACTGGTTTTCATAAATCTCTCGAGATATTAATACTACCTGAAGACCATTTTTCAACAGGGCCTTGCACGGCCCTTTCATTACAGAGTCTTCTTCTTCTTCTTTTTCGTGAAACTTCAACCTGAGTTCTCTGAAACAATTTTTATATGCCTTGTTCACTTCTTCGCAACCTCTTTTTTTTTTCTTCTTCTTCTTCTTCTTCTTTTTCGTGAAACTTCAAGGAAACTTGCAACAAGTGTAATATGAGCTTGCTGTCATGATAAATCAAACTTAAAAGGGATTTCAATAAAAATTATAAGAAATGGTCAAAGCAATAAAAAGCCTCCTAGTCTGCTGTAATACTGGTTCAAAGAGGCCATCTGCCGCTTCCTCTAGATCGGAAAATGTATAAAAAAAAAACATGTGAAACAAGGAAAATCATTAAAAAAGATAATCGGCGCAGATTAAAGGTCTCAGGTGAAGAGTTGACAATAACTTTCATGAATATGACTCAAGTGAGCTATGTCGGTCGGCACCCGCAACAGTAATTTTGACACTGGGTAGCAACAATGACCTATCTCAAGACTGGGCTGTCCAGGTTGAAATTCCTAAGTGGACCGTGGTCAATCTTGACCTGGTTCCAAAACAGTTACCAACATGATGCAGTGTTTGTACCGAAAGTAGAAATCGAAAGTAGATCTACATTGAAAACAAGAAAATCGGTGGAACCGATGGATGTTCCCCGAAGGTTTGGAATAGGAGAATGGGTATCATGGTGAAGGAGTGATTTTCTGTGTAAATTAAATGCAATTTAAAATGGGAAAAAATAATTTTCTTCATTACTTTTAGAGCAATGCTCTGGACACGCATACAACTGAGAAAAAATAAGAAGGGAAGTAACTCCAAAATAACTAGGGATACAGTTATGGTTCTTCTGCTCTGCACTTCTTGTCATTATCCTCTGAAGTTTCATTCATGTTCTCTTAAATATGTACAGAGATATGCTCCAGACAACCAGACAAGCTAAATAACTGAAAAAATTAGATACAATACAAATACAAAAGTTAAATTTGGTAAATAAAGGCCACCGGCCCAAAATACATTACATAATATACAGCAAACACACCAAGAGTAGTGAGATCCTTGTTAATAACAGGTATAGCCCAGTTACTCTGTCTGAAAAAAATTAGGAAGGGAGCTAACTCTGTAATTACTAAAGGTAGGGTTATAGTTCTTTAGCTCTGCACTTCCTTTCAATACCCTCTATCATTGTGTGAAGTTTCATTTAGTTTCCTTCAATACTTCCTAAGATATGCTCCATACAAGCAAACAATAGCAAAATTAAGAAGGGAGCTAGCTCTGTAATAACTTTCGACAGGGTTATAGTTCCTGTGTTCTGCACTTTCACTCATTGCCCTCTATCAGTGTGTGAAGTTTCATTACGTTCCCTTTTATACTTTCAGAGATATGCTCTGGACATGCAAAATACTGAAAAAATAGGAAGGGAGCTAACTTTGTAAATACTCAAGACAGGGTTATGATTCTTGTGCTCTGCACTTCCTCTTATTGTCCTCTATCAATGTATGAAGTTTCATTAAGTTCCCTTAAATACTTTGGGAGATATGCACTGGACAAGCTTAATATTGAAAAAAAACGGAAAGGGAGCTAACTTGGTAAATACATGTGATACGGTTACGGTTCCTGTGCACTGCACTTCCTCTCATTGTCCTCTATCAATGTGAAGTTTCATTTAGTTCCCCCTTATACTTTCAGAGATATGCTCCAGACAAGCAAAATATTGAAAAAACCTGGAAAGGGAGTTAACTTCGTAAATACTTGTGATAGGATTACGATTCTTGTGCACTGCACTTCCTCTAAGTGTCCTCTATCCATGTGTGAAGTTTCATTTAGTTCCCCCTAACACTTTAATAGATATGCTCCGGACAAGCAAAATATTGAAAAAAATGGAAAGGGAGCTAACTTCGTAAATGCTTGTGACAGGGTTATGGTTCTTGTGCACTGCACTTCCCCTCGTTGTCTTCTATCAATGTGTGAAGTTTCATTTAGTTCCCCCTTATACTTTCAGAGATATGCTCGGGACAAGCACAATATTGAAAAAACTGGAAAGGGAGCTAACTTCGTAAATACTTGTGACAGGGTTACGGTTCTTGTGCACTGCACTTCCCCTCGTTGTCCTCTATCGATGTGTGAAGTTTCATTTAGTTCCGCCTAATACTTTCAAAGATATGCTCCGTACAAAAGTGTGACGGACGGACGGACGGACAGACGGACGGACAAAGCGGCAGCTATATGCTCACCCTTCGGGGAGCATAAAAAGAAAGTTTTGAATATCTGCGTCTGTTTTCGATAAAATCACCATTGTCATTTACTAACAAGAAACACCTTTTGAATTAACATCTTACTGAGTGCTAGCATTCCCGCAGTGCAGAACAACGGGGAAAACGAAGATTAAATATTCATTGACCGTTGATATTATTGGCTAATTTTGACATACGCGTTATTTGACCAATGAGATCTTGAGAAATGTGGAACTAAAGTGAAATTATACTCGGCTGCGCCGAGAAAAATCTATAAAAGGTACAAAAAGGGAAATTTGTTTGCAGTGACGGGGTATTACGCAGTCGTGTACAATGTTTTTAGTCTAGGATAGTATAGCACTGAAAGTGTCAAATTTCAACAGAGGCTGTGCACTGCTGGTTTAAACAAAAATACCTTAAAATCTAAATATTAGGACACCTAAGTACATCCCGTAACTGTCTTAGAAATGGAACAATTTGGTTTTTCAATAAAGTATGCATCCGAAAGATGTCGATGGAATGGCAAACCATGTAGCCCCTGCACTCTTTGATCAGACCTATCTGTTCCAATATTTAGATTTGTTACGGTAATATCACTTTTTATTAAACATATTATTTGAATTATTTCTGCATATTCTTTATCTTGAATCTACTAGATCTATTGAATGATAGCAACACCCATAATAAATAAATATTGTGATAGTATACACCTAGAAAATGTCAACATTTGGTATAGATGACTTAGCGCTTGCTTATACATTCAGTCAATGAGTCAGGTATTTCATTCATAATTTTCTTATTGGCATTTGTAAAGCGACCATATTCGATTTAGGATAATGACACAATTTATCACAGCAAAATGTTTACCACGTCACGCTCGGTAAACCAGCAATTCCAGTCCAACCTGGAAATTGAAAAATTAAGCTTCCACAGTAAGTCGAAAAGAACTTCGTTATTGCAAATCATAATATCACCAAATGCTAGCTTTGTAAAACATACACAAGAGGCGTTCTCTCAAAACTCCGGAAAGTGGTCAAGTTTATGATAGCTCCAATAGTTATATTACTTCAAAGCAAGTATTATGAAAAGATATGCTTTTTCAGATATACAAGTCGAATAAAATTGTCATTTTGGCTATAATGGGAATCTACATTCCACTGCAAAATTCTATAGACTTCCATAGACAGAAAAAAATGTTAAATTCTTTTGGTAGAACCAATTCCAATAAAATACATACTAGCGAAAAGGCTCTTTTTTATTGAGCGAGAATTGAAAAAAAAAATAATTTTACGATTTACGTCGTTTTTTCGGGGATGATACCATCGACGTTAGCTGGAAATGAGGTTTTCAGTTTGTTTGTTTTTTTTTCAATGTTTTCCTCATATAAACTATTCTATGAAAGTAAGAGACTAATAGGCTGATTCAATCATTATTATTGTCCTTGTTAATTTACTTTCTGTCGATACACTAATTACGACGATTTTAAATTAGTGCTAATACATGAAATGCCTTGAGGTTAACGGGATGTTCAAAAAGGTGAACAGTTTTGGCACAGTAGTGAAGAAAATGCGGCCAGTGATCGGACAGCGCGGATGCGTAGACCGATCCGATTTTTTGCTTTTTACGCATATTTTGCCGTATCCGTTATGACTTAGTTGATGCCGAACACCTTTTCCACGAGGTTATTCTACACTTTTCTGACAGATGATCTTGAAAGATAGGCATTTTACTTTATTCCCTGTGTGATACAGTGGTTGTAATATAACAATATGCGCAATTTCCGGCATATGATGTGGGCTGGAAAAATAAGACGTACAGATAGGATATGTGTTTTGATAAATGATTCATTATTTATATAGATAATTTCAGTGATACGTATCAGTATACTGCATCATTTCCTTTCCCAAAATAGTTAATGGAATCGTTTAAAAAGTTAGAGTCTCAATTGAAAATCCCTGAACTATATGTATTTTGCATATATATGGATAATACGTTTTGGACTCCTGAGACGCATAGTAGTAAGTAAGTAAATATACAGCTATATACTCATTTGTGTCAAAAAGTGATTGTGTCTATGATAGATTTTGGTTTTTTAAAAGAGTCGGTTTTAAAAAAAATAGTTCATCATGTGAACTACGTTCTGAGTTGCGACGCGACTAATAAGCTTCGATAGACATGTGCATCCGTGCTTACGTGTTCGTTTCAACTGTACATGTATATAATCCTGAGGAAATCTAAGAAAACCGACAGCCTGATCGGTGTGTGCAGAATGGTTGTCCTACAGCAAAAGAAGGCATTTGCGCGAGGCAATTATCTTACAAATTTTCTTAATATTGGCAGCTCAAACATGGTGTTTATCTATATATAATCTATTTATATACTTCATCCTTGTTTCGTCGACTGACTGATGCATACGGTTTTGTTTTATTAAAATTTATGCCAATTTCATCTAAGAGAGCCTTTCGTTTGCGATGCATTTCATTTCACGACAGCAAACATCTGTTAGTAACAAATGAAAGAAGAAGGCATTTCAAGGTTAAGAATATGCGGTCGCTATAACATTAACAAATACTTAAATAGCCGCTTATTTCAATATAAAAATCGCCTCGCCTTAATTTGTTTAGTCTACTAAAATCAGTTTCACATATGATCTGCCGCTAAAGTCAACATTACAACATGTTTTGTTCAAATACTGGCTTATCCAGAGTGACCAAATTTAGTTCAATAAATTTGCTTTTCTGCAATAAGGTTATCAGAATTCAATTACTAGCTAATTCAAGTCTAATAAGGCGCTAATTTTAGAAATGAATGGAGAGTGCCCTAATTACCCAAAATATTGGCACCTGTAAGATTGAATTGGTGGTTTTTCAGGGACCGCAACTCTGACATTTTCGTTTTTACCGCCCTTTTCAATTTGGGTAAACTCTTAATGTAAAGAATTTGCTCCTGAGGAGCAAATTCTTTCCTATAAGAGTAGCCCCATTTTTAAAAGGCTACGTTGTCCAGGGATGCAAACAGGAAATCACGGAAGTTTTCCGCGTTGTAAGACTGGCAAAAAAATACATGAAATCCATACAACTTAATATTACTGTTTGCTGATAGGTCACTAACGTAAGTAACAAGCAGTGCAGCCTTTGTAAGTTTTTTTAGAAGCAGCCCAGTGGGGCTGAGCGAGACACTTCTGTAGGAGCAGCCCAGTGGGGCTGAGCGAGATGTAGGAGCAGCCCAGTGGGCCTGAGCGAGACACTTCTGTAGGAGCAGCCCAGTGGGACTGAGCGAGACACTTCTCTTCTGTAGGAGCAGCCCAGTGGGGCTGAGCGAGACACTTCTGTTACAATACTGTTAAATTACCAACCCCTACAGACTGGCTAGATGAGAATTGATTACTGTAGTCTAGCTGCTTTCCTTAATAAGCTCTTTATCGACTTTATCGGCAGTACATTTTTGCGCTTTTTTTTTTTTTTTTTTTTTTTTTTTTTTTGTTTTGTCTTTTTTCTTTTTTTTTTTAATACCAAATAAATCTATTCATTATTCATTAATTTTGTATTACGTTTCATTTATCTAAATATCTGGGCCTATGTGCTCGAAGCTGTCTTTACAAATAACGATATCGTTAGGCCATCGTTAGTCCCTGGTCTGTTTGTAGGGTAAACTTTAAGCAAAACAAAAAGCGTGTCACCGACACGATACTGAAAATCCGTGTTCACACTCGCAGACGCTACAGGTACAATTAAATGAGCCGCGACACGAGAAAACCAGCAATGTGGTTGTGCGCCCAGCGCAGCCTCAGATCAGCCTGGACATCCGCCTAGTCTGATCAGACTCTTCTCTAAGGGCTTAAAGGGTAGCTAAGGGTCTAAGCTACCTCCATGCGGACAGCGAAGACTCTGATCAGACTGGGCGTATGCCCAGGCTGATCTGAGTTTGCGCTGGGCGCACAACCACATTGTTGGTTTTTCATGTCGCGGCTCAATTTATTTCCGGTCCACTTTCTTATGTCTTGGAATTTGTAGACCAAACGTGTTATGTAACAGTTGATATCGCATCAGTCTGTCTGTCTATATGTCTGTCAAACGTTCTTCCCTTTGTTGGTTTCTGCTCCTGGCTTTTCAGACTGGCCAGTGAAACGACTAGAACTGTGACCTACTGGTACCCGTAAGCATTATCAAGGCAATGGAACAACACGGTGTCACAATGCAGAGATGCGCCCAAAATATGCAGATGAAATGGCAAATAGGAACAGTCTGACCTGGATCTGCACTGTTTACGCAGACCTATCTGCCCTATTACTTAAGATTTTTTAACAGTTTTCTGCAACTTTGCAAATAATTTTAAGGATGTACTTCAAATTTCAGATACACAACATAACTGATATTTAGAATTTAAAGCATCTTAAACATAATTACAAGTGAAAGTTTACATCAGTTCAAAGCTGCTTATTCCGATAATCAGACGTTCGATCCAATATTCCAAGAAGGTACCACAAACATGTCGGTTTTCTGAGAGAAAAAAATACGTCTAATTCTCTGTTTCATTTCAACTCTGTCTGGTTGCAACTGATGGCTAGCCGTGTATGAGTGCAATAAAGGAAACAAGTTGCCAAAATCTTTTAAATGCTGCACTTTTGCAATCAGACGTCTGTATTCTATCAATTACCGTATTTTACGCTAAATGTTGCAAGATAAGTGTATATGCAAACAAACAGTGCTATCTGAGTTCGATCAAGGTGTACAATGGTTTCAGTCATCCAACTGGGTTATAAAATAGTAGTTGATGACACGAAGGGTCAAGTCCCAATTCTAAGATAGGAGAAGTGTATGAATTGTGTCTGAATTCTTAAAATAAATATGGTCGATCACTTTATGCACTACCAGAGTTTCAGGAAAAGCTGTAAAATTGGCAGCCGTTTATTAGAAATTGTAGTTTACATAGCTATGGTATTGTTCTTTAGCGTGCAAGGTGGCCTTAATAAGAAATGATCAAGCGAGGTTGCATGCTAAACAAGCTAGCACGCCTGTACTCGTTTATTCGGTGCATCAAAGCAACCGACATAATGTTTGATGTTTAGCATATCATACCCTGTCAAAGGCTGTTTTGGAATCAATGGAGAAATGTAAGTATAAATTTAACCGTAGCTGAAGATGCTTTTCATATGTAGGGTTCTGGAATTGAAGATCTGTTCTGTGGTTCTCCTTCCAGCTCTGAACCCAGCCTGTTCTCCTGAGAGTGTCTCTTTTAAGCCTTTCTAGATGACTTTCAGCATGCCTCTACTCGGATCACTGATGCGGATGCCGGATGATGATTTTATAGTTCAGGCAGAGCTGTTGGTTATCCTTTCTAGGAAGAGTAATAATCAGAGACTGAGTCCATGTTTTGGCTATTCGCCTTTTTCCCAGATCGTGTTATAGATATTTGTTAAAGCATCGGTCATTGTCTCTCCGCCTGCTTTAGCGTGTTCTTCTGGTAGACTGTGAACTCCATCCTACCTCCCAATTAATCAGTGCTGCTACTACAATCTCAGCTTCCTCACGGAGGATAATAAATAGATGCGGAAGTACAATATCAACGCAAATCTAGTTCGTCTATGAAGCACTACATAGTAAGCAAGCAAAAACGTTGGATACATTGGTACGTGCCCAGATTTCTTTGTTGGAGAAATAATGTGGTTGCAACTTGCGTCAAAGTTGGCGTTAGTTTGTGAAAACAAAGTTTTTATTGTATTTTGGGGAGCGAGTATCCGTCTCGTTGGAAGACGGTTACATGTGTTTTTTGTAGCGTTGATTTACAGGGGTAAATTCAAATATGCCATCAATCACTTGACGATTCTTCAAGAACCTATGATTACAAGACACTGATGCATCTACAGATGCACCATTGTCTTGTCATCATAGATTATTTGAGCCGCGACACGAGAAAACCAACAAAGTGGTTGTGCACACAGCGCAGACGCAGACCAGCCTGGGCATCCACCCAGTCCGATGAGAGTCGTCGCAGTGCGCTTAAACGGTAGCTAAGGCTTTAAGCTACCTCCATGCGGAAAGCGGAGACTCTGATCAGACTGGGCGGATGCCCAGGCTGATCTGAGTCTGTGCTGGGCGCACAACCACTTTGTTGGTTTTGTCGTGTCACGGCTCAATTTTCTGTTTTCAGCCACTCCAGTATTTTCTCGAATTTGCAAACCACAAAACTAGAAAACAAGCGGTCAGTTTACATGCGCAAATAAATTTATCAAGGCATGCAATAAACATTTAATATATAGTCGTGTATAAATGTCCTTTTGGGTTTTATGCCACAAAAATTCATGTGGCTGCGGTTGCAATGCAGCCAGGTTTTGACGTATGCTAAGCGTCAAATATGACCAAAAAGGTTTATGTTTCATGTAAAGAACAGGATATGGTTAAAGTAAATATTCTATTTTGCAGCTCGTAGCTTCTGCGTTATATGAACCAATGAGCAGCAGCATGCATACGACAGGTAGCTTTATTTCGACCATCTGGTTAGTGTCCGACTGCGAATATGCCGGTCGAACGTATGATTCCCTATAGCGACGAACAAATTTGCTCTTTCTTGATCTTACTTTATTTGATTGGCAAATTTGAATTGCCTAGATTTGAATTTAAAGGGCCCGGATGGAGCCTGGTTGGCTGTCAGTGCTAAAAAAAGTGCACTTACCTCCATATCAGAACTTCACAGCTCCAAGCATACACTTTACAATATACCTCTGTTTACATGCACATGGTTCCTTCCATGAGGTGGAAACTGACCAGTAGAACGTGCAAGAATACGTATCTACGGTCTAAGTACTGGGACAGGTAGGTCTGAGCAAACAGTACATACCCGAAGGAGCAGTCTGATAAGGCTCTTCACTGTTGCCCTTTCCATCTGCATCTTTTGGGCGCCTTACTGCCTTGCAAAACCCAACTGTTCAAGTTTCAGGACAATTATTGTAATTATTTTAGGTGTCCTAATATTATTTTAGTTTTACGGTAAACTACTAGATAGTCGGCTGCCAGCATTGTGCCATGGAGCATTGGACGTATAGTCAGAGTAATTAATTAGACAACTACCAACAGATTTCTGTTAATCAGTCTTTACCCCCCCCCCCCCTCCCCCCTCCCATCTCCCTCTCCCCTAGTTTACCAAAGATTATGTGGTAATTTGTCGATCCGACAATATTTGAATGGGCCCTTAGCCTTGATTTCGTAATAAAGCAAGGCAAATTGGCTATTATCTTTTTAGAACAGTCTGAGAATTCGAATATTTTTTAAGGATTGGAAAGATTTTTTTTCGGCGATGCACAAATGAGGTCTGGACCACATGGTCCTGTATGTACTACTATATTTCACGTCACCCAATTTTTGACCAGTGTGTTACTTGAATTAGAACCTTGAACAGTTCATTCAGGAGAGAGAATACATTCAAAAGAAGAAACATGGGTCATACTTCGAAGTTTGGGCTACTTAAGCCTCATCAGTGACTCTGACAATATCTGGTGACGATAGCCAGAGGAAAGCATACTGTAAATTTCTTAATTTCAATAAGACAGTTCAAGTACTGATTAGTATCAAAAAGGGTCCAGATGGTTTAAAGGCGATTATCTAAAAGAGAGAGATGTTATAAATTTTCTCGCTTCCCAGAATATAACTTCTGAATTCAAAGATAAAATGTAATAAGCACTTTGGATGATGTACGGGGAGACGTTTTACGACCGCCACACGGCACAACATCAGCTGCAATGAAGTCAAATTAAAATCTTCAACAGTTCCTTCAAGAGCAGAGAATACATTCAAAGGAAGGAGCATGGGCCATACTTCGCAGTTTCGGCTACTCAAGCCTCATCAGCGACCCTGGCAATATTTGGTGGCTACTGTTCCATCAATGCACAATATAATCTCACCAACCATGATTATTAAGACTTTTCGTACTCCATTTTCATGTTAACTATACCCTACATGTGTACCAGCTTTTATTTACTTTTTCGCTTGTCTAGGCCGAGGGCTCTGTGGGAGCTTTAGGATAGCCAGGCTCCGTCGTCCGTCGTTTTCGTCCGTCAACATTTTCAAACGACTTCTCGAAAACCACTAGGGAGAAAAACTCGATAAGCATATCGCTTCCGTTCTAATCCAATAGCTTGTACTGGTATCATACTTGTTCATGTATGTTTACATGTATGTTAACTGAATAAGCTAAATAAATATGTTTTAACCAAACCATTGGGCCGATTGTAACCAAATTTCATTCAAGCCTCCACGGGTCGGGGGGACGAAAGTTTGTTCAAACGGTCCGAGTCACATGACCAACATGGCCTCGCCCATAAGTGGTGAGAAAACTTCAAAATTCTTCTTACCTAGTACCAATTACTCTATGGCATTGAAACCTGGTATGTAGTACTACCAAAACTGTTCAAACTATGACATTGGGTAGACATTGGATTTTTTTCGAAAATTCAAATTGGTTTCCTGGTGCTTTTATATATGGGAAAATGCAAGAACATAAGGGTTCATGGAATTATAGAAGATTTTGACATAAAAATTGGTGTATATACAGTCATGTAAATGAGAGCATGAAGATGTCTGAGAACAAAAAAACAATGTCATTCTCAGACTTTTGACGAAGGTCTCTCATATTTCGACAGTTACCAACATCTCAAAAGCCACTGGACAAATTGTAACAAATTTCATATACAGCTACAAGGGGTTTGAGAGCACATAACTTAAGTTTTTTCAATGATATTGGGTTGGCCTGGACTCTGTTACAGGAAGGTTAATTTGCTACCTGCAGCTTCTATATGAGAAAATTCTATTAGATATTTTTGAAGATTTTGTTTTATCCAATCAACTAAATGAATACTTGAAGACTTCTGATTACAAGAGATCAAGGCCTTTCTTTGGCCTTTGAACAGGGCCAATCATATCTCAAAAGCTTCAGCCGTCTCCGTCAAACAAAGCGACTGAGCTGAATGAAGCAAATGCCATATGGATCCTCCATGAGTCAGACAAACCGACAGTTTGCTTGAATACTTTGGTCACATCACCAAAATGTCAGTCACGCCAAAATCTTCATCTCCAATATACATGTAGCTCATGCCAGTGAAACTGATTTTATTTGCAGCATTTTGGGCTCAGAATACTGTCAGGTTTGTTCAAATGATTTCAGTAGTTTGACTTTTGACTTTTTTACTCAGGTGAGTGATTCAGGGCCTCGTGGCCCTCTTGTTTTCCATTGGTTGAGAGATCGCAATAGTTCTAAAGATTCTCACAGACTTTCACCTACTTTCGAAATTGTGGAAACTGCGGATAAGCATCTGACCTTGTGCAAAAAACATGAAGAAAGATTAGCGTATAGCTGTAGTCTATGTTTATAAGAGACATGAGATAATCTGGGAAAAAGTGCTAGGTGAGAAAATCTGGACGAACAGCGCGTGCATAGACCAGTCTGTGCAGTCAACATGTTTTATATAATTATACAGGGAAAATAAATACTCTCAAACTCTCAAACGTAGTAGTACCATGTCCACAAGAGCGTCTGAGAACAAACATTTGCCATTTGCTGGAAGACAGGTTTTATCACGAACTTGTTTCTTTAATCTGAGATTATCTCTTTTGGCTTCTGTAGCATTTCAGAAGAAGTTGTCTCACTCCACCTTAATCTCAACGCTGATATTTAGACTCTGCCAAAATCTGTCTATACACTCTGAGTCAACAACGAACCCGCCAAGGCTATGTTCCATATCACTGGCATATATTCCAAGTGCATATTTTTGTTTTCTGAATTTTCAGATATTGTGACATAGAATAACGGTTGCATAGCCACCCATTGCAATGCTTTCCATGACATATTAATCATAAAGAATCGAGCATATACGTCTACGTACCAATTCCACTTTGTTGGTTCAGTATTCCATTCATATAGTAAGAAATAATAGCATTGACCAATGAAAGCTTCGAACATAAAACTCGCTCATGTGACTAAAACTTTCTCAACATCAGGCGTATTTACATGTATTCATTACCTGGAAATAATTTAAATCTACTTATATCCCTTCACCCCATGACTCGATATCTTTTTGCTTATCACTTGAGAACATGTACTATTCATTTTTGGGTAAAGTATGCTCATGTAATAATGATTGATAATCATTACAATTTCAGCTCTGGTAGTTTTCCATGATTAAGTAACCCATTGGTGAAATGGAATGCTTCAAGGTAGTCAATGCGCATGACGACACATTTGGACAGAAAGCCACTCTAAAACTGTGTGATTTCAAGTCATGTTTTGTTGTTTTGACTTCTGACTGAAATTATGGAGAAAATATCCAAAACAACGCTACAGATAAAAGGAGGAATTTTTTAGTAAAACCATGTGGAATGCTACATAAGCTCTTCTCTGACCAAGTGGGCACATGACGTCAAAATGACGTCGTACAGACGTCGATGCGACGTCGTTACGTCGCATCGACGTCAGTACGACGTCATTTCAACGTTATGTGCCCGCTGGGGGTATCATTGTTCTGGTCACTCGAGTCTTTTTACCGCCCGAGCAATTACCCTCCGAAAAGGCTTTTCCTTATTCGCAAATGAAATACAGGGAAAGGTCAGTTGCTTTTCTTACATACGGATTGAATCTGCTCGCTGCGTTTGGTAAGTATCAATAATCAATCATCAAGGCTTATAAACACGTTTAGTCTATATGTTTATTTCCACTGATAAACAAACTATAAATTTCAAATGAAAAGGGGCGGACATGTTATCAATCTAAGCGCAGTCGTGTAACTGTCATTGAGAATCTATGAGAAGATATAAAATACATCAAGCTAAAGACAGATTATCGTGTATAGCGTATTATCAGGCTCTCGGGAGATTAAGACAAAGTCGCTTGCACTATTGCAACACCCTTAAACCTTAACTTTTCGACGGAACCAGTTTAAGCCAAGTTTTAGCGCATTGCTGTTTTAGGCCATGGTCGTGTATGGATGGAATACACTTGAGCCGCGACACGGCAAACCAACAAAGTGGCATATACGCCCAGCAAAACCTCAGATCAGCCTGGGCATCAACCCAGTATGATCAGAGTCTTTGCTGTTGGCATGTAGATCCGTTGCTACCCTATACGCGCACAGAGAAGCCTCTGGTCGGATTGGGCGGATGCCCAGTCTGATATCAGTCTTCGATGGGAGCACGTTTAGGTTTCGTCGTGTTGCGGCTCACCTATGTTCCAACAATTGCATGTGCCATTTAGTGAACATGGCTTTATAACAATATGGGCCACAGCTTCACGGTAAGTCTACTCGGTTACAACGGTCATGGAATCTGGACGATTTATGCCACGGAAACTTAAGGATTCCATGTGTTTACCAAGAGAATAGACCGCATACCATTTTCGTTATTGAAGTACATGTAAGTAGTTTGATATTATATCGTTTAAATTTTATAGAGCAAAGCATTTTGTAAGTCGCTGTCGCCAAAACACCCTGAGAGCATTTCATGATGCTGTGAAAAAGCGAAGTCTCATATTTTCGTAGGGTTCCTTTAGAAATCGAATGCATTTCAATAAACGCCCATTTCGTCACTTAAAATCAAATTTTATGGAAGTGAACACTAGAAAGTTGCAAAACATTGTATAGAACCTTCGTTTGTGCATGATACTATGATTTCGAGGATTTAGCTGGTTCTTGTTTGCATATATGATAAGCTACGAACTTTTGACGATTATGATTTCTATGTTACGGAATCTTCCAGATATTGTTACGAAATCTTGACAAACATGGGCATCTCATTTGAGGATGGTACATCCTTCCTGATGGAGGAAACCAATATTTCTGAACAAAAGACCCTCCCGCCCCGTTTCTCATATTCTGTTTCTAAAGCTTACTATGGCTTTCAGTATCAGGACTTTCCTTTTCACTGACTTTTCCATAACATATATAGACATGGCGGATGTATTTTAATAAGCAGGTGATGCTTACTACTCGCGAGCACCTGATCACACTTCCTTTGTAGAAGTCCATGTCTGTGTATCTAAATATTTCAGATTTGCCGATGTTTGTATGGATTATATCAGTTTGGACTTATGATTTTGGTATTTTGACCACTCTGTTCTCACAGTTCTGATACCAGGGCAAACAAACATAAATCAGGCTGTAGATCACATCTCTGCTTATCTATTTCACTCTTCAGATCACCTAAACCTTTTATTCCGCCATAAAACGAATAGATTTAGCATGGAATATTGCAAGTTTCATATGTCTGACTAAACCTATTAACATCCAGAAATAGCTGACTTGCCAGGTCGTCAACACTTAAACTGCCCTCTGAAACGAGAGTTAAAAGGGGTAACCCAGTCATGTTACCGGCCATGTTCCACCTAGTGTTCAATGAAAGTTGGCAGAAGACTGCAACTTTCTCCAATTTATGCAGGCTCTCTTGCTCTAAGGTCACGGAAATCCGATGCTCGTCTTCTGACCTGATATCTGGAACTGGTCAGTTTAGAAATCCGGATTCAGCAAAGAGGCGTTTATGTACATGCTTTGCTGGGGGTAGTTATCAGAGAAATTTTCGTCAGAGGATTTTTTGTTTTTTATAGTAGCCGGCACATGCAACTTTTGCGTTGCGATGTCACACTGTTTATCCTCACCACGTTAATTAAATGTACATACAAGGTCGTACTTTTTCAGTATGTTTGGTATCTGAGGGACACAAGATAGATGCTTTTTCTTTACGATGTTCTCTCAGCATGTGTCTGATTCCGCCAGTAGTTATCGCAATTTTTTTACGACAGAGTTCGCACATTATGGCTTGATTCTGCAACAGAAAGTTAAGAAACAAAATCGACAAGATTCCGTAACCAGTAATGAGCAGTCGTAAATACTCCGTAGCGGTATCGTGAAAATTTCCGTAACACTTCTAAGATCGAAAATCTCCCTACATTTTCATAAAACCCTCGTGGAAAATATTCAGAATGGATTATTTGTTACAAATATATCATATTTTACAAACTAGGGATTGGAAAACCCAATATATTCATGAAAAGGGGAAAAAGAGGGAGAAAACTATTACTACTAGATCGCCTGGCCATTAAAATAAATGAAAACACGCAAAACACATCAAGCAAGTTATAAATATGTGCCTATCGATTGTTTGGCCTCTTTGAAAGAATGAAAACAGGCATACCGTCATGATAGTGTGACGAGTGTCCCCTTGTCCTGGCCATGAGCGTCAGTCCTGTATTACTCGTAAAGATGCCGTATCGAAAATCGGTAAGACTCCGTAACAAAAATCGTCCAGATTCCATGACCGTTGTAACCGAGTAAACTAGGGGAGAGTCGGGTAACTTCGGACAGTGGGGAAATTCGGACAGTGACATTTTTTCCTTTATATGTCAGTTGTCTGATACTAAAACAAAACAATAACTGGCCAAACAGTGAAAATCCTGATGAGACGGCTCATTATGAGTAAACAGTGAAAATCCTGATGAGACGGCTCATTATGAGCCGTCTCATCTTGATTTTCACTGTTTGCAATGGTATTGCAATGGTATGTCCGAATTTACCCGCCTGTCCGAAGTTACCCGACTCTCCCCTAACCGTGAGCTTGGGAAACGTTTTCGTAACGCGATTAAATATTCAACTGCTTTATTTTACCATTTACCATGTTTAAATGACTTCATGAGACATTGCTTCTCTAGCCTGGAATAAGTATATAACATGTATGTCGGCGCCCAGCCTTTGCTCAAAGACATTTGTCGTCCTGGGTATACTCCGTTTTTTTTTTTAATAAAACCGAAGATGAGCCGCGACACAAAAAATCCAACAAATTGATTGTGCGCCCAGAGCAGACTCAGATCAGTCTGGGCATCCGCCCAGTCCGCACAGACCTTTCGCAAAGCACTTAAAGAGTAGCTTAGGGTCTAAGCTACCTCCATGCGGACAGCGAAGACTGATCTGACCGGGCGGATGCCAAGGCTGATCTGAGTCTGCGCTTGACGCACAACCATTTTGTTGGTTTTGTCGTGTCGCGGCTCAAATGTACATTTTTGAAAGCAGCAGTATGCAGGTCGTTCACCTGTAATAGATCACATTTGGTCATTGTAAAATGTTTTGACTGACCAAATCTTGTCAGGATCAGCTTGTGCAACAGTTACTTAGAGGAATTCACGAGCAGACTGAGCCAGGCATTCCTACTTCGGCAATGCTCGGACAAAGTTAACTGATATTTTCAGCCAAAGCTTCGTGAAAATATGCAAACATCATGTCCTCACATGCTCGTTTCATGCATTCAGCATTTGTCGGGTCCCTCGTTAAGTGTCTGAGCCCTGCTGGCTGGTGTTAAAACGTTACACATTGTATATGTAAATGCGTGGAATACGCTATAATTATAATGATATTTATACTGTAGAATCAAATCTCATAGTTCGCTTGCTTATTTATGAGAAAATATAGTAAGAAAAATCAATCAAATATGGTTAGCGGATATAGCTATATCTTAATGTCCACAATTAATTTTGAATCTAGACTGTCTTCCATGGTCTAGTTTAGGCATTAAGAAGTGTGAACAAGCCTGAAATGAACTTTGAATCCTGATAATAATAATACAAATACTCATAGTTTGGTTTCACACGCACAGAAAAAGGGCCAAGATACCGGGATAGGGTAAATGTCAACAGCTGAATAAATATAATGAGACAATGCCGCTGCATTATTAGCCCCTTAAATGGCAAAGCAAGTTTTGAAGCAGTCAGAATTTTATCAAAATTGGTCATATGTAAATGTTCATGTAACAATTTGACTTGAGACAAGCTAAAGTGACTGACAGAAAAAGGACCATTTTTATAGTTCCTGACCTTGCAATGTTGTAACGTATGGACGATTATTGCTAGTAAGTGAATGTAATTCAGGATGAAAGTGGCGTTTAGAAAACATTTTACACAATATTGTATTTTTACTAAATTAGTTTACGTAGTAAGCAGCGCAAATTCCGATCAGACTATGGTTCTTCTCTAGGTATATAACCTCCTTGCAAATTTTAGGCTTTACTGAGTATATTTATGTTCTTAATTAAGAGATAAAGAAGAAAAAGGCTACTATGAGAGTAAAGAAATGTACTGCAGCAAGTGTGCCAGAGGCCTCCCGAGATCCCATTCATGTCAGTACTCCTCAGAAATCAGCTACTGTTAGACGCCGCTACCATTCCGTGAGCCCTGACACTACTTTTTTCATAGGATTTCCATCACCTTTCAACCTTTAGTCTGGCTGCTTTTAGTTAGCTTTTCAGTTTAAAAATCCTTTAAATCAGCGAAAGTTTTTTTGTAGCGCTGCAAATGTCTAGGACGACATGGAAAGACTTCTACAGAGATTGACAAATGAGCCGCGACACGACAAAACCAACAATGTGGTTGTGCGCCCAGTGCAGACTCAGATCAGCCTGGGCATCCACCCAGTTTGATCAGACTCTTCGTTAAGTGATCGAAGGGTAGCGAAGGATCTAAGCTACCTCCATGCGGACAGCGAAGACTCTAATAAGACTGGGCGGATGCCCAGGCTGATCTGAGTCTGCGCTGGGCGCACAACCACATTGTTGGTTTTGTCGTGTCGCGGCTCAAATGTATCAAAGATAGTTACGTCAGCACAGGTCTAGCCTTTTAAGTAAATCAAAGAGACCTGTAAATCACGACTGATACGGTAATCATAGGGGTGTTAATGATATGATTCTCCACACGATCATTTTGCCTCATCGCTTGTGCAAACAGTGAATACTCATATCAGCCTGCACATCCGCAACCCCTTTCTAGCTTTCGCTGGCTCGTAACACTGATTTAAGAATCCTGAGGGTGGATCCCTAAATTAAAAAGTGCAATCTGACCAGCCTTCGCGGAAACATAGACTAACAGAAGTCTTTTCTTTTCACACATAATATCAGGCACTATTCTGTGTCGCAGCTCATACTTAAAGGATTACTATTGATATTATGGTTGCTACGAACCTACCCTTATTGTAGTACCGTTTACAAAACTATTCGTCAGCACATTTACTTACTACAATTTCAAGGACTATCTTACCTTGATGATTCATAAAGATAAAAAAGATCGATTACTTTGCAATATTTTAATTGTGTCTAATCTGCAAATATGACTCTCTTTTTTTTTTCTTCACAATTTTACCCTGCCTTTCGTTGCCAGGACTTTACAGAGTCACTGGTGAGGCTTTATTAGCCGAAATTACGTAGTCTGGTCCATCCTCTTTCTTTCTGATATTTTCATTGCTCTTGAAGGAATTAATTTTTATTGCAATCGTTGCAGCTGGCGTTGTACCGTGTGACAGCTTTAAAACGTCTCAACCATAGTGCAGTTTATATTTTACTTTTGGACCTTTGAGATCAACGGGAATATTCTGAGAATCGGAAATCCAGACAGATTTTTATCGTTTGGACCCCTTTTTGGTATATACTTGTCTTTGAATGGTGCGACTGCGTATTTGAAATATACAAAATTGCCGTATGTTCACCCCTGGATTCTGTTGTCAGGCCATTACATGGTCGCTGATGAGGCTTAATAGCCAAAACTACGTAGTCTGATCTACCGTCTTTCGTATGAATGTTTTCTCTGCTCTTGAAGTAAAATATTACTGAATTTTTATTCTCAAGGCCTTAAAACGTCTTGTTAGAATGTGTCTGAAGTTTTGCATAATTTGCACATACTGTATAGATCTGTCTATGCATTGTCTTTGATTTATCAAAACGTAAAGCTTCCATCCGCTGCTATAGAACGCCACCATGCTTAATATGGTAAAAGACATGGGAAAGCATAATGCTGGTCAAGACCCTCTGAGGATAATAAAAGACATGTATATAAGTTCTGAATAGTAAGATCCTTTGGAAGCAAGGATTACATCAAAGAACAGAAAACAGCAGACTCGGTTTAATTGAGTCTGTTCATGACCAGTAGTTAAATGTGCGACACCAGCCACGCCCCCTAGCACCGGCTTAAGCGGAACTCTATTTTCAAAATAACTCAAATGAACTCAATGATCCCAAAGGACCAGAAAATATAATCTGCACTATGATGATGTACGGGGAGACGTTTTACGGCCGCCACACGACACAAACACTAGCTGCAGTGAAGATAAATAAGTTATGAATAGTAAGATCCTTTGGCAGCAAGCAATATATCAAAGAACAGAAAAAAGCAGGCTCGGTTTAATGGAGTCTGTTCATGACCAGTAGTTAAATATGCGACACCAGCCCGCACGCCCCGAAAGCCTGTTTCTGTTTAAAATCTGTTTCCATTATACTGTTAAAGTGAACACTTGTGACTATTCAAGAAACGCATGACTTTCTATTATCTTGAGAAGGGCAAACACCTTTGCAACTCTGTTATTATATGACAACGAACCAATGAACTGTCCTTATTTAGTTATCCTGTTACGCTCGGATTTCTGTCGTTTGCTTGAGGTTTCGACAACAGCAAATTGAGATATTAAATATTTCAAAATCAGGTTCTTTCTAGTGTCGTTTAGACTTTAAAAACATGTATAATGGTAGTAGCAATAAATTCATATTATGAGGAGCAGAATCGAGTTCCCCTTAATGTTAAATTTGATGTCAAGTCGTACTGTATTTATTAAACGTGTGCTTTTCGATCACGGAATTGCAGCTGCAAAAAAGACACATCAGTCAAACGTAAGGCAGGGCTTTCTTCCAGTCAGTTTAAATAATCTCCGCGGTCGAAGTTGTGCAGGGTAAAGAGTAGTAAGTGGCCGGTACGTGGCTTTCGTTTTTTTTTACGTCCACATTCTGGCCGATTCTGTTAGCGGTAGCTGGAAAGTGATATATCTCTACTAATCATTTTATTGTCTATTTTTCCGATAAAACTATTACAAAGCGTCTGACAGACTATTCCCAGGATCGCACTTGGCGGGCTCCGCCTTCACACATGCGCAGTGGATTTATAGTAAAACGCTCGTGTGCCACAGAAAAAATACTATACTCTTTTATCTTTTCACAAAGTCGTGGGAAACGATAGTTTTGCAGCACTTGCTTTTAACCTTTTTACAACATTATCGAACATTTCTTTTGGATGGTGGTCTAACCTGTTTTTATAATGATTCTAAGCAATCAGTAACTGGCACCGTCTGTCGTTTTCGCATGAAAATAGGTATGGTAATGTGATAAATTGCAGATTCAGTTTTATATTAACTCTCTTTTCAGTATTCTGTTTTCTAGTAGTTTTTATTTTCCGCATAATTTCAACTTACAAGGTCATGAAATCTCGATGTTTCTGCTAAGTTCGTTCTAACAGGTAATAAAAATAACTGGTCATTTTTTTTCGTCCAAGACTAAGCTCTTCCAACCATTACAGAGCCATTAACCTACGTGCTCGCAAAAATGACGAAATACTGAACTTGTTTTGTGAATCTCTAGGAAACGAATACAAATAAGATCCTTTATATATAGAATTAACCATAAGACAGTTTATTGACTAATTTCTGTTTGTTTTCATAATGAATGGGGTCATGAAACGATGATTATTCACCAGGTAAACGATGCACGTCACTTCATGCCCGCAATACAAATTCACCTCACATGTTATAAGGTAGTGTTTTTCGTCTACTATGTCTCCGATTTCCTACACCATGTTAGACTACAGAACACCAACACTTGTGGTTCCGAGAAAATGTAAATTTCGATGGAAATTCCTGTGTAATCGAAGCAATATTACGTTCAAATTTAATAAATGGAACAAAACTATTACTGTCTAATTGGAGAAAAATAACGTTTAAACTTTATAATTGGAACAAACACAATACATTATACAATGATGTATTCTGTATCTTTTTATTAGAGTAACGTTGGCAGTGTTATGGCTGTACTAGCTTTGATCTGAGGACAGTATTCATGCGCATTTCAAATCGATTTAATCCCCGCCAACACACACACGACACACATTAATTTATTATTGACCGTTCCAAGGCGGTGCTTCTGTTATGGTTTATTATTGTTGTCATAGTTTTGATCCCCGCCAACACACACACACATTAATTTATTATTGTTGTCATCGTTTGTCGCTTTGATCCCCGCCAACACACATACACACACATTAATTAATTATTGACCGTTCCAAGGCGTTGCTTCTGTTACGGTTTATTATTGTTGTCATCGTTTGTCGCTTTCTTTTACTCTATTGACCTTATGTGCATTATTTCTGATAGCCTCTCGGTCTATTGCAGGGGAATAAATGACCTCTTGGCTTTTCGCTTGTCTTGTTTTGCCTTGTTTAATGTCTTTATTTCTTTCCTTTCCCATTTGGAGTTAAGGCAGGCCCCGAGGTTATAAAACTTGAGTACATTCTCAAACTCAAAAATAAAGCACACTGATTGGCTGCTTCCGAGCATGGAAGCAGCCAATCAGTGTGCTTTGCTTCGAGTTTGAGATTATTCTCTAGTTTTATAACCTCGAACCCAGGATGTGGTAAACGATTATGTCGTTTCCTGATCACTGCCTTCTCATCTATTTTGTACCGTAATCAGTAATTTATCCTACTACTACATGACCTGGTGTAAATAAAACATTGAATAGCTTGTGAAAGTTTTCAGAACGAAAACATCTTATTTATATTATGATTTATCACAGTTTGAACTATGATACCGTGTCACATGCTACAAAGCAAACGATATCCGGGCTAGAGTTAATAATTGCGGCTGCAAATATCCTGAAATACGATATAATGTAATTTTGGCTTGCTGATATCACCACCTCCTAAATAGGCTGTCTCGTCATCAATTTTACTTTTAGGTAAATAGATACTATCAGGGGCGCAACTCCATAATATTCTTTTTTGACTCCTTTCCCAATGGGGTCAAGTCTTAATGGAAAGTATTTACTCCTCTATGAGCAGATTCTTCCCTTTACGAGTACACCTCATTTTAGTAAAAAGAGCAGTTAACAGGAAATCAAGAAAATACTCCCCCCCCCCCACCTTGTAAACGGCGAATAAAACTTGATGTGGCCATGCATTTTTCGTTCTCTCTCGGAAACATTTCTCGATATACAGGGAGTTCAGCTAAAGCCTTTCATTTGGGCATGGGCAGTGTTGCAACATTACATTACTACACATGAACACTCATTTAAACCAAGTCTGTTTCTTTCGTTTCTTTGGTGTGTTCTTTGCTTCCAGTGGACCTCCTTCAGTTCTTTTGATAAAAAAGAGTATTGTGTGTATCTTGGGCTCAAAACAAGGCCGGGCATCATTCCGTTTTCTTTTCATTATTGTTTAAGGTTTACAATGTGTGAAGCCTAACACATTCTCACTTACCTTTTACATTTCAGTGTGTAAACACACTTCAGTCCTTCCTTTTTTGTTTTATTTATTTATGTTTTATTCTTAATAAATTCAAACTGTGTCACCTTTACAAAGTAAAAACGAGTAAATTAAAACGTCCGTCATAGATAGTGAACAAGTACAAAATCTACGTTTCCTAACAGTTTATGTTGGTTCGTTAAGTATGATTTGTGGATCTGTCTGCTTTTACTCTACGTAGTAGAGTTTGTAGACTATAGGTAAATACACTTTCTCCAATTTCACTACAGCATGAGTGCCTGTTTGATATATTGTTCGGAGAGAAACAAAAACTTGTTAGGTGGTTGTACCACTGTTTATAACGGTATCGGCTGATTTAGCTGCTCTGGTATTGATTATACCAGCTGATTATTTGGACTCTGTACAAGTTTTATCGATGAAGAATTATTCTGTTTTCTAAATGTGATTTTTTGTTCTTACTTAGTGTTAACATCTTCTAAATGGTAATAGTATATTTTGGATTTAAAAAATTGTTCTGTTGAACAAGGTGTTTTGATGATACGCTACTGAAACATTTAAATTAAGCCTTACGCCAAAAAGCAGATGACAAAAATAACGTCTGCAAAATTTCAAATAAAAAAAAAATTATGTCCAAGCTATATCGTATCGAGAATTCAACGAACAGAGGGGAAAACAGAGTAGATACAGACATTGTGACTCATGATGAGCCACTTCATCTGAATCTATGCTGTTTGCAAATGCAACTTTTTCAATTTGGCGCTATAAATGTAAGCGTATTTGTTTATTACCTCGATTTAATTTCTGAGGCAATTTGAACCCCGTAAAAAACGTGTCAGACCGGATTTTCATTTTGTTGTAATGTATGGATTTGTAAAACTTACGCAAGTGTTCAAACAAACTGTTCTTCAAATGTTACCTTGAAATTTTTATTCTATGTAAAATGTATAAATTAGAACATAAGGAAATCCGTAGTAATCTGTAGAAATTAGGACGCTTCATCTCTAGGAGACTGTTCTTCAAACGGACGACTCCTCGATTTTGAAGGTGGATGGATACACTGGAAGTTTTCAACTGGAAGTATTTGCTTACCTTGTTCTGCAAACAGCGTAGATCCTGATGCCGTCTCATCTAGATCTACACTGTTTGTCCTGTAGTCTTTGAATTCTCAATATGATATAGCTTGGACATTTTTTTTTTTTTTTGAAATTTTGCATAAATGCAACGTTTGTCGTCTGCTTTTTGGGCGCTAAAAGGGTTAAATGAGCTACCCTTGAAGGAAATAATTTGCGCGGAGCTAATTATTTTCTTTAGAGGTAATATCCTATGATAAGATTTCGAACGAAATATTTTCTGCTGCAGTGGTGTCCCATTGAAAAAGGGCAAACACTTTTAACCTTGGAGAGGTCTCGAATTGAGGTGTATCCGTACACCTTATGAGGAACATTTCGTCTGCTTCAGTAGCAATCCCTTCACGTAATCAAATAATTTCAAGAGCGTTCTTCAGAAATAAACAGAAGTCAAGGATGTACTTCCACAGTGTCGTGTTATAGTGATTTGTAGGCGTGTCGTATCCTTAATTGTTTTAATATGGCGGGAAATTAATTGCCATCTGAAAACATGAAGAAATCATTACAATTCCTTTTGCTTTCAGAATACAGGAGATGGCTATACGTCATCGTGGGGTATTTATAAGGACCAGATGTAGAGCCTAGTCTTCACAATGCGACTGCAAGCTACCAAGAAACGTGTATTGGTGAACATAGAAGATATTGGAAAAGTTTGGAGCTCTTTGAAATGATAACGACTTGGAAGAGCAATCAATTAGTTTGGACGTCTTTATACAAAATTCTTCAGACGGATTACATTGTGATAAGCAAGTAGCGCTATTAGCTCTTGTGATATAAATTAGCAGTAAATTATAAATCATACTTATTTATGCATTTTCTGTGATAATAGTTTATAGTGAGTATCTTGTATAACTATGTGGACAGTTGAAAATAACATATAATTTATTTGATTTTTTATTAATGTTACGGTGATAATAAAAGTGTTTGTAAAATAAAAAAGAAAAAGTAAAATTACTCGACAGTAAAGGCAAATACTTTGCAAAATTTGGTGTGTTCACAACGTGAAAATTTGAAACAGTCATTGGCCGATTTATGGAAACTATATCCATAATGCGTCGGACAAGCTAAGTCACAGACCGCCTTATAAGGGTTTTAATATCCTGGTCTAAAGAAAGGATAGTCGGACAGCACACTTTAGAAACATTTCTTAGTGGAACATGGAATACGAATGTTATAAGTTATCAGCGATTTT
Source organism: Ctena decussata (assembly GCA_963989385.1). Taxonomy (NCBI): domain Eukaryota; kingdom Metazoa; phylum Mollusca; class Bivalvia; order Lucinida; family Lucinidae; genus Ctena; species Ctena decussata. The sequence goes on from OZ022498.1 coordinate 22,671,018, forward strand.
GTTCTATATAACGATTGTGTTCATCGGTCTTGGGGACGGTGAAAGGTTTTTTCAGTATCGAGATCACAGAGACCAAGGGATGTATAGCAAAAATACTGGATCGCTGGCGGTCCATAATAAATTGGAGGCAGAGGTAGGTTATTATTTTATATATTTGTTCATATCTACATTTCTATTTAGATCCTTTTTCGAAATTGATAGTGTCTGGCACCTTTCAATATCTTTCTGTTAGATTTCAATTCTTCAGTAATTCAGTCTCCAGACACTGTGCACATACTCTGTGACCGTATGCATACTCATTCCCCACACACTATGTTTAGAGCTCAGTGACAATAACTCTGTATGCTTACTCAGTCTCCACACGCTGTGTATATAGCTCAATGACCATGACTCTGTTTGCATACTCGCCCCCAGTAATCTTTTGCTGACCGTTCCAAGGCGGTACTTCTGCTGTGATTCCTTTATGTAACATTGTGCTATGTCCGCTTGTCTATGTTCTTTCGCGGTTTGATGACCTTTTTTGCTACCAAATCTTTTATTTTGTTTTGTTTTGTAATTTAAAAATGAAATAAGTAAAATAGATTTTGATGCTGTTTTTGATTAGGGTAGGTGAATGACCACCTGTTTGGAATAGAGCTTCTCATTCGGTTTACCGTGCTTGTCTTTCGTGAACTGGTGTCAATTTTCCGTGTGTGTGTGTGTGCTTCTTTCCCTATTGGTTTTGAGAGCGGGGTGTGGGATTTGATTGTATTAATTCCTAATCATTGCTTATCTCTTTACTTTCGATCTCTACACAATATGTACAGAGCTCAGTGACCATAACTCTGTATGCATACTCAGTGTCCACACACTACGTACAGAGCTCAGTGACCATAAATCTGTATGTATAGTCGGTCTCCACACACTATGTACACAGCTCAGTAACCATAACTCTATATGCATGCTCAGTCTCCACACAGTAAGTACAGAGTTCAGTGCCCATAACTTTATACATAGTCGGTCTCCACACACTATGTACGCAACTCATTGACCATACCTCTGTATGCATACTCAGTCTCCACACAGTATGTACAGTGCTTAGTGACCATAACTCTCTATTTCTACACGGTCTCCACACACTAGGTACACAGTTCAGTGACCATAACTCTGTATGTATACTCAGTTTCCACACAGTGTGTACAGAGTCCAGTGACCATAACTCTCTGTGCATACTCAGTCTCCACACAATATACATGTATACAGAGCTTAGTGACAATAACTCTGTATGTCTACTCAGTGTCCACATAATAAGTGCAGGCTCAGTAACCACAACGCTTTATGCATATAGACGTATTTGTGACGGTCACCTTTTTTTCTTATCTGACTCAGGAGCTATTTTGTGTCTCATGATTCGCCTTGAAAAAGGTACAAATGAACTTGGTAATACCCAGGAAACGCAATCAAGAAAATGTGTTGTAGCTCTGAGAGACACACACTCAATTTAATAGTAACAAACGTCAGAAGCCATACAATATTCAGCAGACAAAACATCCATTTGTACCTATATCCTAAATTACGCCCCCCCCCCCACCACCACCACCACCACCATCATTCCCTCCCTTCCCCCACGCCGCCCCCCCCCCCCCCCAAAAAAAAAGACAAAAAAAGACCAATAGAAAGCAAAATAGGGTTCTATGCAGGTGACAAAACTGTCATTTACAACACAGTTCGCAGCCTTGGGCCGGTCTGTAGCATAAACTACACCGGGCTTAAATTGCTCTTTAATTTCACGCCGGACGGTCGGGCATCAGACTCAATGATGGCTCCGACATAAAGCTTTTTATTTAATTTGGTTGCAGTCGGAGGTTTTCTTGTCTGTTGCTTGCTTGGCTATTCGGGGTTCAACTGATGGTTTTCTTTTGCTCTTGTATTTCAGTGGTCTTGTTTTGCCTGCAACCTTACCATTGGTCCCTACATCAATATAGAATACACCAAAAGCCATCCAAGACACACAAAACTCATTATAAATATTTTTTACCAATCTTCTATTTTAAACCACAAAACAAAGCAGAAAGCAAAGTGTGTAGCTATGATACAGGTGGTCACAAAGTTGAGGATTCAGTGTGATTAGTCTGTTACAGACATTTGCCCACTGTGCATTTTTCCACTTTTTCAATATTCGGGCAAGATGTCTGTCAATCTTATACCGTTGAACCTGAGCATTGCTTTTCGCTTAAACTTAGGGTTCAGCATGACCTCGAACCGCTGCCATAATATTCAAAGTCCTGGCATATATAGTAAATCCACTGAAATAAAATTAACTTTAGTCGATATAAACAGGTGCTCAAACTAAATGTCATTTCAATGGGTTAAAATGTCATTCTAAAAATGCATCCTCACATACAAAACAGAACTAATAATATAAATAATATTTATTGGAATGTTTGTACCCTCTATAATGAGTGCGAGGGGTCTGATATTCTGTTACGGGAACAGACTTTCATAAGTCAATCATATTTATTGTTGACTAGTGCCCATTGTTAAAATTAACACCTTTGAACATTGACATAATATTGCTTCTTTCTTTTGTTGCTTTGTAAAGGCAACACTGTTACTAAAGTGGCAGAAACAGTCATTAAGACGATGCGTCGACACTGTCCTCAAATTAGGTCAAACAAATCATCGCTGTTCCTTAAAGAGGATAAGAAAACTGTTAACTTGGTTTTATAGGTTTTGAGACTTAGTTCTTTTTAAAGTATTTTGAGTTCACATATCGGGAATCAAAATAAGGATGCGTTCTGTGATAGTTCTGTGTAATATCTTATTTCTCCATAAAAACATGACCCTAAGTGGAAGGATCTATAAGTGTTGCCTCTAGTAGACCCTTAATGGAAGGGTCTATAAGTGTTGCCTCTAGTATGACCACAATATGCTGCGTTAGAAGAGAGTTTGAGGTTTGAAGCATAAAACTAGTTTAAGCGCCCAGTGGTTTATGCTACTATCCGTTCCGATCAAAGGCGGAAACTTCTGATGCGGATCCCGTTTGCTAGGGCCAAGTCGGGTAAATTCGGACAGCAGGTAAATTCGGACAGTGATATTTATATCTTTATATGTCAGTTATTTGGAATTAAAACAAAAATAACTGGGCAAACGGTGAACATCCTGATGAGACGGCTCATCATGAGCCGTCTCCTCTGGATTTTCACTGTTTGCAATGACATGTCCGAATTTATCCGCTGTCCGAAGTTACACGACTCGGCCTATATTACAGTTAATGTGGTCCCCTATGTAGCTTTCCAATTTGCTTTCAGTTTCAGTTTTGTTTGTGGTGTAAAACAGATAAAAAAAAAAGATGTCGCATATGGCTTTTTATATTTATTGTAGTATGTACAAACGTATAGTTTGTTTTGGACTGAATGTGGTCATGACCCACTCTTGCAACGTATCTTTTCATGTGACACTCATCATTTGCATTTGTGTGAGCATCCATGCAAAATATTAATATAAAACTTCAAAGGAAGCATGTTTTCAAATAAGAAACGAAGTGTTGAAGCAAGTCTGCATATTTCATTTTCTTTGTCTTGGTAAGATTGATGCTATCTTGCTATTTCTGCCGGTACATGTATAACTAATGCCGTTACTACTACTACTACTACTTCTCTCTCTCTCTCTCTCTCTCACACACACACACACACACACACACACACACACAAACGCACACTACTCTGTCTCTACACAACTGCAGGACATTTATCTGTCTCTTTTTTGACTTTGTGAAGACATTATGCAAAGGTCTGGCATATCATATAGCGTCACTGCTTAACTGTATATGATCGATAGCATTCAGTCGCCGGAGTCTTGTAAAAAATTTATGGGGACGGGGTTATGTACGGATACAGATGTGATCGTTTAATGAAAGTTTGTCCCCATAACTCTGAGCCATCTCAAGTTTTCCCTATGCGATGAAGCATTTTAAGGTGAACAGGTACAATTTCAGTGGAAGCAACTCTGTTGTATTTATGTATTCCTGCCTTCTAGATACGGGTCGTCCCTTAAGGAAATAATTTGCCCCTATAGGTGCAAATCTTTTCCTGTAAAAGTAGACTCCTTTTGGATAAGGTTGGATCAAGCAATGAAAACAGGAAGCCACAAAAGCTATTTCCCTTCGAAAAAATGGCGGGAAAAACAAGGACCTTTCAAAAAGCTATTACATTATGACCAGTGTCATGAGATAAAGTTTTGTATGGCACGCGCGAAGAGCGAGGAATTAAATCAGCTTATAAATCCGCAATGTCTAGTCTCAGCGTTCCCAGTTTGTATCAGTAAATAGACACTTAATACTCGTAAAAGACGGTAAAGACACGGATCATTAGACTGCGCGGGATGCGGAGGTCGATCTGTGTCTTGTATGTAGTCATATTCGTATATCGCATGAGTACTTTCTTTCATGTGGCGGCCATTGTAATATAGTATTCCCTCTGATAGTGATACGAGACGACTAGACAACGATTAATAAGGTTACAACTAAATGTCATTTCCCAACGTTTTAATGTCATCTAGGGAATAGAAAATAGACTAAGCATGTGTATATTCATACTCAATGAATATCATAGTAGTTTTTTTCCTGACGCTTTGGTGAAAAATATTTTTCTGTCGGTCAGTTCTGTGAGCTTATACATTAGACAGTGAAGACTGCGCATCCGCACAGTCTGATCAGAATCTTCCACTTGAATCAAACATTTATGGGTCCTGAGGAAATCTAAGACATAGGTCAGACTGGGTATCTGAATAGTCTCCGTACGAATGTGCTATGAACAGATTATGAATGACTTGGTGTTTTTTATGTCTTTTTCGATAGTATTTCAGTCATATCAGTTTGATGAGAGTGTACACAGGGTATAATCAATTCCGCTAATTTTCGCTTCCTGCAGAGACTGTAAATCATATTTGGCTTCCACCGAGACTGTCCGCGATTTCTTGCTTCCGGCCAAGACTTCTGTACATGATAAATGGCTTCCTGCAGAGACTGTCCGCGTGATTCTGCTTCCTGCCGAGGCCATTTTTTGAGGACAGTAGTCCCTGTCGGAAGCAAGAGATCGCGGACAGTCTCGGCGGAAGCCAAATATGATGTACAGTCTCTGCAGGAAGCGAAAATTAACGGAATCGATTATACCCTGTGGTGTAATTAAAAAGGGATCTTTGCATTGTAGTGCCGTTTATGTTTGGACAGGATCTCACCACAAGCAGGACTCGAACCCACGATCCAATGATCCATCTGCACCTTAAAGATGCATCCATGGAGTCCTGGTAGCTCAGTGGGTTAAGCGCTGGCCTGCTGATCTAACGGTCCCAGGTGCGATTCCTGCCGGCGGAAATCTTTCCAACCACAAAATAGGGTTCCATTGCACACAGCCTATCAGAATCGCCCTTCCCTCGTCCTAATAAGACTGCAATGCTGCTGTAAAGGACGTAAAAGCTCTAGTTATCCATACATTTATCCTGCATTGAAAATCAAGCGTTATATTAGGTGTTCCAATTTTTAGAAGTTTAACGATAATCGGACACAACTACAAGTTCGGCAGATTACCTACGAAATCACAGTAAAAATAAACTTACCTGTCAGCAGCGTTATCCTGAACAGCGTGGTTGCATGGCGCATCAATTAAGCTTCTTTACGTTGTATTTTTACCATAACTTGACGGTCGGCGGAGGGAATACTACACGTGTTGTATTTTTACCACAAATTAAATGTGCTATGGCAAAAAAATAATAATTTTACCATGAATAAACTCGGACACTGTTCACAATATTAATTTGTTTGATGTTTCTTACTCGCGACCACCTGATCACACTTCTGTATTGTGGTCCATGTCTAAGAATTTAACTAATTCGGCTTACTCAATGTTTCAGTCACATGATTTAGGTATGAGCCCTGGGTTTGGGTGTGCAGCGGCTGGATTTCTTCAGATATGGTGCTTTACAGGAATAAGATTATATGGCAATATGTCATTTTCAGTAGCTCTACCAAATTATGAGGTAGTAGGGTCGGGCGAAGGTACCGTTTGTCATGCGGAAATTATTCCTACTTGTAGGCCCCTACTGGCTTAAAGTAGGGCAGTGGCCTGCTGTGCTTGCAGCTGGTGCGGGTGGGTTGTTGTCTAGGGACTATAGAAATGAACATCGTTCGTTCTTGTTTCCGTCCGCCCGTCCGAAATCTTGTCGGAGGTGGTCGGGCGATGGTGCTGTTTATCACTTCCGGTGCCGAGGCGTCCTACATATTTGGATAAAAGTAGGGCAAGGGCCTACTGTGCTTGCAGTAGGTGCGGGTGGATATTTGGGGAAAAAATTATCTCGTCTATCATTTCTCTTTTCTTTCTCTCTCTCTCTCTCTGGGAGACGGTCCGATATACATTGAAATACTGTCTCAAGGGGCCGTTAAACCCAAAACAACCAACCGACCAACCGAAATCTTGTTTCGGCATCTTCCTACATCTTTCATCGGATTGATTTGAAATTTTGTAGACGTTTTTTCCTATGCTATAATAGATCTACAGTTTGTGGGGTGCTGGATTTTTTTATTCTGCTATACTGGTCGGAATTATGGCCCATGCTGACTTAGACATTGTCCCCGCAACTCTTTCTTTGATCATTCGGGCTTGAAACTATGCAAACTGCTTTGCCATGATCTGAAGATGCGCATGTGATTTTGGATTTTCAGTTGTCATACTTTGACAAAGTTATGGCCCTTTGTCAAATTTGATATTTTTCCAACGTTTGAACCGGTTGACCCAGACAGCTGATTTTTTGGTATGCTTTAACTATTTGATGTGACTATCATTCTGATTATGGTTAGGTTATATCTATTATTTTCAGTTATTATCCCTACTTTGGACAATATGCATGCACATTCAATTAAAATGATAACTATGCATCATCTGTTATTGTTTGTGTTTTTTTTGTTGTTGTTGTTTTTTTGTTGTTCCTCTCTGTTCCCGTATAACGTATTACAGTGCCTGGATATTCATTCTGTCTTTTCGTTTTGTTATTATATTTATCCTGCCTTTTTGTTTTGCTGTTTTTTTTTCTGATTTTTATTTTTTTTTTTTTTTTTTTTGGTTTCTTACTGGGAAGTGGCTCAATATAGTCAATTTCGGAACGCTGGACCTTAAAGCCAAAACACTCATCAGCCTTATAAGTTTATTGATTTACTCTACATTTCAGCATAATAGATCACAACAAGACCTTGAGACAGTACTTTACTTATCACAATGGCATTCTTAGCATTAAGCTTACACTTTGACTGTACGTACCATAGACTGAAATAGATAATAGAGCCGAGACACGACAAAACCAACAAAGTGGTGCATCCGCCCAGCCTGGTCAGAGTTTTTGCTGTCCGCATGAAGCTAGCTTAGAGCCTTAACTACCCTTCAAGCGCACAACAAAGATCTGCCCAGGCTGATCTGAGTCTTCGTTTGGCGCATAACCACTTTGTTGGTTTTCTCGTGTCGCGACTCATTTCTTAGCCATTAGTATAGACGCAGATTAAAAAAGGTATCATCAGGGTATGCGCTGATTACATGAAGTTTGGCAAAGTGTTTCTTGTTTTAGTAGTAGGATACTAACAGCAGTTGGTAAAGTTGTCGGGGAATGGTCGGGTGGTGCGATGTTGCTGTGTAAAACTTCCAGTGTGGGGGCGTCCTACTGATTTGGAATATTGAAGGGCAAGGGCCTACTGTGCTTGCAGTAGGTGCGGATGGGGCTTGTTTGGACATTTTTCATTTCTCTTTCTCCTCTCTGTCTGTGAGACGGTCCGATATAGACTGAAATACTGTCTCAAAGGGCTGTTAAACCCAAAACAATCAATCTGTCAAATGGTCAAGTTGTCCCCGACTGTAGCATTATTGCGGTAGACCAATATTCATCGGTAAATTCCAACCTTTACAACATTGAAGGTGATAAATGCTCATAAACTAAGTTGATATAGTCTAGAGCGTCTTGAAAAAGTCAAAATTTGTTTACAGGCAGTTAAAAGGGGTCACACACTACAAACGAGCGGAATATTTGTGGTGTCACATAACAATGTTACTGTTTGAAATCTCAAGGTAATAAATGATGATTAAAACAAAACATCTTCATACACCTGTCCATTGTTCTTCATGCTCTCGACTGACGTGTCACTATATTCTGTCTTCCTTATTTGAGCTGCGACACGAGAAAACCAACAATGTGGTTGTGCGCCCAGCGCAGACTCAGATCAGCCTGGGCGTCCGCCCAGTCTGATCAGAGTCTTCGCTAAGCGCTTAAAGCGTACCTTAGAGTCCAAGCTACCTTCATGCGGACAGCGAAAACTCTGATCAGACTGGGCGGATGCCCAGGCTGAACTGAGTCTGCGCTGGGCGCACAACCACATTGTTGGTTTTCTCGTGTCGCGGCTCATTTTACTTTTTAAGCAGAATCACACTGACAGGTAGGGAGGTTCATGATTGCCGATGTCACAATGTCTATTTCGCCCTTGTACTTTTGTAGAGATTCGAAGTTTCCTGTGTTTCGTGATGATGTGCTAATATTGGGGCTCGGTAAAGTTAGCAGAACGAAAATTCTGCAGAAAATTCTGCAGAAGATTCTGCAGAATTTTCTGCAGAATTTTCTGCAGAAAAAGTGGTAAAGTTAGCGAAATAAATATTCTGCAGAATTTTCTGCAGAATTTTCTGCAGAAAAAGTGGTAAGGATAGCGAATTGAATATTCTGCAAAATTTAGCAGTTTTTATTTCTTTGTTCTGTCATCTATAGGCCACAAAATGTGAGTGCGCACCGTTTACCGCACTACTCTATCTCATATGTGGACCGATATATTCACAAAAATCGCATATTTTCTTCTGCTAGAGAGTAGCAGAACGACATTTCAGAAACCCTTTGTTAGCAAAGTTTGATTTCTATGTTCTGTCATGTAGAGGCCATAAAATGTGAGTAAGCGCCGTTTATCGCACCTCTCTATCTCATAAGTGGACCGAGATATTCACAAAAATCGCATATTTTCTTCTGCTGGAAAGTAGCAGAACGAAATTTCAGAAACCCTTTGTTTGCAAAGTTTGATTTCTATTTTCTGTCATCTGGAGGCCACAAAATGTGAGTGAGCGCCGTTTACCGCACTACTCTATCTCATAAGTGGACCGAGATATTCACAAAAATCGCATATTTTCTTCTGCTGGAAAGTAGCAGACCGAAATTTCAGAAACCCTTTGTTTGCAAAGTTTGATTTCTATGTTCTGTCATCTGGAGGCCACAAAATGTGAGTGAGCGCCGTTTACCGCACTACTCTATCTCATAAGTGGATCGAGATATTCACAAAAATCGCATATTTTCTTCTGCTAGAGAGTAGCAGAACGAAATTTCAGAAACCCTTTGTAAGCAAAGTTTAATTTCTATGTTCTGTCATCTGGAGGCCACAAAAAGTGAGTGAGCGCCGTTTACCGCACTACTCTATCTCATAAGTGGACCGAGATATTCACAAAAATCGCATATTTTCTTCTGCTAGAGAGTAGCAGAACGAAATTTCAGAAACCCTTTGTTAGCAAAGTTTGATTTCTATGTTCTGTCATGTAGAGGCCATAAAATGTGAGTGAGCGCCGTTTACCGCATCTCTCTATCTCATAAGGGGTACGAGATATTCACAAAAATCGCATATTTTCTTCTGCTGGAAAGTAGCAGAACGAAATTTCAGAAACCCTTTGTTTGCAAAGTTTGATTTCTATGTTCTGTCATCTGGAGGCCACAAAATGTGAGTGAGCGCCGTTTACCGCACTACTCTATCTCATAAGTGGACCGAGATATTCACAAAAATCGCATATTTTCTTCTGCTAGAGACTAGCAGAACGAAATTTCAGAAACCCTTTGTAAGCAAAGTTTGGTTTCTATGTTCTGTCATCGAGAGGCCACAAAAAGTGAGTGAGCGCCGTTTACCGCACTACTCTATCTCATAAGTGGACCGAGATATTCACAAAAATCGCATATTTTCTTCTGCTGGAAAGTAGCAGAACGAAATTAAAGAAATCTTTTGTTAGCAATGTTTTATTTCTATGTTCTGTCATCTGGAGGCCACAAAATGTGAGTGAGCACCGTTTACCGCACTACTCTATCGCATAAGTGGACCGAGATATTCACAAAAATCCCATATTTTCTTCTGCTGGAAAGTAGCAGAACGAAATTTCAGAAACCCTTTGTTAGCAAAGTTTGATTTCTATGTTCGGTCATCTGGAGGCCACAAAATGTGTTTGAGCGCCGTTTACCGCACTACTCTATCTCATAAGTGGACCGAGATATTCACAAAAATCGCATATTTTCTTCTGCTTGAAAGTAGCAGAACGAAATTTCAGAAACCCTTTGTTTGCAAAGTTTGATTTCTATTTTCTGTCATCTGGAGGCCACAAAATGTGAGTGAGCGCCGTCTACCGCACTACTCTATCTCATAAGTGGACCGAGATATTCACAAAAATCGCATATTTTCTTCTGCTGGAAAATAGCAGAACGAAATTTCAGAAACCCTTTGTTAGCAAAGTTTGCTTTCTATGTTCTGTCATCTGGAGGCCACAAAAAGTAAGTGAGCGCCGTTTACCGCACTACTCTATCTCATAAGTGGACCGAGATATTCACAAAAATCGCATATTTTCTTCTGCTGGAAAGTAGCAGAACGAAATTTCAGAAACCCTTTGTTAGCAAAGTTTGCTTTCTATGTTCTGTCATCTGGAGGCCACAAAAAGTAAGTGAGCGCCGTTTACCGCACTACTCTATCTCATAAACGGACTGAGATATTCACAAAAATCGCATATTTTCTTCTGCTGGAGAGTAGCAGAACGTAAGTTCAGAAACCCTTTGTAAGCAAAGTTTGGTTTCTATGTTCTGTCATCTAGAGGCCATAAAATTTGAGTGAGCACCGTTTTCCGCACTTCTCTATCTCATAAGTGGACCGAGATATTCACAAAAATCGCATATTTTCTTCTGCAGGAAATTAGCAGAACGAAATTTCAGAAACACTTTGTTTGCAAAATTTGTTTTCTATTTTCTGTCATCTGGAGGCCACAAAATGTGAGTGAGCGCCGTTTACCGCACTACTCTATCTCATAAGTGGACCGAGATATTCACAAAAATCGCATATTTTCTTCTGCTGGAAAGTAGCAGAACGAAATTAAAGAAACCCTTTGTTAGCAATGTTTGATTTCTATGTTCTGTCATCTGGAGGCTACAAAATGTGAGTGAGCACCGTTTACCGCACTACTCTATCTCATAAGTGGACCGAGATATTCACAAAAATTGTATATTTTCTTCTGCTGGAAAGTAGCAGAACGAAATTTCAGCAACCCTTTGTTAGCAAAATTTTGATTTCTATGTTCTGTCATCTGGATGCCGCAAAATGTGAGTGAGCGCCGTTTACCGCACTACTCTATCTCATAAACCGACCGAGATATTCACAAAAATCGCATATTTTCTTCTGCTAGAGAGTAGCAGGACGAAAGTTCAGAAACCCTTTGTAAGCAAAGTTTGATTTCTATGTTCTGTCATCTAGAGGCTATAAAATTTGAGTGAGCACCGTTTACCGCACTTCTCTATCTCATAAGTGGACCGAGATATTCACAAAAATCGCATATTTTCTTCTGCAGGAAAGTAGCAGAACGAAATTTCAGAAACCCTTTGTTTGCAAAATTTTTCTTCTATGTTCTGTCATCTGGAGGCCACAAAATGTGAGTGAGCGCCGTTTACCGCACTACTCTATCTCATAAGTGGTCTGAAATATTCACAAAAATCGCATATTTTCTTCTGCTAGAGAGTAGCAGAACGAAATTTCAGAAACCCTTTGTAAGCAAAGTTTGATTTCTATGTTCTGTCATCTGGAGGCCACAAAAAGTGAGTGAGCGCCGTTTACCGCATCTGTTGCAGCTCCATTCGGTCTGTCTAGAGACCTACTAACTTTTAAGTGAAGAGTCATAACATTAAATCATCATATTACTATGATGAAACAAAATTTAGGGGACATCTGAATTGAAAGATGTCATTTTGGGAGGTTAATGGTCGGTTTTATGGTCGGAAATTTTGCTTTTCAGCGACGAGCTAGCGAAGCTATAAAACGCAATTTGCGACCATAAAACTGACAATTTACCTCCAAACAAGAATGTTCAATACAGTTATCCCCATTCTAATGCACTTTACTCTTTTTTCACCTTTACAAGTGTGCTTCTTTGCACCCACAGGACATAAAACCAGACCTCAGCAAATGAGAAGCCACGTTGATGATGTCAGGTTTCCGAGAGTATATTGCAGGATATACTGTCGCAAAATTTTGACGTTATCCAATTAGACATCGTGTTACATAATTATGTGCATTAGAATTAGGACTGTGCAGTCAGAAGCCATAGCAAAAGGAAACCACAACTTGGACCAAAGACATAAATAGTGAGGCACAAACCTTTGGTAACAAATTTCTGCTTTAACACACATAGAAAAATGCAGTCATTTTGTCTAGCACCAGACTCACTGTCACAGAAAGTTGAAGAGGGAGGCAAAGTTGTCAACACAGATTAGGTTGATCACTATGCATGCAGTTTTTTTGCATAATATCAGTACATGTATGGTAACCTTGATTTTTATATGAAAGACTGTTCTTTGGTGCAGCTTCGCCTAGCCATGTATAGTTTGTCCACATCTTAAGACAGATTTTCTCTTCAGCAAGCGCATAGAGTCAACATACGTATGTTATCAGGTATTACAGTCAAAATCGAATTGGTAATTTAGCTATTCATGAATAGATCCATTGCCAAAGGTATAATAAAAGAATCTTCAAGTTTATGTATTGTTTTTGTGTGTCTGAATTAATTCTTCACCTATAACCTTTACAGGCTTCCAGGCCGCAAGCATTTTGTCCTGGACGAAAAAGAGATACATGGGATATAAATGGCCATATGAGTACAATGAAAGCCTGCTAAGCAAAATGTTTTCTTGAAATTAGAGAGGACAGGGGAGATTTAAGCTGCGGATTTGGTCCCTTGAACCTCCTGGGGAACATCTTATGACAATTGAACAAAACAAAGAGCAAGCCTGCTCACTAAGTTACCTTATAGGGCATTTCTGCCTAGTAAAAGCATTGCTCTTTTGGTTGGACATATTTTTTGAAGAGGTCAATGCCTTGATTATATTTTGGTGACCCTGACGTCTAGGTCTGATGAATTTATGGAGAAATTTGAGCAAATTGGACTTACAAACTAGAAAAGATACAGTTCTACACATAAAGCTCTACAGTCAACATAGTTAAAAATATAGGTTAAAGGATAAAGCAGTCAAACAATCGAAGACACCAGCTGAAGAAAATATTTATTACCATGTCTGATGATCATAGGTGGTAAAGCTAGTGAGAATTGGACTTAAATGCTCTTTTTCATATCATGGATGCCAGGCTGATACAAAGTCAACAGGGCTTGATATATAGGTCAAGGGTACAAATAATAGCAGCAAGGTTTGATGATTACACCCACTGTAATTAAAGAGAAATGGACTCAAACCCTAAGGTTGACACAGTTTTGGATGTGAAATTTTACAAAATCAGTAGCTCATGAAAAATAGATCAAGGGTTGAAACAAGTCCATTTATACCAGGTTTATTGATTCTAGATACAATAGACTGAGAGACTGGACTTAAACGATAGGGTGGTGTGATTCTTTAAGTAAAATTTTACAAAGTCAGCAGAGCATGAAATATGGGTCAAATATCAAAATAAGTGCAACAATCCTCTAGATCAACCTTAGTAGAAACTTTATACTAGGTTTGATGACTGTAGGTATCATAGACAGAGAAATAGATCAGTATGCTAGGGTTGGCGTAATTTTTGACGTAAAATTTTACTAAGTCAACAGAGCATAAAATATAGGTCAAAAATCAAAAAAAGGCAAGGATCCCCTAGACTATTCCAAGAAAAAACATTATACCAAGTTTGATCATTGCAGGTATCATATATGGAAAGAAATGGACTTGAACACTAGGGTCGACATAATTTCTTACATAAAATTTTAGAGCATGAAAAATAGGCCAAAATAAGTGCAAGGTTCCTCGAGACCATTCTAAGACGAAACTATATACCAGGTTTGATGAGCGTAGGTATCATAGATTGAGAATAATGGACACGAATGTTAGGGTCGACATAATTGTGGATGGACTGAATGACTGATGGACAGAAAAGTGAACTATATCGCACCTTCTTAAAGCAGGTGCGACCAAAACCAGTACTATACAAAGAAAGGCCAAAAGGAAAAGAAAAGGACAAATCGCTGCACATCCACGCTGACTGATCCGAGTTTTTTTCTGCTCACAGGATTGACATAAATAGGAAGAGAGTTCAGTAAAAGTTTAATCATTGACATAAAATGTTAAAGATTAACACCCTCAATATTTCTATTAACTTCTAAATTTCTCACAAAATATTATATCCTAGGCATGATAATGATTGCTATTTAAAATTACATTTATCTGCCAAATTTATGATTTGTGATGGTCACTGAAAATAGGAGAATTTAAGAAAATACACAAAAAGCGGCCATAGCGGACCGCCATTCCCACCAAAAATGAAGACTGGATACGCCCAGCAATCATAGTTAATCAGGATAAAGTTATACCATGAATAATTTTAAGCCCTTTCTTTAATCGACTTCTGACAGTTATTGGCTGAAAAAACTCTTGTGCACAGATTAGACGTTAATGCTTTTGTAAAGTTATTTACTCCACCAATCATAAAATTCAAAACATGCTTGCAGAAACGCGTGTGGAAGTCAGTCAATTTATGACGTCAAAATATTCGTGAATATTCAAGAAGGGTACACATTGATATATCGTCTCTGCCTCCGTAACAAAAATGTTTTCGTTGAAGATTTTTTGAACAAATCTTAATTATGTTGCATACAACTAACCAGAATCATAATTTTGTAATTATTTTGTAAAGAAATACGAGGGAGTATACCTTTAAATAAACATATTTTAGTCGTGCACAAACAACACAAAACATTACCAATCCAACACCTACTGCAAGCAGAGGCAGGCCCTTGCCCTCCATCAGGATGACGTGGTTCTACGACCTTGTCAACAGAAGGTAAGTTGTATCGAGTTATGGAAGGCTGATAATGAAAGATATACTGTTCACAAAAAGTAGGGGATATTAAGTCATTAAAAATTGTATAAATTCATCTGAAACGGCAAGTATCCATCAGACAAATATTCGATAAGACATTTTGCATTACAATTTAGATGGTGTATCCTGTCACGTGACCTGCGTGTCATTCGTTTTAGACAGGGGGTCAACACCCAAATTTCACACGAATCTGGAGTCGAAACATTGTTTTTAGATTACAAAATTTACAGAGAAACACTTGTCATGCTTCATTTAACAAACTAAAAATTGGGTTTACACACACTTTCCTCTAAATAATGAGTGCAAGCCATAAACGTCTAAATATTTCGGTAACTCGATGCACCTGTACGAATTTTGTTTTCTGGTTTTCTTCCCAACATAACAGTTTTGAAGAAGAAAAAAATCTTTTAGCATACAAAACTTAAAAGTGCATAAAACGGTTAGCTTAGTTGAAGAATTTGAATAAATTTTTGTTCGAATTTACCACATTTTAGTCCTGACCCCCTGTATGAAACAAATTGTATGCAGATCACGTGACAGGATATATTGTCTAAACCTTCATGAAAAGTGTCTTAACAGATAGTTATCTTATCAATATTTAGCGTTTCATATGAATATCACATTTGTTGTAGATGCTACAATTTTTCATACCTGAAAATCCTCTACTTTTTGTGAACAGTATATGACTGAAATACTGGTTTAACCGCATGCCAACTTAAATATTTCTTCAGATTCTCTATACAAAATGCTTAAGTCAGATGTTTTTCACGTCGTTTCTTCTCAGTGACAAGGGGCCGTATTCATAAAGCCACTTAAGTCGTTGCTATGCGGTTGCTAAGGCTAAATATCTATAAAGGAGGTTCCCTACAACTATGAAATTTGCTCTGGAGGAACAGTCTTTGTAAGACTGTTCCTCCAGAGCAAATTTCATAGTTGTAGGGAATCTCCTTCAAAGAAATTTAGCCTTAGCAACAGCATAGCAACCACTTAAGTCGTTTTATGAATACGGCCCAAGGCCCTTGAGAAGACGAATACGGGACTGCAAATTCATTCCATATATAAGAATTTCAATATCCTCGTATCAGCCGTTTTTGAGATTCGCAGCTACCAGAGCATGTTACGGACGGACAGACTAGAGACAGGCGAACAGACCAGCAAACCAAAATGCTCTTTAACCAAACCAGTTTGCCCATTAACGGTTGGGCAGCTGGGGACATAATAGATGAGTCAGTAAAAACGAGTGAGGCTCGAGGGAGGTGTACACTTCACTCGACCATCACTCAATTCTCAACACGCAAGACTAAGTGAGATTTAAGAATACGAAACTTCTGAGTCGCTCAATTAATGAGTGAATTCAGGGATTACATCAGGAGGGTGAGTAACGTTCTAGAATACAGGCGTTAAAATTGTAATGTGTTGTGGTCACACTGACAAACATCATTAATGCCTTACTGACATTGGAAATGACTGGATTTCAAACTCGTCTGAGATTTTATAGCTATATTTTCCATCTTGGGTATCCATATATAAGCGCATGTTTCCCATAGATCCTCTTAAAGAAAAAATACAAAACAAAACAAAAACAAAACCGAAGATGTATGTGCTACATGTATCTTGTTTGCACGAGCAAATAGTTTTTTTTCCATAGATATTGATTAAACTTGGCCATATTGTGGTCGACGGATGGACAACCGTTGTTCTAACTTTCATTATGAAGCCAAATGCGTTCCGTCATCAACACCAATGCTTAGCTTTGTAAAACATCAAGTTTAAATTAATTTGAGTAAGCAATACACAGAGCAAGCAGAGAAATCAATGCCCCAAAATTCACATTTTCGAGAGAAAATAATGCTTCTTTTAATGATTATAAAGGCAGTAGTTTCGTATTCGCCAAAACATTAAACTTAAATTGGTGAACATGTAATTGGTGTAACAGAAATACTGACAGCAGATCATAACGGTTTTTTTTTTCTTCCCAAAATGTGTTTTTCACACACATGCACGTTTGTGCTGGCTTTGTGCAGTTGTTACTCAAATTTAAATTAAACTGGTAAATTTCATGCTGACCAATCAGGACAGAATACATTAACTTCCACAAAAAGTTAGAATTCAGTTGTTATTATCTCCAATGATCTTGTTACATTTGCTTTTTCAGCACGCTTAACCTTTGGCGAGGAACGTATATATACTGACTCAAAAAAGTTCCTATACATGAAATATTATTTGAATCTCTAGTTATTACAGAAGTAAAATGCTTAGAGTTTTATTTCTGCAAGAAAGAGAATCCATTTGTCTGTACAACAGTTCAATTCGATTTGATTTTCTGAAATTCGGCATGGTACAAGAATGTCTTAAACACCACAGGGGTCATTTATCGTTTTCGCAGAATAAAATCTTTAAACTTGCAATACTGAAATGAGTTAAAAATTCTCTGCCTCAAAAATTTTCTCACATTGCCCCATGCTAGATTGAATTAGACACTTTGAGTGTCAGACCACAAAACGATTTGGGAAATTCGGCCGCTTCACGTACAAGAACTAAAGCCATGACAAAAGGTACTTCATTTTACAGAAACTGTGTTCAATGTCACTTTCAATAGAAACTTCATAGAAAACTGAATGGCAAAAAGTTTAAGTTGCGTGACTTTTATTCAGTATTTATCCTAATACCAAACGAAGATAATGATTATAAAGCGATTTTGAAGGAATGACGCTAAAATCTAGACAGGTGTAGAACAAATAGCAGTTTGAAAATAGCTATATTTTTAATTCAAAGGGAGATAATCTGAAAATTTCTCAAATTCAAACATCGCTTGTAGTGTCGGATTATAGAATGCAGTGAATTTAAGGTGTTTTCCGAGTTCCACGCACAATGACCATTAATTTCCAGAATCAGTTTAACATGTGCGCATGCGCATTATTGGCTTACGTTCGATATTACTCCACAAAAATATTGCAAGATAACTCTTGAACAGAAAGGTCTGGTTTAAAGATGTTTGCGCTCTTTGTAGCTGAATGTCTATATGATGCGCCAAAAGCCTTGTTTATGTTCAATAATTACCAGGTCACACTAAAAGTTAGTCAGAAGTTGGTATCGGAACTTTTTTGAGTCAGTATATATAAATGTCAGACGAAACAGTGCACGAAATTGGACTATTTTGCTCAGAGAATATATGCCTTGTTAAAAAATTAACCAATTCTTCCATATTAATATAACAGAATGAAAAGTAATCTCACACATCCTTGCAAGGGTTGTGGGGTGGAGGGGGGGGGGGGCTTTCGAATTTACTAACACTGCTGGGATCGAACATCAAATGTGGCCACCACTTTAAAAACAGAAAATGACATCCATGAAGAATCTTTGAAATTGTTATTTGAGCAACATGACAAAACCAACAAAGTGGCATGTGCGTCCGGCGAAGACTCAGATCAGCCTGGGCATCCGCACAGTCTGATTTGACTCTTCTTTATGCGCGTAAAGGTTAGCTAAGCTTGCTCCAAGCGCACAGCGAAGACTCTGATCAGACTGGGCGGATGCCCAGGCTGACCTGAGTCTTGGCTGCGCGCACATGCCACTTTGTTGGTTTTGTCGTGTAGCTCATTTGTTTTCATCATGGCAGACCTTTCACCCTTTTTCCAGTTGCAAGTTTCTGTAAATGTCAAACATTATACTGGAATTATTTGCAGACGCAATGATATCTGCATAATAGAATATGAAAACTAGGGCATGCTAACACGTGTGTCTTCACCAATCGTTGAAGCATTTTCATGAAAGTGATTTGTGTGGCGCCACTAGAAAAGGCCGGCTAGGTGTTTTACCACCTGTGCAGATCAGCCATCAGCTCATCCGACTAGTTTTTAGGCCTTACTAACACCTTCGTAGGAGATAATAAGTCCTACGTAGCACTTACTAACACCTACTTAGGACTTATCTTATTAGTTAATAAGTCCTTCGTAGGAGTTAGTTAGTCCTATGTAGGAGTTAATAAGTCCTACATAGAAGTTACTAAGTCCTATGTAGAAGCTAGTTAGCCTAGCGTAGGAGTTAGTAAGCCCTTCGTAGGCATTAATAAGTCCTACATAGGATAACAATATTGAACAAATACCAATTTGACATGTGTGATCACCACATCCACTTTAAAGTGCTTATTTCTCAGAAAATAGATGCCTCCCCATCAAACGGCATATGCTGTGATAAAGTAGACTCATGATGCCACTTATCAGCAAACAATAGCCACTTTGATAGGGGTCAGGAAACATGCTTTATAAAGACCCCCCTTTGGTGGCCAAGGTTTCTGAATTTTCATTCTGCTACTGTTCAGCAGAATATGCGATTTTTGTGAATATCTCGGTCCACTTATGAGATGGAGTGGTGCAGTAAACGGTGCTCACTCACATTTTGTGGCCTCCAGATGATAGAACAAAGAAATAAAACTTTGTTAACAAAGGGTTTCTGAAATTTCGTTCTGCTACTCTCCAGCAGAAGAAAATATGCGATTTTTGTGAATATCTCGGTCCACTTATGAGATAGAGTAGTGCGGAAAAACGGTGCTCACTCACATTTTGTGGCCTCCAGATGACAGAACATAGAAATCAAACTTTGCTAACAAAGGGTTTCTTTAATTTCGTTCGGCTACTTACCAGCAGAAGAAACTATGCAATTTTTGTGAATATCTCGGTCCACATATGAGATAGAGCAGTACGGTAAACGGCGATCACTCACATTTTGTAGCCTCGAGATAACAGAACAAAGAAATAAACTTATGCTTACAAAGGATTTCTTTAATTTCGTTCTGCTACTTTCCAGCAGAAGAAAATATGCGATTTTTGTGAATATCTCGGACCACTTATGAGATAGAGTAGTGCGGTAAACGGCGCTCACTCACATTTTGTGGCCTCCAGATGACAGAACATAGAAAACAAATTTTGCAAACAAAGTGTTTCTGAAATTTCGTTCTGCTAATTTCCTGCAGAAGAAAATATGCGATTTTTGTGAATATCTCGGTCCACTTATGAGATAGAGTAGTGCGGTAAACGGCGCTCACTCACTTTTTGTGGCCCCAAGATGACAGTACATAGAAATCAAACTTTGCTTACAAAGGGTTTCTGAAATTTCGTTCTGCTACTCTTTAGCAGAAGAAAATATGCGATTTTTGTGAATATCTCGGTCCACTTATGAGATAGAGTAGTGTGGTAAACGGTGCTCACTCACATTTTGTGGCCTCCAGATGACAGAACATAGAAATTAAATTTTATTTACAAAGGGTTTCTGAAATTTCGTTCTGCTACTCTTTAGCAGAAGAAAATATGCGATTTTTGTGAATATCTCAGACCACTTATGAGATAGAGTAGTGCGGTAAACGGCGCTCACTCACATTTTGTGGCCTCCAGATGACAATACATAGAAATTAAACTTTTCAAATAAAGGGTTTCTGAAATGTCGTTCTGCTACTTTCCAGCAGAAGAAAATATGCCATTTTTGTGAATATCTCGGTCCACATATGAGATAGAGTAGTGCGGTAAACGGTGCGCACTCACATTTTGTGGCCTATAGATGACAGAACAAAGAAATAAAACTGCTAAATTTTGCAGAATTTTCAATTCGCTATCCTTACCACTTTTTCTGCAGAAAATTCTGCCGAAAATTCTGCAGAATATTAATTTCGCTAACTTTACCACTTTTTCTGCAGAAAATTCTGCAGAAAATTCTGCAGAATATTTATTTCGCTAACTTTACCACTTTTTCTGCAGAAAATTCTGCAGAATCTTCTGCAGAATTTTCTGCAGAATTTTCGTTCTGCTAACTTGACCGAGCTTAATATTGGTAGGTATTGCCCTTTGAAAATTTCGGCATTTTAACTTGCCAGCAAGACATTTCGTAAAGTATTTGAGCTAGGAACTTGAAACTTGGTCAGCTGATTGGAGATGATAAGAAGACTAACTGTTTGAATTCCATCAATTTTTCTGGGGGTACCTGAATGCCGATGTCACAATGTTATTTCCTGAAGTTTCTCTTAAAAAGCACCCTGGATGTGAAGATTTTAGCAAGTTCTTCTCGGTTTAATATTTCAATATATAAAATAAGAACATAAGCATTTCGATAACAAAAAAATGATTTTATATGATGTTTCTTTAATTTTATTAATAGTTCATTTTGAGAACAGGTGCAGTCACAGAGTAAGAAAACTACATATGCTTACAATTTTCCATGGAGATGCATCCAGACACCTTGCCCAGAGGTTATAAAACGTGAGTACATTCTCAAAATAAAGCACACTGATTGGCTGCTTCCGAGCACATGCTCGGAAGCAGCCAATCAGAGTGCTTTATTAAGTTTGAGATTATACTCAAGTTTTATAACCTCGGACCCTCAATAAAATTTGGTACACTTTCAGGGGAAGCAACTCTGTCATTTTCTCTTTTGCCTGCTTTCTCAATGGGGTCAACTCTTGAAAGATAATAATTTGCTACTGTAGGAGCAACATTGAGCCGCGGCACGAGAAAACCAACAATGTGGTTATGCGCCTAGCACTGACTCAGATCAGCCTGGGCATCCGCCTAGTTTGATCAGACTCTTCGTTAAGTGCTCAAAGGGTAGATTAGGATCTAAGCTTCCTCCATGCGGACGGCGAAGACTCTGATCAGACTGGGCGCATGCCCAGGCTGATCTGAGTCTGCGCTGGGCGCACAACCACATTGTTGGTTTTGTCGTGTCGTGGCTCAAATGCTTTCTTTAAGAGTATACCCCAATCTAGAAGGGGTTTTGTCGTTTTGAGAAGCAAACAGGAAGTAAAAACTGATTCCCTTTCTGAAGATAGCTTGGAAACATTGTAGTGAACTCATACACTTTCACAAGTCTTATCACGGCGTGACTCAGTCACGTTTCATTGACAAGACATGTCTCGATGTCTCGTCAGTGACGTTTACCTTGTCATCTAAAAAGCAACTGTGTATAGTTTTATTTTTTCTATTTATCTTATTTTTAAATCTTGCCTTCAACCCTTTTTAGACCGGAAACCCGTTTTGGAAACGTATGCTAACAGTGCAGACCCAGTTCAGACGGCGTCTGAACAAGGTCTGCACTGTTTGTTTACAGGAAATTCTATGCAAAAATACACTACAAATGAAAACATGAGACAGAATTCCCTAAAACAAGAAATGGGCTGATCCAAATGATAGGGATCGACATGTCCACTAGTCGAACTAGCGTGGAAAAATTACATTTACATGTACATGTTTTATGAAGGCTGGTTGAAACCTGCCCTTCTTACGGTAGACAAGGTGAGACCCGGCTGGTATTAGTCGAACACTTTTGGCAGGATCGACGGCTTTTTCTTCCTTTCTGATCCGTCTTTTTGCTTCTTTTTCTACATTTTCCTTTCTATGAGATAATGGATTTGGACTTAAATTCTGATTGATTTATGGTTCGTTGCACCGCTTTTGACTATATACTGCCATAGATACCGACGTATTTAGTCAGTTTAAAGCATTCCATGTAAAATGCTCATGTCAACGAAACATTATAAAAGCGTTCATTTACTCGCCCTGGAATTGAAATGGATTCTTTCATGTAAATCCATGCAAACAGTTGATTTCTTAGAAGTATTCTCATCTTATTCCAACCTGATTTTGTGAGATCCAAAATTAGAACATTCACGAACAACATCCTGTAACAATATTTGGTCCCATTTTCGAATTAATCGGTGTGTTTACGCAAGGCTATTGTTTTGTTGGCTGCCCCAGTTGAAATGCACGTAGAAGTAAAATGTGTCAAACGCTATCAGAAGTCTCCATGAGAAATACGTTACAGCCTTGAGAATGGTGTAGTGGGTGTTGAAATGCACAGCAGTTTAACAAAATAAGCCAAATTTGTTGAAAACACATCTTCCTGTAATTACTCACTATTCCGCTTATTTATCTCATGACTATTCATCAAACGGTAAGAGAACGATCTGAACCGTGCATCCTTACTGATTTAATTTTCCCTATCAAATTGCTTCTATTCTAAGCAGTTTATCTACACCTTGCACTGACATGCTTATCTCATATGCAAGAGGCTACGACCTCGCACGTGTTGCATACTGTAACCTAAAATTGGGAAATTTTCGCGAGAAAAGCAAAGTTTTCCGAATTTAAAGCTATCCCGAAAAATTTGGACATTATCGATTGTAAGAAAATCAGCCCCGGGTCCAGATGGTGGGCTTTTGGGCTTCATCCCCACCCTCTGGGCCTCTGTGTTATGTATATGCATAATATGTAGGCCCCAAGATGATAGGGAGTTTCTGATGACAGTTTGAGATGATCTATTCCTGTGGTTAGATCAAAATATATGGTGTGACATCTTATATATGAGAATCGCCTCGACGCAATTATGTATACCGGTATATACTCAAAAAAATATTAAAGGGTCAAACTTTTACCCTGCGATTTCTGGAACATTTCAAACATTTGGTAAAATAAATCAATTGTACCTTCCATTTTATTCATTTTGCAAGTTTTATACACATGAAGCTTGAACCTACAGCCTTTGTCTTGACCAAGGTCAAGCTTCAAGTCAAACTACCCCTAAAATGAAAGTTGTTTGAATTCCCATAGAGAATTGATAGTGTGTCAGTTTGGTCGGGAATAACTTCTAAAATTGCTATGAGTTTATAGCTTGCTGACCTTAAAAATGATTAAACTTGATGACTATCGAGCAATTTTTTAAAAAAAATCACGAATTGGCGAAATCGAAAATTTTGGTGAATTTGTTCCCTATGGACTTCAAACAACTCTGATTTTGAGGGTAGTGTGGATTGAAGTCTGGACTTGGTCAAGATATAGGCTATATTTTCGAACTTCATGTGTACAAAACGTGTAAAATGAATGAAATGGAAGGTGGAAATGATTTATTTTACCAAATGTTTGAAATGTTCCAGAAATCGCGGGGTAAAAGTTTGACCCTTTAATATTTTTTTTCAAGTATATTTGCACATAGGCAGTTAGATGATACATGTAGGTAGGTATCAGCGTAATTCCTTTATCATGTGATATTGCATGAAACTTCATGAAAAGTCCCGCCCCGCTGCTGATTGTGCATCTGTTTAATATCGACCCGACCCATACTCGGTACTACAAGGTCCATCCATACCTGAGGAGCCCCGGTAGCTCAGTAGGTAAAGCGCTGGTCTACTTGTCTAGCGGTCCCGGGCTCGAGCCCCGCTGGAGGCGGAAATCTTTCAAACTGTAAGCAGGGTTCCATCGCACACAGCTTTTCATTATCACCCTCTCATCGTCCTGATATTGCTGAAATACTGTTGAAATTGACGTAAAATCGTAGGTCATTTATCCATACCGTCATGAGGTTACTGTACGGTGGTTTAACTCGTGAATCAGTTGTAAGCATTGCCCATGTCGTACAGATATAGGACGAGTGTTTAGTAAATACAGGTTATATTTGCCTAATGTATATAGACCTGGGCGGGGCTTTAATATCTTAAATTAAATAAATGCAGATGATGTTGTAAATTAAATGTTTAACCTGGTTAAAAGCAAGGTCAAGTGGTCACTCTATCTCGCTTGTTTAATCTTATAAGTCTTTGTATATACACTACTATTTGAATTTTGAAATTCTTGGGATTGAAACACATACCTTTTTGTTTACCTTGATTTAAATTCTCTTTAGAAGTGAATCCTTATTGCTACTCAAAAGTCATTAATAACCTGCTTCATCCTTTTATATTAGGGGCTGTCTGACTTGAAAAGGTACGGTGTCAGTTTGTTTCTGATGTGCGACAAAATAGACCCAGAACACAGGTATTTTGTGACAGATATACCGCAATGCTGGGCTAACAAAACGAAAATTTTGATAGCATGCTATCCATCCAAACAAGCTTACCGTTCTGTAGCATTTTGGCTGCTGCTGATGGATTGACCCCATTTCTATCAAACGGGAAAAAACATGCAGAACCTTAATGCTGTCGTATTGTAAATGAGCCGCGACACGACGAAACCATCAAAGTGGCATATGCGCCCAGCGAAGACTCAGATTAGCCTGGGCATCCGCCCAGTCTGATCAGAGTCTTCGCTGTCCGCATGGAGCTAGCTTAGACTCTTAGCTACCCTTTAAATGCAAAGTGAAGATGCTGCTCAGAATGGGTGGATGCCCAGACATATCTGAATCTGTGCTGGGCGCACCTGCCACTTTGTTGGTTGCCTAAAATTTAAAGAGTGTTTTGTCCAGTCGATCTTCTTGTACGAAACATTATCTCAGTGTACAGGCATTACCTCGGTGTACAGGCAAATAACCTCGGCGTGTAATAAGTTTTTGCGTGCACATGCACAGTTTTTCCGGTTTGATAAGGCGGTCGCTACCACCGACGTTCAGCGACACTGCAGTCACCCGAGCGCCACCATGGTACCACTTTCCAGCCCAGGACACACTGAGTGCGGATTTCCTGGTATCAACTGATCACTGGACATGCAGCGCCCGTTCGGAGTCGAACGTACGACCCTTACGTGAAAGAGAGCACTCAGTCTTCTAGGCCATGCACTCCTTTTATATTTCAAGAAAATTAGTTTTCATTAACCCATTTATGTCTAGCGTCCCAAAAATGGGACATGGGCAAACAGTTCAGACCCAGATCAGACGCCGCAAAACGCGGCGTCTGATCGGGGTCTACACTGTTTGCAAATTCTCCTTAAAATTAAGCTCACACACACACACACACACACACATAAACTAAACCACACACCCCTTTAACTGACAAATGGACTGATCCATTTGATAAGGATAGAACATTCCACTGGTCATAAATGGGTTAATTTGCAGGAGAAACACATGCACTTGAATGGTACAGGAAAGTAGGCTCTTAATATGCTCAACCTTACTGATGCTAACCGGCGATGATAACGGAACAGCCCTGTAATAAAATTAAAAAAACGGCGTTTTTATATCAGAGAAATTATTCACGTCTTCACGATTTTACCGTCGACCTTAAGTATTCCTGTACCTGAACTTAAATTTACACTGAAAAAAAAAACATAACTTTCCTTTATCAGTTGAAAAGATTCGGTTCAAGACTTATATCAAACTTAACATGATTTGTATTAATTCAAAGTGTCTACTTTTTTTCAGTGCTATCAAAACCCTACCTTTAAACTAAAGTACACTAAACAGAAGAAACAGTGCTTTTTATAGCAGTAAAACTGACTATGAATGATGCTTGACTCATAATAGATAAGATAGTCTTTACTATCAGACATAACGTAATCGCAAGCAACATAGAAATAAAAAAGAAATTTGGATCGCATTCAGTGAGAAAGTTTGGCGTCTTCTCTAGGATTTATTTTACAGAGGCTGTATTTAAGTAACCATCATACTAATAATTATGTTGATTATTTGTTCTCCGTGTGTAAATTTATATAAAAATCAGAAGATATTTTTTACAACCACATTTTGTAACATACGGATATATGTCCAGTATTTGGGTTATTTTAGTTGGCATCTCAAATGACCTGCTTTTGATATCACAAACTTTATTTTATGGTAAAAAACAGTGAATTGGTAGAGGATTCCATTCAGTCTCTCGCTTTTGCTGGACGGAAAACTGGAAAGAAAATATAAATTTGTGGAGAGATTTCTCATTTTTATCTCGCCTGGACAAAGTCCAGGAATAGCTATTGCACTATGACATCGGCGTCCACATTTACGTTAAAGATGTTTTCCAAATAATTTGATGGATTTGGTCTATCTTTGGATGATAGATATAGGTCCAAAATTTCTTTCAGCAATACCTCCGCTTAGGCCTATGACCTTGATGTCAAGGACACAGACTTTGAAATTTTACATCAAAGTTTTGTGTGAAAGTTTTTAAGAGCTTATATTTGCCAAATTATATAGATGATGGATCTGGTTTATATTTGGCATAATGATAGATTCAAAGTTTTATTGAGCAATACCCTACCAACGCCCATGATCTAAAAGTCGAGGTCACGGACTCTTAAATTTTACGTCAAAGTTGTTCGTTCAAGCTCTTATTTTCCGAACCAAATGCTGGATTTGGTTTATTTTTGGCTTGATGATAGATACAGGCCCATAGTTTTGTTGAGCAATACTCTTCCTACGCCTTATATCCTAAGGACTTTTAAATTTCGCGTGAAGTTTTTCTAGAGCTCATATATGCAAAACGATATGATGGATTTCTTTCATATTTAATATGGTCCAGAGATATTCAGCTGTACTTCTGTCCATGCCCATGATCTAAAGGTCAGGGTCACAGACAAATTTATGGTAAAGTTTAAGGTAAAGCTCTTTAAAAGCTAAAATTTCAAAATCAAATCATATGATTGATGTGATTCATACAGGTCCAAATTTCCATTGAGGAATATCCTGTCCATGCCCGACGCCGATGTTGGCATTGGCGTCGGTGTCCACATTTAACACGGAATTAAATCACTTGAGAATAATTATTTGTTTTAGAAAACCTTAAATTTCTGTTGCAGGAATTTCAGAGAGTAATTAATATCATTGGAAAAAGTGGCGGAGCATGGCAAACACTGTATTCTATGCTCTTATACCAATGACGTCATAAATCTTTAACCATAGCAACTCATATTGATGTCAAAGTGACACGTCATCGAGACTTCATTTTCCCACGGTACTAAGCGCAACAGTTTATGATTCCATAGTTCCTATGGTAACAGACCTATGACGTCATTGGTATCAGAGCATGGCATTACGAATTTGAACAATGACGGTTTAATTGAGGAGCGGCTTTCATGTAGTGGGTAACACGCTGGACTACCAATCCAGGAGCCGTATTCATAAAACGACTTAAGTGGTTGCTATGCTGTTGCTAAGGCTAAATTTCTTTGAAGGAGATTCCCTCCAACTATGAAATTTGGTCTGGAGGAACAGTCTTACAAAGACTGTTCCTTCAGACCAAATTTCATAGTTAAAAGGAATCTCCTTTATAGATATTTAGCCTTAGCAACAGCATAGCAACGACTTAAGTGGCTTTATGAATACGGCCCCAGGGGTTGCAAGATCGATCTCCCACTTCTCCGGTCTTCCGGCTGAGACTTTAAATCGAGGTTCCGTCTCTGTATGACCTAGTTGTTGGTGGGATTCACTCACTCACTCTTGATTAAATTGCTATTATTATTAAACGGGTTTGACTTTACGCTGACAGACTTTATTTCAAACTTTTATTTTGATGGGTCTGTCTTAAGGTGGACGATCCCGGAAGAACTCTGTTCTTGCTTGTTTAAAAAACAAACAGAGTTATTGTTCATCATCAAATCGACTAACTGTGGAGTAAATACAGTTATAATATACACTTACAATATCTACCGTAAAGGTCCTAAGTTTTCGGGCACATAGGTCTGTACAAACAATGGAAACTGAGATCAGACTGTTCCTTAGGAACCAGAATGATCAAGATCTTCACAGTTTCCATTCCATCTGCGCATTTTTGTCGACATTACTCTATGGTAGAACCGAATAACAGGAAAATAAATAATAGGGCAAGGACCGGCTGTGCTTGCAGCAGGTGCAGAATTTGGGCAGTCTGTTTTGGGGATATTTTGAACTTAAACATTGTTTTTCTAGGAAACGAAACGGTGAAATGTTTGTTTTTTTGTTTTATTCTTTAACATACGACGTAAGTTTTACTAAAATAATACGCATAAGCATGCCCCATCGATTGATAATATTTTTCATGACGTTTTTCATGAAATTCAATTTTCTTGCATTTCTTTAAAGAATGTAAAAATATACTTATTAACAAGAAAACTGCATTTTTTTTGTTATCAGTTTGTTTCAAATATCATATATTACAGATTATATGATTTGCTGAAATGAAAGTGCATTCATGTGCTAGAGATATGAATTTTAATGGAAAATGTTTAAAAATAATATGTAGAAATACAAAATATTGTTTTTTAGGAAAACAAAACGGTGAAAATTGTTTTTTTCTTACCCAAATGTTCTATAGCTCTTTGGGTTATTTAGACGGTATAATGGTTTGAATGCCCCGCCAATATTTCTATTCAGTATTCGTCTACCTTAATACTGCTAGAAAAAACTATAAAATTCGAAGAAATATGCAAACTTTATAATATGATAAGCAGCGGAAATTAAACTTGACTTATGTTCCGAATTGATTCAAAGACTTCCAGCACTTTCAGACGCTTTTACTCCGAAACGGCTGGGCCGATTGGAAATAAATTTCAAACATAGCAGCAGCCATTTTAGTTAACTTTCGTTCCGCTAACTGGCGAAGTTCGCGAGTTAGGGAATGAAAATTAGCTAAAACGGCTGCAGTACCAAGTTCTTAATGGCCGTCATGTCCATACAATGTATATGGTAAAACATCTAAATGATTTCTTCTCTATGACCACTGGACCGATCGGATCATTAACAGTCTTTGAGTGGGTGGGATGATCACAGTACATGTATGTTTTCATTTTTCATTGACATCTGGGAATTATGTTGGTTTGTTTTAAATAACACCAACCTGTCGGCGACTCGTAACATGTATTAGGAATTTAATGTAATGACGTACGACAAAATGTGTTTCGAGAAGAATTTGAGCCGCGACGCGAGAATACCAACAAAGTGGTTGTGCGCCCAGCGCAGACTCAGATCAGCCTGGGCATCCGCCCAGTCTGATCAGAGTCTTCGCTGTCCGCATGAAGGTAGCTTAGACCCTTAGCTACCCTTTGAGCACTTAGGGAATACTCTGCTCAGAATAGGCGGATGCCCAGGCTGATCAGAGTCTGCACTGGGCGCACATCCACTTTGTTGGTTTTCCCGTATCGCGGCTCATTTAAAATAAGCATCACCATCACTCTACCAAACCCCTTCGTATTTGGAGTTAGACAAAGTACATCTGTTGAACTTCTATCCCACCTGTTTTTATTGATACACATTCTCTCCATTATTATTACGTCAGACGTAATGTCTGATACTCTCCAGATATTCTGTTTTAAATTTGTTAAAAGATGCTATCGACTAGTTAATATATGTATTGTACTGGAAACGGAATTGCATACTCAAAATCAAAAATAGGTTTAGTTTGATTACTAATGACCACCTGGATCTCGAAGTAGGAGCGGTTGCCTTGTCAAAACTGCACATTATATTTGTATTTTGAAATTCAAATTGTTCATATCCGTTTCCTGACAAGCCAGCAGCTCTTCGAAATGCCTTCAACACAAATTCTCATTTTCATGCACATGCAGTACCTAGACAAAGCAAATTACTTTATGGTCGTAATTTCTATGTAAAATAAATGGATGAATTCATAAGAAATAAACTATATCATAACTATATAATGCTTCAAGAGTTGAATATATACAGATTTCGGTTTCCTATCGATGGATTTTAATGGATATTAATGTGAATGGGCATGCCTCCATGTTATTTTTTCGCCATTTTACGACAGAAAACAACTTATGTGACATGGCAAATTCTTTTCTCTGAGAGTTGATCCCTGATGCAAAGGGAGGAAAAAAGGAAATGATTGAGTTGCTTTCCCTGAAAGTGTTCCAATTCATTTTAATACACCGGTTTGAAATGAAAATGTTTTTTTTGGTAAAATTAATGGTTTCCTGAATATTCCGTTAGAAATTGGGCATGCAATGGTTAACACTTTCAGCGCCGGTGACGAAAATAGTAGAACTTACAAACAGCGTAGATCCTGATGAGGCGGCTCAAGATGAGCCGCCTCATCTAGATCTACACTGAGCCGCCTCATCTAGATCTACACTGTTTGACTGCTAGTCTTTGAATTCTCAATATGATAAGCTTGGATGAAACATTCTTGAAATTTTTGCAGACGTTAATTTTGTCGTCTGCATTTTAGTGCTTAAAGGGTTAAAGGAAGTAAAGCAATCAATGCAGGGGGCTGCAATGTTATGTCGCATTAAATATCATTCATAAATTTGTGAATGAAACTTGGTTGTTGAACCGCATGCCAAGAGTTACTATATGCGTAACCTAAAAGCTCTTACAAACAGGATGTCAGCTCTATAACAGTACAACGCCCTATGATTCGTATAATATAAGAGTAGTGGCCTTGATATTAGAACTCGGCTGTTAAAACAAGGAAACGCACCATATACGGAAATGAGCCATGCATATTTGACCGATAAATGGGATATGAGGGAGAAAAAATAAAATAATGGCAGCTTTATCATTTGACTTGTGAACGTGTGCGAATTGCTAGGACTCGGACCAACTCGTGCATGCACATAGTAACAATAAGCGGAACCTGAAGTGTTTGCATGAAAGATTTATGCTTAGTATCTAAGCATGCTGATTTGAGTCTTGGGTTTGCGCACATGCAAAATGGTACTGCTTTTATTATGGTGCGACTCTGTATTAAACAGGAAATAACAGCTGGCAGTTCATTCATGCTTGTTTCTTTTATAAGTTGGTGTTATTTAGTTTAGTAAGAAAAAACTATTTACCCATGGGTCTCGCTGTTATGAAACAATATGTTACACTCAAGCAACTAACTTTAATGTTGATAACGCAAAAGGTATACGATTGCTTTGCTCTTTTTTTCTCTCTCCTCTCTCTAATCGAAATCATGTCTTATTAGTAACTGAAAGCACGAAGACGTTTGCTCTAAAAATAAGTGTAATTGTCTGCTATATTTTTAAAATAATCTTGCAATCTTGTTGAAAAAATCTAACAAGTTAAGCGATTTGCCAAGTCCATGCTTACATATTCTATTCTGATATTCTTACCCCACTCAGGGGCGTAGCTAGAGGCTATTGCATGATACGCACAAGCAGGTTTTTATACTCCCTAAGAAGAAATCAAGGGGTATAGCCCCTTAGACATTTCTTATTGCCATGCCAGTTGTCCGTTTGTATTGAAATCTTGTCCAATTTACAACATTTCAGAATACAAATACGCTGGTGTGTGTTGAAATTTTGTCAATTTGACAAAATTTCAATACGCACCTGCGTATTTGCGTACAGGTAGCTACGCCCTTGCAACTTATGCCAAGTGTCCCTTAAAAGGGACATTGACAAACAGTGAAGACATAGATCAGTCGATGCAAAACGCGGCGTCTGATCGGGGTTAACACCATTTGCATAAAACCAATGGGTATTTCTCCTTTAAAAAGAATAAAAGACCAGACACCCCTTTATTGACAAATGGACTTATCCAATTTATAAGGACAGAAGAATCCACCAGGCATAAATGGGTTACTCTATGACACTACTGTTGCTACGTTTCAACATTTGTTAGACCTAATGGTGCATTAATCAGCATAATCATGGTACTTGCAATGAATAAAAAGTCCGGAATATGTATGTTTGGTCAAATTTGGTTTGCCCTGCTATTACACTATATCAAATGCAGTTGTTTTATTTATATGTTTCTTGGGTCCCTTGGTCAAATATACACTGCCCATTTCGTAAAATTGTGGCTGTTGAATTGGGTGTATTCTTTACTCTTCACTGTAAAATCATCTTCTATTCGAGATAATGCTTAAAAACATGTTTACTTATTCTTTTCAGCAACAATTGGAAAAATATGGCTACCTTCACTGCAGAATTCAGCAGAGACGGAAACGTTCATTCTTCCCAGATTTTCTTTCTGAGGGACCAGCTAATAGTGAAAGTAGTAACAATTTAAGCCCTGTGGAGGGGGATCTTCCCCCTTGTAGTAGACGTGAGGTTAGAAAAGCAATAAAACAATATCAAAAAACATATAAATTACCTCAAACTGGTGTTTTAGATGAACGGACAAGAGAGTTAATGAGTACATCACGGTGTGGTAACGCTGATAAAGATAAAAATACTCCAGATAAATTAAAAGAAGGTAAACATAAAACTAGTACATTAGAATTATTAGATCAATTTCTTAAACAAAATTCTCAAAATAAACCCGATTCCTTAGGTAAACAACTTAAAAATCGGCCATGGAAACGGTCGGCGTCAAACACACAATTAATGCAAGTTATTGCCGGTAAAGACCCTGTTCCGAGTTTAGAACGACGGCGACGGTATCTTCATGATTACATAAATAAAATCAAAAAAGAGGATCCTATGATGTATAGAAATGACAATAATGAGAAAGTGATCAGTGTTAAAAAACGATCTGTGGCAGTGCATGAATATATTGATAACAGTACTGTGGCTAGATTTCTAGACGGTCAAAGATTTGAAAAACAAGTTGTTAAGTGGAGGCTGTTAGAGACTGGATTTAGTACTCGTATTCCAGTGGAGGATCAGAAGGCCACTATAGACCTGGCTTTCAGAATGTGGAGTGAAGTAATTCCGCTAAAATTTGTTGAAGAAACAGACGGCGATGTGATAAGTGTCGATATAGAGGTGGCATTCGGAAAAGGTAGGCATTTTCAATATATCTTCTTTATTTACCAGTTTTTAGGCAATTTAACAATCGAATACTGATTTCGAATGGTTAGGAAAAAAATAAAACAGATCA
Organism: Ctena decussata; assembly: GCA_963989385.1. Classification (NCBI taxonomy): domain Eukaryota; kingdom Metazoa; phylum Mollusca; class Bivalvia; order Lucinida; family Lucinidae; genus Ctena; species Ctena decussata. The sequence goes on from OZ022498.1 coordinate 22,704,613, forward strand.
AACCTTGGTACCCTATTTCATGAGTGACAACAGAAGACTTCCACTGAAATCGACGTTCATTACTTTCTTTGTCTGTTGAGCTCAGTCCAGTAAGACAATCATTTCAGTTGTTGTTCACTTGGGATTCGATAGAAACTACGCCGGGCCGCGAAGCGCAATCGGTAGGGCATCTGACTCATAAGTCAGAGGTCCTGGGTTCGAAACCCGGTCTGGCCACATACTTTCGTTTCTCCTTCCGCTGTTTCAAGAAGGGCAGTTGTCAGTTACTGGCGAAGGTATGTGCACTTAGTACTGGTTAACCGCTTAGGAGGTCTGAGCCTGCCCAGGAATAGTGTGGTTAGGTTAACTGACCGTCCCGACATGACCTTGGCTGTTTATCGTGGACGTTAAGCAACAAATCAATCAATCAGCCAATAGTAACTACACCAATAAGATGCACAGCGCATTTTGGGTCCGCTGATCATGCAATATTCCAAAGGATCAGCCCATTACAAGAGGAACATTACCTTTATGAAACTATAAAATCTTAGGTAGAGATCATCGTAAGACTGGCATGTAAGACAAATTGCATAGATGTTTATTAGAATGCTTGAACTCAAAGTAGCCATGATGTTTGTATTTGTGCTTTATAATTGTCAGGAATTGCTTTCTCTATCACGCTTATGCTTCAAAAATAGCTCGTTGTCGTGGTCTCTCGGTGCACGGGCAATTAATTTTGTATTTATAGAAACCAGAGTCTTAAGTGGAGTTAATGAACCATAAATAATTTCTGTTAATTCCTAACTACTGAAACTATTGGGGTATTTTTTTAATGAATCATATTTTATACCCAAGTGCTGTGGCATTTCTCCGTGTGCATTTGAAGGTTCAAATTCCAAACATTTAAATGTGCGTTGTAATCAGTCGTACAATATAAATCATTGAGCTTTATGCCTGAGAAGAAATAGGCGACCGACAGACTGCCTGCCTCAGAAAAAACATTCAAAGCTCGATAATTTGCTTTTTTGGAACTTTAGGGACAGACTGACCGTCCATGTTCCGCTATTTTTGAAATAGTATACAACTTCGATTCCTGTCTATAGGCCGCCACCATTTTCAAATAGTGGTCTGTATTTGTTTATATACTTTGAACCGTCGAAAACAAGTATGTTTTAAAGCATCCTGATTCAGTGTACATGTTTTTGCGTTTTTACCACTATGTCTTACAGTATCAGATAAAACACAGGATCCTAGATTAGGAAGTAAGAACCTGTCTTTTGTAATACACTGAGCTCTGGCTTTATTTCAGCATCGAAGATATGAGATACCTTCTTTTTTAAGTCGGCATCAGGGTCACTTTTTTCATGATAATCGTCTTTTAGCATTACTAGCTTATCATCATGCTCAGATTATTGGTATCGATGTGAAATCATTAAGTACCTTTACTGCATAGCGTGAGAAAACTTTGATTGATTACCTTTTGACCTTACATTAGTATCGGCCTTTTTTTCGGCTTTCGACTAAGCATCATTTTAATGCTGGTTTGACGAGTAACCAGGAGTTTTTAAACAACATAGCCACATAACGAGTTCAAGGTAACCAGGAGTTTTTAAACAACATAGCCACAAAACGAGTTCTTGAACTCGTTATGTGGCTATGTTGTTTACAAACTCCTGGTTACTGCGTTTGCAGAAGCTTTATGATGGGGCCATTTGTGCCTCTAAATAATCAATATTTTAGAGATTGTTAGCTATAGTGAAAACTTTTGATTTTCTGAAACCCACTGATTTCACAACCACTCTTCTCTCAGTACATTTATTTTGGTTACGTAAAGGTGTTTATACGATACTTGATTTGAAATTTATCAACTGACCACGTGTTTAATATGGCATTCTTTAGGATTTACCATCGTTCACATTAAACAGAGTTGTCATGAACGACGCAATATTATGTGTGATAACTATGTGATATGTAGCGTAAAATTATATCAAAATTTATGTTATGGCGTTACGTCACTGCATAGCATGACAGTCTAATGATAAACTGTGATAAGAAATTTACTGTTAATGGCATCTTTAGCACTGGTTATTTCTTAGCGAGTTGAAAAGAAAAGGAAACTGTCTCGCTGTAGTCTCAGATGTTGGCTTTTAGGCTGTCGGACAGTCGCCTTACATTAGTATCGGCCTGTTTCTTCGGCTTTCGATTAAGCATCATTTTATTGCTGGTTTGACGAGTAACCAGGAGTTTTTAAACAACATAGCCACATAACGAGTTCTTGAACTCGTTATGTGGCTATGTTGTTAACAAACTCCTGGTTACTGCGTTTGCAGAAGCTTTATGATGGCGCCATTTGTGCCTCTTAATAATCAATATTTTAGAGATGTGTACGATGTGCACGGATATATTTATGTAACGTTACTATCGGAGCATAACGGTATATGTAGCCATAAGCACGCCCTCCTGGTATACTTTCTTGAAAGTTATTATATACTACCTGTATTTGTTAACCGATTGGATTAGTTTCTATTATATAGAGTTGTATTTCATCGCATTATTGTATCTCATACATTGAACGAAGCCTCATTTATTTATTCCATATTGTACATTTGCCTCATGTTGCCATGTCCTATGGACTGAGAGTAATAAAGATTTGATTGATTGATTGAGAGATTGCTAACTATAGTGAAAACTTTTGAATTTCTGAAACCCACTGATTTCACAACCACTCTTATTTTGGTTACGTAAAGGTGTTTATACGATACTTAATTTGAAATTTATCAACTGACCACGTGTTTAATATGGCATTCTTTAGGATTTACCATCGTTCACATTAAACAGAGTTGTCATGAACGGCGCAATATTATGTGTGATAAATATGTGATATGTAGCGTAAAATCATATCAAAATTTATGTTATGGCGTTACGTCACTGCATAGCATGACAGTCTAATGATAAACTGTGATATGAAATTTACTGTTAATGGCATCTTTAGCACTGGTTATTTTTTAGCGAGTTGAAAAGAAAAGGAAACTGTCTCGCTGTAGTCTCAGATGTTGGCTTTTAGGCTGTCGGACAGTCGCTCACTGACTTGCAGGAAGTATTAAATAAAAACTCATTCTGAATGACAATCCACCGATACGAGTTTATATTCTGACAATAATTCTTAATCTCCTCTTTTATAAGGTTGACAATGGCATCGACTACTCAGACAACGTCTAATCGCTATCTTGTATCATCTGACCTTCAGCTTGGAATAGGCGAAGCTGTTACTTGTAGTTAAAATTTATCTATGCTGACTTAATGCTTTTCTTTGTAGTGCACACACCCTTCCTTTTGTATCTCAGAGTCTACTGATTACGCTGTATGAAGCTTCCTGTCAAAATTTCGACTGACGTTTATTCTTCATCTATGCCGAATCAGTGCCAAAGAAAAAGAGCTTATCTGTAAATAAGGACGACCACCTTTTATGCTCTTTATACTTGAAAAAAAGGTTTTAAATGACAATATATTTGTATAATCGCTGAAATGGGTTCAATAGTCCTTGCATCGAGCACTTTCAAAGTTATACAAGTGGACCCTCTAAAATGGCTACGGGTTACTGAAATCGTGAAACACGAAAATGACAAGCCCTGTGATCTAATTGAAAACATGGTGTCACATTCTCATAAAGGCTCAGGTTAGTGTTTCAGAGTTCTTATGTCACTTTTTTGTTATTGCTGTTGGTATGTTTGTTGTATTGGGTCTTGGTGTCGCAACTCTGCTGTTCTTTTTTTTGTCGTATATTTGGGGTTGCTGTGCGATTTTGGCCTTCTCCTCTGGGTATCTGCTACCCAACTTTCTGTACTTAAAATGAATGGCTATTCTTTCAGTGGAAGCATCTCTGTCAATTTCATTTTTTGCCTGGCTTCTCAATGGGATTACTTTCATTTAAACGTTCAAATTTTTTTGGAAAGTTTGTCGTCCAAATTAGCAAACAGAAAAAAGAAAGAAATTGCTCCCTCTATTAAAAAAGGCGAAACAAATCATAGAGCTGTACCCATACACCTAAATTTCTGTTTGTTTTTATTGGCCACAGAACCATAATTGAGCCGCGACACGACAAATCCAACAATGTGGTTGTGCGTCGAGCGCAGACTCAGATCAGCCTGGGCATCTGCCCAGTTTGATCAGACTCTTCGTTAAGTGCTCAAATGGTAGCTAAGGGCTAAGCTACCTCCATGCGGACAGCGAAGACTCTGATCAGACTGGGCGGATGCCCAGGCTGATCTGAATCTGTGCTGGGCGCCCAATCACATTGTTGGTTTTCTCGTGTCGCGGCTCAATTATTATGAAATTTTGCAGGTGTTTAGGTCACATTGATGCTCTGCATCAAATGCCAAGCATGACTCTTTACAACAACTTGGATTGATTTTGTTTTATTTTTATAATTGTTGTTTTGATATATATTTTATTGGATTTGGCAATCAGGTGGCTAAGAAGAGAACTCAATTATTCTATGGCTGCTCACTGACTTGTCTGAAACTGAGGTTGTTGAGTGTGTGCTTATACAGACAGTTTTTCCTCATTCTCATATGTTTATGAAGAAGAAAAAACTTCTTTATCATTCTTTTGTTTCTGACAGCATTCATTTGTTTTACTTCACGCAGGTGTATAAATGGACGATCGTGTCATCCCGGTGCATATCATTTTTGCATAGTCATGATTTATCATACTTTTAGTGTTCACTGTCCGTTCTTAACGAACCAGTGCCGGGATATAATTTACCCAAAGATGAAAGTTAAGGTGAACTGATACTCAGTCTTGTTTTACTGCCATTTTGACAAGGAGGAAACAAATTTTGTGAGTTCTTGTTTGCGTTCCTGGACAGCGAAACCTTTGTAAAAACGTGTCAACTCTTGTTGTTTGTCCAGTTGTACTTGTTTGACGAGGTCATAGTCCCTTACAACGAAACCATATCAGGTACATCTCAAGTTTTTATTGTTTACGAGAACATGTACAGTTTTGCCGTTTTGATAAGGCCGATGCCACCACCGATGTTCAGTGACATTGCAGTCACCGATCGCCACCCTCCTGCTCAAGGCACACCTGGCCCAGAGGTTATAAAACTTGAGTGCATTCTCAAACTCAAAATAAAGCACACTGATTGGCTGCTTCCGAGCACATGCTTGGAAGCAGCCAATCAGTGTGCTTTATTTTGAGTCTGAAATTATTCTCAAGTCTTATAACCTCTAATCCAGGTACGGATTTCCTGGTCTAATGGATTGGAAAAATCGGTCGGACATGTGCCGCTCGTGGAAGCCTAGCCCGCAGCAACCTGCGTGAAAGGCTAGCACCCTATCCACTAGGCTAAGCGCTCTGCAACAATATGTCGTTCCCTTGATTTAATTGGTTTGGTGATCTCACACTTGTGGGTTGTACATTCCTGTGGATATTTTTTAAAAAACTAACGTTTCAATTTACTGCTAGTAGGAACTAGGAAGGTATCGAGGAAAAATCAGCTGCATCACTATTACATGTTCGTTTTCCCACTAGCTGACCATGGATCGTATTGTACCATGTTACTGCTAATGTAAACATATGTTACCTGACAAATTTATGAATGAACAGTACAGTATTGTCGAGTACGCATCGTTTTTGCTGACTCATTGCCACCTTTTTAACACTATCATACTTTTCGCTGGACATAGATTTTTTGCTTGACCTTACCTTAAACTTTTTGTATCTGTCTTATTGAGTTTTTTATTACGCGAATAGTATATTTTTTGACAAAGAATAAAAGGTACATATGACTGCCCTGCTGAATTGCTGAAATGAGTTGAAATGAAAAAAAAAAGTTACGAATGCAAGTTTGTTTTGAAGCATTTCTAATTTAAAACAAAGAAAAATGTATTGTGTCGAACTCTTATTATCTATCAACCATAAGTCTGTTACTGTTATGACTCTGAAGATGACTACTCACTTCTCACTTAGTGCCTTTACTACTAGTGCAAAACAGAGGAAAGCCAGTGCAGTTTAGAATGCTTGCCAAAAACGAGATGTGTCACAGTCGCCTTCATATTTCTATTGAATTGTTGTCATTCCGACATATAAATCATACGTGTTATTGCATCATACGTTTCCACGCACTAAAAGCATTTTTTTTCTTTCTTTCTTTCTCTTATTATTTATTTTACTTTTTTGTACATCTTTTTACATACTTAAACAAGTGGTAACGCTTCCCAGCGAAACGGATAGATGAGCCCAAAATAATTTTGTGGTCGTAGCTGAGAGACTCAAGCTCTCTTTATCTCGTATAGGCCCGCCTATACGTAGTAAAAAGAGCTTGAGTCTCTCAGCTACGACCAGTTGTTGGTTTTGTTTGCTCCAGAATTTCAGTGTCTATGCTTCGGTCTTCATTGAGTTATTTCGTGATTTATATGTCTGCTGTAATGATTCACTGATGAGCTAGAAGACCTCTACGCAGGTCAAATCAAATGCCACTTGACTAACGATGGAAGCTAGGACGAGAATTGGAGCTCCGTAATGTCGTTGCTTCCGTTGCGATTTATTAGTTTGTGCGTCCGCTTGTTTGTAGTCTTCGACAATTCGATTTGTTTTGTATTTTTGTTCTCTTTTGTTTTGGTGTAATTTTTAGTGTAGATAATAGAAAATAGGTAAAAATACATATTTGCCTTTCGAAATGTTTTATTGCTACTTTCTTGATTTGTGGACACAGAGTGTCGCGAGCCTGAATGACAGCTTGCTCTCTCTATTTTCCAGTTTTCTGCCCTTGTCTATGTTTTGTAGCTTTACGGCCTGTAATTTAGTAACCGTTCAAAATATCTTTTAGATACGTCGTAGGGTTATAGTGGAAATCGTGACGAATTTGAATAATACTTGGTATGATTCTAGACTAGGTTAACAAGGACTGTTGCGTGCAACTCAGTTTCGTAAATTTCCAGAGTTACCTCCGCTGATCAATTTACGTTGGTACGTCAAGAATCTTTGAAATATTGTATCCAAAGAACATAAGTAGGCTAACTTCCAGAAGTTTAAACGTTTCCCAGTCGAACTATTTTAAAGCGGAGGTACAGTTTAGCGACGGTGAAAGTCAGTGTAGTATTTGGCTTACGATGTCTAGAAATGGCAGATAGACCCTGCCAGTTTAAAACATTTAATCAATTAAATTTTCTCTGTTGTTGTTTTTGTATTTTTTCTCGGGGGTTTTCACTTCACAGTATATACGATCAAATTTCTGTCTGTTGTTGTTTCGGCTAAGCATCGGGCTTAATGAATTGTGCTGGTATTTTCATCATGATCCCTACATGTGAATCTCGAAGTGGTATAATACAACCTGCTTTGAGCAACAAAATGTGTAGAAGAGCATTATCAAATTTATTGCCGTCTGATCTATATACACACCATGTTTGCAAATGCATTCATAGTGGAGTTAAATTTTAACTGATTTAATTTACCATACATTAACAGGTTGATAATTTGAAACAAATACTAAGAAAGTTAATAAGTATGGAATACAGACTTTATGCGTCCTACGAAGCTAAATAGTTCTGTTTCGAATTTTTGAAATTCTTGAAAGACGTTCACACAGCTGCAAAGCAGTTCTGACAAATACTTCTTAAGAATAATGGCAAGGGTTAAACTTTATAGGAGAGGAAATCATCACGCCATTCAAAAGGCAACAGTCCAAAATCATGTATCGCTCTGCCAAAAAATAACAAACATCAAAGCTGGACTCCTCGTATTTTCTGTGAGCCTATTATTAACGATTTGGCTCAGTCACATTTGCGGATAATAATAAATTATATTTAGAAAAGTATGTAGATATGTTTCGGTTCATTTGAAAAAGTTTTTGATGTTCATATTGTCTGTCGAAGTGCAGAGTGGCACTGAAATATGCACCCTGCATTAGTGTGAAATATCGGTTAAATACATTAAGCGTTATTGTCTACATTTAACGGTAAAAGCGCCAAAATCGAAATTAGTTTAAATTTGCAAACAGCGGAGTTCCAGACGAGGCGGCTCATCATGAGCCGCCTCATCTGGACCTACACTGTTTGCCCTCTAGTCTTTGAATTCTCAATATGATATAGTTTGGACGAAACATTTTTGACGTAAATTTCGTCGTATGCCTTTTAGGAGGCTGGGTTTTAAGTGTTAATCGTCATTTCTTGAGATAAATTTATGACCGTATTTTCGGGTATACGAGTGTATGACCGGTCCCGTTTGTCCCCGTATCAGTCATTTTGGACCATTTTGTTAAGGGTTGTTTGCGTGAGTTGATAATCAAGATACAGACGAAAAACCTAGTGTCAGGAATGAATTTTGACTGAAAAATATTATCAGAAAATTCAGAGCAAACATTTCCTATTTTCTGATTTAAACCAGAAAAATGGAGGTGCAACCATTTACCTAAATGAGTTGGCGTGTGTAGCTAGGCAAACTGATCAATCTTGTATAGCACAATTTTTGCTGTCATGGCTCAAGGTAACAACCACATCAGCCACAAATAATGATAATAATAATATTGGAATTGATAGAATACGTTAGTGATGTATTAGGATTTAGGATGAGAAACTGCGATATTGTCAGTTCTGGAAAGTGCAGCCGTTTCACGTAAAATTTAACCTTGTAACGAATTCATCCAGCAAAGTTCAGAGCCCTGGTTCACAGTTTTATACTCTGGTTAGGGCTTTCGATGCTTGTGTGTAGAATGTAGAGTTAAGGAGTTGAGGAAGTGGCTTGATGTTAAATGCGTCGACACGCAGCTTAACGCAAAACTTGGCTGTTGGTATCTTCTTTTTGGCGGCCTTTTCCTATTACTCAACTCATTTCTGTCATTCCCGACACAGCTGGTATTCCTAAAAACGGGATTTGAGCCAAGGAACGACAAAACGAGCATTATAACATGCACCAACAAGGAAAGCCCTGATCAGAATGGACGTTCGCGCATTCTGATCAGAGTCTTCCGTGTTCATTCAACAGTATATATATCCTGATGAATCCATACAGCAAATCAGCAAAGAACTGTCATTCTGAGCAAATACACAAAATGCTCTGAATCTTTGGTAACGCACAGTTTCTAAGAGCAGGGCTTATTTTCTAAATGGAACGTAATATTTTGACATGCTTGTCGTACGTGAAGCGAATTTGATACAGTTTCTGAAGGTTGTATTGTGTCTGGAACAAGTTAATGCATTTCTTGTTTTCTGTCTTACGTCTAGATTCATGATATTCATTTGCAATTGGCATTTTATCATATACCACCGGTATATACTGTTGTTACCTAAGCATCGACATCGCCTAACGTTGCTGCAATTCACCTGATATTTGAACCAGTTTCTTTTTCCATCCGGCGCTCTTGACAGAACGGCATACAATACAGACATGACCAAACTGCGGGGGTGGGCGGGTGGTGCGATGGTGCTGTGTATAGCTTCCAGTGCCGGGGCGTCCTTCTTATTTGGAATATTGTAGGGCAAGGGCCTACTGTGCTTGCAGTAGGTGCGGGTGGGGTATGTTTGAACATTTTTTCTCTCATCTATCATTTCTCTTTTTCCATCTCTCTGGGAGACGGCCCAATATAGACTGAAATACTGTCTCAAAGGGCCGTTAAACCAAAATAATCAATCAATTGACCAAACCGCTGAAACAGAAGCAGTCTAACTGCGTTTATTGTGCAGACTGAAGATATAATGGATATTAGTATTATGGTACAGCCTGGCTTTTCTGATTATACGACTTTTGTCATCTGTGTTCATCCTATGCGGGGGTTCATCCATGTAACCGGTCGATGTTCACAAAAAAAAACCTGCCATTCTGCAACAATTTGTATGTTTCATAAGATTACATCATTGCTTCGAAGTATTAAATCAGTGTCATATTTTGCTATCATGGAATTTCAACCTCATTTTGTGGCCTTATTGCATCATGTTTGGCCGTTAATTGTGGGAACCACTTTTTCCATGTTTAAAGCACTGTGACATTTTAGTGAAATAACAAGTAAACGCTTCATTATAGCATGTTTAGACAGTCCGAGCAGAGTATTCCCTTTTTACATAAGTAATAACCAGAGTCATCGCTATCTGCATGGAGCTAGCTTATACCCTTAGCTATCCTTTAAGCGCACAGCAAAGACTCCGATCAGACTGGGCGGATGCCCAGGCTTATCTGAGTCTTCGCTGGGCGCACATGCCACTTCGTTGGTTTTATCGTGTCGCGGCTCATGATCCTCAGAAAGCGGGCTGGTCAGAGTTTTTGCCTTTTTCCTGTGGTATATGGTCTCTTGTAGATTTGTCATGGGTAGACTTATACAGGGTCTGGCCGTTCAGACATCTTTTTGCAGTTCCTTCAGTTTTCTTTGATCAGTTCCAAACCACATTTTCCATGTAGCTCATCTACTGTACAGCAATATATTTCAGTCAGTAGGCTATACCTATTTATCTGTTTAGCCAATTTCATTCATGTGATGATGAGCCATGATACATTTCTGTTTTCTATTTTTAGGTGCTCATCAAAACTGCAAGAGAAACTTTGATGGACACGGCGGTGAAATAGCACACTCGTTCTCAACGGGAAACATGCATTTTGACGATGATGAGTATTTTAAGTCAATGCGAACGTTCACCCCTGATGGAATTTACCTTCTTCGCGTTGCTGTTCATGAAATTGGCCATGTTCTTGGACTAATGCATACAGATAAGAAATACTCGATAATGTACGCTATCTATGAGAAAGGCAGTTCTAACCCGGATTTTGAACTGGGATGGGAAGACCGAAAAGCCGTCCAAGCGGTATATGGTAAGTGTAAAAGGAATCATGCGAAATTTAAGCTTATAAATACCATTTCCTCTAATGACTTTAAAGCATATGAGCCGCAACACGAGATAACCAACAATGTGGTTGTGCGTCCAGCGCAAACTCAGATCAGCCTGGGCATCCGCCCAGTCTGATCAGAGTCTTCGCTGTCCGCATGAAGGTAGCTTAGTCCCTTGGCTATACTTTAAACGCTTAGCTAAGGGTCTGATCAGACTAGGCGGATGCCCAGGCTGATCTGAGTGCGCTGGGCGCACAACCACATTGTTGGTTTTCTCGCGTCGCGGCTCATATAGAAACAGACACTGCACTATTGAGAGTCAGCCGAGTAATCATACGACAGAGTGTTATATTTTTGTGGTACGTTCATAAGATTGTGATTTAATGAGAAATAATTTTTCAAATGTATCATTTGTAAAAAAAAAAAAACTCCCTTTATCTTGATCTCCGCGCCATTCACTTAATATAGTGAGCATTGTGGATTCATTGACATCATTATAATACTAGAACGTCTACTTTAAGACGTTCTGAATTGGGCGCACCTCTTAAAGATAAAAAAAGGTGCAAATCCGTTCTTTTTAGAAAGGATACGTCGTCCAGCTTGGGAACAAACAGGAACTCAAAAAAATTGTGTGCTTTTGAAAAAAAGGCGGGACCCTTTAGCCATATTATAGCCTGACGGTTTCGTAACGTTCCGTTTTATCTCCATAGGTGTATGTAAAGGACGATTTAATACAGTATTTGACTGGGTGAGAAAGCGACCAGACAACCAGTTCATTTTCAACACCTACTTCTTCCGGGGAAACCATTACTGGATGTACGAGAACCATGCAAACAGAACGCGTTACGGTGACCCTTTGTACATTACCAATGAATGGGGAGGCATTCCGGATGAACCCGATGGTTATGCACATATTTGGTACTTTTCTGGGAGTCTTGTTGTAGACTTGGCTTTCTTTTTTAAAGGTAATTTTCAGTTAATTATAGCATAAGAGAATAAAATACCAGAATCTAAGGATATCTATAAAATAAAATTTTCATTTAACTTTTCTGAGCACAGGTGCAAGTCAAGGTTGTGTTCTCACCAAAAAGTCTGACACACAAGCATCGCTCAGCATTTATATGCACCAATCCGACGCATTCTTGACCTTTAATAGGATAGATGATGGATGACTTGTGAATGTACGTCCTTTTCAACAGTATTTCAGTTATATCAGGACGATGAGACGGTGATTACGAAAGGCTGTGTGCAGTTGGAATCCCATTTACAGTAGGAAAGATTCTCATCTTAAGCGGAGCTCGATCCCGGTCCCCTAGATCAGTAGGCCAGCACTTAACCCACTGAGCTACCGGGGGCTCCTCTTGACCCTTAAAGCATTATGCAAATACAATGTATTTTCAAATAAAATTGGCCCGCTTACTTCTAATCACTTCCGTTTCAATCATTCATGAACATGTAAAACCTCGAAAGTTTTATCCTTCTTTTTTATCAAACGTACATGCCATGTGATACATATAAACCATTCCCTGTACAAGTTGAAGTCTGTTTATTAATGGCGAATTTATGTTTAAAAAAATAAATGCCTTTTTACCGTCTTTTTATCTTTTACAGATTTCTGTCTAATAAAAAAACGGGTGCCTAGAAAATTTTCAGTGTAATGCAATGAGTGTTTGGTGCTTTGTTTCTCAGCAACTGCTCGGGTACTAGCTGTCAAAGAACATAAGCACGCGCCCCACAGCCCAAAGAAAATGATTTTATCAAAATATAAATAAAAAATGCGTGATGGTATTGAACTGATGGATTATTAGTCGAAAGTTTGGTTTTTTGTCATACACGGCTTTTAAGATTTTAATTGAACTCAATAAGATTTTTATTTTTCCTGCCTGTTTTATTTTTTTATTATTATTATTATTATTATTTATTCTTTAATTCGAAAACTAGATTTTTATTAACAGGCAGCCAAGTGGTATTTCGGGACATTTCAGATAAGATAAAGATTGGGAACGTGCTCAAACAGGCTGCATACAGATCTTTTAAAGTAAGCTGAAATGTTCAGACATTAATATGATATCGTTCGACACACACGACTGGCGACCGACCGACAATGAAACTATGGCCCACGCCAACACTGCTAACCGTGTATTCTTTTCTTAACGCTCAGCATGATGGGTTAACCACCAGTTGCTCATATAAATATCAGGCACAATGGGAAACGATTCACGGTATCTTATAGCAACTATAAACTAGAGTTTAATCTTTATGTAAGATGCTTTGTTCTTATCCTAGTGATTTACCTGACGTAAAGCACTCTATGTGATGACTGTTTTAGTGTTGCAAGAAACAGGTTAAATTACCCCCAAACCACATAGCAGCGAGGTAAATGAACAACATTAATACGCCTTGGTAGGTACGCATTCCAATAGTTCTTGTAAATTTACAGTCTGTTATTGTTTGTCAAAATTCTATAACACTTCAAACGGGATATATTGCTACTCTTTCCAGTTTACCTTTGCGTTTGGCTGGAAAATATGTGTGTGAAAGTGACTTAAGCATAATGCACTCGTACGGGGTTATTTGTCTGATGAATACCATACAACAAAGCTACTTCGAAACGAAATAGCCGAAACTTCGAAGTATGGCCCATGTTCCTTCTTTTGAATGTCTGCTCTGCTCTTGAAGGAACTCTTTAAGGTTTTTATTCCACCTTACATCCCGTATAAACTATACTCTGTAATTTACTGATTGGGTATATGGTGCATCTCTTCATGCTTACCGATGCTAGTGAAATATCTACTCGTCTTAATTTCTCATAATCTGACGCAAACAAGCCAAGATTTTCAGTATAAACAGCAATGAATCTACAATTAAATTCCTAGGTACGAATGGACTTGCATTCAGTTGTAAGTATGTCTTTCCTTCTAATAAGTTTTGAAGGGCCTTGCTGAGGCTTCAACAGACTGACGCTAGTAAATAAAATCAAAACTACTGTTTCCACCCTTAAAGCTGTAGTCAGTGGTCAGTCCTTCAAGATCTAATTTAATGTGAATTGGTAGAATTGGTATCCTTTCAAGGTGAAGTAAATCTATCATTTACATTTTTGCTTCCGTTCTTAATGGGGTCAACTCTGAAAGGAAAGAATTTTCTCCTATAAGAGCAATTTTGCCTTTCATAGCTGACCCATTTTGAGAGGCCTAAGTTCTCGAGGGAAGCAAACAGGGGGTCAATGAAAGTTGTTCCCTTTGTAGAAATGACAGAAAAACATGGAGGTGTACTTATACACCTTTTAAAGTAGCCTTCGGATCAGGCCCGGATCCAGACCACCACGTACTGGTGGGGCTCTGTATAACTGGTGGGGCTGGGATGTGCTAAGATGTATGTGTTTGTAGGGGAGGATGGGAGGTTGAAAATATATGACATAATTAGAGCTCATTTTGATGAGAATTTTCGATAACTATTTTTGCCATGAAATATATGTTGCGATATCTCATTAGAATCGCCTCGCCGAGGCGATTCTAATGAGATGTCACAACATATATTTTACTCTATTCACAATGATGAATTACCTCAAACTGTCATCAGATAATCCTTATTATCTGGAAGCCAACATATTTTGCATAACACAGAGGCCCAAGTGGCGGGGCTGAAGCCCCAAAGCCCATCCCCTGGATCCGGGGCTGCGGATCCTCGTAATAATTTGCGCTATCGAGCTACGTTAGTTCAAATAATTCGAACAACTGCCTTCTTACGACCCTGCTAGTTAACCGCTATGAAAAACGATGTGGTTTGTCGCTAAGCTTAGCGTGGGACAACTGCGACAATTATTATCATTATTTTGTCAGTGTGGGAGTTAAATAGCTGGTCAGGTGGCCAGTTGTCTACTATATTTATTAACCACTTAGAGTGGCTCGGACAAATCATAAACCTTATTAGGTGACAGAATGAGTGAATTAATAACCCTATCACAAGCCACACGCACACAATTAAGCAGTCGTATTGTTTCAAATATAGTAAACTTTGGTTGGAAAAGTCGAAAAAATCAGACTTAAATGACTTAAAATGACTTACGAGTTCGGACGTATGATTTGGGTACTTTGACCACTTGTTCTTACACTTGAGATAAGATCATGTACTTGCCTGATGTTTATCACTATTCACGATTATCGAGCTTTTGTTGCATGTGAACTTAGAAAACATGTTTTTTTTTTGTGTTTTTTGTTTTTTTGTTTTGTTTTTTTTTTGTTTGTTTTTTTTTTTTTTGTTTTTTTTTTTTGGGGGGGGGGGGGGTTACTGGCAAATTAGTTATTAAGGTCATCAAATGAGAAGAATAAATGGGTTTGCTGTAAGTAACCAAATATAAGAAATCACATCAAATTCTCTTAAACAATTTCAAAGACTTTGTAAATTTTTCACCACTTAAAGGTCTATTTGTGCTGCCTCATTAATATTCATAAGGTCTCCTATTACCTATTACGTCAGATTTGACCCTAAACTTTTTGAACATTTTAAATTGTCAAATAATTTTAGTTTGATGTTCCAAACAAGATGTTATTTGCAGTTAGAATCAGTTAAGCTAACTACAACAGCCTAAAATCATCATTTTATTCATAGTTGCAGCACAGTCTTTAAGTTTTAATTTATATATTTGTTCAAACTTATTTAAATTAAAGTTATTTACATGCTTATCAGCAAGTCAAACTGGATTTACGTCAACTTTAATCTGTCTACGACAATGATTGTTTTCATACATAAATTTGATTCAACGTTTAATTTTTAAGCATATGATTTAAAACGTATATTTCATTTAACATTTGATTCGAACTGTAAATTGTGGGAGATCATTTCCGATACATTTTTCAGCAAATTGGGGGATAACAGTACTCAAAATTGTCATTTGGGGAGGTAAATCGTCGGTTTTATGGTCGGAAATTTCGTTTTACGGCGACGCGCTAGCGGAGCGTTAAAACGCAATTTGCGACCATAAAACCGACGATTTACCTCCCGAAATGACAATTTTCAATACAGTTATCCCCATTCTATTGCACTTTTCTACATTTCCACCTTTTACAATGTACTAGTTTGCACCCATTTCAAGCGCTGTCAGCAACGTAAAACCAAACGTCAGCCAATTAGAAGCGACATTACTTAATGACGTCGGGTTTGCGACAGTATATCGCAGAATATACTGTCGCAAATTTTTGACGTTATCCAATCAGACGTCGCTTTACATAAGTGCATTAGAATTATTCATGATTGAACAATCAACAGTGTAACATAACAAAATTTTAAATTTTAAGATAGTTTATTTCAAAACCTTAAACCGTGTATGACATCATAGAATAGACTCCATTAAAAAGGAAGAAAGATAACTCATCTGGGATAAAGGCCTCTTTTTTGAAAGAACGTCGGCATAAATTTCACCAATATAATTCTTTGTGTCCTCTATCAGTGCCGCAAAAAATAACGATTTGAACTATTTCATCTCATTTTACTTTCAAAATTTACGAAATATAGCTGCTAAAGAAACTCAGTCACAATTTAATGGTATCAAACACGTTTGATAAAAGTAGATAAAAATTAATAAAGATCGGCCGTTGCGTTTTTAAGGTCTTAAATTAGCAGCGACACTAGAAACCAACAAAGTGGTTGTGCGCCCAGCGCAGACTCAGATCAGCCTAGGTATCCGCCCAGTCTGATCAGAGTCTTCGCTGTCCGCATGGAGGTAGCTTTGACTCTTAGCTACCCTTTGAGCGCTTAGCAAATAGTCTGATGAGACTGGGCAAATTCCCAGGCTGATCTGAGTCTGCGCTGGGCGCACAACCACTTTGTTGTTTTTTCGTGTCGTGGCTCATTTAAAATCATAAAAAGTTCCTTCAAGAGCAGGGAATACATACAGAAGTAGGAACATGGGCCAAATAGTCTTTTTGTTTTATTTCAGGAGAATATGCTTATAAATACAACAGCGAAAAGGACGAGATATATGAAGGCTGGCCAAAGTTGATACAGGATGAGTTCGGACCTAAACCTGGTCAGACAGACACAATACCTAATAATCTAGATACTGTATTCTTTGACGTGAGAGATAAGAACCTATATTTCTTCAAAAATGATATGGTAAATAATTATTTTATTGCATATAATATAATGAATATAGTAGCATTTGTGGTATTACAATGGTCATTTTATTGCCCATGGCATATTAAAAAGGTGGTCGTAAACTGGTTCCCCTGTATAATAAGCGAGTTGTTATTTTAGCAATTTCTGGGGGAGGTGGGTATTAGAATATTAAGAACTTGCTGATTTACCTCGTTTCAATAAGATATTTGTTAAGTACTGGTATAAAGTGATAGTACAACGGAGAAAACATAAGAAAATGTATTGCTTCACTAGGGACATATTAAAATGTGACAAGTTTTGCTTACTGATGTCAGAGATTTTTATTATAAGAACATTCATGTTTTCATGACTGTTACTTCTGCTTCATCTGGTGATATGAAAAAATAAAAGGCATAAAATTCTGTTATGCCTTCGCCACGTATGAAATAAACTATAGCAATGAATTTTATTCTGTGTGTGGACGCCGGTAAATCACTTAGTTGCCTACCGAGATCTGTCCGTCACTATTTATTTTCTCAAATTTGAGGGCTTTAGCGACACTGAAGAAGTTAAATACAGAAATGCACATCTGTCGCACTACTTTTGGTAAAGGTACATTTAATTTAAATCAAGCCCAAAGATAAAGCAATTAATACTCTCCTCTGGGTTTAAGAAATGTAAAAATGTAGGCAATGATCAGGAATTAACACAGTCAACTCCCACATGATCCCGCCCTCAAAACCAAAGGGAAAGAAGGAACACACAAATTGGCAAACGTTCACGAAAGACACGCACTCAACATCTCTTTCCCAAACAGGTGGTCATTCAGCTACCCTAATTTAAAAACAGCAGCAACATCTTTTTTAACTTTTTTCTATCACATGTATATACTTACAAAACAAAAAAGAAAGCAGAATTGGCAGATATTCAGGCACGTGACGTTTGTGCTCAAGGCCATAGACACGCGGACACAACAAAACAAACAGTAACATTGAGGAACCATAACAGAAGTACCGCCGTCGAAGGTCAGTAATAGATTACTTGGAGAGGGGCCGAAACTAGTTTTACTGGATCCCTATCCTCGCCTTCTGCTTCTTCATACCTGTTTAGACCTCCACTGAAAATTGAGACAAAAAAGAAAAAGTATTGACTTGCTTCTTCTGAACGTGTACCCACTCACCTCAAATGTTTCACTGAATAGGCCGATCGTGACAACGTTTACATTAATTTTCACTTGCACGTAACTGTACTCTGACAAAATCAGCGGCTTCAGAAGCAAAATATATCCAATTTAATTTTTTTCTTGCCTGGGATATTATCAGATTAAGCAATACACCTTTCCTTTACAGACCAGAATCTAGCTGGATGTAAGAAAAAAGTAGGCATAGGAATCTCAATTCTGTTCATTTGAGCAGCGACACGACAAAACCAACAAAATGGCAAATGCGCCCAACGAAGACTTAGACCAACCTTGGCATCCACCCTGATCAGAGATTTGGAGCTTGCTTAGAACCTTAGCTTTTCTTGAAGCGCATAGCGAAGATTGATCAGACTCGGGGGATACCTAAGCTGATCTAAGTCTTCGCTAGGCGCACATGCTATATATTTTGGTTTTGTCGTGCCGTGACACATTTGTCTTCCGCGTATCGACGTCTCTGCTGGGGCTTGCAGGTGCTTTCCGCTGCAGAGAGATAAGGTGTAGCAGATAATGCACAATGCATTTGTAAAGTGTGTGTGTTGGTGCAACCTGTCTAAGATGCTGTAAATAATTATCGCTATGATATGTGACCGATATACGGATTACAGGTTCAACTGTAAACACCGTCTGCTGTCTGATAATGTGAAGCAGAATTTCTTTGCTTTTCACTTTTTGCCTGATTAGTTTTCTTCCGTTTTTTTGCTTGTGATCTCGATACTAGTTTCACCTGTTTTACAGAAAAAATATGTTTCCATACAGCCTAAGTTTTTGGTGGGGGTGGTAATTTTTCCTCATACGATATTTTTTCACGTCAGTTTTACATTTACGTGTATTATTTAAAACAATAGGTTGATAGGCGTATTAATGCTGATGAACGAGTTTCGACCATACACAGATTCTAAGTAACCAGGAATTTAAGTGAGTTCTTGAGTTTAATATCGTAACTGTCCAGAATATTTTATAGCACTTGCGAAAGTATGCTTCCATTGCAGCTTGGTAAGTCCAGCGCATAGCATCTGTCCATCGACAGGGGATTGTATTTCTAAGCACTTTCTTAACAATAAAGAAGAAGCTGTATCAAAACTACCAGCGAACCTTCTCTGAACTAACTAAAATAATTGTCACTTCTGAGATGCTGTGAAGTAGGTGTATCTTCAGTTAGAAGTGCGCCTGGAACGGGAAGCTTGATTAATGCTAGACCTTTTACAAGTATAAAAACAATAACAATGAGTTTCAAGTGGCAATCTATTTTGTGTAAAACTGTAAGTTTTAACACCTATAGCAAGTCAATTATATTAAACCGATGAAGACCAGTGGCTGATGTTCACAATGACAGTTCATTAAAACATTAATTCAATTCACTTGAAAAATGTAATTTAATTGCAATTAATTACAGTTGCAGTAAAATTACCCCATGTCTGACCTTTGACAACATACGTACACTGAAGTCATCATGGTTTGAGTCCTCAGTCCTAGGTTTGAGGGCTGGATTTGGATTTTGATTGTTTCAGTTCCTGGTCTTTGCATACTTTTTACTTGTATTATTCATTAGTTGACACTTTCCAAAGATAATGTTAATGAAACTGCGAATATAGGTGTAAGTGAATTTTTGAATTAAAAAAAAACATAACTTTTGATATGCAATATTTAAATTGATGCTTTATGAAAATAAGAATAAACTATTACACACTTTCCTGTTTTATTCTACAATGCACAGGCAGGTAATATCGTGTTCGTTTAACGACACATTATCCAAAAACAAGATCTGCCATTTAGAAAAGAAAGTCCACATTACAACCTCGATTCAACCTTTTCCCGATTTTGAGGCATAACGCGGGTCTACACTGTTTACAGGAATTTCTGTGCAAAATGCAATAAAAATTAAAACTTCGACCAGAAACCTCTAAAACTGGAAATGGACTCGTGCAAATGATAAAGTTGGACAAGTCTTGCTGGTCAAAAAAAGGGGTTAAATGCTTGGCTGGAGAATTAGTTCAGCTATTTTCCAAGCATACCTTTCTATTTCGGTTTTGTTTACTTGTAAATAGTTTTATTTCGTTTTCATCGCGGGAAATATCTACACATTCTTAAAAATTGACAATAAAATTCTGATTGGCTAACCTTTCACGAGAGTTTTAAAAAGCATCCAAGACTTAAGTCACCAGTTTGTTCGTCGCAATATAACATGACTCAGTCTTCAAGTTTTCGTATCTGGAGTAGCTCAAATCACGGGAGGGGGGACAAGATCTTAACAGCAGAGCCATGGCAAACCCTCTTGAGGCGTATTCGGAATGAGGATGCCCGTCTCAGCCGGCACATATTCACAGTCCGGTGCACAGAATATAAGCGCGTGTTTGTTCAGCCGTCGATTGTGCACACCAGTCTCCGCACGTGTGCAGGCAGATCTGGGAGTGAGCAGTTTGCGCGTGTCTCAAGGAGAATTTCATCACGCAATGGCTCAAATGTTTTTACCCTAGGATGATAAACAGTTTGAATTTGGAAAATAAGTTTGAACAGAAATCAAGCACTTGATGCAGCGATAAGCTTTCAGACATTGGCCTCGAACCAAATGATGTTGACTTTAGTTAATATAATAATATATCATTATGAACAGCCATTACTGCTGCAGACATTTCAAGATTAGCGTCTTCAGCTAGACGGCTCTTATTGAAATGTCGGCTAGAGTGCGCAGTCGTTTTGCTACAAACTAAACAATTTACGCAAGGTCGATAATAGTAGTCTGGCTAGATTCGGCGTAGAAGTTTTAAATAATCCATAGCTCGTTTATGATTTTGCGCAATAATATCCGATTTTCCGGCCAATAGCTCCACAAAACAGCAGAAATACGTAAAATAATTATTGTACTTTAAAAGGATGATGAGTCATAACCGACCAAATTTTCCTTCAGCGGTTCCTGGAGTCTCTGTTCGGAATACTTTCCTCACGATATCTATCTGCAATATTGCATCGCAAATTATGATGTTAGTGTAACAGACTTACAGTGACATCATATGATAGCAGTGACACTTCTTTGAGTGATTAGCATCGCGTGAAAGAGAGCGTTCACTACCACGTTCACAATCTGTTATTAGAAACGATTAAAATCAAACGTAACGTTAGCTGGGTCACGCTACCGGTCGTTACGTCGGTGGCGCGTTCATAAAACTTGTTAGACATAAGCCATTAGACATAATAATGTTGTACATATATTTATCATATCACGTCGCATCTGAGAGTCAAATAAAGCCATGCATTAAAAACGGTAATCCACTAGTGGATTAAATATGCAAATTACGTCGTAACGTTATGCGTTGACGTCCATTAAATGTCGCGTTTTCTTATGGCGAAATCGTGACGTTTTAGTGCAAAATTTGCTTATAAAATGCGATTTTAGTGTCATATGATAAATAAAATCTTGCATTCGTGCTCCTGTATTATTGAATTTATTAAACTCGTTGGGGAAAAAGATAAGATGCTCGGCAAGCCTCGCATCTTATCTTTTTCCCCAACTCGTTTAATAAATTCAATAATACATGAGCACTCATGTAAGATCCTCTATATAAAGAATTAGAAATGTATATTGAAGAAAGAAAAATAATAAAGAGACTACAACACTTTTCTGAGAATTTTTATCATCCCTCGTAGGTGACCCAGATTCTATATTTGGTTTATGTGAACAGGAATGAATATAATCAGGCCAAAAACAGAGTCATGTTTGCTTTAAAATCATGGTTAGATTTTTCTGCTTAAATAGAAGAAGAAAAAGGAATATGTGATGCGGTTATTTTAAACTACTTAATATAGTACACCCAGTACCAAAGAAAGTCCAGTGAAATTGTTTAAAGGAGCGGCGCAAGATCAATCCCCCGCTTCTCCGGACTTTCGGATGAGACTTTAAATCGAGGTCCCGTCTCCATAAGTTGTTGGTGCGACATTAAACATGAGTTCACTCACTCACTGAAATTATTTAAAGTGTTTTTAGATTTTATTCTTTCGATAAAATACTTGGCGTTATTCTGTTGGCGCATACAACTTGCATTCAGATGAATGTTACTGACACTTTAAATGAATCTGAATAAGATTGTGTTTGCTGGTCTGTTTACATTAAATTCTTGAATAGGCTTCGATTGATCTGAACACAAGTCAAATGCTAAAGAATGATTAATGGCGTGTTTTGAATAATTCAAACAATAAGATCTGCAGAAAAGCTAGCGTTTTGAAGACAATCCTAAGAAACATGTTTTTTTCTGTATTTCTTCTTGTAACGTACGATACCGAGTATTTCAAGATCTCGCGGCGGTTTTCATCTTAACATGTGTTTCCATGAGGAATGAATGTACTTGATCTGGTGTTTTCTTGGTTATATTTGTTACTCTCAAGTCAACTCTTGATAACTCGAAGTCAAAATTCATCCCAAACTTCTGATATCTCAAAGTAAATTTTCTGGAACCAGAAAATTTATTTTGAGATATCGGTAGTTTGTGATAGAAAGGGTTTATGATAGCCCCTACATAAAGCTATATATTAGTTGGTTGGGGCCGTATGTTTGTCTGTTTCTTGGCCCACCGGGGTTCAACTGGTGGTGTTCTTTTGCTCCAGTGCTCCAGTGGTGTTGCTGACCACGTTTTGGCTGTCGAGTCCTCGTCCTTGCTTCATCACGGTCTTTTCTTGATTTTAATTGTTGACCGTGATGACCCTCTGATGAGTTAGGAGACCTCCATACGAACCGAACTACCAACTAATTGTATGCACCGCGGCGGAGGGTGAAGGTGAAGGTTTGGGCCCAGTAAAACCGGTTTAACCCCCCCCCCCCCCCCCCCCATCTCCAGTAGTTGTTACTGACCGTGGGTACTTTCGTTGCGGTTGCATTTGTTTTATGTTCGGTGCTGTTTAATTTATTGTGTTCTTATTTTAACCCTTCTATAATAAAAATAGAAAATAGGTAAAAATAATTGTTAAATGTTTTTCGTATAATTTGCTTAGTCTGTTGTAATCCTTCTGTTGGTCTAAATTATTTGGTTCAATAAAGATAGCTGAGTTGCCACCTATTTGGGAAAGAGCTGCTGACTCGGCTTATCACTTGTAATTTATTGTTTGTTTGGATGTCTTTGTCAATCTTTCCCTTTGATGTTGGGGATAGGGTTTGGGATCTGATTCAGTCAGTTCCTGAAGTGTAGTTACTCTTTAAATTCAAATGTAAATGAAAATAGGATATTATATCAAAATATATTCTTTGATATAACAGGGTATTTTGAGTTATCAGTGTTCGAGATATCGAGAGTTCATTGCATGGCAATTATTATATTTTGTTTTGAATTCTTTTCAAGGTGTATGTGTTTGATCCAAAAGAGCCACAGGAAACAAGAGGTTGTTGCGTTAGACAAAGAAAGATAACTGAAGAGTTTCCTTCACCAGAGGGAGATAAACCACTTCCAGAAAATTTAGATGCTGTGTATTATTCTTATAAAGATTCAGCAATGTACTTTATTCGAGATGAAGAAGTTTGGCAAAATACTTTGTTTCATCCTAGACAAAAACATGTAAAAAATTCTGTAAAATACCTTGGCAAATGGTATGAAAAGTGGTTTGACATCTGTGACGTGACTACACATTCAACTTATATGTTTGAATTCAAATCTAAAACATGACCGATAGAGAATAGAGAGAATTGAAAAGAAAACATATCAGAGATATGAATTGTTACAAAGTACCCAACCATCAAGAGTCAGTATGGCCCGGATCAAATAATAAGAATACTCAGTCAAGCTTACTAACGAGTAGTTAGGCGGTCCTGCGTCGTGATATTTGCCAGATGGGATATCACTGCATTCAAACTTACCTGTTAGCGCACTATTTGACAATTTCAGTAAGACTGACACGTGCTGTTTCAGTAAAACTGGTACGTGCAATTTCAGTAAGACTGGCATGTGCGGAATAAGACATCGATGTGATGTCAGATTGTGATATTTGATACGTATCTCGCGTAGTGGTTGCACGTGCCGTATGTAATTATTGGTGCAAAACACAATTAGTTGTTGAATTTGAAAAACAAACTATATATGTTGTTCTGCAGATGACGAAACAAAAGTACAAACGTAGACCAATTTAAGTTGCAGTATTTAAGATACGTTTTGGTGTGATACATAGTCTAGGAACAGAGGAAGCAGAAATCATTATTGATTTAGTCTCGCATTCTTGCATGTAATATACGGCTTTGGGACTTCATAATCCTTACGTCTGCTTTAGATATGCAAATCTGATAGACCGATATTTGAATATGCATATATTTAAGGAATAGATTCATCTCAACTAAATCCAGACTTAAGAACAAAAGATGATGCAATAGTTTCTACACTTCCGGGTGATGCAAAGAAATATAATTGAGCCGTGACACGACAAAACCAACAAAGTGGCATGTGCGCCATGCGAAGACTCAGGTCAGCCTGGACATCCACCCAGTATGATCAAAGCCTTTGTCGTGCGCTCAAAGGGTAGCAGGGGAAGAACTAAATATGGAAAAAGTTTAAACCAAAGGGCATATAAGGTTCTAAGTTACCTCCATGCGGGCAGCCAAGACTGGTCAGACGTGGACGGATTCCCAGGCTGGGCGCACATGCACTTTGTTGGTTTTGTCGTGTCAAAGCTCAATAAAACAGATGAGACCACTTGAATGGTATGGATACACCTGAATATTTTCCCATCATTTTTAACGAAGGGAAATAACTTCCATGACTTCCTGTTTGCTTCCCTGATTGAAGAAGCCCCTCAAAATGAAGTCTACTTTTAAAGGAAATAATTTGCTCCCAGGGGAACGCATTTTTACCTTTAAAAGTTGTCCTAGATGGAGAAGGGAGGGAAAAGTAAAAATTGCAGACTTGCTTCCCTTGAAAGTTTATCCATTTACCTTAATATTGTATGCTAAAACGCGGTTCATCCGTAAACAGTTCTGATTGTAGCTGAAATTGCGACATATGGCTAAAGTGATGCAACTTATTGAATAAAAATGGGTTTTATCGATTTTAAAGGGTAACTCACTGCTGAAAAAAATTGACTATAACTGCTGAAAAAAGCTAAACTTTGTAGATAGCATATTCATTGTATTTTTTCATGTTCATGGAGGTCAGTTGGCGAGAATGAAAGATTTCACATTCCTTGGGTTCGTATTTGGGGCTGAAAGCCTAAAATAGTACCCATTATTGTATATTTTTGTACTTGTTGAGCTTACAGTATTGTTTGTTTATTTATGAACAAAATCATATTTCATTAGTCTAAGCGTACATATTCACAGCTTAGTCATAGTTCATCGTTTATCATCATTGTATAATAATGATAATTATGTCTCGATAAATATAGACGGTAAATGATACAGAGATGTGAATAAGACACGCATCTGATACTTTTAGGATACCTTTTTATACCCAGCCAAAACAGTCATTAGGGTCGAGTCGGGTAACTTCGGACAGCGGGTAAATTCGGACATACCATTGCAAACGGTGAAAATCCTTATGAGACGGCTCATGATGAGCCGTCTCATCAGGATTTTCACTGTTTGCCCAGTTAATTTTGTTTTAAATCCAAAGTGGCATATAAAGGAAACAAAGTCAATGTCCGAATTTACCCGCTGTCCGAATTAACCCGACTTTACCATACAGGCATTGTAAATTTGTGGCGGGTACTTTTTTTTCCGCTGGCCGTCCCTGTGTCCGTCTGTCATATGTATGTACGCATTTCTGGTGGATTTTCATCCAATTTCGCATGTGAATTGGTCCAGGTAATGTCTCGCTTGTGAGTGTCAATGGGCAAATTTCGATATCTTCTGGCAGAGTTGTGGTACGTATAAAGACCGCGGTCCGAAAAAGTAGTTTTAAATATATAGTTCCTTTACTATTGGCAGCCCCGGTATCTCAGTGGGTTAAGCGCTGGCCTGCTAAGCTAGCGGTCTGGGTTCGAATCGGGCTGGAGGCAAAATTCTTCTAAACAGTAAACTGTAGAAAACTTATGAAGTGGTTTGTCCCTCTGTACGGTCGATAAGCCACTCGATTAAACATGCATACAAACTATTGTTTAACCGCTACATGATTTGTTGTATATATCATTT
The DNA here is from genome assembly GCA_963989385.1 of Ctena decussata. Classification (NCBI taxonomy): domain Eukaryota; kingdom Metazoa; phylum Mollusca; class Bivalvia; order Lucinida; family Lucinidae; genus Ctena; species Ctena decussata. The sequence continues at coordinate 22,730,794 of OZ022498.1, forward strand.
ACGACGTGTGTCAAAAACAGATAAATGTTGAGCGATTGTTGGCTTTTATGTGCCAATTATACTAGTCAACTCTCGATATCTCGAACACTGATATCTCAAAGTAACCTCTTATATTGGAGAATATAGTTTGAACATGTTTTCTATTTTTATTTACTTTTAAGCTCCTTTTATCTCAAACTATTGATATCTCAAAGTAAATTTTCTGGGACCAGAAAATTTACTTTGAGATATCAGTAGTTTGGGTTGAATTTCGACTTTGAGATATCGAGAGTTGACTGTATTTGAATTTGCAGTGGGCTGTGATATATATTTCCGGCAGTAGTGGAATCACTTTCCGGCTGATAGTGTATTTTCTTGGTATTTGTATTATATAATGCATCGGGGAAAGGTTTTGCAATAGACATATACTTATTAAAAGAAGTTTGGTATCACCATATATTTCCCTGCATACGAAACAAAGTCAGCTGATTTCAAAACTCATACATTGCATTATTTTAGATTTCGCTAAACCAAAATGTTACTATATCCGGACAAATACTGCCTGCATATTTTTCATTAAAAATGTAACTATTAGTATAAATAAAAATTACAAATGCTTCTTCAAGACCTGACGAACCAGTGTCAAAATGAGTTCCATAACTACTATATATTTCAAACTCAAGTTTTAACTTTGAAATATTAAGAAGATCTAGCTGTTGAAATCATTTTGACATTTTTTGAGAAAATCACAATGATGTCAGGAACAATCTATCAAAACCGGTAATATTGAAAACTGAAACAGTTCGAATCCTGAGAATATATTTTCAAATGAGAAGGTCGATGAAAAAGGCTGTTATGTCAAATGAAAAACTTTTGGATTCAAGTGGCTAATACAAGTATTGCAAACAGAAAAGGTACATGTAGTAATGTGGAATGAAAACAGTCGAATTCAAACATAATGTCGTCTAATGAACAAGGTCGAATGCAAACGGTTATAATATGGTAAAATACAAATGGTCGAATAAAACAGGTAATGTTGTCTGATTGAAGTAATATTTCGGAATGAATTTAAAGAAAAAAAGGTTCAATGAAAATGGCGGTTTTATCGAATGAAATGGTAATATTGCAGTCTAAATTAGTAATATTGTTGCAAAACCTTCTGTCCGATAAAATATGTAATGCTAGTTGTATATATGTATGTTACAAGTTTTGTATTATTTAGTTCATAAGGTCTACGTGTTTTGCTATTGTGGTGTGATTTTTTCCCTTAGACGTAAAGAAATTTTGTAGAAACTAAGTTTGGTTAAAGTATTTTAAGGGTATACCTTCGAAAATATTTAAACGGAGCATCGTCAAAGCTTCCGTTATTATAAACGTAACACAGGATTCTTACTGACATATTTTTACTTTAACTAATCGTATTAAATTGAGGTAGAAGCATTACACCACTCTAAAATGACGTCATTTTTTCTGGCCCCAACTTCGAAGACGTTGACGGGGCACATTGCTTTCGCCTTGTTCGTTCGTCCGTTATGTCTGGTGCACCTATATTGCTTTAGAGCCACTGGGCATTTAGTTTTGACGTTTCATACATGGGTAGACTCGGAAATATAGGTGGACACATATTTTTTTCACTTCTTCGGACTTGCACTTTTAGAGTTACCCCCTTCATTGAAAATAGAACAAAATCTTGACACCATGATATCTCAAGTAATATTTGAACTAGGATGGTGGATTTAGTATACAGGCAAGGGATGAGATGTGCAAGAATCGACAGGCTTTTGCGCAAGTTCCATCAAAAATGACTGAGTTTTGGCCCTTCAACGGTTCGATTTGGCATTTTTCCAACTTTTGAATCGCTTGACCTAAGAAGCTGATTTTCGATGTATTAATAGTCCTTGATGTGTAAAATATCTAAGTAAATGTAAGGTAACTCATTCATTAATGACAGACTTATTTCGCCTTACAGCCAATACTAATGTCGCTTCTGGCCTCAAGAAATACTGTGCGTAGGGTTTTAAAATGTATGTATATATTTTGAAAAATTGTGGACGGGTATTTGTTACTTCGTTGGACTTGCACTTCTGGAGCTACCTCCCCTTTGTTACAAATAATAAGAAACCTTATTACCATGTTATCTCAACTGGTATTTGAGCTAGGAGGATGATATTTGGTATACAGGTTTTGGGTGAGATTGGGAAGGACTGAATAACTTTAGTGTAAATTCCATCATAGAAAGGATTGAGTTATGCCCCTTGTTTGAATTTGGCATTTTTCCAACTTCTGGACCACTTGATTTAAAACGTTGATTTTAGTATATATGCAGTCCTCGATGTGTTAATATCTAGGTAAAGGTTAGGTAGCTGCATTTATTAATTACAACGTCATTCCCCTGTTAGTCAATGCTTATACAGCTACTGGGCTCAAGAACCATTGGGCATAGGTTTTTGAAATTTCATGTGTAGTTAGTTCATCAAAAATGAGCAGACCCATTTTTTCTCCATCGGACTTGTACTTTTACAGTTACCACCCCCTTGTCGAAAATAGAACGAAATCTTCATACCACGATATCTTAAGAAGCATTTGAGGTGAAAATGATATTTTGTATCCAGGCTGGTGGTGAGATGCGCAAGAAATTATGTGCTTTTGGCAAAGTCTGTGAAAATTTAATTGAGTTATGCCCCTTGGTTGAATTTGAATTTGTTCCAACTGCTGTATCGCTTGACCTTGGAAGCTGAATTTTTGTATATTAGTAGTCATTGATGTGTAAAATGTTTAAAAAAAGATTAGGTTACTCTGCATTCATTAATTAGGGAGTTTTTCCCCTTGTAGTAAAAGCCTACGGAGCTCAGATTACACCTTAAGTTACAAGCTTATGGGTGGGGGCATAGTATTTCACAAACACAGTTTCTAGTTTGTTGTTGTTTTACATTATTAATACGGCTTATCCCCGGTGTTTGAGCGCCGGTCTTATTGATATTATAGCAATCCTTTCCGGCTGGCACAGGACGTTGAAACAACATGGAGTCAACTTTGACTCAATGTCATGACGTTGTTTCATCGTTGATTCAACTTCGTGTGCCTAGTTGGGTTATTTGTTTCTTAGATTGTATAGAGATACAAGGCTTAAATAGATAGCTGCTATAGAACTGGGGCCATATTCATAAAACGACTTAAGTGGTTGCTATGCTGTTGCTAAGGCTAAATTTCTTTGAAGGAGATTCCCTACAACTATGAAATTTGGTCTGGAGGAATAGTCTTACAAAGACTGTTCCTCCAGACCAAATTTCATAGTTGTAGGGAATCTCCTTTATAGATATTTAGCCTTAGCAACAGCATAGCAACGACTTAAGTGGCTTTATAAATACGGCCCCTGATTTTTTTGTCATTACACCGACTCGTTAAAACTACATGAGCCACGACACGACACTTTCAGGTTGCATGTGCGCCGAGCGAAGACTCAGATCAGCCTGGGCATCCGCCTAGTCTGACCAGAGTCTGCGCTGTGCGCTTAAAGGGTAGCTAGGGTTCTAAGCTACCTACCTATATGCCGACAGAAAAGACTTTGATTAGACTGGGTGGTTGCCCAAGCTGATCTGAATCTTCGCTGAGCGCATATGCACTTTGTTGGTTTTTTCGTGTCGCGGCTCAAATGTTTTGCTTAATATTGCTGGTACCACTATGTGTTTCAGTTCCGAAATTGACGGATTTTGACAATGCAGTATACTATACTTGGTTTTATGTTTCTCCAGAATTTATTTATCTGCACTGCAGCTGGTGTTGTGCCGTGTGGCGGCCGTAAAAATTTCTCCGTTCTTTTTTTGTAAGAGTTATTGTTTTTATAATAAAAAAAAAAACTAAGAACAAAAAGGAAAAGAAAAGAAATCATTTCGAAACCCATGGAATGAGTATGCAAGTCTGAACATGTTTGAAATGCCTTTCAAACTTTTTTTTTTCTTTTTTGCAAGTGATTATTTATTTATTTGTTGTGTTTTGATGATCTAGTTTCAAGATATAAACCAATTTTCAAGCTCACTGACGAGCCTTTGAAGAACAACAATGTCATATTTTTCATTGGCTCGTCCTTTGCTTGATTGTGGCAAAAACAATAGAGCACCACTGCTTAATTTAATTGGTTGAACAACCGTTATAGTGCTGCATTGTCGTTGTTTGTCCTCTGTGTTTTGAGTATTTTGAACCGCGACATGACGAAACCAACAAAGTGGCATATGCGCCCAAAAAGGCTCAGATCAGCCTGGGCATCCGCCCACTCTGATCAGAGTCATCGCCTTGCGCTGAAAGGGTAGCTATGCATCTTAGCTACATCCATGTCGACAGCAAAGATTCTGCTTAGACTAGGCGGATGGCCAGAATGATCTGAGTCTTCGCATGGCGCACATGCCACTTTGTTGGTTTTGTCATGTCGCGGCTTATTTGTTGTAATCAATCAACCATCACGCCATACTGCTCTCTCTTAGCCCCATAGGGTTCTGATTGCTTCAGCCATACTTGAGCCGCGACACAAAGTGGCATGTGCGCCCAGCGCAGTCTTAGGTCAGCATTGGCAAACCCCAAGTCTGAACAGAGTCTTCGCTGTTGGCATGGCGGTAGCTTAGACGCTTAGCTACAATTTAAGCGCACAGTAAAGACTGATCAGACTGGGTGGATGCCCTTGCTGATCTGAGTCTCGCTGGGCGCACACACCACTTTTTTGGTTTTGTCGTGTCGCGGCTCACTAATATTGTTCTTCACTTTATCCATAGACAAAAATTATTGAAATAACATCGGGTTGACGTTGTCCCAACGCCATGACGGCACACGTTGATACAACATTGAACATCCACATTTCCTTTCGGGAATTGACGTGCTGTAATAAACCTGCCATGCAATCGCGGGCTGTCCCGTCTGAAGTCCGCATCAGTAGCATGCCTGGTAAGACACCTGTTCGTGACGTCATTACCTTTGCCCTGAAAGCGACATACGTATAGAAACAGCACACAAATAATCTGACATTTTGCGGCATGATGGCTAAACGAAAACAGCATTTTTAAAGCATTTTATCCAATAATTATAGCATTTTTGCATGACAGAAAGTTTAATGCGGTGATAGCGATCAATGTATTTACTTATGCTGAGCTCTTTAGGAGGTGTTGAAAGCGTGCATGCTTTTTAGGCTGGAGGTTTTAAATAGAGAATACCATGTTAGTGTCTTTTGATATCAAGTTTATCAGGCAAGACCAGAAACAGCGTAGGAATGGCGAGGCTTGCCGAGCCAGTCCGACGTTTTTCTGGTCGAGCCTGATAAACTTCATATCAAAAGGCACTATCATGGTTTTCTATTTATCAGGCACTATTAGAAGATAAACAGAGCTAAACAAATGAAAAACAAACGCAGTTTTGTGGGAAATTTCTGACGCCGTGACTGCATTATGACGTGAGTTGGTGACGTCATTTAACCAATCGAACGTTGTTATCAAGACCAACGTCAGTATGTAGCCAATCGTCTTCTGAGATCGCTTCTGAAGGCATGGCCTGATAGCATTCGCGCAAGCGCAGTTCTACAGTGATATGATATCACATCATCTTATCGTACCCTTGTTATCAGGTGAATTTTGCAGCAGATGCATGATAAACAGCTCCTTTGGAGTCCACTAGATGGTAATACATATAAAATCATGTTTGATCCCTGAATTGATTACCGCCATGGCGTAATCAACGTCATTACCTTGAATTAACTTTGATTCGGTGTTGTTTCAACTGTGTGTTTCTTCAGGGTAAATCCTCTAGATTTAAAGATTACTTATGCATCAGAGAAAACTATGATCAAACTGAAAGATTCACACTTGTTGCATTCTCTAAATCCGTCGATAAATGGCATCGCGCTTCATTTCAATTTTAATCCAGGTTGGCGAATTCAACCTTTCCGTCATGCCCATTGTTATTTGTGCAATTTTCATTTGAACATGGTGACGTATGATTTCTTTTCTAAATAATATGGTCAGTATTTTTAATGTTGTTCTTGTTCTTTCAGCTAGAACTGCAAAATATTAGAAAACCATCAATTTGTCCTACGTATATTTTTCTCCGACAAGTAAAGACTTCTTACACCAAAGTCTGACATATCCGTTAGCGTTTTGGCACGTTCATTTCTTCCGTAGGTGAGACTGGGTTCGTTTACGGCTAAAAAAAATGATTTTTTTATTTTCAAAATTGGATCAAAATTAGTCTGTTGTCTATCCTTTTCAAAGGATAATTTTGGTGTTTTCGTGTCGTCATAACCCAGCAGGCACATAACGTCGAAATGACGTCGTACTGACGTCGATGCGACGTAACGACGTCGCATCGATGTCAGTACAACGTCATTTCAACGTCATGTGCCCGCTGGGAATCTTTCCTAATATTACTGCTTTTATTTTAAAGAAATTCATAGTTTGGATAACATGTTATTCTAAATTAGACGCGTGTTTACACAAAAGCAGATTTGATCAATGCCAGGTGTGATACGGGTCATACCAGTCCATTGTAGAACAATCTTAAACGCGTTTCATGCATGGAGCGTGTAAAAGCGTAAATACGCTTAACTACACTTCATGGATGAAGAGTATAAAACGTTTTTAAATGGATTGGTATTGATCGTATCATGACTGTAAGTATTGGAGCACATAAAGAGTGAACTGAACGGCGCCCAGGGCAAAGTGCCAGGGAATCCACAGGGTCTGGTGAATGCGAAGACCAGTCTGTTTAGATGCAGAGGTCTGTCTATCATAATGGCTAGAGGACATGTCTTCGAACAGCACATATATTCGAAATCGTTTTATCATCTCAATATTGCATATGAGTCGCGACACGAGAAAACCAACAATGTGGTTGTGTGCCCGGCGCAGACTCAGATCAGCCTGGACATCCGGCCAGTCTGACTAGACTCTTCGCTAAGCACTTAAAGAGTAACTAAGGGTCTTAAGTTACCTCCATGCGGACAGCGAAGACTCTGATCATACTGGGCGCACAACCACATTGTTGGTTTTCTCGTGTCGCGGCTCATATAAAAAATTTTTAGAATAATAAAGGCACATGTGACGACATTCTTTCAGTGTAATGCTTGATATCCGTACTTCTACGACATTCTAAAAATCAAGAAAAAAAAAACAGAAATAGTTTCTTGCTTAAGAGCTTTGAATATATCACTGCTATGACAATAATCCGTGAAATTCTTTGAAAAGTCTGTGAATTTTCATGGTTCTGTGAAAACCATATGACTGCAGAGCGTGAATTGTACAGGCAGTCAATGCATAAAATCGTTTTCCCTTTTGAGATATAAAACTATTTCGAATATATGTGCTGCTCATAACATTAGGTTGGACAGGGATGATCCTCGCAAGTGCGCGGCCTGGTCAGTATATTTTTTGTGGCACCGTAACTTATGGCGCGACTAATACATGTATAATGAAATGTCATCATTTGTTGTATTGTGTTCCAGTGTTATTTATTTTGTAGCTCTGTTGACTATTTGCTACATCAATAAAGATCATTTAAGTCTAAATGTTATTCACTGTGGTTCGTGTTGTTAATTGTTAGCCCTAAATGCACAGAGATGAAAACAATGTAGATGAAGATACAGTCTGGAAGCACAAGCAACCAAGATTCCGACAGAAACGCTACAGTTCATCTTCGACAACAGACATACCCACTCCAATACAGAGGAACTGCACACGAATACAACAAATATCAAATGCCATACAAAATACATACGTACGAGGATCATCCAAAAAGTTCTGTCACTGGTATCACAGGGTATAATCGAATCCGCTAATTTTCGCTTCCTGCAGAGACTGTACATCATATTTGGCTTCCGCCGAGACTGTCCGCGAACTCTTGCTTCCTGCCGAGACTTCTGTACATGATAAATGGCTTCCTGCAGAGACTGTCCGCGTGATTCTGCTTCCTGCCGAGGCTCTCGGACAGTCGCGGACAGACTCGGCAGGAAGCCAATTTTCGAGGACAGTAGTTCCTGCAGGAAGCAAGAGTTCGCGGACAGTCTCGATGGAAGCCAAATATGATGTACAAGATCTGCAGGAAGCGAAAATTAGCGGAATCGATTATACCTTGTGGGTATTATATCTCGAAAATCAAAATAGATATCTCCTCAATGTAATGTCATTTTTAAAGGCGCACCTTTTGTAATATTGCTGTAGAAAAATATTCTTCGTATCTTTAAAAGTGCATTTACAACCTGCTTCGAAAAAGGTTTACCCTCACTATACTGGCATAATTTGCAGATGGCCTATTTGAAAGGTGCAGCAATCCCTTCATAAACAACGCCGAGTATCGTAGGTCGGTGCCGATAATTCTCCAGGCACAGATACACATAGCACAAAAATCCCATAGTCATTCGAAGAATTTTATGAAGTTTTCAGTACTGTGTATGAAAGGCTGGATGCAGCTAAACGCTTAGATAAATCACTCAATTTATGTTCTACGTGCCATATCTTGATAAGTGTACACCTTTTGAGCTTCTAAAATAAATATTTCTTGAAGTATATAATTGACACTTATTCTTAATCCAAAGTTTAAAAAAGTACCCTCAAATGGCACTACAGTGATTTCTTGAAGGTCACGTGGACAGTATATTCAATGACATCTTAGATATCCCTCGTTTGTGTTGCATGTAGTCCGTTTTTATCATTCATTTTTTCTGTATGATGTCTTTGAATGTTATAGGCAACAGCCCTGAAAATTTTAGTTACCTGTGATATGTAGTTACTGAAATATACAGCAAGATTTACTCACAAACAGAAACACAAAAACAAGAAAATATGCCAGTGTCTATTGCTAACATATTTCAAGAGAGCGTAACTCAGCATCATTTTGAATCCACCGTGCTCTTGATATCATTGTAAAGAAAAAGGACAGCTCTTTTTTTATGTCCTCTAAGATAGCCTAGCACGCCTGTGAAAAAGTTATGAGTCCAGTGACAGAACATTTTGGATGACCCTCGTGTCTATTTCACATATTATCAATTTTAAACAACAAAACAAAACAGAAAGCAAAGTGAACAGTTATACAGGTGACCACAATGCTAGAAATAAAACAAACAATACAACAAATATCAGATGCCAAATCTCTTTCACATATTATCTATGCTGAAAGGATTAAAAAACTTCCACCCATTAATTTTGAATATCTCAAAAATGAATGCAGCTACGTCCACCAAAATTTTACAACACATATAGTCTCTTATACCTGATTATATCAATATACTGAATCTGAAATCGTTCAACCGAATCGATCAGGAAAAAGCACGTGCTCCTCGTATTTTTAGTACCGTTTACTTCAGGATGAATAGCTTCATGTATACAGTTTTCTGATGAAACATTTCTCTTACAATATCAAATTGAATTTTAAAAGTTTGAACTCGGTCAGTGGCTTTATTTAGCCTTCCGCGCCTAAATATCACAAACAGGCGCAGAGTTTTGGGCCAGATAAAACTGAAATTTCAAAAAGTGACGTCGCGGTACAATTTTATGCGTTAATTACGGCAATTTACAATCTCAGACGACGTGCACTCTTTACAGGAAGCTCAAAAGACCGTCAGAAAAGCACCTAACCGAGATGAAAAACCAGAGGTCATGACGTTAACTAACGTCACGCCGTCTCCGTAATAGGCTTTGCGCGACAGCATCATTCGCAGTGATACTTGCAAATCAACGTGGATGATGTCACAATATTAAGACAGTAAGAAATGGTCGAAAAGATTGCCGCATAAGAAAACGCCGGCATCGCCTTATGCATTTCAGTGACGTAACGCTCTTTTACTGACGTCATTTAAGTAAACGATACAAATAAACTGTGTAATCTTTAAATTTGATAAGTTTCAAGCATTTTGTCGTTAAATATTAAACACTGCCATGAGTGAACAGATCAGCAGCCAGCAACAAAAAGTGGAAGTTTTTAAATCCTTTCAGTATATTTTTAAACCACAAAACAAAACAGGAAGCAAAGTGAACAGTTATACTGGTGACCACAATGCTAGAAATAAAACAAACAGGATCCTACGGAATCCCGAAAAGAAATTTTCCTTTCCGATATTTATCAGACAAGAAATCGAAAAAAATGTAAACAGAACGGAAATGAAAACAACAAATATCTAGTTTAAACTACTTATTACATATGCCAAATGGAATGGAAATTAAAACGAAACAAAGATAAAAATAAAAAAAACACATACCCACTGCGAGAGAGAGAGAGAGAGAGAGAGAGTGTGTGTTGAATCAAGAAGAAAAGAAAAGAAATCGAAACAGCAAAGATGGGACACTTCATTTCCGATATCTTATCAAGAAAAAAAAGTTAGAAAGGAAATCAAAATAAGATCATTAAGTTTAACAAACGATATAATAATTCGTTTAAACGCAATATGTTGTTTGAATAAGTGACGTAAGCTGTTTAAACGTGATACTGTGTTGTTTCAATCGCCATTCTGTTTTTTTTTTTTTTTTTTTTTTTTTTTTTTTTGTCTTGATTTTCATTCTGTGTGCTTCTTTTAAATTCCTTTTCAATATACTAGTTTTTATTTCTGTCCATACTTGTGGTTTAATTCCTGTTCTGTTTTTGTTGTTTTAATGTCTTTCAGTCTGACAAATATCGGAAAGGAAATGAGCCGCGAGTAGTAAAGGGTGACTGCCGCGATACGACAAAACCAACAAAGTGGTTGTGCGGCCAGCGCAGACACTGATCGGCCTGGGCATCCGCCCAGTCTGATCAGAGTCTTCGCTGTCCGCATGGAATTATTTTGAGACCCTTAGCTACGCTTTATGCGCACAGCACTGCCTCTGACTAGACGGGACGGAGGCCCAGGCTGATCCGAGTATGCGCTGGGCGCACAACCACTTTGTTGGTTTTCTCGTGCCGCGGCTCAAATGTCCCTTACGGGGTTCCGTTGGATACGCATCAGAAGTTTACTCTTTAACTATTGGTGGCAATAAACGTGCACTTCCTTCTGATGCAGCTACAAAAAAGAAGCTCTTCGGTCTGCTAGAGGCTTCTTAACACACCAGTGGATCATTACAGTAAAACACATAAAACCATCGAAAAACTGAAATGAAGAAAGTAGGGTCGAGTCGGGTAACTTCGGACAGCGGGTAAATTCGGGCATACCATTGCAAACAGTGAAGATTCCAAATGAGACGGCTCTTGAGCCGTCTCATCAGGATTTTCACTGTTTGCGCACTTAATTTTGTTTTAATTCCAACAACTGACATATAAAGGAAACAATGTCACTGTCCGAATTTACCCGTTGTCCGAATTTACCCGACTTTACCCTACAATAAACACATAAAACCATTAAAAAAGTTGAGGAATTCGGTGGCTAGGCGCCAACCTTCTGTAACAGATTTAGGATGTGCTTATGGAAATTGGTGGCGACAGTGGACGTTTTTTAAATAGTTCTGATGTTGACTAAGAGATATATCATTTTTTAGTCGGAGTTAGAAATGATTGAAGACAGCTCTTGTCTTCTCTACTCCAATGTTTTTTTGTTTGTTTGTTGTTGTTGTTTTTTGTTGTTGTTGTTGTTGTTGTTTTGTTAAACATAGCCGACGACCACAGGGTCTTTCTATCTTTTCTCCCGCTGCTTAACAATTTTCTGAATTGATTTGTCGTTTCTTACCAAAAAAGAGATTAACAGTTACCTTCTATTGTATTCTTTTCTTCTCAAAAAATGATTCTTTTCTTTCATTCCTGTTAAATTCTTTCTCTTCCGTCTTCTGTGCTTGTCTTGATACAGATTATATATAGAGTTGGTGTCAGAATGCGCGAGCTCAAATTTAGTTTAAATCTGTTCAGTCGTTAATGGAAACTTTAATGATGTATGCTACTAAATTGCATGTTGGTCTCGAACAGTATCTTCGGAGACCCCAATAAATGCCTTCTGACCAAGTTTAGGCGAAATCAGCTCAATGTATCTAAGAAAATATCGTTTGGGCACAATCCTTGTTGTAAACACATAGCAGGTCACATTGATCTTATTTCATAAAAGACCTTAGTCATAAAGATGCTTCGAGGTCCTTTTTCATAATGATGATTCATACCAAAATTGAAACAATTATATCGCTAAATCTACTTTACCTTCTTCACTCTAAAAATCGCGCTTAGCTATAAAACACAAGTGGCTACATGTTTAGGCGTAAACATGTATAGGAATATGTCATATAGCTAAACATGTACGCATTTTCTATTATTTTCCCGGACAAAGTCTGCTAAACACGTTTTATTCTGTTACGCGTTTCGGATGACTCCATTCTCTCTTTTCCCCGTTGAAGAACGAAAAAAAAAAAAAAAAGAGACGAAAATGTTGACAGAGGAAATTTTAAAAATAAATGGTAGATATAACCAGTTTTGTACATGTTTAATTTCTAAACATAAACCTAAACATGTTGCAAATTGAACATGTTACGATTTAAACACGTAAAAAATCGGACTGCATTTTTTTGCATTGATTCTAAACATATTTTTACACTGTTTGCTCTGTTCAGTAACGGTAGACAATTTGTCATGTCTAACAATGTTAATTCATAATCATAGATACTTTAAGGCTGAACATTACCATTTCAATTGTTCTTCAGTTATCTTTTAAACTTAAAACAATGTGTGCATCATCATTTGATTGTCACAAATTATCACTCTTTATCATGCATCTGTTGCAAAATTTACCTGATATAAACAGGGGTATGTTAACATGATGTGATATCATGTCACTTTAGAACTGCGCTTGCGCGAATGTTATCAGGCGATTCCTAAAGAAGCGATCTCTGAAGACCATTGGCTACATACTGCCGTTGGCCGTGATTACAGCGTTCGATTGGATAAATGACGTAACCGACTTACGTCACAACGCATTCGCGACGTCAGCAAATTCGTACAAAATGCGTTCGCTTTTCATTTGTTTGACTCTCTTTACGCAGTAAAATTTTCTAATGATGCATGATAAATAGAATACCATGATAGTGGCTTTTGACATCAAGTGTATCAGGCTCGACCAGAAACACATCGGACTGGCTCGGCAAGCCTCGTCATTCCTACGCTGTTTCTGGTCTCGCCTGATAAACTTGATATCAAAAGACACTAACATCATGAACATGGTAGGTCTATTCTCTAAATGTCATATAGCGCCAAAGAGTACCGTGGGGAACAATGCAGCCAAATATTCACCAAATAAGCCCAAAACTGAATCAGATGATCTACACCTTAGGCTCTAAACAGTTTGCCAAAAACAAAGATTGTATTTTAAACGGTGCTTCTAAAATCTTGCTAACAAGGCTGCATTTTTGTTTACAAGGGTCATAACTCTTCTAATACAAGTAAGGCACAAAAGACTAAAACATGGATCTTCTTATTTTGCACAGTGCATTAATTTAGTTCAATAAGCCTATAGTATACCTTTAACTGAAAAAAATCTGTTATCTACCAAAGAGCCATAACTTTACCAATGAAAAATGCAACACAACCTAACCATCATCAGATTAACTGGCACATAAAATACTAATCGTATACCCCAAATCAGTTGTCTAGGTCAAACGGATCAAAAGTTTGAAAAATGCCGAAGTCAACAAAAGAGCATAATTCAGTAGTACTTTCACGAAATCAGTCAAAAAATTAATCAAGTGATCTACATCTTAGCCTTTAACAGTATGTCAAGTGTAAACATCTCGGCTTCGGCGGTTTTCGAGTATTTTTGAAACAAACTTTCACTTAACTTTCGAAAAGAGGCATCTATAAAGAGGCATAACTCTATCAATAGTTATTGCAACATATCCTAACCATTATCATACTGACTGGCACATCAAATACTAATAGTAATAAGAAAAACAGCTCTCTAGGTCTGACAGTTCAAAAGAAAAATGCCATTGTCAGCAAGGGGCATAATTGGTAGTAGTTTTACGAAAATGGCCCAGAAGCAAATCAGATGATCAACGCCTGAGCCCCAACCAGTACTTTAAATATGAAAATCCGGTCTTCAATGGGTTTTCCAGAATTTGTTAAACGAACTTTCCTTCTATTTAGTCTTTTTTTTTTATTTAATTATGTTGATATAAAAAAAAACACGAAAAAATGGGTAAATAAATAATACGTACAAAGCGAACGGAAAAGAAAAATATACCGGTCTGCTATTTTATGGTGTATCCGCCTAAGAAATATCAAGGCCCAAGCTATTACAGCTCTTGAATTATAGAACACTCCCAAAAAGCGCCGTACGTACAGACGGACTAACAGACAGTCAGACAGCTGTATGTTCAAGCCTTAGCCAATGTGCCCCTCATCTTATTCGAAGTTGTGGGCAAAAAGAAAAAAGAAGAAAATCAAGTCTTAAGCAGTTTTGCTGAATGTTTGCAGAAATAACCGTTAACATAGAAGTGAAGAAAGTACTTAAAACTCTTCACTTTGAACTAAGTTAACGTAGTTTATATGCTATATATGAGGCGTGGGTGTCCAGCCTATGTATCATTAAACATGCTCAGTGAATATGTATTTTTCTCCTTCAATGTCTTTTAAAATTCAATTGTTTAACTATCACTGCACTTAGCGCAGCACAATTCTGCACTATCTTGCACTTGTCAGTTTCCAGAACTTAACTGATGGGTTCCTGTTTAGGAAAACCAGCCTTTTCCAAACTTAAACAGTGATAAACCAGACCATTTAAACTTATATAAAGCGTATGACAAAGTTTAAGGCCATGATCATGGCCTTAAACTTTGTTATACGCTTTATATAAGGTCGAGGTATATAGCGAACAGCGAAGGCCCTATTCAGTCTTTTTTTTTAATATGTCTGGTCTGGGCCTTCTCTAGTCGCATATGCCAGTATGAAAGTGTCTTTGTTTGACCTCAAATTATAAACTGTTACTTTAATAACACAGGAAAATCATTCTTTTCTTTGCAGCGACTCTTAAACAAGTTTAAGGTGAAATAATTGAAATATAAATTCTATATTTAGGCATTTATATCTAAATATTGCCTCTGATCAATAGTGCTTTACCAATAAATATGTACTATTTTCGGTTTTATGAATCTTACAACGGAAGTCATAACCACTTCTGCAGTTCTTAATTGATTTAATTAGTGGTAAAGTGATCGGACGAGTTGGAACTAATATCGTCTATACAACAGGAAGAGCTTGTCAGTTGCGAGGGTCGCTTGCCCGCATTTTTGTCTGTCGTCTAAGTGGAACATTTTGCAAGGATACTGATTTTGTTTCTTCCTGTTTTACTTTCTTTCTTTTATTAGCATTACTATTATTGTTATTTTTATTATTATCTTTTCTGTTATTATTATTATTTTAGTTAAAGTTGTTTTTTGTGTGTGTGTGTCGGAGACATAATAAGATAACTTTTCCATGTGACAACTACTCTTACTTAACGAAAATTAAACAAGACATTATTAGATAGCATTGTTTTGGTGTGAGCTTTGAATCATTTAATTTTCTAACACACACAGATTTTAAACTGTCTTATATGAAAAAGCATGCAGAAATTTGTATATATTAAAATATAGTTTTCGGTAAAAAAAATGAATTCTAATACTCCAAAGTAGCCACCAATAGAACTGACGGACGAATCAGACGAACGACAGATAAAAACGAACGGCGCCCCGTTACTGTGGCTTGGGATACCTTCCGCTGAGCTGAGGGGGAGGGGCGGGGCAGATGGGGTGGGTTGGGCGTCGTTAAAAGAATTGAAATACTCACACACACACACATCGCCACCAATTACAAGACGCACAATATCACGGTTGTCAAACAATCCCGTCGGTGCTCAGGTTGGTCACCTAGGCCCCGTCGTAAATTCAGGTTGGTCAGAGTTTTAATATGGCGGACGAGAGGCCTGGCATGGTTCACCGCTCCTAGTCGGTAAGTAATTTAACTATGTTGTCAAGTTTTACCTTTTATGAAAGGGAAACGGGAACAGTCTAGGATCAATTTAACTAAAGTTTCTCTATTCTTCAATAACTCTCTCCATTTAATGGCACCAATGCAGTTAATAACCTCAGACTTTAATAATAGAGAAACTGTTGCTTTTTTTGTTGTTGTTGTTTTGTTGTTTCTTTTTGTTTTTTGTTTGTTTGTTTTTTGTTGTTGTTGTTGTTGTTTTCAAAACTGACAGACTGGACATGGGTGGTCACTGCCGGAGTGCGGGTTGGTCACGATAGGGAACCGGGTTGGAATGAGCCACTTATCACAAGGAGTGCGGGTTGGTCATTTTCAAGCGCACAAAAACATGCTATTTTGCGGGTCATTAAATGAAAAGAAATACTTAACTGCAAAGTACTGGTCAGTTTGCATCTATTAGTGTTGCGGCTTTGTGTGTATCGGGCAACTTGTTTAAGTTTATGAAAAAAAGGAGGACAGCAAAATGGCGGAACATTCTGATCGATTTAGAAATATACTACAAATATTTTTCTCATTTCTTAATCTCTGTACATGCGGTTTATGCCATGAAGCACGTACAAATATCGGTATGAATGCACAAACAGATAGACAAGATTTGAAAACGCCGAAGCGATGAACCGTATTCTTTGTTCAGAAGGTCAACATATGTAAAACTCGGTTGATTAATAACCATATTAAAACATAATCATAATTCAAATAAGGTGCGAACTCTTAAACACTGTCGTGGGCTGCTGCGATTACTGAGGTTTATATTAATGATCTCAGTGAAAAAGAAGCTAATTTCTTTCAAGGACTCCGAGCCTTCAAATTTGGGCAAAATGATTTTGTAACGTTACATCGAGAAATACTATCTCGACGGAATAGCAAATAGCAAACAGTGCATACGATGAGCAGACTGCTCTCAGAGCAGTCTGATCAAGGTCTGCACTGTTTGTTCAAGTATCTCTGTCCAAGAAATTTGGATTTTTATGGTAAATATGAAATAGATATTGATGATCTTGAGAGATAATGGCTTTATAGTGGGTGGGGTGATTGATGACTGCATCTTAACAGAATTGTGGGAGGGACAGATTTGCTGTCAATGGGACCGAGATAAGTGGGGAATTAATCGAAGGTTATGACAGCGTTTGTCCTACGTAACAGTGCAACACGGGTGTTTTCGCTAGGAGTATCAAGGGATTTTCTCTGTAATGAGGACATTTTGAGGCGGGTTACAGGAACAAGTACTTTATAATAGCCATTATTAATAGACGCCGCACCATCCCTACCATCCCAAATTTTAAAACTGATCCGTCAATACTAAAGCACGGTTGTCGCATTGTGTATCAACAATCTATGCTTTTCAGCAGGCACAATGTTGAAACATTAAATCGATGTTGATTCAACTGACGTTGATTCAGTGTTGTTTCAATGTTGTGCGCCCAAAGAGTATGTTTTTGAAGAATCTTTCTATGAACAACGAAGACTGATCAGGCCGCTCAGACACGCAGTTCGATCTGGATCTTCGCAGGTCGCACCTGCTACAAGACAGCTAAGTTGTTGGAGGGTGGGCTATAATGATTAATAATTGAGGATAATTGACCCGGATGAACTTTTGATATGTAAGGGCGAAAAAAAAGGATGAATGAGAACAAAAATGTCATTCTCTTTTGCAAACTGTTACGCCCATGAGAGTAGCTTCCAGGTGGCATGTCTTGTATTTCATATAGGAGCAGCGGTAGTGTAGTAGATATAAAGTGCTGGACAACCAAAAAGTGGTCATACACTTCTTTTCACGGGCGGTATACAGCTGCAATATCGGCGTTAAACGTTTCGAAGAGAAAGATTGTAAACAACTGAACACATAACTTATGCCACTTTTTTCCTGACACCCAATGACATTATGTCAGAATGACCATCTATGCCATTTGATTGGTAATCAAACCAACATGTCTCAGATGAACAGAAACAGGGCGTTTTGGTGTACACTGAATCCTTTTCAAACATTGCAAAGGCTCTGGTAAAGGATTTCTCCAGAAATGGGACAAAATTCCAAAACATTTGATGAATAAAATATCAGTGAATGCGAGGCGGCAAGGCCAATAAGTAACGATTTGATCTTGTGAATTTTCATTTTAGGGGTGAACGTAACATGAAATTCAGCAATGTGACTGGAGGGGCTACTTTTTTTGGATGAAATGCCCGGGATAAAGTATACACTGCATTTTTTTCGCCTTATAAGCCTAAAGGTGGCTGTATCAAACATCTCAATCCTTTCTTCCACACGCTTTTACACGTAATGGGGGTCTTGTCCATGCGCTAGAGGCTACTTCATAATCCTGTAGTCCCATCTTGCTCAAATTTGTCCGAGGGCTAATGGCCACGCAAAAATGGTGTTTAGATTGAGAAAGTACTTTCTGTCCAAACACCATATTTGGGTGGCATATTAGCTCTCGAGCAAATTTGAGGTACTTTCTCAATCCAAACACCATTTTGGGGTGGCCATTAGCTCTCGGACAAATTTGAGCATGATGGAACTACAGGCTTATGAACTCCTGAACTTTATACTATTATAAATAATAATGTGACAAGTACTTATTTTAGCTTTACTACAGTTATAGCCCCTTACTTGTATTTGAAGCTTGTTTGCACGATAGAACTGATAGAAGCTACTGAAACTTATATGGAATATTCATTAGACAAAATCGCACTATTCACTACAGAGTTACAGATCTTTGAAATTTCCATTAAATTACAATGGCATAGTCTTATCTGCAATCTAGACGCTACAGTTTTTCACAGCATTTTGTTGTAACTACATACATTTAATATTACTATTAATGCACCCTCAGACAAGAATAAATGTTAGCTCTATTCGTCTGTTTGTTTGTTATGGCCCTTTGCTATTACAAAACACTTGTAAGCATAATACAAGCTATATTTCTTCGACAGATGCTCAAGAAACTGATAACAAACTCGGACCGTTCTGTACAGTAAGCCCCATAAAACTTCCATTACTATTGTGGAAAAACGCGCCTGTGTGCTAGAAGCCATACTCACCTGTCGAAATTTATTATTGCTATTGTGACCATGGTCAAGTACCAAGGTTTTGCCCCTTGCTTATATCTGATTTATAAGCCTGCACCCTCAAATTTCGTCAGTGCAGGTAACAAACTGCTCCATAAAACAAATCTCACAGTGACATACTTTCAAGACAAATGAACCCTGTCAAATGTCTCCCTCAGCTTCTGTAGGTTTCGGTAGTTTGAGCTCAGGGAAGCGACTTAGGCACTCGTAGTTGTCGCCAATCTTCTTGATTAGACTATATAAACTTTATTGAGTTGCTATTCTGCGAAAATGGACCATGACAAGCAAATTTAGTGTTTCAGGCACGACATGTGGCATACGCGAACAGCAAAGTTTCTGATTATCCTGTGCAGTCTGATCAGAGCCTTTGCTGTTTGCACACATCAGGTATGGACCCCGAGGAATAGACACAAAACGAACGCTCTGACAAGAGTATGCGGATTCAAGTCTGCTTTGAATTTTCGCTATTCGCAATACGTTAAGCAACATTTTGGACGATGGCCTCATTGTTTTATGTCCACAGTAAACAGCTATGGTCATGTCGGGACGGTCAGTTAACCTAGCCTCACTATTCCTGGTCAGGCTTAGACCTCCTAAGCGGTTAACCAGTAGTAAGTGCACTTAATTTCGCCAGTAACTGACAAATGCCCTTTTTGAATCAGCGGAAGGCGAAACGACAGTCAGTGGCCGAAAAGGGTATCGAACCCGGGACCTCTGGCTCTAGAGTCAGACGCGCTACCGACTGCGCTACACGGCCCGGCAACGGAACTCATTGACAATCGGCATTGATTTATCAGACTGGTTATTCCGGATGCTTTTCTTGCTTTGATGCATAATGAATTCAGAATTTCCGAACCAGTTATAAATTTGTTTGGTTTTCTAAACAAGTTCAATTGTATTGTTTATTGTTCTGACAAGTAATAAATAGGTTTAAGCTGACAATTTTCAAGTTTGTCACATTTTTATGGCCCGCATCATATGATGCCGGGGGAATATAGTGTTCCGGTTGTGCGTACGTATGTTATTATGTCCGTCCGTCCGTCTGTCCATACATCCGTGATCCTGTTAGAGTGAGTGAGTGAACTCGGGTTTAACGTCCCACCAACAACGAGGTCATATGGAGACGGGACCTCGGTTTAAAGTCTCATCCGAAAGACCGGAGAAGCGGGGGTCGATCTTGCGACCTCTGGATTGGTAGTCCGGAGTGTTATCCACTACCCTACAGCCGCTCCTGATCTTGTTAGACTCAAGTTTTTTGGAAGAGGTAGATTTCAGGATTCCAATTATTGGAGCAACTTGAAATTTTGTATAAGGATTTATAAGTACAGCAGGAATACACAAGAACCAGGGTATTACGATCCATATGTCACGGTCCACTGACTTCGGACTTGGGCTAATTTTGCAAGATTAAGATTTTTGTAAGAGGTAGATTCCAGGGTTCCTTATATTGTAGCCGATCGAAATTTTGTATGAGGCTTTTTTATTTATAAGTACAACAGGAATACACAAGAATCAGAGCATACTGATCCATGTAATGGTCTACTGACTTCGGACCTAGGCTGATTTTGCAAGGTTAGGATTTTTGTAAGAGGAAGATTTTAGGGTTCCTATTATTGTAGCAACTTGAAATTTTGTATCAGCATTAATATCTATATGAATATCAGGAATCAGATCATGAAGATCCATATGTCACGGTCCACTGACTTAGGATAATTTTGAAATTTGTGAGAGGTAGATTTTAAGGTTCCTATACTCAACCGAATTAAACACGCAACGCGTAATTTTTCCATTATTTCATAGCTCATGTTATATGCAGGTCATTTTCAGTATATTTTTTTAAGTCAAAAGGGATTAACGTTCACTATCCCAGAAATTCAGTTCTGGTGATGAATTGGTTCACGCTTGAGAGAACACTATCGAGAGCTAGTCGATTTTTAAGTCTCAATTAGGGATATGTCTGCTAAGGCGCTTGGAACGTTGCATGCTTATGTAAGCCTGTGGTTAGAAACCAAACATTTCCGTTACCACCCATCATTTTTAGACTTGTAGAAAGAGTTCGGCGCATTTGGGAGACCATAGATTATCTTAGACCTGGCGCTCGATGCGACGCATACATCCTGTCTCTCGATAGCGCTACCTCTTTGTGATACTTTTGAAAATCGGGTAGCTATCGGGAGTGCTCTCTCAAGCGTAAACCATTTTATCAACAGAACTGAATTTCCGGGACAGTAAACTTTAATCCGTTTTTAGAAATTAAACTAAAATAATCTGCATATGACATGAACTATGGAATATTGGATAAATTGCGTTTTTTTATTCGGCCGAGTATATTATTGTAGCCACTCGAAATTTTGACTGAGCATTAAATCTAAGATAAGATTTAACGTCGGCAAGTTTCATAACAATACGACATAAGCTCTTGATGAACTTTTGAACCGACTATAAGTGCAACAGGAATAGACAAGAATCAGGTCATGATGATACATATATTACGGTCCACTTACTTTGTTTCTAACCAGGTTCTGTGATACACAATATTTTCTATTTTGGCCATACAGTGACTCTGCCGGTCGGAAACTGTATAAAGGGCTGCAGTTTGTGTCAGATTTCAAACGTTGGGCAATGCTTGGCCTATGGTCTTTTATATTATACAAGTCTGCCCCTATGACCCTATTTATGACCTTAATCAAGGCTCCGCCTTACCCAAGGCACTAGGCTGGGGCATCCGTGCACTATGGACATTTCAAGTTCTTTTACATGTATGAAAATATTTGTTCACTTTTGTGGAAATCTGTTTCTAGCGTTTGCTTTTGGCATACTTTCTCAAATTTTAATGCTCAAAAGAAGTCTGTTCAGTATTTTGAATTCTCAAAATCGAAATTCTGAACAATATTTAGTCAAGCATGATAAAAGTTTATAATCTCGGAGCGAAACCAACAACTCCCCGGAATGTTATGTCGCATCTGCCTTCCACAGTAGAAGACATCTTGATGACAAGTCTATGAATAGTTTCATGAAGGACTTCTAATAATGATTTATTGTATACATTTCACCCTTTTTTGACTCACATTACTTAGATAACAGACAACACTGGATAGTTTTGACTATATGTATGTGACCTTGACCTCATTTCAAGGTCATGGTACACAATATAATCTTTGAAGATTACAGTACTAATGTTTACCATTCTTCTTCTTTGGCTTACAGAGTATCGTTCCCCCCCGTGACCCAGCTTCCCACTCATATATATTGCGTATTTGCATCGCATAAGTCTGCTGCATGAAGGAAATGCTGGGTCACCGGGGGGGGGGGGGGGGGGGGGGGAGGAAGTACTTGTATTATAGTTATAGTGAAGCGTTCTCTTTTGGTTATAGTGAAGAGTTCTCTTTTGACAGCTTTGACCGGTAGTTTAATTGTGGACTTGCGTGTTTAACATGTTCTGTGCCAAATGGACCATTTAGTGTGAGTGATTCGGTCCCAAAATTCCGTAAACATAATTGAAAACATAATGTTTTTTTATAAAATAGTCTGTCGTTTCATAAATATATAAATTGTTGATTTTATAGACGCTAAAATCGACTTTTGAAGGGTTGTTATTTTGTATTACGTCATGTGAGGAGAGTAAAATGAAACGTTTGGCGCCACTAACGTCACGTAACGTCGCGCCAAACGCAGGGGATGTTCAAACGTTTACACTGGAACGGTGTAATTGTTTTAATTGCATTGTTTTGCCGTTTCGTATGTTTATCCTTTATGTTATCCGGTAAAATTTCTAAATTCTTCTAAAACTAAGAAAAACTTGTCATATCGACGAGAATCTTAGCTGAGTTTGGCTTCTGTTTTGGCTTTTTGCGGGTTCTTGCTGCATCGAGCATCTCTTTCCTGATGCCCTTGTCTGTCGCTTTTCTCGAGACACAGGGGCTGAGGTGGCTCGATGGGGGACGCCTGCGTTCGCGAGTTAATACGTAGGCGTCTCTTACCTGATGTCTGCAGCTAATGTGTCCCGCGGAATGCGACAATAGGGGGATGCTCGTTGCCTGCCGAGACCTGCCCATCATCTCTTTTCTTTCAAACTTTTGGGTTTTAGCGACACTGGAGAAGTTAAATACAGAAACGCGCGTCTATCGCACTAAAATTGGTATGGATACGTTTATATTATGAGCATTTTCAGAAAAAAAACCTGATGAAAATTTTTCAGGACAGACATGGCAAGACCTATCTCGATCTTTTGTTTTGGATATTCAACACAAAACCAAAAAGGAAATAAATACAAATAAAGATGTTTGATGGAAAGAAGGAAGACACATATTTTTTTTATCGGGCAGTATTTTTTTTTCTTTCAATTTTTTTTATTTCTGTTTTAACATCGGACAGCCCTCCTATGACATGCAAGGGAGCAAAGTTTAGACATGTAACCGCCGGGGTAAATCCACTGAAAGGTTAATAAGACGGCAATGCTAAAATAGGTCTAGGAGATCTTTTCCTGCGGGAATTTCCTATATAGTCCATATTTCTGGGGCAGTCGGGGTATGTGTATGTGTGTGTGTGTGGGGGGCGGTGTCAAGATTGCATTTTATAGTAATATTTCCGGAAGAAATATTTCCGGAACAGCAGTGGTGGTGGAACTTTATCACTAAAAATCAAAGACAATTACTATAATTATAATTTTCTTGCATTTCCTATACGTTTTGTGTTTTGGAAGGCCTGTCAGAGAGTTCAGAAAGTCAGAAAGTAGTCCCCCACCCTCTCGCACTCCTCGCCCTCCCCCCCCCCCCCTTCCACACACACACATACACCTTGAAATATGGCTATAGGAAGAAAGACAATGTAGTGTATTGTTCGAACCTTTTAGAGCCACTTTTGTCTCATAGTCTTCCCACCAGGCCCTCACCCCACCAGTAATTCGCTATTAGAACATTTGGTATATAGTGGGATTTCAAGTTCTGATCATAGCTTAAAACACACACACACACACACACACACACACACACACACACACACACAGATATATACATACACTGTAAAAAAATACTGTAGATTTTACGGTAGAATAACTTGAAACCGGCTGCCAGTCCTTTTCCCGTTATTTTTACGGGATTTTGCCTGTAAGACATTGTTGGAAATCACGAAATGGAAGTTTAATGTTAACTTGGTGCACTCGAAAATAACATTGTATTGTTGAGGTGCTATCTAACCAAAACGACATCTGCTCTTTTCTGTCCCACTCTGCTTGATGATTCCTGCAATTTTTACGGGCGCCCGTAAAAATAATGGTTAAAGGACTGGCAGCTGGTTTCCAGTTATTTTACCGTACAATCTACCGTTTATTTTTGCAGTGTACGACTTACACACGACTTACACGCCCACTGAGTATAAAGACAAAGACATGTTGTCACTCTCTTGCTTAGCAATAGCTGCAGAAGAAAGGACCGAAATCACTTTTGACCATTTCTTCATTCTTATTTCTTCCCAGACAGACCATGGCAGACTGACACGTATACAGAGACATGGAAATATGCATAGCTTGAAATTTAATCATTTACGGTGATTTCTCGACATCGACATCGCTATACCTGCGTACATGTACAGTACGCAATTCAAATTATCACACACGCATTCCAGCTTACAAGAAGACCAACAAACAAGCAGCTGAACGCGCATTTTGTTTCAGTCGCCATAGTCCCTGGGCACGAAACCATAACAGACACATTACGGTGTCGTAAGGTACAGTGTCGCCGCTTCCATCAGGCTGACGCCATCGCACTGCTATCACCAACTACCACCCTGAGCCCATGACACACTGCGCGGATTTCCTTATATAGATTGAAAATAATAATCGGACATGTGTCCCGATGGGAGTTGAGCCCACGACTCCCTGCATGGGGATGGTAATGGTCGGGCGATGGTTCTGGGTGACTTTCAGTGCCGGGGTGTCCTACTGATTTGGATAATAGAAGGGCTAGGGTCTATTGCTCATGCATAAAGTGCGGGTGGGGTAGTTTGAACATTTTTTCTCTCCTCTATCATGATCTACTTTCTTCCTGGGAGACGGCTCGAAATAAACTACTGTGTCAAAGATCCGTTAAATCCAAAATAACCAACAAAACGCTGCGCGCATGCATAAATGAACGCTTGCACAAACTTACAAATATAAAAAGGTATGTGCATGACCACACTGTAAAAAAAATACTGTAACGTTAGATATTACGGTAGAATAACTGGAAACCAGCTGCCAGTCCTTTTCCCGTTATTTTTACGGGCGTTTGCCTGTAAGACATTGTAAGAAATCACGAAACGGAAGTTTTATAATAACTGGACGCACTCGAAAGTTACTTTATATTGTTGAAGGGCTATCTCACCAAAACGACATCTACTCTGTTCTGTCCCACTCTGCCTGATGACTCCTGCAATTTTTACGGTCGCCCGAAAAAAATAACGGTAAAAGGACTGGCAGCTGGTTGCCAGTTATTTTACCGTAAAATAACGGTAAAATGACTGGCAGCTGCACTGCAAAAAAAGGGTAGATTTTACGGTAAAATAACTGGCAACCAGCTGCCAGTCCTTTTACCGTTATTTTTACGGACGCCCGTAAAAATGGCAGGAATCATCGAGCAGAGTGGGACAGAATAGAGCAGGTGTCGTTTTGGTAAGATAGTTCTTCAACAATACAAAGTTATTTTCGAGTGTGCCAAAGTAACATAAAACTTCCATTTCGTGATTTCCAACAATGTCTTACAGGCAAACGCCCGTAAAAATAACGGGAAAAGGACTGGCGGCCGATTTCCAGTTATTCTACCGTAAAATCTACAGATTTTTTTACAGTGTGGTTTCCAGTTATTTTACCGTAAAACAACGGATTTTTTTACAGTGCACGTACGCACGCTGGAAAGACAAAGTGTCCAGCTGTTTCTCTCCGACGGACTGATAAGCACATGTACATGTACATGCCTTTCTAGCATGTATTAAACGGCGTTTTTTGCGGACAGGTACTTGTCCATCTGTGTCAGATTTGAACCTCACTATTATGAGTGTGGAGGGAGCAAAATCAACTACACTGTAGAACAATAATACGTGAATTTTACTGTAGAATACCCGGCAACCAGCTGCCAGTCCATTTCCCGTTATTTTTACGGGCGCCCATAAACATTGGCGGAATCATCACGCAGAGCAGGGTAGAATAAGACAGGTATTGTTTTGGTCAAATAGCCCTTCAACACTATTTTGAATAAATAATAAAACAAAACAAAACAATCGTTCCAGTGAAATGAGCAGGGCATCAGTTGTATTGAATCCCTTTTGAAAATGCTGCAAAAGAACGGGAAGTGTTTGAAATTGGCGGTCGAATTGATGGAATGTAGGATATAGATAGGGAAGGTCAGGATGCGGTAAGCAGTGGCGTAGGAAAAAGCATACACTGTAAAAAAAATCCTTAGATTTTACGGTAGAATACCTGGCAACCAGCTGCCAGTCCATTTCCCGTTAATTTTACTGGCGTCTGCCCGTAAAACATTTTTTACAAATCTCCATTTGGTGGACTTATGCTAACTAACCGCACTCGAAAATACCTTTATAGTGTTGAAGGGCTATGTGACCAAAACAAAACCTGTCTTATTTTTCCCTACTCTGCGTGATGATTCCGCCAATGTTTACGGGCGCCCGTAAAAATAACGGGAAATGGGCTGGCAGCTGGTTTCCGGTACTATACCGTAAAATCTTCGGATTTTTTTTTTACGGTGCAACTCTTTTCTTTGAAAAGCTCGTCTTTGTCCATATGTTCTCTACGAAACGGTGATAACTTTCCTGTCTCATCTGTTACAGGATCTTGACCGAAAATATAAATATTCAGGGCGACCACATCTATTAAAATGTGCGTGTTTCCCAGTCTAAGTATTGCCGTTTGCAAATGAACCGCCACACCCCATCTGTCACAACCACACACACCATCTGAATATGTCAAATGTTGGCCTCACATTTACCAAAAAAAAAAAAAAAAAAAAAAAAAAGAAACAAAAGAAAAGATAAAACGATGTATAGATCAATAAATCCGGAATTCCGGATCGAAAAGTGCTATTCTGAATAGCAAGGGTAACCCTGTACAACAGCCGAACGATACTCCATGAAGAAAAGGCTACGATAATCTGCGAAGAAAATAGTTTAGCCTAAATTAAAATATATTCTTGTATGGCCATGAGCTATCGAATTTGACACAATGAGCGTTCTGTTCCGACTTCCTCAGACCATCAAGAATATCATGCAAAATTTCAATAATAAAAATGTTGGAGTTGTGCGTATCTGATAATCTGATACGGCGGGGGGGAGGGGGGGGGGGGGAGATGACGGGGCACCCATCAATATCAAGTATAAATGACGTAACGATTTGCTTTTAGACAAGATAGAAAGGAACAGAAAAAATGAAATAATAATAATAATAAAGTAATCGTTATTTGCTAACACGTTTCAAATTGGCAGGCAAATAATTTATATGTCTGATTATAAGAAATAATTTTGATAATTGTGAAATTTATTGCATGATCTCCCGGCTAATCAGTCACAAACGGAATAAAACCGGTATTACGTTTACGGGTGTTTGCCTGGAGAACATTATTTTTGCGGTCAATTATCATAATCTTACCACATCGTTGTTTCCACAAATGTTCTACAGGCAGACCCCCCCCCCCCCTAACACGTTTCAAATTGGCAGGCAAATAATTTATATGTCTGATTATAAGAAATAATTTTGATAATTGTGAAATTTATTGCATGATCTCCCGGCTAATCAGTCACAAACGGAATAAAACCGGTATTACGTTTACGGGTGTTTGCCTGGAGAACATTATTTTTGCGGTCAATTATCATAATCTTACCACATCGTTGTTTCCACAAATGTTCTACAGGCAGACCCCCCCCCCCCCCCCCCTCGCGTAAAATCAATGGTAAATGAACTGATGAATTGGTAGCCAGATTCCGGGTATTTTACCGTAAAATATACGGATTTTTTTACACCGTACTTCTAGAAGTTTTATGATTGCTTGACGTTGTTTACACATCCATGAAATCCAAAACAACTAATTTATTTGTTTATTCTATCTCGCCCAGTTTCACTTCAGAATTTCCTGCCATACTTAGTCAGTGCTCCAAGTACTTCCAGGTTTCTGGTTAGGGGATAAATCAAAATATCAACAACGTTTCCTGTCCACCCTTGAGCGATCAAATTTGCGCCAAATTGAGTTGGGATTATAGTTTGCTACGGAGCGGCGCTAAATATTCACAATAATACAAATTCACCCACAAATGAATAAACAAAGTACAGTAAGTGTTTCCAAACATAGAATAACCCAATCTGTTTCTTTTATCATTATTATTTATTATTATTATCATTATTTTAATTTTGCAAACAAACTTATGCTCATATCAAATTATAGCTACAAATATCTAGTGATATGTTACTTGTGTATGAAAACATGTGTATACTTATTCAGCGTATTTTTCCCATAAATGTTACTTACAGACCGACCCTCACAGCTGTGCGCCGTCAGACTGACGTTTCAATGGTGCCATTTTATGATGACGTTACCGCTGAAAACAATAACGTCAAAGAGTGCGGCGCAGGCATAATAACGTCGTGGCACCCAATCAAGCGTAACAAGAAGAAAATCATTGCTTTGTATTGTTATATGCGTGTATTTAGCATGCATTTATGGCAAAAAATTATGGAATGAATGACTGATTTCAATATTTTTATTACCTCAAAAAATGAGATATGCAAAAACCTTGAATTTAGGGTAGGTAGGGTCAGACTGGATTATCTCCCCATGTCTTTGGGTCTGAATCACAAATGATCTGATTTCAAACGGTTTACACATTTGTGGAAGCTCTGCTCAGAAAAATTTGCCAACTTTATACTTTTGAAAATTCGGACCTGTCTCGCCGGTCTAATGGGGAAAATCCTCGCCTTAATCATAGAAGTCCTTTATGCATAAGACTTGAGCAGTAGACTTACAAAATAGGAAACATGCAATGCTAAAAGTAAAATCCTGGAGTCAGCAGAGCAAGAAATATAGGTTAAGGGTATAAAGCGGCGATCCACTAAGAACTATTTTTGCCAAGTTTGATGGCATTTATAGTCAGGAAATGATTTTTAAAATGCAAGGACATGGGTCGTTTCCATGCAATTATAGAAGCTAAGTGGACCTAAAACTTTCCAGAGCCAACAGAGCGTGTAGTTCAAATGATAGCAGCATCCATGAAGCCAGTCCTAAGGAGGAACTTTATTTCAAGTTTGGTGATATATACATTGTTGGACTTAAACGCTAGGGTAGACATAATATTTTGGGGGTAAAACCTTTTATAGTAAGAATGAGAAATAATGGTAAATGAGCTGAACCACGACAAAACCAACAAAGTGGCATGTGCACACAGCAAAGACTCAGATCAGCCTGGGCACCTGCCCACCCTGTAAGTAAACAGCTGAAGCTATGATCAGACCGGGCGATTGCCCAGCTGAGCCTTCACTGGGCACATGCCACTTTGTTGGTTTTGTCGTGCTGCAGCTCATGCTTCTGGCTAACGGTAGAAATAAGTGCGTGAAAATGGACCTTAAGCTATGTATGTACCCCAACTACTCAAATGTAGCTGTGCACCTATGCAAAATCTTTGAGATGCAACACGAGAAAACCAACAAAGTGGCATTCTCCCAGTCTGATCAGTTTTCGCTGTCAGAATGGAGGTAGTGTAGACCCTCAACTACCCTTAAAGCAGTAGTCCTGCTCAGAATGACCCATAGCATTTATTATTTAAAATGATTGTCCTGCTCAGAAAGACCCATAGCATTTATTATCTAAAATGACTGTTTGCTTATCTTTTTAGCCTTTTAGAAAGCTTAAACACTGCCAGGCAGACGGAAACATGCTATTTAGTGTGTGTGAGTAACATAGACACTGTACATGCTCCTGTGTGTATTGATTTTTTTCGGGCCACTAAAACTAAAACAGACTAACACTTTAACCAGAAGTATCATTCCTGCGTGTAAATGAGTCCTGAAGTAAATGGAAATCATGGTTATAATGGCTTTACTTCCATAAAAACACTCTATACAAAGATTTTGAGAATATGAAATTTGGGCAGGATTACAGCTTTAATATGCACAGCAAAGACTCTGGTCAGACTTGGCAGGTGCCCAGGCTGATCTGAGTTCGCTAGGCACACATGCCATTTTGTTTTGTTGTCGCAGCTCATTTTTCACTTTTTTAGCTTCACCAGGATTTATGGATGCTATGAGCATGCGCACTGGCCATAAGGAACCTATCACATACATATATTATTGTGGTAATAATTTGATTTTGGTTTCCTTAATTCATTCAGGCTTTATTTTTGGGATTTTGGTTCCCTTAATTCATTCAGGCTTTGTCTTTTTTGTATTATTTTGGCAAATGCTTTCATGGACTGTGGCAATAGAACACATTTTTTTTTCTTTCTAAACTTTACTCTTGTACTTTGTATTCACAGAATCTACGTAATCTACATCTTTTTTATTATGAACCACACTTCTCGGGGTGGAGGAGTGGGGATTTCCCTAATTTGCTACAGCTTTGTTCTCTCGTTAAAATTATCAAGGAAACAATTTAGGCAGCGTCATCATCTTTTTAATAACTTGAAAAACAATTTAAGTTCAGTGTTTTATCACCCAAAGTATGCAGAGGGGCAACTGCAGAAGTGACCTTCATCCATCTGTGGGCGTGTCCATCCATCCTTCCCTGTCTGTCTTCGCAGCTCCTCCTCTGTCTTTCATTGGACTGATTTGACATTTTGAAGATTATGTTCTTATGATATGAAGATGTGCATCTGGTGTTCTAATTTTGTTTTGGGCATTTTTGATGGAGTTATGTCCCTTGCTGACTCGGATCTTGTCCCCGCAACATCTTTAATGGAATTAATTTGAATATATGCAGAATGTTTTGCCATTATCTGAAGATATGCATGCTTTGGGATTTTCAACTGTCAAATTATTGACAAAGTTATGGCCCTTTATCATTTTTGGCATTTTGCTTAAGTGGCAAAAATGGCAGAGTTGCTTCCCCAGAAAGTATACCCAGTCACCTTAAAGAAATGGTCCATTACATAAACTGGTAGAAGACCAAGGGGCCTGACTACCAATTTGGCAATGGTTATTACCTGTGTGAATTCAAGGCAACTTAGAAGTCCCAGTAGCTTAGTGCGTTAAGCACTATTCTGCTAAACAAGCGAACCAGGTTCAAATCCCACTGAAAGCGGGATTCTTTCAGAGCTTAAAAGCATTCAATTGTATACAGCCTTTCATTTTACCCTTTCATCAAGTCAATAAGACTGAAGTACTGTTTAATAAGCTGAAGAACCGTAAGCCATGAATTCAGATCTATGCAAGGCAGAATGTTGATAAAAGAAATAATTACCACAGCAGCCTCTTGCTTATAGTAAGAATTTTATTGTCTTTAATACATATATTCAATGTGCTTAGCAATCTTTTTATATACGTTTTAATGATATGAACAAGTGTTATCAACAGTTTACAATGTATTTGTTTTTACCATATTTATGACAGGTAAAGAGAAGGGTGGGTTTTTAACATTATCCTGAGATAACTAGAATTGTTTTCCTACGAAAAAACAGATGTCTCCCCCCTTTTTGATGTCAAAAGGATCAGTCATTAAGACGCCAAGGGAAAAACAATATGTTTCCCTACCCTGAAGCAGGGATTCATAATAAGTAAAAAGTATAAATGCAAGAGTTATAGTTGTTATGCTCTGCATGTCATGTAATGTTGACTGATATTCATGTTTAGTTTTTGTCAAAAAATATAAATGCAAGAGTTACAGTGCTCTGCACGTCGTCTATTTATATGTTGACTGATATTTGTATGAAGTTTCATGAATATAGCTTAAACGTTTTTCAAGTTATAGAGCTTAGACAATTGAGACACGATTTTGTGAATGACAAAGTTCCAAGGGAAATAAATCAAATAGTATAAATGCTGTGCTCTGCAGGTTGTCTAGTGTTGACTGACATATGTATGAAGTTTCGTGAATATAGCTTGTCCGGTTTTCAAGTAATAAAGCGATTGAGACACGATTTTGTGACTGACAAAGGTCCAAGGGAAATAACTCAAGAAGTATAAATGCAAGAGTTATGGTTCTTGCACTATGCAATTCTTCTAACGTTGATTGATATTTGCATGAAGTTTCGTGAATATAGCTTGAATGGTTTTCAAATTATAGAGCAGACACAACTGAGACACGATTTTGTGACTGACAAAGTTCTAAGGGAAATAACTCAAATAGTATAAATGCTAAAGTTATGGTTCTTGCATAATGCACGTCATCTGATGTTGATTGATATTTGTATGAACTTTCATGAATATAGCTTGAATGGTTTTAAAGTTATAGATGGACTCGACTGAGACGCAATTTTGTGATGGACAAAGTTCCAAGGGAAATAACTCAAAAAGTATAAATGCCAGAGTGCATTCTGCACGTCGTCTGATGTTGACTGATATTTGTATGAACTTTCATGAATATAGCTTGAATGGTTTTAAAGTTATAGACGGACTCGACTGAGACGCAATTTTGTGATGGACAAAGTTCCAAGGGAAATAACTCAAAAAGTATAAATGCCAGAGTTACCATTTGTGCACTCTGCACATCGCCTCATGTTGATTGATATTTGTATGAAGTTTCGTGAATAAAGCTTGAGCAGTTTTCAAGTTACAGAGCGGACACAACTGAAACACAATTTTGTGATGGACTAAGTTCCAAGGGAAATAACTCAAAAAGTATAAATGCCAGAGTTACCATTCTTGCACTCTGCACGTTGTCTCATGTTGATTGGTATTTATATGAAGTTTTGCGAATATAGCTCGAGCGGTTTTCAAGTTATAGAACAGACACGATTGAAACACAATTTTGTGATGGACTAAGTTCCAAGGGAAATAACTCAAAAAGTATAAATGCCAGAGTTACCATTCTTGCACTCTGCACGTTGTCTCATGTTGATTGATATTTATATGAAGTTTCGCGAATATAGCTTGAGCGGTTTTAAAGTTATAGAACGGACACGATTGAAACAAAATTTTGTGATGGACTAAGTTCCAAGGGAAATAACTCAAAAAGTATAAATGCCAGAGTTACCATTCTTGTACTCTGCACGTTGTCTCATGTTGATTGATATTTATATGAAGTTTCGCGAATATAGCTTGAGCGGTTTTCAAGTTATAGAACGCACGATTGAAACACAATTTTGTGATGGACTAAGTTCCAAGGGAAAGAACTCAAAAAGTATAAATGCCAGAGTTACCATTCTTGTACTCTGCACGTTGTCTCATGTTGATTGATATTTATATGAAGTTTCGCGAATATAGCTTGAGCGGTTTTCAAGTTATAGAACGGACACAATTGAAACACAATTTTGTGATGGACTAAGTTCCAAGGGAAATAACTCAAAAAGTATAAATGCAAGAGTTACCATTCTTGCACTCTGCACGTCGTCTCATGTTGATTGATATTAATATGACGTTTCGCTCATATAGCTTGAGCGGTTTTCAAGTTATAGAACGGACACGATTGAAACACAATTTTGTGATGGACTAAGTTCCAAGGGAAATAACTCAAAAGTACTTGAGGAAAAAAGTAAAATTAGTATTTTTTTAATTATTTTATTTTTTGACATTTATTCTAGTTGTGATTTAACTTGGTGGATTATAACTTTCTAAAATGACTTATTTTATTGATATCATAGCAGCTTATGGTGCGCAAGCACAATGGAATTTATCTGAATGTGTTACATTATTTTTTTACGTACAGTCGAACCTGTGCTTACGGTCACCTCCGAATAACGGTCTCCTGTACACAACGGTCGGTTCAGATTCCTCCCGTCGAATTTTCTGGTTAAATAACCTGGGAATAGCGGTCCACTGCGAACAACGGTCAACGGTCATCCGAATCCATCCCGAGACGCGCTAATTTCTCCGAATAACGGTCAGTCCTTGTGTCAAAACACAGTTTCACTTTCAGACACACGTGTCTGTGTATTGCCTAATCTATTTGTAGCACTAGACTGGTTATTGATTTTCGGGGTGCAGTATAATTTAGGTAACAAATGGTATTCTACACAATTCAATAGCACATAATGAGTTTGATTCTATAAGTGTTAATTTCTGAAAGGTAATTAAGGCCAGTTTCATTCGGCTAATCATGTCTTATACAGTATGCTCAGTCAATCGATAATTAATCATCTGTAACTGATTTAATCAGTCACTTACACGTATCGCCGAAAGGTCGTGTGCGTCAACCGTGAAAGCAAAAATCTTTTTACCGATACGTCCGTGTATTTTACAGAATTTAAACCTATAGCAACAATAATATTTCGGAAATTTATTTTCTGGAGTATTTTAATGGTATATAAAAATTATATGCACTTTGAATATTGATTTCGCGCACATGCAAAAAATGCAGGAAAATTTTAACGCTTTCCTGCAAATAAAAGCGCGCGATAAAAAATCTCCGAGGAAGTTTACATTTATCTGTCAGTCGATCAAAATCGTGAAATTATTGAATCTTTGAACAACGGCCACCTGTAAACAACGGCCGATTTTGTTTTTTCCCATGGCTGGCCTTCGTTCACAGGTTTGACTGTACTTTTATGTACATTTTTCCATGTGATTTATGTGGGGGTAGGGGTAGAGTTTGTCAAGTAAAAAAGAAATAAGCTCGATGACCTCTGCTTTTCTTTTAATTTTCTGTTTGCTGAATAGTTCTGCTTTCAAAATAAACTTGTTTTATTAAAATTGTAGTGTAGCAGTTTTCTGTATGGTCCAAAATATTGCAGAAAGGCAATTATTTTTAAGGATTTTTCAGATCGTAATTAAAATTGATTTTAAAGCATCTTGTACCAGTGTGGTAATTAAGCCTTTGATGGACAGGAGTATCTTTTCCTATATCATATTGACTGCGTTATTTAAAGTAATATAAAATTTATTTTGGAACTGATATTTACCTCTTGGGTTATTTAGGGATATTTTTGGGAGAACAGTCAGGGGGTGTCTCTTTCCAGTTCAGATTTCTTGAGAATTTGCACAGTGATGTATATTTTTTATTTCATCACTGGTGAGCCTATATATGAAATAGAACATACACAGAGTCTTAGACAGGTTCCAGTGTAAGAAGTATTTCCAAGCAAATGTCCTCAACAGCTTCATCATAATATTGCGCTAACACATCTGGGCCCAGTTGCTCAAAACTAAGGACATTGTTAGTTAACATTTCGTTAAAATTTGAAACGCTAATATCTTAAATATGCCAACATTTTTAGTTGAAAAAATGTCAGTGTAACTGGAACATTTTTAGTTGAAAAAATGTCAGTGTAACTGGGTATAAAGTCATGAAACACTTAACGAATTGAGCTCTAAACGGGCTCGTTAAGCTAACGATGCTTTGAACAACCAGTCCCTGGACTTTATAAGCATGAGAAAAAAAAACATCTAAAAGCACTACTCCTGCATGGCAGCTCTTCCACATCTGTCTGAAGTTTGGTTACCTCTGAATCACTGAATCTATATCTAATGACGGTATAATCATTTTCTACACAGGTAGAAAGTCTTACTTACTGTCTCGTGAAATTCATTCCTGTTTAGAGGTGCACATCACATTATGAATTATGTGTGCTTTAAGTGTATGGGTACACAGGCTACACAGCCATTTTTTTCCCCTGTTTTTTTTTTCTTTTAGGGGAAATATTTTTGTTTCTTCCTATTTGCTTCCCTGAACAAAGTAGTTTCCCTTGAAAGTAAATCACAGGGCCTGACAAATCAAATTTTGATCTACTTGTCCGGTAGACAGCTTCTGCCGGAAAAAGCTGAAATACACAGGTTTTCCCTATATATCTTATACATTTTTCTGGGCAAGTAAGAAATTTTTTTACTTGCCCAGCAAAAATTTCAACTTGTCCCGGGCAGCCGGACAATGGATTTGTCAGGCCCTGAAATCCATTCACCTCATCTCACCTAAACCACAGCAACTCAATCCAGTTGAATTTCTTTTTTATGACACAGCTCTGCTGACAATAACAAATTTGGAAGATTTAATTCTGCAATATTTTGATTTACAATTGCCAGTGCCTTTATCTTGTCTCTTTCAGATTTAGTTAACACTGAGTAGATTAGACCTCATACTGCAACAATTGCCAGGGCATATTCATGCTATATACTGGGTTCAATTTCGCAGTATATAATCACAAGTATAAATGGCTTTGCATCTCAGAATGGTATTTATTGGTCACAATATTGGTTTTTATGGAGATATAATCACAAAGATTATCCTTAACTAATCATCGAAGTGCATCCTTGTACCTCCATATTTTTCTGCCATTTTTAAAGCAAATTTTTTTGCAACTTTCTCTTTGCTTCCCTGGACAATACAGCCATTCCAAAATGGGGTCTACTCTTAAAGAAAAGAATTTCCCTTAAGAGTTGACCCCTATTGAAAGGACAAAACTGAAAATGGCCAAGTTGCTTCCCCTGTTAAACTGTATTCATTCATCATATGAAAAATTATCCCTGAATTATCTTCATAATCCATCTTTGAACTGAACACGACTCCTCAGTGAGGTTAGGATCCTGTATTTGCTTGATGTCTGGCTGCTATCTGTGAGATTCTGAGTTTTCTCTCCCTCTCCATAGTCTTGGCCTTTCTCCATGTCTCCATAGTGGGAGCAGACTTCAACTGGCTCAATGACAGCAGCCTTTAACACACAGTAAACGAAGCATGAAAAAGTTGGATGAAAAAATTTAATGACTTTATTGCCTAAATAACTAAAATTTTAGAAAGTAACAATACTAAATTGTGCCTCTAACCTAGTAGACAATCAAAAATGAAGAATGTGTACACACTCACATAGGCTGCCCATTTATATGCTCAAGCATATTTTTCAATTAGCTGTAAGTATTAATACTGGCTATTAGTATCATGATACAGTATCCTCAAATAAATATCACAACAAGAGGCCCAAATGGGCCTGATATCGCTCACCTGGCTTTTGTGCAACCCGACCATTCTGATACAAAATTGGTCAAATTCAAGAGATTTTCTCAATTTCACATTTTGCTACTTTTAGTAACAGAGGCAAACTTGTCTGGTCTTTATATTTACTTTTGAGACACCTCAATGCAAGAATCATTTTGCCACAAATTTTGTCTCAATCGCTTCAGCGGTTAATGAGATATTGTCATTTTCATGTTTTGTGCTATTTTCAGTAATGGCAGATGGCGGCCATCTTGGAATGCCAAAATGCAGAAAATCGAAAAAGCTTAATGAAAGGACCATTTTGACAGAAAATTAGTCCAATTCCAATGAGATTTTCTTATTTTCACAATTTTTCTATTTTTAGTAACAAAGGCCATTATTACTTGTCTATATTTAGTTACTTTTGAAACATCTCAATGCAAAAATCACTTTTGACATAAATTTCATCAAAATGTATTCAGCGGTTACAGAGATATTGACATTTTCATGTTTTGTGCTATTTTTAGTAACGGCAGATGGCGGCCATCTTGGAATGCCAAATTGCAATTAATCGAAATGGCTTCATGTAAGGAACATTCTGACACAAAATTGGTCCAATTCCATTCAAGGGTTCTTGAGTAATTGTCATTTTATGTTTGTGCTATTTTAAGTAACGGCAGATGTCGGCCATCTTGGAAAGCTCAATTGCAATTGATCAAAACAGCTTCATGCACGGAATATTCTGACACAAAATTGGTCGAATTCCATTCAAGGGTTCTCGAGTAATTGTCATTTTTATGTTTGTGCTATTTTTAGTAACGGCCCCCATGGTGGCCATCTTGGATAGTCAACTGGCAAAAAATTGAAATTATTCCATTCAAGGACCATTTCTGACCAAATCTGACCAGAATCGATTGCGTTTTCTTGAGATACTGACATTTGAGCAAAATCGGTCTTGTAAACACTAAGTAGGTCACTGTGACCTAATTCCGTTATAGATTTTTTTCATTTTTACAATTTTTAATCCCAAGGTCCCATTAATGTTCCACGCAAACTTTCAACCAAATATACCAAATGGTTCTGGAGAAGAAGTTGATTTTGTTGTTTTTGCTATTTTTAAAAACGGCGGCCATCTTGGATTCTTGACCTGATCCAATTTTACAATTTGAAACATTGCAGTCTGGTCATGCTTCATGTGAAATTTGAGACCCATGGGTGCAAAGGTTTAAGATAAGAAGTTGTCTGAATAAGTTGTTTTTTGACAATGGCATTTGAGCAAAATTACACTTGTAAACAGAAAGTAGGTCACTGTGACATAACTCCGCTACAGATTTTTTTCATTTTTACAATTTTGAATACCAAGGTTTCACTAGATACAAGATACAAGATACAAGAAGCTTTATTTAGAGTCGACATTTTTTGTGTACAACATAATAACAGTGGCCATGGGCTATTTTGTCGACAAACATGATAAGAAAAACTGTACATGTATACACATTATAACAAAAATCACAGATTAAGAAAGCTATATCACAGTCCTGAAAGCATAGGATTACATTAAAATTCAAATAATAGAGACTAGTATGGTATATAAATTACTAATACCATGGCACTGTCTTCTCTGAAGAAGTCAGATACCATGGTAATTAGTAACACAGGGTAAAACAAAGACCCTAACCACCTCCAACCATCATCCCTTACCACAACTAAAAAAAAAACAAGAGGGCCATGGTGGCCCTGAATCGCTCACCTGAGCATTAATCAGTTCACTGGCTCTGGTGAAGATTTATAAGAGTTTTTACCATACTAACATTTGACCTAGTTTTTGACCCGACATGACCAGTTTGAAACTTGGCCTGGATATTGTAAGAATAAACATTCTGACACAGTTTCATTGAGATTGGATCAAAACTGTGCCCTCTGGAGCGTATACAAGGTCGTTCTTATATTTGACCTAGTGACCAAGTTTTTGACCCGACACGACCCAGTTTCAAACTTTACCTAGATTTCATTAAGATAAACATTCTGACAGAGTTTCATGAAGATTGGATCAAAACTGTGCCCTCTAGGGTGTACACAAAGTTTTTCTAAGATTTGACCTTGAGCCGATGTGACTCAGTTTCATAGGGGGCTTAGATATATGGACAATAAACATTTTCACATAGTTTCATGAAGACTGGATCAAAACTATGCCTTCCAGTGCTTACACAACGTTTTTCTAAGATTTGACCTAGTGACCTAGTTTTTTACCCGACATGACCTACTTTCAAACTTGGCCGAGAGTTTATGAAGATAAACATTCTGACAAAGTTTCATAAAGATTAGATCAAAACTGTGTCCTCTAGAGCGTACACAAGGTTTTTCTATGATTTGACCAAGTGACCTAGTTTTCGACCCGACATGACCCAGTTTCAATATGTAGGATAAACATTCTGACAAAGTTTCATGAACTTTGAATCAAAACTCTGCCTTCTAGAGCACACACAAGGTTTTTCTAAGATTAGACCTAGGGACCTAGTTTATGACTCGACATGACCCAGTTTCGAACTTGGCCTAGAGTTTATGGAGATAAACATACTGACAATGTTTCATAAAGATTGGATCAAAACTGTGTCCTCTAGAGCGTACACAAGATTTTTCTATGATTTGACCTAGTGACCTAGTTTTTGACCCGACGTGACCCAGTTTCGAACTTGTTCTAGATATTATGAGGATAAACATTCTGACAAAGTTTCATGAACTTTGGATGAAAGTAAAAAGTATGCAAAGACCAGGAACTGAAACAATCAAAATCCAAATCCAGCCCTCAAACCATAGTTGGAAACAACTAAGATTACAAATAATCAAGATACAGAGAACATATGGCCAACCGAGTGAGCAGCTTGTTCCCAAAAGGTGGCCACTCAGCAACCCAAACCGAACCAAAAATAATAATAACATACATAAGGTAAAACATCACAGAAATTCTGACACCAAAAACAGGCAACAAAGAACCACAACAGAACTACCGCCTTGGAACGGTCAGTAATGAATTACTGGGGGGGGGGGGGGGCTTAA
Organism: Ctena decussata; assembly: GCA_963989385.1. NCBI lineage: Eukaryota > Metazoa > Mollusca > Bivalvia > Lucinida > Lucinidae > Ctena > Ctena decussata. The sequence goes on from OZ022498.1 coordinate 22,770,858, forward strand.
ATCGATTTTACAGGCCCAACCTCACCCTCAGTTTCTGAAGTGGTACAAAACTTTTAGTTGGTTGTTCGGTTCGCATGATAACCCTCTAACTCGTCAATGAATCATAACGGTAAACACATAAATCAAATTTCAACACCATGAAGAAGCAAAGACGAGGACTCAACAGATACAACGGGCCGTCTGACAGGTGGAGATCCCTGTCCTGCCAAAAAACTGTGCCTTCTAGAGCGTACACAAGGTTTTTCTAAGGTTTGACATAGTGACCAAGTTTTTGACCCAATATGACCCAGTTTCAGACTATCCTACATATTATGAGGATAAACATTCTGACAAAGTTTCATGAACTTTGGATCAAAACTGTGTCCTCTAGAGCGTACACAAGGTTTTTCTATGATTTGACCTAGTGACCTTGTTTTTGACCCGACATGACCTACTTTCAAACTTGGCCGAGAGTTTATGAAAGTAAACATTCTGACAAAGTTTCATAAAGATTAGATCAAAACTGTGTCCTCTAGAGCTTACACAATGTTTTTCTATGATTTGACCTAGTGACCTAGTTTTTGACCCGACATGACCCAGTTTCAAACTTGTCCTACATATTATGAGGATAAACATTCTGACAAAGATTCATGAACTTTGGATCAAAACTGTGCCTTCTAGAGCGTACACAAGGCTTTTCTAAGATTTGACCTAGTGACCTAGTTTTTGACCCAACAAGACCCAGTTTCGAACTTGGCCTAGAGTTTATAGAGATAAACATTCTGACAATGTTTCATAAAGATTGGATCAAAACTGTGTCCTCTAGAGCAAACACAAGGTTTTTTCTATGATTTGACCTAGTGACCTAGTTTTTGACCCGATGTGACCCAGTTTCAAACTTATCCTAGATATTTTAAGGATAAACTTTCTGATAAAGTTTGATGAATTTTGGATCAAAACTGTGCCTTCTAGAGCATACACAAGGTTTTTCTAAGATTTGACCTAGTGACCTAGTTTTTGACCCTACCTGACCCAGTTTCGAACTTGGCCTAGAGTTTATGGAGATAAACATTCTGACAAAGTTTCATAAAGGTTGGATCAAAACTATGTCCTCTAGAGCGTACACAAGGTTTTTCTATGATTTGACCTAGTGACCTAGTTTTAGACCCAACATGACCCAGTTTCAAAATTGGCCTAGATTTTATGGAGATAAACATTCTGACAAAGTTTCATAAAGATTGGATCAAAACTGTGTCCTCTAGAGCGTACACAAGGTTTTTCTATGATTTGACCTAGTGACCTAGTTTTAGACCTGACGTGACCCAGTTTCGAACTTGTCCTAGATACTATGAGGATAAACATTCTGACAAAATTTCATGAACTTTGGATGAAAACTGTGCCCTCTAGAGCGTACACAAGGTTTTTCTAAGATTTGACCTAGTGACCTAGTTTTTGACCCGACATGACCCAGTTTCGAACTTGGCCTAGATTTTATAAAGACTAACATTCTGACAAAGTTTCATAAAGATTGGATCGAAACTGTGCCCGCTAGAGTGTACACAAGCAAAAGTTGACGGACGTCCGGACGGACGTACGACGGACGACGGACATCAGGGTATCCCAAAAGCTCACCCTGAGCACTTCGTGCTCAGGTGAGCTAAAAAAAGCAGATTGGATTCATAAAAGATGAGCCCATACGAAAGCGAAAGTTAGGCAAGAGGCAATGTTAGGAAACAGGAGAGGATAGGGGGGATTTTTTTACATCTATTGCACAAACACATAAATACTTAGCTAAAGTAAGTAGATGCATGCAAATATAAAAAAAATATAAAAAGAAATGTGATGAAACATGTAAGATCATGGTTGAGCTAAAAAAAATTTCAAGGCTCAGAAAAAGCTGGTCATACAAGCTGCAAAATAAAACAACATAAGAAATGGTGTTCCATGCCAAAATTCAGACAAATATACCCAGTGGTTCTGGAGAAGAAGTTTATTTTGTTGTTTTTGCTATTTTTAGTAATGGCGGCCATCTTGGATTTTCAACCTGACTCAACTTTATAATTCTGAGACCCTGGAGTCAGGTCATGCTCCATATGAAATTTGAGAACCATGGGAGCAGTAGTTTTACAGAAGAAGATGTTTGAATATTTGTTTTTAGGTGTTGACCGACAAATTTCAGGACGAGGCACGACGCACTACCCATGCCGGACGCATTGGTATGACAAAAGCTCACTATGGCCCTTCGGGCCAGGTTAGCTAATAATATATTGATAAACTAGTGATACCTACCCAGCTCTAAGTAAAGGTGCTTGAATACTCATTCAGGGGCAGTAACTATGGCCTTTTCAATTTTGCTGCCTGATCAATGTCTTTCAAGAGCACACATCAAGAGCTGTTGTTCAGGAAAGCAAACAGGCAGTCACAAAAGTTGTTTCCCTTTGTAAAACAGACGGAAAGACATTGAGATGTCCATAACTTAAAGTGTCTGAATGTTTACAGTAACTGCACAACTAACCTTGTAAGACTGAGCAGAGAATGGAAGTCATCAACTGTCAAATTTTTGGGGTCATCTTTCCTGAGGTTAACAAAGTCTTCTTGAATCACCTGTAACATTACATGCATACATGTTACTGTCAATTTCTTAGTAACTTTTCCCAAAGTAATGTCAGAGTAATGAATTTTTAATTATGTGTAATAGTCCGGTATTAACAAAATAATTCAACCATTCATGATTAGTATAGTAGTGCGAAGTTTCCCTGTGTTATGAAAAATAGATGAGCCATGGCACGACAAAACCAACAATGTGGTTGTGCGCCCAGCGCAGACTCAGATCAGCCTGGGCAACCGCCCAGTCTGATCAGTCTTCGCTGTCCACATGGAAGTAGCTGAGACCCTAAGCTACCCTTTTAGCACTTAACAAAGAGTCTGGTCAACTAGGGTGGATGCCCAGGCTGATCTGAGTCTGCGCTGGGCGTACAAACACATTGTTGGTTTTCTCGTGTCGCATCTCAGATGGATTTGCAAACAGCAGCGATTGTGATGAAGAGACGCATAATGACTCACCTGATCTGAATCAACTGAGTTTGTCCTCTTGTCTTTGAATTAGGGGATAACTGTCTTGAAAATTGTCATTTGGGGAGGTAAATCATCGGTTTTATGGTCGGAAATTTTGTTTTACGGCGACGCCCCAGCGGAGCCGTAAAACGCAATTTGCGACCACAAAACCGATGATTTACCTCCCCAAATGACAATTTTCAATACAGTTATCCCAATTCTAATGCACTTTTCTACATTTTCACCTCTCATAATGTACTAGTTCGCACCCATTTCAAGCGCTGTCAGCAACGTAAAACCAAACGTCAGCCAATGAGAAGCGACGTTACTTAATGACATCGGGTTTGCGACAGTATATCGCAGAATCTACTGTCGCAAATTTTTGACGTTATCCAATCAGACGTCGCGTTATATTCGTCAGTGCATTAGAATTCTTAATATAACATAGCTTGGACAAAAACGTTTTTTTGAAATTTTGTCAACCTACATCTATTGTCTGCTTTTTTGCATGCTATAAGGGTTAAAGTGAAAGGAAACCCCACCATGGTCTAGCCACCATTATTTTAGTACAGTAGTTACTTTCCTTCTAGATTGATACTTTCCCCAATGGTTGGTTGGAACAGCCCTTTGAGACAGTATTTCAATCTTTATCGGGCCATCTCCCAAAGAGAGGGAGAAAGAAGAGAGAAATGATAGACGAGAGGAAAAATGTATAAACAACCCCCACCCACAACTACTGCAAGCACAGTAGGCCCTTGCCCTACTCTTATCCAAATCAGTAGGACACCCCGGCACTGGAAGTTATATCCAGCTTCATCTCACCCAACCACCCCACTTTCCCCAATGGAGTGAACTTTTTAAAGGAAAGAATATATTCTCTAAAAAGAAGAAATTAACTTTGCACTGTAAGAGCAAATTCTTTCCTTTAAGAGAACAAATTCTTTCCTTTGAAGATAGTCCCTTGTTTAATGGGAGGAAACACTTTCAGATCAGAATGACTTCCCTTGGCGATACTTGTCACATAATAGCAAAACTGTCATTAGAAAACATGAGCCACGTCATGTGATTTCCAACATGGCAATTTTGTCATGTGATAATCAGATCATCCATTTCATTCATACAGGGTAATCAGAGACCTCACTGTTGGCTCTATGGCTTGGGTCACTTTCATAGATGGCCGATTTGACAAGGCTCTGATGCGGCTGCACTTCTGTACAGTCTGATCAGAGCCTTTGCTTGTCACCAAAGCCACATTGTTGGAAAGCTAATGATGTGGCTAAAACTGAGATGGGGTTTTGATGGTAATATATAACAATATGTGTACGTTCCTAATTTACGGTTACATGGAATTAATTTCAGCCGAGTTGGCTATCAAACATCTAGGAACTTGCACAAAGCATGCTAAACACTCAAAATGCTGAGTTTTACCACATTTGATTGGCTGCATAGCAAACCCTCAGTTGCAGGTTGATAATATTGTCACTATTTTGACTGACGGACAAAATTTGCACAACGATAAATTGGTCTCAATTATCTGCCTGGATCTTATTTCTGAGACAGCTCTGTTCATTATAGGTAACTATTAAAATCATACACAATAGCCTCTGCATTGAAATACCTTCTGCATATCATCTGTCAGTGAGTATTCCATCCCGCGGGTAACTCCCACAAAACTCCGACATTTCCTGAGAAAGACTGGGGTCAGTTTGGTGTCCAGTTGCATGAAATATTCTCTCATCTGATCTGGTATAGCTGTAGGGTTGATTGGGAGAAGACAATCACTCTGAAAGATAGTATACCAAAACTCAATGTAACTACCACACAGCATATGAGCCACATGACAAAACCAACAAAGTGGCATGTGCACCCAGCAAAGACTCAAGATCAGCCTGGGCACCTGCCCAGTCTGATCAGAGTCTTGGCTGTCTGCATGAAGCTAGCTTAGAGCCTTAGCTACCCTTTAAGCACACAGCAAAGACTCTGATCAGGCTGGATGGCTGCCCAGGCCGGTAAGAAGTCTTCGCTGGGCGCATGTCACTTTGTTGGTTTTGTCCATGTCGTGGCTCATATGGTGAAACAAGAGACATGTCCAAAGTACACTATTTCCCCACTCTCATGCCCTGTCTGAGAACCTTAATCCAAAACCTTAAGCAATGCCACACTTAAACACTACTAGTCTCCAGCCATGCCTGGCAGGGGCATACAGTCATAGTGAGCCATAAAATGCCGTAACTATACTGTCTGGCACACCTTAAGGTGAATGGGTATACATATTTTCAGGGAAAGCAACTCGAAATTCTCAATTTTACTAACCTTTTGAAGGAGGTGAACTCTTAAGAGAATGTGCTCCCATAGGAGTAAATTCTTTCCTTTAAAAGACCCCAATTAAGGAGGCTTTTTCTGTCAGGGAAGCAAATAATTGTCACTAAAATTGTTGCCCTTTGAAACAATATTTGGAAAAACATTGAGCTGAACCCATTTGCCTTAATGGGTTAGCCCTTTCGAATCTGGTGGAGTTTGTCATTGAATGAATAATAAGAAATGAGTTTTAACAAAAGCTGTTTATCACACTGCCCTAGTAGTGCCCTCAGAGATTTCCAATATAAAACTTTATAGTTTGAACCAATTGTTGCTGTACTAATTAGCATTCTAGTTTTAAAACAACAGCCGAGTTGCAAATATGACATCAGTTTTTTGTCCCTATTGTCATATTTGTTTTTTCAGATGTATTTAATATTTCACAAGAAAAGCATAACAAATTCTGGTCTCAGTGTAATTTTTATCCATTTAAGCATAGGTAGGTACATGTGTAGTATATAAAGAAAGCTCACCGGCAACAATGACTTCCCCTCTGACAAGACGAGAACAGAAACATTTGCCAGGAAATCTTGTTTATGGAAGTTGAAGTCATATTCTACTTTCTGCCAGCTTATAAGGTTTCCCAATGCTTGGATATTTCTTACACCTGTAAACAAACAGTATGAAGAACAAAATTCTGAGGTAATTTTTCCATAAAACATGGTGTGATCCCTGGTTAGAATCACCTAATAAAATGAAACTAATAATTAAATTTGAACATAAATGTTAATAGATAAATAGGTAATTAGATGGACAGACAGGTAGTCAATCTTCCATATCACACACAGCTCAGCTCCAGAATACCAGCAATAAAGTAAAACTAGATGGCTGCAGCCTGCATGTCGAGCCTGTTGGCGCTTTGACAATAGTGAAAATGCTTTTTTGTGAAAGTAGGTCACAGTGACCTAGTTTTGTTGGGGGTGACCTGGAGTGGTAAGGTGCATGCACTGATAAAGTTTCAATGTTCTGGGGCCAATGAAAAGAAAAATATGGGAACTCGAAAACTAAATATGTGGTACTTTTTCGTGAAAGTAGATCACAGTGACCTAGTTTTGTTGGAGGTGACCTGGAGTGGTAAGGTGCATGCACTGATAGAGTTTCAATGTTCTGGGGCCTATGAAAAGGGAGATATGGGGCTGAAGACAAAAACTAAATATGTGGTACTTTTTCGTGAAAGTAGGACACAGTGACCTAGTTTTGTTGGAGGTGACCTGGAGTGGTAAGGTGCATGCACTGATAGAGTTTCAATGTTCTGGGGCCTATGAAAAGGGAGATATGGGGCTTTAGACAAAAACTAAATATGTGGTACTTTTTTGTGACAGTAGGTCACAGTGACCTAGTTTTGTTGGAGGTGACCTGGAGTGGTAAGGTGCATGCACTGATGAAGTTTCAATGTTCTGGAGCCTATGAAAAGGGAGATATGGGGCTGCAGGCAAAAACTTAATATGTGGTACTTTTTCTTGAAAGTAGGTCACAGTGACCTAGTTTTGTTGGAGGTGACCTGGAGTGGTAAGATGCATGCACTGATGAAGTGTCACTGTTCTGGGGCCAATGAAAAGAAAGATATGGGGCTGACCTCGAAAACTAAATATGTGGTACTTTTTCGTGAAAGTAGGTCACAGTGCCCTAGTTTCGTTGAAGGTGACCTGGAGTGGTAAGGTGCATGCACTGATGAAGTTTCACTGTTCTGGGGCCAATGAAAAGAAAAATATGGGACCTCGCAAACTAAATATGTGGTACTTTTTCTTGAAAGTAGGTCACAGTGACCTAGTTTTGTTGGAGGTGACCTGGAGTGGTAAGGTGCATGCACTGATGAAGTTTCAATGTTCTGGGGCCTATGAAAAGGGAGATATGGGGCTGCAGACATATGAGGTACTTTTCGTGAAAGTAGGTCACAGTGACCTAGTTTTGTGGGAGCCAATTAGCATTTTGGTGGGGCATATTGTGATGACGTTTCAAGGTCCTAGGGTCAACCAAACTCAAGATATGGCTGTAAACGGACGGAAGGACGGACGCACGCACCAACACCAAACGGGCGACTATGTCTCGCTGACTGCAAGCGGGCTCGACAATAAAAACAAGCTTAACCCAAAATAAACAAGCTTAATCCAAAACTTTACATACATATATAAGGCAATTTCTGTATCTGTGACCTTGACTTTGCTTGCTACAGTAGGTTACCTATAGTTCTCATCATATGATGAGCGAGTGCCTGGTTTAATGTCCCACATACACATGGCTCATATGGAGAAAGTCTCGTCAGATCTGTAAGACTGGAGAAGCAGGAAATGCAACCTGGGACCCCTGGATTGGTAGTCACTCTGACTGCTATCATGTTGTTATGTTATTGTTTAACGTCCACAGTAAACAGCTATGGTCATGTCGTGACCATTAGTTAACCTAACCACACTATTCCTGGGCAGGCTTAGACCTCCAAAGCGGTTAACCAGCACTGAGTGCACTTGCGTTCACCAGTAACTGACAACTGCCCGCTCTTATCATATGAAAACTTAAGGTAAATCTGTACACTTTCAGGGGTAACATCTCTGCCATTTTCGTTTTTTCCTCCTTTCATAATAGGGGGTTAACACTTAGAAAGAATTTGCTCCCTTTGGAGCAAATAGGGGTTAACACTTAGAATTTGCTCCTTTTGGAGAAAATTCTTTCAAGAGTTAAACCCATGTAGGAAGATATTTGTTGTCCAGCCAAGCAAACAGGAAGTCACACAAGTTTCTTGCCTATGTAAAAATTGTAAAAAGACATTGAGGAGTATGGCACCACCTTAATTATCAATTCAATTCTTCCTACATAAGAACTGTTTAAGACAAAGAACAACCACAAATGACAGCCAAGTTTCTGGCAACTTCAAATCAGAGCATATTTTAGCTATCTGATGGTCTAAAGGTATACACAAACCAGTGGTTCAAATCCAGGATAACTCTCGGATAATTCTTCCTACTTCTCATCCAAAACATATGTTGTCACCCCAAATAAAGATGCCCCTCAACACAGCAGTTTTAATCAGCAATCAATTTTAATATATACTTTGAGGAAGTATGAAAGAAATTACACAAGAAATTCGGTGAATTTATATCCCCCGCCGAAGTGGCCCTGGTTCATTAAGTTTCATGCAATTTCGTTCACTGGTTACTTAGTTAAGGCTGAACTTGTGGATTGTAAATAAAATCAAGGGCAATAACTCTGAGATAAGTGAAGTATAAGCTGAAGCTGTTCTTTTTAAACACTTGCCTCAGTTCACTATGATGATACATTTTTAATTCAGTTACAAGAAATTTTGTTTACGGATACCTTTGTTATGACTAAGTTGTGGATTTTAAATAATTCAAGGGCATTAAATCATGCATTACTGGAGCGATTATGACACATCTTAATGTGCGTTGCTGTGTCATGATAATACATTATTATTTTAAGTTTCATGAAATTTCATTCATTGGTTACTCAGTTATGACTCAATTTGTTAATTTTTAACCAAATCAAGGGCAATAACTCATTGCTTACTGAAGCAATTCCAACAAAACGCAAGATGCATCAATGTGTTATGGTGATACATATTTACTATGTTTCATAGAATTCTATTCATTGATAACTTAGTTATGGCTGAATTTGGCAATCTTAAACTGATTCTAGGGCAATAACTCATGCACTACTGATGCCATTCTGATGAAACTTTGTGCATATCAGCCTTTTGGTGATTCATATTTAATATAAGTTTGAAGTCTTGAAAATTAGTTAGTTATGGCTCATTTTATTGATTTCAAGTCAATACTAGAATTGTTTTTCTACGAAAAAACAGATGTCTCCCCCCTTTTTGATGTCAAAAGGATCAGTCATTAAGACGCCAAGGGAAAAACAATATGTTTCCCTACCCTGAAGCAGGGATTCATAATAAGTAAAAAGTATAAATGCAAGAGTTATAGTTGTTATGCACTGCATGTCATGTAATGTTGACTGATATTCATATTTAGTTTTTGTCAAAAAATATAAATGCAAGAGTTACAGTGCTCTGCACGTCGTCTATTTATATGTTGACTGATATTTGTATGAAGTTTCATAAATATAGCTTAAACGGTTTTCAAGTTATAGAGCTTAGACGATTGAGACACGATTTTGTGAATGACAAAGTTCCAAGGGAAATAACTCAAATAGTATAAATCCTGTGCTCTGCAGGTAATCTAGTGTTGACTGACATTTGTATGAAGTTTCGTGAATATAGCTTGTCCGGTTTTCAAGTAATAAAGCGATTGAGACACGATTTTGTGACTGACAAAGGTCCAAGGGAAATAACTCAAGAAGTATAAATGCAAGAGTTATGGTTCTTGCACTATGCAATTCTTCTAATGTTGATTGATATTTGTATGAAGTTTTGTGAATATAGCTTGAATGGTTTTCAAGGTATAGAGCAGACACGACTGAGACACGATTTTGTGACTGACAAAGTTCTAAGGGAAATAACTCAAATAGTATAAACGCTAAAGTTATGGTTCTTGCATTCTGCACGTCGTCTGATGTTGACTGATATTTGTATGAACTTTCATGAATATAGCTTGAATGGTTTTAAAGTTATAGACGGACTCGACTGAGACGCAATTTTGTGATGGACAAAGTTCCAAGGGAAATAACTCAAAAAGTATAAATGCCAGAGTTACCATTTGTGCACTCTGCACATGGCCTCATGTTGCTTGATATTTGTATGAAAATTCGTGAATAAAGCTTGAGCAGTTTTCAAGTTATAGAGCGGACACAATTGAAACACAATTTTGTGATGGACTAAGTTCCAAGGGAAATAACTCAAAAAGTATAAATGCCAGAGTTACCATTCTTGCACTCTGCACGTCGTCTCATGTTGATTGATATTTATATGAAGTTTCGCGAATATAGCTTGGGCAGTTTTCAAGTTATAGAACGGACACGATTTGTGACAGACGGACGGACAGACGCCCGGGGAAAAACAATATGTCTCCCGACCCTAAAAGGGGGAGACATAAATAAAAAGAGGGCCAAGAGGCCCTGAATCGCTCACCTGACCAAAAAGGTTAAAGGTCAAACAAGGGTCATCATTTAACAAACCTGATAGTTTGCAACCACTTTCAAATGGTTTTGAAGAAGATTTTTGAATATTTTCTATGTATTGCCATGGTTCAAACCCTGGACCCCCTGGGGCAGGGCCATTTTGGACCCTGTGGCCATCATTTGAATAATTTTGGTAAAGGACCACTAGGCAATGCTACATACTAAATTTCAAGCATCTGAGCCAAGTGGTTCTGAAGAAGAAGATTTTCGAATATTTTTCTATGGTTCAAACCCAGGACCCCTAGGGTGGGGCCATTGTAGACCCTGGGGTCATCGTTTGAACAAACTTGGTAAAAGACCACTAGGCAAAGCTACATACAAAATGTCAAGCATCTGAGCCTTGCGGTTCTGAAGTAGATGATTTTTTAAAAATTTTCTATGTATTTCTATGGTTCAAGCCTGGGACTCCCTGCCCCGGGGCCATTTTGGACCCTGGGGCCACCATTTGAACAAACTTGGTAGTGGGCCACTAGGCAATGTAACATACCTAATTTCAAGCATCTGAGGCAAGCAGTTCTGGTGAAGAAGATTTTTAAGTATTTTTTTAGTTTCGAACCAAAGATCCCCTGCCCCAGGGCCATTTTGGACCCTGGGGCCACCATTTGAACAAATTTGGTAGAGGACCACTAGACAATGCTACATACCAAATTGCAAGCAGCTGAGCCTTGCGGTTCTGAAGTAGATGATTTTTAAGTATTTTTTAGTTCCGAAACCCAAGACCCCCTGCTCCAGGGCCAATTTGGACCCTGGGGCCACCATTTAAACAAACTTGGTAAAGGACCACTAGGCAATGTTCCATACCAAATTTCAAGCATCTGAGCCAAGCAGTTCTGGAGAAGAAGATTTTTAAGTATTTTTAAGTTTCGAACCCAAGACCCCCTGCCCCAGGGCCATTTTGGACCCTGGGGCCACCATATGAACAAACTTGGTAGAGCACCACTAGACAATGCTTCATACCAAATTTCAAGCCTCTGAGCCAAGCAGTTCTGGAGAAGAAGATTTATAAGTATCTTTTAGTTTCAAACCCAAGACCCCCTGCAGCAGGGCCATTTTTGACCCTGGGGCCACCATTTGAACAAACTTGGTAGAGGACCACTAGGCAATGGTACATACCAAGTTTCAAGCATCTGAGCCAAGCAGTTCTGGAGAAGAAGATTTTTAAGTATTTTTTAGTTTCGAACCCAAGACCCCCTGCCCCAGGGCCATTTTGGACCCTGGGGCCACCATTTGAACAAACTTGGTAGAGGACCACTAGGCAATGTTACATACCAAATTTCAAGCATCTGAGCCAAGCGGTTCTGGAGAAGAAGATTTTTAAGTATTTTTTAGTTTAGAACCCAAGACCCCCTGCCCCAGGGCCATTTTGGACCCTGGGGCCACCATTTGAACAAACTTGGTAGAGGTCCACTAGGCAATGCTTCATACCCAATATCAAAGCCCTAGGCCCAGCGGTTTCAGAGAAGATGTCATTTAAAGCAAATTGTTGACGACGGACGACGCACGACGGACACTTGATGATCACAATAGCTCACCCTGAGCCTAAAGGCTCAGGTGAGCTAAAAAGGGCAATAACTCATACACTACTGAAGCCAGTCTGGCGAAACTTCATGTGCATCAGCGAGTTATAGTGATATATATTTATTTTAAGTTTCATGAAATTCCATCCAGTGGTTACTTAGTCATGACTCTGGACGGACAGACGGAAGGACGGACGGACGGGTGGAAGGAAGGACGGACGGAGAGACAGACGGACATACCTGGAGAAAACTATATCCCTCCGCCTCTGGCGGGGGATAATAATACATGTATTGGTGAATGTATCTAACCCCAACAATATGAGGACCTCAAACAAACCTGTTGTATCTAGCTGTCCTGGTTCCAACTTAGTTTCATCAATCACCAGGTTGGTATGGTCGGCCAGCTGTAGAATGCCGGATCTCAGTCTGTTGGCTGTGTAGTCTTTGTGTGGCGAAAACCGGTGCTCATTCATGTTGTGTAGAGACATGGGTAATAAATGAGACTGAAAAAAAATCAATTTACTCTATAACTATACTACATGTATAATCATACAAATGTTCGAGGGTTATTAATGCTTGTGATTTTAGCAGTCACCTTTACTACCCGTGAACATGAAGTCTTTACAGAGGAATAATAGGAAAACATAACTCTGTGAACTTAAGTACCGTAAATACGTCTATAATAGCAAAACCGACAACTATCCCACTGCTTAAGCAAGCAGTGTAGACACAGATCATACAGCTTCTATGAAGCACTATTTGCCATTTCACCAACTACTCTTTAACACATCCAAGATGGGTAAAAACAGCTTAAGGTAAATCCACATTCAGGGGAAGCAACTCAGACATTCTTATTTTGGCCTCTTTTCTCTCAAATGGGGACAGGGGGGTGTAAACTGTTGTAGGGAAGCATTTCTCCTCTTGGAGCAAATTAGGAGAAATTCTTTCCTCAAAGATTACATTGCATTTTCAGTTTCAGTATTCAGGGAAGCAAACAGAAAACCACAAAATTGTCTTCCTTCAAACTCAAAACCCCAAAGAATGCTTTGTCACAGCTGCCTTGCACAAATATTAGGGACTACTCAAGTATGGATGGACAGGAAGAAAGACAGTGCATTCCTCCCTATGTCATTTTCTTAAAAGCTTGGTATTGTGGCATGTTGAAATCAACACAATAGCTCTTTGTAACTACATAATCTATCCTTATAAATGGAGTCAAGGTTACCAAAATCTTATCATCTAAATGATGTATCCATGCAAGTTGGGTGAAAATTCTAATATTCCAACTTTTTTTTTTCACATGTATCAGCTGGTTAACTAATATGATTAACACAAATTATCAAGAATGGGACATAACAAATACGTACCTGTGTAACTAAATTAGAAATCAGGTGATGTAGTAAATCACTGTAGGAGGCTGATCGAGGACAGTTACTCAAGTTCATACTGAACTTTCCCAATGGCATTACATCAGCTCTTCCATACCTAAATTCAGAGAATGGAAAATTATATAATCTTAACAATTATGGTGAACTGAGAAATATTCACGACAGATTTAGTTTCATGAAACTGTAAAGTATGAAGATTCGCAAACATGAAACTGGCAGCAGAGAAACTGTTAGAACTAGAGCAAGTGAGCAGGGGCTCACATATACCCTCGGCCAGCCCCATCGCCTACCGACAACAAACTTTTAACAAACAAACAGACAGACAATCAATATCCAGTGATATACCCATGCAGTCATATATCAGTACATTCCATCTCAAGATTTTGCAATAAACAAAACAATACAAACTAAAAGTTCACTTATAACACAAATGTTATAAATTTAAAGTCTGTGACCTTGACCGACAATCATTAGCAGCAGCCAGATGATGTAACTGTTTCAGCCTACAAGTAAATCTAGTCACACAGCAAACAGTTCCATTCAAGTATATTGAAAATATAAGCAAACAGACACAACTTAATGCACAGCTTTTATCACTTTTAAAGTCTGTGACCTTGACCTTAGGTCTGCAGCAGCATCCAGATGATGCAAACTAATATTTATCTATCCTGTAGTAACACTAACCACATCTGAACACATTCCAAAAGAAGCACTCAGAAAAAACAGAGCAAAACAAGAACTTAACACAAAACTTTAACACAACTGTTTTACAAATTTCTTAAGTCTGTGACCTTGACCTTAGGCAAGCAGAAGCATGCAAGTGATGCAAACTGATCAGTATCTATCCTGTAGAAACACTAAGCATTTATGAATAAGTTTCAGTACAGACTTATAAGAAAACAGCAAAAGAAAAAAACTTAACGCAAAACTTCAACGCAACTGTTGTACAAATATCTAAGTCTGTGACCTTGACCTTAGGCCAGCAGCAGCATCCAAGTGATGCACACTGATCAGTATCTATCCTGTAGTAATATTATGCACATATGAACAAGTTCCTGTGAAGACTTTCAGCAAAAGAGAGCAAAAGATGAAACTTAATGCAAAACCTTAATGCAAAAATAGCCATCAGAGGAGATGGCAAATCCCCCGACCGAAGACCCCCATAGGCCTTGGTAAAAAGGGTGCAATTCAAAACACATATTAGTAATATATTGTCGTTCTTTTATGCTTCTGATTGACATTAACTGTTAACAGATGCATGATTATTTTACACTCAGACTAAAACAGTATGCTTGACTGCTAAAAAGAGGTAATATCTCAAACAGCCACCATATACACCAATGTATAGCATACGATACATTCAACTTTCAAAATGTGTGAATAACTTCTAAAGTACAAGCCCTACAAACCTAATTTTGAGCTCTCTAGTAAGTGAATTTGGACAAAGAATCCAAATCTGGAATTTTTTTTTTTTTTTTTTTTTTTTTGGGGGGGGGGGGGTGCGGAGGGGGCTCGGGAATGTGGAGGGGTAAGAGAGAGTTAGGAACACTGATAAGATATCACAGCATGATCATCAATATTCTAAAAGGTTCACGGTTATTCAAATTCTGGAGCTGGCCAGGGTATACAGTTATGGAGCAGAGACTCAAACAGCAGCTCAAACTACCAAAGGGAAATAATTCACTAAGTCTAAAAGCAAGAGTTATCATTCATGTATGAGACAAATTGTCATGACCTGTTCTGCATATCTGTGAAGTATCATGAAAATATTTCAAAAGGTATTCAAGCTATGGAGCGGACACTTAAAATCATCAAAGGGAAATAACTCCAAAAGTAAGAAAGCAAGAGTTGTCATTCTTGTTTGCGACACATCATCATGACCTGTTCTGCATATCTGTGAAGTATCATGAAAATATTCCAAAAGGTATTCAAGTTATAGAGCGGACACAAAATCACACCTAAAACCATCAAGGGGAAATAACTCAAAAAGTAAGAAAGCAGGAGTTGTCTTTCTTGTTTGCGACACATTGTCATGACCTGTTCTACATATCTGTGAAGTATCATGAAAATATTCCAAAAGGTATTCAAGTTATAGAGCGGACACGAAATCATACCTAAAATGATCAAGGGGAAATAACTCAAAAAGTAAGAAAGCAAGAGTTGTCATTCTTGTTCGCGACACACCGTCATGACCTGTTCTACATATCTGTGAAGTATCATGAGAATATTCCAAAGGGTATTCTAGTTATAGAGCGGACACGAATCTGCCAAAAAATCACACCTAAAACTATCAAGGGGAAATAACTCAAAAAGTAAGAAAGCAAGAGTTGTCATTCTTGTTCGCGACACATCGTCATGACCTGTTCTACATTTCTGTGAAGTATCATGAAAATATTCCAAAGGGTATTCAAGTTACAGAGCGGACACGAATTTGCCAAAAAATCACCAAAGGGGAGATAATTCAAAAAGTACAATAGCAAGAGTTACCACTCTTGTACGTGACACATCGTCATGACCTGTTCTACATAACTGTGAAGTATCATGAAAATATTCCAAAGGGTATTCAAGATATAGAGCGGACAAGAAAGTGTTTACGGACGGACGGACGGACGGACGGACGGACGCCAGGCTCATCGCAATATCCCCCGAACCTTTCGGTCGGGGGATAAAAATTAATGAACAGACAGACGGACGGATGAACAGAAAGACAGACGGACGGAAAGAGAGACGGACAGAAAGACGAAAACTATATACCCCTCGACATACTTCGTATGCCGGGGGTATAATAACAAACTTTAACTTTGCATATCCTTTAACATTAATTTGCGAAATGAAAAGAGTCAAGAAAATGTCCAAATCAACAAGGTTGTGCAATGACAGCTACTCAAGTTCACATTAAATTTTGTCAGAAGAAAAATAAGAGTGCAAAATCTAAGCCCATGACCAGACACAAATTATCCTCAGATCTGATACACCAGTACATCAGAGCAGTCCCATGGGAGACCAAGAAGGTTGGGTGTGATCAGACATTTTCAGCCAGTTACAGCCATTGCTCTAGCCATCTGTAGACAGACCTAGAGGCTGCAAGTTCTCCTTCAGTTCTTATTAAACCAATTATCATGAACTCCATCAGTGCGTGCATGACTATTCTAGAGGGGAAAAATCCCCATCAAGCAGAGTAAATGAGCCGCGACACAACAAAACCAACACAAGGTGGTTGTGCGCCCTGCGCACACTCGGATCAGCCTGGGCATCCGCCTATTCTTACCAGACTCTTCGTTAAGTGCTCAATGGGTAGCTAAGAGTCTAAGCTACCTCCATGCGGACAGCGAAGACTCTGATCAGACTGGGCGGATGCCCAGGCTGATCTGAGTCTGCGCTGGACGCACAACCACATTGTTGGTTTTGTCGTGTCACGGCTCAAATATGGTCCTAAATGGACCTAACACCAAAATGCTTATAGCTCTGCCTTTCAAATTTGTCTGAGTATTTTTTTTACAAAAGAAACTACTGTCATGAAAACGCACATGCATTTGTTTGTCCAAGGCTTTTACTTTGACTGGTCAATGCATTTTCTGACTGCCAGGTGGCGACAGGTCAATAGCAATATCCTGAAAGTTTCAAGAAAATCAGATAAACTGAAGGAGTTGGGGATTTGGGGATGTTGGGGATAGGGTTTGGGATCTGATTCAGTCAGTTCCTGAAGTGTAGTTACTCTTTACATTTGCTTCGACTACATCAGGGAGAACTTGACATGGTGTCTTTTTTTGCATAGTTAACAATTTGTGGGAGGTGACCAAGAATAGTTTGGTGACTGCCAAGGCCTCAGGCTTATAGAAAATGTGACATAGAGCCAAAAACTTGACATGACTTCCTTTTCAAAGTGATCTAGATTTATTGGTGATCTTCGCTAGACTGGTGTATGCACTGATGGAGTTTCAAAGGCCTGAGGCTACTAAAAGCCGAGATAAAGGGCAGAACTTAAAATTTTGACTTGGTGCCCTTTCCCCTGCAAATAGGTCACTATGCCCTAGCTTTTTATGCATTACCTAGAATGGTTTGGCGCATGCACTGATGGGGTTTCAACAGCATAAGGCTTAAAGGGCTGTGGTCAAAAACTTGAAAAGGTGTCCTTTTTTTAAGTCCCTTGTGACTTCACGTTATAAGAGTAGTACAAGTGCATGATTGAGTTATTAACTTACACTCCCGCAACAAGATGGCACAGGAAGTACTCAGCCGCCAGTTTGTCTCCGAACACAGCATGCTCCAGCACTGACAACAGTTCATCCCTCAAACCTTCCAATTCTCTTTGCTGATCACTTAATGCTACAAATTAGAACACATCCAAATAAACATACTCAACATTTTTCCCCAGAAACCCAATCAGGGAGGGGTTTTGGTTATAATTCTCGAAATATTATGTTTGCAGTAAAAACTAGAAAATTGTGTCTGTAAGACACAGGTGATGCCCCCGTGCTCCTCATTAAGCCTTGCAGCCCCTACCCACTCCACCCCACACCATCATAATCTCATGGAAGTGTGTACATGGTCTCAAACTCATTAATCATAAACTGGATTATGTCTTGATAACACTAGCTTGTTACCTTTATTGTTGAACAAAAATTGAAAATTTCTGCGCTCCAAAGATGCAATTCTGCGAAAAACAATTTTTTTTATCTTTTCAAGCACATCTTTGCTATGTCCGTAACAAATTTATAAAGCTTCAAAGCTATCCTTCATGAACTGTGTGGTAAGTTGATTAGTCATATTGATAACATACACTAAATTTCTAAGTTCGGAAGCCCGTAATTTTGTCAAAAATTAATTTTTGACCTTCAAAAATCTTCATGCAAATCTTCGATATGTCTGCAGTATGTGTGCAAAGTTTCAAATTGATCAAAAATTGTATGAGAAGTTGATTACACAAACTTGCTACCCTATATCACTAACCAACACTGAAAATGTCTAAGTACAAAAGCCCACAATTTTGTCAAAAAATAGCTATTTGGCCATTAAAATTCTTCATGCACATCTTCAATATGTCTGCAACATGAGTGCAAAGTTTCAACTTGATCCATCATAAGCTGTGGGAGGAGTTGATTACACAAACTTGCTACTAAAATGTGTGACGGATGGATGGACAGACAGACGGACAGGGGTAAAACATAATGCCCCGTCACTACCGTCACGGGGGTATAATAATGTTGCGATCCCTCATCAGACTTGTCTGACCAAGGCGGTTCTTATGGGTATTCAGAAAGTATTATTTATGCCAATTAAAGAAATATGGGCATACCTCTACATTTTCCCCCATTTTTACAAAAGGAAACAACTTTTGTGAATTCCTATTTGCTTCCCAGGACAAAGAAGCTCTTCTAAAATCGGGACTACTCTCAAAGCAAAGAATTTGTTCCTAGCAGAATTACACAAGACTGATTAGCTATTTTGATCAATCCAGATGGAGAAGGCCCCTTCTTATTGCAAAATAAATGAGCCGAGACACGAGAAAACCAACAAATTGGTATGATCAGCCTAGGCATCCGCCCAAGCTTATCAGAGTCTTTGCTTTGCGCTCGAAGGGTAGCTAAGGGTCTAAGCTAGCTTCATGTGGACAGCAAAGACTCTGATCAGCCTAGGCATCCGCCCAGTCTGATCAGTCTTTGCTTTGCAACTGAAAGGTAGCTAAGGGTCTAAGCTAGCTCCATGTGGACAGCGAGTGAGTGAGTGAGTGAGTGAACTCGGGTTTAACGTCTCACCAACAACGAGGCCATATGGAGAGGGGACCTCGCTTTTAAGTCTCATCCAAAAGACCTGAGAAGCAGGGGATCGATCTTGCGACCCCTGGATTGGTAGTCTGGTAAGTGGACAGTGAAGACTGATCAGTCTGGGTGGACTCCCAGGCTGATCTGAGTCTGCACTAGGTACACATACCATTTTGTTGGTTTTCTTGTGTCGCAACTCAAATCCACTAACCTTGTTTGAAATCTTCCTGTTTGTAATCTGGTATATATGGGTTTATATGCGATAAATGATTGGCCAACACAACATGCAACCTTGGTACCAGTGATGGTGGTGGGGCATGGGCATGTCTTTCCTCTGCTGACTCTTCTATACCACCCATGATACCATCTTCTGAACTGTAATTATGAATTGAAAATTTATCTTTTCGATTATTGAACAGTCACTTAATTTTCTGGAACGTTTTGGCCTATGTGGACCTTCTTTAGCCAGGAGTAAACAATGTACAATTTACGCCACACTGAAGTTGAAATGAAATCAACCATGGGAATCCACTATGGTAGCTTGTGATGTAAATTATGGATTGTGTTGGGTGGTGGATTTCATTTCAACTTCAGTGTGATGTAAATTGTACTTTGTTAACTCCTGGCTGAAGAAGCCAGCATAGGCCGAAACATTCCAGAAAACAGAGAAAAGTTATCTTATTTTTCCTTGAGAAAACTACTTTCAAAGTGTATTTTTTAACTTTCTTTAAGAATTAAATTTGTTTTTTCTGTTTTGCAGTAATTTTCTGTAGAATATGCAAAATATGGGTCAAATAAAAGTTAGTAACATTGTGTTTGGCCATTATGTTAAACAGCCTTTGCCCAATGCAGCATAGATCTACCATTACATGGACCAATCATGACTTTAATTTTTTCCTCGGATGTGGCTTGATGACAACATCACATGATCAATTGTCTTTCGTCGGCGTATGAAGCTAGTTGGTCTAATTGTTTCACCTTAGTGAAGTTGGTGCCCAGTGTAAATATGGTGTAATGAAGACAATGGGTGTTGCTAATATGAAACGCAATTTACAAGTTCAGCAAACCACCTAATGTATTTCCAAACAGACAGAGATTTTTGATTAATTTTCTATTTCTCGTCAAACATGCTATGCCTCCTTATTACAACAGTTTCAGTGTGATGGTTCTAATGAGTGGTCACGTTTTTATGGCAATTTAACTGAAATCATCCCTATTATCAAATACATGTACTCCTGATCTGCACCTCTGCTACTGTCTATTCACACCATGGAAGTTGTGTAAAAATGTGTCAGGTCGAGATTTTGATTTATTATTTTTTTATTTTTTATTTTTTTTTAATTTCACACCAAAAATATATACATATATTGTGATCAGCTACTGGAGATAATTCATGTTTCCCAACCAGTGTAATTCCTATATTTGGGGAACTTCCTACCAGTCAAATCCCCAGGATTGCCTTCTAGCATCCCATCTGGGATAGAACTGTTAGGTGTATCAGTAATTGTTGTTTTATAGTTTCTTAAGGAGCCATCTTTAGTAGTGAATCTAAATATAAATTGTTTACATTACCTGATATCTTGAAAGCTGGCCAAAGATGGGTCTACTGACAGAATTCCAACAAATTCAACAACATCATTGACTTTGAAACTATTAATATCGTCATAAACCTGGTAAAACAAGAAAGCACAGTTCTAGATGAGTATTAACTGATCATTCCTAACCATTTTTTCATGAGGTGAATGGGTACACTTTCTGCGGAAGCAACAATGCCATTTTCTTTTTGCCTCCCTCCTAAATGGGGTCAACTTTTACAAGCAGGCTTGTTGTCCACAGAAGCAAACAGGAGGTCATAAAAGTTTGAGTTTTTTTTGTATAAACAGGAAAAACATGGAGGTGTACCCATACACCTTAAATTTTCATGCAAGTTGCAGCATCTCAGCGGAAGTTCTCACCAAGATGTTAAGAACAAGGCTTCGACACTTCAGCCAAGCCCAACACATTGATGAGAGACCTAACATTTAAGTCCACACTCTTAACCACTAAGCCACTGAGGCCCTCTCTGCCAGAGCTTTGGGCAAAAGATAGTATATCTGATGATAACTGTGGAAACATTTTTCATATTTCTTCTTGAATACTTGCTGTGGCCCCTTACTGGGGTGGTCCAGATGTGGCCATGAACTTTTTGCAAACAGAACTTATCTCACAATTTTTAACAAACACTCTTATCTCGAGCTCTGGGAATCCAAAATTTTTGATTTAATCCATATTCTAATAACTGCCTGTTTATTTAAAGTATCAAGCATTTCGTAATCATAACTGAGCAGTGACCAGTCAAACGCAAAGAGGTGATGTGTGCCATATACTGCCCATCAAAAACTCAGATCTATCTGGGAACCTGCCCAGTATTATCAGTCTTCACTGGGGCTTAAATGGTAGCTAAGGGTCTAAGCTAGCTCCATGCTGAGAACGAAGATTCTGATCACCTGGGTGCACATGCCACTTCGTTGGTTTTGTAGTGCTGGCCGTCGGGACTCGAATTCAAAACTTGGGATTTTATGTTAAGTATTTTTATCGTATGTATATTTTTGGTCAGCGTAAAACTTGTCAGTTCAGTAAAAAACTGCAACCTTCTGTTTTGCAGTATTATGGCTGGCCATTATCCTTACCTTAACAAGGCACGGTGTACCAGTCTCCCCTGGGATGGGGAAGTTCAGGTCTGGTCCCACTGATGTACTGGTCCCTGGAAATTATGGAAAACAGTGTAATATCTATTAAAATCTTTTAACTCCAATCGTTAGAATAGAAACACATGTATTTTACAGTGCTCCAGGTAAGAGGTGCAGTTGATAATGAGATGTCTTGTGTATATGTTTTGTTGCGATCTATGATTAGAATTATGCAGAAGGCTATGTCACTCTTAACCGGCCCTAATTCCATAATGCATACATTCTCAAAAAGTCTGCACCAATATGGCACATTTCTCATGGTAAGCTGGGAAATTTTCATTCAGGTTAGTTTGGTGGATATTCTTTCAAAGTTTTGTCCAGGTTTTTTTTTTTTTTTTTTATCCCAAACTGGAAAATACCCCAAGTCCATGCACAAAACAATATTTCAAGTCTGTGTGCTAAACACAATAGATCAGAGCTCCATATAATAAGGGGTACTGAGGATAATTCAAAGGCAAATTTTTCTTATTTCTCAATGAAAACATATGTTGTGACCACTCATTAGAACCATCTCACTGAGACGGTTCTAATGAGGGGTCACAAGTTCACAACTTATGTTTTTATGGAGAAATATGCAAAATTATACCCAAAGTGTCCCTGTTAACCCTTCTTACCTGGAGCTCTGATTTGTCATAAAGATTTAATGCTTACATCTTGCGTCTTATGTCATGCATACAGATATAAATACCTTCTTTCTGAGTCTGTAATCTTTTACCATTCATCTCGTCCCCAGCAGACATGCTGTCAGCTGTTGTACTAACAGCTTTGAAGTCCCCTTCCATTGGAACATCTCCCTGACCTTGACCTTCAGACTCCTCTTCTAGACTCCTCTTGCAGCGGACAGGGGTCTTCGAGGAAGATGGGCTAGGGCCTGTTTTGCTACTACCTACTTCTGCAAAGGATTGTCCAATGTTAAGGAATGGGCTTCAATGCTATGTCAAGCAAAGAGGAAATGATAATTCCGAAAAAGTCCTGGGCATGGCTGGTTGAAAGTAACTAGATTGTTAGCTAACATTAACAAGATACTATATTTTTAAAATATACCAAAAAACACTGCCCCAATTGCTGACAAAACATGTTATGTGCTTTTGCAATCTAAAAGCTCCTCATAATTTTTCAGCCAAATACATGTATTAGCATACTGAAGTTGATATTTACTCAAAATTTGCTGTTGTTGCTTTACATCCAGAGTCAGTTATGGTCATGTCGGGACTGTCAGTTAACCTAACCACACTATTCTTGGACAGGCTTAAACCTCCTAAGCAGTTAACCAGGACTAAGTGAACATCCTTATGCCAGTAGCTTCTCTTCTTGAATCAGTGGAAGGGGAAAATCAATCTCTAAAGTAAGTGGTTGGAACGGGTATTAACCCGGGACCTCTGGCTCTTGAGTCAGACACACTACCGATTTGCAATATTTACTGTAAGACTTAACAAATTTTTCACTTAACACTTTAAGCTTATGATACCTTGAACACAGGGCCCTGGACTTATTACTGGTAGAATATAGTTTGAGCCTGATCATGTTGTACTTTTCTCTTTTACCGTAATGACCCTAAATATTCGGACAGACAGGTCTAAGCATTGTAGACCCAGATCAAACTGCTCGGGGTCTACAACGTTTGCCATTCACTAAGCATCATGTAGATGAATTAACGTATGTAAAATCCAATTTCTACGAATTTTGGAAAAATAACTGTCCTACTTCCGTGTCCAAAATTTTAGGGTCATTATGGTATGGTTGAACTATTTCATTCTTATCATCTTCTCGTCAATTTCTCAATCAGCTTGAAATACAGGTATTGAAAAATACTCCATCACATTCATGTCACTGCAACTGTAGTTGAGCCGCAACAGACCAAAAACCAACAAAGTGGCATGTGCGCCAAGCGAAGACTCAGATCAGCCTGGGCATTAACCAAGTCTAATCAGTCTTGGCTGTTCCCATAGAGCTAGCATAGACCCTTAGCTAGCCTTAAACTGGCTTAAAGCACATAGTGAACTTTTGATTGGACTGGACAGCTGCCAGTCTTTGCTGGTCACACAAACCACTTTGTTGGTTTTGTTGTGTCCTGCTCATTTATATGTTAATGGGAAGAAAAGTTTGCAGTTTTACAATTTTACATACATGTATTGTCAAGGGTTAGTGCTCCCAACTTCCAATCAAAGGTTGTGGCTTTGAGTTCTGCCAGAGGCAAGATTCTCCCTGAACCTGAACCAAAAGATGCTTCATTGCACACAGCCCTTCATAATCACCCTCCCATCCAGTGCTCCAGATAAGAAGGGTAACACAGAGCTCCAGATAAGCAGCGTATTTGCGTAAATACCCAATAAAATAAACGGAAAACACAATTAACTTCTTCCTGTAAGCGTACCAGTACGCTAACAAAATGCCCGGTACGCAGTGACCCGAAAAACGGAAGCGTAACGACCTTTTTACCAACAAAGCTGCCATGTGTAAACAAAATCGACGGGTTTCGATAATTGGATAATCAAGCAACATACGCTTAGAACCAGTCTAATTTTTTTTCTAGACGGGTATGCGGACTGTGCTAGGTGCGACTATTCACCAACAGAAAAAACCAAAATTGGTCGAGAATTAACAGCCTACTATGGCGTACTTTGGCAAAATAAAAAACGTTTTCCTTTTACCGTTTTTCACCAGACAGTCCAAAAGATTGATTCCTTTGCTATTTCAGAAAGCTTCCCGGTGTGGCAAACCAGGTTGTTTTTCTTTCAGTCATGGTGTTGTTTGTTCGTAGAGCTCCCCCGTTCGCCGAGTTACTGTCACAGTACCGCGATCGGTACGGGGTTTTAACCGTATCTTTACGACAACCAGACTGATCTTTTACAACAATGGCGACCCCTAAACGAGGTCGCAGGAAAATCCCTCAACCAGAACAGTCAAACAAAATATTGGGCTACTTTGTGAAGCAAAAGCAAACTGCCATGATCGTTCATGATATTTTAGACAGTCTCATCGATTCGATTGACACTGGAGATGCGTCAAAGGCTATTGCCCTTGACATTTTGAACCACGTGATTGAAAATGTGGTCAAAAGTGAAACTGAAAGTAGAAGTAAACATTCCGGTGTTAAACTGGCACAAGAAACTATTGATGGCTGGAAACTTAAATTTCCATGGTTAATAATACGTGATGTAGAAGGCAAAATGAGAATGTTATGCAGCACATGTATAGCAGCTAAAACAAAGTTGAAACTGACCAATGTTTGGGCATTTGAAGGGACCCCAAGTATACAAATTTCAAGTATAAATCGGCATAGTACCAGTGCAGAGCACAAAGAAGCTTTTCTATTCATGGAAAAAATTTCAGTTGCAACAAAGTTACAGAAAGAGGAAAGATCGGAAGAAGAAGAGCCAACAGAAGTTAGAAATATATCTGCTGAGGACAGAATCTTATTTAATACTGTTTACCATACTGCTAAAGAGCAGGAGCCTTCAGAGAAAATAAACAGACATTTGGCTTAACAAGCCAAAAATGGGCTTGTCACAAAGTATACTAATCTCAGTTGGGACACAATAACAGATATCCAAGAATCTGTGTGTAATGTTTTAACTACCTCTCTTGTTAGTGATATTAACAGTTCGCCAGTATTTGCCATGATGCTTGATGAATCAACTGACATAACCGTTGAAAAAAGACTTTCAATATGCATGCGCTATGTAAAGGCAGGTGTCGCAGTCACTCAGTTTTTATCCAATGTGCCCTTATCAGATGGGCGTGCTCACACAATTGTTAACAGTGTAGCGGAGCAGTCCGAGACACTCGGGATTAATTTGACCAAGATGACTTCTTTAGCAACAGATGGTGCAGCAGTAATGACAGGCAGAAAAACAGGTGTTGGCACTCAGATACAGTCCAAGTTCTCTCCATTTTGTACACAGACTCACTGTATTGCTCACAGGCTGAACCTGGCATGTTCGGACTCAATAAAAAAAGATGAATTCTTAGTAAAATTTAGAGATAAATTTGATGCCCTCTATCACTTCATCAGTAGCTCACATTGCCGTGTGTCTGCACTTAAACAAATACAGTGTGTGCTGGAAGAGCCAGAACTTAGCATAAAAGCACCCCATTCCATTCGCTGGTTGGGTCTAAAAGAAGCTGTTGAAGCTGTGTATGAGACATATGCCTCAGTTCTTTCCACTTTATCTAAATTTGCTGCAGAAAAAAACTCAGTTGCAAAAGGCTTATATAAATACTTTTGTAGCTACAAAGTTTCACTAGTGATAGCATTTATGTTAGATGTTCACTCAGAATTGGCAATTTTAAGTAAACAGTTTCAAAAACAGAACCTGCTTTTCAGTGAAATCCAGCCATTGTTGGATGGGACACTTTCAAAGTTGGATATTATGGCAACAGTTGATGGAGAAGGTTTAAAAGACATGAAACGTGAAACACAGGTCACTGATGATGAGGTGAAATATAAAGGAGAAAAACTCAGATACAGTGTCAGTATGGACAATGAATTTCAAAACCTGAGGCAGAGCTACATCAAAA
The DNA here is from genome assembly GCA_963989385.1 of Ctena decussata. Taxonomy (NCBI): domain Eukaryota; kingdom Metazoa; phylum Mollusca; class Bivalvia; order Lucinida; family Lucinidae; genus Ctena; species Ctena decussata. The sequence goes on from OZ022498.1 coordinate 22,797,257, forward strand.
GCTTGAAATCCAATATTAAACACAGATTAAGGAAAGATGACAGTGATATTTTCTCAGATTTAGGGAAGGTTCTACAACCTTCTACAGTTACAGATTCTGAATCAGATGAGGCTATGTCACATCTGTCAAATTTTTATGGTAGTGAAAAGGAGTTAGTTAGGGTTGAAGGAGATCTGATTGAAGGTACAGAAGAAAGAGTGATTCCTGTAGGTGCCTTAGTTGATGCAGATAAACTAATGGAAGAATGGCCTAGGCTCAGGGGTATGATTAAGGGAGCTTATGCCAGTTTAAGTATACCTCAGTTGTGTAAGCGATTGATTTTGTTGCATTCTGATGTTATGCCAAATGTTGCAAAGCTAGCAGCAATAGCTCTCTGCATGCAGCTAACCAGTGTGGAATGTGAGAGGAGTTTTAGCATCCAAAACAGACTCAAGAACAAATTCAGAGCCTCTATTAAAGCAGAAAAATTGCAGTGCCTCTTAAAAATAGGTATGCTGGGTCCAGCACTTGAAGAATATAATCCAGACCCAGCTATAAGAGACTGGTTGTTAAAGAAGAAAAGAAGGAAAGGCAGACTGTTTACTACATATAAGCCCAGACCAGTGAAAAGACAAAAAGTCTGTTAACTGTTGGTTCCTGCAGCAAAGACCTGAATTTGCTTTGAAAACAAATTCTTAATCTTTGAGTTTATTGTCATCATTCGGTTTGAAATGATTGGTAGTAGCAAAGCATTTTACCACACTCTGAATACATCATCAGGGGAAGTAACTCACTTTCAGTAAAGAAAAGAATTTGTTACCCAAGGAATAGGTTCCTTTTTTAAGAACAGACATCATTTTGGATCCAGGGAAGCAAACAGGAAATCACATAAGTTATCCCCCTTTGTAAAAATGGTTGAAAACTTGGAGGTCTCATGCTTTTTAAATTAGAAGGGTTTTCAAAGAACAAGAATGTGCAGATTCATTTGAAAGTAATAATACCAAAGTCAGACAGCTGCTGCTCAGGTGTGATAGTATTTGCACAGTTTTTCCTTTCACAGAAATAAAATGAAATGCCAACATTCAGCTAAGTTGTGATCATGATGACTTCATTGAAGTTGGATACTTTTCACTTCTTATTCTTCCTTGAGTTACATATTTCATTTTTCCTCTCAATACTAAAAAGACCTGATCAGCAGCAGTCTAATTTTTGTCTACAATGCAGTATTCAGATTTGCCTTTGTTTCCTTGAATCTCAATCCTAATAAGGTTTGATTTACATTTAAGTGCCAATGAAATCTGCAGTCATTGGCACTTGAATGTAAATCACTTATGCTTATCCAGTTCAGACATTATACTAAGCAGTCTGATCACTCTGATCTAATCTACACTGGCAGCTAAAGAACAGTTCTAAAATTGATATTTCAACTCTGAATAGATCTTTTTTGGTTCATTGGGCCTGTCAAGGGAGGCTCTGTAAAGCTGGCCAATAATGTAGAATTTTATCAGATGTCATAAGTCTGATATGGCTCAGAAGCATTTCTGTTAACACTGCAAATTCAGATAAGACTTCTAAAGCAGTCTGACCTAAATCTACAATGCTTCCTGTGTTGTAACAACCAGTACCTATCTTTGATTTTGGACTGGTTAAATAGCTTATTTTCCTATGAAGGTCAGAATTTTAAACAATATGCACACCAAAGTCAGAATTTAATACTAAACTGTCATTGCTTGGTGTTTCATTTTTTTCCTCATTGTTTTAACTGTGTTGATCAAAATCATATGAATCATTCAATAAAAGAGTCAGTTTCTTTCAAAATTCTACAACTTGCATTACTTTATACCACTTGTCAAGACTTCTAATGAAAAGGACTGAGTATCATTACAGAAACAAGAAAACACTGTTCATACAGGTCAGACTATCCAGGACCTCATTGTTAGTGAAAACATATGTCTTGGATAGTCTCACCTGGTTCTACAACAGTGTTTCCTCAGAGAGATTTCTCTAATGAATCCTTATTGAATATTCAGTTCCTGGTCTTGGTTAACAATGTTAACTTGTTCAAGTCAAGTCCACTGGTCACATCAGGTGTCATTTGTCCAAACAGAGGTCTTTTGTTAATAATGCAGATCTTGGCCGAGAGCTGAGGATCTAATCTGAGGAGTCATATCAACCAACAGCATTATTTCTCCTGAAAGCCAGGACTCCATTTACCATGTTACTCTGAGTGTTGACCATATATACAAATGGTAATGCATAAAGACTGCAGCACAGGAATATTTCAGAGTTGTTAATCAAATAATTTAGTCTTCAGTTTTACCAAATTGCTCAAAAGAAAACTAGAATACCCAATTATAAAAAAAATCAGTGGGTAATACAAGACCCATTACCCAATTAAAAATCAGAATACCCAATTAACAAAACAAGTAGCCCAAAGGGCAACAATTGCTCACCTGAGAGACATTGTAAACCTATAGGGATATTTAAGATGCTCAAGGGCAGCTAACTCCACAGTCAGTGGTCCAATCAGGCTGAAAATTAAACTTATCCAAAACATTATGTATGCCCTCATTTAATATATGCAAGTTTAAAAAGTATCCGATCAAGAGCACAATAGACAGAGCTGTCAAGGGCAGCTAACTTCGTAGTGGTTGGCCTGATCTGGCCAAAATTTGAACTTTAAGATATTATGCATTTCCTCATTACCTGCAAGTGTGAAAAGGATCGGATCAGTAGAAACCACGAAAAAGTGGCGACATTGATTTTTTGGATGCTCAGGGCAGGTACTCCATAGTCAGTGGTAGGATCTAGCCGAAATGCTAACTAATCCAAGCTTTTATGCATATCCTCGTTATCTGCAAGTATGAAGAGGATCCCATGAAAAATGAAAATGTGATGACATTGTTTTCTCCATTATAAGACTATGGGATTTTTATCAAACGCTCAAGGCAGCTAACTCCGTAGTCTGTGCTCAAATCAGGCAGAATTTCGAACTCATCCATGCTCTTATGTATGTCATCATTACCTGCAAGTATGATAAGGATCTAATCAAAAACCTTGACTGCAGCACCCTGAAAGTCAAACTTACTCGAGATATTGTCATGCCCTACATTTGTGTGAATTTATTTTAAAATCTGTTGAGAAATGTAGGTGCTAGAGCGATGACAAAGTTTTTCTAAAAATAGCCACAGTGACCTTGACCTTGGGCAGAGCATCCTGAAAGTGGAACATGCTCAAGACATTGTCATACCCTACATTTGTGTGAAGTTATTTCAAAATTCATGGAGAAATGAAGGTGCTAGGGCGATGACAAAGTTTTCCTAAAAATAGCCACAGTGACCTTGACCTTGGGCACAGCACCCTGAAAGTCGAACATGCTCAAGACATTGTCATGCCCTACATTTGTGTGAATTTATTTTAAAATCCATTGAGAAATGTAGGTGCTAGAGCGCTGACAAAGTTTTTCTAAAAATAGCCACAGTGACCTTGACCTTGGGAGCAGCACCCTGGAAGTCAAACTTGTTTGAGATATTGTCATGCCCTACATTTGTGTGAAGTTGATTTAAAATCGGTTGAAAAATGTAGGTGCTAGAGCGATGACCAAGTTTTTCTAAAAATAGCCACAGTGACCTTGACCTTGGGCACAGCAACCTGAAAGTCAAATTTGCTCGAGATATTGTCATGCCCTACATTTGTTTGAAGTTATTTTAAAATCTGCTGAGAAATGTAGGTGCTAGAGCGCTGACAAAGTTTTTCTTAAAATAGCCACAGTGACCTTGACCTTGGGCGCAGCATCCTGAAAGTCAAACTTGCTCGAGATATTGTCATGCCCTACATTTGTGTGAAGTTATTTTAAAATCCGTTGAGAAATGTAGATGCTAGAGTGCTGACAAAGTTTTTCTAAAAATAGCAACAGTGACCTTGACCTTGGGCGCAGCATCCTGAAAGTCGAACTTGCTCGAGATATTGTCACGCCCTACATTTGTGTGAAGTTATTTTAAAATCCGTTGAGAAATGTAGGCAATAGAGCGATGACAAAGTTTTTCTAAAAATATGTGATGACATTGTTTTCTCCATTACAACACTATGGGATTTTTTTCAAATGCTCAAGGGCAGCTAACTCTGTAGTCTGTGCTCGAATCCGGCCAAATTTCGAACTCATCCAAGCTCTTATGTATGTCATCATTACCTGCAAGTATGATAAGGATCTAAGCAAAAACAGTTGAGAAAACGTGATGACGCCATTTTCCCCATTATAACCCTATGGGATTTTTTTCAAACGCTCAAGGGCAGCTAACTCCGTAGTCTGTGCTCGAATCCGGCCAAATTTCGAACTCATCCAAGCTCTTGTCTATGTCATCATTACCTGCAAGTATGATAAGGATCTAATCAAAAACAGTTGAGAAAACGTGATGACGCCGTTTTCCCCATTATAACCCTATGGGGGCTATCTGTTGCCATGGAAACCAGAGTTCTGAGCTGATCGGCACCAAAACCTAATGCAGCCTTTCCCCCACCCAAATGATGCTTCAGATAAAATTTGATTGCAATCGGCCCACTGGTCTCTGAGATATTTATGTTTGAAAGTGTTGACGCACGCACGGACGGACGCACGGACGGACGACGGCTCGACTCCCATCCTATAAGCTCACCTCTGAGCCTTCGGCTCAGGTGAGCTAAAAATCAGTGGGTAATACCCAATTAACCAAAAATCCTTATCTGGAGCTCTGGTAACAGGAATAGTTTCGGGATAATTTTCTATATTTTTCCATATGAACATATTGTGACCCCTCCTTAGAACCGTCTCAGGGTCACAGTAAATTTTTTCTGAGATTTAAGAAAAACTATCTTAGAATTATCCTCAATACACCCCCCACTCCCCTTGTATGAATCAACCTGACATAGCTGAATTACTGTTGAAAAGGACATAAAAGTGCCAAGTCATCCATCCATCCATCTAAAACTCTGGCAATAAGACAGAAGGATATTTTCTTCACCCACTCTGCCTCCCCAGGGACTGGCACACAGTACAGGGTCATTCTGTCCATGGTCACATTGCTCCTGGATTCTGGGTTGATAGTTTCATTTGCCTGAAGAACAGATTGAACATTCCATTTAAAACACTGTATTACAGTCCAACTTGTCTTAAGCAAGCACCTAAGGGATAATCAAAATGTGCTTGCTTATGACAGGTTCTTGCTTAATACAGGTACATTTCAATACCTTTGCCTTTCCCTGAAACTGAATAAATGCTTGCTTAATACAAGTTGCTTGTTTAATAGAGGTGGTCACTAAGACAGGTTTTACTGTATTTGTAAAATTTATTTGTCTGAACAAACATCAGTTAAAGGTAGGTTCCTGTACTTTGGAATGCATCATAATTTTGATCATCTTTCACCCAAGTTGTTGGAAAGCACTTATAACAAGAGGGCCATGGTGGCCCTGAATCGCTCACCTGAGCATTAATCAGTTCACTGGCTCTGGTGAAGATTTATAAGAGTTTTTACCATACTAACATTTGACCTAGTTTTTGACCCGGCATGACCCAGTTTCAAACTTGGCCTGGATATTGTAAGAATAAACATTCTGACACAGTTTCATTGAGATTGGATCAAAACTGCGCCCTCTGGAGCGTATACAAGGTCGTTCTTATATTTGACCTAGTGACCAAGTTTTTGACCCGACACAACCCAGTTTCAAACTTTACCTAGATTTCATTAAGATAAACATTCTGACAGAGTTTCATGAAGATTGGATCAAAAGTGTGCCCTCTAGGGTGTACACAAAGTTTTTCTAAGATTTGACCTTGAGCCGACTTGACTCAGTTTCATAGGGGGCTTAGATATACGGACAATAAACATTTTGACATAGTTTCAAGAAGATTGGATCAAAACTATGCCTTCTAGTGCTTACACGTTTTTCTAAGATTTGACCTAGTGACCTAGTTTTTTTACCCGACATGACCTACTTTCAAACTTGGCCGAGAGTTTATGAAGATAAACATTCTGACAAAGTTTCATAAAGATTAGATCAAATCTGTGTCCTTTAGAGCGTACACAAGGCTTTTCTATTTGACCTAGTGACCTAGTTTTTGACCCGACATGACCCAGTTTTGAACTTGTCCTACATATTATGAGGATAAACATTCTGACAAAGTTTCATGAACTTTGGATCAAAACTGTGCCTTCTAGAGCGCACACAAGGTTTTTCTAAGATTTGACCTAGTGACCTAGTTTATAACTCGACATGACCCAGTTTCGAACTTGGCCTAGAGTTTATGGAGATAAACATTCTGACACTGTTTCATAAAGATTGGATCAAAACTGTGTCCTCTAGAGCGTACACAAGGTTTTTCTATGATTTGACCTAGTGACCTAGTTTTTGACCCGACGTGACCCAGTTTCGAACTTGTTCTAGATATTATGAGGATAAACATTCTGACATAGTTTCATGAACTTTGGATGAAAACTGTGCCTTCTAGAGCGTACACAAGGTTTTTCTAAGATTTGACCTAGTGACCAAGTTTTTGACCCGACATGACCCAGTTTCAAACTTATCCTACATATTATGAGGATAAACATTCTGACAAGTTTCATGAACTTTGGATCAAAACTGTGTCCTCTAGAGCGTACACAAGGTTTTTCTATGATTTGACCTAGTGACCTTGTTTTTGACCCAACATGACCTACTTTCAAACTTGGCCGAGAGTTTATAGAAGAAAACATTCTGACAAAGTTTCATGAACTTTGGATCAAAACTGTGCCTTCTAGAGCGTACACAAGGATTTTCTAAGATTTGAGCTAGTGACCAAGTTTTTGACCCGACATGACCCAGTTTCAAACTTGGCCTAGAGTTTATGGAGATAAACATTCTGACAAAGTTTCATAAAGATTAGATCAAATCTGTGTCCTTTAGAGCGTACACAAGGCTTTTCTATTTGACCTAGTGACCTAGTTTTTGACCCGACATGACCCAGTTTTGAACTTGTCCTACATATTATGAGGATAAACATTCTGACAAAGTTTCATGAACTTTGGATCAAAACTGTGCCTTCTAGAGCGCACACAAGGTTTTTCTAAGATTTGACCTAGTGACCTAGTTTATAACTCGACATGACCCAGTTTCGAACTTGGCCTAGAGTTTATGGAGATAAACATTCTGACACTGTTTCATAAAGATTGGATCAAAACTGTGTCCTCTAGAGCGTACACAAGGTTTTTCTATGATTTGACCTAGTGACCTAGTTTTTGACCCGACGTGACCCAGTTTCGAACTTGTTCTAGATATTATGAGGATAAACATTCTGACATAGTTTCATGAACTTTGGATGAAAACTGTGCCTTCTAGAGCGTACACAAGGTTTTTCTAAGATTTGACCTAGTGACCAAGTTTTTGACCCGACATGACCCAGTTTCAAACTTATCCTACATATTATGAGGATAAACATTCTGACAAGTTTCATGAACTTTGGATCAAAACTGTGTCCTCTAGAGCGTACACAAGGTTTTTCTATGATTTGACCTAGTGACCTTGTTTTTGACCCAACATGACCTACTTTCAAACTTGGCCGAGAGTTTATAGAAGAAAACATTCTGACAAAGTTTCATGAACTTTGGATCAAAACTGTGCCTTCTAGAGCGTACACAAGGATTTTCTAAGATTTGAGCTAGTGACCAAGTTTTTGACCCGACATGACCCAGTTTCAAACTTGGCCTAGAGTTTATGGAGATAAACATTCTGACAAAGTTTCATAAAGATTAGATCAAATCTGTGTCCTTTAGAGCGTACACAAGGCTTTTCTATTTGACCTAGTGACCTAGTTTTTGACCCGACATGACCCAGTTTTGAACTTGTCCTACATATTATGAGGATAAACATTCTGACAAAGTTTCATGAACTTTGGATCAAAACTGTGCCTTCTAGAGCGCACACAAGGTTTTTCTAAGATTTGACCTAGTGACCTAGTTTATAACTCGACATGACCCAGTTTCGAACTTGGCCTAGAGTTTATGGAGATAAACATTCTGACACTGTTTCATAAAGATTGGATCAAAACTGTGTCCTCTAGAGCGTACACAAGGTTTTTCTATGATTTGACCTAGTGACCTAGTTTTTGACCCGACGTGACCCAGTTTCGAACTTGTTCTAGATATTATGAGGATAAACATTCTGACATAGTTTCATGAACTTTGGATGAAAACTGTGCCTTCTAGAGCGTACACAAGGTTTTTCTAAGATTTGACCTAGTGACCAAGTTTTTGACCCGACATGACCCAGTTTCAAACTTATCCTACATATTATGAGGATAAACATTCTGACAAGTTTCATGAACTTTGGATCAAAACTGTGTCCTCTAGAGCGTACACAAGGTTTTTCTATGATTTGACCTAGTGACCTTGTTTTTGACCCAACATGACCTACTTTCAAACTTGGCCGAGAGTTTATAGAAGAAAACATTCTGACAAAGTTTCATGAACTTTGGCCTAGATTTTATAAAGATTAACATTCTGACAAGTTTCATAAAGATTGGATCGAAACTGTGCCCGCTAGAGTGTACACAAGCAAAAGTTGACGGACGACGGACGTCCGTCCGGATGGACGTCCACACGTACGACGGACATCACGGTATCCTAAAAGCTCACCCTGAGCACTTCGTGCTCAGGCGAGCTAAAAAGGGAATGAATAAGTTCACTTAAAAGAGTAAATCAAAATATTATTAGAAAAGTTGTTTTGCAAGGGATTTCCTAACTCTGCTTCGCACACCAGTTAGTGCTATTTTTAGTTCGCGCCCAAAATAGATAACGTTAGCTGACGTCATGCTGCATTGCATTTGGGGATAGTTTTAACCCATCTGCCATACCAGGACCTCTAGGAGAGCTCATGGCAAGAGAAAATTTACCTTTGGAGAATGGCATTAGAAATCGCGCACTTATAGACATATAACACATCTATTTTTAGAACTGGAATTCCAACGAAGGAAAATAAACCAAAAGGGAAAACAACTTTTTTCTTCAACATCTGACGATTTTCTCAGTAGCAACAGATTCAGAAAAATAGGAGAATTCAATACTACCCAGAAAAAGGCGAAATTATTTTGTGAAAATAACTGTTATCGCTAGTCCAGGAACCTACCTTTAATTGCATGTTACCGTTTCACTATCAATTCAAGCCTGAACAGAAATCTTTTCAAACACACCATTGCACACAGCCTCTTTGTTTTCCCCCAACGTGCATGAACTTACCCCACATTCTGCCACGTCCTTGTACTTGCCCGACCTCATAAACTTCTGTCCCGTTTTATTGTCTTCAACTTCATACAGACCAAGGTAGAACTCTGGGTCAAACATATCCTGAATCATACATCGGAACCGTACCAGGGAATTTGGCTTGACATCGTGCAACGGTGTTTCATTCAGACTTGGTATCTGAAAGGAAGCCAGGTCCTGGTAATAAAGGTGGGTTCGAGGATACTGCCAATTTCTACTCATACTCCATAAAAACTTGACCCCTCATAAAGAATATACATTTTCTTGAAACACACACAAAATATTACAGGGCAGGTGATTTCCTTTCACTTTTTTTTTCTCTGACATCATGATGGGGATATCCTGATATAAACTTTGAATTTTACTAAATAATTTTGTTTTGTGTATATCAGTGTTTTCCCTTTGTCCCCATGCAAAATGAAAATTTGGGGACATTTGTCCCCATATAGATACCAACATACAGAGGTTTTAACATTTTATGGGGACAATTTTTCACAAATGGTGAACAATATCACGGTTTTTACGCACCCTTGCAGTGTTCCTTTTCAGGCTTATTTGGGGCCGAAATTCGGCCCCATTCCCAATGCCAAAAAGTATGTTTTTTTCCCAAAAAGAGTGCTAAAATTCCCAATCGAATGTTGGGAAAAAAAACCCGCAAAACAGTCTGTCGAACGCAAAAAGTCCACAGGTGCTCTGGAAAAGGAGGTAAATGAAACGTCGACCGTACTAATAGTCAATTCCGTGATCAGTAGACGCTTATAAGAAGTGCAGTTATGTATGAAAGCGTTTAGTTTGACAGTATCACGGAAGCGCATAGCTATTTTAACAACCAGAATAATTTACAAAAATCAAGCGTCTTGACGATCTTGGAGACAGATTACAGTTATGGCGTCGCATAATGCGAAATACTATGTAAAAAAAATTAAAAAATCTGATTCAAACAATTGCCAAAAAATTGACCTTTTATTCAGACAGTCAGCTCTTAAGGAGGCTGATAAGCATGATGATGATAGTCAGAAACGCAAGGCCTCAGAATCAGAATTGGTTAAAGGTGATGCGTCCAAGGACAACAACAACAATATTGACAATCATTCATCAGATGAAGAATTTAAAGACAGGACTTCTGTGCCGGGGGGTCTGGTTCCCATCTCACATTTTATTTACCTGTACAGGTAAAGGTGTGAAAATTAATTCAACCAATCAGTGGACCAGAATTACTAGTTATGATCATTTTATTGGCTGACTGGAGGTGTTGACACTATGTGATCAAGAGAGAGAATGACACTGTTGAAGTTAATCCTCCTTATATAGTACCACTCCTGTCTTTAAAATTTTTGGGGATAAACTTCCTGCTTCTGGGTGAAGTGGAATTTACTATGTTCTGTTACTTTTTTCTTGCAATCCTCCTAATTAACAGGAGGGATTGCAACAAAAAATACCTTGACACCTGGACCAGTGTCTGTGACCTGAAGAAGGTAGTTTAACCCCAAAAATTTTTTGGATTGTTAGTAAAATTATTGATAATTAATGTCATGAATTTGTGTTAAAGTAATAAAGAGTGCTACAAGTTAATTGTAAGTTAACATATGTACTAGTTCTTCTTCCCTGACAAAATGCAGAATTATTCAATAGGTCAGCCACAATGACTAATTACTTGTCAACTTTTCCCAATTTTGAGGTTTTACGCATTATTTTTCCCAATTGTAAGGGCCCCGCCACCATTCCCAAAACAGTGAAAAGGAACACTGCCTTGTGTGTATGCACTCTTACAAAATGAACCACAGAAAATGTGTTATCATGAATATCGTAACCCTATTGAACTCAGAACGGCCAACACTCTATAGAGTTTTGGCCGTTTTGAGTGCAATAGGGCAGGGCTCTCGATCACCGAAATTTGGGGCCGAAATTCGGCCCCATTCCCAATGCCAAAAAGTATGTTTTTTTCCCAATTCAAGACGAAAAATTCCCAATCTGACTAAGCCTGTTTGGTCCAAGAATACTGCAGTTGCATCAATGCAAAATGTATTAAAAACCACCTAAAACTAATAATGTAACCATAATTTATAACTTTAAAAATCGGGAAGCGATTACATTTTCAATCACGCTCGTCATGTTTTGTTACTGGAAAGTGGTACCGGATTTTATCATACTCTTAGAGTTACTTCCCTTTCATTAGAGGGCGAATAGCCTAGCGATTTTCGCTGCAATATTTTAATATTTTCTTTGCTTCAAGGGCCAATATTGTGGTGGTGAACAATATTTTGACTTATTCTTTAATTTAAAGCCTTCCAATGCTAAAATTTGATCGGAGTTTTGATTCTGCTGTATTTGAGTTTCGTACCTGAATCGATTTTTACAGACATTTTCGGCCATATCCAAAATCATAAACAGGATTACCGGGACATCCAAGAGTTAGTATAGTGATAGTGACATACCATGGGTGTTTTGTACTTGCAGGACTTAAAGTTTTGTCATGTTCTGCATTGTGACAGTCCACTTTCTCTCAACTTCACATTATGCTTAAGTTCACAGATGCTTCAAACCTAGAGTGTTATACTGTTGTTATATTGAAACTTTTTTTTGCTAGGTCCCAGTCTTGTCTCCAGTTTGAGAGTGGCAAGATAGGGACGTTGCCAGTTCAAAGGAAAGAAAGAAAAACACAAAAATAGTTTTGTTATTATCTAATATCCCAATTATTTGATAAAGTTTAGTATGATTCACTATCTGCTAGATCTATGTCTGCTTATACTGACTGGATTCCTCTGAAAATATAACAATACCATATGTAAGTTGTGTTGGTCTGACAATGATAAAACAATGAAAATTTTCCCAATTTTAGACAATACAACGCTATTTTTCCCAATTCTAAAGGCCCCGGCCCCATTCCCAAAAAGGGGTGTGAGAGCCCTGTAGGGTTAAGATACACTTGATTTTATAACAAGTTTTATTGTATTTGCATTTTAACTTAGCCCGAAACTAGGCCCTGGTGTTCTATATCTAAACATGCCTTGGTGTTCAAGATCTCTGTGAATATTGTTGTTGCTTCAAAAGGGGTGGGGGTGGGGGGGGGGGGGGGGGGGGGGGGGAGAGAGAGATAATTGAACATGGAAACATCTGAACTCTCAGCAAAACCCATTCTTAACTCACAGTGAAACCAGTAGTACCATCTGCAAGTACATGCAAGTATGCATTCTTTGCTTTTTATTTTCTGCAAGTACATGCAAGTATGCGTTCTTTGCTTTATATTTTCTGTAAGAACCCATTCAGAAATAAACTGTCTTGTAAAAATACTATCAAGCGTGTCGTTTTACTGAGTTTCTGGCATTTTGTGTGACGAAAAAACATGATATCACCCATCCTGATAGCTAAACTTCTTTGTCTTTTTACTCTATAGTTTGCTGTTGTAGAAAGAACTACATGTATGAAGTACTCTCAGAGCTGTTATAAGGAATATGAGTACACTGTGACATAACTGGCTTGTAGGATATATATATTATATAGGCATTTTAAATTTATATTGCTAACTATTTAATACAAGCTGGGATGGAAAAATCCAAGTAAGAACTTTGAATTGCAATACAAAATTCACCATAGTATTTGATGCATTTGCAAAAGCAGGCAAGAGAGAGTTTTAAGAATTTCCAGCCCAGACAAGACATTAGAATTCTGGCTCTATGCTCTGGCCAACCCTATGAGTAGGCAAATGGCCCACTGGTCCGCTCTAGGCCCAATAATGAGCCAGTATCTTACTCAGAGCTCTAGATAAGAGAGGTATTTGATTATAATTGAGGGATAATTTTTTTAATTTCTCACTGAAACTATATGTTGTGACCCCTCATCTGAACCGTCTCGTCGAGACGGTTCAGACGAGGGGTCACAACATATGAGTATATGCAGAATAAGCAAAAATTATCCCTAATTATCACAAAATACTCCCCCCTTGTCTAGAGTTCTGTCTTACCCAGGATACAGCGTTCTTTGTCTTCAACTTCTCTCCAAAATATTCACGCACTTGAGAGCTCTCAAAGTTTTTGCTACGATCTGCAATGAGAAGGCAATCAAAATGATATGAGCTGCAACACGACAAAACCAACATGTGGTTGTGCGCCCAGTGCAGATTCAGATCAGCCTGGGCATTGGCCTAGTCTGATCAGACTCTTTGCTACGCGCACAAAGGGTAGCTAAGGGTCTAAGCTACCTCCATGCGGACGGTGAAGACTCTGATCAGACTGGGTGGATGCCCAAGCTGATCTTAGTCCGCGATGGGCGCACAACCACACTGTTGGTTTTGTTGTGTCGCGGCTCATACATGTATAATGCTGGTTTTGAAAAACTGCAATTTGTCATTCAGTTCTTGCATAGCAGCATACCGTAAATATTGCTGGCACTACCTTATAGCTCACCAAAATCACATGGTAGGTTCCTGGACTATCGATAACAATTATGTTCACAAAATAATTTCGCCTTTTTCTGGGTAGTATTGAATTCTCTTATTTTTCTGAATCTGTTGCTACTGAGAAAATCGTCAGATGTTGAAGAAAATGTTTTCCCTTTTGGTTTATTTTGCTTTGTTGGAATTCCAGTTCTGAAAATAGATGTGTTATATATGTCTGTCAGTGCACTATTTCTGATGCCATTCTCCAAAGGTACATTTTCTCTTGCCATGAGCTCTCCTAGTGGTCCTGGCATGGCAGATGGGTTAAAACTATCCCAAAATGCAATGCAGCATGACGTCAGCTAACGTTATCTATTTTGGGCGTGAACTAAAAATAGCACTAACTGGTGTGCGAAGCAGAGTTGGGAAATCCCTTGCAAAACAACTTTTCTAATATTATTTTGGTTGGTTGATTTGATGCTTAACGTCCACGGTAAACAACTAAGGTCATGTCGGGACGGTCAGTTAACCTAACCACACTATTCCTGGGCAGGCTTAAGACCTCCTAAGCGGTTAACCAGTACTAAGTGCACATACTTTCGCCAGTAACTGACAACTGCCCTTCTTGAATCAGCGGAAGAGAAACGAAAGTACGTGGCCAGACCGGGATTCAAACCCAGGACCTCTGACTTACGAGTCAGGTGCCCTACCGATTGCGCTACCCGGCCCGGCTAATAATATTTTGATTTACTCTTTTATGTGAAGCTTATTCATTCCCTTTTTATAAGTGCTTTCCTACAACTTGGATGAAAATTGATCAAAATTATGATGCATTCTAAAGTACAGGAGCCTACCTTTAACTGGCTGTAAGACAGGGGTTTTCCCCTTCTAGAATCAGCTGAATATCTAAACCCATCCTGTGTAATTCTACCATAAGAGATATTGATGTTGCTAGGCCTGAATGGACTATATGAAATCAGCCATTGTTGATGTAAACATTGAAGCGGTTTGAAGAAACTGATACAGGAATGTCATCATCAGGTTAGGGAGAAACTTAGATCGAACTATATACTTCAATCGAGGTACAGTACCAATTGAGTTTGAGCGTCATCGAAGACGTTTACCGTTTGGAAATCTCATTAGGGAGGAATGCATAGAAAAAGATTTGGCTGCAAGGCAATTGGCAATTAAGGACAATAAGTCTCAGTTGGTTTATCATGATCAAAAAAAATCTGTATAAGTATGGACTTCCTATTCCATATGAGTTACTTGACAAGAGGCCCAAATGGGCCTGATATCGCTCACCTGGCTATTTTGCAACGGAACCATTCTGATACAAAATTGGTCCAATTCCACTGAGAATTTCTCATTTTCACATGTTGCTACTTTTAGTAACAGAGGCCAACTTGCCTGGTCTTTATATATTTACTTTTGAAACACCTCAATGCAAGAATCATTTTTCCCCAAATTTCATCAAAATCCATTCCGGGGTTACTGAGATATTGCCAGTTTCATGTTTCGTGCTATTTTTAGTAATGGCAGATGGCGGCCATCTTGGATTGCTAAAATGCAAAAAAAATCGAAAAGCCTTCATGCAAGGACCATTTTGACACAAATTTGGTCCAATTCCATTGAGATTTTCTGATTTCACATTTTTCTATTTTTAGTAACAGAGGCCAATATGACTGGTCTTACAGTTAGATATCTTTGAAACATCTCAATGCAAGAATCATTTTGACACAAATTTCGTCAAAATCCATTCTGCGGTTACTGAGATATTGTCACTTTCATGTTGTGTGCTATTTTTAGTAACGGCAAATGGCGGCCATCTTGGAATGCCAAAATGCAAAAAATCCAAAAAGCTTAATGAAAGGACCATTCTGACACAAGATTAATCCAACTCCATTGAGATTTTCTAATTTTCACATTTTTCTATTTTCAGTAACAGAGGCCAATATGAATGGTCTACAGTTAGATATTTTTGAAACATCTCAATGCAAGAATCATTTTGACACAAATTTCGTCAAAATCCATTCAGCGGTTACTGAGATATTGTCATTTTCATGTTTTGTGCTATTTTTAGTAACGGCAGATGGCGGCCATCTTGGAATGACAAATTGCAATTAATCAAAACGACTTCATGCAAGGAACATTCTGACACAAAATTGGTCCAATTCCATTCAAGGGTTCTTGAGTAATTGTCATTTTTATGTTTGTGCTATTTTTAGTAACACCAGATGGCGGCCATCTTGGAATGCCGAATTGCAATTAATCGAAACGGCTTCATGCAAGGAACATTCTGACACAAAATTGGTCCAATTCCATTCAAGGGTTCTTGAGTAATTGTCATTTTTATGTTTGTGCTATTTTTAGTAGCACCAGATGGCGGCCATCTTGGAATGCCGAATTGCAATTAATCGAAACGGCTTCATGCAAGGAACATTCTGACACAAAATTGGTCCAATTCCATTCAAGGGTTCTTGAGTAATTGTCATTTTTATCTTTGTGCTATTTTTAGTAACGGCCCCCAAGGTGGCCATCTTGGATAGTCAACTGGCACAAAATTGAAATAATTCCATTCAAGAACCATTTTTGACCAAATCTGGTCAGAATTGGTAGCATTTTCTTGAGATATTGACATTTGAGCAAAATCGGTCTTGTAAACACTAAGTAGGTCACTGTGACCTAATTCCGCTATAGATTTTTTTTATTTTTACAATTTTTAATACCAAGGCCCCATTTATGTTCCATGCAAACTTTCAACCAAATATACCAAACGGTTCTGGAGAAGAAGTTGATTTTGTTGTTTTTGCTATTTTTAGTAACGGCGGCCATCTTGGATTCTTGACCTGACCCAATTTTACAATTTTGAAACCCTGCAGTCTGGTCATGCTCCATGTGAAATTTGAGATCAATGGGTTCAGTGGTTTTAGAGAAGAAGTTGTTTGAAGTTGTTTAAATAGGTCCTTTTTTGACATTGGCATTTGAGCAAAATTACACTCATAAACAGAAAGTAGGTCACTGTGACAAAACTCCGATACAGATTTTTTTCATTTTTACAATTTTGAATACCAAGGTTTTATTGATGTTCCATGCCAAAATTCAGACAAATATACCCAGTGGTTCTGGAGAAGAAGTTTATTTTGTTGTTTTTGCTATTTTTAGTAACGGCGGCCATCTTGGATTTTCAACCTGACCCAATTTTACAATTCTGAGACCCTGGAGTCAGGTCATGCTCCATGTGAAATTTGAGAACCATGGGACCAGTAGTTTTACAGAAGAAGATGTTTGAATATTTGTTTTTAGATGTTGACGGACACATTGCGTGACGACGCACGACGCACGCCGGACGCATTGGTATGACAATAGCTCACTATGGCCCTTCGGGCCAGGTGAGCTAAAAATCAGGGATACAGACTAGCGGTCGCCCACTCGCCCACTGCGAGTAAAAAATCGGGTGGGCGCCTAAAATTAAAATGATAGTCGCCCAGTTTGCGATCGTAAGCTGTCGGCGAGTGTCTGGCGTGTTTTCGGCTTAGAGTAAAATCCGCCACCTCTAAGGGTATTGCTAACTTCCGCGCCGATATCGGCTATGAATATTCGGTGTTCCGTCATACTTGTGTGTTGGATTTTACTCACTATCGAGAAACAACATGGCCGCCTCCTCGTAAAGGAAGATAGATAGCTAGACGGATTTGTCAGCTAAAAATCTTAACCGTTTATAGATTTTTCGCGCGTAATATGGCAATACATCGCTGGTGTTTCACACCCGGTTGCTAAAAGGAAACAAAACCATGAAGAAAGGAGGGTTTACTACAAAGCCTACGGAAACGGCACAATTCTCGCGCAGATTGAGATTCTGAATAAAAGATTCCCATGTTTTAAAAGTGGGCCCCTAAATTTCTGGCTGGGCGACTAAGTTTCAGTTTTTAGGGGCCCAGCTTGCTCCTATGAAAAATGAGTAAGTCTGTATCCCTGAAAATCCATCTTCTAAAAACAAATGGAAGAGAACAGTAAAAGAGAAATTAGTGAAATATTGGAAAGAATTTTTGGTCAGTGAAGCAATGAAAAAAACCTCATTAGTTTCTAGAATTCGGGCAATGTTGACTACGGTGTGTGCAGCCAGATTTGGGAGGGTGCTGGAAGCCACATGGTTTCAGTACATAAAGCGAACGTTCATGGCAAATTGATCAGTGGTACCTATATTCTGCAAAAATACAAGGCTAAATTCAACCAGTATGACGCGAGTAGTTTGTGTTTGCTTTGTGGAAAGGATTCTGAGGACATAGTGCATTTCATGCTGACTTGTGAGACGTTACACGAGGTACGACAACCATTTATGGAAAAGTTGCAGAAGTTGCTTGTGACTCAACATGGAAGTCACTGGTGGACTCAGTTCGACGACCTGGGTATGGTTCAACTGATCCTTGATAACTCCGAAGTGGTTGATATCAACGAACTGCTAGAACGCAGATATGGGACATTTCACAAGGTTTATGTTATGTACTGCACTCAAAGCGGAGTGCCTTGCTTGACAAGTATGGTAAATGATGCTACAAGCAATAGAACTGTGTATGGGCCTTCATGGACTCTTGTACTGGATAACAATTGCTGTGAGAATTGCAGAATTCATGCTGATCGTGTGCAGATGACTTTTAATGTATGCGTTGTATGTGGTGCCGGGACTTGATGCTGTAAAAAGGTACATAGTAACAATCCTTTTAACAAGAGATGCACACACAACGGGCACAGCAAGTTTTCACATATTGCATACGTTTTATAGCTGGGAGATAGTGGCAATAAGAGACTTTTAACACATATCAACAGACTTTAATAATGACAACTTTTACGTCTAACAAAACGGTGCTCAAGGAAGTGGAGGAACCTCCAAGAAACATAGAAACATAGAATACTGGTAAATTCCACCGGTAAATACTGGGGGTGGAATTTACCGCCCAACCTTGAGCGTAACACAGTCACTGTTCTTACTGACAGGCGTACGTTATTGTAAGTCAACAGGTAATTTACATATTTAATCAGACGCGTGTTAAAGATAAAACACACTTACTGCTGCAGATACAATGACGGATGAAAATAGGCATACGCTGGGATTCCCAACTGGTAATGCACCAGTCATTTGCAACCACGGCCCCCCTGGAGCCGGGGAATAGCGGGGATATTAACTTTTCATTCTGCAAATCCCTGATATATGCCCTGCACTGTGGGGACATTTTTTATGTCAAATCCCTGGTAAATGTCTCCCCCCCCCTCCCCCCCCCCCCCCAGGGGATCAAATAAATATAACAAGAGGGCCATGGTGGCCCTGAATCGCTCACCTGAGCATTAATCAGTTCACTGGCTCTCGTGAAGATTTATAAGAGTTTTTACCATACATGGGAATGGCGGCCACCTTGGTCATGTGACCAAGATCATTTGAGGAACTTTCAATCCTTTGACCCATGTGCAGGCTCCATATGAAATTTGATCTGCCCAGTGGTTTCAGAGATGTTTGAAAATGTTTATGGATGGATGAAAGAGGCAGCTAACACCAATACTGTAAGGCTCGATCAGGTGAGCTGAAAATGGCAGAGTCGCTTCTCCGAAAAGTTCCCGTTCATGTTAAGTTCCTTTGATGGATTTGAACTAGACTTAACTAGGCAAACACAGATGATAGAATGGTAGCATCATTATCTCACTGTGGTGAAACTAATGTATTCCAAGGAGTTTGTGGCTAGCATCATTGCAATGTTAGTTCTGATTCTTGCAACATAACTTAATTTAGATTTGACCTAGTGACCTAGCTTTTGACCGCACATGACCCAGTTTCAAACCGGATATTGTAAGAATAAACATACTGACAAAGTTTCATTGAGATTGGATCAAAACTGTGCCCTCTGGAGCGTATACAAGGTCGTTCTTATATTTGACCTAGTGACCTAGTTTTTGATCCGACACAAACCAGTTTCAAACTTACCTAGATTTCATAAAGGTAAACATTCTGACAGAGTTTCATGAAGATTGGATCAAAACTGTGCCCTCTAGGGTGTACACAAAGTTTTTCTTAGATTTGACCTAGTGACCTAGTTTCTGATCTGACGTGACTCAGTTTCATAAGGGGCATATATATATATGGACAATAAACATTTTGACATAGTTTCATGAAGATTGGATCAAAACTGTTCCTTCTAGTGCGTACACAAGGTTTTTCTAAGATTTGACCTAGTGACCTAGTTTTTGACCTGACATGACCTACTTTCAAACTTGGCCTACAGTTTATGGAGATATTCATTCTGACAAAGTTTCATAAAGATTGGATCAAAACTGTGTCCTCTAGAGCATACACACGTTTTTCCTATGATTTGACCTAGTGACCTAGTTTTTGACCCTACATGACCCAGTTTCAAATTTGTCCTTCATATTATGAGGATAAACATTCTGATAAAGTTTCATGAACTTTGGATCAAAACTGTGCCTTCTACAGCGTACACAAGGTTTTTCTAAGATTTGACCTAGTGACCTAGTTTTTGACCCGACATGACCCAATTTCGAACTTGGCCTAGAGTTTATGCAGATACATATTCTGACAATGTTTTATAAAGATTGGATCAAAACTGTGTCCTCTAGAGCGTACACAATGTTTTTCTATGATTTGACCTAGTGACCTAGTTTTCGACCCAACATGACCCAGTTTCCTACTTGTCCTAGATATTATGGAGATAAACATTCTGACAAAGTTTCATGAATTTTGGATGAAAACTGTGCCTTCTAGAGTGTACACAAGGTTTTTCTAAGATTTGACCTAGTGACCTAGTTTTTGACCCTACATGACCCAGTTTCAAACTTGGCCTAGAGTTTATGGAGATATATATTCTGACAATGTTTCATATAGATTGGATCAAAACTGTGTCCTCTAGAGCGTACACAAGGTTTTTCTATGATTTGACCTAGTGACCTAGTTTTTGACCCGACGTGACCCAGTTTCAAACTTATCCTAGATATTATGAGGATAAACATTCTGACTAAGTTTCATGAACTTTGGATGAAAACTGTGCCTTCTAGAGCGTACACAAGGTTTTTCTAAGATTTGACCTAGTGACCTAGTTTTTGACCCAACATGACCCAGTTTTAAACCAGGACTAGAGTTTATAGAGATAAACATTCTGACAAAGTTTCATGAACTTTGGATGAAAACTGTGCCTTCTAGAGTGCACACAAGGTTTTTCTAAGATTTGACCTAGTGACCTAGTTTTTGACCCTACATGACCCAGTTTCAAACTTGGCCTAGAGTTTATGGAGATATATATTCTGACAATGTTTCATATAGATTGGATGAAAACTGTGTCCTCTAGAGCGTACACAAGGTTTTTCTATGATTTGACCTAGTGACCTAGTTTTTGATCCGACGTGACCCAGTTTCAAACTTGTCCTAGATATTATAAAGATAAACATTCTGACTAAGTTTCATGAACTTTGGATGAAAACTGTGCCTTCTAGAGCGTACACAAGGTTTTTCTAAGATTTGACCTAGTGACCTAGTTTTTGACCCGACGTGACCCAGTTTCAAACTTGTGCTAGATATTATAAAGATAAACATTCTGACAAAGTTTCATGAACTTTGGATGAAAACTGTGCCTTCTAGCGTGTACACAAGGTTTTTCTAAGATTTGACCTAGTGACCTAGTTTTTGACCCGACGTGACCCAGTTTCGAACTTGTCCTAGATATTATAAAGATAAACATTCTGACAAAGTTTCATGAACTTTGGATGAAAACTGTGCCTTCTAGAGTGTACACAAGGGTTTTCTAAGATTTGACCTAGTGACCTAGTTTTTGACCCGACATAACCCAGTTTCGAACTTGGCCTAGATTTTATGGAGATAAACATTCTGACAAAGTTTCAGAAAGATTGGATCAAAACTGTGCCCGCTAGAGTGTACACAAGCAAAAGTTGACGGACGGACGTCCGGACGTCCGGATGGACGTCCGGACGGACGTCCGGACGTACGACGGACGACGGACATCAGGGTATCCCAAAAGCTCACCCTGAGCACTTCGTGCTCAGGCGAGCTAAAAATCCATATTCAAGGTAAATTTTTAAACTCACTCCACTACTTGCTCCGCTGTTTTGGCGGGAATCAAAAGCCCGGCGTATCCACGGCACTGCCGGGACACCTCTTACATAAAAGCACAGTACTTAAGCCCCACTATGCCCCCGATATCCCCGGCCCCATGGGGGCTGTGGTTGCAAATGACTGGTGCATAATTATCATGTGTCATCTGGCAACAAATTCGGATATCTTTACGTGGCACAATGCGTTACCAAGAACCCTGAATTTTGACAAAAATTAGGACTGGTAACAGGAATGTAAGTACCTTTCATGTTGGGAGAATTTACCAAACCGCCCCCACAGGTTTTGCGTCCGACGCAGGGACGCACCAGCAGTAATTTCGGTGCGTCGCATCAGAAAATTTTGCGTAAATGATGCATGACGCAGCGCTAGATAAAACACTGCGAGCCACAGCGCTTCTCTAGACAGTCTCAAATCAAATCAAATCAGTTTATTGTCTCCATCACAGAGATTCATGACAACAAGACAAAAACATCACATAACAAACACATCTATGCACGATTTACCAGTTATCGGTGGTCTTACACTTTACTTGCAATCTAAATCTTGAAAAATAACAAAGAATGAAAATGAAAGCTTTACAAAAGTTAGTTGGGTGTTGTCTTAAAATTTATCAACTAAATTATAGCCGCGGATGACTTTTAATACATACACAGAGAAGACATTATGTTCTGGGGTACGTCCAACTCCGGATGACTGATGTACCAGTTATCGGTGCAATAGTAAATACAGACTAATTATCCATGCTAAAACTTTATGGTAGCACCGTTTATTGCCATATGATGACGTAACATGCCCTCTAGTTAAGGGAAACTGGGTATGCAGCAGACGAATTTAAGCATCACAATGCTAATTTCATGTTTGTTTGTAGATACATGAAATTTATGTAACGTGGCATCATGTGTTATCGCCAGCCATGTGTTTCCGATAGCTTCCTGTATGTCGCGAGCGTTTTTGATGTGCCAACATCACAGATCACGTGTACCACTTGTTTGACAGATGAAAGAATTTTCTAGAACTCTGCAAACTCTATTCAACTGAAATGCTCAGAATAAAGATAAACTTAGCCATTGTGTAAAACACCATGTTTCTAATCCATTTTCTTTTATAACACTTTTTGTCCATTAAAAATCGCTGAAATTTAGCCCTGTGTATTCACTGCTTCCAAGGACGCTTTCTCTTGTGTTTATTTACCCATCCGTGCTAAAAATAGACTGCAGCTACACAGCTTCCCGCGCTGAATATTTCAAGTACGGTGGCACGAAAGTGCCATATATGCATAGGTATGCTGTTTGTAGACTTCTTGCTAATTCATTGTTTTCAATGTTCAAATAATTTTGTAAAGGTTTGTTTCAAGCCTGGGATCCTTCTGGAAGATATTCGATGTGATCTTATTTATTTCAGATATTATCCGATTTTAAAATCAGGTATGTATTTCTTCTGTTATTGAGAGGTCATGTCTTTCAGTACTCAGTAAATTTCTATATCTGATTTTAATGTTTGTTTTAACATTGTTCACAATATATAACACGAACTCATTGTTTTAAGACAGGTTTATAACACAGCTATGAGCCACCATAGTTTTTCAGGGGAATCAGTTTCTCAGCGCATGATACCTGCCTCAGCCAATGAACTATCGGTAATTCATAAGGGACATTTTGATTGGCTAATTTCTACACGCTTCAATCCGGGATGCATATCTACACAATACTGGAGAACTCTGCTGTACTTTTGCATAGTAAAGCGTGAAAATAGACAAATTATTTCATATACGATGAAAAAAGGCAGCAATATTAGTATCTTTAGAATGCCGTGCATGTTCCTGTTAGGCCATTACTAAAACCTTGTACCGCACCGCACCGGCTAAAACCTAGTACCGCACTTACGGAAATGTCCGTACAGTGTCGAGTAGATTCCGAACTTTACCGCACTCACGTTATATGCTATCATTATATACAGATTTGTTTCTATTTTCTCTATGAGAATGAATAACGAATCTATTAATAAATATTTACTTTATGTCGAATTTATGTCAACGAAAATACTTCTCCATCTCAATATGTGTACATATAATCACTTTTTTCTATTTTTTCACAGTGATTTTTTTTGCAAGCAAACTCTCAATTTTATTACTCTGAATATCTTCTGTGCATGCATAATAATATTGCAAATTTACATTATACTTTCAAGTTCTTTTCTCCAAAGAATTTATACATTTGTTTCTCTGGTGATGCAACACAGACATACTTTTAAGAGTTACTTCCAATGCCTGTAGAAAAAAAATCAGATAGATATAGACCTATATGCAATTTGCTTAAATCTAGGTAATTATACAGATAAATATACCTTTAAACAAAACAATATATATTCAAATCATATCTCACTCTATTTTTATAAGTTAAATGGTTAAACCAAAATCAACCAACCTAAACTACCATGATAGTTATACTAAGAATTTATTGAAATGGATAAAACCGATACTAAAATCCTCTTTGAGGTTGGGTAACTAAGGTTTCAGCATAATATAAATATGTAACAAGGGCTTCGCAAGCGGCGCATAATACGCCCGTTTTAATGTCATAAAGGAGTATGGAATGAACAAGATTGTTTACAAAAGGATGGATAGGCAGACAAACAGGGGCAACCACTTTATAATTAATGACGGCAACATTATTCAAATATTTAACACATCAAATACTATGAGTATACCAAAAATCAGCTTCAAAGTTATTGTGGCTCAAAAGTTGAGTAATGCCATAGTTGAACAAGGGAGATAATTCATAAACTAAATATACTAGATTCTTGGCTCTACTACATTCCCCTGACAAAATCACATGTAGGGTTAAGGAATCACAGAGGAAACAGGAAATTAATGCAAGGGCAGATAATTCAGTAAGCCAGAGTTGTGGTTCTTGCTCGGGATACATTGCCCCATTATTATACATATTCATACAAAGTTCCATTCTAATATTTCAAAAGGTTAAGGAGATATGGAGTGACTGAGAAATGCCTAAAATTACTTATCAAAGGGAAGTAACTCCAAAATGAAGAAAGGGGGAGCAACCATTCTTGTATGCCACGCATCGTCTTGTGATCATGCACATTGCTATAAAGTTTCATCATGATATTCCAAACGGTTACAAAGTTAAGGTATGCACAAGATATGTATACACAAAAATAACCATAATCAACTAATGAAAGGGATGTAACTCTAAAATGAAGAAAGGGAGAGCAGCCATTTTTGTATGCGACACATCGTTGAGACTTCATACACATTGTTATGAAGTTTCATGAAGATATCCCAAATGGTTATCTAGTTATGGCGCGCACAAGACTGGCAGGGAAAACATTAATCAAAGGGGCATAACTTGGAAACTAAGGAAGGGGGAGCAACCACTTCTGTACGCGACACGTTCCCCCAACCTAATACATATTCCTACTAAATATCATGAATATATCCCAAACGGTTAATGAGTTATGGAGCGCACAAGAATGTTTACGGACGGACGGACGGACGGACGGACAGCGCCATGACATAATACGTCCGTTTTTTCAAAACGGGCGTATAAAAATATAGTTCCAATTCGTTAATATGTCTAATAAAAATTAAACCCTAAACAGAATCAGCATATACTTTGCCTATGGTAGAGTACGTAAAATTCGGTAGGCTTCGGAAATCTCCTTAAGTGCGATACAAGGTTTTAGCCGGTGCGGTGCGGTGCGGTACAAGGTTTTAGTAATAGCCTTCCTGTTAGGCTATCGGTAACACATGACGCCAGGATATACTTGGATTTGTCTTGAATTAGCGATAACAGAGTATCGGCAAATTTACAGCTTCCCTTCTGACAACAGTGCAAAATCGGTCATTTACAAATTAACATTTTCTTATGAAATTTTGTTATTTTCAAAAAAAGAAAATTATTTTGATGTAAATATAACCTTTGTCCTTCATTATTCCATATTTGTTAAATGAAGTATAATCGAACAGCGGAGAAACAAATATTCAAAGCGAGTACCTATATGTGAAATTTTACCGCATAGCGGCAGCCATTTTTTTTCCCAATTTGATTGGTTCAGTCATGTCATGACCCCTTGTTGTTTTGACGTAGCTCATTTGCATAACCAATCAAATTACAAATTTTTTAATTTATTCAGTATGACCTAGAATTGATCAATGAATCTCATGGTTATTTTTATTTTTAGAATTTCCGTATATTTCCGTGAAAAAATGGGCTGCAAAGATTGTAGGGATGGGTATCGCCACTGAAAACCGTATCGCGATATATCACGATACACTGGTCCGTATCGGGATACGTATCACGATATATCATGACTTCTTTTTAAGTATGTACTTCCATGTTACATGCTTTTACTGTGTTGTTTGCTTCTGTCTTTTATTAAATGATTGTAATAAAAATGAACATCCCATTCTTTACCTGTTTATTTTAACACCAAAACAAATTATAACCAGCTCATGTACTTTATTAAAATGCAACTGTTACTGGTCTGCGATCTCATTTTATTTAACTAATTGACTTACTTACTGACGTGACCCTGGTGACCATGCATCTGGTGCATGACTTCTTTATTTGTTATTCTGCCCTGACCCAGTTTTGCCCCAAGGCGAGAATGAAAAAAGCATGCAGATTTTCGACACCAGTTGTCATCAAAGATCAAAAGAAATTGACACGTGTCTGAAGTCTAGGTGAATTATTTTATCGGTGACATGAAAAGGAAATACACTAAATAATCGGACAGTAATTGCTGGGCAAATGTTGTAGACCCAGATCAGACAGCGCATTGGAGCAGTGTGATCAGGATCTGCAGTCTAGTATGTCAACAAAATAATGAAACTTCCCGTAAGTGAAAATGTGATATACACACAAAAAAAAATATTCCAAAAGATGTTCGAATATTTACGCAAGTTATGAATGGGAATATGTGTCAAAATGATCATACCGTTGGAGTGATAGGATCAATTGGATACTGACAAAAGGATTAAACTGGACACTATTATCTACAATCACGGTAATTTTTGTTTACATCTTCTTTGTGGGTGATAATTACGGAGACAAAAAACAAAAAAGGAAGCGAGCCTCTG
Source organism: Ctena decussata (assembly GCA_963989385.1). Classification (NCBI taxonomy): domain Eukaryota; kingdom Metazoa; phylum Mollusca; class Bivalvia; order Lucinida; family Lucinidae; genus Ctena; species Ctena decussata. The sequence continues at coordinate 22,824,106 of OZ022498.1, forward strand.
GCAAAAGTAAACAATCAAAACCTGTTTTTAAAGACTATTGCCTTTAATTGACTTTACTACCTAGATCCGTTTTATAAAAAAAAGAATATTTGGGGCAAAATACTAACAAAATGAAAAGGAAACTGTTAATTAACAGCATGTAAAACGTTTTCACGAGAATGTCCGGAAACACCCGAAATTTACCGAGCGTACCGGTATGGCCAAAACGTATCGTGATTCGTATCGTTGGAATTTTGAATCGGGATTTACCGGTATACCGGTAATATCGCGCACCCCTAAAAGATTGGTCAATTTTCGGAAGCGAATATCTTCGCTATTTATGCATCCGAAAGCAAACGAAAGGTACCCTAATGAAGCTGAGGGTTTCCTCTACAAACTGGAGTTAATTTTAGAAGTGTAAACATTAGCGCATCTGTGCGCAAAGCATTAAAACACACCCACTGTTTACACAGTCGGCAATGGCGCGACAGAAAATCTGATACACCGCGACAGGTAAAACATAAAAATACTTAACTGAGCGATGTGTAAATTGAATTGATCGATCGATAAAATTGTCAGACAAAACTTGAGGGGTTGTGTAGTTTGACATAACGTAACTTTTTTATTTCTATACGGATTTTGAAAATTTAAACATCTTTATTTTTCTAATGAATTGAACTTTCTCATACTGTTTTTATTTTTGGAAAAATCGCAATTTTAAGAAATGCTCTGTTATCGCTACTTGAATGGCAAATATTTATGTTCTTGGTCAGAAACATCAATCACCATTACGTACCTTACTTTCAACAAGTTTTTTTGTTTGAAATGGATAAGGAGTTTCTTGTTCTTGTTTATATCTATTATAGTGGAGGCAAACCAAACTGAACTCAAGAAGTTAAAATTATTTCTGATTGCACCGATAACTGATAACCACCGATAACTGGGTGATTGACCATAATGGAATCAGGACAACTCGCCCCAAAGACAACTCGCCCCAAGACAACTCGCCCCACTTTCAGAAGACATCTCGCCCCACATTCTCAGACACTCACCATAGTTCTTGTCCCAGATCCAGAAGAGATGTCGCCCCAATTTGTATACTTCGACCTGAAATTAAACTTGGACACTGGGAAGTCGACCTGTCACTTGAGCCTATGAATGGGCTTATTTCTATACAGAGAGCTATGCTGAGTAGTTCAATATGGTGTTCCGATAGGGTCAAAAGTCTATTTTTAGTGTGACACTAATATTATTTTACGTCCAACGTAAATTAATTTACGTCCAACGTAAAATAATTTACGTCCAACGTAAATTAATTTACGTCCAACGTTAAATAATTTACGTCCAACGTAAATTAATTTACGTTGGACGTAAAATAATATTAGTGTCACACTAAAAATAGACTTTTGACCCTATTGGTGCGTCTAACTTGTTTTGTGACACCAGAGCTCATTTGCATATAGCCAATCAAATTCGGTTTTACAAAAGTTCAATTTGGGGACTCTCTGAAATAAAAGCCGGTACCAGGACTGTTTTCTTGTCTCAACCGGGCTTGATAGCTAAATCGGTAACACGTCTGGCTACCGATTCTAGGGTTGTATCCGCCACGAGGGTTCGAATCCTGGCCCGGCCAGACATATTTTTCGTAGAGATTTGGTCATGAATTCTTTCAGTTGTCAGTTAATGGCAAAAATATGTGCAGGAGTACTGGTTATGCAGGAGTACTGGTTAAGCACTCAGATGGTCTGGGTCCGCCCAGGAAAATGTGGTTAGGTTAACTGACGATATCCCTTATGTGCCTCTGGTGCCCGGTTACCTTAAAATCCATACTCTCTCTCTCTCTCTCTCTTTTCTTATCTCATCACAAGCGAATGGAAAAGATGCATACCAAGATAGTTCGTACGATATTTTGGGGTCTCTTTCTTCTTCTTCTTCTTCTGAATATTTTTAATATTATTATCTTCAAATAACGGGAATCCCCGGAGTGACGTCATCGGATGATCACGTGGGTAGATTGGTTGGCAAAAAGATAGCGACAGACAGTGGCCTTTTATGGGATTTTGCTGAAAATTAACCTCTGAAATGCGTAAAATATAGTTTAGAAAGCTGCGAATAAATAGAAACCGATAAAACCAGTGCAAATATTGTTTTAATCGCTTGTCGCGCGAAAAAAGAGTTATTTAATAGTATTTAAAGTTATTTAATTACTCGACATACATTGACTCGCTTCGGAACAGGACTATTTCTCTTAATAACTTTGACTTAAAAAGAAAAATAAATAAATGAAATAAAAATACAATAAATCGGAGGTACTAAAGATCAGTATTTTAACCTTTAAACCTTTTCGACAATCAAGGTGATTATTAAATAGAACACGGGTAATTGAAAATGAAAGACAATAAAATATAGAAACTTGTATCCAACGAGAAGTAATGCAAAATTAATAAAACATATTAATCTGATTTAGGAATAAGAAAATGTAATTGCCTGTAACGATAAGAAAGCGTTTTTCACTTCTACTGACCGTAAAATATATAGAGGATATAGTCTTTGGTCATGTCAGAATGTATGTGACGCCTTATCATATCTCTTAGATAATATTTACATCAGATTTGGTAATAAGTTATACAGACAAATTGTTGGTATTCCGATGGGTACAAATTGTGCTCCTCTTGTGGCCGATTTGTTTTTATTTTGTTATGAAAGAGATTTCATGACTTCTCTTTCTGTTGATAATCAAGCTGATATCATTGAGGCATTTAACTCAACCTCTAGATATTTAGACGATCATCTGAATATTGATAATCCTTATTTTGAAAGCATGGTTAACCAAATTTACCCACCTGAACTTAAATTGAATAAAGCTAATACTTCAGATACCGAGACCCCCTTTTTGGATTTACATCTATCTATTTCTAACGGTTTTGTATCTTCTAAAATTTATGATAAACGTGATGACTTTGACTTTGATATAGTTAATTTTCCATTTTCGGATGGTGACGTTCCACGTCGTCCATCTTATGGAGTGTATATTTCTCAACTTATAAGATTTGCTAGAGTGTGTAGTCATGCAGATGACTTTAATGCTCGTAATAAATGTTTAACTGCTAAACTTCTTCAACAGGGCTATCGGTATCATAAGCTTAGAAAGGCTTTTTCTAAATTCTATCGCAGACACCATGAATTGGTTTCAAAATTTGATGTCGGATTAAAATTTCTTTTACACCAAGGCCTATCGGAACCAGAATTTTATGGTGACTTAGTATACAAATTCAAAAAGATTAAGGGTAGGACTGATTTTTCTGATCAATTCCGAAAAATAGTAATACGTCACAAACGTATTGGCTATAATTTAAATGTTATGCGACAGTCTGCATGCTTAGTGATTAACCCAATCACGGTTGATAGCTTTGCTGCACTCTTTAATTGCACACCGGGGGATCGGTCGTCAGACTCTATGATGGCCCCGACCTAAAGCTATATATTTTAGTTGGTTGGGACCGGAGCCTTTTTGTCTGTTGCTTGGTCCACCGGGGCTCAACTGGTGACCTTCTTTTGCTTCAGATTTCCAGTGGGGTTGTTTGGCAGGACAGGGATCTCCACCTGTCAGACGGCCCGTTGTATCTGTTGAGTCCTCGTCTTTGCTTCTTCATGGTGTTGAAATTTGATTTATGTGTTTACCGTGATGATTCATTGACGAGTTAGAGGGTTATTATGCGAACCGAACAACCAACTAAATGTTTTGTACCACTTCAGAAACTGAGGGTGAGGTTGGGCCTGTAAAATCGATTTAAGCCCCCCCCCCCCCCAGTAATTCATTACTGACCGTTCCAAGGCGGTAGTTCTGTTGTGGTTCTTTGTTGCCTGTTTTTGGTGTCAGAGTTTCTGTGATGTTTTACCTTATGTATGTTATTATTATTTTTGGTTCGGTTTGGGTTGCTGAGTGGCCATCTTTTGGGAACAAGCTGCTCACTCGGTTGGCCATATGTTCTCTGTATCTTGATTATTTGTAATCTTAGTTGTTTCCAACTATGGTTTGAGGGCTGGATTTGGATTTTGATTGTTTCAGTTCCTGGTCTTTGCATACTTTTTACTTTTATGAATAAGTAAAATGATTTTTATTCATGACTGCGATTCAAAACATTCAACATTGACCTGCTGACCAACTGCTTATAATCAGCCTAGCCGAGAAGAAGCACCGATAATGAAGAAATTTTAATTATTAGTAAAAAATCTCAAGTTTCCGATTTTCGGGAAAAAAAATGTCATATTAACTTGCCTGTTTCTCTAATTGCGGTTGCTCTTTGAAACAGGGTCTACACTTAAAGGAAAACAATGCTCCCAGAGGAGCAAATCCTTTGCTTTAAGAGTTGACCCTTACTGAGAAGGGAGGCAAAAAATAGTGGAGCTCGTACCTCTGAAAGTATTTCCATTCCTAGTTACTGTTTGTTGGAGGTATTTTAGCAGTGGCTGCCTTACTACACTTTAGACCCTAAATCACGCCCCCTTTCCTAAAATGCAACGTCCCCGGGCATTAAATAGAATAATGTACGGTAGTTTAGGGTCCGAGTGTACGCCTGATAATACATATTTGGGTGAATAAGTACCTTTCCAGGGTGAAGAAATCTGCCTAATTCGTTTTCGCCACTTTTCTCAATTCGAATTATCTCTATATTGACAATGGAAGCTTGTTACGAGGCTTTAAGACAGGAGGGACGACTTCAATTTTCCCATAGTAAACATGCCACTTTGTTGGTTTTGTCGTGTCATGGCTCATATGTATCTATCTGCAAGTGAAGTTTATTTACAATTTAGCTGCGAAAGAATCTTGGGTCCCCGCTTGAGACTCAGTAGGTTTATAAGTTCAGTTCGTCCTACAATAAAACCAGGATTCCACATCACTGAATTTTAGTGAATCTTGGGACTCGCAACAATATAAATTGTGAGGGAAAAAATATGAAAACCGTATTTCTTCGTTTATACGATGGAAATTTTTTTAAGACGGATCTAGATTTTTTGGGATTGTTTTGGAAGGACAAAACCCATCTTATATCAGAATTTCTTAAGAATTATTTAGATATTTGGGGTCATTCTAGAGGTGAGACCCGCCCATCCCCCCGTTTTATAGCCGAATAAATATGTTATATGAAGCAGTGGAACTCACAGGTAACAAAATCATTGATCTGCTTATACCTCTAATACTGTTCAAATAACACCAGTAGCAGGTTATAACTGAGTCGCGACCTGACAAAACCAACAAAGTGTTATGAGCGCCAAGAGAAGACTCAGATCAGCTTGGGCATCCGCTCGTCCGGTGTTGCTAGTTAGTGTGTCTGTGACCCTGCGAGTCTTGCACGTTTAATATACAGATACAAAACCAACATACAGATACATGTATAGACCGTAATATCCAGAGCGAATTATTTTATACGTAATTCATGTTCACTTGACCAGTGTACAGTTTAAAAACTAGATTAAAAGGGAATCAGCAAAACAGCAGTGCTTTTCATTTTGGAAAATATCCACTACAGAGAGAGGAGTTTCGTAACTAAAATTGTTTAATTTCCAATGTATTTGAGCACCTGACTTATTATTACACTGAAAGACACAGTTTAAGTAGTGAAATATTCAGTTACTCATCACAGTCTATTGAGATCACTAATTTACGTCGGACGTAAATTAATTTACGTTGGACGTTAAATATTTTACGTCCGACGTAAATTATGTTACGTTGGACGTAAATTATTTTACGTTGGACGTAAAATAATTTACGTCCGACGTAAAATAATTTACGTTGGACGTTAAATAATTTACGTCCAACGTAAATTATTTAACGTTGGACGTAAATTATTTTACGTCCGACGTAAATTATGCAAATTGCAATTAGCAAATCATAACTAGAATTGTTTTTCTACGAAAAAACAGAATGTCTCCCCCCTTTTTGATGTCAAAAGGATCAGTCATTAAGACGCCAAGGGTAAAACAAAATGTTTCCTACCCTGAAGCAGGGATTGGTGGTTGGTTGGTTGGTGGATTCATAATAAGTAAAAAGTAAAAATGCAAGAGTTACAGTTGTTATGCTCTGCATGTCATGTAATGTTGACTGATATTCATATTTAGTTTTTGTCAAAAAATATAAATGCAAGAGTTACAGTGCTCTGCACGTCGTCTATTTATATGTTGACTGATATTTGTATGAAGTTTCATGAATATAGCTTAAACGGTTTTCAAGTTATAGAGCTTAGACGATTGAGACACGATTTTGTGAATGACAAAGGTCCAAGGGAAATAACTCAAATAGTATAAATCCTGTGCTCTGCAGGTTATCTAATGTTGACTGACATTTGTATGAAGTTTCGTGAATATAGCTTGTCCGGTTTTCAAGTAATAAAGCGATTGAGACTCGATTTTGTGACTGACAAAGGTCCAAGGGAAATAACTCAAGAAGTATAAACGAAAGAGTTATGGTTCTTGCACTATGCAATTCTTCTAATGTTGATTGATATTTGTATGAAGTTACGTGAATATAGCTTGAATGGTTTTCAAGTTATAGAGCAGACTCGCCTGAGACACGATTTTGTGACTGACAAAGTTCTAAGGGAAATAACTCAAATAGTATAAATGCTAAAGTTATGGTTCTTGCATTCTGCATGTCGTCTGATGTTGATTGATATTTGTATGAACTTTCATGAATATAGCTTGAATGGTTTTAAAGTTATAGACGGACTCGACTGAGACGCAATTTTGCGATGGACAAAGTTCCAAGGGAAATAACTCAAAAAGTATAAACGCCAGAGTGCATTCTGCACGTCGTCTGATGTTGATTGATATTTGTATGAACTTTCATGAATATAGCTTGAATGGTTTTAAAGTTAAAGACGGACTCGACTGAGACGCAATTTTGTGATGGACAAAGTTCCAAGGGAAATAACTCAAAAAGTATAAATGCCAGAGTTACCATTTGTGAACTCTGCACATCGCCTCATGTTGATTGATATTTGTATGAAGTTTCGTGAATATAGCTTGAGCAGTTTTCAATTTATAGAGTGGACACAATTGAAACACAATTTTGTGATGGACTAAGTTCCAAGGGAAATAACTCAAAAAGTATAAATGCCAGAGTTACCATTCTTGCACTCTGCACGTCGTCTCATGTTGATTGATATTTATATGAAGTTTGCGAATATAGCTTGAGCGGTTTTCAAGTTATAGAACGGACACGATTGAAACACAATTTTGTGATGGACTAAGTTCCAAGGAAAATAACTAAAAAAATGTAAATGCCAGAGTTACCATTCTTGCACTCTGCACATCGTCTCATGTTGATTAATATTTATATGAAGTTTCGCGAATATAGCTTGAGCGGTTTTCAAGTTATAGAGCGGACACGACTGAAACACAATTTTGTGATGGACTAAGTTCCAAGGGAAATAACTCAAAAAGTATAAATGCCAGAGTTACCATTCTTGCACTCTGCACGTCGTCTCATGTTGATTGATATTTATATGAAGTTTCGCGAATATAGCTTGAGCGGTTTTCAAGTTATAGAGCGGACACAATTTGTGACAGACAGACGGACAGACGGACGGACGGACAGACGGACAGACGCCCGGGGAAAAACAATATGTCTCCCGACCCTGAAGGGGGGAGACATAACTATTCATATGGCTTTCGTGTATGCATCGGTATGCTTTCAATATTGGCTACTTGTTGCTTGAGAGAGAATGTTGTGTTCTGAAAGCAAATTTTGAGGTAAAGTTGCTGAGGGTTTAACCTGAACTTGTTGTGCACCTTTCTCAAGCTCCGATATCCTCGCACGCCTTTGAATTTGATAAAATGTTGAAGTTATACATTTCAAGCTTTATAATTTAATTTGTATGTACTTTATATTGATTTGAAGATAATAATGATAATAATAATATTAATAATACTAATAAGAAGAAGAAGAAGAAGAAAGAGACCCCAAAATATCGTACGAACTATCTTGGTATGCATCTTTTCCATTCGCTTGTGAGGAGACAAGAAAAGAGAGAGAGAGTATGGATTTTTAAGGTAACCGGGTACCAGAGGCACATAAGGGATACCGTCAGTTAACCTTACCACATTTTCCTGGGCGGACCCAGACCATCTGAGTGCTTAACCAGTACTCCTGCTTAACCAGTACTCCTGCACATATTTTTGCCATTAACTGACAACTGAAAGAATTCATGACCAAATCTCTACGAAAATTATGTCTGGGCTGGGCCAGGATTCGAACCCTCGTGGCGGATACAACCCTAGAATCGGTAGCCAGACGCGTTACCGATTTAGCTATCAAGCCCGGTTGAGACAAGAAAACTGTCCTGGTACCGGCTTTTATTTCAGACAGTCCCCAAGTTGAACTTTTGTAAAACCGAATTTGATTGGCTATATGCAAATGAGCTCTGGTGTCACAAAACAAGTTAGACGCACCAATAGGGTCAAAAGTCTATTTTTAGTGTGACACTAATATTATTTTACGTCCAACGTAAATTAATTTACGTTGGACGTAAATTATTTTATGTTGGACGTAAATTAATTTACGTTGGACGTAAATTATTTTACGTTGGACGTAAATTAATTTACGTTGGACGTAAATTATTTTACGTTGGACGTAAATTAATTTACGTTGGACGTAAAATAATATTAGTGTCACACTAAAAATAGACTTTTGACCCTATCGGAACACCATAGTTCAAGTTGTTCCGTCATAGGGAACAGTAGACGTTCATTGTTTGAAAATGACTTGATCGTTTTTATGTTGATAATTACACTGTTATTTGAAACGTAATTGTTATCAAACTGTGGCTGTGAGCAGTGACCTATGTCACTGCTGTGAGGCATGCTACAAATATTCATTAATGCTTATTAGTATTTGTTGTCCCCTTAAGCGCCTAACGGGACAGGGTTTTAACATATTTACGAGGTAGGGCAAGTGGTCTTTCAGGCAAGTTGTCTCAGAATGTGGGGCGAGTTGTCACCTGAAGGTGGGATGAGTTGTCTTGGGGCGAGATTTTTGTGGGGCGAGTTGTCTTGGGGCGAGTTGTCTTTGGGGCGAGTTGTCCGTAATTCACCATAATAGAACACAATAGTTGCACCATGGACTGCCTTTACCAAAGGTCCTAACGCAATTACCAAAGAGGCTCTGTATAATTCCAAGAGGATAAGTCACCCAATCTTCGACGCTTGGCATTTTTTTAACAGTTCGAAAGATAACCTCTTTGTAAAACGTTCACGTGTTTACACTTTATTTGGCGGGAAAAACGCATTCGGCATACAAACCCGAGTTGCTCAGCATCGGTCATACTAAATACCGCAAGATAGAAGGACCAAGACACTAGTAAGGCCCCAGTTGGAGTAAGCTTCAACAGTATGGTCCCCCCACACTGCCACTGATATACATAAAGTGGAAGCGGTCCAAAGAAGGGCTGCCAGGTGGGCAACAAGAGATTATAATTACACATCCAGCGTCACTGCTATGTTGAAGGACCTGAATTGGCGCCCCTAGACCAACGACGTATAGATTGCCGTCTTATAATGATGTACAAGGTCACATATGACCTTGTTGTCATTCCTGCATCTGAGTACCTTGTTCGCAACACTAGACAGTCAAGACATATTCATCCACTTTCATATCGACAAATCCCAACTTATAAAGACTACTACAGGTTCACGTTCTTCCCTAGGACTATCATCCATTGGAATGCCCTCCCACCCTACATACCGGTCCTTCCTACCTTGGTGCAGTTCAGCAGTGCTGTCTGCCAGGTAATCCATGTCTCTCCCTAAACACCAATTTCTGTTTTTATCTTTTAATTATACTAACACTCTTTATCGCACTGTACAAACTCATTTCACATACTTTCCTATACATTTGTTCCAGCTAACTCCCTTCAGCACTTGGTTCGCCGGAGCCCGTCTGTTATCCCCCTCGGGGGTTAAGACGTAACGGAAGATAGATAGAGATAGGACACGGTCCGACTTTTCGCAGATGGCACTGCAATTTACTGTACAGTAAGGGACCGACCATTTGATATTCTGGGGGTGGGGGCCTGGTATTCTTGATGGAGACAGGACATTTTATTTCACTGGCCTCTGGAAACAATTTCTTTTTTTTTCACCTTGAGGGAGCTAATTTCTTTTTTTTTTACAAACTAACTCAAACAGGTTATTTTTTTTTAATTTTATAGGCTGAACTATCAGATCCTTGTTTACTTGACCTTAACACCCTTTTATTTTACCCACATCAGTAATTTTTACACCTTTTTTCTCACAAAAAGAACATGGTGCTGTCTTTCACCAGACTAAGGGCATTGCTTAGCTTGCTTTAGCAAACCAGTGCCTGGAGCATGTTACTTTCTTCATCTAAGGTACAGATACAAACATCCTTGTATTAGTTTGGCAAAAAATAGGCCTTAAATTAGGGATATTTTGGCCAAACATTAGGGCTATTTTGGCAAAGTTTTAGGGCTAACATTAGAAATTTAAGGGTTTTTTCTAGCCCAATCATTTGCCCAAACATGCTTGATTCGCACTTTAGAAAGTTTGATAAATACTTACTGATAGAGTCACATTATACATGAATGCCAGTTAATAAAATGGCTGAAAGTTCTGTGCTAAGAAGTTAACAAAGGGGGGGGGTCTAGGGGACAACGCCCCCCACCCCCAGAAGCCAAATCAATTTCCCAATTTTAATGGCAATTTTAAGACTGGAAACAATAGAGAAAAACTAGGGATGATGATAAAAGTAAGCTTTTTTTTTATTTTAGGACTTTTGCCTTTTAGAGTGTTTATTTTGCCATAATGAATTTGTCTCCCATTAGCTAGTGCCTCTTTTGCAATTCAGTGTTAGTGGAAACATTTACTTAGTAATGTGGCAGATCAATAAATGCATGTATAGGATGTTTTTGTAAATGTATGCACATGCAGGCCTAGTGGTGTAAAACAATTGTAGATAATATGAAAATATTACCATAAATATGGGGGGTCTGGGGGCACAGCCCCCCAGAAGCCAGAGACATTATAAAAACTCAATTCAAATTGAATTATCTGCAGACTATATATTTTTTTTTTTGAAATTTTGGGTGGAGCCAGGTTATTTTTTTCATTTACGTTTGAGGCCAGCTTATTTTTTTAAACCCCCTTATGAGCCAGGTTATTTTTTTCTTGCATATCCAAAGATAGGATTTTTTTTGATAAATATACCAGCCCCCCCCCCCCCCCCCCCACCCCCACCCCACCCCCACCCCACCCCAATGGTCGGTCCCTAAATAAAAACTAAGATTCAGTCACTCTGAAACAAGACCTTGATGCATTACAAACATGGGAAACCCTGTGTGATATGGACTTTAATCCGAGTGCCAAGTGCTACACATCTCAAAATCCAGGCATCCAGCTCAGCATGTATATTTGTTACATAGACAGGCTCTGGAAGCTGTTGACCACACCAAATACCTAGGTGTGTGCATCAGCAAAGATCTTAGCTGGAATTGCAACAAATGGAAACAGAACGCTTGGTTTCTTGAAAAGGAACATCAGAACTTAAAGCACTGCGATTTGCATGGCTGCATATCAAATCTTGGTACGTCCCCAGGTCGAATACGCTTCCATTGTATGGTGCCAATTTACCCAAACTTATTAAGATAAGATATACATGGTCTAACGAAGGGTTGTGCGCTGGGCCAACAACAACTATTCCACTTATGCTAGTGAGAGCAGTATGCTCAACTCCCTAGGGTAGGGGTCACCGGAGGACAGAAGAGCAGACTCTCAGCTTATCCTATTCTATAAAATACTGTAAAACCTGGTTGTTGTTCCCCTCCCTGAAAAGACAATGCACCGGTTTCATCATTTGATACAGGAGGTATTTTTCAAAATTGGCTTCAGCTTTGGTAGGACTGCATTGGCTTAAGGGATTCGTGAGAGAATCGCAGGTCTTGAATCATCATCAGAGACAAATGCCCCCAGAAATTTTAAACGACACCATTCATAATCAGTCCTTTTACCTTGATCTCCGAGTGGACGCCGTAATATCATTACCCTGTACTGATAGGAGGGTAAACTGGATTCAGCCTCGTGTAACGCTCGGTAATTCGAAGAACTATGCAGAGAGCGCGCAGTTTGGTCAGTTTGAACCTGATCTATGGCCGTTCTATTTTGGGGAGCCTCAGCGGTGCAGAACGGACTACTTTCTAAAATTTCAAGACTATACTAGTAGCTGCTAGGTATACTCCAATAATTTTCCCTAGTCATATTCTTAAGCCCATATTATCATTAAGCTGTCTATGACAGTGACAAGTAATCATATCCCCACAGACGACCTGTAGTCACAGTCAACTTAACCTATTGCCACATATTGCATTTAAGATATTCTTACTAAATTGACTGACTTCTAGGCATGTACCAAATATTAACTTCGGTCATATTCTGATTAAGTTGTCTATTATATACGATAAGTATGTCAGTGACATGCTATCATATTGCCACACAGGATCTGTATTCATATTCTACTTACCCTACAAACTTAAATGTTACTTGTAGTCATATTGCCACTTAAAGGCCAGCCGTGACTATAAAAGGCAGACTAGGCTTATTTCATCTCAGTATTCCTGGACCCCTTTTCCACGCATGCAGCAGCCGTAGGGCCTTGATAAGCAAGACTGACGGACGAATCAGACTAACGATAGACAATAATGGACGGACGATCGGCGCCCCGTTACTGCGGCTATGGATTCGTTCCACTGAGGTGCGGGGAACGTCGAAATGAGAATTGAAATACACACCACTTTCACCTCAGTATGATTTTAGAGTCCAAAGGGTCAAGAGCTCAGCCATGCGTTTTGATTGGCTACTGGTTATTGGTAAATGCTACCTGTAAAATGATTGACAGGCCTTATCAGCTGAGTGAGTGAAGTGTTTTTACAACTAAGTCTGAATGACACCAATGACATTTAATCTGTTTGTTCTGGGGTAACATGCAACGATACGTTATTATTTTCATTATCTTTACTTTCATTACTTTTACTATCATTGTTTTTATTATGCATAACAGATTCTTTCACTTTTCATTATAAATCTTGTAATGATTTCAATAATAACAATAAATCTACTTTGAACTCAGAATAACAATAACTAAAATTGTAATCATAATGATTAAATAATGATAATGATGATACTGATAATGAAATAAAACAATAAGAAACAATGTCTATTTTTCTTTTATTTCAGTTATTATTATTTTTTGGATAACTATTATAATAATGTTATTATTTTCATTACCTTTGCTTTCATTATTATTATTATTATTATTATTATTATTATTATTATTATTATTATTATTATCAGTAATTTCAACATTGAATAATTATAAAAATCATGATCAAATATTATTAAAGTGAATATTTCCCTTTGACTGAAATAAATACAATGATCTATGAAACAATGGATAGATTTTAGTTCAGACCTCATTTGTAACCTGAATAATTTATTTGAAGCAACTGTTACAGTAACTCTACATCTATATTATCAGTATTTTGATTTTCCTTTTCATCATGGGAACTAAATGAAAATAAAACTTCAAGATCGCTGATTTTTTTTTTTTAGTTCAGACCTCATTTGTAACCTGAATAATTTATTTGAAGCAACTGTTACAGTAACTCTACATCTATATTATCAGTATTTTGATTTTCCTTTTCATCATGGGAACTAAATGAAAATAAAACTTCAAGATCGCTGATTTTTTTTTATATCACTCCCAAAATATATTTCATGACTGCTCATTCCAAAATCGTAAATGCATGTCAAGTTGAAAACCTCTTATCAGCAGTGTGGCTTAAGCACCGCCTACTTATACTGCCAACTTACATTACCTTTACAGGTAAAATCTGCTGGCCGGGTGGACGACAATCCGGGCCTTTAAGATCTGTAGTCATATTCTACTAGACCTACAAACACAACTGTTACTTGTAGCCATGTCGCCATATAGGACCTGTAATTGTATAAGGCGTAATAAAAGTGTGTGTGTGTTTAGGGTAATCCAATCGTACCTAAATTCAGTGGTGAATCCCAGGAATTTTTCAGTTTGGTTCTGAGAATATATAATTGTATGCATTTAGAAAGTTTAATTCTTCATGTTTTTGTCTAAAAAAAGGAAAATAAAAAATATGTTATTCCTACCCTACCTAAAATTTTCAGAGCCGTTACCCTAGACACGCATATTTTTTGCTTGGCCTAATTACTGGAATTATTACTTATTATTACACTGAACTATTATTCAGTGCCTGCATTTTTTCAAGTATGCATTACCACTGCAGAAATGTACAATTTACGCAGCAAAATAGGCAAAATCAGACTTTATGATAATAGTTTTTACTTCTGATATCCAGTTCCAATAAAAGTCTAGTGACAGCTATTGGTATGAATAAATCTTCCCTTCTTTGAAAGATTTTATCATAAGACATTGTTACTGACGTGCGTCGTGCCTTGATCAGAGACTTTATATGGGAAAATGGGAAGTGGGACACTTTTAAAGAATCATGTCCCTCACGGGACGATGACTTCTTGCTTTTATTTCATAGAAATATTACATTTCTAAGTAGGAAACATGCGTTACGGATTGACTGAATATCTATTATTGGGAAATATCTTTAATTTTTTTAATATTGTGTGAATATGGATCAAAAGTGCAAGCATTTTAGTCGTCCAAATGAATTTAAAATTTGTATTTGCGGATACAGATTTTTGTTTTTACTTCAGTGTATTTCTGTATTTGGCTTATTCCTCTGTTGTTCTAAAACAGCAGTTGAAGATTTCTCACTAACATTTGTCAGTGTTTTAGAAAGATGTCGTTGTCTTACTGAAGGTTGCAACTTTTTGCACAAAAGAATATAAGTAAGTGCATCTTCGAAATATCATATCTCAAATAGCAGACGGTGTTTGTGCCGTGTGTCGGCCGTAAAACGTCTCCCCGTACATCATTATAGTGCAGATCATATTTTCTTTGGGATCATTGGCTTCATTTGAGTTATTTTGAAAATAGAAAAAAATTGTTTTGGTCCATTAAAAATTCTACCGAGGTTCTTGATAAACTGAAGGAGATCGCGCGTCTAGTTTGTCTACATACGATTTATCTACACTCTATACAACTTTGCCCCATAATTTAATAAAAAAGAAATTAATAAATTTAATTGAGACTACTTTTCAGAGAGAGGAAGCTCTTTATCTTGCTTGCAACGATAAACATGTTTTGTTTTTTTACTTCCGATGACCAAAAAGGTTTAAAATGTGGTCTTGCCAAAATGTTTGTGATGCTTTAGTATATCTTCTAGATAACATTTTCATCAGATTCGGTACTAAGTTACACAGACAAATTATAGGGATTCCGATGGGTACTAACTGCGCTCCTCTTGTAGCAGATTTGTTTCTATTTTGCTATGAAAGAGACTGTATGATGTCTCTCAAGCTCATGTCATTGAAGCATTCAACTCAACGTCTAGATACTTGGACGACCTTTTAAATATTGACAATCCTTATTTTGAAGGAATGGTTAGTCAAATTTACCCTGCTGAATTGCAGTTAAATAAAGCAAATACTTCTGATACCGCGGCCCCATTTTTGGATTTACATTTATCAATTTTAGATGGATTTGTTTCATCTAAAATTTATGACAAACGCGATGATTTTGATTTCGACATTGTTAATTTTTCGTTTTTGGATGGTGATGTTCCCCGCACCACTTCTTATGGTGTTTACATTTCTCAGCTTATTCGCTTCGCTAGGGTGTCTAGTCATTTGGCTGATTTCAATGCTCGTAATAAAAGTTTGACTGCCAAGCTTTTACAGCAGGGGTATCGGTATCATAAACTTCGGAAAGCTTTTTTCTAAATTTTATCGTAGACACTTTGAATTGGTTTCTAAATATAATACAGGAATAAGGTCACTTTTGCATCAAGGCCTATCGGAACCTGAATTTTATGGTGACTTAGTATATAAATTACGCAAAATCGTAGGGAAAACAGAATTTCCTGATCAATTTAAGAAAATCATCATACGATTTGAACGCATTGGCTATAACATAGATGTAATGCGACAGTCTGCATTCTTAGAGGTTAACCCAATCACGGTTGACAACTTTACTGTCCTCTTTAATTGCACGCCGGTGGGTCGGGGTTCAGACTCTATGATAGCCCCTACATAAAGCTATATATTAGTTGGTTGGGGCCGGATGTTTGTCTGTTTCTTGGCCCACCGGGGTTCAACTGGTGGTCTTCTTTTGCTCCAGTACTCCAGTGGTGTTGCTGACGCCCCAGGGATCTCCAGGTGTCTCAACACGTTTCGGCTGTCGAGTCCTCATCCTTGCTTTATCACGGTCTTTTCTTGATTTTAATTGTTGACCGTGATGACTCTCTGATGAGTTAGGGGACCTCCATACGAACCGAACTACCAACTAATTGTGTGCACCGCGGCGGAGGGTGAGGGTGAAGGTTTGGACCCAGTAAAACCGGTTTACCCCCCCCCCCCCCCCCCAGAAGTTATTACTGACCGTTCCAAGGCAGTACTTTCGTTGCGGTTGCATTTGTTTTATGTTCGGTGCTGTTTAATTTATTGTGTTCTCATTTTAACCCTTCTATAATAAAAATAGAAAATAGGTAAAAATAATTGTTAAATGTTTTTCGTATAATTTGCTAATTTGCTTAGCCTGTTGTAACCCTTCTGTTGGTCTAAATTATTTAGTTCAATAAAGATAGCTGAGTTGCCACCTATTTGGGAAAGAGCTGCTGACTCGGCTTATCACTTGTAATTTATTGTTTGTTGGGATGTCTTTGTCAATCTTTCCCTTTGATGTTGGGGATAGGGTTTGGGATCTGATTCAGTCAGTTCCTGAAGTGTAGTTACTCTTTAAATTTCCGCTTAAGCCAGTGTTAGGGGGCGTGACTGGCGTCGCACATTTCATTACTGGTCATGAACAGACTCAATTAAACTGAGTCTGCTAACTTTCTTTTCCTTTGATGTATTCCTTGCTTCCAAAGGATCTGACTATTCAGAACTTATTTATATGCAGGTTTTAAAGAAAATCTATTGTTTAGATAAAAAGTTTGCTCAGGTGTCGGTAGTGACCTTAAAGGCCCTATTGCTCTAAAAACTCATGTAAAATTATCGCTGCAAGCTTCTCACTATATTTTCGCTACTGTGTATGATCGTGTTTGGTCAGTTTTAAACAATTACGACGTCCTTGGGTTTCTCATAAAAAATTAAAAAATCATTAGTATCTGGGTCATTTTAGTTTGCAACTGAAAAGACCTACTTTCGATATCATACATTTTATTGCATGGTACATTTCAAGGAACAGGCGGTTAAAATACAATGTTAAGACGTTTGATGGATGGTTAAAAATACAGTGTAAGGGAAGTTCTCCATTCGTTGTTTCGCTGATACGTAATTTCATTTCTCAACGGGGAACCAGAAACAAAATCGTATATTTATGGACAGACTTGTCTTTTTAAAACAACAAAAAAACACATGTTCCTCTTTCTTTCTGCCAAATATATAATACAAAAATGCACATCAACCGATATATTGTCATCAGTTGTGACGACTGTATCGCTTTTATAATGATTTGTGCTGCGACGAATTTAACCACTGGTTGAACTATGGAGACTTTGGCTGTCGAGTCCTCGTCCTTGCTTCATCACGGTCTTTTCTTGATTTTAATTGTTGACCGTGATGACTCCCTGATGAGTTAGGGGACCTCCATACGAACCGAACTACCAACTAATTGTGTGCACCGCGGCGGTGAAGGTTTGGGCCCAGTAAAACCGGTTTAACCCCCCCCCCCCAGTAGTTATTACTGACCGTCCTAATGCGGTACTTTCGTTGCGGTTGCATTTGTTTTATGTTCGGTGCTGTTTAATTTTTTGTGTTCTCATTTTAACCCTTCTATAATAAAAATAGAAAATAGGTAAAAATAATTGTTAAATGTTTTTCGTATAATTTGCTTAGCCTGTTGTAACCCTTCTGTTGGTCTAAATTATTCAGTTCAATAAAGATAGCTGAGTTGCCACCTATTTGGGAAAGAGCTACTGACTCGGCTTATCACTTGTAATTTATTGTTTGTTGGGATGTCTTTGTCAATCTTTCCCTTTGATGTTGGGGATAGGGTTTGGGATCTGATTCAGTCAGTTCCTGAAGTGTAGTTACTCTTTAAATTTAAGCTCTCTATTGCATGATAAGTATGACAGTAACTTGCAGTCATATTCCACATACGACCTGTAGTCATGTATTTCTTTACTTGCCTATATACTGACAGACATGGCTATGACTTCAAGTCATATACCAAATATTACTCCAAATCATATTCTAATAAAGTCGTCCATTATATGATGAACATGATGAACAAGATAGATTGATGACTTGTCCATCCATCATTAAACCAACGGCCAATTTGTCAGTATTTCAGTCATATCGAGCTAATGATTTACGAGAGAGTAGCTTGCAATCATATTGGTACATACGAGCAGTTGATGTTTTCTTCTCTGTCTGTTTGTGTGCTGTGCCAAATATGATCGAAAGTGGTATTCAAATAAGTAATATACACGAATGTGACTTGTAGTCATTTCTTTTCGCTGAGTGTTAAAACCGAATAACAATGTCATAGAAGTAAAATGGATTGCAAGTCGGGTTCTACCTGACCAAACTGCGGCCGTCAAAAGGGTGCATTCGGAATATTGATTAGAGTAACATTATCTGGCAACTCATTACCCTGCAATCGGCCACCCTACGATATTGACTGGGAACTACTTTCGCATATAGTGAAAGCAAGGTTGGGCGGTAAATTCCACCCCGGCATTTACCGGTGGAATTTATCGGTATTGCAAGGAGCAAATTCTTTCTCTCAAGAGTTGATCCCGACTTAGAAGGGAAACAGAATGAAAATGGCAGAGTTGTTTCCCCTGAAGGTATACCCAATACACCTTATGAATATGAAGCAAAATATGGATAATAAAGCGCCGGCCCATGAAAGGATACATAGACGCGTGCGTGCGTGTGTGTGTGTGTGTGTGTGTGTGTGTGTGTGTGTGTGTGTGTGTTGCATAAGCCATAGCACCTTGCCCCAGGTTCACCAAAAGCGCTGGACATTCTGCAGTACTGGGACCATCCGACTGTTAGTCAAATGGCCAAGTCTGGAAAATACTCCCAAAGTGGAAAATACTGGCAAATACTGGTCGATTGAACTTATTCACCTTTGAATCTTGCTAAAACCAAAACCAAGTTAACTTAAAATAATATATATTCAACTTAAATGACTTTATGATGTTTTAGTTCATTTTATATCAAATATATAAGTTTATCATCATAAAGAATAAAATGTTTCACAAACTAAGCAGGCTGAAACAGCCAAAACATGGATTTACGACAAACATTTTGACAAATTCACAAGTATGAATAGTATCTTGATTCCACTTTATTAGTTGTCCATAAACTTAACAGCATAAAAATACAGGTAAGAAATTACAGGTAATTTTACCTGTGCACCTGGCTAGTCACCTGTGACACCCAATTTGCAAGATAATGTCCAAATTATTAAAACAACAAGTTTCAAGACAATGTTTATCTAAGGGAGCAGAGTATTGCTTGGGGCAAGGATGGAAACAATAAGTTGTCAGAATGGTTATCTGTTTTATACAAAAGTTAGACATTCAGTCAAGGTGAACTACATAGAGGTTTTATAGGTTTGGCTTGAGCTATAGGATGGCTTCAACTCTTGAATACATTTATCATGTTTATTGCAGTCAGATAATAAAATGTCATAATCAGTCCTAAAGCTGAGCCATCACACATCATTACCAAACTCAGTGTTCTCCCCAGAAATTTCAGAAGACATGTCACTTTTAGCACAAAAAGCAGATTTAGACTTGTTGATCAATTTTTAAAATCCTTAACATAGCAATTTTTTGTCAAAATTATCCTAAATTCACATTCTAAATAGTTAACTGATGATCCTGAATGCTTTTAAAACAGTTTCACTGGCTAAGAAATGAAAATAATAGCACTTCAATAAATTTTCATTGGAAATTAAGGCATGTTGCAAGCGACATGCCTTAATGGTCTTGGGAGATCCCTGCTGAAACTACTATTCGCCATGAAGCAAAAAGATCCTATGCTGTTGTTGAACAAGACCAGTGCCAAATGTATTGATTGCAAAACAGTAGTTAGTGCCAAAGCTCCATGAGTCTGTGCCCACAGAGAGAAATGCCCAGCTACGAAACAGGCTATTTTTCCCCTAAAACAAAGTTCAAAATTTCACTGACTTGATGAACTACATGTATTAAATAAATAAGTTGATACAATTGTTTAAAGGTAGGTTCCTGTACTTTGGAATGCATCATAATTTTTATGATCTTTCATCCAAGTTGTTGGAAAGCACTTATAAAAGGGAATGAATAAGTTTCACTAAAAGTTGTAAATCAAAAAAATATTAGAAAAGTTGTTTTGCAAGGGATTTCCTAACTCTGCTTCGCACACCAATTAGCGCTATTTTAGTTCGCGCCAAAAATGGATAATGCAGCTGACGTCATGCTGCATTGCATTTTGGGATAGTTTTAACCCATCCGCCATGCCAGGACCTCTGGGAGAGCTCACGGCAAGGGAAAATTGACCTTTGGAGAATGGCATCAGAAATCGCGCACTTATAGACATGATAAACATAGTTATTTTTAGAACTGGAATTCCAACGAAAGAAAATAAACCAAAAGGGAACACGACTATTTTCTTCAACATCTGACGAGTTTCTCAGTGGCAACAAATTCAGAAAAATAAGAGAATTCAATACTGCTCAGAAAAAGACGAAATTATTTTGTGGGCATAATTGTTATCGTTTGTCCAGGAACCTACCTTTAACTTCAGTATAAACATTAGTCAGCTGACCAGTATAATTGAGATACCCCTATGGATTTTGAGTGTAGGTTATTGTTTAAATTCCAGGCTGGTCAATTCAATCAACCAGTATCTTGAACCAAGGGGTATCGAATGTCTATGGATTGAAATTATAAAAAAAAAAAACATGTTTTATTTGGTCTTTTTTACAGACCGCCGAATTCTGATGCTACTTACTACTCAACTATCGAAGATTCATTACACCTAGCCGTAGATACAGGTCTCAACGATATCATTGTAACCGGTGACCTCAATTTCAATTTATTAAGTACACAAACGTCTCGCAAAATCGAGTATTTTTGTACTCAATTTGCGTTTTACCAAACTATTGATCAACCCACTCACTTCACTGAGAATTCCGCATCATTGCTGGATATCATCCTTACTCACAACAAGGACCACTTAATACTTAGTGGGGTGGGCGACCCCTTTCTAGATCAGCAGTTGCGATATCATTGCCCAATTTATGGTATATTTAGATTTGCGAAACCGAAATTAAAATCCTTCACCAGACAAATATGGAACTACGACAAAGGCGATTTCAACCTACTAAGAACAAAAGCTACTAATACTGACTGGGAATCACTGCGCGACAATGATATAAATGTCTATGCTAATAATATTATTAATCACATACTATCTATTGCTAAAGAATGTATACCAAACAGAATCGTCGAAATTAGACCATCAGATCTCTGGTGGTCCATACAAGCAGGCTAATATATACAGCAAAGCGAAACAGTCAAGCTGCTTGTAAGCAGGTTAGCAGGATGCAGAGCATAACTATCGGGTAGCCACTTTAACATTTTCAGTAAAATATCATTTATATATGCAGTCTTCTTAAATCCTGTCGCTAACGTTGGCGAACTTCAGCAAGTTTTGTTCTTGTCTTTAGGGACGAGTCATTTATAATTAGGTGGGGCGGGGGGCGGGTACATTTAGGGGGGTCGGATTTTTGTTTGTGATGTACTGGGGGGTCGGAAATCAAAAAGCCTTGGGACAGGTGGGGTCATATATTTTATTTGGCATATTGGGGGTCAGAATTCTTCCATCAGTCTTCATTTTTAAAAAATGTCTGAGCTTCTGGGGGCGAAGCCCCCCCTGTTACGCAGAAGGTTTTACACACGGTCGACACGGGTGTAGAGCCTTATGCGTCGCCAGGACGGCGGAGGGTGACTTCCGGTTAAAGGGTTATCTACTAGTGTAATACGCTAACAAGGAAACCCTAACAACGTTAGAATTTTTTAAGTTTATATATAATGTAAATTCTATATACAACAATACAATTTACAACTGTCACAATTACAATAATATACAACACATATCAGTTCATGTCGCTGGCCCAAGTAAGGTGTTTGTTTCAAATCTGTAATCGATTTGCGTGCAATGCGCAAATAGATTACTGTCTGACGTCAACACCGTACTCGGCTCAGCGCCATGAACTAAAGGAAAACACAAAGGACAAAAAAAACGTTAGTTTGAGCTCATACAAAAAAAACCAAGGCCTTATGTTGGTAGACTTCACTTTGTCGTTCCCTAGATCATGTCATGGGCCAGTCCATATATCATGAGGAACACCAACTTATAATTACACGTGCACGATTATATACTGGTCGCTCCCTGGATCGTACCAGGGACCAGTCTATATATATTAAAACACCTTAGTGGACGAACACTGTCCCACACTTGATGTGACCTTCAGATCTTATCACAGAATCTGGCAAAACTGTGCTAACCACTTCCGCCTACATTTTGTGCTTCCCGCCTCTGCTTAGGAGCCATGCACAAACGGCGTTGTATCTGCCTCTACCCGGGTTGGTATTAACCTGGAGACATATATCGCATCTCCAGGTGAGACGTGGCTCTAAGTCCTAACAGCTGACTGCCGGACTTGATGTGCCCTTCTAGGTCTTAACACAGAATCTGGGCACACAACAATATAACATCCATCAAGAATTAAACAGCCACGTCTAACTTTTCATTAAAAGATAGGCGTATAAATACTATGCGTCTCACATTAAAATCATGCAACACGCTTTCCACAATCAAAAGACTCGTGCAGGTATTCACCTTAAAATCATGCAATACGCTGCCCACGAGAGGTATTCACAAACAACCCATGCATAACGTAGCCACAATTTCCGTAAATGTTTATTACCACAGTTGCCCTAAAAACTGTAGCCCTACTGATTGAAAGAATAACTGATTGAAAAAAATAATTTCGACGACATAGTCGACGATCGGATCCATTTCGTAACATAGGTTTCCCCTTAGGGAGAAAAAAACATAACAATGTTTCTTTTCTGAAATAGTACGAAATGCGATCGAATCGTAGGCTATGTCAAAACTGGAAAACTAGCTATATACACAACAACGGTCCGATGCATAAGGTGGCCAAACTATCTACTAAGGTAGTCCGCCCCCAAATTATCTTGGCCACGGATTTACCTAATCCCAAAGTCAATCAATTCTCTGTGTCGTACCTGTCGTGCCTCAAATGGAATGGGGAAGTATGGGTAAGTCTGATCGAACACTAGGTGGAAATCGCCACCTATAAGTGTATCAGGAGTAAAATTAACGCTGTCCTTGACATTACACCTACTTCGCACGACAGATCCCACAGGATCCGTTGCCTCTGCCTCTAATCTACTATCGCCACCATGTTCTTCCATATTCGTTTTCTGAGTCGACGTTACGTCGTCTGGCTTTACGTTTTCACGTATGAAGTCATATTGGGATACGTCCTCTGACGTACAAATGTTAACTCTTTGGACATTCGGATCACTGTGATCCTCTGATCCAACATTGTCACGTGCATTAACAACTGCAGACGACACGTTCTTTTGACGTTGAACGTACTGCTTAATCATGTTAGCAGGATAAGTATTCACGACGCCCTTGACGTTAATCTTGTAGTTCATTGCATTGACTACTTCGACAACTTCATATGGCCCGTTCCATTGTTGTAACAATTTATTGCACTCATTCGGGAGTAGCAAAAGTACTTTGTCTCCGACGTCAAACTTACGCGACCTCGCGCGTATATCATAATAAGCATTCTGCTTTACGTCCATTTTCCGGACAATATCCTGTGCTAACTTACACGTTCTCTCTAAACGTTCTTTTAGATCAATAACGCACTGGTACGTCAATAACGCACGTTGGTCAGTTTCCTCTACAGACCATAATTCCTTTAATATTTGCATAGGACCCCTAACATTACGTCCATACAACAGTTCAAACGGGGAAAAACCTAATGACTCTTGCGGAACTTCCCTTACTGCGAATAATAATGCTGGGAGATACCTGTCCCAGTCATTCGGACGTTCTACGCACATTTCACGTAATATCTGTGTCAATGTATCATGGAATTTCTCCACGGGTCCTTTACCAGTAGATTGATAAGGAATAGTTGTCAGATCTTGAAGCGACAACAACCTACTAACCTCTCTCATGACGTCAATCGTGATCTTACTATCATGCTCGATTAGCATTTCACTCGGTATTCCTAATCTACTGAACATTTCAACTAACGCTTCGGCTACGCGTCCCGTTTCAATGCCGGGTAACGCTACCGCCTCGGGATATCTCGTCGCATAGTCTATCATTGTTAAAATATAGCGGGATTTCCTGTCAGAACGAGGTTCTATCGGTCCAACTATATCAACAGCGACTCGTTTAAATGGTGTGTCAATCTGTGGCAACTTTCCTAAAGGAACCTTAGTGACACGACCTTTTTGAATAGTCCTTTGACATATGTCACAAGATTTACAAAACCTTGCCACATCACCACAAACTCCAGGCCAAAAGAACTCAGTTAAAACTCTATCCATAGTTTTCTTTATGCCCAAATGACCTGACATCAAGGTTTCGTGCGCCAATCTTAACACCTTTTCACGAAAACCTTCAGGGATAATAAGTTGCAAAGTGACCTTGTTTCCCTTAGTAAACTGCCTATACAATAAATCTTTCTTTCGAATAAACTTAGTTTCTCCCCGGTTCAATCCACGACTAATAGTCACATTCCCAGATTCCACTCTTTGCCTTATGCCATTCAATTTAGGGTCAACAACTTGGGCCTGCTTCAATGCCTCCTTATCACTAGCAATAATTTGATCAGGAACTTTAAGTTTCCTATAGACCTCTTCACCTTGCTTAGCTTGTGACCTAGTCACTGCCGCCATTGCAAAATGGGACATATCGGGAAGTTTTGACCCGTCAATATTTCCAATAACCAGGTCATACAATGTATCTTCCATGCACAATGCCTCAGTTTTTCCTGTGAAAAATGGACAATCTATGTCAACCATTGCCAAGGGATACCTTTGGGTAGATTCATCAATCAAAGTTACATCAGATTCTCTACCAAGTAACTGATCATTAGAAACCAAGTTTCTACGAACGACACACCCAGTACAACCTGTGTCCCTTAAAACTACAACAGTCTTACCATTAACCGTACCCTGCGCTGTTGGTAATCGCGACCTTAAAAAGTAACAGACACCTTCCCTATCCACGTTATTATCGATTAATGGACTTTCTTCCTTACTCTTATAGAGACCTTCAATTTCATGAGACCTATTCATTGTAGTTTTACAAAAGCTCATTTGATGTCCGCCACCCCGACCACGTCCGCGGGAATAACCCCGACCACGGCCACGATCTGAATTACTACCCTTCGTCTGTACAGTATCGCTCTTACTCTGTGATCTTTGTGTCTCATCTTTCGGTGCATAACTACTCCCCTTACTTCCGCTATACCCGCTTGCACTTGCACCTACCTCCGCACTATATGCTTGCTTCCTATCGGGATTCTTAAAACATTTATATGTTAAATGTCCCTTACCACAAATACTACATTTTATCTCTGGCTTCGCACTCGGCTTATTATCAGATCTACTCTGAGTTACGCCCTTACTATCACGCTGCCCCTTATTAACACAAGCGTAGACACCGCCACGTGCTTCTGCAAATAAATCTGCTTCCCTAGCCATCTCACCTAGATTCGTGAATGTTTTCGGTTTCAAATGAACATATAGTTCTTTACTACAGGATTCTAAAAACTGATCCCTAGCGAAAAAATCGCAAACAGCTTCGTAAGACTGGTCTACTTTCGCCATTTTCAACCATTTATTAAGATACGACCTAAGTCTACTACTAAACTGAATAAACGTTTCGGACTTTTCAGGCCTATCATAGCGAAATTTCTTCCTAAATCCGCGTTCAGTCATATCGAAATTCTTTAACAACGCATCTTTCAACTTGTCATAATCCGCTGCATCATCTACAGACAATCTATCATAAACATCAAGCGCGCGACCTTTAAGTAATGCGCTTAAATATGCAGCCCAAACGTTTTTATCCCATTTATTCGCCGTCGCGTATTTCTCAAACCTTGATAAGTAACTATCCATTTTGTCCTTACTTTCATCAAAATACGGTAACTTGGGATCTCGCGCATGCGCTAGCTTTTCAACCTTCTGTTTTTCTAATTCAACTCTAAACGTTACCTTCTGCAACTCTATCTGATTCTTTAACTCGCGTTGCTGCAATTCAAAACTATACTTCAACTTTTCTAACTCAACTTCGCTCGACAACTTTGCTTCCTTATCGCTTTCGACTTGATACAACCTAGCTTCCCTATCTTTCTCGGCTTGCCGCTCTATACTTTCAATCCGCGCCATCTCGATTTCCCTATCCGCCGCAATCTTAGCTTCTTCCGTCGCGATCCTAGCCAATTCAATTTCCCTATCTTTTTCGGCTTGCGCGATCCTCTCTTTCTCCGCTGCGATCCTCTCTTTCTCCGCCGCGATCTTAGCTAACTCAATTTCCCTGTCTTTATCGGCCTGCGCAATCTTTTCTTTATCAAGTGCCCTTACCGCGTGCCTTTCTGCCCTCTCAGTCTCTTGCTGTTGCTTTACAAATTCCTGCAATGCCTGCCCCTCATAACCTAACTCTTTTCCCGTCTTAACTAACTGATCCATGACGCTTAACGTAATGCTCACGTTAACTTAACTGAAACCGATGTTCACTTATAGTCACACACGTTAACTAAAACGTTAACAATAATAATAACAAACTAATCCAACTAAAACGTTGATTAATTAGTATAGTCGCGATCTAGACGTAGCTATTAAAGTTACGTTCGTAACAGACCGGAAATGACGTCATAAACTGACGTTGACTTTGCCGAGAATTACTTTTCACTATTAGATGACGTAATTAGATGACGTAAATAACCCACATACAATTACGCCCAACTTGATCTAGCGTATCGGATATACAAACGTAACGTATGTAACGCAACGTATTAACACTGACACGACAACTGTACGTCCTACATTACAAAACCATATTAGATACCAACGGTAAATCAAACTTAAGATTCCGCTATTAGGTTTAATTCATTGTAACGATATTATATAACGTTACGAGTGACCTACGTTACTAAATCAGGACATAAAATGGACCTCAGTAACGGTTACGACACAACGTACAAAACGTTTAAGTTAATAAACTAACAGATTGTCATGCAACAGCATTGCCAAGGTACTCAAACGGACCTTAAAACTAATTATGTATCATCCGTGCCAAGACAATTCAGGTCTATATACCTCAGTTTCCCCACTCAGATATGCAACCTGTTACATTTTATCACAAATTAATGCATGGGCTATCGCACTTCATCACGCAGGGAATAAGGATAGTTGACCTTAATTGAGTGTAGGTTACATTTACAAAGAATTTAGTGGCAAAATTGCTCCCCTAAAATTCACAGCCTTACGTCACCTTAGAAAAGAACAATCAGAAAGTCAATAATAATAATAAAAAAAATGTCTGACAAAATTGTGCCTAGATTCTGTATATATTGTCAATGTCTTACACTGGCAGATATTAACCAGAAGTCAAATCCCGTTACTTCATGACACCATGTTACGCAGAAGGTTTTACACACGGTCGACACGGGTGTAGAGCCTTATGCGTCGCCAGGACGGCGGAGGGTGACTTCCGGTTAAAGGGTTATCTACTAGTGTAATACGCTAACAAGGAAACCCTAACAACGTTAGAATTTTTGAAGTTTATATATAATGTAAATTCTATATACAACAATACAATTTACAACTGTCACAATTACAATAATATACAACACATATCAGTTCATGTCGCTGGCCCAAGTAAGGTGTTTGTTTCAAATCTGTAATCGATTTGCGTGCAATGCGCAAATAGATTACTGTCTGACGTCAACACCGTACTCGGCTCAGCGCCATGAACTAAAGGAAAACACAAAGGACAAAAAAAACGTTAGTTTGAGCTCATACAAAAAAAAAACAAGGCCTTATGTTGGTAGACTTCACTTTGTCGTTCCCTGGATCATGTCATGGGCCAGTCCATATATCATGAGGAACACCAACTTATAATTACACGTGCACGATTATATACTGGTCGCTC
Organism: Ctena decussata; assembly: GCA_963989385.1. Taxonomy (NCBI): domain Eukaryota; kingdom Metazoa; phylum Mollusca; class Bivalvia; order Lucinida; family Lucinidae; genus Ctena; species Ctena decussata. The sequence goes on from OZ022498.1 coordinate 22,852,483, forward strand.
CCTGGATCGTACCAGGGACCAGTCTATATATATTAAAACACCTTAGTGGACGAACACTGTCCCACACTTGATGTGACCTTCAGATCTTATCACAGAATCTGGCAAAACTGTGCTAACCACTTCCGCCTACATTTTGTGCTTCCCGCCTCTGCTTAGGAACCATGCACAAACGGCGTTGTATCTGCCTCTACCCGGGTTGGTATTAACCTGGAGACATATATCGCATCTCCAGGTGAGACGTGGCTCTAAGTCCTAACAGCTGACTGCCGGACTTGATGTGCCCTTCTAGGTCTTAACACAGAATCTGGGCACACAACAATATAACATCCATCAAGAATTAAACAGCCACGTCTAACTTTTCATTAAAAGATAGGCGTATAAATACTATGCGTCTCACATTAAAATCATGCAACACGCTTTCCACAATCAAAAGACTCGTGCAGGTATTCACCTTAAAATCATGCAATACGCTGCCCACGAGAGGTATTCACAAACAACCCATGCATAACGTAGCCACAATTTCCGTAAATGTTTATTACCACAGTTGCCCTAAAAACTGTAGCCCTACTGATTGAAAGAATAACTGATTGAAAAAAATAATTTCGACGACATAGTCGACGATCGGATCCATTTCGTAACACCCCCCCCCCCCCCGATCCCCCATTAATTATATTCTTGCAAACTCAAACTCAAACTTAAAATCATTTATGGAAAATGACACACAAAACTTGGCCATATCATATCAAAAAAAAGATTTGATAGTAGGACAGTATACAATTGTCTATAAAATCATGTTGAGCAGATGATTTTGTCCGGATCCCCCATTAATTATATTCTTGCAAACTCAAATTCAAACTTAAAATCATTTATGGAAAATGACACACAAAGCTTGGCCATATCATATTTAAAAAAAAGATTTGATAGTAGGACAGTATACAATTGTCTATAAAATCATGTCGAGCAAATGATTTTGTTCTCGATTAAATTCAATGCCTGCGTTTGTGATATCAGCTCTCCAGTTGCCTTGTCATTAGCAAACCTATTGTGGCTTCTGATGGCTGCGCCCCCACACCCCCTCTCCATTACTATTATGAACAGTTTTATTGAACTTTCAACAACAGATTTCTACATGCCCATAAACAGAAGAAAGTGCAAAAAATTGCTGACAAAATTTAATGACCATTAATCTGCATGATTTATCAACCTGTCAGAGTAAGAAAATGTTCTTTGTGTTTCATACAGGTTTTGATTGAGGTCAGTTCACATAAAAGGTAAAACGATGTGTGGTTGAAGGGTAGCGCGGGATCTGGGATGGTGGGGGGTCATAAACTTTTTGTCACCTATCTGGGGGGTTGGAAAAGAATTCCGGCCTATATGCGTACATTTATTTTTAGAAGCTGATACTTGATGAGATCCGACTGAATCACTTCCCTTGATAAGCTGCACAGATGCATTGTGGGAACGTTCCCAACAAGTATTCGCCATATTGGATTGGAATGAAATTGCTTGCCAAACGTAAAGAGAAAGATTTACAGCTCACTCATTTATCGTTTAAAACGATAACTTAAGCAGCAAACCGATAAAGCAATATTTAGTCTATGATCATGAGCGGTATTGACAGCAAAAAGCCCAAACGAAGAAAGCTGAAGAAGGCTACAGTCTCCAAGGGTCCAAGCCCAAACCCATCAGGCACCCCCGTCGACGAGCCTTCAAACATTGACAGCGAGGTACAGCAGCATAACAGAAAAGCAATGAGACACCTTTGAAAGCATGCTTCTGTTGTAAAGAAGATGCAAAAAAACATAATCTGTTCATTTGCATTTGTTGTCTTCGAGTAGAGTAGGTGGCCCCACAGGCGTTCGGTACATTGCAAGTTAGAGGGGGTCAGGACATAAAGATATAATAGAGACAAGGTTACTAACTCTGCATGGGCCTTTCTAGGGGTTACTGGGTTTAACAAGCTAATTTGGATCACTCAATCATTTTTATGAATCCCTTTTTTGCCTTATGTCTCTTGGACATACTGCTCTTATGTACGAAACATGCCTTTTCTTTTGGCTTCAAACTGTTCTCGAGTAATTCACCAGACGACCCCACTTTCACGTTTGCCAGCACGATGTTGGCCAAGAAAAGAATGCTTTGTTTCACTACTGCACGCGCTCATCCAGGCGCTCTGCCATTAATCTGATATGTGTATGACGAAAAACAACTGAAACCATTTTCATTTACCAGCTAGTACAACTACTAGTTTCTTCCTGGGTGTCGCTTCAAGATTTGTTCATTTTTCGTTTTCTGTCAGATGCAAGTGTCCGCCATGACACCGTTTAATGGATATCCGAATGAGCTCTCACGTGACACATTGAGAGCGGCATTGCTATTGGCCAAGAATGCTGTCCAGTAAAATTGCCATAACCAATGTAAACAAGATTTTTTTCCGCGGTGAAATTGAGAACAAAAACAAACTGAAATAGACATTTTTTCCCGATTCCCAGCCTCGCCCAACAATAAAAAGTTGTGATCAGAAACAGCAAAATCAACCGCAAGTCTTCGTTTGACATCGAGCTTTATTTTTGCTCTTGACAGATGGCGCGAGATTTCGCTGGTTTTCCGCTATCGCAGAAATGCCAGAAAACCGAGAACCAGTACTGTTTTCCATTATCCAATCAAAAAAGGGATACACAAGCGATTTTTATTCGGATATGTTCGGTTGTTTTCGATGAACGGTGTCATGGCGGACATTTGCATCTGTCAGAAAACGAAAAATAAACAAATCTTGTAGCGACACCCAGGAAGAAACTAGTAGTTGTACTAGCTGGTAAATGAAAATGGTTTCAGTTGTTTTTCGTCATACACATATCAGATTAATGGCAGAGCGCCTGGATGAGCGCGTGCAGTAGTGAAACAAAGTATTCTTTTCTTGGCCAACATCGTGCTGGCAAACGTGAAAGTGGGGTCGTCTGGTGAATTACTCGAGAACAGTTTGAAGCCAAAAGAAAAGGCATGTTTCGTACATAAGAGCAGTATGTCCAAGAGACATAAGGCAAAAAAGGGATTCATAAAAATGATTGAGTGATCCAAATTAGCTTGTTAAACCCAGTAACCCATAGAAAGGCCCATGCAGAGTTAGTAACCTTGTCTCTATTATATCTTTATGTCCTGACCCCCTCTAACTTGCAATGTACCGAACGCCTGTGGGTGGCCCCGTGTTTCAAAAAAGCAAAAATGTCTATGACTATGTGAATGTGACTGATAAATTGATAATGGATCGTTTTATCTGTTTTGGTCCTTTCCCCGTTTGGACCCCAGGTCATTTCATTTCAGTGTCCTGTTTGTCAGGTCATTCCCACATGGGTCGTTTCATCCCGATTACAGGAGTGTCGTTTCAGGACTAGTTGGACTAACAACTTGCCAGGCCGAGTAGTGCAGTTGGTAGGGCATCTGACTAAAAGAGCGAGAGGTCCCGGGTTCAATACCCGGTCCGACCACATACTTTGACTATATCATTAATCTTCCCTGTGACGGATTACAGTGCATACAAGGGAGGTAATAAATTATGCAAATTGCGGTTTATTCCGCTTTAAAATTTGAAGTCTAAAAGTCAAACAAATTTGCTGGGTGCGTGAGATAGGTGGGAGTAGGTGGCTATAATATGGGGAAGATTTACTTTCTCCTTCCCCTGATTCAGGAAGGGCAGTTGTCAAGTACTGGTGAAAGTATGTGCACTCAGTACTGGTTAACCACTTAGGCGGTCTAAGCCTAGCCAGGAATAGTGTGGTTAGGGTAATTGACCGTCCCGACCTGTTGACATGCGAGATACTTCAGCCATTAGGGCTTGGATTACAACCTGGGACATTAAACAAGAAAAAAAACAAAAAACTTTTTCCCGTTTTAACCTTTACATTAAATGGATGCTTATAGAATTTTCATCATTATACATGCCGTAAAATTCCACTTGTCCACTCGCATTTGCGAGTAAACTTTCAAGTAGAGCAAGTGAGATTTTCAGATTTTTCTTCAATCAGTATTCAGAGAGCCAGATAAGCTAAATGTATTTTCATAAAATACAGACCAAAAACGACAAAATATAAAGGGTCTTGAAATTTCACTTATACTACGTATGATAGTCATTTTTAAGCTGACGAAAGCAAATCAAATTTACCATCTGTCCATCCATCTGTCCGTGCTCACCATTTCCGATCGATAACAAGAGAATTTACTCACGGAATTTTTTCAAATTTTGCATACATATTGTTATCGGGGAGGAGTGGTATGAGAGTGTTAATGGGCAAAATCTGTCCATTTTTAACAGAGTTACTGCCCTTGTTCATATTGGAAAAATGGTTTCTGGCCTGTTATTCTTTAATACTGTGTATGATATCTGAAACTTCACAGATAGGTTGAACATCAAAGGTTACATATTGTGAGTAAGGACTGTCATTCTGACCTTTCCAGTTTGCGAGGTATCCATGATTGATCTGAAAAATGGGTTTCGACCTGTAGTTCCTTTACTATATGGAATATCTGAATGAAACTTCACAGATGTGTTGAACATCAAAGGTTATATATTGTGACTAAGGACCGTCATTCTTACCTTTCCAGTTTGTGAGTTATCTGCCCTTGATTGGTCTGAAGAATGGGTTTTGACCTGTAGTTCCTTTTCTATTTGGAATATTTGAATGAAACTTCACATATATGTTAAACATCAAAGTTTACATATTGTGACTTAGGACTGTTACTCTGACTTTTCCAGTTCATGAGTCATCTGCCCTTGATAGATTTGACAAAATGGTTTCTGACCTTGCATTCCTTTTCTATATGGAATATCTGAATGAAACTTCACAGATACGTTAAACCCCATATATTAAGATACAGAGTCTCTCGGCTCAAAGAAGTGCTTTACAGCCTGATCAAAATCTACACTGGTAAGAATGCCCCACATTGTTAGAAATCTCACAAGACTGCTCATGTATGAGTGGTTAGTATTAATCTATTTACAGTAAGGACAGCAATCACAGCATATCTCTTTTTATCCCAAGTCTGTGGCTATTTAGCTATTGTATAGCTAAAAAAATATGTTACGATGCCCAGTAGTGGCGGGGTATCATGCAGTGCTTTTATAGCCTTTTCTAATCATTGCTTCAGCACATGCACTGTTTGGACATGTGCAGTCTATCTTTTTCCGAGAACAGACCGCACAAGGTTCCTGTTTTAAGCATATCGTTTCCCGCTTGGTAGTCTGGGATCAGGCATGAGCAGGGTTTTCCTGGACGCAAGATAGAGGGTCCCAGACCCCCAAAATGATGTCTGGTACTACCAGAAAAAAAATTATGCATCCACTGGGACTAAAAATAAAATCCATGTACCCATGATTCAAAGTGATGAATTCTTATAAAAACTATATTATTCTTGGCACAAAACAGTTATGATTTTCAGAGTATGGTATTTATAAAATTTTGATATTTGATTTGGTCATTTTACGAGGGTCATCCAATAAGTCTTGCAAACGCCGTCATTACTGCTTTATTAATTGAGGTAGGGTTATTAAATTACACCATTAACAGCTTACGTATATAATACACATATGTGCTAAAAATCATACATGTGCTATGCCTTTCTCAGATATGTGAGGGTTTTGAACGCAAAGGTGTGAGCGATACCGGCGGTGAAATTGCACAAACATGACGTTTTTTACAAGAGGTTAGGGGAAGAAATTTCCTGCATACATGTTTATTATTCTTTCAAATTACAAGAATTCATGTTCTTAAGTAATCGCCTTATATTTAAGAATTCCCATAAGAGACAATTGTCACTTCACATCACCAGACAAATGTGGTTGCTAGGCAACAAGAGAATATTACAGAATTTTAGCAAAATTTTAGTTTTTGACGTTTACCTCTGGTTTCTTAGGGCTGCAAACGATATTAAACAAGGCTCGAAGCTAATATTTTCTCTTATATCTACATTTCAGCATCTCGGGACTATTCTTTGATAACCAATTAATGGCAATTTAGGAGACACTTCATCTGCTGTGAAAGCCTCTTCTTCATATACCCATTTTATATGATATTTTAGCTGCCCGAAATAGAGAGTGATCTTCCTTGAAACAATAATTATATCTTGATTGATGGTAATATCTTAACCTTGGTACCGTGTACATACTTCAGTATTATTTTCCGTATCTCCCAGCAATTTTCATATATTTACAAGGGTTCTGAACTAAGCTAGGGGCTCTTAAACAGACAACTAGAAGCCACCGCCGCACCCATAATGGTAGTATTCTTCAGTTGCCTAGCAACGCCATTTGCAAGATCATGACGTTTCTGGAAATTGTTGACTGGAAAGAAGGAAAGATGCAATGCAGGAATGTCGATTGCTTGATTCATTTTTAATTATCATTTGCCTGAAACTCGGTCGTTTGCAGGACTTATTGGATGACCCTCGTATGATTTATCTGAGCACAGGATCGTTTCCTTTTTGCATTGGACCCTTGAAAAATTGGTGTGAAAGTTTTGGTCCCAAAACTCCTTAAATACAAGGGTGAGGGAAAACCTTGCATGAGTATCAGAATTTACCAGGTAGGATAGTCATTTCTCAGTGAGAAACATACGAAAGCAGCTCAAATTTGCCACGTGTTTACTATGTAGCATGCGTGTTCAACCATTTTTTGATGGCCAGCACATTACCTATTTTTATACGCCCATTTTGAAAAAACGGACGTATTATGGCATGGTGCTGTCCCTCCATCTGTCCGTAGCACATTACCTATTTTTCAGGGATTATTCTGGCCCAAGATTTTTGTGAGATAAAAAATCCCATTAGGTCAAAATTAATGAGAAATTTTCAAATCTGATGAGATTTTTTCTCTCGCTGGGTCAAAGTTAGTGAGAAAATTTCAGTTCCTGTTGATTCTTTTCATTGCAAGAAATATAAATCATAATGGTTAATATAAAGAAATTAGGTTTTGTTTTTCTTTATTTCCAACAATTTATTAAGGAAAATAATTTCATTAAAATGATCAAATATCAACTTTCAAACAGTTTATCTCATACCGTATAACCGTAATGATCCCAAGTTTTTTGACAGATATGTCTGGGCAAGCAGTGCAGACCCAGACCAGACTGCTCCTAGATTGGGGTCTTCACTGTTTGCCATTCCACCTGCATCTTTTGTAGGCATTACTATATGGTAGGTAGAACCTCAAGTCTTTGTTTGAACTTTAGGTTTACAGCAATTTTTTTTGGCTGTCAAAAAATTTTAGGAACATTACAGTAATTAACCCTTGTCATGCTGAACCTGGATATGCCCCATCTTTGCAAACAGTGCAGATTGAGATCAGATGGCTTCTGAAGAAGCTATCTGATCTGGATCTTCACTCTTTGTCATTCAGTTTCTGAAAATGTAAGAATAAATTACATCAAGAAATCTGACTAGTTGATAATCAGAAGTGTGATTTGACAGGGGCCTTGCTGTTATTATTTTCGTCGACCCATGCCCCCCCCCCCCCCCCCCCCCCCCCCCCCCCCCCCCCCCAGCTTGTTTATCCACTTTCTCGGTCTTGGAAGGCAGATAATGGGGTCGCCGAGGTCTCTAAAGTGGAGCAAAACTATCTCAAAATGCCCTCTCGGCTCGTATCAGTTTTCTATTCTTCGTTTCTGCCTTTGAAGACTCCATTTTGCAATGAACTACAAAAGCTCTTGCAAAATATGAAACACTGATAGCAGATTTTCGCAAGAAGCTTTGCAGTGACATAGACGATGCTGGTTACCGGCATATGTAATGCAAGTCGTTTGGCGCCAAACATTTCCGGAAACCAAAGCCTACAAAACAATCAGAATGTACCGAAATGGTCCGCATGTGCGAATATAGAAAAACACGGTGCGAATTGAAAGAATTTCTCGGTGCGATTTTTTTTCTCAATCAGCGAACTTTTTTGCGATTTCGTGTAAAAAAATGCGAGAATATCGCGAAATCGCGCCAGAAAATGATCCCTAATTTTTATACACTGCCCGTTTTGAAAAAACGGACGTATGATGGCATGGGGCTGTCCGTCCATCTGTCCGTCATAATCCTTGTGTGCGCCATAACTCAGTAACCGTTTTGGACATCTTCATGAAATTTTGTAGGAATATGTATTAGGTTGAGGGAATGTGTCGCGTACAAGAATGATTGTTCTCTCTTTCTTAGTTTCAAAGTTATGCCCCTTTGATGATTTTTTCCCAACTAGTCTTGTGCATGCCATAACTAGCTAACCGTTTGGGATATCTTGATGAAACTTCATAGAAATATGTATGAAGGTCTGACAGTGTGTCGCGTATAACAATGGCTGCTCTTGCTTTCTTCGTTTTGGAGCTGCATCCCTTTGATTAGATTTTAGGCTATTTTTAGCTCACCTGAGCCAGCGGCTCCGGGGGAGCTTATAGGATGGTAAGGCTCTGTCGTACCTCGTCCGTCCGTCGTCCGTCCGTCAACAATTTCAAACGACTTCTCCCCTGAAACTGCTGGGCCAATTGTAACCAAATTTCATATAGAGCCTCCTGGGACCTTAGGAAGGAAAAGTTGTTCAAACTGTCCTGGTCACATGACCGACATGGCCGCCATGCCCATATATGGTAAAAACCTGAAAAAATCTTCTTCTCCAGAACCAATAGGCCGATGGCCTTGAAACTTGGTATGTAGCATCGGGTACTCGAGTGCTATCAAGATTGTACAAATTATGACTTTGTGTTTACCTTGACCTTTTTTACGGTAATGTCAAATTTGCTTCCTTATGCTTTTATATGGCAAAATGCTACAACGTAAGATATCTTGGAAACTGTTGAAGATTTTGGGCTGAAAATTGGTATCTACAGTCATCTTAATGACTACATGAAGATTTATGAGTACAAGAGGTCAAGGTCATTCTTTGACCTTTGACCTGAACTCTGATATTTTGACAAGTTCTAACAAACTCCTCAAAAGCCACTGGGCCAATTGAAACCAAATTTCATATAGAGCCTTCAGAGGTTGAGGGAACAAAAATTTATTCATACGGTCCAGATCACATGACCAGCGTGGCCACCACGCCCATATATGGTATAAACCTTTAAAAATCTTCTCCAGAACCAGTTGACTGATGACCTTTAGACTTGGTATGTAGCATTGGATACTCAAGTACTATCAAGATTGTTCAAATTATGACCCTGGTTTGACCTTGACCTTTTTTACGGCAAGGTCAAATATGAGAAAATGCTAGAACATGAGATTTCATGGTAAGTTTGGAAGATTTTGGCCTAAGAATTGGTATATGCAGTCATCTTAATGAGTACATGAAGATTTGTGAGTACAAGAGGTCAAGGTCATTCTTTGACCTTTGACCCAGAACTCTCATATTTTGACAATTTCACACATCTCCTCAAAAGCCACTGGGCCAATTGTAACCAAATTGCATACAGAGCCTCCAGGGCTTGACGGAATGAATAAATTTTCTAAAGTTCCTGGTCACATGACCAACATGGCCGCCACGCCCATATATGGTAAAAACCTTTAAAAATCCTCTTCTCCAGAACCAATTGACCGATGGCCTTGAGACTTGGTATGTAGCATTGGGTACAAGGTTGGGCGGTAAATTCCACCCCCGGTATTTACCGGTGGAATTTACCGGTATTTACCGGTCTGGCAAATACTCCCAAAGTGGAAAATACTGGCAAATACTGGTCGATTGAACTTTTTCACCTTTAAATCTTGCTAAAACCAAAACCAAGTTAACTTAAAATGATATATATTCAAACTAAATGACTTTATGATGTTTTTGTTCATTTTATATTAAATATATAAGTTTATCATCATAAAAAATAAAATGTTTCACAAATTAAGCAGGTTGAAACAGCCAAAATGTGGATTTAAGACAAAAATTTTGACAAATTCACAAGTATGAATAGTATCTTGATTCCACTTTATTATTTGTCAACAGCATAAAAATACAGGTGAGAAATTACAGGCAAATTCACCTGTGCACCTGGTTAGTCACCTGTGACACACCCAATTTGCAAGACGATGTCCAAATCATTAAAACAACAAGTTTCAAGACAATGTTTATTTAAGGGGGCAGAGTATTGCTTGGGGCAAGGATGGGAAAAATAAGTTGTCAGAATGGTTATCTGTTTTATACAAGAACCATTCTGACAACTTATTGTTTCCATTTTATATAAAAGTTAGACATTTAGTCAAGGTGAGGTACATAGAGGTGTTATAGGTATGGCTTGAGCTGTAGTATATGGCTTCAACTCTTGAATATATTTGTCATAGCATAGCAGTCAGATAATAATTTGTCATAATCAGTCCAAAAGCTGAACCATCACACATTATAACCTAACTACTATTCACCATGAAGCCAAAAGATTGTTTGCTGTTGTTGACCAAGACAACAAGACCAGTGCCTGATGTACCGACTGCAAAACAGTAGTTAGTGCCAAAGCTCCACGACTCAGTGCCCACAGAGAGAAATGTCCAGCTATGAAACAGGCTATTATTCCCCTAAAACAAAGTTCAAAATTTCACTGACTTGATAAACTATTGAATGTTAAACTTCAGTATAAATATTAAGTCAGCTGACCAGTATAATTGAAATACCCCAATGGACTGAGTGTAGGTTATTGTATAAATTCCAGGCTGGTCAATTCAATCAACCAGTATTTGCCGGTATTTTCCAGTATTTGCCGGTATTTGGAAAATACTCATATTTGCCGGCATTTTGCCAACCATGATTGGGTACTTGAGTACTATCAAGATCGTTCAAATTATGACCTTGTGTTGACCTTGACCTTTTTTATCCCCCGACCGAAAGGTTCGGGGGATATAGCGATGAGCCTGGCGTCCGTCCGTCCGTCCGTAAACACTTTCTTGTCCGCTCTATATCTTGAATACCCTTTCGAATATTTTCATGATACTTCACAGTTATGTAGAACAGGTCATGACGATGTGTCGCGTACAAGAATGGTAACTCTTGCTATTGTACTTTTTGAATTATCTCCCCTTTGGTGATTTTTTTGGCAGATTCGTGTCCGCTCTGTAACTTGAATACCCTTTGGAATATTTTCATGATACCTCACAGAAATGTAGAACAGGTCATGACGATGTGTCGCGAACAAGAATAACAACTCTTGCTTTCTTACTTTTTGAGTTATTTCCCCTTGATAGTTTTAGGTGTGATTTTTTGGCAGATTCGTGTCCGCTCTATAACTAGAATACCCTTTGGAATATTCTCATGATACTTCACAGATATGTAGAACAGGTCATGACGGTGTGTCGCGAACAAGAATGACAACTCTTGCTTTCTTACTTTTTGAGTTATTTCCCCTTGATCATTTTAGGTATGATTTCGTGCCCGCTCTATAACTTGAATACCTTTTGGAATATTTTCATGATACTTCACAGATATGTAGAACAGGTCATGACGATGTGTCGCGAACAAGAAAGACAACTCCTGCTTTCTTACTTTTTGAGTTATTAGCCCTTGATGGTTTTAGGTGTGATTTCGTGTCCGTTCTATAACTTGAATACCTTTTGGAATATTATCATGATACTTCACAGATATGTAGAACAGGTCATGATGATGTGTCGCGAACAAGAATGACAACTCTTGCTTTCTTACTTTTTGAGTTATTTCCCTTTGATGATTTTAAGTGTCCTCTATAGCTTGAATACCTTTTGAAATATTTTCATGATACTTCACAGATATGCAGAACTGGTCATGACAATTTGTCTCATACATGAATGATAACTCTTGCTTTTAGACCTAGTGAATTATTTCCCTTTGGCAGTTTGAGCTGCTGTTTGAGTCTCTGCTCCATAACTGTATAACCCTGGCCAGCTCCAGAATTTGAATATCTGTGAACCTTATAGAATATTGATGATCATGCTGTGATATCTTATCAGTGTTCCTAACTCTCTCTTACCCCTCCACATTCCAGTGCCCCCTCCCGCACCCCCCCAAAACCCCCCCCCCCCCCCAAAAAAAAAAAAAAAAAAAAAAAAAAAATTCCAGATTTGGATTCTTTGTCCAAATTCACTTACTAGAGAGCTCAAAATTAGGTTTGTAGGGCTTGTACTTTAGAAGTTATTCACACATTTTGAAAGTTGAATGTATCGTATGCTATACATTTGTGTATATGGTGGCTGTTTGAGATATTACCTCTTTTTAGCAGTCAAGCATACTGTTTTAGTCTGAGTGTTAGATAATAATGCATCTGTTAACAGTTAATGTCAATCAGAAGCATAAAAGAACGACAAAACATTACTAATACGTGTTTTGAAGTGCACCCTTTTTACCAAGGCCCATGGGGGTCTTCGGTCGGGGGATTTGCCATCTCCTGTGATGGCTATTTTTACAGTAAGGTCAAATATGGGAAAATACTAGAACACAGGGATCAAGCTAGCCCAGAAATTTTGGGAGAAGTGACTTCTCCCTGCAGCAGAAATAGGGAGAAGTTTATCATCTCAAGGGAGAAGTTTACCAATATCATTTCATTGGTATATACAACGGATGGATGGATAAGGATGGATGGATAAATCCGGGGCCCAGTCCCAGTCTATAATTCTGTGAGACAGATAGACACACAAACTGAAATAGTTCAGAAGTTTACTAGGCCAAACAGTAGGAGGGTACATGTAGCATTACATCCCGGAATCCCTTGCCCACCCGCTATTGGTATATATCATTAGTATGAAATTAATGGAATTCCAATATCCATTACCCCACCCACTCTGTTTCAACAGAAAATCAGACTAATGTTGAAACAAAATCAGGCAAATAATTTATGCCAAAAGTTTCTAATCGTTCTCCTTACTTTGTTATACAGCTTCTCCTAGTCACTTAAACTCATTTTTATGAAGTTTTTGACGAAATAATCACCGTTTTTTAATGACCCACGAAAACATATGACATCGGTGGTATGTCCGATTTTAGGCAATTTGGGAACAAATTATTTATGCCAAAGGGGTCAAACACTATCCAAACTTCGTTCTGCATCTCTGACTAGTCAGGAAACTTCCTTTTCATGCGAATTTTTAAAGTTGAATACTACTCCTAAACTTTTGTAAACGTTTGTGTGACGAACTTTGAAATACAAGTTGCAGCTTTCAAAAAATATTCCCAAACTTTAAGCCAAATTTTCATCGCCCATACAGCCTCCCAGGGCGAAGTTTTGCTACCTAGGGCGCCCATTACGCCCTAGTCGCCCCCTAGCGTGATCCCTGAGAACATAAGATTTCATTGAAAGTTTTTAAGATTTTGGCCTAAAAATTGGTATATACAGTTGTCTAAATGAGTTCATGAAGATTTATGAGGTCAAGGTCATTTCTTGACCTTTGATCCAGATCCCTCATATTTTGGCATTTTCAACCATTTCCTCAAAAGCCAAAGGGCCAGTTGTAAATACATTTTATGTAGAGCCTCCAGGGGTTGATTGAATAAAAATTCAAATGGTCCAGGTCACATGACCAACATGGCCTCCATTACCACTTATGGTATAAATCTTGAATATTTTCCTTCTCCAGAACCGATACACCTATGGCCTTGAAACTTAGTAAGTAGCATGGAGTACTAGAGTACCACCAAGACTGTTCAAATGGTGACCTTGGGTTTACCTTGACCTTTTTTGCGGCATTATCAAATATGGGAAAATTCTAGAAAATGAAGATTTTGGCCTAAAAATGAGTACATGACCCAAGACTCATATTTTGACAATTTCAGACACGATAAGGAAAAGCCACCTTGCCAATTGTTCAGGTGAGCAATTCAGGGCCTCATGGCCCTCTTGTTTTGTATACTAATCTTGTGCATACCATAATTTGGTAACCATTTGGAATATCTTGATGAAACTTCATAACAATGTGCATGATCACAAGACACTGTGTCACATATAAGAATGGATGCTCCCCCTTACTTAATTTTGTAGTAACCTCCATTTTATTCAGTTTTTTCTTCTTTTTTTTTGGTTTTTTGGCTAGTCCCATTCACTACATAACTTGCTGAGAGAACTTAATGAAACTGTAGGAACGTGTATGATAATGGGGCAATGTTTCATAAGCATGAACCACAACTCTGGCTTACTTTAAATTAATACTGAATTATCTGCCCTTGCATCAATTTCCGTTTTACTCTGTAACTCCTTAACAGTTGGAAATATTTTAACAAAACTTTATGGTGATGTGTATATTGTCTAGGGAATATATATTAGGACCAAGAATGGTAACTCTAGCTAACTTAGTTTATGGATTATCTCCCTTGTTTGACTTTGGCATTTCTCAACTTCTGAGTTGCTTCACCTTGGAAGCTGGTTTTTGGTATAATAATAGTAAATGACGTGTTAGATGTTTTAATAACATTGAGATCATTTATTACAGAGTTGTTTCCCCTTGTTTATCTGGCTGTCATCCTTCTATAAACAATCTTGTTCATTCTGTACCTCCTTCATCACTGAAACGGGCGTATTATGCGCCGCTTGCGAAGCTCTTGTTAGCATTTACTAATCATTGCTTCAGTTCCTCGCATCTCACGTGAAATTCATTGAATGATGTATGTGAGAAACTTTCTCGCATCACGCGTGGAATTTTGTCCAGGTAGGTACAGTAAATGCAAGTTTCTATACAAGTACATGTACCTTTGCAGACAAGGCATATGATTCGCAATGCATTTTTTTTCGGCGCTGATAACGGTTCAATTAATACATTGTAAGCGTGCGTGAATAAGCTAATTGATCGCATCCTCAACGCAAGTATTGTTTGACCATACGGTATTTACATTTACGAATCAAGGATGGGTTGATAAACAATTATCATGGTCAGCGTAACTTTGTAGCAATTATGCGGCGACTTAATTAGAGAGGCTTATGTTTGAAAGAATATTGTTAATAGGTTAGTTAGTAGCAAACAGAGTTTTTACAAATTCGAGAATGATGACACAGACGAAAAATTTCGCTCAGCCGCCACTGATAATAGCCCAATCCATGTCAAAACAGTCACAAAGATCAAAGCGTTTCGATCAGCTTTTGAACTCAAAGATATAGCAGCTAGCGGCACACGCCGAAAGGTTTACTTATTAACCAATATAAGCCCGCATAAACTTTCTGATGTAAGAGCTGTCAAGTTTCACGTATGATTGTACGCGACAACAATAAGTGGCCTGACTTGATTAGCAAATGGGCAGTCTCAGAGGTGAGTGACGTCCACTTAATCGACTCTCTGAATTATGCAAATCTGTAAGCCTGTTGGTTTGACAGCTAAAAAATATACGTCACAGCTGATTCCTCTTAATCAGTTCATTCATGAAATATGGAAAATATGATTTTGCGTCGTGGATCAATAGTCAAAGTGTTTGGACTTTTAAAATGCATCAAAATGAAGGAAAAATAAGAGGTGAGAAGTTTTTTGTTTTTTTTAAATCCGAACTCCGCGTGGCAAAATCACATTATCTATATGAAAAACGAAACTGATTCTGCTGTGCGGAAAAATTCTCAAAGTATTCGGACTAATAAACATAATAATATTTATATTCAAAGGTGACTGAACGCATTCAGGGCCTTCGCCATAATAAAGTATAAAGACGGTAGCATTTGTTGAAATACGGTAAACACAGCACGTTTATAGGTCAGTCTCGTGCCTTATGACATCAAAGGACGCCGCTCAGAGCACAAAAGTGGACACGTGTCACATTGAATCATCAGACAGTGAAAGGAATCTTATTCCATACGCTGAAAGTAAATTTTATGATCAGCCTGCGCAGTATTAAATACAATGTGATAAACTGGTATGCTTTACGCGTTATAGCGTGAGCGGTTAACGCTGTCTATTTGTTCGGCACTTTCAGTTATTTCCGGAATGGCGGAAAGTGCCGATCGTAATTTTTGCCGCTAAAAATTTTTGAGTCGGTGCCAAAAAAAGACCAGTCGATCGGGAAACCGGAATCACACAAGTGTCTTTTAGGCCCAATGTAAAAATGTAAATGAATTACCTGTACAACATATAGACCTGTGAAATTGACAGGAATCGTTAATCCTTTCCACTGGAAAACACGCGTCACGCGTGATTAAGTTTGGCGCCGATGACTCATCTGAGCATACATGGAGTTAATTCTTTCTCTCGAAAGTTGCGTGTCTTGCGTGAAAAGAAATTGTTTTATTGCGAGTTTAATGTCACGCATCTCGCGAGTGTCTCGCATCTCCCACGCATTTCACACGCAAAAGCCCCCACTAAACTTCTGTGGAAAAGATTGAAATTTCTCGCCAGAGCGTATCAGATCATGTCTTCACGTTGCGTGTACTGTAATCCAATTGGCTGTCTCGTATATTAGCATAATGGTGAAATTTAAAATCTGTCAGTGTTCCGTAGTGTAATTTCTTTTGACAGAAGAATAAGCTTGATGGTACAGCATTAGTCACACTGTTTAATTTTAATGCTTAATGTGACAAGTAAAATGACAAGAATTTGATACCAACAGAGTCAAGATAGAGAAGCATGTAGAGTGCATATATATTCGTGGATATCCAGTCTGCGATTGGTCACCTTACATTAGGTTGGGAGGCAAACATACATGTCTAGGAGGTAAAAGCAGACATTTAGAAGCTAATGGAGTCTTGGGTTGGTCACTGGTGTAGAAGACAGCAGGCCACTCTGATTCAGACATTACAAGGACATCATATTTACTATATTAATCATAAAAAATGCCCCTGCTCTGATAAAATGCCCCCTGCCTTTTTTTTCGAAAATAATGTTATATTGCATGAATTCCTGTTTGCTTCTCCAGATAAGGTGGCTCTTTGAAATGGGGTCTGCTCTTAAAGGAAAGAATTTGCTCCTAGTTGAGCAAATTCTTTCCTTTAAGAGTTGACCCCTAATGAGAAGGGAGGCAAACAAACCTTAAAAGTTAGAGGTGCTTCCTCTGAAAGTATACTCATCAACAGGGCTACAGAAATCCGATTTTTTGTCGGTCTGGACCGATTTTGAGTTCGAAAAACCGATTCAGTTGGCATAAGGCACATTTTTTTCGGTCCGAAAAAAACACGATTTGCGATGTATGATGACATAATTACCTGGATTTTAGCCATGTGTCATTTGTTTGTTTATTATTAATCCAATAATCACGCACTGCTGTCAAAAGTTATCACAGATAAACAAAGTGTCGATTGTCTTGCCAAGGTGTGAACTAGAAATCTCCGATAATTAGCACGTGTCACAATTTTGGCCAGCGGCGAAGGTTATACACACATACTCGTGCCGATGCACTGAAAAAGGCTGTGCAAAGTAAGGTTACTGACTATTGTATACTTTCAATTTATTCAAAGATAGCATAAGGTAAGAATTTGACTAGCAAAGAGAAAATTTATACCGGACTTGATTATGTGCAGTCTGGTCAGGTTTTTTTTAGCCGACGTCCTTTCTCGCGCAGAAAAAATATTTTTTTCTTCGTCCGTAGGTACCTTTTTGCAAGTATATTCATATTTCAAGGGAATTAACTCTAATACAGTAAATTACGTCAATCGTAATACTTCGGCCAATTCCGTAAATGAAGATTGGCGAGGATGTCCGATTGGTACAACGTGTACTTTCACTTTCGGTCTGACTGTCTGCGCTTTAAAGCGCATTTTTCACGATAAGTAAGAACATGTGGACTAAATGGCTACTTCAGCGATGACATCTGCGTTATAACGGCGCTCCAGTGTAGTCATTAGTTTTCGTGACTTTTTTTGGATTGTGGAATATACAGTGTAGTCATTAGTTTTCGTGTCTATTTTGGGTTTGTATGACGTCATGCCGACGGACCGATTTGGATTTCAAAATTTCTGTAGCCCTGCTCATCAAGTTTATATTGCTTATCAGAGGTATTTTGGCAGTGACTGTTTTACTTTAGACTCTATACAATGCCCCTCCTTTTGTAAATTGCAACGCCCCTGAAGTGTTTAATAGGATTAATATGGTATTTCTTTTTTCACAGTCACAGAAGACTCTAGAAAAGATAATGGATGCTCCAGATGATAACGCCATTAAGATGTTGCCGTTTTCTCGTGGCCAAAACCCATTCCTAGACCGGGAGAGATGTCTTCTATGCAACTGTGAGAGAACTGATTCTGCAGAACCAGAAAGTGTATCACCAGGTGGGTAAAAAATTAAAAAATTGGGACACCTGAAATAATTACCATAATTGTCCTAACAATGGAATAGTTCAGTTTTACAATGCAGTAATGCCTTCAAAAAATGCAGATCTATGGAATGGAGTGTAGACACGGCCTGCTCCTTAACAAGCGGTCTGATCTGGGTCTGCCCATTTGCTCAGACCTATCTGTCCCAATTTTAGAACTTTTACGGCATGCTTTACTGAGGTATAGATATGGAGATTACCTGATAATTTCTTTTACTATTCCTGAAAAACCTAGGATTGTAAAAATTCTGAAAAATTGGGACATATGTCTGAGCAAACAGTGCGGACCTTGATAAGTGGTTACATCAATGCTGGATAGAATGATAGAAAGTAATATGAGGGTTTGCAAATAATTTTTATTGCCAGATCAAAAACTGGCTCGGAAGTATTTTGCTGTTCAAAGCCAAGAAAAATACTTTGCTTGAAATTCTTCAACTTTAGTTTGTATAAAATTAACATAAGCCTTAAAATCCCAACTCATTCATCCTTCTGTTGTCTTATTTTCCACAGACTCTGATGACATGAAAGCCATTGATACTAACCAGCTTGCTCAGGTATGTAACAGAAGAGTAATTTCAATTGTCTCAATTGTGGGGCTAGCAGAATGCCAGATCTATGTTAGTATTACTTTCCTGGTGTTAGTGGCGACACCCAGGTGGCATAAACTTTAGCACTGTTTAGTGACAGACTGACAGTGCACAGACAGGGGAGACTTCATCTTCCACATTATCCTCGTGAACTCTCTGCGCATATTTAGACTGCACAGTAATAATGATATATAAAAAAACATTAAAAACAAGAAGTTGGCTCATGATTATAGTGAAATATAAAGGTCAAATCAGTCGTATAATTCATGTACATGTATAAAATCATGAAAGAGCCATTATCAGAATTGAAAGGGATTTTCCTGAAAGTTCCAGCAAAGGATCATTATAATAAAAGCCTCCTGAGATCATCAGAATTTTTACCCAAAGGGTTGTCTGGCTATGCCCTGGTGCTTTATATATGTTTGTCATCAAGAAAAAAATCTGTACAAAGTCAGAGCTTAATAGAATTGTTCTAAAACTTACTGCAACTGATAAAAGTTTAAATGCTTCCTTTGGTGGTCCGAAGTTTGCCTCTTAGGGATTATGTACCATTCACTGTACCGTGGCTATAGTTATGTATAAGGTAATGAAAAAAAATCTGTAAAAAATATCAACAGAAGAAAAGGTTTGCAGTGGCAGGGTATCAAACACTTTTTTGCAATGCTTTAATTATGAGAATATTTACATTGTCTTCTTTAAAAACATATGATGGTAACAGCCTTGGTAGGGCATCTCTGATAAAGAGCATAGTACATACTTTAATTGAAAAACAAAAATTGTTCCCTTAGATTATCACAGAATATTCATCTTGAATGAATGAAATAATTGATATAACAATGAAAAATAATAAAAAGAAAATTTGTTTGATCTACAATTATTGTTGCATCAAGAGGTTTTTTATTTTTTCTAGCTACGGTTGTGGGTTTGTCCCGCCTGTAGGAAGTCAGCTGATCAGGAGATGGAGAAAAAAGAGCCAATCATTGAACAGTTCTGGGTAAGTAGTCCTACAAGAAGGCTGACACACTGTTTGTAAATTAATATGATATCTTTTTGTTGTTTAATTATACCTCAGACACACAACAGGGCTCTAGATAAGGGGGAGTATTTGATGATAATTAGGGATAATTTTTTTAGCTCACCTGAGCCAGCGGCTCCGGGGGAGCTTATAGGATGGTAAGGCTCCGGCGTCCGGCGTCGTCCGTCCGTCCGTCCGTCAACAATTTCAAACGACTTCTCCTCTGAAACCACTGGGCCAATTGTAACCAAATTTCATATGTAGCCTCTAGGGGACTTAGGAACGAAAAGTTGTTCAAACGGTCCTGGTCACATGACCAACATGGCCGCCATGCCCATATATGGTAAAAACCTAGAAAAATCTTCTCCTCCAGAACCAATAGGCCGATGGCCTTGAAACTTGGTATGTAGCATTGGGTACGCGAGCACTACCAAGATTGTTCAAATTATGACCTTGGGTTGACCTTGACCTCTTTTACGGTAAGGTCAAATTTGCATTCTGTAGCTTTTTTATGGGAAAATGCTAGAACATAAGTTTTCTTGGAAATTGTTGAAGATTTAGACCTGAAAATTGGTATATACAGTCATCTGAGAGAGTACATGAAAATTAATGCGTACAAGAGGTCAAGGTCATTGTTTGACCTTTGACCCTGGTCTCTCATATTTTGACAATTTCACACATCTCCTCAAAAGCCATTAGGCCAATTGTAACCAAATTTCATACAGAGCCTCTAGGGGGCAGGGGAACGAAAATTTGTTCGAACGGACTGGGTCACATGACCAACATGGCCGCCATGCCCATATATGGTAAAAACCTTTAAAAATCTTCTTCTCCAGAACCATTAGGCCAATGGCCTTGAAACTTGGTATGTAGCATCAGGTATGCAAGTACTACCAAGATTGTTCAAATTATGACCTTGGGTTGACCTTGACCTTTTTTACGGTAAGGTAAAATTTGCTTAATTAGCTTTTATATGGGAAAATGCTTGAACATTAGATGTCTTGGAAACTGTTGAAGATTTAAACCTGAAAATTGGCATATACAGTCATCTAAATGAGTACATGAAAATTTATATGTACAAGAGGTCAAGGTCATTCTTGACCTTAGACCCTGGTCTCTCATATTGTGACAATTTCTCACATCTGCTCAAAAGCCACTGGGCCAATTGTAACCAAATTTCATACAGAGCCTCTAGGGGCTGAGGGAAAGAAAATTTGTTTAAACAGTCTTGGTCACATTACCAACATGGCCGCCATGCCCATATATGGCAAAAACCTTTACAAATCTCCTTCTCAAGAACCAAGTGATCGATGGCCTTGAAACTTGGTATATAGCATCAGGTACTTGAGTACTATCAAGATTGTTCAAATGATGACCTTGGGCTGACTTGACCTTTTACAAGGCAAGGTCAAGTATGGGAAAATGGTAGAACATAAGAGCTCATGGCAAGTTTAGAAGATTTTGGCCTAAAAATTGGTATATACAGTCGTCTTAGTTAGTACATGGAAGATTTGCGGGTACAAGAGGTCAAGGTCATCCTTTGACCTCTGACCCATGTCTCTTATATTTTGACAATTTAGGACGTCTCCTCAAAAGCCACAGGACCAATTGTAACCAAATATCATACACAGCCTCCAGGGGCTGATAGAACGAAAATTTATCAAGCGGTCTAGGTCACATGACCTACATGGCCACCATACACAGGTGAGCGATTCAGGGCCTCATGGCCCTCTTGTTATTTCTCTTTGCAACCATATGTTGTGACCCCTCATCTGAACCGTCTCAATGAGAGGGTTCAGATGAGAGGTCACAACATGTTTTTAAGCAGAATTAACTAAAAATATGTTTATCACCAAATACACCCTCCTATCTAGAGCTCTGACTCATGTATATTAAGGGGTATATAGTTTCTGCCTTCAGTATATTTGTCTGTCTGTCCATTATTTAGCATTTCAGTTAAATTACTGCATTAAGTTTGGTTTTGTTAGGCGGTGGCACTGGTCGAGGATTTACATTAGTCCATGCTCAATAAAAGTTATGTCCAGGCAAGTCAGAGTTTGTTAAATTTGCTTGCAAATTTGTAAATGACGGAAAGAGAATGAAAGAGAAAACTGTGATTTGAAAATCATTTTGATGGCATCTAATTTATAGGGCATGTTAACAAAACAGCAATTTGTAGGACACCTGTCTAGTGTTTGATATTTGGCAAAAGAAACTTTCTAACTTAATAAATTGATAAAGTGCCAAAAAAAGTTGAATTTGCAAACAGTCTCTATTCTTTGAATTCTGAATATGACATAGCGTAGACAAAACAGTACATAACATTTTGCAGAGGTAAATTTAGTAGAGTACTTTTTTGACACTTTATGGGTTAAATATTATATTTGATTACAGGACCATGATTTTGGCGATTCTCCGACATTCCTACCAGACATCAGTATCAAAGCAGGGTCAGAGCCTACCACTCCTAATGGTACATTGTGTTCATGTGAGGCCTGCACAGAGAGAAGGTAGGTGCACTGAAAATAGGCATTTTTTAACACTCTTAAAGAGCTGGCTATATACTTTAAACTTGGAGAATTTTGTGGATCTCATTTTTAGCTCACCTGAGCACGAAGTGCTCAAGGTGAGCTATTGTGATCGATAATTGTCCGATGTCCGTCTGTCCGTCCGTCGTCAACAATTTCTTCAAACGACATCTCCTCCTAGACCAGTAGGCCAATTTCAAAATAATTTCACACAAATGTCTCTGTTATAGCCCTGAACCAAAATTGCTAAAATGGTTCCGCTCGGCTGAACAAAATGTCCGCCAGAGCTAAAAATAGGAAAACCTTTAAACGACATCTCCTCTGAAGCCAATTGCTCGATTTCAAAAAAATTTCACATAAATGTTTGACTCATTGCCCTGAACCAAATTTGCTAAAACGGTTCCACTCCGCTGAAAAAATGGCCGCCAGAGCTAAAAATAGAAATCTAAAAATAGAAAAACCTTTAAAAGACATGATCTCCTCCGAAGCCAATGGCTCGTTTTCAAAATAATTTCACAGAAATGTTGACTCATGGCCCTGAACCAAACTTGCTAAAACGGTTCCACTCCGCTGAACAAAATGGCCGCCAGAGCTAAAAATAGAAATCTAAATCTTAGAATGACACAGAGGGCACAGTTTTGACCCAATCGTCATGAAACTTTGTCAGAATGTTTATCTTAATTAAATCTAGACCAAGATTGAAACTGGGTCATGTGAGGTCAAAAACTAGGTCACTAGGTCGAATCTTAGAAAAACCTTGTAGACACTCTAGAGGGCACAGTTATGATCCAATCTTCATGAAACTTTGTCAGAATGTTTATCCTTATACAGTCTAGGCCAAGATTGAAACTGAGTCATGTGGGGTCAAAAACTAGGTCACAAGGTCAGATCTTAGAAAATTCTTGTGTACACTGTAGAGGGCACAGTTATAATCCAGTCTTCATGAAACTTTGTCAGAATGTTTATCCTTATACAATCTAGGCCAAGATTGAAACCGAGTCGTGGGGTCAGAAACTAGGTCACTAGGTGAAATCTTAGAAAAACCTCGTGTACACTCTAGAGGGCACAGTTATGATCCAATCTTCATGAAACTTTGTCAGAATGCTTATCTTTATGAAATACAGACCAAATTTGTCAGGTCAAAAACTAGGTCACTAGGTCAGATCTTAAAAAATATATGTGAATGCTCTAGAGGGCACAGTTTTGTTCCAATCTTCATGAAACTTTGTCAAAATGTTTATCTCCAACAAATCTAGACGGAGGATGCAACTGGGTCATGTTGGATCAAAAACTAGGTTACTAGGTCAAACCTTAGAAAAACATTGTGGATACTTCAGAGGGCACAGTTTTGGTTCAATCTTCGTGAAACTTTGTCAGAAAATCTAGGCCAAGTTTGAAACTTGGTCTTGTCAGGTCAAAAACTAGGTCACTAGGTCAAAACATAGAAAAGCCTTGTGTACACAATTGTGGCTTTATTTTGCATTGAATCTTCACGAAACTTTTTCTGAATGTTTATCTTCATGAAATGTAGGCCAAGTTTGAAACTGAATAATGTCTGATCAAAAACTAGATCGCCAGGTCAGATCTTAGAAAAACATTGTGTACACTCTAGAGGGCAAAGTTTTGATCCAATCTTCATGAAACTTTGTCAGAATATAGATTAGAAAGTGCAAAACTGCTCCAGTTGAACCATCATCAAATAGATGATCTTCCATGTTATTTCATCATAACTCAGGTGAGCGATTTAGGTCCATCATGGACCTCTTGTTCATGAATAGGTACAGAAAGTATTTGCAGAGTTTTGAATTTGAGATTCTCACAATGGCTTTTTGCATTGATAAACCATAATCATTTCATGATAGCTTTATCCCATGAAAATTTGCATTTGCTAATTTCATGAAAGTAAAAACTACTGTGAATTAAATTGTCATATTAACAATTATTTTATCATGTAAGCCTTCAGTTTGTCTCTTAATAAATTGCCTCTGTGAGCTTGTTATAATGAGGAGCATAACATATATATTTATGGAAAATTGAGAGAAATCACTGAATTGTCATAAAATACACCACTTGCCATGAGTTTGCGGGTTCATAATGAATTAAGAATTGTAAATTTATTTTTAACATCTGTATGAGTAAGGCCATGATAAAAGTTTCTAAGAGAAATTGGATTTATTCCTTAAAGTGCCAAAAAGCAGACAATAAATTTACTCATACAAAATTAAAAAAAAAAAAAAGTGTCGTTAAAGCTGTATCATATTGAGAATTCAAAGACTGGAGGGCAAATAGTGTAGACCCAGATGTAGTGGCTTGTTTTGAGCTGCCTATTTGAATCTACACTTTGCAAATTCAGCTATTTTCGTATTCGGTTTTTAAGGGTTATGGAGTGTGAAATGAGAATGACTGACTAAATAGAACTTCAAGACCAGCATGAGATAGAGCATGAAAGGGAGATCAGTATTTTAGAAATGGAAACAACCAGATTACCTCCCATAGTAAAATATTTACTTCCCATGCCTTCTTTGTTTAAGCTGGATAACCCAGTAATATGTACCATTGTGTCTACATTTAGGCTGATAGAGACGGAGCATGAGCAGGAAACCAGTAAGCTACAACAGAGCTGGATGGACCTCAGAAAAGTTGTCCGCTGTCTGTATGGGCATCGGGAGGACTGTCAGTCTGAGGAATACAATATCAACAGCCTTCCAGAGGACGAAACAGTCAAACAGCTTGTCAAAACGTAAGTTGTGCAAAGCCTTTGTTATGTTTAAATTTTAGAAAAATCTCAGTATTTTAGCTCACTTAGTTTACTGTAATATAGTATCATCCTGAACTTGTCCACAGAGCTTCAGATAAGAGGGGGTATTGAGGATAATTCAAAGATAATTTTTCTTATTTCTCAACGAAAACATATGTTGTGACCCCTCATTAGAACCGTCTCGACGAGACGGTTCTAATGATGGGTCACAAAATATGTTTTTGTGGAGAAATATGGAAAATTATCTCTGTTACCCCTTCTTATCTGGAGCACTGTGTCCAGGTTCAAAGGTCTAACAGAAATAATTTGAGTGGGTAATGGTTTGAGTGTATCAGTACATTGAATAATAATAAAGTGGATTATTGAAGCAATTTGAAAGGTAAGGAATTTTTAATAGCAAAAAGGCTTGGCAACTTTCTCACATTTTTCTGCCAAATATTATTAAGAAACATGCATAAACAGATTCATGGGAGATCTATATGAAGGGAACTGAGTAGGAATTCCTGTCAAAATTTTGAACTTTTGGCCCCATTTGGGGAAAAAGTCATCTGTTTTCAGACTTCAGGGGCTGATTATTGCCCCCAAATTTGGGCTAATAAAATCCCTGTCAGACCAGCAGTGAAACTCATATTTTACCTTTACATGCTTAAAAACTTGTTTCACATACAAATTCTTAACATTGCACTACTGTAACTATTTCAGGTTATGTCATCGTGATCCCCATCAGTTGTTTCTACGACTAGAATCTCAAGTACGGGAATTTGTGATCGAAATGAAGGTGAAACTGCTGAAACAGTTGAGCACAGGCTTAAAGACTCCACCTCAGGCCAAAAAGTTCATTTCTTTATTGTTAGATGAATATGCTCACTTGTGCAAGGTGGCATGGAAGATGTCGGGTCTTTTAGTAGATTTGGTAAGTGTTTGACAGAGCTGCAGTTAAGGTGGTTTTAAAGTATATGAGTGCACCTTAGTTTTTTCTGCCATTTTCTCAAAGGCAGACAAATTTTCTGACTGACTGTTTGCTTCCTTGGGCGAGGAAGCCCTCCCTAAATGAGGTCTATTCTCAAAGGAAAGAATTTGTTCTCTTCAGAGCAAATTCTTTCCTTTGAGAACAGATCCCATTCCGAAGAGAGCAGTTTCTTTCTTTTGAGAATAGACCCATTTAGGAAGCTGCAAGAGTTAACTGCAGTTGACAAGGGATTAAGAAATGACAATGGCAGAGTTGCTTCCCCTGAAAGTAAACCCAGTTACCTTAATAGACAGTTGCCGCTCATTCTTGATAAAACATGATGTGACGCATCATTAGACCATCTCTATGATGCAGATCAAATAAGGGACTACAAACGATATTTTATGGAGTCTTATGAACATTTAGTATGGAGTCACAAACTCACCACACTGGGAGCTTGGGATACTTTGAAATATTTGTTTGTTGCATAGGCTTTTAAATGATGTCATATAGGATGTCTTGTCTGATCTAGCGGTCTCGGGTTTGAGACCAGTTTGAGGGGAAATCTTTCCGAGAGTAAACAGGGTTCCATTGAACACAGCCTCTCATAACCGTTCTCCCACCATCCTGATAGTACTGAAATACTGTTAAAAGGGACGTAAACTTGCAAGTCATCCATCCAGCCATCCATACCTCCAGAAAGAGGGAGTATATGGTGATAATTATGGGTAATATTTGCCACATTTGCATGGGAATATATGTTATGACCCCTCATTTGAACTACCTCAATGAGACAGCTTATATTAGGGATCAGAACATGTTTTCAAGGCAAAATCAGAAAAATTACCTTACAACCGTCATTAGATATGCCTCTTATCTAGAATTCTGTGTATGTGGGCCTTGATTTTATGTTGCAGCAAGACCACCTGAAGCGGTTCAAAGTAACATGGGAACTTCATAACAAACATCTCTTCCAGTCTGTAGCTTTCTCCGAACCAACGATAAAAAACAGTATCAGTCTACTCATCACTCAACTGAGGTATGATTTTGAAATGTGAACAATATTAATTAGTCTCAGAAAATGTAGACTTCAGTGTCCCTGACCGACCATGATTTTTTAGCACCAAATCCATTTCTTCTAAGAAAATGATGTGCAGGATGAGCCATTCATTTCTCACTGAATAAGTCAGGTGGTTCATTTGTCCATTTGCCATATTAGATGGTTTTGTATAACAGTATTAACAGCAGTACAGTCAACCCTCTTTATAACGGCATTCATTGCAACAGCAAAATTCTTTACAATGTCATTTTATATTTGCATGGAATGTATTTATTGTTCGGAATCTGTATTCTTTATAACAGCAAATTCAGCTTAACGTCAAAATTTTTGGGGACAAATGCTGTCATTATAAAGAGGGTCCACTGTATTATATTTCAACATTTCACTGGATGATTGAGCATTGTGATTCTGATGATGCTATCCTCTGCTTCTCCTGTTTCTCGGATGAGACTTTAAACCAAGGTCCTATCTCCGTAAGACCTAGTTGTTGGTGGGACGTTAAACCAGAGTTCACTCACTCACTCTGATGATGCTTGTTCTTCAGTTCTGACATATGATGCATAAAGATTTTTATCAACTTAAAACCCAGGAATGGTATGTTGACTTATTAACCAAGTTGGAGGAAAATTTTGATAACCAGCTGTTTGGGCATTGTTACAGTGCAGCTTCAGAGGAGTTGTATAACAAAGATACATCCATATATTGTGTTCACAGGGTATAATCGATTCCGCTAATTTTCGCTTCCTGCAGAGACTGTACATCATATTTGGCTTCCGCCGAGACTGTCCACGAACTCTTGCTTCCTGCCGAGACTTCTGTACATGACAAATGGCTTCCTGCAGAGACTGTCCGCGTGATTCTGCTTCCTGCCGAGAGCCTTGGCAGGAAGCAGAGTCACGCGGACAGTCTTGGCAGGAAGCCATTTCACGAGGACAGTAGTCTCTGCAGGAAGCAAGAGTTCGTGGACAGTCTCGGCGGAAGCCAAATAGGATGTACAGTCTCTGCAGGAAGCGAAAATTAGCGGAATCGATTATACCCTGTGGTGTTGGGATAATCTGTATTTGATATCTTAGATAGTGTAATTGTTAAAATGTTAGTGGTGAATTAATGTTTGCATTTTTCTCGGTGAACAAACAAGCATGAAATCATAAATACCCGCGAATATGGTGTTTTTATAAAGCATTAGTAAAATATTAATCTGAGTCAGAGCTTTGAAAGGCGTTAATATGGCCAAAATTATAAACCATGAACATAAATACTGTTACAGTACATGTTGCTTTGATTTACAGCTGAAGTTAGTAGAGCTTCTAATAGGTCATCATCCTAATTGGTTAGCTAAAGATTTGCATTGCAGCATGAAATGTTGAGAATGGAGTAGTAAAGATGCAATACACAGTGGTTTATAATGTTCTTACAGGTTAGGTGCAGCTTCAAAGGAGTCGTATAATGAAGATACGTATCCTAACTTGTTACATCGATACCTCAAGTTTGAGGATGAAATGTCTGTGATATCTGTGGTATGGCGAGACTGTCACCAACTTATAGAATCCTATAATGAGGAACAGGTACCAGAGCATTGAATAAGCAGGAATATTTGATGACAATTATGGGATAATCTTATTTCTTCTTTAAAACATGTTGGGACCATTCATTTGAGCTCCTTGTCAAGGCAGTTCAAATGAAGGGTAGCAGTAAGATTTTATGTTGACATCAGAAATTGTCCCTTATTATCACCAAATGCTTCTCTCATCTGGGGCTCTGCAGATGTATAAGTGGTTTAACTTTAGATGAACTAAACCTTGTAAGAAAGACTTGTTTGAACATATCTTCCATGGAATTAACTTCGTTTAAAATTTGATATGTGACAATTTTACAAATATTGTTCATTGACAGTAGATGAATGCAAATTTGGTATATGACAAATTGACTTACCAGTAATTACATAAACATTTACATAAACATAAGTACCCACAAGTATGATTATACCGTGTATACTATTTCATATAGTAAATGAGCCTTTTGTAAACCCTATGATTTTATTACTTGCAGTCTACACTGAAATTGAAACAGAAGATGTTGCGAGAGGACTGGGAGTTTTTCAAAACTCAGAGGAAGCTACTAGAACAACAGGTCTCCAAAAATCCAAAGGCTTCATTGTCTCACAAGTAAGATATCCATAGGAGCCCCAACATGAGAAGTCTGCTTTTATGAATAGCAAAGTCTTAAATCAGCCTCTGCAGCCATTGGATTATCTGAGTTTATCATATGACGTCGCATCTGAGAGTGTAATAAAGCCATGCATTAAAAACAATAATCCACTAGTGGATTAAATATGCAAATTACGTCGTAACGTTATACATTGACGTCCATAGAAACGTCGCGTTTTCTAATGTCGAAGTTGTGACGTTTAAGTGCAAATTTTGCTGGTAAAATGCAATTTTAGTGCCATATGATAAATGGAATCTTGCATTCGTGCTCATGTATTATTGAATTTATTAAACTCGTTAGGGAAAAACGATAAGATGCTCAGCGGAGCCTCGCATCTTATCGTTTTCCCCAACTCGTTTAATAAATTCAATAATACATGAGCACTCATGTAAGATCCTCTATTTAATATTCACAGCTACATAGAGAACAGGGCTTGAGCGAAGTATTTGCCCTAAACTGGCTGACTTCTCCGTATTTTGAGCTGAGGGAAAAGCTTAAATATATAGGAAAGCTATAAATTTGGACCAAAACTGCCTTCTGAAATCCTGAAAAAGTTGCAAAACTTCTCCCTGTCTATGAGCTGTAGGCTGAGCCCTGGAGAAAATGGAACACTGATCTATGCCGTTCTGTTGCTCACAAAAACCAGAACTTGCAGAAACAAACAGAAAGACACTGGTCAGCCTGTGACAATACTATATACTTTCCATATACTTTCCATTGTTTAAATTCCATAGGAATTATTACTGTTGATGTGAACAAGAAAGACACTTATGAGCTCACACATGACCTGTGTTTGGTTTAACCAATATTTATTCATAGAAAATACATGTCTATAAATGTAACTGATGGTATGTGTAACTCCAGATAAGATGGGATTTTGAATATGATTTGGGGATAATTTTCCTTATTATACGCCCGTTTTTAAAAAACGGACGTATCATGTCATGGCTCTGTCCGTCCGTCCGTAAACATGCTTGTGCGCGCCATAACTCATTTACCGTTTGGGATATATTCATGATATTGTTGGAATATGTATTAGGTCGCGTACAGAAGTGGTTGCTCCCCCTTCCTTAGTTTCCATGTTATGCCCTTTTGATTAATTTTTTCCCTGCAAGTCTTGTGCGCGCCATAACTAGATAACCGTTTGGGATAATTGAATGAAACTTCATAGCAATGTGTATGAAGACCCAACAATGTGTCGCGTACAACAATGGCTGCTCTCCCTATCTTCATTTTAGAGTTACATCCCTTTCATTAGTTCTTGTTGACTATTTTTGTGTAGCCGGGCCGGGTAGCGCAATCGGTAGGGCACCTGACTCGTAAGTCAGAGGTCCTGGGTTCGAATCCCGGTCTGGCCACATACTTTCGTTTCTCCTTCCGCTGATTCAAGAAGGGCAGTTGTCAGTTACTGGCGGAAGTATGTGCACTTAGTACTGGTTAACCGCTTAGGAGGTCTAAGCCTGCCCAGGAATAGTGTGGTTAGGTTAACTGACCGTCCCGACATGACCTTAGTTGTTTACCGTGGACGTTAAGCATCCAACCAACCAACTATTTTTGTGTATACTAACCTTGTGCATACCTTAACTTGGTAACTGTTTGGAATATCGTGATGAAACTTTATAACAATGTGCATGATCACAAGACAGTGTGTCACATATAAGAATGGTTGCTCCCCCTTTCTTAATTTTGGAGTAACCTCCCTTTGATTATTACATGTATATTTAAGGCGTTTCTCATTCACTCCATATCTCCTTAAACTTTTGAAATGTTAGAATGAAACTTTGTAGGAATGTGTATAATAATGAGGCCATGTATCCTGAGCAAGAACCACAACTCTGGCTAACTTACTGAATTACCTGCCCTTGCATAGATATCCTGTTTACTCTGTAACATTTCAACTGTTAAAAATATTGTACTGATGCCAAGGGAATGTAATACAACCAAGAATGGTATATCTAGTATATTTAGTTTATCTCCCTTGACTTGATGTTGAATTCATTATGTCCCCCCACCAAAGGTGAGGGGAGACATATTGTTTTCAGTGCGGTTCCCGGGCGTCGGCGTGACAGTTTCTTGTGTGCACGATATCTCTTGAACCAATGGATGGAATTTCACCTAACTTGCATGGATACATCATTGGGACAAGTTTAAGAGCTGATTAGATTTTGGAGACCTTGACCTCATTTTCAAGGTCACAAGAGGACTTAGATGACAATTTCATGTACCCACTTTGCGTGCATGGTTCTCTTGAACCAATGGATGGAATTTCACTAAACTTTCATGGATATGTCATAGGGACAAGTTTAAGAGCTGATTAGATTTTGGTGACCTTGACCTCATTTTCAAGGTCACTGGAGGAGTTAAATGACAATTTCATGTACCCATGTTATCTCCTAAACCAATGGATGGAATTTCACCAAACTTGCATGGATACATTATTGGGACAAGTTTAGGAGCTCATTAGATTTTAGTGACCTTGACCTTATTTTCAAGGTCACTGGAGGACTTAGATGAGAATTTCTTGTACCCACTATATCTTCTGAAGCAATGGATAGAATTTCATCAAACTTGCATGGATACATCATTGGGGCAAGTTTAAGAGCTAATTAGATTTTGATGACCTTGACCTCATTTTCAAGGTCACTGGAGGACTGAGATGACAATTTCCTATTACCACAATATCTCATGAGCCAGTGGATGGAATTTCACCAAACTTGCATGGATACATCACTGGGACTATCTTAAGAGCTAATTAGATTTTGATGACCTGATCTTCATTTTCAAGGTCACTGAAGGACTTAGAATAGAATTTCTTGTACCCACTATATCTCTTGAACCAATGGATGGAATTTCACCAAACTTGCATGGATACATCATTGGGACAAGTTTAAGAGCTGATTAGATTTTGGAGACCTTGACCTCATTTTCAAGGTCACAAGAGGACTTAGATGACAATTTCATGTACCCACTTTGCGTGCATGGTATCTCTTGAACCAATGGATGGAATTTCACTAAACTTTCATGGATGTGTCATAGGGACAAGTTTAAGAGCTGATTAGATTTTGGTGACCTTGACCTCATTTTCAAGGTCACTGGAGGAGTTAAATGACAATTTCATGTACCCATGTTATCTCCTAAACCAATGGATGGAATTTCACCAAACTTGCATGGATACATTATTGGGACAAGTTTAGGAGCTCATTAGATTTTAGTGACCTTGACCTTATTTTCAAGGTCACTGGAGGACTTAGATGAGAATTTCTTGTACCCACTATATCTTCTGAAGCAATGGATAGAATTTCATCAAACTTGCATGGATACATCATTGGGGCAAGTTTAAGAGCTAATTAGATTTTGATGACCTTGACCTCATTTTCAAGGTCACTGGAGGACTGAGATGACAATTTCCTATAACCACAATATCTCATGAGCCAGTGGATGGAATTTCACCAAACTTGCATGGATACATCACTGGGACTATCTTAAGAGCTAATTAGATTTTGATGACCTGGACCTCATTTTCAAGGTCACTGAAGGACTTAGATGAGAATTTCTTGTACCCACTATATCTCTTGAACCAATGGATGGAATTTCACCAAACTTGCATGGATACATCATTGGGACAAGTTTAAGAGCTGATTAGATTTTGGAGACCTTGACCTCATTTTCAAGGTCACAAGAGGACTTAGATGACAATTTCATGTACCCACTTTGCGTGCATGGTATCTCTTGAACCAATGGATGGAATTTCATTAAACTTTCATGGATGTGTCATAGGGACAAGTTTAAGAGCTGATTAGATTTTGGTGACCTTGACCTCATTTTCAAGGTCACTGGAGGAGTTAAATGACAATTTCATGTACCCATGTTATCTCCTAAACCAATGGATGGAATTTCACCAAACTTGCATGGATACATTATTGGGACAAGTTTAGGAGCTCATTAGATTTTAGTGACCTTGACCTTATTTTCAAGGTCACTGGAGGACTTAGATGAGAATTTCTTGTACCCACTATATCTTCTGAAGCAATGGATAGAATTTCATCAAACTTGCATGGATACATCATTGGGGCAAGTTTAAGAGCTAATTAGATTTTGATGACCTTGACCTCATTTTCAAGGTCACTGGAGGACTGAGATGACAATTTCCTATAACCACAATATCTCATGAGCCAGTGGATGGAATTTCACCAAACTTGCATGGATACATCACTGGGACTATCTTAAGAGCTAATTAGATTTTGATGACCTGGACCTCATTTTCAAGGTCACTGAAGGACTTAGATGAGAATTTCTTGTACCCACTATATCTCTTGAACCAATGGATGGAATTTCACCAAACTTGCATGGATACATCATTGGGACAAGTTTAAGAGCTGATTAGATTTTGGAGACCTTGACCTCATTTTCAAGGTCACAAGAGGACTTAGATGACAATTTCATGTACCCACTTTGCGTGCATGGTATCTCTTGAACCAATGGATGGAATTTCATTAAACTTTCATGGATGTGTCATAGGGACAAGTTTAAGAGCTGATTAGATTTTGGTGACCTTGACCTCATTTTCAAGGTCACTGGAGGAGTTAAATGACAATTTCATGTACCCATGTTATCTCCTAAACCAATGGATGGAATTTCACCAAACTTGCATAGATACATTATTGGGACAAGTTTAGGAGCTCATTAGATTTTAGTGACCTTGACCTTATTTTCAAGGTCACTGGAGGACTTAGATGAGAATTTCTTGTACCCACTATATCTTCTGAAGCAATGGATAGAATTTCATCAAACTTGCATAGATACATCATTGGGGCAAGTTTAAGAGCTAATTAGATTTTGATGACCTTGACCTCATATTCAAGGTCTTTGAAGGACTTAGATGACAATTTCTTGTACCCACTATATCTTCTGAAACAATGGATGGAATTTCACCAAACTTGGATGGATACATCATTGGGACATGTTTAAAAGCTAATTAGGTTTTGATGACTTTGACCTCATTTTCAAGGTCACTGGAGGACTGAGATGACAATTTCCTATTACCACAATATCTCATGAGCCAATGGATGGAATTTCACCAAACTTGCATGGATACATCAGTGGGACTAGCTTAAGAGCTGATTTAGATTTTGGCAACCTTGACCTCATTTTCAAGGTCGTTGGAGGACTTAGATGGCAATTTCTTGTACCCATAATATCTCATGAACCAATAGATGGAATTTCACCGAACTTGTATGAATACATCACTTGGACTAGCTTAAGAGCTGATCAGATTCTGGTGACCTTGACCTCATTTTCAAGGTCACAGGAGGACTTCATTATAGGGGATGGAAAATGGGCTGGTGGGGGGACATCAGTTTTTCTATGAAAAATATTTCTAGTTTATTATAGAGTGGTTGCCTCTGTTTGTCTGTCTGTCTATCCTTTTGTAAACAGTCTTGTTCATTCTGTAACCCCTTTATGACATTTAAATGGGCGTATTATGCGCCGCTTGCGAAGCCCTTGTTTCTCAATAAAAAGTGACTTCTTATAACCGTCTCAGCAAAACTGTCGTAATAAGGGGTCACAACATATTTCTATGCTGATTTACGAAAGTTTTCCCCATTATCCCTACATAATCAGTTAACGCTTCATATCTGGAGCACTGACACCATCTTTAGTGTTTGCAATGAGGCAAGTTTTCTGAAACCCTATATGCAGTGAATTTATTGTGAGGTTGCTGCATACATGTAGTTAGAGAGTGAGAACAGTATCAACATTTCTTTCCCAAAAATTCTAGCTAACTGATCTGAGCTTGAGATGCATTTAGTTCATTATTGGAGAATACAGGCCCCGAGGTTATAAAACTTTTTTCGTGCTCAACTCAGCTGAACATGAAATTTTCTCTGCTGATAAATAGGGGAGTAACAATACATCGGACTATCGATATATCGCAATAGTAACATTGGCAATAGTCACTATTGATAGGGAAAGCTGCAATGTCAATACTATTGGCAATAGTGTTTCCAATATCGCAATAGTTTCAATAGTTTCTAGACATGCATCTATTTCTTGAAACAAGCCTTTAGCTAAAAGAATCATAGAAATACATGTGGATTCCAAAGAATGAAAAATAATATTTTCTTGTATGTTGTAGCCAAGGTGTGCATGTAGTGAAACAACAGTCATTAAACAATGCTTTTCAGCCGTAAATTTGTGAACATACCAGACTTTTATACAGAAAAGCTCAGTTTCTGGATAAAAAATCAGTCCTCAATAGTTATCGCAATGCATTGCAATAGCAACCTGCTATAGTAATAGTATCCCAATGGTACTTCTTGCAATGTCAATACTATCACAATAGTCATTTATGGACTATCGTTACATCCCTACTGATAAATATGAAAATGCCAACTAATGTTGGCATTTTCATATTCATAAGCAGAGAAAATTTCATACTCAGCCAAACTGAGCAAGAAAACAACCATACTTATCAGTAATTTACTATTTATTAGCAGGTAAAATTTCATGCTCAACTCAGCTGAGCATGAAAAAAGTTTTATAACCTCGGGCCCAGATCTCTTATCTTTATTTATATACAACACAGTGCATGTAAATTCACTTATGCTTGTCCTCTTTACTTTTATAGTACATAAGGTGAATGGATAGACTTTCAACTCTGCCACTTTCATTTTTGCCCCCTTCTCAGTGGGGCTCAATCGTTGAAGGAAAGAAATTATTCCTCTAGAAGCAAATTCTTTCCTTTAAAAATAGACCCCTTAGAATGGCAGTTCTTGCAGAAAATTAAAGGAAAGCATTTGCTCCTCTAGGAGCAAATCCTTTCTTTTCAGAGTAGACCTCATTTTGAAAGGATGTCATCATCCATGGAAGCAAACAGGAAGCCCCAATAATTGCCCCCCTTTGAAAAATGGCAGAAATAAACATGCAGATATACCCATAAGTGTCGGCTCCTGTTAAAGAAAATGTGGGTGGTGAATCCATTCCAATATCCAATATTTTGTATAAAATTTCAGTCTAGAAGCTCAGTTCACAGAGACCATGAGGTTAATGTTACAAGGCAATAAACCCAGTCAGGAAGAACTTCAGTGTCCAAGATGCAATAGGAAAAGGTAGGAACTTGCTGCAGTTTGGCTGTATATGATTGATGTACATCAACTACGTAGCATTAACCCTTTTTTGACCAGTGGACTTGTCCATTCTTATTATTCAGATAATCCCCTTTACTAGTTTTAGGGGTTTCTGGTGAATATTTTCACTTTTATTGTACTTTGCATAGAAATTCCTGTAAGCAAACAATGTAGACCCTGATCAGACGCCGCGTTTTGCGGCGTCTGAACTGGGTCTGCACTGTTTGCATAATGTCCCCAAAACGGGTATCAGGTCTAAAAAGGGTTAATGGGGAACCTGTTTAGATGCAAATAAGGAGTAGAAAAATTGGCCACACAGATCTCTAATTGGGAGTATTTCGTCCATAAAACTAATCCTGCACTCCGAAAATTTGAAAAGATGTCTTGTGCAGGCAAAAACATAAAGAGTTACCCTCAGTTTCAATTACAGGAGAACTTTGAATTAGTGTGTTCTCTGACTGTGAGAATTTTATTGTAGAAGTGCCTTGCTGTGGAATTTGAGAGATGTCACACTTCATATGCATATGTTTCTGTGGAAAATAACAAAAATAGTCAAAGTTTCATGACCTAGTAATACAAGGTTAGATGTAGAGATTGTTTCAGTCATCTGTGTTAAGGTTATGGAATATACTAGATTAAACTAGAATAGCTGTTGTTTGCAATGATGTTACAGTTTATGATGATGTAATGGTTACCATTAAATTTTGTATTAAGCAATTTTAAGTATTTGTCAGTAGTGCATCTGACTCAAGAGCCAGAGGTTCTGGGTTCGTTACCTGGTACCACTTACTTACGTTTCCCCTTCTGCTGATTCAAAAAAGGAAGTTGTCAGTTACTGGCCAATGTAGGTGCAATTAGTACTGGTTAACCGCTTAGGAGGTCTAAACCTGCCCAGGAATAGTGTGGTTAGGTTAACTAACATAATCATAGCTGTTTACTGTGAACGTAAAACACCAAAATAACAACAACAATTTTAAGTATTTATTTAAGGAATGAATTTTATTTTTTTAACGTTTACTGAAGTATAAACTACATCGGGTCACGAGCGAAGTAAGTGAATCCCGAAGGGGTTTACGTAAACTTTGTTCGTGACCCGATGTAGTTTATACTTCAGTAAACGTTTAAAAAATAACATTCATTCCTTATATTTATATTATTAAACGATGCTTTTGATCAATAAAAAGGTAAATAAAAATAAGAAATGCATATATAAAAATCGTTTTAAAAACATTACCGTTCAAATTTTGCAATAGTTTGGAACAGCCGCATTGTCACTGCCTACCTGTAAATTCCACCTCCTGCTGTAGATTTCACGTGCAAGTAGGTGTAGCGAGCTGTCACTCAATGTGTACTAGCCATTTAAGTACATGGAATGTTGTAGATTTCACGTGCTAGTTAGTGAGATGAGCTGTCACTCTAAAGCGCGTGACACAATGTAATTATTGACTTGTAAACAAAATTGACTCTCGCATCACTTAATTAGGTTTACAGGGAGCTCTGCGCTAAAAATGTAAATATATTGCTATTTCAGGTGTCCATGTGATGAGTGTACCATCACGCATATGATCACCTGTGGTATTATAAATCCTGAAGTTCTTGAAACTGCCAATACAGGGAACGGAACAAATCACAATGCAAACTTCATGCACGATCCAAATCGCTACAGGATAGACGTATCACCTCCTTCGATGTCAAGTACAACCTCAAGTAGTGGATCTTCTAGTCCTATCATGGTGGACCCAGACAGACTTACTCTGCCTTTCCCAGAAAATGCTCAGGAGTAAGTTTGAATTAACAAAATACTTAAAGTGCCAGAAATGAAAATTGTTGGTATAATTTGCAAACAGTGTAGATTCAGATGAGGCGGCTCATAATGAGCCACCTCATCTGAATCCACACTCTGCCAGCTAATCTTTGTAGTCTCGGCATGATATAGCTTGGACGAAACTTTTTTTGAAGTTTTGGAGAAGTAAATTTTGTTGTATGCTTTTTCGCGCTTTGAGGGTTAGTCAAGTTGTGACAATCAAAATATATACAAACAGCTAAGACTCAGGCCAGCCTGGGCATCTGTGCAATCTGGTCAGAGCCTTTGCATTTCGTACCCTATTTGCATGACACCAGTATAAATCTAGACCTTGTTGTCTTACGTGTAAAGATTGTAGTACATGTGTGGGCATGCACTTGGGGCAAGGATCAATAACAAGAACTTAGGCATTTTCATTGTGTCAAAGTTTTGTGATAAACATTTTTGATTGCTCATTTCTCAGTAACTGCATTGCAGATATCTTGCTCATTTCTCAGTTACTGCATTGCAGATATCTTCCATATTTGATTCATGATATCTCTGTAGCATTGCTTTTGATAACAACCTCTGGGTTAGGTGCATACTTTATTAGGTGGGGCCAGGGGTCAATTACTAGGACCTAACCATTTGATGTATTTTTTGGCTTATAGTTCTAATGTATTTGAATGGAGCCTAGTGATGCATGACTTATTTTATTTCGTACTAGTTTACATTATATGGATACTTTTGATGAACTAAGGTCAAGGTCACGGAGTTTGAATTTTGTACAATTGCATTAAAGTTTTATGTTAAAAGTTTGTTTTCATTAAGCAGTGGCACTGGTGGGGGGTATACCTGAGCCCCTGCTCACTTGCTTTAGTCTGGAGCTGTGTTATGTAAAAATACTTCCGTTGTTTTCCAGAACTGGTGAAGAGATCCAGGAAGAAATTGATGAGAACCAGTCATATGATGAAGAGGACGATGATGATGACGACGACGACGCTGATGACGGGGATTATGAAGAAGAAGAAGAAGAAGAAGAGGTGGAAGAGAAAGAGAAGAAGAAGAAAAAGTTATTGCCA
This sequence comes from Ctena decussata, assembly GCA_963989385.1. Classification (NCBI taxonomy): domain Eukaryota; kingdom Metazoa; phylum Mollusca; class Bivalvia; order Lucinida; family Lucinidae; genus Ctena; species Ctena decussata. Next base: position 22,891,752 of record OZ022498.1, read on the forward strand.
AACAGTGTTATCAAGGTAGGAGTTTCACAAGCTACTGTTGACTAGTGTGCTCAGGTTGTCTTATTACATTCAAGGATTGGAGCTGCTATTGCGCTAACCAGTACTGTATTATACCATTAAAAGATCGGGCATTTCCCCTCATAAAGAACCCAAAGAAACTATCAGTCTTACAAAACAGATTTTGTCAGTTACTGGCGAAAGTATGTGCACTTAGTACTGGTTAACCGCTTAGGAGGTCTAAGCCTGCCCAGAAATAGTGTGGTTAGGGAAACTGACCGTCCCGACATGACCATATTTGTTTACCTTGGACGTTAAGCATCTAATCAATCCATCAATCAAAAACAAAACAGATTTAGACTTTTGGGATTGTTTGAAGAGAAAACCCCATTTTGAAGCACAATAACACAACATGGATGTAATCAAATGCTCCTATTTTCATTGTTGTAGTAGACTCCTTTATAGTTTAAACTGTGCATCAGTGTCAGGATATATTTTATATATCAGAGCTCTAGATAAGACGGGTATTTGGTGATAATTGAGGGATAATTATTTTTATTTCTCATTGAAACCATATGTTGTGACCCCTCATCTGAACCGTCTCGACGAGACAGTTCAGATGAGGGGTCACAACATATGTTTTTATAGAGTATTAACAAAAATTATCCCTAATTATCAGCAAATACTCCCTCTTATCTAGAGCTCTGATATATCCAAGGACTGAACAAACAGCAGTGCAGGATTATCTGACCTAGTTGGTGTTATTGACTCAGTGTTCGAGATGAGAGGGGTAACAGCAATCATTGGAAAATTTTCTTAATTCTCCATATAAATTTACGATGTGTCCCGTTATTAGAACTGTCATAGGACAGTTCAGATGATGGGTCCCAACATAAGTTTTATAGAGAAATACGGAAAATTATTACAGAACAGAGCTCAAGATAAGAGGGGTATTTAGTGATAATTAGGGATAATTTTTATTAATTCTGCATAAAAACATATGTTGTGACCCCTCATCTGAACCGTCTCGTAACATATGTGACTCCTCATCTGAACCGTCTCAACGAGACGGTTCAGATGAGGGGTCACAACATATGGTTTCAATGAGAAATAAGAAAAATTATTCCTCAATTATCATCAAATACTCCCTCTTATCTAGAGCTCTGACAGAATTATCCCCAAAATCCCACCTTATCTGGAGCACTGTAAATATTGTTCAGTAATAAACTATATTTCCACTTCCAGGGAATGGTAGACATCCGGCCACCAATCACCCTAGAAGATCTAGAGATGGCAGGCAGCACACCAGATCCTGATAAACTGGAGACCTGTAACTGTGATCACTGTGTCTCACAGGCCAAGCTAGAGCAAGTGGTGAGATACTATTTGATTTATATGAGCCGCGACGCGAGAAAACCAACAAAGTGGTTGTGCACCCAGCGCAGGCTCAGATCAGCCTGGGCATCCTCCCAGTCTGATCAGAGTCTTCGCTGTCCGCATGGAGGTAGCTTAGACCCTTAGCTACCCTATAAGCGCTTAGCGAAGATTCTGATCAGACTGGACGGATGCCCAGGCTGATCTGAGTCTGCGCTGGGCGCACAACCACATTGTTGGTTTTGTCGTTTCGCGGCTCATATATGTTGTAACTGTTGTAAGTTTTATGGATGAACAGTTCGCATATTATTAGTTCACATTCAAAGAGGTATTCAGAGAAGAGTTTGTCTCCCAAGTCTATGAATATCTTCTCATAGGGGCTACTCTTAAGGTCTTTAGATATACTGCCATTTTTTCTGCCATTTTTACAGAGGTAGACAACTTAAGTGACATCCTGTTTCCTACCCAGGTGTGAACCTTTGCTGTTTGCACACAACCTGTGTGTATCAACCCCCAGGAAAACTGTATTAATCCTAATGAACACCCCTGCTCTAATAAACACCCTCTGCCTCTTTTCCAGAAATAATGTTGTATTGACTACCTTACCTCCGTATTTCCGTATTTTACAAAGGAGAACAATATGAATTTCTGGCCCCGAGGTTATAAAACTTTTTTCGTGCTCAACTCAGCTGAGCATGAAATTTTCTCTGCTGATAAATATGAAAATGCCAACTAATGTTGGCATTTTCATATTTATAAGCAGAGAAAATTGTATGCTGAGCTTAACTGAGCAAGAAAACAACTGTACTTGTCAGTAATTTGCTATTCATTAGCAGGTAAAATTTCATGATCAGCTGAGTTGAGCATGAAAAAAGTTTTATAACCTCGGGGCCTGTTTGCTTCTCTGGAGGACAAAGCTCTTCAAATGGAGTCTACTCTTCAAGGGAAGAATTTGCTGATAGAGGAGCAAAATCTCTGCTTTAAGAGCTGACCCTCCAAGGGAGGGAAAGAATGCAAATTAATAGAATTGCTTCATCTGAAAGTATATCAGATTTTATTCACCTTAATACTGTTTATTACACGATTGCTTATTTATTACTCCTTAGGCTCTAAATAATGCCCCTGCCCCTTTTTATGCCCCCGTGACGATAGTCAGGGGGCATTATGTTTTACCCCTGTCCGTCTGTCTGTCCGTCTGTCCGTCGCACATTTTAGTAGTAAGTTTGTGTAATCAACTCCTCCCACAGCTTATGATGGATCAATTTGAAACCTTGCACACATGTTACAGACATATTGAAGATGTGCATGAAGATTTTTTATGGCCAAAAAAATATTTTTGACAAAATTACGGGCTTTCGGACTTAGACTTTTTTAGTGTTGATTAGTGATATGGGGCAGCAAGTTTGTGTAATCGATTTGAAACTCTGCATAGATGTTGCAGACATAATGAAGATGTGCATGAAGATTTCTTATGGCCAAAAAATTATTTTTGACAAAATTACGGGCTTTCGGACTTAGACATTTTTAGTGTTGGTTTGTGATGTAGGGTAGCAAGTTTGTGTAATCAACTCCTCCCACAGCTTATGATGGATCAATTTGAATCTCTGCATACATGTTACAGACATATTGAAGATGTGCATGAAGATTTCTTATGGCCAAAAATTATTTTTGACAAAATTATAGGTTTTCTGACTTAGACATTTTCAGTGTTGGTTTGTGATATAGGGTAGCAAGATTGTGTAATCAACTCCTCCCACAGCTTATGATGGATCAATTTGAAACTTTGCATACATGTTGCAGATATATTGAAGATGTGCATGAAGACTTCTTATGGCCAAAAAATTATTTTTGACAAAATGATGGGCTTTGCGACTTAGACATTTTCAGTGTTGGTTTGTGATGTAGGGTAGCAAGTTTGTGTAATCAACTCCTCCAACAGCTTATGATGGATCAAGCTGAAACTTTACACACTTACTGCAGACATGTTGAAGATATGCATGAAGATTTTTGAAGGTCACAAAGTGTAATTTTGACAAAATTATGGGCTTTCTAACTTGAGTCATTTTTGGTGTTTGATATCAGTGTGTAATCAACTTCTCTCACAGTTTATGATAGATGGCTTTGAAACTTTGTACATTTGTTACAGACATAATAAAGATGCTCATAAAGACATTTTAAGATAAAAAATTTGTTTCTAGCAAAATTGCAGGTTTTGAACCAATAATTTTTCACCTTTTTTATGCCCCCGTGACGATAGTCAGGGGGCATTAAGATTTGCCCCCGTCTGTCTGTCTGTTCGTCACGCTTTATGGTATAGAGTTTGTGTAATCAACTCCTCCCACAGTTTTCAATGGATCTGTTTCAAACTTTGCATACATGTTGGGGACATATTGAAGATGTGCATGTGGATTTTTGTTGGACCTAGAAATAATTTTGACAGAATTACGGCCTTTTGAACTTAGTCATTTTAGGCAAATTTTTGCATTGTAGGGTATAGAGTTTGTGTAATCAACTCCTCCCACAGTTTTTAACAGATCTTTTTCAAACCTTGCATAAATGTTATGGAAATATTGAAGATGTGCATGTGGATTTTTGTTGGACATAAAATTTATTTGGACAGAATTACGGCCTTTTGAACTTAGTCATTTTAGGCAATTTTTTTGCATTGTTCGTCTGTCCGTCCGTCTGTCTGTTCGTCACGCTTTATGGTATAGAGTTTGTGTAATCAACTCCTCCCACAGTTTTCTATGGATCTGTTTCAAACTTTTCATACATGTTGGGGACATATTGAAGATGTGCATGTGGATTTTTGTTGGACCTAGAAATAATTTTGACAGAATTACGGCCTTTTGAACTTAGTCATTTTAGGCAAATTTTTGCATTGTAGGCCCCGTGACGATAGTCAGGGGGCATTAAGATTTGCCCCCGTCTGTCTGTCTGTTCATCACGCTTTATGGTATAGAGTTTGTGTAATCAACTCCTCCCACAGTTTTCAATGGATCTGTTTCAAACTTTGCATACATGTTGGGGACATATTGAAGATGTGCATGTGGATTTTTGTTGGACCTAGAAATAATTTTGACAGAATTACGGCCTTTTGAACTTAGTCATTTTAGGCAAATTTTTGCATTGTAGGGTATAGAGTTTGTGTAATCAACTCCTCCCACAGTTTTCAACAGATCTTTTTCAAACCTTGCATAAATGTTATGGAAATATTGAAGATGTGCATGTGGATTTTTGTTGGACATAAAATTTATTTGGACAGAATTACAGCCTTTTGAACTTAGTCATTTTAGGCAATTTTTTTGCATTGTTCGTCTGTCCGTCCGTCTGTCTGTTCGTCACGCTTTATGGTATAGAGTTTGTGTAATCAACTCCTCCCACAGTTTTCAATGGATCTGTTTCAAACTTTTCATACATGTTGGGGACATATTGAAGATGTGCATGTGGATTTTTGTTGGACCTAGAAATAATTTTGACAGAATTACGGCCTTTTGAACTTAGTCATTTTAGGCAAATTTTTGCATTGTAGGCCCCGTGACGATAGTCAGGGGGCATTAAGATTTGCCCCCGTCTGTCTGTCTGTTCATCACGCTTTATGGTATAGAGTTTGTGTAATCAACTCCTCCCACAGTTTTCAATGGATCTGTTTCAAACTTTGCATACATGTTGGGGACATATTGAAGATGTGCATGTTGATTTTTGTTGGACCTAGAAATAATTTTGACAGAATTACGGCCTTTTGAACTTAGTCATTTTAGGCAAATTTTTGCATTGTAGGGTATAGAGTTTGTGTAATCAACTCCTCCCACAGTTTTCAACAGATCTTTTTCAAACCTTGCATAAATGTTATGGAAATATTGAAGATGTGCATGTGGATTTTTGTTGGACATAAAATTTATTTGGACAGAATTACAGCCTTTTGAACTTAGTCATTTTAGGCAATTTTTTTGCATTGTTCGTCTGTCCGTCCGTCTGTCTGTTCGTCACGCTTTATGGTATAGAGTTTGTGTAATCAACTCCTCCCACAGTTTTCAATGGATCTGTTTCAAACTTTTCATACATGTTGGGGACATATTGAAGATGTGCATGTGGATTTTTGTTGGACCTAGAAATAATTTTGACAGAATTACGGCCTTTTGAACTTAGTCATTTTAGGCAAATTTTTGCATTGTAGGGTATAGAGTTTGTGTAATCAAATCCTCCCACAGTTTTCAACAGATCTTTTTCAAACCTTGCATAAATGTTATGGAAATATTGAAGATGTGCATGTGGATTTTTGTTGGACATAAAATTTATTTGGACAGAATTACGGCCTTTTGAACTTAGTCATTTTAGGCAATTTTTTGCATTGTAGGGTATAGAGTTTGTGTAATCAACTCCTCCCACAGTTTTCAATGGATCTTTTTCAAACCTTGCATACATGTTGTGGACATATTGAAGATGTGCATGTGGATTTTTGTTGGACCTAGAAATAATTTTGACAGAATTACGGCCTTTTGAACTTAGTCATTTTAGGCAAATTTTTGCGTTGTAGGGTATAGAGTTTGTGTAATCAACTCCTCTCACAGTTTTCAATGGATCTTTTTCAAACTTTGCATACATGCTGTGAATGTATTGAAGATGTGCATGTGGGTTTTTGATGGCACTAGAATTAATTTTGACAGAATTATGGCCTTTTGAACTTAGTCATTCTAGGGAAATTTTGCATTGTAGGGTATGGATTTTGTGTTATCAACTTGCTCCACAGTTTTCAATGGATCTTTTTCAAACCTTGTCTACATATGGTGGACATATTTGAAGATATGATGAGGCATATTGATAGGTCTAGAATTAATTTTGACAGAATCACAGCCTTTTTAACTTAGTCATTTTGGGCAGTTTTTTTCATGGCAGGTTATGTTTTCAATGGATTCTTTGTAGGTGCTTTATGGATATACATATCATGTGACAGGCGCTGCACGGGGGCATCATTGGTGTCTTACAGACACAATTTTCTAGTTTTTTTTTAACAATATAGGTGACAAGCTAGTGTCCTCAAGACATACTACAGCTTATGACTAATCGGTTTTCACAGTTTGGGACCATGCACATGTCTTTGAATTTGTGATGGTGGTGGGGGTGGGATGGAGCGAGGGAGGGGAGGGAGGGAGAAAGGGGTGCAAGGGTTAATTGGGAGCACGGGGGCATCACCTGTGTCTTACAGACACAATTTTCTAGTTGTAAAATGCAGCACCCCGGGGCATTTAATAGGATTAATATGGTATACAGGTCAAAAACAAAGGTTCTGGCTGGACTACAATGATTCACAGACTTTGCTGTTCACATGTAAAGTTCCAGGAAAAATAGTCAAATGCACAAAGAGCATAGATCCAGATGAGACAGCTCATAATCTGGATCCACACTGGTTTCCCTCTATTTTGACCTGGATAAAACATTTTTAGCTCACCTGAGCCAGCGGCTCCGGGGGAGCTTATAGGATGGTAAGGCTCCGGCGTCCGTCGTCCGTCCGTCGTCCGTCCGTCCGTCCGTCAACAATTTCAAACGACTTCTCCTCTGAAACCACTGGGCCAATTGTAACCAAATTTCATATGTAGCATCTAGGGGACTTAGGAACGAAAAGTTGTTCAAACGGTCCTGGTCACATGACCAACATGGCCGCCACGCCCATATATGGTAAAAACCTAGAAAAATCTTCTTCTCCAGAACCAATAGGCCGGTGGCCTTGAAACTTGGTATGTAGCATTGGGTACGCGAGTACTACCAAGATTGTTCAAATTATGTCCTTGGGTTGACCTTGACCTTTTTTACGGTAAGGTCAAATTTGCATTCTGTAGCTTTTATATGGGAAAATGCTAGAACATAAGATTACTTGGAAACTGTTGAAGATTTAGACCTGAAAATTGGTATATACAGTCATCTGAATGAGTACATGAAAATTAATGCGTACAAGAGGTCAAGGTCATTGTTTGACCTTTGACCCTGGTCTCTCATATTTTGACAATTTCACACGTCTCCTCAAAACCCATTAGACCAATTGTAACCAAATTTCATACAGAGCCTCTAGGGGGCAGGGGAAAGAAAATTTGTTCAAACGGACTGGGTCACATGACCAACATGGCCGCCATGCCCATATATGGTAAAAACCTTTAAAAATCTTCTTCTCCAGAACCAATAGGCCAATGGCCTTGAAACTTGGTATGTAGCATCAGGTACGCGAGTACTACCAAGATTGTTCAAATTAAGACCTTGGGTTGACCTTGACCTTTTTTACGGTAAGGTAAAATTTGCTTTTTTAGCTTTTATATGGGAAAATGCTAGAACATAAGATTTCTTGGAAACTGTTGAAGATTTAAACCTGAAAATTGGCATATACAGTCATCTAAATGAGTACATGAAAATTTTTATGTACAAGAGGTCATGGTCATTGTTTGACCTTTGACCCTGGTCTCTCATATTGTGACAATTTCACACATCTGCTCAAAAGCCACTGGGCCAATTGTAACCAAATTTCATACAGAGCCTCTAGGGGCTGAGGGAAAGAAAATTTGTTCAGTCTTGGTCATTGACCAACATGGCCGCCATGCCCATATATGGCAAAAACCTTTACAAATCTCCTTCTCAAGAACCAAGTGATCGATGGCCTTGAAACTTGGTATATAGCATCAGGTACTTGAGTACTATCAAGATTGTTCAAATGATGACCTTGGGCTGACTTGACCTTTTACAAGGCAAGGTCAAGTATGGGAAAATCGTCTTAGTTAGTACATGGAAGATTTGCGGGTACAAGAGGTCAAGGTCATCCTTTGACCTCTGACCCATATCTCTTATATTTTGACAATTTAAGACGTCTCCTCAAAAGCCACAGGACCAATTATAACCAAATATCATACACAGCCTCCAGGGGCTGATAATACGAAAATTTATCAAGCGGTCTAGGTCACATGACCTACATGGCCACCATACACAGGTGAGCGATTCAGGGCCTCATGGCCCTCTTGTTGAAATTTTGCAGACACAGGTTTTGTTGTCTGCTTTTTAGCTCGCCTGAACGAAGTTCAAGAAGAGCTATTGCACTACCCCCGGCGTCGGTGTTAGCGTTAGCGGCGTTGGCGTTAGAAAAATGTTATAGTTTTACGTTAAAGTTTTTTATGTGATGAGCAAGGCGCTTTCAGGCGAGCTATCCTGGTGACAGGTCTTGTTGTTAGTGGGTGTGGGGCCATAAGGATTAAGCAGCCGTTTTTGTATGACAGGGTTCTTTTTATATTTTTGCAGATGAAAGTAGAGGACAACCAGTGCCAGTGTCATGTGTGTCTACAACAACAGGGCAAAACAATATCTACTTCCTTACCTCAGCATGTACCACCAATAGTGCCCCGCCCTGGGGAACTTCACCTCTACCCCCATATCCATGGTTCATCAGGGCTGCACTCCCTCAACAGAGGCTCCCATGTGAGGCCCATCCTCCAGCCAAGTTTGTATGATCTACATACGAATCAGCAACGGAAGTCTATCATCCAGCAGGGAAAAGCTCCAATTAAACTGGACTTCGATTCACCTGAGGGTATTCATAATCACATAAACTATGCTTACGGGGACTGGGATAATTCGTACGATGCAAGGACGTATCTATCCACCAAGTTTGACAGCGAGTTGCTGCCACCCCCGCCACTTACAAGTCCTTACACATCTACATTTCTAACGGAACCGTTTTCGGTGCCGGGAAGCTTTGCTTCGGCGATTCCCACGTCTTCGGTCAGTTCTCCAAGTGCTTTCAGTTCTTCTGTGAACAATCTTGTAATGACAACTGCCACGCCCACTACCGCTAAGTCCACAGATGGTTCATCGGCCAGTAAAGAAACGACCGCGGATTCTATCAGCAAAACCACCAAATGTCCTAATGAGACGGGAAGTCCAACCAAAAGTCATACTCCTCCATGTACCCGACCTGTGACTCTGGGAGGCAATAATGTGCCCAAGCTCTCTGAGAAACCTCATAGTCAACATTGTAGGAAACATAACCCTCAGGGGTTGGCTAAGCCAGGTAAGATCTTTTTAAACTGCACTAGAGAACAGTAGAAATTATAGCATACATGTATATCTGAAAAGTTTACATATTTTTGGAGCAATTTTTAGCTCGCCTGAACAAAAGTTCACGAAGAGCTATTGTTGTCACCCCGGCGTCAGCGTCCGCGTCAGCGTCAACGTCGGCGTCCGGATTGGATGTTTTGGTTAAAGTTTTTCAAAGACCTATATCTCTTTAACCCATGGATAGATTCTTTTGATACTTGCACTGTAGGTAGATATTGGTCCAGAGTTTAACAGGGTACCACCCCCACCCCACTCCAATGTCAAGGTCATGGACTTAGAAAATTGGGAGTATTTTTGGACTGGATGTTTTGGTTAAAGTTTTATAAAGCCCAATATCTCCTTAACCCATGGATGGATTCCTTTGATACTTGCACTGTAGTTAGATATTGGTCCAAAGTTTTCCAAGGTACTACCCCCATCCCCCTCAGTGACCTTGATGTCAAGGTCATGGACTTAGAAAATTGTCTTTCTGTTGATTGGGTGTTTTGGTTAAAATCTTTTAAAGACACATATCTCCTGAACCCAGTGATGAATTCTTTTTACATTTGCACTTTAGATATTAGTCCAAAGTTTTGCCGAGTACTACCCCAACCCCGCTCAGTGACCTGGATGTCAAGGTCAGGGACTTTGGTATTTGTTCTTTATTAAAGTTTTCTAATTGCATACTGATTCATAATGCTTGGCAGAGATTTAGTTTACACTTGAACTGATGTTAGACACTTTTTTGAGTTTTTACAAAACACTATATACTTACCCCACTGGATGACCTTCGACTTAGAATTTTGTCTTAAAGATTTTGGTTAAAGTTTTATATTTATGATGACATAATTTTACAGTGCCACGATGGACTCAGTTGATACTAATACTTGGACTGATGTTAGATAATGGTTCAAGGTTTTGTTACATCCTACCCCCCCCCCCCCCCCCCCCCCCCCCCCCTCCCCCCTTACCTCTTAGTTCTTTGACCTCAAGCTCATGGACTTTGAAATTTCATGTGGATTTTTTTTTTTTTTTTTTTATTTTAAGGCTTATTTCTTAGATAGCTTTTCTTTATAAATGTGTTGTCATTATGGACATGCTTGCCTGAAGTTTTATGCATAGAAGTCCACACCTCCAAAGCAACTGTGTGATGGGCAAGCACCTATTCAGGCGAGCTATGCTGTCAGGCGACAGCTCTTGTTAATGGATTAAATGAAGCCTACCCTAAAGTGCTTAAGTATTAGGACACCTAAAAACCATTAATTTTCCATTTGTCCCAAATGGAAAATCGATGGTTTTTAGGTGTCCCAATTTTTAAGCACATTAGGGTATATCTTGAATTGTCAGCTTTACTGCTTCTTGGAGCAGTTTGTTTCACATAAAGTGTTGATTCTAACCTATGTTTGGGAAGACTGAATTGTTGGAGCGGCCTAGGAGATTAATCGGTTTTGGTGGCCTTGACCCATTCTCATGTAGGTCTCAAGAGGAATTTGCATGATAAAATGTATCATGAACCTATTGACAGATCTGACAAATTCGATAAATGAGCCACGACACGAGAAAACCAACAATGTGGTTGTGCGCCCAGCGCAGACTCAGATCAGCCTGGGCATCCGCCCAGTCTGATCAGAGTCATTGCTGTCCGCATGAAGGTAGCTTAGACCCTTAGCTACCCTTGAGCACTTAACGAAGGCTCTGATCAACTCGACAGTTGCCCAGGCTGATCTAAGTCTGCCCAGGGCGCACAACCACATTGTTGGTTTGTCGTGTCGCGGCTCAAATTATGTGACTCAGGAAGAATGACTGTGTCAATTTCAAGTTAACTTGCCAACATATATTTCAAGTCAGCAAGGTCTTTCCAGAATCTGAAACTTGTTAGGCAGGTGCGTCCTTTTCAGTGGAATTTGTAAGCTGTTTGATAAAACTGTTAAAGTTAGCAAAGAATGCTGACACTGATGTGACTGCTCTTGGAATGGTCCTCAGGAGCAGTCTTATTTGGGTCTTTATCTTATTAGGGCTGGACTATTTGCTAAGACATGCTGGCCGCATATTTAGGGCAAATGCTGTTACCTGATTTGTAAGGAAGTAAATCATTATATTTACAGTAAATCTTCCAAACCACAATCACACTCCACCCACTCAAAGCTCTCAAACCAAGACAGGCAAACCCGGAGCAGCTGCACATCCAACTTGTAACCACATCAACAACAATCGGTCCAACCACGTGTTCCCTCAGGGTGTCGTAGACGGGTACATGGGCAGCATGTGCGTCAACTCTGTTCAGTTGCCGACAACGGCCAACAATATCAGTGTTGGTACGTCGACGGTGTGTGCCGAGCCTGATTGTGATGGTAACCATGACGACAATTACGACAGTATTGACGATAGTTGCTCAGAACAGAGTTCGTCCACGTCCAACTCCACCAATCAGAAGGAGGGAAAATACTGTGATTGCTGCTACTGTGAATTCTTTGGTCATGGAACGGTAAGATCTCAGTTTCTGTAAAAGACAATTCTAAAAATCAGGACACCTAAAATAATGCTGTAATAGTCCTAAAACTGGAATGGTTTCACAAAGCAGTTACATGCCCAGAAGGTGGAGATGGGATGGCAAACAGTGCAGCCTCAGATCAGACTGCTCCTTTGGTTGGAGTCTGGTCTGAATTTACAGCTTGCTTAGACCTGTCTGTCCCAATACTTAAAATGTTTACAGGACCTCAGTTCAAATTATTTATGGAGAGATTAAATGGGCTTGACTTAACCTTGCATGAAGATACAATATCTATAGGGTAAGAATTTTCATAAAAGCTGTACAAATATTCAGGGTAAATGGATATTACTTTCAATAATATGCAGTGTTGTCTCTCAAAAAAAAATTCGGAGGGGGATGGGGGCTATGTACTGATTATTGAAAAAAAAAAAAAACGAAAAAAGACTTAGAGCAGAGACTGAAAATGGTATGAACAAACTACACAAAACCTACTTGAGACCTGCCAGTGTTTTCTCTCAAAGAAATTGGGAGCAGGATGGGGCTATTTATGGTTATACCCAGTGAGAAATACTTCGGTCATGTAGCAAACACAATTTCCACAGACTGATTATTAAAAAAAAAAAAGAACTAGTGCAGAGACTGAGCATGGTATGAACAAACTACACAAAACCTGGCCCAGAGGTTATAAAACTTGAGTACATTGTAAAACTCAAAATAAAGCACACTGCTTGGCTGCCTCCGAGCACATGCTCGGAAGCAGCCAATCAGTGTACTTTAGTTGGAGTTTGAGATTATTCTCAAGTTTTATAACCTCAAACCCTGCTTGTGTTTGTAATGAGCAAGGAACAGTAATAAAAAAAAATCAATATTTATATTTCAGCCAACAATGGCCCCTACTAGTAAGAATTATCCTGAAATGAGGGACAAACTCCGTCTTCGTCTTAAGAAAAAGGTGAGTTCAACATGCTGTTGTCTATTTGGCTGGTTGTAAAGCCAGTTTGTGTTCTATCATCCATCAGTCAGTTTGATCATCCATAATTGGCAGTAAATTAACAATTTTGCAGACCATCCTTCATTACCTTTGCATAGGCACCCCTGGTTAACGATGTATATACAAGGGCTGTTACGAAACGAAAAAGAGCTGTTACTAAACCAAAGAGAGTCATAGTTACCAAAAGACCTGTTGATGAAAAAGAGCTGTTACTAAACCAAAAAAGAGTCAGAGTTACCAAATGACCTGATGACCATGTGGTTTGGTAACTATGACTCTTTTCCGTTTTGTATAAACAGCTCTTTCTCGTTTCGTAACATCTTTGAAAACATAATTAACCAGATGCGATAGCTGGAAATTTGAGCCGCGACACGACAAAACCAACAATGTGGTTGTGCGCCCAGCGCAGACTCAGATCAGCCTGGGCATCCGCCCAGTCTGATCAGAGCCTTCGCTGTCCGCATGGAGGTAGCTGAGACCCTTAGCTACCTTTTGAAGACTGAACGAAGAGTCTGATAAGACTGGGCGGATGCCCAGGCTGATCTGAGTCTGCCCTGGGCGCACAACCACATTGTTGGTTTTGTCGTGTCGCGGCTCATTTATATGTTACTGTTTTGTCCTGCCTTCATTTACCGTCAACTGTGTTAGCTGATCAGCAGCTAGATATTTTACAGTTACCAGAACATAAAACTCCATTTGTCCTTCACCAGTACTGAAACAAAGTTGGCAGTTTATGAACTGTTCTGTCTGTTTTGCATTGGCCACAGAGGTGAAAAACAGTTGCAAAAATGAATAAAATGCCAAAGTATCCAGCCATCCATGGCAGTACTACTACCAAATTGCTGTCCATTTACTTGTACTAGTAGAGGTCCAGATAGAGGGGAGGTTTTGGGACAATTTCTTATTTCTGTTCATGGTGGAGAAAAACCGTAAATGATCCACATCATGTGACTTCCAACAATGTGGCAATTTTATCATGATATTCAGATTATCTGTCTCGTTTACATCGGTCACTTCCATAGATGGCTGATATGACAAGGCTGTGGTCAGACTGCTTTTATGTGCAAAAGGCAGATTGATCAAAGCCCTTGCTTGTCACCAATGCCACATTGTTGGAAAGCTTATGTTGTGGCTCAAATTGTGTCTATCGATTAGGCAATTCTAATGAGGGTCACAACATATTATAGGTGTGAATTAAGAAAAATTATGCTTGAAATATCCTCAAAAGCTTTATCTGAAACTTTGTACTATGCTGTTATTTGTTACCCATCATTCATCAGTCGTTTTGCAGAACTCATACTCTCATATTGGCAGTATTGTACCCAATAGTTTTCCATGAATCAGACATACATATCAAAAAATGTTAACGGAGGTTCTCTCCTTCTTACATACATTCCAGAACGAAGGTAAAACTGACACGCTTCCAAATCCGCAACCTGTTGAAGTTCCGATTTCTAGAAAAACTCAAAACAACAAAATCGTCAATTCTGTTTTACAGAATGAAATTAAGTCTGAAGATCTGCCGCCTGAGCATTGTAAGGCTCAACGAAATCACAACCATAGCAACAGTCATGTGGTTGAAGGTCCAGAAGCTGATCCCATGGAGACGAAGGGTCTCGACGAGCTGATAAAGTTTATCAATGGAACCGATAGTGCTGGCGAAAAGCAACATAGTGCTAAAGCTGCCAAAAGGGCCAGGCAGAAACAGAGAAAGGTAGAGATGGATGAAATGACACCTACTTCATTAGCTCACCTGAGCCAGCGGCTCCAGGGGAGCTTAAAGGATGATAAGGCTCCGGCGTCCGTCCGTCCACACTTTCAAATGACTTCTCTGAAACCGCTAGGCCGATTGTAACCAAATTTCATATGTAGCCTACTGGGGCCTTAGGAACGAAAAGTTGTACAAACTGTTCTGGTCACATGAACAACATGGCCGCCATGCCCATATATGGTAAAAACCTAAAAAAATCTTCATCTCCAGAACCAATAGGCTGATGGCCTTGAAACTTGGTATGTAGCATTGGGTATGCGAGAACTACCAAGATTGTTCAAATTATGACCTTGGGTTGACCTTGGCTTTTTTACGGTAAGGTCAGATTTGCTTCCTTGTGGTTTTTGATGGCAAAATGCTAGAACATAAGATATCTTGGAAACTGTTGAAGATTTTGGGCTAAAAATTGGTATCTACAGTCATCTTAATGAGTACATGAAGATTTTTGAGTACAAGAGATCAAGGTCATGCTTTGACCTTTGACCCAGAATTCTGATATTTTGACAATTTCAAACAATCTCCTCAAAAGTCACTGGGCCAATTGAAACCAAATTCCATATAGAGCCTACAGGGGTTGAGGGAACAAAAGTTTATTCATACTGTCCAGGTCACATGACTAACATGGCCACCATGCCCATATATGGTAAAAACCTTTAAAAATCTTTTTCTCCAGAACCAATTGACCAATGGCCTTGAAACTTGATATGTAGCACTGGGTACTTGAGTACTATCAAGATGGTTCAAATTATGACCTTGCATTGACCTAGACCTTTTTTACGGCAAGGTCAAATATGGGAAAATGCTACAACATAGGATTTCATGGAAATTTTTGAAGATTAAGGCCTAAAAAAGGTATATGCAGTCATCTTAATGAGTACATGAAGATTTGTGGGTACAAGAGGTCAAGGTCATTCTTTGACCTTTGACTCAGAACTCTCATATTTTGAAAATTTCAAACAATCTCCTCAAAAACCACTTGGCCAGTTGTAACCAAATTTCATCTAGAGCATCCAGGGGTTGAGGGAATGAAAATTTGTTCAAACGGTCCAGGTCACATGACCAACATGGCTGCTATGCCCATATATAGTATAAACCTTTAAAAAACTTCTTCTCAAGAACCGATTGACTGATTGCCTTGAAACTTGGTATGTAGCATCGGGTACCCGAGTACTATCAAGTTTTTTCAAATGATGACCTTGGGTTGACCATGACCATGTTTTTACGGTAAGGTCAAATATGGGAAAATGCTAGAACATAAGATTTCATGAAAAGTTATGAATATTAAGGCCTAAAAATTGATAAATACAATCATCTTAATGAGTACATGAAGCGTCATGAATACAAGAGGTCAAGGTCGTTCTTTGACCTTTGACCCTGAATTCTTATAGTTTGCCGGTCTGGCCACATACTTTCGTTTCTCCTTCTGCTGATTTAAGAAGGGCAGTTGTCAGTTACTGGCGAAAGTATGTGCACTTAGTACTGGTTAACCGCTTAGGAGGTCTAAACCTGCCCAGGAATAGTGTGGTTAGGTTAACTGACCGTCCCGACATGACCTTAGTTGTTTACCGTGGACGTTAAGCATCAAATCAACCAACCAACCAAAAAATCTTATAGTTTGACAATTTCAAACTTCTTCTTAAAAGCTACTGAGCCAATTGTAACCAAATATCATATATAGACCCTTCAGGGGTTGAGGGAATGAAAATTTCTTCAAATGGTCTGGATCACATGACCAACATGGCTGCCATGCCCATATGTGGTAAAACCTTTAAAAATCGTCTTCTCCAGAACCAATTGACCGATGTCCTTGAAACTTGGAATGTAGCATTGTGTGCTCCAGTACTATCATGATTGTTCAAATTATGACCTTGGGTTGACCTTGACCCTTTCTTCAGCAAGGTCAAATATGGGAAAATGCTACAACATAAGATTTCAAGGAAATTTTTGAAGATTTTGGCCTTAAAATTGGTATATACAGTCGTCTTAATGAGGTCATGAAGAATTATGAGTACAGGAAGTCAAGGTCATTCTTTGACCTTTGACCCAGATTTCTCATATTTTGACATTTACAAACATTTCCTCAAAAGACAAAGGGCCAATTGTAAACATATTTCATATAGAGCCTCCAGGGGCTGATTGAACAAAAATTTGTTCAAACGGTCTAGGTCACATGACCTGCATGGCCGCCATACCCATTTATGGTATAAACTTTTAATATTTTTCTTCTTCAGAACCAATACACCTATGACCTTGAAAGTTAGTAAGTAGCATTGAGTACTAGAGTACTACCAAGACTCTTCAAATGATAACCTTGGGTTTACCTTGATCTTTTTTGCGGCATGGTCAAATAATGAAAAATGCTAGAACATAAGATTCATCGAAAGTGTTGAAGATTTAGTCCTAAAATAGTATATATGGTTGTCTTAATGAGTACATGAAGATTTATGAGTACAAGAGGTCATGGTCATTCTTTGACTTTTGATCCAAGACTCATATTTTGACAATTTCAGACATAAGAAAAAGTCACTTTGCCAGTTGTTCAGGTGAGCGATTCAGGGCCTCATGGCCCTCTTGTTCTTTTTTCACTCATTATACCCCCGGTATACGAAGTATATAGGGGGTATATAGTTTTTGGTTTTTCCGTAAATATGTTTGTGTGTGTGTGTGTATGTTAACATTTTTTCTGTCACTGATTTCTCAGGAACCACAATAGCTAGGATTTTGAAATTTGGTACAAACGTTGGGTATGACTAGATGTACCGTGTAAAAGACAGTCAGCCTTCTCCTGCTTATCATTCCCTTTGTTTGTCCATTTTTTCTTTCTTGTACCATGTAAGAGACAATCAGCCTTCTCCTGCTTATCATTCCCTTTGTTTGTCCATTTTTTCTTTCTCTCCAATTAAATTTCTGTCACAGATTTCTCAGGAACCACAATAGCTAGGATTTTGAAACGTGGTACAAACGTTGGGTATGACCAGTTGTACCGTGTAAGAGACAATCAGCCTTCTCCTGCTGATCATTCCCTTTGTTTGTCCATTTTTTCTTTCTCTCCAATTAAATTTCTGTCACAGATTTCTCAGGAACTACTATAGCTAGGATTTTGAAATTTGGTACAAACGTTGGGTATGACTAGTTGTACTGTGTGAGAGATAATAGGCCTTCTCCTGCTTATCGTTCCCTTTGTTTGTCCATTTTTTCTTTCTCTCCAATTAAATTTCTGTCACAGATTTCTCAGGAACCACAACAGCTAGGATTTTGAAATTTGGTACAAACGTTGGGTATGACCAGTTGTACCGAGTAAGAGACAATCAGCCTTCTCCTGCTTATCATTCCCTTTGTTTGTCCATTTTTTCTTTCTCTCCAATTTAATTTCTGTCACAGATTTCTCAGGAACCACAATAGCTAGGATTTTGAAGTTTGGTACAAACATTGGGTATGACTAGTTGTACCATGTAAGAGACAGTCAGCCTTCTCCTGCTTATCATTATACCCCCGGTATACGAAGTATATATGGGGTATATAGTTTTTGGTTTTTCCGTTTATATGTTTGTGTGTGTGTGTGTTTGTTAACATTTTTTTCTGTCACAGATTTCTCAGGAACCACTGCAGCTAGGATTTTGAAATTTGGTACAAACATTGAGTATGACTAGTTGTACCGTGTAAGAGAGAATCAGCCTCCTGCTGCTTATCATTCCCTTTATTTGTCCATTTTTCTTTCTCTCCAATTAATTTTCTGTCAAAGATATCTAAAAAACTTCTACAGTAAGGGTATCTGAAATTTGGTAGAAATGTTGGGTATGACCAGTTGTACCGTGTAAGAGAGAATCAGCCTGCTCCAGCTTATCATTCCCCTTTTTTGTCCAGTTTTTCTTTCTCTCCAATATCTCTCCAATTAAATTTTTGTCAAAGATTTCTCAGGAACCACTACAGCTAGAATTTTGAAATTTGGTACAAACGTTGAGTATGACTAGTTGTACTGTGTAAGAGAGAATCAGCCTCCTGCTGCTTATCATTCCCTATATTTGTCCATTTTGTCTTTCTCTCCAATTAATTTGCTGTGAAAGATATCTCAAAAACTTCTACAGTAAGGGTATTTGAAATTTGGTAGAAACGTTGGGTATGACTAGTTGTACCGTGTAAGAGAGAATCAGCCTGCTCCAGCTTATCATTTCCTTTTTTTGTCCAGTTTTTCTTTCTCTCCAATATCTCTCCAATTAAATTTTTGTCAAAGATTTCTCAGGAACCACTACAGCTAGAATTTTGAAATTTGGTACAAACGTTAAGTATGACTAGTTGTACTGTGTAAGAGAGAATCAGCCTCCTGCTGCTTATCATTCCCTTTATTTGTCCATTTTTTCTTTCTCTCCAATTAATTTTCTGTCAAAGATATCTCAAAAACTTCTACAGGAAGGGTATCTGAAATTTGGTAGAAACGTTGGGTATGACTAGTTGTACCATGTAAGAGAGAATCAGCCTGCTCCAGCTTATCATTCCCTTTGTTTTCCAGTTTTTCTTCCTCTCCAATTTCTCTCCAATTAAGATTTTGTCAAAGATTTCTCAGGAACCAATACAGCTAGAATTTTGAAATTTGGTACAAATGTTAAGTATGACCAGTTGCACAGTGTAAGAGAGAATCGGCCTTCTGCTGCTTCTCATTCTCTTTGTTCATTTTTCTTTCTCTCCAAATAAATTTCTGTCAGAGATTTCTCAGAAATTTCCACAGTAAGGGTATTTGAAATTCAGTACAACCCTTGGTAATGACTAGTTGTAATATGTATGAAAACATCAGCCTCTTCCTATTTATCATTCCCTTTGTTTGTCCATTTTTCTTTCTATCCAATTAAATTAACCTTTTTTCTGTCACAGATTTCTCAGGAACCACTACACCTAGGATTTTGAAATTTTGTACAAATGTTTGGTATAACTAGTTGTATAGTGTATGAGAACTTCAGCTTCCTTCTGCATATTGTTCCCTTTGTTTGTCCAATTTTTCTTTCTCTCCAATTTTTTTTTTTTTTTTTTTTGGTCAAAGACTTTTTCGGAACCACTTTACCTAGGTTTTTGGAATTTGTTACAAACGTTGGGTATGATGAGTTGTATCATATAAGAGACCATCAGCCTCCATCTGCTTATCATTCCCTCTTTTTTAGCTCACCAGAGCCGAAGGCTCCGGGGGAGCTTATAGGATAGGCAGTGGTCCGTCGTCGTCGTCTGTCGTCGTATGTCGTCGTCCTATGTCGTCTGTCGTCGTCCGTCAACACTTTTAAACGACATCTCCTCTGAAGCCACTAGGCCGATTGGGCTCAAATTTCATCTGTGGCATCCTTGGGATGGGGGATTGAAAGTTTGTGTTTTTTATGAAAATTGCCCTTTTAGTTTGGTTGCTATGGCAACTTAGTTTTCCCATTGACTTATAATGGGGAAAATTGAAAAATGGCATTTTCTGCCAAGCCATTGCAGATATGTTGATAAAACTTTTATAGAAATGTTCCTTGAAATGTCTACTATCAGCTATGTGTTGTTTGGCCCACTGCTCCTTTTATTGGTTGCCATGGAAACCGAAATGCCAAAAAAAAAAGAGAAAAAAATATGTAAAAATTAACTCCTCTGAAGCCACTGGGCCGATAAGGCCCAGGTTTCATCTACGGCATCCTTGGGATGAGGGATTGAAAGTTTGTGTTTTTTATGAAAATTGCCCTTTTAGTTTGGTTGCTATGGCAACTTAGAGTTCTCATTGACTTATAATGGGGAAAATTGAAAAATGGCATTTTCTGCCAAGCCATTGCAGACATGTTGATAAAACCTTTATAGAAATGTTCCTTGAGCTGTCTTCTATCAGCTGTTTGTTTTTTTGGCCCAATGCCCGTTTTATTGGTTGCCCTGGAAACCAAAATGAAAAAAAATGGAAAAAAATACTTAAAAATTATTTCCACTGTAACCACTGGGCGGATAAGGCCCAGATTTCATCTGTAGTATCCTTAGGCTGGGGGGGTGAAAGTTTGTGTATTTTATGAAAATCTGCCTTTTAGTTTGGTTGCTATGGCAACTTAGAGTTCCTACTGACTTATAATGGGGAAAATTGAAAAATGGCGTTTACTGCCTAGCCATTGCAGATATGTTGACAAAACTTTTATAGAAATGTTCCTTAAGAAGTCTTCTATCAGCTTTATTGTTCTTGGACCCACTGTTCCTTTTACTGGTTGTCATGGAAACCAAAATGCAATAATGATGGAAAAAAAATACTTACAAAATTATCTCCTCAGAAGCCACTGGGCCAATAAGGCCCGAATTCATCTGTAGTATCCTAATTAGGCTGGGGTTGAAAGTTTGTGTTTTTTATGAAAAATTGGCTTTTTCATTTGGTTGCTATGGAAACTTAGAGTTGCATTGACTTATACTGGGGAAAATTGAAAAATGGCATTTACTGCAATCAAAATATGGAAAATAGTTATATATTTTGTTGTCAACTCAACAGACTGTCAGGCTGAGACTTTGTTGTTGTATATTTTGTATTAGCCTGTACAAATGTGACAGCAATTTTGATAGCAATTTTGAGCTAGAGATCTGGTGAGCTTTGTGGCCCGTGGGCCTCTTGTTTTCTTTCTCTCCAATAGCTAGGATTTTGATATTTAGGCCAAACATTGGGTATGACTAGTTGTATCAGTAAGAGAGTATCTGAGCCTCCTTCTGCTTATCATTCATTATAATTATACCCCCGACATACGAAGTATGTCGAGGGGTATATAGTTTTCGTCTTTCCGTCCGTTCGTCCGTTATTCCGTCTGTCCGTCCGTCCGTTCGTGCGTGCGTGTGTGCGTGCGTCCGTCCGTTAACATTTGCGTGAAAGTTTTGCGTTAAGTTTTTAATTTTGCTTATGTTTCCAATATCCTTTGATGAAGCCTGTTGGTATGTGCCTAGATTTACTTACAGGTTCAAGCAGAATACTTATCATCATCTGGATGCTGCTGCTGACCTAAGGTCAAGGCCACAGACTTAAACATTTGCGTTAAAGTTTTGTGTTAAGTTTTTAATTTTGCTTATGTCTCCAATATCCTTTGATGAAGCATGTTGGTATGTGCTTAGATTTACTTACAGGTTCAAGCAGAATACTTATCATCATCTGGATGCTGCTGCTGACCTAAGGTCAAGGTCACAGACTTAAACATTTGCGTTAAAGTTTTGCATTAAGTTTATAGTCTTTCATATTTCTTATATCCTATGATGGAACCTTTTGATATTTGACTAGGGTTACTTTTAGGTTCATACAGAGTAGTTTACATCATCTGGATGCTGCTGCTTACCAAAGGTCAAGGTCACAGACTTGTGTATTTGCATTAAAGCTTTGCGTTAAGTTTATATTCTTTGCTTATATTTTCAACATCCTTCAATGAAACCTTTTGATATATGACTAGGTTTACTTAAATGTTCATGCATAATACTTGACATCATTTGGATGCTGCTGTTAAGTTTATATTCTTCTTTTGTATTTCCAATATCCTTTTATGGAACCTGTTGATATTTGATTAGGTTTACTTTTAGGTTCATAGCTGCTTACCAAAGGTCACAGACTTGTATATTTGCATTTAAGTTTTGCGTTAAGTTTATAGTCTTTGTTTACATTTCCAACATCCTTTGATGAAACCTTTTTGAGATACGATTAAGTTTACGTCAATGTTCATGCAGATTAGTTGACATCATCTGGATGCAGCTGTGACCAAGGTCATGGGCACAGACTTATATGTTTACATTAAAGTTTTGTGTTAAGTTAGTACTGTTTGCTGATATTTATAATATACTTTGATGGAACCTTTTGATAGGTGACTAAGCTTACTTCTAGGTTCAAACCATGTATAAGATTGGTTTCATTAGGCAGTAGTTTCATAAGGCGGTGGTTTCATTAGGCGGTGGCGCTGGTCGGGGGTATACATGAGCCCCTGCTCACTTGCTCTAGTTTGTTTTAAAGTTTTGTATTAAGTGTGGCAGTGTTTCTGTTAGGCGGTGGTGCTGGCCGGGGGTATACGTGAGCCCCTGCTCACATGCTCTAGTATTTTCACAGCACTAGTCTGGTGGCCAATATCAAAATGTAAACATCTTTGCAGCCCACAGTGGGCATTTCCTTTAGTGTCATATGAGCGGCGACACGAGAAAACCAACAATGTGGTAGTGCGCCCAGCGCATACTCAGATCATCCTGGGCATCCACCCAGTCTGATCAGACTCTTCGCTAAGAGCTTAAAGGATAGCTATGGGTCTTAGCTACCTCCATGCGGACAGCGAAGACTCTGATCAGACTGGGCGGATGCCCAGGCTGATCTGAGTCTGCGCTGGGTGCACAACAACACTGCTGGTTTTCTCGTGTCGCGGCTCATATGATTTTTAAATACACATCTGCACATTTACTGGTTTACGAATTGATGTGGTGTACAAAAATCATGAGTACTGGCCATACTTTAAACTCTGAAATTTTTGCAAATGCTCTTTTCATTAACAGAAAAAAATTGCAAACTAAGGATTTTTCATTATGTTTCTTCGGATAGACATAAGCAATAAGCAATACAACTGTTGTGACTATTTCCTTATTTAGGTTAGTTTCTCAGTTATAGTATATGGGTAAACTTTCATACATTTCCACCATTTTAACAAAGAACAACAATCTTTGTGACTTCTCCGGACAACAGAACCTTTCAAAAACGGGGTCTACCCGTAAAGGAAAGCATTTGCTTCTAAAGGAGCAAATTCTTTCCTTTAAGAATTGACCCACCCATTCAGAAGGGAGGCTAAAATAGAAATGGCAGAGTTGTGTCTCCTGAAAAAGTATCCATTGGCCTTACAGATCTATCTTGAGAGGGAGCCTAATGTTTTAGATGAACAAGACCTTGAATAGGAGGCATATGGAAACACCGTTGACAACAGTTGAATGTTCTCATTTGGAGCTCTTTTATTCTTTTTAGCGCTGGCAAATAGACTGGTCAACTTTCATTGAAAAGGAAGAACAAATGAGCTGCGACAAGACAAAACCAACAAAGTGGCATGTGCGCCCAGCGAAGACTCGGAACGGCCTGGGCATCTGCAAAGTCAGATCAGAGTCTTTGCTGTTGGCATGGTGGTAGTTTAGAGCCTTAGCTACCCATTCAGCGCACAGCAAAAACTTTGATCAGCCTGGGCCCAGGCTGATCTGTGTCTTTGCAGGGCACACATGCCACTTTGTTGGTTTTGTCATGTCGCAGCTCAAATACAGATTAAGTTTTGTTACCATATGAGATTTTATCTGAGTTTAATTCCTGTTTTTCTAGGCTGAAGAAAAAGCCCTACAGGAAGCTAAACGACTTCAAGAGGAGTATGAGCGAGAGCAGCAGCTTGCCAAGGCTGCTGCAGCTCAGGCCGCGGCGGAGGCAGCAAAGGCTCAACGGCAAAGTAAAAAACAGAAGAAAGAGGGCAAGACAAACAAGTCTTCCAGTCCTGTCGTAAATGTGCCCAGTAACTCGGAGTCAACTAGTGATACTTCGTCCACATCATCACTTAAGGTACAAACACTTAGACGTACGGTCAAACCTGTCTTGAGCAAGCGGCAATGGGATATTACAAAATCATTTGCTTATGACAGTTGCTTGCTTCAGGGAGGTCGCTTTGGAACCAAAAACTTTTTATGGGAACTGTTTCATCACTGCCATGGGTACTCATCAGTTGGCTGTTGTATTAAGAATTGGCTTGTAAAATTATCAGTTGAAAAAAATGGATATGGGGCGGTAAGGTAGCAGTCTGATCAGGCTCTTCACTAGTTAGCGCACCTATCAAGGTGAGCTTATACTATAGCCATGGTCCTTCGTCGTCGGCGTCCACACTTTTAAACATCTTCTCCTCAGAAACCACTGGGCGGATTGAAGCCAAATTTCATATGGAGCCTTAACAGGATGGGGGAACGAAAGTTTATATATTTGACCCAGGTCACATGTCCAAGATGGCCGCCATGCCCATATATGGTAAAAACCTTAAAAAATCTTCTCCAGAACAACTGGGTCGATTGCCATGAAACTTGGTATGTAGCATCTTGGACTCCAGTACTACAAAGTTTATATA
The DNA here is from genome assembly GCA_963989385.1 of Ctena decussata. Lineage (NCBI taxonomy): Eukaryota > Metazoa > Mollusca > Bivalvia > Lucinida > Lucinidae > Ctena > Ctena decussata. The sequence goes on from OZ022498.1 coordinate 22,916,522, forward strand.
AATGATGACCTTGGGTTGACCTTGACCTATGTTATGGTAAGGTCAAATTTGGTCCCTTAGGCTTTTAAATGGGAAAATCTGAAAAAGTGCATTTCTCTGTTGCCGTTGTGCTCTGTGATATGGAAATGTAGTCAATTTCAACACCTATGGATATTAGAGGTCAAGGTCATTTAGTGACCTTGACTAAAGGTCATTTGTCCATTGAGTGTCAACATTGTCAAACATCTCCTCAGAAACCATCGGGCCGATTTAAGCCAAATTTCATATAGAAACTTAACAGGATAGGAGAACGAACGTTTATATATTTGGCCCAGGTCACATGACCAAGATGGCCGCCATGCCCATATATGGTAAAAACCTTAAAAAATCTTCTCCAGAACAACTGGGTCGATTGCCTTGAAACTTGGTATGTAGCATCTTGGACTCCAGTACTACAAAGTTTATATAAATGATGACCTTGGGTTGACCTTGACCTATGTTATGGTAAGGTCAAATTTGGTCCCTTAGGCTTTTAAATGGGAAAATCTGAAAAAGTGCATTTCTCTGTTGCCGTTGTGCTCTGTGATATGGAAATGTAGTCAATTTCAACACCTATGGATATTAGAGGTCAAGGTCATTTAGTGACCTTGACTAAAGGTCATTTGTCCATTGAGTGTCAACATTGTCAAACATCTCCTCAGAAACCATCGGGCCGATTTAAGCCAAATTTCATATAGAAACTTAACAGGATAGGAGAACGAACGTTTATATATTTGGCCCAGGTCACATGACCAAGATGGCCGCCATGCCCATATATGGTAAAAACCTTAAAAAATCTTCTTCTCCAGAACCACTCGGCCGATTGCCTTGAAACTTGGTATGTAGCATCTTGGACTCCAGTACTACAAAGTTTATATAAAAGATGACCTTAGGTTGACCTTGGTCCATTTTATGGCAGGGTCAAATTTGGTCCCTTAGGCTTTTGAATGAGAAAATCTGAAAAAGTGCATTTTTAGCTCGCCTGAACGAAAGTTCAGGAAGAGCTATTGTTGTCACCACGGCGTCGGCGTCCGCGTCGGCGTTTGGATTGGATGTTTTGGTTAAATTTTTTTAAAGATGTATATCTCCTTAACCCATTGATGGATTCTTCTCATACTTGCACTGTAGTTAGATATTGGTCTAAAGTTCCACAGGGTACCAGCCCCACCCCACTCAGCGACCTTGATGTCAAGGTCATGGACTTAGAAAATTAGGAGTTCTTTTTGGACTGGATGTTTTGGTTAAAGTTTTATAAAGCCCAATATCTCCTTAACCCATGAATGGATTCCTTTGATACTTATACTTAAGTTAGATATTGGTCTAAAGTTTTCGAAGGTACTACCCCCACCCCCCTCAGTGACCTTGATATCAAGGTCATGGACTTAGAAAATTGTCTTTTTATTGATTGGATGTTTTGGTTAAAGTTTTTTAAAGACACATATCTACTGAACCCATAGATGAATTCTTTTTATATTTTCACTGTAGTTAGATCTACAGAGTACTACCCCAACCCTGCTTAGTGACCTTGATGTCAAGGTCAGGGACTTAGGAAATTTCGGTATTAATTAAAGTTTTGTAATTGCATACTGATTCATAATGCTTTGCAGAGATTTAGTTTATACTTGAACTGATGTTAGACACTTTTTTGAGTTTTTACAAAACACCTTACACTTACCCCACTGGATGACCTTGAAGTCAAGGTCATTGACTTAGAATTTTGTTTTAAAAGCTTTTGGTTATTTATGAAGACCTAATTTCACAGTGCCACCATGATCGACTCAGTTGATACTAATACTTGGACTGATGTTAGATAGTGGTTCAGGGTTTTGATACATCCAAGCCCCTCCCCCCAAGCCCCTCCCCTCTACCTGTCAGTTTTTTTTTTACCTCAAGCTCATGGACTTTGAAATTTCATTTCATTTTTTTTTAAATTTTATTTTAAGAATTATTTCTGAGATAGCTTTTGTTTATAAATGTGTTTTCATTATGGACATGCTTGCCTGAAGTTTTATGCACAGCACTCCACACCACCATAGCGGCTGTGTGATGGGCAAGCACCAATTCAGGCGAGCTATGCTGTCAGGCGACAGCTCTTGTTCTGTGCTTTTGTGATCTTTAATGTGGAAATGTAGTCAGTTTCTACACCTATGGATATGAGAGGTCAAGGTCATTTAGTGACCTTGATCAAAGGTCATTTGGCCATTGGGTGTCATCATTTTCAAACATCTTCTCCTCAGAAACCATTGTGCCGATTGAAGCCAAATTTCATATAAAGACTTAACAGGATGTGGGAATGATAGTTTATATATTTGGCCCAGGTCACATGACCAAGATGGCTGCCATGCTCATATACGGTAAAAACCTTAAAAAATCTTCTTCTCCAGAACCACTAGCTTGATTGCCTTGAAACTTGGTATGTAGCATCTTTGACTCCAGTACTACAAAGTTTATATAAATGATGACCTTGGGTTGACCTTGACCTCTTTTATCGCAAGGTCAAATTTGGTCCCTTAGGCTTTTGAATGGGAAAATCTGAAAAAGTGCATTTTTCTGTTGCTATTGTCCTCTGTGATATGGAAATTCAGTCATCTTCAACCCCTATGAATACTAGAGGTCAAGGTCATTGTCGTCGTCATCCGTCGTCAACATTTTCAAAGGACTTCTCCTCAGAAATCACTGGGCTGATTGAAGCCAAATTTCATATAGAGCCTTAACTGTATAAAGAAACAAAAGTTTATATATTTGACCCAGATCCCATGACCAAGATGGCCACTATGCCCATATATGGTAAAAACCTTAAAAATTCTTCTTCTAAAGAATCACTGGCCCGATTGCCTTGAAATTTGGTATGTAGCATCATGGACTCTAGAACTACAAAGTTTATATAAATGATGACCTTAGGTTGACCATGACTTATTTTATGGCTAGGTCAAATTTGGTCCCTTAGGCTTTTGAATGGGAAAAGATGAGAAAGTGCATTTTTCTGTTGCTATTGAGCTCTGTGATTTGGAAATGCAGTCAACTTCAACCTCTGTAAATACTAGAGGTCAAGGTCATTTAGTGATTTTATAGAAGTGGCCATGGTGGAACAGTTTACACACTCACTATCCAATCCTATAGAATTGCAGCCTGTTTATTAGCCTGCCTGAGCCGAAAGCTTGCATTTTGGCCACTTGACCTGAGCATATACTGGCAGGTGAGCAATCATTGCCCTTGGGCGACTTGTCTTCACTAGCTGCCAACATTTAAGTTGAAGGTTAAAATATGAAAAAGTGCAATAGAATGGGCATAACTGTATTGAAAATTGTCAGGGGGGGTGGGGGGGGGGGGGCTCAGCTAATGTCACATTATGTGTCATTATGTGTCTTGGTAAAACGAAATATCCGACCTTAAAACCGAAGCTTTACCTCTTCAAATGACAATTTAGAATACATTTGTCCACTAATTCCACTGTTTGTTTTAATCTTACATTTCACATTAGGTTAATTATGGTATCTGAATCCTATATTCCACAGAATCAGAAGAAAAAGAAGAGCAAACACAAAGGGGAAGAGGAGATGGTTGTTAACGGCAATGCACCATCAACCTGTGATAACAACAAGAACTTGCCAAACCATCCCAGTTCAACCAGTGTCAGCTCTCAGACTCGTAATGGCAAACAGGAAAATAGGAATCCCTCGGACAAGCAGTCAGAAAAGCCCAGACCTAGTCCACAAGGTTCATCATCCCCGTCAGCACCACCATATGTTGACAACCGTACTGTGATCACTGCAACTACGACTACTACTACCAACAAGAATAAAGTTCCTGGTAAAACCCCCAGTGGTACCCCGGGAGTAGTGGAACTCAGTGCTAAACAGGCCCAGCAGCATTTACATGAGCAGATCATTGAACAAATTACCAAACAGAAACAACATGAATTGCTGAAACAGCAACAACAGTTGATACAACTGAAAGTTCAAGAAGAAATCCAGAAACAGCTGCGACAAGAAGCGGCAAAGTTGCAGCAGCAGCAGTTCCAACAACAGCAGCAGCAGCAGAAACAACAAATTCAAACTCAGCAGCAGCAGCTGCAGCAGCAGCAGGATGATAAAGGAAAGAAGGCAAATGTCAAGGCCAGTGCAGCTCAAAATCAGAAGCCAGCTTCCTCTCCAAGTCCTTCACAGTCAAATGATGTTTCAAAGAACAGTGCTAGTAATGCTAAGTCAGCCAACAATAAAAACAAGTCTACAAATCCTAGAGTGGAATCTCCAGCTCCTAAAGTAAAGGAACAAAACAATAACGTGAAAATTAATAACAAAGTTCTGCAACCTCAGTTGAACAATATTATCTCTCAAGCGCAACAGTCAGTTCAGAATCAGACTAGTCAGCAAGGCGGTAAACCGAGAACTAGGGAAGATATTATCAAAGAACATGCCCATATGGCAAATGCTCGTAAGCTCTTAGCTGCTGCATCAGATGTCAACCAGTTGCTTCAGTCTGCTCAGAACTCTCCCATTATGCAGAATGGAATGGGTAGCCCAGTGAAGGCCCAGAAACAAACAAGACCCGCACCTCAGGGGCAGGCTAAGAGCAGAGAGACAACACCACGTAAACAAGAATCTGTCAAGGGAAAGCTTGACGACTCACCTCCTTCTGATCAGGTAGGAATCTTTATGATTGTTTAACCCTTTTTAGACCAGATACCTGTTTTGGGGACATATGCAAACAGTGCAGACCCAGTTCAGATGCCACAAATGCGGCATCTGATCAGGGTCTACACTGTTTGCTTACAGGAGTTTGTATGCAAAAAACAGTTAAAGGGAAAAAATTCACCAGAAACCCCTATCATCCAAATGATAAGGATGGGCAAGTCCACCGATCAAAAAGGGTTAAACTTGCCTATTGTATAACATATATTACATGAAGGGCCATCCTCCTCACAACCAATGTTAAAAATTGTTTTGGACAGATTTTCCTCACCATAAAACCAAAATAGACATTGGTCCTTCAGAGAAACATATTGGCTGGGCCAATTGCTTGTTTGGTTGGGTCAGTTAATTCTGTGAACTTGTAAACATTTTTCTATCCAATATGTCTCTCAGCATTTTTTTAGAATTTCCGAAAAGCATTCACTGAACCAGTTTGTTCATAGAGTTTTTAACATCAGTCCATCCAGGGTGTTTCTTTCAATTTTCACTGTTGATAACAGCTCTAGATAATAGGGATATTTGATGATAATTGAGGGATAATTTTTTTATTTCTCATTGAAACCATATGTTGTGACCCCTTATCTGAACCTTCTCGTTGAGACAGTTCAGCTGAGGGGTCACAATATATGTTTTTAAGTAGAAATAACAAAAATTATCCATAATTATCACCAAATACTCCTTCTTATCTAGGGCTCGGTCAGATAAGGAGTCAGTTGGCTCTGTTTTCTAATATAAAGCATTGTGCAAACTTTGAATGGCAAATTATTGCAGTTTTATAAGGAAGTAACGATATATTGTCTGATTTGCTTTTAGCCATATTGTTCCCAATTTATGTAATGTCACTTATATCACATTTTAACAGAGCTGCAGATAAGGTGAGGTTTTGAAGATAATTCATGAATGAATTGCTTATTCCGTGCATAAAATGTGACTTCACATTAGAACTGCTTGGTCATTGAGACGGTTCTAATGAGGGATCACAGTGTAAAGTTTACCCTAATAAGAAAAATCATCTGAAAATCATTTTATCTGGAGCTGTGTTGAATTCCATAAACTGATTTGTGTTGTGACGGGTTATAGCATAGACATAGACAATGCGAACACTGCTCATTGAAACATCCTGTGTCTAGATAAGAAGGGGTAATATGGGATAATCTAGGGGAAATTTTTCAACTGACTCCATAAAAGCATATTGTGACCCCTCATGGGGATGGTGGTCGGGCGATGGTGCTGGTTATAACTTCCAGTGCCGGGGCATCCTACTTATTTGGATAAAAGTAGGACAAGGGCATACTGTTCTTGCAGTAGGTGTAGGCGGGAGTTGTTTGGAAATTTTTTCTCTTGTCCATCATTTCTCTTTTCTTTCTCCCTCCCACTGGGAGACGGCTGGATATAGACTGAAATACTGTCTCAAAGGGCCGTTAAACCAAACCAACCAACCAACCAAGTGACCCCTCATTAGAACCATCATGCCGAGAGGGTTCTAATGAGGAGTCTAAACATGCTTTATTTGAGAAATAAGAAAAAACTATCTCAAAATTATCCTCAAAATCCCATCTTATCTTGACCTTTGTCATGGTATGTTTTCTGATTTGTGTCTACACTGTCTGTGAAAGCCTTTCTGATATATGCATTAATGGTCTGCACATTTGTAGGGAAAAAATTCTTCTGGTCGAAGTAAGAAGATGAAGAAAAAGAGCAAAGGCACTGAGGATATCAATTTCATTGGTGAGTCAGTTTGTATGAGAGCATTGAGAGGGTACCGTAGTCCATATGCAGACAGCACATACTTAAATCAGTCATTGCACCAGTACTATCCAATGCACCTGTGCAAAAAAACAGTCTTCAAACAAGCAGGGCCCAGTTGTTCAAAACTAACGACATCGTTAGTTAACGTTTTGTTAAAATTTCAAACGTTTATATCTCAAATACGCCAACATTTTTTGTTGCATTGCAAAAGCTTTTCACATTTTTTAAAAAAATATTGGTGTATTTGGTTATAAAGTCATAAAACACTTAACGAGTTGAGCTCTAAACAAGCTGGTTAGGCTAACGATGCTTTCAACAACTGGGCAGTTTGATCTTTTTATCACCATAGATATCCCAAGATTTATAGATTTGTGAATGTGTGTTATGTAAGATTGAACAAACTGTCAGGGGTGCCACTGTCAGACAAAAAGACTTTTATTTCCAGGTCAGGGAAAAGATTGGTCAGAGAATCAAGGGAAAAGGATTAATTTTCAGGAAACATACTCTTTGCATGTTTTTATCCTCCTCTGCATTGAGAACTCCACTTGAAGAAAGACTTTGGGGGAATTTGGGGGGGGGGGGGGGGGGGGGGGGGGGGATGCAAATTCTTTCCTTTAAGAGTAGCCCCTTATTTTGGTATTTTCGATTGATACCTTTAGCGCAGTTAAAGTAAAGATTGTAATCATTTTATGGGTTTATGGGAAAATAATCAGGAATATTCAGGGAATTATGAAAATAGAATGAGAAACCAGTACCCAGTTGTTCAAACTAATGACATCGTTAGTTTACGTGACATAAATTGTCAGGTGTTTTAGGCAACTCTGCCATATTATGTGAAAAAAAAAAATGCAAGGAACTTTCGCCAAGCGAAAGAATGAGGATGAGAAACAAGGACCTTGTAGTTCAAAATTAAGAACATCCTTAATTGAGCTGCGACATGACAAATCCAACAATGTGGTTGTGCGCCCAGCGCAGACTCAGATCAGGCTGGGCATCCGCCCAGTTCGATCAAACTCTTCGTTAAGTGCTTAAAAGATAGCTAAGGGTCTTAGCTACCTCCATGCAGACAGCGAAGACTCTGATCAGACTGGGCAAATGCCCAGGCTGATCCGATTCTGCACTGGGCGCACAACCACATTGTTGGTTTTGTTGTGCCGAGGCTCAATGTGACATAAAATTTTCAAACATGTTGTACGCAAAAACTCTGCCATTTTTTATCCAAAAAAATGTTCAGAGGAAATGCAGAAGCTCATTACAGTTTGAACAGAAATTACGAGCACTTCTGATTTTATGCATACTTGAAGACTTAACAAATCATTAATTAACGACTTTGTTAAGCTAAGGGTGTGTTTACACAAGCAAAGTTTCTATGTCCCAGAAACTTTAACAACGAAAGTATGACAAACATTTTGCGTTTACACAGAGCAAATTGTTTGTTAAAGAAAATGTGCCATAGAATCTTTGTCACATAAAGTTTGGCAATGAAATATTTGCTGCAGTGTTCACACGACCAAATATTATTCGTCAAAGCTACCTGCAGCGATGAAACAAAAAATCTTTGTCACATTTTCCAGGCTTATAGTAAAGTTCTTCGTTACATAATCTTTAGCAAAGTTCTCCGTTTACACGGACAAATTCAATTTATCGAAGTAACTTTTCCATATATATTTGTCTTGGACACATTGTCATATTTTGGCATTTACACAAGCAATTTTTTTCTGTGACAAACCTACTTTGTCATAGAAACTTTGGTCAGGTAAACGCGCCCTAACAGTGCTTTAAACTACTGGGCCCTGGTTATGTTATTGTTAGCTGCTGCAAGAAAGTTCTAACAATGCCAGAAGGATTTAGACGTGTGTGTCTTATCAGTTGTTTTTTAAATGTATTCACAAACACTACAGACTCTGATCATCCAGCTCCTTGAGAGAAGTCTGCTCAGGGTCTACACTGTTTGCTGAGACAAACAGTTTGACTACTAGGTCAAAATATGAAATATGGTGTTAAGAAATTCTTGCATACCATATTGATCCTATTAAACGCCTCCGTGGGCATTGCATTGTATGAAAGGAGTGTGATTTAGAACATTAAGTATTGTAAATCAGCCACTGCCAAAATATTTCTAATAAACGGTGTTGCAGCTCTGCTATTTTATGCCTCCTCTCTCAATAGGGGTCAACTCTTAAAGAAAAAAATTAGCAAATTCTTTTCTTTAAGAGAAGACCCCTTGTGAAAGAGCTACCTCATCCAGAGAAGCATGCAGGAGTATATGCAAGTTAATATAACATTATTTTCGGAAAAGTGGCAGGGGGCGTGTATTAGAGCAGGGGCATTTTATTAGGATTTAATACAGTATATACATCTACAAAACTTTATAATTTAGGAGTTTTGATGAAAAATTTCTTGGGAGTTTTGATGAAAATTCTTTGAGTTATTTCTTCATTTAAGTATATGTTGTGACCCATCATTTTAAGTGCCTCACATGGTGGAGGTGGATTGTGTGTGTGTGTGGGGTGGGGGTGGGGGGGGGGGGTCTACAAAGGGTCACAAAGTACAATTTTATAGAGAATGCTCAAAAGTTACCTTACAACTATTATCAATTACCACTCCCCCATCCGCCCTTTTATCCATAGTCTAATGTACTGTTTTTCAGATGAGGTGTTTATGCCCAAGACTGATTCTGACATGGAAGGAGGAGAAATGGATGATTTTGAGCGAGAAATTGAAGAATTTAAGAGGTAACATAGCATAAATTGAGAAAGTTTAATTTTGCGAAATTTCACAAATAATATTTTGTGAAAGTTAAACTTGTTTGGAATGATTGGGAAACGTTCAGGAAAGTCTTGTTTTTGCAATATTTTGCACTTGGAAAATAAAGCTTTCATAAAAGGGTTTTGGCTTTTAGTCCAGGCAAACTGGCGATTTTTTTCCCTAAACCCAAAACAAATTGCAACAAAAGCTTTTTTTGCATTTTTGTTGAGGACTAACATTCACATATGACATATCAAAAGTAGGATAAAATCGGATAATGCAAAATTTATTTTTTTCTGCATTTTTACATGCGCCTATTTGCGACTTAAATATACCAATTATTTGTAATGTTTTATGTGACATAACATTATTGCTGTGTGTTTTATTTCTAAAAACCTATTCTGCCTCTGCCAGAATTGAATCTAGAAGCTTAAGATTGAATTTGGCAAATTTTCTTGTTGAATATAAAGCCATCTAGGTCTAAAAATGGTATAAATTACCCCACCCACTTTATTCTGCCTTAAAATCTGAAGTGAATTTTTTTAAGGTCAGTAACTGAACTGCAACAAGAAATATATCATACTGATGACTTTGCTTAGCATAAACACGCTTCAATTTAGACTACTGATCTCTGAAGGCATGAGAAGCCGAAAACAAAGGCACAAAGAGCAGAATACTACATGCATAATAACACAAACAGTGCAACATACTTATGAATAGTCTTTGTAAATCTCCTCGGCAGGATTTATGAACGGGACCACTAAACATTGCTAAGTACTAAATATGTAAGCTCTGGGCCTCATGGTTTCAGAGAAGATGATTTTTTAAAGATTTTTCCCATTATAAGTCTATGGGAGCTAATGACCCCTGGGGCATGGCCATTTTGGGCCCCAGGGGCATGGTTAGCAGGATTTTTTTTACGTGACAACTAAACATTGCTAAATACTAAATATGTAAGCTGTGGGCCTCATGGTATCAGACAAGAAGATTTTTGAAGGGACTTTAGCGATATAGCTCTATATAAACAAATGACCCCCCTCGGGAGGGGCCAGTTTGAACCCCAGGGGCTTGATTGGCAGGAGTTATGTAGGGGACCACTAAACATTGCTACATACTAAATAAATATATAAGCTCTGGGCCTCACGGTTTCAGAGAAGAAGATTTTTCAAAGTTTTTCCCATTATAAGTCTATAAGAGCCAATGATAGATCCCAGGTGGGGTGGGGGGGGGCAATTTGGATCCCAGGGGCATGGTTGGCAGGATTTATGTACGTGACCACTAACTATTGCTAACCATTGCTATATACTTAATATGTGAGCTCTGGGCCTCATGGTTTCAGAGAAAAGATTTTGAAGGTTCTCAGCTATATAGCCCTATATTAACAAATGACCCCTGGGTTGGGGCCAGTTTGGACCCATGGGCATGGTTGGCAGGATTTATACAGGGGACCACTAAACAATGCTACATACTAAATGTTTTAGCTCTGGGCCTCATGGTTTCAGAGAAGATTTTTTTAAGGTTTTCACTTCATAGGACAATGGGAGCTAATGCCCCTTGGGCGTGGCCAATTTTGACCCTAGGGGCATGGTTGGCAGGATTTATGTACGTGACCACTAACCATTGCTACATACTAAATATGTAAGCTCTGGGTCTCATGGTTTCAGAGAGGAAAATAATTGAAGGTTCTTTAGCTATATAGCCCTATATACACAAATGACCCCCTGGGATGGGGCCAGTTTGGACCCCAGGGGCATGGTTGGCAGGGTTTGTGTATATATATTAGCTCTGGGCCTCATGGTTTCAGAGAAGAAGATTTTTAAAGTTTTATCATTATATGTCTATGGAGGCTAATAATCCCTGGGGGTGGCCAATTAGGACCCCAGAGGCATGGTTGGCAGGATTTATGTATGTGACCACTAACCATTGCTACATACTAAATATTTGAGCTCTGGACCTCATGGTTTCAGAGTGGAAAATTTTTGAAGGTTCTTTAACTATATAGGCCTATATAAACCAATAGGCCCCTGTGACGGGGCCAATTTGGACCCCCAGGGAATGGATTGGAAGGAGTGATGTAGGGGACCACTAAACATTGCTACATACTAAATATATAAGCTCTGGGCCTCATGGTTTCAGGGAAGAAGATTTTTTAAGTTTTTCTCATTATAAATCTATGGGATCTTTATGTTGCCATGGCAACCAGAGTTCCAATCTGATCTGCCCTATAACCTTATGCAGTCAATCCCCCACTCCAACAATGCTACACATAAATTTTGATCAAGGTTGGTTTAGGAGGTATGTTTTTAAGTGTGGAAGACGACGACGGACTACGGACCAAGGCTATAATTTAAGCTCACCTTTGATAGGTGAGCTAAAACCTTAAAGAACATCCCTTATCTTAACATGAAATTCCAATTCCATGACCTAGACCTCAAGGCCACTGAGGGGCAAGGGTGTAAAACGTAAGACCATTATCTAGCATAAGTGAAAGTATCAACTTAGGCTATCAATAGGTTAAGGGATATGGGTGTTTAAATAACCTGTAACATCCAAAAGGTGGACATGGATGCGGGTGCAAATGCGGAGGCCGACACCGGGGTGACATCAATAGCTCTTCCTGAACGTCGTTCAGGCTAGCTAAAACAATGACTTCTTTCCAGAGGTGTGGGCGGGGTGGGGAGGTGGCTGTTAGGCGGGAAGGAGGTATAATTTGTAAATTTTGAACTAGCAAAGTAAACATTTTATCATTTGTGAATGCAAAAATGTCATGGAAGTCATCACCTAATATCCCAAAGCATGTCCAAGTTATGTGGCTTATCAGAGGGCCTCAAGGAAGATTGGTTTGCCAATTGAGTTACCCTCTTTAAATAAAGACCTTACTTACTTTACTTTCTATCTATTTAACCCTCTAGTGGATTATCCTTTCAACACATGAAGTATTTAGCCGGGCCACATAGTGCAGTCAGTAGCGCGTCTGACTCAAGAGCCAAAGGTCCTGTGTTCGATACCCGGTACGGCTACTTACTTCCGTTTCTCCTTCCGCTGATTCAGGAAGGAAAGTTGTCAGTTACTGGCCAAAGTATGTGCACTTAGTACTGCTTAACCGCACAGGAGGTCTAAGCCGGCCAAAGAATAGTGTCAATAGGTTAATTGACCGTCCCACATGACCATGGCTGTTTACCGTGGACGTGAATCAACAAAACATGACTCTCAGATGTCCCGTCATTTGATAAATAGGAGTTACATCAAGCTGTATTCTTCTATTTTTCTGTCACAGTCTTCATTTAAAAACATTGATTCTGTCTACTATCTTCATTACCATCCATATTGTCCATTTGAATAGAGGTTATGGTAAAAGCAAAATTTGCACTGGTGGGTGGGGTAAACCAATAGTACTATACTATATGATCGACCGGTTATGCAAAATCAGCAAATTTAATGGCAGACAAAAGCTAAAGAACAGTATATAACTGTTTTATCAACGACTTCTATGGATTTAACTTGTTTAGAAATGATTTTTAGAAGTGGCTTTTGGGCTCAAAGTAGCTGTGCAATGGTTTAAACCCTTAGAAAACAAGACATATGAAAAAAATCAAGTTTTGCATTCTCCGATTTTGTCCTACTTTTAGTATGTTAATAATGTAGGTCTTAGGAGCTTATTACTGCAAAGAAACCTTTTGTTGCAATTTGTTTTAGGTTCTCCCACAATTTGACTGGACTATTTATGGATGCAAAGAACCATCATAAGAATTTTAATTTCAAAATTTCCATAATATTTCTTTAAATTCAAACTTGCGAGTCTAAGCATCCAGGAAATTAAGAATTGCAAAAAAGCCATTTACCTTGACAAAGGAATAAATAGGAATAGTTCATTGAAGATCTGTGATAACCCACAATTTATGAAAGTCTTTGAATGCTTGGTAAATTTTCATAGCGAAAAATATCAGAAAAATGGAAATAAAACTTTTTGTTAAAGTTGGGAGAACATTCTTGTTGGTGAGACACTGTTGAACAGGAAAAAAAAAGTACATAAACAAACAAAAAAAAATCTCAGATTAGTTGCAACCATTAAATGAGCCGCGACACGACAAAACCAACAGTGTGGTTGTGCGCCCAGCGCAGACTCAGATCAGCCTGGGCATCCGCCCAGTCTGATCAGAGTCTTCGCTGTCAGCATGAATGTAGCTTTGCCCCTTAGCTACCCTTTAAGCGCAAAGCGAGGATTCTGATCAGACTGGGCGGACACCCAGGCTGATCTGAGTCTGCGCTGGGCGCACAACCACATTGTCGTGTCGCGGCTCAAATAAGAATGAGTGGTATAGGTGTGCAAATTTGCAACTATTTTCAGATTCTGCGCTGACTCAAATGCCCCAACCAGGAGAGAGAAACTTCAAGTGAACGTCAATATCAAGGATATCTTTGCTAAGAAGAAGTCGGGCCTGAGCTGTAGTTAAATCAGCTGTGTGGAAAACAAGACTAAAATGACTGTTGTTGTAGCTAGTGATAGCTAAGATTTCAGAGGTGAACAGCGTGGGAGTTAAAGAGATTTATTAATGAAAATTTGGGGATTTTTTTTTTATTTAATTTTCCATCAAAACATAGGCTATGACCTCTCATTATTAGAACAGTTTCATCAAGAAAGCTCTAATGGGGGGTCATTACCTATGTTTTTATGGAAAATAAAAAAATATTATGGGAATTATTACCAGATAAACTTTTGTCAAGTTTATGCTTTAGCTCTGTGTTATGACAATGGGCAGTCAAGCTAGAAACCACCTTCCATGGAATTCTTGTTTAGCTATGAAATTAAATTGTTCATTTCCTAAAATTTAGCTGTCATTAGCAGAGCTCCAGACAAGAACGGGTAACATGGATAATTGAGAGATAATTTTTCTTATTTCTCAACGAAAACATATATTGTGACGCCTCATTAGAACTGTCTTGGCGAGCGGTTCATATGAGGGGTCACAATGTATGATTTTAATGGAAAAATATAGAAAATTATACCTAAATTATCCCTGTTACCCCTTGTTATCTGGAGCACTGATTAGGATTGGAAAAAAGCAAATCTAGTTGCTATGATGTATGGCTACACCACGATGGTTTGGTGGCCATTTTAACAAGGGAGACAACTTTAACAGAAGTGTTAGTTACGCCCCTTGGTGAACCGGCTGTTAATCTGCTCTTTAGAGTTTAACTTGCAAAGCTCCAGATAAGAAGGGGTAACAAGGATAATTCAGAGATAATTTTCTTATTTCTCAATGAAAACATATGTTTTGACCCCTAAATAGAACCATCTGGGCGAGACGGTTCTAATGAGACGTCACTACTTATGTTTATATGGAGAAATATGGAAAATTATCCCAAAATTGTCCCTGTTACCCTAACTTATCTGTAGCACTGGTTTAAGAGTGTTTCACTTTGAGAAGGAAAGGACATAGTTATCTATTTAAAATTTTCCTTCTCAGTGGAGATCAACCTCTCTTCTTTAAATGTCCATGTAAGCAGAGCCTCTTCAGTCAAGGAGGCAACAAGTAGTCCTTATAGTTGTCTACCTTGGAAAAAATGGCAGAAAAATGTCGAGGTGTATCCATACTCCCAGATGAGTTATCTTTGATCAGACTTGAGCTCTAGTATGGGGAAACCTTCAAATATGTATGTGCTGCAACAGAGCTCTAGATAAGAGGGGGTATTGATGATAATCGAAGGAGAATTTTTCTTATTTCTCACTGAAACCATATGTTCCAACCCCTCATCTGAACTGTCTCGACGAGACGGTTCAGATGAGGGGTCACAACATATGTTTTAATGCAGAATTTACAAAAATTATCCCTAACACCAAATATTCCCTCTCATCTAGAGCTCTGGCTACAATGTGCAGGCTAATCTGGGCTCATGCAGAGATGAAGGTTTCCAAATATGGGGGCTTATTTGTTGTTGATGAGTATATTCATACTGCTGCTTTGTGTTAAAGTTGGTTGTGTTTTGACTGCATGGCTTGTGAGTTTATTGATATGCATATATACTTCCTTTTGTATATATGAGCTGCGACACGACAAAACCAACAATGTGGTTGTGTGCCCAGGGCAGACTCAGATCAGCCTGGGCATCCGCCCGGTCTGATCAGAGTCTTCGCTGTCCGCATAGATGTAGCTTGTATCCTTAGCTACCCTTCATGGGCTTAGCAAAGAGTCTGATCAGACTGGACGGATGGCCAGGCTGATCTGAGTCCGCGCTGGTTGCTCAAGCACATTGTTGGTTTTCTTGTGTCGCGGTATATATACCTTACTTTGAAAAGTTTAAAGGTGAATGAGTACACTTTCAGGGGAAGCAACTGTTTTGCAATGTATTTTTGTCTTCCTTTTCAATACAGGTCAACTGTTTAAGGAGAGAATTTGCTCCTCTAAAATGTTCTGCTGCAATATTTACAAGGGGGAAACAGTCTTTCCTTTCAGAATAGCCTCCTTGAAGAAGGAAGGCAAATACTTCTAATTCAAAGTGATCTCCCTTGAAAGTTTAGCCATACACCTAAATGCTTGAAAATGTGCACCATTCTGTGTTGAGCTTGAACTTCTACATTCACTGAAAGAGGTGGAATGTTATTATCATGAGAGCTGACTGTCCTGTGGTTTGTCAGGCAGAGAGATCCAGATAAGGCAGGTTTTAAGTGTGTATGGGTTTACCACAATGTTCTATCGCCATTTGGTCAAAGGGAGATAACATTATTTCTTGTTTGCTTCCCTGAATGACAAAACCAGAAATGGGGTCTACTCATAAAGGAAAGAATTTGTTCTTAAAAGATCAGACTCTGCTTTGAGAGAATACTGCCATTTAGAAGGGAGGCAAAAATGAAAACTGACATTTTCATTTTTTGCATTCTTTCTCAAAAATGGATGAACTCTTTAAAGAATTTGCCTCACCAGGAGAAAGTCCTTTCCTTTAAGAGTAGACCCTAATTTGGAAGATTTACCTTGTCCAGGTATGCAAACAGGAAACCACAAAAGTTGTTTCCTTTCGAAAAAGGCGGAAAGCACGGAGCTGAACCCATACACCTAACAGTTTGAGGTGTGACCCTGAAACACACCCTGTTGCATGTTAATTTGTTCTTCCACTTGTTGGCATTAAACGAGAGAGTTTACTGAATTACCTCCCCTGAGCAGTAATGATATTATTTTGCAAAGGGAGACAATTAGCAAAATATGTACTTCCCTTCCCAACATTTGTTTCTTACTGGCCTTTAACCCATTGCATTCTGGGTATTTTTTGTCATCTGCATAAAAAATCAAGAATAGTTTGACAATATTGGTCTAACTCCTGTAGAAATGATGGCTAGGCAGCAAACAGTTTGCCTAGATACCCCTAAAGGGGTATCCCGAATGGAGTGGGTTAACCAGTATAGGTAAGGTATGCAACTATTTTGCAAAGGGATGGACTTTTCAAAAGAGGTACTACCCTTCCCTTTACATGTACATGTATTGGTTTCTTCCCTTTGCGGAGTGTTTACAAATTCACATTAGATAATAAGGTGTTTTGATACATTACCATGTTTTTCAGCCATTTTACAAAGGGGAATAATTTTTTCCCTTTTGCTTTCCTGAACGACAAAGTCTTTCTAAAGGGGTCTATTCTTAAAGAAAAGAATTTACTTCTGAAGGAGCAAATTCTTTCCTTAAAGCATTGACCCCATTGAGAAGGATGGTAAGAAATGGCAGAGTTGCTTCCCCTGAAAATGTACTTGTTAACCTCAAAGGGAGATAATTCAGTAAGGTCTTCCATTGTCAGGTCAGTATCACAAACTGTCTCAGATGTTCACTTAATAATGTTTCCTGAATGTTAAATGGAATTGTCAGATGTGACAAACCACGCCGTGGTGGGAAAACCCACAATGGTATCTACACAGCAAAGGTTGAGACCAGCCTACAGAGCTGCGCTGTCTGTTCAAGACCACATGTGTTTGCATACTTAAACTCTAACGGCAAACACAGAAAGGTTGTGGAATGACCATCAGTATTGACCGCTGGTCTGGGCTATAGTTGGTACAAGTTGCATCAGTTAAATTTCAATATTGAAAACATGCAGACTGACATTGGTGAAAATTTCAAGTACAGACCAGCCTGTGTATGAAACAGTCTGATTTGTCATACAGTCTGGTCAGGGTCTTCCATGTTATCTTTTCAGAAAAGACCAGAACCTGTAGATCTTTTCTAAAAAGACCAGGGGCCTTATTCATAAAACGACTTAAGTCGTTGCTATGCTGTTGCTAAGGCTAAAACTATGAAATTTGCTCTGGAGGAACAGTCTTACAAATTTAGGGAATCTCCTTTATAGATATTTAGCCTTAGCAACAGCATAGCAACGACTTAAGTGGCTTTATGAATACGGCCCCAGAACTTGTAGATAAGTTGAGGATTAAATGACCATTCTGGGATAAGATATAAAGGTATGTGGGTACACCTCTATGCTTCTCTGCCATTTTAACAAAGGGAATCAACTTTTGTGACTTTCTGTGTGCTACCCAGGACGACGAAGCCAAACAAAAAAGAGATCTATTTTTAATGGAAAGAATTTGATTTTAGGGAAGCAGATTCTTTCCTTCAAGAGCAGACCCCATTTTGGAAAAGGGCCCTTGTCCAGGGAAACAAACAGGAAGTCTCAAAAATTGTTTCCCATTGTAAAAATGGCAAAAAAAGGGTACCCATATATGTAAAAGAGAAATGAGCTGCAACGCGACAAAACCAACAAAGTGGCATGTGCACCCAGTGAAGGCTTAGATCAGTATGAGCATCTGCCCAGTCTGAACAGTCTTTGCTATGCACTTAAAGGGTAGCGAAGGGTCTAAACTAGATCCATGCGGACAGTGAAGACTGATCAGACTGGGCAGATATTAGTCTTGTAAGGCGCACTTGCCATTTTGTTGATTTTGTTGTGTCACGGCCCAAATCTTCTGATACAGGCTTGATCTCTTAAGGAAGATTTGTAATCTTTCATTTCTTCCAGTTGATTGGATTATCTAGTGAAAGCCAAATTGAACCTCAGTTTTCCTTTGACAGTTGTGGCACTTTACAATTTGTCAGATACCCTTCCAGTAAACCAGTGTGATTCCTCTGTTGAAATGTTATAAATGTGTTACACTACTCTGTATTGCAGCAGAGATGTGATACGCCACATGAAGTATGAGGTGTGAAAGCAGTACAATATTATCCTGAATTTCAAGGGTTGCGTCCCTTCTGAGACACTTGTAACCAATATTTCAGGTTTCAAAACCTCTGTTGAGTTGTGACGGCTGCAAAATAATAATATTACTATGTATTTCAAGTGTTTCACCCGTATTAAGATATGATTACCATGTCAAATCTTATGTTACAGATGTCAGAGCTCCAGATAAGAAGGGGCAACAGGGATGATTCAGGAATAATTTTTCTTATTTCTCATAGAAAATATACATTGTGACCCCTCATTAGAACCGTCTCGGTGAGACGGTTCTAATGAGGGGTCACAATGTATGTTTTAATGGAAAAATAATGAAAATTATCCCTAAATTATCCTTGTTACCCCTTATCTGGAGCACTGGATGTGACACTTCTGTTGAGGTGATACCTTTGTTAAGGGGTGATACCTCTGCTGAGGAGTGACACCTGTATCTTACGATGTTTTGAGGTGTGATATTTCTATCGAACCTTATGCAATACTGATTATGAACAGTTGTGTTTTAAGCTGTTAGTCATGTTGCGATATGCTGAATTGAATTTTTATGGCGGAGCTGCAGGTAAGAGTGAGTTTTGAGGATATTTCTATTAATGGAAAATTAAAGTGAAAATAGTTCAGAATTATAATATCGTCAAAACTCTCTTATGCTGGAGCTCTGCCTGTGGGTGTGTATATCATTTTGAATGGAAATAACCTCGTCACCAAATTTTAATCCATTTTGCATGTGACACCATTTCTGACTGTGAGAAATCGAAGATCATTTGGAATTTAAATGCTTTGTTTTACTGTCAGAAAATTTTAATTGAATTCATTTCTCATGTATTTGACTGTTGCTTTAGTAATAAAATATTACCATGCTATCATTGTTTTGTGAAATTTGGATGTTTAGCCGAAATATGCAATTTTGCGTATGTGGGAACATGCTCAGCTGTGAGTTACAGGCCGGTGTGTTATAAGTCAACAAACATGTTTTGAAATGTATTCCCAGAAAGCCTCACTTGACCCAAATTAAGGTGAATAGATCACCTACTTGTTTTTCTGCCATTTTGCAAAGGGAAACAACTTTTGTGACTCTTCTAGACCAAAACCCTTCCAAAATAAGAAAAGAATCCTTGAGGGTGCAATTTCGTTAAGAGAAGTCCTCAATGAAATGTAAGTTAAATCCTTCTTGGTGAGAATGACTTCCCTGGGAAATGTCCCCTTTCACCTTAATATAGTGTTTACCTAACCGTGTTTATTTGGTTATAGGACGGGAGTTAATTCATCTGAAATTACCGCAAATTTGTAAATCAGTCTTTAATTAAGCTATAAGAATGGGTTTGTCTCTTTCAAAATAATCCCAAAGATCTGGGTCTTTGAGATTGTGTTGAAAGGGAGAAAAATTCTTAGAATTGAATAAATAGGGTAAAAGCCTTCCCTACTATTCTTTTGTGGGCATTTCTTCTTCTCTGAATTGGTATAGTATTCTTTAAGAGGATATTTGATCAGACTTTGCCTATAAACACAGGGTATAATCGATTCCGCCAATTTTTGCTTCCTGCAGAGACTGTCCGTCATATTTGGCTTCCGCCGAGACTGTCCACGAACTCTTGCTTCCTGCAGAGACTACTGTCCTCGAAAATTGGCTTCCTGCCGAGACTGTCCGCGTGACTCTGCTTCCTGCCGAGATCCTCGGCAGGAAGCAGAATCAGGCGGACAGTCTCTGCAGGAAGCCATTTATCATTTACAGAAGTCTCGGCAGGAAGCAAGAGACCGCGGACAGTCTCGGCGGAAGCCAAATATAATATACAGTCTCTGCAGGAAGCGAAAATTAGCGGAATCGATTATACCCTGTGATAAATTGCTGTCCAAATGTTAGCGGTGAATATGGCAGATAGTTAAGTATCAAGATAATATGAAATAGGCAACGTAGGAAAGCTGCAGATATTCCATCTTTGGACAAACACATTAAGATAAAAGTTGTTTTTGACAAAGTAAATGTCACATTTCAGTAGTTGGCACACCATGTTTAAATTACGTCATATCACTTTTCATCATTTGATTGACATAGTGTCAGTGTTTTTGTATGCCAGTTTCAAATGTACTAAGAAATTTTAAAGTGACAAGAATGTGGCATTTCTTTTTCTGACCAGTATATTTGTGTAAGGCATTGGTCACTGGTTTTCTTACATTTCGGAATGTACAAGATAAGCTTTGTGGAAGATTAGATTAATGAATAAATGTAAATGTTTCACGAGAAACATTGTTATGCTGCTCAGCTTCACATTTTGGGAATGATACATAGTCAAGTTTCCAAGAATCAATTTGTGTACATGTATAATTGTGTATGTAACAGTTATATTAATGCATTTTGGCTAGCTGTATATGTTTGGGCCTTCACTTTGAGGAACATTGAGGCCAGGATGGGATGTTATTCCTGTGCTAGGCACATTTATGTGTAAAAACGGATTTTGTATAGAAAAATCAGTTTGTGTAGAGTGCCAGATAGGAGACTTCTTTTTTGGTAATGCCAACATATATTTATGCGTATTACCCTATGTAACCATATATTGTGGTGTCTCGCTAGAATTGTCCCAGCTGAAATGAGACGTCACAACATACCATATTTATTGGGTTGTAAGACGGGGGTGTTCTTTCTGCAGAATGACTCCAAATATGGAAACCAGTCGTGTGCAATTTTGCTTTAAGTTTGGTTTCCTCTTTCAAAACAAAACCTAAAATCTAGATCCATCTTCATATTTCGGTTGTGTTTGGGGGTACTTTTGGAAGGGAAACCCCCACCTTCCAACTGAATAAATATCGAACAGTCGTATGGAGAAATGAGAAAATATATCATCAGATACTCTCCATACCTAGAGTTTTGTTCATAATTGAAGAATTCAGCTGTATGGGTGAGGGTCAAACTGGGGGTGATGGTCAGACTCTTCATGGGTCAAGGTCAGACACTTCTGCCTTTACTCCTGAAAGTTGGCATAATTGCTCCTCATGGTTTCGGCTTTGTGACATGACGATGTGTAATATGAGTTAATTCTTTCTGAATCCCTTATTTGTGAATACATTTAAACAAGTGAATTTTATGACATGACATGACATGAAGTTTGTATTTCCCTGATATAAACAATGTATTTTAGTCACTATATGACCGATTCATGAACAGTGAAGTTAAGTTTTAAGAAGTGAACAATAGCCTTGTTGTCTGTTTCCAAGCCAATTCATGTTTTAGTGATACCCTATTAAGTTATAAGACTGGCGATTTTATTCCCTTCCAAAAGATCTTCAAAATCCAAATCTGTCATTGAGACAGATCTAGATTTTTATACGCCCGTTTTGAAAAAACGGACGTATTATGTCATGGCGCTGTCCGTCCGTCCGTAAACATTCTTGTGCGCTCCATAACTCATAAGCCGTTTGGGATGTATTCATGATATTTGGCAGGAATATGTATTAGGTTGGGGGAACGTGTCGGGTACAGAAGTGGTTGCTCCCCCTTCCTTAGTTTCCAAGTTATGCCCCTTTGATTAATTTTTTCCCTGCCAGTCTTGTGCGCGCCATAACTAGATAACCGTTTGGGATATCTTCATGAAACTTCATAGCAATGTGTATGAAGTCTCAACGATGTGTCGCGTATAAAAATGGCTGCTCTCCCTTTCTTCATTTTAGAGTTACATCCCTTTCATTAGTTGATTATGGTTATTTTTGTGTTACATATCGTGTGCATACCTTAACTTTGTAACCGTTTGGAATATCATGATGAAACTTTATAGCAATGTGCATGATCACAAGACGATGCGTGGCATACAAGAATGGTTGCTCCCCCTTTCTTCATTTTGGAGTTACTTCCCTTTGATAAGTAATTTTAGGCATTTCTCAGTCACTCCATATCTCCTTAACCTTTTGAAATATTAGAATGGAACTTTGTAGGAATATGTATAATAATGGGGCAATGTATCCCGAGCAAGAACCACAACTCTGGCTTACTGAATTATCTGCCCTTGCATAAATTTCCTGTTTCCTCTGTGATTCCTTAACCCTACATGTGATTTTGTCAGGGGAATGTAGTAGAGCCAAGAATCTAGTATATTTAGTTTATGAATTATCTCCCTTGTTCAACTATGGCATTACTCAACTTTTGAGCCACAATAACTTTGAAGCTGATTTTTGGTATACTCATAGTATTTGATGTGTTAAATATTTGAATAATGTTGCCGTCATTAGTTATAAAGTGGTTGCCCCTGTTTGTCTGCCTATCTATCCTTTTGTAAACAATCTTGTTCATTCCATACTCCTTCATGACATTAAAACGGGCGTATTATGCGCCGCTTCCGAAGCCCTTGTTGGAATTATTTTGGAAGCAAAAAAAAAAAAATTCTTACAGCAGAGTTAGACAATACTGATTTACATATCAGGGAGAATTTTAGAAGGGAAAATCCATCTTATGGCTGAATAGCTAAAATATGGTAATTCCCAGTGGGGTTTCTTTTCATGTCCAAATGAGCTGCAACACAACAAAACCAACAAAGTGGCATGTTGGCCCAGCAAAGCCTCGGATCTGCCTTGGCAGCCACCCAGTCTGACCAGTAAAGGATAGCTAAGAATTAAAGCCAGCTCCATGCAGACAGCAAAGACTCTGATGCCTAGTCTGGTCAGTCTTCTCTGGGCACACATGCCACTTTGTTGGATTTTTCGTGATGCGGCTCAAATTATGTAGATGGCTGTAACTGCTTACAGATTGGGGAGTACTACATTTACCATATATAGTTGCAGTAAAGATTGATTGTATGCCTTGGCAAACTGCAGACTCACATCAGACTCTGTATTTCTAGAACTACCCTGAATGGATAAAAGTTAAAAGTGTTAAAATCCATCAGTAGATTGAGGAAACTTGCGGACGAGCTTATGATGAGGGTGAAATAATCCAAAGTTTTTTTGTTTTTGTTTTTTTAAATAAAAATATATATATTTTTTCAGTATTTAATATTCAAAACATTCAACAGCCATTTGCGAGGTATTATACATGCAGACAAAAGGTTAAGATTGATCAGTGACTTTTGATTGATAGCACCATACAGAGACAAAGATGAAATTTGATTGATGGCAGTATAAGCAAGTACGGAAAACCGCAGTGGGCATGCTCACGGTCAGAGGTCACGGATGCCAAAAGGCGTATGTTAAAGAGTAACACACCAACATATCAACTAATATTTCAAATTTTCAAATGTTCCCTGTTTATTCTATCTTGCTAAAATAATGTGACTCTCCATTTTCTCTGAGTTGAAAACAATTTTCAATCATATCAGTGATTTCTAATCATGAAAAGGTGTTTTATATCAACTGACCAGGTAAGCATAATGATGACCTATTGGATTTTTCCACACTTGACCTCTGGGACCTTTCTGCTCCAGTCCAACCGGAAACTCCGAACTCGCTTATTGCTTCTAAGAAAAAGTGTACATTGAATGGCACCTTTCCTAGAGATAATTACTGCCAATGAAAACACACATACACATGAACTGGCATCTTCATTGGTAACAAATCCATGAACAAATCTGCCAAGAAAAAAATATATGGCACTTCACATGTTATTGGAAAAAATACACGTAGATGAAATGACACCTTTCTTAGTAACAAACTTTATGAACATAGAATATTACAGTCGAGAAGAAATACACACGAAATGGCAAACCAACGAACATAGAAAAAATAAACGTGTGCACGAGATGACACTTTTCGTGATGATACAAAAGAGTGAGATATTTCTGGCAATATACACATAGTAATGGCACTTATCCTGGTGGCAAATCCAGCTCGGGGTAGATTACTGCCAATAGACATGGTATTCTAATAAATACCCGGTTGGGTGTAACAGTTCACAGGTCCTAGAAAGTTGCATTTGATGACAAAACCTGGACAATAAATGAGAGATCCGGGTGGTCTAAAACCAATTGTGGTGAAATTTTGGCCACTTTTATTCACTAAAAGCAAGCGGGCATTTATTAGATATAGGGCATTTATTAGAAGAAATATGGTAGATAAAATGGCACCTTCCCTTGTGACAAACCAACTCGGGATATCCCTGCAAATGTTTACATACACAAAATGCAAAAGGACCATCGGCCAAAAATAGCTTTTACAAGATATGGGGCTTTGATCATAAATTTCGAGAGAATATTTACAACAGAGATCGTGGCCCCTAAAGGGACCACAACAGCAGATTCTATTTTCTCCAGTTAACTGAGGCATCTTGAGCTACGAGCCACAACATATATTTTGCAGAAATAAGAAAAATATTGAGCCATGACACGACAAAACCAACAAAATGGCACATGCACCTAGGGAAGACAGATCAGCCTGGGCATCTGCCCAGTCTGATCAGAGTCTTTGCTGTGCACTTGAAGGGTAGCTAAGGATCTAAGCTATCTCAGTTGCGACAGTAAAGACTTATCAGGCTGGACTGATGCCAAGGCTGATCTGAGTCTTCCCTGGGCGCACATGCCACTTTGTTGGTTTTGTCATATTGCGGCTCAGTTATACTAAAATGTAGGTAAATGGGTACATTTTCAAGGAAAGCAACCCTGCCATTGCCTGTAAATGGGGGTCAACTCTTAAAGGACAGAATTTGCTCTCTTAGGAGCAAATTCAATCCTTTAAGAGTAGACCTCATATTTGGAAGGGCTTTGTTTTCCGGGGAAGCAAACAGAAAGTCACAAAAGTCGTTCTCTGATCCTAAAATGGCGGAAAAACATGCAGATGTACCAATTTACTTTAAAACTCTCATGTTATCTTGCTATCTCTCATGATTTTAGTTAGTAACCATCACGCCGAACCCCTGTGGGATAAAGATCCCTTATCATGCAACGCCAAGGAAATGTTTTTGTAAGATATTATAAAAACACACCATCACATATTTCTCCTCCACAATTTGAGCTTATCTGGCAGGTCTGTAATTATTCCTGACATTTTTCTTACGATATCGGATTTTGGTGTCTAAGTCTCTTGCAAAAAAGAAAAGAATAACCTGCAAAATAAAAAACGTTGACAGCCGATAATTATGAACAGTCATATGAACTTGTAATTTGTAACAGTCATATGAACTTACAAATTGCAAAACAAATTGAACTGCAGCATATGACAAAAACCAACAAAGTGGCATATGTGTCTAGCGAAGACTCAGATCAGATTGGGCATCTGCCTAGTCTGATCAGAGTCTTCGCTGTCAGCATGGAGCTACCTTAGTCCCTTAACTACCCTTTAAGCACACGGTGAAGAGTCTGATCAGACTAAGCAAATGCCCAGGTTGATCAGAATCTGCGCTGGGTGCACATGCCACTTAGTTGGTTTTGTCGTGTCGCGGCTCCAATAATAACCAATTATTGCAAAGGAGACAACTTGAAAATTAGAAGTAAGAGTTGTCCTGTTTGTTTCTTCCAGCTGTCATCTAAAATTAAGATGATATTTATCCATTGACAATAGCTCATGCACTCCATAATTCCTGTGCAATATACACCTTGAAGTTGAAAAAATCTGAAATAAGTTCCATGTTGTATACAGGAGCGGCTGTAGTGTAGTGGATAACACTCCGGACTACCAACCCAGGGGTCGCAAGATCGATTCCCCGCTTCTCCGGTCTTTCAGATGAGACTTTAAACCGAGGTCCCATCTCCATATGACCTTGTTGTTGGTGGGACATTAAACCTGAGTTCCCTCACATTCATGTTATATTTTCCACATTGCATATTTCAAAGAAAATTTTGTTGGTAAAAAATCCAGACTTACAAGTTCTGTATTTATTTGGCTATAAAACTGTTTTACCATCTCAGAGAGGCACCGTAGTCGAGTGGTTAGAGTGACTCGGTTATGGTGCAGAAAGTCGCCTGAAGGTTGTGAGTTCGCGGCTCACCATCGCCATCTGACGACTGGAAAACTCTCTCTGTTAACTCAGCAGTAAATGGGTACCTCTTTTGAATCAGGGAAGCATAAGGCAGCCAAAGGAGAGGGATGGGCTCTGCCTTTCATCAGCTGTGCCCAAGATACAGTGGGTCTCTGACCCCCACTGCCCCTACGGCTATTAGGCTATGGGAAACTTTTACCTTTTACCATCTCTAGAGTGACCCCAAATATCAAAATCAGTCTCATGAAATTTTGCTATGAGATGGGTTTCCCCTTCTTAAACAATCACAAAAATCTAGATCCATCCTGTAGGATGGCTCTAGATTTTTGGGGTTGTTTTGGAAGAGAATACCATGTTTTATGTACGAAGAAAGATGGTACATGTATCAGTGGTTACCTGTGGTACTAGTATTCCAATGGCAATTCCTCCCACCACCAAAATGTTTGATTTAAGGTAGTCCACAAATGCTAGATAGCAGCCTTTTGTATAAATAGTACTGTCACGCACTGTTGGATCCTGGTAAAAAAAGAAATTACACGTATTAATCCTACTAAACACCCTATCTCTAATATTGAATTCTCTCCCCTTTTTGTCACAATAATGCTACATTAACTACACTAACTTGCCAGAAAGAAAAAATCCTCAGGTTTAGAAGTTCATATAATGGTTCTATGGCCCAGAAGGTATTTCACATGTTTCATGCAATACACAGTTCCGAGAATAGCCGCTAAGCTCCGCCTGCGTAGTTACTGTTACTACGTCTCACAAGCTTACAAAAAGATGGCGGAACAACAAATGATAAAGGCAAGTGTCTGCTAAATGTTGGCGATCTTCGGCGAAGAATCAGCCTTCTCATGACCTACACATGGCAGTTGGCGCATCATGCATTTCCGATGCGTTCTGTTCTTGCAAAGCAGGGAAAGTTTATTAAAAGTGGCGTTAGTTTGTTTTCTTTAAGCAGGTATACATACCTCCAGTAGCTGTAAGGTAAAATCACGAGGTTATGTTGGATATTGGCCACGTGCGATTTGTTTGTGAGACTATGTCACGTGCTAAGCTGTCGTTGCATTGGCCAGGTATATGCTATCAGGTGATTTTACGTGACATTCTGGGTGTGGCTCGGAACTGTATTGTCAGCAATTTTAGTGATGACAGAGCATAGCTTTTATTCTTTCTAGTTAAAAGGATTTTGGTGGAATGGTAAGATGTTATTCCTCAGTCTCTGAATTGTCAGCAATTTTAGTGATAGCAGAGCAAAGCTTTTATTCTTTCATGGTTAAAAGGATTTTGATGGGATGGTAAGATGTTATTCCTCAGTCTCTGAATACCACTGTCCCCCCCACCCCCACCCCCAGTCAAATATAGATTATCTCATCCATTCCATTCCACTCCATTCAATTTCAGGTCTTAAACTATTCATGGGATGGAAGAATACCTACTGTATCTGGGTGAGCCATTCCTTTCCCACAGAGCAAGTTCTTGTACTCATCCTGAAATAAGCAATACTTTATTTATTCTGCTGTAAAATGGGGGGTTTCTGCTCTCTAGAATAACCCTAAATATCTTAATCTTATTAAATTTTGCTATGATAAGGGTATTCTCTTCCAAAACAATTCCAAAAATCTAGATCCATCTGATAAGATGGATCTAGATTTTTGGGATTGTTTTGGAATGAACAAACCCTGTCATATAACCAAAGAAACAGAGTACTGTAAAGCAGTACCTCATTTTTCCGGCTACAAGACAGCAACTCTGTCATTTTCAATTTTGCTTCCCTTCTCAATGGGGGTCAACTCTTAAATGAAAGAATTTGCTCCTTTTGGAGCAAATTCTTTCCTTTAAGAGTAGATAAGGATTTTGTCATACAGGGAAGCAATCAGAAAATCACAAAAGTTATTCCCTTTGAAACACTGGCAGAAAAGGTGTGCAACAACACCTTAACCTTTTATTCATATTTAGTGTTCACTAAGCTATTAGTTGATTACTACTAACCCTAACATAGCAAAAATGCAGACAGCAAAATTTAAAAATATTGTCCAAGCTATTTCATATTGAAAATTCAACAACCAGAGATTTAAAAGTGTTGATCCAGATCAGGTGGCTCAGTTATGTCAATATGAGCCCCCTCATCTGGATCTACACTGTTTACAAATTCAACTAGAAATGTTTTTCAGAGAAAAACTGATGTCCCCCCACCATCCCATTTCCCACCCCTCCAATGAATAAAAAGCCTGAACAAGTAAAATATCTAGGCAAGTTTGGAGAAAATCCATCCACTGGTTCTAAAGATACCCTACATAGATGACTATATCGTTGAAAATGAGTTCAAGGTCACCAAAATCAAATCATCTCTAAAACTTGTCCAAATGATGTATCCATGCAAGTTTGGTGAAATTCCATCCATTGGTTCAAGAGATATCACTGGTACAAGAAATTGTCATCTAAATCCTCCAGTGACCTTGAAAATGAGGTCAAGGTCACGAAAATCTAATCAGCTCTTAAACTTGTCCCAGTGATGTATCCATGCAAGTTTGATGAAATTCCACCCATTCATTCAGGAGATATCACTGGTACAAGAAATTGTCATCTAAGTCATCCAGTGACCTTGAAAATGAGGTCAAGGTCACCAATATCTAAGCAGCTCTTAAACTTGTCCCATTGATGTATCAGTGCAAGTTTGGTGAAATTCCATCCATTGGTTCAATATACATCACTTGTACATGAAATTGTCATCTAAGTCCTCCAGCGACCTTGAAAATGAGGTCAAGGTCACCAAAACCTAATCAACTCTTAAACATGTTCCAATGATTTATCCATGCCAGTTTGGTGAAATTCCATCCATTGGTTCAGGAGATATAGTGGGTACAAGAAATTGTCATCTTAGTCCTCCAGTGACCTTGAAAATGAGGTCAAGGTCACCAAAATCTAATCAGCTCTTAAACTTGTCCCAATGATGTATCCATGCAAGTTTGGTGAAATTCCAACTATTGGTTCAAGAGATATCGCGCACGCAAGAAATCTGTCACGCCGACGCTGACGCCCGGGATCCGCACTGAAAACAATATGTCCCCCCTCACCTTTGGTGGGGGGACATAACTATTGTGTAAAAGTTTTAAGAACACTGCACTATAATTTATAACTTCAAGAAGATTTATGATTGTTATTAACTTGAAATGTTTTAAAGTGGGATAATTATTTCTGTCAACAATGGGAAGAGTTGTTTATAGACCATTCTAGTTAAGTGTGTAATTTAAGCATAGAAAAGTGGTACATCCTTGCATGTATGGGAGTTTGGGAGATTTTTTATGGTTAGGTGTCATAGCTGAAGCTCTGAATATCATTATGTTTCATAACATACATGCACGCCAACTATTTTGCCCTTCCTGTATGATTTTCCGACCTCACTTATTTTTCAATATGCAGTTCTTGTTAAGTTTATCTTTTCCCTGGTCCTGTGTTCTAGCCCAGCTAGAGGTGGGAATCTTTTTAATTGTAAATGGGGTTCCATTGCACACAGCCTTTCATTATCACCCACTCATCGTCCTGATATGACTGAAATACTGTTAAACAGGAGTAAAATCACAAGTCATCTATTCATCCAGTATGTGCACTTAGTACTGGTTAACCGCTTAGGTGGTCTAAGCCTGCCCAGGAATAGTGTGGTTAGGTTAACTGACCGTCCCGACATGACCTTAGTTGTTTACCGTGGACGTTAAGCATCAGATCAACCAACCAAAAAAATCATCCATTATCTTTTCTCTTAAAGCACCAAACAAGCAGATGACAAAATTTATGTCTGCAAAATTTAAAAAAAAATGTTTCAATCTACATGTATGTCATGTTAGGAATTCAAAGAATAGAGAGCATGCAGTTAATCCAGATGAGGCAGCTCATGAATGAGCAGCCTCATCTGGATCTAGGCTGTTTGCAAATTCAACTATCTTCATTTTTGGCACTTTAAGTTTAAAATGTAAAACTAAAATGTAAAACTCTCAATCCATTTGTACTTTGTGTGTAGTCCATCATATTTCACATCTTAAGCATCTAAACAAACACAGTATATTATTATGCTTGTATCAGGCATAAAAGCACCAAATAAAAGGTTTCAACCTGTACAGATGTGCTCATCTTTGCAAGTCAAGGATACTAGGTCCATTTTGTTCCTTACATACATAAAACAAAGTGGACTTAGTATCAATGAGATGTGCTTAGACTGGAAAATATTTTCAAAAGTCTCAATGTTATCAAAAATCACTTTAAAATTCATCTGCAGCTGAATCTCAGAGATTGTAGTCCAGAGCTTATGGTATTTGTGAAACAATATCCCAGTGGGCATATTGCGTCGAAATGACGTCACCTGACGTCAATGCAACGTCATCACATTGCATCGACGTCGGTGCACCTTTTTACGACTTCATATGCCTGATGGAATTGCATCATTGTGATGCAGCTTCCCACCAGGCACTCAATGTCACACTGATGTATCAACGTCGATGCGACGTCATGACGTAAAAACGTCATTTTGATGTGTGCCTACTGGGTTGGTGATTCTGTGTGCCAACTGGGAGGTAAATATTCTAAATAATACTCACTTCTGAAAATTTGCAACACGAAAATGGCACTGAACAGAAATCCCCGAATTCTACAGCTGTATTGGAGCAGTTGAAATAACGATTCTGGGTCCAGTCTTTATAACCTTCTTCATTGTCACTGCCCCCGCAACATTGGAACTGAAACATACAATTCTATGGTGAACGAACAGGGTCAACAGTAGTCAGACAAGTCAGCCCACAAATTCTCCTATTCTCCAAGTGGCTCAGCGGTACGTAAACCTGACCAACCCCCAGCCCACAAAATCAATGATAGCCAGTGATATGCTTTGATACCTTCAATACCTCGCATAATTATCCCGAAATTATCACTCAAAACAATTTTAACCCATTTATGCCTGCCCAGCAGGCACATGACGTCGATGCGACGTCATTACGTCGCATCGACATCAGTACAACATCATATCAACGTCATGTGCCTGCTGGGTGGTGTCCCATAAAAAGGACATTGACAAAACGAAGCGTCTGATCAGGGTCTATACTATTTGCTTAAGACAAATGGGTATTTCTCCTTAAAATGGTTAAAATAAACTAGACACCCCTTAATTGACAAATGAACCCATGCAATTAAGAAAGATGTATTACATACCCTTAACGCATTGCCTGTTCAGTGATATATGCTGTTGAAATTAGAGAGAGAGAGACAGACAGACAGAGAGAGACAGAGAAACGTCTTCGAAAAATATCTCAAACTTGGATACGTTTTGATGAAATGCCATTAGAGTTAAATAGTATTAAAGCTTACACCATGTAAATTTATGTTTCACAGTGTAGATTTGTTTCACTCACTCCCCGCTTAGGTAACGTCGCTGCCAAGTTCATTTAAAGTCAAAGTGCGAGGGACGCAGAGCGGCTCCCGCCCTGTCTTCAGTTTCCGAGATAAACGTTTGAGCCGCGACACGAAAAAACCAATAAAGTGACATGTGCGCCCAGCGAAGACTCAGTTCAGCCTGTGCATCCGCCCAGTCTGTTCAGAGTCTTGGATGTGCGCTTAAAAGGTAGCTAAGGGTCTAAGCTACCTCCATGCCGACAGCGAAGACTGATCAGACAGGGCGGATGCCCAGGCTGATCTAGTCTTCGCTGGGCGCACATGCACATGCCACTTTGCTTGTTTTGTCGTGTCGCGGCTCAAATGTTTTACCAGACACTGAAGACAGGGCGGCTCATTAATGCCGGTCTCATTTTCCGCTATGGCGTTTCTTTCCATTTACAACACGTCGCAGAATTAGGTTTTGATCAACTTCCAACCAACATGTATCAGTACTCATTCAACGTCATGACGTGGAATCAATGTGTTGATAAATTTTATGTATGCTGGGCCTACCCTTTCTTGTATTTCATCAACAAGTTCCGTTGCGCCTTCTTTCTCTCTGTAGTTTTGTATGGCCTCCTCTGTGATTTGTTCTGGGCGTAAACCTTCCCTCACATTCGGTACGTATACCAATAGAAAGATTACAATGATAGCAGCTACTTCAACTAGGATGACCAGGCCACAGATTAGACAGAACTGAATAAAAAAAAAAACATAATGTAAGGTGTCATAAAATCTGTGGATTGGCCCGTCGAATAAAATCAAGTTCATCTCCGGGACATGTGAAGGCAGGGGACATGAGAATGCAGTGGACACTGGCGATCCTATCCTATCCGTCCGATACGGCGGCATAGCATATTGGTCATTGGACGGACATTAATCCAGATGTAAGAAACAGAGTTCCGCAGACCCGGTACCCACTTCTTACAGCTTCAGTATGTAGCGGCTGTAGTGTAGTGGATAACACTCCGGACTACCAATCCAGGGGTCGCAAGATCGATCCCCCGCTTCTCCGGTCTTTCGGATGAGACTTTAAACCGAGGTCCCGTCTCCATATGACCTCGTTGTTGGTGGGACGTTAAACCCGAGTTCACTCACTCACTCAGTATGTACATGCCATCTAAAGGGTTGATAGACAGTAACGTTATCGACGACTTGAGGATTGACCAAACAGAAATGTTAACGGTCGAGGACACATAGAGAATGTGGTGTATGCATAGGTACACCCTATAGGAAAACCCTGTGTTTTCTCGCCATTTTTACAAAAGGGAGAACCTGTACGACAATTGGGACTAACTCTTAAAGGACAAACTTTACTCCCAGGAGAGCAAATTCTAAGAGCTCACCCCACTTAAATGGGACGCAAAATGGAAGAGCTGCTTTCCCTGAAAGTATACCCATCCACCTTAAAAGTGAACTGATCATGTTCTAACCAGCCTGGGCCAGAGGTTATAAAACCGTCTTGAGTACATTCTCAAGCTCAAAATAAAGCACACTGATTGGCTGCTTCCGAGCACATGCTCGGAAGCAGCCAATCAGTGTGCTTTAATTTTAGTTTGAGATTATTCTCAAGTTTTATAACCTCGAACCCTGGAAAAGCTATGGGTACGAAAACTATGATAGATGAATATGAGAGTATTATTTCAAAGCCACAATCATACAGAATAGCAGTGTACCAGATTTAGAAGAATTATTTGCCGTTACAGTTTTATCATGTTCATCATGTTGAAACACTACCCTTTATGCCTTCGGACAACTTTAGTAGACAACCATTCAGTTTAACCGAACCTTCAACACTATGTACGACGTATGATCAAAAAGTTCTCGGCCCTTCCATGTTCTGAACAGTTTACAAAGCATTCAAAAGAATGGGAAATTCTTGGCCACTGGCGGTCGCTGAACTGTGTATATATTGCAGTAAATATCTATGGGAAAATATCAGATGCTCCTTAAAATATTTTGAGCAGTGTATTTGCATTAATATAACAGGGAATCTCTTTAATTGATGAATTGCCCAGGACTGTATACATGTATATAATACGCAAAACTTTTGTAAGCTGTCCACCTATATTTTTGCCGTTATAAATTAATAATTTTCTTGGATTTACTCGCGGAATTTTCCATAAGACAGTTGTCTTAAAATTTCATGAACAGTTAAATCAGACTCGCCAGCAAAACTTAAACTTTCCAGTAAAAGCAGACTTGCTATTAGAAGTACTGTTCTTATTTGGTTATAAGACGAGGGGTCCCTCCAAAACAGCCCCAAAAAAGATACAGAAACGTCTTTTCAGACGGATCTAGATTTTTGGAATTGTTTTGAAGGAAAAATTCCATTTTATAGCACGAACCCAGCAGGCACATAACGTTGAAAGGACGTCATACTGACGTCGATGCGACGTAATGACGTCGCATCAACGTCAGTACGACGTCATTTCGACGTCATGTGCCTGCTGGGATATACTATACTGATTTAGATATTTGGGGTCATTCTGGAGGACCCTCCATCTTATAACTGAATAAAAGAACCAATGAAACTAAAATTACCTACACTGTAAAAAAAATCCGTGGATTTTACGGTAAAATAACTGGCAACCAGCTGCCAGTCATTTTACCGTTATTTTTACGGGCGCCCGTAAAAATTGCAGGAATCATCAAGCAGAGTGTGACAGAATAGAGCAGGTGTCGTTTTGGTCAGATAGCCCTTCAACAATACAAAGTTATTTTCGAGTGCGGCCAGTTAACATAAAACTTCCATTTCGTGGTTTTCAACAACACGCTGGTCTGGCATTCAACACAGCCAACGAAGGCAACGTACTATAAAACTCGATTGTTTTCGCATACTTCTTACATTAATTTTAAACTATCATTCTTACGGACCCGGCAGTTTGTTAGACCTCTTAGTCAGACCAGATTTTCGAAGAAATTCCGTCTAGTATAAATGCAGTGCTTGAATAAGTTTTTTCACCAATTCGTTGTCTGGTCGTTGTAGCCCAAAAATTGTTTCCAAGTATTTCTTGAAGATGCATATCAATACAGGTAAACTTTTGATTCCTGTTTCAAGAGTAGGGGGTCGGATGGTCCGTGAGACTATACTTCTGAAACAAACTTATACTGATGAGCAGAAAAAGCAGGTTCCGTAACGTTGACTCCGTTGGCTGTGTTGAATGCCAGACCAGTGTGAACAATGTCTTACAGGCAAACGCCCGTACAAATAACGGGAAAAGGACTGGCAGCCGGTTTCCAGTTATTCTACCGTAAAATCTACAGTTATTTTTTACAGTGTACAGTAACATCAAACTTACGAGTACAATCGGACTTGCGGTAAAATCATACTTACCAGTTTAAGGGCTATGATATTGTCTCTAAGGGCTCCAAACCAGCCAAAGAAGGACATAACGAAGAAAGTGACTCCTACTAACGTCAGCACACATTCTAGGCAGACGAAGAAACCAAAGAAGGACGTGATTGGAAGATCCTGTGATATCGTGAGGGCCCATATCATAAATCCCCCGATAGCTGCTGAGGCGAGCTGTAATGGAAAGAAAGTATTTGTCATCATACATTTAGGCTATAGTAGCAAATACTTAAAAGATTTTGCAAATGCGATACTCAGCTAGAGCCTTAACTCTTTCGGCGCCAAAGTCGCCTTTGCAAACAGCGTATATCCAGATCAGCCGGCTCTTAAAAGAGTCGTCTGATCAGGATCTACACTGTTTGCCATTCAAATATGAACTTAAAAAGCCTGATTTTACGAAAAATGTCTTTAGATTGTTAAAATTCCCAATTACAAATCTGTCGTCTGATGATTTGAGCAGACGAAAATTTGTCGTCTGAAAAAATTGGCGCCGAAAGAGTTAAAATCATGAGCAGATCAGCACTCACGTGCATTAAGCTGTATTACATCTCCATACCGCACCCTGTAAGTCATATCATATCCCCCATCCCAACAGCCCCACCCCGTATCGCATATTTGACTAGAAAATGATCACCGTGAAGTCGTGCACAAGTCAAATTTTGCAAACTTTTCGAGGCGTAACTATATATATGTATTTAATGAAAATCGTATATTAATTTTTATCTGCTCTAACTGAAATTGGCATTTCCATGAAATTTACAACTTTGAAATCAGGTTGCACTTTAGTTCGGTGATATGAGTATACCGTAACGATTCTAAGTATTTCGGACAGATAGGTCTGGCCAAACAATGCAGAGCCAGATGAGTTTGAAGGAGCAGTCTGATCAGGGCCAACACTGTAAGCCACTTCATCCGCATCTTTTGGACGCAATACTGTATTGTAAAATTTAACTGAGCCGCGACACGAGAAAACCAACAAAGTGGTTGTGCGCCCAGTGCAGACTTAGATCAGCCTGGGCATCCGCCCAGTCTGATCAGACTCTTCGCAAAGCGCTTCAAGGGTAGCTAAGGATCTAAGCTACCTCCATGCGGACAGCGAACTGTGACCAGACTGGGTAGATGCTCAGGCTGATCTGAGACTGCGCTGGACGCAAAACCACTTTGTTGGATTTGTCGTGGCGCGGCTCAATTATATTATTTAGGATGTATCCTTCGAAATATAATCATTTTTCTTTTCTGCTTTTCCCAGTCACGAAAGTCGATGTGCTCAAGAATACTCTCTCAAACTATGTTTATATCTTCAT
The DNA here is from genome assembly GCA_963989385.1 of Ctena decussata. Lineage (NCBI taxonomy): Eukaryota > Metazoa > Mollusca > Bivalvia > Lucinida > Lucinidae > Ctena > Ctena decussata. The sequence goes on from OZ022498.1 coordinate 22,952,903, forward strand.
TCGTGAGTGTGTCAAACTGGAGCTGATGGATGAGATGGATGGATGACTTGCGATTTTACATACTTTCCAACAATAGTTCAGTCATATCAGAGCGATTTGAAAGGCCGTATGCAATGGAACCCCGTTTACGACTGAAAAGATTTCCGCCTCAGGGAATCAAACTCGGGACTTCTAGATCAGCAGAGCGAGTGCTTAACCCACTGAGCTACCGGGGCTCTCAACAATAACTCAGTCATATCGAGACGATGGTAGGTTGTTTTCAATGGAGCCCCATCGACGGTGTGAAGATCCCGCCGTTCGCGTGATTTTGCACTCGAACCCGATATCGCTAGTACAGTAAGCCAGTGCTTTAACCACTTCGCTGCCGATCTAATTCCACATAAAACGGCCTACAACCATATGCAGAAAAGCGTAAAAAAGAAACAGTCTTAATTTGTTCAGGAATGTTTTCTTCGGCCGCAAGGGGTCAATTTTCAATTCATATAAATCACTTAACACGAATACATTAGCAGTGACATGGAAACGGGGCCCTCATAGCAAATGGTAACAACGTTTAACACGAGTTCGATACAGAGAGAGAGTGAGAATTCCTTTTGAGCGTTTAAGCAGAGAGAGAGAGAGAAAGAGAGAGAATTCCTTTTGAGTGTTTAAGTAGAGAGAGAGAGAGAGAGAGAGAGAGAGAGAGAGAGAGAGAGAGATTTTCTAGATGGGTGTACCTGTCGATTAACATGATATTACTAGTAGTAGTATATATGCCTTATACGATGAATGCAGGTCAGTTGGTTAATAGTAACCAGCAGGCACACAACGTCGAAACAACATCGTATAAATGTTGATTCAACGTCGTGACGTTGAATCAACATTCATACAAGAGTGTTTCAACTTTATGTGCCATCTGTGATAAATAAGTAAACAAATACTTACAAATATGAAGAAATTGATAAAGAATAAAGAATACTTTAAGACACCATATCCAAAATTACACATGTTTTCATTTGTTTATTTATTTCTAATTAATTTTTGTCTTAACTTCCTTGATATACGTTTCATTACACAGCTACACCTTAAAATTTATGCTTGACACGGGTATTTATTTTCTTTAAACTTAACAAAGTATGACTTCAACTTCGATGAACACGGTAAATTATAAATACAACAGGTAGTATAGAATTCACACGATAATATTACTCACCTGGGTCACTTAAGAAAAAAAAATACAGTTGAATTTACAAAAAAAAAAAAAAAAAATCTGCCTGAAGTATTTTAACTATTAAGAGCAACTTCCCTAATAAGGACAACCCCTTGCATTTCCCCCCTAAAAGAGTTATCTTATCAGATACAATATGGCTATAGAGAACAATGTAGTAAATGCTGTATATTTGTTTTCAGAAAAGATGGGCTGTATTCATGTTTGTTCTCAAACAACGATGGACTGTGGTTGTTGTCGTGCTGTTGCTGTACGTACAGCTATGGTCATGTCGAGAGGCAATCGGACATCCTCGCCGATATTTTAATTCAGGATACGGAATTGGCCGAAGTGTTACGATTGGTCGAGAGGGTCAGTTAACCACACTATTCTTGGGCAGGCTTATACCTCCTAAGCGGTTAACCAGTACTAAGTATACTATCGCCAGAGACAGACAACTGCCATTCTTTAATCAGCGGAAGGGGAATAATCAATCTCCACGAAAGTAAGTGGCCTGACCGGGTATTGAACCCGGGACCTCTGGCTTTTGAGTCAGATGCACTACCTTCTGCGCTACGCGGCCCGGCACGATGGACGTTTTTCATCAACAAATACAGCCCATCATCTAATTTTTTGGAACGATAATTATAACAAGAATTGTCAGAGAATGATACCCAGCAGGCACATGACGTTGAAACGACGTCGTACTGACGTCAATGCGACGTTATGACGTTGCATCGACGTCAGTACGACGTCATTTCGACGTCATGCACCCGCTGGGTAGATCGCGCTTCTTTGGGAGCCTGATTGATATGGACAATATTGGCCAAGTAAAATGAGATGAACTGCAGTGTCAGTATAAACATTTATCCTAAGAATTATTTAAACCCCTTAAATATTGCTAGAGATACGTTAATAGCATTTCAAACTGTGAAATTTAGGTTCACAGTGACCTAAAACTGATATTAGGTCAATCACTGTATCTGAATGTTCCATCACACCTAGTGTGATACAAGTCCGTATAATGGCTAAAATCTCTGGACCATGAAATTTAGGTCACACTGACCTACAGTTGGTATGAGGTCCCTCACAGTGTCAGCCAGAACAGTGAAAATGGTATCTATTTCGATATTTTAGCATATTGTTTAGGGTGTGTTTCCCAGTCTTTTGTTCAAGCTTTGGTACCAAGCTGACCAGCAAGCGTCACTGGGCGACTGGTAATACGTCAAAGGGCGAATACTCACCGGGGCCTGTGATCAGGGAAGCTAGTCCCTATCCCTCACAACAGAAGTAAACTTAACTGAATCCTCTGCACACTCAGCAGAAGAAATAAGGGAATCTGCCAGGGAGTTCCAATCTCTAGCAGTCTGGGGAAAGAAACTGAACTTGTAAATGTCGGTCTCAGCCAATGGGGTTTGAAATGGCATGGAATGATGATTCCTGGCACGCCTGCTTGTGGGAACAATGTCATTTATGGGTATACTGGATGCACCCCACTCCAGGCTTCAGACCTTTGTAGAGCATTATGAGTCTACTTTTTCAGAGATTCCCACTTAAGTTTCTCCAGAATGCCAATCATACTCCTGGTTTCATAGGTGTAATGTCCTGTAACAAGCAATGGTAATAATTCTCTGTTAAAAGCAATGATAATAATTCCGATTAAAGCAATGCTTCTCGCGCAGAAAGCAGAGATCTAATATATTAAACTAACAATTTAGTAAACTATACAAATATCTTATATTCCTAACTCAGGGGGGGGGGGGGGGGGATTTAAACATAAACACCTAAATGCTTTAATGTCAGAAAGAAATCTTCACGAAGAAACCTATATGCAGTGCATTCCAACAAGAAATGCTGTTGATTTTCAATTGATTCCGTATTGCAAACAGTGCAGTTCCTGTTCTGTCTAGGAATACCAGTGTATCTACTTTTTTAAGCACCGACTCTCATTTTCTTAGAACATATCTATCTGTACAACTAGTAATATCTACGTAATGTGCACGTGTTTTTTTTTTTTTTTTTTTTTTTTTTTTTTTTGTAAATCTGGCCTGGAAGTTATAAAACTTGAGTACATTCTCAAACTCAAAATAAAGCACACTGATCGGGTGCTTTCGAGCACATGCTCGGAAGCAGCCAATCAGTGTGCTTTATTTTTAGGTTGAGATTATACTCACGTTTTATAACCTCGAACCCTGATTTAAAACTATTAAGAATAACAGAATCGTGTTCTTATAATGGAATATCATGTATACGTTGATGTACATGTATACGTTTTCAATGTATAGGAATCATTGTTACTGGATCTATAAATAATATGCTGTAGAATTTTCACCATGACCGGAGTAACTCTAGAGTTGCTAGGGTCACAAGAATCTCTGATTTTATAAATCTGTGTTAAGAATTATGGATATAATTTTCATGCCCATCAAACAATTCAAGAAACAAACAAGAAACACAGAAAGACTATGATCTGCCATCTTAAAATGTTAGTTTGGGCCCATACCATCTACAGTTTTGTTGTCATTCAGATTTTTCAGGGCAGAAAAGGCTTCTTCTTCTTCAGTTCTCCTCTCAATTGGTTTATGCTCTTCTTTACATGACCTCACTATGGCCTCTACATCTGCATCTACAAGGTCTTCGTAAGTCTTGTTCAATAGTTTGGTTATCTGTGAGGAAAGGTATATCCCTGTCGTATCTCCTCAGCAGTTTCACTCTCAACCCCATCCATCATAAGGGTGTGCAACTGGGTATTTGTACTTTTGCGTTGGTTGTTAATCAGCTTGTAGAAGGAATTTGTTTTATTATGAGAATTCATGATTTCCTCAACTCTGTCTTTCCTGATTCTGGCACCCTTTTTCTCAATGTCTTCTTGGCACTGTCATGTTTACATTTGCAGTGTCTGAAGGCTCTCTAGCCATGCAAGGCGACACCACTTGACAGCGTCATGTGTTGTGTTAGCCCAGGGTCTGGCTATTCTAAACCAAGAATATATTTGACAGCTGCTTTTAGAGTTTCATGGGATCACGGTGTATCATTTATTATACTGCCGCCTTTTTTCGATTTTATACATACCTATCTCGATATCGAAATTTCATTCTGATTTTCCACTTTCTGTTATATCACGTTAATTGTGTCTGAAAAGTCCTGTGAACGCTAAAAGGGGCCACTTGGTCCGAAAATTGCATTTTTTCAAATGCGGAGGTTAATATTCATTTGGTTTAAACATATTTATTTCAAACTTCAGTACACATAAACATTGGTACAGTACAAATATTCATTTGCTGGTATTATTTTCGCATTGGTTAACTAATATCTTATCATTTTTTCTACTTTATTCTATAGTTTTTGGTTCGGAAAATGGCAGATTCCGACGGACCACATTACCCCGTCGCAGATGGACCAACCTACCCCGACCATACCGCACTGTATATCTTCACTCATGACCGAAACGCCATTAAATTTAGAAACAGCAAATATGCACAAATGAATAGCAAAGGTGATGTGCTTTCAGAAAATGTATAACATAAGCGTGTAATTCGATACAAAGGAAATGCAGATACAGATACAGATACAAATTTTATTTAAAGTTGGATGTGTTTACATAACAAGTAACATTAGCTATTGATAGCTATAAACCGACTAACATATAAAATATACATGTGCATTATAAGAGACTATCAATATTTTCATTTTTACATGCATAGATCATGTAAAACCTGTCATAGTGAAGAAACTGCGTACTAGCACTTCTACAGGTGTGAGCCAATTTGACATATACGAGTAATAAGGGAAAGTTTCATTATCACTTAATAACTTCTTTTTTTCTTAACATATTTTTACATCACAAACGGTATCAGAAAGTTAAATTCTTCGTCTTAAATATTGTGTTTTATTTTTGATTCCAGCACAAGTACAAAATGGTCTTTTTTGGGGTGATTTTCTAGAGGTACATAATTAATTAAAACAAATAACAAAATCTCCGTAAAACAAGTAGGGCACATGAATTTAACGACTAATTTCGAATCAAATTAATACAAAATGTTATGCATCACAAATAGATCAGATTAGAAGAAGGAGTATATTTTCATCTGGTATAAATTTTATTTGTCTAGCTATATGATAAAATGGTCTTTTTTCAATATTTGTTAAAATTTTAGTTGATTATTTTTTTGCCGGTTGTTTCCGTGCGTTTCCGTAAAATGCGACGCTAGGACACGACTCCGGCTTTCAGGTAATAGCTCCAGGCGGAGATTACCACGATAAGATATGATAGAAAGTTGTTAAAGTGAATGAATTATTCAAAATGTAGATTTATCCTGTACTGTGTCTAAATTTTGCTTGAAATGAAAGATAAAAGTAAATTTATTTACTTTTTATTTTACTTTTCTGGTCCAGAGATGCACTAGAGAACGTTTTTGGTTTCTGGTGTTAGAATAGAAACGAAACCGTGCTAGTGAAATACTATTATAATTGATGCCGATATTCTTTGGTCTTATTAGCAATCATATGAAGAGCATAGGTCGGCTAACTTCTTTAATTGGCGAAATAATTGGTATCACTGGTGCCGAATCGAAAGACACGATATAAATTACCTTATGATTGTATAATGCCAATTTGTAAAGTCGGTATATTTAGAAATTAAGCGTTTGCTCAATTGTTGCTCATTTATGTAATTATTGATGTGAGGCAAAAAGCCACACTATCTGCATAATCATTATGCAGTTGACTCTAAGACCCCCCCCCCCCCCCAAAAAAAAAAAAAAAAAAAATAGATTACAAATTACTAAATGAGGGTGAATTCCGGACACTAAAGAATAAAATTCTATCTGCCAAGGATGGAAGGACGATAATGACAGGTTGTGTAATGGAAACCATGTACGTCTGAGAAGGTTTCCGCCTTCGGAAATTGAACTTGAGACCACTAGATCAGCGGGTCAGCGTTTAGCCTACTGAGCTACAGGGTCACCTCGTAGATAAAACTTTGGCGGTCCCTAGCGATTTAATATAATTTTGTTAGTAGGAAACAGAACACTTTATTTTTCTACAGCATTTAAGTTATGTTTATTTGTTGATTTTTTTATATCTTAAAGAAAGTAAATTACTTAATTTACAAAGAAGGTCTATATGCATGTTTTTTTTTATTCATTTGTGTCATTCTTCTATAAAATGCATTATACAAATCCGTAATTCCAAGGAAAATGTTCTTATTGTATCAAGTTTGACCTCTCATGTTTATTATTATTTTAAAATTTATAATCTTATTTTGATCCAGTTTCATCAATTTCATTTTAATTCAATTCAAATATTACTCAGTGTCAATTTAATCAATGTGTGAATATACATAACATAACATAACATAACATAACATAATTTATTCAGCATAAAGCAAAACACAATGCTTATAGCCTACGAATCATATATACAGTAGTGAGGACATGCATACAAATTTACGAGGAGCGCAACAAATGGATCAATGTGTAATAATACTATATAATACCTATTTTCCTTAGAATATACACTATTACTGACACACGGCACGCGTATAACTGTGTGGCAATATTTAATTGAGTCGCGACACGAAAAAAGTCAAGAAAGTGGCATGTGCGCCTAGCAATGACTAAGATCAGCCTAGGCGTTCGCCAAGTCTGATCAAAGTCTTTGCTGGTGGCATGGAGATAGCTTAGCTACCCTTAAAGTATACAGCGAAGACTCTGATCAGACTTGCCATATGCCCAGGCTGATCTGTCTTCACGTAGTACATATGACACTTTGTGGGTTTTGTCGTATCGCGGTTCGACTGGATTAACCAAACGTAATATGCCGCGACTCGCCAAAACTAACAAGGTGGCATGTGCACTTCGCGTAGATGCAGCAGTCCGAGCAGAGTCTTCCCTTTTTTCTCGTAAAGGGAGCTGAGAGTCTAAGTCCTCTCCATGATGACTGCGAAGACTAAGATCAGCCTGGACATCCGCCCTGGACATGCGCTTACAATATAGCATAGGTCTTAACTATCCCTTTGCGGACAGCGAAGACTGGTTAGATTGGGTGGATGCCGAGGCTGATCTGAGTCTTTACTGGGCGTACATTCGGCTGTGTTCGTTTTGTCGTGTCGTGGAAAAAATCTGTTGTCTTTAACGATAAAATAAATGCATAATGTTTACTCACTCATTAAATTCTAGGTTTTTATCACCATGAAATTTTAACTAAACTTATTTTCACAAGACTTTTTATTATTATTATTATTTTTGAATCAAAATTTTGTGCAATCAATCATATTTTTGCTTGACTGTTCTAACAAAACCCTCAGTTATACAATTGTGTGACATACAATTCATTTAATTATTTATTTATTGTTCTTGATAATGTTGAACTTAAATTCTATGTTTGAATCAAACATACATTGTGTCTTATATAATGTTTAAGAGAGAGAGAGAGAGAGAGAGAGAATTTAGTCACGTAAAATTTTGGTTATCATTGCATTATGAGACTAAATGACATGAACTGTTAGTAAATATAACCAATATAGCACCTCTTTTTCCCCCCTTATTGGCTGCCAAAATCATTTTGGATTTCTGGAGCATGACAATTCCTTTTAAGAACCAAACATCTTTGAAAAATAATAATAATAATAATAATAATAATAATAATAATAATAATAATTATTATTATTATTGTTATTATTATTATTATTATTATTATAAGATATCATTATCATGTGTTCTGACAGCATAATGCAAAGGAAATCCAAATGTTAAATTACATTACCATGATTATTTTATGCATGAGTCTGACTATTCTAAGAGACTCATGAAATGTATTCAATATTCAATTAAAGTCATAAAGATCGATATTTTATCATGATCGAGATAATAATATTAGCCTGAGGAAATACTTTGACACCTGCGATTATCGCATACTGTCGTTAAAATTCGGAGATCAACCGAAAGATCTCTGGAGATCTACCTGTCCAAGATGAAACTCAATAACCTAGATGACGAAGTACGAGTATTCTGCCAGATGAAGAGAGATAAGACAGTAGTGTATACATATAAAACATATAAGACATATAAGGGATACTAAAACAGTACATGCTAAGACGACACTACAATGCTATTTAAGTGTTATATTATTACTGTGCTCGGCAAGGGCCTGATCAAAAGGAGTATGCTAAGACATTGTGCTAGATGGTGGCACTTCAGATCAGACCCAAGCCCAGCAAAACAAAACATATTCTACCTTTGCAACACGCCTTTAATCCTAGTGTAAATACGAAAAAAACGAAATTATTTATGCATCAAGTGTCCCCGCAGAACATACAAGCTACAAGACGAGGACCCTTGAGCCGAAAAAGCGAAAGTGGAAAAAGACAAGAAGCAAAGATAGATCTACCAATATCAACTAAAAAAGTAACATAAAAAGCAAAAATAATCGCACAGGTTAATAAAAGCAAAGGACAACTAAACTAGCAAGCACATAAATCATAGATTAACAAGGAGCAACTAAAAGTACTAAATCATACAGATACATAAAGCACTGAAATATCAAATAAACCAAACACAAATAGGATAAGGAAAATAAGGAAAATTGTTTAGAAGCATGCAGAAGGCTAAGATGCAGAACAAAAAGAGCATACACAGCCTCCTCCATTCCACGCATTTATTAGACTTTTAAAGTGATTGAAATTGTGGGCCTCTCTGAAATGTTGAGGAAGAGAGTTCCACAATTTCGCTGCACTGGAGCGAAAGGAGCTGGAGCCGAATCTTGTTGTTCTTACCTGTGGGATCTCGGCCATTCTTGTGTACCTAAAAGTATAATGGTTATTTTTAAAACATATCAAGTTAGTAAATATACAAGAGTTTCCTTATATAAAATTTTAAAAACTTCCAGTGCCATTGTCCTCAGCCTCCGTAACTTCAGAGTAGGCAATTTTAACTGAGAAAGAAGAGTGTCATTATCTGACACATAATCATTATTATATGAAGCGAGGTGCTCGTTCCTGTATTTTCTCAAGTTTCTTAGTATTTGCTTCCCCACAGAAGTGCCAAGTCAAAGAACAATAGCTAAAATTTGACAAAAGAAAAGAATGATAAATGTTAAGTTTACCCAATTTGCAAAGGTTCTTACCAATACGTTTTAAAACACCTAATTGTTTTGAAGCCTTTTTACAGATATTTGAAATGTGAATATCGAATTTAAGTTTAAAATCAGTTGTTACCCCCAAAAGCTTTATCTCCTCATCACAGCTGATAATACAATCCCCACCCAAATTAAAAGTCATGTTTTCATTTTTTGATTGTTGCCCAATCGCAATACCTTGAAATTTATCCGGATTGGCTTGCATTTGATTATCAGATAACCATTTGACAAGGGTAAGACTATCATTAGTTAACACATTCTTAAGAACTAATGGATCCATATGAGAATAAGAGTGTTGTCATCTGCATAGTTGTACAGGCTACTGTCATTAATAAAATGAAAGATATCATTAATGAAAATGTTGAATAGAACTGGCCCCATGATTGAGCCCTGGGGAACACCCTTATACACTGTTTTAAAATCACTTATAAAATTTCCAATCTTCACACACTGTTTTCTGTTGCTGAGATAACTATGAACTAAATCTAAAGCACTGTCAGAGACACCATAGAATTTGAGTTTTAAAAGTAAGAGGTCCTGAGGAAGGCAATCAAAGGCTTTTGAAAGATCCATTAAGATTGCTGCTACATATTTATTTCACCCAAGGCTTTCTTCCAATCTTCAATAATTTTTTAAAGAGTACTTTGTGCGCCATACCCTGACCTAAAAGCTGATAAATATACATTAAAGTGATGGTTAAAAAATTCAGTGAGGTGTTCATTCATGGATCTTTCAAAAATCTTCGATACCACAGGCAAATACTAACTGGACGGTAGTTTCCCTTTTCTATGGGTGCAAGAAATTTGCTTATGTATCACAAAATCAGTTTTTCTTCTCAGTATTTTATATGCGTTCTTGATCGTCATCTTGTTCTCTTCAGTAAGTGTAACGTGATCAAAGATTCTTTTGCGTCATATACTGTCGTCATAATTTTTCTCAGTTTAGAGGAATCGCCCTCGGACCAACTTGCCCCGCGGACATACTAGCCCCGGTCTCCCCTACTGACGGTTCTCCTAACAGATGAGGAGATTACATCTAAAGAAGCAGTCTTATCATATATGAACTACAACATGTACAAAATTTGAGGTCACTAGAAAAGAGCCCGCGCAAGCGCGGAAATATTTCATGATGGTCAAGTTTATATAAAATTTTTCAATGTAAATGGCCTTAGGCCCAGGTGAAGATATGACCTTTACCATGAATACTCACTAAAGCTTCATTTACCTAATTAGTTGTCTGCATCTACAAACTTTCAGGTAGCAGACTGCATTGTTTCTAAAACAATCAACTTTTTTCACTTTTTCCTATAGAAAAACCTAAGTGACTCAAAAGTTGACCTTGCCGTAAAACAGATCAAAGTCATCCCAGGGTCATCATTCATATAAATTTTGTTGACCTTTTGAGTCCTTGATACGACATGCTAAGTTTCAAGATCATAGGAATTGTGGTTCTGGGGGAGAATTGGTTGATTTGATGCTTAACGTCCACGGTAAACAGCTAAGGTCATGTCGGGACGGTCAGTTAACCTAACCACACTATTCCTGGGCAGGCTTAGACCTCCTAAGCGGTTAACCAGTACTAAGTGCACATACTTTCGCCAGTAACTGACAACTGCCCTTCTTGAATCAGCGGAAGGAGAAACGAAAGTATGTGGCCAGACCGGGTTTCGAACCCAGGACCTCTGACATAGGAGTCAGGTGCCCTACCGATTGCGCTACGCGGCCCAGCGTGGTTCTGGGGGAGAAGATTTTTTAATTTTTTTTACCATAATAAATGTTTGCCATCTTGGTTATGTGACCTGTCCTGGGTATTTTTTTTTCTGGAAAAAAATGGGTCCTGGAACGTTTTTGGGGAAAATATTCAAGCCCTCTGAAGACTAAAGGCTTATTTAGCTTCGTTGAATCATTGAAATTGATTTGTCTGCTTCGCTGGAAAAATGCCCTTTCTTACCTGGCGCATGTGTGTTTACCTTAGACATTTTTAATTTTTGTCTTTTCGAAAGTTCAGCTCAGTTTGAATTCTCCTAACGACGTTCCCCAAGTGGCTCAGCGGTACGTAACCAGAGCCGCACACACTTGGCGCCGTGTGTCCGTCCAACTTTTCGAAAGACCATGTGCGTTGAGCTTTATTCTTCAATGGGCGAGTTCGATTGGCTACTCGTATTGACTATCGTTCTGGAAGAAAATGGGTCGTTTCGAGCCAGGGCCGTCGGGACTATGACCATTTAGTTCTTCGTCCGTTTAGACATATGAGCAAAAATACAAAAATAAATCGTTATTTATGGGGAATGACGTACGTTCATGGGTCGGATTTTTGCATTAGAACCTGCTAAATTTGGACTTGCTAAGCAGCGCGCCGATATAACGACGCAGAACCGAAACGACCGGATTAATTTAAAACGTGTATTCGAGTACACGATACTTTCACTCGAACGCACCCATTGTTGACAAAAAAAAAATCGACCAATAGTCGAAGTTTCTAGAAAAATACTTGGGAGAATTTAAAATGAAAGACGAATTTAATTCCCAAATTCTTTAAATCTACGTGAAACTAAAACACACGCTAACCGAAATTATCAATAATAGCAATATGCGAAAGAACCAGTATAGAAATTACGCTTGGAAATGCCACCAATTTTGCAGTTTATGCGTTACTTCGTTTATTTAGTATTATAGATACCCAAGCTTAGGGGATGTAACTACCACACTACTAAAGAAGAAGAAGCTAGCGGTATTTAGTATTACCCCACTCAACAGAAAATAACAATCGAGTACGCCCCGTCGTCAAGGTAGACAGGCAACTCAAAAGAGTGAAACTGAAAATATGAGATTAAAACAGAGTAAATAAGTAGGTTCAGAGAGTGGAACTGTTTGGGCTTGGCTGAGACAGCTCGGAATATTTGCAAGGTAACTTATTTTTGGGTTAATTTTTGCGACAGAACTGAATTATCGGTCTCGGAACGATCGGTTGCGCCGACCATGCAAAAATTACAACAGATACAAGCAGGTTGGGAACAAGCTTCAATTGATCTATAGTAGATCAATTGGTCTTTTTTAGATCAATTGATCTACCAAAATACACTGAAATAGTATTTTGAGCTCTGTGCATGCCCATCATTGAAAATTGCAAAATTCTTCAATAGCTGAATTGTTACCTTAGATAGGGCACCCGCTGCAGTATTCGACCAGTCAATGCAATTAGTTTAATTACCGTTATCTGTCCATAATTATGCGTAAAAACACGTCTTACATTGTTTACAATACACACCTTCTCTAACCGGAAGTTATCAGCGGCGTACTCGATTAACAATTTTCCGCGTCAAAACCATTTGGGGTCCCCAAGGGGGGCGTTCTAGTATTCGACCAGTTGAGGTAAAATTCGACCAGGTGTACGTTTTTAAAAAATATGTGTCATAGCTCCAGGAATCACTTCAGAAACTATTTTCAAGCACTGTTTATATTCAATCATCAATGCATGATTGAAATCATTTAGTAATAACAAAATTATCGTCTCCCTAAGCTGACAAGGACGCTATTACAAAGTAGTGCAAGAAATTATTCACATTTCAAGCACAGGCACTTGTTTCACAGATATGATATTTTATGTAACATTTTCTATTTGTAGAAGTATTGTTTTACTGTTTGAATAAAATCACCAATCAAATTAGAAGTCTTCATCATACTATTTAATTCATCCTGTTTGCGGACTCAAATTAATCCATACCTGGTCGAATACTACATACTGCTCATTGACCTGTTCTAGTATTCGACCAGCACTGGTCACGTGATTGTAAAGGTCAAACCATATTTGGACAAGGTGCACATGGTGATATGAAGCGTGACTACTTGTTATTCACATGAAGTTGATCTTTTGTAAATTATGTTACTTCTCATTTTCATTTGAATATAAAGTATATTCCTTACAGGAAGTTATAAAAATGGCGGAAATTGCTAGTCTGACTTGATTCAATTAAATTATAATGACCACAAGTGACTTTTTATTAGCACAGCCCGTTCAGCAACTAGAGAAAAAGAAGGAGTAATTGCGCATGCATAAAAATATGACAGCAAATATTTGATTGGTTGATACATATTGAGGCTACAGACAGGGAAAACCTGAGCTGGTCGAATACTGCAGCGGGTGCCCTAATAGAAATTTATAAGTGTAATCAGATATAATTTTCGTCAGGGATATTTTTGCAAAAAAGCATTTTTTGATAAATTCATATGCTAATTTTAGAAACTCTTTCATTTTTTTAGGATAAATTGTTTCTTATGCTTGTTTATTTAAAAGTATTTGTTAAAGCAAACATGCAAGCTGTCATTTTGATACGAAACAGCAATAATCCCAATGAATTACAAATATTAGTCGCATAATGAATTCTATATCAAGATTTCTTGTTATCTCTTTGAATCAAGATAAATTAAAAAAAAAAGTAATGGAAAATTGGTATTATGCATCAGCAATAAGCATACGGTACACAAGGCTAAAATTTACAGCACTAGTCAGTAGTCTGAACAAAAAGATTTCCAAATTTTGCACATTTCATGTGCAACTATTTGAGTCTGAAACCTAGATAATTTGGTCCAAACCTGGGAAGAAAATGTATGAACATACAGTTTTATAATTAAAAAATCATTTTGTAGTGAAACAGGCCAGAATTTTTCACTTTTGTTGAATGCAGTGTCAAGTCAGAATGTCCACTATATTTTCTGATTCTTAAGGCTAAAAACAGAGTTTTTAAAAAAAATAAATAAATGCTTGTTGATTCCAAAATGAGAGCTCTCATGTTTGCTTCAATAAATCTTTAAAGTAAACTAGCATAACAAATCACTTATCAGAAAATCAAGTAATTTCGAAAATTAGCAGGTGTAGCAATCAAAATATGCTTTTCTGCAAAAAATTCCCTGACGAAAATTTTACCTGATCTCACTTATAAATTTCTATCATCTAAAGTAACAATTCAGTCATAAAAGAATTTTGCAATTTTCAATGATGGGCATACACAGAGCTCAAAATACCTATTTCAGTACGTTTTGGTAGATCAATTGATCTAAAAAAAGACCAATTGATCTACTGTAGATCAATTGAAGCTTGTCCCCAACCTGACAAGAACTTACTGATTTTATCAAATTTTACATCCCAAATTTCGATTAAATTTCACCCACTTACAAGACAATACATAGAGAAAAATTACCAGTGTGCAAAATCATACAAAGAGACTATATACAGAAGAGTTCGGTACTGCCTGTAACGGCTGAAGATTGATGAAGCAAAATTTCGATCAGAGCCTGACCTTATACGATTTACTGTCTTGACTGTCTTACATTGTGTAAACGGTCAGAGTACATGAGAAGTCAAAAACCAAAATTGGTTGCTACCTCACGGTAGTGGCATTTTTTCATTGAAAAGATCTGAGCTGCGATACGATAGTGAAGACAGCATTAGAATTAACCCGAGTCTTCTCTGGCTGCAAACCCTTATTGGGTCAATAAGCCGCCAATCAAAATTATAAATAGGCTTTTTCAGTCAGAGAAGGCTCGGATCACGTTAGAATCAGAATTGTTTACTGGTGATCAGAATCAGAATTGTTTACTGGTGATACCTCCAAGGACTATCATTCACCAGGGCCTGCGATCAGGGAAACTAGTCCCTTGCCTTTACAAGAGAAGTGAAACATCAGGAGGATATGGATCATTTATAGGGTGTTGGGCAAGGAGTTAGAGCATAAGATTTTAACAGATCAAATTTATGCAATATAATGCAAATTGCAAGGAAACGGATCAAGAAGATCAGTGCTTCCTATACCCCCTAGGGGGAACGGTCCTCAGTAACGTAGAAACTATCAAGTATCTTAGCATCATTACCAGTGATTTGAAATGGAACACACATCAGCAATATTTCCACAAAGGCTAATAGGAGTGGACCATTGCCTTTCTCAGATGTAACTTAGCAGCATGTCCACAAGACGTTAAAGAGTCAGCATACAAGGGACTCGTGCATCCAGTCCTGGTGAAAGGTAGTTCAGTTTGGGATCCCCAAAGTATACTTCTTCAAGATGAACTTGAGAAGATGCAGAAAAGGGCAGCTAGATTTGTAACGGTAATGAAACTGGGAGTGTGACTGACATTCTGGAGAAACTTAAGTGGGAATCTCTGAAAAAGAGAAGGAAAGATAGTAGACTCATAATGCTTTACAAAGGTCTGAAGGGTGCAGCCAAGTTCCCCCAAGTAGGTGTACCAGGAATCATCATTCCCTGGCATTTCAAACCCCATTGGCTGGGACTGACATGTACAAGTCCAGTTTCTTCCCCCAGACTGTTACGGATTGGAACTTCCTGGAAGATTCCCTTATTTCTGCTGCTGAGTGTGCAGAGGATTCAGTTGCTAAGTTTATTTTTGTTGTAAGGGTTAGGGACTAGCTTCCCAGATCAAGGTCCTGGTTAATGATTGTCCTTGGGCGTATCACCAGTAAACAATTCTGATTCTGACAAAATCTTGTTGTTGTTGTCTTAGTGGCATGTGTATCAAGCAAAGACACAGATAAGCTTGGAAATCCACCTAGTCTGATCAGAGTCTTGGCTGTTTCGCTGGAGTTAACTTAGACCCTTAGCTACCCTCTAAACACACAGCAAAGACTCTGATCAGACTGGGCAGATGCTCAGCCTGATCTGAGTCTTCACTGGGGGCACATGCCACTTTGTTGGTTTGGTCACGTCACAGCTCATATGTTCTCTCCCTTGAAAACAGCAATTTTCTTTAATATTTGCTTCAAATTTTAACACATTTGTTTACCTGTATGGACCAAAATAGCAATAAATATGTATTTTAAACATGTTTTAGATGGGTCAGTTTCACTCTTATCGCCAAAATATATTGCAGTTAAAAGTTTCCCTTACTCTTAGAAAAGTCTGTCAGTTGTATTTTATTTAAACTGTGGGATCACTAACAACTTCCTTTACATTTAAGGCATTCAGATATTACATAGTGGTTAATTTTAAAATCTTCGAGGTACACAGTGGTGAAAATAGTATGAGAATTAGCGACAATTTGAGGCCAAAACTAGTGAATGCTGTTAGATGGAGGTTTTTTCCTTTCAGAACAACACAAAAGAAAACTAAATCTGAGCCACGACACGAGAAAACCAACAAAGTGGTTGTGCGCCCAGCGCCGACTCAGATCAGCCTGGGCATTTGCCCAGTCCAATCAGACTCTTTGCTAAGCACTTAAAGGGTAGCTATGGTTCTGAGCTCCCTCCATGCGGACAGGGAAGAGTCTGATCAGACTGGGTGGATACCCAGGCTGATTTGAGTCTGCTCTGGGCACACAACCACATTGTTGGTTTTCTTGTGTCGCTGCTCATCTGTCTTAGAAGATCTAGAATTTTGTAATGGTTTTATAAAGGGAAAAAAACATTTTATAGCTGAATTAATACAACTGCTTTACATGTTTGGTTTCATTTTTGGAAGGGAAAACCTCCCCCCTCCCCAACCCCCTCCCCCCACTCCCCATCTTAAGGGGAATATTTATTGGCATGTCAGTATGCATTCTTGATGGATCTAAATGTTCCATGAACTGCTGCCTTGAAGTCTCATGGTAATAAAATAAAGAAAACACACTGTGTCCTCTAGGCTGCCGTAATATATGTATATGCTAAAGATCTTTTTCTTTAAAATTTAGAGGCGAGGTAGCATGGAGATTCCTGGCCGAGAGCTCTCAGCTGAGAATGTCTCATTCTCCAAGGAGAAGAGCATTCTGAATGACATTGCCCAGGAGACCAAAGATGCCCCGGGGTATGGAGGCATGACAGAGGATGAGTTGATGGAAAAGGTTGAGACCATCCTACTTGACAAAATTCGGGCTGGTGAAAAACAGGCATATTTTCAATTGGGCTTATTCTACTATGAGCAGGTAATGAGGGCTCTGGATAGGCCAGAGTGTATTTTGGGAGAAAGTGGTGAGATTTGGAGTGTGTGTGTTTATTTAGTTAGCTTTTTGTTTTCCTAACAATGTTTAATGGGCTCTTGGTTAGACTGTTTTATTGCGACTGAAGATTCACGTACAAGAACTCTAAAATAAACAAAATTAATTACCGGTAATGCAGTGTACATGACTTCATGTGCTATATCACAAACTGATCTGAAGTCTTATCATATGCTTTGTCTGCAATATATGTATTATCTTTTTTTGGCAACATGGCTTACTAGGATAAGTATATAAAGGTCCCTATTTGAAGATAATGCTGAAAATAGAGAGATAAAAAAGTGGTATCAGGGTGGGGTGTTAAATACAACTGGGCAATCAACGCATAATTCAGCAATAGTTTTCTTATTTCTCTTAAATGGCTCACCAAAGTTGCTTTGCCAAATCAGTGACCTATATATAGAGTGACTCGCATCTCCAGTTAAATATAGGTATTTTTCCAAAAGAGGCTTGTCGCGCCGCTGGACAGGTGAGTGGCTGAAAAATTCGATAATTCTATCGACCGCTTATTTCGCATCTAGAAATATTTTAATATTGTCATTGTTTTATTTTATCTGTATAAATCATGTGTTCTTACAAACGTTTGCGTTAAATTGTATACTTGATTTCCGAAATTTTGATACCAAACTTGCCAACTTTTTATACGGTAGTTTTACTTGACGTAGTTAAAAAAAAACACACGAAAAAACGGGCTGGAGGGCTTTTCAATATAAATACGGGAAACTTTTTCTTTATTATGCATTTGAATGAGTATTTTGATCTTGGCTCTCTCTTACTTAGGAGAATATGCATGCATTGAAAATTGAAGTAAGTCAGTGACATGGGTTTTAATTAAGCTGAGTGGGTTGGAATTTCTGTCAGAAGTTAACGACATGAATCGCCCATTTCATTAATGTTTACGTAATCAAATTATTATTCAACGTTAAGGTAAGCTTTGAATTTTATGATGATGTATTAGAATAGTTAGTTTTATGATTATTTTGTTTGGTTTTGGGATTAATTTTTATTGATGTGAAATAAGAACTTTGTTCCCTGACAAATTCTTCAATGCATAACTAACCAACCCTCTGAACTCATTTTTGTATGGCGAAAACTGTGAGAACAAGTTTTATTTTAAGATTATTTTGACCCATTAAATCGGCTCGAAATTGCATAGAATAGCACTCAAACAATTTAGAAGGCATTCAACTTTATGAAAAATATCATTGCCAGGCTCAAAATTCGTTATTATGGGAGCCTTATTCAAAAACGGGGGAGTGGGGTTTTGAACATCCTGATTTGCCGGTGTCCCAGTTTATCTTGCACCCTGGACAGCTTGCCCCCCGGGGAGCAAGCCAACCATGGTCAGCTTGCCCCCCGGGGGGCAGGCTGTCCCAGGATATCTTGCCCCCCGTCCTGGTTATCTTAACCCCCGGGGGGCAACATTCCCTTTTCGTTTTCTAATGCTAAAATATTACCTCAAACCTTATTAATGACGGAGTACATCGTAAAAGAAGTGATGGTTTTTACGGTATCGTCACCATTTTCTTCCGAGTGACCAAGGTTTCTCAATTTACATCGTTAAAAATGAACTCCAAATCAAGCAAAATCATTATAAAACTTATTTTCTAATACAACATTATAAAATTCAAAGCTTACCTTATCGTTGCATTATAATTTCACTATGAAAACACCGATTAAATGGGCGATGCACGCCATTAACTTTTGACAGAAATTCAAGCTTTTTCAGCTTGTATTAAAAATGGCGCTCCGGTAGGAGGCGCTGCAGTAGCATGCGCGACACGCCTCTTTGGACGGAAAGGTGAAGACGCGAGTCACTGTATTTATAGGTCACTGGCCAAATGCAAGGTGGTTATGGCATAATGAGTTGTTGTCCAATTTTCTTAAATTTCATTTTTCCTAAGTTCTTGGAAGTATGAATACAATGGGTCACATGCAAAGTAAGTGATTCCCGAAGGGCATTCACGTTAACTTTGCACGGGATCCATTGTATTCATACTTCCATGAACTTAGGAATGAAATTTGTCTCTTATAATTACATTTGATTTTAAAATAATTTGGAGAATTATTTTTGATTTGAAGAGCAACATTGTAAAATATTCGACGACCAACAGGTAAGCCGCTTACGGCAAATGGCAGTCACCATAACATAACGTCCAATAGAATGTTACAAGGGCCAATGGCGTGTTTTGTTTACATGTGATGTTGCATACCAACGGTGTTGCGTGTCCGACTGTTATTTATGGAAGTATCAACACTGTTTCTTGGAAATAGGTTTGTCTAAGGAAAATCAAAGGGATGCTACCTAGGAGGCTGAAGGGAATGAACCCATGGCATGCATCTCCTGGCACCGAGTCTGTCCATGTCTTTTCCAGTTCAAAGAAAGGAGTAATATATTATGACAGTACATATAATGATGCACAACTTGTCTGCATTGTAATATGTAATGGCAAAAAAATATGCAGGGTCTAACTTCAAATGTTTTCCCAAGGTCATGACCTGATAAGATCATGTTAGTTACGTTTAATAAATATTTTGCTAAGTTTGCCAATAAAATATAAGATGTCTAAATGTGACATTGTTCAGTAAGATATACCATTTTTAAATTGCTTTGTGTCCACAATGACAATATTGACTGACAAAAATCCATATCTATCACAATGTTAGTCTTGGATCTTAAATATATGGTATTCATAATTTTATGTTACCTATGAATTGAGGTTAATAGGGTAAATATATAGTAATTATCGTTATAGATTTTAAAGTTTTAGAATGTTACCATAAAAATTGTAAGTATTGAGACAGATAGGACTGAGCAAATAGTGCAGACCCAGATCAGACTGCTCAAGGAGCAGTCTGTTCAGGGTCTACTCTGTTTGTCATTCCATCTGTCTTTTTTGATGCTTTATTACATTGCAAGAAAAACCTGTTCCATTTTTGGGGCAATTACAGTAATTATTTAGGAGTCCAATTTTTTTAAATTTTTACGGTATAACCTTAACTGTTGGAACACCGCAACATTTATGGGAATAACTGTCTTCAAAATTGTCATTTGGGAAGGTAAATCATTGATTTTATGGTAGCAACTTTTTGTTTTATGGCAACCTGTTGGCCGAGCCATAAAACACAGTTTGCAGCCATAAAACCTACAAATTTACCTTCCCAAAAGAAAATTTGAATACATTTTCCCCCATTCTAATGCACCTTTTTGCTTTTTCACATTTTCACCAATCAGAGTGTACTTCTTTGCACCTTAAGCAAGTGCTTTTAGCTACGTAAAACCAAATATTGGCCAATGAGAAGGGACTTTTCTTGGTAATGATGTTGGGTTGCCCACAGTATATCACAGAATATACTGTCACAAATATTTGACATTAATCCAATCAGATGTTACGTTAACATCATAAGTGCATTAGAATGACCAGTTAATTTAAAAATGTTGATGTTGCAGTCTAATGATGTGTAAATAAACTGCAGATGGTATGGCAAACATGACCGGGATCAGACTGCTCATTGAGTCAACGCTGTCTCGTCAGGCTGTCCTAATGTATACGGTTATTTCAGTAGATTTTAAAATTCCCATGCACATAATGTCTTGTTACAATACATGATTGACATGCAAGGTCATTTGTACATAAATTATTGAATAATAAACCATGTTGTAAGAAACCTATTGCTTTAGTAAATGGTTATACATGAACATGCATCTTCATGCTTTTCTGCCATATTAATTTACTGTAAATAATTCGGCACCTTAACCATTTTCCATTTTGGAGTTGGGATAATTTCAAGTTTTGTTTGCAAATAGTGCAAACCTGATTAGACTGCTCTATAAGAGCAGTCTGATCTGGGTTTACACTGTTTGACCAAGCAAAGCTGTCAGACTAGTTTCTGTAAAACTGGCATGAAATTGTGTTATATTGCAGAATGTGGTTGAGAAAGCCATATTATATTTTGAGAGGTCTAAAGAATTTGACTACCAGTCCCTATACATGCTGGCTGTTATGTTGTATGATGGCACGGGATGCAGAGCAGATACGGTAAATTGACTTTTAGCACTTTTTAGGCACAGAGCTGTAGATAAGAGTGAGTATTTGGTGATAATTAGGAATGATTTTTTTTCAATTCTGCTTAAAAACATAAGTTTTGAACCCTCATCTGATCTTGACGAGCTGGTTCAGATGAGGGGTCACAACGTATGGTTTCGATAAGAGATAAGAAAAACAATCCTTCAATAATCGTCAAATACTCCCTCTTATTTAGAGCTCTGATTTTGCTGTATAAATGCATGAAGTACATGCTTTTTAGGTTTTAACCCCAGAAGACTGGCGAGGAATTAACCCTTAGCATGCTAAGCATTTTCAAAATATGTCCCATTGGAGGGGATACCCTTACTTTGGAAACTATAATTTTCTTACACTTAAGTAACGGATTTTGCTCATATTTCAACACATTGTAGGCAAGAGCTTCGCCACCATTTATAGATATGGGATGATATGGGTTGTCTGACCTCTAAATATGGAGGTCACATGATTTGATCAGGAACTGCTTTAGACTTATGAACTTAAATAGTACACTTTGCAAGTAACTCTAACACTATTATCAGTACATGAGCCACGACACAACAAAACCAACAATGTGGTTGTGCGCCAAGCGCAGACTCTGATCAGCCTGGGCATGCGCCCAGTCTGATCAGAGTCTTCCCTGTCTGCATGGAGGTAGCCTAGACCCTTAGCTACCCTTTGAGCACTTAACAATGAGTCTGGTAAAACCTAACGGCTGCCCAGGCTGATCTGAGTCTTCGCTTGGCGCATAGCCACATTGTTGGTTATGTCATGTCGCGGCTCACATATCTTTCTCACCAGAAATGATTTAGATGGATTGAGATTTGTTTCTAAAAAAAGTGATGAACAAAGTAAGGATGACCCTCAGAAAACCAGTGTTGGAAAAATCGTCTCATTCTGACATAACTAAGGAATATAAACTCTAACATCCGGTGATGTGGGTAAAACTGCTCTCTCGTTAGAAAGTACATTTCCTCCTTAATCTGAGGACCTCCATCGATAGAGTGTACTTCTTATGGTCCTGATAATCCCTCAAGTTGGGGAACCCCTCTTGGGTGACTGGAGTTGCCTACAACAGGCTAAAACTTAAGTTCGGGGGTGCCAGAGTGTTGTTAAAAATTCATAATATCAAAGCGTTGTCTTGGCAAACTGTTCACACCTTGACCAGCTTTTACTCATGCTGATTTTTGCTCTCATAGCTTGCCTTGCCTTGCTAAGATGTTATCAAAGATATTTTCATAGGGTGGCTTACTCAGAGCTCCAGATAAGAAGGAGTTACCGGGATAATTTATGGATAATTTTCCTTATTTTACCATTTAAACATATATTGTGACCCATCATTAGAACTGTCTTGCCGAAACCGTTCTAATGAAGGGTCACAACATATGTTTTCATTGAGAAATAAGAAAAATTATCTCTGAATTATCCCTGTTACCTCTTCATATCTAGAGCTTAGTCACTGGTACATTACCATCTTCCCAACAAGCATTTACCCTCTTGTATAAAACTTTTTTGTTCTAAATTGAATTCATAACATCTTTGGTTTAGGCTAAAATAGGAAGAAAATTCAGTGAGCGGAAGTTGCCACATATAACCTATAAATTTATAAATTACTTTTTCCACGGAAATCTGTTTTCAGTTTTCATGATATTTTTGTTTTGTGAACAATTATATACAGACCAATTATATTATATAAAGCTGTGAGTTTATAACAATGTTTTTTTTTTATACGCCCGTTTTGAAAAAACGGACGTATTATGTCATGGCTCTGTCCGTCCATCTGTCCGTCCGTCCGTAAACATTCTTGTGCGCGCCATAACTCAGTAACCATTTGGGATATCTTCATGAAATTTTGTAGGCATATGTATTAGGTAGGGGGAACGTGTCGCGTACAAGAATGGTTGCTCCCCCTTCCTTGGTTTCAAAGTTATGCCCCTTTGATTGTTTTTTACCCTACAGGTCTTGTTCGCGCCAGAACTAGATAACTGTTTGGGATATCTTCATGAAACTTCATAGCAATGTGTATGAAGTCCTAACAATGTGTCGCATACAACAATGGTTGCTCTCCCTTTCTTCGTTTCTGAGTTACATCCCTTTTATTAGTTCTTTTCGACTATTTTTGTGTAGACTTATGTTGTGCATACATTAGCTCGGTAAATGTTTGGAATATCATGATGAAACTTTATAGCAATGTGCATGATCACAAGATGATATGTCGCATATAAGAATGGTTGCTCCCCCTTTCTGAATTTTGGAGTAAACTCCCTTTCCTCCGTCCGTAAACATTCTTGTATGTGCCATAACTCAGTAACCATTTGGGATATCTTCATGAAATTTTGTAGGCATATGTAGTAGGTAGGGCGAATGTATCTCATACAAGAATGGTTGCTCCCCTTTCCTTAGTTTCCAAGTTATGCCCCTTTGATTGTTTTTTTTCCCCTGCAGGTCTTGTGCGCGCCAGAACTAGATAACCGTTTGGGATATCTTCATGAAACTTCATAGCAATGTGTATGAAGTCCCAACGATGTGTCGTGAACAACAATGGTTGCTCTCCCTTTCTTTGTTTCTGAGTTACATCCCTTTTATTAGTTCTTTTTGGCTATTTTTGTGTATACTTATGTTGTGCATACATTTACATGGTAACTGTTTGGAATATCATGATGAAACTTTATAGCAATGTGCATGATCACAAGATGATGTGTCACATATAAGAATGGTTGCTCCCCATTTCTTAATTTTGGAGTAACCTCCCTTTGATCATTATTTTAGGCATTTCCATTCACTCCATATCTCCTTAACCCTTTGAAGTATTAGAATGAAACTTTGTAGGAATGTGTGTAATAATGGGGCAATGTATCCTGAGCAAGGACCATGACTCTGGCTTGCTTACTGGATTATCTGCCCGTGCATAAATTTCCTGTTTACTCTGTAACTCCTTAAACCGTTTAGAATATTTTAATACAACTTTATGGAGATGTGTATATTGTGAAGGGAATGTATTAGAACCAAGAATGGTATATCTAGTATATTTAGTTTATGAATTATCTCCCTTGTTTGACTTTGGCATTACTCAACTTAGGAGCCACTTCACCTTGGAAGCTGATTTTTGGTATACTAATAATATTTGATGTGTTAAATGTTTAGATAATGTTGCCGTCATTAATTTAAGTGTGGTTTCCCCTGTTTTGTCTGCCTGTCTGTCCTTTTGTAAACAATCTTGTTCATTCTATAATTCCTTTATGACATTAAAAGGGGCGTATTATGCGCCGCCTGCGAAGCCCTTGTTATCAATAGATATGCAATCTAGTTGACCTCTGATTTCATTTTGATTGAAATACTTGTACATGCTACATGTATTCATGTATATGAGATAAATTATAACCAGCTAATTTTCTTTAACTTGCATGCTATTGAATTTGTTTTTACCCTACTATAGCCTAAAAAGACCAAAATGCGGGAGGTAGACTTTTGTTACTGATA
Source organism: Ctena decussata (assembly GCA_963989385.1). Classification (NCBI taxonomy): domain Eukaryota; kingdom Metazoa; phylum Mollusca; class Bivalvia; order Lucinida; family Lucinidae; genus Ctena; species Ctena decussata. The sequence continues at coordinate 22,977,751 of OZ022498.1, forward strand.
TTATTGAATTTGGATGTTATTCAACTTTCATATTGCATGTTGTTCAATTTTCATGTTGCATGTTATTCCACTTTCATGTTGCATGTTGTTCAATTTGCATGTTATTGAAATTTTTTCTTGCCCTGTTTTAGCTTCAAAAGACAGAAAAGCGCAAGGTAGTCATGCTTTTACTAAATATTATGATAAATTCATGTAGAGCTTTTAGAATTGAGTGCTTACATGGGGAAAAATTAACAAGATTGCATTACTTAGAGCTGTGGTGTTATTACTGGTGGAATACAGTGTCACATTATCCTGTGTTATATCAAAAAAACATACGTTGTGGCGACTCAATAAAATAGCAGGGAAAGGCGATTTAAGGTTTTTAGATCCGCTTCCATATATTTCCTCTAAAGTTTTCTTAAAAAGGTAGACAGCTTCCATGAATTTCTGTTTGCTTCCCTGAGCAACAAAGTCCTTTCAAAATGAGATCTGTTCTTCGAGGAAAAACTTTGCTCCTCTGGGAGCAAATTCTTTCTTTGAAGAGTTGACCCCTATTGAGAAGGGAGACAATGAAAATGGTAGGGGTGGAGTTGCTTCCCCTGAATGTATACCAATTGACATCTTAGAAAACTGTATAACGACATGCTAAACATGTTATAAAACCATATATTGAGATGCTGCTTCATGTTATAACCTAACATATGTTCTGGCATCTCAGTATTGAGTATTTTCCCATGTAAAGCCTCAGTATGTCACAGCTTTAACATATATTTTATTCACTGCTTTTAGTAGTTTGAAAATAAGAGAGAGATTTTGAAAATAAGCTGAAGACTTATTTTTTTCAAAGCTTATTTTCATGCCATAGCATTAGTGGTAAAAAATAATAAGTTAAAGTTAAACATGTAGTTTGTTTTTGCAGGACTAGATGGACTTATTTTCAAGATTGTCTTTAATATCTGTGTTGTAGAGCTTGGGTGTAACAGAGCTCTAGATAAGAGGGAGTATTTGGTGATAATGAGGGATAATTTTTGTTAATTCTGCTTAGAAACATATGTTGTGACCCCTCATCTGAACCGTCTCGACGAGACGGTTCAGATGAGGGGTCACAACATATGGTTTCTATGAGGAATAAAAAAAAATAGCCTTAATTATCATCAAATATGCCCTCTTATCTAGAGCTCTGGTGTAATGTGTTCTGGAATATAATTGGTGCATATGTGAAAAGGCACATAAAAGACACCTGAAGCATGTGCAGACAGGAAAGAGTGCATCCATAGAGTGTGTTCATTCTCATATAGAATCTATGAATGCTCGGGATCTTAAAAGTTAAAAGCAAAGACCCTGATCAGACTGAGCTGATGCACAGACTGGTTTTGGTATTTACTGTATACAAATGTCTTAAGGTCTCTTTTCCCATGATGCCAGTCATGTATACCAACTTGAAATGAGCGGCGGCACAAGAAAACCAACAAAGTGGCATGTGGGCCAACGAAGACTCGGATCAGCCTGGGCGTCCTCCCAATCTGATCAGAGTCTTGGCTTGGGCTTAAAAGGTAGCTAAAGGTCTAAGCTTCCTTTATGCTGACAGCAAAGACTCTGATCAGACTTGGCAAATGCCCAGGCTGCTTTGGGTCTTTGCTGGGCACACATGCTTTTTTGTCGTATTAAGGCTCATTTACTGTATGCACATGGCTTAAGGTCCCTTTTCTCATGAAGCCATACTTGCGTACCAACTTGAATTGTATTGCTTGCATACATTATTTTCTGCAGCTCAGCCAGTGTGTTTTCATCTCTCTTTCATTTTATATCAAGACTTTTTCTGACACCAGGCTTTGATTGCAGATATACACCATATTGTATGCTACATGTACTAAATTAAATCCCAAATAAAATTAAAGTGAGTGCACAAAAGAGTTTGATAAGGTGTACAGGTACAAAGGCAGACAACTGTTGTGACTTCCTGTTTTCTTCTTTGAATGATGAAGCCCATCTGAAATGGCCAGGGTTCGAGGTTATAAAACTTGAGAATAATCTCAAACTCAAAATAAAGCACACTGATTGGCTGCTTCCGAGCATGTGCTCAAAATAAAGCACACTGATTGGCTGCTTCCGAGCATGTGCTTGGAAGCAGCCAATTAGTGTGCTTTATTTTGAGTTTGAGAATGTACTCAAGTTTTATAACCTGGGCCAGGTCTAGTCTTAAAGGAAAATCTTTGCTTCTGTGGGAGCAAAGTCTATCCTTTAACTCCTATTAAAAAGGGAGGCAAAAATGAAATGACAGAGTTACTTCCCCTGAAAGTATTTCCATTTGCTTAACTGAGCAATTTTTCATATGAAATATCATATTGGCTTTTATTGTTCAGATTGCTTGAATACGTGCAATGCAGTTTTTCTCGTGTCAGTGATTAGTTGAACTAAGGCGAAGATGTTTCTTTTCTGTCAGGGGCATAAACTTTCACCAAGTGTTCTGGTGTAGCTCTGTTTAGTAACAATGCGCAGACAGGCAAGACACTGCCTTTTGGTAGCGCAGTCGGTAGTGTGTCTGACTCAAGAGCCAGAGGTCCTGGGTTCAATACCCAGTCTGGCCACTTTCTTTTGTTTCTCCTTCCGCTGATTCAAGAAGGGCAGTTGTCAGTTACTGGCGAAAGTATGTGCACTTAGTACTGGTTAACCGCTTAGGAGGTCTAAGCCTGCCCAGGAATAGTGTGGTTAACTGACTGTCCTGACATGACCATGGCTGTTTATCGTTGGCGTTAAACAATAACACAACAACAACACTGTCATCCATGGAATTCTTGTATTCTGGTTTAATGCAACCACTTTTTCATGGTGGTTTGAGACTGGACAGGCAGAGCTCTAGATAAGAGGGAGTATTTGGTGATAATTAGGGATAATTTTTGTTAATTCTGCATAAAAACATATGTTGTGACCCCTTATCTGAACCGTCTCGACGAGACCCTTCAGATGAGGGGTCACAACATATGGTTTCGATGAGAAATAAGAAAAATTATCCTTAATTATCATCAAATACTTCCTCTTATCTAGAGCTCTGTGGACAGGATACCATGAGCATGATAACATGTCTTGCCTATGACTACAAGAAGCAAGACATAGGTATTGCATTTCAGTTTTGATGGCATAAATTTTTAAGTGGAGGTTTCTGGTTTAGCTGTTAACTTACATATGCAGCTCATTGTGACATTTGCCAACAGACAAGACAAAGCATACCTCGGAAATGGAATTGTTTTTAAATGAATTCAGTTATAAGTACTAAGTTCTGTGTAATACATTTGAGCCGCGACACGAGCAAACCAACATGTTCCCTGTCTGCATGAAGGTAGCTTTGACCCTTAGCTACCATTTGAGCACTTAACAAAGAGTCTGAACATACTGGGCAGATGCCCAGGCTGATCTGAGTCTACGCTGGGAGCATAACCACATTGTTGGTTTTCTCGTGTCACGGCTCATTTGAATAAAAAAAAAGAATTAAAAAAGAAATTGATATTGACTAGCTCTTCTAAGTCCAGGACAAGGTCTTCATATTTATTACTGTTTTGTTGCTTGCATGTTTTGTTTAGTTCAATTTCTAAGAACAATGTAGTGGGTTATTAAGATGAGTGGAAACTTTTTCTGCCACTTTAAGGTGGGTGGAAACACTTTCTGGGAAGCAACTCTGCCACTTTCATTAATACCTCCTTTTCTGTGGAGTCAATTCTTATAGGAAAGAATTTGCTCCTATAAGAGCAAATTCTTTCCTGTAAGAGTAGACTCCTTTTTGGAAGGGATTTGTCACCTAGGGAAGCAAACAAGAAGTCACAAAAGTCATCTCCCTATGTAAAATGGTGGAGAAACATGGAGGTGTACCCATACACCTTAAAACGCCATTGGATTTAGTGTTTAGATTGTTTTGAAGATATTATAGTTATTCTAATAACATTATATGTACTTGGTCTATCTGGCTTTTGTTTAGTTTGTAAAAATATATATTTGTGATTCCTGCTACTAACCCATATGCCTGGAGACCCATACAAGGGGCATTGGCAAATACATGTAGTGTAGCCCCAGATCAGCTGCATGACTTAAGGTCCCTTTTCAGCACTGCTCAAATAATAAATGCATTCAGGTTGATTAAGAAATCAAGTTGTCTAGCTTATGAATTGCCAAAACTATTAAATTTTAATTTGCAGATACATTGCTGAAAATATGAAAAGTTAATTAATTTACATGAAAATTTAATTGAGGGATCAAACATGGTTTTTCATGCATTAACCTTTGCAAGGTCCCGAGGGAGATATTGAAAACTGAGGCCGAGGTTTTCAACATCTTCCGAGGGACCTTGCAAGCGTTAATGCATTGGAAAAAAATGTTTGATCGCTATTATTGCATACCGGTAACTTCAACTACAATGCTGTAAAAATAAGGAAAATGTTTGGGGACTATTTTTCAGCCTCGTCGCTATTACCTTGCTGATTTCAACATGCACTATAAAAAAGGTAAAGGTTTCCCATAGCCTAATAGCCGTAGGGGCAGTGGGGGTTAGAGACCCACTGTATCTTGGGCACAGCTGATGAAAGGCGGAGCCCATCTCTCTCTTTTCGCTGCCTTATCCTTCCCTGATTCAAAAAAGGTACCCATTTACTGCTGGGTTGACAGAGAGAGTTTTCAAGTCTTCAGATGGCAACGGTGAGCCACGAACTCACGACCTTCTGGTGACTTTCTGCACCATAACCGAGCCTCTCTGACCACTCGACCATGGCGCCTCTCTCGACCATGGCGACTATGCATGTCTATAAAAATCCTTCTTTCAGGCCCGGGAACTTATGTCCAACCTTAAGTAGCAGTTCACAAGTCATAATCATGTGTTCATCAAAGTTTTCACTGGATATCGTCTGCACTTCCATTTATACAATATCCGAATTTGTATAACTCCTCTGTTAAAGTCTTTTATGGAAATGTAATCTTATCACTTGTTTTCGTACTGACAGACTTGCATACGAAAAGTCGCAAAGCAAGTCATTATAGCACGTGAATAGCCCTGTTAATACATACTTTTATCTGTTTATAGAAACAAGCTGTAGAATATCTAAAGAAGATTGCCCTGTCCGATGCCAAACAAGCCAAACATCTACGCTGTGCCGCCCAGTATAACATAGGCAGGGCTTACTACCAGGGCTATGGAATCAAGAGGCAGTCTGACAAAGAGGCAGAGGAGTATGTACAGCTAATTCTGTTTTGTTAACGTTGTTTAGGTGTCTAGATACACTTTTAGGGGAAGCAACTCTTCCATTTTCATTTTTGCCTCCCTTCAAAATAGGGGTGCTCTCTCAAGGAAAGAATTTGCTAGGGGAGCAAATTCTTTCCTTTAAGAGTGGACCCCTTTTCAGTAGGGATCTTTTCTTATAAATATTAAACCCAAAAGTTGTTTTTCTTTGCAAAAATGGTGGAAAAACACTGAGGTGCATCCATTCACTTCATTCCATTTATGCCTTTCTGACGAAGTTTTGTAATTTGGAGCCACTGTGTTTGGAGCCAACAGATGTACACGTTTTTTGTTGTTTTTTTTCAAAAATTTGTTGCAGCTGTCATCATATTGCAGAGTTTCATTGCAATTTTGACTGCTTTTGTTACTCTATTAGAGACATACCATAAAAAGTAAAGGTATTGGGACAGATAGGTCTAAGCAAACAGTGGAGACTCCTAAAGGAGCAGTCTGATCAGGGCCTACACTGTTTTCCATTCCATCTACGTCTTTGGGAAGCACTACTACATTGTAAAACCAAACTGTTCCATTTTAGGACTCTTGTGGTAACAAAGGAGCAAGTTCCTCTCTTGAAGAATAGAACCCATTTTGGAAGGCTTTAGAGGCAAGAGAAGCAAACAAAAGTTATGAAAGTTATATTCCTTTGTGACAATGTTGGGAAAAAATGGAGGTGTATCCACCTTAAATTTTTTTTCCATTTTAGGTGGTGGTTACGAGCAGCAGATGATGGTAACCCTAAAGCTAGTGTTAAGGCACAGACCACACTGGGCATGTTCTACTCTCGGGAGGAGAGTCTCAATCTGAAACAGGCTTTCTTCTGGCACTCTGAGGCCTGTGGTAATGGCAGTCTAGAATCACAAGGTAATGTACCATAAAAAATTCTGATTCTAAGTACATGTATTGGGACAGATAGATCTGAGCAAACCATGTAGACCCTGATCAGACTGCTCCTTGCAATTTGATTTGGGTCTGCACTGTTTGCCGTATCATAGGCATCTTATAGATGCATTACAGCATTGTGAAATAAACTGTTCCATATGGTGGACAATTAAGTAATGACTTTACGTGTCACAAGTTTTCAAACTTTTACTGAGGGGAGAGGGGGTAAGCTGCTGTAGACTGACAGTAGATAGAACTGTATATACCATAAGCGATGGATTGGAGTCTTTGAGATTGGGATAATTTTTATGTGAAATTTGATTAAATTATTTGAAAGTCTGGCACAAGTTTCTTAGGGCTAATCTAAACAGATTTAAAACCTGTTTTGATGCTACATCATTAACCTGTTTGTATCTGGACCATAACTTTGTCCTGCATGATGGGATTTCAAAATTATTTATGCACTCACCATGAAATGGTGTAAGGGTATATAATGTTTACCCTGTCAATGCGTTCATGTGTGTGTGTGTTACAAGAATCGTGTCCAGCCCATAACTTTTTTCCTGCATTGTGGGATTTGAAAATTACAGTAGAACTTCATTGGCTCGAATAGGCTTGGGACCATGAAAATTAGTTCCAGCCAAGGGTAGTTCTAGCCATCCAGGGTTAGTTTCCATATAAAGTGACCTCTAGGGACCAAGAAAATAGTTCTAGCCAGGCAGGGTGAATGAGCCATCAGGGTTCGAGCCATTGAAGTTCTACTGTATTTGGCACAAATAATCATCATGACAAGATGCTGTGTCGCTAGCTGAAAGGTGAAGGTTACACTGCACACTTAAACTTTCTGTATAGACTGTGAAAACATGTTCCTGACCACAGGGGCCATCATAGTCAAGGCACTGGGTGGGGGCATCCATTTACTTTGGACACATTTCTAGTTTCTGTCTACCTTTTCAGTGGGGTCAACTCTTAAAAGAAAGAGTTACCAGTTAGCAGATTCTTTTGTAAAAGGGTAGACCTCATTTTGGAAGGGCTGTGCCATCCTGGAAGGGAAGCAAATGAGAAATCACAAAAATGAGCCGCGACACGAGAAAACCAACAATGTGGTTGTGCGCCCTCGCATACTCAGATCAGTCTGGGCATTCGCCTAGTCTAATTAGAGTCTTCGCTTTGCGCTTGAAGTGTAGCTTAGAGCCTAAGCTTCTTCCATGCGGCCTGCAAACTCTGATCAGACTGGGCGGATGCCCAGGCTGATCTGAGTCTGTGCTGGGCGCACTACCACATTGTTGGTTTTGTCGTGTAGCGGCTCAAATTGTTTCCTTTGTAAAAATGGTGGAAAAATATAGAGGTATACCCATTCATTTATGAATAGAATAAATGCAAGATACAAATAAAAGTATTGTAAATATATACAGGCTTGTTCTAATTTCCAGGTGCATTAGGTGTTATGTATGAGTATGGTGTTGGTGTAAGAAGAAACACCGACAGCGCCTATGTGTGTCTAAAGGGGGCTGCAGACAGGGGCAATGTGTACGCCATGGGTAACCTGGTGGCTCATTACTACAGAAGAAAACTCTACACCAAGGCTGCTGATCTGGCATCAAGGTGAGATTTGATAAGATGGAGATGGAGGATAATTCTGAGATAATTTTTCTTACTTCTGTGAAAAGATAAGTTGTGACCCTTATTAGAACTGTCTCAATAAGATGATTCTAATGCAAGGACACAACATATTTTTATATGGTGAAATATGGAAAAAAAATCCTTAAATTATTCCTCTTGCCCTTTCTTAGCTAGAGCACTATGAGGATTTTTGTTTTTTATAACTCTCCTCCATGACTTTATGTAGGAATAAGCAATGCATAAGAGTTTCCTGAGAAGATGTATACAGTACATGTATATCTTTGGTAGATTAAGGTGGCATAAACAGCTGTACAAATATAATTCTTTGCCAGAAAAACTGTCAAACATCTTTGAACATATTGTAGATCACCTAAATATGGCAGTGATTTAATTTAGTGATTTTCATAGTTCTTTAAGAATATGCAGCAAAGTTGAGATAGCCTTATACTGAGGTTCTGCTGGTATACTTCTTTTTTCAGAGTATCTCAGCTGTCAGATATAGAGTTCATCTCCAGGGAGACAGACTGTCTTCCATCATTTGTCAGAAAGGGGATAGCTATGTCATGTTTCTACTATGCCAGGTGTCTACATGAGGGGGCAGGGGCCAAGAAAGACGAAGCTGAGGCCAAAAGATTTTATTCTAGGGTAAGAAATCATTTAGAAATAATTCCTATAAATATGAATCAGTCAAGTATAAGTAGACTAGACCTACTTCCATTTGTTGTTTGCAGTATCAGCTGAAACAGTTTACTACATTTATTTGACTATAAGATGGAGTTTTGTCCCCTCCAAAACAAGCCAAAGAATCTAGACCCATCTAAAAAGACGTATCTAGATTTTTGGGAAGTTTTGCAAGGGAAAAATATCTTAAAGCAGAATTCCACTGGTTTACATATGAGCCGCGACACGACAAAACCAACAATGTGGTTGTGCGCCAAGTGAAGACTCAAATCAGTCTGGGCAGCCTTCCAGTTTGATCAGACTCTTCGTTAAGTACTCAAATGGTAGCTAAGGGTCTAAGCTACCTTCAAGTGGACAGCGAAGACTCTGATCAGACTGGGCGGATGCCCAGGCTGATCTGAGTCTGCGCTGAGCGCACAACTACATTGTTGGTTTGCTCATGTCGCGGCTCGTATATGGGATTATGTTGGAGGGAGAAATGTCCCTGTCTTATAGCTGAATAAATATAGTACGTGGTTATTTTTAGCTCACCTGTATACCTGTACAGATGTACAGAAAGAACTGTAGCAGCCACTCTGGTTGTGTCAGCACCTTTTTCGGCGTTAAAGTTTTAGTTCAGGGCCCAGTTGTTCAAAGCATTGTTAGCTTAACAAGCTCGTTAAGAGGTCAACTCATAAAGTGTTTTATGAGTTTATGACCAAATACACTGATATTTTTTGTTGAAAAATTTTAGAAGTTTAAGCTTCTCATATTTTTAGCTCACCTGAGCACGAAGTGTTTGTGATCGATATTTGTCCGTCGTCTGTCCGTCCGTCCGTCGTCAACAATTTCTTCAAACGACATCTCCTCCTAGACCAGTAGGCCAATTTCAAAATAATTTCACACAAATGTTTCTGTTATAGCCCTGAACCAAAATTGCTAAAATGGTTCCGCTCCGCTGAACAAAATGGCCGCCAGAGCTAAAAATAGAAAAACCTTTAATCGACATCTCCTCTGAAGCCAGTGGCTCGATTTCAAAAAAATTTCACAGAAATGTTTGACTCATGGCCTTGAACCAAAATTGCTAAAACGGTTCCACTCCGCTGAACAAAATGGCCGCCAGAGCTAAAAATAGAAATCTAAAAATAGAAAAACCTTTAAACGACATCTCCTCTGAAGCCAATGGCTCGATTTCAAAATAATTTCACAGAAATGTTTGACTCATGGCTCTAAACCAAAATTGCTAAAACGGTTTTGCTCGGTTGAACAAAATGGCCGCCAGAGCTAAAAATAGAAATAAATCTTAGAATGACACAGAGGGCACAGTTTTGACCCAATCTTCATGAAACTTTGTCAGAATGTTTATCTTAATGAAATCTAGACCAAGTTTGAAACTGGGTCATGTGGGATCAAAAACTAGGTCACTAGGTCAAATCTTAGAAAAACCTTGTGTACACTCTAGAAGGCACAGCTTTGACCCAATTATCATGAAACTTTGTCAGAATGTTTATCTTAATGAAATCTAGACCAAGTTTGAAACTGGGTCATGTGGGGTCAAAAACTAGGTCACTAGGTCAAATCTTAGAAAAACCTTGTGTACACTCTAGAAGGCACAGTTTTGACCCAATCATCATGAAACTTTGTCAGAATGTTTATCTGAATGAAATCTAGACCAAGTTTGAAACTGGGTCATGTGGGGTCTAAAACTAGGTCACTAGGTCAAATCTTAGAAAAACCTTGTGTACACTCTAGAGGGCACACTTATGATCCAATCTTCATGAAACTTTGTCAGAATGTTTATCTTAATGAAATCTAGACCAACTTTGAAACTGGGTCAAGTAGGGTCAAAAACTAGGTCACTAGGTCAAATCTTAGAAAAACCATGTGTACACTCTGGAGGGCACAATTATGATTCAATATTCTTGAAACTTTGTCAGAATGCTTATCTTTATGTAATCTAGACCAAATTTGATACTGGACCATGTCAGGTCAAAAACTAGGTCACTAGGTCAGATCTTAGAAAAACCATGTGATTGCTCTAGAGGGCACAATTTTGTTCCAATCTTCATGAAACTTTGTCAAAATGTTTATCTCCAACAAATTTAGACCAAGGGTGCAACTGGGTCATGTTGGATCAAAAACTAGGTCAGTAGGTCAAACCTTAGAAAAACATTGTGTATACTCCAGAGGGCACAGTTTTGGTTCAATATTCTTGAAACTTTGTCAGAATGATTATCTTAATGAAATCTAGGCTAAGATTGGAACTGGGTATTGTCGGGTCAAAAACTACCTGGTCAAAAACTACCGGTGGGTCACTATGTCAAATCATAGAAAAACTTTGTGTACACAATTCTGTGTTTATTGTGCATTGAATCTTCATGAAACTGTCAGAATGTGTATCTTCATGAAATATAGGCCAAGTTTGAAACTGAATAACGTCTGATCAAAAACTAGATTGCCTGGTCAGATCTTAGAAAAACATTGTGTACACTCTAGAAGGCACAGTTTTGATCCAATCTAAATGAAACTTTGTCAGAATATAGATTAGAAAGTGCAAAACTGCTCCAATTGAACCTCATCAAATAGATGATCTTCCATGTTATTTCATCATAACTCAGGTGAGCGATTTAGGTCCATCATGGACCTCTTGTTTCAACAAAAAATATTTGAGATATTGACATTTGAAATTTTAACGTCTTGTCAACTAACGACGTCGTTAGTTTTGAACAACCGGGTCCTGGTGTTTACATGCCAGTATCATATCCTATGGATGGATTCAGTTTACTTGAACTGCTGTTCAAGCATCATGAACAATTTTACATGCCTGTCCTGAACCCTGTCCACGAGACCAGAAGTTAAAGTTGCATATTTTGCTGTTTGATCTTGGTGCAGAGTTCTGAGACTACTTTAAAGTTTTGATTCAGATTTTCTAAACATAATTTGTTGCACATGCTGGTCTCTTACCATGTGTTGAAAAATGGGAAGCTCATGTGCATCAGTATTGCAGAAAACACTTTTTGGATATGTAAGAAATAAATAGAATTTCATCTGGCCCGAGGTTATAAAACTTTTTTCGTGCTCAACTCAGCTGAGCATGAAATTTTCTCTGCTGATAAATATGAAAATGCCAACTAATGTTGGCATTTTCATATTCACAAGCAGAGAAAATCACATCCTCAGTTAAAATGAGCAAGGAAACAACTGTACTTATCAGTACTTTGCTGTTTATTAGAAGGTAAAATTTCATGCTCAGCTGAGTTGAGCATGAAAAAAGTTTTATAACTTGTTGTTTGTTACAGTGTTACCAGTTTGATCCAGATGTTTGTGCAAGTCTCCAGAGTAAGACACAGCATGGGGCTATATAAACCAATGACAGGGGAAGATAACTCAAGAAGACTTTTACCTGTGGAAAACAGTACTGGAGTTTCAGATAGGCCAGAATTTTCGGGATGAAATTCAATTATTTGCATTTGTCTCCATAAAAACATAAAGCAAAATATGTACTGGTAATGGCTTTAATGCTCCAAGATATAAGTCAGTAGAGAAAGAAAAGAAACACAGAGTTTGGATCCCCAAAATTTTGGCTCATCTGCCTCTCTTGGTATTGTAAATTGGAAAATTTTGGCTGCACACATTCCTTCCTTGTCAGCTTTATGAATTTGAGTCTGGTCTTTATAAAGCAAAGACTGTTTCAACTAAAATTTATGGCAATTTAGCTCAGCATGCATCACAGATCCTTCAGACATAAGCAATAGCAAAATACAGATCGAGTTTGCAAATCAGTGCAGACTAGGTTGGTGAAAACCAAGTACATGTATGAACTTTGCAAGTGAAAGATACAAAGGTTGGTCTGTATGTTGTTGGCAAATTAGCTTACAGACCTATATGCATGTTGTGATTGATTTAAGGTGGATGGTACACTTTCATGGGAAGCAACTCATTGATTTTCATTTTTACCTTCCTTTTCAATGGGGGTCACATCTTAAATGAAAGACTTTGCTCGTCAAGGAGTCAATTATTTCCTTTAAGAGGAGACCCCTCTTGGAAGGATTTTGTTGTCCAAGGAAGTAAAAGGAAGCCACAAAAGTTGTTCCCCTTTGTAAAAATGGCAATAAAAATGGAAGTGTACCCATACATCTTAACACAGAGGATTATGAGATGGACCCAGGATATTTTTACCATAAATAAAACAGATTAGCAATTACACCAGAATTACCCAATTTACGTTACATGACTTGTGCCAAAATAGACCAAATCTGTTGCAGTGGAGTTAGATCATAATGATATACATAATTTGAACTGTGTACATGCCTCAATCTTTTTTTCTAATATATTATACAACAGTTAAATGTCAGATCTGTAGATATTATATTAAACATAAAAGGCAAAGCAAAGATATTCTTCCCAGCATGTTGAGCCTGTGCAGGATGTATGGGTTCAATACTTCTATAGAACAATTTAAATATGCAAGTCAGCAATACCCCAAATACTCTGAGCCTGTCATTTCTAAAACTTGTCAAACAGTCTATGGGTTGTTTTGAGTTTATTAGCTGAAAATTATGTGCCTGTAATTCTAAGCACTGATAATGTCTGTGGTTGGAGTTCCATTTATCTGACATTAGAATATCTAATGTCAGACATGTCTGACATTAGATATTCTAATGTCAGATAAATGAAACTCTAACCACTCTGACATTAGCTATTCCAATGTCAGATGAATGGAACTCTAACCACTCTGACATTAGGTATTCTAATGTCAGATGAATGGAACCCTAACCACTCTGACATTAGGTATTCTAATGTCAGATAAATGGCACTCTAACCACAGACATTATTAAGGCTTAGACACACAAAACATGCCTGTTTTGAAGAGGTGGTTATGCTTGTTGTAAGACTTAAATGTATATTACCAGAATGCCTATTGTTATAATGAGAATGATGGTTTACATGCATATTATCATTTATGAGAATGAGGACATGATAATGCTTGCTGTGCGACATGAGAATGCCTGTGAAAGAGTGCTTTTCATCAGACATGAGATTTTTGTAAGACATGCCTGTTGTAAGTCATAGTTATGTTTGTTGTCAGAATGCATTGTCTGAAAGGTCACAAATGAGCATGCTTGTTGCCAGACAAGAGACTGCAGATTGGGAGTGTTGAAAGGTTTTTAACATTTTTGGGCATGTTTAGATACTAAATTCACACCATTTTGAAATTCAGATTCTTGACTTCAGTCCTGAGAGTCATATTTGATGTTCTTTCTATTGATCAAAAACAGTGTGCAAGGTGACAGTGCATATTGAATCTTCTGGATGGTTTAAAGTGTTGTCATATTTACCCACATAGAAGTTTTCTGATATAAAAGCATACTGTTGTGCTATATTGTTATATTGTTTATTCATGTTTTTTTTTGTGTTTTTTTTTTTCTTGTAAAGTAACTGTTCTCAAATTTCACACATCATTGAAAAAGTATTTTAGTTACAGCATGATGTTTGAATTTTTAGAACAGTTATTGTAGTTTGTATATGTACCATAGTTTTTACATTTATAAGAAATGCTGCTGATATAACCTAGATGCCAAAGTACTGTCTCAGTGTGGTTCCAGGCTGCCATGTTATTAGTCTTAGATCATTCCGTCCATAACTATATTTTACATTTTTCCGGCTATAGCTTGTCTTGTGGTTCAAAAGTCCTGAAGAAGGCCTGTGGCCAAAATATTTAAATAAAGTGGAATAGGTTATTGCACCTTAAAATACCTTCCTTTTTTCACTAAAAAATTTTGTGTTATCTGTTGTGATGTTGAGTATTTATTTTCCTGATGCCATTTTAGAAATAAACTGCTGTGAAATGAATCTGTGATATTGATATATTTTAAATACTTAAATAATCATGTTATAATTTTTGATGTTACAGTCTTGTGTCATTTCTACAATTTGTATTGTTATTTCAATTAATGCTTCCTTTTGAGTTGTGCTAGTATATTAAAAAGATTCCGCTGAAAAAGGCTAACAATATCTTCAGATATATAAGCCAAATTTTGTTCTATTATTTCTGTCTTTTGTTATAACAAAAGAATTCAGTGACTATTCAAGACAAAATTCAAATGAGTGACTTAAATCTTCCAAATTAAAAGCATATAGAAAACCAAAAATATATGAGCCGCGACACGACAAAACCAACAATGTGGTTGTGCGCCCAACGCAGACTCAGATCTGTCTGGGCATCCGCCATGTCTGATCAGAGCCTTTTCTGACCGCATGGAGGTAGCTAAGACTCTTAGCTACCCATTGAGCACTCAAATGGAGAGTCTGATCAAAGTGTGTGGATGCCGAGGCTGATCTGAGTCTGCGCTGGTCGCACAACCACATTGTTGGTTTTCTCGCGACGCAGCTCATATTCAGGTGGTCACAAAGCCACATATAAAAAAAATAGTTTTATCTCATTTTATATTGTATCATTACATTGGTTGGTTGGTTGTTTTGGGTTTAATGGCCCTTTGAGAAATATTTCAGTCTATATTGGGCCGATTCCTAGAAAGAGGGAGCAAGAAAAGAGAAAAATGAGACAAAAGAAATAAATCCAAACAACCCCCGCTGCGCCCTCTGCAAGCACAGCAGGCCCCTGCCTTACTTTTTATCCAAATAAGTAGGATGCACTGGGACTGGGCGTTAAAACAAGCAACATCACCCGATCACCACCACCTTGTATCCTTACAATATATATACCTATAATTTGTTTCAATGAAACTCTTTACGTTGCATAAATAATTGCTGCGTATGAATTTGTAATCACTTTGACAAATTTTGTATTATAATAGGTTGTGACTGAGATTTATTTGTATGTAAGATGGAATTTACCCTCCAAAACACCCCCAAAATTTTAAACCTGTCTTAAAGAACAGACCTAGATTTTTGGGATTGTTTTGGAAGAGAAAAACCCATCTTATAGCTGAATTGTTACAAGACTGCTATGGATTTTTTTGTTTTTCTTTCTTTTTTGAGAAGACAAACCTGTTTAAAGTGGAGAAGATACGTAATTGTACGAGCAGGGCTGTAGCTGCCAAGAATACTGACATATGCGAGCTTTGTTACAGCAATGCTCCTGTGAGCTATGTTACAGCAATGCTCCAGATAAAAGGGGTAACAGGGAAAAATTTTCAAATGTCCCCATAAAAGCATATGTTGTGACCCCTCATCAGAACCCTCTTGCCAAGACAGCTCTAATGAGGGATCACAACATTTTTTTTTCTCTTTTTTTTTACAAATAAGAAAAAGTATCTCAGAATTATCCTAAAAATCCCCACCTTATCTGGAGCTCATATTATAGTGATTTGTTTTAGAAGTATATTGTCATGTTTCAATTATATGAATATTATTTTTCCAAGCAGGCAGTCATAAATCCATCTAGACAGTTTTCTAGATTTCTTTTTGACTGCAGTGGGGACCTAGCGTCTCTTCCATGATTGTGTTCAACAATAATTTTATGCCTCAATGTTTAGTGTCATGTAATAGTTCCTGTGATGTTGTGTGCGAGTGAAAGTATGTTTGAGCCACGTCATGTGTTTTCCAACAGTACGGCATTGGTGACCAAGCAAAGGCTGTGATCAGACTGCACTAAAGTGCAGTCTGATTAGAGCCTATGCCTGTCACACCAGCCTTCTATGGAAGTGGCACAAGTCATTGAGCAAACAGTGAGGTTTCTGATTACCTTTGGTAAATGAGAAGGATGGTCTGAATATCACATGACAAAATTGCCACATTGTGGGAAGTCACATGACGTGGCGTGTTTATAGATGAGATCCTGTTTAAGGTGAATGGGTATACTTACAGGGGAAGCAACTCTGCCTTTTTCATTTTTGCTCCCTTCTTCTTGGGGATCAACACTTAAAGGAAAGAATTTGCTCCTAGGGGGAGCAAAATCATTCCTTTAAGAGTAGACCCTAATTAAGAAGGCAACCTGTCAGCCAGAGTAACAAACAGGAAGTCACTAAAGTTGCCTCCCTTTACAGAACTTGGGGAAAAAGATTTAGGTGTATCTATACACATTAACGTATCAGCTGTTCAGAATGAGTATAATTTAAGTAAACTGCCATACATATCTAAAATGGTATTTTGATAATTTGTATCTGTCAAGTGTAATGGAAATGGTTTGACAATTTACACCTTTCCTGATTAAACCTGAATGAGACCTATTCATGTTGAAATACTGTGTCAATCCTATTAAATGCCCGGGCGAATTGCATTTCACAAAAGGTGGGAGGGGTGGGGGGTGCATTATTTCGGGTCTGAAGGGTAATATACCAAACCCTCACCAGAATGTCTTCAATACTCTGACAGTATAAAGTGATTGTAAGAATAACAGCTGCAACTTATTGTCACTAAACAGCTGATAGTAATCTGAAATACCTTGCGGACCCAATATGATAAGTTTTGAGGATTTTATGCACAGAATTTTGTAGTATTTGCAAGTCAATATAACTTTTTTGTTAGGGTTAATACAGTATGATATACTAGTTGAGAATTTATATGAAAATTCATGACTATGAAAACTGATATTTAGCACACATAAGGTATTAATGATATACAGTACCATGAAATAGCTCAAATTGTATCAAGCAAAACGTTGCAAACTGCTGAGTGGAAGAGCATGATGTGCCTGAATGCATGTTTCTTTAGTGCTTTGTAAATATTTGTATTATAAATGTTTGCCAAAAATTTGACCAACAATATAGGTTGTGATTGCTGTTTGACTACTGGTATGATATGGACCTAATATGAGCCGTGACGTGAGAAAACCAACAAAGTGGTTGTGCGCCCAGCGCAGACTCAGATCAGCCTGGGCATCCGCCCAGTCTGATCAGAGTCTTCGCTGTCCGCATAGGGGTAGCTTAGACCCTTAACTACCTTTTGAGCACTTAACAAAGGGTCTGAGCAAACTTGGGGATGCTCAAGCTGATCTGAGTCTGTGCTGGGCGCACAACCAAATTGTTGGTTTTCTTGTGTCGCGGCTCATATAGAATGTTGCTGTGAAGTGAATTGCAAAGTAGCCACCTCCTTAAAGTCTCTGTCAAGCTATGGTTATTTTGTCAATTTACACATAATATACTAATATTTCATTTGTTTTTAGCTCGCCTGAGCACGAAGTGCTCAGGGTGAGCTTTTGGGATACCGTGATGTCCGTCGTCCGTCGTACGTCCGTCCGTCGTACGTCCGTCCGTCCGGACGTCCGTCCGGACGTCCGTCAACTTTTGCTTGTGTACACTCTAGAGGGCACAGTTTCGATCCAATCTTCATGAAACTTTGTCAGAATGTTAGTCTTTATAAAATCTAGGCCAAGTTCGAAACTGGGTCATGTCGGGTCAAAAACTAGGTCACTAGGTCAAATCTTAGAAAAACCTTGTGTACGCTCTAGAGGGCACAATTTTCATCCAAAGTTCATGAAACTTTGTCAGAATGTTTATCCTAATAATATCTAGGACAAGTTCGAAACTGGGTCACGTCGGGTCTAAAACTAGGTCACTAGGTCAAATCATAGAAAAACCTTGTATACGCTCTAGAGGACACAGTTTTGATCCAATCTTTATGAAACTTTGTCAGAATGTTTATCTCCATAAACTCTAGGCCAAGTTCGAAACTGGGTCATGTTGGGTCAAAAACTAGGTCACTAGGTCAAATCTTAGAAAAACCTTGTGTACACTCTAGAAGGCACAGTTTTGATCCAAAGTTCATGAAACTTAATCAGAAAGTTTATCCTTATAATATCTAGGACAAGTTTGAAACTGGGTCACGTTGGGTCAAAAACTAGGTCACTAGGTCAAATCATAGAAAAAAACTTGTGTATGCTCTAGAGGACACAGTTTTGATCCAATCTTTATGAAACATTGTCAGAATGTTTATCTCTATAAACTCTAGGCCAATTTGGAAACTGGGTCTTGTTGGGTCAAAAACTAGGTCACTAGGTCAAATCTTAGAAAAACCTCATGTACGCTCTAGAAGGCACAGTTTTGATCCAAAGTTCATGAAACTTTGTCAGAATGTTTATCCTTATAATATGTAGGACAAGTTTGAAACTGGGTCATGTCGGGTCGAAAACTAGGTCACTAGGTCAAATCATAGAAAAACCTTGTGTACACTCTAGAAGACACAGTTTTGATCTAATCTTTATGAAACTCTGTCAGAATGTTTACTTCCATAAACTCTTGGCCAAGTTTGAAAGTAGGTCCTGTCGGATCAAAAACTAGGTCACTAGGTCAAATCTTAGAAAAACCTTGTGTAAGCTCTAGAAGGCACAGTTGTGATCCAAAGTTCATGAGACTTTGTCAGAATGTTTATCCTCATAATATGTAGGATAAATTTGAAACTGGGTCATGTCGGGTCAAAAACTTGGTCACTAGGTCAAATCTTAGAAAAACCTTGTGTACGCTCTAGAAGGCACAGTTTTCATCCAAAGTTCATGAAACTTTGTCAGAATGTTTATCCTCATAATATCTAGGACAATTTCAAAACTGGGTCATGTCGGGTCAAAAAGTAGGTCACTAGGTCAAATCATAGACAAACCTTGTGTACGCTCTGGAGGACACAGTTTTGATCCAATCTTTATGAAACATTGTCAGAATGTTTATTTTCATAAACTCTAGGCCAAGTTCGATACTGGGTCATGTCGAGTCAAAAACTAGGTCACTAGGTCAAATCTTAGAAAAACCTTGTGTGCGCTCTAGAAGGCACAGTTTTGATTCAAAGTTCATGAAACTTTGTCAGAATGTTTATCCTCATAATATGTAGGACAAGTTTGAAACTGGGTCATGTCGGGTCG
Source organism: Ctena decussata (assembly GCA_963989385.1). NCBI lineage: Eukaryota > Metazoa > Mollusca > Bivalvia > Lucinida > Lucinidae > Ctena > Ctena decussata. The sequence goes on from OZ022498.1 coordinate 22,996,968, forward strand.
AAAACTAGGTCACTAGGTCAAATCATAGAAAAACCTTGTGTACGCTCTAGAGGACACAGTTTTGATCTTATCTTTATGAAACTTTGTCAGAATGTTTATCTTCATAAACTCTCGGCCAAGTTTGAAAGTAGGTCATGTCGGGTAAAATACTAGGTCACTAGGTTAAATCTAAATACTAGGTCACTAGGTTAAATCTTAGAAAAATGTTGTGTAAGCACTAGAAGGCATAGTTTTGATCCAATCATGAAACTATGTCAAAATGTTTATTGTCCACATATCTAAGACCCCTATGAAACTGAGTCACGTCGGCTCAAGGTCAAATCTTCAAGGTCAAAAACTTTGTGTACACCCTAGAGGGCACAGTTTTGATCCAATCTTCATGAAACTCTGTCAGAATGTTTATCTTAATGTAAAGTTTGAAACTGGGTCGTGTCGGGTCAAAAACTTGGTCACTAGATCAAATATAAGAACGACCTTGTATCCGCTCCAGAGGGCACAGTTTTGATCTAATCTCAATGAAACTGTGTCAGAATGTTTATTCTTACAATATCCAGGCCAAGTTTGAAACTGGGTCATGTCGGGTCAAAAACTAGGTCAAATGTTAGTATGGTAAAAACTCTTATAAATCTTCACCAGAGCCAGTGAACTGATTAATGCTCAGGTGAGCGATTCAGGGCCACTATGGCCCTCTTGTTATTTGAATTATGTTAATTAGTGTGCTATATTTTTTAATTCTTTTAAAAGGTTTGTAGAAGCAAACTGTGATATAAATGTATTTTGATTTTTCTCTTTCAGTTTTAATTTTTTTCTTCAATTTTATTATTATTACTGTTAACAAAATTCCATAACTAGGTTTGAATCTTTCTTCACCTTTTTTTGTCAGTAAAAATCCGATAAGATCCGAGAAGCAAGGTCCTGTCCACGCTTCACATCATGGCAACCAGGCACCATTTGTACAAAGCATTGTTAGCTTAGCAGTCATTAGTCAAGCCCCTAACATTTTTCCAGAAAAAATGGCAGTGTTTTTGCATACAATACATTTAAAATTTTAACGTCTTATTAACTAACAACATTGTTTTTGAACAACCCATATGTCAAATCTCACTTACTTTTCACCCCATTTTAATGAGATTGTAAAATTTAAAAACTGTGTTTAACTTAGATTATTAATTAACTAAGTAACATATAGCACTTTTACTGAGAAATCGGTCTGTATCATACTGGTGACGTTTCTTTTTTCGTACAGTATGACCTCCGCTTGTGTCATATTGATCAAAACCTTCGACCTATACGGAAATCCACGCAGCCGATTGGTTAAAAGTTCTGGTCACGCGAGGGCGCTCTCCTGGCTGGATGATAGCGGCGTAAACATCAACGGCGGCGGCCAGTTAACTGTGTAATTGTGCAGACGTCATGTCAACAAACTGGAAAAGAATGTCGGACTGATTTGCCCGAAACGGCGAAGACATGTTAGAAGTGCTTTCGGACGTCCTGGGCCGCTATGAACTTTTGTCGGCTAATGAATATGTTAACTGTTATAAAGGTTCAACTATTTGAATTAAATGTGGACAAATTATTCGCAAGGATCTTATGTCTTTTAAAGAATTTTTATCTGACAGAGCTAATGAGAGTTTCCTCATATTAAGGCGCCTTATACTGGCCTCCTCAGAAGGTCGAATAACTGTGACGGTATTGACCGTCAGCTAAAAGTTAATTAATAAAAATGTCATTAATCAAGTGATTTCATATTGGTCCAGTTACAGGTCCTCGGTCAGCTGTATTGGCCCTCGGCCTTCGGCCTCGGGCCAATACAGCTAACCTTGGACCTGTAACTGGGCCAATACGAAATCACTTAATTAATAACATTATAATATTGCACAATAAGAAAATAAGAACATCAGAAAAAGTTTGAAGCCTGTTTAGATGAGTTTGGAAGAGTTTTGTATGTATCACAAATTTTATCAAACCTCACATGGAAATCCATCAGATCTTATATGAGCCGCGACGTGAGAAAACCAACAAAGTGGCTGTGCACCCAGCGCAGACTCAGATCAGCCTGGGCATCAGCCCAGTCTGATCAGAGTCTTCGCTGTTCGCATGGAGGTAGCTGAGACACTTACCTACCCTTTAAATGATAAGCGAAGAGTCTGATCAGAATGGGCAGATGCCCAGGCTATCTGAGTCTGCGCTGGGCGTACAACCACTTTGTTGGTTTACTCGTGTTGCGGCTCATATATTTTCATGAAGAGCAAAACTGGTTGCCATTCCGTCAACTGGTAAATTGACCTAATGCCTTGTAGCAAAAGAGGACAATATGGCATAGACCTCGACCAGCCTGGGGCAGCCACAGAATCTTACTGGAGCCTATAAACATAACCTGTATGACATGACTTCATCCATATGTGTTTCAGCTCAGCATAGCTGAAGGCTAGTGCCTAGAATTATTTTCCTGATTGGATTCATGTTCAAGGGAAGCAAGATTTGATTGCAGTGAGACTTGGTATGTATGAGTGTGGCTGCTCCACACTGAGATAAAAGTTACCACTTGCTAAGTCTGAATGAGATGAAATCTCACCTATAATTTTGCCTTTTTGGAAGGCAATTTCTGTAAGATTTTCAGATTTCACTTGTCACCCCGTAAGATTATTAGTGAGAAGTATTTATCTACCACCAGTCTCCAGGTGTACAGATAGCCCATAACCGCCAAGAAAGATCAATCACTCTGCCAAGGAAGATCAATCACTCTGCCAAGGAAGATCAATCACTCTGCTATGGAAGTATTTATTTCCCTTCAAATGGGGGTAACTAGCAACTTCTTCAAAAAAGGCCCTCATTCCACAAGAGTAAATTATTTCATTCAACAGTATCCCCATCCAAGATGGGATTCATGTTCAAGGGAAGTAAATCTGTTCAAAGTTTTTGCCTTATAAAAACGATGGCCAGGGAAGTAAATTTTATCTGTTATGTTTTGTTTGCCTTGTAAAAATGATGGCCAAAATGATGGCCAAGCCATGGAGGTTTATAATTATCATACACCTTAAACTGATGATGCTAGTTAGGAAAAGAAAGATATGTCTGAGTTTAAAAATGTTTGTAGAATGTGGCCTTCCTGCATCAGGTCTGAAAATTTTGCAAAATGCTTAACCTGTAAAACTCAGCAATAAACATTTAGCTAACGGCATATTTGCCACTGAAATCAGTTTGGATTGACATCTACATGTATGTTAATGGAGGGAATGCTAGACATTGTATAAAGCATTCCTAGCAAAAAAAATAAAAATAGCTAGGTAGCCGGAAAATTGGTAATTATATGCCAACTGCTTAATGAAGTGATGGATTTTTGTAAAGGAAAAAGACCTGTTTTGGAAGAAAATATTTGCTTGACAGAAATAAATCGGTATAACTATTACATTTTGAGTTTTGTTTTATTTTCCCAATATTTATGTTCATTTTAGCAGTGGCGGATCCAGAGGGGGTTCAGGGGGGTTCAAACGAACCCTCTCTCTTCAGCCTAAATTATTTTAAATTGATTGGAAATTTCGGGAAAATTTGGTCAAACTCCACAAACCAACCCCCCCTCAGCTAATTTGAACCCCCTATCCAAACTTCCTGGATCCGCCCCTGATTTTAGTTTTCTAAACCTGCAGTTGGTCAGAGACATAATTAGGGCTCTAAAGTGATTGTTTTCTGATTTCTAGACCAGCCCTATGGGCCTAGTGTTTATGCATACCCCATTTTTTGTCGCACCTGCTTTAGCAAGGTGTGATATAGGAGTTCACTTTTCCGTCCCTCAGTCATTTTATTCTGTCAGTCATTACATTAAATTTTGTCCGTTGGTCAACAACTACATCAACACAAGCATCAACCCTAGCATTTAAGTCCATTTCTCACAAACTATGATACCTACAATCATCAAACCTGGCATAAAGCTTTTTCTTAGAATGTTCTGGAGGGCTGTTGCTCTTTTTTTACGCTTGACCCATATTTCATGCTTTGCTGACTTCATTAAACCGTCCCTCAACAATTACGTCAACCCTAGCGTTTAAGTCCATGTCTTGTATACTATGATACCTACAATCATCAAACCGGGCATAAGGCTTCTTCTTAGAATGTTCTCAAGGGCTGTTGCTCTTATTTTTACCTTGACAAATTTTATGCTCTGCTGACTTCGTAAAATTTAATATTCAAATTTACGATGACCCTAGTGTTTATGTCCATTTCTCACAATACCTAGAATCATCAAACCTGGCATCAAGTTTCTTCTTAGAATGTTCTTGAGGGCTGTTGCAATTAATTTGCCTTTGACATATATTTCATGCTCTGCTGACTTTGCAAAATTTTACACCCAAAATTTTGTTGGCCCTAGCAGTTTAGTCCTTTTGTCTCAAAGTATGATACCTGTAATCATCACATCTGGCATAAAGTTTGTTCCTAGAATGTTCATGTTGGATGTTGCGGTTATTCCTACCCTTGACCTATATTTCATGCTCTTCTAAGTAAAATTTTACATCCAAAGTTGTGTTGACCCTAACTGTGGAGGGCAATGCAGGCGTGACATAGCATTCCGCAGAATTCTTGTTTTTGCAAACTCCTTAATTTGAAAAGATTGCCGTTTGCCTCCACATCAGCTGATTTACCTACCCATAACTTCAGCCTTGATGCTTTCTTTCAGTACTTTTAAAAGAGCCAAAAATGAAAATATTTGATTTTGCTAACAGCAATGCAGACAAGGCGGGTCATAATGAACCGCCTCAGCTGGATCTAACACTGTTCGTCCTCTAGTCTTTGAATTCTCTACTTTGCAGATGTTAAATATGTTGTCTGTCTTTTTTTTCGGCACATTTGTGGAACTCACCCGTATTGCCCATATCAGTCCACAAAGTATGCTCAGAAAACTGGAAGTGTGTGTTAACATAACTGATGCCTCCGCCTCACGCATTGTCAGATCTTGAAACTAAAAATTGGATGGATGGATGACTTGTGGTTCAAGATCCCTTTCAACAATATTTCAGTAAGTCAAGCCAATGGAATGATGATAATGAAAGGTGTTAATACTTGAAAAGAATTCTACCTCCCATGGGATTTGACTCCGGACCACTAGCTTAACAGGCCACTGTTTAACACAGCAAGCCACAGGTGCTCCTTAAAAATTTGATATGATAAGAGGGGTATCTGATGGTAATTGAGGGACAATTATGTCCCCCCACCGAAGGTGAGGGGGGACATTGTTTTCAGTGCGGATCCCGTCGGCGTCGGCGTCTGCGTCGGCGTGACAGATTCTTGTATGCGCGATATCTCTTGAACCAATGGATGGAATTTCACCAAACTTGCATGGATATATCATTGGGACAAGCTTATGAGCTGATTAGATTTTGGTGACCTTGACCTCATTTTCAAGGTCACAGGAGGACTTAGATGACAATTTCTTGTATGCACGATATCTCTTGAACCAATGGATGGAATTTCACCAAACTTGCATGGATACATCATTGGGACAAGTGTAAGAGCTGATTAGATTTTGGTGACCTTGACCTCATTTTCAAGGTCACTGGATAACTAAGATGACAATTTCTTGTACCCAATTTCTTGTATGCATGATATCTCTTGAACCAATGGATGGAATTTCACCAAACTTGCATGGATATATCATTGGGACAAGTGTAAGAGCTGATTAGATTTTGGTGACATTGACCTCATTTTCAAGGTCACTGGAGGACTTAGATGACAATTTCTTGTACCCACTACATCTCCTGAACCAATGGATGGAATTTCACAAAACTTGCATGGATACCTTATAGGGACAAGTTTTGGAGCTGATTAGATTTGGGTGACCTTGACCTCATTTTCAAGGTCACTGGAGGACTTGGATGACAATTTCATGTACCCACTATATCTCCTGAACCAATGGATGGAATTTCGCCAAACTTTCGTGGATACATGATTTGGACAAGTTTAAGAGCTGAACAAAATTTTGGTGACCTCGACCTCATTTTCAAGGTCACAGGAGGATTTAGATATGTGAAAATTTCACTAAAATTGATGTGTCTCTTTAGCCTTTGGCTTGATTTCCACTTTACTTTCATAGATATACCTATGGGACAGTCTCAGGAGTGTACTGTGTTTTGATGACCTTTACCCCAATTTCAAGGTCAAAAACTATCTTACAAATGCGTATTTTTCTCTCTTAAAAAATGAGATATCTTGAACCAGTGGATGGATATTCATCAGACTTGCATGAATGTATGGTTGTGACAGGTTTAAGACATGTTTAGTAGTTGGTGACCTTGACCCATTTTTGAAGGACATAGTCTTCTATCTAGGATATCTTTAGAACCAGCAGATGGATTTTGTCCAAACTTGCATAGATATTTCATTTGTACAGGCTATATTCATTAGAGGGGATGGGAAATGGGCTGGTGGGGGGACATCAGTTTTTCTCTGAAAAACATTTCTAGTTTTTTTTATTTCTCATTGAAACCATGTTGTGACCCCTCATCTGAACCATCTCGTCGAGATGGTTCAGATGACGGTCATATGTTTTTATCTAGAAATAACAAAAATTATCCTTAATTATCACCATATACTCCCTCTTATCTAAAGCTCTGATCTTTGGTCTAAAAAGGACAAGGTTATTTGCAGAGTCAGACCACAGGTGTTTGAACTTTTGTCACAATGTCATTTCACTGCAATATGACTTTGCCCTAGATTAAGTGTAGGCAGTATACTTTAAATAATGGTACATTCTGATACAGAAATGATGTCTATGTGAGCAATATTGCCTGGTCCACTGACTTTGCCTATCTTCAATTTGCATCTTACCATTTTTTCAGTGGAGCCATTACAGTTCTCTTGTGCCTTCCCCACAACTTCTACTATAAGAATGCAATAAAAAACTCAAATACAGCAAACATGAAGAAGCTTTTATTCAGCACATAATTTACACTGTTACATGTTTTGTTCAACGTCTAGCCACCTATAAGAAACAGTTTGATCTCCTCTTGACATACATAAGATGTGCTTTAGCAAATAACTGAATGATAACATTTTTTATTTCTGCAGAAAACCTTTGTGGCCCCTCATTACAGATATCTGTCAAGGCGGATATATTGAGAACTTGCAACATATATGAAAAGAAAATTACTGTAACTGTATAAATGTTTGTGGTGCATTAATGTTAGTCTTGACAAATAATCCTCTTCACAAAAGCTTAATAAAGGAAGAAAACATATGCCCCAAACAGTTATACATGCAAACTTGGCTAAGATTGCTATACAGGGAATTTTTGTTTCTGTCAAATTTGCAGTATAGAAAACAAGAAATCACTTGTACCTCTGTATTATCAACACCTATCCTTACCTGTAGTTTTGAAACATGGGCTGCGACACAAGAAAACCAACAAAGTGGTTGTGTGCTCAGCGCAGACTCAGATCAGCCTGGGCATCTGCCCTGTTTGATCTGAGACTTCACTTTGCACTTAAAGGGTAGCTGAAGGTCTGAGCTACCTCCATGGGAACAGTGAAGACTGATCAGACTGAGTCTGCGTTGGGTTCACAACCGCTTTGTTGGTTTTCTTGTGTCGTGACTTATTTATTTTTATAGATAAATTCTCATAATTTTCTACTCATAGCCTTGACACTTTTGGCCTAGGGGCATCCTTGTGGTATTGGCTTAAAGGTCGGGCAAGGGTCTGCAGTGCTTTCAGTGGTGCAGTATGGAGGTTGTTCTTGTCTATCCTATCTTCCTCTTCTGACCCCCTCTTTAGATCTAAATTTCTGGAATTACTTTGGAAGGGACAAACCTCCATATTTATACTAAATAAGTATGATAATAGAGAAAATTGAAGGTCTACCATGTTCATTCTGATGTAGCTAGCCAGGGGCAATGCCACAATTTCCAAGTTCTGTAAGAGTTGAGTCCATAACAAGAAAACAGCGAGTAGTGGTATCTAATACCATTTCATAGTATCTATTACGCATATTTCACATATGCAAATATCAGATTATCTGAAAGTTTTTCTCTCCCATATAAGCAAGCATATATAGAAGCAAATACATATACACGTCTCTAATGAATTGCTACACAGTGCTGTTAATAGTTCCTCTGCTATCATCATTATTTACTTTGTGCAATAACCAGAGGTCAGCCTAGAGGGAGAAGTGGGAGAAATGGTCTCCCTAAGCTTACTGACTTCTTATTTTGACTTAGAAGTCAAAATGTATAAAATATATGAGCCGTTCTCTGTGAAAACCGGGCTTAATGACATTACGTAATAATGACGTTGTTTAGGTTTGAAAACACCAAAAATAATGATTTTTTTGACCTCTCTTTGTTTTCATGAAAATACCTTAGTTGTTGAAATGTAACAGAATACTTATGAATTCTGACAAAATTTAGTCATTCATATGATAAATGTTGCCATGACAACGCTTAATCCATGGTAACTCCAAAGCCTTGAAAACATGTGGTATATCAATACAAAGACCTATAACTTGTGAAAGAATGTTGCATCATGCAAATTTTCACGTGTGTGCTATCATATACACATCAAACATGAACACTCAATTTTGCCCAACACGCGCCAAAAGCTCATACAAACAAACGTTATGACGTTGACGTCAAAACATACCTGCATGACGTTTAAAACGTCATATAAAGAAACTGCACTACCTGTATAATTCTAAAGACCATATCTTCGAAACTAATAGTGGTAGCCGTCTCAAATTTTCAGGAAACGTTTAAAAATGATAGTACTTTCCAATGATGTTAATATCTAAAATTTAATTGATATGTCATTAAGCCCGGTTTTCCCAGAGACTGGCTCATATAGAAAATCCAAAATCTGGGATAAAACCTTTCACTGAAATTCAGAAAAGTGGGCAAAACTTCTGAGAACTCTAGACTGGTCCCTGAATAACAGACAAGTTTGCAAAAATTTTAGGAAGAAGATTTTTTTTGTGTTTTTATTTCTCTTCAATTAAAAATTGTGCTTATGAAACACAATACCTCCAACCATATGCCTGCAAAACGGATGCATGTCAAAGTTAATACACATTAGGCTGCTGCAACTGATCATAGTGATGGATGATAAAATTTCTGAAAATTGGCGTACACCCAGACTCCCAACTGGTGGTTATCATACATCACTGGAAAAAAATGCGTAATTTTACACGACACAGCATGTTTATGAGAAACCCTGATCTTTTTTGGTGTCCATAAAAATGTAAAACAATGCCATGAAAGAAAAAGAAAATTTGCCATTTCTGATCATCCCTTATGGTCCATGGCTAATCTCCTGATCAATGCTTGTCAATAAACTATTTAACAGGAAAGACCTTGCAAGTGGTCTTATACTGGTTACAGTTTTCAATTAATTTGTAAACACACCCAGATTAGGGATTACACATAAGATTTCAGCATAATCAAAATGCAATATTTTTGACTTACTCCAGGTTCTTATATTACAGATGTTTGCTGGGTGTTTTTGATCTGAATTGTCGGCGTCATGAAATGATTTCAGGGTGTACATTATGTCTGAAACCAGCCAAGTAGAAATGTTTTTTGACGTTAGGATAAATGAATGAGTGGTAAGCAGTTACTTAAGAAGTATTTTCAGGTGGCAAAGCACACAGTTGTAATTTACAAGTTCCAGAACTTGTCACAAGTAAAGGTATGGGCAAAACATACCGTAGTTTGTACCCCTGGCCTTAAACACCACTGTTTACCAATGCATCCGTTTTTACTGCGCAACCCCAGCTTGAACGAAACATTTTGTAAATTTTGTCACCTGCTTTTTTGACATTTTAAGGGTTAAAGTACAACATTATTACAATAGACTCATTGTATCATATAACAAGACTAACTTCCACTTATCTCTAGTATTCTTTTTCAGTCATCGTAAAAATCAATTCTTCAGAGCTCTAGATAAGAGGGAGTATTTGTTGATAATTTGGAATTATTTTTGTTAATTCTGCATAAAAACATATGATGTGACAATGTTCAGATGAGGGGTCACAACATATGGTTTCAATGAGAAATATGAAAAATTATCCCTCAATTATCATCAAATACTCCCTCTTATCTTTAGCTCTGATTCTTGTCCCGAAAGTTTTGACTTTTTGACTTTAAATTCTAGATATCTTCTATCACACTGATGATGTATCTTTAACATACACTAAATGCTTTTTCAAAATGACAGACCAGTTTTGCACAGTGACTAACTGATATTACTATTATTGCCAAACATCATCAACTTGCTTTAAAGACCCCAACTTGCGCTGGCCTAAGAGTTCTATCCTGCAGTTTAAATCCTGTTTTCTGTATAATAGCAATGTTTCCATCTTGTTCTTTCTCTTTTGAGGGCACCTGAAACATTGCTTCATGAAGAAATGGATCGAATTTTTCACCTTCTGCTGGAATAATGGGATGTAGCTCATGTCGAGCAAAGACTTTCAATAACTGTGTATTAGTGAGAGTAAGTCCGTCATAGAGAGTCTTCAAAGGCTTGTTTTGTTTCAGTTCCTCTTTTGGTGTGCTTTCGGTTGCCTGACCTAGAATATCAGCAACTTCCAGTAAATCTTTGCAGAAACTCTGTATTCCAAATATTTTTGCATCATCTACTTGTTTTCTCATTCTTTTCCTAACATTTTCTGTTTCAGCCAAAGCTCTCATATATTTGTCCTACAACAGAAACAAAAGAACTAGAAAGTAGTGACTGGTGACTCAGGCCTGGGTCCTCGTCGAGGTGCTTATGTGCACTCATAAGGCTGTGCAACGTTTCTGACTAGTTTCGTCAGATTATTCTGACTCCTCAGAGATTTTCGTGCTTGAAATAGCCTGTTGCTGGCTTGTTTATATTGTCCTGCATGCCGCTCGCGAGATCCGCGCCGAAAACGGCGCTCCCTGTCACGTGAGCGGCCTAGGGCCGCTCTAAACGGCTCCGAATTAGAACGTGAGTGGTGCTCACTTGGTCACGTGAGCGGCCCCATTGTTGTGTGAGCGGCCATAAGCCTCCCACGTGAGAAACAAAAGAACAACTAGAAAAGAAGTTTATCATCAAAATACAGTTTCAACACTTGAAGGATGTATCTGGTTGTGGATCAATAACGTTGTGAGAACTAATAGCAATAAAATATTTTTCAACTTAGATATTAACAGCACTTAATCTTACAGTTTCTGCGCAGGATATGAGGTCTATCACTCAAACTGACAAGGTTTTTATTCTAATCAGATACCTACCACATTCTTATGGAGACAGAATTAAGGTAAATGGGTACACTTTCAAAAGCAAATCTGCCATTTAAATTTTGCCTCTTTTCCCAATGGTAGCATACTCTAAGAGTAAAGAATTGCTTCCACTAGGAGCAAATTCTTTTCTTTAAGAGAAGACCTTTATTTGGAATGGCTATGTCCACCAAAGAAGCAAAAAGGAAGTCATGAAATTTGTTCCCTTTCATAAAAATGATATAAAAATATGAAAGTGTACTGATACAACTGAAACATCTCAAATCCTATGTAACCAAAAAATAAAAGCGTATGTTTGTCTGAAGCAGTACTAATGAGGTGGGTGAAGGGGTGGTGAGTGCAGGTGGGGTCCACAACATTTGTTTTCATGGAGACACAAGAAAACATTCTGAGACTCACACCACATTTATTTGGCTATAAGACAGCTTATCCTTCCAAAATTACTGCAAATATGTAAATCAGTTGTAATTCTGCTATTAGATTGGGTTTTCGCTTCTAAAACAATTTGAAAACTCTAACTCCATTTTGTCAGATGGATCTAGATTTCTGGGATTGTTTGGGAAGGGAAAACCCCTGTCTTATAACTGAAAAAGTATGGTGATCAAATATGACTCTTATCCGTTTCTTGCTTACCATTTTTTACTTAAACTTTCATACCAACCTTGGTACTTTCTAGGTCTTTCTGTAGTTTATCTTTCTCCTCTTTAAGAACATTCATGGCCTCTTCCGGCCCAGCATCCTCTACTTCCTCAACTTCTGTGTCCCCTACATTGTTGGCCTCTTCTTTGTTATTTTCCGTACCCACTGTGCTCAGTCGTCTACACCTGAAATTATTAAAACTGTTATGACATAATAGATTCTGAATGGTTAGAACATAAGGGTGTTCCATGGCCGTACCACTTTTCAAAAGCCAGAGACAGCCTTGAATTTATTACCTGAATATTGGAGAACTTCCAAATAATCAGTGAGACTTCAGAATAGAAACCATCATAATCAGGGTCCTGCAGTGCTTGAGCTGCTTTTGGGCCCATTCTATTATTTCTGATATTCGTGTATGACTTGCCGTCTTGCCCATCTCAGTGGAAAGTGGTGCTAAACTGTTTGTGATGAAACAAAATTGTGCAGACTTTCACTAGAATACGGAGATTGTGAGCTACAGTTACAGTATGTCTTCATTTTTTTAATCAGCATGTAAAACTTCAAGGCACCAAAATGAGTGGTGTTATAGTTGCTTGAATCACTCTCATACATACTGTATATACTTTAAATGGACATATGATTTAAAGACCCCACTGCTCTATCAGCATGAAATATTTTATCGTGAAGTATCGCTGCTAGTTTCTCACCAGGTCTAGGATAGCCATAAATTTACAGACAGTGTGTAAATTTACAGACTGTCTTTAAATTTATAGATATTTTAGTCTGTAAATTTACAGACTTGCATAAATCAGTTCATGAAAATAAATCTTATGAAAAATCCTCAATCTCCCGCTTATCTGTCTGTTTTCATCACAGCATGTTTGACATTTTGCAGAAGATTGCATACATTTTCTTCCGTGCTTTCTTCTTTTATCATAAGAAAACTGAAATTTAATCTAAACCAGACACAGTACTTTCCCTCTGACCGCAAAATCAGTCTAAGAGAACTAATATGAGCGGTTTCTTGGTGTTTCGTACAAAAGACAATTCGTCCAATGGTAAGTTATACCCAATATGCCGTAGGCACATTTCTATGTCTGAGGTCAAAATGGCAATGCCATACACGTCTGGCTGTCTTGATTTAGTAGTAGAATTAAAATTTGCACTATCTAAACCATTTTTAACAGGCCCTGTTCAGACAGAACGGCATGCTTTATTTAAAGACATGCCTAAACTTTGAAGATGCATTGTTAGCAGGAGCAACATGATCGTTGCATACCTGCCAAGTTTTCAATTAACAAAAGAGTGAGACTGCACAAGAAGCCTCGATTTAGCCCCCTTTTTCGTGTTAGTTCACTCGCGGAGAAACCCATTGACAACGGAAAAGAATGAGAGTTTTGTGTCATTTTTTTTTCTCTTTAAGTGAAACTAGAGATTGGGGATAGCAGTGGGAAGGATTATGATTAGTAGGTAGTACTTAAATGTAGATAAACATCAAGTATTCTTATTTGCTAAATTTCATACATTGGGTTTATTAAAGTGATCTGCTATCAGAAATGGCAAGTTATGTTCTGCAATGAAGTTGCTAAAGAGAGTTTCAGCTCTGACAACATCGTGGGCTGTCTTGGTTATAACAAAATCAGATACCGATTGCAGAAGTTTTGACGTTTTCAATGACAGACCGTGAAGATCTGTGTTTTACCGGTATACAGCGTTTTTCCGGCATGGGAAACACTGAAATGCCTTTGGCTAAGTTTACAAAACGCAAAGCTGTTGCCCTTGGATCCATGACATTTCGTCTAAAGACATTTCGTCTAAAAGACATTTCGTCTAAACGACATTTCGTCTAAATGACATTTCGTCTAAATAACAACTCGTCTAACGCGACGTCTCGTCTAAATTTTGTCTAAAATTCGTCTAAATTTCGCCTAAAATAGGAATAAGAATTCAACATTCTTTTTCAAATTTTCTGAATTAATTTATACAGCAAGCCCACATTTATTTATTTGGTACCATAAGAAGGGTAAATCTCTGTTCTGCTGTAATAGTTCAGATTGCATCCGATATGGTTACCGGTAATTTTCGTTGATTAACGTATGGGTTGTCGGGCAGTTACGAATATTAATTTACGACGGCTGTGTCGCGAATTAATAATTCGTGATCTGCCCTCAAATAACATGTATTAATCAGCGATCATTCATGGGTAAGGAAAATTATTTTTTAACTCAAACGGACAGACATATAAACGAACGGACAGATGAACAGAAAGACAGGATGTAATAAATAATCAAGAGAAATATGTACATAAGTACCGTTTTGCCATCTTTCATCCGTGACTCAGTTATTGCTGTTGTAGCCAATTGCAATGCAGTCATCATTTTACAGCTCATGGCAAGGGCAGGATCTCCAATATATAGCTGATGTAGTCCAAGATCCTTAATTTCCACCAATGAGCTTGAGCAAGATGTCAGGTACGACACTTCGTCTAAATATTTTCCATAAAATGTTTAGACTAAATGTAGCACCCTAAGAATTCTTTAGACCAAATGTCGCATTCGGCGATTTGTCCATTAGACGAAATGTCATTTAGACGAAATGGCATTTCGACGAAATGACCTTTGGCATTTCGACGAAATGACCTTTAGACGAAATGTCCTTTAGACGAAATGTCTTTAGACGAAATGTCGTGCACCCGTTGCCCTTCTCAACCTTCCTTACCCAGGTAAACTTGATCTCCCATCCATTTTGGTACTTTAATTGATTAACCTTTCTTTTTTTTTCCAGCATTTTCAAGTCGTCAATATTTCATCAATATAAAAACGGAAGTAGACATTTGGCAGTTTTCGGCTCTTATCGCTATCGAATCCTCGAGTTATTTATACCCACACTATTTTAAGACTATGGGAAACCTTTACCTTTACATACAGTCGAACCTGTGAACAAAGGTCAGCCAAGGGAAAAAACAAAATTGGCCGTTGTTTACAGGTGGCCGTTGTTTAAAGATTTAATAATTTACGATTTTGATCAACTGACAGATAAATGTAGACGTCGTTGGAGATTTCCCACGTTTTTTGCACGTGCGCAAAATCAATATTCATAGTGCATCTATACCATTAGAATACTCCAGAAAATAAATTTCCGAAATACTATTGTTGCTATAGGTTTGAATTCTGTAATAATTTGTTTTTAAAATACACACACGTATCGGTAAAAATACTTTTGCTTTCACGGTTGACGCACACGAGCTTTCGGCGATACGTTCGATTGACTGATTAAATCAGTTACAGATGATTAATTATCGGTTGACTGAGCATACTGTATATGACATGATTAGTCGAATAAAACCGACCTTAATTACCTTACAGAAATTAACACTTATTGAATCCAACGCATTATGCGCTATTCAATTGCGTAGAATACACTTTGTTACATAAATTATACTGCATCCGAAAATCAATACCAGTCTACTGCTAAAAATAGATTAGGCAATACACAAACACGTGTGTCTGAAAGTGAAACTGTGTTTTTGACACAAGGACTGACCATTATTCGGAGAAATTAGTGCGTCTCGGGATGGATTCGGATGACCCTTGACCGTAGTTCTCAGTGGACCGCTATTCCCAGGTAATTTAACCAGGAAATTTGACGGGAGGAATTCGAACCTACCGTTGTTTACAGGGGACCGTTATTCGGAGGTGACCGTAAGCACAGGTTCGACTGTATTTTTAGACCAGGTGACGAATTTTCCCTGAGATAAATATAGATTCGCTGACCGAGATTGTCTGAATGTAGCGGAAGTTGAGAGAAAACACATTTTCGAGAGAGCGCAAATTAGGGACATTTTTTTTGGTATTCTCCTGTTTTAAGTGAAATCGTGAGCAAGCGAACGAAGCTTGGGTTATGGCTATTTTTCAAAATACAATGTGAGGTCGTGGGAGGCTTTCAAATCGTGAGGGTCACGCACAAATCGTGAAACTTGGCAGGTATGTCATTGTCTCCATTCATGCTTTTCATGTTATTTCACTCAAATTACATTCAAAGTTACAGATATCAAAATGCGGTTTCAATGTTAAGCACCCTTTTCCTCAATGCATATGCCCAAATCTGTAAAATTAAAGACAAACAAGAAATGTTACAGTATGTAACGAATGCCCCCGAAGGCCCCTTGAACTACAAAATGTAGCCTTTAACCCATGGATGTGACCTTAAGCATACAGTCATGCAACCTGAGTTTTGCACACCACACAGGTTCTCAGTTGGCTTTACTATTCTGTGACATTCAAATGCAATTCAGAAGTTTAAGAGTATACCTGGACATAAACCACTACTCAATCTGTGCTGTGGTCTCTGACATTGGGTGTAGGAATACAACCTTGTACCTGACATAACTTTTCAATAAAGATTCGCTTCTGTGGTTTCGCCTGTGTCATAGAGAGAGGAGCTGACCTTTGAAGTTTGATCCAAACTTGTTTTACCCTGGCATACCTTCTCATTACCCTTTATATGTCTACTACATTAATTGAAATTTGTTTTGGTACTTTCTTGAGTAAATGCCAAGACTGTTTTGACCTCTGACCCCAGATTGTGACCTTGACCTTGAATTTTGGAACTTTAATATTGTGTGTGACATACCTTCTCATTATGGTTTACCTTTCTTAGAAGTTTGATGAAATTCCCTTCAGTAGGCTTTAAGAAATTGCAGAGACAAGATTTGACCATTGACCCCTGACTGTGGCCTTGACCTTGGATTTCGAAACCTAATTATTGTGTGTGACACACCTTCACATTATGCTTTATCTATCTGTGAAGTATCTTTAAATTTGCCTCAGTCGTTTATAAGTTATCGCTGAGACAAAATTCTGAGTCACGGTTTGACCTCTGGCCCAATTGTGACTTTGACCTTGGGCATAGGACCTAAGCCTTGTGCGCGACACACATTCTCATTATGCTTTATCTATCTGTGAAGTTTCATTAAATTTGCTTCTGTAGCTTATAAGTTATCGCTGAGACATGATTCTGAGTCATGGTTTGACCTCTGACCCAATCGTGACCTTGACCTTGGGCATAGGGACCTAAGTCTTAAGCGCGACATACCTTCTCATTCTGCTTTATCTATTTGTGAAGTTTCATTAAATTTGCATCGGTAGTTTATAAGTTATCACTGAGACACGATTCTGGGTAACAATTGGACCTCTGACCCATTTGTGACCTTGGCCTTGGGCGTAGGGACCTAAGTCTTGTGCGCGACACACCTTCTCATTATGCTTTATCTTTCTGTGAAGTTTCATCAAATTTGCTTCAGTAGTTTTCAAGTTATCGCTGAGACACGATTTGTAACAGACGGATGGACTGACGGACAGACAGGGCGATTTTAATATGCCACCCGAAGTTCCTTCGGGGGCATAAACAATGTCTGTAAAATTTACAGACTGTTTGTAAATCTATGGTTATCCTAGACCCGCTCACTACAGACCAGATACAGTAGTTCCGGGAAGTCAGTAAGCATATAATTTGTCTAAGGTTTACTGACATCTGTGATATTTATGCCATCCGAATTCTCCTTTACTAAGTTTTATCACAGGAGTCTGAAATTTCGTCAATAAAATAAAAACAAGAGGGCCATGAGGCCCTGAATCGCTCACCTGGGCAATTGGCAAGGTGGCTTTTTCTTATCATGTCTGAAATTGTCAAAATATGAGTCTTGTGTCAAAAGCCAAAGAATGACAATGACCGCTTGTACTCATAAATCTTCATGTACTCATTAAGACAACCATATATACCATTTTTAGGCCAAAATCTTCAAAACTTTCCACGAAATCTTATGTTCTAGCATTTTCCCATATTTGACCTTGCCTCAAAAAAGGTCAAGGTAAACCCAAGGTCACCATTTGAACAGTCTTGTTGGTACTCTAGTACTCCATGCTACTTACCAAGTCTCAAGGCCATAGGTGTACTGGTTCTGGACAAGAAAAATATTAAAGAATTATACCATAAGTGGTAGTGGCGGCCATGTTGGTCATGTGACCTGGACTGTTTGAACACAACCCCTAGAGGCTCTATATGAAATGTGTTTACAATTGGCCCTTTGGCTTTAAAATGTCAAAATATGAGCAATCTGGATCGAAGGTCAAGAAATGACCTTGACCTCTTGTACTCATAATTCTTCATGACCTCATTAAGACAACTGTATATACCAATTTTTAGGCCAAAATCTTTGAAACTTTCCATGAAATCTTATGTTCTAGTATTTTCCCATATTTGACCTTGCTGTAAAAAAAGTCAAGGTCAACACAAGGTCATAATTTGAATAATCTTGATAGTACTCAAGTACCCAATGCTACATACCAAGTCTCGAGGCAATCTGTCAATTGGTTCTGGAGAAGAAGATTTTTAAAGGTTTTTACCATATATGGGCATAGTGGCCATGTTGGTCATGTGACCAGGACCGTTAGAAATTTTTTTCATTCCCTCGACCCCTGGAGGCTCTATAAAAAAATTTGGTCACAATTGGCCCGGTGGTTTTTGAGGAGATTGTTTGAAACTATCAAAATATGAGAGTTCTGGGTCAAAGGTCAAAGAATGACCTTGACCTCTTGTACTCACAAATCTTCTGGTACCCATTAAAATGACTGTATATACCAGTTTTTAGGCCAAAATCTTCAAAACTTATCATGAAATCTCATGTTCTAGCATTTTCCCATATTTGACCATGCCGTAAAAAAAGTCAAGGTCAACACAAGGTCATAATTTGAACAATCTTGATAGTACTCAAGTACCCAATGCTACATACCAAGTCTCAAGGCCATCGGTCAACTGGTTCTGGAGAAGAAGATATTTAAAGGTTTTTACCATATATGGGCGTGGTGGCCATGTTGGTCATGTGACCTGGACCGTATAAATAATTTTTTGTTCCCTCAAGCCCTGAAGGCTCTATATGAAATTTGGTTTCAATTGGCCCAGTGGCTTTTGAGGAGATTGTTAGAACTTATCAAAATATGAGAGTTCAGGGTCAAAGGTCAAAGAATGACCTTGACCTCTTGTACTCCTAAATCTTCATGTAGTCATTAAAATGACTGTAGATACCAATTTTTAGCCCAAAATCTTCAACAGTTTCCAAGATATCTTATGTTGTAGCATCTTGCCATATAAAAGCATAAGGAAGCAAATTTGACCTTACCGTAAAAAAGGTCAAGGTCAACCCAAGGTCATAATTTGAACAATCTTGGTAGTACTCGCGTACCCGAAGCTACATATCAAGTTTCAAGGCCATCGGCCTATTGGTTCTGGAGAAGAAGATTTTTTCAGGTTTTTACCATATATGGGCATGGCGGCCATGTTGGTCATGTGACCAGGACCGTTTGAACAACTTTTCGTTCCTAAGGTCCCAGGAGGCCCTATATGAAATTTGGTTACAATCGGCCCAGCGGTTTCAGAGGAGAAGTCATTTGAAATTGTGGACGGACGACGGACGGACGGACGGACGGACGGACGACGACGGACGACGGAGCCTTACCATCCTATAAGCTCCCCCGGAGCCGCTGGCTCAGGTGAGCTAAAAATGCAAATTCTACAGAATCGCGTTCATATTTATACATTTATGTATTATAAAAAGACAGGAATGCAATGCCTTTTTTACCCCACCCACCACGAAAACTCGTTCCCAACACGTTTTCAAGTAGTAAACAGCAAAAAGCGTTCCAATGTACGTAGCGGTTGCTTGTAACTTAATGTTTTCTATCATCCGTCACCTACAATTCATCAGTATGTATTTCAAGAAAGCCACAAAAGAAGATCAAATTTGGCGACTGACAGCGAATTTATTTTTCTGAGAAACCATGTCCTGTTTACATTTGACAGCGCGTGAGCGGGCGCATTTAATTGGACGAGACGCATTTAATTGGACGAGGGTATCGGCACGACGGTCGTGCGGATAAGAATCATTATCATCAACACGGTCGGGCCTTATTCGCACGCCGGCGATTATATATTCCATCATAGATGCCATGGCCTTTCTTAGAAATGGTTTCATACAACACAGTTTCGGTAATTCATATGGAGGAAAAAAATAACTAACAAGAGCTGTCGCCTGACAGCATAGCTCGCCTGAATTGGTGCTTGCCCATCACAAAGCCGCTATGGTGGTGTGGACTGCTATGCATAAAACTTCATGCAAGCATGTCCATAATGAAAACACATTTATAAACAAAAGCTATCTCAGAATTAAGTCTTAAAATAAAATTAAAATAAAAAAAAAACTGAAATGAAATTTCAAAGTCCATGAGCTTGAGGTAAAAAAAAACAACTGACGGGTGGGGGGTGGGGTGGGGGGTGGGGGGGGGCTATGTGGACTGCTATGCATAAAACTTCATGCAAGCATGACCATAATGAAAACACAAAAGCTATCTCAGAAATAAGTCTTAAAATAAAATTAAAAAAAAAAAATGAAATGAAATTTCAAAGTGCATGAGCTTGAGGTAAAAAAACTGACGGGTAGGGGGGAGGGGGGGGGGGGGCCCAGTATGTATCAAAACCCTGAACCATTATCTAACATCAGCCCAAGTATTAGTATCAACTGAGTCCATCATCGTGGCACTGTGAAATTATGTCTTCATAAATATAAAACATTAACCAAATCTTTAAAACAAAATTCTAAGTCGATGACCTTGACTTCAAGGTCACCCAGTGGGGTAAGTATAAGATGTTTTGTAAAAACTCAAAAAAGAGTCTAACATCAGTTCAAGTATAAACTAAATCTCTGCAAAGCATTATGAATCAGTATGCAATTACAAAACTTTAAAAAAGACAAAAATTTCCTAAGTCCCTGACCTTGACATCAAGATCACTGAGTGGGGTTGGGGTAGTACTCTGTAGATCTAACTACAGTGCAAATATAAAAAGAATTCATCTCTGGGTTCAGGAGATATGTGTCTTTAAAAAACTTTAACCAAAACATCCAATCAATAAAAAGACAATATTCTAAGTCCATGACCTTGACATCAAGGTCACAGAGGGGGGTGGGGGGTAGTACCTTCGAAAACTTTAGACCAATATCTAACTTTAGTGCAAGTATCAAAGGAATCCATCCATGGGTTCAGGAGATATTGGGCTTTATAAAACTTTAACCAAAACATCCAGTCCAAAAAAACACCAATTTTCTAAGTCCATGACCTTGACTTCAAGGTCACAGAGTGGGGTGGGGGTGGTACCCTGTTAAACCTTAGACCAATATCTAGCTACAGTGCAAGTATCAAAAGAATCCATCCATGGGTTAAGGAGATATAGGTCTTTAAAAAACTTTAACCAAAACATCCAATTTGAACGCCGACGCGGACGCTGACGCTGACGCGGACGCCGTGGTGACAACAATAGCTCTTCCTGAACTTTCGTTCAGGCGAGCTAAAAACTGGTCAAAACATTTTATGACCGACTTTCTGTTGTTAAAACATCTGATATCCGGATCCCAGCTATACCTTTATGGGGCACAATCTTATTTTTGGCATGTTCCAGTTCGACATGAATAGGTTGCATCAATTATATATGTGTATGTAGAAAAGGTATTCCGTCAAGATGAGGCATCAAAGGGATGTTAAGGCCGAATGCTACAAGTCCATAAGCCGACCACAGCTCGAGTATGCTTCGACGGTATGGGACCCAGTGACAAAATTCAACATAGCCAAACATAGTCTGTATAGAGGCGTGCCGCCAGATTTTGCTTAACCGACTGACGCCGAACCAGCAGTGTCACTTCAATTTGGCCAGAACTTGGTTGGGAGGACCTTGAATCGAGGCGACACCAGAGCAAAGTCACAATGATGTAAAGGATCGTCAATAACCTCGTTGAAATCCCTCCAGGCCAGTACCTGACAGCCACAGGAGTAGCAACTAGAGGACACTATGAACTATTCCTTCCAATATTTTGCTCCATCAACGCCTACCAGGGACCCTTCTTTCCATCAACAAGCCGTCTCTGGAATGGCCTGCCTGCCAATGTCATATCAGCACCGACTTTGGATGACTTCAAGCTCCTTGTCAGTGCAGGTATCCTAAGACCGTGATTGTGAACAATATGTTTTTATCTGGTTTTAACTGTACATAAGAACCTCCCAGCACAAATGTTTTAAGGTTGTTCACAGTGCGACTATGCCAATATTGGCCATGCACTTTATTGGTAGGTGTATATGTAGATAGATTGATTTTACAGATTGACAATAGCATAGCACAGGATTGATTTAAGTAACTGAAAATGAGTCCCTAGTACAATCAATTTTTCATATTTTATAATCATTTATAAACTTAAATCGGTGAATTGGCGTGGAACATTTTAGAAATGTGTATATTCACGTTTCAAGTAGGGGCTATGTATAAATATTTTTTGTTTAGTACACCCCTTAAAATCAGTAAAAACCACACCTATATCAAAAATTAATTATCAGTTGAAGTATGATCCAGTTGTTGTCAAGATTTTATACTTACCATAAAACAGGCTGTATACCCCTAGTATGGGTATAATAAAATTAAAGAAATTCTGATCCCAGTAAATTATACTTCAGTGCTTCTGAATGTGGCAGGGATCAAGCTAGAGGTCAGAATGAGGGAGAAGTTTCTCTGATTTTAGGGAGAAGTTTTTGCCCATCTTTGATCCTTGCCTATATAATCTATACATGTAAACTTCTCCCTCAGCTCAGAACAGGGAGAAGTTTGATCCTGCAAGGAGACTATTTCTCCCTAGTCTCCCTCTAGCTTGATCCCTGATGTGGGTCGTCAGGGACCCAAATGCATTAGAAAAAGCATTATCTTGTTGAACTGTATGTTTGGTTCTTGATTCCCAATGTTCAAGTTACATTAAAGTGAACTATAATCTCTGTATTATCATAATTCAGAGTTAAAACCATATCAGTGAAAATGTCACCTTGTCGAAACCCAGCAAACACCAGAAACTTTTCAGATCAAATCATTTGAGAAGAACTAGGACATCCCGTGATTCACAATACACTAGATACCTTGCATATAGTGATGTCCTGAAGATTTTTTTTTCAGGACTATTTCTATGTGGAATAGTCTCCCCTCTTCAGTGGTTTCTGCCAAACCCGCTGAGGAGTTTAATACCCTTGTTCAGATTATCAGTCAAGAGGCTCGTGTTTTAGCATGCCATTGATCTGCTTCTTGTAAATAGTTTTAATGGCCCACCCCGAAAAGTTATCCCTTTGAGCTAAATTCTAAATTTAGCCATCCACCACACCTGAGGTAAAGAACAGAAAATGGTCGTCTCAGTATCGAGAGACGGATTTGGTGGGCTTCTTTTCTTTCTTTTTTCAAAACTGACCCTGTAATTACTTAACCTAGACTGACAGCATATCTTATTTGGAGCCCAGCAGAACTATTTTAGAGCCCTAGCAGTTTTAATTGACACTCACTTTTTAAGCATTGATTTTCTCACTGATTGATGTCAAAGGTGGAGCTTTATTTCGATCTAACCCAATTCTGATTCTTATCAGACATGTCATGAGCTTTGCTCCCTGTTATGGTGCTATTTTATTTTCCATCTTGTTTCTTGTCTTATCGTTTCATTTGTGGCTCGGTGTAGTAACGAAATGCTGTTGTTGTTTTTGTTGTTGATTTATTGCTTTAGGTCCACGGTATACAGCAATGTTCATGTAAGTACGGTCAGTTACCCTAACCACACTATTCCTAGGCAGGCTTAGACCTCTTAAACGGTTAACCAGTAGTAAGTGCACATACTTTCGTCTTTCGCCAGCAGCTGACAACTGCCCTTCTTTAATCAGCGGAAGGAGACGCGAAAGTATGTGGCCTGACTGAGTATCGAGCCTGAGACCTCTGGCTCTTGAGTCAGACAAATAACCAAAGGTAAAACTGCAACAAGTTATACGATGATATAAATGCATAGATAGTGAAATTAATCAATTTGTACAAAATTCATCCATTTTCATTTGGTGGCCTACAAATCGAAACATTTAACAGCTATAACCGCTTGACGTTTATTCACCTCTAAGGACTACCTGTCCAAAGACTTTAAAATGAAAATGTAGAGGAGAATATAGAGCAAATAATTAACTTATTCAAAACATTTTTCATTAATACTAGGACTTTCTAGTTGAAGACCAATAAATAATTTGAGCAATCAGTAAAGACAAGTTCAACACAACCTAAGAGAAAAGTTCATGCTTTCTTGCAGTCAGCAATAGGAATGTCAAGAATAGAGAATAGATCACCCTGTCTTACATGTGTACAACGTACGAATACATATGGATTGACAGTTCTGAAGTAGACAGTTCCAACGATACCGATAGTCAACAAGTGAGTTTATTGTCAGCCCTAAATAAGTTGCACCTTTTCACAATTGAAAACTTATTTCTATGGTGCTGTTTCTCAACATAAGTGGTCTGTTTGCTGTCAATATGTTGATGTTGGGTTGAGTAGGCTTCCAAGCTTGCTAAGTGTCAGCTTATCTCCATCATAAACTGTGGTGCCCAGATAATTTGGATCATTCGCCTCTTATTGTTTTTTGTTTTGATTCTTCAGGGCATGGATATTTGATGCAGTCAGGTGTTGAAGTCTTGCCTTACGCCTGTTCAGTGTATAGGCACAAGACAAAGATTTAAACAAATTAAATTTAGGGCACTAACACTTGATGCACTCAGTAGTTGCAATAAAAATAATGGATCACCCTGCCGTGACCTAGGCAATGTAAAGATAGAAGCCAAAAACACTGGCACTTGATACAGGCAGAAGTTATGAACAAAAAGTGGAACATCTTGTCTTACACCTAAGCAATATACAGATACAAACCAAAAGTTATTTTCAAAACGAAAAAACTCAGGGTACTGATGCATGAAAAAAAAGATTGGTTGGTTTTGGGTTTAACTGCCCTTTGAGACCGTATTTCAGTCTATATCGGGCCGTCCCCCAGAGAGAGGGAGAAAGAAAAGAGAAATGATAGAAGAGAGAAAAATTTCAAACAACCCCGCCCGCACCTACTGCAAGCACAGTAGGCCCTTGCCCTACTTATACCCAAATAAGTAGGACGCCCCGGCACTGGAAGTTATAACCAGCACCATCGCCCGACTACCGCCCCAGCATGAAAAATATATGTTAATACTGAAATCAGTTTGCAGAGGTGTGCGTGGGGAGAGCGGGAGGGGCAGGGGAGTATCCCCGGCTTCCAGATCTTAGCCAGATAAATTGATATTTACATTTGCAGGCAAACAGAATGGGTATTGATGTAGGACCTCATTAATAATTAACGTCACCGATAAACAAGTGCTGCAACGAAAGATCCTACCTTTACTATGAATCAGACATTCACCGAAAAACCTGACATATCACCATACATGTATTTCAGTTTCAAAAGCTATTTTACTGGTTTCAAAATCTTTTGAAACATTGCGCAAAAAGAGGGGACATACTTACCCTAATTTTGAATAAAAAATATAGCTTGACAAATACAGTAACAGATCTAAACATTAGAATTAGTTTTCAGGCTTGATTATTTATAGCCTATTTTGACAGATTTTTCAAATTTTGGTTGATCATAAAAATGGTCGTATTAATGTCTTTGCTGCCTCTCTGATAGACACTTCTCTAAAATATTTCACCAATGCTATACCGTGTATTGTGAATTGAGATAGTCATTAAAATTAGTTAGAACACTTAAGGTGGTGATTTGTGGTAAATGTAAAAATCTGCATAAAACCATAAAAAAGTGATGTATCTCCCTAAAGGTAACAGACTTCTTATTTTTGTTGTTCTTTGCAGTTTAGAATACAAAATAGACGTACATGCTGCTTAAAAAAGTGTTTTTATAAGGAAAGATCAAAGGGTAATTTTCTGCGAATAAATCTGAAAAAATAAAATCGTTATTGAAAATTTACGTAGTGCTGAAGGTGCATTATTGCATAATGAAGAGCGTCCTAGCAATTATTTATTCCAACTCTTTCTCAAATTGTAATGTAGACCAGATGAAAACGGTAGCTTTTTTCTCAAATGTTCAACCATGTACAAAGTAAATGTACACTGGACGCATTTATTAAATATAGGGTAGGCAAGCATACCTATGTTAAACACCTATAGTATAAATAATACATTACTGACATGATCAGTGGTGTGTAGATGAAATTGTTCAACCTTGTTAAAATAGTCTCACCTGTTTCACCTGTGTGTTTTGACAAAAAAATTTGGACACAGACTGCATCTTTTTTCATCTGCTCAGCCTGATAATGTGTGAAAGAGTTTGTAAAAATAATTGCTAGGACGCTCTCCATTATGCATCAAGGAACTCTAAGCTCTAAGTATATTTTCAGTAACGATATTATTTTTTCAGATTTATTCGCAGGAAATTACCCTTTGATCTTTCCTTATAAAAACACTATTTAACATTAACAAATGCTGCATTTTGGGATTCTAAGTTATGAGAAACAACATAAAGAAGGCATCTGCTAAGTTTTGGAAAGATCAGTGTTATTTTCAGTATTTTATGCAGATTTTTGTCTTTGTCCCAAATCAGTGATTATCACCACCTTAAGTCGCTCTTTATTGTGTTATCACTTATTCCATAACAAGTCCATACTATTACAATTGCTATGAATCAACATATAAATTTATAATTCTCATGGTACCCGCAATTTTTTTCAGTAGGCAGCGAATTGCATTCAGACTTTACTTTTAATTTGACAGGTTTTAACTTAGCTTTACCCATCATGTCTGATAAGGCGTTCTGCAGGGTGTGGCATTAAGCCCTCCATTTTATTAATTGATTTACCCCAGGTAATAAAATATTTTTATATTATATTTTTTTATTCAGCTGCTTCAACAAACATACATGAAACACAAATGACATATAATCCTATCACATTTGGCAGTATACAAGTAAGAAAGACAGAAATTCCTCTTCTGACCATGCCTCTCTGAGAGTGTAATATGATGCAACCACGATACCTTGGTGGGTAATAAAATATTAAGTATGAAGAAAATTTTAGCGTGGGCCATTTTAAAACCTTCCAACGCACCGCGGCGGAGTGTGAGGGTGAAGGTTTGGACCCAGTAAAACCGGTTTAAACTCTCAGTAGTTATTACTGACCGTCCCAAGGCAATACTTTCGTTGCGGTCGCATTTGTTTTATTTTCGGTGCTGTTTAACTTATTGTGTTTTCTCTTTAACCCTTCTGTTGGTCTAAATTATTTAGTTCAGTAAAGATAGCTGAGTTGCCACCTATTTGGGAAAGAGCTGCTGACTCGGCTTATCACTTGTAAGTTATTGTTTGTTGGAATGTCCTTGTCAATCTTTCCCTTTGATGTTGGGGATAGGGTTTGGGATCTGATTCAGTCAGTTCCTGAAGTGTATTTACTCTTTAAATTTCCCTTTGAACAACTAAAAGTAGAAAAAAGAAAACTTAGCACGACCAAATGCAGATATAGTGGCAGGGGTGAGGTGGGGGAGGTGTGTGTGTTGGGGGTGGGGTGTGAGAGAGAGAAGGGGGGGGGGGGGTGAAAACAGGGTATTGCAATTGGCCAAATTATTTCAAATCATGCAGTTTGTCAGTTGAAACTGAGTTTACGCAGCTAAAATTGGCCCCCAAGTCGTTCACCTGTGTAAGAAATACCTGAAATTTTCACATTCTCTTCCAAAATCTGCGTACATGCCGGCATAATTTACTAAGATACATGTGCCAACAAAAAGAAAGTGATACCCATGGACACAAAATGGTAAAATCTTGTTTGTTTAATCACTGTTGATCCGAACTTGACATTGATTTAACGTTGTTTCAACGATTTTGTGTCTGCTCGGTTTGTTATATTTCACTGTACCTATGCTAATGGGCATGTATAGCCCACATAAAAAACTTACAACACAAGTTCCAATATACTATGCAGAGGCAGGACAATATGACAGAGAAAATGGAAAACCGTAGACCCTACACATGACAAAATTGGAACTTTAAAGAGTGATGCCTATAACAATAAATTCTGAGTGAGAGAAAGAGAGAGAGATTATTGCTGTGTTTTTGTTATTTTTTCTTTGTTTTTTTTTTTTCTTGTATTTGTTTCCTTTTGTTCTGACGCATCTATGAAAAGTAAAAAGATAGACAATGATCAGGAATTAATGCAATCAAATCACACATCCCGCTCTCAAAACCAATAGGGAAAGAAGCACCCACCCACGGAAAAATCGACACTAGTTCACGAAAGACACGCACAGTATGTATGTATTTATTGAAGAATAAAATACTGTTTAAACAAAAGACACGCACAGTAAACCGAATGAGCAGCCCTTTCCCAAACAGGTGGTCATTCAGCTACCCTAGAATTCTGCGTTTCTATGTTTTGTCGTTTTAAGTTTGTCACAGACTCCCAACAAATTTCTAAAGCAAGCCTGCATATCAGCATGTTCTTGCCATAACTTTTTCTGTTTATACTACTTAACTGTGGACGAAAATAAAACCTATTCCGCTGGTCTGTGTTCTGTGTACTCAACACCCGTTCAGACCCCCTCCCGCTCTCTGTCTCTCTCTCTATCTCGCTCTCTGACACACACACACACACACACACACACACACACACACACACACACACACACATGGCAGTGTTTGCCTGCAGAATATGAGTGCTTTCCTGCGTTTTTCGGCGTTTTCCGATGATTGGCTGCTTTCCGGTCTTGACAGTTACTGAAAACGGTACTGTTTTAAACATAAGCCTTAATGTTAAATAATTTTAATTAGAGGGGCGGAAGGGGATATGAGAGAGAAAAAGAAAGAAACTATAGGTTGAGTACTCGCCAACTGACCTGAGATGTTGGTGTGTTGGTTTGGGCGACTAATTTATATCCGTGGAGGCTGGTTTGGGGTGTTATGAAGGCGGTTTAGGTGGTTTGGGATGTTTTGGGGTGGTTTGGGGTGTTTCCGCGGACCGGAGTATTAATCTGTTTAGGCCTTATAACCATTTTATTTACTTATAGCTACATTTGTTATTTTCTTTAAAAACATGGATACATGTAATAAAGGGTATCACCTGTGCTATTCTGATACAAAATATCAATATAGGGCTCAAATAATGCTTTTCACCAAATAAGCCAGATAAGAACTTCGTATTAAACCCAAATAACCATTATCTTGTGGAAAACCCTTTATTTTATAGTGCGTTCCAGTAATTACAGGTGCGTTTCGGTGTTTTTGTGCTTTTCGGTATTTCTATGGACCGAAAAAAATGTAATATTCAGGATGATCAATGGATCGCCCATAGAATAGCAAATTGCCGTCCTGCGGACAACCGAACGACAGTCTTGCCGGTAAGGATTCGAAACCGCACGACCGTCTTGCCGATAGCCACATCCAATCTTGTTGCACGCGACCGCGTGAAGTGGACATGGTTTCTCAGAAAACAGATTCGCTGTCAGTCGCCAGATTTGATCTTCTTTTGTGGCTTTCTTGAAATACATACTGATGTATTATAGGTGGCGGATGATAGAAAACATTTAGTTACAAGTAACCGCTACGTACATTGGAACGCTTTTTGTTGTTTACTACCTAAAATCGTGTTGAGAACGAATTTTCGTGGTGGGTGGGGTACAAAAGGCATTGCATTCCTGTCTCTTTAAAAGATTATATATTTAAATAACTGGGTGTGATTTTGTGGAATATGTTTTTTTTGGTATTCTATTGACAGAATTTCAAACTCCTGTGGTTTTATGTAATTTCTAGCATCACTGAAAGTCTTTCCCTGAGCCACAAATGGCTGGACTGACTAGAAATATTTGCTGATGTCTCCCCTTAACTTGATTTTTTTTCCTCTCTTGGGGTTTATGTGATAGTATGTAGGATATTTAGCATAGCTTCAGAAAGTCAATGAAATGTTGCGTAATGTGTCTTCAGTTTTCGCGACCAAAATCCACAGGGCAAGGTCAATCAAAATTTCATTTACTGACTGAAACATTTCAAATACCAACAGAACATTATACCAGAAAGTAAAATTAGATTTCAATAGTAAATATACCATGACTTATTATTTCGAAAGAAAACTGATCTTGACAGCATGGACAATTGAACAAGAGATTTGCGACACATGTTCGCCGACATTGCTCTAACGAGATCGTTTTGTTTCGTAAACACTTAGTCTACGCCGCTTCGACTCCGGTCGCCACCTGCGGTGGTCACACAACATACCGCAACTTTAATGGTTGATGTCGCAAATAATTTGATTGGAGTCATAAGCTAATTACCTCGATTGTCTGAAAAGTTGGAACAATCGCCTTTACAGTTTTGCTTTACAAAAGGACTTTCGCCAGTTATGTCAGCCCTAATTGTATCCTAGGCAAGAGCAGAAACGAAGGTTGATACTTGTGCTCCTTTGTTCCTGGCAGTGACCACTGCCAGGAACAAAGGTGCTGACGCTCGCCTATAAAGGGTAGTCCTAAGAAAATAAAGGTGTCATCAGGTAGGTTGTATTTGTTTGTGGATACCTTATTTGTCGCAATAAAAGCTATAGAGGAACCTTCAGTAGTGACCAAGGACAACCAAGGAGCCCTGTATCAAGCGTAGAGCAGCACGCATGGTCGCATAGTCTTTTCAGTTTACAGACTAACCAGCAGCGCCTCGCCTATGTTACAACAACTCCAGTGGTCCCCGCTTCATGAGCGCAGGAAATAGGCTGAGCTATTCATGATGTATCGCACCGTCTTTAACCTTGTGGACAGTATAGTATGCCACCTGACGCCAACCATATCAGTGAGAGGCCATAACATGGGTTCCTGGCTCCGTATGCTAGAACTCTAGTGTATCAGAGATTCTTTTCCCAAAACACAATCAGAATCTATAACAGCCGTCCCCAGCTGTTGGTCAGCTGCCCAGTCCTCGACAACTTCAATGGGGGGAGGGGGGGGGGAAGTGCAGAACATCAGTGCTAGACTCTACATCTACATCTACCAATTCCGTGCATGGCCAATATTGACGCAGTCGCACTGTGCTATTGTGACTCGTACTGGATGATTTTAACTGCACTGTACGTAGTTGCTTTTAGCCGTCACCTTAACGTTGAATATTCCTGTACCACCTATGCGCCAGTACGAGAATATGCATTTTTGAGGTGTCTATACTTTAGTGGAAGAATAAGACGAAATTAAGGCTGGCGTAGCCGGGCCGCGTAGCGCAATCGGTAGGGCACCTGACTCATAAGTCAGAGGTACTGGATTCGAAACCCGGTCTGTCGTTTCTCCTTCCGCTGATTCAAGAAGGGCAGGTGTCAGTTACTGGCGAAAGTATGTGCACTTAGTACTGGTTATCCGCTTAGGAGGTCTAAGCCTGCCCAGGAATAGTTTGGTTAGGTTAACTGACCGTCCCGAATGACCTTACCTGCTTAACGTGGTTAAGCATCAAAGCAACCAACCAACGTTGGTGCAACGTTCACTGAAGGGAAGCTACTCGAACGCGAATGGGCTTCTATGTGATCAGCACACAGTCAGGAAGCTGAAACGGCAATATCAAGGTAGGTAAATAAACTGACTAACCTGTTTTTACCACAAGTGAATCATTTATGAAAGATGTTGATTTATTTCATTGGAGCGCTGTATAATCAGATCTTTGAACCTAAACTACGAGAAATAAGTCCTGAATAGTGAGATCTCTTGGAAGCAAGGATTATATAAAAAAATACCGATCATCCTGCGTGAACATGGTGTCTGATCTGAGCCTTGGTTGCTCGAACGATACCATTTGACCATTTTCCCCACGGCTCGACCGTTTCGACAAATACTGTGTTCTTTATGTTAAGAAAACGCATGATTGGATATACGTTAAGATTTATATTTTTGCTTCACATTAAGTACAGTATATCAAACTGAGTGTGGCAATCTTCATAGGATTATAAAGTTATTTGTGTTTAAGGTTAGACAGTGAGTTATTTAGCTATCTTGTTCTGTGCTGAGCCAGTTTATAATAGCCAGTTTATAAAACCGCCCAAAAGAAGTTTTGCATCACCTTACTTTTTTTCCATAGAGCTAATGCAAAATAGTCATATACAGGCCCGGATCCAGACCACCACATACTGGTGGGGCTCGTGATAACTGATGGGGCTGGGAGGTACCGAGATGTATTTGGAAAGGGGGTGGGGGAAGGGGAGCGGGGGAGCGGGGCTTGAAAAAATATGACATAACTAGGGATCAATTTAATGAGAATTTTTAATAAAGTCTTTTTTGCCTTGAAATATATGTTGTGATATCTCATTAGAATCGCCTCGCCGAGGCGATTCTAATGGGATGTCACAACATATATCTTAATCTAATCAGGCCTATGTGGTGGGGCTGAAGCCCCAAAGCCCACCCCCTGGATCCGGGTCTGGAAAAACTTGAGTCATATGAGTAGTAATGAAACCCATGGTTAACAGTCTTCTCGAGTTTCGGTATATTATTAAGTAAGAAATGTTGGTCTTAGGTTCCGTCTGTCTTGGAAGCTATAGGCCTTTAAAGAGTGAAAACCTAATTTAGGATGATTTTCCATATGGTTTGTTAAGAGCCAATACCACTGGTCAGTCAGAAACTTTTTTCTATTCTGACGGCGGTCAGTGCTGTCCTCAATTTTTCAGGTGGCTACATCAGTTACAGAGTCATAAGTGTGGGAGTAATATAAACCACACAAGCCTTTCTAGTATACCTATTGGAAATAAGTTGATTAAGCATTATTTCTATGGGAATATATGGTGATGCAAATTCTTTTGAGTAGTATATTATAACAATTTATAACGGGTTGCCATGTTGAAGAATGATTACCTGTCGTTTAAAACAAGGCCATTAATAGCATACGACAATAATATACATAACCTGTCAGAAAAAAAGAAGCTGAGTTACTCTTCTTTTTTAGGTCAGTCTCCTGTTTGTCGCTATGGTTCGGCCTCAGGGTATGAAATCGTAATTGTTTGTGTCTGTTGGAAAAATACCTACTGCGGCTTAACTTATTTCAACCAGTTAACACGGTGCTTGACTTATTTTGACCACTTTATATATGCTTTACAAAGCTTCAGTCAGAAGCTTCAAGTGCTTGTCGGCCACTGACAATTTTTGCAGGCGATCTGACGTACCCATTCATTATTGTGAATAACCGTGATTGGACAGCAATCATCCTTGATTTTGTCATAAAAAAGTGTTGAAAAATTAATCGGTCATTTTTGTTGGCAGCCAAAATGACCTACTTTCAATATCAAAACATTTATATTAAGGGTAAAATACAATGTGCAGCAAAGGTGCCCATTCAATGTCTCGCTTTTGCTTATATTCCGTTACTCAACGGGGAACCAGAATCAAAAATCGCCATTTTGTAGAAAGATTTCTCAATACTCATGGTCTCTCTGGTCCTGTCAAGGTGAGCTTATAGCACAGCATTGGTCCGTCGTCCGTCGTCGTCGTCGTCCACACTCTTTAAACTTCTTCTCAGAAACCACAGGGCCGATTGAAGCCAAATTTCATATGGAGCCTTAACAGGATGGGGTAACGGATTATTTGGACCAGGTCACATGACTAAGATGGCCGCCATGCCTATATATGGTAAATCATTAAAAAATCTTCTACTCCAGAACCAGTGAGCCGATTGCCTTGAAATCTGGTATGTAGCATCTTGGACTATAGTACTACAAAGTATATATAAATGATGACCTTGGGTTGACCTTGACCAATTTTACCCCAAGGTCAAATTTGGTCCCTTAAGCTTTTGAATGGAAAAGCTGAAAAAGTGCATTTTTCTGTTGCTTTTGTGCTCTGTGATACGGAAATGCAGTCATCGTCAACCCCTATGAATACTAGAGGTCAAGGTCATTTAGTGACCTCGCCAATTGCCATTTGCCCGATGTGTGTGAACATTTTTAAAGGACTTCTATTCTGAAACTACTGGGCCAATTTCATTTAAATTTCATGTGCAGCCTTCAGGCAAAGCGTTTAACAAGGTTTATATATTTGTTTTAGGTCACATGACCAAGATGGCCACCATGCCCATATATAGCAAAAACCTTAAAAAAATCCTCTACTCCAGAACCACTGGGCCGATTGTCTTGAGACTTGGTATGTAGCATCCGGGACTTAAGTACTAAAAGTTTACATAAATGATGACGCTGGGTTGACCTTGACCTATTTAACCCCAAGGTCAAATTTGATCCCTTAGGCTTTTGAATGGGAAAAGCTTAAAATGTGCATTTTTTCTTGCTATAGTGCTCTGTGATATGGAAATGCAGACAACGTCAACCCCTAAGAATTCTAGCGGTCAGTGTCATTTAGTGACCTTGGCTGTTGTCTGTTGTGTGTCATCATTTTTAAAGGACCTCTCCTCTGAAAATACTAGGCCAATTTCAATTAAAATTCATGTGCAGCCTTCAGGCAAAGCGGGAAAGGAAGTTTATATATTTGGTCCAGGTCACATTACCAAGATGGCCACCATGCCCATATATGGCAAAAACCTGAAAAAATCTTCTCCATAACCACTAGGCCGATTGCCTTGAAACTTGATATGTAGCAAATGGGACTTTAGTAATAGAAAGTATATAAACATGATGACCTTGGCTTGACCTTGACCTATTTTACCCCAAGGTAAAAGTTTGTCTGTAAGGCTTTTGAATGGGAAAACTGAAAAAGTGCATTTTCAGCCCACCTGTCAAGGTGAGCTTATAGTATAGCATTGGTCTGTCGTCGGCGTTGTCGGCGTCGTTGGTGTCGTCCGCCTCGTTTACACTTTCGAACATCTTCTTCTCAGAAGCCACTGGGCTGATTG
Organism: Ctena decussata; assembly: GCA_963989385.1. NCBI lineage: Eukaryota > Metazoa > Mollusca > Bivalvia > Lucinida > Lucinidae > Ctena > Ctena decussata. The sequence continues at coordinate 23,031,601 of OZ022498.1, forward strand.
AAGCCATTTCATATGGAGCCTTAACAGGATGGGGGAACGAAAGTTTATATATTTGGCCCATATATGGCAAAAACCTTACAGTTTACACCCTCACCATCCAACCCCGTAGAATGCAGCCTGTTTATTAGCTTAGCTGAGCCGAAGGTTTGCATTTCGGCCAGTTGACCTGAGAATATACTGGCAGGTGGGCGTTCGTTGCCCTTGGGCGACTTGTTTTAGTAGTTATATGGCGCAATGTATGTTTATCAACCAACATTTTATCATTCAATTTTCAAAGTGAAGGTACAGCCGAGGTTATAAAGATAAATACAACACTGGGAGTAGGTGAGAGTCGGGTAACTTCGGACAGCGGGTAAATTCGGACACTGACATTGTTTCCTTTATATGTCAGCTGTTTGGAACTAAAACGAAAATTAACTGGCCAAACAGAGAAAATCCTGATGAGACGGCTCATTATGAGCCGTCTCATCTGGGTTTTCACTGTTTGCAATAGTATGTCCGAATTTACCCGCCTGTCCGAAGTTACCCGACTCTCCCCTAATCATTTTGTACCTTACCCTTTCCCGACTACCGTAGCATGGATGATTTTATTTTGGTCTGTATGAAGTTTACGCACTGTCTAACATTAATATACTCGTACAAACACCTACTATGTACGTATACTATAAAGTTAGTCTATGGATTTAAAACTGTCCACAGAATTTTTTTATCAATTTTGGTAAAAGGGGTAAGTGAAAGATGTCCAGGGCAGTAATTTTAAAGGAAAGAAGATCTTTATCGAAAGTTTAATTATCAGAAAGTCTATGAACTACGTGCATAAGACCATGTTTGCACCTATCCCCCCAACCCGCCCCCCCCCCCTAAAAAAATAAATAATAAAAAAAAAATCATACCGCAGCAGCTGCTTGACATTCCATGAATAAATATTGGCTTTTTTAAGATGACTTGTTTTGAGGCTACAAATAGACAAAGATAAAAGAATAGCAAAATATTCCTTTTTCTGCATTTTTGAGGATTTTCAAAACTTGGAAGACAAATAGTACAATCTGTGACCAAAACGATATGGTATAGCCATTGCTATGATCTACAAATATATCAGTACCTATTTGGTTAAAGTTTACCTTTTTACTTGGAAATAGATTCTTGCTTACAGTGATTTGTTGCCCAATATATCACTGGTTGACGGTCAGTCGTAAATTCATATGTCACGAGCGCGAAGCGCGAGTGATAGAGTCACTGACGACTTACAGACAACCGGTGAATATATTGGGCATTAAATCACTTGTTAGCAAGAATCTATTCGATTCTAACACGCCAGAAACGATGAAAAAGCAAATCTTTCCTCCAGATTTTTCCAGTTTTCCGCCATGATTACATGAAGAAATCCCGCCAAAACTTTGACTGTAACAGAGGCGTTCACAATGAATTTCGTAAGTTTTTGATGCGAGAAAACGACGTAACACCGTCTATCTTCATAATGAGCCGTCTCATCTGGATATACACTGTTTGACCTCTTGTCTTTGAATTCCCAATGATATAGAAGGAATATTTTGAAATTTTGTCGTCTGCTTTTTGGCGACACGGCTCAAGTTTACTTATTTATTTATTTTCCAGTTTTAATTAATTGGTTTAAACAATATTTTATTCAAAATAAGTTGCTATACAATTGTACATAATATTATATGGTACAGGATCTGATAGAAAGCTGAAGCTTATTTAAATCATCTCCTGAAACAATATGAATACAGCAACATACGTGAATGGTGGAAAGAAAACAAGTAAATCAGGTGAAAGGAATGAAAACAAAAAATGATTAAAACAGAGAATACTACATAGCTAAACACATATCCGTAGCCAGCAAATACTCTTCGCAGGCTTTTGTGCCCCGAAGCTCCACGGGGACCAGATGCCCAGGGACTGTGTGGAAAAACCTATGTACAGACAAGCCTTTCGCAGACACCTGTCCCCGCGGAGCTTCGGCAGGCACATGCATACGAGTAGCATTTGCCAGGCTAGCATAAAGAGATACAAGTGTCTACCGTGGCAAAATAATAATAATAATAATAATAATAATAATAATAAATACAACAGTATGACCGCACTGGCTTATGATATCACAAGCTGAATCAGGATAAGTTTAAACAGAAAATATATCTGTTTCGTGAACAAGTGAAAAGATTAGAGGAGTGACCAGCCAGTGCGGTTGACTTAAATAAATAAATATGATTCTATTCACTGTTGACCGAGCTCCCGCCACCCCTGCTGCAACCGGCTTAGATCTATATTTGGGTGAAAGATGTGCCGTTATTTCTAAATAAACCTTCTCGAGTGAGTTATGAAATCATGTACTTGCAGAAATAAGCGTTCGTTATCAAAATTAGGAACGTCCGCCATTCCATGAAGTAGCTGATGGGTGTTTAATTCATTTAAATTACGCGGTAGGTACATGTTTCTTACATTGGAGTAGTTTGGACATTTAAAAAAGAAGTGATATGCGCTTTCGAATTCACCACATGTGCATGAAGGACTAGGGACAATATTTTTTCTGTATAAATGTGAATTGAGAGCACTACATTCCATCCGTGTTCGTGCGTGAAGTATCTGGCCCATTCTGGAACCAGCGTTGAAGTATTTGGGGGGCGTGTGTATGTCTCTATTTAAACGGTATTTAAAGGACGCCACAGATGGTGAGTTTTTAATATCTTCAGAAAGGTCGTTCCAGGCGCGAATGGTAGAAGGGAAGAAAGAGTTGTAGAAAAGATTTGTATTAGCGTGGATGTTACGAAGATTGTCAGAATTCCTGAGATTGTAATTCGTAGTATTTTGTACAAGCGGGGGTACAATGCTTTGCAAATATTCAGGTGTAAGGCCGTTGAGAATTTTGTAGAGAATTATTAATTTATGTTTGTTGCGTCTATTTTGTAAAGAGTCCCACCCAAGGTCAGACAGGAGTTTTTCCGTGCTACACAGTTTAGTGGCTCCTGTGATTATTCTCGCCGCTTCAATGTGTATTGCTTCTAACTGTTTTTTACTATCGGCAGTGACATTGTCCCATACTGAGTCACTATACTCTAATATGGGCCTTATGAATGCAAAATACATTTTTTCAAGAGCACGTCTATTAAGTTTAAATTTGAGGGTACGAAGGAGATTAAGTCTACTCCATGCAGCATCTGTAATATTTGTGATGTGGTTGGTCCAGTTACATGTATCTGAGAAAGTTAAACCTAAATGTTTGTGGGTTGACGTACATGTCAATGCTACGTTGTTCATGATAAGAGGAGGGTGGTTTACAGGATTGCGTTTCCTTGACATCAGCATGGAAACTGTTTTGGAAGGATTAAAATCAACTAACCAGTCACTAGCCCAATTGCTGATATGTCTCAGGTCATTGTTTAATGTTACAGCTGCAGTATTCGGATTATCAACAATAATATATAGGCTTGTATCGTCAGCAAAGAGTCTTACAGAGGCATTAAGCTCATTAACAATGTCATTTATATAAACTAGGAATAGCAGCGGCCCGAGAATGGACCCTTGCGGTACACCAGCTTTTACAAAGGTCCACTGAGATGCTTGTCCGTTTATGACAACACGCTGTCGCCTGTCAGTTAGGTAACTAGAAAACCATTTCAAAATGCTCTCAGAACAGCCCATTTGTGACAGCTTGTGCAGAAGGCCACGATGCCAGACCCTATCGAACGCCTTGCTTATGTCGCAGAAGACGACACGTACTTCCTTACCGCTGTCTACAGCCTCACAGAAAGTATGGTAAGTATGTAGAAGTTGGAAGGTTGTGGAATCGCCAGGGACGAAACCAGACTGAAAGGGAGTTAAGAGGTTATGTGTATTAATGTAGTTATATAATTCTTTGTGTACACATCGTTCCATGACTTTGCCAGCTTGACAGAGAAGTGAAATTGGTCTATAGTTTGAGGGCAAAGACCGATCATCTTTTTTGTGGATACATGTTACATTTGCATCTTTCCACTGGGACGGAAACTCTCCCAGTTGTAAAGATGAGTTAAACAATATAGAATACGGTGTTGCAAGTAAAAAAGACCCTTCTTTTAGCAGACGTGGACTCCTAAGGTCTGGTCCACAGGACTTACTAGCGTCAAGGTTATCGAGAACATCTTTTGTGCTTTGGGGAGTGATAAAGAACAAATCTAAGGGGTCGTGAAAGACAGTTGTAGGTTGGGGAAGGACTTTATTGTTATCATTAACGTACGATTGTGAAGCGAAATATTTGTTTAGCATTTCAGCTTTTTGAAGGTCAGTTTCAGCAAATTCATCGTTAAGTTTAAGTGTGGGCACATTCTGAGAGGTTTTACCGATTTTAAGAAATTGTTTTGAAGTTTTCCAGAATAACTTTGGATTTGGGTTATCGCTAGTGAGCATATCCTCAAGCTTATCAAAATAATCTTTCTTAGATCTTCGAATATAATTAACGACTGTATTTCTTAAGAGTTTATATTTATCCCAATAGTGTATGTTTGCGGTGTTTTTGAATTTTTTATGACAACGTTTACGTTTCCGTATAAGGTTCTTAATATGGCATGTGATCCAGGGGTGATCATTTGGGCGTGTTGTTGCGGTTTTGTTCGGGATTGATCTGTTGGCAGCATCGAAGATAGCTTCGGTTATTAGCTGGACTCCGGTATCAATATCATTGTGATGAATTTGAGTTTCTAGGTCGTGTTCACGAAGAACCTCACGAAATTTATCAAAGTCTGTTCGTGCATAGTTCCAAATTTTTCGTTTGTAGGATCTGAGCGTTGGACGAATAAATTTCAGCAAGACGACAGTTGGACAATGGTACCTTATCTGATCAGGAATGAAAGGGTCTGCTACACCACTAGTCAAAATATTGCACGGATTCCGAACCATTATCAAGTCTATGAGTGAAGCAGAGTGTTCGGTGTAGTGAGTTGCCTCATTTATCAGTTGTTTCAAGCCGTATAATTGTGTAAGATCTTTTACAGGATCAGGTTTTAATTAATTTCACGAGGTAATCATGACATCAGGAAATGCCGAAGATACAAAGGCACGGTTCATCAGACTCAAAGAACCAGGGATATCGCAGAATGACATGCTCCAAGTCTACTCGGAATGGACAGAGACGGCGAATTATGATTCTGTAAGTTATTGAGGCTTTTACAAAAGAGTTTTGTCTTAACTTTTATCCTTTAAGGCTGTCTGACTGTAAAACACACACACACGCACGCGCACGCCCTTACTATTTTATTTTTTTGATCATTTAGAGATTATGACACACACTCAAGCACTCAGGTTATCATTTAAAGACACATACACGCGCGCGTGCACGCACACACGTACATACACACACGAATGCTTTTGGAAATTAGGTACTTTTAAGACTGTTTTTAATTAATTTGAGACCGACAAGGCAAAGAATGAAATACTTAATCGACTAGACAGTAATCGTAGGCCAACAGCTAGAAAAAAAATCACCACTTCTGCCGTTGCTCTAGACAAGAAGGGGTTAACAGGGATAATTTAGGGATAAGTTTCCTTCTATATAAAACCATACGCTGTGACCTATCATTAGAACCGTCTTGCTGAAACGGTTCTAATGAGGGGCACAGCATATGGTTTAGTTAATAAGAAAAAAGTATCTCAAGAATCATCCATATATACCCCACATAGTCTACATTAAAATTCGATGCCATTAACTTATAAGACAACAAGACAGACTGAGGTCCCATTGAGGAAATTACAGTATAGGTTTCTTATTTCTCAGTGCTCCAGATAAGAAGGGGTAACAGAGATAATTTTGGGATAATTAGCCATATTTCTCCACAAAAACATATTTTGTGACCCATCATTAGAACCGTCTCGTCGAGACGGTTCTAATGAGGGGTCACAACATATGTTTTCGTTGAGAAATAAGAAAAATTATCTTTGAATTATCCTCAATACCCCCTCTTATCTGGAGCTCTGTTTCTGTATAAAAGCATGTCTTGTAGCAATGAGGTGCCATTTCTTCTTGCCCTTTTCAGGACTTACTGGCCGGTAGATACGAGGCCCCAGAACTGACAATGAAATGTTTTGCGGAGAGTTATCCATCAGAGACGAGGGCCCAGGTCAGAGTTCTAGACGTAGGAGCAGGGACTGGAATGGTGGCCCGAGGGGTAAGGAGTGTGGTATTTATGTGAAATACCCGTGGCTGAATGATTGTTGCAGGAATATTTCTATGCCGAGAAGCTGACGTAAACCAAAATAAAGACCCATCAGATCACGCTTGTCCACTCGGCTTTACATTTTGTAACATTTCTGTGACAAACAGGGTCGATTTATTGCAAATCAGTCTTTTTTAGTAGAAAATACTAACCATATTACATGAATATTTTGCAAACTTTTTCTTGGCTTTCATTCTGCTTATATCTGAATTTGCACAAATCTTGAATGCTGTATCAAGTGAATAGGTACCCTGGGAAGCAACTGTAACACTGCCTTCTCAATGGGGCAATTCTTAAAGAAGAGAATTTGCTCCTTCAGAAGCAAATTCTTTCCTTTTAGAGTAGAACCCTTCTTGGAAGGGTTTATTTATCCAGGGAAACTAACAGAAAGTCACAACAGTTGTTCCTCTTAACAAAAACAATGGTAAGAAAATATGGCGGCGTACTCATTCACCCTATTAAGGTGGTGATAATCAATGATTTGGGACATAGACAAAAATCTGCATAAAATACTCAAAATAACACTGATCTTTCCAAAACTTAGCAGATGCCTTCTTTATGTTGTTTCTCATATTTTAGAATCCCAAAATGCAGCATTTGTTAATGTTAAAAAGTGTTTTTATAAGAGAAGATCAAAGGGTAATTTTCTGCGAATTAATCTGAAAAAATAATATCATTATTGAAAATATACATAGTGCTTAGAGTACCTTGTTGCATAATGGAGAGCATCCTAGCAATTATTTTTTCAAACTCTTTCACACATTATCAGGCTGAGCAGATGAAAAAAGATGCAGTCTGTGTCCAATTTTTTTTTGTAAAAACACACAGGTGAGACAGGTGAGACTATTTTAACAAGGTTGAACAATTTCATCTACACACCACTGATCATGTCAGTAATGTATTATTTATATTGTAGGTGTTAACATAGGTATGCTTGCCTACCCTATATTTAATAAATGCGTCCAGTGTACATTTACTTTGTACATGGTTGAACATTTGAGAAAAAGCTACCGTTTTCATCTGGTCTACATTACAATTTGAGAAAGAGTTGGAATAAATAATTGCTAGGACGCTCTTCATTATGCAATAATGCTCCTTCAGCACTACATAAATTTTCAATACCGATGTTATTTTTTCAGATTTATTCGCAGAAAATTACCCTTTGATCTTTCCTTATAAAAACACTTTTTTAAGCAGCATGTACGTCTATTTTGTATTCTAAATTGTGAAGAACAACAAAAATAAGAAGTCTGCTAACTTTCAGGGAGATACGTTACTTTTTTATGGTTTTATGCAGATTTTTACAATTACCATAAATCACCACCTTAAGTAAACACTATTGTATCTTTTAGCTTCGAAAGCAAGGTTTCCACCACATTGACGCCCTAGATCCCTCAGAAGCTATGCTTGCAGTGGCTAAAAAGGACAATTTGTACGAGAACTACATCCGTGAATTCATAACTGATAAACGATTGCCTATAGAGCCAGGTAATAGTCATTGTTCCGTCGAAGCAAGCAAACAACGTTCTGAATTGATTTCCGCAACTCATTTAGTCTAAATTTTCGGATAAACTATAGTATCGTAACTTCAATATAAACGACACGATTTCTTACGAAATATTCCGTACTTTTTGAGAACTAGTAAAGCGTGCAAGACGAATTTATTCAGTGGCCCTTTCAGACAGTATTTTAGTCTCAGGTGAAAGGCTCGACAAGGGTTAAAAAAATCTAAACAGCCCCATTTTGCATCAACTGCAAGCACAGCAGGCCGACATCATTAGAACGTTCCAACACCGAAAGTGGACACTTCACCTCAGACATTTATGGGACTAAGCTACTGAGATCAGTGTACCATATCGCCATCAAAAGAAAAGGTCTAATCCCCTGAAGTTTTGAACTAAGTCCCCCCTGTTTGCACTAACAATTTTTAGGTCGAAAGCGTATGGCGAACACTCGGCGAACACTCTGATGCGAGACATAAAATGTTGAAACAACGTTGGATCAACGTTGGTGCAGCGTATACATGTATATGGCATATAAACAGGAACCAAAGAATTTTAGCTCCGCCCACTACCTTCGTCTTCTGATGAAAGCTGAAAGCAAATAGTCCACATCTTAAGGTGAATGGACACAATTTCAATTCTGTAATTTTCATTTTTGTCTCTCGTCTCATCAGGGGTCAACCCTTAAAGGAAAGAATTTGCTCCACTGCGGTGCAAGGTGTGTGCAACTATGGATAGGTTCCGCTTAGGCACCTAGGGAGCATCGTTACGAAAATTGAAACAACAACAACATTAAAAGCATTTTTTTTTCTTTTAAGGATTGGCTCCTTTTGGAACAGTTTCCCTGTCCTGGAAGAAACGAAAATTGTCTTTCCTTAAAAAATGGCGGAACTCATGTGAGTGCTCCCAAACACCTTAAATAATTCGTTTCGTTATTTCTTTCTCCCTAGATACATATGACGGGTTGACTGCGTGTAGCTGCTTTGGTTTCAATCACATGACCTCTGATGCTCTACCCGAACTTGTTCGTATTGTCAAGCCTGGTGAGTAAAAGTACTGAAAACGGGTATGATCAAGAACTTATACAAATTGAGCCGCAACACGAGAAAACCAACAAAGTGGTTGTGCGCCCAGCGCAGACACAGATCAGCCTGGGCATCCACCCAGTCTGATCAGAGTCTTCGCTTTGCGCTTAAAGGATAGCGAAGAGTCTAAGCTAGCTCCATGCGGACAGTGAAGACTCTGATCAGACTGGGCGGATGCCCAGGCTGATCTGAGTCAGCGCTGGTCGTACAACCACTCTGTTGGTTTTCTCGTGTCGTGGCTCCAGTCAATTCCACATCCCTACCACGACACCAAACAGGAAATAGGAAGAAAAAGCCACAACCCAAGTAGCAAGACGCCACAAGCGGGTTACAAAATGAACAGCCGTTTTTTTCCAACGACCTTTTGAAAAGTAGGCTACACTGTAAAAAAAAAATCCGTAGGTTTTACGGTAGAATAACTGGCAACCAGCTGCCAGTCCATTTCCGTTATTTTTACGGTAGCCCGTAAACACTGGCGGAATCATCACGCACAGTAGGGTAGAGTAAGACATGTATTGTTTTGGTCATGTAACCCTTCAACACATAAAGGTATTTTCGACTGAGGTCAGTTAACATAACTCTTTCGACTGAGGTCAGCTAACACAACTCTACCATATCGTGATTTCAAAAAAAAAAAAAAAAAAAAAAAACGTTCTCCGGGCAGACGCCCGTAAAAATAACGGGTAACTGACTGCGGGATGTTGCTGGTTTGCTGGTTGCATTCCGAGGCATGCCAGTTCTCCTGTTTAGTATAACGTACGACAAAAGGCAGTAAAGCCTGGACCTGACGATCCGGTTTCAATATGGGACTGGCTGTTATATGTCCACGTAGCTGAGACAGGCTATTGAAGCAAAACTATCGTAAAGATTCCATTGAGGCTCAGTGCCAAATACTAACCAACGCCATGTTATGGCGAAAAAATACCGAAAGCTCCGTTTAAACCCACCACACTCTAGATTTTTAAAGAAAGTATTCTGAATGAACGTCGGTCTGGATGTTGCATATATTCCAGTACACTTTATCTTAGACTCGCGAAAGGTTATAGAAATTTTGATTAATGTGAATGGGTACACTTTCAGGGGAAGTAACTCTGCCATTTTTATTTTTGCCTCCCCTCTCAATTTACTCCTCTAAAAGCAAATTCTTTCTTTCAAGAGTAGACCCCATTTACGAAGGGCGACGTCATTCAGAGAAGGAAACAGGAAGTTATGACAGCTGTTCTCTTTAGTGAAAATGGCGGAAAATATGGAGTTTTACCCATTTACCTCGCTCTGTTACAGGGGGCATCATTGTAATCGTATCATCGGCGGATTATCTCACTATCAACACCGACTTTAAAGACCGGCTTATACCCATGTTGGACAGATTCGTGAAAGAGGGTATATGGAAGAAACTCGTCGAGGAAACGACGGGGCGTTATTATTTAGAACAAAAACCAATTATCTGGAAGTTCCAAGTTGGAGAAAGAAATGTGCGAAATGACCTTAAAATTTGGATGTAGGCAATCGGTATTTATCGTCATATATCGAGAAACATAGCATTGTTCCATTGCCAACTTCGTGTAACATCACTTTGATATCGACAGACATCATGGACATCATATAGTCTGGTGTTGTCTATGTGGTGCCGTTTTACTATTTATTTCCTATTTATTGGTATCCATCATTCGAATTATGGATATCAATTATTCAAATTATTGATATCCATAAATCAGGGTGAATATTGGATATCCAAAATTCGAACTACAGGTATCTATAAATCGATCTATGGATATCCATAATTCAAATTATGAATATCCATAATTCTATTCTATTTATTGATATCTATGATTTGAATTATGGGTATCCATAAATCAAATTGAATTATAGATATCCATAATTCGAATTATGGATATATAGAATCTGAATAATAAATATCCATATTTCGATCTATTGATATCTATGATTCAACATGATTTATGGATATCCACAATTCGATTTAGGGATATGTATAATTCCACTTATAGATATTTTAGATATCAATAAATAATCATGGGTATTTATAAATAAATATTTACATTCTTGGTGTATTTACTGAAAAGCCCTATAGTAAACCATTGGAACGTAATGTAGTTTACATTCCAATAATTACATTGAGACACGCGACGTCAATGACGTCAAAATAAACAATGGCTCTCTTCAACTTGATTGGACGTCAGCAACGTCATGACGTCATGCATGCCGTTCTGCTGTCAGCAGAAAAAACTGCGTGTACATGTTTTACTGCTTCAATTTTAGCGCTTATAGAAGATTTTTCATGAAAGATTTGATTGAAACGAATGTAAATATTAGCAATGAACTTAATTTTTCTGAGGTTTACCGAAGTGTAAACTACATTGGGTCACTAGCAAAGTGGGGTTCATTCACTTTGCACGTGACCCAATGTAGTTTACACTTCGATAAACCTCAGAAAAATGAAATTCATTCCTTAATTATAAATATCAATAATTCGAATAATGGGTATCCATAATTCGAATTATGGATATCAATAAATAGGGAATAAATAGTAAAACGGCACTTATGGGGTGTTGTTTTACTATTTATTCCCTATTCGTTGATATCCATGATTCGAATTATGGATATACATTATTCGAATTATTGATATCCATAAATCAGGGTGAATATTGGATATCCATAATTCGAATAATAGATATAGCGGAAGTGACTCGTCTGTATGTAAAAGGCACGATTTGCTTTGAGGCAACAGAACTGGGGTCGTATTTAAAAAAACGACTGTAGTCGTTGCTATGCTATTGCTAAGGCTAAATTTCTATGGAGGAGATTCCCTACAACTATGAAATTTCCTCTGGAGGAACAGTCTTTTTCATACTGTTCCTCCAGAGCAAACTTCATAGTTGTAGGGAATCTGCTTTATAGAAATTTAGCCTTAGCAATAGCATAGCAACGACTAAAGTCGTTTTTAAATACACCCCTGGAGTTTTATGATATTTCTACCACTTCATCTTTTACAAAGCTGAAAGTACTAATATGCTTTACGTACGTATGTCACAAATAGCATTGTTATTATTTCAGTGGCAATCCATTTGCAGATGCAAGAATTTTTATTGAATAAAGAGGCATTTTTACAGAGGGACACGGGCGTATACTTGTTTCTGGATATAAGCAGACTGATTGTGAACTACACAGGCAATAAAATTTTCGCCGACGGGCGGATAACAAGATGTTCCTTCGAGTATGTGAAAGCAAATCCATGCATTATTGAGTTTTCCCCGTAGATCTTAGAAACATGAAAGACCTTGACATATTTACATAAACCTCGACATGAGAAAACCAACAAAGTGGCATGTGCGCCCAGCGAAGACTCATATCAGTCTGGACATCCGCCCAATCTGATCAGAGTCTTCGCTTTGCGACGAAATGTTAGCATAGGTCTAAGCTGGCTCCACGCGGGACAGCGAAGACTCTAAACAGACTGGTGAGATGCCCAGGGCTGATTTGAGCCCCAGTCTTTACTGGGCGCTCATGCCACTTTGTTGGTTTTCTCATCTGGCAGAATACTCGTACTTCGTCATCTAGGTTATTGAGTTCGTCTTAGACAGGTAGATCTCCAGAGATCTTTCGGTTGATCTCCGAAACTTAACGACAGTATGCGATAATCGCAGGTGTCAAGGTATTTCCTGAGGCTAATATTCTTATCTCGATCATAATAAAATATCTATCTTTATGACTTTAATTGAATATTGATCACATTGAATAGTCAGACTCACGCATAAGTCTCTTAGAATAGTCAGACTCATGCATAAAATAATTATGGTAATGTAATTAAACCTTTTGGATTTCCTCTGCATGATGCTGTCAGAACACATGATGATGATATTTCATAATAATAATAATAAGAAGAAGAAGAATTATATTATTAATATCTTTATTCAAAGATGTTTAGTTCTTTTAAAAAAGGAATTGTCACACTCCAGAAATCCAAAATGATTTTTGCAGCCAATAAGGGGGAAAAAGAGGTGCTTTTGGTTATTTACTAACAGTTCATGTCATTTAGTCTCATAATGCAATGATTATCAAAATTTTACGTGACCAAATTCTCTCTCTCTCTCTCTCTCTCTCTCTCAAACATTATATAAGACACAATGTATGTTTGACTCAAACATAGAATTTAAGTGCAACAATATCAAGAACAATAAATAAATGAATAAATGAATTGTATGTCACACAATTGTAGAACTGAGGGTTTTGTTAGAACAGACAAGCAAAAATGTGATTGATTGCACAAAATTTTGATTCAAAAATAATAATAAAACAAAAAAAGGCTCGTGAAAATAAGATTAGTTAAAATTTCATGATGATAAAAACCTATAATTTAACGAGTGAGTAAACATTATGCATTTATTTTATCGTTAAAGAGAACAGATATTTTCCTCGGCATGACAAAACGAACAAAGCCGAATGTACGCCCAGCAAAGACTCAGATTAGCCTCGGCATCCACCCAATCTAACCAGTCTTCGCTGTCCGCAAAGGGATAGTTAAGACCTATGCTATCTTGTAAGCGCATGTCCAGAAAGGGTGTCCAGGCTGATCTTAGTCTTCGCTGTCAGAATGGAGAGGGCTTAGACTCTCAGCTCCCTTTACTCGGAAAGGGAAGACTCTGCTCGGACTGCTGAATCTACGCGAAGTGCACATGCCACCTTGTTAGTTTTGGCGAGTCGCGGCATATATATTTCATACATTATTACGTTTCGTTAATCCAGTCGAACCGCGATACGACAAAACCCACAAAGTGTCATAAGTACTACGTGAAGACTCAGATCAGCCTTGGCATATGGCAAGTCTGATCTGAGTCTTCGCTGTGTGCTTTAAGGGTTGCTAAGCTATCTCCATGCCACCAGCAAAGACTTTGACCAGACTTGGTGAACGCTTAGGCTGATCTTAGTCATTGCTGTGCGTATATGCCACTTTGTTGATTTTTTCGTGTCGCGACTCAATTAAGTATACGCATGTCGTGTCAGTAATAGTGTATATTCACACATTGATTTAATTGACATTGAGTAATATTTGAATTAAAATAAAATGAAATTGATGAAACTGGATCAAAATAAGATTATAAATTTTAAAATAATAATAAACATGAGAGATCAAACTTGATACAATAATAGCATTTTCATTGGAATTACGGATTTGTATAATGCAGTAAATAGAAGAATGAAACAAATGAATAAAAAAAAAACATGCATGTAGACCTTCTTTGTAAATTAAGTAATTTACTTTCTTTAAGATATAAAAAAATCAGCAAAAAACATAACTTAAATGCTGTAGAAAAATAAAGTGTTCTGTTTCCTACTAACAAAATTATAGGTATTAAATCGCTAGAGATCGCCTAAGTTTTATCTTCGAGGAGCCCCTGTAGCTCAGTAGGCTAAACGCTGACCCGCTGATCTAGCGGTCCCAAGTTCGATTTCCGAAGGCGGAAACCTTCTCAGACGTAAACGGGTTCCATTACACAACCTGTCACTATCGTCCTTCCATCAGCCTCTCCTCATTGTAACTCTTATCGTGGACCACAGGTTTTCTTCTTTAGTTTCCGGAATTCACCTTTATTTAGTAATTTTTAATCTAAGTTTTGTTTGGGTTTTAGAGTCAACTGCATATTGCATATGCAGATAGTGTGGATTTTTGTTTGCCTCACATTAATAATTACATAAATGAGCAACAATTGAGCTAAAGCTTAATTTCTAAACATACCGACATTACTAATTGGCATTATATAATCATAAGATTACCTTATCGTGGTAATCTCCGCCTGGAGCTATTACCTGAAAGCCGGAGTCGTGTCCTAGCGTCGCATTTTACGGAAACGCACGGAAACCACCGGCAAAAAAATAATCAACTAAAATTTTAACAAATATTGAAAAAAGACCATTTTATCATTTACCTAGACTAATAAAATTTATACCAGATGAAAATATACTCTTTCTTCTCATCTGATCTATTTGTGATGCATAACATTTTATATCAATTTGATTCGAAATAAGTCGTTGAATTCATGTGCCCTACTGGTTTTACGGAGATTTTATTATTTGTTTTAATTAATTATGTACCTCTAGAAAATCACCCCAAAAAAGACCATTTTGTACTTGTGCTAGAATCAAAATTAAAACACAGTATTTTTGATGAAGAATTTTACTTTCTGATACCGTTTGTGATGTAAAAATATGTTAAGAAAAAAATAAGTTATTAAGTGATAATGAATCTTTCCATTATTACTCGTATATGTCAAATTGGCTCACACCTGTAGAAATGCTAGTACGCAGTTTCTTCACTATGTCATGTCGAGACTCAGTCATATTCAAAGGGTACATGTTACAACATCGTTTGGAAATTAGATCAAGCAAGGAATAAAAGAAACTCGTGTAAAACTGGTAATTGATTGTTTATTTTTTAAATGAAATTATTATGAAACATGTAAACTACAAAATAATAATAATAATAATGATAATAAAACCGCTCACACATTTGTTAAGATTGCATTTTATTACTAATAAAAACAAGACAAAATTATTCGGGACCATTTTTTATTCTGGGAGACGGGAGGGTGGGTCGGCTGGACTTTATAAATTTGGCCTTTGGTTTGCCAGAAAAAAATCTGGCCCTTAAGCAGAACATAACATAATTGAATGTGCTTTCTATATTTTACATTAAAACAAGCTTCCCGTTTATACACAGTATGACAGTTATGTAATCATGGAAACAAATATGGCTGGAAAATTAATTAAAAGAACGAAAAGAGATCCTTTATCGTTGAAAAAAACCTTTCTCCCCCTCTGTCCAAAAGTAACCTTCAGTTGCAAAATATAATGGCTTCGCGATGGCAGAATAAAAACGCCGGTCTCAATAAAAACAAAAAAGAGAAGAAGAAAAAAACGGCCACACCCCCCTCCCGCCTCCTTCTGAGAGCCAAATTGTCGGTCACTTACTGTATCCAGTCAGATACTTTTCATGTTTTCTAGGAAATACATTTTCTTCTTTATCACAATTATACTAATCGTCAAAAGTTAAGCACCATCTCCATTTAAATTCTATTCATATTTGACCCACGACACGACAAAAACCAACAAAGTGGCTAGTGCGCCAACCAAAGACTCAGATCAGCCTGGGCATCCGCCCAGTCTGAGCAGAGTCCTCGCTGTCCGCATGGCGGTAGCTTCGACTCTTAGCTTCTCTTTAAGCGTGAAAAAAGACTCTGTTCAGACTGGGTGGCTGCCCAGGCTGACCCGAGTCTTCACTGGGCGCACATGCCACTTTGTTGGTTTTGTCATGTCGCACAGTGACCTATATATAGATAGAGGTCACTGTGTCGCAGCTTAAAGTTTGAATTTTTGTATCTGCACAAGTATGATAATCATCTGACAGCATTCTCCAATTATATCAATCAAAAGAGCATTGCCAAATTAGGCAAATCATTAAAATTACTTTCATCTTTCGATTAGACTGTAAAGCTTCTATAGCAGAAATTGAGGGCTGACCTTCCTGAGTTAGCCTAACTACCAAGTATCACCAAGTAAGTAACTATAGAGAAACTAAATACATGTACAATTTCCATAGGTGCAAAATGTATGGGTTTAAAATGCCTTGATGTCATTATGGAGAACTCCCATTTCATGGATATCGACCTGGCCTGCGCAGATGTCGAACGTCAGTTCCACCTTTTCTTTCTTAGAAATGTAGCAAACTGGTAGTTCGAGGAAATCTTCCACTGTTGGACAGTTATTATGATACTGCTTGAATATACAAGCAGTGCTTGCCTCTCCGAAAGTTGTCGAAATACCATACATGTGAAGAAACCTGTTTGTTGCGTGTAGATAGAGCTGTATGTTTGCTTCCCTGAGAATGTTTTCATATGAAGATGAGGCAAGCTGTATTTCTTTGCAGCTATAATTGTCTTGGCTGAGACATGGCTCACAAGATAGATTGTTCCATAGGCCCCTGCTACAAGCATGGTCTTTGTTTTGCCGAGGGTGTACTTCACCGCGAGCTGTTCGGCAGGGATTTCGGGAACAGCAGGTAAGACTGATGCTGGAGCAGCAACCTGTGGAGCGGCAACCTGTGGAGACTTGGAATAACTGCTACATGACACAGGCGTGGCGCAAGTTTCTGTTGAATGTACTGAAGCAACGGCGGCAGACAGGGAGTACTGCCCGCCAACTGCAGTCACCGAGACGTAGAATTTCCGCTGTAACAGATTCGGTTGACTGAGGTAACTCCTGAACATCCAGATAGCTCGTCATCTTATTTCTGAAAAATACCGGAAACCAAAGAAGTGTACTCACTGACATTTTTTTCAGGCATAACATATTTCTTTGGAACACGGATCATTTCAGGCAAGGTAATGAATATAATAGTTTGTCATTTGGAGTCCGGCCTATGCAATCAGAAGCTGAAGCATTTAGACAATCGGTTGTGCTAGTATTTGTAAATCTTCCGGTAATGAACAATATATTATGAACAAAATGTAGATAAGTTCTGAAACGAAAAGAAACTGCATAATGTAAGTTTTACGTTGTCAGGTTGAAGTGCGCTGTCGAAATACAGGCGAGAAGATGCCGCATTTTGGTGATATTATTTTAGCTGGTTATTGCAAAATCAGCGGTAAGACAAAGTATCATAGAATGTAATTAAAATCCTGAGTCAGTTCCCGTTGCTTACCTTCTTGTTCACTATTCTTGTCCCCTCCGCCTTCATAGTCACATTCACCATATAAAAACAGTCTTCCGGAAGACTGTTTTTATATGGTGAATGTGACTATGAAGGCGGACATTCACCATATAAAAACAGTCTTCCGGAAGACTGTTTTTATATGGTGAATGTGACTATGAAGGCGGACGGGACAAGAAGGTTAGCAACGGGATCATATTCATTAGCTCTGCATTCGGCTCTGTTGTAGACGAATCTTTCCTTGGGTTCTATTGTCAGGCTTCTTAATATCCAGCCACTCAGGCTGCTGGTCATCTCTGTCGGCTCTTGTGTTTGTTTTTGTTGTGCTTCTTATTCCATTTTCTGTCCGGGACGCTGCCATTTCTGTCTGATTGCCTGCAGCTTGAGCAACAATGTCTGTCTGCGGCGAGAACACACCTGAGGAAATTGCTGTTTGGCTGCCCTTGTCGTTGCCGGATACCTCTGTCTGAATTGCTATTTCTGTTTGCATTGCGAAATGGACAGTTGATATCGCTGTCTGGCTGCCAGTTTCCGCAGTATAGACTTCTGTTTGACTTGCTTGTTCCTCCAAACATACTTCTGTTTGGCAGGCAGTTTCAGCGGTGCAGGTCTGTGTTTGGCAAGTCCCATTAGAGTATGAAGCAGCATCCATCTTGTACTGTTTTTGGAATGTGTTTGAAATGATCTAAAATAAGAAAAAAGTATACCTTTAAAATCTATATATTGGACAGATAAGGCTGCGTGAACAGTGCAGACGTAGATCAGACTGTTTCTGATCAGGGCATACACAGTATGCAATTCTTTCTGCACTTTTTGGACGTATTACTGCATTACCCGAGATACCGAGATACGGCAAAAGATGCCTTTTATAAATGCAAACAGAGAGGCTTAGCTTGTGCATCCGCGCAGTCTGATTACCCTGTTGCCTATTCGCATTAACGATTTATGGATTCTGCAAACAGAGACGGCATAGTTTGTGCATCCGCGCAGTCTGATTACGCTGTTGCCTATTCGCATTAACGATTTGAGCCGCGACACGAGAAAACCAACAAAGTGGTTGTGCGCCCAGCGCAGACTCAGATCAGCCTGGGCATCCGCCCAGTCTGATCAGAATCTTCGCTGTCCGCATGGGGGTAGCTTGGACCCTTAGCTACCCTTTGTGCACCTAACGAAGAGTCTAATCAAACTTGGCGGATGCCCAGGCTGAGCTGAGTCTGCGCTGGGCGCACAACCACATTGTTGGTTTTGTCGTGTCGCGGCTCATTTATGGATTCTGGAGATTGTACATATGGATTCGAGGGTGGTCGGGTGGTGCGATGGTACTGTGTGAAACTTCCAGTGCCGGGGCGTCCTACTGATTTGGATAATAGTAGGACAAGGGCCTACTGTGCTTGCAGTGGGTGCGGGTAGGGTTTTTTTTGGACATTTTTTCTCTCGCCTGTCATTTCTCTTTTCTTTCTCCCTCTCTGGGAGACGGTCCGATATAGACTGAAATACTATCTCAAAGGGCCGTTAAACCCATATCAATCAATCAATCAACATATGGATTCGGCGCAAAAGACTGATCTGAAATGTCATTGTTCCTTAATTCTTTCGCTGAAATGACCGTTCCAAGACGCTGCTTCTGTTGTGGTTTATGATTGTTCCAGTTCAGGCAATGGTCACCTTATTCGCTGCCTTGTGTTTTGTGATTACAAAATTACAGTTTCCGGTTCCTGATCAATGCATTCTTATCTACTTTCCTTTTTGTAGAATCACTCCACTTATACAGAATGAGTCCCTAGCCCTTACAAGAGAAGTTATGATCTTATATAAAAAAGTAAACCGTAAAAAATCAAATTAGGCTATTAGGACAGATAGGGCTGAGCAAACAGTGCAGTAGGTTGGTTGGTTGTTTTGGTTGGACAGAATACCTAATTCGTCTAGGAAAGACTACAAATCTTTATACCCACATAATTTCATACAGAAATAAACATGTAAAAAGTGCCTACCTACCACGATATAGGTATAATCTACAACCAGCCTGCAAAAGGGCATCTTAATTCTTGTAAATCACAACACGCGTGTTACCATTATTATCATGATTATGTTATATCTGATCTAGCGTGTGCCTACGAAATCACTACGTCAGAGTTTTAAAGTCCGTTTCTGATAAATGTTTCTGTTGCGTATATTCCGCCTCTGCCGAATGCGCTAAAACTATTTGACAAAGACCACATACATACGACATATCATTAAAGTTTATGGAAAATGCATCATTCAACGCATGGCAAACGAGATGGCCACTACTGGTACGATGCGTTCATGAATATTTTAGTGCTCGTTGCAATCGGAGCACATTCGGCCAATTCCGTGAATCAGACATGTTGATTCACGGAATTGGCCGAGCGGTGCTCAGTGATCTGGTTTCAGGATCTGTCACAGACACATGTTTTATTAATAATATTTCAAAAATTAATCAGTAGTACCGACAATTATCCCAAGTTTATTTAATCAAAATAAAAAAAAAATCACTTAAAACAACATGTCGGCTACAAGATAGAAAAAAAAAGTGTGACAAAAAAACGGCCACCACTGGTCGCCTGTCAGTAACGTCCAAAAGTACGTTACGCCCATCGATTCGATACTGCATGGAAAAGCTTGACTTCAGCAGTTTGTAGGCAGCAGCATTTGTTCGGCAGCATTTAAGAACTGACGCTTGAAATTAAAAATTTTAAATTCGCAAAATACTGTTCTCACCATCTTTCTTCATTTCTTTGAAATCCATCATTAAACCACCTAAATGTCAGAATCGGAATCAGAATTGTTTACTAGTCCAATGACAATCATTCACTAGGACCTGTGATCAGGGAAGCAAGTCCTTAGTCCTTACAAGAGAAGCAAACTTAGCAGAAATAAGGGAGTCTGCCAGGCAGCTCCATCTCTTATAGTCTGGGGGAACAAACTGGACTTGTAAACGTCAGTTCCAGCCAGTGTGACCACCTCTTTCGCAAACTTAAGAGAAATCTTTAACATAAATGAGCCGCGACACGAGAAAACCAACAAAGTGGTCATACGCCCAGCACAGACTGATGTCACACTATCAAGCCATCTTTATAGATAAGTCAAGTGATCGTATAGTTTTCTAAGTTTATTAAAGTTAACATTTCCGCAACTACTAACTACCCAGGTTCATAATAAGTCAAATTCATTGTTACTTCTGTGTGATTTCCTAGTTACAGACTTAACCTAAGATTCAATCAAACAGCCAAAATCCTAATTCCCCGAGCGTGATGTGCTTCTGTTTTATATAATGAAAGGTCATGCACTTTATTATCATAAAGTTCGAAGAGCAATTTCCATGGTGATATTGCTTACGTATTTCATACTACCTCTATGCCTAACGTGTTATTACCAAATAAGTTCACGGCATATACCTGAATCGCTATTTCTTGGAAATTGTACATGTATGCGCTTGCTCAAATTACAGTCATGAATCATCGACCCATTTAGGCTACTTGAAATTACGCAGGTTTTCTGAGACACACCTAGTGCAAAGAGTTCTTAGTCCGAAATAAAAATTGCTGATAATCTAATTGTAAGTGCACTCTGTGACAGACCTTCCCTTCTTAAGATTTTATGGAATTTTTTATAGCTTTTAAATTTTAAATTACCTTATATAGTTCTTTTGAATTCATATAGAAACTGACATTTCTCCCTATATAAGAACTATTCCGAGTCTACCACATTTAATGTAGCAAAGAAGCAAAATTCAAAAAGCATGCATTAAAATTGCTCTAAATGTTTAATACACTTTGAAAGTCATTGTTCTAGCCAACTGCTCACTGCTTTATAATATGCTTACTAGTCTCATATTATTCTTAATAAGTTCATTAAATATAAATGAACACCTTCCCATGCACTAACAAAGTCTGACTATAACTAGATTGATTCTGAAAGTTTTGAGCACTGTCCAAGTTTAGAACTTGTCACTGCCATCAGTCTTTGGCCTTCAGTCCACCCAAGTGTCATACGGTTGTTTAGAATATGACACACAGACACGGTTGTCTTGAATGCCTGTTATACTTGACGTTTTGTACCGACAGTCCCAAATTCTGGCAGCTATCTCAGGATTAAGAACTGTCCCAACGATAAAACATATCTTCCCATGTTGTCGATGCAGTTTGCATTAAGCATATACTGCTACTTCAGCATGATACAGATATCTTGATCGGTATCTCCCACTTGAGTGATATATGTTCACATAAAAGATATAATGTGTCCAGGTAACTTTTAATTTAGGAGAAAGTCTGGCAAGTGTCCATACAGGTAAGCAGAATAATAGAGAGTTTCCCAGAATTAATTCACAGGTTATCTAAGCCTTGATAATGATACATCTAGTCTCTGACGTAAGCATAAGAAAGTTCCCACAGTTTCTTCCATAGTTTCATCGAAAATAAAAGTTCCAGCAAATATTTTCACAAGGTTACTAAGTCACACTATGTACAAGTCCTCTGTATATGACACACTGATTAAATACGGTTACATATGTTCACACTGGTAAACTATAGTCTAAATGTCACTCTTTATTTACAAGTCACCATTGCCATTATAGGCATAAACTCTGTAGTCTCAAGTTCCTTCGAAATGCCAGCTCGAGGCATCTACGAAAGTTCTTTGTGTCATCATGACATAATTACGTCCATAAACGTAATCCAACGACGGTATCCTATTCTTCTCGTCGTTACATGTCGGGAGTGATGGAAATTTAACCATCTTCGACCAAAATGTAGGTCCTCTGATCTCTGTCAGCTCCCTGACCTTCAGAAAGGCTTCCTTGGATTGGCCTTCACTGGAAAAACTCAACACAACAAACATGAGCAAAACATAGAGGCTTGGCAACAGCATATGCACACATTGCATATGTGATAACGAAATGCAAATCCATAACAAACCTTAGAAGTCGAAAAGATTCAACACTGCCCAATAATGTCCCAAATGTAAGAAGTGCCAACAAACTCAAAAGTACATCACAACACAAAAGTCAAAATCAATTACAAATCAACCTTGACCTAGCTCTCCTTGTTTTGCCCATTTAGGTTAAAGTAACCTTACTAAAAATTTAAAACTCATACAACACAATTATACACTTGGCCTATAGCCAAAACCATAAGGTACCATATGCATTGATGCTGCGAACCAAACGCACCAGCTGCTCAAAGCTGACATCAACATAATGGTCCTTAAACCACATTTCATGATGCATACTCAATGCATCATGCAACTCTTTAGTGCTAGTCCATATTGGTGCAGGAAAAAACATCCTAAAGTAAACTTAACCTTTGACAAAAGTCAACACCAACCTAACAGGAAAGAGTTGAAGATAATTCTTTTCAATCCACACACACAACAACGAAAGTTGCAGAGAACACGTCATGTATGTATGAAGCAATGACTCAAAGCTTCACACAATCATATATCTCTACACAGCGAAATAAAGTTAGGTCACAAACACAATGTACATTCATACCAAAATACCAAGTTTGTATGAACCCAATAATGGCATATCGCCAACCTAAGTCTTAGCAAGCTGTTCTGTCTTTTTGGCAGAATACCAACCTAATCACAACTCTAAAGAAAATAGTTCCCAAGATTTTCTAGAAGCGCCTTGGACCATAGCCAATAGTCCGTAAACTATGCCGAATATATTAACTGATTTTAAAAGAAGACGCAAAAGCATGCCCAAGGTCAAACAAAACCAAGTTATATCTTGCATAAAACTCAAATTAATTTGTCTCCCTTAACAAAAGCCAAGGTACACAAACACCTTATAAACAAGAAGCTGTAATTAAACTAATATGCAAATCAAGTTCCATCTGAACATGCAAGGGCATTTAACATATACTGTCAGCCTCCAGTTTTGACATGCATGATGTGCATAAGTAAAACCAGTAGACGGCCTTACCTTGGATTGCTTCCAGGTCTTTGCTGACATCATATGGCATTGATAGTCCTTCACTAAGGTGTGCGATAATATTCAATGTCCTCACAGCTGTCCACAGAAAAGTCAAAAACGTTTTCATCACAAATGTCCAAGATAAAGTGTCCCAAATAAGAAGAAATCCAGATATCCTAGGTCACGGCAACCAAAAGAAAGATGAACTGTCATACCATCAAGCCATCTTTATAGATAAGTCAAGTGATCGTATAGTTTTCTAAGTTTATTAAAGTTAACATTTCCGCAACTACTAACTACCCAGGTTCATAATAAGTCAAATTCATTGTTACTTCTGTGTGATTTCCTAGTTACAGACTTAACCTAAGATTCAATCAAACAGCCAAAATCCTAATTCCCCGAGCGTGATGTGCTTCTGTTTTATATAATGAAAGGTCATGCACTTTATTATCATAAAGTTCGAAGAGCAATTTCCATGGTGATATTGCTTACGTATTTCATACTACCTCTATGCCTAACGTGTTATTACCAAATAAGTTCACGGCATATACCTGAATCGCTATTTCTTGGAAATTGTACATGTATGCGCTTGCTCAAATTACAGTCATGAATCATCGACCCATTTAGGCTACTTGAAATTACGTAGGTTTTCTGAGACACACCTAGTGCAAAGAGTTCTTAGTCCGAAATAAAAATTGCTGAAAATCTAATTGTAAGTGCACTCTGTGACACTGAGATCGGCCCGGGCATCCGCCCAGTCCGATTAGACTCTTTGCTAAGCGCTTAAAGGGTAGCTAAGGGTCTAAGCTACCTCCATGCGGACAGCGAAGACTCTGATCAGACTGGGCGGATGCCCAGGCTGATCCGAGTCTGCGCTGGGCGCAAAACCACTTTGTTGGTTTTCTCGTGTTGCGGCTCAAATGTTTTCATCCCTGTAGGTGAATCCCTTCTTCTATGGAGGCTCCTCTTTTAGGTGAACGGGTAAATCTCAATGTTGTTTCTGCCATTTTCACACAGAGAGAGAACTTTTGTGAATTCCAGTCTGCTTCCCTAAGCGACAAAATTTTTCCAGAAAGGAGAGTACTCTTAAAGGAAAGAATTTGCTCCTTTCTACTCTCAAAAGAAAGAAGTAGCTACTGGAGGAGCACATTCTTTCCTTTAAGATTTGACTCCTATTTAAAAGCTCGGCAAACATGAAAATGGCAGAGTTGCTCACTTGAAAGTCTATCCAGGTGGCTTAAGGTGTATGGGTACACTGTCAGGGGAAGCGACACTACTGTTTTCTGTCTTGTCTCCCTTCTAATATGGTATCAACTCTTACAGGAAAGAATTTGCTCATAGAGTGTCTGCTCTTAAAGGTAAGAATTTGCTCCTGGAGTGTCAACTCTTGAAGGAAAGAATTTGCTCCTCTAGGAGCAAATTCTTTCCTGTAAGAGTAAACGCTCTTTAGAAGGGTTTCGTAGCTCAGAGAAACAAACAGGAAGTCACAAAGTTGTTCCCTTTTGTTAAATTGTAGAAGCACATGGAGGTGTACCCGAACACAATGTTTCTGCGAACATGGTAGACTCAAACTAGTCTGTGAATTCATGCTGTCTAGCTAGAGCCTTCATGTTGATGAGATTCTTCACAGTCTGATACGATGCGCACTTTTCCCTCGTGGCTGTAATATGTATCAAAATAAAAAAGGGCTACAATATTTTGAATGTATCACCATTTACCTTGGAACAGACAGAACAGAAGAGAACATTTATCTATCGTCGAATATAAGAAACTTTACAACATAAGCCATATAGGTTTTTTTCGGCAAACAAGTGTAAGAAAAACAATTATCACAGTACATGCAAGATTAAAATAAATATTTACAGTACCGGTCCGGGTTCGAATGCGGCTGGTTCATTCTTTCAAATCGTATACGAGGTTCCATTGCATACAGTCTTCCATAATAGAGGTCGGTGCCAGGACGTGCGAATTATAACAGTTCGTTCTCTTGAGTCTCCATGCGATTGTGGAGGCCCGGTAGCTCAGTGGGTGAAGCGCTGGTGTCCCGGGTTCGATTGCCGCTGGAGGCGGTAATCTGTTCAACCGTAAACGCAGTTCAGTTGCACACAGCCTTTCATTATCACCCCCTCATCGTGATGATATGACTGAAAAACTGCTGAAAACAAAATTAAATTACATGTCATCCATCTCCATGAGATTGATCTGAAATGAGCCGCGACACGACAAAACCAACAAAGTGGTTGTGCGTCCAGCGTAGACTCAGATTGACCTGTGCATCCACCCAGACTGATCAGACTCTTCACTAAGCGCCCAAAGGGTAGCTAAGGGCCTAAGCTACCTCCATGCGGACAGCGAAGACTCTGATCAGACTGGGCGGATGCCCAGGCTGATCTGAGTCTGCGCTGGGCGCACATCCACTTTGTTGGTTTTCTCGTGTCGCGGCTCAAATAAGAAAAGCCAAGTTATAGGCTAATAAATGAAGCATTACATTTTTCAATTACACTCTAGACGCTATTCATTTTATAAAAGTAACTTTATAAATATAAAAGAAAATTTATAAATACCAGCTCACTTTTCATCAGACACACAACGTTGAATTACCATTGAATCAACGTTGATGAATCAATGGTTGATTCAGTGTTGTGTCCAACGTTGTGTGCCTGCAGAGTTCAGTAACGTCTGTGTAAAGCTAACGATGCTGAGAACAACCGGGCCGTAAGTGCGTTTTATGTGTTACGCAGCATGAGAAATAATATGGTTCAGTAGCTTTAGTGTACTTCGTTTGAGCTTTAGGTAGGCCATCTTTTTATTGTTTGTTACAGCCAATACAGGCTGGCCTGGATAAGAGTGCCACGGGAGAAGAAAACATCGTCGCCCGACAGGTACTCGAAAACAAGGCCTCTTGCATATCGCGAGATTACTCTGCCAACACCATGAGTCGACCGATCAGGTACTGTTCGATGGATGGATGGATGACTTGCGATTTTACGTCAACAGTATTTCAGTCATATCAGGACGATGGGTCGCTGATAATGAAAGGCTGTGTGCAATGGAACCCCGTTTACGGTAGGAAAGATTCTTGCCTCAAGCGGGGCTCGAACCCGGTCCGCTAGATCAGTAGGCCAGCGCCTAACCCACTGAGCTACCGCCGAGGCTCGCGGTACTGTTCGAAGTGGATGTCGACCAAGAATTCGGTCGTAGACATAACCAACAACGGTAGGGCCTAAATGATAATGCTGTTAATGGCTGACCTCCGAGACAATCGACAACAGTATCAGCGCGGGCTGACGACCGAGCTGATACTGCTGTCGACTGTCTCGTATGTAAAGTATTCTATTCCTATTTGTCCTGCCAACCGGCACGTCCCACCCCACAGCACCCCACAACACAAGACTTGACAAGAGAACATGTCAAACAAACAAGACATTATAGTTTTTGACAAGGCATAATGAAAATGTACAACACACAACAATATGTGGACGAGACAACATGTCCAACTGACAAGACATTATGTGATTTTTTAACAAGAGATAGTGAAAATGAACAGCATATAATAACGACTGAAAAAGACAGCGTGTCGAACTGACGAGACACAATGAAAATGAACAGCACATAAAAATGAGTGAGGATGACAGCATGTAAAACTGACAGGATATAATGGTTTTCAGACATGACATAAAGGCTTTCTAGCAAGATAAAATGAAAAATGAACTGCATATAATAACGAGTGGAGAAGATAGCCTGTTAAGCTGACTAATAAAGACTTCAAGACAATACATAATGAAAATGAACAACATACAATAACGAGTGAAGAAGACAACATGTCAAATTGACAAGGTATAATGATTTTCAGACAATACATAATGAAAATGAACAACATATAATGACGAGTGAAGAAGACATTATGTTAAACCGAGATGATATTATGGCTTTTAGACAAGACAAATTGAAAATGAACAGCATATAATAACGAATGAGAAAGACAGCATGTCAAACTGACGAAACTTAGCGTAACTGAACAGCATATAATGCTTGTCCATATAACATAATGACATGTCCGAATATTAGACAGTTGTGGCGTTCCATATTTCGCTATTCAGTTAACCGATTGTTATGGAACGTTATGGATTGTTATGGGAGGTAATTTGAAAATGTCAATATTAAAATTAATACAGGTGAAAACTGCATGAAGACAAAAAACATACCTCATGTTTCTATGATGAGAAACTTTGTCTACTTCTGAAATATCATGCTTTGTGGGAGTTTGATGCAGCCTGTATGTGTTTTCAAAGCATTCTATGGTTTACATAGAAGGGGTCATAACTCTAATACTACTATAAAGTTTTGATTACAACACTGACTTTCAATAAGTAGATTACAGCCCAAAATTTGGATTATAATTATATCCAAAAATACAGTTCAAAAATCATATTTCTGCATATTAGAAATATTAAGAATATTTCCAAGCTAATGAAAGAGAGTTGCTTCGAATTATCTGATACACAGTGTAAACAGAGGATGAAAACTCGTAACACAAATTACCGAACAGCTCGTGACAACATAAAACAAGTAGCCCAAAGGGCAACAATTGCTCACCTGAGAGACATTGTAAACCTATAGGGATATTTAAGATGCTCAAGGGCAGCTAACTCCACAGTCACTGGTCCAATCAGGCTGAAAATTAAACTCATCCAAAACATTTTGTATGCCCTCATTTAATATATGCAAGTTTAAAAAGTATCCGATCAAAAGCAAAATAGACAGAGCTGTCAAGGGCAGCTAACTTCGTAGAGGTTGGCCTGATCTGGCCAAAATTTGAACTTGTTTAAGATATTATGCATTTCCTCATTACCTGCAAGTTTGAAAAGGATCAGATCACTAGAAACCAAGAAAAAGTGGCGACATTGATTTTTTGGATGCTCAGGGCAGGTACTCCATAGTCAGTGGTGGGATCTAGCCGAAATGCTAACTAATCCAAGCTTTTATGCATATCCTCATCTCCTGCAAGTACGAAGAGGATCCGATGAAAAATGAAAATGTGATGACGTTGTTTTCTCCATTATAAGACTATGGGATTTTTTTCAAACGCTCAAGGGCAGCTAACTCCGTAGTCTGTGTTCGAATCCGGCCAAATTTCGAGCTCATCCAAGCTCTTATGTATGTCATTATTACCTGCAAGTATGATAAGGATCTAATCAAAACCCTTGATTGCAGCACCCTGAAAGTCAAACTTGCTCGAGATATTGTCATGCCCTACATTTGTGTGAATTTATTTTAAAATCCGTTGAGAAATGTAGGTGCTAGAGCGATGACAAAGTTTTTCTAAAAATAGCCACAGTGACCTTGACCTTGGGCACAGCACCCTGAAAGTCGAACTTACTCGAGATATTGTCATGCCCTACATTTGTGTGAATTTATTTTAAAATCCATTGAGAAATGTAGGTGCTAAAGCGCAGACAAAATTTTTCTAAAAATAGCCACAGTGACCTTGACCTCGGGCGCAGCACCCTGGAAGTCAAACTTGTTTGAGATATTGTCATGCCCTACATTTGTGTGAAGTTGATTTAAAATCCGTTGAGAAATGTAGGCGCTAGAGCGATGACAAAGTTTTTCTAAAAATAGCCACAGTGACCTTGACCTTGGGTGCAGCACCCTGAAAGTCAAACTTGCTCAAGATATTGTCATGCCCTACATTTGTGTGAAGTTATTTTAAAATCTGCTGAGAAGTGTAGGTGCTAGACCGCTGACAAAGGTTTTCTAAAAATAGCCACAGTGACCTTGACCTTTGATGCAGCACCCTAAAAGTCAAACTTGCTCGAGATATTGTCATGCCCTACATTTGTGTGAAGTTATTTTAAAATCTGCTGAGAAATGTAGGTGCTAGAGCGCTGACAAAGTTTTTTCTAAAAATATGTGATGACGTTGTTTTCTCCATTATAACACTATGGGATTTTTTTCAAACGCTCAAGGGCAGCTAACTCCGTAGTCTGTGCTTGAATCTGGCCAAATTTCGAACTCATCCAAGCTCTTATGTATGTCATCATTATCTGCAAGTATGATAAGGATCTAAGCAAAAACAGTTGAGAAAACATGATGACGCCATTTTCCCCATTATATCCCTATGGGATTTTTTTCAAACGCTCAAGGGCAGCTAACTCCGTAGTCTGTGCTCGAATCCGGCCAAATTTCGAACCCATCAAAGCTCTTGTGTATGTCATCATTACCTGCAAGTATGATAAGGATCTAATCAAAAACAGTCGAGAAAACGTGATGACGCCATTTTCCCCATTATAACCCTATGGGGGCTATCTGTTGCCATGGAAACCAGAGTTCTAAGCTGATCCGCACTAAAACCTAATGCAGCCTTTCCCCACCCAAATGATGTTTCAGATAAAATTTGATTGCGATCGGCCCACTGGTCTCTGAGATATTTATGTTTGAAAGTGTTGACGCACCCACGCACGCACGCACGGACGACGGCTCGACTCCTATCCTATAATCTCACCTCTGAGCCTTCGGCTCAGGTGAGCTAAAAAGTGGAAGAAGCTCATCTGCCACCGGAAATTTAACGTAGGAATAGCTCTTCTACGATTGCCGAGGACACCCGTCTCACAAATTCACACACAGTGGACTTCGCAATTCCAAAAAAGGTTCTCTATCGTCCTATACTCTGAATTCCCAGCTAAATAATATCGAGTTACTGCCACTTGCAGCTCAGCTGAAAGAACTACGTGTACCCGCGCATCCCGTTGGAGCTGCCCGCGCTGTCTGTCACTCAGACAGTCAAATTTAGCCTTTGACATGCGGAAGCCGTTCCGCCACTGATCATCACTGTAAGTCCCAAACACCACCACTCCTGATTACGCGGTTTCTTCCTAATGGGCTTTTCTCTACTCTATTCTAAACATCTCCCCTCAAAACTGGGTAACTTTTGCTAAGTTAAATGTAAATCCAGGTACGTATGGACACAATTTATTGGCATATGAACGCTACACAAGTGGGTGCAAATTTGTCCCCGGGCGCAAATTTGCACCCGGGTGCAGATTTGCACTCGGGTGCAAAAAGTGCACATGAACACGGCTTAAGATGTAAACAAACCGGTTAATACCCCTTGCTGCAAAGCGAACCCTCTTTAGAGGCAAGCATAAGGTTGGGGGCATAGTGTTTCATAAACACATTTTCTAGTTCCTCCCGAAATCCGTCTATTTATCTTCCGGTCTGCCTGCATGCCTGTCGTTGCTTGTGTATTACACGGTAGATTAGCGTTGGGGGTGGGGGGGGGGGAAGGGGATAGGAGTCAGGGTATTCTAAATCATACATAGGGCAGGGGCGTGGATATGGAAATTTGTGGTAATGAGTGGGAAGGTAGGGTAGGAGAATGGGCTGGGGTTGTTTGGGATGGGTAGAGTGTATGCTTGGAGCTGTGGGGATAAAGTGGGTAGGGTAAACAGGATAGGGTAAGGAAAGATATGGGTAGTGAGAGGGGTAAGAATGGCTGTGAGGAAGGAGTGATGGTGGGGTAGTGGTGAGTGTGTAAACTTCGGAAGAATAGGTGAATGAGTTTGGCTGGCGTTGTGTATAGAACCGTTAGTGGCGGGAATAGGGATCTGGATGGGAGTGGGTTCGGGCGGGTAACCATCAAGAGTAGGGATTTGGTTGTGGTAGTTATAGACTGGGGGTGTGGTAAGTAGGGTAGGGTTAGTGAAGAGGTTTGGATGGCACGGTGTGGGAAAGAACAAGTGGTGACATTGGGATTAGGGTGGAGCCGGGAGCATGTTCGTAAGATCGTGTAGTGTATGATAGGATATGGTATAAGAGCGTTTGGGTGGGACGGGCACAAACGGGGTGAAGTGAGGAGGGGAAGAGTAGGTAAGGTAAGGTATGTGAAGGGGTTTGGATTGCATGGCATGGGGAAGAACAAATGGTGGGGTGGATATCTGGGTAAGGCTTGGAGCATTTGGGTATGGTAATTTAGGGTAGGACGGGATATGGGAAGAGGACTGGGTGGAATTGGGATGGAAGAGGACTGGGTGGGATTGGGATGGATGAGGGTTTGTTGTGGGATTGTAAGGGTAGGTGGAAGTATTGGGTTGAATATGTGTGGGCGTAGGCATAGGTGTTAGCATAATGAATAGTAGGATAGAGAAGGGTAGGGGTAGGGAAAGAGGTTGAGATATTGGTGCGTATAGAGGAGGTAGGCGTAAGGATGGGGCTTGGTTTGGGTATTGTTGGGTGTATGTAGGGTAGAGTAAAATGGAGTAAAGCAGAGCAGATCATGGGAGGGGAGGGAATGGTATGTGGTGGTGGTTAGATGGGGCTGAGGCTTGTGGAGTGCCTCTTTATACTTTCAGTAACTGTCTTACTTAAGGGTTTCGAATTTAATAAGCATTTTTCATTTTTTACTTTGGGTATGAGGGTATGGTGAGAATGGTTTGGTGGAAAATGGTGAGTTAGGGTAGGGAAGGGTAGGCTAGGGAAGAGGTAGGGTGGGGTCCTGGGAGAGGGTTCAGGGAAGATGTTAGAGGTAAAGTATTCTATTCCTGTTTGTCCTGCCAACCGGCACGTCCCACCCCACAGCACCCCACAACACAAGACTTGACAAGAGAACATGTCAAACTAACAAGACATACTAGTTTTTGACAAGGCATAATGAAAATGTACAACACACAATAATAAGTGGACAAGACAACATGTCCAACTGACAAGACGTTATGTGATTTTAACAAGAGATAGTGAAAATGAAAAGCGTATAATAACGACTGAAAAAGACAGCGTGTCGAACTGACGAGACACAATGAAAATGAACAGCACATAAAAATGAGTGAAGATGACAGCATGTAAAACTGACAGGATATAATGGTTTTCAGACATGACATAAAGGCTTTCTAGCAAGATAAAATGAAAAATGAACTGCATATAATAACGAGTGGAGAAGACAGCCTGTTAAGCTGACTAATAAAGACTTTAAGACAATACATAATGAAAATGAACAACATATAATAACGAGTGAAGAAGACAACATGTCAAATTGACAAGGTATAATGATTTTCAGACAATACATAATGAAAATGAACAACATATAATGACGAGTGAAGAAGACAGCATGTTAAACCGAGATGATATTATGGCTTTTAGACAAGACAAATTGAAAATGAACAGCATATAATAACGAATGAGAAAGACAGCATGTCAAACTGACGAAACATAATGTAACTGAACAGCATATAATGCTTGTCCATATTACATAATGACATGTCCGAATGTAAGACAGTTGTGGCGTTCCATAACAATCGGTTAACTGAATAGCGAAACCCTGTTTTCAAACCGCTGGATAAAGCTTATTATTGTCGCATCGAGTGACTGAAAAAATAAAAGGTATGTACCATTTTTTCCCATTACAGCTCTGCGTTGACTGTTGAAACTTTGAATTAGCGATTTCTGAGAAAAAGAATAAAATTCACTGCTGAATCACTGATTTTTTTCCTCGGGGCTACTCGATCTGACAGAGAATTGATTACTCTGGTCCCAAAGGCATTTGAAATGTTTTTATTTTTATGCACAAAGTAAAAGCGATCATTTTGGATGAAGTATGTATACTCTTCTAATTATGTACTTAGTGCATTAAAAAGATAATTGCCTTTTTGTTTGTTTGTTTTTTCGGCCTATTAGTCGGGTGACTGTCCAACCACCTGCAAAAATGCTGCATCTACAGGCTCAAATGGCCCTGTCACTTCGACTCAGGTCAAACTGACCAGAATATAGACCAGAGTACAATAATGAAAATACAACAGATCTTCCAAAACCCTATCATATGTCTTTTTTTTTTTCTTTTTTTTTCTCGACAATTTAGAGCTCCGTAAGGCCTGGCTTCTTGATGTTGGTTTGTATATGAAAGGATCAAAGGGTCATTTGTGGTTAAAAAAACTCATTATTGAAAATGCATTTAGGTCTGAAGATACTTTAGTGCATTGAGAATGATGTCCTATCAATCATTTTTCCATATCTCTCGCAAATCTTCGGGTTAAACAGATAAAAAGAGGTAACCTATGTCCAACGTCTAGACAATATTATACTGATCACACAGGGGCGTCTACTTTTTTAAGATTAAATTATTTTACACGCCAGTCTTGGTCACAGTTATGTAGTTTTAAAAAAACTGTGTGTGTGATAAAGAAACATGCCTTCCTATAATTATCAACTATGCACATGCGCAATATACCTGATCGAACGTTTGAGAATAAGTTACTTTTTCATCTATTCAACTTGACAGTTTGAGAAAGAGTTGAAAAAAGTAATTGATAGAACATTCCTCTCAATGCACTGAAATACCTTCAGACGTAAATAAATTTTCAATAATGACGGTTTTTTTTTTTTTTTAGATTTTTCCGCCGCAAATTACCATTTGATATTTTCTTATATAAACACTTTCTTCATCAGCATGTCACATGTCACTCATTTTTGTCTTCTAAACGGTAGAAAACAAAAAAAGGGGGCGGGACGGGGTATGGAAAGTCTGCAATAATTCGGGAATATGTGTTAGAATTTCATAGTTTTATTCAGATTTTTTTTTGTTTTCATCGCAAATTACCACCTTCAACTAAGAAAACAGTATTAGATTTCGCATAAAAATGCTAAGAATGATTTGGATCATTTTAGATGACAACTAAAAATGACCTACTTTCGATATAATTAAATCAAAGTAAATAATAAGACGATGTAACAATGTACAGTTGCTTCCCCTGAAGGTGTCCCAATTTACCATAAAAAATGGCATAAACGTATCATGACTGTGAGGATAGGATTTGATGATGGTGATCACAGGATTGTAAACATTAGAATGGATAAGGTTTTTTTTCTTTTACAGAGAGAAATGACATCAAAATTTTCAGAAGAAGAGCGGAAACTACTGCCTTGGGTGACGTCAGTCAAGAAACCCGGACTTTCGAAAGATGAAATGCTGAAGATCTATTCGGAATGGAACACGAGTTATGATGAAGTAAGGTGTTTCAGATTTGTGGGTACATCTTTTACCCAGCGGGCAATTATGGCATCGAAATGACGTTGTACTTACAACGATACGATTACGTCGCATCGACGTCATAAAGACGTCATTACGACGCCATGTGCCTGATGGGATGTTTCTCTGCTTTTTTTTCAAAGGAGACTACTTCCGGGGGTTAGCAATGGATTCTCTTTAAAAAGAGAGCCTTTTAAAGGGAAGAATGTTCTAAGGAGCTTCACTGTCCATTGGAATGGGGGCAAAATGCAATTGGCAGAGTTGCTTTTCCTATAAAGCGTGTTCATGCACCTTAATGTGTAAACATTGTTGTTGCTAACTTGCATACGACCTTTAGAGGACTTGTGTACATTTTACATGCATTTCAGGTAATACAAAGTGGCCGCGACACAACAAAATGGCATATGCGCCAAGCGAAGACTCAGATCAGCCGGCCATCCGCCAGTTCTGATCAGAGTCGTCGCTGTGAGCGCAAAGGGTAGCTAAGAACAACCTGCATGGATAGAAACAGTGGTCTGTATTCCACTTTGTTTGGTTTGTCGTGTTGTGGCTCAGTTATGTATATCATGGTGGACTTGGTTGGTCAAAAATAAATGACAGTCGTTTTACAGGGTGTTTTGACTAGTGGATATGAGGCCCCAGCAGTGACTGTGAAATATTTAACCGATAGTTTCCCACCAGAAGAGAGGGACAAGGTCAGAATTATAGACATTGGAGCAGGGACTGGACTGGTGGCCAAAGGGGTATGAAATCACACTTTGTTGTTCTGTTTACGCTCGCGCCGACAGATAACATAGATATCACAAAGAAGTGGTTATTTGTCCAATCGAAAATGGGACAGCTGGTGCATTTGTGGATACGAAATGATGAGTCAGTAAATATGGATACTGTTGGTAACTGTTTTGGAATCAGCTCAATCTCAAGACTGACCGCGGTCCATTTTGGAATTCCAAATTGGACAGTTCAATCTTGAGATAGGCCATTATTGTCGCTATCCAGTGTCAAAATTACGGTTGCGGGTGCCTACCGACATAGCTCACTGAAAGTTATTTTAAACTCTTCACCTCGAGACATATTACAAAACACACTTCCATTTAATCTGCGCCGATTTACATTTTTACCATGTATTACTTCCATGTTAATAATGCAAAGTTAGTTTTATAAAGTGCCGTACCTTTCAGTTTTGTTTATATTTTAAGTAATATGCAACCTTCATGACGCTAATGACCCAGTGGGTTGACGCGTCGTTAAACTTTAAATCATCATCATCATCATTTCCCTTGTTTTCTTTTACAGACAAATAAACATATTTGAGGCTGTGAGGGTCGTTCAAAAAGTCATTGTCAGAAATTACGTAAAAGTACGCCTTTAGAAAGGTTATGCAAACGCTCTAAAAATGATATCGGAGCCGTCATTAAGTACCGGCATCCCTATGCCTATGTTTATATAATATATGTATATATAAGAGCCTCGACACGAGACCAACAAAGTGGTTGTGCGCCCAGCGCAGACTCAGATCAGACTGGCCATCCGCCCAGTCTGATCAGTCTTCGCCGTCCGCATGGAGGTAGCTTAGACCCTGAGCTACCCTTTGAGCGCTTAACAAAGAGTCTGATCAAACTGGATGGATGCTCAGGCTGATTTGAGTCTTCGCTGGGCGCACGACCACTTTGTTGGTTTTCCCGCGTCGTATTATGATTAATTATCAGGATTATGTATCATATCTTCCCAATATTCTATGACTACTACAGGATAGTTGATCTCGTTTAACATTCCTTCGGAACACTTTATGTGTCTCAGAAAATTAAACTTTAAAGATTGTCTCCCTCGTTTATTTCATGTTTTCAGAAACAAATATTTTAAAGGTAGGTTCCTGTACTAGCGATAACAATTATGTCCACAAAATAATTCCGTCTTTTTCTGAGCAGTATTGAATTCTCTTATTTTTGGCTTGCGATGACGGTCGCAAGCCAGTATTCAAGTGGTTTAGTGATACCGAGTTATTTTCGGAAGAGACGATACGTCACTCTTAAGTCGGAAAATACCAAGAGAGTCTATTTTTACCCATACCCGATTTACCTCATCTGCTAAAAATAACAAATGGAAAATCTATGTACTTTGTTTTGATATTTCCGTTAAAAAGCACGTTTTTCTTTCACAAGTGCCTTGAACTTGGCCACATATCTTTTGCTTTTTATAAACTGATTGCATAAAAATGAAACTCTTAATTTAATGCAAAATATTTGGCTTTGCATCCTTAGAAATATACCATAACCTGTGTAAGAAACAGTGTATATTTATAGCTTAGTTTACAAGCATTAGCTCTTCCAAAAATCATGCAGCGGCGTCGCGAAAAATAGGCCTTAGGGCATCGCATAATCTGACTAGTCAGAGCAGCCGGCACACTGTCCAGAGCCGGTGCATTCTTGGGGTCTGGTCAGTCTTTTTCGGCATATATATTCTTCATGATGCAGACATCTTTCATGCTGAGGATTGACTGATCAGACTGCGCTTATGCCGGAATGGGCTGATCTGTGTATCTGTAAAAATAGCGAAGTTCAAATTCATTGTTTTAATTTAGAAACATGCGCTTTTGACGATTTTTTCCCCTTATCACTCATCACATTTACTGAAAAAAAGTATCCCATATATCCGTGTGTGTGGCTTTTATGTACAACTGACCGTGTTATGTATGTAAAAGCTGGTAATGTAGGTGAGTAATATTAACGCATACGCATTGCAACAGGCATAAGCGATATAATGTACGCTTTTTATGCTTCTGATAAATTTCCAATTAGCCATCAACGTGTTCATGAATAGCCTGAACTGGAAACCTCTTACAATGATACAGGTACAGAAAAAGGGGACAATTCAGAACCGTTAAAATTTGAATCTCGTTGAGGCCGACTGTTAGGGAATCATTGACAGCTTTATGACAAAGGAATGGTTTGTTGGATGATGCGATAATGCTGGGTTTAACTTCCAGTGTCGGGGCGTACTACTGATTTGGATTATAGTTGGGCAAGGGCCTACTATGCTTGCAGTAGGTGTGGGTGGGGGTTGTGTGGACATTTTTCTTGCTTTTATAACACTCTTATGTTGCCTTTTTACTTCACCTATACAAATGTATAGAGAAATATTTAAACTCTTCGACGGTTTCGTTAGATGAACCTATACTGGGCTGACGATGTTCATACATCCATGAACAACACTCACTCATACAATCTTACGCGTAAGCGACGTCACGGATAATTCAAATAGATGATTGGCCGGTGAAACGTTTTATTGACGTCATGTCATAGTGGCGGCTGTTGTACATTATTATAAAACACGTTGGTTTATAACTATTCTTCGTCCTTTCCTCGGTGTTAAATTAGTCAGAACTTCACGAATAAGTAACAAAATTGATGTGAAAACACAGCATAAATATAAAAGATAAATTTCATTTCTCGGAAGTTCATGGAAGTATGAACGCAATGGGTTCCATGCTTTGTTGCTCCCAAATGGTGTAAAGCAAGTTATTGTCTCGAACAATAGCAGAATGCATTTTCTTCTCAGAGTGTCAAAATTGCCACTGATGCCACTAAAAACAAAAATAAACTTCAGTAAATATAAATTTATTGTCTCCTTTGATGCCAAGTTCAGATATGCCAAAATTCCCTCAACATGGGTTTGAAACAGTCTTTCCTAAAATTTGATTCAAACTAAGTGACTCAGCAGCCGTAAAGAAAATACTTGAAATAGGTTCATATGGTAATTTTCCTTGAGACATGCCTAACGGCCAAAACGTTGGAAAACTCTGTGTGTGTGTGTGTGTGTGTGTGTGTGTGTGTGTGTGTGTGTGTGTGTTTAAATATTTCCTCAGTTGTTTTTCAAATAAATTCTACACTTGTTTTTACCTCACACCTATGGATAATGCCACCATTCAAAAAGTTAAGAAATTAAATACTTTGCTAATTAAAAGATAGCAACAGAAAGTGCACCAACAATTGGGTTCACTTCAATAACAACTCATAAAAATTTCACTGGCTTACCTGGGCAAGCCTTCCTTTTAAAAGGAAATTTTATTCTGAATTTGTTGCTACTGAGAAACTCGTCAGACGTTGAAGAAAATAGTCGTTTTCCCTTTTGGTTTATTTTCTTTCGTTGGAATTCCAGTTCTAAAAATAACTATGTTTATTATGTCTATAAGTGCGCGATTTCTGATGCCATTCTCCAAAGGTCAATTTTCCCTTGTCGTGAGCTCTCCTAGAGGTCCTGGCATGGTGGATGGGTTAAAACTATCCCAAAATGCAATGCAGCATGACCTCAGCTACATTATCTATTTTTGGCGCGAACTAAAAATAGCGCTAACTGGTGTGCGAAGCAGAGTTAGGAAATCCCTTGCAAAACAACTTTTCTAATATTTTTTTGATTTACACTTTTTAGTGAAACTTATTCATTCCCTTTTATAAGTGCTTTCCAACAACTTGGATGAAAGATCATCAAAATTATTATGCATTCCAAAGTACAGGAACCTACCTTTAACAAAATTTCGTTAGACAATATGTAATAGTCTCATAAATATCCGTACAAGTTTTGAGAAAATGCATGCTTATTCGATAAATGTGGAATGAAAAATAATCTTCAAATTCAAATGCAAATTACCTATTTCCTCACGGCCTGTAAGAATATCGATTTTGACTACGTGTGTCATGTGATCATGTAGAGGTATTTTTCTTATTCGTGCACGTGATTGTGACGTATGAATAAATTATTTTTGTCCAATAATGCGATTTCAACCGCGGTCCGCGACTGTATAAAAATTTATCTTATTTTAGAGAATTGAACTGAAGTGAACTGAATTGTTTAAAGTCACTTTTATCAAATATTATTATCTAAACTCTAATTCAAATGAATAGTTAGACCATGTCGGAGGTATTGCATGAAATGTTTCATCAAACCATTTTTGTTATTATTATAAAGGGAGTAAATCTTTAAACAAAACGTTTCTTTGTTTGTAGCTTCGAGAACAAGGTTTTCGTCGTATTGATGGACTAGATGCGTCAGAAGCCATGCTTGCTATGGCTAAGAAGGATGCTTTATATGAAAACTATATCTGTGAATATGTAACTGATAGACAGTTGCCAATAGCACGAGGTGAGAGCTACTCATTTACTTTCTTAAGGTGAACAGAAACACTTTTAAAGGGAGATAATGCTTACCAAAAGAATTTGACTCCCCTTTTACTTGTTTTACTTGAGGATTTTCTTAAACTTAAAACTTGGTCCTTAAAGGAGCACAAATTCTTTACAGTACCTCACATTTTGGAAGGGTTTAATTGTCCAGACATGCAACCAAGAACTCACAAAAGTTGTTACCATGTGAAAAAAGCGGAAAACATGAAGTAATATTTATTCGCCTTAAATTCAAGATCTGCATAGAAATTCATTTGACTTAGATTATAACTGGATAAATGAAAGTTACAATATTGATGTTATTCGACACTCCAGAATGATTTGACTGCTATTGTGCAGGAAGCTTTATGGGGTACCTCTCAATATCCCAGCGGGCACATGACGTCCAAATGACGTCGTACTGGCGTCGATGCGACGTGATGACGTCGCATCGACGGTCAATGCGACGTCATTACGACGTCGTGCCTGCTGGGATATAACTGATTGGATCATATATAATCTTGAGTGGGTGGGGTAAGTTAATATAAAATGCCGTAAAATTTCAAACACGTGAACACTTTCAGTCTGGTAATGTTTTATATATATTTATTAAAGACGATGCATTTATGAGCTATATGACCAATTTGAAAGCAACAGTTCATAAAAGAAGCACAAGATGGCTGCTATGCCCAGATATGGTAAAAAAATGTAAACTTGAGACTTCTTCTCAAAGGGGAAGCATATGGAGCACTGATTAGACTTAAACAACTTTACTGAATTTAAATCTTATTTATTTACCTCCTCAGGTACCTATGATGGGTTGACAGCGTGTGGTTGCTTCATACCTAATCATATGCAATCGGATGCTTTACCCGAACTCGTCCGAATTGTAAAGCCTGGTGAGTGTAACTCATACTGCGAAAACAATAAAAAAAAATTAAAAAAAACCACACACACTGGATCACTCAATAAACCTGGGCCCGGTTGTTCAAAACCAATGACGATGTTACTTAATAGACCTTTTAAATTGTCAGTTATTTTGTATGCAAACTCACCGCCTCTTTTTGCTGAAAAAAATTGCGATGAGCTTTTGCACTGCAAAAGGTCGCTCATTTTTTTTTCAGTAAAAATATTAGAAAAAATGATTTTATGTGTACTGGAAGACTTAACAGACCCTTGACTAACGACGTCTTTAGCTAATGATGCTTTGAACAAGTGGGCCCACATTTTAAGCAGAACATAAACTGTCAATTCTTTTTTACCTATTTTTTTTCTTAGAAATGCAAGCATACTAACGGTTATTTTCACGATCGACAGTCATAAATTAATTTCTACTTTCCTTGCTGGACAAAGAAAATTCAAAATCTACGTTTCCTAATCTGTGAAATTTCTAAAAATTGGGCAATCAATGAAATTACCGTAGCAGTTTTCCCGAAAACTAACATTTTAGATTAACCCATTAATGCCCAGTGGACTCTTCTACCTGTATGTATACATTGGATGAGTCTATATTATTTAAGGGGTGTCAGGTTTAGTTCATTTTTAGATTTTTTGTTTTATTTTGAGGAAAAATTACCTTTTGTCTTATGGCAAAAGTGTAGACCCAGATCAGACGCCATACTACGGCGTCTGATCGGGGTCTGCACGGTTTGCCTATGTTCCATTTTTGCGACGCTAGGCATTAAAGGGTTAACAATTCATTTATGCTTCCAAAAGATGTTGATGAAGTGGCAAACAGTGCCATGTGATGCTCTGGCCATATTGGGTATGCGGTGTTTACTCTGTCTTACTTGTCCAAATACTTAGAATATTTACGGAAATGCACACTAATTCTTCCTATTTGATTGATTTGCTGTTTCCAAACGGACCAAAGGTAGGCATGGTACATATTTTTCTTCCACATTTATCTTATTTTTTTTCTCAGGATGAATATAATTATAGGCTCTATGATAGACGGAGCACCGAATATGGGGCTGGCACAAAGCGTAGAAATATTATTTTAAAACGGGCTGGTATTGGTCAGAGCAAGGGTGTTGCACGTAAGTGGTCCTTTCCAGCGCATATCAAATATTTTGTATCTTTTGCTCTTTACAGGAGGTGTAGTTGTCATTGTATCCCGTGCAGATTATATCGACACTGTCCCAGACTATAAAGCCAATCTCATACCAATGATGGACAGATTTGTTGAAGAAGGCATATGGAAGCTACTCGTAACGGAGACGACAGGGTATTATCATTTTGGGCATGAAGCAATGGTCTGGAAGTTTCAAGTTCTGAAAAATTTGCATAAAGACATGAACAATCATTAAGAAGAAATTATGTGAAATTAAAGACTGGTTATGTACCGTTTGTGTTTTTTTCTTTTCTTGAAATTAGTCATTGCATTAGTGGTTTTCTAGACTATCAACATGTCCGCCCAGCAAAGACTCAGATCAGTCTGGGCAGATGCCCAGTCTGATTAGAGTCTCTGCTGTCGGCATGGAGGTAGCTTAGACCCTTAGATACCCTTTCAGCGCACATCAAAGGTTCTGATCAGACTGGGCGGATACACAGTCTGATCTGAGTCTTCGCTGGGCGGACATGCCACTTTATTGGTTTTCTTGTGTCGCGGCTCATACATTTTCAGGGCAATCAGCATTCAAGGAAAGGAGCTGATCCTCCAGGAGCCGAAGATCAAACCAATGATGATGACGTTGCAATCAAGGACTAGCAGAGACATTGTCAGTTTTTGTTTTAATGTTTCTAGAGCTAGTCTTCTAAGATTACATCAGCTATAATCGAAATTGTTCTTCTACTCAAGAGCATGTGAAGATTTTATAGATTGAATATGCTTGCATGAGGCGGACATATATAAGAATTATTCCATAACCATGTGTATTGATTTCCACGACTTCCAACTATAAAGACAGCACTCAAGAAAACCACACTTTTCTGTGGGTTTCTAACATGTACCTCTTCCCAGCAGGCACATGACGTAGAAATGACGTCGTACTGACGTCGATGCGACGTCAATAAGTCGCATCGACGTCAGTACAATGTCATTTCGACGTCATGTGTCTGCTGGGTTTATGTACTTTATTTCGAATATAAGTGCTATCGGAAGAATAGTCCCCTGAGCATTAAGATAGATTGATGCTGTCTAGTAATCTTAAGTGTTTCATCATTTCACATGATGACAAACCAAACCATACCATAGGTCAAGCTTCAGACTTCAAACACAAGGTTTCAATTTTTTCAACTGTGTGTTATCCGTTAAAAATTCGAGTTAAAATATTTCTCAAACCGCACATTGAAAGTTTCTTAAGAAAGTCTTAAACCACGGATTAAATATGTGGATATTTTGAAACTCA
The DNA here is from genome assembly GCA_963989385.1 of Ctena decussata. Taxonomy (NCBI): domain Eukaryota; kingdom Metazoa; phylum Mollusca; class Bivalvia; order Lucinida; family Lucinidae; genus Ctena; species Ctena decussata. Next base: position 23,074,571 of record OZ022498.1, read on the forward strand.
GCACTTTGGACTTTCTTGAAAATTAGGATAGAAAAGTTTCCAATCAGTGGAGCAGATATGCCTAGCTTTAAAATGGTTAAGAAACAAGCAGGACTCAACAGTTAAAGAAGTTAAATTTTTCGAAACCGGGTAAAACCGCGGATTGAAAATCTGAAACCTATGAAGTTCAACCAAAGTTTCGAGTTAACAAACCTAGATTTAAAGACTTGTGTATTTGGCTTGTCATACAAGTTAAGCTATCATCTCATAAATTTGGCCTATATAAAATATATACGTGAATACACATTATCATATGAGCCGCGAGATGGAAGAAGGTTACTGACAGCATATGCGAACAGCACAGCCTCAGATCAGCCTGCGCATCCGCGCAGTCTAATTAGAGCATTTGCGGTTCGCACAAATCATGCATGGACCCTGAGGAATCTACGGGCACAAAATGAGTGCTCTAGATGGACTTTATGGATTCACAGACGGTTTGAGTCGATATTTCGCAGAATCAGTAAACCATCATGACGCGGCCTTTTTTGTGTGCCTCGGAAGAAAACCTGTACTGTAGTATACGCCAACAGCGCATGCTCAGACCGCATGTGCAGTCTGATCAGATATGCACAACTCGTCGGTATTATTGATTAAAACAAAGAAGTTCGCACACCCCGACAACCCTCTACATGAGCGCGGAATAGTCTGCATGAGCAGGTCAAGTGGGCTTTAAGACAAGGTATCGCACGGAGCGCTCTATATTAGAAAACGGAAGAATAGGTGAGTTATTTAATAGGCAGGTTTAATCTTATATATTTCATGCAGATTTTATGCTGCTAATTAAGACGGGATGTTTCAATAGTTTCGCACAGTCGCTATCGGTAAGCAAACAGCGACGACTGTGCACAGTCGCATAATTTGCAAAATCACCATCTCTGTGAACAGCACCGACTAATGGTGTTTAGGGCAGCAACCCCGGATCCAGGGGGTAGGCTTCGGGGCTTCAGCTCCGCCATTTGGGCTTCTGTGTCATTTATATTATGTGGGCCCCAGATAATGAGTATCTGATGACAGTTTGTGATACATGTAATTTGTCTGTGTGGTTAGATTACAATATACATGTATGTTGCGACATCTCATTAGAACCGCCTCGGCGAGGCGATTCTAATAAGATATCACAACATATATTTCAAGGAAATAAGACTTTGTCAAAAATTTTCATCAAATTGATCCCTAATTATGCCATATATTTTCAAGCCCTCTACCTCCGCACAGTTTGTGATCTTACACATCAGTCTCTCGTAATTCTTAAAGAATTGTTGTGTACATGTGTAAATTTTATTTGGATATGTTATTATTGTTGTTTGTACAGAAGTGAGACGTAAATAAACATATGTATTTATTGTATGTCTAAAAATACTAACCTTCCAGGGTCTCGGCCCTTTCAAACTGCATCAGTGCATGTACCAATCAATTCAAGGTTCCCTCCTACAGATAAACTCGATATCAGTGGCGTTGTGACTGGCCAGAGACTAGAGCAAGGAGCAGGGGCTCAGGTACACCAATGCCTAAGGAAACAAATTCATCATGCATCAGTTGCAAATTTCACTTGATAACAGGGGTATGATAACATGATGTGATATCATGTCACTGTAGAACTGCGCCTGCGCGAATGTTATCTGGTCATGCCTTAAGAAGCGATCTCTGAAGACGATTGGCTACATACTGACGCTGGCCGTGATATCAGCGTTCGCGACGTCAGCAAGTTCGAACAAAACTGCGTTGGCTTATCACTTGTTTGCCGCTCTTTACGCCTTAAAATCTTCTTATGATGCATGATAAATAGAAAACCATGTTAGTGTCTTTTGATATCAAGTTTATCAGGCTCGACCAGAAACACGTCGGACTGGCTCGGCAAACCTCGCCATTCCTACGCTGTTTCTGGTCTCGCCTGATAAACTTGATATCAAAAGACACTAACATGGTATTCTCTATATCTAAGGTTGTCTGGAAATTCAAATAGACTGACACACAGACGATATCAAATCCAGCAGTAGACCCAGACAACTTCGAAAATAGCATAAAAAGAATAAAATTTCCTTTTAAAAGGAAGGCTTGCCCAACTAAGACAGTGAAATTTTCACGAGTTGTTATTGAAGTGAACCCGATTGTTAGTGCACTTTCTGTTGCTAACTTTTCAATTTCTAACTTATTGAATGATGGCAATGATGGCATTATCCACGGGTGTAAGGTAAAAACAAGTGAGAATTTATTTGAAAAAAAAAACAAAGAAATATTTAAACACACACACACACACACACACACACACACACACACACACACACACACACACAACAACAACAACAACAACAATAACAACAACAACAAAAAAGCACAACAGTTTGCGAACGTTTTGGCCGGCCGTTTTAGGCATGTCTCAAGGAAAATAACTATATGGACCTATTTCAAGTCTTTTCTTCACGGCTGTTGAGTCACATTTAGTCTGAATCAAAAGTTTAGGAAAGACTGTTTCAAACTCATGTCTATGGAATCTTGGCACATCTGAACTTGGCATCAAAAGAAGACAATAAATTTATATTTACTGAAGTTTATTTTTGGTTTAAGTGGCATCAGTGGCAGTGACTGGAACAAAATTTTGACACCCCGAGAAGAAAATGCATGCTGCTGTTGTTTGGGACAATAACTTGCTTTACACCATTTGCGTTCGTATTTCCATGAACCCCCGACAAACGAAATTTATCTTTTATATTTATGCTTTGTTTTTACATTAATTTCGTTACTCATCCGTGAAGTTCTGACTAATTTAACGCCAAGCAAAGGACGAAAAATATTTATTAACCAACGTGTTTGGTAATGAAGTGCAGCAGCCCTCACTATGACAAGACATACATCAAACGTTACGTCGGCCAATCATCTATCTGAATTATCCGTGACGTTGCTAACGCGTAAGATTGCATGAATGTGTGTTGTTCGTGGATGTATCAACAACGTCAGCCCAGTTTAGGTTTATCTAAGGAAATCGACGAAGAGTGTAAATATTTCTCTGTACATTTTTATAGCTGAAGTAAGAAGGCAACATTAGAGAGTGTTATAAAAGCAAGAAAAGTGTCCACACAACCCCCACCCGCACCTACTATAATCCAAATCAGCAGGACGCCCCGACACTGGAAGTTATACCCAGCATAATCGCACCATCCAACCAACCCCTCCATTGTTATAAAGCTGTCAGTGAATCCCTAACAGTTTCAAATTTTAACAATTCTGAATTGTCCCCTTTTTCTGTACCTGTGTCATTGTAAGAGGGTTCATGCTCATGCTATTCATGAACATGTTGATGGGCAATAGGAAATTTATCTGAAAAATAATCATATAAATAATCATAAAAATGTGTACATAATACATATATCGCTTTGTGCCATGGAAATGCCTGTTGCAATGCGTATGCGTTAATACTCACCGACATTATCGACTTTTACACACATAACAAGTCCGTTGTACATATAAGCCTTACACACAGATACATGGGATACATTTTTTCAGTAAATGTTATAAGGGAAGAAAATCGTCAAAAGCGCTAGTTTCTAAATTTAAACAATGAATTTGAACTCTGCTATTTCAGATTTTACACTGATACACAGATCAGCCCACTCCGACATAAGCGCAGCCCGATCAGTCTAGCCTCAGCATGAAAGATGAAGAATATATATATATGCCGAAAAAGACTGATCAGATCCAACGAATGCATCGGCGCTGGACAGTGTGCCGGCTGCTCTGACTTCTCAGATTGTGCGATGCCCTAAGGCCTATTTTTTGCGACGCCGCTGCATGATTTTTTGGAAAAGCTAATGCTTTGCGCTAAGCTGTATATAAACACTGTTTCTTACACAAGTTTTCGTATATTTCTTGGGATGCAAGCCGAATACTTTGCATTGCATTCAGAGTTTCATTTTTTTATGCAATCAGTTTATAAAAAAGGTAAAGAAATGTGGCCAAGTTCAAGGCACTTGTAAAAGAAAAACGTGCTTTTTAACGGAAATATTTAAAAAAAGTACATGTACTATCAAAAATAGAATCAAGTTTCCATGCGTTATTTCTAGCAGAGTAGGCAAACAGGATATGGATAAAAATAGACAAAATTGGACGAGGTCTTTGTTTGTTATGTCTGTGAAGAAAATAATGAAGAAATGCTGTCTCAAACCGGAACGAACTTTCCGATCTCTTTGGCTTATTTGCGGCCCTAAAAATGTTTAGAACGAATCGTTGCAGTACACACTCTTCTGGTATTTTCCGACTAAGCGTGACGTATCGTTTCTTCTGAAAATAAATCGGTATCACTAAACCGCTTGAATACTGGCTTGCGCCCGAGAGCGCAAGCCAAAAACGAACGCAACACAGCTTTAACGTACTGTTAGTTACCAATTCAATAAGCTAGAAGTTAACCCGATTGCTTATCAAAAGCTTCCATGAAAGATTTTTTAAGCCAAGGTATTATAAAACTTTACGCAAAGTTGCATAAGTTTCCGTGAACTTGACCTCAGGTCAGTAGCAGCTTCCACATGACGTCAACTGATTTATACCCTATGAACATATGTATAAACTTAAATCGGGTAAGATGGAGATCAGTGCTGAGAAGACCAGAGTGATGTCAATGCATCCATACGGAGATCAAGGTAAAAGGATAGAAGCTTGTTACCGTAACAAGCTTCAAATACCTTAAAGCAATTGTCTCAGATGATGGCTCTAAATAGCAGGTTCTTTCAAGGTTTGCACAATCCACTTCAGCTCTTACAAAGCTGAAGCCAATTTGGAGAGATAACAACATATCTCTTGGATCAAAGGTGAAACTTATGCGCTGCCTTGTCATTTCCATATTTCTGCATGCCTGTGAATCGTGGACCTTGACAGCAGAGTTAGAGAAAAAATACGCAGGCCTTTGAGATGAGATGTTACCGAAGGTAACTGGACATTTCGTACAAGGACCATATAAGCAATTAAGAGGTTGGTAGAAAGATCTAAGCAGCCATTGGAAAATATGATGACTTCCTGACCCTCGTTAAGAAACGGAAACTATGGTGGTTTGGCAATGTCTCAAGGTCTTCTGGTTTATTAAGGACGATTCTACAGGGCACAGTGAAAGGAAAAAGAAGAGATAGAAGAAGAGGTGGGAAGACAATATTAAAGAGTGGACAGGAATGGACTTTGCCAGCTCAACTAGGGCAGCTGAAAACAGGACAAGGTGGAAAGGTATCGTTTTGAAGTCATCTGTGGTGCCCCAACGACCTTGTAAGGTTATGGAATAGAATAGATAGAATAGAATAAACCTTAAGACATCTCGAAAGATTTCATTCAGACATCTCGAAAGATTTCTTTCAGACATTTTGGCAATATCAGCTAAAGAACCATTACAAACTGTTTGCGGTATAAACTAAACGCAAAATTAAAACGCAAACTTAATGAAGGTACAGAAGAATGGACGGACGAACCGGCGGACGGACAGACGGGAAGGCGGGCCGCGGGCGAAGGGACAGAGAGACGAAAACTATGTACTCTTGTCATAGTTTTTTGTTTGCGGTATAAAGTAGAGAAAAAGGCAATTATCAGGTACGGATTCAGACGAATTCCACATACTGCCCTGAACACCAAACGTGCACTAAAATAAACAGCGCCAGCGAAAAACTAAAGGACAGTTCTTTACCAATAGATGGCTATCCTAAATAATTTAAACAATTAAGCCAAAGACAAACAGAAACGGATAAACAATTTCAATTTAAATAAACCATTTATGTTGGAGCAACCCCACTCTAGGTCCTTTGTCCAGGTAACTGTGACGAGATGGCAAATATTTGGCAAATATTCTTTGTCATATTTTATGACAAATTGAAATTGTGAACGCAAAATGATTGGCAAACTTTTTCTTATACTTTTTGTTATAAAGAAATCTTTACTCGTGTGAACGAAGCTTTAGATGTGACATTAGGCTAAAACGCTTGTGGTCTGTCCCTCCGCCTGTATGCTTTACATATGAGCCGCGACGCGAGAAAACCAACAATGTGGTAGTGCGCCCAGCGCAGACTCAGATCAGCCTGGGCATCCGCCCAGTCTGATCAGAGTCTTCGCTGTCCGCACGAAGATAGCTTAGACCCTTAGCTACCCTTTAAGCGCTTAGCGAAGAGTCTGATCAGACTGGACGGATGTCCAGTTTGATCTAAGTCTGCGCTGGGCGCACAACCGCATTGTTGGTTTTCTCGTGTCGCGGCTCATATAAAATCATGTCTGGACGACTCCCGCTATACCAGGGAACAACTGGATGTCCCAGCGTTACAGGCATGGAAAAGATATTAACATGTATGGATATACCTCCACATTCCTTCCGCCTTTTTAAGGGAGACAACTTTTATGACTTCCTGTTTGCATCTGTGGACAAGGAATCCTTTCAAAAAGGGGCTCTACTCTTAATCGAAAGACTTTGTTCCTACAGAAACAAATTCCTTCTTTTAACAGTTTACCGCCATTGCGACGGGAAGCAAAATTGAAACTGGCAGAGTTGCTTTCCCTGAAAGGATACCCATTTAAGAGTATTACATGCTAATTGTCAAATAGCGGCCTTGGAGCCTTCGCATGCTGTTGTAGGCACGTTCTAACGACGTTGCAATTTTTGTTTCTCAACAAGCAAAGTGGTAAATATGACGTCCAGAACTGAATCCAAGGAAAATCTACAGCCGTGGTTGACCTCACTAACAGCACCAGGAGTATCGAGAGATGACATACTCGGAGTCTATTCGAAATGGACGGAGAATGCAAAATATGAGTCCGTAAGTTTGTTTAAACTTGCTAGGTTCCCTGAGCCGAAGGCTATGGTAGTTAAGCGATGAATGCTGATCGGTTAAGTACTTTGGTTGCTATAGCATCTTAAAAGTGCCATATAGTGCCCATTTACATGGGAACGGCAGATAACACGATGACATCTTTTACAGAAATGCACCACCAACTGATGTCCCTTATCCCATTGATATTTTCATTTAGCATATTTTTTTTTTTTTTTTTTTTTTTTTGGGGGGGGGGGGGGGGGGGGGGGGGTTGCTGCAAACTAAATAGAGTGTGAATAAATAGAATTAAGTGGTCGATACCAAAACACTTGCGTGTTTTGCTTCTTGTTTGTGACCTAATTGGAGGACCTTTCCCAGGCAGAGGTTACAGTCTACATCAAATCGGTATATTATGACAGTTACTACTAATATAGTTGAGTAAAACATAGACTAACTAAATGCCTTAGTTCAGTAACAGGGTAAAAAAAGTAAAAACAAAAATGGCCGCCACTGGTCGCACGCCAGTATTCTGGAAGGCTGAGAGTTCGAGGAATATTCTCCCTATATAAACTATAGGAAAAATGCAATTTTGCTATCGTAGGAACTCTCTAAGATTTTAATTTGACTTCACTGGAGTTGGTGTTGTGCCTTGTGGCGGCCGTAAAACGTCTCCCTGTACATCACCCATATTGCAGCCTGATGATTATATCTTATGTTTATCCTTTGAGATCAGAGGATATTTAATGAAAAAAATGCAATACATTGCTCAATATTTGCATTCCTTGTTTAGTATGTGATTTTGCCGTTTTAAGAGACCATCAAGATTATCACAGCTCCTATCATGTTTTTAGGATTTAGTAGCCGGTGGATATGAGGCCCCTGCACTGACTGTGAAATATTTCACCGAGAATTATACGACGGAGGAGAGGGGCAACGTCAAGGTTTTAGATATAGGGGCAGGGACTGGAATGGTGGCTCGAGGGGTAAGAACTTACTCTTTTTTGTTTTTGTTTTATTCGTTGTCCGTGCGAAATATCTTTAGGTTCTTGCAAATCTAACTATGTGCATTGAGAAATATTATCATCTTAAATGTGTCATTGATCTCCCAGTCGTATAAACCCATACTGTAAAAAAAATCCGTAGATTTTACAGGAGAACGGCTGGAAACCAGCTGCCAGTATATTTCTCGTTATTTTTACGGGCGCCTGTAAAAAATGCAGGAACCATCACGCACAGTAGGATAGATTATAGCTGGTGTTATTTTGGTCATATAGCCATTCAACACAATAAAGTTATTTTCGAGTGCGGCCAGTTAACATAACACTACCATATCGTGATTTCCGAAAATGTCTTACAGGCAAACGCCGCCACTGGCAATTTCTGAAAAACATGGTAAAAATATAATGGACAGGACGAGGCTCCAGTTCCCCCTGCTCTTCCACCCCACCCATCCCACTCACTGCCCATTGTCTCATTTATTGGTATATTTCATTGCTAAACGTGAAGATAGAAAAGAAAGGATTTGTTAGTTTTAAAAAAAGCCTGTTCCTACTACTATAATTGCTAGTGTTATGTTTAGACAGCAGTGAGGCTTATTATGTTAGTTCCTTTTGCCGGTACGCACTCCCCCAACCCCCTCCTCCAACATCCACACACCAAAACGTTATGTTTATTGATTCTAAAGGCAAAATGCCGGTTATCCCATGCGAAAACAGATGCGTTGAATTTGTCTGAGTACACACACACACACACACACACACACACACACACACACACACACAATAAATAAATAAAAATAAAATCTACATCGTAGGTAGCATCGTCCTACCTACTGAGTGGGTCTAAAAAATGGAACCCTAAAGCGGATCACAGATTTGCTTCTTCTATGCATAATAGTTAAACAGGTGCTGACTGTTTTCGACTGGAGAATCATTCACGTGTCGTATGTTATAACGCGTATAAATATTTCGTTCATTTTACCAAAACTTTGAATCTTGTGACAAAAATTTATTTTCAGCTTCGAAAACAAGGTTTTTGCCATATCGACGCCCTTGATCCCTCGGAAGCTATGCTTGCTTTAGCAAAGGAGGAAAAATTATATGAAACCTACTTCTGCGAATTTATAACAGAAAAACAACTACCAATACCGCCAGGTGAGATTTAAATCTCAGCAGGCACATAACGTCAAAATGACGTCGGATTGACGTCGATGCGACGTCATCACGTCGCATCCACGTCATTACGACGTCATTTCGACTGTGTGCCAGCTTTACCTTCACGAAATACGTATACTTCTAGAGGAGCCAATTGTTTCCTTTAAGAGTTAGCCCCCGTTGATAAGGGAGTAAAAAGCTGCTTCCCCTGAAAGTATATCCATTTACTTTTAAAGTGTGGTCAATCATCGAGAACTGAATACAAAAACATATATGTTGAATACACCAAGTGATAAAAGTCACAAAGCGTATTGAGTCAAGCAATGCCATTTTCAGTGATCAACGGGAGACATTGTTGGACTGTTCGTCTGTTTCTGACTGACTGTCTGTCTGTCTGACCCATATGAAACGACATGCTTACATAAAACGGGTTTATAATGATTTGTATTGAGACATTTACATTTCTGGCGAAAACACTAACTTTTAGAGCCTGCTGAAAAGAGAATACTAGAATAACAAAAGTGGACAACGAAGCCCTTTCAAAAAATGGGTCTATCTTGAACGCAAATTCTTTTCGTTAAGAGTTGCCCCGGCTTAAAAGGTAGCAAAATTGAAATGGCAGAGTTGCTTCCCTATAGGTAAATCTAGAATGTCTGCACCCAGCAGGCACATGAAGTAATGACGTCACACTGACCTCAATGCGGTATCATTTCGACGTCATGTGCCCGCCAGGCACTAACTTCAAGTTTTGTATTGTTTCCCGTTTCTAGATACATGTATATGATGGATTGACTGCGTCGGGTTGCTTTGGTCCTAATCATATTACCTCTGATGCACTACCCGAGATGGTTCGAATAGTCAAACCTGGTAGGTGAAATGTTTTATAAAAGCTTATTAAAAGCAGTTTTGAACAATAAAGTTTTACATATAAACTGATAAATATAAGCAGAACTATCTATAGATGTCGTTATATTCGAGAAAAAGACGGTTATTATGGTGCAGCCTCTTCACAGTGCCTACAGGGTCCTACAGAATCAAGGTACCCAGTAGGCACATGACGTCGAAATGACGTCATATTGACGTCATTTCAACGTCATGTGCCTGCTTGGTATACATCGAATGTCACGATCACGAGCTAATAACGATAGATATCTTAGGTTTTAAAGGAAAATAATCTCAGACGAGGTTAAAAAATTCAGCAATATCTCAGGTCTAACAAGACCATTTCCAATATCATGAAAATCAGTTACCCCGTACAAATGTTTATCTGAAGCAACTGCCATTGATCTGTGAAATGAAGCCATTTAGCTGGACACTTGGAAAACTGACCATGAGTAGCTGTTTCGTTCCGTTCTGCGCCGCAAAATACCAATAATCTTTCTGAAAGTTCATGCTTTATTTACAGGAGGTATAATTGTGATAGTAGCACGTGCAAGTTATTTAGACACCCATTCCGACTTTAAAGATCGACTTTTACCATTGATAGACAGATTTGTACAGGAGGGCAAGTGGAAGAAGCTCGTGGCAGAGAAACCAGGGCGTTATTATTTAGAACATGAAGCAATAGTCTGGAAATTCCAAGTCACAGAAAAATCTGCATAATGTTAACATGTCATAGCATACTGAACATATTTATTGGGGCAGCTTTAATGGCCCCATTTCTGTACAAGTGGTATAAAGCCGTGTAGAATTTTATTGCGAGATATCGATGAAAGCTTTTCATAACAGTTAAGACATTTGAATGACTATTATTGGCCAGCTTTAAACAAATAAAAAGTCTCGAGTTTCTCATAAAAAGGCTTAATTTTTTGGTTGTTTTAGTTGGCAACCAAGCCTACTCTCGATATTTCAAACTTTATTAAAAGGTAAAAGTTACAATGTTAGGCTACATTGTAATTTTACCTTATAATAAAGTTTGAGATATCGAGGCTATAGTGTAATTCTACTTTATAATAAAGTTTGACTATATCGAGGCTAAATTGTAATATTTCCTTATAATAAAGTTTGAGATATCGAGGCTATATTTGTAATTTTACTTCATACTAAAGTTTGACTATATCGAGGCTACATTGTAATTTTTCCTTATGATAAAGTTTGAGATATCGAGAGAAGGCAATGATCTGGAACTAAAACAATCGACTTTGAACATAAAACGGGAAAGGAACACAATAAAGACTGCGCACAAAGCAAAGCAAAGCAAGACATACAAAAAGGCCAAGAGGTAGCTCTGTGAGACCGCAATATTCACAGAACGCATTTGTCACATGTGTGAAATATGCGTTCGCATTTTTCACACGTGTGACAAATCCGTTCGCATTTTTCACAGAATTCGAACGCATTTTTCACATATCTGTGAAATTTGCGTTTGATATGTGCCATGAAAACGTAATTATCCAAACGCATGCAACACCCCTAAAATACGAAAAAATATCACAAAAACCGATTTTTCACTTCTTGACTTTTTTTAACCCTGAAATTATGAAGGTTATAGTGGACAGAAAAATGGTACAGTAAAAAAAAATAAAAAGACTAGAAATCTGCTCTGCTCTTTCGCGCAGAAGGTCGTACATTCGAGTCGCCCGCCGGGTCAACGATTGAAAAACTGTGTCTTCCTAGCGGTAACTGGATACCTGTTTTGAATCAGGGACGGTTAAATGTTACGAAATGAGAGGGATAGGCTCCCTCTTTCATAACCTGTGTCTAAGACACCGTAGGCTCCAACAACCACTGTCCCTACGGCCACAAGACTGTGGAAAACCTTTACCTTGTTTGTTTTTAATTCACATGTATGCTGAGGACGTAAGCTGAAGTGCACAGCTTCTAGTACTAACTGTTTGGCGGTTCCATAATCCAGCTGGAGGAGACCTCGGGTATTCCTGTGCAATATTAGGAATTTCCTATACAAAATTTTGGTAGGTAGCTTCTTTGCAACGGTCCCTTATGCTGCATCAAGATTAAAGGTATTGGTATATTCAGTTGCGTGTTGGTATATGGTACCATGGGGATGAAATAGGAGGGAAGACATATCGTTTTCCCATAGTTGTCTGCCTGTCTGTCCGTCACAAATCGTTTCTGCTTCATAACTTTAACACTAGTAGTTTTAGGAAACTTGGTACAAGTATAAGATTCAAATATGATACAAGTATACATCACGAACGGACGGACGAACTGATAAGTCAAAATCAATATGTCCCCACAAATTATTTCGAAACTGAGGGCACAGTTATATTTTCACCAGTGAGGAGCCATGTAATGAAATATGGGAAATAATAAAAAATAAACTTCAAATGCTTTTCCCGGGATTCTTGAATTCACTCCAGGTTACAAAGTCAAATCCTGGTTGAACTGGATATCATGGGTTTTGCGGGGGGAACCCCATGGGAAGGGGGTTTACACCCGAAAAAATAGATGAAGTGTTAAAAATATTCATGAAATATTGTATGATTTATCTTTCCTTTTGGAAAGGAACTTACCACCAGTAACTAATAATAAAGTCAAAAACATTATAGACTTTATCGACAATCGTGGGACACATAATCTCCACATGATCGGTCGGATCTTAATAGTAGTGAATTTGTCTAAGATTTAATGTCTGTCTTAGTTATCTGCAAGTTTCAAAAGGCTAGTCTGGTCAGAATCACGGCCCGATATAGACTAAAATACTGTCTCAAAGGGCCGTTGAACCCAAAACAATCAATCAATAGAACCGGTCAGAATCATCGCTCAGTCATAAGTCTACGGGATATTTCGCTTGTCATGGCAACCAAAATCTCAAGCGACTGTCTTAAAGGAAATGCAATCGTTCCCTCGTCTTGTGAACGCTATATGAAATATGGTTGAGACTGAGATATAGTTGCTCGAAGGTGTGACAGACGCCGTCAGGCGACGAACAGTGGAGACTGCGTTTCCTCTAAACTCCCCAAGAGCCGAAAGCTCAGTACATTTGGGGCTCAAACTCGTAGCTGGAAAGGATAACAAGTCATTCACACTCAAGCTTCCCTTGCCGTATGTGTGAAAAATGCGCTTCTATTAAAAATCGCTATAAAATCCGAACGCATTTGTCACACCTGCAAAATGTGAAGAATACGACCGTATTCATCACATACATGTGAAAAATGCGTTCTGTGAATATTGCGGTCTCACATATAGCTCTTACCCAGCAGGTGGCAGTGGAGCTCTCCTAAATCATGCACAAACTGTCGAAGACTAATAAAAAGCCGACACACAATGACAATAATAGTAGAACTCACCGCCTTGGAACGGTCCCTGGATTCTGTTGTTCACAAACATACAAGTTATTCGGTCCGTGTGCAGGACTTCTAAAAACATATAAACCAGGCCCCGAGGTTATAAAACTTTTTTCATGCTCAATACAATACAATACAAATCTCTTTATTGTCATCTCAGTCCATACAATGGCAACATGAGGAATACTGTGATACATGTTATAACGGAGGCATAAATGTGCATGATATATGGAAGTAACAAATAAGATTTCACTTTTGCAACGATAGTATTACCCTTCACGCTCGAATGCGGACGGATCGATGGCGCCAGATCTCTAGAGAGTAACCCCACACTCTCCATGTCAGTCCTGTAATCGGGCTGACATGGAGCGCGTCAGCCCAAACCGCTACCTTAAATGAGCGGAGCCAACTAGATCCGTCCGACTCGAATGTCAAGAGTAAAGTAACTACTGATTTTAACTACGGCTAAGCCATGAATGTAAATGTCTACTACTTATAGATAACCAGCAGGCACACAACGTTGACTCTACGTTGAATCAACATTGACCTTTGCAACGTTGATTCAATGTTGCCCCAACGGTGTCCGATTGGGTAAACAGGTACTATTGTGTATGAAAGATTAAATACCACAATACACTTCGATGGTTTGCTCGCATTGATTACCCTTTAATTACCCTGAAGGGCTGGCGCATGCTTTGAGACTAATCGGTCAAGTGCATGATTTTCGTGCGAGAAACGTGCTTGTCTAGCGTAATATGACAGTCAGTATTATCTTGTGAGATTTGTACTATACAAAATGGTTTCGAACTAAACAGAATGAAAAACAATTTTAAACATGGACTTATGATGAAGCTTGCCAGGTATAACTCTCTCTCTCTCTCTCTCTCTCTATTGTGGGTGCATACACAGCAAGGGAAACGCACGAACCTGTTGGCTTTTTTTGGTTGGTTGGTTGATTTGATGCTTAACGTCCACGGTAAACAACTAAGGTCATGTCGGGACGGCCAGTTAACCTAACCACACTATTCCTGGGCAGGCTTAGACCTCCTAAGCGGTTAACCAGTACTAAGTGCACATACTTTTGCCAGTAACTGACAACTGCCCCTCTTGAATCAGCGGAAGGAGAAACGAAAGTATGTGGCCAGACCGGGATTCGAACCCAGGACCTCTGACTTACGAGTCAGGTGCCCTACCGATTGCGCTACCCGGCCCGGCACGAACCTGTTGGCAGACGTAGAGCAAAGTGGGTGTTCGTTTGGAATAAGCCAACATCCACTATGCACCACACCCAGCACACCACGGTCATACGGCTCCTGATCTGTATCTGCACAACTACAGTAATTATACTTAAATTTATCACCTTTTGAAAAGACGAAATTAAACAGGTAGTGAGTCAGAATGTACCGAAATTTGTACCAGTTGTAGTTCTCTCTCTCTCTCTCTCTCTCTCTCTCTCTCTCTCTCTCTGCATTATACATCAAATTTATTCCATAATGCCGTCGGAATCCAACGGGTATAAAACGCCAAAACAACATTATGGTATCAGAGTCCGATGACGCCGAACCAACATATCAACGTTGGCTCAGCCTCACGGCGCTTTTGCCGTATTGGTTTAGCGTTGTATGGACGTTTCGACTATAGCATATATCTACAAGCACCATAGAAAGAAACGCAAATTGATCGGAGGATAGTTTTGGATTCAAATCTGCATGTTTCTTTGCACAGGAGCCAGCAAGTAATGAATCGAAACATTTCATCCAAAATGCAGAGGTATCCCAAAAGTCCATCCAAAGCCGGAACAGCGTTGATTCAACATTGATTCAACGTCTTGTCGTTGTATCAATGCCGAACCAAAGCTGTTCCGTATCGCCACGAGGGAATAATGCCATTACATGATTACATTTTCATGTGCCAAGACCAATTTTGAATGTAGTTTTGAAATTTGTCACAGTTACAATGTAACCTGAACTGATTGTATAAGTACGTGTGTGTTCGTTTTATAGCTCCTTATGCTATTTAAAACTACTACGTTGTATAATTATTTTAATGTTTCCCTTGCCATGAAGATGGGACGCATAAAGTTTTTTTCGAAACATCATATATTATTTTGATAAACTTTGACAAAGCGGGTAAGACTTTCATATTTTTGCTATTCATCAAACTGTTGTATTTGATAATATTTGGTCGTCTATAGTAAAATGACTTGATATAATCTTTCCTAACATTTTTTAGTTTATCGCATACTAGCAAGTAATGAAATTCATCACCGATTTCTGTTTGACAAAGATTACATTTTCGTTCTGTATATTGTATATTTGACCAGCGCCCGACTTCGATAGGTAGTCTGTGATTCCTTGTTCTAAAGCTAATGAGGTAGTAATGCAAATTTCGTGGGACAATGTTTAGGTAGGTTTCAAATTCGAATTTATGTTTAAAGATTCTATAATTTAAGTTTGACTGGACACTGTTATACCATTCACCGAGGAATAGATCTGTTAACCTAAGTTTCAACTCAGCTGAGCACGAAATTTTCTCTGCTGATAAATATGAAAATTCCAACTTATGCTGGCATTTTCATATTCATAAGCAGAGAAAATTTCATACTCAGCTTAACTGAGCAAGAAAACAACTGTACTTAGTAATTTGCTATTTATTAGCAGATAAAATTTCGTGCTCAGTTGAGTTGAGCATGAAAAAAGTTTTATAACCTCGGGGCCAGGATTAAATACTGTGATTAAACAAGATGAGCACTCAACAGCAAGAACAAAGTAAATAAAAAAAAGCAATGATCAGTAACCTACACAATTGTTCAGCACATCCTTCCCCAAACACCAAATTGGTAAGGAAAACTAAAGATGCCACACAAAGTAAAAGAAGACAAGCGAATAGCCAAGAGGTCAGCTGTTTCCCGGCAGATGCCACAAGGCTATCCTAAATATGAGCTGCGACATGCGAAAACCAACAAAGTGGTTGTGCGCCCAGCGCAGACTCAGATCAGCCTGGGCATCCGCCCAGTCTGATCAGAGTCTTCGCTGTCTGCATGGAGGTAGCTTAGACCCATAGCTACTCTTCATGCGCTTAGAGAAGAGTCTGATCAGACTGGGCGGATGCCCAGGCTGATCTGAGTCTGCGCTGGGCGCACAACCACTTTGTTGGTTTTCTCGTGTCGCAGCTCATATATACAAAAAGACAAATACTTGAATATTGATCCGACAAACATTGACAATAATAGTAACAAACCACAACAGAAGCACCCGCCTTGGAACGGTCAGTAATATATTGTTTGGGTGGGGTGAGAGGGGAGAGGGAGACTTAAACAAGTTTCACACGCGTGTAACCCTCGCCCTAGGCTCTGACGGGGTCCATAAACATACAGCCCAAAGCAAAACGCCCTATGAAACATATAGGTGTTACGCAGAAGGTTTTACACACGCTCGACACGGGTGTAGAGCCTTATGCGTCGCCAGGACGGCGGAGGGTGACTTCTGGTTAAAGGGTTATCTACCAGTGTATTTCACTAACAAGGAAACTCTAACAACGTTAGAATTTTTTGAAGTTTATATATATATAATGTAAATTTTATATACAACAATACAATTTACAACTGTCACAATTACAATAACATACAACACATATCAGTTCATGTCGCTGGCCCAAGTAAGGTGTTTGTTTCAAATCTGTAATCGATTTGCGTACAATACGCAAATAGATTACCGTCTGACGTCAACACCGTACTCGGCTCAGCGCCATGAACTAAAGGAAAATACAAAGAACAAAAAACGTTAGTTTGAGCTCATACAAAAAAACAAGGCCTTATGTTGGTAGACTTCAATTCGTCGTTCCCTGGATCATGTCATGGGCCAGTCCATATATCATGAGGAACACCAACTTATATAAACACGTGCACGATTATATACTGGTCGCTCCCTGGATCGTACCAGGGACCAGTCTATAAATATTAACACACCTTAGTGGACAAACACTGTCCCACACTTGATGTGACCTTCAGATCTTATCACAGAATCTGGCAAAACTGTGCTAACCACTTCCGCCTACATTTTGTGCTTCCCGCCTCTGCTTAGGAACCATGCACAAACGGCGTTGTAACTGCCTCTACCCGGGTTGGTATTAACCTGGAGACGTATATCGAATCTCCAGGTGAGACGTGGCTCTAAGTCCTAACAACTGACTGCCGGACTTGATGTGCCGTTCTGGTCTTAACACAGAATCTGGGCACACAACAATATAACGTCCTCAGTATAAGAATTAAACAGCCACGTCTAACTTTTCAATAAAAGATAGGCGTATAAATAGTATGCGTCTCACATTTAAATCATGGGACTCGAATATAAGCGTGCAGGTACTCACATTAAAATCATGCAACACGCTGTCCACAATCAAAAGACTCGTGCAGGTATTCACCTTAAAATCATGCAATACGCTGTCCACGAGAGGTATTCACAAACAACCCATGCATAACGTAGTCACAATTTCCGTAAACGTTTTATTACCACAGTTACCCTAAAAACTGTAGCCTTACTGATTGAAAGGATTAAAATAATCTCGACGACATAGTGGACGATTAGATCCATTTCGTAACATAGGTTTCCCCTTAGGGAGAAAAAAACATAACAATGTTTCTTTTCTGATATAGTACGAAATGCGATCGAATCGTAGGCTATGTCAAAACTGGAAAACTAGCTATATACACAACAACGGTGCGATGCATAACGTGGCCAAACTATCTACTAAGGTAGTCCGCCCCCAAATTATCTTGGCAACAGATTTACCTAATCCCAAAGTCAATCAAATCTCTGTGTCGTACCTGTCGTGCCTCAAATGGAATGGGGAAGTATGGGTAAGTCTGATCGAACACTAGGTGTAAATCGCCACCTTTTAGTGTATCAGACGTTAAATTAACGCTGTCTTTGACGTTGCACCTACTTCGCACGACAGATCCCACAGGATCCGTTGCCTCTGCCTCTAACCTACTATCGCCACCATGTTCTTCCATATTCGTTTTCTGAGTCGACGTTACGTCGTCGGGCTTTACGTTTTCACGTATGAAGTCATATTGGGATACGTCCTCTGACGTACAAATGTTAACTCTTTGGACATTCGGATCACTGTGATCCTCCGATCCAACATTGTCAGGTGCGTTAACCACCGCAGACGTCACGTTCTTTTGACGTTGAACGTACTGCTTTATCATGTTAGCAGGATAAGTATTCACGACGCCTTTGACGTTAATCTTGTAGTTCATTACATTGACTACTTCGACAACTTCATATGGCCCGTTCCATTGAAGTAACAATTTATTGCACTCATTCGGGAGTAGCAAAAGTACTTTGTCTCTGACGTCAAACTTACGCGACTTCGCGCGTTTATCATAATAAGCATTCTGCTTTACGTCCATTTTTCGGACAATATCCTGTGCTAACTTACACGTTCTCTCTAAACGTTCTTTTAGATCAATAACGTACTGATACGTCAATAACGCACGTTGGTCAGTTTCCTCTACAGACCACAATTCCTTTAATATTTGCATAGGACCCCTAACATTACGCCCATACAACAGTTCAAACGGGGAAAAACCTAATGACTCTTGCGGAACTTCCCTTACTGCGAATAATAATGCTGGGAGATACCTGTCCCAGTCATTCGGACGTTCTACGCACATTTCACGTAATATCTGTTTCAATGTATCATGGAATTTCTCCACGGGTCCTTTACCAGTAGATTGATAAGGAATAGTTGTCAGATCTTGAAGCGACAACAACCTACTAACCTCTCTCATGACGTCAATCGTGATCTTACTATCATGCTCGATTAGCATTTCACTCGGTATTCCTAATCTACTGAACATTTCAACTAACGCTTCGGCTACGCGTCCCGTTTCAATGCCGGGTAACGCTACCGCCTCGGGATATCTCGTCGCATAGTCTATCATTGTTAAAATATAGCGGGATTTCCTGTCAGAACGAGGTTCTATCGGTCCAACTATATCAACAGCGACTCGTTTAAATGGTGTGTCAATCTGTGGCAACTTTCCTAAAGGTACCTTAGTGACACGACCTTTTTGAATAGTCCTTTGACATATGTCACAAGATTTACAAAACCTTGCCACATCACCACAAACTCCAGGCCAAAAGAACTCAGTTAACACTCTATCCATAGTTTTCTTTATGCCCAAATGGCCTGACATCAAGGTTTCGTGCGCCAATCTTAACACCTTTTCACGAAAACCTTCAGGGATAATAAGTTGCAAAGTGACCTTGTTTCCCTTAGTAAACTGCCTATACAATAAATCTTTCTTTCGGATAAACTCAGTTTCACCTCGGTTCAATCCACGACTAATAGTCACATTCCCAGATTCCACTCTTTGCCTTATGCCATTCAATTTAGGGTCAACAACTTGGGCCTGCTTAAATGCCTCCTTATCACTAGCAATAATTTGATCAGGAACTTTAAGTTTCCTATAGACCTCTTCTCCTATAGACAGGTAACCACAATACTAGAAATACAACAGACAGCAGTAAACCACAACGGCAGCACCGCCTTAGAACGGTCAGTAATAAATTACTTAGGGTCTTAAACGTCTTAAACGCGTTTTACACGCGTGTGTCCGTCTGTCAGCATTTCGTGTCCGGTCTATAACTCTGAAACCGTTTGAGATATTTTCACGAAACTTGGCACAAATATAGACCATCATCAGAGGGTGTGCAGAGAACAAGAACCGTAGCTCCACCTAAATTTTTTACTTAATAATGCCCCTTTGTAATTTTAGTATGGAAATCATGTCGGCTCCATAAGTCTGAAACCGTTCAAGATATTTTCACGAAACTTGGTACAGATATGAACCATTAACAGATGATGTGCAGAGAACAAGAACTGAAACTCCAGCTACATTTTTATAGAATTATGCTCCTTTGTAATTTTAATATAGAAATCGTGTCTGCTCTATAAATTTAAAACCCTCAAAGATGTTTTCATGAAACTTTGTGCAAATATAAAGCATCATCGGATGATGTGTATGGAATGAAAATCATAACTCCATTTAAATACAGGGTTATACCCCTTTGTAATTTTCTATATAGAAATCATGTCCGCTCTTTGACCATAAAACTGTTTTATAATATTTTCACAACACATTGTTAATATCTAAGCATCTTCAGACAATGTGAGGAGAACAGAAACCATAACTCAGCCTATATTTTTTACAGAATTATGCCCCTTTGCATTGATATGACTTTATGACTTTGTTTCTACGTTTTGCGCCCACTGAAATGTGTGTACAAATTGTAAAAAAAACTATAAAAAGAGAGAAATGGTACAGGTGTATATGTATCAACGTTGACGAAATTTAGAAGATAAATATAACTCAGTTTACTTCGATATACATGTAATCTTAACTTGTGACACTTGTCCTCCTTTTCTGACTTAAATTATATGCATACCCATACTCTGGGTATACGCCGCACCACGAGACATCCCGTTTTAATGCATGTATCAGCAACGCACACTCGGAAAAATTCACATGCGCAGTATGATTCTCGAGAGCGTGGGCTGTGTGCCAAAAGTGAGACGATTACAGATTTACAAAAAAGAAAAAAGCTAGCCGGAGTCCGCATGTGTACAGGCTTGTATGGGCATATGGTCGAATGAATCTTTCAGGGCTGATATTAGATAAAACTGTGTGAAGTATATATGTGTAGACGTTCACAAACGCCAAGGTTACACAGGTAGGTCCAGTCTTTCATAATGTTAAAGAGCAAACACTAAAGACTCTGAACAGTTATACTTTTGCAGTCATTGCCATTTCAAGCGAACAGCGAAGACTCTTGAGAGTCAGCCATTCGAATATGCCTTTGCGAATGGGAATGCGATTCGCCGCCAATTCGCAGTGATCGCAAGACATTCGTCTAGGTGTTCGTAAGCATTCGTGGGCGTTCTCGGGTGTTGCAAAGATTAGAAACATGCTCCTAATAAAATCCGCAAGGAAAGCATATTCCCAACATATTCATATGCAATCGCATGGCATTCTTATTGATGACAAGGCATTTGTAGTGATCGTAAGACGTTTATTAATACTTTTCTGTGTCTTCTACGTTGGGCCTGCTGCTGCTGCTGCCTTTCTTGTTCTTCTTGCCGCAGAGCAACAACAGCACCACGGGGCGTAACAACAGCATGTTAAGAAACCAACTCGGACAGTGTTGCCGCTTACCTTGGTCATGACTGAACTAGAAATGTAATATTTAGAGGACAAGGGAATATACACCATTTTGGTTACCCTAGCAACACTACCCGAGTCGAATGTGCAATGTTCGCACTGAAGTAGCTAGGAGTTAGCTAGGCATTCGCATGACAATCCTAATGTTTTTATGGGCATTCTCAAGCATTTGCAGGTTCTCGCAAGTGTTGGCAAGTCGTTCGCACGCATTCTCATTTGCATTCTCAAGAAAATGGGGGAAAATCGTAACCCATTCGCTTTATTCATGGATTCGCAACTGCCCTTTCGCATTCAAATGGCATTCAAAAGGCTCTACTTGTATAGAGAATTTCTTGGTATTTCTCCCGACCAATCGTATCTTTTTCGGCGATTTTGCCGCGAATTTCAAACTAGTATTCGCCCAGATGTAAGAGCAGCATTAGCACTACAGCTGATAATCCAAAATGATAAAATCAGACAAATCTATAAATTTGAGCCGCGACACGAGAAAACCAACAAAGTGGTTGTGCGCCCAGCGCACTCAGATCAGCCTGGGCATCCGCCCAGTCTGATCAGTGTCTTCGCTGTCCGCATGGGGCTAGCTTAGACCCTTAGCTACCATTTCAGCGCACAGAGAAGACTCTAGTCAGACAGGGCAGATACCCAGGCTGATCTGAGTCTGCGCTGGGCGCAAAACCACTTCGTTAGTTTTGTCATGTCGCGGCTCAAATATCGTCATTCTGTCGCTGTCGACGTCGTTTCGGCAACAGCAGAATACCTTGTCTGGCCAATATGACTCACAATGCATGCGTTCGGGTCAGAAACCCATCATGCCGTTTCTTACATAACGAGGCTTATGGGTAATGATGACAGCCTAGCAACGTCTTCCGCACGCACCTATTAATGAATGAATGCATGGCCAGTATGGATGCCAGATGAGCAGTGCACTGTTAAAAAAAAATCTGCAAATTTTACGGCAGAATAACTGGCAACCAGCTGCCAGTCCACTTCCCGTTATTTTTACAGGCGTCTGCTTGTAGAAGAATGCTGGAAATTACTATGGTAGGGTTATATTAATTGGCCACACTCGAACCTTTAAAGTTTTGAAGGGCATATTGCAAAAAACGACACATGTTCCTATTCTATCCTAACGTTACTCTGCTTGATAATTCCTGCAATTTTTACGGGCGCCCGTAATAATAACGGGAAATGGACTCGCAGCTGAAATTTTTTACACTATACGTTTTCACAAGAATTTCGTCATTAGCATCAGAGCGTCCCAATTACTATATATGAGTAGTGTGCAATGAAAACGACAAAATTAAAAGCCGAGATGTTTTCTTGCCTCACCCCCCCCCCCCCCCCCCCCCCCCGGATGCGTGCATTACGGGTCAGGTTGAGCCAGACTACTGTTAAACGCAATTGGGCAGCCCCTCCCGATAATTTATGTCCCAGCTGGAGATTTTGCATGGCGTTCTCGGTACATGTATTGTTCTTGCAGAAAAATATCATTATTCTGAAAGTGCCATTCCATTTGTATTGTTGTATATTTTAAAGTTTTTAAATGGTCAGTTTCAATAAGTGTTCTGGATTTTTCAGTTTCAGGATAACGGGTCCCATTATCATGAATTTAAAATCAATTTTCAAACTTGACTCATTCCCTTAACATACACCCGCTACCAACAGTCATGTTTTTAACGATCTATTGAGTCATGAATATTCTAATTAAATATTACACTTTCTTTAGTATCTAGTAAGCATGGCATCTAGAACTATTGATTCGGAGTCCAAGGAAACCTTACAGCCTTGGTTGGTCTCGCTAGCCGCTCCAGGAATATCAAAGGAAGACATGTTGAAAGTCTATTCAGATTGGAACGAGAAGGCGAACTATGAATCCGTAAGTAGTTTCTGTAAATGTGTTTCTAATATGGTTTTATGAGAAGGCGAATTATGAATCCGTAAGCAATTTCAGTAAAGGTGTTTCTGATGATGTTTTGTGCATTTGTGTCTTTTTTACAACTATTTACACTCATAACCACGAACACATCACTCACTGCACTGCAACAAAAGAGTATCTCTCTCTCGCTCTCTCGTCTGAATAAACACCTAAACACACGGCTCTCCATTTTAGGAGCAAATTGTTTCCTTGGTTTATATTATTTCGAAAAATTCCATTTACAACATATATTGTGACAATATCTACTAAGGATATAAGGATACGGCGAACGGAAGCAAATGTTTTCATCAAGATCCCTACATATAGGTTTCTTTTTTTCTGTCTTAATTAATCATGTTTTTGTTTCACAATGATTCTGTTAGGTTGCATAAACTATTTTTCCAATTATTATTGCTTTTCTCTTTCTCTTATACTGAACGGGGATATGGCATGGAGGCTGGCCCATCATTTAAGAAAACTCGTCTATGCATACACGATATTTCTCTAATGATGGGCTGATTTCCATCTGTCATGACTGGTACTGAATATTAATAGTATCTGTTGACAGACATTCGAAGTACAGGGTGGGAATATTTCAGGATTTAGCTGCCGGAGGATATGAGGCCCCAGCACTGACTGTGAAATATTTTACCGAGAGCTATCCGACAGAGGAAAGGGGCTATGTCAAGGTCCTAGACGTCGGAGCGGGAACTGGAATGGTGGCTAGAGGAGTAAGTACTCACATTTTTTCCTTACTAGTTTAAAGAGTGCGTCGAAAATGAGAAAACAACAGTCTGTAACAAAATAGATGCTGAGATGCAAAGAAGACATCAACAAACGAAAGTACTCGAGTATTTCCTCCTTTCTTTCTCAATTTCTTTCTGTAAAACCATTGCTTAATTAATTACTTTTTTTTTCATTACCTTCCGCTTTTGGTATCACTGTACAGAATATTGTATATAAATCATATACGACAATCACGTTTATGTAGAAAATTTGTTTTATTGCAGTTTGGGATACAGATTTAAATAAGTCCTTGGACTTTCTTCTGAATCCCATTTGTATGATTTTTGTATTGTTTGTACTTGTATTTGTTGTACATTATATGATTATTATGTAAATAAAATAGTGTTTAAACCAACAAACGAAAGTAGCAAACTCGGTTTAACTGAGTCTGTTCATGTGCAGTAATGTAATGTTGCAACACTGCCAACGATCCCCTCGTTCCCCCCTCTCCCCGCCCCACCCGTCCCTAGCACCGACTCCAGCGGAACTGAATTTTCAAAGCTGTCTCACAGTGTGCGCAATTCTCCCAAAGCGACAGAAAATGAATATCTGCACTAGTCGGCTATCTTCGTTTTTATTGTATTGTTATTGTTTGTTTTTATTTTATTTTTTTTTATTTATGTTCCTTGAAATCTGATGTTTATGGCTACATACATTTTAGAGACCAGCAACATGCCTATGGTATTCTATATACGAACGGGTATGAGCGTGAAAACACCACGAACAAACAGATTCTTGTGTAAGAAAATCTGTATTTGCGTGTTTGTAACGTGAGTTTCTCTAAACTAATGGAATCCAAACGGACACAGAAACTTACTGTATATATACAAAGTATTAAATAGGAATTGCTTTTACGATATATAGAGATGGTGGTCGATATGCCATTCAAATTTATGAAATACTGTAAAACACTCATTATCGGTGGTATCAAAATTTTGCGGTTTGCTGAAAATGACATTGGTGCAGATTAATTTTGACGTTCATGATATACGTGTACCATGGACCCAAATTGAACGTAAATTTGCAACATTTTTTTCTTATCGTTCTATTAAACTACATTGTGACATCTATCAGAATCGCCTCATCGAGGAAAATACTATGCCTCAAATACTCCGCAGGTACTCCCCAAATATGCTGTGCATTTCTTAATGTATTGAAAATCAAACATTGGCGACCTTATATTTTAGCGCTCTTTGCATAAACCGACAATATCGCCAAAATTCAATAACCACCAAAATTAAGAGTAGTTCAGTATATGAAGTCTGTGATTAAGCAGTTGAATTTATTTTCAGCTTCGAACGCAAGGTTTCAGCCATATTGACGCCCTAGACCCCTCAGAAGATATGCTTGCCTTGGCTAGAAAAGATGTTTTGTATGAGAATTACATTTGTGAATTCATAACGGATAAACAGTTGCCAATTCCGTCAGGTGAGAGTTATTCTCCATAAGCGTGGCTCACAGGGTATTATCGATTCCGCTAATTTTCGCTTCCTGCAGAGACTGTACATCATATTTGGCTTCCGCCGAGACTGTTCTTGAACTCTTGATTCCTGCAGAGACTACTGTCCTCGAAAAAATGGCTTCCTGCCGAGACTGTCCGCGTGATTCTGCTTCCTGCCGAGAGCCTCGGCAGGAAGCAGAATCACGCGGACAGTCTCGGCAGGAAGTCATTTATCATGTACAGAAGTCTCGACAGGAAGCAAGAGATCGCGGACAGTCTCGGCGGAAGCCAAATATGATGTACAGTCTCTGCAGGAAGCGAAAATTAGCGGAATCGATTATACCCTGTGTGGCTGCATATATGACATATATACAAATACGCCGCTTTTCAGTATGCAAACGCGCAGATAAGTGTTGAAATTTTGTCAGTTGACAAAATTTCAACATAAATTTGCGCATTTAGTTTTTTTGATTTTTGAGAATTAGACAAGATTTTCAATACCAGTTGCGCACAAACATGACAAGTGGGTAACAGCTAATAATTCCCCATCAAGGTTTGTCCCAGCTTCTTCACTTGACGAATCTAATCGTTTATATCTTTTGTCCTTTGGGAGCACTGAGCCCATTCTAAAAGTGTTACGAAACAGACTTTGTTGTTAAGTTTCTGTAAAAGTTTTCCATCCAGGCAAATGAGCAGACACTGAATTGCATACCTTTTATTATAACGACTATATTGGGTTGTTAGATTGTATTTTTGTCAACATTGTGAGTAAAAGTATGACCGAACGTCATACTAGTAATGCCTTAGCAAACTCGTAAAAGTGCATGATAAAATCCTTACAAAGCACTTGCAAACGTCTGCTCTAACTTCAAGTTATGCTTATCTCTCTAGACACGTATGATGGGTTGACAGCGTGTGGCTGCTTTGGTCTAAATCATATGCAATCTGATGCGATTCCCGAGCTCGTTCGAATTGTGAAACCTGGTAAGTATGCGCGTTGGATCCAGATCAGGCCCCACAAACGAGGGGCCTGATCTGAGGTCCAAACTGTTTGCTGCCTAGACATCATTTCTACAAGAGTTGGTTAGACCAATATTGTCAAAATATTCTTGATTTTTTATGCAGACGCCAATTTCAGCAGACGACAAAAAATACCCAGAATGCAATGGATTAAGGTTCCTATTATTCCGGTTATGCTTCCCTGAAATGCTTGATGGTCAGCAACAACGTACACAGTGTTGTTCCTACACAACGTTTAAATCGGGAAATGGGTGTAACTCAATCAAATATTAACAAAATATGCTGAAAAGTCAACCAGGTCATCTGCACCTTAGTCCAATATAAAGATCCTAGCTTAAGCGAAACTCCAAATATTTTGTGGACAAGGTTGTGCCTTTATAAAATGCCTAAGTCAAAAAGCGGCATAATCATTCAGCCAAATACATGTACCTATAAAATATGCTCAAAATTAACCAGGTCATCTTTGTTACTTGTTGCTGAATGCCCATTATAAAAGATTGCTTCAGGTATTTTGCTCACAAGGTTGTTATTTTTCCGAGCGATAAAATCTTTAGTAATATAATAATATGTGATGACTTAAATAATGAAAACGGGAGAACAAACTGGTTTTGAAATAAAAAAAAATGACTAATTTGGCATTTATCAGCCATAAAATTTATTTTCACGCTCATTTTTGTAGAGTTTCTGTTCAATAATAAAAGGTTTATCTGTAATATATTTAGACCAGAGACAAATCGATGAAGTAAAAATCAAATTCGCTCTGATAGCATATCGTCTGAAAACTGTACAGGCAGATTTTCTTGTTCAAATTTCTTTACATTCTATATAGTTTAAACTTTGCTTTCATATAATCGAGACCCGGATCTAGGTCAAACTTAACCTTATAATGCCTTACCGCAAAAAAGTTAAAACGATACTGCTTTTATATGTGGTCAGGAGATGATTTATATAAGCTTTAAGCTTCTATCAGATCCTGTACCATATAATCTTGTGTAAATATTGTGTAAATGTATATGTTGTATACGATGATTCATTGATAAAATATTGATTAAAACAATATGTGGTCAATTTTGTTAAGTAATTTTTTTTGCAAAACCTCACAGCTCTAAAAAAATATGCTTTGATTAAATTAAGAATGGCCAATTTAAAAAAGGGTATATTTTGCTAGGTTTGCTTGTTTGCATTTGAGAACAAACGGACTATAATATTTTTTCTGTGTTCTTTTAATTACAGGCGGAATAATTGTAATTGTGTCACGTGCAAGTTATCTGGACACCCATTCCGACTTTAAAGACCGGCTTTTACCAATGATTGACAGATTAGAGCAAGAGGGAAAGTGGAAGAAACTTGTAGCAGAGAAGACGGGATATTATTATCTAGAACATGCTGCGATTGTTTGGAAGTTCCAAGTTACAGAAAAGTCTGCTTGATGATTTCAATTACTGAATTATGATAAACGGGTACACACTTTCAGGGAGAGACCTCTATCATTTTCTTTTTTACCTCCCTTCTCAAAGGAGGCCAACTCTTAAAGAAAAGAATTTGCTCCCTTAGGAGCAAATTCTTCCCTTTCAGAGTAGACCCCATTTTGGAAGAGATCGCAAATACAGGAAAGTAAACAGTAAGTCACAAAAATGTTTCCTTTTATAAATATGGCGAGAAAATCTGGCGTGTATCCATTCACTTAACATTGTTTGAGAAAAGGGTGTTATTTGAGAGATCTTCAGGTTTGGATATGGGAAGTTCGTGTACATGTATAAGTTCCAGTCTGCAATTACATATTAGTTTGCCTTTAAAAATATAGGTAATGGTATATGTGTTCATTTTTAGTGTTTCCATAGAGATTTGACATATTTTGCCTTTATAAATATGGGTGACGCCATTACCATAGCAACTAATGTATTCCTTATTAGTGTTTCCATGGAAACGTTGACATAAACTTTGTTAAAATGGATGATGATATTACCATAGTTACTGATGTGTTCATAATCAGGGTTTCCTTGTTAGCTCTGTCATTGATGCTTGGCTTTGCAAATATATATGTGATGTCAATACAGTAGCAACTAATGCGTTCATATGTTCATTATCAGTGTTTTGTTGGTACCACTACCATAGCAACTAGTGAGTTCATCATTAGTGTTTCTTTGGTAACTTTGACATAATTGTTTGCCTTTGTAAATATGGGTGATGTCATTAGCATAGCAGCTAATGTGTTCATTATTTTATTATTTTTGGTAACTTTGATATAAATAGTTTGCTTTTGCAAAGATGGATGATGGCATAACCATAGCAACTAATGTGTTCATTATTGTGTTTCCTTGGTAACTTTGCAACTGGGCGTCAATACATTTCATCCTTCTAAATGCTTTGAGGACGAAGCCAAGATAATGTCCTTTTCGGTCATCAATGTATGTCCTTGAAGACCAGAATTAATAATGAACTGGTAACATGAAATTTGAAATATCCAAAACTGAAGCTTTCTCGAAGAACTATATTCCTCATACTCTCATTACTCTATGCTTTACAATAAAAATGGACATGTGTTTTCCACTTCTTTGTTTTATTTTCTTCATTCTATAAGCTCATAACATGAAATTTAAGCAGAACTCTAGTTGGTGTGCAGAATGAGTTTTCGTTTGCCTCAGGATAAATAAGTACACTTTCAATGGGATGGGGGTGCGGGGGGATTCCTGCCATTTTTATTTATGCCTACCCCCCCCCCCCTCCCCCCACCTTCTCAATAGGAGACAATTGAGGCTATGAACAGGCGCCATTTTCATGGGGGCTTGGTAGTCCAGGGAAGGAAACAGGAAGTCACAACAGTTGTCTCACTTTCGTAAAATGATGGGGGGATAGGAAGGTACCTATTCCCCTTAAAACCTGTTGTGTGGTCTGTCTCGTCGTGCCAGGACGATTCTAAAATGATACAAGACAGAGCCTTGCCTGGGAAAATGTCTTAAGCATCCGCTATATGCGCATGTCCGTTCAAACCTTGGTACATGTGCAGTCTAGTAAAAGCATAAGCAATACGTTATAGAAATCCATTAGTACCAATTATTGTATCCATGGGATTACTTTGCAAGCTTTGATCAGACCGTGCCTGTGCTAACGCTGTTCAGCAGCTTGTCGCGCAATTTTGCATAATTTCATATTTGTTCTTCACGACGTAACTATATAAGCTTTTATGAAGAAATCACAAGGAAAAAAACAGTTTTTACTAAAGGAAGTCGGAGTCGACTTATGCAAGGCTTTGATCATCTTTGCAAACGAAGAGTACAAAGTCCACTTCGTTCCTTACGCACACGGTGCGTAAGGAACTAAGTGGACTTAGCAGACTTTGTTTGCAAAGATATGCTTTGATTCAAGTCAGTAATGCTTCCCGTAATGCAATCAGCCTGTCTCTGACCCTGGGGATAATCTTGAGCATGGTAGTATCCTCGTAGCGCATTCTGTTCTCAAAGCAAGTTCCCTGTTCAATCCAGTGAGATCGACATGATCTGTAGTGGAGTATGTCGGCGATCAGCGACGATATATTTTCCCTGAAAGAAATGACATGTCAGCAATGAAAACTTGCTCTAGAGTGATTGAGACTCTTAAATAAATGTAAGCTTGTACAAGGGCGTAGCTACCTATACGCAAATACGCAGGTGCGTATTGAAATTTTGTCAAGCTGACAAAATTTCAACACACACCTGCGTATTTTCATGCTGAAATGTTGTTTACTGGGCATAATTTTAATACTAACTGCCACCAGACACGAAAATTTGAAACATCTAAGCGACTTGACCCTCTATTATTGCCCTTAATCAGTATAAAACATGATTTTGCGTACTGTGTAATTGCCCCTAGCTACGCCCCTGTTGTAAATGACACAATTATAAGAATCTTGTGTCCAGGCATTTGTTACATGTATAGACAAATCTAAATAAGTTCCGTCGCATAGCCTTTAAGAAGCATTTTCTGCAAAGGTACCAAAGTGAATGCAGTGAAAGAGCCACTGTCGTACTGATATGCCATTTTATATCGGTAGAAAGACAGATTTTCAGATAGGGTTTGGATGCAGTAAGACTAGTTTAAGCCCCCCAGTAATCTTTTACTGACCGTTCCAAGGCGATACTTCTGCTGTGGTTCCTCTGTTACATGTTGTTGTGTCCGCCTGTCCATGGTCTCTAGCAGTTTGATCACCTAGTACATAGCAGTCCATTCTGCTTTCTGTTTTGTTTTGTAATTTGAAATAGAAAATAGGAGAAAACGCGGTGACGTCATCGATAAGGACTTCCGAGGTATTCCCCACACTGGTTGGCAAAAAGTCGATATATTGAACGTTTATTGGGTGATGTTAAACTATGTAATTAATCATGCCGTGTATTTTGCGCATTATGATGCATGTTTTTTTTATATATATATAAATGATAACGCTTAGAAATGTAGGTATTTTAGTGTGAAATATTGTTCTATTCTCTCTCCTAATTCATTTAAATTGGTTCCACATGAAGTGCTTTTAGATGTACGTTTTAGCATGGATACTCTAAAAAGTGTGTCTGTGTCTGGTGTACATTTTGAAATTAAACCGGTTGTTTATTGTTTATAAATGAATGTATCCGGTATTCAGCTGGTCTTTTGATAAGGAATGTCTTTAATTATCATTAAACGCCGCAGGTGTCCTACAGTGACAATGTGATATCGACTTGTATACTATTGTTTTTGGCGGTGTGGCTAATTTAAATATCAAATAAAACTCGATTATTATAATCAATGATATTTTGATATTAATGTGCTTGTCCGCTCATAAAATATAACGAGCAAACAATGAGAGAGAGAGAGAGAGAGAGAGAGAGAGAGAGAGAGAGAGAGAGAGAATTTGTTGTTTAGATGTCATGAGCTCGGACTAAATACTGTGGTAATTACTGTATTTCAAAACAGAGAAGATTCTCTGTTTATATATCATCCTTTACCGTTTTATCAAACCATTAGAGAGAGAGAGACAGAGAGAGAGAGAGACAGACAGAGTGAACTTGTTTTTCAGATGTCATGAGCTCGGACTAAATAATGTGGTAATTACTGATAGTAATTTCAAAACAGAGGTTTCTCTGCTTATACATGTATATTATCCTTTACCGTTTTAAAACATTCTCTTTTGAATCGCAGCAGTCATGACTAAGAATTCATATACTTATTTATTTTATACATTTTCTTATCCCTAAATCGGATCAATATGATTTATTAATTTTGCATTACTTCTCGTTGGATACAAGTTTCTATATTTTATTGTCTTTCATTTTCTATTACCCGAGTTATATTTACTAATCAACTTGATTGTCGAAAATGTTTAAAGGTTAAAATACTGATCTTTAATAGCTCCGATTTATGTATTTTTATTTCATTTATTTATTTTTCTTTTTCAGTCAAAGTTATTAAGAGAAAAAGTCCTGTTCCGAAGCGAGTCAATGTATGTCGAGTAATTAAATATCTTTGAATAATATTGAATAACTATCTTTTTTCGCGCGACAAGCGATTAAGACAATATTTGCACTGGTTTTATCGGTTTCTGTTTATTCGTAGCTTTCTAAACTATATTTTACTCATTTCAGAGGTTAATTTTAAGCAAAATCCTATAGAAAACCACTGTCTGTCGCTATCTTTTTGCCAACCAATCTACCCACATGATCATCCGATGACGTCACTCCGGGGATTCCTGTTATCTCCTATAGGTAAAAAAAGATGTTGCTGGTGTTTGTAATTAGTGAAGCTGAAAGATTACCTGTTTGGGAAATCTGCTCATTCGGTACATTGCGTGCCTTTCGTGAACTTTAGTCAATTTTTGTGTGCGTGCTTCTTTCCCTTTTGGTGTTGAGGGCGGGTCGTACTGTGGGATTAGATTGTATTAATTCCTGATGTTCCTTGATTGCTCAGGTTCACTTACTCATTAAAAATGGCGTAATGCACGTATAGCAGTCCAGGCAAATATAGTTACAAATCATTATCCATTCAGCAATATAGTGAGTAGTGTGAATAGCCAAGTGTCGCTTGCAACGCCTTGTTCAAAAGGTATCTTACATTCTGAATCCTTGTAGACTGCGGAAGCTGTGTGTCCACACCGAACCAGGGACTACTTTTTGTGGGTTGATAATATTCTTCCGCCGATCCCACATTGGACGGGTTCTGTTGATATACTTTGACACGAAAAACTCGCCATCTGGATTACTGACGCCCCAGTCCAGCGTAAAAATTTGGGTGTGGAACGAAAATCCAGCAGCATACGGGTAGAGCCATGACAGTTTTTCCTGGAAATATGACATACCGGTATAAACAAAATAGAAGCAAGCACCTTTTAAAACATGAAAACATAATACCCCGCCACACGTTAGTGGCGGGGTATGAAAATGATCAATTGATAATTTAAGCTTAATATGTCTAACAATGAAATAAGTTCTTCGACAAAAAAAAAATTATTTGAAACTTTCAACTTTGGATACACAGAATTTTTTTTCTTGTCATTTCACTATCACGTCTGGTAAACGCGCAATGTCATTCCCATCTGCCCAGCGGGCACATGACGTCCAAATGACGTCGTACCGACGTCGATGCGACGTAATGACGTCGCATCGACGTCGAAACGACGTCATTTCAACGTCATGTGCCTGCTGGGTGGAAATTAACCAGTCAAAACTCTGCAAACAGTTTGCCAAAATTTCACAATGCTATTTGACTTCTATGCATGTAAAGTTATTAATATCGAAATTTCGGCTTTGTAAAAAATACTTTGATGGAGTTCTCAGAAAACTTCTGAAAGTGGCCAAACCAAAATTTCGGTTTGGCCACTTTCAGCAGTTTTCTGAAAACTTCACCAGTTCATTTAGCCTACTCCAATTCAAATACCGTGCACAAATATACTTTAAGATTTACAAACATATTAGTCGAATAGGATTGTTATCCGAAATAGCGGACACTGCATGCCCTTCCAGATTTGGATGATGCCATAGCAACCAAGAGTTCAGGGGCCGTATTCATAAAGCCTTAAGTCGTTGCTATGCGGTTACTAAGGCTAAATATCTATAAAGGAGATTCCCTACAACTATGAAATTTGGTCTGGAGGAACAGTCTTTGTAAGACTGCTCCTCCAGAGCAAATTTCATAGTTGTAAGGAATCTCCTTCAAAGAAATTTAGCCTTAGCAACAGCATAGCAACCACTTAAGTCGTTTTATGAATACGGGCCCAGGATTGACACTTCTTTGGAAACCTTGAAAGGATTGTCAAAACACTCTCTGAAAGGTTGAATTTATAACAGTTATTTCACGCCTAGTAAATCCGCAATGCCATTACCATTTGGAAAGTTCCAATCTTCTGCAAATAGATAGCCAGAATGATAATAACGCTATTCGACCCGTATGCATGAAAAACATGTGTGCACAATACTTGCTTTGAAGTTGAGTTGCCACTTTTAGAAGTTTGTGATAGCCCTAGTTCTTTTCTTTCAAAGCAACTATTCGGTTTGCTTACGTTCAGGGAACTTTCTGGAGTTTTTGTGTCATTCCACCAGGGTCCTGCGTGCTTCCAAGTGTACAATATAGGGTAAAGTCGGACAGCGTGTAAATTCGGACAGTGACATTGTTTTCTTCATATATCAGTTGTTAGGAATTAAAACAAAATTAGCTGAGCAAACGGTGAAACTCCTGATGAGACGGCTCATTATTATGAGCCACCTCATCTGGATTTCACTGTTTACAATGGTATGTCCGGAGTTACCCGCTATCCGAAGTTACCCGACTCTACCCTACCTATGTTTAGCAATGATTCAGACTCCGGTGCTTCGTTTTATTTATTTAGTTAGTTCATAATTTGTTTATTTGTTCATTAGTTTCGTTTATGTTTACCTTTAGCGTGAAATGGTTTGCTGGAAAGAAAATTACCACTTGTCAGAGGAAAATCGAAATTCTTGAGAATAATGTTAAAGACACAAACATACACAGCAAAATGTCAAAAACGTAGCGGGTAGAACATATATATATATAACGACCTTACCAGCATAATTTTCCAGTCGTAATAGTCTTTCGTTCTGGGAATGAGGAATTCGTCAAGGTCAAGGACGGCTACAAAATGGTAACCTTGGAGACGCTCCATACAATCAAACACCGCCACTTGTTCGTCGTGCCATGATAATGTGTATTTTTGGCCCAGTCGGCGAGGGAATGTCACTGTAGAAAATATAAACTATACTGTACTAGTGACAGAAACAAATGACCGATTTGTAAAATGTCCTCAAGTTGACCTGGATGTTGGGAAAGATATGTCACAGCACACAGTGTAGACCAAGATCATACAGCATCCAGAGATCCAGAGAAGCTGTTCCCACATAGACCGCGAGGTCATGAGATTTTTGGCACCTACCTGGGGGGGGGGGGGGGGGGGGGGGGGGTCGGAAAATAATTCTGGTGAGACTGGGGGCGGGGAGGGTGGGGGGGGGTCAGAAAATTTTTGGTGAACCACTTAAAAATGTGCCCAGCCCTCACCTGATAATAAATGACTCGTCCCTTACCTGCTTACGCCATAAACTATTTTAAAATCGTAAATTCGTATACATTTTATTTGCGGGTCTATTATATACACCTTGGCTAAAGTTTAGCATATTTCAGTTTCAGGGTGGTTCTATTACATATCCTGCAGAACAATTGCAAAGTATTAAACAACTATAAAATTTATTGACTTTGAAAGACAATATAGGCATAAGCCTGTTGACATTTTGGTCCACACATATCATTTTTAAGAATAGGCGTGTGTAATTGTATAAATGCATTGATTAGAAAAAATCTAATTTTCTGCACACTAAAAAGTCGCGCATTAAAAATTGTGCTACGTCGGATAAGAGACCATTCATAAGATGTTTGGAGTTCCAGTATCAAAGACTACCGATTTTCCGTAAGACAAAGAAAAAAGAAAAAAAAGAAATCATAGGTAAATTGCACTATCGGTCATTTTAGACACAAGATTTGACCAGATTGCCTCTAATGTCCGAATTTGAAACATGACCACAATTAATGTAGAACATTACAATTTGACATTTTTTCTATAGACTATGCTAGTTTAATGAAGATGAAGTTTAATTTGGTGCTGTTTTTGAGACAATTTTGAAAAGGGTCGAAAATTGTCATTGAAATACAGTGGTCTTAACTTTTGGCACTGTGTATCCATACAATAAATTGTTGAGCTCCAAAATTCCAATGCCTCAGCATCTACTGTTAACGTTACGACATCGGATAAGACCAATGATTACAATTTTTTTTATATGTCAGAAGTCCTATGTATGTTATATCTCCTGCTTAGTTCATCATTAATTATGCTAAACTTTTTGGCGAGGAGTATATTTGGCTTTCTGACGATGTGAACCCTCATGTGGGCGTAAAACGACTTCATTTTGCATCAAAATGCGTGTAATTCGGTAACATGGTCGGCATGGTGGGCATATTCGAATGAATGCAACAAAAAATGCCAACGTGAATGTTTGCAGAGTAGCTTTGCGTCAAAGAGAAAACTTCCTTGATTAACCCCATATCTATTTTATTGTTCTTTCTTCAACTATCGCTACCTTAATAATGTTTAAAAATAAAAAAAAATGTAATTCTTGACCCTCCAAGATCTCTCTCTCTCTCTCTCTCTCTCTCTCTCTCTCTCTCTCTCTCTCTGCTCTTACCAACTTACTTTTCATCGGGAAATCAAACTCATTCTTTGTTACGAATCCAGTCTGTGCATAATGATTCACAACATTTCGGGCCTGGTCTGTTAAGTTGTAGGTAAACAATACTACATGGTCGGCCCCCATCTCCTTGTTAATCTCCATCCACTCTAGAATCCTCTCAGCAGGAAACTGGCCATAGGCAATTTTTGCGCATACACCAATTGTATTGTCAGGCTGCATGAATGCGTAATCGATGTTCACAAACTTGAGTCCCTTTTCTTTGCAAACCGCCGTAACGGTGAGCGCTACGCGATTCGGTTTTTCATTCAACGCAGACTCCGGCGTCTTGCAGAAAAACTGTGCTGCCGCTATTGCTCCTGGATATCTAAGACCCCAGTAATTCTTTTTTGAAACTTCTGTCAAATCCATCCGTCCGTTCGTCTCAAAACAGCAATAGTACTTTGGTTGATCCCGCGTCATATTACGCCATACTACCTCCCAGCCGTTGATTGCTACTCTGTCCCAATAAGCGTCAGTTGACGTATTTGACGCCACGGCAGTTATGTAGAACACTTTTAAATTGTTAATACGTCGTATAACGGCATGGTCATATAGACTATTTTGTGCATAAACTTTCTTAACCAATCCAGATTTCTTAGCATCATTTTGTTCTTTTTTCTCGTCGTTCTTTTTGTTTCCGCTGTCTACAACCTTTTTCAACCCGGTCCAGTCTTTTTTCTCCTGTGATTTACAGATCTGAATATTTACGTTCGTCTGATACTGCGAGTTCTGCAAATAAATAAAAAAGGCTTGTAAGGTTGATACACCTTCAGGGGAAGCAACTCTGCCATTTTCATTTTTCCTGCCTCCTCAAAGGGGCTTTATTCTTTTCTCTTTAAGCGCCAAAAACCAGACGACAAAATTTACGTCTGCAATATTTCAAAAAATGTCTTGTCCAAGATACTTCATATTGAGAATTCAAAAACTAGAGGGCAAACAGTGTAGATCTAGATGAGGCGGCTCATTATTAGCCGCCTCATCAGGATCTACACTGTTTGCAAATTCTGCCATTCCGTCTCTGGTACTTAAAGTGTTAAAGTGAAGAATTTGCCCCTTCCAGAGGGTCACGTCGTCCACGAAAGCAAACAGGAAGTCACAAAAATTGTTTCCAGTGTAAAGATGGTGGAAAGGATGTGTCCCAGCGGGCACATGACGTCGAAATGACGTCGCACCGACGTCAGTACGACGTCACTTCGACGGCATGTGCCTGGTGGGGTACCTATAACGACGCTCCCCAAGTGGCCCAGCAGTACGTAACCATAGCTGCACAGACCTGGCGCTGAGTGTCCGTCCAAGATGCATCTTCTTGGTTTCACTGACCTTTTTATTGACAGAATATTATTAATCCATAGTTGCGAATACCTTCATTTGCTCATCTCTCCCTCCTGAATGTCTCAAGAACTATTTGTTTTATCACGTATATAAGTGGTTGCGTTTGACACAAACAGCATTTTTTTCACCAAAAATAGTTGCTGAATATCAGACCTGAGGAAGTAGTGAGTTTTTTTTTTCTCTCCGTTTCCATCCTCTGCAACAGTTGGAAAGACACTACCTAACTTGAGGCAAAGCATGTGCGCTTGAGGTAAATGCGTACACTTTAAGGAGAAGTAACTGTCATTTTCATGTTTACCTCCATTCTCAATAAGGGTCTACTCTTAAAGGAAATTTTTTGCTCCTCTAGGAGCAAATTCTTTCCTCTAAGAGAAGACGCCCTTTTGGAAGGGCTTCGTCCATCAGGGAATCGTGTCGAAATTCATTACCCTTTGTAAAAATAGCGGAAAAACAGAGTTGAACGCATACACCATTATGAGGGATGAAAAGTACGTTGTGCAGAAATGCAAATTTGTTGTACGCTTAATGGAAAACGTGCGCTTATAACAGCGAATAACGTTACAATTTTCCTCACTGATCGTTGGCTTCATTCGAACGCGCAAAATAGAAGCCTCTATACAGACAAGAACTCCCAAAGAAACCAGCATAGCATTCAAAAGAATATTTGTATCACCCAGTTTGAACATATTCATTTTGACCAAAGTCTAGTTCAAGCGGCGCACTGTCATGAACAGAAGACGATCACGTTTTTGTAATACATGAAAGACAAACAATAAATAAAAAAAATTCCTGGGTTCTGCTAGCACACCATTCGTTATCCTAAAACAGAAAGTGGTGAATATTTAGCCCTTTTTTTGTCTTGACAAATTCACACTGGGCACACAACGGTGAATTGACGTTGATTCAATGTCATGAATCAGCACTGAATCAATGTTGACGTTGCATCAAAGTTGATTCCAGTGTTGATTCAGTGTTGTATGCCTGCTGGAAAAAGATATAGTTGTAGTAGATTCTCATTAAAATCAACATGTCTTTGCATGGAATCCGGATTATCCCAAACACAAACTGTTTGGCCCATTAAACCTACCGTGAAAAATAATCCTCGCGGAATCAAAGCACTGTTGAACAGAAGTAAAGCCACAACAGATGTAACGTAGAAAACCAAAAGAAAATGGAAACAGAATCTTGGTGATTTCTTCGAAGGTGCTACTGTAAACATTTTCAAGCCTCGAAACGAACGAAAGTGAAGAAATCACGCACCTCAAAAGTTAGCAGCCTGTGTCCTTCTGTTTGACAGGCGTCGAGTGAAAAAATACCTTTTGGGCATGAAGGAATAAGAAAGAGTCCGATTAGCATATATATCAGCGCAGTCTGATCAGAGTCATCCCTATTAGCAGATACAGTCTGTGAATCCTGACGAATCTAAAAAATAGAAAGTGTGAAGACTTTGCATCAGTTTGTGCAGATGCGCGCGCTGGTTTGAGTAATTTACTGTTCGCAAATGGATCATGGTCCCTTTTTACGCGACACCATTCGAATTTTCTTCGTCAATCCAATCACTATATCTGCACATATTAAATTGGTAATAAATTAAAGGCGCACACGAGCCGGGACCCATATTAATATTGTACCATATTATCATATCCATTGTCAAAATGGATGGCACTCATTTTTCAGGGTTTCGAGATATGGAATATAATGAATCAAGAAGTTCTTTAGATAAGACGGGATAACAGGAATAATTTAAAGATAATTTTCCATATTTCCTTATAAAATATATTTTGTGACCGTTCGCTAGAACTATCTTCCCAAGAGGATTCTAATAGGGGCCACAACATATGTGTTCGTTGATCTATAAGAAAAATATCTCAACCTTGAGCTCTGATTAGAATGAGTAAAAATGAAAAAAAAATGAAAATAGTATATTATTACATCGAATAATAAAAGGCAACTAGAAGTATGTCGAAACTTTTTTTTCTGCGATGATGATTTCTCATTTCATTATTTATTTCACTTATTTATTTATCTATTTTTTATTTTTCATTTTTGTTATTAATTTAGTCCTTTAGATATTTTTATTTATTTATATTTTCTTCCATTTGCTGGCTACAATCTTATTGACTAAGTATATGCGGTATAGAGTTTTGCCTCGAGACAATAAAATAGACCAAAATTTAATTGAAATGATTTTCAAAATTAGTATTATCTTGATTGCCCGTAACCAAATTTTTTTCATATGAAAACCTTGTGTCCACTACGCCACCACGAGTGTGGTGAATGACATCACAAAAGGGCCAAGTTTTCCACGGCGGTGGAGATTCCTAACCTTTATACCCTAAAATTTCTAAAAATTGGGACACCTAAAATAATTACCATAACTGTCCTAAAAATGGAACAGCTTGGTGTAACAATACAGTAGTGCATCCAAAAGATGCAGATGAAATGGCAAACAGTGTAGGTCCTAATCAGACTGCTCGTAGGAGCAGTCTGATCTGGGTCTTCACTATTTGCTTAGACCTGTCTGCCCCAGTACTTAGACTTTTTATGGTAGTAGGTTGGTCGAACTCTTGGTGATGCCATTTTCTTCCATTCGAGACAAATGAGCCGCAAGAATTATGCCCAAGTAACGCATAAGTGACCGGCAACGGTTCATACCAGCCTGCGCACCTGCGCAGTCATATCAGAACCTTTGCCCTTGGCACACACCATGTACGGACTCTAAGGAATCTATTGGCACTGAACGAACCCACTGGGCACACAACATTGAATCAATGTTATGGCATAAAAAGCAGCGCCGTGCGTTAAAAGTAAGAATCTGCAGTGGCTCTAGGGTATGTATACCTGTTTCAAATACGTTCTAAAATGTGTCCTTTAGAAAATATACACCGCAGTCTTTAATTATTTTTCATCATT
Organism: Ctena decussata; assembly: GCA_963989385.1. Taxonomy (NCBI): domain Eukaryota; kingdom Metazoa; phylum Mollusca; class Bivalvia; order Lucinida; family Lucinidae; genus Ctena; species Ctena decussata. The sequence continues at coordinate 23,115,148 of OZ022498.1, forward strand.
GCTACTTAAACATAATCCCCAGGCAACTGTATCCTGTAAATATATATCGCGGAAATTATATTTAATATAGGGTTCATACTGTTCCATGAATTTGGATTATTCGCGTATTATGTAGTAACAAATTCTCCCTTTCTACTCATATTATAATAACTTTGTAACGAAAACAACTGTCTTAGCATTCAAACTCCTGTCAGGAAGAGCCTTTTCATGGTCCGATTCGAAATTGTCGAAAAATTAAAGTCAGTGTAGAAACGAAGCTGCTACTGGCGTGCGACCAGTGGTGGCCGCGTACCAGTGGTGGCCGTTTGCATTTTGCACGCGCAATTACGTATTTGATCCGTCTCAGATTTTGCCATTTTGTAAAAGGAAACAAAAGGAACTCCCACAAAAAAGACTGGTTCAATTATCTCCCCGGAAGGCAAAAAGGTTAACAATTTCCCAAAGCTACCCTCATACCAACATTATTGCCTTGCCGGGGATCACAACCCTTGATACACACATAATTAAATACAGAAATAAACATGAACAAATTGCTTTATAAATGATTACCTATGACGAAAAAAGGTATAACCTGCAACCAGCCTGCAACAAAGCATCTAAATTCTTGTAAATGACAGCACACGTGTAACCAATATTTATGTTTGTTTTCGACGTAATGTAGCGTGCGCCTACGAAATGACTACATCAGAGTTGTAAAGTCCGTTTCTGATTGTTGCTTATATTCTATCTGTGCTGAACGCGCTAAAACTATCAAACTCTGACAATGACCACAGACTTACAATGACATACCATCAAAGTTTAAATCCACATCAAGGTTTTGAAAAATGCATCATTCAACGCATGGCATTCGTGACGGCCATCACTGGTATGCCACGCTCGTATTTCAATGCGTTTTGGTGACCTAGTTTGAGGATCTGTCACAGGCACAAGTTATAGTCTATTTCAAAAATAATTCAGTATTATAACGACAGTTACCCCTAGTTTATTAAACCAAAATATAGAACCACTAATCACTATATGTCTGTTACAAGATAAAAAGAGTAGCAAAAAAACGGCCACCACTGGTCGCCAGCCAGTACAGTCTTCAAAAATGACGTTGACGTCGATTTCAATAACATCATAAGAACTGCGCATTGCTGTGCAAAGAATGAATCGATGACGTTTGCTAAATTTCTAACTTTTAAATGGCTGTTGAAGGCAAGGAATGGCAAAAAGCTGACAAAAATATAATTGTATTAGCATTTTTTTTTCTCTTTTTTTTTTCCTTTTTTTTTAACTTGAATGAAACACTGAAAACAAATTCACATATGAAATTAGCCCAGTGCTATGACTGGGGCCTAATAAAATGCGTTTTAATTCAATAAAAATGTATCTTTGTATAGGGTTTGGTATCACGGTAAAAGTGAAATGTGGTGCTTTCGATACATGCATAGCATTTGTCTCCAGCGTGCCGTTAAAAAAGTTAGGCGTTGAGAATCAGAACTTTCTGAAAGCCTCTCGTATTAACAAGGAAATTCACGCGCTGCTGATGCACGGCTTTGCGACTTTTCATGTGCAACATTCAGGCCAATACTCCATCAATACAGAAGCAAGCAGAACAATTGTAGTTGCAGGTACCGATAAAACACTTGTACGCAAGAGTTATGCAAATTCGGATATTATAATTTGGAAGTGCAGACATCATTGAGTGAAAGCTTTAGTGAACATGATTTTGACTTGCGAACTGCTGTTAAAGATTAAAAAAAAATACGATTGCTGACTATGGCCTGAAACGAGGATTTTGATAGAAATACGTAGTCGGCTGAGGTATCTGTTAGGTAATGGCGACGAGGCCGAAAAAAAGTACCTAGATATTTTCTTTTATTTTGTAGCATTGTGGTTTCAAGAATTTATGCAATCATAACGGCAATGCACATTAAGTCATCAGGCTGCGACACATTTTGTGTTACTATGCACAAACGAACGAAGGGATTTGTGAACGTTTTTTGCAACAGGCGCCAGAACTATTAATCTGAACGATCATTAGTTACAGCTATTCTTGAAATACGAACTTATTTCAGGATAAATCACTGGATTACAGAAGGGTGGATCTGACGACCTTGTGTGTCACTACACATTATAGGTCAATTATTAAGGTGCTCTTTTATTACAGAAATGAAAGCAGTTTTCGCTAAGCAACTGAGTATCGAAATCCGCATCAAATTATCATTAATAGTTTTCGAGATATAAAGAGTTGAATTTGTAAATTTTATGACATCTGACAATCATTTTGAGCTGCCTCATTAATATTCATGAGACCTTCGATGACGTCATCGATGAACACTGAAAATTTAAATTTATTTAAAATTTTTAAATTGTCAAATATTTTCTTGTTGAACATTCTAAAATGGAAAAAAATGTATTGTATGATTGGTGACACTAATAACAACTGCCCAAATTCAAAATATTGCTTATATTTGCAATTTAAGCAGTTAACTTTTCAAATTTAAATATTTAATTGAAATTTGTTAAATTTCAATTTACATGCTTATCAGTAGATATAATTGAACATAGTAGTTTTAGATCTTATGTACTAGAATGGAGACGTTGAAAAAAGAATACTTTTTCAGCATTTTTGAGTGTTAGAATCGTAATCGTTCAGCTCTAGCATTAAAAATTGTTGAGCAATAATTCACTGTTTATCAGTCAGTTGTAAGTAGATATATATGAGCTCCGCGCTCGTGATATGATCCACTTTATAACTGATCAGACCTCCAAGCAGTGAATAAGTACTCAACAATTCGCTGCTAGAGCTGATCTATTTCTTGAATAAACCACAGCTTGCGTTTTAGTTCAAACACGTGGGTTTGCCAGTTAAATCATAGTGCATAGTAATACAGTCATTTGACCTATTCCGACGCATGTTTTAGTCGACCGTGCGCTACTGTCTAAATACACTGTCATTTTTTAATTTATTTGTGTCATTAAATAAATAAAAGCCTCCTGTTTGAGGCACTTTGTTTGGGTTCACAAACTATTTGAGGAAGATAGGTAAATCTGACGACAACCAGACGTTGTCTTTTATCCTATTTTGACGCACCTTCTTTTATTCCGGTGGATCTGTAAATTTTTTACAATACATCGAAAGAACCGCCGAGGGGCGCCCCAAAAGTAAACTGTCGGATTATTACTAGCTCGATGAAAGATGATTTTATGCAAACAAATGTTTATTTGACATAATTGATTATTTAAAACATCTGATTTTGCACACGGCTTCACTGAAAAATTATTTCGGTGATTCAGTGCTCTTAAGTACAATGTTTGATATTTTTATCCAGGATTCTATGATAAATGACAATTCAAAATAAAGCCTTATGGAGTTTTACTTGCATATTCAAATTGCATGACGTGAATGTAGCACTAATATGGATTTTAGAACTCAGAGACATTCCCCAAATATACTATCCGCCGGAATAGGCTAAATGAGCTAATAAATTAAAATTTCAATAAACCTAAGTAACTGATTTTATTTCATTTTGATATTTATCGGTTTAGATAGCTAGTAAAATGAGCAATCGACAGACATATAGGTTTACGACATATTTGTTTACACAAATATTGTCCGACCCCATTTTCACAGTTGGCCTGAAAACATCTGTCATTTTTCTTGTTAAATATGCATTACCAGCCACTTTCAAAACTCAGTTTTTCCGTATCTTTGATTGATAAATGAGATCCTTACTATATGTGGGTTTGACAAATAAATATTGAAAGTAATTACCTAAAAATCATTTTGCTTCTAGCTTGTTTCGTTGCAGAGAAAGAAACAGGATACACCGGAATAGGTGAATCCACCGGAATAGGTCAAATGAGTGTACAAAATCTGCCGCGTGGTGGCTCAGTGGTTAGTGCACTTGACTCTGAAGCCAGAGGTCGTGGATTCGATCCCCGCCCGGGCGAAGTCTTCCTTTGTCCGAACGCGTTTTTCTAGCATCATTTGCAGGGATGATTTTAACAAGTGTGCCGTTCTTCGGATCGGGACGTTAACTGGAGGCCCCCTGTGCAGGGAGAGTCATCCCCTGTGCAGGTTAAAGTTCCCTACTATAGCTACATGGCTATATGTGGGCTTTCATCCTGCAGCACGGGAGTGTACACAGCCTGTGTCCCCCCCCCCCCCTCTGGGTTGGTTGGTTGATTTGATGCTTAACGTCCACGGTAAACAACTAAGGTCATGTCGGGACGGTCAGTTAACCTAACCACACTATTCCTGGGCAGGCTTAGACCTCCTAAGCGATTAACCAGTACTAAGTGCACATACTTTCGCCAGTAACTGACAACTGCCCTTCTTGAATCAGCGGAAGGAGAAACGAAAGTATGTGGCCAGACCGGGATTCGAACCCAGGTATGGTGTTCCGATAGGGTCAAAAGTCTATTTCTAGTGTGACACTAATATTATTTTACGTGGGACGTAAATTAATTTACGTCCCACGTAAATTAATTTACGTCCCACGTAAAATAATTTACGCCCCACGTAAATTAATTTACGTTGGACGTTAATTAATTTACGTGGGACGTAAAATAATATTAGTGTCACACTAAAAATACCTTTTGACCCTAAAGGGACGCCTGTATAGTTTCGGACCTGTTTACGTGACCATTGGCTCATTTGCATATAGCCAATCAAAATTTTCCTATCAATTCTCTTGGCCTGTTTAGTCAAATAAAAACCCGGACTCCAGGCCGGGACTCGCCCTTCCAACGACGGAGAGGTTTGTGACGGAACAAATCGGTGAAGCTTTACAATCATAAAATATGTTTTATGTCTTGTATATATTCTGCTAAATGATTGTCGTTTCACCGGTAAAACATTCTATTTTCTAGGTTATTGCCGTAACTTTAGCCTACTTCTCGTGAGAAGTCAAAGAAATCAAAGAAATCAAAGCTGATATTAGGAAGCAGCATGCCATCTATGTGAATAACTTGGCTGGTGATGTTAAGGCTAATCCCAGGGACTTTTATAGGTACATCAATAGTCAGAAAAAAGACACCCAAGGTATCCCCCCTTTAAAAAAGAGGAACGGAGATGGGGTCGCCCAATCGGATTTCGAGAAGGCGGATGAATTTAATGGTCAGTTCACGGATGTGTTCACCAAAACAGAACACAACCAGGTCCCTCTTCTGGATAGATCAGCCCCATTCATGGAAGAAATTGTTGTTACTAAGGAAGGAGTTACAAAACTTCTTAACGGATTAAACCCATCTAAGGCCTTAGGACCTGATGAACTTCATCCTAGAGTTCTAAAGGAGTTGGCGACAGAGTTGGGTCCGGTATTTGCCCATCTTTTTCAACAATCGATTGATAGAGGTGAAATCCCTCGTGAATGGTCCCTTGCGAACATTTGCCCCCTGTTCAAGAAGGGGGACAGGTCTCTTGCCCGTAATTATCGTCCGGTATCCTTGACCTGCATACCTTGCAAGCTGCTTGAACATATTGTGTGTTCGAATATAATGGCCCATCTTGATGAACATAAACTTTTGTCAGACAAACAACATGCATTCAGAAAATGGCATAGCTGTGAAACTCAGTTGACTACCCGTGACGGTGATAGATGATTGGGCAAAAGTGTTAGACAATAAGGGTCAGGTTGACACTTTTATATTAGATTTTGAAAAGGCTTTTGATACACCCCCACATGAACTCCTTAAAAGCAAACTATTTAGCTACGGTATAGGTGGTTCAACATTGAATTGGATAAACGCTTTCCTATGCTTTAGACAACAAAGGGTAGTAGTAAATGGTGTTATGTCAGACTGGGCCCCTGTTGTGTCTGGTGTCCCACAGGGCACCGTTCTTGGTCCCTTGTTGTTCTCCTTGTACATAAACGACATCTCTGCAGACATTGAGTCTGAAATAAGACTCTTTGCCGACGATTGTGTTTGTTACCGTGAAATAAAAGGAATAGATGATACAGTGAAACTTCAGGAAGACATTGATCGTTTAGGATGTTGGGCTAGGAAATGGGGTATGAGATTTCAACCTGTCAAATGCAACATGATGCAGCTGACAAAAAAGCACAACAAAATCCAGGCTTCTTACACCCTTGAGGGTACAGTACTGGAAAATGTTGAAAGTATCAAATACCTTGGAGTAACAATTACAAGTGATTTGAAATGGAATACCCATATTATTAATATTTGCACTAAGGCCAACAGAACCCTAGGATTCTTAAGGAGAAATTTGTTTTCTTGTCCCTAAGAAGTGAAAGAAGTAGGCTATAAGACATTGGTGCGTCCCATCCTCGAATATGGAAGCTCGGTCTGGGATCCCTACACACAAGGCCTTCAGGAAGAGTTAGAAAAGGTGCAAAACCGTGCAGCTAGGTTTGTAACTAGGAATTACACCCGAGAGGCGGGTAGCATGACTGGCATCCTTGAGCAACTTAAGTGGGAAAGCCTCAAAAAGAGGAGGAAGGATAACCGACTCATATTGCTATACAAAGGTCTGAAAGGTAAAGCCAGAATACCTACAGGTGACCTTGTCCCCAAAACTAGGCGTTGCAGAAATCAACATTCCATGGCATTTCAGATACCCACTGCTAGTTTAGATGCATATAAATGTAGCTTCTTTCCCCAGACCATCAGGGACTGGAATGACCTCCCTGATTCCCTGATTTCCTCTGCTGAAATGTCAGATGATTGTGTGTCAAAGTTCTCATCTCTCGTGAGAGCTAGGGACTAATTTTCCTCCAGTCACGCCCCCCCCCCCCCCCCCCCCCCCCCCCCCTGGTGAAAGATTGTCAATTTTGGCGTATCACCAGTAAACAATTCAGATTCAGATTCAGATTCAGAAGTAAACTTCTCAAAAGCCCGAGCGGTTACTAGAAATACCGGAATACACTTAATTACCGGAATATACCAAAATACACCGGAATATACCGGAATCTACCGGAATATACCAAAGTACACATTTTTATTTACCGAAATACACTATAATATTACCAGAATAAGTGTAATATTATCTAAAATATGTCTTTTAGTAACAGCTGCATGTAAAAAACGGCAAGTGAATGACCCATACAAAGACCCTAACCAGCTTGCAATGTGCACAGTGATACGAGTACTGATACCTATCCAAGGCCCATACCCTGGTCCATTTATTCTCACTACATATGCCAAAATAGCAGAGAGAGGGAGAAAGAAAACGAGAGAAAAAATGGCCAAACAACCCCACCCGCACCTACTGCACAGTACACCCGCACCTACTGCACAGTAGGCCCTTGCCCTACTATTATCCGAATTAGTAGGACGCCCCGGTACTGGAAGTTACACGCAGCACCATCGCACCACCCGACCACCCCCTGGCTGTCGATCCCGAGACAATTGACAGCAGTATCAGCTCAGTCGACAGCCATTAACAATAGTATAATTTACCGTTATTGGTAATTTTTACTATCGTATTATCAGTCAAAAGCCACTTTGTATAGTACAGACTTGATCGAAAGCACAGGTAGCCAAATTGGTATTACCCCCGTGAGAATGTACTTAGAAATGCTTGAATAAATGATTTCTGGAAACAAATGGAGTATCAGAGGTCAAGGTCATTTTTAGCTCACCTGAATGAAGTTCAGGAACAGCTGTTGTACTACCCGTGGCGTTGGCGGCGGCAGCGTTAGCAAAATGTGAACGTGTGCATGCTGTTACTTCATGCGCAGTTCCTTTCTGCTACTTGACAACGGCATAATATGTTCTGCATGAAGTGAGCGGATATCGCACAACAATCTTCATTTTTCTTCTTTTAACTTGTATGCAAACAGCGTAAGACTAAAAAAACGTCGACGACGTCGATGCAACGTTATGACATCGCAACAACCTTGTATAGATGTCAGTGAAACGTCGTAACATTGGGTCGACATTGTTACAACGTTGTTTCGACGCAGTATGCCAGTATGAATTGTGGCATTATTTCTGATGATCAACCGGTTTACTAGGCATTTCTAATCTCCCAAGTATGCGTAACAACTCACGCGCATGCTACTTTACCGATCTATTATTTGTGCACTGCTCGGTTTTGACATTAAATGGCAAGCCTCAAACATCTCCGCACTGTCTTCAAAAGGTTAAAAGACTATCATGTAATTCATACACAGAGTCCACTCATCAGATTGAATGTCTTCGATGTTTTGCATGTACCCAGTTCAGGACATTTACCAACCAAAGCACTGAGCATACAACGTTGAAATTAACATAGACAACGTTGATTCAACGGAATGACATTGGATCAACGAAGTTTCAATGTTGAGTGAATGCTGTGTGACTGCTGGGTAAGGTTTCTAAGAGGAGTTGGTACATGACTTTGCTCATCTACTGTCAATTCAAGGCAATGGGCAGAAATACGTCACCGTGTGACGTCATCCTGCATGTTTTGGTCACAGCCATTCGATTTCGAGTCACTTCGATGGTAAGGTTTTATTGATTTCTCTGTGTAATACTAGTTAAGAAGTTTTTGTGTATTATGAGCTGTACATGTGGCGCACAACCACTTTGTTGGTTTTCTCGTGTCGTGGCTCATTTTTTTCTGACGAAATAAAATGATTTAGCAAAAGAAATTTAGTGAAACAGTCATCTGCATAATTACTTACATTGTATTTTCTTTTTTTTTCTCTCTCTCTCTTTATTTTTCGTTTAAACTCAATAAGTCATTGCCAAAGAAACTGAAAGTTAAAAAGTGAAAATCGTGACTGTCTAAGAAAAATTTTGTCCAGCATTCGATTTCTCACTTTTCGTATTTAAGTACCGTTCCATGTAAGGATCGGGCAGATGGTGGAAAGTGACATGTCTCAGATATCGCTGAAACTTATTGTATAGTTGAGTATTGATGAAAAAATAACCCATGCAAAATATTTCCAGTTTCTTTCAAACCGTTGCCATGGTAACCAGTATAACACATTTTGAGCGAAAATCACACAATTTTATAAAATAGTTCATGTTTTTGGCACAATTTTATGCCAATGTCTACTCATATATATTTCATGTTCAAACATACAGTTTATACACTATAAATATTTAAGGTATCCCGCAATTATTCAAATTGAAACTTATACTTTTTCACAGTGTGGGTTGGCCTTTTCACTGAAAGAAACATGGTAGGGACAGCGTTTTTTGCCAAATCCTCAAAAATGAGATTTTTTAGCATTTTTGAATGCATTTATCTTCTGTCAGCAACACTATATAGCAAAGCGGCTGATACCTGAGTAAAGTCAGTTGTCACCACAAACAAAATGTAGATTCAGATGTCTGTGTTTTGTGGGTATCTTTTTTAATAACTGGCTTTGAATTTCACCACTTTTACAAAAGTGAAAAACTTTCTGATTTCACAAACCTTGTAGAATGCACTGGTAGCTTGCATATATAGTGTGTAAAAGTGCATATAAACATTCATAAATACATATGAAAGAACCAGGAACTCTGGTTACCTTCAGAAATGAATGTAATGCATATTCTAAGGGGTCTAAGTACCCCACCCACTTATAAAGCACTGTAAAATCAATGTGAAACTTAGATGGTTAGTCAAAACTAGCATGGCTGAGATATGGCTGGTAAAATGTGTAAAAACTTATTTTAATTAAAAATGAAAGTAAAACAAAGTATTATAGTGTCTTTTAAAACCGTTGCCATGGTAACTGAGATAACAAATTTTGAACAAAAACATGTAATTCTTTGGTAAAAATCTACTTTTTGGCACATTTTCAAGCCAGTGTCTACTTATACAAAATATATGACTTACTCTAATGATTGTTTATACCTTAACCTTATAAATGTACATATGGAATCAATTTTATCACAATCTAGATATAAAATTAGATGTCTGTGTATTTGAGTAATGTTTACTGAATAAATGGCCGTGATATTTATTACATTCAAAAGGTTTGAAAACTTGAAAATTTCTCAAAATATAAGAACTGAACAAGTATAGTGCATGTTAATGTTAATTGTTAACAATTGCATTAAAATAGTCATAAATAATTCCAGTAGAACTATGACTGCTGATAGCCCTCAGAAAGGAATGAATATTCTTTTGGTCTAACTTTCCCACCCACTGTAAGTACTACACCAATGAATGTGATCCTCGGTCAGTCAGTGTAACTCAACATGTTTCAGCTATGGCTTATATTTCATGTGTGTCTGCACTTGACAAACCATTTGCAAAGTGTAACTGGTTATTGAATATAGAATAACTTTTTAAATGGGCTTGCATGACCAGTTAGGATTACTTCACTCATTTTGAGCCGAGTCTGTTGTAAGGTGGCGAGGAAACGGTAGAACCCGAGAAAAGCCACCTGACTACTCGCAAGCAGAACTTGACTTTTCTCGTATATGACCAGAGTTTGGCTCGATTCCGCAGCAGGGAGATTACAAGCGATTTAAATTGTTAAAGCGGCCTTAACCACACAGACAGGATGGCCCCAAAGGTGGATTGAAAAATGAAATAAGTTGTAACTTCTTCACATTTTAAAGTCTCCATAGTCCTATCAAAGGTAAAAACCGTCGAAATACAAATCATTATGAAACCTGTACAGCATTCAGAATTGATGAAAATATGTCGATTGATGTGCTTTTTTTGTAGCATATAAATGGCAAAAAAGAAGGAACAAGGTTTTTTGAAAAACAAATGATAAGTGTCTCCATAAAAATACGGTTCTCGTCTCTGGTTCCCCATTAAGCAATGCAATAATGCAACAGCGGCACAATCAATGGGATCCTTGCCTAATCTTTTTGTACATTGTATTTTATTACCTGTTAAACGCCTGTTCCTTATATTTTTACTGCCTGTACGCTGTATTTTTATCAGAAAATAAAGCTTGTGAAATCGAAAGTAGGTCATTTTGGTTGGCAACTAAAATGACCCAGTTATTTTTTCAAATCTATTTTATGGTAAACTCAAGGACGTTTTGATTTTTCAAAAGTAAAAAGTATGCAAAGACCAGGAACTGAATCAATCAAAATCCAAATCCAGCCCTCAAACCATAGTTGGAAACAACTAAGATTACAAATAATCAAGATACAGAGAACATATGGCCAACCGAGTGAGCAGCTTGTTCCCAAAAGGTGGCCACTCAGCAACCCAAACCGAACCAAAAATAATAATAACATACATAAGGTAAAACATCACAGAAACTCTGACACCAAAAACAGGCAACAAAGAACCACAACAGAACTACCGCCTTGGAACGGTCAAAGCCGGCCAATTACGATAATAATCAATGGCGAAACTGTAGTGAGAAGTTTGCAGGGATACCTCACGATAAAATATTTCATGTTGATAGAGCAATGGGGCCTTTAAGCAATGGTCTTGTCCAGACTTCTTTACCATTTAAAACAATGGTCTAGTCCAGAACAATCATACTCAGAAGAATTACTTGTACTCTGTAAATATCTGATGCATCAAGATAATACATGTATTCAAATTTTAACCTGTGCCAATCCTTGTGTTTGATTCGTGCAACACTGTATCAAACATGGTTGGTTCGATATTTTTGTCAAATTTTCTTTAAAATGATTTTAGCATTTTACTGCATTTTTTACATCTGTCAGGCAATACAATAGCAAGAGTGTAACTTTCCGCAAAAGGTCAGTCATCAGAAATATTGCTTATTCAGATTTCTGTGTGATTCTGAGAACAAACACACATAAAAAGTTTAGTTTCATTTGGCTAAACGGTTTAAGCTTTTGACAAAGTCAAATATGGCCATTTTCGGCTATCAAGGTCAATAACTCTGCGTTGGCGGAATGTAAGTTGTTGTAGACTTAATGCATGTTCTGTTCATCTAAAAGAATGGTGACAATCAAATCAAAGATGAATGAGATATCCTTTGAGACATTTCCCTAACTATAAAAAAATGTCAATGTTTTTATGAAATGAAACGGCAATGCTTTTAAGCCGCTATCATAACGTCTCATCTTCAGTTAACAACAAGGCTGGAAAGGGACAGAAACAATTAAGCCGCCACCAGCTCTGCGCCCCCCCCCCCTCCCCCCCTGAAAAAAAAAACAAGGTGTCAGCTCTTTCGCAGCAGGTTGCCATAATGTAAATAGCCAAAGACTACAAGAAAACGGTTGAACAATGAAAATAAGAAATCAAATCACCCCAGAAGCACCACCAAAATTAAATAACATAGTTTGTTTGTGTTAAGGACTTCTATCTTAAAGCTTATCAGGCTATGCTCCATACACAAATAAGTATTTGCACTCATGGTCAAACTAACTACAAAATGAAAAATCTGGTCTGGATGGATCTGTCTGAGATTTTATGGTGTCAAGTTTACTTGCAAGTTTGATGAAGATCGGGTTAAATCCGCCGAACAACAATCAAACAGTCCATTTGTTCCTGAACAGAAGGGGTTTGTGATTAGACTAAAACACCAAGTTTCGAGGTTATTTGCTTGTTGGTTCCAAAGAACAATTTCAATGAGGAGAAGGTTCATAGGTGAGCTCATTACATAGGCAGTCATCCGTTGTCGATCCGTCCGACTATTATCAACAAATTCAAACGATATCTTCTCTGAAGCCATGAAGCTGTCCTTGTCATACTTTACATATAAATATTACATATAACATGTATAGGAAGTGGTGGTATGGTTGTGCGGGTAAGGGGTGGGGGCAGGGTTGGTCATTGGGGGGCACCACAATTGACTTGACAACAATACCCTTCCACCTGGTCCTGCCTTCAGCTGCCCTAGTTGTGCTAGCAAAGTCCATCTCTGAACACTCCTTAATATTGTCTTCCCATCTCTTTCTCAGTATTTTTCTATTTCCTTTCACTGTGCCCTGTAGAATTGTCTTTGCTAAGCCAGAAGACATTCAGATGTGGCAATTCCACCTCAGTTTCCGTTTCTTGACAATAGTCAGGAGTACATCATATTCTTAATGGATGCTTGGATCTTTCTTAGCATTTACTCATTTGTTGCTTGGTCCTTATATGTGATGCTCAGTAACCTTCGGTAGCTTCTTATCTCAAAGGCCCGCATATTTTTCACTAACTCTGCTGTCAAGGTTCTGACTTCAAAAGCAAAATATATGACAAGGGAGCACATAAGTTTTACTTTTGATCCCAGAGATACGCTGTTATCTCCCATGTTGGCATCAGCTTTGTCAGAGCTGCAGTGGCTTGGGCAATTCCTGAGGAAACTTCAGGTTTCGAGCGATCATCTTGGACATTGCTCCAATGCATTAGAAGCGTTTTACCATTCCCAGCTTCGGTCCTTTTACCTTAATCTGTCTCTGGATGTCATTGGCGCTGTTTGTCACTACCATCATGGAGACCTTCACTTGGAACTTTAGCTTATATGGTAGTTGTTTCCACCCCGTATAAAGAACTGACCAATCAGATTCAATTCTCGTTGTCGGCCATTACACGCTTCAAGGAAAAGCTTGAAACCAGCTACAGCTTCAGTTTTCACGGCTCGTTGCATGGCAACTTTAGCATGGTCACGTGATATTACTTTAGTCCGTACCGCTGGTGTTCATTTGCAAATGCACGTACTATAGGACGAGCAATAGTTCGATGTTAAGTCAGCCCATGGTGTATCTTGGACAAAATTCATCCAGACGGAGCCTATCCCTCTCCAGCCTGTTTATGTTGACCACAACCGAATTCCGTCGTAACTATATGGTTCGCTTTGTTCATGAATTTATGGCCGTTGACTTAAGATTTCTTCCGCATTGACGGTCGACTTCTTCTAACTGACCTCTACGGTTGATTCTCGTGTAGGTGAGAACGTCTTATTTCCTTCCAGCAAGTCACTGACTTGATCATTGCCTTAGATACTAGAAATGTTTTTGACAAAAACAGATGTACCCACCTGTGCTTTCCCAGCAGTACTAAATACTGCCATGTTAAGACCTCCTGTGACCTAGAAAAACAGGGTAAGGGCATCAAAGTTCAATAAGTTTTTTCCATCTCCGGATTATACAATTGTCTATGTTTGGTCATAATACATAAATCCTTCTGGAGGTATGTTGCAGACAAGCCATTTTTCATCCTTTGACCTCTTGTGACCTTGAAAATGAAACCTTGAAATTTAATCAGTTCTTTTCCATTCCCAGTGATGTATGGTGATATATGGTGCGAGTTAGGTTAGAATCCCCCCATCCATTCATGAGATATGGTGCAAACAAGCCACTTTTAACATTCTTTGACTTCCTGTGACCTTGAAAATAGGGTCATGGTCACTAAAATATAATCAGTACTTTTGCATCTCTCAGTGAAATATCTGTGAAAGTTTGGCCCGGTTTAAATCCGTTCATACTTTCAGAAGACAAAGGGCAGACAAGGCATTTTCAACACTCTTAGACCTCTTGTGACCTTGAAAATGAAATCAAGGTCACCAAAACCTAATCCGTTCTTTTCCATTTCCCAATGATATAATTATGCAAATTTGGTTTAAATCCATCCATTCAGTCAGGAAAAGTGCAGACAAGCCATTTTCAACATTCTTGGACCTCCTGTATCTTAAAAAAGAGTCAAGGTCACAAAATCTAGTCAGATTTTCCCCTTACTTAGTAATATATCAATGCAAGTTTGTTAAAAATCTACTTATCCCTTCAGGAGATAGAATGCAGACAAGAAGCTACGCAGACGCTTACGCCGACAGGATCTGCACCAAAAACAATATGAAAAAATAAAGAAATAAATAAATAACCAAACTCAAAGGTTCCTGATAACTGGGCCTATCCCTACCAACATTGATCCCTGAAATCTAGATGGTATACCAAGCTGGGCAAGCTTGGCTCGCTCGAGTCTTTCCCGTAACATATGACTGTTGAACTCAAGTTGGAGCTCTGTACAGGCCGCTGACTTCTTCTAGGAAGACTTCCGCACGTTGATGCTATCTTCACAGTTGATCAAAAGGATGTAACTCCAAAATTAAGGAAGGAGGAGCAAATATTCATAAACCTGACATACCCTCTTAACCTATTTCACTCAAGTTTCACAAGATGTACCAAAAGCTTACGTATTTATGGTGCCCACGAGAAAAGCCTTGAAACTAGGCAAAGGAATATAACTCCAAAAATAAGGAAGGGGAAGCATTTATATATATGTGACACACCAATTCAACCGAATATTTTCATCAAGACATTCCATACAGTGACCTTGTTATGGCCTGCAGACGAACAGCCTTAGAAATTAGACAAAGGCAAGTTATTCCAAAAATAAGTAAGGCAATCATTGTTACATGCGACATCGTCTTAATCTCATATACATTGCTGTCAAGTTTCTTATGACTACCCAAGGGCTTCTTAGTTATGGGGAGTACAAAAATAATCTAAAAATAATCAAAGGGGAGTAACTCCGAAAGTAAGTAACGGAGAGAAACAATTCTTGTATGAGACACACTGTCTATACCCAAGCTTTATTATTATATTCCAAAGAGTAGCCTAGTAATGGAATGCACGACAATAACCTTACAAACTGCCATAGTCCTTTTTTTCTAAAGGGTGTAACTCTGCTAAAAATTATCGGAGTGAAACCTCCAAACAACATGCCCTACTCCACATCATAGATTGATTATTTCCAAAATTTAAACTTAATATTGGATAAAAACTGTGAGGGAAGTTATCCGGAAATGAACATGCTAAAAATCCAAGTAAAGAGCTATAACTCCCCTGTAAATCATTGGAGCATAACCTCGAACCAATATGCGCTGCTCCATTACATAGTCTTACCGTATACAAAGTTTCAGCTCAATCGGATTAAACTGTAAAAGGAGTTATCCAGAAACGATGAGGCGAGGGCGAACGGACGCCAGCGCCATAGCCTAATACGTCCCGTTTTTGCAAACGGCACAAACATGTTTATTTAGTGGTCCTCTACAAAATATACCGTTTACGTTGTAGCCACTTAATTTGGCCAGACCGAAAATTTCCCGCAAGAAGATGTTTTATGAATGGTTATGGCCGGACAACAAGCAAAATGCTTAACCAAAATTTGCCTGTGCGTATAAAATGTTCGGGTGTGTTAAACTAAAGTAAATGTCATATTTACATAAAATGGTAAAGAAGTGACTCATAATTAATGATAGTACTTTGTATGTTAATCTAGATATTCATATTTCAATTTTAAAGTATTTGAGTAAGTGGGTAGGGTATTTAGGCCCCGAAGCATATGTACATGTCTTAAACATTGATTAAACACAGGTATACATATTCTCCAGATATGTTTTTGCTTATTAATACTTTAGGAAATGAATAAATGCGTTATATCATCTGCTTTAATTTGCACAGATAAAACTGCCAATGCCTCTTAAACTGATATCCATAATCTTTTTGAATTAAACTTAATTCTCTGAGGCTATACAGCCCCGAATTTTATAAGTTCCCATTTAAGTAAATCATTGGTTGTAAAGTGTCTAAAGTCAGACTACCAAATGATGAAAACTGACTTCTAGTTTGTATCAAAATTGATAGGTTAAAGGATCATTGTATCATGCTTAAAAGGTATAATGCATGTATATACCATGGTCACCATGGTAACGGCATTTGCACTGTACAAACTGTGTACTAATGTTTAAACCCACCTCCACATTAAAGTGTTTCATGCATAAAAATTCATCAGAAATGAAAACATACCATTTTTATGAAGAAGGCTTTGCAATTATATTCCAGTGTAAGAAAGTGGGTGGGGTAATCAGACCCCGTTTCAGGTCCTTTTCATGTATCTCTGAAGTTCCCAAAGAGTAATTATTCTTAAACATGTATTAATAAATGTTTATATGCATTTCTACACATTCATCATATAAAATACCTATGAATCACCTAAGGTTAATAAAATAAGGAGGTTTTCATTTATTTGTTATGGTAGTAAAATGCAAGGGGATTTATCTTTGAACATTGACCCAAAACACAGATATCTGAATATGGTCCTTATTTGTGCTGACAACTGACATTATGCGTACAGTTGCAATTTGGCTGTGTTGTGTTGCTGACGGAAGATAATTTCGTTTAAAAACATTACTTTTTGTGATTTTTGAAAAAGTGCTGACCCCACCACATTCCAAACTCTTAGTACACTCAAAGAGAATGATGGCTGACCTTTATTTTAATTTCAATTTTCACTCCGTACATCAAATATTTACATGAGACAAATCATTATTTTTAAGTATGGGACGTTAAGAAGTAGACAGTTGCTTAAATATGTCCAAAAAAGCGATTTTTCGAGCAACAAAACCCAGATTTTTGTGAAAAATGCGTTATCTTGGTTACCATGGCAACGGTTCGAAAGAAACCGGAAATATTTTGCTTGAGTTACTTTTTCATCAAAAGGCAACCATACATGGAATATGAGTCAAATCTGAGAGATGTCACTTTCCACGGTTTTCACTACAGCTGCCTGAGCCTTATACGGAATGCTACTTAACTAGCAAAACTTCGTGACCGAAACGACTGAGATCTGGTCCTGAAAGCATCAAACGCACATAGAGGCGTCCATAAATCTCGGGGGGAAATCCCCTCTCTCGTGCTCTGCCTTTGGCACTCGCTGCAATCCTCTGCCGGACCACTTTCCACTACACGGCGACGGGCCTATATACATATTCTGTAGGTTGGTTGGCTGCCTTGAGTTTAACGGCCCTTTGACTTTGAGACAGTATTTCATTCTATATCGGGCCGTTTCCCAGAGAAAGAAAAGAGAAATGATAGACGAGAGAAGAAAATTTCCCAACAAGCCCCACCCGCACCCACTGCAAGAAAAGCAGGCCCTTGTCCTATGTTTATCCAAACAAGTAGGACGCCCCGGCACTGGAAGTTATAACAGCACCATCGCCCGACCACCACCCCCCATATTCTGTAGGACGGAAAGCTAAATAATTATAATAAAAAACGACGGGAGAAGTAATTCAAACGGGATTTGTACACATGTCGCTTCTATTTTCTAAAGCAGTTGTGACAGTAGAACAGACCGACCTTAACTTTTCACAGATGGACGGAAAAAAAACACGCCACTGAAAAATAATTATCGAATAACGAATAACAAATCATCGAATAATTAATATCGAATAGCGAGTAACAAACCAACTTCTCATTGCTGTAATTTTGAATTCGGATTAATATCAAGTAAAGTTTCGCCGAAAAATGATGTCCACGATGAAAGAACACAGCACAATAACGCATGTTCTTAAGGGGAGATTGCGTAGTATTATTTCACGACGGCTAAGCCGGAGTGAATTAGTTCTCGCATCTGCCCGAAACAACATGTGCACGCACTACGTTCGTATAATAAATTATCACAAATTGACGTCTGAGTCATATATTGTATGGCCAAAGAAAAGTGTGGAGATTTATAAGCCCTTGCTTATACATGGGCTGTTTAGCCCTGACATGCTGGTGGTAGGCCATGAAGCCGGGAGATATCAGTTCATCTGCCGGCGTTTGTGAGCATGAATGGCACCCTGGGGATCGAAGTATGGTCGAATATTTCCAACTAAGAGTAAAAACAAATTTATTCAGTAATACGTTTGTCGATAATGGACAACTGGAAGGGATTACAGAGAAGCACAAAATACTTGTAGTCACAGAAAAGTAAAATCCTGCTCCTTTGTACTCGGAATGCCCGCAAATACGAAGAATTATACATAAAAATAGTAATATGATGATTTTATTACATAAAATACAACAAAACAGTTCAAAAGAAGTCGAACTCGTCTTTCGATAGGCACAATTCACGAAAGCTCGTATATATTCAAACTTTGAACAGTCAAACGTACAGTCGCAGGAACTCGTTAGTAAACGGACGACAGAAACTTACTGTCAGTCATTAAAAGTGTCAGGAAATAATAAAATCATTATCTTAAAAATGTAGTGCCCCAAAAATAAAAATTCATCTCCAGTCGAGGAGCAACAAGTCTGCAGTAGCAATACGGCAATACCTGCAATACCTGTAAAGAGAAATAGAAAAGTGTCATGATTAAGAAAGTGAAATACACATTTAAATGACGAAATTCAAATGCTGACAGGTGTTAAAACAAATGTCATTTAAGTTTAAATTAATTTACATCCGACGTAAATTATTTTACGCCGGACGTAAATTATGCAAATTGCAATTAGCAAATCATGACTATCTATATGGCTTTCGTGTGTGCATCGGTATGCTTTCAATATAGGCTACTTGTTACTTGAGAGAGGATGTTGTGTTCTGAAAGCAAATTTTGAGGTAAAGTGAGTTTGATTGATTGATTGTTTGGGGTTTAACGGCCCTTTGCGACAGTATTTCAGTCTATATCGGGCCGTCTCCCAGAAAGAGGGAGAAAGAAGAGAGAAATGATAGACGAGAGAAAAAATGTCCAAACAACCCCCCCCCCCCCCCACCCACACCTACTGCAAACACAGTCGGCCCTTGCCCTACTATTATCCAAATCAGTAGGACGCCCAGGCACTGGAAGGTACACGCAGCACCATCGCACCACCCGACCACCCCCTAAAAGTTGTTGAAGATTTAACCTGAACTTGTTGTGCATCGTTCTCAAGCCCCGATATTCTCGCACGCCTTGGATTTGATGACAGTTTGACGTTATAAATTAGCTTTCAAGCTTTATAATTTTATTTGTAGGTACTTTATATTGATTTGAAGAAAATAATAAGATCCCCAACATATCGTACAAACTATCTTGGTATGCATCTTTTCCATTCACTTGTGATGAGATAAAAAAGAGAGTATGGATCTTTAAGGTAACCGGGCACCAGAGGGGCTACCATCAGTTAACCTAACCACACTTTCCTGGGCGGACCCAGACCATCTTAGCGCTTAACCAGTACTCCTGCTTAACCAGTACTCCTGCAATACTTTCGCCAGTAACTGACAACTGCCCTACTTGAACCAGAGGTAGGGAAGGAATGGCCGTAGAAGGATTTCATTACTAAATCTCTACGAAAGGTATATCCGGGCCGGACCAGGATTCGAACCCGCGTGGCGGATACAACCCTTGACGCGTTACCGATTTAGCTATCAAGCCCGGTTGATTAAAAAAAAAGTGTCCTGGTACCGGGGTCCCACTAAAGACAGAAAAGGACTTTTGCCACCGAAAAGAAAAGGACCGAAAAGAACATTCGGGCAGCGAAAAGGACTTTTTAAATGCCATTTTATGCAATAAATTTAAAGAGTAAAATATACTATTTCTCAACATAATTTTCTGGAACATTAAGTGAAATATATCCTTTTCGGTGCCCGAAATTCGGCATTTGCGAAGTCCTTGTCGTTACATGACATCTCTTCACTGACCAGCAGTGGAGTTCTTTTCGGTGCTGTAATATTTTTGTGAAATTTTAGGATGAAGATACTACAATTCACAAAATTATTTTTCAAGTGCTCATTAACATCATGATGATGTTAAAATTTCTAAAACATATGTTTTTATGGCATTTAACGACAAAAGAAGTCCTGTTCGGTGCCCGGAAGTTCTTTTCGGTGGCAAAAGTCCTTTTCTGTCTTTAGCAGGACCGCTGGTACCGGCTTTTATTTCAGAGAGTCACCAAGTTGTACTTTTGTAAAACCGATTTTGATTGGCTATATGCAAATGAGCTCTGGTGTCACAAAACAGGTTAGGCGCACCGATAGGGTCAAAAGTCTATTTTTAGTGTGACACTAATATTATTTTACGTGGGACGTAAATTAATTTACGTCCACTTTTGACCCTATCGGAACACCATACATACCCAGGACCTCTGACTTACGAGTCAGGTGCCCTACCGATTGCGCTACCCGGCCCGCCCCCCCCCCCCCCCCCACCCCCGCCTCTGGGGTTACTTGACGTAATGGAAGACAGACAGAAATCACACGAATCGCCACAGTATTCCAATCATGTCCTGGACTGGAAACGACTACGCCTATGGTCGTACACCAGCTTTTGACAGAAGCTAACACTTTGTTTAAAGTAGTCCCTCGAAGGTATGCATGAGCGTAGGGAAACTTCTCTCTGTAAAACTGGGAGGTAAAATAAGTCTTTAGATTTCATATTCATATTCTATAGTAATGGATTTACCTACAAAAGGATAGCGGTTGTATGAACCGCTACTGAAATGCAGAAGTGTTTATTTTCATACTGCACTATTTTTTATTTACCTGAAATCATTACTTCCGGAAATAAACAAATTAGGTCAAATATGGCGATTATGATTCATGTTTACCTGTGAAAGGAATTTCAAACCAAAATGAAGCCGAACTGCAATTTGATCGTGTTTTTTGCTGCGTTATTTACCACTTCAAACGCACAATTAGGTGAGAAATATAATTAAGATAAATAACTAAAACTATATTTGTTTTCTATCAAGAAAACTGGCACTATGAATACCCCACCCATTCCGTTCGCCTTGTCCCAGGTGTGTTTTGTTTATATAAATGATAATATGTTTTTGCAAGTATGTATTTGTTAGAACGAGAAGGTCGTTCAACTTACATATTATAGACAATATCTGTCAGTGACAGTTTTGTGTGATTTCAGTGTTAAAGCGATTGTCCTAAGATACATCAGCGTGTCATCAGTAAACAATTCTATTTCTGAAAGCGTAGTCCTAAAAGGACTAAAAGGGGACATGAATGTAAGTTACACAAGGGTTCTGTTAAAGCTTTTTACATTGAGATAGGGCTGCCTAATTGCACTGAAACTGGTAATCGATCAGTCGATTATCACTCCTCTCATGTAGTAGGTTCAGTTAATTTCACAGATAGGGATGCAAAAGTATAATACATTCTTAAGGCCATCCTTTAAAATGTGTTTGTTGTACTAAATGAATGGATGTTTGACCTGCGATTTCACATCCTTTTTTGCAGTATTTCAGTTATATCAGGAATATGGGAAGGTGATAATGAAATGTTGAATGCTATGGAGCCTCGTTTACCGTTGGAAAGATTTTTGCCTCCAGCATGTCTCAAACCCGGGATCGCTAGATCAGCAGGCTAGGGCTTAATCTACCAGGACTCCTTTGCTGTGCCTAAATGCAGACCATGTGATTGGCAGTTTTTTAGGTGCCAGAAAGTAGCTGCTACCGACTATGATGCATTTGCAAATAGTTCAGCTCTGGATCACACTAGTCCTTAACAGCAGCCTGGACAGCGTCAACAATGTTTGCCATCTTACACTGACAGTTTTAACTCCATTTAGCGGTAACCCGGGTCGAAATATATATGTGACGAGAATTAAAATAAAAATTAAAAAATAAGAAATTCTGACAGAAAAGGCAAAAATTATTGAGTAGGTAGGAACACATCAAACAAATTTAAGGCCTAATACTAGCAAAACATAATCAGTCCTCTAACGAATCACGAGCATTTCCACCTGAAAATGAATAACTTCATGCATTTGTGAATAGTTTACCAGTTATACTTGCATCTATGTGTGGTCGTCTTGTAAAGTTTTTCACATACATTGACTATGGGCACAACTGTGTGATGATCGACACTTGGTACAAACAAAGTTCAGTAGTCCATAACAGCACTTTTGATTCGGAACCAAGGTGATGCTATGTATTCAAGTGAACAATATATAATTCCTTTTAATCACATACTGTAGAAACTGCAAAATCATATCAAACCAAGAAGGGTCAGAGCGCGAGATGGGGGTTGTGAGAGGGGGATGGGTGCTTGACTTGCAATTTTACGTTTTTATCAAAAGTATTTCAGTCAAAGCAGGGCGATTGGAGAGTGATAATGAAAAGCTGTTTGAATGGAACCCTGTTTACAGTCGGAAAAAAATCATTATACATCTTTACACCAGCTCACCAATCCATAAACATGTGCAAGCCTTGTGAATTACATCCCTCTGAATATCTGGATATTATTTCAACGGGCAATAAGTTCCTTGTTTTGTTGTGGTAAATGATGTGTCATGGGATCTTATTCTGCTCTCTCTCTCTCTCACCACCCAAGTACTTAAAACATCCAGTTCACAAAACCTGAACTCAAGTACATGTATTTATAAAAACCTAACCTTTACAATGAGACTGTGAAAACGTACGCATTTCATATGGCATAGTTACGCACCGTAACTCCTTTACATTTGCATTACATACAGGAACAGACAAAACATGCATCGAAAAATGTATATACTCCAACAGCTTTACTCAACATCACACTCTCGAGATATCTAACAGAGCTCCAGATAAGAGGGGGTATTGAGGATAATTCAAAGATAATTTTTCTTATTTCTCAACAAAAACATATATTGTGACCCCTCATTAGAACCGTCTCGACGAGACGGTTCTAATGATTGGTCACAAAATATGTTTTTATGGAAAAATATGGATAATTATCCATAAATTATCCCTGTTACCCCTTCTTATCTGGAGCACTGATCTAAGGCAATTTTCTATGGCATATATTTTGGCGCCAAGGCAGGCATATTGTAAATATGGACAAAATTATTGCGGATTAGGTGTTTTGACGCGGAAATCACCTCAACCATTGCCTTTAAAACCAGTCCTCAGGATATGGTAGTCATTCAGTCTTGTAAATACGTGTAGCAGTGATTCTTCTAAAAATTTCTGTCTTCTATTTCCCAATGGATTGCGCTATTTATAACCAATTAGAAATTGTTCATTTCTAAATTTTCATTTTTGACTGGAGATTGCTCATAAATTGGTCGGGTATCCTTTGATTGTATTGACGCTATATGAATCAAATTCATTGAAAAATATTATTTGATGATCGTACAATAATTGCAAGAAATCTAGATTGTTATTTATTGGTAAGACAGTTGATCTTAATTACAAATTAGCGAGTGGTCTTCCATGTTGTTGTCTTGTGACACCTGCTACCGTAATCGACCCATGTACCGCACATGCCCCTATAACCGCACAACAAGGCCATTTCCGTACAAACTGCACAAGCGCACACTGCTTTTTCTTTGAAACCCACAAAACCCAATAATTAACAGGGAACTCATGAAAAGTATAAACACAAAGTATTTCCAGTCCTACCCATGTTGCCTCTTTCCAGTCACCCTGCATTTCATTGTTCTGAGTGTGCGGTTATTAAATACATTTTAACCACATCTTTTTGTTGCAGTTTTGAAAAAGTTAAGCGCACGGTGCGGTAAATGGGTCGATTACGGTATTTCAGATATTAAGCTTACTGTGCATAATGCAGTGAAAATGCCAAACCGTCAAACTACAGTAAAATTAATTCAGTCATTCAATATAGAGTAGATCTAAGAGATAAAAAAGAAATTAAGTAACCAAGATAAGTACATCATATACCTACATTTTATTACGACATACACATGCAAGTAATTAACAATATTCAGAAATGATTTTGTTCTTATTCTGATTCATATTCGCGAGGGACAATACCCCATCCTATAGCTGAATAATTATGCTAGTTAAGGCAATTCCACTCTTCTAATGAGGGTAAATACCAGGTAAGTATTATATATTAGGCGACGGCTAGTGACAACCGGTTGTCAGTAGCCTCACAAGCTAGAGACAACCGGTTGTCAGTAGCCTCACAGGCTAG
Organism: Ctena decussata; assembly: GCA_963989385.1. Classification (NCBI taxonomy): domain Eukaryota; kingdom Metazoa; phylum Mollusca; class Bivalvia; order Lucinida; family Lucinidae; genus Ctena; species Ctena decussata. Next base: position 23,139,623 of record OZ022498.1, read on the forward strand.
AGACAACCGGTTGTCACTAGCCTGTGAGGCTACTGACAACCAGCTAATAAATTAATATGTATTTTAAAGGACAGGAAGCATTGGTTCATTTTAAAAACATCACAAGTAATTCTCAATAGGTTTATGCTTTAAATCAAGCTACATATGAATCACAACAACAAAATATCTGCAAATAAAAAAGCAAAAATATGGAGAAGAGATATCTTCTAAAAATAGATTTTCCAAGGGAAGTAACTCAAATCATACTTTGTAAGGGAACTAATTCAAAATACCACTTACAAATTTTCTCTGAATGTTTATGTGCTAATTCTGTTTGCACAATTGCCTCCATGATCGTAGTAGTTATACTTGTATTCTTATTATAAATTCGTAGTTTATTTTTCCTAGTGGATAGAATCAGTAAATAAACAAATTTGCTTGACTGAACAGCAAGAATATAACTATAGATCATGTAATGGTAACTGGAAACTTTATGTAAAACCTTTTTTCCATCAAGGTAAATGTATAATTTGTGTGCATGTGATGCATAAATTCTTTTAGCTATTTGTATGAATAACCCAATGACTTCCAGACAATAATAATGTAGATAATAAAAAAAACCCTCAGAAATGTATACTCAGCATCAATGAAAACGCACCAGTTTGGAACTTATGGCACATTATGTTTGTTTAATGTTTGGTTTTATGTAATAGGCAATTTGGTTAATCTTTATTTTCTTGTATTGAGAAAGAATGTTTGCAAATTAAATTTCGTTCATCAGTGGGTACTATCAAGCATGACGTCAATACTGACATATTTGAAAACAGTCGATATCAAATGACACATTTAAAGCGTAATTAATCCATATTTCGTGCTCTGCCAGACTCTTGATTGCACATTTATCGTTTATTGGAAGGTCCCTTCACATAAAATCCACTTTTCCTCCATTGAATTATGACGCGGCTCGGCGAATAAGGGTGACGTTATCCATGTAACGTCATGCTCTGGCTGGGTAACGGTTGACGTTTGCCCCACAGAACTTCTGAAATTTTGTTTCTACTACTTATCTCGGCATTTTGGGTTGCAAAAAATATCAAATTTATCTTTAGTTACTTTTGTCTGCCCTTGTTTGATGAACGTGACAATAAAGTGACGTTCGAATCCAAATCACTTTGTTGCATTCGGTGGTCTGGACTTCTTTTCTATGGCGTCTTGATGGGGTATCTATACTCTAGCAAAATCCATCATTGAAGAATTGCCGCCATGTGAAATTATGGTAGAATTTAGTAGTTTCTTGCTTTCTACAATCAACTTAAAACTTGATCAGAGTTGAAACAAATATCAACAAATATCATGATATAATAGTAATACCATGAAACTAATATTCTAAAAATATCTTGAGTTTTATTATTTGAAAACAATAGGATTTATAGTAACTGGTTGTCACTAGCCTGTGAGGCTAGTGACAACCGGTTGTCAGCAGCCTGTGAGGCTAGTGACAACCGGTTGTCAATAGCCACTTCCTATATATCATGTTTTTTATGGTATATGATTGTACCAAGTATTATCTCCAGAACCTCACCTTATCTGATGCTATAAATTTCATGTTCAGGTGGGGTACTGCCAGCAAGATGGTGTGTCACAACAGAAGCTGAACAGATGAAATGCAAGCACTTTGCAGAAAAATTAGACCTTGTTCGAAACAAAGATAACCTTGATATGACTACAGTTCATTCTCACTACAAGAATCAGACACAAAATGGTTTCATTAGAGATTTCCAATCAATGCCGGAGATACAGTGTGTGGAAGCCATAGATGTGTAAGTATACATTAGAAAGTACCATCCATCAGTGCTGATCCAGATTAAAGGGGTAACAGGAATAATTTTGGAATAATTTTCCATATTCCTCTATAAAACCACAAGTTGTGACCCCTTATTAGAACTGTCTCGCTGAGACAGTTCTAGGTAGGGGTCACAACATACATTTTCATTGAGAAATAAGAAAAAATTACTTCAGAATTATCCTCAAAACCCCACCTTATCTGGTGCTGTGACTCAGACTGACTGGTCCATGAAGGTAAAGATGTCTCTCAGTGTTGTAGTCCAAAGGGCAGTGGATTGTTGGCGGTCCACAGAGTCGTTGGCACAGCTTGCAGTGGGGTTCTTTCTGCTCCCTTTGCCGCCTTTTAACTTTCTGATTTGAACCAGGTATCCATTTACTGCTTGGTTGACAGAATTTATCAGTTGTTGGTCCCTACGACTTTCTGCACTGAAGTCAATTTCTTAACGTCAACACCTCTGTAATATACACATTATACAATAAGACTGAACCTTAGGTTTAAGGTCTATGGCATTTATCATTTCTTGCGTTTCTTAAAATGTGGTGGCTCATCTGTCTGGGCTTCGTCACAAAACTGTTTTGTGACAAAGCCCAGACAGATGAGTCACCACATTCCACGAAATTCTTGGTGTGAACTGAGCAAAAATTTCCCAAACTTATCATTAGTTCTAGAGATTCAATCTTTTATATACGTTTTATTTCTTTTTCAGGTTTGATTGTATGACGAAAATGGATAATAACGAGGTAGATCTACTGACTCTGGAGGCAGGCCAAGGATATTTCGCTGGGAGATACCACACTATGAGGCCCATACTGGCTGAGAAATATGATACTGGTAATTTTGATTATTTGAGCCGTGACACGAGAAAACCAACAAAGTGGTTGTGCCCCCGGTTCAGACTCAGATAAGCCTAGGCATCCATCAAGTCTGACCAGACCCTTAGCTAAGTACTTAAATGGTACCCAAGAGTCTCAGGTACCTCCATGCGGACAGTGAAGACTCTGATCAGACTGATGTCCAGGCTGATCTGAGTCTGTGCTGGGCGCACAACCACTTTGTTGCTTTTGTCATGTCGCGGCTCAATTTTATCTGGATTTGTGGGGTAGAGTATTGTGGTATCCAGGATGGCCACCGTCACTGAAAATAGGAAGTCAACATTTTCTTTGCAGCAATTAACTATGTTTGGCTGAAATTTGGTTGGTGCATTATTCACATAATTATATGATCCAAATAATGTACAGACATAAATCTTTGCCTGTGAAAACTGCTCAAATCTTTGTCTTTGTGAAAACCCCAAGAAGTTGATTTTATTGGGCTTATCACAACCATTCTTGCAGGAAAACAAGTCAAGAGACACATTTATAAGACATTCAATGATGTATATTTTCCAGCAATCAGCTTGTTTTCTCTGGCATAGTTGCATACATGTATGTACTGGCAGTTTGTACCTTCATGAAATTTGAGGTGAGGGATCTGAGGGAGAGGAATCCTATAAGCATTTTGCTTTCATTCCAATCCCATTAACTCTATATTGTGTATATCTTACGTTGCATGTCAGTGAAATTATGAATAAATATGTTTAAACTAAATTTGAGGTGTATGAAAAAATATAGAACGGCAGATAAACCACAAGTTTTTAGCTGAATTGGGGGAAATATGTCTGTGTAGTGCCACAGTGACCTTGCTTCTATGAACAAATTTTACAAATTTTATCAACAACATTGTCAAGAGCCACAGAAAGATCCTCACATTGAGCTGCTTGAAAGTTTTGAAAAAAGGAGCAGATTTTTGCCTCTAAGAGCTGACCACACTTTGGACGACTTACATCCTTCAGGGAAGCAAACAGGAAGTCACAGAAGTTGTTTTCTTTCTAAAAGTGGCAGGTAAACATGGATATATACCATGCACCTTAATATATGACCCATGTGGAAAATTTCAGGTTCAAATGGGTCTCTCAGAGCCTTAGATAAGAGGGAGTATTTGGTGACAATTTGGGATAATTTTTGTTAATTCTGCATAAAAACATATGTTGTGACCCCTCATCTGAACCGTCTCGACGAGACGGTTCAGATGAGGGGTCACACAACATATAGTTTCAATGAGAAATAAAAAGAATTGTCCCTCAATTATCATCTAATACCCCTGTTATCTAGAGCTCTGGTCTCCTGTAATGTTCTGTCTCCTTGTTATATTCTCTCATATTGTTTGCATATTTACAGTTGCCAACACGCCATTGGAGTATTATTCTGTAGCGATAAAGAAAGCTGGGGCTCCAATCACTATTGATAGACTGTCAATGACTAAAGCTTGCATACCAGGTATGTCTATGCCGTAAAAATTCTAAAAATTTTGACACCTGAAATAATTATTGTAATTGTTCTAAAATGAAACAGTTTAGTTTTTATACCCCACCACACTTTAGTTTGATCTGGATCCAAACTGTTTGCCCAGAATGGAAGGGGTTAACTCTGTATTTGGCACAGAGCAGACTGGCAAAACACAGCGTTCTGCAGAATTCTTGTGCTGAGATCCGTAGTATACCTTTTGGGAATGAAATAAGAAAATAATGAAATTTTCACAATATTGTGTGAGTCTAAAAGTACATGGTGATTAAACAGTGTGTAGTCAAAAAACTAGTTAATGTTATGTCCATAGATACACAGAGTCATAAATTTTTTATCTAAATAAGTTAGTTTCTGTTGTATCTCCAATTGGAACAAAAATATATATATCAAACTGTGTTAACAGTACATTAAGAGATGTCCAGACAGTGTTATGGGGCACTGTGGTAAAAAGATGTTCATATTTTATATGATTTTTATGCTTTTTCAAGGTATTGGTACTGGTGCAGGATGGGTATACCCGATATCATTTCTCCTACAAACTAAGATGATGCAGGTCTCAGAGTGTAACGCTGTCGTCAAGACTGTCACAGATTTCTTCAGTCAGCTCTGTTTACCAGGGGCACTTAACTCCTTCTACAACCCATTTGGTATGTCAGTTTCTGTATCTTTATTTGCAAAACAGGTTTGAGGTTAATGGATATACTTTGAAGGGAGATCACTATGACATTGCAATATTTTCCTCCCTTCTCATAGCATGTTACTTTTGAAGGAAAGAATTTGCTGTGTCTACAAGAAATTCATCTAACAAAGAAGTACGTGTATATACTATTCCAGTGTTGTTAAGATTTTGGGAAGCTACCTGTCCCTTTATAATTCAGAAAATTTCACATGTTTTTCCTTATTTTTGGTTGAAATATTTAACAGATTTGGGAAAAAATAAGGCCATTATTTAGTTGGGAATGACTCCCATAACAGGAGGTAAAATTTGCAAAATAAAATCATTGTATTTTGACTCAAAAAAAGTACATTACCCACTTCTGACTAACTTTTAGAGTCTTAGTGAAAATTGAACATAAACAAAAGTTTTAACACATCAAATAGACATTCCACTACAAAGAGCTCTAAACCTTGAAACCCATTCAAGAGTAAACTTGCAATATTCTTGTGGAATGTACGCTATCAATGGGCATGAGCACATTTTAAACTGACTCTGCAAATTTAATTTCATTATGCATTGACCTTGAGAAACATCTTAAATTTACTGCAATCTGTAATAAGACACTGCAAGTGAGTTCAAATTAGCGAAATCAGATTATCTCCCTTTGCATTATTAATATAGAGATTCAATGAACAGTCTGTGATTAATCTCACTACCTATTTTGTAAACATTGCAAAATGGCCACAAAAGGCTGTTTAGTAAAAGGTCCTTCTAAATAAATCTCAGTATGCACTTTGATGTCAGTGTTTTCCATGATACATGTAGGTGGAATGTCAGATTTGGGGCTTATATCTGCTGGGAACTGAGGTTGTCCTGTAAATTTACCATGATTGAATATATTATCTCTAGTAACCAACATAGTGAAGGGAAGTAATTATTTTACAAAAGGAGAAAATCTTTATACCATATTTATTTGGCTGTAAAACAGTGTCTTTCCAGCCGGGCCGGGTAGCGCAATCGGTAGGGCACCTGACTCGTAAGTCAGAGGTCCTGGGTTCGAATCCCGGTCTGGCCACATACTTTCGTTTCTCCTTCCGCTGATTCAAGAAGGGCAGTTGTCAGTTACTGGCGAAAGTATGTGCACTTAGTACTGGTTAACCGCTTAGGAGGTCTAAGCCTGCCCAGGAATAGTGTGGTTAGGTTAACTGACCGTCCCGACATGACCTTAGTTGTTTACCGTGGACGTTAAGCATCAAATCAACCAACCAACCAAGTGTCTTTCCATCTCTTGATTGCCCCAGATATCTGAATCAGTCTTCTGAAGTTATACTATGAGATGAGTCATTCCTTTCTAAAACAATCCCAAAAATCTAGATTCATCTTATAAGATAGTACTAGATTTTAGCATTGTTTTGGAAGGGAAAGGCCCCCGTATTATAGATGAAGAAATAAGGCAGGTTAAGTAAGAGCTCGTATATGTAATTTCTTATTGCCTAGGTAACAATCCTACCAAAGTATGCGAGCTTTGCAGAGGGTCAGGTGAGCAGAAGTGCACTTCAAGTGACCCACATGCCAACTTTGATGGAGCTCTGAGGTGTCTGGATAGTGAAGGAGATGTGGCTTTTGTCAGACATGACACTGTGGCTACAAACAGACCTTTAGATCTCGATGTAAGTATTTTCACTGGTAGGGGAAAGTCGGGTTACTTGGGACAGGTGGGTGAATTTGGACATACAGCAAACAGTGAAAATCCAGATGAGACGACTCACAATGAGCCGTCGCATCAGGATTTTCACTGTTTGCCCGGTAAATTTTGTTTTAATTCCAAACAACTGACATATAAAGAAAACAGTGTCACTGTCCAAATTTACCCGCTGTCCTAAGTTACCCAACTCTCACCTAGTATTTTCTGCTTTTGGCTGGTAGCGAGTGAGTAGTTGTTTAGCGTCCCACTCAACAGTATTTCAGTCATGTCGAGAAATTGCCTCTGAATATGTGGGACTTTTACCTGACCTGAGACAAAAGAAGCCAAAGCTTATAGAAGCTCTGCCGCAGAGCCACCAGGCTGTGCATGTTTATCAGAGGTGGGGGCGGGCAGTGGGCAGGGGCCATCTTCTTTAAGCCGCCTTCCAGAAAAGGTGGGGTTTTGAGGATAATTCTGGAATTATATTTTTGTTTCTCAACAAGTATCCGTTGTGACATTCATTAGAATTGCTTTTGAGGTGGTTCCAGTGTCTGGGTCACAACATATGCTTTTCATTTGAGCCATACCAGGAAGATGATGCCTGAACAGCTAAGGCTGAGATCAGTCTGCATGTCCTTAAGCTGAATGTATGCACCTTCAGGGGAACTAACTCTCAGAGAAGGGAAGCATAAAATGACAATTCTGCCATTTTCATTTTATGCTTCCCTTCTCAGTTGGGGGTCTACTCTTACAGGAAAGAATTTGCTCCATTAGGAGCAAATTTTTTGTTTCTAGAGTAGACAGGAGCGGCTGTAGCGTAGTGGATAACACTCCAGACTACCAATCCAGGGGTCGCAAGATCGATCACCCGCTTCTCCGGTCTTTCGGATGAGACTTTAAAACTGAGGTCCCGTCTCCATATGACCTCGTTGTTGGTGGGACGTTAAACCCGAGTTCACTCACTCTAGAGTAGACCTCCTTTTGGAAGGGCTTGGTTATCCAGGAAAACAAACATGGTCAAAAGTTTCCCTTTGTGAAAATGATGGAAAATATGGAGATACACCCTTCCACCTTAATTCCAGTCTCATAGAGCATAGATTGTGTGCTTTTGCAAATACGGGTGCTACTATACTCTGTTACTATTGGTAACTTTGTAGGGGTCTCAAAACTGCAAGTCTGAACATCCTAGTTGCTATGGTAACAGAGCTATGGCCATTTCACTATCAATTCTTGTAGCGAGGGCATGAATGGTGCACCCTTGCAGAACAGAATTGAATGCGACATTGTATGCACATGTAGATTGGAATTGAACATGAAATGCAACATGAAATTTGTATATCGAAAACTACAGGACATTGTCATTGAAGTTAATTAATGAAATTGTCACTGCAAGAATTTTTGTAATGGCCCAGTTATAGGTCCTCTGACTGCTGTATTGGCCCTTGGCCTTAGGCCTCGGGCCCATACAGCAGACAATGGACGTGTAACTAGGTCAGTATGAAATTTCTTGATCACTAACATTATATAACTGTATATAGCAAGTCAAGCTATAGTGTTGACTGTATGGATAGAGCATCAGTGTCAACTGAAGTTTTTGCTAATGACCAATATTTTTGTCTGATTTAATTCATTACATCAGCTTGTTATTTTTTGCAGAAATATGAACTTGTTTGCCCAGATACAACAAGTCGACCCCTTGACCAGTTTGAATCATGTCATTTTGGGAAGGTTCCTAATGACATCATCATGACATCAAACTTCAAAGAAGATTATGAAATCGAAAACCTGAAGCGGATGCTCTTACAGGCTTCTGATTGGTTCGGTCCTGGAAAGCCATACGTGACGGATTTCCCCATGTTCAGATCAGCAGACTACCAATATCTCGGCAGGGAAAATGTCTTGTTTAATGATAATACCAAGGCATTGGTAGATGTTGGAGCAAGAGATAGATATTATACATGGATAGGTGAGTAGACATCATAGAACTGTGATTTGCACTAATGAAACCTGGCACCCATGGATTGGGACTAATTCATACTTCAGATGGGCTTTAGTGGCCTAGTGGAAAAGAATGCTGACTCATAAACATTAGGTCTCACCACAAGACTGACCACAAGTCTAGATAAGAGAGTATTTGAAGATAAATGAAGGATAATTTTTTCTTATTTCTCATCAAAATCATATGTTGTGACCCCTCATCTGAACCGTCTCGACGAGACGGTTCTGATGATAGGTCACAACATAATGTTTTTATACAGATTTCTAATTATCACCAAATACTCCATCGTATCTCGACCTATTTCTCACTGCTGTGGGTTCCAGCTTCACTCGCGGTTTAAATGAGCTTGCAGAATGTTAGGTTTTTCCCCAGCAGCTCCAGTTTTTGCCCGTGTCTGCTAACAATGGGCTCGATATAGGTGAAACAGAGCTGTAGATAAGAGAGAGTATTTGGTGATAGTTATGGATATTTTTTAGTTAATTCTGCATAATAACATATGCTGTGACCCCTTATTTGAGCTGTCTCAATGAGCCGGTTCAGATGAGGGGTCACAACATACGGTTTCAATAAGAAATAAAAATTCCATCAGTTATCATCAAATACTTCCTCTTATCTACAGCTCTGTGAAATATTATTGAAAGGGTCGTAAAACACATATCAAAATATCATATGTCAGCTTACAGAAGCAATATTGGGACCAAGACCAGACTGTTTGAAAAAGATGTCATTTCACATATAGCAGGTTTAAGTTTAAGGGGAATGGGTATACTTTCAGGGGAAGCAATTCTGCCAATCCTATTTTTATTTTTGCCTGCCTTATATGGGCGAAACCTTAAAGGAAAGAATTTGCTCCTGTTGGAGCAAATTTTTATGCCCCCGTGATTTCTTTTAGAGTAGGCCCTCTTTTGCACTCTTGTATTGTTAATAGGTCTATGAAAGTAAGAATAGCTCTTTGGTTATTTTTCATATTAAAATATTTTCAACTTACCATTCTAATTCTAACATAGTGGACTTTGATTGGTGGCGAGCAAATGGTAAGACAGCGCCTAACCTGGAAACTTAGAATTCCTTATAATTATTTTCTTTGAAGCAGTTTCTAGGGGTTCTAAGATATCAAAGTCAGATTTGGAATTATAAGGAATTATTATATGAGGATTTTGTTGATATGTCACACCTGCAGATCACATGTGAACTTAACATGTTATGTGTGCTTTATAAAATTTGCCAGAGTTTACACATGCATAAAATAAACAACGAAAAGTGTAAACATACATAAAATAAAAAAGAAATACGAAAGATACACACATATATATGTGTATATAAACAAATAAACAAACCAAAAATAAAATGAAAACAAATGGATTTCCTACTTCTTTCAGATGATAGTTTCCGAGCTGCATTAAACAACTTGAATGTATGTCCTGTGTCTGTAGCAAGACTGTGTGTAGTATCAGATGCTGAACAAGACAAATGTATGCAAATGGCTGAAGTATTTCGAGGAAAAGATATTAAGCCAGATCTTGACTGTTTACTGGGAACCAGCACACAAGACTGTATGAAGCTGGTTGCTGCTGGCAATGCTGATCTGCTTGTACTTGATGCAGGAGATGTTTACAAAGCCGGAAGGTAACGTTGTTTGTTTTGTTTAGCATAAATATATGGAGGTTTTATTTCTATAATCAACACTGCTGTCTTGCAATTTGGATTGATCATGGGTTGTTTTAAGGTTGATGGGTACTCTTCATGGGAAGTAACTCTGCAATATTCAGTTTTACCTCTTTCCTCATTCAAGATCAACACTTAAAGAAAAGAATATGCTCTTTTAGGAGCAAATTCTTTCCTTAAAGTGTAGATCCGATTTTGGAAGGGTTGCATAGTTGAGAGAAGCAAACTAGAAGTCACAAAAGTTTTCTCCCTTTGACAAAATGGTGAAAAACATAGCAGTGTACCCATACACCTTAATTGTGAAACACAAGGCAGATCGAAATATTCTTTGGACCACTCTGCTTTAGTTCTACCCTGCTCAGACATGCTGTTTGAATATGAAAAATACAATAACGAGCAATGGATAAATAAATTACTGTAATATGCCTAAATTTTGGGACAGCTGAAAATAATTAATTTTCCATTAGGAACAAATGGAATTTTTTTTTTTTGGTGTCCCAAATCTTAAGTGCATTACAGTTAATAAAATTGTTGGAGATGAAAATTGGAGATTTGAGCTGCAGCCAGTCACAAGATATCACGTTTTATTGTTTTGCCTTTGACTAGCAGAAAGGGAGACCAAGATACGACTTTCCTAGTAGGAGCAACATAAATTGTGGTTGAGTTTTATGGATTAGATCTGTTTTGTGACAATGTATAGAAACTTGCTGATTGCTGTAATAAGGATATTTCTTCACGTGGCTCTGATGAGTAGTAATAATATATGAGCCGCAACATGACAAAACCAACAATGTGGTCCGCCCAGTCTGATCAGAGTCTTCGCTGTCCGCATGGAGGTAGCTTAGACCCTTAGTTACCTTTTAAGCGTTTAGCGAAAAGTCTGAGCGGATTAGGCGGCTGCCCAGGCTGATCTGAGTCTGTACTGGGCGCACAACCACTTTGTTGGTTTTCTCGCGTCGCGGCTCATATGTTTGTGTAGAGCATTTACTAAAATAAGCCTAAAAGTATGAGATAACCCCATATCTAGTGCACTATACACAGTTCCGAGAATAGCCGCTAAGCTCCGCCTGCTTAGTTACTGTTACTACGTCTCACAAGCTTACACAAAGATGGCGGAAAAACAAATGACAAAAGCAAGTGTCTGCTAAATGTTGGCGATCTATGGCAAAGAATCAGCCTCCTCATGATCTACACATGGCTGTTGGCGCATCATGCATTTCCGATGCGTTCTGTTCTTGCAAAGCATGATAAGTTTATTAAAAGTGGTGTTAGTTTGTTTTCTTTAAACAGGTATACATCCCTCCATTGACTGTTAGGTAAAATCACGGACTTATGTTAGATACTGGCAACGTGCGATTTGTTTGTGAGACTATGTCACGTGCTAAGTTGTCGTTGCATTGGCCAGGTATACGCTATCATGTGATTTTGAGTGATATTCTGGGTGTGGCTCGGAACTGTGTATTGACTCTTGTTCACACTATTTCATTTTATCAACAGGGAGTTTGACCTAGTACCTATAGCAGCAGAGGATTATGGAGACATGACACACTCGTACAAAGTTGTAGCAGCAGCAAGAAAGGCGGATCTCAGAATGACACTCTTCAACCTGAAAAGTAAGAATACAGACATTTGTACAGTGACATGGGATTTTATGTCCTATTCAACAGTATTTTGGTTGTATCAGGACAATGTGAAGGTGATAATGAAAGACTGTGTGCAGTGGAACTCCATTATAGTTGAAGATGTTTGCCTCCAGTGGAATCAAACCTGGGACCTCTTGTTTGCTTCTCTAGATGAGGTAGCTCTTTGAAATGGGGCCTACTCTTAAAGAGGAGCAAATTCTTTCCTTTAGAAGTTGACCCCTACTGAGAAGGGAGGCTAAGCTTCCTGTGAGAGTGAATACACTCACCATGATACTGTTTATTAGAGGTATTTAGCAGTGGCTGACTTACTACAGATGCCCCCTTTTGTAAAATGAAATGCCCCCGGAGTGTTTAATAGGATTCATACAGTAGTTAATATCTCTCAAAGATTGGGGGTAATGAAGATATTATGCCTATAAAATTAAAATTAAGTTTTTCCTTATTTCCTTATTTGTCTTACAGCATACAGATCATGCCAAGCTGGTATTGGACGTGGAGATGGCTGGATTATCCCACTTAATATCTACATCGAAACAATGCAGTTTATTCCACAACAGTGTACCATCTTCGAAAATATAGGTACGTGCTATGAGGTATTTTCATAATGAATATGATAGCTTCCACATTTGCTGCAGATATTTGGCCATAAATTAGTATTGGACCTAACAGATAGACCCAGATTAGACTCATCGTTTGGCAGCCAGTTATAGAAGGAAGACAACTTCAGCAAAATAGTATATGAGCCGCGACACGAGAAAACCAACAATGTGGTTATGCGCCCAGCACAGACTCAGATCAGCCTGGGCATCCGCCCAGTCTGATCAGAGTCTTCCCTGTCCGCATGGAGGTAGCTTAATCCCTTAGCTACCCTTTAAGCGCATTGCGAAGACTCTAATAAGACTGAGCGAATGCCCAGGATGATCTGAGTCTGCGCTGGGCGCACAACCACATTGTTGGTTTTCTCATGTCGTGGCTCAATTATGACTTCCCTGGTATGAGATATTCAGTAATGGGGACTATCTTACTTGAGCAAATTCTTTCTTATGGGTGACCTACTTCCGGACCAGAGTTTAAAGGCCCTATTGCTCTGTCAGTGATGAAATATTTTATTATGAGGTATCGCTGCAAGCTGCTCACTGCAGCTTCCTCATAGTAAATGACAGTCATTAGCAAACTTTTATTAAATAAAATAACCTTGAGCTTCACATAATAATATTTTGAAATTTATTTGGGTCATTTTAGTTGCCAGTTAATATGACCTGCTTTCGATTTCGTAAACATGAGTAAAATGGTAAAAATACAATGTAAAGGCATGAAGACCTATTCACTATACCGCCTATGGTTATTCAACAATTCTAGACAGGAAACCAGAAGAGGACAATTGTATTTTGTGGAGCAATTTGTAATTTTCAAAAACCTATTCCCTCTACTTTTTGCCTAGTGTATGACTGAATATATACTTAGCAGACCATATTTTATCACCAAAAGTGTAGGTTGATACGCTTTCTGTTACGATTTGTTTTTAGACGTTTTGCCACCGATAGGACTAAGGAGACTTTAACAAGTTTTCTTGCTCTTTGTAACAAGGTTGGGCGGTCGAAACCACCCCTGGTTTTAACCCGTGGTTTTAACCGGTTATAACCGCCCTGGTCAGTACTCCCCAAAGTGGTTAATACTGGTCAATACTAGTCAGAATGGTCGATTGGAAATTTTAAGTGGTTCTTTGTGTTTTAATGGCGGACTAATATATTTGGTCAGATTTTAATATGTTCTATATATTGAAAAAAGAAAAAAATGAACTGTTTCGTCCCTGCCAAGGGGACTCATTATGTGTGATTTCAGTCTCAAGACCTTAGCACTGACTTCTGCATTACAGTCCAGGCACCTAACGACAGTCTTTTTTTCATCATCAAGGGCAGAATAGAAGTTCCATATAGGGTCTTTGGGCTTCATTTTGACACTTAGTATTATGACACTTTGATTAACTTTATTTGTTAACTTCACTGATAACAGCAGATAACAGAATGGCCACTCTTTCACACATCTAAATAAACACAGGTGTCACAAAATTACCCTGTGCATTTTAAGTCCAGTGATTGGATAATTCTCGTAAACTGGACACACCTTCTTCAGTTTGAGAGACAGGCCCAGTATTTTGACAGTTTTGTTTGTTCTGGGGCAGTTAAAGTTAGAATTACCCCTTGTTTAACAGTTAGTGTTTTCATTACAATTTTCACACTTTTGTCTTCTTATGTAAGAAGCCAGACCAATTTGCATTTTAGCTAATAGAGCATCACTAATTTGAACAAGATGATCTCTTTGAAGTAAATTGTTTCATTTTTTTTTGTACTTTCATTCAGTTAACTGCTTCAGTTAAATTAGTTACTGAGCTAAATATTTTTAATGAATATGAAAAAGCTACTTATAAACTTTATTAATTTTTATTACTTGCATTTGCTTTCCTATTTTTTTTTTAATGGTTACAGAAAATAAGTTAGAGGTCTCTAGTTGTCTCGCCTGCAAAGCAGAGGCGAGACATATGTATTGCTTTTCCGGTGTCGTCGGCGGCGGCGGCGGCGGCGTAAACTTTTGTCGAGTTTTTGCGTTTAGGTCATTTTCTCAGAAACTATAAGGGCTAGAGCCATGAAACTTGGGTCATGCATACATCTTGAAGAGTACATCTGAAAGCCATCATCAGTGTTGAGTCTTGACCTAGATTTTACGGTTGACTGACTTCGCAATTTTTTGTTGAGTTTTTGCGTTTAGGTCATTTTCTCAGAAACTACAAGTGCTAGAGCCATGAAACTTGGGTCATGCATACATCTGGAAGAGTACAGCTGAAAGCCATCATCAATGTTGAGTCTTGACCTAGATTTTACGGTTGACTGACCTCGCAATTTTTTGTCGAGTTTTTTCGTTTAGGTCATTTTCTCAGAAACTATAAGGGTTAGAACCGTGAAACTTGGGTCATGCATACATCTGGAAGAGTACAGCTGAAAGCCATCATCAGTGTTGTGTCTTGACCTAGATTTTACGGTTGACTGACTTCGCACTTTTTTGTCGAGTTTTTGCGTTTAGGTCATTTTCTCAGAAACTATAAGGGCTAGAGCCATGAAACTTGGGCCATGCATACATCTGAGAGAGTAACTTTCAAAGCCATCATCTGTATTAAGCCTTGACATACATTTTACGGTTGACTGACTTCGCAATTTTTTGTCAAGTTCTTGCGTTAAGGTCTGTTACTCAGAAACTATAAGGGCTAGAGCCATGAAACTTGGGCCATGCATTCATCTGGAAGAGAAGAACTCAAAGTCATCATCGATATTGAGTCTTTATCAACATTTTACGGTTGGCTGACTTTGCAATTTTTTGGCAAGTTTACGCGTTTAGTCTGTTTCTCAGAAACTGTAAGGGCTAGAGCCATGAAACTTGGTTCATTCATACATCTTTGCTGATTTAGCTCTGTTTTGTGACAAAGCGCCAGCAGGCGAGACACCGCATTCCGCGGAATTCTTGTCTGAACTGAAAGTTGGGTGGTAATGATTCAGTCTGATTGAGACTGAAGATCTGAAACTATTAACATTCAGATTTTGTATGTTTTACGGCCTCTTAAATACAGTTCTGAGCAACAGCAACTCATAAAACACATTTTCAATTAAGCCTGTATTATCTTGTATTGAAACTATTTTAACTCTGCTTATAGACTCCAGTAAAAAGGGGATAACAACTGCTAAGTATCTTCAACTGACCATGCTTATTTCAATTGACCAATCGACCACCAATCAACCAGTAATAACCGGTTATAACCAGTAATGACCACCGGTCTGGTCAATACTCATATTGACCGGTCATTTGCCAACCTTGCTTTGTAATACAGGTCAGTTGTTCACCAGAAGCTGCATTCCGGGAGCTTTGGACAAAGACTACAATCCTAACCAGAACCCTATCAACCTATGTGAGGGTTGTGCTGGAGGCAGCTACAGAAAATGTGCCAGAACCAGTGACGAACAGTACTATGGTGTGACAGGGGCTTTCAGATGTCTTGTTGAAAGTAAGAGGACAGTCACTAGTTCAGCTGCATAGTTCTATTGCATAGTGAATGTGTTTTTCAGCTGAATATTCTTTGATAAGATTCTGTTTCCAGATGCAGTCACTATATCAAACTGAAGAAAACAGTGTTTTAGTTTACTGGAATTTCAACTTAGTTCCTCTTTGAGGTAGTAGGCTCTGGGGTTGTGTTTGAAGAAAGCAATTTAACATTTCTGTTAATGTTTTGTGCTAAGTTTGTGTATACTTTAGCTTACTGTAAAGTTTTAATGAAACCTTTGATATGTGTCTGCAGGCCTTCCACTATAAATTGTCTATCTGTCTGTCTGTTAACGTTAGCATTAAAGTTTTATATAAAGTATCTTTTGTTAGGCCACGGCACTGGCTGGGGTATACATGAGCACTGAGGTAGCTTAGACTCTCAGATACTCTTTAAGTGCACAGCAAAAACCCTGATCAGACAGGGTGGATGTTCAGGCTGATCTGAGTCTTCCCTGGGCGCACATGCTATTTTGATGGTTTTATCATGTCACAGCTTATATCATAATAAAGGAACTATACTTTTCTTACAGAGGCTGGTGATGTTGCCTTTGTTCATCATCTTACTGTTGGAGACAATACTGACGGTAGAAACCAAGCTATCTGGGCACGTAACCGACGATCTGATGACTACGAACTCTTGTGTAAGGACGGGACTCGTAAAGGCATTGACGACTGGGCTAGTTGTTACCTGGGAACAGTTCCTGGTGCTGCCATGGTGACAGCAAGTTTCAAAGAGCAAAATGAGAGAGAGATTTACTGGAATATGTTCAGTTATGGACAGCAGTTCTTCTCTTCTGATATGTAAGTTGAAAGCTAAGCAAATTTAAATCAGTTCATTTCAGATTAGAGACCTCACAAAAAGCTGCATGAAACAGTTTAATTGTTTTAGGATATCTTCTCCTCAACTCAACTCACGCAACATTTATTTAAACTTCCATATATTTGATGAATATTAGGACTGACTTTGCATTAAAATGGATATTTTCTTGAGCAATTGAAAGCACTGAAATTCCATTGTAAATTATATTTAACTTCATTAGAAAAGTATCATCAGATTTTATACAGCATTATGTAGCTTGTTCTGTTCATAGATTGCTTACATGAAAACGACTGATAAGGTCCTCAGATGTGATGCCAGTCATAAGATTATTACAAAGTCCATTATATCTTCAGACACCAACAGAGATAGTAATAGTAATGGAATGAGCAACAACTAATGATAAATATTTTCTATTCCTGTACATCATAATTATATAATCATTCCCCTGCTCTTTTTATTTTCAGCGATGGCGACTTCCATCTGTTTGACTCAGGCTTGTTTTACCAGGATCTCATCTTCAGTGACGAGGCTGTGCGACTTGTTCCGATTGAGCCAGAAATGCAAGATTACAGAAGTTATCTGGGATATGACTTTATCAACCAAATACGCAATCTAGACCATTACATGTGTGTCCCAGCAGCAAGCAGTGCCTCAAAATTATCTGCTGCTTTGGTGACCTTGAGTGCTGTCATATTTTCATTAGTGCTAGCTTTATAGTAAACACTTATATAAAAGATAAACATTCCATGTCGGACATTCCATCAGAATTACAGATAAGGGAAGCATTTGCTGAATTTTTCATTATTCTTAAAAAAACTGAATTTGTGGTCTCTCTTTAAGACTGCCTCCATGAGCAGTTCCACAGCATGTGTTTAAACATGTTTAAACACATGTTGTGGCCAATCCTTAGAATGAGTAGCCATAATGTATTGAAGGCAGTCTATGAGGCAGCTCAGATGAACAGTCTCAATGTCTTTAAACATGTTTAAACATGCATTGTAACCCTCTTTTCTAGATCTGCCTGAGTGAAGCATTTCTAATGAGTGACCATAGCAAATTGAGACTGTTCTAATGCGGGGTCACAACATCAGTTCTAATGAGATTGATAATAACATAGGGAGGCAGTTCCAAGGAGGGGTCACAGCATGTTTTACTGGAGAATTAACAAATTCTCTTAAAATTAACCGTAGTTCCATTTCCATAACATATTGGAAACTTACAAGATTTTTATCCAGTTTTATCAGAACTCATGATGAGCCAAATTTTTGGGGGACAATCAAAGTTTTTATGTTCCATCAAAAAAATTTGACAGTGCTTCAGAAAGAAGGGGTTAAGGAGATAATTTAGGGATAGCTCTCCATAAAAACATATGTTATGACCCCTCATTAGAACCATGTCACTGAGACGATTTTAATGAGGGGTCACAAGGTATGTTTTCATTGAGAATACCAAAAATTATCTCAGAATTTTCCTGAAAATGCCACCATATCTGGAGCTTTGTTTGAGAAGCATCTTGTGAGAAAGGAGCTTATGACAAGTGAGAAAAGTACAGACTTGAATTGACATGCACGTTGGTCTTTTAAAATATAGATGTTACTTTGGATGGACACTTTTATACAAAGTGCAGAAAGACTATATTTATACCAGAAAGGTTGTAACTGGACGTACAGAAGCATATTTATATTTTCTATGCAGCTCTATTTTATGTACGTTTTCTTATTTTGCAAATGTGATGTTCATATCATTTGTATACACATTTTACTTGTACAAAAATCAGGCTTTTTAGCTCATCAGAGCCGAAGGCTCCGGGGGAGCTTATAGGATAGGCAGTTGTCCGTCGTCGTCGTCTGTCGTCGTCGAATGTCGTCTGTCGTCCGTCAACACTTTCAAACAACATCTCCTCTGAAGCCACTGGGCCGATTGGGCCCAAATTTCATCTGTAGCATCCTTGGGCTGGGGGATTGAAAGTTTGTGTTTTTTATGAAAATCAGCTGTTCAGTTTGGCAACTTAGACTTTCCATAGACTTATAATGGGGAAAATTGAAAAATGGCATTTACTGACAGGCCATTGCAGATATTTTGAAAAAACTTTTATAGAAAATGTTTCTTGAGAAGTCTTCTATCAGCTATATGTGTTTTTGGCCCATTGCTCTTTTTATTGGTTGCCATGGAAACTAAAATGTAAAAAAAAAAAAAAAATACTTAAAAATAATCTCCTCTGAAGCCACTAGGCCGACTGGGCCCATATTTCATCTGTAGCATCCTTGGGCTTGGGGATTGGAAGTTTGTGTTTTTTTTATGAAAATAGGCTCTTTAGTTTGGTTGCTATGGCAACTTAGAGTTCCCATAGACTTATAATGGGGAAAATTGAAAAATGGCATTTACTGCCAAGCCATTGCAGATATTTTGACAAAACTTTTATAGAAATGTTCCTTAAAAAGTCTCCTATCAGCTATATGTTTTTTTGGCCCACTGCTCTTTTTATTTGTTGCTATGGAAACCAACATGGAAAAAAAGAAAAAAAAAAGAAAGAAAAAAAAATTAAATCATATTCTCAGAAACCATATGCTCTATGAGGCATAGACTTCATAGACATACTAATCATATTAGCCTTTACCGATTTTATGTTCTCGATTGTCATTGATCAAAGGACATGTTTGGTATGGAATTTTTATAATGGAAAAAATGAGCATCATTGCTAAGCCATTGCAGATATTCTGAGCTTACTCCTTGAGTGGTCTTCTATCAGCTCTATATTTTTTTTCTTTACACGGCTCATTTTGATCAGTTGCCATGGCAACCAAAAGGAAAAAAATAACTAAAATACTTTGAAAATTATCCTTTTTGGTTTCCATGGCAATCAAATGTGGAAACTAGCTATGTATTTTGTTGGCAACTCAACAGAATGTCAGACTGAGACTTTGTAGTTGTATACTTTGTATTTTCCTGTACAATTTCAAGCCTATACAAACGTGATAGCAATTTTGGGCTAGAGATCTGGTGAGCTTTGTGGCCCGTGGGCCTCTTGTTTATGTAATCATTGTAAATATATACTGTGAATTACTCTTTAGGTGGATAAAATCCATATACTATATTTGCTGTATAATTTAAAGCACACATTCTAATAATTGCACATTAGGGTTGTCTTTAGCTTGCCTGTATGAAAGTACAGGGCATTATTATTGTCACCTTTATGTCTGGGCTGCTGTTGTTACTCTGATGTGAGCATTGGCATTTGCATGGGTGTCACACTTTTAAGTTTTACAACAAAGGTTTTTCATGTGATGGGCAAGGCGCTGTCAGGCAGGCTATCCTGTAGGCAGACAGATCTTGTTTTGGATACTAATAAGCCTTGATAAAGTGTATGGGTACTCTGGGTACATCTTTATGGTTTTCTACCATTTAAAAAGGGGAACAACTGTTGTGGCTTTCTGTTTGCTTCCCTGAATGACAAAGCCCTTTTAAAATGGGGTCTACTCTTGAAGGAAAGAATTTGCTCCTAAAGGAGCAAATTCTTTCCTCAAAGAGTTGACTCTAACTGAGAAGGGGGGCAAAAATGAAAAATGGTAGGCTTGCTTCCCCGAAAGTGTATCCATTCACCTTAAGTGCACATACTTTTGCTCATGGTAGTGTCCATTCAACTATTGTAGAAATTGCAAAACCAAAAAAAACACAAATTGGATATTTTCCTTGGTTATGACATTGTGTGCTAACTACAGCAAATATGGTATAATTTGTATACCTGTTTGTAATAGAGCTGGATCAAGTTCAGAGTGGTTTAGAATGCTTTCAGTCTTAAATAGCTGAAATAAACTCTATCTCTGAATCTGCTTATTTGATGAAAACCACATATAAAATGGCAAAATATGAGTTGGGAAATGCAAATGGATGCTGAATGCATATGTGAACAGCAAAGGCTCAGACCTGCGCGCACACTGATCAAGTTCTTTGCAGTCACACAGCATAAGTGGACACTAATAAATCTACAGGTACAAAACAAACACTGAGTGATACCATACTGGGGCTGTATTCATAAAACGACTTAAGTGGTTGCTATGCTGTTGCTAAGGTTGAATTTCTATGAAGGAGATTCCCTGCAACTATGAAATTTGCTCTGGAGGAACAGTCTGAAAAAGACTGTTCCTCCAGAGCAAATTTCATAGTTGTAGGAAATGTCCTTCATAGAAATAGAGCCTTAGCAACAGCATAGCAACCACTTAAGTTGTTTTATGAATACGGCCCCGGGACTACATTGAGCCAAAATTGGTTTGAAGCCTCACTGTTTGCGGATAATGTTAATCCACCTTTTGTAGGATGTGGCTTACATTGTGGTACTGCTTTGTGTGAATATGGTTGGTTTGCAAAAATATGTCTATCAGGTTGAAAGAGTTAGGTGCATGGGAACACAGCCAATTTTTTTCTGCTGAACAGGTTTTGTGACTTCCTATTCACTTCCCTGCAGGACCAATTGGAGTCTACTCTGAAAGGTAAAAAATTTGCTCCTGGGGAAGCAAATTCTTTAAGAGTACACCCCCAATGAGAAGGGATGCAGAAATGAAAATGAAAGTGTACCCATTCACCTCAAAAACCAATAGTCTTTGATCTGGCACTATAGATTTTAATCTGTATATATTTTTTACATGAATAGATGTTGTGCAAAAGCTTGAAATCAGGGCTTGAAAACTATACTGTCTGGCCTCCCAGGGTGTTTTCATGAAAATGTTTGCTGAAGCGCATGTCATGTCCAGAAACATATATAAAATGGACTGATTGAAGGTGAATGGGTCTATTCTCAGGGGAAGCAACTCGGGCATTTTCAATTTTGCTTGCCGTCTCAAAGAGGGTAACTCATGAAGGAAAGACTTTGCTCCTATAAGAGCAGATTCTTTCCTCTTTAAGAGTATACTTATTTTGGAAGGTTTTTATCATCCAGGGAAGCAAACAGGAAGTCACAAAAGTTGTTCCACTTTGTTAAAATGGCAAAACATTTGCACCCCATAAGTATTTTTTTTCACCTCCTTGAAATTACAGTGTAAATGATTAGTTTATTTGGACATAACAAAAATCTGAAGTAATTTGAAGAATGAGTGCAATGATCTTTCTTCTTTTTGGATGTGGACATATACAAAGTTTTAGAGCAAAGACACAAAGATTGCGAATGGAATTGTAAGTGAATGAGTGTTTGAGGTTAACAGTCTAGCAGTCATTGTTTCAGCCTTCATTGAGAGGATTCTTCCAAAGGTAGGAAGAGACAAAGGAATATAGGCTGTATTGGGACACTTTGACCTGTACCTGTTGCGGTTTCTATAAGAGACATTTCCATCTTTGAATTTGGATGAGTCCACTTGCAATATCAGTAAGTTATATACAACCCATGTAGAAACTCGGTAGGGAGTTTATCTGGGTCTTCACTGTTTGCTCTGGCATACATGTATGTCTAATTACTTAACTTTTTACCTTTAAAATACAGAACTAAAAGTCCTGTTCTGTTGTAACTGAAACTAGGTCTGGCTCAGACACCACTGTCGTTGCAAGCTACTACAGTAAAACCTGTCTTAGCGGCCACCTGTATTAAGCAAGCAACCTGTATTAAGCAAGCATGTATTCAGTTCCCAAAACAGGCAAATACATTGAAATGTACCTGTATTAAGCAAGCACCTGCCTTAAGCAAGCAGATTCTGATTATCCCTTAGGTGCTTGCTTAATACAGGTTGGACTGTATATACAATATGGTTAATGTTCCCAAACACAACGGAAATGATTGCAACTAGCTGTTATAATGATTCAGTGTTGAGTGGGCATCTGATTCACTGTTGGGTGGGAATGAGTCGGGTTGAGTGGGGATGATGCAATGTTGAGTGGGTGTGGTTCAGTGTTGAGTGGGATTGATTCCATGTTAAGTGGGATAAATTGGGTCGGACAGTTGGATAGGTGTGAGACAGAGTGGGGTGTTATTCAGTATCCTATGGATGAGAATCAGGGTACGATATAGTGTTGGGGTGTTCATTGGTGTGTAGGTGTGAGCCAGTGTTGGGCTTGGAGTGGGGGAGTGATTCATTGTAAATGTGATTGCTATTTGACATTCTTTTGATCAGTCCTTCTAAAGATCAGACTGTTTATAATATTTGTACATTTTGTATATAAAAACCTGTATAATTAGTTTTAGAACTACTTGCTCATATGTACATATATTTTCGTCACACAATATCAGAGTTTGAATACCTAGAGGAACAACACTGATTCAACATTGATTCAACATCTGGTTGATTCCACGTCATGATATTGAATCAGTGTTTATTCTGAATAGTTTTGGAAATCTGTTGACATACATTCCACTTCAGACCCTGATCTGATTGCCTCATAGCAGCAGTCCATTTTGGGTTTTACCATACTGTGCTTTAGTAATGGCACACCTAAAAATAATTGATTTTTCATTTGTTCTAAATGAAAATAAATTGTTTATAGGTGTTTCAATGTTTAGGTGCAGTATCGTACTCTGTTTGTTCAGGAATTTCTGTATGAAATATGTAGTATATTTAAAATATCCGGAAAATTGCCTCATAGCTTGCCTGTAAAATGGTACAGGCAAAAGCTGTTGTAGTCACTCTGGCATTGGTGTCCCACTTAATGTTAAAGTTTAGGTTGAAGTTGTTTATGTGATGACCAAGTCAAGTTTTTATTATACCTTTTTCATCCTGACAAAGGCAAGCTATCCTGTAAGTAAACCGGTCTTGTTTGCAAGGTTGTTAGTAGAACCCGATAATGAGCCATTATTGTTTTGGCTACTGTAAAAAACATATTTTGCAGTTTCTAAATTTTGGCGATATTGGTGGTTAAAGCAAAGAGCGCTAAAATATAAGTACGCCAATGTTTTTAATACACTTACGTACGCACAGCTTAACAGAGGCTCAGATTAAAAGGAGAACCTGATGTGTATTTGTGATATTTTCTATACCGTTCAATGAAACTATACATTGTGGCATTCCATTAGAATTGCCTTGATGAGGCAATTTTAACAGATGCCAATGTATATTTTAAGAGAAAAGAAAGAAAAAAAATGTTA
This sequence comes from Ctena decussata, assembly GCA_963989385.1. Lineage (NCBI taxonomy): Eukaryota > Metazoa > Mollusca > Bivalvia > Lucinida > Lucinidae > Ctena > Ctena decussata. Next base: position 23,163,411 of record OZ022498.1, read on the forward strand.
CAAATTTACATCAAATTATCTTCACTATCTGGAGCCATGGTATATCATGAACTCCAAAATTAAAATGCGCCAATGTCATTTTCAATAGACCGCAAAATTTTGATACCGCAGATATTAAGTTTTACAGTATTATTTCAAGATGCTGGAGTGGTTTCATATTTTGATAATACCTCATTTACAAGACATATCACAACATATAACATATCATTTAATTGTACATATATATGGAATAGATTTCACTTCCTCTACATTCCTACTGATTCAATTCTTACTATATTTTTATATGAAGTAAAAGTAAACTGTATACCTAACTTCTTTTTTGTTGTTTTATTGTGTAAACCCTTAATCAGCCGCAGAAGTTATTCACCTGGCCCTAAAATTGGGGTGCCCATACCTCAAATTCAAAAGCCATAGCTCAAACAAACTAATTATTTTGGTTGATATTTCCACTCATTAACATGGAGGTCTGTGCTGCTATTTCCAGAAGTTACCAAGGTCATGGGACCTGTCATAGGTGGAATGGTCAACCAGGGAACCAAGACACACAAAAAAAAAAACAACTAAAATATTGCTTTGTTTGACAAAAGTGATTGCAGTCGAATTTTCAGAAAATCAGGATCAACTAAGTAAGGATGCCTCTTGAAAAGCTGATGTCGAAAACATTGTTTTTTTTTATGTATGTTCAGTGTTTAAAAATATACAATCCAGTAATGTGGGTAAAACCTTTCTCTGGTACAAATCAGATTCTCTCCTACATAAGGCAACCACAGCTGATGGGGTGTACTTGATGTCTGTTGTGCCTGAAAGGCTCTGAAAGTGGCCTACCCCTTAAAACGACAACGCAATTTGCGGGTTAAGGCTTTATCTTTAAAGTGCAAAAAAGCAGAAAAAAATTGTCTGCAAAATTTCTAAAAAAACATGTCCAAGCCATATCATATTGGGAATTCAAAGAATAGAGGGCAAACAGTTTAGATACAGATGAGATCTTGTATAAATATGGCGGCAAACCTTAAAGGTGAAGCCAAAACATTGAACAGAACCGTATTTTTCTCCCTTGTATCTAGCAGAAGTGAGACGGTGTAAACTTTTGTTAAGTTTTCTAGTTCAGGTCTGTTTGATGACAATGTGCAGACGGGGGAGTGGAATTCTTGTTGAGCCTTTCCGTGAGTAAAGTGCCATATTTCATGTGAGCTGCCATACCTGTAAAGAATTAGAGATCTACCGTCACTGTTCATATTTTTTTTGGTCACAATCCAGTTTGTTGATGCAAACTGAAAATTGAATAGACTACTGTAATATACCAAAATTTTGGGACACCTAAAATAATAAATTTTCCATAAATTTTGGGACACCTAAAATAAATTTTCCATAAATTTTGGGACACCTAAAATAATAAATTCTCCATAAATTTTGGGACACATGAAATAATAAATTTCCATTTGGAACAAATGGAAAATTAATTATTGTAGGTGTCCCAATACTTCAGCACATTAAAGTAGATGTGCTTGCAGATCAATATCATTTACAATTAAAGTGCCAAACTTGAAAATAGTGGTGGCTAATAATCTACCCAATTTGCTCTTTACGGTAGTCTTTGAATTCTCAGTCTGATATAGCTTGGATTCCCCAGTCCATCGAAGCCCACAAAATTGGTGCCTCTGCGACAGAGCTGCTGATAGCTGTAGCAGGACACGAGTGTCATTTATCACAGGTCGGGTAAAAGTCCTATAAATTCGTGAGCAGCGTCTCCACAACTGACATATTGCCTACTGGAACGTAAAACCACAACTCAACAACAACAATTGATATAGCTTCAATGAAACATTTTTTTTAAATTTTATATACATTAATTTTGTTGGCTGCTTTCTGGCACATTAAGGGTTAAGCTTAAGAATGGCTACAGAGTGCAGAATACCTTAGTTCACTTCGGTACCTTGGCAAACTTTTTTAACCAAAACAAGGAAATCAAATGTGTAGATGCTCACACATTAGCTGGTGCCTCGGCAACAACTATACCTCTTTATCTATCCCGGCACAACCTAATTTCAACCACTGCCTAATTTCGACCACCCAAGACTTTGCCTCATGAAAATCTTAACCGAATTTTGCAGGTGTGTTGGTATCTTTGCTTACAGCAGGGACAGGCATGTTAGGCAGTTATTACCTTTCAGATTTGGTAGTTGAGTGTGAACCATGGATAAGCATTGCATAGAAGTACCCTATTTTCATGAAATTTTTCTTATTACCAAATCATCTGCTTGTTTCCATGACTACTATTTATTCAAGTTTGAAACAATGTTCATTGTTTATACATCTTCTGATTAGAAGTGTTTCCTGTGATCATTGTTCCCAACATAACTGAAAATCTTAAATTTAAATGCTTGGTCTACTGTGCTTATGACAGTTTTCTTTATTTTCTCTGCTTTTTAAAATATCTATGTGTCAGAAATTTGAAAATTAAATACCTCATCATCTTCAACAGTTATCTTTTATACTGATGGGAGGCCTAGGTTCCCTTCCATTGAAATGCACTTGCTTTGTCTCTGTAGATAGTGAAAAAATTATTGTATACCATTAACATAAACCCTACCCCCAGTAATTCAGCTGTTCATTCAGAGAAATGTACCTGGTGTATATTGACATAGGGTGTTGGTCTGCTTGCTCGTATCCAAAACTAGTTTATTTGTGCTTTGCATTTGTAAGGTTGTACTGTGACAACAGAAACATTTACAGGGCAATTTCTTTTAGTCATAAAATATTTAGCCCAGGCGGTCAGATTTAGGTTGTGAATTTTCAGAATGTCCTACCTCTGAAAATTTCCAAACTGAAGGGCCTATCGAGACACAAAGAAGGGAACTCAAAACTTTATTGTGTTGTGTTTGTTGCGCTTTGACTGAGGGACCATGAAAGGCAATTAACAAAAGAATCGGACTTAAGGGTAAATAAAATAAGACAAAACAATGCTTAAGCGGTCGAAAACAGGTTGTGCCAGGCTATTGCATTTCAAAAAATAGCCATCAGAGGAGATGGCAAATCCCCCGACCGAAGACCCCCATGGGCCTTGGTAAAAAGGGTGCACTTCAAAACACATATTAGTAATATATTGTCGTTCTTTTATGCTTCTGATTGACATTAACTGTTAACAGATGCATGATTATCTAACACTCAGACTAAAACAGTATGCCTGACTGCTAAAAAGAGGTAATATCTCAAACAGCCACCATATACACAAATGTATAGCATACGATACATTCAACTTTCAAAATGTGTGAATAACTTCTAAAGTACAAGCCCAACAAATCTAATTTTGAGCTCTCTAGTAAGTGAATTTAGACAAAGAATCCAAATCTGGAAAATAATTTTTTTTTTTTTTTTTTTTTTGGGGAGGGGGGGGGGGGGGGTGCAGGAGGGGTCACGGGAATGTGGAACACTGATAAGATATCACAGCATGATCATCAATATTCTAAAAGGTACATGGTTATTCAAATTCTGGAGCTGGCCAGGGTTATACAGTTATGGAGCAGAGACTCAAACAGCAGCTCAAACTCCCAAAGGGAAATAATTCACTCAGTCTAAAAGCAAGAGTTATCATTCATGTATGAGACAAATTGTCATGACCTGTTCTGCATATCTGTGAAGTATCATGAAAATATTTCAAAAGGTATTCAAGCTATGGAGCGGACACCTAAAATCATCAAAGGGAAATAACTCCAAAAGTAAGAAAGCAAGAATTGTCATTCTTATTCGCGACACATCATCATGACCTGTTCTACATATCTGTGAAGTATCATGAAAATATTCCAAAAGGTATTCAAGTTATAGAGCGGACACGAAATCAGACCTAAAACCATCAAGGGGAAATAACTCAAAAAGTAAGAAAGCAGGAGTTGTCTTTCTTGTTCGCAACACATCGTCATGACCTGTTCTACATATCTGTGAAGTATCATGAAAATATTCCAAAAGATATTCAAGTTATAGAGCGGACACGAAATCATACCTAAAATGATCAAGGGGAAATAACTTAAAAAGTAAGAAAGCAAGAGTTGTCATTCTTTTTCGCGACACACCGTCATGACCTGTTCTACATATCTGTGAAGTATCATGAGAATATTCCAAAGGGAATTCTAGTTATAGAGCGGACACGAATCTGCCAAAAAATCACACCTAAAACTATCAAGGGGAAATAACTCAAAAAGTAAGAAAGCAAGAGTTGTCATTCTTGTTCGCCACACATCGTCATGACCTGTTCTACATTTCTGTGAAGTATCATGAAAATATTCCTAAGGGTATTCAAGTTACAGAGCGGACACGAATCTGCCAAAAAAATCACCAAAGGGGAGATAATTCAAAAAGTACAATAGCAAGAGTTACCATTCTTGTATGCGACACATCGTCATGACCTGTTCTACATAACTGTGAAGTATCATGAAAATATTCCAAAGGGTATTCAAGATATAGAGCGGACAAGAAAGTGTTTACGGACGGACAGACGGACGGACGGACGGACGGACGGACGGACGGACGGACGCCAGGCTCATCGCTGTATCCCCCGAACCTTTCGGTCGGGGGATAAAAAGCTGAAAATGTTTGCTTGTGAGTTCCAAAATTAAGCCAACTAAAATGATATAACACTTCCTGTAAATTTTCACCTGAATCACACTACACTTCACTGAGACCATACCTATCTATGGTGAATGTACCAGAAGCAGATTCAAAAAAAATCTTTGGCTAGGTGAGTAAATGAGACAAACCAGTATTACAAAGGGTTAGCATTTATTTGAACACAAATGAGCTGTAAATGCCTCTTCTCCTTTCATGCGATGAGCCAAACCCCACTAGAAAAGGTGCCTTATCATATCACAAATGAGTTGCAACACCACAAAACCAACAAAGCAGCATGTGCACCCAGCAACGACTCAGATCAGCCTGGGCATTTGGGCTGGCGCTACCTTAGACCCTTAGATTCCCTTTAAGGGCACATCGAATTCTCTGATCAGACTGAGCGGATGCCCAGGCTGATCTGAGTGTTCGCTAGGCGTACATGCCACTTTGTCATGTTATGGCTCATTTATTAACATTAACTGATCAGTCTGTGCATTTGTTGAAACTACACTTCTGATTTCCCTTTTATGCATTATTCAGCTAAAACACAAGAGTTTCCCTTCCAAAATTACTTAAAATATGTAAATCAGTCTTGTGTAATTCAGCAATATGACAGGCAATATCCCAAAAGTCAAGACCCATCTTGTGAGACTGATCCAGAAATCTTGCTCTGGTTTTGGAACATGTATCTAGATTTTTGCCGAGCTCTAGATAAGAGGGAGTATTTGATGATAATTAAGGATAATTTTTCTTATTTCTCATCGAAACCATATGTTGTGAACCCTCATCTGAACCGTCTCGTCGAGACGGTTCAGATGAGGGGTCACAACATATGTTTGTATGCAGAATTAACAAAAATTATCCCTAATTATCACCAAATACTCCCTCTTATCTAGAGCTCTGATATTGCTAAACCAAACACCAAGACTGATGTACAGACTGATCTGCAATCATTGTTCAAATATGACATGGCATATTTTTTCTCCAGGCATGGCTCATTCAATGCCCTTGAATTCTGATTCATGTAGGAGTGCATTTTGATAGTAATTTAAGTTTATTTCTTTTCAGTTCCCACAAAAATGTACCCTAATGTGTTTAAATATTGAGATACCTAAAAAACATAAATTTTCCGTTTAGGACAAATGGAAAATTAATGATTTTAGGTGTCCCAACACTTACGCACATAAGGATATGTTGTGATCCCTGATTAGAGCCACCTCATTGAGATGCTTTTTAATGAGGCATCACTGCATGTTTTTATGGCCAATTTATAAAACATCCTAGAATTATTGTCAAAACGCAGTCTTAAATGAGGCTCTACATGAGGTGACAACTAGCATTACTCAGGATAAAGGAGAGTTTGTTTTTTTGTCGGTTAAAAGACATGTTTTATTCCTTCCAAAACAATGCAAAAATTCTAGTTCCATCTTACAAGCTGGATCTAGATTTTTGGGATTGTTTTGGAAGGGGGAAAAAAACATTTAACAGCGGAAGTGGACTTAATATGAATAATTCACACATTTGGGGTCATCTTGAAGGGGAAGAAAGCCCCTGTCTAATAGCCAATTAAATATGGTAATTTGTACAGATGGATGGATGACTTGCGATTAGACGTCCTTTTTAAACAGTATTTCAGTCATATCAGGACGGTGGAATGGTGATAATGAAAGGCTGTATGTGCAATGGAATCCCATTATGGTTGAGAAGATTTCGCCTTGGTAATTCATTGGCATCTCTTTATTAACACTCAACTCTCCTTTTCTGAATGTCAAAATTAGCACTAAATATGATTTCAGCAACACAGTCAAGAGTAACATACCCAATTGCATCCATAACTGATATAAAAGCTGGAAGTATTAATCTTACAACATTACCAGTCCAGCATTATCTAGTGACTGAAATTAGTGTTCGCCTGATTCTAGTACTGGGTATGTATGTCCATGCACAGTTTCTATGGTTAAAAGAAGAAATCTAATCTTTCAACATCATGCATGTTTATAAAACTATATGAGTTACATGATTTTATCAACAACAACAAAACTTTTTAGCTGTCCACAGTAATGGTACAGTTGTACTGGTGAGCAAAGAAAAACATCAACAAAACATCTATTCTATGGTGTTTGGGTACACTGCCATGGTTTTCTGCCATTTTTTCAGGCGATTTTTGAGACTTCCTATTGGTTTCCCTGAGCAATGAAACCCTTCCCAAAGAGTCTACTTTCAAAGGAAATCTGATTTTTTTTTTTCTTTTGCTACTTGTTTTACGGCTCTTTCAAGAATTTCAACTTATGTTCAGCAGATCCATAAAAACTGGAGCTGCCTCAGACCACTGCACCCCGCTCACTTTCCCCCAGTCAGGGTTCTTATCCATAAAGCCATAAAGTCAAGATGAGCAAATTCTTTCCTTTTTGAGCTGGCCCTCAGCAAAAGGGGAGACCAAAAATGAAAATGGTAGAGTTGCTTCCCATGAAAGTGTACCCATTCACCTTAATTCACAAATCTGATATACATAAAAGCTGCCAAAGAAAAGGAACTTATATCATACAGACATTTAAAATCTGTTCCTATTGAGCTCCAGATAAGGGTGGTTTTGAGGATAATTCTGAGATGATTTTCTTATTTCTCAATGAATACATACGTTGTGGCCCCTCCTTAGGACCGTCTTGACAAGACGGTTCTAATGAGGGGTCACAACGTATCTATTTATGAAGTAATATGAAAAATTATCCCTAAATTATCCCTGTTAACCCCTTCTTATCTATAGCACTGTCCTATGATAAACAGCAAAGCTCTCGTCTTATCGATAGTCATTTTTTTTATCTCTAGTCTTTATAATGTGTTTATTTTGTCTTTCTTTTGTATTTCTACATAAACATAAATTTTTGACTCTTCATAAACCCCTAAAATTCTAACAAGATTCCATCACCCTTTTTCAGGGGAAGCAGCTCTGCTATGTTCATTTTTGCACCCCTTTCTAAATGGGTTGTCAACTTTTAAAGTGGCAAAGCTGCTAACCCTGAAAGTTTACCCATTCAGCATAAGTGATAAAGGTAAACTGATGGTATATGCTTACTGCAGAGCTCTAGCCAAGACGTGGAATTGATGCTAATTCTTCATTCCCCATCAAAGCATAGGTTATGCCCGTCCGTAAAGCCATGGTACGGCAGTTCTAATGAAGAGTCAAAACAATCCGTATTAATCGTTACAAACCCCCTGCTCTAATAAACGCCCTCTGCCTTTTTTCCAAAAACAATGTTATATTAATTTGTATGAATTCCTGTTTGCTCCTCTGGATGAGGTAGCTGTTTGAAATAGGGTCTACTCTTAATGGAAAGAATTTGCTCCTACAGGAGCAAATTCTTTCCTTTAAGAGTTGACCCCTCTCTCCACCCCCACTACTAATGAGAAGAGAGGCAAAAAATAGTAGTTGCATACCCATTCTCCTTAATACTGTTTATTGAAGTGTTTATTGAATACTGTTTATCGGCAGTGGCAGTTTTACTACACTTTAGGCTCTTAATAACCCCCCTTTCGTAAAATGCAATACCCATGGGGCGTTTAATAGGATTAATATGGCATGTTTTAATGGAGAAATACAAAGAATTATCCTAGAATTATTGTCAAAACTGTTGTTTATCTAGAACTTTGAAAGTTAACAGGGTAAAAAATCAATTTAACATAGATACATAAGGATTTCAGAATGAAGAATGCACATTCCAGCATCACGAGAAAACATGTCCAGACAAGCCTCGTCACACTACAAAACAGTGCAGGGTGGTCAGAGCATACCCAGTTTGCACATGACATGTTATCTTACAATGCAGCCCACTTTATGAGCTGTGTCAGGTGACAGAGGCCCAGATAAGATGAGTGTGGATTATTCTGCAATTTTTCTTGTTTCTCCATGTGACTCCTGTTAAAACTGTCTCAACAAGACTGTTCTAATGGGGTCAAAAGATAGGGTTTCATAGAAACCTCACCTTATCTGGGCCTCTGAGATGAATATTTTATATCCCTTTCTTTCTTTCTTCTGCTGCTGCAAACGGTCAATTTCTGACAATTATGGCAGGTGTACAATGTCCACTTCAGTTTTGCAGGATAAACCTCATGTAGCCATGTAACTACAAAAGGATTTTTAACCTGCACAGGGAATGTCTCTCCTAGGCAGAAGGCCTCCGGTGCTAGCTTTTCCAACAAAAAACTAAGATCAGCCTACATTTCCACAAATTCAAAATAAGGTCAACAATGTGCAATGGATATACAGGATCCATAAGTACTACCAAAGACTGTGAACTTGATCACAATATGTGAAAATGCATACTGATCAGACTCTCAGAGTTCCAGATAAGGTAAGATTTTAATGCTAATTCTGAGATAAGTTTTCTATTTCTCAAGGAAAAAACATATGTTGTGACCCCTGATCTGAACCGTCTCACACAGACGGTTCCACAAAGAGGTCACCACATATGTTTTTCTGGTGAAATATGGAAAATTATCCCAAAATTATCTGGAGGACTGCTGATCTGGATCTTCAAAGGTTAAATATGGGATATGAACATATTTGCTTGTGGTGTCCATATGCAAAAACATGATTAAATACAAACTTCTAGAAAATGCAACTATTTACATGTAAGTATAAGCTTACTAATAAAAGCTGACTTACAAATAATAGTCTGCATGAGCACTGTGTTACAAAACAAAACACAATAAAAGGTCTACATAGGTCTGACTGACTCACCTGGATTTATACTTAACCTCTACTGCTCAGATTCTGTGTGCAAATAGTTCACTTTATTTAGTTAGAAAATGAGCTAGATCTGTTTTTCCAATGAATGGTGACATCTTGGCCTATTAAACCAACTTGCAGTTATGATAAATGATAGAAACTTTTTGGGTGAATAGGTACCCTTTCCAGAGAAGCAACCCCGTTATTTAAAGCCACCTCCCTTGTAAATGGGGGTAAACTCTTTAAAGAGAATTTGCTCCTCTAAGAAAAAATTCTTATCTTTGACAGTAGACAAGGTTTCGTCATGTAGTGGAACAAATAGGAAGTGACAAAAGTTACCCTTTGCAAAAATGGCGGAAAAACATAAAACTGTACCCAAACACCTTTAGTGTGGCAAGGCATGAGGGTCATACGAAGGTGAATCCAGGTGAGCTAGTGGACATTTTGTTTAGCAAAACCATCAATTCATAGATATAAAAAGATAAATAATCAGGAATAACAAAGTATTAAAAAATAACAAATGCATCTTCCAGTCACCCCCACCTCTTGTCAATATGTCATTGGCTCTAATTTCTCACAATTCAAAGCTCAAAAAAAAGGCTGGGTTTTGGTGAGAATTACTGCATGAAAACCAGTACCGTACACTATTAACAGCTGTTTTAACCAGCAGCAAACCAGAATTCACATGCTATTATAAAGTGGCTGTGTAGATTCTGGGGATACTGCAAAACCTGACATCAGCAGCCAAGATGTGGAGAGCATCTTAAAGCTGACATCAAAAATGAAGTTGCATCTCCCCCAGGAAATATTTTGTCTCCATCTATTAATATCTGCCAAGAACCTCCACAGAAGTAGACCTCCTTGCATTTCAGGCTCCCGTCTCAACATCTTACTCAGTGCCCAGCAGATATAAATGCGTACACAACAATATTTCACCCCTATTTTTCAATTAATTTCTGTGCATTTTCCATTAAAAATATGTTGCAGCCCAGGTTAGAACTGTCTAAGCAACGCAATGCTAATGATGGGCCATGACATGTTTGGACCAATTATCCCAGAATTATCACCAAAGTCCCAACATATCCTGAGCCCTGCAAATTTCATTTGGTTTTGACCTTCATTTAGTATGAATGGAATCCTCAGAACATGTCCTGGTTGGGTTAAATACACTGATAGAAAGGATCATTCCACTTCTCTTCAAGGGGCGACAGGACTGTTAGCACTATGACACCATTTCCTGCTGTATATCTGTTTTCGTACCGTATTTTGAACTGAGAGTCCGATTCACATAGTTCCAATATTCACTTCTGATCTGATCAAATTCTTCTGCTAGAGATAAACACAGCTGTAACACACAAAAAGGAAGTAAATACAACCAGTCAGTATGGTAGTAATTGTATTTACATAAACCATGACAAAATTTTGTGACTTTGACATTTGCATGCATGTACTGTAATGGGAATTTTTCATAAACACTTTACTCAACACACCTACTGCAAACTTCACATAACATGTATCTAATGTGTGCCATGGTGTACCAAACCAAACCAGTGACTATATTTTCAAACATCCTCACACAGGGTATTGCTTGTATGTTGTATTATGCAGTGAGAACCTACCTGCCATAATGACCCTAAATTTCATTTCAGACAATTATTGTTCGAAAGTTCTTATACAGTGGATTTTACACAGGTTAATGCATCCAAACGATGCTTAGTGATTGGCAAACGTTGAAGACCCTGATCAAACTGCTCCTTCAGCAGCACTTTGATCTGGTCTACAATGTTTGCTTCGGCCTGTCTGTCAGAATATTTAGGGTTATTACAGTAAGTGTTAGAGAAAATATTCGACACAGCTTTAAACTCAAAACTCTCATAATTTGCTATTCTCATAATGGTCTTTTGGACTGATGATGGCCATAAACATTCTATCATACAGAGCACCTAGGATAAGTAAAAGTCCCTAAATACTGTGAAGCAGGTGATCAAGGTCTGCACTGGTTGCCAGAATGCCAACAATTTTCAACCCATTGCCCTATAGTTAAATCAAGGTTATATTTTTCAGACAATCACAGCAACTGGTTAAATAAGATAATGATTATGGTAATAAGATGTATCAGTCTTCTGAATGCTGAAAATTTCAAAGCACATTTGTCCTGTTCTGAGTTTCGCAAAAGATTACCACGATCACAAACCCAATGAACATCCCTCCTTCACCTATTCTTTACTGCACCGTAGGTGATGCCCGATATGGATGCATTCTCCAGCACTTCTTGGGTGTTTCAATACATCAAATTTGAACAAACTTTTCATTACTGTGTCTAGAAACCATGACAAGAACATGTAGTAATGCCTTATAATATTACAACGCTCCAGATAAGGAGTGTTTTTGAGGACAAAATACATTTTTCCTTATTTCTCAATGAAAACATATGCTGTGATCCCTCATTACAACCCTCTTGCTGAGATGGTTCCAATGAGAAGTCACACCATGTTTTAATGGAGAAATACGAAAATTATTCTGAATTATCCCTGTTACCCCTTCTTATCTGGAGTATGTGTATTGTAATGACTGGTACCTCTGAAGCCTTGTTGAGTGTCTCCTGCTTGTTCTCACATCCTTGTTCCAACATTTCTTCATATGTATCTACCATATAACCCATCAGGTATGGGGACCTGTATCTGTCATCATATAATCCTTTGCAGAAGTCCAGAACGTGTGGGTACTTACTCAGCTCTCGGTCAAGTAGCACTCTGAAATTTGATACACCATACATGTATTTACTGTATGAGGTGTTTTTTCTCCTTAATACTATCGCATGTTTACTAGTATTGTTACAAATTCTAAAGCAGCATGCCTATAAAGGCAATGGAAAATTAGAGATTTATTCTGCAATAAATTACTGTTGGGTCATACCTGAGGCTGACTGCTGACACAACTGGCAAACAAAGGACATCAGATATTTTCTTAATATTTGATGGTGCTGCATCTATTTTGCTGAAGGTAAGAAAAACAGTAAAAATATTGTTGGCAGCATTATTCTCATGCTTGAAGAACAGTTGGGAGAATTTGAAGAATTTAAATATATTTTTCTGCAATTTCGTCAGTTAGAGCTCTATGATTTTTAGTGATAACACACTGTTTATCTGTCAGTTGTATGGAGATATCAGCTCTGCTCTTGTGATATCTGAAAACTGACCTCCAAACAGTGATTTTTCACTTAAAAATCTGTTTTATCTATTTCCAAAGTAAAACCTTCCCACATCTGAACCTTTGAATACAACGGTACATGCCAAAAACTTATTTACCCTTTTAGATAGTTCCAGGCACTCTCATTGTTTGGTGCTTTCTTGATATACTCTTGGGTAAATCTGGAAGAGAATATTAAGTTGCTGTGAGTTATCCAATACACAAGAACTCTATGGAAGGTGATTCTCACCTGTCTGCACAGTCATGAAACGTCTTCTACACTGTTAAAAGCTAAATTAAAACACAACATAGGTTTACAACAGAAATTTTTTAATCCAGATCGGTCCGTACGGCCGATGAAGTCATATGAACATGAGTTCCACAATGTAAAATAGTCATGAAAACTAATGCCTACTGACTTTTCATCCAAAAGACTATATGAAACGCAAGGTGTGCATAACAATTCAACACCTCATGCATGCAAAACAATGTGGATTTAATGAACTTATTACTTTGACTGGCCCATCACACAATTGAAGTAACAACAAACCTTCAAAGAACATAATAACCCCCATATAATCCATCGTCAGGATCATCATTTGTCTTAATTGTAATTAGCAATCATCAGTGTTTATTCTAAGCACATAGGCCATTCTTATTTGACCACACGCATGTCAGTTTCTAAATATAATTGCCAGGTAATTACTGACTATCCTAGTCTACCTCACTTTTCTTTAGGTAATAAATTCACAACAAGTCAGCTGTACAGGTAAATCCTAGAAGGTGTATCAATTTTTCAATCTGCAGAGTGTATTGCACACTGAACCAGTCGGGAAGCAAGTTGAATTTCGCCAAAGGTCAAACTAGCCCATGACAAGTTGTGTATTGAGAAAATAAACACTGTATTTTGCAGAAAAATTAGGGCAAATAGCAATGTCAGTTGTTTTTCAGCCACTACGTTGCTTTCTATTGTATTCGCTGATAATTATGGACAATTAATGGGAAAACACTTGGCTGAATGTAGGTAATTGTGTCATTATACATCTGCAAATTGTGGGGGGTTTTTTCGACCAAAAAAATGTGCCATAAGCTAACTGAATTGGTTTTTCGAACTCAAATTCGGTTGACTACAGAGCTAGTTTTGCAAATTTATAAAAATAAACGGAAACTTATAGGACAATAAATCCTTTTATACTACAGTCAACCCTGATAAATTTATAATAGCATTCATTATAACTTCATTTCAATATACAAGTAAGTAATGGCTTTATTGTTCAAAATACATATTCTTTATAACAACAAATTCAGTTTAACTACATACACAAAACACAGCTTGTCTGGATGCAGATATTATCTTAGAGATTTGCAATTCACTTAGTAGCTTTCACTTTGGAGCATTAATAAGCCTTTACTCCCAATCCCTGGCCCGAGTCATGTTGAACCAATGCTTCAGGTAAGAAGGGGTAACATGGATAATTTAGGGATAATTTCCTTTATTTTACATAAAAGCATATGTAGGGACCCCTCATTAGATCTGTCTCAGTGAGACGGTTGTAATGAGGGGTCACAACATACCTTTTCATAGAGAAATAAGAAAAATTATCCTTCAATTATTAATATTATTATGTTCCATTGCAAACAACCCTACTCCAACAATAAAATATTTTTCTTACTTTATTTCCTTCTCTATCACATCGTCAGTAAAATGTGTGGTATTATTAATCACAAAATAGCGTTGATTCCAGGCAGAGTTGTTACGTAAATCCTCTCGTAGAAGCTTCTCAACATATTCCAACTCATTATCCCAGAGGTCAAACTCTCGTATAACCCATTGTCGATGTTGCCAGGCATGGTAGTTTTTGGCATCTCCCTTCAAAATCTTGGCGGTGAAGTCCAGCTCCTGTGTGTGGTCTTGAAGCCATTCCACAATCACTCTTCTGTGGTGCCTGGAAACAAATAAAACAACACTTTCATCTGAGATATAGAGGATCTTACACGAGTGGTCATATCATATGAAATTTATGAAACGAGCCTTCTGCGAAATGAAATAACCAAGAGTGTGAGATTCTGTTTATCAATTGACCCTTTAAAGTGGGTGTTTATTGCCACTTTAAATTATCATTATTTCAATGAGAAAACACACTGTTGACACAAACGCTGTCAATGACGTTACATGTACGCGCCAAAGTGTTATCACAAGTGTGATCATATGATTTTTAATGACTGATTCTATCAGTCATTCAATGCTTATAACACAACGGTATCTACTGCATAACAGCGATGTCGTATGTTAAAATTTGATAATACATGTATACTTTCATGCTCCAATTTATCTTTATTAAGGTATATGTATATGAGTTCATGTTTTCCATCAATTTCACAAAGGGGAACAACTTCCATGACTTCCTGTTTGTTTCTATTGATGACCAAAGCCCTTCCAAAATGGAGTCTATTCTCAAACGAATTTGCTCCTATAGAAGCAAATTCTTTCCTTGAACAGTTGACCCCATTGTAAAGGGAGGCAAAATTGAAAATGGTACAGTTGTTGCCACTGAAAGTTTATATATAATAATACCGTAAGGATTTCTTGGTTTTTATTATCTTTAATGTGAGAAAGTTCTTCCTGTTCCTTATTTGTCCATGCTTTAATACACTTATAGCTTAGGAATCAAAAAGGAAATCTAAAATTCTAAAACTCAAACTGGTGTTCGAACTGTGCTTGAAAAATGTGAGTTTGGTAAAATCTTTATGTGTCGCAAGATGTTCTTTAGCTAAAGACTCAATATTATCAAAATTGAATGGAGGCCCAATTTCAACTGCAATGATTAACCTTAAGTACTGTTTAACAGCATAATACTCAGGAGGAGATTCATCAACTTCATTTCAACTATATCAAGTGTGAAGATTGATGGATTGATTTGTTGTTTAACGTCCACGGTAAACAGCTATGGTCATGTCGGGACGGTCAGTTAACCTAACCACACTATTCCTGGGCAGGCTTAGACCTCCTAAGCGGTTAACCAGTACTAACTGCACATATTTTTGCCAGTAACTGACAACTGCCCTTCTTGTGTGAAGAGAAACTTTCATAAACTCACCAAACTTGGTAATTTTTTGGATGTTCCTCTATCACCTTGGAGATATAGGCCAGTTCTTCCTTCAGATTCTGTCCCAGTTCTTTCAACAATACTCGCCTGAAGTGCCTGGAAAAGAACACAGAAATTAGAGAGACATCTACAATTACCCTTAACCCATTGCATTCTGGGTTATTTTTTGTCATCTGCTGAAATTGTCGTCTGCACCAAAAAATTCAAGAATATTTTAACAATATTGGTCTAACTAACTTTAGTAGAAATGATGTCTAGGCAGCAAACAGTTTGGATCTCAGATCAGGCCTCACATTTGTGTGGCCTGATCTGGATCCAAACTGTTTGCCCAGATACCCCTAAAGGGGATCCCGAATGGAATGGGTTAAGGTTTATGCGTATACTAGCATGTTTGTATGCCAATATTATAAAGGGGAACAACTTTTGGGACCCTCTCTTTTCTTCCCTGGAGGACAAACCCTTTCAAAATGGGGTCTACTAATATTTGCTTCCAGAGGAGCAAATTCTGTCTTTTAAGAGTTCACTGGCATTAAGAAGAGATGGTAAAAATGAAAACTCACTGAGCTGCTTCTCCTGAAAGTGTACCAATTCAATACAGATGAGAGAGGGTAACAAAATATGTTATGAAGATCTGACACAAAAAATCCCTATCTATTCTCAAAATAGCTCCTCTCATCTAGAGCTCTGACATATCTTCTCACTATGCAGCTCATCATAGTAGAACTTCAAGTTAATGGACACACCTTCCCGTTTTTAGCCATTTTAACAACGAGGAAACTTTTTGTGACATTCTTTCGGGTTCCCTGTGTGATAAAACCCTTCTTAAAGAGGATCCAGTCTGAAAAGAAAGAATATGCTCCTTCGGAAGCAAATTCTTTCCTTTTACACTGACAAGGGAGGCAAAAATGAGAGTTGCTTCCCCTGAAAATACATCCATTTATCTTAAGAATGGCAAACTGTAAATACTCAAATCAGCCTGCACATCTTCTCAGACTGACCACAGCAGGACAAAGACTCCTCAGTATCTGTAGTCTGTTCAGGCAAACAGACACTGATCTGACTGCAAGATGAAAATGTGGCCAAAATTCAACCAAAACTGGCTTCAGACCACCAAAATTAAACTCTTTTTAAGATTTTAATAGTCACTTATTGCCCAAATGTCATTTTAGGACTTGTGAATAAGTTAAGTAAGTAAGTAAATAAGTAAAGACTTTATTTTTTGAGGGTTACAAATTTAGCAAAGAAGCTTATCTTCCATGCCTCCTAAGTTTTTATTAGAAAAAATGTGCTATTTCCTCTTTTGCACCTGCCGTGAGGTACCTTTTCACATAACACCAATCAAAAATGTGAAAATAGGAGGTTAACAGTATCATGGAAATTTTCACTCAGTTTACATTTGGAAGGTACCTGTGCTATGCTTGTTACATGCCAATCAATATATTTGTAATACTCATTAGTGGGGGTCATATTTACCATAATCAACTAACCTGATGGGACATTATCTTAAGTATTGCATTTAGCCCAAAATTTGAACTTGTTAATTTTGCTATCCAGGGATACCTCAAAATATTGCTGAATGGGTGGCAAACTCTACAGACTATGATCTGACTGCTTCTTTAATCTGGGCTCTACAGGCTTACATTTTTTCCCAAAGCTTACATTTTTATAGTACATGTAATTAGATAATTGAGATTCAATCCTTTAACCTCCATGATTTTGTGCCATTTTTTTTAAAGGGAAACAAATTTTGTGACTTCCTGTAGTCTTCCCTGGGCAAAGTAACCCTAATTAAATGGGGTCTACTTTAAACGGAAAGAATCTAGTCCTGTAGGAGAACATTCTTTCCTTTAACATTTAACCCCCTTTTAAAAAGGAGGCAAAAATGTAAATAGCAGAGCTGCTTCCCATGATCATGGGAAGCAGGTTAAGTGTATGCATTCACCTTAAGTTGCCAACTGGTGAAAACAATGAAGGATCAGAACGGTAAAGGATCAAGCCAGTCTGCTAACCCTCCCAGTCTGAACATGAGCACCCTTGCTCCCCAATAAACTTTCCATACAGTGAAGATCCTGATCTGGCAGTAGGCCTTGCATATATACAAACCCTTTTTTTTTTTTCTCACAGTAACGTAAAGGTTTTCGCAGCCTAGCAGCTGTGGGGCAAGGGCATGTTAAAGACCCACCATATCTTGGGCACAGCATATGAAAGACTGAACTCATCTCCTTCCTATCTCTGCCTTAATCTACTCTAGTTTGAAAGAGGTACCCATTTATTGCTGGGTTGATAGACAGAGTTGCTGCCTTGCTGGTGCATTGGGGATTTGAATCCACAACCTTCTGCACTACAGCTGAACACCTCCAGCCACTTGACCACAGTGCCTCTCTAATTGATGTTTTTCATGATGAGAGACAATTATCTAAATGAATACCAGACTGAATGTACCATAATAACTGTATACACTGGAACACTTAAACCATTAACCTTCCTTTCTTCTCATAAACCATGAGGGGAGCTTTGCAATTCACAAGTCCAATAAATTAGCATTTTTGAGACAAAATTTGGGATATTAATAACAAGCTTTGGTGGTCTAAGGCCAATATTGGTGGGCTTTGGCCCTTTTTTCTCTGAAAGAGAATGGGGACATTTATTAGAGAGGGATGTTTATAAGAGTACCGTAATGTGCATATATATTGGGACACCTAAAAATAATGAATTTTCCATTTGGGACACCTAAAAATACTGAATTTTCCATTTGGGACAAATGGAAAATTTATTATTTTAGGTGTCCCAATACTTAAGCACATTAGGGTAAATACAGCACTGCTTTCCAAAACTCGGAATTTGGATGAGTTTTCTCCATTTGTGTTGTAATGAGCTAGCTTGAAATAGCAACTAAAACAGACCCTGCTCAGACTGCTCCTGTAGTACAACCATATCTGTTACAGCACTTAGAGATGGCAACGATTCATGGAAGAATACCAAATAATCAGAATCAGGAGAATACTGTCAAATGCCATAAGTCAATAACATACATTCTGATCAGCCTGTTCATGCACAAAGCTTATTTGAGTTCATGTTGTCAGAATAATTCTCAATGTTAGTAATTTACAAATGAGCCGCGACAAGAGAAAACCAACAAAGTGGTTGTACACCCAGCGCAGACTTAGATCAGCCTGGGCATCCGCCCAGTCTGATCAGAGTCTTCCCTGTCCACATGGAGGTAGCTTAGCTCTTTAGCTATCAGTGCTTAGGAAAAAGTCTGATCGGCCTGGGCAGATGCCAAGGCTGATCTGAGTCTGCGCTGGACACACAACCACTCTGTTTTCTCGTGCCGTGGCTCATAAATCTACTGTAGCAACACCTGACAATTCTGATCATGCTGCATGACTGCAGAAACTGGTGTGAGTTTTCCTTCACACATCTGGCTTAAGGCATCTCGCATCTGAATGTTACTCAAATATTGCAATAACGTCAATGATACACAAAACATTGTTGATTTCCATTCAAAATAGTTACATTCAAGGTTCAAATTCCCATGTCCCACACACTAGTAATACAAATTTGGCAGACCTCATTTCTGGACTAGACAGCATTAAACAAATGTTTTAAAGCCATCAAATTAATGTGAACTACTACTGAAAGCCATCTGTAATCCTTAAGAGATGAAAATCCATGCAGCCTGATCAGTCTTCCCTTTTCACACGTATCATCTATCAATTCTAATAAAGCTAAAAAGATAAAAAGAGACAAACATGGGCTCAAGTCAGTTTCAGCAGCTGTGCAAAGTGATTTTAGCATTTCCTGTACCCATGAGAGCAGGCTTAAGGCCCTTTTTCAACTGACGTCAATCATATGAGAATGAAGGTGTCCCCCTATATACATGTATACTACTGTTAATGCATATCCATGTTCCCATTAATTTTTTTTTCAATGCTTGATTATCACATGTGCATGGATGCACACACTGACATTTGTATGCAACTTTTCATGAAGTTAAGTTTCTATAAAAGTTTGTTTATATTTTCAAGTTCTTTTCATGCCTATGAGTTAATGAATTCTATTGCTGGTGGGATTAGACTATTCTGTTTACCATTCTTCACAAACGTCATATCCAAATTCATATGACATTTTACAATACACTTACCTAACCTAAAAGAATAACATTTATGAAAAGATGTTTTGAAACAAAATATTAAAAACATAAAAACACACTGCACTAGTTTTAAAAGATTATCTATATCAAAGGCTTCTGAATATAGGTACAGAACAAAACATTAATGAGCCCAAAACACGAGAAAGCAAACAAAGTGGTTGTGTGCCCAGTGCAGACTCAGATCAGCCTGGGCATCAGCCCAGTCTGATCAGAGTCTTCACTGTCCGCATGGAGGTAGCTTAGACCCTTAGCTACCCTTTCAGTGCTTATGGAAGTTATCAGACTGGGCAGATAACCAGGATAATCTGAGTCTGCGCTTTGGGCACAACCACTTTGTTGGTTTTCATGTGTTGCAGCTAATTTTACCTGTCAGATAACAACACAACTTGTTTACACTGCTTTATTCTAGCATTTGATACCATTCAGCTATATTCTATGGGGATTGCAGTCAAAACTGCCAGTTAAAAATAAAGTGATCTTAAACTGTTCAGTATATAACGAGTAAAAATATTTTTTTACTTTCTGAACTAAATTTGTGCTGAGCTAACATTGTTTTCCAGTCAACCCATTACGGGAAAACAGTTCTTCAACAGATGAAAAAAAAATCCAGTTTTCAGAAGACAGGCCAAAATCTTCAACAATTTCCATGAAATCTTATTCTAGCATTTTCCCATATAAAAGCACAAGAAAGCAAATCTGACCTTGCCGTAAAAATGGTCAAGGTCCACCCAAGGTCATAATTTCAAAAATCTTGGTAGTTCTGGAGTACCAAATGCTACATACCAAGTTTCAAGGCCATTAGTCATTTGGTTTTGGAAAAGAAGATTTTTAAAGGTCAATTGGTTCTGAAAAGAAGATTTTTAAAGGTTTTTATCATATAAATTGGCTCAGAGGCTCTAGAGATGTTTGAAATTGTTAAAATATTAGAGACCTGGGCTGAAGGTCAAAGAATGACCTTGACATCTTGTACTCTGAAATCTCCATGTACTCATTAATACGACTGTATATACCAATTTTTATGCCAAAATCTGCATGAAATCTTATGTTCTTACAAAATCCCAAATAAAAGCACCAGAAGAGCAAATTTGACTTTGCTGTAAAGAAGGTCAAGGTCAACCAAAGTATATCATTTAAATTACTCTTGGTAGTGCTTAAGTACCTTATGCTACATACCAAGTTTCAAGGTCATTAGTCGATTGGTTCTGAAGAAGAAGATTTTAAAGGTTTTTACCATATGTTGGCGTGGCCATACTGGTCACGTGACACAGACCATTTGAACAATTTTTCATTCCCACAAGCCCTGGGGGCTATATATCAAATTTGGTTACAATTGGCCCAGTGGTTTCAGAGGAGAAGTTACTTGAAATTGTGGATGGATGACTGACGAACAAAGATGGACAGACGAAAACGATGCCTGCCTATACTATAAGCTCCCCCCGAGCCTCTGGCTCAGGTAAGCTAAAGGTCAGTATTTACTGAAAGGGTCAATGGAGTCCCCAAAGTTGGTCTATCAAAAAAGATGGTCTACCCATAAGGTCCCACTTTTCTTATTAAAAACAAAATATCTTCATCCTTAGTATTTGTCAATTTATGTGGTACATTACAACTATGTGCAAAAATCTGCAGTGTAAAATTAACTCAGATTAAATATCTGAACTGGTCCAGTAATACTATTTAGGTCTTCCTCTGCTCATAAATCATTCAGGACAATAAGACGTTAAATACATAATCCTAAGTAAATGACTGAAAGGTCAAACATATGTTGGTATTTTTTTCTGGCTTGTTTTTGTTTTCCATTTTTTGTGGTCATGAAGGGGTTACTGACCAAAGTTTCTGTTTGGTGTATCACGTTCAAGAACATGTTGAACAGGTAACACATATAAATATACTGAATATTTTACATACAGGCCTTTTAAAACATGATGCTGGTTTTTGTTAGCACTGCTAATTTAGTTGGCAATGAGACAGGAGTTTTCCCATCCAAAACAATCCCAAAAATCTAGATCTGTCCTATAAGACAGATCTAGATTTTTGGGATTATTTTGGAAGGAAACAGCTATCTTATAGCAGAATTAATATAATTGATTTGCAGATTTGGGATGTTTTTGTGGAGGAAAATGCCCCCATCTTATAGCACAATGATCAAGCAAATTCGGTGAATTCATATCCCCCGCCGAAAAAGGCCCTGATTAGTTTATGGTTTATTTTAAGTTTCATAAAATTTCGTTCACTGGCTACTTAGTTAAAGGTAGGTTCCTGTACTTTGGAACGCATATCACAATTTTGATGATTTTTTATCCAAGTTGTTGGAACGCACTTATAAAGAGGAAATGAATAAGTTTCACTAAAAAGTGTAAATCAAAAAATCGTAGAAAAGTCGTTTTGCAAGGGATTTCCTAACTCTGCTTCGCACACCAATTAGCGCTATTTTTAGTTCGCGCCAAAATAGATAACATAGCTGACGTCATGCTGCATTGCATTTCGGGATAGTTTTAACCCATCCGCCATGCCAGGACTCCTGGAAGAGCTCAAGGCAAGAGAAAATCAATCGTTGGCAAATGACATCAGAAACTGCAGACTTGTAGACATATATACATATTTATTTTTAGAACTGGAATTCCAACAAAAGAAAATAAACCAAAGGGAAAACAACTATTTTCTACAACATCTGACGATTTTCTCAGTAGCAACAGTTTCAGAAAAATAAGAGAATTTAATACTACCCAGAAAAACACAAAATTATTTTGTGAACATAATTGTTATCGCTAGGCCAGGAACCTACCTTTAAGGCTGAACTTGTGGATTGTAATAAAATCATGGGCAATAACTCTAAGATAAATGAGACATAAGCTGAAGCTGTTCTTCTTCAACACTTGCCTCAACATCACTGCACTATGATGATACATTTTAAAGTCAGTTACAAGGAATTTTGTTCACCAATACCTTACCTATTGCTAATTTGTGGATTTTAAATCTATTCAAGGGCATTAATTCATGCATTACTGGAGCAATTATGATTAAATTTGTTGATTTTTAACCAAATCAAGGGCAAAAACTCACTGCTCACTGAAGCAATTCCGACAAAACGTAAGGTGCACCAATGTGATATGGTGATACATATTTACTATAAGTTTCATAGAATTCTATTCATTGATAACTTAGTTATGGTTGAATTTGGCAATCTTAAATTGATTCATGGGCAACAACTCATGCATTACTGATGCCATTTTGATGAAATTTTATGTGCATATCCGTGTTATGGTGATACATATTCAGTTTAAGTTTCATGAAGTTTTGATAATTATTTACGGCTCATTTTATTGATTTTAAGTCAATTAAAGGGCAATAGCTCATGCATTAGTGCAGCCAGTCTGACGAAACTATACGTACCCTGTCACAAATATACACTTATTTTAAGTTTCATGAAATTCCATCCAGTGATTACGTAGTTATGGCTCCGGACGGACGGACAGATGGAAGGACGGACAGATGGACGGACATGGAGAAAACTATATCCCTCCGCCTTCAGCTGGGGATAATAATGTAAGCCATTCTAATGGGAGGCCATACTGTAATAACTTTTATGTTGGGTTTGATGGTTTGATATATAGTTCAATGTGTGTGTGTGTGTGTGGGGGGGGGGGGGGGGTGGAGGCTGTCACACCTGTGATACACATAATGCTCCACCTCATTAGAATGACCTCACCAAGGCAAATAACACTGGCCTTGGTGAGGTCATTCTAATGAGGTTTAATACTAATACAGCAATGTATATATTTTTTTTTTTTTTGCAGTATGCACATTGCTTGAGGTTCCTTCACAAGCACTTCAGTCCATGTACAGATATTATTTCAAAACATGTTTATACAAGTATAAGTTTTCTCTTGTGCCACTTGCATGTGGCCTGAGATTTATTAAGCACAATCATATTTTGTTCTGTTATGTAAAATGAAAGAAAGATTATCAAATAATCGTCCTAAAACCTCAACCTTATCAGATCTGGGACTATTATTTTCTTCCAGCCCATTTCTAAACCCGTCTTCCTTTTTTCGGAAAACAACAACTAGGTCAAATAATGAATCCAATATTTGGAACTTTGCAAAAAGGTCAAAGTAATACAGCATGTGCAGAAACACATGTAATGCCTCCTTAATAACGTCTTTACCTCACGCCTACATAGAATCTTTGCCAGAAAACCTGAAATTACTATTATACCAACTAATTATAACTGACATAGCTATTTCTGCTTCCTCTACCTTGCCAGCTTCTCTATATGAATGGAATTGCATCATTTGGGCTTAACACTTTAAGCACCAGTGACGAAAATAGCAGAAGTTGCAAACAGCGTAGATCTTGATGAGGCCGCTCATCATGAGCCGCCTCATCTAGATCTACACTGTTTGCCCTCTAGTCTTTGAATTCTCAATATGAAATGTCTTGGACAAGGCATTTTTCTTAATTTTTGCTGACGTACATTTTGCCGTCTGCTTTTTGTTGCTTAAAGAGTTAAAGAAGCACTTGTAAAGTTGTAATGATTGATGTAGTATGAAAAGGCACATAAGGGCATGTGCACACAGGGCAGACCCAGATCTGTATGCACACAGGTGCAAATCTTATGGCATGTGCACACTGGGCAGGCCCAGATCTGCATGCACACATATATGCAAATCTTATGCCATGTGCACACTGGGCAGACCCAGATCTGCATGCATACATATATCCAAATCTTATGACATGTGCAAACAGGGCAGACCCAGACCAGCTGCACACAAATGCATATTCAGTTTATTATATAGATTCCCCAGCATTCACAGACTGTATGCATGTACAGGTTGGACTCAAATCAGACTGCAAATCAGAGCCTTAAATGAGCACACATAAATGCAAAGTGCCATTCCATGCAAGACAATCAGGTTTTTTTTTTTTCTTATTTCTCCGTGAAGACATTTGTTGTGGTCCTGAATCAGAACTACCAGAACATATGTTAAAGGTGAATGGAACAATTTCAGGGGAAGCAACTCTGCCATTTTCTTTCTGCCTCCCTTCTCTATGAGAAGCAACTCTTAAAGGAAAGACTTTGCTTCTCTAGGAGGTAATTCTTTCCTTTCTAGTCTAGGAGTAAATTCTTTCCTTTAAGAGTAACTTTCCTCTATGAGTAAACCCCAACTGCAGTTTTAAGGCCCTTTAAACTGTATTTCAGCAGGGATACAGACTAACAATTTTGACTTAGGGGCTCACACTGCCAAAATTCAAAATCTAACATTAGGGGTATGGGCATTTTCTCCAAAATTTCAGAGGCCCAGCCCAAAATTTAGGGGCTGTGGGCTACTGGGCCTCTGTAAGTCGTCATCCCTGTTCAGTCAAATTGAATAAACGGAAGGGTGATAATGAAAGCCTGTGTGCTATTGAACTATGTTGCCAAATGAAAACAATTCTGCCTACAGTGAGATTCAAACCCAGACCACTAGTTCAGCAGGCCGATGCTTAACCTACTGAGCTTTTTGGGCTCCGCCTCACCCTACGTAAAACACTGACTATACTGTGATATTTCCTAATAAACTTAACAGTTTCAGTTGCCTTGCAGGAGTGATCTTCATCATATAAACACAGTGCTCGAGATGAGAGGGAGGTAACAGGGATAATTTATGGATAATTTTCCATATTTCTCCATCAAAACTTACATTGTGACCCCCATTAGAACCGTCTCATCGAGACGGTTCTAATGAGGGATAACAACGTATGTTTTTGATGAGAAATAAGAAAAATTATCTCCAAATTATCCTCAATACCCATCCTTACCTGGAGCTCTATATAAAGATAATATCATTTTATATACTTAGCAAACCAAACTCCAAGGACAACGAAAATGTAACAAATTCTCAATGACAACTAATTTGAAGGACAAACTCTGCTGTGACAACAGATTTCATAATATTTCTACAGGTGCCTTGTGAAATGTAAATATAAATTATAATACCATTATTTTCATAAATACTGACCCCATTATAAATTCAGAAGCCTAGCTAAGGGGAGTATTTGAAAATGGTTTTAAGATAACTTGGGTTAATTCTTCATAAAAGAGAGAGCCATACTTCCCTAAATCACTCACCTGAATGAACCATTTAGTTCTTGAGTATAAATTTTTTAAAGGTTTTTAGCATAGTGGTATATGGGCATTACGGTTAATATCTTGGTCATGTGACCACAACCATTCAAGCAAACTTCCATTTCCCTGACTAAAGTAGGTTTTTTTTATAACATTTTGCTTGGAGGAGATGTTTGAAGCTGTTGAATATGAGTGATCTTGCACTAAGGTCAAAGAATGACTTGACCTCTGGTACTCAAAAAGCTTCATGTATTCATTACGTTGTGTGCATATATACCAGTTTTAACACCATCTTTTATATCAAAACATACTATCATTTCCATGAACTGTTATAGCATTTACACATATGAAAGCACCAGAAAGCATATTTTGCACTATCATATTATTACTGGGTTTTACGACCCTGTCAAGAATATTTCACTTATGTACAGTCGATCGTTAAGCAAAGGTGGCCAAATTCACAGTTCCAGGAGGAAAACCAACTGACCTTTGGCTTTCTCACTTGGGCCGGCCAAGGCTTGAACCCACAATGGTGAGAGAGTCCGAGTAAACCACTAGGCCATGGAGACCCTGAAGTCCTTTGATATGGTTGGCAGATTGTGTTACTGCTCGTGCACAGAAAATACTGTTCCGCTGTGACCTTGCATGTAACCGGTATATAGATCTAGCAAGTTTTCTCTTTGATCATGAGCTGATTAAAAAGTATGAGCATGTGACCTATATGACAAGACGGGGAGCCCTGGGACAGACTTGACCTGGAATTCAGGAAACCAGTTGCCTGTAATTATCACAATTATTTGCAAAAGTATTGCATTCTTGTCTTGTGGCAAACAGACAGCACTCACCGCACCAAAAACGAGTTATGGTTTACCTCCCACGAGTATGCGATTCTTGCAAGATGAAAACGATTACTCTTGCGGACAAATGGTACGGAAAGTGCTATTAGAGCCAATGCTTTCCTGGGCTGATTTCCACACACAACAATCATTTTATCGGCAAGCCCATCCTTTCACGTTTGTTTACAACTTTTTGAAACATTTCCATAGATAATCTCAGAAGACTGATTGATTGGGGGAAAAACACAAACATCTGACAAATGCCACCAAAATATGGCGGGGAAAAATGGCCAAATAAAATCAATGGTTGAGATCCAAAGTCTGGACCAAAACTATTTCCTCAACTCCTGAACTCCATGTCTATGAGTGCTAGACTGAGCCTTGCTAAGTCATTCCTGTATTCATTGGACTATCAGAGCTCTAGATAAGAGGTGTATTTGATGATAATTGAGAGATATTTTATTTCTCATTGAAACCATATGTTGTGACCCCTCATCTGAACCTCCTCATCTAGACGGTTCAGATGAGGGTCACAACATATGTTTTTATGCAGAATTACCAAAAATTATCACTAATTATCACCAAAATACTACCCCTTATCTAGAGCTCAAGAGTATATGATGGAGACACCCTACCCTTCCTCCAAAATGACCCTTAATATCTGATTCAGTTTTGTGTAATTGTGATGTAAAATTGGGGTTTTGGAAGAAATACAGTATATTGCACACTTACCAAACAGTGTAATTGGCAGGATTAAGTTCCGCTGCATCTCTCGTTAAGAACAGAGCTCTCTCACTCATCTCATTTCGAGCAACAACCGCTCGAAAATAATCATAGACATCTCTAACTGGAAGAAGACAAAAAAATGCAGTTCATTTAACATGTTTAAGGTTCAAGCATACATCACATTTTCCTACCTTTTTTTTTTCAAAGGGAGGAAACTCCAGTGATTTCCTGTTTGCTTTCCTGGACATTGAAACCCCTCCAAAAGGGGTCAACACTTCACAGAAAGAGCTTGCTCCTAAAGGAGTATACTCAATCCTTTAAGAGTTGACCTCTGTTGATAAGGGAAGCAAAAGTGAAACTGGCAGAGTGACTTTCCTTGGAACTATACGGTATAGCCAATCACCACCTTAAGCCACCACAAAGTTGTGCACCCATATTTACAAAAAGTACGATTGAAACAGACAAGAGGAGAGGAGGTCCAGATTGCGTGGTGTTTTGAGGATAATTCCATAAAAAATATATTTCTCCATAAAAGCATAGTTGTGTCTACAGACATTTTCTATACCCTTTTACAGATCCAAAAGCTGAATATCGTGTTAATCCTAATGAGCACCCCTGCTTTAAATAAACGCCCCCTGCTTCTTTTCTGAAAACAATGTTATATTTATTTGGATGAAATGGGAGCAAATTCTTTCCTTTAAGAGTTGACCCCTACTGAAAATGGAGGCACTAATAGTAGACTTGCTTCCCCTGAAAGGTGACGAGGTGGGAGTGGTGGACTGTTGTTGGTAGTTAAGCAACGTTTGGCTCGGTCAGTGCCTGGATGGGTGACACAGGTGGCTTGGGTGGTTCCAGGTGTCCTGCAATGGTGTCAGAAGTGTTGGAACAGGCACACAGGGCACTACTTCCTGCCAACTGAGAGACAAGAAAAAGTAGGGAGTAGTGTAGTGAATGGATATAAATACCACTACCAGCGCATTGCTGTAGAAGCATGCTTTTATGGCAACGTGGTTAGAGTGGTGGACTGCTGTTGCTAGTTAGGCAACATTTGGCTCTGTTAGTGTCTGGATGAGTGACCCAGGTGGTTTGGGTGGTTCCAGGTGTCCTGCACCTCTTTTGGGCAACTAGACTGCACCTTACCAACGATTATCTGACAAAACCCAACATAGATGTCTGATGAAAAAGACAATAAAAACTGTGGTTTTGGTACACAACTAGGTTAAACTCCAGCCATGCTACTATATCAGTAGTGTTTCCCCTAAAGCGGAATGGCGGGGCGCCACGCCCTGTCCCTTTTCGGTCCCGCCCTCCTGCCCAAAAATCGAGTCAAAAGCGCCCTCCTTGCCAAAAAAAAAAATATATCAGTATCCAGTTCCTTTTCAGTGCTGGAAATGGCCAGTGGCCTGGTGGCCAAATGCGTGTATATTTTGCCTGGGGATACCAGAAATCTTCAAATTAGCAACTTTAGTGGCCCAAAGATTTTTGCCTGGCAATAATAAATACATTGGATATTTAGCTAGTGGATAATTTGGGCCACTGAAAATTTGGCGAGTGCCCAGCACTGCCTTTTCCCTGTGCTACTATTGCGATTCGGTTCCATAGTGATCTTTACCTGTATAACTGATAGCTCAATCAGAGCTCTAGATAAGACGGAGTATTTGGTGATAATAAGGGATAATTTTAGTTAATTCTGCATAAAAACATATGTTGTGACCCCTCATCAGAACCGTCTCGACCAGACGGTTCAGATGAGGGGTCACAACATATGGTTTCGATGAGAAATAAAAATAATTATCCTTAATTATCATCAAATACGCCCTCTTATCTAGAGCTCTGTCAATTCAATTGATAATCTATAAACATGCTCATTAATAAACACCAATCACAGTGATTAATCAGTGTCAATTATCACCTCGCTATTCCCCAACACTGGAGTGGAAAATATATACACATGCTGGTTACCAGCTTAGAAGATGTCAACGGCATATCGGACATGATGATAGCAACCCGAGCAATAAAGAAACACATGCTAAAGTGACCAGCCTGTTCCGACAGTGAGCAACCAGATAGCACTGCTAAACTCCAAAGTGTCATGGTATTCGCAACCTTTGATAATGACATGGGCATAGCTGCGGGTGGCATTTGCCAAACCAATATTTTACCAAGATGCAGCTTGTCCCAATCAGTACTTTTTAGTATTTTTTTGCATGTTGCGCCACACCAAGTCTTTCGAAATAAGTGGCCTAAGACAAGCACCGCAATGCAATTTTTTGGCATTGATTCTCTTGGTAAACATGTCAGATACATAATTTGCAGTCAACACAGATATGGATCATGTGAAATTTGAGCAAGCTTCCATGGAATCATCACAGGTGCTGGTGATTTCTGTTTTATTGAGTCAGTTCGTTCACTTTGAGAATAATTTTCCATGTTTTTCTATCTAGTTCCCACCGATTCAGGTGTACTACTGTGAAATGAGAACCAGTGAATTTATACATAGAATCTTGGGAAATCCACGATGTTCAGCATCTCAACAGCTGTCACAGTACCTTAGATAAGCTTTTGACCCAACTGGGTATTTACCCACTCACTTTTCATCCAATTGGGTATTTACCCACTCACTTTTCATCCAATTGGGTATTTCAGTTTTGAATTGGGTATTTGATTAAATTTTCAAAGGGCTAGTGAATTGGGTATCCACACATTTCAGATTGGGTATTTTTGGATGAGATACTGTCTTTTTAACAGTATTTCATCATATTGGCATTCCAAGTAATGCTGATATCTAAAATGGTTTTAGGTTATTTCATACCCCTAAAATCCAGTCTAAAATCACAGCTTCACAGGGTTTCTCTATCATGTTAAATTGCAAAGCAGTAGGGATGCGCAATAATACCGATATATCGGTATATCGCAATACGTTCAGAAAAAAAAATACGTATTGCGATACGGTCCGCCCATATCGATACGCTGACGATATTTTAGCTCCTACATGATATAAAAGCCATAACGCATTCCTTAAAACTTTACTGAAAAGATCGTATCATAGTTTATATTTCACGCCTAACGCTTCTGACCTAATGGCGGTGCTTTGGTCAACCGGTTTAAACCAGTCACTGGGAAAAATATATATAACGCTTGACCGCACGGCATGAAAAGATTAATAAAAATTGATTTGATAATTGCACAATCAGCGGTAATAAGCGTTAATTGGGTAGTTTAAGAACTCACATGGACAACGAGGTTTAGTGTGATTGGCTTCGCAAGATAAAGTAACTATCGGAAAAACAAAGATCAGCCTGCGCATGTTCTCTGTCTGGCCATAGACTTCCTTGTTCGCATATTATGAATCCTGGGGACTCTATCTAGTAAAAATTGATGACGCTGTTTGCCAAGCACAGTTGCGCAGGTTTGATGTATATTCTCTATACGCACATGGCATACGGTCTCTTATCGCCCAGACACATCCTAAATGGACTCTTCCGTCTTCGTTTAAAGATTTGTCAAATTAGCCGAATCCGGATTTGGCTTTACGAGAGCAATGTGTTACGAAAGGGAACTATCATGCATCAAATTCGGCATCAGCTTCGCAATATACCCGAATTCGTTTCACAAATTATACCGCAACCAGTCAGGGCTAAAAATAGATTGATTGACAGGAAGGGCGCGTGACTTGGTAAACTTTCGCAGTATTTGAAAAACGTGTTGAAAATGTATTTCTCTGTTTCTAAAGATGAAATTGACTTTGATAGTTGGATCAGCCGTACAAACATGCTTTGGCTGATAGGTATGATGCCTTATATGGGCTAGATATATCTAGATTGAACGTTGCAAGTTATCGTAAGATGAAAACACCAACTGGGCGTTTCAAACAGTGAATTTCTCCGAGAAAATGACAGTGAATTTCTCCGAGAAAATGTTCCCTCAAAAAACTTGTTCTGCTGTATAAGCCCCGCCGCTGTTTCAGTCCTAAAATCTGAGGCATAATTCTGCGAGTAGTACATGCCTTTCTACCATTACTGAAAATGTTGCAGTGTGCCGCAAATGTGATATGGTTGTCAAACATTCATGAAAATAAACGGTATACTTACAGTTAATAAGTAACTACAAAACTTGAAGTCTTACAAAACTTGAAGTTTTCCTACTGATAAACAGCTACCTTTAGGAAAATGCAAAAAGCTAGATATAGGATTGCCCTTCTTTTTCAGACTAAGCCTTTAACCAAAATCTTAGCCAGACAGTTTATTTAGAGGAGTTCCACAAGTCATTCCCTTGTCCAGTTCAAGTCACACTTTATGAAGGATAAATGAAAACACCAAAGTTAAACATAATACATCTTTATTATCTTATATCTACTTCCATGCAAAGCCCTCCAGTGTACTTTACATGTAGAAAACAAATGTCACAATATATTGTGATACGTATTGCAATACAGTGTGAGTGTATTGCAATATATCGCAATACGAAAATTCTGGCAATACCCATCCCTACAAAGCAGGGTCAGGTGAAAAAGGGTGCTCTGAAGAAATGGGTTAAAAAAACGGGCTCAAGGGTTAAAAAAACGGGCTCAAAAAAACTAAGTCCAACCCTAAAAAAAAATGGGCATAGGTTCCCCTGTATTTTGTACATTTTTATTCATCCCCCACCCACTACCATAGGCCAATATAAAGTTTGGGCAAGAATCAGAAGAAAGAGGAAAAGGTGGGTGGAGTACAATTTGGCTCAGTGATTTTTTTCTCTATATAAGTGGTGCCCATAAAAGGCACCAGTCCCAATTCAAAATAGTATCTTTTTTTCCCAACTGCAAGTTGAAAAATTCCCAAATGCAGGAAGAATTTTTCTAGGTACCATTCTACAAGCATAAATTTACTTGCTTGCTTAGAGAACTGGCAGATATATGGCTATAATTGAATTTAAATATCATATATTCAGTTTCATGTACCCTATCCCACCACTTGAGCCAATAAAGATGTTTCTGAAATTCCAAATTTAAGGAGAATACAACGCGATTTTTCCCAATTCTGTGGGCACTGGCACCATTCCCAAAATAGTGAAAAAAATCACTGTGGCTCATAATGACTAAGTGTCCATGTCCAAATGCACTGCATTCTCCCCTATGTTACCTTAGACAGTTAACAAAACAAATACATACCTAAATGTCCTGGCAATTTCCTCTGTCAGACAACCCCCCCCCCCCCCCCCACCTCCCGGTGAACTCCACGGATTTGCATAAATCTCAGGATGTGCTCTGGAGGATCCTAAATCCGGATTTATCCGGAATTTTATCACCCAGCATGTGATTTCAAACAACTTACAATGTGCAAATGAAAACAGAAGAGAGGATTACCGAATGCACGCTACTTTCACTTTCAATTATGCCGACGAGCTGCTTTACGATTGGAGTGCCACTGAGAATGCATCATCGCATGTTTTTATAGGGTCAAGAATGATATCATTCACTATGGACGTTGGATAAAACTTAGACAGGCTCTGATATCCAATTATTTGTTATTCTGTGCGTGGCCCTTCGCTTTTTCTCTGTGTTGAGGGCCACGCCATAACTGTGTATTGTGTCTTGCCTTTACACACAACTGGTTTCCCGTATACATCACTCGGATTACATTCATTGCACATGAGGCGCCGCACATGACGCGGAGAACCAGCGCAAAGTCGTAGAATTTCACGTTGTATAATCAGTTCTCATCCCGCTGGAGAAACACCGTTACGCTCCGGCGAATCACCGAATTGCGTAAAGGAGATTTCAATTGCGTTTCTTTACGCTAAAAAATGATTTTAATTGCGTTTTCAAACATTCAAATTGCGTAAATACGCGGATACGCAGCTTATCTAAGGTACTGGCTGTCATCACGCAAAAATTTACCATTTTACAAATTTCCTGACCCAGATTTGCAACCATACCTGTTCTTAATTTATGGCAGGTATGTTCGTTCAAGTGTAGAATTAAACTTGGTTTTGAGATAGACAGACTTTGAGCTTTAACAAGTATCAGCTTTGATCAAAATAACTAGAACAAATTAGAACCATCTGAGGTGCAATTTTGGATGCGTATACTAAGGGTTAGGAAAAGGTGGAGAGTGAGTGATTGTTGGAGAATGCCAGATTGTTTATTTACCAGCAATTCAACAATGGACTGGTAAGTACAAACACTATGAACAGTACTGT
Source organism: Ctena decussata (assembly GCA_963989385.1). NCBI lineage: Eukaryota > Metazoa > Mollusca > Bivalvia > Lucinida > Lucinidae > Ctena > Ctena decussata. The sequence goes on from OZ022498.1 coordinate 23,197,039, forward strand.
TATTACTTTAAATATTAAACTTATATGGTAGTGAGTGTTACTGCACTGAAATGTGAAGGACAACGCAGTGAGTGATTTTGCCCTCCCAGATGCCCTTCGCCACGCTAAAAGTGCCCTTTTCTTCAGCAGCACCCTGCCCCTTTTTCAATCCAGGGACCTCCCCAGACCATTAAGGCATGTCGCTTGCAACATGCCTTCCTCTTCAAATTGCCTTCCTCTTCAAATTGCCTTTGCAACATGCCTTAATTTCCAATGAAAATTTATTAAAGTGCTGTTATTTTCATTTTTTAGCCAGTAAAGTTGTTTTAAATGCATTAAGAATCATCAATATATTATTCATAATGTAAATTTAGGCTTATTTTGACAAAACATTGCCAGTCTATCACTTTCCACTATATTTACTTCCAAATCGTGGAAGTAGTTATGTGTATTTGATATGTGTTCTTATCAGATTTTAACGGCTGTTTGCTGGGGAAAGTGAAGTACTGTTGCTATACTAAGGATTTTACAAATTGATCAACGAGTCAAAATCTGATTTTTGTGCTAAAAGCGACATGCCTTCTGAAATTTCTGGGGAGATCCCTGCAATCAAGGGGAAACACTGTATATGATGCCAAACAACTTTTTATCATGTTAGTATTCCTCGTAAATCAGATGACAATTAAAACACATTGTCACAGTGGTGATACCAGAGCTCTAGATAAGGCCAAATAAAAAAATAGTTGTGTTTCCAGTTCCCCGACCGACCGGAAGTTTTCGGGGCCGACTCTGAACTTTTTTTTTGAATATCAGTAAAAAAAAAAATCCCCAATGCGAGGTGCGCCGATTCGGGCTGGAATTATTTTTCTGATGCGGTTAATTTTCGGCGATTCGGTTTATTCAACAAAGATAGTATTATGGAGAAATTCCTACTACAGCCTAACAAGAGTGTTATTCTCAATCACCTCTGTGCTGTTGACAAGAAACTTGGTGGAGTAAAGGAGGAGTGGACAATTTATGATGAGCCAATGCCTGTTGTTAAGGAGGCTATGCACATGGGTATCCTACGATCGCACTGCACAGAAGAGTCAGCTGTTACTGAGAACATCAAGAAAGCAAGGCGTACAGTTTACAGCCTGATGTCCTCTGGATTGCATGGGCAGAATGGTCTGGACCCTGAAACCTGTATTCAACTCCTGATGGTTTATGTACTTCCGTTACTTGTCTATGGCTTGGAGGTTATTCTCCCTGGACGAAAATACCTGGACATGCTTGAACGCTTCTTTAAGAAAATCCTCAAACAGATTCTCTCACTACCTACCACGGTTGCGGACTGCGGGGTGTATGTCATAAGCGGGATGATACCAGTTGAGGCTACTATACATAAGAGGGCTCTTAATTTCTACGGAAGCATATGTCGGCTGCCAGATACAGCAGTTGAGAAGCGGCTGGCTCAACGTCAATTGTGTGTTAAATCTTTCAAGAGTCACAGTTGGTTCGTGGCAATTAAGCGCCTGCACTTGCAATACGGACTACCTGATCCTTATGAGCTTCTCGGTAATCCCCCGACTAAGGAATCTTGGAAACGGACAGTCAGTAAACATGTGAATACATACTGGGTCAACAAGATTAAGGAGCAGTCAGCCCTGTATCCAAGTCTAAGGTTTCTGAATGTTCATGACTACCGGTATGGTAAGCGTCATGCACTGATCCAGTCTGTGCAAAGTGTTCGAGAAATCCCGAGATTGAAAGAGAAGTTACGTATGGTGTCCGGGGCTTACATTCTTCAGGAGAATAGAGCAGCATTCAACCAAAATCAGATTGACCCTGTGTGTCTCCTTTGTCGAAGGGACAATGAGACTCTTCAGCATTTTATCCTCGATTGCGAGATGCTTTCCAGTATCAGGGACCCTATTATGGACACTATTTCTAACGCTTGTGCTAGTGTTAACATTATAGAACTGGTAGCAGAATCACCAGCTAGATTGCTTCAGCTTATACTAGATTATACAGCAATAACTCAGCTTGTAGATAGCCTGAACTGTAACCATCAGCATCTAAAGACTTTGGAATTTCATTGCCGCAGACTTTGTTATTCTCTACATTGTGAGAGATACAAGAGACTTGAGTCGATATCCAGATTAACTAAACGTAAACAGAGGCATACCGAGCTACACACAGGAGGGTCCTACTTAATGTTTTTATCCAGTTTATAGACTGTAAATAAGATAATGATAAGCTGTAAATAGAGTGGTGACGGATTGCATCATTTTAACCCCCTATCAACCTACTAACACTCCGACGGAGGTGTGCCGGAATCGGCAGAATTTATGTGCTACAGTTACAGTTACAGATGGCGGCTTCCTACAATATTGGCCGTCGGTGGTGATGGCAATCAAATTACACAAATGTGATCACTTTGAGACCAAAAGTTTCATGATTTCTGTAAGAAATTCGAAATTGATAGAAGAGGTGTTTAACGACTGTCACAATGTAGATAATCACGAAGCGTTTGAGAAAGGTTATTCCATCAAATGCGAATGCAAAACTGAACTGAACTCGAATGAAAAATTCGAAGTAGAAAACTTCCTTACAGTCGGAGAAATCGTCGACAAATTCAACATCAAATGCATCGAGTTTACGTGTGAGCCAATTAAGAAGAGTTCTTTAGAATCAGCTATAGCAGAATCAGTGGAAACGGCCACCAAAAAGACTGTAAATGCCTTTCAGATTCTTATGGCTGGTGGTCGGGCGTACCCAGATTTCAAAACTAGCAAGTAGGTATTCTTTCAATTCTCTGTTAGGAATGGAAAAGGGTGGTACTATGAACACTGGTCATAGTTGCCTTCCCCAGCCCTTTTTCCCCCAAGTTACCTTTTGGTGACCGGCTAAAGTACAGTTTTGTAGCATAAAAATGATAGGCTAGAAAAAAAAAAGTAAAAAAAAAAAAAGTAAAACCTACCTACCGACCCTGTTTTTTTCTGGCAAGGAACCTGAAACACAACTATTTTTTTTTTTTGCCTAAGAGGGAGTATTTGGTGAAAATTACTGATAATTTTTGTTAATTCTGCATAAAACATCTGTTGTGACCCCTCATCTGAACCGTCTCGACGAGACGGTTCAGATGAGGAGTCACAACATATGGTTTCAATGAGAAATAAGAAAAAATATTCCTCAATTATCATCAAATACCCCTCTTATCTAGAGCTCTGTGATACTGCATTCAAACAATCGCTCACCAGGTAAAATTCGTTATGAAAATCATCCATGAAACTGGAACTTTGAAGCATGTGGCTTCTTTAGGAAAAATCTTTCGGGCGTAGGAAGAGGAGGGGCTGGACCCCCTTCTCCCAACAATTCTTAATTGCATGGTTCACCCCCCCCCCCCCCAGAAAAAAAGATTTAGGTTGTCTAAGCCCCCCCCCCCCCCCCACACACACACACACACACACAAAATATTTTGAGCACCTTCCTACACCATTGAAGTATCCCTGTGAGAAAACAGATCGACTAGTGAATGACTGTCTCCTGGTGAATCTCTGTGTATATAAGTATCACCAGTAAACAATTCTGAAGCTGTAAACAAAAATCGCGAAAACTTATGACCCGGTCTAACATCAACATGTTTTTACCGTTCAAAGCTACTCACATTTGTCAGAATACGCTATCTGAACAACTGGGTGTGGACCATCGTCTTGGCAGACAGGATTAACGTCCCGCCAGTCCTCTCGCTCTGCGTACGGAGTCCAAGACTCCAGACCACTCTCATCCGAGCTGCTGTCCGACATTGCGCTGCGAGGGAAAGTACGATTATTGGTAAAATCCAGGACCATACATACGAAAGTCCTTTTTCGGTGAGTAGTCCCTCTTTTAGTCTTATCATATATGACCAACAAGATTTGAGGTCATACACTCAGTAATCAGACATTTTATAAACCTCCAGCGAAGAAAACCGAACATCACCGCGGATGGTATTTCTCCAGCTATCGCGTAACTGTCGTATTTTTAGAATCAAGTTTTATCACTACTCACTAGCATTACCTCTGAGAGATATCATATTAGGACACGAACTGAAAACATGAGAAATGTGCTTTTCTTTTATATATCCATGGTTGATCTTGTTTCATTTTACTGAGCTGATAGAAAATTTTGGCACTTTTAACTGTTTTGTAGCTTTGATTTTAATTAATTAATGATTATAGTTTTGAATTTAATATTTCTTAACTGCCATAGAAACGTAAAATATTCATGCTACATAAGATAGCGGGGCATAGTTTAAAACATGGAATGGAATGGATGAGATAATCAACATTCCAATGGCTACAGTCCGGGGCTACAGTATGTCCCCAGAGCTTGGGGTGTTACTCGTACTGAACGGAATTTATCGCCTTGAGGGCAAACCAACTAAATGCCATCCCAAATCCATGGAATGAAGTGGAGAATATTGTCCATTCCATTCCACTTCATAAAATAGCAGTTCAAAGTTTAAACTATACCGATTAATTAGATCTCATAAATAACTTAACAACTGACATTGGCTACAAAACTCTGAAGTGTATCCATGATATCAACACCTGTTAATCGGGTCGCAACGCGAAAAAGTGGCTTAACGTCATGGTATCAATGGTTTAATAATATTGTAGAGTCACCCAACCTGTGCAAACCACCACAAAATTATTACGAAAGAATGGAGAGTATGGTCACATTGTGTAACCCGTGCTAATCTGATTCTTCTAAGTTCTAACAAGACGAATATCTATTTTTCTCACGAGGCACCTTACTGATAAACCACGGTTTTGTCTGCAGTGTTGTACTTCTAGCAGACGATTTTTATAATCTGTGCGTTTAAGAATGCGCAGTAGCCCGCGCAGAAAATATTGTGTGTCGGATTTACTAGGTGCCTCACCTATAAGCGTAGCCATTAGCGTAGGTTTAGGGGAGGTAACTACCACACTATCCCTCTTTAAGTTGTCTCTCTCGTAATAAATGTATATCCGAATTTTCTTTTATGTACACGCAAGACAGTTCTTCCCACTCTTAATAAGAATAAACTACACAGACAAGGAATTAAGACTCGGCTTTTATATTACAAGTACATTTAAAGCAGGGGCGGATCCAGGAATTTTGGATAGGGGGTTCAAATTAGCTGAAAGGGGGGTTCGATTTATGCAGTTTGACCAATTTTTCCTGAAATTCCCCATGAAAATATGATAATTTGGGCTGAGAAGGGGGTTCATTTGAACCCCCGAACCCCCTCTGGATCCGCTACTGTAAAGATGAAAAATAAAACCCGGATATGCAGGCATTATCCCGGTTTTTGGTCCGCGGACCAAATACTTTCGAAACACAGAATCGGTCCTAGAAAACAGAAAACACAAACAAATTCGCAGCCAGCGCAGTAATCCGTCAAATTGGCGTAGATATACAATCACTCACACGGCCTTGGCGTAATAGTATAACCGCCCATTCATGCTTTACTGTCTCATTGATAGAAACAAACAAATTGGCCGTGCCATTTTTATCAAATATTACATGTAGCCATCAAAGAAACCCTTTTCCAAGCACACATAATATCTCTCATTATGTATAGAAATATATCTGTGTAAGTATGTACAGTGTCAGTCTTTGCAGTTTCATCTTGCCCGTCTCTATATATACTCCCGGTATTTGGTCCGCGGACCAAATACCAGGAGTATATATATAGCGAGAGAAACACGTCTTCTCACAGAACTGTTCACAAATGCCTTGCAAGAGGAAGATTCTCCGGGAAAAGGGTTTCTTTGGGGGATATTATTTAGAAAAACGGGGCTTGGTAGTTTTGGGGGAACATTCTGAAAAACAGATATATTTAAATATTAGTTTTCAATTCTGCATTACTTCAGTATTTCGATGACCTGAGAAAGTATTTGGTCCGCGGACCAAATAACGGGAGTATATATATAGCGAGAGAAACTTCTATTCATCAATGCTTGCAAGAGGAAGATTCTTAATACGGAATAAACTGAAGCTTTTAAGACGCCTGAAATGTTTAGAATTTTAGCTGTTCAACATCAGTCTATTTCGTCAAATAATCTTATATCATAACGGGAGAGAACCTTAGTAGCTGATTCATTTTATTCCGTATTAGTATATATACTCCCGGTATTTGGTCCGCGGACCAAATACCAGGAGTATATATATAGCGAGAGAAAGATGTCTACACACAGAATTATTCACAAATGCCTTGCAAGAGGAAGATTCTCCGGGAAAAGGGTTTCTTTGGCGGATACTATTTTAAAAAACGGGGCTTGGTAGTTTTGGGGGTACATTCTGAAAAACAGATATTTCAAATATTATTAGTTTTTCATTCTGCATTACTTCAGAATTTTGTAGACCTAAGAAAGTATTTGGTCCGCGGACCAAATAACGGGAGTATGTATATATAGCGAGAGAAACTTCTATTCATCAATGCTTGCAAGAGGGAGATTCTAAATACGGAATATACTGAAGCTTTTATGACGCCTGAAGTGTTTAGAATTTTAGCTGTTATTTAGCTGTTCAACATCAGTCTATTTCGTCAAATAAACCTATATCATAACAGGAAAAAACCTTAGTTCATGTAGCTGATTCGCTTTATTCCGTATTAGTATATATACTCCCGGTATTTGGTCCGCGGACCAAATAACGGGAGTATATATATAGCGAGAGAAAGATGTCTACATACAGAATTATTCACAAATGCCTTGCAAGAGGAAGATTCTCCGGGAAAAGGGTTTCTTTGGGGGATACTATTTTAAAAAACGGGGCTTGGTAGTTTTGGGGGAACATTCTGAAAAACAGATATTTCAAATATTATTAGTTTTTCATTCTGCATTACTTCAGAATTTTGTAGACCTGAGAAAGTATTTGGTCCGCGGACCAAATAACAGGAGTATATATATAGCGAGAGAAACTTCCATTCATCAATGCTTGCTAGAGGAAGATTCTAAATACGGAATAAACCGAAGCTTTTGAGACGCCTGAAATGTTTAGAATTTAGACTTTTAGAATTGGCTGTTCACCATTAGTTTATTTCGTCACATAAGCATAGCTATCTCATAACCTCAAACCTTAGTAGCTAATTCGCTTTAACGTACGTTAATAGGCTGGTTTAACCAAAGGAACTATTTTATACCAGGACTACTTTTTTTGAACACAACAGTGGAAAAACCTGAAAGGAAAGCAGTCTTCGATCTTTAACATCTAAATATTAATTATATTTCAATGAGCAAAAGTATCTGGTCCGCGGACCAAATAACAGGATAATGCCGATATGCAGCCGGAAGTCGGTTCCGGATTTCAGAAGAACTGTTTAATATTAGTCAAGCGATCTGTGTTTTACCCAAATCAACTACAGGGGCAAAGCAAATGTTTTGTGCAAAAACAACAACAACATGCCGAGTTCTGAATGCATGTGGCGTTATACCAGTTCCGCTTAACCTCACTCTTACGGGAATAGCATAGTGGATCCCGAGTAAAGATCAAGTAGTACAGGACTATGCTTATGCCCGGAAGAGACACTCCTTCTCGCACTGCGGGTCCTCAATTCTCTATTTTGGGATGATGGGATGGTATATCTGTAGCTTCTAAGAATATCAAAGAATATTTATCAATCGATAACAGAGTAAAATTTTTCAAAGCATATATACAGCCACATTTAGACTTTTGTAATATTATTTGGGGAAACTCTTCTCAAAGAAATCTTTTAAAGATTTTCAGACTGCAGAAAAGAGCTTGCAGAGTTATTCTTAACTATGAAATTGATGATATAAATGCTAAGATGAATAAACTCAAAGTACTAACAATCTATGAGCGTATTTTCTTGCGCAAGGCAAAATTTATGTTCAAGGTTTTCAATCATCAAGCTCCTGTTTATATACAGAATCTGTTTGAACCAACCGTAATAAATAATGATTTTCGTATTTTAAGATCTTCTTCTTCAAACAATTTCATTACCCCTAAACCTAAAAAAGAGTTGTTTAAGCATAGCATGTCATATTCAGGTACACTGATATGGAATGTATTACCTGAGTTTATCAAATTATCTAATAATATCTCAATCTTCCATACTAGATGCATCAAATGGATAAATTCTTAAGTTCTTTTATGTAGGTATACAGAATGAGAAAGAGAGTGAGTTCATTATATTTGTCCATTCTTATTTGTTTTCATTGTAAAATATGTAAATTCATTTTTTGTGTGAGTGTTTTTGAGCGTACATATGGCATATGTTCGATTTATTTTATGTACATTTAAAGTGACCCGTTATTATCTTCTTCTTTTTTTTTCTTTTTAAGATACCCAGAGACCGGGGCTCGTTCTTACGTTTCGTTTTCGGTAAGGATAGGCTGCAGTACTGGGCTTCTTTATTTTCTTTCCGTTATACCGTAAGAGTTCTATGTATTGGGATAGATAGGTCTGAGCGGACAGAGCAGACTCCCACCAGGCTGCTCCTAGAGGAGCAGTCTGATCAGGGTCTGCAATGTTTGCTATTCCGTCTGAATCTTTTGATTACCGCTTTTGAAAACCAGGCTGTTCCATGTTTGGGACAGTTGCGGTGATTATTTTGGGTGTCCCAATATTTAGAATTTTTCGGTAGTACTGATTGCTGCTAGTGCTTTTTCTTTTCTTGAGAGAAGGAGTGATCAGGCCTGTAACAATGAATGTTTAGTTTCGCTGAACATTGTATGTTGTATATTTGTAATTGATATTATGTTTCGAACAGTGTATGTTGTATATTTGTATTTGATATATGTTTTGATTTGTACATATTTTGTTAAGTGGGCCTCAAGGAAGGGTAGCTTGTAGCTAATTGTGTTACCCACTGAAAATAAAGTCTTTATTACAATAAAAGCTTATTTTGTCTGTTTCTAATATGTGACGTTAAATTAAAGCTTCTTTATCTTTATCGAGGCAAAATGCATGACGATAAAGCATTTAAAAGGTAACTAGTGGTAAATGGCAATGAACTGCTCTGAGTGAATTAATGTTATGACAGGTAGATCCTAAGGCAGCGTTTATTGTGACCTCCCTAATGTGACTGACTACTGCGTGAAGCTCAACGTTATGCGAATTTTTCCAACAAAATTACAAAATTCAGTACTAATAGACCATCAACAAACCCAGCAGGCATATGACGTTAAATGACGTCGTATTGACGTCGATGCGGTGTCATTACGTCGCATCGACGTCAGTACGACGTCATTTCAACGTCATGTGCCTATAAATGCTGAGGACTGGGATTTTTTTTTATAATATTGGAAAGTGTAAGCATCTACGTGTTGGTAGTCATGATAAAGGCTTTAGATACTTTATGAAACACGTGGAACATTTACATCGATTCACAAAGTTGTATCAGAGAAAGACCTAGGAGTAATAGTAGACAGTGAGCTGCTTTTTAGAGAGCGCATATTGAAAAAAAAGGCGGAAGTGCAACCAGAAATCTTGGATTAATCGTCAAATCTTTCACATATATAGCTACTGATGTTTTGAAATGTGCAAAAATCTTTAGTAAGGTCGTACTTGTAAAAGAAACATCAAAGATTATTGTCAGAGATTATTCCGTTTTGGTATCTATTGGGTAATATAATATTTCTTATCAAGGCTCTTATGACTCAAGACATCATTTTTAAAATTATTTGTTTATTTCGTTCTTTTCTTCTTGTTTTTCATTCATATGCAAATCATGTCTTACATCCAGTCATGTCGTTTCATGAATGCTATATATGTATTTGTATTTGCTTGTCTTTAACCTTTGAAGGGTACAGTTGAGCAGTAAATAAAATTCTATTCTGTAATTTGCCATGACTGACTGGTCTCCAACATACAAGTAGGACAGTAATCTTCAATTAGGCTTTCTCGTAGCCTAGTGGCCTTAGAGGCAGTGTGACAGGACAGGACAGTATCAGCATAGAACATGGCCGGAGGAGACAGCTACATTCCTAATAAAAATAAATAAGTAAGGATTTGAGTTACCCAGACATGCCTAGAACATTGCTTGCCAAAATAAGACTAAATTAACTCATATAGATGAAGTTGAAAACGGCAAATTCTTTACAATGGCTTCACATCAGTCCACAAAAAGATAGTCCCAAAAATATTCAAGAAAAGATCAAGGCTAAATCTATGGTGGCTGGTTTGTGCCATTTCGTCTTTTCGTCTTTTCGCCGCGAAAAGACGCCACGCGAAAAGACGAAAAGACGCCATGCGAAAAGACGAAAAGACGAAAAAACGCCAGGCGAAAAGACGAAAAGACGAAATAACGCCAGGCGAAAAGACGAAAAGACGAAACCCGCCACGCGAAAAGACGAAATTGCAGCGCGAAAAGACGAAAAAACGCCATGCGAAAAGACGCCATTTGAAACTCTTAAATTGTCGTCTTTTCGCGTGGCGTTTTTTCGACTTTTCGTCTTTTCGCCTGGCGTCTTTTCGTCTTTTCGCATGGCGTTATTTCGTCTTTTCGTCTTTTCGCGTGGCGTTATTTCGTCTTTTCGTCTTTTCGCGTGGCGTTATTTCGTCTTTTCGTCTTTTCGCATGGCGTCTTTTCGTCTTTTCGTCTTTTCGCATCACGTGTTTTGCATTAAGATATATCAATATATCCTATTCTAAATGCAGTTAATACTCTGAATACTTAGACAGGTGTTTCTTTTTTAAACTGTGTAGACCCTGATCAGAATGCAATCTGTAAAGAAGTGTACTAATCACGGTTTGCAGCTTTTGCCGCTAAACTGTTCTTGAAAAAACATTACCAAAAATATGAGGAAAGAAGTCATTATGGTATTTCTACTGAACGGACAGAAAAGAAAATGAGCCGTCCTAATGTTTTGGAGTAAAACACTCCAAACAAATTTCATCCTATCTTAATTTTGATCTTAAACTGCCTAAAAGATTAACCACTTGTTGACCAAGTAATCTCTCTCAAACTATGGAATACAAACATTGAAACATTGTTGTACTTCGCTGTATGAAAAAATAATGATACGGTATTTTCCCTAATTTGACATACATTTAACTGCAGCTAACCCAAAATTTGGACAAGTTTATAGTTTTCTAAAGACGTGCCAATCGCAGACAGAGCAGGGCCTGATTAGACTTCTTTTTGGCTTATGTGTCCCAATATTTAAGGATATTATGGTATCATTTAGCTGCAGCTCAAGCTATAACACTTTCTTATAGGAAGTATTTTTAATCTGAATGCACCTCTGTGAGAGATCCATTTTAAATTGAAATGTGCCTCCTTCCGCCTTTTTTACAAAGGGGCACAAGTACTGTTACTTCCTCTTCAAGCCTTCTTTAAACGGCAGGGATGGATTTTGCTAGCTCAAATAGGGCAGCTGAAGACAGGACTAGGTGGAAAAGGAGTGTTTTAGAGTCATCTGTGGTGCCCCAACGACCGCACAAGATTATGGGATAGGCTAGACTAGACCAGCGGTTGCAGTCAGTTCGACCGCCCCCCCCCCCCCCCCCCCACCCCTCCACACACACACACACCCTCGCCTCAGTGGTCCTTCAGATGTGACTCTAAACCGCGTGGTCCTGTCTTCATATGACCTTAGCATTGGTGGGACGTTTTGCCCAATTCTCTCGATCTCTCAGTTTGAACAATAATATTGTAACACAGTTTACTAAAAAAATACATTACAAGCAAATAGTAGATTAGGTGCTAGCATTAAGTAATAAATTTGGACCATGTTACCATTATGATCCTAAATCCTAGGACATATGTGTCCTGGGAAAAGAGTGGTCTGGTCAGGCTCTGCATTGATAACCATTCTGCGTATGTTATGATACAGCTCGAGATATGAAAATCTACTTGTTCAAACTTAATAAAAAAAACAAAACAAAAAAAAAAAAACGGTTATTTTTACGTAGGATGCATGGAGACACAGGTTTCAACATATTTGCATCTGTGCTTAAGGTGAACGGGACCACTCTCAGGGGAAGCAATTTTGCATTTTTGCATCCTTTCTTAAGGAGGGTCAGCTCTTGAAAGTAGAATTTGGTCCTCTAGGAGCAAATTCTTTCCTTTAAAAGTAGACCTATTTAAGAATCTATTTTTTTCTGTTTGCTTCACTTCCCTATCTTGGAAAGCAAAAAGAATGTCACAAAAGTTGACCCCCTTTGTAAATATGACAGAAGGGGACAGAATGTTCAGTATTAGAGAGATCTTTCTTGGAGGTGTATACATTCAGCTATACAGTCAAACCTGCTTATGTGGTCACCTCTATTAAGGGATCACCTGTCTTGAGCAGCCACCTTGGTCCTTTGAACCAAAATACAGTGTAAATGAAATGTATTATGGGGTCATCTGTCTTAAGTAGCCACTTTTTGTCCTTCCCTTGGGTGACCCCCTAAGACAGGTTTGACTGTATTTCTCAAAAATGCTTGCTACAACAACGTAATAGGTCTGCCTACGCTCCTGAATGAGTAAATTTGCGTCTGCTAATTTTTAAGTCAACATGGCCCAGATTATTTTAATCAATAACTGTAATTATTGCCGACCCCATACTAATACTTTTAGCTATCCTTTTCACTTTTAACAACTTTTATTTTTCTGTCGGATAAAATAAATCCATCCTAATTTTCATAAGACTGCTGCTAGATACTGATTATCTTGATATAATCTGTGTTTGATCTCATTCAAAAAGGCACAAATTTGTTATTCAATCTAAACGGTACCATAGTGACCCAAAATGTTGCCGACCCCACGTTAATTTTATAGTCTATCCTTACAATTTTAGCTGTCAAAAAGATATATAAAAAGCATTTCAGTGGCAAATTCTGTGATCAAAATGCTTCTGTAGCTGCTTTTGCAGTAGTCTGATATGAATCTATATTGTTTACTCAGACAAATCTGTCTTAGTATTAGGAATCTATGGTGGCTGGTTTGTGCCATTTCGTCTTTTCGCCGCGAAAAGACGCCACGCGAAAAGACGAAAAGACGAAAAGACGCCATGCGAAAAGACGAAAAGACGAAAAAACGCCAGGCGAAAAGACGAAAAGACGAAATAACGCCAGGCGAAAAGACGAAAAGACGAAACCCGCCACGCGAAAAGACGAAATTGCAGCGCGAAAAGACGAAAAAACGCCATGCGAAAAGACGCCATTTGAAACTCTTAAATTGTCGTCTTTTCGCGTTGCGTTTTTTCGTCTTTTCGTCTTTTCGCCTGGCGTCTTTTCGTCTTGTCGTCTTTTCGCATGGCGTTATTTCGTCTTTTCGTCTTTTCGCGTGGCGTTATTTCGTCTTTTCGTCTTTTCGCGTGGCGTTATTTCGTCTTTTCGCATGGCGTCTTTTCGTCTTTTCGCATCACGTGTTTTGCATTAAGATATATCAATATATCCTATTCTAAATGCAGTTAATACTCTGAATACTTAGACAGGTGTTTCTTTTTTAAACTGTGTAGACCCTGATCAGAATGCAATCTGTAAAGAAGTGTACTAATCACGGTTTGCAGCTTTTGCCGCTAAACTGTTCTTTTAAAAACATTACCAAAAATATGAGGAAAGAGGTCATTATGGTATTTCTACTGAACGGACAGAAAAGAAAATGAGCCGTCCTAATGTTTTGGAGTAAAACACTCCAAACAAATTTCATCCTATCTTAATTTTGATCTTAAACTGCCTAAAAGATTAACCACTTGTTGACCATGTAATCTCGCTCAAACTATGGAATACAAACATTGAAACATTGTTGTACTTCGCTGTATGAAGAAAATAATGATACGGTATTTTCCTTAATTTGACATACATTTAACTGCAGCTAACCCAAAATTTGGACAAGTTTATAGTTTTCTAAAGACGTGCCAATCGCAGACAGAGCAGAGCCTGGTTAGACTTCTCTTTGGCTTATGTGTCCTAATATTTAAGAATATTATGGTATCATTTAGCTGCAGCTCAAGCTATAACACTTTCTTATAGGAAGTATTTTTAATCTGAATGCACCTCTGTGAGAGATCCATTTTAAATTGAAAATGTGCCTCCTTCCGCCTTTTTTACAAAGGGGCACAACTACTGTTACTTCCTCTTCAAGTCTTCTTTAAACGGCAGGGATGGATTTTGCTAGCTCAAATAGGGCAGCTGAAGACAGGACTAGGTGGAAAAGGAGTGTTTTAGAGTCATCTGTGGTGCCCCAACGACCGCACAAGATTATGGGATAGGCTAGACTAGACCAGCGGTTGCAGTCAGTTCGACCGTCCCCCCCCCCCCCCCACCCCTCCGCACACACACACACCCTCGCCTCAGTGGTCCTTCAGATGTGACTCTAAACCGCGAGGACCTGTCTTCATATGACCTTAGCATTGGTGGGACGTTTTGCCCAATTCTCTCGATCTCTCAGTTTGAACAATAATATTGTAACACAGTTTACTAAAAAAATACATTACAAGCAAATAGTAGATTAGGTGCTACATGTAGCATTAAGTAATAAATTTGGACCATGCTACCATTATGATCCTAAATCCTAGGACATATGTGTCCTGGGAAAAGAGTGGTCTGGTCAGGCTCTGCATTGGTAACCATTCTGCGTATGTTATGATACTGCTCGAGATATGAAAATCTACTTCTACTTGTTCAAACTTAATAATAAAAAAACGGTTATTTTAATGCATGGAGACACAGGTTTCAACATATTTGCGTCTGTGCTTAAGGTGAACGGGACCACTCTCAAGGGAAGCAATTTTGCATTTTTGCATCCTTTCTTAAGGAGGGTCAGCTCTTGAAAGTAGAATTTGGTCCTCTAGGAGCAAATTCTTTCCTTTAAAAGTAGACCTATTTAAGAATCTATTTTTTTTCTGTTTGCTTCACTTCCCTATCTTGGAAAGCAAATAGAATGTCACAAAAGTTGACCCCCTTTGTAAATATGACAGAAGGGGACAGAATGTTCAGTATTAGAGAGATCTTTCTTGGAGGTGTATACATTCAGCTATACAGTCAAACCTGCTTATGTGGTCACCTCTATTAAGGGATCACCTGTCTTGAGCAGCCACCTTGGTCCTTTGAACCAAAATACAGTGTAAATGAAATGTATTTTGGGGTAATCTGTCTTAAGTAGCCACTTTTTGTCCTTCCCCTGGGTGACCCCTTAAGACAGGTTTGACTGTATTTCTCAAAAATGCTTGCTACAACAACGTAATAGGTCTGCCTACGCTCCTGAATGAGTAAATTTGCGTCTGCTAATTTTTAAGTCAACATGGCCCAGATTATTTTAATCAATAACTGTAATTATTGCCGACCCATACTAATACTTTTAGCTATCCTTTTCACTTTTAACAACTTTTATTTTTCTGTCGGATAAAATAAATCCATCCTAATTTTCATAAGACTGCTGCTAGGTATTGATTATCTTGATTAAATATGTGTTTGATCTCAGTCAACAAGGCACAAATTTGTTATTCAATCTAAACGGTACCATAGTGACCCAAAATGTTGCCGACCCCACGTTAATTTTATAGTCTATCCTTACAATTTTAGCTGTCAAAAAGATATATAAAAAAGCATTTCAGTGGCAAATTCTGTGATCAGACTGCTTCTGTAGCTGCGTTTGCAGTAGTCTGATATGAGTCTATATATTGTTTACTCAGACAAATCTGTCTTAGTATTAGGAATCAATACAGTTATCAATGAAAGGGTATTTGTGTGTCGTTATTTCGTCTTTTCGTCTTTTCGCCTGGCGTCTTTTTGTCTTTTCGTCTTTTCGCATGGCGTTATTTCGTCTTTTCGCGTGGTGTTTTTTCGTCTTTTCGTCTTTTCGCATGGCGTCTTTTCGTCTTTTCGGCACGAAAACACGAAAAGACGCCATGCGAAAAGACGAAAAGAAGAAATAACGCCAAGCGAAAAGACGAAAAGACGAAATAACGCCACGCGAAAAGACGAAAAGACGAAATAACGCCATGCGAAAAGACGAAATAACGCCATGCGAAAAGACGAAAAGTCGAAAAGACGCCAGGCGAAAAAACGAAAAGACGAAAAGACGCCACGCGAAAAGACGACAATTTAAGAGTTTCAAATGGCGTCTTTTCGCATGGCGTTTTTTCGTCTTTTCGCGCTGCAATTTCGTCTTTTCGCGTGGCGGGTTTCGTCTTTTCGCCTGGCGTTATTTCGTCTTTTCGTCTTTTCGCCTGGCGTTTTTTCGTCTTTTCGTCTTTTCGCATGGCGTCTTTTCGTCTTTTCGTCTTTTCGCGTGGCGTCTTTTCGTGGCGAAAGGACGAAAAGACGAAATGGCACAAACCAGCCACCATAGGAATCAATACAGTTATCAATGAAAGGGTATTTGTGTGTCGTTATTTCGTCTTTTCGTCTTTTCGCGTGGCGTCTTTTCGTCTTTTCGCATGGCGTTATTTCGTCTTTTCGCGTGGCGTTATTTCGTCTTTTCATCTTTTCGCTTGGCGTCTTTTCGTCTTTTCGGCGCGAAAAGACAAAAAGACGCCATGCGAAAAGACGAAAAGACGAAATAACGCCACGCGAAAAGACGAAAGAAGAAATAACGCCACGCGAAAAGACGAAAAGACGAAATAACGCCATGCGAAAAGACGAAATAACGCCATGCGAAAAGACGAAAAGACGAAAAGACACCACGCGAAAAGACGAAAAGACGCCACGCGAAAAGACGACAATTTAAGAGTTTCAAATGGCGTCTTTTCGCATGGCGTTTTTTTGTCCTTTCGCGCTGCAATTTCGTCTTTTCGCGTGGCGGGTTTCGTCTTTTTGTCTTTTCGCCTGGCGTTATTTCGTCTTTTCGTCTTTTCGCCTGGCGTTTTTTCGTCTTTTCGTCTTTTCGCATGGCGTCTTTTCGCCTTTTCGCGTGGCGTCTTTTCGCGGCGAAAAGACGAAATGGCACAAACCAGCCACCATATAAATCTATGGTGGCTGGTTTGTGCCATTTCGTCTTTTCGTCTTTTCGCCGCGAAAAGACGCCACGCGAAAAGACGAAAAGACGAAAAGACGCCATGCGAAAAGACGAAAAGACGAAAAAACGCCAGGCGAAAAGACGAAAAGACGAAATAACGCCAGGCGAAAAGACGAAAAGACGAAACCCGCCACGCGAAAAGACGAAATTGCAGCGCGAAAAGACGAAAAATGCCATGCGAAAAGACGCCATTTGAAACTCTTAAATTGTCGTCTTTTCGCGTGGCGTTTTTTCCGTCTTTTCGTCTTTTCGCCTGGCGTCTTTTCGTCTTTTCGTCTTTTCGCATGGCGTTATTTCGCCTTTTCGTCTTTTCGCGTGGCGTTATTTCGTCTTTTCGTCTTTTCGCGTGGCGTTATTTCGTCTTTTCGTCTTTTCACATGGCGTCTTTTCGTCTTTTCGTCTTTTCGCATCACGTGTTTTGCATTAAGATATATCAATATATCCTATTCTAAATGCAGTTAATACTCTGAATACTTAGACAGGTGTTTCTTTTTTAAACTGTGTAGACCCTGATCAGAATGCAATCTGTAAAGAAGTGAACTAATCACGGTTTGCAGCTTTTGCCGCTAAACTGTTCTTTTAAAAACATTACCAAAAATATGAGGAAAGAAGTCATTATGGTTTTTCTACTGAACGGACAGAAAAGAAAATGAGCCGTCCTAATGTTTTGGAGTAAAACACTCCAAACAAATTTCATCCTATCTTAAATTTGATCTTAAACTGCCTAAAAGATTAACCACTTGTTGACCATGTAATCTCTCTCAAACTATGGAATACAAACATTGAAACATTGTTGTACTTCGCTGTATGAAAAAAATAATGATACGGTATTTTCCCTAATTTGACATACATTTAACTGCAGCTAACCCAAAATTTGGACAAGTTTATAGTTTTCTAAAGACGTGCCAATCGCAGACAGAGCAGAGCCTGATTAGACTTCTCTTTGGCTTATGTGTCCCAATATTTAAGAATATTATGGTATCATTTAGCTGCAGCTCAAGCTATAACACTTTCTTATAGGAAGTATTTTCAATCTGAATGCACCTCTGTGAGAGATCCATTTTAAATTGAAAATGTGCCTCCTTCCGCCCTTTTTACAAAGGGGCACAACTACTGTTACTTCCTCTTCAAGTCTTCTTTAAACGGCAGGGATGGATTTTGCTAGCTCAAATAGGGCAGCTGAAGACAGGACTAGGTGGAAAAGGAGTGTTTTAGAGTCATCTGTGGTGCCCCAACGACCGCACAAGATTATGGGATAGGCTAGACTAGACCAGCGGTTGCAGTCAGTTCGACCGCCCCCCCCCCCCCCCTCCACATACACACACACCCTCGCCTCAGTGGTCCTTCAGATGTGACTCTAAACCGCGTGGTCCTGTCTTCATATGACCTTAGCATTGGTGGGACGTTTTGCCCAATTCTCTCGATCTCTCAGTTTGAACAATAATATTGTAACACAGTTTACTAAAAAAATACATTACAAGCAAATAGTAGATTAGGTGCTAGCATTAAGTAATAAATTTGGACCATGTTACCATTATGATCCTAAATCCTAGGACATATGTGTCCTGGGAAAAGAGTGGTCTGGTCAGGCTCTGCATTGGTAACCATTCTGCGTATATTATGATACAGCTCGAGATATGAAAATCTACTCGTTCAAACTTAATTAAAAAAAAAAAAGAAAACGGTTAATTTTACGTAGGATGCATGGAGACACAGGTTTCAACATATTTGCATCTGTGCTTAAGGTGAACGGGACCACTCTCAGGGGAAGCAATTTTGCATTTTTGCATCCTTTCTTAAGGAGGGTCAGCTCTTAAAAGTAGAATTTCGTCCTCTAGGAGCAAATTCTTTCCTTTAAAAGTAGACCTATTTAAGAATCTATTTTTTCTGTTTGCTTCACTTCCCTATCTTGGAAAGCAAATAGAATGTCACAAAAGTTGACCCCCTTTGTAAATATGACAGAAGGGGACAGAATGTTCAGTATTAGAGAGATCATTCTTGGAGGTGTATACATTCAGCTATACAGTCAAACCTGCTTATGCGGTCACCTCTATTAAGGGATCACCTGTCTTGAGCAGCCACCTTGGTCCTTTGAACCAAAATACAATGTAAATGAAATGTATTATGGGGTCATCTGTCTTAAGTAGCCACTTTTTGTCCTTCCCTTGGGTGACCCCTTAAGACAGGTTTGACTGTATTTCTCAAAAATGCTTGCTACAACAACGTAATAGGTCTGCCTACGCTCCTGAATGAGTAAATTTGCGTCTGCTAATTTTTAAGTCAACATGGCCAAGATTATTTTAATCAATAACTGTAATTATTGCCGACCCCATACTAATACTTTTAGCTATCCTTTTCACTTTTAACAACTTTTATTTTTCTGTCGGATAAAATAAATCCATCCTAATTTTCATAGATACTGATTATCTTGATTAAATCTGTGTTTGATCTCATTCAACAAGGCACAAATTTGTTATTCAATCTAAACGGTACCATAGTGACCCAAAATGTTGCCGACCCCACGTTAATTTTATAGTCTATCCTTACAATTTTTAGCTGTCAAAAAGATATATATAAAAACATTTCAGTGGCAAATTCTGTGATCAGACTGCTTCTGTAGCTGCGTTTGCAGTAGTCTGATATGAGTCTATATTGTTTACTCAGACAAATCTGTCTTAGTATTAGGAATCAATACAGTTATCAATGAAAGGGTATTTGTGTGTCGTCTTTTCGTCTTTTCGTCTTTTCGCATGGCGTTATTTCGTCTTTTCGCGTGGCGTTATTTCGTCTTTTCGTCTTTTCGCATGGCGTCTTTTCGTCTTTTCGGCGCGAAAAGACGAAAAGACGCCATGCGAAAAGACGAAAAGACGAAAAAACGCCACGCGAAAAGACGAAAAGACGAAAAGACGCCACGCGAAAAGACGAAAAGACGAAAAAACGCCACGCGAAAAGACGACAATTTAAGAGTTTCAAATGGCGTCTTTTCGCATGGCGTTTTTTCGTCTTTTCGCGCTGCAATTTCGTCTTTTCACGTGGCGGGTTTCGTCTTTTCGTCTTTTCGCCTGGCGTTATTTCGTCTTTTCGTCTTTTCGCCTGGCGTTTTTTCGTCTTTTCGTCTTTTCGCGTGGCGTCTTTTCGTCTTTTCGTCTTTTCGCGTGGCGTCTTTTCGCGGCGAAAAGACGAAAAGACGAAATGGCACAAACCAGCCACCATATAAATCTCATATCAAATTATTTCAGTAACAAAGTAGTTGAGACTTTGGATTTAGCTTTGAATCCGCATTCAGAAAATGTGGTTAATGCACCCTACTTTAACACGTTCTATTCTAGATATAACCAACACTGGAAAGAAAATCCAACACGTTTGGTCCAGCGATATTTCTCGTGTAGCATGTCAACATGCGCCAACAGAGGCCCGAGGTTGACTAACCGGCGACTAAAGTAAAGATAGGCAATGATCAGGAACTAATACAATCAGGGTTCGAGGTTATAAAACTTGAGAATAATCTCAAACTCAAAATAAAACACATACTGATTGGCTGCTTCCGAGCACATGCTCGGAAGCAGCCAATCAGTGTGCTTTATTTTGAGTTTGAGAATGTACTCAAGTTTTATAAACTCGGGGCCAGATCCCATATCCCGCACTCAAAACCAAAAGGGAAAGAAGTACCGTAATAATTCTAATGAACGCCCCTGCTCTGATACCCGCAACACCCACCTCCTACCTTTCTTCTGAAAATATGTTATATTAACTTACATGAATTTCTGTTTGCTTCTCTGGATAAGGTAGCGCAAGGGTCTACTCTTAAAGGAAATAACTTGCTCCTAGAGAGGCAAATTCTTTCCTTTAAGAGTTAACCCCTACTGAAACGGGAGGCAAAAATAGTAGAGCTGCTTCCTTTGCAAGTATACCCATTCACCTTAATACTGTTTATTTACTTTATTAGAAGTACTTGGCAGTAGCCGATTTACTACACTTTAGGCTCTCAAAGACGCCCCACTTTCGTAAACTGCAGAGCCCCCGGGGCGTTTATTAGGATTAATACGGTATGTTCATAAAGTGATAACAGTTCAAGAAAGACACGCATGATAAACCGAATGAGCAATTCTTTCTCAAACTGGTAGTGTTTCAGCTACCCAAATTGAAAACAACAGTAGCACCTATTTTTAACCTATTTTCTATTTTAAATTACAATACAATACAGAGAGAAAAGGTGGTGACCATATTGCTAGAAGATCACGGACAAGCGGACACAAGAACACACATTATATTGAGGAACCACCATGGAACGGTCAGTAATAGATTACTGTGGGGCTAAAACTAGTTTCACTGGATCCAGACCCTCGCCCTCTGCCTCTGCAGTGGTTTAAAATTTAATGTTTGCTAATTCATCAATGAATCATGACAAAAAACAACAAAAAAAACTCACGGATAAAACCTATGATGAATCAGAGATGAGTACTCAAAAACAACGTATTGCGACACCTAGAGAATCTTGGGGTGTCAAACACCACCAATGAAATACTGGGGCAAAAGAGACCCAAACGTTGAGCCCCGAATGGCCAACAACAGACAAGACAAGCTCCGGCCCTATCCAACTGAAATAAATAGCTTTATCATCACGGTCGAGCTCGTCATTGGGTCTAATGCCCGACCCACCGTCGTTTAAATACGGAAGCAAAGTTATTCACCATGATTGGGTTAGCCGCTAAGCATGCAGACTGTAGCATATCCAATATGTTTGTAACGTATGATAATTTTTCGAACTGATCAGAAAAATTAGCCCTGCTTACAAACTGTTTTGAATTTATAGACTAAAGTCACCATAAAATTCTGGTTCTGATAGGCCCTGCTGCAAAAGATTTTTAATCCGACATTGAATTTAGAAACCAGTTCACAGTGGCCACTGTTTAGCACTTAAGATTTTATTACGGGCTTTAAAGTCAGTCACATCCCAGCCGGCACATGACATTGAAATGACGTCGTACTGACGTCGATGCGACGTTATGATGTCACATCGACGTCAGTATGACGTCATTTTGACGTCGTGTACCTGCTGGGATCACTAGACACTCTAGCACACCGAAAAGTTTAAGAAATGTAAACCCCTCAGCAAAGACGATTCTACAGGGCTCAGTGAAGGGAAAAACAAGAAGAGGGTGTAAAGGTAAAGGTTCCCATGGCCTAGTAGCGGAGAGAGTTTTCCAGTCGTCACATGGCGAAACCAGGGCGGGATCTCACGACCTTGCGGCGACTTTCTGCACCATAACCGAGCGTCTCTAACCACTCGACTACTCAAGAAGAGGTGTGGGAAGACAATATTAAGGAGTGGACAGGGAGCGACTTTGCTAGCACAACTAGGGCAGCTGAAGACAGGACGGTGGAAAGGAATAGTTGTAAAGCCATTTGTGGTGATCCAACGACCTTGTTAGGTTATATTATAGGATTGACTAGACTATACTGAAGTTTGGTAAATTAGACAAGATTTCAGTGCCAACTACATACAAGAATGACAATGTGAAATATCTCATGTCGACTAAATCAAAATTTTTCAGAGGTACAAAATCGCACCAACACCCCTAGTATTTCAGGCCGCTGCGGGTGTATGCCAGCGAAAGCCCCCATTTTTCTTTGTTCTGGACCGCTTCAAAAAGGCTCCTTTTTCGAGCGTCGGCAGCTCCAAAAGAAACACATGTTTTTTGTTTGTTCCAAAATCACGTTTTTTCTTCTTCTACTTCTTCTTCTTCTTTTTAATAAGGGGCCGCTCCGAAAGCTCCTCTTCCCCCTTTCAGTAAGGGGCCGCTCCCTAAGCATTAAGCATTAAACGATCGGCGGCACGTACACCCCATCCCCCCCCCCCCCCCCCCCCCCCCGCAAAAAAGGCTTACCGAAGCCTCATCATT
Source organism: Ctena decussata (assembly GCA_963989385.1). Taxonomy (NCBI): domain Eukaryota; kingdom Metazoa; phylum Mollusca; class Bivalvia; order Lucinida; family Lucinidae; genus Ctena; species Ctena decussata. The sequence continues at coordinate 23,219,842 of OZ022498.1, forward strand.
TATTTCGAATTTATATGTTTTATCCAAACGCCATGACTTTGATTTTTCCTTTTTGGGTTGGTGACGTTCCCCGTTCTACCTCTTACAGCAGAAGACCTTGAGATTGTGGCTACACCACCTCAGTTTCACCTTTGGTCCAAGAGAATGTATCACTTGAAAGTTGAAAGAAAGGTACGTAAGACAAAACGATCCATCTCGCCCTAATGGCCCTGGTGGATTCGAATCCCACTGGCAGCACATGTCAGATCAATTTCTTCAATCCAGTTGACCAGGAAGTCCGCACTCAGAGTGCCCTGAGCTGGAAAAAAGTGGAATCAGGGTGGCGGTCGGTGATTGCAGTGCCTAATCAAACCGGCAAAACTGTGTAGGAGCACGCAAAACACAACACATCCCGACGTAATGCGTCCGTGTACCTCGCTGGACAAATCAAATCAAATCTCGTACAGATCTCGTACGAGTATGCAGCTTGAAAAGATACTTTTGGCATGTGCGTATCAGCAACCCCGGATCCAGGGGGTGGGCTTTGGGGCTTCAGCCCCGCCATCTTGGCCCTTGTATTATGTATACTATGTAGGCCTCCAGATATAAAAATGAGGATCTGTAATGTCCGTTGTGGAGATAAGACAATTGATAAACTATATTTACGATTACATATTTAATATTGATGTTTACTAAAGCAAATCTAAATACTAACTCATCATTGCATGCAGCGCGTGTACTCTACAGAAAGTAGTTCCAATTCATATTTGGCAATAAAGGCGGAGCTATGCAAATTGATGTTAATACATTACATTTCCCCTTGACATAGATTAAATCTCTTGGGTGGTAAAATAACAAATTATTACGAATCAGCAACTGTCACTTTAAAACATAAGTAACACATGTTAGAGTTTAATCTGTAAACAATATCTGTCAACTAATTTCACTCAATGTGGCGGTACAGCCAGCTTGTCTCTGTTCTACTTCAACTTGTTGATAATTCACATTCCACAGAGTTATTCAATTACACTAGGGTGTGTATTTTCTCAATGAAATTCCATCAACGTGTGAATGTAAGTTACTGAACTTTTGCAAAACGAAACGTATTCAGTTTTAAAACTAGAAAAGTATTTGAATTAATCCTGCATGCAATTTAAGAATAAAACAAAGCAAATTACACATTTTAAAAAGATATAAAAGACATATAATGAATTAAAATGTAAGCAGTTATTAATTTCTATTTCCATGTCTTTGTATGTTGTTGATAGTACAGGTCTGAAAATAAACGTCCTATTAATTTAATTAAGACATTTAGATCCGATGGTAGAAATATATGAATAGTAATCCAAATAATGAATTTTCACTATGAATTATATCCAATTATGATCACAATATCAATCCAAGAATTCTGAATTTATATATCCAATAGGAGCACAATAATAATCCAAATGAGATTGAGAATATTTTGCTATTTCTGAGATTATGATATTATAACTATACTACACAAAACTATTTAGCACACACACTATAAATCATTCACAGACATAATCCTTAAGGTACGCAGGTGGTCTACGGTTTCTTGTTGACCTGCGCGGCATGTCGGTGTCTTCACTATTCTGACCATTTGTACATTCAGCATCCGGTTTCTCCTTAATTAGCAAGTCCTCGGTTTCATCTGTCCCTGGCAAATCTGGGGGATTGAGGACAGATTTGAAATGTGAAGAGTTTCTCGTAACTTCTCTGTCTTCCCTTTTAGCCGTTAACATACTCCCTTTTTTCTTGATGATTTCGTATGGCCTTGGGTCAAAAGGAGTGGTGAACTTGTTTGTTTTGTCCTGTTGCACTAGAACAGTATCTCCATTTTGTAATTTTGAGGGTTTAGCATTTCTTCGATTGTCAGCATAGTCCTTCATTTTCTTTTTAGCTTTCTTGTCGCAAATTTTGGCTTTTGCATGATTGTTTCTTGCCTTAGTTTTCATAGGTAAGCTAGGTATTTTAATGTTAATTGCCCTTCCGTAGAACAAAACACAGGGAGGCTGTTTTGTTGAGGGGTGTATTGTCGCGCGATAATTTCTCAGAAACGCATACAAGTCCTGTCTCCAACACGTATTTTGCGTGTGAGATGCCCTAATAGCTTTACCTAGCGACCTCATGAACCGTTCACACTGAGCATTACTTTCAGGGTGTCTTGGTGTAATTTTACGATGGTGGAACCCAAGATAATCTGCAAACTGTGTAAACGAATGTGACGACATAGGCGGTCCATTGTCTGATTTTAACGTTTTCGGCACACCATATTCCGAAAATACCTTGTCTAGTACTGGAATTACTGTCTTTGCATTAATTGAGCTCAGAATTTCGACAATAGGAAATCTTGAATATTCATCCATAAGCACCATAACATATTTTCCGTCCGGCCATGGCCCAGAAAAGTCTAAACTTACTTCATCGAATACACTGTCAGGCATTTTGCTCATTTGTAGAGGTTCAGGTATGTGACTTGGAGTTGCAGCTAAGCATGGAATACAACTCTTGCATGTCTCCTCAACAAGTTTGTCAATATTTGGAAAATATACCTTTTCCCGAAGTAATTGCTTTGTGCGTACAATGCCTTGATGGCCTTCATGCGCAATCGAAATTACTTTCTTTTGAAGTGATTTGGGGATGACTAGTCTTGTTTCATGTAGTAATAAGTCACCATTTTCGTGCTTGAATACCGTTAGTTCATTTTTACACCTTGCTAGTGTGTCAATTGTGCTGTTTTCACCATAACAGTTAGTCCAAGTTCCTGTATTAACATTTTGAATCACCTTTTGCAAGTCAGTGTCCTTTGAGGTTTCAAGTGTGATTTCTTTAAGAGTCATAGCTTTCGGCACATCGTGACTGACAATAAACGCAACATATTCCTCTGCTATTTTTGATGACTGACATTCTTCGGAGGATGACTTACTAGGGTGACGACTGATATAGTCACTCATGTTTAAGTGTCCCGGCTTGAAGCTTACATCGAAATCATATGCTTGTAGCCTCAAGCGCCAACGTTCGAGTCTCATCGGAGGTTTTGATTTCGGGTTTCCGTAAATGTTTTCCAGTGCTTTTGCATCGCTGATTAATGTAAACTTGTGTCCGAACAAATAGATATGCCAGTGTTCGATAGCCCATACTATGGCCAAATTTTCTTTCTCTGTTTGGGAATAGCGTTTTTCAGTTTCTGTGAGCGACTTACTCGCGTAGCACACAACTTTTCCTTCTTGTAGCATTATTCCAGCTAAGCCAACTGGGCTAGCATCCACGATAATTTCGGTTTTGCGATTCGGATCGAAATAAGTCATGACTGTGTCACTGCTTAAAGCTGACTTCAACTGATCGAATGCATCTTGTTGCACCTGACTCCACTGCCATGTTGCTTTCTTTTTCAGTAAGGCACGGAGCGGTTCAGTAATGGTGGAATAGTGTGGAATAAATCTAGAAACATAGTTTGTCATGGCAAGGTAGCTTCTTACCTCTGATACATTTGTGGGTGGAGGCGCATTTTTGATTACCTCGCACTTCTTAGGATCGGCGGACATCCCATTTTCCCCGAATACATATCCAAAGAACTCTAGTTTCCGTTTGTTAAACTCACATTTCCCTTTGTTTAAGGTTAAGTTTTTGTCCTGAAGCCTTTTCAACACTGCTTCTAATCGTTCATCATGTTCATTTTGATTGCGTCCGTACACTATAATATCATCACTGATGTTGCGTATGCCTTCCAGACCTTCTAAAGAGGTACTTATTGTGTTTTGAAATATTTCTGCAGCACTGTTTATTCCAAAATTCAAGCGTTTGTATCTACGTAGTCCCACATGTGTTGTAAACGTCGTGACGTTACGTGACTTTCCTGGAGCTAACATAAGCTGATGGTAGCCATTTCGTAAGTCGAGTTTGCTAAAAACACGTGCACCATTCAAGTCTACAATGACGTCGTCAATTGTAGGAATAATATGACGAGTGCGTTTGATTGCTTGATTTGGCAGTCTCATGTCAACACAAATTCTGATTTCATTTGTTTTGCTTTTGGGCTTGGGCGCGACTACAATCGGCGATACCCAGTCTGTTGGTCCGTCTACACGTTCAATAATGTCCAAATCCTCGAGTCGTTGTAATTCAGTTTCAACTTGTTTACGAAGATGGAACGGAATTCTCCTATGCGGTTGTGTTACCGGCTGTATGTTGGGGTCAATGTATAACTCTATTTCCGTGTCTGCCATTTTTCCTATGCCACTGAAAATTTTAGAATATTTCTGGCACAAATGGTCCACCTTACTAGTTTCTAGCGACCGTATTTCTGGAATAACCTGTAGATCGACTGTTGTCATATATGAAAGCAAATTTCCACTGTTGCCTTGCGTAACATAGAAAGGTGCTGTGGTCATTTTACTTTCTGTTTCCACCGTAGCTTGAAATTTTCCCAGCAATGACACTTTTTTGTTTGCCCCATATGCATAAACTTTTGTGTCCGATTTTGAAAGGTTAGGCTGATATTTCATTGATTTGTATGTACATTCGTCTATGACATTGATAGAACTTCCAGTGTCCACTAAAACATTTATTGGATTGTCATTCACCTTAATTTTGATTTTTGGGCGTGATGTCATAGAGTTAATATCCGATAATCCAAATAAATAACTACCAGTCTCGTTATCGCTACTACTGCTGTCACCGTGTTTATCAACATTATGTACAGTTTTTGATTTTGTTTGTCTTTTCTTTGATCTACAAACGATCTCAAAATGGTTTTTCTTGTGACAAAAATTGCAAAGTTTACCTTCTGCTGGACATTTTGAATTTGTGTGGGGATAATCCTTTCCACAATTTCTGCACTTAGTATTCCTGTGTTTTTCTATTTTCACAAATTGTTGTTGTTGTTTTCGCGGTTTATACCTCTTTTTGCTAACTGCATTTGTCTCGGCAGTGCTATTTTCTATTTGTGAAGCCTGAGATTCCGAAAGTTCTAATGCTCTTGCAGCCTTGATCAGATTGTCCAGTGACAATTCTTCCCGTAAAGCCTTTAATATGTCTCAGCCTCGTAGAACAACAACCTTGTATTATTTGAGATTTTATCTCTTTGTCATTGTCAGTGAACTCACAAGTTTCGCAAAGTTTCCTCAGTCGGGTGTGAAAAGTGTCAATTTTCTCACTTGTTTCCTGCTTCGCCTGTCTGAATTTATATACTTCAAATTCGGTGCATTTCTTCGGCGCAAAGTAGCCATTTAATTTGTCCAGGGCTGTAGCGTAATCATCGCTAGTGTCCGGCAACGTGTCAAAGATTTCATTGACCTCCTCACCTGCATAGTGAAGGAGTAATGCACGTTTTCGCTTGTCCTCCTTTATGTCAAGTCCAACAAGTAGGTTTTCCAACCGAGCGCACCACTTTTTCCAGCGAGTGTCGACTGCAGATTCTCGAACACTGAAGCTAGGAAATACCGGTAATCCTTGTGCCATTGTTTTAATAATGAAACATCAGTTTTACTAATGAAACATTTAATGTCACAGATTTAAATCCAGCGAAGTTGATTAAACTTCTTAGTTCCTACTTGTATGTGTTCTTGAAATGTTGATTTATTATTCCATTGTTTTGATGAACTAATCCATTTTACTTTTAATCCTCGTCGCCATTGTAATGTCCGTTGTGGAGATAAGACAATTGATAAACTATATTTACGATTACATATTTAATATTGATGTTTACTAAAGCAAATCTAAATACTAACTCATCATTGCATGCAGCGCGTGTACTCTACAGAAAGTAGTTCCAATTCATATTTGGCAATAAAGGCGGAGCTATGCAAATTGATGTTAATACATTACAGGATCTGAAGACAGTTTCAGATAATTTATTCATGTTGTTAGGTTAATATATTATATGTTGCGACATCTCATTAGAATCGCCTCGGCGAGGCGATTCTAATGAGATATCACAAGATATATGTCAAGGCAAAAATGACATTTTCAAGAATTCTTATCAAATTGATCCATAATTATATCATATATTTTCAAGCCCCCCTCCCCCGACCCACCAAACACACACACATACATCTCGGCACCTCCCAGCCCCACCAGCTATCCAGAGCCCCACCAGTACGTACGTGGTGGTCTGGATCCGTGCCTGATCAGTGATACTAAAATCAGCCTGTGCGTCAGCTCATACTAGTCAGAGTTTTCTCTTGTCATTTTTTTTTTATTTTCCAGGTTTTAAAGATTGTATATGCGAAAAGGGAAGACTTTGATGAGCATTCGGGCATGCACTGGCTGTCCTTAGGCTGACCTTAGGCTTCCCCGCTATTCACACAAACCTAAGGTATCTTTTCGCTCCAATCAGATAATCTCCTGAGACATTCAAAATGCGCGTAAATGGCGGGTTTCCCGACACTAAGCAGCGTTTTCCCAGTTGAATATTGATACTTGTCTCATTTACACCCGCATTTACAGAACAAATCAACATGCAATATAAACCATTATCGCTGATAGGTAGCATTAAAATACCAACCTTCGAAGAATATGACGTGCGCAAGGCAACTGCTATAAACCACATCGGATGAAATAACCTCGCGAAACTGATACACTTCTATTATTGAGTCTTCTGCTTACTTTATCTGCTAAAAAAGTTCTCTTTCGGATATCAGCTGAAACAGTATCTGGGCCTGATTCCAACTCCAACAGTCTCCAACATGTTAACTTTATTAAAAAAAAAGTTCAACCCAATGATTTACTCTGACTCTATGCGCTATTTCATTTTAAACATGAACCTGCCCTGAAAAGGAGACCAGCATGATCCATACATTGGTAAAATATGCTTTATGGATTGGTAAAATCTTCTTATACCAGTTTTGAGGCCCTCCCAGGGGTTTGGGGGAGCTGGGGAGAATGGCTATTTATTTTCAGAGAGCTGGGGAGAACAAGCAATTATTTTCAGGGAGCTAGGGACCAAGCTCTTAATTTTTGGGGACCTCGGGAGCACTGTCAGAATGTGATTTTCTAAATTGTTTTTGGCTTCTGGGGGGGGGGGGGACTGTGCCCCCAGACCCCCCATTTATACATATCAGTAATAACATTTTAGTCATTCTTTTTAATCCAAAGTGACTTCTGATGACCATTTAGACTTTCCACTGCTAGCATTTAGAGTTCAATTTTGGCTAAAGGCGGAAATGACTTCGACACAATTTTAGAGAGCAGGCCTGAATATTTTTAGGGAGCTAGGGAGCAGCTGAATTACTTTTAGGGATTTGGAGAGCCGTAGCAAATTAATTTTAGGGAGCATGAGAAAATGTTTTAAGGGAGCTGGGGAGATTTGGGCATTATTTTCAGGGAGCAAGGGGGCACTGGTCCCCCCCTGGGAGGGCCTCAGTTCTATATTAGAAAAACATATAGGCTATATCCACTTCTGCCTTTCAAAGGTGTTGAATTGAAATGTGCCTGTGGAGCCTGGTATTCTATTCTATTCTATTCTATCCCATAACCTTACTAGATTCAACAGGATTCTAAGGTTGAAGATCTGTTCTGTGGTGCTCCTTCCTGCTCGGAACCCAGCCTGTTCCTCAGCGATTATCTCTTCGGCTTGTGGCTTAAGCCTGTTCAAGATGACTTTCAGCATGACTTTGCTTGAATGACTGATGAGGCTGATGGTTCTGTAGTTCTGGCAGAGCCTGGTATTAAACGTTAATGTTGTTTAAGAGTCCATTGGCAGTGTGGTATTGCCCACTGAATAAAAAACAACGTTGTTGTTGTTTATTCTTTCTTTCTACCGATACTGCACTCGGTCAACTATGACCATGATGGCAGGTTTTTGGTGTGGCACATAAGTTATCACAAAAGTTAAAAAAAATGAATTTGTGACAAAGCCACCAGCAGATTAAAACTATTTACAAGAAGTCCTCAGGGGCAGGCATTCCATACCTAACTCCTGCTCTACCCTAGGATATTATATTTTGGCCTTAAACCCATCAACTGTCTCCGAAGAGACAGCTTCAGTTGTAAGGCCATTCCAAGATGCGATTGTCCTGGGGAAAAATGAATTTTTAAAACCGTCCGTATAAGCGTTTGGACGGTGATACTGGAATGGGTGGGACCTAGTTCTCCTGCTCCCTCCACCGACCTCAGATAAGTACCTATTCTTATCTACTATAGCCAGATTATTATGAATTTTTTAGAATAGAGACAGAGAAGCCTGCTGTCGTCTTTCCTGCAGGTCTGGCCATTGGAGTTCATCCAACAGACTCCTACATGGCTTTGGTTGCGCCAGCGCCTACAGGTCCAACGGGCAGCAGTCCTCTGTACTTTTTCTATTCTGTTAATATCTACTTGGTGATGGGGCATCCAAACTGGCGCTGCATATTCTAATTTGGGCCGGACCAGAGTTTTATATGCAGCAGCCTTGATTTCCTTCGATGCAAAAGTCAAGTTTCTTCGAAGGAAACCCAAAGTCTTAGTAGCCTTACAGGTAATTTCATTGATATGTTGACCCCACTCGAGGTCATCCGTGATTTTAACTCCTAAATATTTGGCTGAGGATACATTCTCTAGGACCTGGTTATGCAATGTATAACCATGGATTATTTGCTTTGGAGGGGGTGCCTATTCACCCTCATAGAGTGACATTTGGCAACGTTAAATTTCATGAGCCATGCCTCTTCACAAAGTGCCAATTTAGACAAATCATCTTGGAGTATCTGTTGGTCTTCGGACCGTCTAATATTTCTATAGAGGACACAAAAAGGCGGACTGTTCAGCTTATGTTGTCTGGCAGGTCATTAATAAAGATTAAGAACAATATGGGCCCTAACACAGAATCCTGGGGGACACCAGACAACACGGGGAGAGGGTCTGAACAGACTCCATCCAGAACAACTTTTTGAGTCCTTCCAGATAGCCAGGCAGAGATCCACTGGGGGATATCATTTCGGATACCATAATACTCCAGTTTATAAATCAATCGTCTATGGGGAACCTTATCAAAGGCCTTGGCAAAGTCCATAATAATGAGGTCCGTCTGTTTGTGACCTTTATTATGGGCTCTGTCTAGGTTTGCCTGCAAGTCATGAATGAACTGGACCAGTTGGGTCTCGCATGACCTACCACTTCTGAAGCCATGCTGAGACTCAACTAAAATCTTATGGTCCGATAGATGTTGCACGATTCTGCTCACGAGAATGTGTTCTAGAGACTTACAACAAATACAAGTCAAAGAGACCGGCTTGTAGTTGGCAGGGTCATACTTTTCTCCCTTCTTGTAAATGGGAGCCACATTAGCTTGCAGCCAGTCATCTGGTACTCTAGACTGGGCCAAGGACTGGTTGAAAATGCAGGCAAGGACCGGGGCAATTTCAGCACTGCATTCTTTTAACACTCGTGCACTTAGGTCGTCTGGACCTGAAGATTTATGGGGGTTAAGACGGTCTAATAGTTTTTTGACCCCATTAGGGTCAATGAATAAATCTCCAATATCTGGGTAGGGGGTTGGTCCTTTCCGTGGGGGGTCACCTACTTGTTCCCGGGTGTATGGCCAGAACCCACACAAAGCTAGTGGCCCAGACCAGATCTCACCAAGATTCCTGAAGGAGATGGCCTCTTCCATTGCTCCAGCCCTGACACTCAAATATCAAGCTTCCTACGAACAAGGTCAGATTCCTGATGACTGGAAAAGAGCCTTTGTGACACCTCTATTCAAGAAAGGAGACAAGAGCAAGGCTGCTAACTATCGGCCAGTTTCACTGACATCCTGTTGTTGCAAAGGCATGGAACACATAGTACATAGTCATCTCTTGAAATTTCTGGAAAGCAACAAGATTCTGAGTGATTACCAGCACGGCTTCAGGAAGAAGAGATCATGTGAGACACAGCTCATCACCACCATACATGACCTCGAAGTTGGACTAGACAGACGGCAACAAGTTGATGCTATTTTGTTGGATTTCAGCAAGGCCTTTGATAAAGTTCCACATCATCGCCTGGCAGTCAAGCTCCATCACTACGGCATCAGAGACAAGAACCTATCCTGGATCCAAAGTTTCCTCGCAGATAGGAACCAGCAAGTAGTCCTCGATGGAAAGACATCTTCTCCTGCCGCTGTCACATCTGGAGTTCCACAGGGTACAGTACTTGGACCTCTCCTGTTCCTGGTATACATCAATGACCTGCCCTCAAGAGTTTTCTCTTTAGTACGACTCTTCGCAGATGACTGTCTGCTGTACAGAGTTATACGGGACCAGAAAGATGCAGAGTCACTACAGAGAGATCTTAATCATTTACAGGAATGGGAAAGAGATTGGCAGATGGTATTTAACCCAGACAAGTGTGAACACATCCAGATCACCAACAAGCGAAACGTCATACCAACCTCTTACAGCATTCATGGACAGACCTTGAAAGAAACGTCAAAAGCAAAGTACCTTGGAGTCACCATAGACAGTAAACTGTCCTGGAACAGCCATATTGATGCAGTGACGAAAAGGGCCAACCAGACTACAGCTTTCCTTCGCAGAAATCTTTCAAGCTGCCCAAAGGATGTTAAGGCCAAATGCTACAAGTCCATAGTTCGTCCACAGCTTGAGTATGCTTCGACGGTATGGGACCCGGTGACAAAATCCAACATAGCCAAATTGGAGTCTGTACAGAGGCGTGCCGCCAGGTTTTGCTGCAATGACTACCGCCGAACCAGCAGTGTCACTTCAATGTTGCAAGAACTTGGATGGGAGGACCTTCAATCAAGGCGAGACCAGAGCAAAGTCACAATGATGTACAGGATCGTCAATAACCTCATTGAAATCCCTTTAGGCCAGTACCTGACAGCCACAGGAGTAGCAACTAGAGGACACCATCAACGTTTCCTGCCAATATTTTGCTCCATCAACGCCTACAAGGGATCCTTCTTTCCATCAACAGTCCGTCTCTGGAATGGTCTGCCTGCCAAGGTCATATCTGCACCGACTCTGGATGACTTCAAGCTCCTTGTCAGTGCAGATGTCCTAAGACCGTGATTGTGAACAGCATGTTTTTATCTGATTTTAACTGTATAAGAACCTCCCAGCACGATTTTTTTAAGGTTGTTCACAGTGCGACTATGCCAATATTGGCCATGCACTTAATTGGTAGATGTAGATGTAGATGTATACAGACTCTAACTGTCTGTTAAATATGTCTGCTTTGTCCTTATTGGCAGTTTTCAAAATGCCATTTTCCCTTAAACAGGCCACACCCGTGGAATCCTTTCTTAAGTTTTTCATAAAGTACCAAAACTTTTTCAGCCGATCATTTTGAATACAGTCTTCTATATTAGTGTCTGTATCTGAGGGATTGAAGGTATCAGAAACATGCCTCAGGGCTGGACCCAGAGCACCTGAAGACGGGGGGGCATAGAATGCCGAAGGCATTCTACGAGCGGCGTTAGCCGCGAGGGGGGGAGAGTATGAGAGGGGGTTTCCCCCTCTCATTGGGGGGGTCCGGGGGACCTCCCCCGGAAAATTAGCTCTAGCTAAAAGGAGTATTACGGGGATATTTTTTTCTTATTTCTCAACCAAATTTCAGGTTATGGTACTCATTAGAATTGCCTCGCTGAGGAGATTCTAATGAGTACCAATAACATACAGTTGGTGGGGAAATATAGAAAATAATGCCAAATTATCATCAAATACTCCTTCTTACCTAGAGCCCTGTCGAAAGATCATTTTAACAAAGCTTGAACCATATTTATGCTTTGTAGCTTTACTGGAATTTCATAGCACTAATCGGTCTCATCAGTAAGAATGTCAGGTAACACCAGCCTCCTTGGTTTTCGTCTGGCAAATTCCTTACAAATGTCCTTAATATTTACTTCTAAGTTCCTGTGAATGTACATGAGAGCCAAACCAGATAGTCTTTCCTGACCCATAGTTGATCGAAGGTACGTCTTAAGTAGCCTGAGAATGCTTATACTTCTTTCACATTCACAACTTGTCACCGGGAAACAGCCACATATTCTTAATATAGTCTTGATATTTGGATAAAACTGTTTATCACACTGTGCTAAAGTGGACTCAATTGTTGCAGGTTTCTCCTTCTGGTTCATCCATTGTCTAAACCACTGGTGAATTTCAGTCTCTAACAAATCAACAGATTCCACATCGTCCTTGAAGAATTCAAAGTCTGACACACAGGGCATTTCTGTCATAAATGCTGGAACCAGCTTCACACTCATGGCAACCTTAGAATGCATGTCTGTGAATCGCTCATTCATCTCTGCGAGCAGATGGTCAAGGAACTTGGTGGTTATAGCAATCCTATAGTAGCTGTAGCTGTTGGGATCGCTGATGGGAACATTATTTCTCTGTGTTTGTCGTTTACATATTCTGGGCACTTTAACTTCAACGTCAAACAGTTCTGCGAGTTTAGATGCCTTCTCATGCAGAGAGTTGTGGAAACTGTCAATGTCTGATCTACAGTCATTTAACGAGTCTTTCACCACACTGATATGTTTCAAAGCCTTTGTGATTTCCAGACCACTGTCCTGCAACGCTTTGCTCAATCCCTTTAAGTATGACAAACATTTATGCACAGCTACTAGAGTCACCAAAAAGTCAAACTTCAAAATTGCATTTAACAAGTCACTAGCTGATGGCATCCCAGGTTTCCTAGTTGAAGTTATTTGGGAATACTCTTCCAGTGTCTCAACAATTGCTGGTAGAAGATCTATGAATACTTCAAAGGCATCATGCCTTTCAACCCAACGTGTTCTGCAGAGTTCCTTTAGTTTGGTTTTCTTCATCCCAGTTGTCAGTTTCTCGATGTTGTTCTCCAACTTGTGTTGTTTGTGTGGACCCCACTCAAAGAATGTAACCACCTGAAACAGAGAGCAAAAATAGCAATTTTTAGTATACTGATATGCAATATTCTAAGGTTTTTACATGGTTGATAAAATGAAAATGGTGTGCATGTGATTTTTGTATATCTGAGTGATTTTTTTTTCTCACATTTTTTGGCTTTTTTTGCATGGGTACTGCAAATAGAGTGGTTAACTTGTCTGAGCAAATTTTCTTTCACCTTTGCACCAATCATTCTGAAACTTTGCCTATGCTTTAAACATACAAAGAATGTGTGCATATGGATTTTACCGTTACCGTATTTCCTCGCTAGGTACATATGGGCCGCTTAGTGTTTTCCAATAGCGATGCTTGTAGAGATTTTTTTTAACAGGGGGCAAGGTATGACTCGTGGCCGCTTCGGGGGGGCACGTGCCCCTTTTGCCCCCCCCTGGGTCCGGCACTGCTGAGGCTCCAATAGGAATCACGTATTTCTTTTTGGACATGAGCTCTGATCGAGTCGTTTATAAATAACAACTCTTCAGGGACTCGTTATCTGCCGTGCGAGCTTTATTCAGTAGGCAATATCAGGCAATACCTATTCAGTAGGCAATACCACACTGCCATTGGACTCTTGGAAAACCGTTCATGTCACGTAGAAATTGTAAACCCCTTATATAAACAAAGATGGTAGTGGCTTGTAGAAGTTTGTGCGCAGCGCATTTTATGTTGTGCAGTGTTGTTATTTTCATCCTTTCCGTGTCAGACTTAAACAGTGAACATGAGTACTTTGTTAACAAGGAAACCTTTCGGTCGTTAGGCCTGTCAGACTTCAAATTATCATTTGGCATTCTAAATTCTAGACTAAATCACCGATGTAGGATGAATATGAAAACCAGTGTTCGGACATGTCTAGTGTTCTACTTCCTGATTATACAGTCAGGAGACGTTGAGATAAACCCAGGCCCTCCAAAGTACCCTTGTGGAATATGTAATAAAAATGTTGGCTGGAATGCAAAAGCGATCCAGTGTGACGGTTGTGATATTTGGTTTCATTCTAAGTGTGCGAACATTGGACCGGAATCCTTCAAAATCCTAAACAAAACCGAAGTGACATGGATATGCAATCATTGTGGCATACCAAATCTCTCGACTCACCATAGCTTTGACCTTGATGAACTCAGATCGGACAATGTTTACCGAAGCCTTGAAACTCACAACACATCTAATGATCTTAGTGGATCAATACCTGACATTAATATGTCTTCACCACAACGATTCTCGACTCCAAGACAGTATAGTAAGGATAATCACATTACCAATATATCACATATTTCAGAGGTATTCTCTACACACTCAGGCAGTGAGAATACAGAAACAACCTCATCATTTCTTGGATTCTCAACAGTAGATAGTGAAAACAACTCTTGTCCTTCAACTGAATATTCAACGCAGTTTGAACATACAAGTAATTTGGATTTCCTTGTAATAAATTTCCAGAGCATCAGAAACAAGAAAACGGAACTCTATAATATCATATTAAGTCGTGCGCCAGACATTATCGTTGGGACTGAGACTCACTTGGATGCTAGTGATTACGATGCTGAAATTCTGCCGGCAAATATTCCGCCTGAACATGCATACCAGATTTTTCGGAAAGATAGGAAAGAACTTGTAGATAAGCGTGGGGGAGGTGTTATAGTTATGGTAAAGCCAGGTTTACCTGCAGAAGAATGTTTTGATTTGGACTCAAATTGTGAGATTAAATGGGTAAAAGTTAGTACCATGGAAAATGAAAAAATTCTAGTGGGAGCATATTATAGAGAACCAAGGGCAGCTTTAGAAAATTTGGATGAACTGGATTTATCTTTGAGCAAAGTGAATAATATGAAACAATACAATAATATGAAAATATTTCTTGGAGGTGATTTTAATCTAGGAGATATAGAATGGGAATCGGGGTGTTTGCAGCCTGGAGCGAGGGATAAAGTGCATTGTGATAAACTTCTGGAAATATCTTTGAATTATAATTTGGATCAGATCAATGACATTCCAACACGTAATGGAAGGATTTTGGACTTGTTATTCACAAGCCATCCGAGCCTCATACAGCGACATACCGTCGGCCCGCCAATTGGTCTTAGTGACCATGACATTCTTTCAGTTACCACCTCCATAAAACCAGTAGTGAACAAAAAAGCTCCACGCACAGTATACAACTACAGAAAGGCAGATTGGCCTAAAATTAGAGAAGATATGACTACTTTTAGGGACCAGTATTTACATAGTAACCTATCATCTTACTCAGTTGAAGATAATTGGAATAGATTTAAGACAGCTTTATTTGAATCAATGGATAAACATATACCAAAGAAAACTATTAAAGGCAAATGTGACGTCCCTTGGATGACTAATAAAATAAGACGGCTGATTAAGAAAAAGAGACGCTTATACAAGAAAGCCAAAAGGTCTAAGTGTAATAAAGATGCCATCGCATTTCATGACTTTCGTAAAGAAGTTCGTAACTTGTTACATACTGAATATTATAAGTACATTAATAACCTGCTGGAACCAGAAAGTGATAAAACGTCAAAGTCGTTTTGGAAATATATAAAGTCTCGTAAACAGGACAGTGTTAGTATAGGAACCTTGAAGGATAATGGTCGTATTGCGGAATGTGCAAAGGATAAGGCCGAAATGTTCAATGAGAAGTTTTGTTCGGTCTTCACGAAGGAGAACTTAGATAGTATACCAGATAAAGGACAATCTCCCTATCAGTCAATGTTTAAAATACATGTAACTCTAAATGGTGTCATTAGATGTGTGAAAAGACTGAATTCTAAGAAAGCATGTGGACCTGATAAAATGCCGATATTAGTATTGCAGGAAACAGTCAATGAAATAGCCCCAGTACTTCAACGGATATTTCAGCAGTCACTAGACTCTAGTGAAATACCGTCTGATTGGAAAAAGGCCAACATAGTACCAATTTTCAAAAAGGGAGACAGAACTAAACCCAGCAACTACCGCCCGGTTAGTCTTACTGCAGTGGTTTCTAAAATGCTTGAGCATATTGTTGTAGCTCAGATTATGGATCATCTAGATCAACAAAAAATACTACATGAAAATCAACACGGATTTAGAGCCCAGCGCTCATGTGAGAGCCAACTCTTACTCACAACTGATGACATCACCAAGAGTATAAATCAGGGTCAACAAGTAGATATGGGCATACTGGATTTTGCGAAAGCCTTCGATAAGGTATCGCATCAAAGGCTAGCCAGGAAAATGTCATATTATGGCATCAGGGATTCAACGCTTAACTGGGTCACTGAGTTTCTGCGTGGACGTAATCAACAGGTTGTCGTGGATGGAGAAGCCTCTCACCCGGCCGAAGTTACTTCTGGAGTCCCGCAGGGCACAGTCCTCGGGCCGACACTGTTTTTGATATACATTAATGACATTGCTGAAAATATAAATTCGACCATCCGGCTTTTCGCTGATGATTGTGTGGTTTACCGTCAAATTGAGTCTCTGCAAGATCACCTTATTCTACAAGAGGATCTTAACAAATTGGTTGAATGGAGTGACATCTGGCAGATGGAATTTAACGTCGACAAATGTGTGGTTATGAATATTGGATCACTAAGAAGTAAATCTATTTTTGACTATAAGATGAGAAATCAGACACTGGAAGTTGTGAAACATCACCCATACTTAGGAGTAGAACTGACAGATAACATGAAGTATAACCAGCATATAGATAGTATTACGTCAAAGGCTTCAAGAGTTCTTGGCTTTGTTAAACGTAACTTAAAACACTGTCCAAAAGTAGTGAAAGAAAGAGCATATCAGACATTAGTACGTCCTAGACTTGAATATAGTTCACCTATTTGGAATCCTCAACAAGTGACTCAGATTAAACAAATTGAACAAGTTCAGAGAAACGCAGCTCGTTTTGTCTTAAATAAACCATTTAACCGACAAACTCCCTCAAGTGTCACTTCCATGCTAGAACAGCTCAACTGGCCGACCTTAGAAGACCGACGTAGAGCTTCTGACCTAGTACTCATGTACAAAGTTGTTTACTGCCTTGTTGCTGTGCCAGAGACGTATCTCCCATCAAGATCCCCCAGGTATGCTGATTGTATCCGTTTCATTCCGTATCATTGTAAATTGAATATATATCAACATTCGTTCTTTCCACGGATTGTGATTCCATGGAACCAACTCCCTGGATCCATAACCAACCTTCAGAGCCTGGACAGCTTCAAGCTGGCTGTCCAGCCCACATCAAGAGTGTAAGCCAAGGTAGATATGTACAGTGTAAATACATGTTGGACATTTTTATTTAACATTCACACCCGAGTTTCTTTATATTGATTTGGAACGTCTGACGTCGCGCGTGCACAAATTCTAACCCTTGTCGAGATGTCTGCCTAGCGGATTTTGACAAGAATCCACATTGAAGTTGAAGTTGAAGTCACGCATTACTGGGATGTAGGGTGTGTCACTTTTGATATCAGGGGAGGTAACAAGAACAAAAAATAGCAGAAAGTAAACACGCATTATTGTCCCTTGCTTTATTGTTCAATTTGATTAATTATGCTTCTTCAAGTCTTACAGCATAATTCACATATTTCTTATTAAAGCCTACTTAATCCTTAGACTACAAAAACTCGATGTATTCTACTTCAGTCGAGAAAACAATGAAATGTCGATCAAAATATGCGAAAAATCAGTTTTCGCGACATTACGCATGCGCAGATTGACAACTATGAAGTGAAAGAAAATGGCGGAGACTAGGAGAAAATGTGGTCCTATTTCCAAGGGCATGAAACTCACTGTTACAATCGAATCTGCAATAAAAGATGCTTTAGTTGTATGCCTAGAACATGGTTCTAAATGCTACCGTGGAGTTTTATTGGATGCAAAGAAAAGGTGCATGTCTGAAGCAGTTTGAATATGGCCAAATTTTCACTTATTGAAATGAATGAAATGTCAGATTTGGAATTTTGACATTAGAATTTCAGATCCAGTCCCACATAGATGGTATAAAAATCTTAGCTGTCTATTTCTTCTATTTCAGAAACTTGCCCCCAGGTATTTGTGCATCATTTGACCCACCAGATGGTGAAGATTTAGGAGTAAAGGCAGGCAACAGGCTTGGAAATTCTGATTCTGAACAACAGAATGGAGATTTTGATATGTCTGCAACTATATTTAGGCACACTTATAACCAGAATCCATCCCAGTTTGGTACGCAGTTTCAGGGGCCACCAGTTAGGAACTTTCCAATGCTAAACACCGCCAAAACGACGAGAAATATCAGATTAAGACCAAGACAGACACTTTGCAGTAAATGCAAGTCCTCTTGTTTAGACTCTGATAAAGGACCAATTCCTATGAGTCAAGTGATGCGGACTCAAAACAACCAAAAGAATGTCACTTTACAACAAAATGATACAACTAAATTAATAACAAATACTAAAAATGAAACTAAGAAGAAGCGTCAGGGTGATTGTGATTTATCAGAACAACCTATGCCTACTAAATTGATAAAGCTGGAGAGAATGGATAAGACCGCAGCTCTGACTAAAACAAGTCCCTTTATTAAAATATCAATAGGGGAGGGTACAGTAATGAACATTCCCCCAAGAATTCACGAAGACAAGGAACCAGAAGAACTTTCATCAGAAGAAAAGGGAACTGATGAAGAACATATCACTACTGTTGTCTCAAATGATGATGATGATGAAAATGTTGATAATGAAAATCAGACTGCATATGCTAACAAGAAGCACAAAAAGTCTCTGAAAAAATGTAAAGAAAGAGATAAACTTAGTTTAAATGCAGCAGAATCAACTAAAGATGATTCAAATAGCTTCAAAAAACACAAAAAGAAACATAAACGTGATAGGCAAAGCCCTGTTGATGATGGCTCAACGCTGATTATTACGGAAAACATTGACATGGATGATGATGATGATGAAAAGACAGAGAACAATGGACTTCAGCAAATTGAAGTGGTCTGTCAAAGACCAAGGTTGCTATACACTTGGCGGCAAAATAAGGGCCTTTCACCGAGACATGATGGTCACTCTAACTCAAGAGATGATAGTTATCATGTGTTTAAGACTTTCTCGCCTCAGAGAGAAACACAGTCAAGCATTGAACCAAATGTTGAAATTACCTCAATAACTTGTGATGAAACGGACATAAAATCTCCTGGTGTTCAAAACAATAGTCGTAAGGAGTATAGATTAAGAAGTAGGTCAAAGTCTCTGGACTCAAACCCTAGTTATGAAATAACATCAGATTCAGCTTATGTATCATACGAGGATCCAAAATCAATTTCAGATAGAAGTGAGGGTTGTTCAACAGAGAGTGACTCGGAGTCAGACTCAGACAGTAGTGAATATGGTGATGGACCACCAGGGGATGAAAATGTAGAGGCTTTTCGTCCTCTGATGATGAAAATACAAACTAACAGTGTCTCAAAATGTGTCACTCCTGATGGGAGAAAAATAAGCATTGGTGATATTGTATGGGGAAAGATACAGGGTTTTCCTTGGTGGCCGGGAAGAGTTTTATCGATAGCTGTTAGTAAGAGAGATAATGACATAGTGTTTAGGCAACTTGCTCATGTTTCGTGGTTTGGCTCATCAACAATGTCTAATATCCAGTGTTCAGATTTATATCCATTCCTTGAGGATTTCAAATTAAGGTACAAACGTAAAAAGCGTGGGCCTTACAAAGTTGCCATTAAGCAAGCCACCATAGCAGCACAGGGAACTTCAAGTACTAATGACATAGATTTCAATGAGTATGATTTATAGAGTTGGTTGCTGGGTATACCGTATACTGTATCAAAGCTCCAGAAAAGGTGGGGTGTTGAGGATAATTCTGAGATAATTTTCCATACTGCTCAGCGAAACCTACGTTGTGACACCTCATTAGAACCATCTCACCAAGATTGTTCTAATTACGGGTCACAACATGAGTTTTTATGGAGAAATATGGATAATTATCCCTTAATTATCCCTGTTACCCCTTCTTACCTGGAACACTGTGTAATGTGCTTAAACTTTGGGACACCTCAAATAGTTAAATTTCATTTGAGACAAAAATTAATGGTAATTTATTTATATTTAGGTGTCCCAATTCTTAAGCACATTATGGTACATGCAATGCAGTGTTAGTAACTTACAGTGAAGCCGAACTTATTTGGGAAATTAGTTTCACTTATTTCTTCACAAAAACTATTGTGACAGTTATTTATGAGATTTAGAAAAAGGAACAGATTTCATTCCAAAAATATTGGCTAACTGTACAGTTCTATAAACTAAAGTTGACATGATTTTGAGGGGCCTAGTTTCCTCTTATTTTAGTCTTTCTAATAATGTACTGCCATATTTTTATTCCACTAGTAAGGATGAGTAATCTCAAAATCATATTAAATTCTTTATTTACTGAATACTGTGTACAGTTTGGATACAGTTCTTCATACCACCATTTCACCAGTCTGTAAAGGCATACTGTCTTTTCAAAATCTTCTCAGAAATGATTCCAAATATCTAAGTCAGTCTTATATAGTTCAATGCTGTAACTCTTTACATTTTATTTGGCAAGTTTTACCTCCTGTTATAAGTGTCATTCCCAATTGAAAATGGCCTTATTTTTCCCAGTCCGTAAATGGCCTTATTTTTATGTTCCCCCACCAAAGGTGAGGGGGGACATATTGTTTTCAGTGCGGATCCCGTCGGCGTGACAGATTCTTGTATGCGCGATATCTCTTGAACCAATTTATGGAATTTCACCAAACTTGCATAGATATATCATTGGGACAAGCTTATGAGCTGAATAGATTTTGGTGACCTTGACCTCATTTTCAAGGTCACAGGAGGACTTAGATGACAATTTCTTGTATGCGTGATATCTCTTGAACCGATGGATGGAATTTCACCAAACTTGCATGGATACATCATTCGGACAAGTGTAAGAGCTGATTAGATTTTGGTGACCTTGACCTCATTTTCAAGGTCACTGGATGACTTAGATGACAATTTCTAGTACCAAACTTCTTGTATGCGCGATATCTCTTGAACCAATGGATGGAATTTCACCAAACTTGCATGGATATATCATTGGGACAAGTGTAAGAGCTGATTAGATTTTGGTGACCTTGACCTCATTTTCGAGGTCACTGGAGCACTTAGATGACAATTTCTTGTACCCACTACATCTCCTGAACCAATGGATGGAATTTCACAAAACTTGCATGGATACATTATTGGCACAAGTTTTTGAGCTGATTAGATTTTGGTGACCTTGACCTCATTTTCAAGGTCACTGGAGGACTTGGATGACAATTTCTTGTACCCACTATATCTCCTGAACCAATGGATGGAATTTCATCAAACTTTCCTGGATACATGATTGGGACAAGTTTATGAGCTGTTTAGATTTTGGTGACCTTGACCTTATTTTAAAGGTCACTGGAGGACTAACATGGCAATTTCTTGTACCCACAATATCTCATGAACCAATGGATGGAATTTCGCCAAACTTTCGTGGATACACGATTTGGACAAGTTTAAGAGCTGAACAAAATTTTGGTGACCTTGACCTCATTTTCAAGGTCACAGGAGGATTTAGATATGTGAAATTTCACTAAAATGTATCTCTTTAGCCTTTGGCTGGATTTCCACTTTACTTTCATAGATATACCTATGGGACAGTCTCAAGAGTGTACTGTGTTTTGATGACCTTGGCCCCATTTTCAAGGTCAAAAGCTGTCTTACAAATGCCTATTTTTCTCTCTTAAAAATGAGATATCTTGAACCAGTGGATGGATATTCATCAGACTTGCATGAATGTATTGTTGTGACAGGTTTAAGACATGTTTAGTAGTTGGTGACCTTGACCCATTTTTGAAGGACATAGTCTTCTATGTAGGATATCTTTAGAACCAGCGGATGGATTTTGTCCAAACTTGCATTTATATTTTATTTGTACAGGCCTTTTATTTATTAGAGGGGATGGGAAATGGGCTGGTGGGGGGACATCAGTTTTTCTCTGAAAAACATTTCTAGTTCCCAATTATGTCCCCCCACCAAAGGTGAGGGGGGACATATTGTTTTCAGTGCTGATCCCGTCGGCGTGACAGATTCTTGTATGCACGATATCTCTTGAACCAATTGATGGAATTTCACCAAACTTGCATGGATATATCATTGGCACAAGCTTATGAGCTGATTAGATTTTGGTGACCTTGACCTCATTTTCAAGGTCACAGGAGGACTTAGATGACAATTTCTTGTATTCGCATTATCTCTTTAACCAACGGATGGAATTTCACCAAACTTGCATTGATACATCATTGGGACAAGCGTAAGAACTGATTAGATTTTGGTGACCTTGACCTCATTTTCAAGGTCACTGGATGACTTAGATGACAATTTCTTGTGCCCAATTTCTCTATGCACGATATCTCTTGAAACAATGGATGGAATTTCACCAAACTTGCATGGATATATCATTGGGACAAGTGTAAGAGCTGATTAGATTTTGGTGACCTTGACCTCATTTTCAAGGTCACTGGAAGAATTAGATGACAATTTCTTGTACCCACTACATCTCCTGAACCAATGGATGGAATTTCACAAAACTTGCATGGATACATTATTGGGACAAGTTTTTGAGCTGATTAGATTTTGGTGACCTTGATCTCATGTTCAAGGTCACTGGAGTACTTGGATGACAATTTCTTGTACCCACTGGCACTATATCTCCTGAACCAATGGATGGAATTTCACAAAACTTTCCTGGATACATGATTGGGACAAGTTTATGAGCTGTTTAGATTTTGGTGACCTTGTCCTTATTTTAAAGGTCACTGGAGGACTAACATGGCAATTTCTTGTACCCACAATATCTCATGAACCAATGGATGGAATTTCGCCAAACTTTCGTGGATACATGATTTGGACAAGTTTAAGAGCTGAACAAAATTTTGGTGACCTTGACCTCATTTTCAAGGTCACAGGAGGATTTAG
The DNA here is from genome assembly GCA_963989385.1 of Ctena decussata. Taxonomy (NCBI): domain Eukaryota; kingdom Metazoa; phylum Mollusca; class Bivalvia; order Lucinida; family Lucinidae; genus Ctena; species Ctena decussata. The sequence goes on from OZ022498.1 coordinate 23,242,691, forward strand.
ATATGTGAAAATTTCACTAAAATTGATGTATCTCTTTAGCCTTTAGCTTGATTTCCACTTTACTTTCATAGATATACGTATGGGACAGTCTCAAGTGTGTACTGTGTTTTGATTACCTTGACCCCATTTTCAAGGTCAAAAGCTATCTTACAAATGCCTATTTTTCTCTCTTAAAAATGAGATATCTTGAACCAGTGGATGGATATTCATCAGACTTGCATGAATGTATTGTTGTGACAGGTTTAAGACATGTTTAGTAGTTGGTGACCTTGACCCATTTTTGAAGGACATAGTCTTCTATGTAGGACATCTTTAGAACCAGTGGATGGATTTTGTCCAAACTTGCTTAGATATTTTATTTGTACAGGCTTTTTATTCATTAGAGGGATGGGAAATGGGCTGGTGGGGGGACATCAGGTTTTCTCTGAAAAAACATTTCTAGTTTTGTTTATATTTTCCCAAAAATAAAGAAAAGTGTAGAAAATTTTCCCCAATATTAACAGAGCAGATAGCTTCCCAAAATCAGATAAAAACAGGTTCATTGTGTAAGATGGTTTTTCTCTTCCAAAGCAATCCCGAAATCTAGATCTGCTTGTAAGATGGGAATGGGGATTGTTTTGAAAACAATAAAGATTCGGCTTGTAAGGTCTAGATTTTTGGGATTGTTTTGGAAGGGAAAATCCTGGACTTATTAACAAATGATTATTGTAATGTATGCCCTTGCTGTGCAAGGGCATACATAACAATAATCATTTGTATAACAGCAAGGGCATACATTACAATAATCATTTGTTAATAAAAATAATTGCCAAGACATTAAATTTTAAAGATAGTGAAATTTTAACATGAAACATGTTGTGGCACCTGATTGCAAAAGGATTCTTATGAGGACAGAAGATATCCGTGCTCCAGATAAGAAGGGGTAACAGGGATAATTAAGGGATAATTTCCTATAGTTCTCCACAAAATCATACGTTGTGAAACCTCATTAGAACCATCCCTCTGAGTCTGTTCTAATGAGGGGTCATAACATGCTTTTGTTGTGAGATTAGAAAAATTATCTAAGAATTATCCTCAAAACCCAACCTTATCTGGAGTTCTGACATGTTTTGGTAGCTAAAAAAAAGGAAGTGTCTCCTAGAAGTCTCATGCCAGCCGGCTACTGGAATACTGATGGGGAAATTGCATTTTGCATGGCATTATGACAGGCAGCCATATTTTATTGTATTGAACATTTTTAAACATTTGATTGACTTAAATTTTCTTTGAAGTCTGGCTTCTAATATGAAAAAGCTGAACAGTAATCCCTTTTTGTTTGGACATTGAACAAATTTTAAAATTGTTCGCAGGTTGACAGGAGACCTCGCATAAAAAATACCTCAGAATTTCATCATTTTATCTGCAGCTCTGTTTTGCTGCCTATTAATATTCAGCATGATGTTTGGTTTATTGATTAGAAATTTTCCTCAGTTTATAAAATAGCTATTAAAAATCTCAAGTTAAGTCAGAGCTTTGGGGGGCAAAAATTAAATAAGTCTTTTCTTTTTGCAAAGTCCTATCAGTTATAAGATGGGAGTTTACCTTTTCAAAATTACTTCAAATCATTCTTTTGTAATTTGGCTATAAAATGTATTTTCCAAAACAGTCCCAAAGATCTAGATTGGTCTTACAAGATGGATCAAGATTTTTTGGAAAGGCAAAATCCTGTCTTATAACGGAAGAAATATGTTGTTATGGTAGCTTACATTGCTTTAGAGGCTGTCATGAAATTTCACATTATACCCCATATATCAGATTGTTTACAGAGAAATAGCAGCAAAATTATCATCCCAAAAATTTGATCTTTTATGGAGCTGTATGTTAGATGTATGTTGCATGCATGATTTTAAGCCGACTGTTCTGTTTTGTTCTACATGTATATGTTAAGTAAGTACCCTTATGTGCATAAGTATTGGGACACCTAAAATAGTAAATTTTCCATTTGTTCCAAATGGAAAATTCATTATTTTTAGGTGTCCCAATATATATACGCACATTATGGTAATACAGTTTTAAAACTGCCACCATGATGTATTAGTACCCCCATCCCCACCTCTTAATGACACCCCAGACAAGGCTGAAATAAACTCCTCAGTAGTAAGGTCCTTACAAAACTTTGTCAGTTTGCCTGTCTGTTAGCCCAACATATTGTAAAAATCCATTTGGTCTGCCAGGTCTGGTACATTTTGTCATATTACCAGATTGGTCCCATAAGCTCTCACTCTGTAACATATTTTAGTGGTGTATCATGTATGGGTACAATATCATGTTTTCCACCATTTTTGCAAAGGGGAACAATGAATGTGACTTCGTGTTTGCTTCCCTAGATGAAAAGCAGATTATTTCTTTTAAAAGTTAACACCCATAGATCTAGAAGGGAGTCAAAATTGAAAATGGCAGAATTGTTTCCCATGAAAGTGTTTCAGTGATACACCTTAATAAACTTGTTATCAGCCTCACCTTAGAATGGCTTTGTATGTTGTGGAGAATTAAAACTACTCCAGGGCTCAGTTTTTAAGAGCCTTGTTAGCTTAACAAAGTCATTAGTTGTTGAATCGTTAAGTTTTACAGTACTCACAAAATTAGTTGCATATTTTTTGCTGAAAAATTGTGAGGAATTTTTGCACTGCAAAAGTTCCTCACATTTTTTCGGCCAAAAATGGTAGCATTTTTGCATAAAATATGTTTGAAATTTTAATATCTCCTTAATTAAAGACGTTGACCAGGCCCAGGATTTTCTTGAAGCGATCCTTTATATACCATACTTATTTCGCCAGAAGACAGGGTGTCCCTAGAATTACCACAACTTTTGAAATTCTGCTATAATACAGGGTTTCCCTTCCAAAACAATCCCAAAGATCAATATCCATCTTATAAGACTGATCTATATTTTAGGTGGTGTTTTGGAGGGGAAAACCCCTGTCTTTTAACTGAAGAAATACGGTAGACAATTTCAAGGTGACCTGAATAGTAGTTTTCATATACTGTATTGTCTTATACACTTTCTGTGTGTGTGTGTGTGTGTGTGTGTGTGTGTGTGTGTGTGTGTGTGCAAAAGCTGGACTTTTGTTATATTTTGAACTATAAGTACTGATATAACACCGACCTGAATAATTGCCATGCAGATTCAGGATTTTCACTGTACATTTATAGATAAAAACATGTATGAGATATTGGGAAATCAAGGAATGGTTTCTGAGGAAAATATATTTAAGTAACATACGGGGTAAGGACTTAATCGCCTCCATTGGGACTGTCTCTGCATCGGTAATCACCACCATTAAAACACCCTCAGGGGAAGCAACTCTTTCATTTTCATGTTTGCCTCTTTTCCAAATGGGGTCAACTCAAACAAGAAAGAATTTGCTCCCGTAGAGCAAATTCTTTTCTTTAAGAGTAGACCCCGTTTTTAAAGGACTACATCCAAAGATGCAAGCAGGAAGCATCAGAAGTTGTTTCCCTTTGTAAAACTGGCGAAAAAATCATGGCAGAGTACCTATACACCTTAAATCAAGACTGAGAATCTAAAGATCTTATACAACATCCATGTATGTTCATTATGTTTTACTGGATATATACAAGAAAATTACAATTTCTACCCAGTGTAACTCTGCAAACAGGAAAGACTCTGATCAGCCTGCGCAGCTGCACTCTGATCAGAGGCTTTCCTTTTAGCGTATACAAAATTTGAATCCTCACACTGGTCTGGCATTCAACATGGGCAACGAAGACAACGTACAAGGAACCTGCTTGTTCTGCTCATCAGGATAAGTTTGTTTCAGAAGTATAGTCTCACGGACCATCCGACCCCTACTATTGAAATAGGACTCAAAAGTTTTACTGAACTGATATGCATATTCAAGAAATGCTTGAAAACAATTTTTGGGCTACAATGACCAGGTAACGAATTGGTGAAAAACCTTATTCAAGCACTGCATTTATACTAGACGGAATTTCTTAGAAAATCTGGTCTGACTAAGAGGTATAACAAACGGCCAGGTCCGTAAGAATTATAGTTTGAAATTAATGTAAGAAGTATGCGAAAACAATAGTTATTTATAGTACAAAGCCCGGTTGCCTGTGTTGAATGCCAGACCAGCATGATCCTGGGTAATCTAAACAAAGAAAAGTAAAAACTCTCATCATACTAATTTCTAAGCAGATGCATAGGTTGATGTAAGTGTTAACTGTGGACACATGGATTTATGTCCTTTGTCATGCAATGTCGCTCGTTTTTGTTGCGGCAATTCTATTCACGCATGTTTTGGTATGGAGATTAGAAGAAAACTTTAGTACCGTAATGACCCAGGTAATGACCCAGGTCCCTAAATATTCGGACAGACAGGTCTGAGCAAGCATTGTCTACAATGTGAGCCATTCACTAAGCATCATTTTGATGCATTAATAATGTGTGTATAATCCACTTTCTGAGAATTATTTAACAATAATTGTCCAACTTTTGGGTGTCCGAAATGTTGGGGTCATTACAGTAGTTCTTTGGTTATAATGGTTATAAGATGAAGGTTTTCCCCTCTAAAACAACCAAAAAATCTAGATCCATCTTATAAGACAGAATGATCTAGATTTTTTAGTTGTTTTGAAAGAGAAACCCCCCTCTTATAGTTGAATCAAGCAAGACTGATTTACATATATTGGGTAATTTTGGAATAGAAAACGTGTCTTATAGCCAAATATATATAAGCTGCAACATGAGAAAACCAACAAAGTGGTTGTGCGCCCAGTGCAGACTCAGATCAGCCTGGGCATCCTCCCAGTCTGATCAGAGTCTTCACTAAGCGCTTATAGAGTAGCTAAGGGTTTAAGCTACCTCCATGCAGAGAGCGAAGACTCTGATCAGACTGGGTGGATGCCCAGGCTGATCTGAGTCTACGCTGGGTGCACATGCCACTTTGTTGGTTTTGTCATGTCGTGGCTCATATGATGATTTTATATGAAAGCTTCACATTTTGTGCTGCAGTGCTCCAGATAAGTGAAACTTTGTGTTGGAATTAAGGTGAATGGATACACCTCACTAATTTTTGCAACTTTTAAAAGGGAGACAACTTTTGTGACTTCCTGTTCACTTCTCTGGCAAGGAAGCTCTACCAAAATGGGGTCTCTCTTAAATGAAAGAATTTGCTCCACCTGAAGCAAATTCTTTCAAGAGTTGACTTCATGTAGATGGAGGCAAAAATGAAAATAACAGAGTTGCTTCCCCTGAAAGTGTACCCATTCACCTTAAGAAAGAAGAAAAAGAATCATCCAAAAAGTTTCAACTTGTCTTGGGCACTGGACTGATTATACATTATCATTGATATGTTGAATCCATTTTAGTGTTTTGTTGCTCATTTTAATGATGACCTAAACCAGTTTTTCCTAGTCAAAGGTTATGTTCAACAAATTAAATTTTTATGCTTGTTGTCAATGTTTAAATAAATTTGCTTTAATCTGTTGATAATTGTATACATTAGTAATTATATCGTCTATAAACTTTATATGAGCAGAGATTCAGATATGTGAAAATTTGGGTATTTCCTTTACACACACCAAAAAACGTGCTCACTGTAACTGCTATAAATATTGGAAGACACTTACCAGCTGAATATTTGGAAGGACACGCGGCCCCAGGCGTGTACAACTATGGTTACGCACCACTGAGCCACTTGGGGAATGTTGTTAGGAGAATTGAAACAGAACAGAACAGAACCAGCTGAATATTTAAGACCTACTATACTTCTTCCAGTGAATGCCCCCTATCTAATAAATGACCCCTTATCTACTTTCTGTGAAAAGAGGCCAAATACCGCCAAGATTGGCTCTAGGCCACCAAAATTTAATAGTTATTGCTAAGATTTTGTCCCTAAAATACCGTTTATAAGCCCTGTGTATTGCAGCCCCTCTGTGGCATACATGTATCGGAAGAAACACAGTAATCCAGTTATAGCCGTTCTAAACAGGGCTCAGCCTTGAGCTCCCAGCCAGGGAGGAGTTTTATGACATTTTCAAGATTTCAGGGAGAAATATTGGTTCAAATTTTTTAATTCCCTATATGTTCTATACAGTTAAACTTTTCCCTCAGCTCAAAATAGGGAGAAGTCAGCCAGTTTAGGGAGACTTTTTCTCCCAAATCGCCCAGTAGGCTGGGCCCTGCAAAAAATCTCATATTCCTGAATGGGGGAACACAAGAACATGCTGACTGTGAGAGAATGCAGACCTGCTTTTGGTTTGCTTAGACACATGGCATAATTACAGTAAAACTTGTCTTCGTGGCCACCTCTATTAAGCAAGCAACCTGTATTAAGTAAGCATAATTCAGTTCCCAAAACAGGCAAACACATTGAAATGTACCTGAATTAAGCAAGCACTTGTCTTAAGCATGCAGATTTTGATTATCACGTGGCTACTTGCTTCAAACAGGTTGGACTGTTGGCACAGAGGTTGGCACAGAACTCCAGATTATAAGGTGGGGTTTAAAGGATTTAATGAGGTGTTTTTTTCTTATTTCTCAAGAAAAACATATGTTGTGAGTTGTGACCCATCATTAGAACCGTCTAGGTCAGACGGTTCTACTGAAAGGTCACAACTTATGTTTTTATTGAAAAATATGGAAGATTATCCTTAAATTATCCCTGTTCCTCCATCTTATCTGGAGCTCTGACATTGCTCCCAAAATTTTCACATATCTGGAGCTGTGTAGAAGAACAAAGAGAGAAAATGAAGATAAATTAAGACATCTATCAAATATTGCTGGTTGATAATAGCTTAATAAATTGGTATTATGTTGAATTGACTTGTTTTCTGTATACTTGTCCCTGTAATGTAAATCAACAGAGAAAAGATTCATATAAGGTGAGGATTTGAGGTTATTTTTTCTAATTTCACAACAAAAACATGCTGACCCCTCATTAGATTGGTTTTGGTCAATCAGTTCTAATAAGGGGTTACAACATGCATTTTATGGAAATATGTGGAAAATTATTCTTAAATCATCAGTTATTTCTTCTTATCTGCAGCACTGTCAGAGATGACTGATGTCATTTATTGTTGAAAAAAATGTGAGAAGCTTTTGCAAAAGCTTCTCACATTTTTTCAACAAAACTGTCATAGTATTTGGTTATGTGATAAAACACTTAATGAGTTGACCACTTAATGAGCTTGTTAGGCTAACAATGCTTTGAGCAACTAGGCCCTCAACTGTAAATATCTAGTCATGTAGATCTAGCCCGCCTCTCTAAGTGAAGTCTGTATACTGCTTGATTTTGGGCACGAATACTGAACAGTCTTTAAATTTTACCTTTTGTAGTGAATACTCTTTAAATGTGTATATTTACATTATCAGTGTAGAGCTCTCTGTTAACCCAATTAAGTGATGTGGGCGTCAATGTTGTTTAAAAGTCAATAATTACATTGTATCACGCGCTTCAGAGTGACAGCTCATCTCACTAACTAGCACGTGAAATCTACAACATTCCATGTACTTGAATGGCTAGTAAACATTGAGTGACAGCTCGCTACGCCTACTTGCACGCGAAATCTACAGCAGGAGGTGGAATTTACTGGTAGGCAGTGACAATGCGGCTGTTCCAAACTATTGCTAAATTCGGATCGGGTATGAAACCCACCACTCGCACCCGCACCCGTGCTCAAAACCCACCACCGGAAATTTTAGTGGCGACCTTTGAGGTATAAACAAAAGTTTAATCCTAGATTTTTTGGTTATATGTATGGGGGTTGGTATGAACTATTTATGGTATAAAAGACTTTTCCGACAGATTTAGTTTTAAGACAAAAAAGGGAATTGTTGCAATTTTGGGGGTATGAAACCCACCACTCGCCACAGGGAGATTTTTATTGGTTATTTCCATTAATAACTTTATTAACTGAGATAAGTTTCCTTAATTGTTACTATTTCGACTTTTTAGCCAAAACCTCGCCAATTTTGTTTGACAATATTATGAAATTAATAATATATAGAGAAATAAACGACTTTTTGTGAAACTAATGTTCGTTCTAAAAATAGATATCCATTACGGCATTTAGCTATACAGAGAAACCGCAACGTACTGGAATAAAGGGGACAAATAATGATTGCAGAGGGAGTTTGAGGGGTAATAATGGCGAAACACTGACATCTTTCATTCATTATTATTACTTGTTCAGTACTTAGCTATAACCTTTTACAGCAGCAAAGTTACTCTCAGGATGGTACAAAACCCTGACGAAGAACATACGTCTCATAGTCTGTCTGTCCATCTCTCTCTCTCTCTCTCTCTCTCTCTCTCAGACATTTAGAGTCTGTTAAATAATGATACCTAGATACAGTTCAAGAATTGATAGATACTACAAATTTTACACATGGAATACAACACGTAATACACATACTCATAAATTTCATACCTGACCTGACTGTGTTATGGTCAAAGATTTCTGAGGCATAATGAGAGCATAGTAGCAGAGAAAATGCTGGCTGGTCGAGTAATGGAAGATGTGTGTGTGTGTGTGTGTGTGTGTGTGTGTGTGTGTGTGATAGGAATAATGTTGTTTTCTCATAATATATACCAGAAAAAATCTTTAACCGGGTTTTGCATACTAAAAGCTTATATCTACAATAATGAATAATGATAATAAAATTATATGTATACCAAAATAGGCCACACTAAAATTTCTGGTGGTGGGTTTTAAGTACGGGTGCTGGTGGTGTGTTTCATACCATGCCGAGCTTAACAGTTTCTGTTGGCTTGACCTCATGAAAGTTCTAAGTATTGAACAATCAAAAAGGTATTATTCAGCCAATAAAACATCCTTAAATAAACACTGTTTGTGGTTCGCCACTATAACCCCTTAGACTCCTTTCAATTACTCTTTTTTGTCCCCTATATTTCAGTACGTTGCGGTTTCTTGGTGTAGCTAAATGCCGTAATGGATATCTATTTTTAGAACAAATTTTATTTTCGCAAAAAGTCGTTTATTTCTCTATATATTATAAATTTCTTAATGTTTTCAAACAGAATTGGCGAGGTTTTGGTAAAAGAGTCGAAATAGTGACAATCAATGTAAATTATCTCAGTTAATTGAGCAATAAATGGCAATAACCGATAAAAATTTCCCGGTGGCGAGTGGTGGGTTTCATACCCCCAAAATTTTAACAATTCTCTTTTTCGTCTTAAAACTAAATCTGTCGGAAAAGAATTTTATACCATAAATTGTTCATACAAACCCCCATATATATAACCACAAAAATCTAGAATTGAACGTTTGTTTATATTTCAAAGGTCGCCACTAAAATTTCCGGTGGTGGGTTTTGAGCACGGGTGCGGGTGGTGGGTTTCATACCCGATCCTAAATTCGGCCGGTAATGTTTTTAAACAATCTTTATATATGTATTTCTTAATTTTGTTTATCTTTTTATTGATCAAAAGCGTCGTTTAATAATATAAATATAAGGAATGAATGTTATTTTTTAAACGTTTACTGAAGTATAAACTACATCGGGTCACGAGCAAAGTTTACGTAAACCCCTTCGGGGTTCACTTACTTTGCTCGTGACCCGATGTAGTTTATACTTCAGTAAACGTTAAAAAAATAACATTCATTCCTTAAATACTGAAGGCTCTTCATTTCAGCTTGACTTCTGTGTAACACATTTCTGCCTAATGAATACTCCCAAAAAAAGCCTGAACAGTGTATGCTATTTTAGGTCGTCTTCAATAACAGGCACCTCCCTATAATAGTAACCTCATAGTATGGTCATTGTTCCCCCAATGTAGTGCAAGGGAACTATAATTTGGGCTCTGTCCATCCACTGACAGATGAATGGAAAACCAGATACCTATTTAGCACCTGCTGTAACAGATGTGACCAAAGAATATGGTAGACAAATTTAGCAGAGCGGTATTTGCTTCATCTGTAGGTGAAACTGTTCTCCAAAGGGAGCAACTGATTACTCTCTCTTACACTGTTTTGAGAGAGAAATTTCTTCAAGAATAGTCCCCTTTATGAAGGGAGACTGTATTTTTCATGGGTATGACGTATGGATAGAAAAATCTGTAACTTAGGGACAGTGTGCGGCACCACTTGGCAAGCAATGTCTCTCACCAGGGTCACTGTTCAGCATCGACAAGCCTTGCGATGCTGAACAGTGATCCCAAATGTCGGATTTTACTATCCACACCTCATACTTATGATAGATACTTTTCTTGCATACGTTTCTCTTTCAACATTTGATTGTAAACGAATTTCTTAAAAAGTACATTTTTTGCGTTTTAGAGGGTTTATTTAATTTGAAAAAAGTCGGCACTTACAACTTTTCTTTACGTTAACATCCATGGTAGCATATGGTGTCGTCATTTTGCACGTGATGTCATCGACTGAAAAAAAACCCCCATCGCTTGCCAAGGTATACGTGAGCTCCTATACAGCCAATGTACTGAATGCATGCGATTTAAGCCAGTCCTGGGTGAGATAAGATTTGTAGGTATAGGTGAAACACATTGATACCCTTTTTCTCACCTACCACAGCATACAGGATAGAATCATCTGTGTGCTTTCGATTTTCTATCTGACGTGAGCATTTCTGATTTTGACATCAGTCTCCAAGTCACTCATTAAATGACGTCAGAATAGCTTTTTTAAGGTAGAAGCAGTCAGCTAAATAGTCTTTTTAATATTGGTAGGTGACAAAAATAATCAATCACTGGTGTCTAGTGGAGATAGGGATCCCAACCCTTGGGTCTACCTTTCAAGTGGGAAACTCGGCAAAGCCTAGTTTCCCACTTGAACCATAGACCTGAGGGTTGGGATCTCCTTTTTCCCACTGGGCACCAATAATAGATTCTATTTATCTGGTGTGCACGAAAAATATTTCAATGCCAGAGCGATGTCTTTTGGATTTTGACTGACTGATTTATTGCTTTACGTCCACGGTAAACAGCTATGGTCATGTCGGGATGGTCAGTTAACCTAACCACATAATTCATGGGCAGGCTTAGACCTCCTAAGCGGTTAACCAGTACTAAGTGCACATCTTTTCGCCAGTAACTGACAACTGCCCTTCTTGAATCAGCGGAAGGAGAAACAAAAGTATGTGGCCAGACAGGGTATCGAACCCAGGACCTCTGACTTATAAGTCAGGTTCTCTACTGACTGCGCTACGCGGCCTGGCAATCTCTTTTGAGTTGTATCCATACACTTGAAGGTGAATGGGTATATTGCTCTACTTCCAAAGTTATATCAAAGGCAGAAAACTTCTAACAGAGAATTAAATTATTTGAGAATGAATTACAGGTTTGAGAAAATCACACTTTTCCATTTTAAGAATTTCAGGTAGCATCTCAGGCGCATGGCATACACTGTATGCCATACTTCTCTCAAATTATAAGTGAGATGATGCAATAGATGTGTTACCATAACAACTATGGAATAAGCAACTACTATGCTTTATAGTACCTTGGCAGAATGATGTCATTATGACATCAATATGAGCTTGTAGCTGCTATGGCAATAGATTTATGATGTCATTGGTATCGAAGCATGGCAATCAGTGTATGCCATGCTCCATCATTTTCTAATGACATGATTACATGGCATATTATGATGTCATTGGAAACGAAGCATGGCAATCAGTGTATGCCATGCTCCATCATTTTCTAATAACATGATTACAAACTGAAATCCTTTTAAAAGAAACTTCAGATTTTCTCAAACAAATAATTATTCTATAGTCATTTAATTCCATGTTTTCTGTGACTTCTTGTTTGCTTCCCTGGGCAACAAACCTGCCAAAAAGGGATCTATTCTACAAGACAAGACTTTGCTCCTAAAGGGCAAATAAGGAAGGGTGACAAATATGTGAATGGCATAGTTGCTTCCCATCAATGCATATCCATACACTTCAATTGTAGCATTTGGTGATAAAAACATGTCACTTCAGAAACATGTATATGAATTTTACTTTACAAATAAATATTACATAGATAACATACAGATATACAGAAATCCAAATAAGCTATGTATTTGCCGGAGCTTCTAGAAGTCTCCATAAAACTCTCATGTTACTGTTAATCATTTTAACAGCCTCTTTGAGCCGGTTTTAATGAGTGGCTGCACAGGGATAAAGGCTAACGGGCCCAGTGTCCCCTAAATTTTGGGCTGGGCCCCTAAAATTTTGGAGAAAATGCCCATACCCCCAATGTTAAATTTTGAATTTTGGCAGTGTGGGCCCCTAAGTCAGAATTGATAGTCATTGTCCCTGTCGCATCTGCATGCTTTCATTGTGAAGTAAGAAACTTTATCTCTGAATTATTAATACTTCTACTATGAGGAGTTCTAAAGTACTTGTAAAATGAGCCGTGACAGGACAAAACCAACAAAGTGGTATGTACACCCAGCCAGGACTCCGATCAGAGTGGGCATCCATCCAGTCTAATCAAAGTCTTTGCTATTGGCATGAGGGTAGCTTAGATCCTTAGCTACCCTTAAAGCACACAGCAAAGACACTGATCAGAATGGGCAGACACCCAGGCTTATCTGAGACTTTGCTGGGCGCACATGTCACTTTGTTGGTTTTGTCGTGTCGCGGCTCAAATAATGAAACTGTGACAAATCACACACTTTATAGAGTCAGGATAAATATTCCTGCAACAGATCCAGGCATGCGAAACTCTTCTCCAGTGGAACTATCCTAAAGAAAGAATATGTGAGAAGGAGACATGGTAACATCCCTTCTGGGTAAATGGGTACACTTTCACAGGAAGTAACTGTGCCATTTTAATTATTGCTTCCCTTTCAGTTGGGGTCCACTCTTAAAGGAAATAATTTGCTCCTCTAGGAGCAAATTCTTTCCTTTAAGAGTAGACCCCATTTTGGAAGGGCTTCTTCTTTTTGTTAAGAGTAGACACCTGTTTGGAAGGACTTATCCCAGGGAAGCTAACAGGAAGTCACAAAAATTGTTTCCCTTTGAAAAATGGCAGAAAAACATAGAGATGTATCCATATACCTTAAAGCATACTGCTATGTAGCCAGGTGCACTTACTGCCCATGGTCTAAATAGGTGAGCTTCACATGCCTTAAGACAGAATGTCCCATGGCTGCCATTGGTCTAAACAGGTGAGTTTCTCATGCCTTAAGACAGAATATCCCATGGCTGCCATTGGTCTAAACAGGTGAGTTTCTCATGCCTTAAGACAGAATGTCCCATGGCTGCCATTGGTCTAAACAGGTGAGCTTCTCATGCCTTAAGACAGAATGTCCCATGGCTGACATTGGTCTAAACAGGTGAGCTTCACATGCCTTCAGACAGAATGTCCCATGGCAGCCATTGGTCTAAACAGGTCAGCTTCTTGTGCCTTAAGACACAATGTCCCATGACAGCTTGTCAGTCATAGTCAAAATCACACACGGCTAAGACATCTTTTCCTTTGATGCATATTCTATGTGTTACCTACATTCACAAACTTTGAAATAAGTTCACAGAGTATTGTGAGATACTCTGAGAACTTAGTACAAAATCTGTTAATGCAAGTCACTGACAACTTTTATTATTTTGAAATTTCCCATTAACATGCCTGGTAAATGTTTTATTCCATTCCCTTAACTGGAAATTAAAATTCAAGCTTCTGCGAATCGTGAGCCAAAATATAACAATGATATTTGACTCGTTTGTATGTAAAGCAAATCTGTGTACACTTTTTGCATTGAAAATCTGATGAAGTTATCACAAAACTCGAATTGGCCACTTTCACGAGTTTTGTGATAAATCCACCATATTATCTTTTACAAAGCTGGGCCCAGTTGTTCAAAGCATCGTTAGCCTAACAAACTAAGAGGTCAACTCATTAAGTGTTTTATGGCTTTATAACCAAGTATACTGATATTTTTTGTTGAAAAAATGTGAAAAACTTCTCACATTTTTTTCAACAAAAAATGTTGGCGTATTTGAGATATTAACATTTGAAATTATAATGAAATGTTAACAAATGATGTTGTTAGTTTTGAACAACTGGCCCCTGAACTATTTGTACTAATATGTTTTGACTATCTATTTGCAAAAGCTTATGCACATAGGTGTTCTTTTGAATGCCAAAGTGGATGTGATAGGTAAGAAAACCTAACCCCTCCTTCTAAGTCAGACTGACAGAATGCTGAAAGGGCTTTAATATCCCTTATCGTCCCCCACCCACTCATTATCTCAAGTTCTGCCCCACTACAAACATCAAGAATCCTGCTGTTGTCCTGGATTTTGTACAAAGTTTACAGAATATCCCCCAGAATTTGGGTCCTGGTTGAGCTGGAAGTTGTTCGTTGATAATCCAAATGGGCGCAGTATCAAATTTCCCAAATCCTTCAATTTGCCTGAAAGAAAAAAAAATACATGTACAACACTATGATAACCACATTTCTTCTAATAAATGCCCCAGGGTGTAGCAATTTACAAGTCTTATAAATGGGATTCTTGAGACAAACCGTTGGCAATAAATAGCAAATATGGTGGACTATTCCCAATCTTGGTAGCATTGGGCCCCTTTTTCACATAAAAAAGTGAGGGGTGTTTATTAGATAGGTAAATGCAGAATGTAACATACTTGGACACCTGAAGTTGTATGGGTACACCTCCATATTTTACCACCAGTTTTACAAAGGGTAACAACTACCGTGGCTTTTTGTTTGCTTCCCTGGCTGATGAAGCCCTTCAAAATTCTGAGCAAATCCACTTGATGCGATACTGAGGGTCAGAATCAATAATGTGTATAACTCAACTGGTCCAGTAGCACCTGCTGGGTACTATCAGACTAGGAAAGAGCAAACAATTTACATACATGCTTAGTATTTTCCTGGAAAATAAAGCAAATTTATCGCATCCAATCAAAACACAAAACAAGCCATAATAAACTGAACAAAGTTACAACTTCCTTGGAGCCCAGGGGCCGTATTCATAAAGCCACTTAAGTCATTGCTATGCGGTTGCTAAGGCTAAATATCTATAAAGGAGATTCCCTACAACTATGAAATTTGGTCTGGAGGAACAGTCTTTGTAAGACTGTTCCTCCAGAGCAAATTGCATAGTTGTAGGGAATCTCCTTCAAAGAAATTTAGCCTTAGCAACAGCATAGCAACCACTTAAGTCGTTTTATGAATATGACCCCTGATATCTCAGTGGTTTAAGCACTGGCCTGCTAAGCTAGTCGTCTGGGTTCAAATTGCACTGGAGGCAGATGTCATGTGCAATGGAACTGAAAATGGCATTCCATTGCACACAGCCTTCCACCTTCCTTTACCTCAATATCACTGAAATACTGTTGAAAGGACTATAAAGCCACAAGTCATCCATCATCCATCCATACAATTTTCTTGTCAGTTTTGTTAAGAAACATTTACATGTTCTTATCTTTGCCTTGCTTACCCATCATTTCTTCTTTCATTTTTTCATTCCTTTCCTTGATTTGTTCTGGCAATCTCTGAGAAAGAACAATATCATATTTTATACTAAAGTACATGCACAAATAACTGGTTTAACTCTATTGGTTCATATAAGCTGCAGCACAACAAAACCAACAAAGTGGCATGGGCATCATGCAAGACTTAGATCAGCCTTGGCATCCACCCAGTCTGATCAGAGTCATTACTGTGCACTAAAAAGATAGTTAAGGGTCTAAGCTACCTCCATGCCAACAGCAATGTCTCGGATCAGACTGGGTGGATGCCCAGGCTGATCACAGCCTTCACTGGAGGCACATGCCACTTTGCTGATTGTATAGTGTTGCGGCTCAATTATTATTCTGCAATATTATTGTTACAAAAATTACTACTCATCTTCATTAGTTAGCACTTAAAGCACAAAAAATGAAAATAGTTGAATTTGGAAACATTGTATATCTAGATAGGCAGCTCATAATGAGCCGCCTTATCTAGATCTACAATGTTTGCCCTCTACTCTTTGAATTCTCGATATGATAGAGCTTGAATGAGCAATGAGCAAGTTTTTTAAATTCTGCATATGTACATAGGAGCATTTTTTTAAAACTCTGCAGACATGAATTTTGACTCCTGCTTTTTTTGGCATTTTAAGGGTTAAAATGGTCCCAAAGCTCCATACATTTTTTTCATCAAATACAGCAGTGTTTTTGCTCATAATACTTTTGAAAAGTTAATGTCTCATTAACTAACGACGTCAATAGTATTGAACAACCAGGCCCAGCATTTACATACCAGTTTATAATTTGTTGCCAAAACTGATACGCTATATCATATTTATTTGGCAATATAAGAAGGGCGCATTTCCCCCCGTCATAATAACCCCAAACCTGTAAACCAGTCATACATATTGTGCCATGAAAAGTTTGTTTTTCTTCTCCAAAAACAACTCTAAAATCTAGATCCATCTTAAAAGATGGATCTAGACTTTTGGAATTGTTTTGGAGAGAGAGACCACCGTCTTATAACCAAATAAATACAGTCAATATCTTACCATACATGCCGCACGTGCACTATGCTGTGAAGAATCAAGCTCAACTATTTTCTGATAGTCTGCCAGGGCTTCCTCCAGCTTTTCAGTCTTCTCATACAATTCTGCCCGCCTCATCAGAGCCTTCATATAGTGGGGGTGTAAATCTAGAGCCTTGGTGCAATCCCGAATAGCAGCATCATCATCAGTCTGGAGTAGAAAGTTACAATTGTATACATGGATATACAGTCAAACCTGCTTATGTGGTCACCTCTATTAAGGGGTCACCTGCCTTAAGCAGCCACCTTTTTGGGATCCCCCAAGAGCAAATACAGTGCAAATGAGCCTGTATTAAGGGATCACCTGTCTTGAGCTGCCATTTTTTCTGTTTCCCTAGGGTGACCCCTTAAGACAGGTTTGACTGTACTACAAGGGAGATCACTCTGCCATGAAAATACACAGGGGGCTTCTCTTAACTGAAAGAATTTGCTCTCAATATCTTTCCTTCAAGAGTAATTCCCCCCTCACACTCTATCAAACTTACGCTGTTGTATGTAAACACATCAAACTTTTTGCTGCTTGGTTCACACATACATGTAGTATGGAAAGAGTCGGGTAACTGCGGACAGGCAGGTAAATTCGGACATACCACTGCAAACAGTGAAAATCCAGATGAGACGGCTCATTATGAGCCATCTCATCAGGATTTTCACTGTTTGGTCAGTTATTATTTTTTTAGTTCCAAACAACTGACACATAAAGGAAACAATGTCACTGTCCGAATTTACCCGCTGTCCGAAGTTACCCGACTCTCCCCTATGCGGAGTCACAACTTGTCCAAGATTCTGATTCTGCAAATTTGCAGCTCAGCAAATCTGAAGCAAACTTCTAAGATGTTTTGTCTTTGGATGGCTCGAACTACCCTTGGCTGGAACTATTAAAAATATGAGTATCGATTCATCACAATAATTCAGCAGAAGGCAGTGTCTTGCCTGTTTTTGCACTAAAACAAAGCAGAGCAAAACCAGAAAACAACAAAAGATTACCCTGCCAATGCCACTAATGCCAAAAATGTAATACGTTACATGTATGTCTTGCTTCTTCTAGTTGCAGCTACATATATTTACAGTGCTCCAGATAAGAAGGGGTAACTTGGGCAATTTAGGGATAATTTTCCATATACTTCAGAAAAACATATACATGTATTGTGACCCCTCATCAGAAGTGTCTTGCCAAGACAGTTCTAATGAGGGGTCACAACATACGTTTTGCGTTGAGAAAGAAGAAAAATTCTCTCAGAATTATTCTCAATACCCATACTTATCAGTAGTTCCGGGTAAGTTGTTGTTGTTTTGATGCTTTACGTCCACGGTAAACAACTATGGTCATGTCGGGATGGTAGGTTGACCTAACCACACTATTCCTGGGCAGGCTTAAACCTCCTAGGCGGTTAACCAGTACTAAGAGCACATGTTTTCATCAGTAACTGACAACTGCCCTTCTTAAAACAGTGGAAGGAGGAAGTTCCGGGTAAGACAACAATATTAACCATACTAACCAATTTTAATTTACAGACTGCTCTGTTGGAATACATGATGGACCTGTCTTTAGCAAACTTCAAAGGGCAAGTCCTCAATGCCCTGGAGTAGATTTTGATTGCGCTCTTGTAACTTCCGCAACGAAACAACTCATTTCCCTCTTCTTTAAGAACCTGGGCAAAACACCGCTGCTCCTGAAATAAAGTGTAGTGCAGACCTCCAGATAAGAGGGGGTAATGAGGATAATTCAAAGATAATTTTTCTTATTTCCGAATGAAAACATATGTTGTGACCCCTCATTAAAACCGTCTCGACGAGACGGTTCTAATGATGGGTCACAAAATATGTTTTTGTGGAGAAATATGGATAATTATCCGAAAATTATCTCTGTTACCCCTTCTTATCTGGAGCACTGGTCACTAATAAGACTACTGAGACAGCCAATCAACATTTGGCAACTCCTGTAAATTGCGAAATATTCACAAAAGTAAAACTACCATGAAATGCTTCTGGTCTTTAATAATCCAAAGGACTGTTATGAGAACTGTGAATTCAAAACTTGTAAGTATTTCCTTTTACACTAATTTGCCAAAATAAGAAACTAATTGGGAAAATTTCACAACAAACTGTAATTAATAAGCAGATCTACAGATAGGGCAATTTTCTCAAGTGTTTGTGTATGTGTGTGTGTAGTGTATTTGGTGTATAAATATTTCTATGAGTCAATACCTGCCAATCCAAAGGTGCATGATGTATTCCATGAATTTCCCATTTATATTACCTGTGGAAAGACATTCAGTTGGACGCTACAGTATATATGTAATAAGCACATATGTATCAGACAGTCTTTACCTCCTTTTGTTCATCTGTCAGTGATTCTTCAAGATTTTTAAGTTGATCATCATCAACTTGTATTTCCTCTCCTTCATCTGCTGATTCATATTCCCCATCTGTGTCTGATGAATCACTTCCATCTGCTCCTCGTTCTAGTGTATGTTCACCACTTGTCTCTTCATTTTCTTCCACATTACCACTATTATCATTAACTCTGTTGTTATTAGCCCCACTTGCATCGTTTTCTTCACCATGACTGTTAGCACTATCCCTTTCAGTAACGTCATTTTCAGTAAGTTTATTCACATCTTCTGTTAAATCTTTGACTAATTCTCCATTTGCACTGGTCATGACTAAATCTTCCGTATCAGCTTCTGGAGTTTCAACATCAGTATTACTTAAGTTAGCACAAGCTTCAAAGTAATTTTCAGTTAAATCGCCAACATGACTATCACATTTATCACCATTTGCGAGAATGTTAGATGTACCTTTCAAGTCTCTGTGTTCTGTTGTATTTTTTTCTGTCATTGTCTCTAAAACTTCAATATCTTTTGTAGACTCTGCTTCTAAAGTTCCACTTATATCGCTATCTTCACTACTATTTAAATTTGAGTCTTTAATGTTGCTACCTTTTGAGTTAGAAGTGGCACTTTCTTTACCATTATCTATTTGTAGCCTTTCAGTCTCAGAATGCAACTGCCTGGCATCATCAGCTTCTTCACTATATCCTGATGTCAGTCTCTCGTCTCCAGATGCCATTTTCTAGAATGAAAAGAAAAATGAGCCGCCACACAACAAAACCAACAAAGTGGCATGCGCACCCAGCGAAGACTCAGATCAGACTGGGCATCTGCCCAGTCTGTTCAGAGTCCTCGCTGTGCACTTTAAGGGTAGCTAAAGGTCTAAGGTAGCTCCATGCAGACAGGGAAGGCTCTGATCAGACTGTGTGGATGCACATGCCACTTTGTTGGCTTTGTTGTGTCATGACTCAAATATTAAAGTACCAGATAAAGATAGATGTTTAATGTACCATAAAATTCTAAAAATTGGGACATCTACAATAATTACGGTAACTGTCTTTGAAATGGAAGTTAAGTTTTACAATGCAGCAACAGGTTAAAAATATGCATATGAAATGGCAAACAGTGTAGGTCCTGATCAGACATTCTTTTAGGAGCAGTCTGATCTGGGTCTGCACTGTTTGCTAAAACCTATCTGTCAGAAATAATGGGAACAATGGGAAAAGACATGGGATATGAACTTTAATCCCTCTAAATGTCAGGTTCTTCATGTCACTCATCTTAAAGCCCCCATTTAAACTAAGTATTTTTTACATGATATTGAACTGGATAGTGTTTCATCTGCAAGATATCTCGGGGTCTCCATTTTGGATGACCTAACATGGAGTACCCATATTAATAATATAGCCAAGAGCACTAACCAGACTCTTGGATTTCTGAAAAGAAACATTCTGGTCCATAATAAGGACCGCAAATCAGTAGCTTGCAAAACACTGGTTAGGCCCCAGTTGGAGTACCCTTCAAAAGTATGGTCCCCGCATACTGCCACTGATATACATAATCTGGAAGGGCTGCCAGGTGGGCGACAAGAGATTATAATTACATTTCCAGCCTTAAATCCATTCCTGCATCTGAGTACCTTGTTTCTCTCACTAGACAATCAAGATATATTCATCCACTTTCATATAGGCAAATCTCCCCTTTTATAGACTACTACAGGTTCAAATTTTTCCCTAGGACTATCATCTACTGGAATGCCCTCCCAGCCCACATACCCTTCCTTCCCACCTTGGCGCAGTTAAGCGGTGCTGTCTGCCAGGTGATCCATGTCTCTCCCTAAACACTAATTTCTGTGTTTATCTTTTAACTATATTAACACTCTTTATCGCACTGTTCAAACTCATCTCATTCACTTTCCTATACTTTTGTTTCAGCTAACCGCCTTCAGCACTTGGTTTGCCGAAACTCGTCTGATGCCCCCCTCAGGGGTTCAGATGTAAAGAAGATAGATAGATAGAAATAATCCTTGGAATTCCTGTTGACAGGGCTCCAGATAAGAGGGGGTATTGAGGATAATTAAAAGATAATTTTTCTTATTTCTCAATGAAAACATATGTTGTGACCCCTCATTTGAACCGTCTCGCTGAGACGGTTCTAATGATGGGTCACAAAATATGTTTTTGTGGAGAAATAATGATAATTATCCCTAAATTATCTTTGTTACCCCTTCTTATCTGGAGCACTGTGTGGAATAAGAATTTTTGACATTTAAAGGTGTGTGGGTTTATCTCCATGACTTTCTGCTCTTTTCTCAAAGGGGAACAACTTTTGTGACATCCTGTTTTTTTATCTGGGCAACAAAGCCCATCCAATAAAAGGTCATCGGCCAAGGACGTTTGAAATGTGTCACAAACTGCGGCCCTTTATTCTGTTTTAGAGTAACTGTTTGGCCAAAAACAGGAAATATGTGTATTACAGAACCTGGTAAGCAAATAATAATTGAAGCATAAGCAAAGACATATACCCAATTACTGGGCCTCTATGAGGTTATTGAATACTTAAGTTCAGAACTGGGCATATACAGGTCTACCTCATTATAACTCCCCTCGCTATAACACGGATTTCAATATAACACGGTCATGTCTTGGCTCCCAAATGGTTATTTTCCTATTGTTCTAATGTAAATAACCTCATTATAACACGGTTTCACTTATAACACGGTCTGTTTCTATGGACCCCAAAGATAGCGCTATAATGAGGTAGACCTGTATGTGTAAAATCAGGTAACTGAAACTTTAGGCCCTTACAGAATGTCCAAAACATCAAGACTGTATACCCAATAACAAAATAGCAAGGGCCATAATCCTCTAATATGAATCTGATGAAAAATGAACAATGCATTTATGAAAATTCAGCCCAATAATAATATGAATAGTTGTTGAGTTATCCCTTTACCTTTAAGTAAAAGTATATTACCTATGAAAGGGGAATAACTATGTCACTAATAAATTTAGCATATCCTAACAATAATCAGAATAATCAATTTACCAAAATTTAATGCTAATAGCTTACCAAATTTCAGCTCTCTCGGTCAAACGGTTCAAAAGTTGGAAAAATGGCAAAAATGAAAAATGGCCATAACTTTGTAAAAAATTGGACAATTGAAATTCCCAAATCACATGCACATCTTCAGATCATGACGAAACATTCTGCACAATTTCAAGTCAATCTGATAAAAGATGTGGCAGGAGTTGCGGGGACAAGGTCTGAGTCAGCAAGGGCCATAACTCCATCAAAAATGGCCGAAACAAAAATAAAAAACCACATGCACATCTTCATATTATAAGAATATAATCTGTAAAATTTCAAATCAATCCGATGAAAGACGTAGGAGGAGTTGCGGGGACATGATTTCGGACGGACGGAAAGATGCATGGACTGACACACGGATGGACAAGGGTCATTTCTATAGTCCCCCTCCGCCTACGCCGGGTGACAATAAAAGGTCTACTCTTAAAGGAAAGAATTCACTCCTCCTTTACGAATTCCATGCTTAGCTCAGTTTAGCATGAAAAAAAGTTTTATAACCTTGGGGCATGGCCCAGACACAAATTTTTTGGCAAGGGCATATAACTCTGAATAGAACACCTGGGAGTTGTCTTTGTTGTTCATGGTATATAAGCTTGATAAGATACATCTCTGTGAAGTTTCATAAATAAATTCCATACAGGTATTTCTCTAGACTGGCTACATACCTCTGCATCCCTAGTAAGTATGAATGGTTAGCTGCTCCTGTAACAAAGTAGGCATGCAGGCCTCTGAGTTTAGGATTCGGACTGCTGACCAGGGTCTGCAGAAGGCTGGTTGCCTTGTTGTTTTTTCTGTGATTGGAATTTTTGTGGACAATGCTTCTTCATTGATACTCTCTAGTCAGAGATTAAACTACAACTTCTATTCACACAGGGTATAATCGATTCCGCCAATTTTCGCTTCCTGCAGAGACTGTACATCATATTTGGCTTCTGCCGAGACTGTCCGCGAACTCTTGCTTCCTGCCGAGACTTCTGTACATGATAAATGGCTTCCTGCAGAGACTGTCCGCAGGCTCTCGGCAGGAAGCAGAGTCACGCGGACAGTCTCGGCAGGAAGCCATTCTTCGAGGACAGTAGTCTCTGCAGGAAGCAAGAGATCTTTGGTATTGGTAATTGGCAGTCTGTGCTGTTAGCTTTTTGTTATAGCTATTTCTAGCTTAAGAAGACATGCAGTTTTTGATACTTGGTCCTCATGATTGGTGTATTCTCCTACATCAGTTGAATAATTTGCCAAGAATCATTATGAGTCATAATGTTTGATTTAATCTGTAACTTGGGTTCATAATGTGAAGATGTCTTTTTGGTTTGTCCCTACAGTAGGTAGGTGTTTGAGTGTTGACTTTTAGGATTTTGATGTGTGCTGAGAAATGCAAGAGAGTATGCAGCTGTTATCAAAGATTTTTAGACTAACATTTTGGCCTAGCATCTGAGAAAGTGTATTTAATTTGGCCAAAAGACAAAAATGTCTTGTTTCCGTTATGTCGCCAAAATTTTTGGGGTCGGTAGGTAGGCAAACTTTTTTTTCTTAAACTTTTTTGTATGCAAAATGTATAGAAATCCTTTAAAATAGCCTAAAAATAGATTTTCGAATCCCATAAGGCCATAAAAAAGTTTGAGTAGGCCCCATTAACATAGGGTCGGTAGGGTAACCAGAAACAAGAGATTTTTTTTGGCCTTATGATAATTTTGTCACTGTTGATAACATTACAAAAATATAACATTTGGACATATATTCATAAATTTGGATGAAGAATAAACAGGGTTTAATCAAGAAGATATTTAAGGAAATTACATTTGGACAAAATAAAACTAGAAGTTTAGACTATTGTTGTTTATCATACTTGTAATGAAAATAGACCACTATATGATCAACGCTGTAGAAAGCCGTGCCCAGAGTTCTACTTTGAAAGGGCTTTTGTACAGGAGTCAAAAAGACCAGCTGGTGGCTGGTGTGGCTATGGTACAACTCTTTTCTGATAGCCATGTCTAGGATTCGAATTTTGGAATGGCTATAGGTCAGTTCCCTTCTGGGTTGCGGTGGTTTCACAGAGTATTTCTCGCTGAGAACTACTTCTGGCTTTCTTCCATCACAGAACAGTCTTCTAATATAATGATCAGATATGATCGATTCACAGTATGAAGAGAGAAAAAACGAGTTTACGAAATATGACTAAGCGAATTCTGGTACTAAATCTTACATCTTACATCTGTGGTCTTCGGAGCCTTGTAAGCCAATGGCTTGTCTGCTCCACCGCTGATCTTCTTTACCATTTTTTCTTCCGTTTTACCGGTTTTTAAATTTAGTATGTCTCACAACAGATATAGTTTTTCATAGATTTAGGTAAATTAAGTGCACTTAGTCTCTCAATAGATTGAGGATATATCAAATCTTTTATGCATCCATATCTTGTCTAAGGCTATTTTAAAACTATCCACACTGGTTTTGCAAACTATATCTTCATTCAAATTATTCCACTCATTGATACATCTTATTGGAAAGGAATTCAGTCTCAAAGACTTGTTGATCTGCTGTTTTTCCAAGCGGAATATGTGTCCACGGGTATTGTTATCGTTGAAAGTGAAGAACTTGTTGGGATCAATATTGTCAAATCCATTTATTATCTTAAAAATCTGTATAAGGTCGTATCTCTGTCTTCTGTACAGCAGTGTAGGTAAGTTAAGTGCCCTTAGTCGTTCTTCATATGTTAAGTTTCTCAACTCAGGTACAATTTTTGTAGCCCTCTTTTGAATATTTTCAATGAGCTGAATGTTCTTTTTAGATGTTGGATACCACACTACTATTCCATAATCTACAATTGATCTAATCAATGATTTGTACAACTGAAGAAATAGAGTCTTGTTCATATATCTAAAAGTTCGTCTGATCAATCCAGTGAGTCTCTTACATCTGTTCACCACATTTAAAACATGCTTATTAAACTTCAACGATTTCTCAAATGTAATTCCTAAATCCTTTTCTTCAGATACCGTTGGAATGTCTATAATTTCATGATTACTGTCTCTCATCTGATATGTGTGTTCAAGTCTAATGTTACCATACTGAAGGGCTTTACACTTTGGGATGGAGAAATCTAACAACCACCGTTCACCCCAATCACAGATCTTAAACAAATCCTCTTGAATCAAAATTTGATCCGCTTCATCTTGAATGCTCCTATAGATCTTGGTATCATCAGCGAAAATCTTACATACAGATCTCAAAGTATCTGGCAAGTCATTAATATATATAATAAATAAAACGGGGCCGAGAACAGACCCCTGTGGAATTCCAGATGTTATCTCCTGCCAGTCAGAGTCTTCTCCATTTACAATAACCTTCTGCCTTCTATCTTTTAGGAAATCTTCAATCCAGGAAACAATTTCACCTCCAAATCCATATGCCTGTAACTTTAAATGAGTTTTCAATATTTTTATTGAGAATACATGGGAAGAATATTTTAAATACATAATAGTAACAATTCTCGATAACTTGATATACATTTTGCTTCAGTTTACCTTTCGAAATACTAATTTGAATATTCAGATAATAAAAGCACAGATTTTTTCGTGACAACTTTCTACTTTCGGTTTGTCATCCCCGCTTATATCATCGAAAAGCGAGATATGGGTAAAACTCCGGTCCATAGAATTACCGAATAGCACCGAAATACCGAAAAGCACAGAAATACCGAAAAGCATAGAATTACCGAAAAGCACCAACATGACATATTCGTTGCAAGACTATGATTCAACCCGGTCTGGATATTTTATGAAGGTGTCAACTCACTCATGGGGGTAATTGTTATTACCGAAAAGCACCAATATATCAAATTATACATGGGTATGGCATACAACTGGGGTTCGGGAAAGGTATTAAGTGACTCATTAGGCACTTTGTTATTACCGAAAAGCATCTAGGGTAGCTCGCCCTTGAGTCGAACACCTTTTAAATTGTCTTGCGCTTACAGACCACGGCTATTGATCCACATCGCGTTTGAGTCATGCAACAGCTACCACGGCTTTCCAAGCACCAGAAAGCTGAAATTGTTTAGCCATACTTCGTGAAATAAGGGAATGATAAGGGATTTTAGCCACCCACCCAAATTAGCCCTTAAGTCGAACAGACTTGCCCCTGACTCGAACAGATATACTGATCCAGCCATTATAGGACAACCTCATGTAGGGTCTGTGATATCCAGAAAATCCGCATTTTTTAAATTACATATTTTTAAATCGTTTTTGATTGATGTCAAATTAAAACACTCTTAAGGAAATGTTGAGACACATAGCAATGCACGTAAATGTAGATAAATCCACCCTGCGACTCCCGGTGTATGTAGAAAAACATTCGTTTAAGGGGCTCAGTTACCATGTGTGCTATTTCATCTATGGTAAGCGTAGACCCTTATTTCCTGCATAAAAGAAAAGAGGAAGATGAGTTTGTGCATTTAGTCTGTGACTGGATGTATTTACTAGTGATACAGTGAGTAAATCTTCTCTTGGGCTTTCGACCAAATCCTGATCTATTGCTTCTGTACCTTAGTTGAAATTTTGATTAATAAAATATTGTTTAAACCAAATCTTCTCTAAAACTGTATGCCCGTGCTCGACACCAGGGCGAATCGGTGTTCGACTC
This sequence comes from Ctena decussata, assembly GCA_963989385.1. Classification (NCBI taxonomy): domain Eukaryota; kingdom Metazoa; phylum Mollusca; class Bivalvia; order Lucinida; family Lucinidae; genus Ctena; species Ctena decussata. Next base: position 23,269,288 of record OZ022498.1, read on the forward strand.
AATGACGAAGCATTGGTATGTGTTAATTGTGAAAAATTTTGCTGATTTTACTTATTTTGACCAATAAATAGTTATCTTTTCGAGAAAAGAGAAGCCATGGATTAGTTTAACATAATGTTAAATTTCGTTAACTAAGAATCTTTTTGTTACATAATATTAAGTATTTTACAAAATTTATAAAAATCAATTATGAAATTTAGAAACAGCTCGAGAGGGATGCGTTGCGACGATAGCTAGTTGTATAATAATGCACGTTTTATATTTGGGAGTCTTTTATGCATATTGTTCATAGATTAAGGTAACGGCTGGTATCTTAACAGGTAATGTTTCGCCAACTTGAAACATTAATGTTATCAATTTAATTTGTTCGACTTAAGGGCAAGTTCGACTTAAGGGCGAGTTACCCAATATACCATATTTTATATGCCATCTTTTATCTATCGAAGATGTAAAGGGGTGAAGCAAGCAGTATGAATATTTGTTAAATTTATTAAATAACTCGTTAGGTACTTTCTTATTACCGTAAACCTGAATGTTTAATTAACCAAACACAGTATTTTAAGTAGCTCGTCAAAAATAATTGTTAATTTCATCAGCTGTGGCTGATGGGAACTCATTAAATAAAATTTAAAATACAATAAATTGTCTTTCATGAGCAGCCTTATTCAATCAGTGCTATATAATGACCAAACTTCTAATAATATCAGCCCGATTTCCGACCAAGAAGAAATCTTCCAAAAGAATCTGCGAACAAGTTTACGGCTTTGAAAACGCCGGAATACGCCATGTCTACATCTCTGAGATTTTGCAGAGAGCAGGCCTTTCCAAGAGTCAGCCCCGGGCTTAACCAAATTCAAGTTTAATAGGGATGAAAAAGAGATCAACCAGATGTTGTATTAGAAATATGGTGATAGCGTGATAAAGTTTTATAATATTCACTACCTAAGAGAGTATCTTTAGGAGCTGGTACATTTGTAGATCCCGACAATGACCAAAAAGACCTGCGGAATATATAAATACTTCCATCCGCATTCGACGGGAATTTAGTAGCTTTTAGCCTTCGCCTGACGACTTCAAAATGTTGTGAAAAATATGAAAGACCAAGGTAGCACATTAATCATGGTGTACTTTTAACATCGCCAAACATGTTGGACTCTGCCAGAGGTTTTGAGGATCTGGGAAGAACGTTGTTCCGGCTACTGGACCTCTCAGTATGTACGGGAGTTCTATGAAAGAACCTAAAGGCCATCTCACAGAGGTCATATATTAACCAGGAAGTGAGGAAAACTGTAATTATGTAACATGAACTTCGGAGCTGTGAAATGTTGGGGAACAGGGAGCAAAATACCCAGTAAGTCACTTGATACATTTACAGAACCCCTGTTGTATATCATACCCTTGTATATTATATATGATATATTGGTGTTTTTCTATAACAACAATTAATCTCATGAGTTACTCCACCCCTTTATATTATATCCACACCGTGTTGTATCCCATAGTCTTGCAAATATGACCTATTGGTGCTTTTCGGTAATTCTATGCTTTTCGGTATTTCGGTGCTTTTCGGTAATTTGGTGCTTTTCGGTAATTCTATGGACCCGTAAAACTCCCTACCAAACCAAATAAAGCGGTCTACCGAGTCACCTTGTTGTTGTTGTTCTTGTTGTTGTTGGTAGCTTCCTCCACTGTCTGGAGAACTTCACGTATGTCAGAATCAGAATCAGAATTGTTTACTGGTGATACGTCCAAGGACAATCATTCACCAGGACCTGTGAATCAGGGAAGCTAGTCCCTAGCCCTTATAAGAGAAGTAAACTTAGTAACTGAATCCTCTGCACCCTCAGCAGCAGAAATAAGTGAATTTTCCAGGGAATTCCAATCTATAATAGTCTGGGGGAAGAAACTAGACTTGTAAATGTCAGTCCCAGCCAATGGGGTTTGAAATGTCAGGGAATGATGATTCCTGGTACGCCTATTTGGGGGAACAAGGTCATTTATGGGTATACTAGCTGTGAATGTATCTTATATGTTTATATATCATATAGCACCCCACCACTTAATGATGACTGTTAATAAACTAATGTTGATGAATGTCATTCAAATTACAAGTTCTTTTGCGATGCAGAGCATAGCATAGTCCTCTGGAGACTGATTCAACTTGATGTAGGAAGTCATTCCTTTGGGTTTCATTCATTTTCAGATCTACAGCTGTACAATCCAAGATAAGTGAAACTAACTAATTGGAGTCTTTGCGAATTTCCTGTTGTCTTACAAACCCTAGATATTCAGTTAGAAGAAGACTAATCTTTCTAATAAACGGGGTCACGGATCTCCGACAAAGACCAACATTTCAGCAGAAAATGTTCCTGATCCTCTGGATCATCCCCATACAGCATACACGTTGGGTCGACACTTTAATGCTCGTAATAAATGTTTAACTGCTAAACTTCTTCAACAGGGCTATCGGTATCATAAGCTTAGAAAGGCTTTTTCTAAATTCTATCGCAGACACCATGAATTGGTTTCAAAATTTGATGTCGGATTAAAATTTCTTTTACACCAAGGCCTATCGGAACCAGAATTTTATGGTGACTTAGTATACAAATTCAAAAAGATTAAGGGTAGGACTGATTTTTCTGATCAATTCCGAAAAATAATAATACGTCACAAACGTATTGGCTATAATTTAAATGTTATGCGACAGTCTGCATGCTTAGTGATTAACCCAATCACGGTTGATAGCTTTGCTGCACTCTTTAATTGCACACCGGGGGATCGGTCGTCAGACTCTATGATGGCCCCGACCTAAAGCTATATATTTTAGTTGGTTGGGACCGGAGCCTTTTTGTCTGTTGCTTGGTCCACCGGGGCTCAACTGGTGACCTTCTTTTGCTTCAGATTTCCAGTGGGGTTGTTTGGCAGGACAGGGATCTCCACCTGTCAGACGGTCCGTTGTATCTGTTGAGTCCTCGTCTTTGCTTCTTCATGGTGTTGAAATTTGATTTATGTGTTTACCGTGATGATTCATTGACGAGTTAGAGGGTTATCATGCGAACCGAACAACCAACTAAATGTTTTGTACCACTTCAGAAACTGAGGGTGAGGTTGGGCCTGTAAAATCGATTTAAGCCCCCCAGTAATTCATTACTGACCGTTCCAAGGCGGTAGTTCTGTTGTGGTTCTTTGTTGCCTGTTTTTGGTGTCAGAGTTTCTGTGATGTTTTACCTTATGTATGTTATTATTATTTTTGGTTCGGTTTGGGTTGCTGAGTGGCCACCTTTTGGGAACAAGCTGCTCACTCGGTTGGCCATATGTTCTCTGTATCTTGATTATTTGTAATCTTAGTTGTTTCCAACTATGGTTTGAGGGCTGGATTTGGATTTTGATTGTTTCAGTTCCTGGTCTTTGCATACTTTTTACTGTACTGGTTGAACTTCACACGATTCGACTGAAGTACATATGTGTCTGTCATAAGCCTTGCCTTAATATCTGCTGTCTTAATTGCAATTATATTACCTACATCTACATCTAACATTTAAGTGCATGGCCAATATTGGCATAGTCGCACTGTGAACAACATAAAAACATTCGCGGGGAGGTTATAATGTACAGATTAAATCAATGAAAAACATGTTGTTCACAATCACGGTCTTGGGATACCTGCACCGGTTATGGTCTTGAAGTCATCCAAATCTAGTTCTGATATGACATTTGCAGGCAGACAATTCCAGATGCAGACCGTTGATGAAAAAAAAGATCCCTTGTATGCGTTAATAACTTAGTGGAACAAAATATTGGCAACACCGTTGATGGCGTCCTCTAGTTGCTACACTTGTGGCTGTCCGGTACTGGCCTGTTAGGATTTCAATGCCATTACTAAAACCTTGTACCGCACCGCACCGCACAGGTGAAAACCGTGTACCGCACTTACGGAAAGTTCCGTACAGTGTCGAGTAAATTCCGAATTTTACCGCACTCACGTCATGTGCTATCTCTAGATACAGATTTTTTTGTTCATGTGTTTCTTTCTGAGAATGAATATGTTAATAAATATTTACTTTATGTCGAAATTATGTCAACGAAAATACTTCTCCATCTGCTCATGCACGTAACATAGAATCACTTTTTTTATTTTTTGCAAGCAAACTCTCAGTTTTAATACTTTAATACCTTCTGTGCATGCATAATAATATGGCAAGTATACATTATACTGTCAAGGTCTTTTATTTATTTTCCTGGTGATTGCAACACAGACATCCTTTTAAGAGTTACTTCCAACCACTGTAGAAAAAAATTCAGATAGATATATATGTATATGCGATATGTTTAAATCTATGAACTTGTACGGATAAAGATACCTTAAAACAAAACAATATATTTTGAAATTATATCTCAGTCTATTTTTTTATCAGTTAAATGGTTAAACCAGAAACCAACCCAATCTAAACGCCAGGGACTATCATGTGATAGTTATACTGAGAATTTATTGAAATGGATAAAACCGATACTTAAATCCTTCTTGAGGTTGGGTAATTAAGATTTTGGCATAACATAAATATGTTTATACTTCCGATTCGTTAACATGTCAAATAAAAAAATCTTATCGACAAAATCAGCATAATGCCATATACTTTGCCCATGGTAGAATCCGTAAAATGCTGTAGGGTTCGGAAATCTTCGGCGGTGCGGTACTCTATTTTACCCCAGTGCGGCGCGGAGCGGTACAAGGTTTTAGTAATAGCCGGATTTCAACGAGGTTATAAGCGAGTTCGGAGTTTCGCACTGCGCATGCGCACACTCAGATTTTACTCTCGGAGGTCAGAGGTCACGGAATAGCCGTATACGCAAAGCATAACACACCAACATATCGACTAATATTTCAATTTATAAGCATTTCCTGTCTATTCTATCTTGCTAAAATAATGTGACTATCCATTTTCTCTGAGTTTAAAGCAATCTTCAATCATATCAATGACTTTTAATCACGAGAAAGGTGTTTTATATCGACTGACCAGGTAAGCGTAATGATGATCTATCGGATTTTTCCACACTTGACCTTTGACCTTTCTTCTCTAGTCCAACCGGAAACGCAGAACTCCGAACTTGCTTATTGACGATCCTGTACATCATTGTGACTTTGTACTGGTCTCGCCTTGATTGAAGGTCCTTCCAATAAAGTCCTAGCAGCATTGAAGTGACACTGCTGATTCGGTGGTAGTTATTGCAGCAAACAAAACCTGGCGGCACGCCATTGTACAGACTCCAATTTGGCGATGTTGGATTTTCATACCGTTGAGGCACACCCGAGCTGTGGACGAACTATGGACTTGCAGATTATATTTTCCGGTCCTTTGGGATCATTGAGTTCCTTTGAGTAATTTTGAAAATAGAGTTCCGCTTAAGCCGGTGCTAGGGGCGTGGCTGGTGTCGCACATTTCAGTACTAGTCGTGAACAGTCATTAAACCGAGTCTGCTATTTTCTATTCTTTGGTGTGTTCCTTGCTTCCAAAGGATCTTACTTTTCAGAACATATTGTAGAAAGCTACTACTACCAACTCTTGTGCTCCTGGTTCTGGTAATAATCAGTAGATTTGTATACCTGAAATTATAAAAAGAATCTTTTTTAGATATAAGGTTACATAAAGAAGGTGGTGATTTACCATATATAATTTTAAAAATGTTCAATGGCTAAAATTCTAAGACGTGATAAATGCAAAGTTGTTGTTTAAGCTTTTCCCAATAAAAGCTGATACGTGTATGTTGAGTTATACTCCTGAAAAATGAATTGAAGAGCTGTATAATGTGCTTTGGGACAAAAAATGCATATTAAAGGACAGAAATTGAAAGGTGATATAATAAAAGCGTAATAAATTGACTCTCTTTATTCAAAGTTTTAAGAATTTATCTAAACGTTTAACAACATTTATCTGTATTGAGGCTTTCCTGCAGATGTTAGATATTTATACATCAATCTTTAAAAGGTAGTCTATCTCATCTCCCAATAACATAACCGTGGTCTCACACTCGATCTCTGCCCCCCCCCCCCGCCCCCACAGATCTTGAGCGTAGGCTTCTCTTCGAAAGTTCGCTCCCCCAGAGCCAGTGCCTGAAACGTGTCAGGGTTAGCCTCCATCTGATTTTGAACACACTCCCGCTCTAGTACAGCAATCAGGGTGGCAAAGACCGGATGCAAATTTTGAGCGGTCATTAGAAGACCATTTAAGTGAATACTTCAAAAAACCTTTTTGATACATACCTGTCAGCCTTCCGCAGGGGCTGCCATTATCAATCTGTCTTGCTGGCTATTTCAGAGGAGTGGCGTAATGCCTTGGATAGGAGTTACATGAAACCATGTTGCAGGCATTCTCATGGACCTGTCTAAGGCATTCGACTGCCTGCCCCATATCTGTCAGCCCCCCGCAGGGGCACCGTTATCGATCTGCCTTGCTGGCTATTTCAGAGGAGTGGCGTAGTGCCTTAGATAGGAGTAACCATGTTGCAGGCATTCTCATGGACATGTCTTAGGCATTCGACTGCATACCCCAGCGTTGATACGGGATAAGCTTGCAGCGTATGGACTCGCTAATGATGCGATACGACCGACAAATAGTTGCCCATCTGATAGATAAAAGATAAAGAAAGAGAATAAAAAAAAGCTTTATTTAACGTCGCATATTAGAACAGGTAACATAAGCTTTGTAGAGATTTTATTGCGACAAAAAAGGTATCCAATAACAAAGTATACCTACCTGATGTCTTAACTTGATCTCACTAGGACTACCCGTTATAGGCGAGCATCAGGCAAGGAAACTCCTAGTACCATTTTTACGCATTTTGTATGGCACGGTACTCACAACCTCCCATTCTCGTAGCGGACGCTCCACCACTGAACTACCGGGTCTAATCGCAAACAATGTGTTCAGATAGGAAATAGCAAAAGTATCTTTCAAACAACCATCAAAAGTGTCCAACAGGGATCCATTTGGGCCCTCTTTTATTTAATTATTTCTAAAGCTAGACTTTTTAATTTTGCAGACTAAATCCTCAACAGCTTATAAACCATGCTGAACTATTAAAACTTCGGAACGTTAACTGGAGGCCCCCTGTGCAGGGAGAGTCATCCCCTGTGCAGGTTAAAGATTCCTACTATAGCTACATGGCTATACGTAGGCTTTCATCCTGCAACACCGGAGTGTACAAAAGTATACCGTCTGTGTCCCCTTCGGTGGTTAAGGCGTAAATGGAAGAAAGAAGAAAGAAAGGAAAGTCCTTTTCGCGAAAAGGAGTCCTTTTCGCATTTCAGGGTAACCCGAACCTGTCAATATCTTAGATGATACTTTTGCCGGTCCTTGGTGATACTTTTGCCCTTTCTTTCGTCCTAAGGCTGCTGTAGAGGGGGGTTGTATGTAAGCACTATATATATATATATGTTTGTATACATGTGATTTTTTTAATTACCAAATTTATTTACTGTGCTCTTTCTTTTCCAGCTGTTTTTTACTTGTTATTTTTATACATATGATTGTCGGAAAATAGCTCATGTAGCTTATGTTATTTGTTATTCTAAATCCGACGGTAAATAAAATTTCTTGAATCTTGAATCTTGATTTCTTGACTCTTGAATTCTTAGTTTTACTATGAATGCGTGCGATATCTTTCCATCCATCGTGTTTTAACGTTACCAGGTACAAAAGGCACATGGAGGCAACGCATTGCGACATCTTCATTCCAGCAGCTTCTTTAATTGCTTGATGTGTTAATTGCTTGATGTGTAGTGCGAGGGATGAACCCCTCAACCTTGCGCGGGCTTGCGGTGTTTACTATAACCCATTAGTGCGGGTTTTTACCCATAACGTGAGACAACGCACTCTAGCGGAAGCGAAACGTTTGGATGGCGAATTATTTTGCGGCGTGACATAAAAAAGACTTGTAAACGTTAATCTTGCGTTGTCGTCATGGCGGACGCAGCTGCAAGATCCTTGCAGTATGAGTACAAATCTGTAAGTAACAATTCAATAGCTAAATATCATCGACAGCCTGCAAGACTCCTTTCTTAGTTTCTGTTTCATTGAAATCGGATGGGTGGGGTAATTAACAACAACAACAAAAGAAAGTTTCACAGTCAGTGCGTGCAGACCTCCCTCGGTGGCAACCAGCCAAAGCGCCAGAAGGTTGTATGGGAATCAGGACAACTCGCCCCAAAGGCAACTCCCCCAACAAAAAGCGCGCACCAAGACAACTCGCCCCACTTTCAGAGACAACTTGCCCCACTTTCAGAAAACTCGCCCTGCATTTTCAGACACTCGCCTTTTTAGAAGAATATCTGCGTTCTTGTCCCAAATCCAGAACACCGCTCTCACCCCCCCCCCCCCCCGGAAGAAAAAAAAGCGGTCCATAGAATTACCGAAAAGCACCGAAATACCGAAAAGCACCGAAACACCGAAAAGCATAGAATTACCGAAAAGCACCAATATGTCATATTTGCAAGAATACGGGGTATAACACGGTCTGATGTATTATAAAGGGGTCAAGTAACTCGTGAGGGTATTTGTTATTACCGAAAAACACCAATACATCATATCATGCATGGATATGATTAACAACAGAAGTTCGGGAAAGGTATTAAGTAGGTCATTAGGTACTTTGTTATTACCGAAAAGCATCTATATGCCATATTTTATATGCCATATAATATTTTATGAAGGGATGAAGCGGGCAGTAGGAATATTTGTTAAATTTATTAAGTAACTCATTAGGTACTTTCTTATTACCGAAAAGCACCTAAATGCAATTTAAAACAATAAATTGCCTTTCATGAGCAGCCTTTGCCTGGCGATTTCAAAAGGTTGTGAAAACTATGAATGACCAAGGAAGCACATTCATCATGGTGTACGTTTAACATCGCCAAACATGTGTGACTCTCTCATGGGTTTTGAGAACCTGGGGATTATGTTGTCCCGGCTACTGGACTCTCAGTATGTACATAGCGGTACGGGAGTTCTACGAAAGAACCTAACGGGCATCTCACAGAAGCCATAAATTTACCAGGAGCTGAGGAAAATTGTAATTATGTAATAGGAACTTGGGAGCCGTGAAGTTTTGGGGAACAGGGAGCAAAATACCTAATAAGTTATTTGATACCTTTACAGAGGCCCTAGTGTATTATATATGATATATGGGTGTTTTTCAATAATAACAATTATTCTCATTGGTTACTTGACCCCTTTATTATACATTCAGATCGTGTTGTATCCCATAGTCTTGGAAATATAACATATTGGTGCTTTTCGGTAATTCTATGCTTTTTGGTATTTCGGTGCTTTTCGGTATTTCGGTGCTTTTCGGTAATTCTATGGACCCAAAAAAAAGAACTTCGTCGTGACCCTGGTTGTCAGCCAAATATTTAGGAGTTGAAATTACGCATGACCTCGAGTGGGGTCAGCACATTAATGAAATTACCAGTAAGGCTACTAAGACTTTGGGTTTCCTTCGTAGAAACTTGACTTTTGCATCGAAGGAAATCAAGGCTGCTGCATATAAAACTCTGGTCCGGCCCAAATTAGAATATGCAGCGCCAGTTTGGATGCCCTATCACCAAGTTGATATTAACAGAATAGAAAAAGTACAGAGGACTGCTGCCCGTTGGACCTGTAGGCGCTGGCGCAATCAAAGCCATGTGGGAGAAATGTTAGAAGAACTCCAATGGCCAGACCTGCAGGAAAGACGACAGCAGGCTTCTCTGTCTCTATTCTACAAAATTCATAATAATCTTGCCATTGTAGATAAGAATAAGTACCTATCTGAGGTCGGTGAAAGGAGCAGGAGAACTAGGTCCCACCCATTCCAGTACCACCGTCCAAACGCTTACACGGACGGTTTTAAGAATTCTTTTTTCCCCAGGACAATTGCAACTTGGAACGGCCTTACAACCGAAGCTGTCTCTTCGGAGACAGTTGATGGGTTTAAGGCCAAAATTTAATATCCTAGGGTAGAGCAGGGGTTAGGCATGGAATGCCTGCCCCTGAGGACTTCTTGTAAATAGTTTTAATCTGCTGGTGGCTATGTCACAAATTCATTTATTTATTTATTTATTTTTTTTTTTTGTGACAACTTATGCGCCACACCAAAAACCTGTCATCATGGTCAAAGTTGACCAAGGACAGTATCGATAGAAAGAAAGGTTGTGAGTGGGTGGATCTTGGTAAATACATTACATACCCAAAGCACTACAATGATGACCTGGTACACCCTGGGGCTGAGCAGCGAGGTTTAGAGGGTAATGCAGTTGGCCATTTAGATAGATAGATAGATAGATAGAGGGCAAGCTGTCTCTTGTACTTTTTCTGAGATGCCTTCTGACAGGAGGTGGGTGGGGGCGTCGTCTGGGACAGAATTCCTTAGAAGGACGAGTTGTCTCAGAATGTGGGGCAAGTTGTCTTTGGGGTGCGTTGTCCGTAATTTGTTGTATGATGGTGTTAGTAGTGACCAATCTATGATGGTGGGGCGGGAGGGATTCAGTGATGTTTATTCTTATCTTGCACCAATGATTTTATTGTGGCAAATTTATGGCCAAATAAAGACAGCATTCCCAATCCAAAAAGCTCAATATTTTCCCAATATTAATTACTTATTTCCACATTTATGAAGATTAGCATGATATTTTCCCAAACTCTAGGAGGCAGTACAGTAAGTTACTATCACACACTATAAATGACATGGGTTCAACATCTTTGCAATGTCACGATATTGTCATTTTGACATGTGCTTGGCAGGATTACCATTGGTTTTCGCATGATAGTCTATGGTAAAAAAATTCCATTCATTTTTATTGCCAGAAGGATTATATTTGTTCCACAAAAGTTGATAAATGGGAGATTTCTGATAGCCCCAACAGAAAGTGAGGCGCGTTTGGTCACATGGTCACTGGCCATTTCCAGCACTTCCTGCTGCAAGCAACTCTGTTACGTGATTCACCTCTCTCCCTGGATATCAAAATGTCTTAACATGTAAAGCACAAAAAAAGAAAACAGCTGAATTCACAAACACCATAGATCCAGATGAGGTATGCCATAATGAACCGCCTCATCTGGAACTTCACTGCTTGCCCTCTAGTCTTTGAAATCTCAATATTCTATAGCTTGGATGAAACATTTCTTGAAATATTACAGACGTAAACTTTGTCATATGCTCCTTTGGCACTTATAAGAGTTATTCTAATGCACTTATAGATATAACGCGATTTCTGATTGAATAACGTCCAAAATTTGCAACAGTATATTCTGCGGTATACTGTCGCAAGCCCAACGTCATTAGAAAATGTCGCTTTTCATTGGCTGACGTTTGGTTTTACGCTGCTGAAAGCGCTTGCAATGGGTGCAAAGAAGTACACTTTGAAAGGTGAAAATGTGAAAAAAGTGCATTAGAATGGGGATAACAGAGATGGGGTAATGGTAATGAGTAATGGTAATGCATTACAATGCATTACTTTTTTCAAAGTAATGCTAAGTAATGAGTAATGAAGGATTTTTTCATTACATGTAATGGTAATTTAATTAATTACAAGTACAAAAAGGCTGTAATGATGTAATGCTTTTTGGCATTACATTTTCATTACTTTGTAGAAGTCTATTATCATCATCATCATCATAGCCAGCTGCTTTTCAAGACCAAAATGACTACAGTTATTAGTACAGTGACAGTGAAAAAAGAATAGTGAATATTATTTTAATCAACAATAAAAATAATAATATTAATAATAGTAATAAATACAACAACAACAATGAAAAAATAGCAATCTAGTTTACTGCTCAAAAGATCTGCTGTTAATAATTTTTTTTATTTATTCACTGTTTATTATCCTCTTTTGTTGCTTCTGGATATCAATGATCCTGTCCCTCTAGTCAACAGGTATTTTTTTAATAAAATAATGATAATAATAATAGACCTATCATTGAATTCTGAAGTAAACAAAATTTTCTTTTGGCACAAAACTCTGATCACTTAATCGCGGGGTATTTCAAAAGCAATACTGACTATTCATTTCTCCTACCCTATAAACACTGAGTGAACTGTGACAACTGATTGTGGCATATTTATCATTGGCATTCAGGAGAATGGCTATATTATTAGTCCAATTTTCAAACTCCCTAGACAACTTCCAACTATATATCAAGGAGCTTGAAAGTGACATCAAATTTCATAACACATGTCATTGTGAAAGTAAGACCGTATTTTGTTTTCATGTACATGTTACAACAATATTCTTTATCAGAGATTATTCAAAGGCCACCTTATGACTTTCTTACTCTGTAAGTCTTATAAGGTGTGGAAAACCCCTCCAAAGCCAAACTGTTATCTTAATTTTTGACCAGTCAGTAGCTCTAATTAGGCAAGTATCAAAGAAAAACATTTAATCAGTCCAAATTCAAGCTATAGCCTAATCTTTATGGACAAGTCAGTTGTTTTGTTTGTTAATTAGGGTCAATGGATCACACAGGTATTTTTTGTCCCTCAGGCAATGAACTGTGAGGTGACAGATAAAGTCTATAGTGTGTATTGACCATAATCGTAATTTAATGACACCTTAAGGTAAAATTCAAAACTTTCATAAGTAACTGCTATTTTTTTTCGGAGAAAACAGATGAATATCAAGCTTCAGAAGCCAGTTCAAGTACAACCACCCCTCTCAAAGAATCATTGTTGTATCTATTGCAGGGCTCTCAATCACCGAAATTTGGGGCCGAAATTCGGCCCCATTCCCAATGCCAAAAAGTATGTTTTTTTCCCAATTCCAGATGAAAAATTCCCAATCTGACCAAGTCTGTTTGGGAATTTTTCATCTGGAATCTAAACTCTGTTTGGTCCAAGAAAACTGTAGTTGTGTCAATGCAAAATGTATTAAAAACCACCTTAAACTAAAAGTGTTAACATAATTTATAACTTTAAAACTTCAGTACATTTTCAATCACGATCGTCATCGTTTGTTACTGGAAACTGGTACCGGGTTTTATCATGTACTGTTAGAGTTATCATGTACTGTTAGAGTTACTTCCCTTTTGACAGATGGCGAATAGCCTAGCGATTTTGGCTGCAATATGTTAATATTTTCTTTCCTTTAAGGGCCAATATTGTTGTGGTGAACAATATTTTGACTTATTCTTTAAACTAAAGCCTTCCTATGCTAAATTTTGATCGGAGCTTCACCAGTGGAGGATGATTCGGCTGTTTTTGCATTTCGTACCGGAATCGATTTTCACAGACATTTTCGGCCATATCCAAAATCATAAACAGGATTAACGTGACATCCAAGAGTTATTACAGTGATAGTGACATACTGTGGGCATTTTGATCTTGCAGGACTGAAAGTTTTGTCATGTTTAGCTGTGTGAAAGTCCACTTTCTCTCAACTTCACATAACTATGGTACGGTGTTCTATATAGCCAGTCATTGCAGTAGAAGAGTTTCCTATTCCACAGTAACAGCAACCTAACCAGGGCTTCTGAGGTGTCTGAGAGTATATTTTTTTACCTCTGATATATTGTTTTCAGGGATATTGGGAATTTAATCTGAAGAAAGAGGGATATTTTTCTAAGTACATCTGCCATATTTTACAACAAAGTTTAAAATATTGAACAAAAATTAAACATCTAAATTGTTCTTAAAAGTGCATAAAAATGATCAGTGAATGATGATATGCATACTTACCACAGCTTACAAGTTTTAAGTCTGAATGAATTATGCTTACTTAGCTCATATATTTTTCAAACCTAGAGTGTTATATACTGTTGTCATATTGTAACACTTTTTTGGGGGTCCCAGTCTTGTCTTCAGTTTGACAGTGGCAAGATAGGGAAGTTGCCAGTTCAAAGGAAAGAAAGAACTCAACACACACAGATAGTTTTGCTAATATCCCAACTATCTGATAAAATTTATTATAATTCACTATCTGCTATGTCTGGTTATTGACTGATATAGCAATACCATATGTAAGTTGTGTTGGTCTGACAATGAAAACTTCACACATTAAACAATGTAAATTTTCCCAATTTAAGACAAAATGTCGCTATTTTTCCCAATTCCAAAGGCCCCGGCCCCATTCCCAAAAAGGGGTGTGAGAGCCGTGCTATTGTAACATAGTAAATAAATTAAAAGTTAAAATATATTTTCCCTGCACTTATTCTATAGGTGAAAAGTTATGACGGAAAAATGTAATGAGTAATGGTAATGAATTACATTTGCCAAGTAATGGTAATTTAATTAATTACTTGTCCCAAAACTGTGTAATGGTAATGGTAATGGTAATGCTAACACTGCAATGTAATGGTAAATGGTAATTAATTACTTTCCAATGTAATTGACCCCATCTCTGGGGGATAACTATATTGAAAATGGTCATTTGAGAAGTTGAATTGTCGGTTTAATGGTCGCAAATTCCGTTTTACAGCTCCACTGGCTTGTCGCCGTAAAATCAAATTTCCGACCGTAAAAACGACGATTTACCTCCCCAAATGACAATTTTGAATACAGTTATCCCCTAAATATCTTGTCTCAGAAGAGAGGTTGGCGGTCAAGTGACGAGAGGTGCTAGGCTGTGATGCAGAAGGTCACTGAAAAACTGTCAACACAGGGATAAAGACTAACAGGGGCCCAGTCACCCACAGCTCCTAAATTTTGGACTGGGCCCATTAAATTTGGGAGAAAATGCCCATACCCCTAATGTTGTATTTTGGCAGTGTAGGCCCCATAGTCAAAATTGTTAGTCTTTATCCATGCAACAGTAAATGAAGCAGGGAAGGATATAGGCAGTGAAAAGAGAGGGATGGGCTCTGTCTTTTGTGTACTTTGCTTAATATATGGTGTCCCTCTGTTAGCCACTGTCCCTGCGGCCAGGGCTTTGGTAAACCTTTACCTTTCTTTTATTTTAGAACTCCAATCTTGTGCTGCAAGCTGACAGATCCCTGATAGAAAGAAGAGGAAGAGATGAACCCACAGGAGAGGTACAGTCTTTATCGGGGAAATTGGTGGGCATGAAGATGGGGGACAAAGCAGAACGTACAAGGCCACCACAGATGGAAGAGCGAAAAGTCAAGTAAGTGAAGTGTTGATCATTTGATGACAAGATACTGTAATGACCCTAAAATTTCGGACACCTGAAAGTCAGACAGTTATTGTTTGGAAATTCATAGAAAGTGGATTTTACACAAGTTAATGCATCCAAATGATGTTTAGTGAATGGCAAAGGTTGTAGACCCTGATCAAACTGTTCCTTCAGGAGCAGTTGGATCTGGGTCTACAAAGTTTGCTCAGACCTGTCTGTCCGAATATTTAGGGTCATTAAGGTACACTTCTTCTATTTAAGATTTCAAATAAATGCCCTGGGTGCATTGCAATTCGCAAGTCTTATATAAATGGCATTGTTAAGACAAAATTTGTCCATTTAATAACACATTCTGCAACAGCGTTTTATAGCCGAATAAAAACAGTTGTGCTTTAATATGTGCAAGAAACAAATTTAGCAGTTTGCAACTTTGTTTAGTTCTTCCTAAAATAATAAATTGGATAGAATACTCCATCCAGTTTTACATTTTAAGAACAGAATGCATACTAGAAAATAAGTGAGATTCAAAACTGTTGTGGTAAATAAGTCTTGCTGAGTGAGATTCATAAGAATTTCACTTAGAAAGACTTGGCATGTTTGACATTTCACTTCTTTCTTACAGACGAACCAAGCGTGATGAAGCCCAGAGGGACATGTTAAAAATGAAAGGTAACACACTTTTGACCGAGGGCATATCAGACTTGGTTGGTATAGTTTATCGTCCAAAGACACCAGAGACGAGACAGACTTACGAGGTTCTGCTTAGTTTTCTGCAGGCAGCCATTGGTGATCAGGTAAAAAAATATTTTCATGATACACTACAAATAAACTTTCTGGACATATGTCATGTTAAACTTCAAGTAAGAGCAACAAAATATGTATAGCCCCAGCATAAGAAGTATACCATGAGGCTGTATAGTTTTCATTGTAATGTTTGTTTTTCCATCCATCCATCTGTCCACAATACTATCTGTTAACATTTTTCAGTCAAGTTTTAGATTAAATTTTTTTCAACATGAATAACGTTCAACCTAAGACAGACCCCTTTTGAATGGGGGTTTCCTTGGATAAAATGGCAGAAAAATATCATGGGGTGTATCCATACATCTTTAATTTTTCAGCCACGAGATGTATTGTGTGGGGCAGCTGATGAAGTGCTGGCTGTTCTGAAGAATGACAGAATGAGGGAAAAGGA
This sequence comes from Ctena decussata, assembly GCA_963989385.1. Taxonomy (NCBI): domain Eukaryota; kingdom Metazoa; phylum Mollusca; class Bivalvia; order Lucinida; family Lucinidae; genus Ctena; species Ctena decussata. Next base: position 23,285,583 of record OZ022498.1, read on the forward strand.
AAAGAAAAAAGAAGTGGAGAGTCTTTTAGGTCAGATTGCGGAGGAGAGATTTGCTCTGTTGTTGAATCTTGGAAAGAAAATCACAGACTGGGTTCAAGAAGAAAAGATGCAGACTGGTAAGGAAAATTTGTAGTTTTATTTGATGTCCAGATAAGCAGAGCTCTAGATAAGAGGGAGTATGTATTGATAATGCAGGATACTTGCCATTAAATCTTCATTAAAACATACTTCTCAACCCCTCATTAGAACTGTCTTATTGAGGCAGTTTTAATGAGCGAGGGGTAACAACATATGTTTTTGAGAAGAAATGAAAATTTATTCCATAATTATCATCAGAATGCTTACTCTCTTGTAGAGCTCTGGATAAGAGTGGGTTATGGGAATATATATTGAGATCATTTCTGGTCTTCAAATTCAGATGCTATAATAGAGCAGGGGCATGTGTCTCATTTGTCAACATTACAACCCAGCTTTAAATTCCCACATAGACATATGGCAGGGTTTTGGTCTCCCGTCAAGGTGGGTAGTCATCTCTGGGTACTTCCAATTTCCACCCCCATGTGAGACCACAGAATGCAGACATCCAATTCTTTAAGAAAGTCAGAATGACTGGCAGCTATTTTTATGATACATGAACTGAGAAGTGTGCATTTAATGATGCTGATTACTGCTGCTTACTATTTTGCACTAAAACTTGTCTTGGTATATGTGGGAGTATTACAGTGTCTTTAAAGGAATTGTTTGGCTATTTCAGAGGAGAACATAGATGAGACTTATGGTGTCAATGTACAGATAGAAGAATCAGATGACGAGGTAAGAAATAACATAAAAACACATAATGAGACATGAAAGCACCATAATGTGCACTTATTAGAGCATGTGCTCTTACTTTAATGAAAACTTAGTTTTACAAATCTTTAACAGCTCAAATGTGATCCTTTAACAGCTCAAATGTGATCCCTAAAGATTTTGGTTGTCTGTGCAGAACAGTCTGTTGCACTTGCTACCATAATGACCCTAAATTCCGACAGACATTGTAGACCCAGATCAAACTGCTCCTTTAAGGAAAAAACAAAAATTTCCTTTAAGAGCAGTTTGATCAGGATCTACAATGTTTGGCATTCACTAAACATCATTTGGATGCATGAACGTGTAAAACCCACTTTCTAAGAATTTTTGAACAATAATTGTCTGACTTTCAGGTGTCCGAAATTTTAGGGTCATTACAGTAAATAGATCCCTTTATAGTTCAGTCTAAGCGAAAGATGACGTGACACAAAAGCATCACAGTGAGCAGTGTTATAGTAAGGCCGTTCTTTAATAGGTTGAATGAATAGGGTACACTGAATATGGTTAAGTGATATTAATGAAATAATACAAAGCTTAGATGTGATCTGAAAGCTGTACCACAGTGGATTATCTTGATGTATACATTTTGACAGGATGATGCTGACATGTATGGGGAAATAAGAGAAGAAGAAGAGGAGGATGAGAATGAGGGAGTAGAGGCAGATGAAGATGTGAAATTGACAGCAAATGTAAGTATCTAAAATTTAAAAAATTGGGGCACCTTAAATAATTACCATTATCGTCATAAAAATGAACAATTTGGTTTTTCAATGGCAGCAATGTCCAAAAGATGCAGATGGAATGGCAAAAAGTGTAAGCTCTGATCAGACTGCTCCTTTAGGAGCACTCTAAGCTGGGTCTGCACTGTTTGCTCAGACCTATCTCATCAGCAGGCTATCTGTCCCAATACGTAGATGAAGATGTGAAATTGACAGCTAATATAAGTTTGTCTGATATTGACAGATTTTTTGCTGAGATCCAGGAGTTTCAGTAAAGGTCAGGTTTAGTTCCTTATCATTTCTATAGAAAAATTCGTGAAAAAGTGGTACTCTTGCAGTTTTCTGCACAAGTTGCTAGACGGCAGAAATTTTGTAAAATTACACACTCCATGGTTATAAGACAAGGTTTGTCTTCTCTACCAAAACAGTTTCAAAAATCTAGATCCATCTCATAAGACAGATCTGTATTTTTGGGAGTGTTTTTAGAAGGGGAAAAGCCATCTCATAACAGAGTTCTATAACACTGATTTTGATATTTGATGTCATTCTAAAGATAGAAAAACACTGTTTTATAGCTGACTAAATACAGTAACAAACTCTGTGTGTGTATTGATTTGTGTGTATGATTTGTAGCTTGGAGGAGTAGATGGAATGTCAGGTAAAGATGATGATGGGCTTCACCCACGAGATATTGACGCCTTCTGGCTCCAGAGGAAACTTAGCAAGTACTACCCTGATGACCCAACAACAGCACAGGCCAAATCAAAAGAGGTCCTTAACATTCTGAAGGTATGTGCTATATTTATTTGGTTATTAGAAGGGATTTTTACCTTCCAACACCAGTCATGATTGTATAGAGACAAGGTTGGCAAAAAGGCAAGAAATATCCATTTCTCAGGATGGTCAGAAATACTTGTATTTCCCAGAAAAACTGGTAATTGCCACCATCCTGAGAAAAGACAAAAATGTGGAAAGTACAGGAAGAGCTATTGTTTTCATCCCTGCACCCATGTCAGCTTTATGATAAAGTTTTTTAAGGAGATTGGCAGGCGTGAATTAGTCAAGCTGTTATGTAAAGGCATAGATCTTTTTATACAAGTTTTTTTTTTAAAATAACTCTAATTTAACTGCATTTAAGGCATAAAATAACTTTAAAAGCTAATGTTTTTCAGCATTTCCTACTTTAGCAAAAATTTAGAGTATTTCCCAGGACAATATATACACTGATAATTGGTTATTACTGCCACCACTCTTTCTATGCCAGCCATATTTGTATACAGTAAAACAGCTTCTTTCTGTATGTAATGGACGGACACTCGGCGCCAGGTGTGTGCGACTATGGTTACCTACCACTGAGCCACTTGGAGAACGTCGTTACAAGAATTGAAACAGACAAGAACTTCATGTACAAAATTTGAAAAAAAAAAATTGTCAGATGGATAAATATGCCGAAGCTTCTTATCATCAACATTGAAAAATCCTATTTCATTTGCTGATTAGCTTTATAATACCGTATAATGGAAAATTTTCGGGTCAGCAAATTGTCGCTGATTTGCCCTTAAAACATGAAGATTAATTTTCACGGTTTTTAATTTTCAAGGATGTGAATATCCACTAAAATAAAAACTGTTTGTCCTGTAAAATATTGGCTTGACTGAAAAATCGAGATGTACAAGGAGAGAGAAACGTAATGAAACTAATCACTTTGTTATGAACACATTTGTTTCGATAGCATCGGCTCCTTTTGGGTTTGGGAGGATACCCGGCCTTTTTTTTCACAAAAAAAGTAAGATAGACATTTGTACAGTTCAATGTTTAGTACACAGAAACAGTCAACTGAAATATGCGAGCAACTGATATGATGGCTATTGTTCAGGATAAAAGTAAACAGAACTCACAGCCAATTAAGAGTAATTCAATTGTACTTGCATAATCAGGTACAAGAGGACGTTAATCAAGCAAAAAAAGTGACAGCCTGCTCAAATTTTAATCATCTGATAATTAGCAGGTAACATAATTGCGCCGAAAATAATAGCTCTATAACTACCTACTCTTAAGGTTTTGTGGAGCGCTTTGAACACCACGAACTATATGTTTGGACGATTCAAGTTTCCAATTAATAATTTGTATCTTGGAAAATGTTTCGCGGGGTTAAAATATCGCGGATCGCCACCGACAGCGAAATTCAGAGAAAATTAGGCGACGTGAAAATTTCCCATTACACGGTAATGTTATACACATTTCATAAACATTTTTTATTAGTTAACTGAGTTTTCCCATAGAAAAATTCAGTCAAACCTGTCTTTGAGGCCACCTGTGCAGGGCTCGAAATTTACACTCATCCGCTCGTATTTACGAGTAGCTGATCGGTAAGGACGAGTGGAAATTGTCACTGACTTGCCCTGCCGGACGAGTAGGTTTTTCCTCCATGAAAATTTGTTTAATCATGCCGTTCAGGAAAAGCACTTTACAAATCGATCAAATTACAGCAAACAAATATTGACTGTAACGCAAAAAGCATGAGATCCCGCATCGTGTAATCTATAAATGAAAACGGAAATGGCAAACTGTAAATAAACGGTGCGCCTGCGCATATCGAACATCGACCCAATGAGGATTCGCACCAACGCGGTTTCGCCTAAGTTGTTTGCGCTCTATAACTGCACGATTACAAATGCATAATCCAACTCAAATAGTTGTATAGGACATTATTTTCACGTCCTCTCTTGAATAAAGCAGAAAAAATCTACTTTGGTGCAGAAATCTTTATTAACAAAACCTCTTTGGCAAAACCTGAATTGGGAAGAAACCATATACCTACGGAAAGTACCGGAAATAACCGAGTGAAAATGAAACTGAAAGTAGAATACATTCGAGGGAAAAATGAGTGATATCAGACAGTTTTTAAGGAGGAGTAGATTTTTGAAAGGACGAGTAAAAAATTGAAAGCACTTGCCCTGCAGGACAAGTATGTTCACAAAAAAATTTCGAGCCCTGCTGTGTTAAGCAAAAACCTGTCTTTAATCCCATATCTCAAAAAAGTATTTTCAGTATTTATCAACCTGTATTAAGCAAGCACCAGCCTTTAGCAAGCTGTTTTGCCTTTCCCTTGGGTACTTGCTTGCGACTGGTTTGGCTATAGGTTTACTATGGAAGATAATTATTTTGCTGAAAGCATTTCTATGACTTGGCTCAGTTTTTGTTATGCTTTATTGCAGGCCTCTGGTGATGACAGAGAAGTAGAGAACCAACTTGTTATGTTGTTAGGAGTTGACGCTTTTGATTTTATCAAGATAATCAGACAGTACAGACAGATGAGTGAGTAACCTGTTTCATATGAAAACCTACACCTGAATCCAAGGCCCAGTTGTTCAAAGCATTATTGGTCTAACAGAGTCATTAGTTAAGGATTCTATAGCTGGGGTGACCTTAACAAATTTTGAAGGTCACAGAAGTGACAGAACTAAACGTTAAATATCTCTAAAACCTATCAACAGATTTTGACTACTCACCAAGCTTGCATGGCTATATCATTGGGACAAGCTTAAGAGAGAATTAGATTTCATTGACCTTGACCTCATTTTCAAGGTCACAGGTGGACTTTGCACGTTGTATATCTCTTGAGCCTATGAAGAGATTTTTACCAAACTTAAAGATAAGATTAAATAATTAGGTAAAGTGACTGACTTGATTTCAAGGTCAAGATGTCAGTATACCAAGATTTAAGGAAAATGATACTGTGAGGAACGCACTGTTATTCTTTGCATTCATCATCAAATATTTACACACTGCAGGTGAATACAGTGTTCCACAGAATTCCTTTCCTGTCATAGCCACCTTGAAATTTCAGGAAAATCCATAATTTTATACAGCTGGCTCAATTCAGAATTATCCTCAGAACCTCATCTTACCTGGTGCTCTGATTATCATTATGCCCCCGCCATTTAAAATGGGGGGGCATATAGTATCACCCCTGTCCGTACGTACGTAGGGTACATACGTACGTAGCGTACGAACGAAATGGTTTCCGTTCAATATCTTTTGAAAGCATTGGTGTACTGAATTCATATTTCATACACAGCTATATAATCATAAAATACAGGTCAAGTTCGATGATGGGTAAAATCCGGCTATTATTGTGGGAGTTATGGCCCTTTTTCGACTTCTGTTTCTATGAAAAAATGGTTTCCGTTCAATATCTTTTGAAAGCATTGGTGTATTGAATTCATATTTTATACACAGCTATATAATCATAAAATACAGGTCAAGTTCAATGTTGGGTAAAATCCGTCAATTATTGTTGGAGTTATGGCCCTTTCGTCAATTATTGTTGGAGTTATGGCCCTTTTTCGACTGCTGTTTCTATGAAGAAATGGTTTCCGGTCGATATCTTTTGAAAGCATTGGTGTATTGAATTCATATTTCATACACAGGTATATAATCATAAAATACAGGTCAAGTTCGATGTTGGGCAAAATCCGTCGATTATTGTGGGAGTTGCGGCCCTTTTTCGACTTTATTTTGTATTAGAAAATGGTTTCCGTTCGATATCTTTTGAAAGCATTGGTGTATTGAATTCATATTTTATACACAGGTATATAATCTTAAAATACAGGTCAAGTTTGATGTTGGGCAAAATCCGTCGATTATTGTGGGAGTTATGGCCCTTTCAACTTTATTTTTTATGAAGAAATGGTTTCCGTTCGATATCTTTTAAAAGCATTGATGTATTGAATTCATATTTTATACACAGGTATATAATCATAAAATACAGGTCAAGTTCGATGTTGGGCAAAATCCGTCGATTTTTGTGGGAGTAATGGCCCTTTTTCGACTTTATTTTGTATGAAAAAATGGTTTCCGTTCGATATCTTTAGAAAGCATTGGTGTATTGAATTCATATTTTATACACAGCTATATAATCATAAAATACAGGTCAAGTTTGATGTTGGGCAAAATCCGTTGATTATTGTGGGAGTTATGGCCCTTTTTCAACTTTATTTTTTATGAAGAAATGGTTTCCGCTCGATATCTTTTGAAAGCATTGGTGTATTGAATTCATATTTTATACACAGGTATATAATCATAAAATACAGGTCAAGTTCGATGTTGGGCAAAATCCGTCTATTATTGTGGGAGTTATGGCCCTACAAGTGCCTTTACCTTAGACAAGGTGCCATCTTACTTAGGGCACTAGGCGGGGGCATCCGTGTCGTATGGACACATTTCTAGTTTTTTTCAACCTCCACATAGCCGATTTTTGTGTGTTATTTTACAGTACTGTACTCAACTTTGCTGGCCCAAGCTCAGAATGAGGATGAGAAAAATCAGATAGAGAAAAAGATGGAGAGCGAACCAGAGTTGACAAAGATCTTACACGCTCTACAGGCCACAGACAAAGAGGACATAGTCACAGAGGAAAGGGCTCGTAGACAGCAAGATCGCCGTAGTCGGGTTGCGGCGGATATAGCTGCTATGGATACAGATGACAACCAGGTATGTACATTTAAGGTGAATTGGTACACTTTCAAGGAAAGTAGTGGGGTCGAGCTCTTCTTTAATTGAGTGGGAGCTATATACATGGAAGCAATACTAAATCTCAGAGGTTGTCTCCTAGATAATAAAATGTTCCTCAGAATTATCACAGATTAAACCCCATATCTCCAGTTCAGTTTACTTACGGCTTCAGGCTTGACTGTGTCCGTTGTTCAGGTAGTGAGTTGTGGATAGAAAAAATATTTTCTTGGGGCCATTGGTTGGGGATAATTTTTAGCTCACCTGTCAAGGTGAGCTTATAGTATAGCCTTGGTCCGTCGGCGTCGGCGTCCACACTTTTAAACATCTTCTTCTCAGAAACGACTGGGCGGATTGAAGCCAAATTTCATATAAAGATTTAACAGGATGTGGGAACGATAGTTTATATATTTGGCCCAGGTCACATGACCAAGATGGCCACCATTCCCATATATGGTAAAAATCTTCTTCTCCAGAACCACTGGGCCGATTGCCTTGAAACTTGGTATGTAGCATCTTGGACTCAAGTACTACAAAGTGTATATAAATGATGACCTTGGGTTGACCTTGACCTATTTTATGGCAAGGTCAAATTTGGTCCCTTAGGCTTTTGAATGGGAAAATCTGAAAAAGTGCATTTTTCCGTTGCTTTTGTGCTCTGTGATATGGAAATGTAGTCAATTTCAACTCCTATGGATATTAGAGGTCAAGGTCATTTAGTGACCTTGACCAAAGGTCATTTGTCCATTGAGTGTCAACATTTTCAAACATCTTCTCCTCAGAAACCATTGAGCCGATTGAAGCCAAATTTCATATAAAGACTTAACAGGATGTGGGAACAATAATTTATATAATTGGCCCAGGTCACATGACCAAGATGGCCGCCATGCCCATATATGGTAAAAACCTTTAAAAATCTTCTTCTCCAGAACCATTGGGCCGATTGCCTTGAAACTTGGTATGTAGCATCTTGGGCTCTAGTACTACAAAGTTTATATAAATGATGACCTTGGGTTGACCTTGACCTATTTTATGGCAAGGTCAAATTTGGTCCCTTAGGCTTTTGAATGGGAAAATCTGAAAAAGTGCATTTTTCTGTTGCTTTTGTGCTCTGTGATATGGAAATGTAGTCAATTTCCACACCTATGGATATGAGAGGTCAAGGTCATTTAGTGGCCTTGATCAAAGGTCATTTGGCCATTGGGTGTCATCATTTTCAAACATCTTCTCCTCAGAAACCATTGAGCCGATTGAAGCCAAATTTCATATAAAGACTTAACAGGATGTGGGAACGATAGTTTATACATTTGGACTAGGTCACATGACCAAGATGGCCGCCATGCTCATATATGGTAAAAACCTTAAAAAATCTTCTTCTCCAGAACCACTGGCCTGATTGCCTTGAAACTTGCTATGTAGCATCTTTGACTCCAGTACTACAAAGTTTATATAGATGATGACCTTAGCTTGACCTTGACCTGTTTTATGGAAAGTTCAAATTTGGTCCCTTAGGCTTTTGAATGGGAAAATCTGAAAAAGTGCATTTTTCTGTTGCTATTGTTCTCTGTGATATGGAAATTCAGTCATCGTCAACCCCTCAGATTCTAGAGATCAAGGTCTGTGTCGTCGTCATCCGTTGTCAACATTTTCAAAGGACTTCTCCTCAGAAATCACTGGGCTGATTGAAGCCAAATTTCATATAGAGCCTTAACAGTATAAAGAAGCAAATGTTTATATATTTGACCCAGATCACATGACCAAGATGCCCACCAAGCCCATATATGGTAAAAAACTTAAAAATTCTTCTTCTCAAGAACCACTGGGCTGATTGCTTTGAAACTTGGTATGTAGCATCAAGGACTCTAGTACTACAAAGTTTTTATAAATGATGACCTTAGGTTGACCTTGACCTATTTTATGGCAAGATCAAATTTGGTTCCTTAGGCTTTTGAATGGGAAAAGATGAGAAAGTGCATTTTTCTGTTGCGATTGAGCTCTGTGATATGGAAATGCAGTCAACTTCAACCTCTATAAATACTAGAGGTCAAGGTCATTTAGTGATTTTAGTGGCCATGGTGGAACAGTTTGCACACTCACTATCCAATCCTATAGAATTGCAGCCTGTTTATTAGCCTGCCTGAGCCGAAAGCTTTCATTTTGGCCACTTGACCTGAGCATATACTGGCAGGTGAGCGATCGTTGCCCTTGGGCGACTTGTTTTATTTCCCCGTAAAAACATAAAATGTGACTCCTCATTAGAACCATCTGGGCAAGCTCATTCTAATTAGGGGCACAACATTTTGATGGAGAGTTGTAAAAATTTTCCCAGATATTATCACTAGTTAATCCCCTAATCTCCATTTCAGTTTATTTAGGGCTTAAGCCTTGACTGTTTCAGTAGCACAGTGTGGATTTCCTTTATTCAGACTCATATTGGACAAAGTGGGTAGTTTACATATCCATGGGAAATCAGTCTGACATGCATCTTTTCTTGAAGGCAACTCTGTAAGGAGTCCCCCGCCATGTGGAGAAAAGATTCTACTATAGTAGTCTTCCTTATAGAATGGTTGTAAACCCATAGGGTTGTGGCCGTAACCCTCAATATTGATTTTTCCTTATTTTCCAGGAGTTAGGCTATGTCCAGATGTTGGACCTAGATGATCTGTCATTCAGCCATGGCAGTCACCTGATGGCCAACAAAAAGTGTCAGTTACCAGACGGTTCCTTCAGAAAACAGAAGAAGGGCTATGAAGAGGTCCATGTGCCAGCCCTCAAACCACAACCTTTTGATGCTGATGAGGTATAGTTTCAAATATGAGCCACAACACGAGAAAACCAACAAAGTTGTTGTGCGTCCAGCGCAGACTCAGATCAGCTTGGGCATCCGCCCAGTCTGATCAGAGTCTTCACTGTCTGCATGGAGGTAGCTTAGACCCTTAGCTACCCTTTAAACACTTAGCGAAGAGTCTGATCAGACTGGACGGATGCCCAGGCTGATCTGAATCTGCGCTGGGAGCACAACCACTTTGTTGGTTTTCTCATGTCGCGGCTCATATGTGACTAGCCTGAATATTTAGACACCTGAATATTTGAAAAACTTGAATATTGGGACACCTTAAAGGTTGTTACTAGGGATTTGGAGTAATTTAACTGATATTTTCACTAAATTGTTGGATTGTTAATGAGTTATGGTTGTTCCCAGCATACTTTTATTGCTTGGATTTATGTAATTCAAATCTATAGGTTTGTGTAGAATAAAGATCTCAAAGGGCCCATATTTTAATCTCAGAAGCTCTGGGTTTTCTTGAATTTGTTAAGGCGTTCGAAAAGTTTTGCAAATGACCTCATTACTTTGTTTAGGGGCATGCTGGGTGCAAATGCTATGTATATGCTGAAAGCACTACATTTTGTGTTTACAATGATACCAAACACTTTACAAATACACTGTTCCATATTGACTTACAACGCATTTTGTTAGGCTCCAGTCATACCACTAGACTAATTTAATATGTAAAATCTTTTCAGGGTTTGGTATTCAAGTCAAACACCATTGTAAATACAAAATCAATCTTTGTCAACGGCTTTTCCATCATTACCTACAAAATCAGTACAAAAGTTAGAAGAATTGCAACTGTTATCGATTTATTCCTTGCATTTCGCAATGCGCTGTTCTTATGATGTTATTGAAATCGACGTCAAAGTCAGTTTTTAAAGATTGTAGAGGCTTTATTTTTGGCATCAATTTGAATATATTGCAGCTTTTCTTTGACTCATGTAAATTCTCTTGGTAACAAGATTTTGGATGTTACAAAATTTGCTTTCATTACAAAATCATAATAGCTTTAGTGGAAAGGGAGAATTGGCTACTACATAGAATATGTAAAATTCATATTTGAGGGACAGTATGGAACCTAGCTTGAATTTAATTTCTGCGATATTTACAGGATAACATTGCCTGGACATTGTCGTTAAGTAGCAAAGATAAAAAGAATCAAACATTGCTCATATATGAATTACAGCCTGCTAAAGTAAAATTCTGTAGTGCCTTTAGGGTATACCTCTATCAACGCAGTTAAAAAGTGCGTCCTTTAAAAAAATACACTGTGTTTGCAGACTTTTCTAGGCATAGCATAGCTTTATGTGTTTTTGCTATCCAAAGTTCTGTCTTTATGGTGGTTACCTAGAAATTCTGTCACTTGCAAAACTTTCCGAACACCCCTCATGCATAGCATAATTACGTTATACATGAAATACCATTATCATTGTCGTACTAAGGTGTGTAATGGTTAAACACATAGACCACAGTAAAAAGTATAAAAATTGGGATTGTCCTAAAAATGAAAGTTTGGTTGCACAGTGCTGTAATGTATCTAGAAGATGCATGTGGAATTTCAGTAGTGTTGTCTTTAATCAGACTGCATAGGTTTTGCACTATCTGTTCATACCTGTCTGTCCCAATACTTAGAACTTTTATGGTAATTTGCAAAAACTTTTGATAAGGATACCAGAGTTCACGAAAGTCTGCGACAGTTTACAGGATCGAATCTGGTAAAATGATCAAAATGTACTTGAAAAGTCTGAAAATTTTTACCAGACTGAATGAATTTTTACCAGACATGTCAGGTGGTCAGACGGAGTTTCGTGAAGACTGGGATACTCCTGATGAGAATGTTCTTAACCTTTTCAGTCCCTTGTGCCTATTGAGAGACTTCCGAAGTATGCCCAGCCATCATTTGAAGGCTTCAAGAGCCTCAACAGAATTCAGAGTCGACTTTACAAAGCTGCCATGGAAACAAACCAGAATCTACTGCTCTGTGCACCTACTGTAAGTACCAATGTCAACAGGAATCGAGATTTCAGGATTGAAGAGTTCAAAAATCTCAACAGAATCCAGAGTTGACTATATAAAGTTGCCATGGAAACTGACCGAAATCTTTTACTCTGTGCACCAACAGTAAGTACCACAGACTAAGGAAAGGATATAAACAGTTATCTCTACGTAGCCAGGCTTGCAATACTCAAACTTGTATTGCTATTGATATTTGGCTCACTTGAGGCTCAGAACTATATTGGATGATATGGCATTGTAGCCAATGTACAGTTTTCTTCCTACTTAAAAATAAATTTGTGAATAGAAAAAAAGCAACAAACAGATTGCCTGTACAAAAGCACATGGAAACCCATCTCCTAGCAAAATTTTATAAGACTGATTTAAACATTTGAGCCACGACACGTCAAAACCAACAATGTGGTTGTGCGACCAGCCCAGCCTCAGATCATCCTGGACATCCGCCCAGTCTGATCAGAGTCTTGGCTTTGCGCTTAGATGGTAGCTAAGCGTCTAAGCTACCACCATGCGGACAGGGGAGACTCTGATCAGACTGGGTGGATACCCAGGCTGATATGAGTCTGCGCTGGGTGCACAACCACTTTGTTGGTTTTCTCGTGTCGCGGCTCATTTGGTCATTCTAGAGATGGAAAAACACCATTTGGCAGCCAAATAAATACAGTGTTTATCTTTTTTCCAGGGGGCTGGTAAAACAAATGTTGCTTTGCTGACTATGCTGAGGGAAATAGGGAAACATGTGAATCCTGATGGGAAAATTAACGCTGATGAATTCAAGATTATATATATTGCTCCAATGAGATCACTGGTACAGGAAATGGTTGGAAACTTCTCAACGGTATGTTTAAATACCTTGAAACTTGTTTTTTTAGGGGTCCATGGTTAAAAAGGAATACAGTAGAACTTCAGTGGCTCTGGGCCCTGATGGCTTGTTAACCCTACCTGACGAACTTTTTTCTGGGTCCCTAGAGGTCAGTTCATATAGAAACTAACCCTGGATGACTAGAACCACTTTGGCTGGAACTTATTTTTATGAGCTTAAGGCTGTTCGAGCCATTAAAAGTTCTACTGTATGCCTGGTAAACAGTAATATTTTAGTTCAGTGGTGTGTACCACAGTACAATTTGCCAGTACTTGCACTTTGAGAAGGTCCAAAAATTATCAGTAAAGACTGATAGTGAGCTTGGGTAAAGCCAATATTCCTCAATGAGGTATGTGACGCTCAGTTGATTACCATTAAGGTCAAGTGCCTCTGTTTCCCATTTACAATTGATTAATAATTGTTGCCGCATTCTTGGTACATGAGTTTTTTTTTGCACAATATACTGTGTCACAGTTTCTACAGGCAGTACCCAGTCGTATATTGTTGTTCAACAGTTTTGGAGAATAAGTATTATTTCAAATCCACATTGTTTGGTAGCTTCTGACCACCAACTGGTTTGTCAATACTACATTTGCAAGGACTAGAGAAGGTTAATGTTTTTGTTTCAAAAATTTTTAGTGCTTTTTCCACTTCGCGAAAAATGGAGAGAAAACAAAGAGGTAAGTTCCTCCCACTGCAGTGTGCAAAAGTTTTCAGCAGAGTAGCAAACAGTGCAGACCCTGATCAGACTGCTCCTTCAGGAGCAGTTTGAACAGGGGCTACACTATTTGCTCAAACACTTCTGTCTCAGTATTTAGTGAAAGTATCATTGATTCTAAGATGCAAATATCATTAGAGAAATTAGATAATATCTTAGTCTTTTATTCCTTAAAACATGGCAAAGTGTAGCACTGGTTAATATCCATGAGTTCTTTTTACAGAGGTTGAAATCTTATGGCCTAAGAGTTGAAGAGTTGACGGGTGATCACCAGCTGACTAAAGAACAAATCAACGCTACTCAGATTATTGTTTGTACTCCAGAAAAGTGGGACATTATCACAAGGAAGGGGGGCGAGAGGACATACACACAGCTTGTACGGCTTATGATCTTTGTAAGTTATATTGTATTTAAAGTCAACGATTTATGTGTCAGTCTAAGAACTGATTGCTATCACTATAATATGACACAGATCTGCAGTGATAACCTTCTGGTAAAAGTTGAAATATTTCTCAAAGTTTCATTTTCCATGATAATAAAATTTTTGAGTCCAAATAATCATTTTTTGAAAACTCAGATATATGTATTAAGGCTCTGAAACTTAACATGTATGGAAAATAGATTCTTTATGTTAGAATTATAAAATGATAATATTTACTTTAGTTTTCCAATGATATATACAAATGCATATGAGGTCAGTCAAAAAAATTCAGCTTTCTATATAACCTTACCAGAGCTCTAGATAAGAGGGAGTATTTGATGATAATTGAGGGATAATTTTTCTTATTTCTCATTGAAACCATATATTGTGACCCCTCATCTGAACTGCTGGTGGAGACGGTTCAGATGAGGGGCCACAAAGTATGTTTTTATGCAGAATTAACAAAAATTATCCCTAATTATCACCAAATACTCCCTCTTATCTAGGGCTCTGCCTTACCAATACATGTATATGTTATTATTAGGATGAAGTACATCTTCTTCACGATGACAGAGGACCAGTCTTAGAATCACTTGTGGCAAGGTAATACTGCTATATATTCATCTTTTATTATATGACTAAAGCAGTGTCTTAACCTCAATTTAGACTAGCTTGCACCATTCATGATTATGTGTTACATTTTCTGTTGAAGATATTGTCAATTTTTGGCAAGATAAATTAAAATATATCCTGGTTATATGGTAAACAGAATCTTACACTCATGACCATTTCATATATAATTTATGAAACTTGACGAAGCTTGTTTCATAAATTTCTTATGAAATGGCCACTTGCATGAAATCTTCTATGTATCAGTTTCTTATACCTGAACACATAGTTACGATGTGCTAAAGATATGAAAATAGCGCTTCAGATTTGGAAATTAACAAATGTGTATGAATACACCTTCATGTTTTTCCACCATTTCTACAAAGGTGAACAACTTTTGTGACTTCATCCTTAATTCACTTGAAGACATAGCTTTTCCAAACTGGAGCCTATTATTTATGGAAAGAATTTGCTCTTAGGGAAGCACTTTCTTTCCTTTAAGAGTTGATCCTATTGAAATTGGAGGCAAAATGAAAATGGCGGAGTTGTTTCACATGTAAGTATTCCCCTTGATGATGATTCTGGAATATTATCATAACCACTTTGACATCTCATGAGAATGGCTTTGCTGAGGGGTCTAGTCAGGGTTGCGACAGTATTTAGTCTTTGGATTATTTGATCCTCATTATCTCATCCATCCTCTTCAGCTCAAAATGGCTGAGAAACGGTTGAAAGGGCAGTAGTCTGCTCATCTGTGTTTGCTTCTGTTAGCTATTGTATTCCGCTTTTGACCCTCGGATATATATTTCAGAACTATTCGGAACATAGAAACTACCCAGGAAGATGTCAGGCTGATTGGTCTCAGTGCCACATTGCCAAATTATGAAGACGTTGCCACATTCCTGAGGGTTGAACCATCTGAGGGTCTGTTCTTCTTTGATAACAGTTTTCGTCCTGTGCCCCTGGAGCAGCAGTTCATTGGCATCAATGAGAAGAAACCAGTGAAAAGATTTCAAATCATGAATGAAATTGTTTATGAAAAAGTCTTGGAGCATGCAGGGAAAAATCAGGTAGGTTTCATAGTATTTGTCATTTACACTTTAAAAGGGAGAGAGTTTTACTTACCATCTGATAGAGAATTTCATACATTTGTCAGTTTTTCCGGAAAGTAATAGTAAAAGGGCTAATTTTCCTAATCCCTTAGAGGAGCCCCGGTAACTCAGCGTGTTAAGCCCTAGCCTACTGATCTAGTGGACTGGGTTCGAGCCGTGCTTGAGGCAAGAATTTTTCCTATCGTAAACGGGGTTCCATTGCACACAGCTTTTCATTATCACCTCCCATCATCCCGATATGACTGAAATACTGTTGAAAAGGATGTAAAATGGCAAGTCATCCATCCATCTTTATTCCTTCATATAAACATGGTGTGACCCCTCTTTAGAAGTCTCAGCGAGACGGTTCTACGATGGGTAACAACATGTTATGGATGAGAAATAAGAAAAATTATCTGAGAACTATTCTCAAAACCCCACCTTATCTGGAGCTCCGAAGATATTAAACTTAACAAGCTCAGAGTTTATTTAGAAATTTTGCTAGTCTAAACCACTATTGTGCCATTTTAATATGGTGAAGTTGTTGCATTGTCTTCATTCTGGGTGGATTTTGGATTCATAACATATCTCCTACTGAGCCAGAATTTGGGGCCTGGTTTATTATCATTCCTCCAGCAGTATGTTTTTATGAAGTAGAAAACAGTGAAAGTTTGCCCTTAAAATAAAACTATTCACCCCTAGAATTATCAAATCAAGAGATCTACTGTGTCTGTGATGAGGTGATTCTGTTGAGATGGGGAAGTGGGGATTACAACATACATTTTCAATGATATAAAAAATGAAAAAAAAAATGGTGTGATCCCTCATTTGACCTTGCTTGGCGAGGCCATTCTGATGATGGGTCAAAACGTTGGTTTTCATTGAGAGCTACAAAAGTTAATCCACAAGTTATCCTCAAAACTCTACCTTATATTGAGCTATGTGACATTATCTTACAGGTGTTGGTATTTGTACACTCGAGAAAAGAGACAGGAAAGACAGCTAGGGCCATAAGAGACATGTGTCTGGATAAGGACAGTTTGGGAATGTTCTTGAAGGAGGGGTCCATCTCCACTGAAGTTCTTAGGAATGAAACAGATCACACCAAGGTATGCTATAAGTTATAGGTGACAAGTTTACTTATACATGTACAGTCAACTCTCGATATCTTGAAGTAAAATTTCAGCCCAGCTACTGATATCTCAAAGTGAATTTTCTGGTACCAGAAAATTTACTTTGAGATATCAATAGTTTGAGATAACAGTTGAAATGTAAATAAAAATATGAAATATATTCTTTGACATAATATACTTTGAGATATCAGTTTTCGAGATATTATGTCTCCCCCCTTAAGGGTCGGGAGACATATTGTTTTTCCCCGGGCGTCTGTCCGTCTGTCTGTCACAAATTGTGTCCCTTCTATAACTTGAAAACCGCTAAAGCTATATTCGCGAAACTTCATATAAATATCAATCAACATGAGACGACGTGCAGAGTGCAAGAATGGTAACTCTGGCATTTATACTTTTTGAGTTATTTCCCTTGGAACTTAGTCCATCACAAAATTGTGTTTCAATTGTGTCCGCTCTATAACTTGAAAACTGCTCAAGCTTTATTCACGAAACTTCATACAAATATCAATCAACATGAGGCGACGTGCAGAGTGCACAAATGGTAACTCTGGCATTTATACTTTTTGAGTTATTTCCCTTGGAACTTTGTCCATCACAAAATTGCGTCTCAGTCGAGTCTGTCTATAACTTTAAAACCATTCAAGCTATATTCATGAAAGTTCATACAAATATCAATCAACATCAGACGACGTGCAGAATGCACTCTGGCGTCTATCCTTTTTGAGTTATTTCCCTTGGAACGTTGTCCATCTTAAAATTGTGTCTCAGTCGAATCTGTCTATAACTTTAAAACCATTCAAGCTATATTCATGAAAGTTCATACAAATATCAGTCAACATCAGACGACGTGCAGAATGCAAGAACCATAACTTTAGCATTTATACTATTTGAGTTATTTCCCTTAGAACTTTGTCAGTCACAAAATTGTGTTTCAGTAGTGTCTGCTCTATAACTTGAAAACCATTCAAGCTATATTCACGAAACTTCATACAAATATCAATCAACATTAGAAGAATTGCATAGTGCAAGAACCATAACTCTTGCATTTATACTTCTTGAGTTATTTCCCTTGGACCTTTGTCAGTCACAAAATCGTGTCTCAATCGCTTTATTACTTGAAAACCGGACAAGCTATATTCACAAAACTTCATACAAATGTCAGTCAACACTAGACAACCTGCAGAGCACAGCATTTATACTATTTGAGTTATTTCCCTTTGAACTTTGTCATTCTCAAAATCGTGTCTCAATCGTTTAGGCTCTATAACTTGAAAACCGTTTAAGCTATATGCATGAAACTTCATACAAATATCAGTCAACATATAAATAGACGACGTGCAGAGCACTGTAACTCTTGCATTTATATTTTTTGACAAAAACTAAATATGAATATCAGTCAACATTACATGACATGTAGAGCATAACAACTATAACTCTTGCATTTATACTTTTTACTTATTATGAATCCCTGCTTCAGGGTAGGGAAACATATTGTTTTTCCCTTGGCGTCTGTCTAATAGTCTATCACAAAATATCTTTACTGGATACGAGCTCATTGTTTGCATGAAAAATGACCAGTATTTGCATTAGAAATTGTATTTAAAGTTTCCGTTTGAAATTGTTTTTAATGACTGATCCTTTTGACATCAGAAAGGGGGGAGACATCTGTTTTTTCGTAGAAAAACAATTCTAGTTGGAAGTTGACTGTATGTAGAAAATGAACACACACATACATGCTTTCAAACATACTTTAAGAAGGTTTGACAGTTACTGTGCCATCGTTTAAAGTTTGATGAAATTGTTTAAATGAGTCTTTTGTGAGAAATCCCAGCCCCCCATGAAGCCGGCTGATATTTTGCACAGAAATTAATTCCCCAATGCTTCATCTCACAGTCAGAGCTCTTTGCATCATTTCATTTCACAACTTAGAAATCACTTGATCCTCGGACAGAGGCACAAGGTTGCAAATGACTAGGGTACCGTATCCTCATGCACTAACCTGCAACATATGACACTGACTTGCAACTTGACACGGGACGTTTGACGGACAGCAATCTTCAACAGTATATTATAACCTTTGACAGTAACCCTGTGGCCATGCACCTCGCCTCAAACTGCAAATATTTGTCACTCTTGAATTTAATTATTGAATTTAATATGGCGGACATCCCTGCAGTAAATTTATGCAAGAGGCTTCAAGGGGAGCTGGAATTTCTTTAGAATTTCCGCTGATGAAAGGTGTGCCCTGCGACAAATCTTTCCTTTTTACATCTGAAGTTAAAATTCAAAGTATGTATTAAACACTCACTGACTCTTCAGGTCAATTTATGAATATGATTCACCATTACATGCTGAAGTTCATGTCTATTGAAATGAATTCCTTATTTCTGAATCCCAGTTTGTTTTACTTAGCCTGTCTCACTGACACAGTATCTGAATACACATTCCTCATATCAGTTTGTAAAGTGCATTTACAGTTCACGTTAAGATTACTGTTCCCTTCGTACAGTCTTTGGGGATCTGTACAGTCTTGTTCATAATATCTGAGGTCCAATATTCTGTTGTTGCTTCATCCCAGTGAGTCACAATACCAGCAAAACCTGAAAATATTAAACTCCTTGGCAGTATCAAAATCTAAAATACGGCATTTCCAAATGTAAACATTGAGGGTAATAGCTCGCCAAAAGTGAGAATGCTAAGTCTGTGCACCACAGCCCTACATACTAGCCCTGTTAAAATTTGGGAGGGTTGGAGGGTTTGTTCTTGCTTGACATGCAGACAGGAAAAGGAAATCGGGCTGAGCTGGCTCCTGGTTTACCACATGGCGATGACATCACTACTTGGCCAGTGACATCACACTTTTTGATTGACAGATGTATCAGATCAATTAGTGATCCAATTACTGAGACTCAGATCAATAATTGAGGCAATTAAGAAGTAAAATGCACAGATTCAGCATCCTATAAGGCACCTAATAATACTGAGTCACCAAAATAAACTGAGAATACTGTTTAGAGCAGTGTTCATCTTTATTTTAGGATGACTCAGATAACTAAGACATATATATATTTGTCAACTTTATTATTTGTGGATGGGAGTTGACTGGCCGCAAGGCGGAAAAATTAAGACTGCATGGTTAATACCATGTCAGTCTTTTGTGAGAAATCCCAGCCCCCCATGAAGCCGGCTGATATTTTGCACCGAAATTAATTCCCCAATGCTTCATCTCACAGTCAGAGCTCTTTGCATCATTTCATTTCACAACTTAGAAATCACTTGATCCTCGGACAGAGGCACAAGGTTGCAAATGACTAGGGTACCGTATCCTCATGCACTAACCTGCAACATATGACACTGACTTGCAACTTGACACGGGACGTTTGACGGACAGCAATCTTCAACAGTATATTATAACCTTTGACAGTAACCCTGTGGCCATGCACCTCGCCTCAAACTGCAAATATTTGTCACTCTTGAATTTAATTATTGAATTTAATATGGCGGACATCCCTGCAGTAAATTTATGCAAGAGGCTTCAAGGGGAGCTGGAATTTCTTTAGAATTTCCGCCACGAAAATATCATGATATTTTCCCCCAAATTCTGAAGAAATTTATCTATTTTTTTTTTTTTTAATCAGTCTTTAATGATTTTGCTCATTATTAAAGTTATGAAGTAAGTTTCTAAATGTTTGTACATATGTTAGGTTGCCAAAATCAGACAGATGGAGTCCGTCATTGCTGAACAGCTCTGTCATATACCAAAGTATATGAGGACTGAGAACTCTACCTAGCACAAATTCAGAAATGTACTGATGTGCAGCCCTGTTGACTCTCTTACATTTTAAGTTCAGCCCTTTTGAGTCATCAGTTTTGTTATTACGCCAAAATAGTCTGGGTAGAATGTCACACCAGATCAACAGAGAAGACTGAAAAACAGAATGGATATATTTAAGATCATTTTTGATTGTTTCTATAAGGGTCTTCTGGGGGACAGAATCAACATTGTTCCCACCTAAATGTATGATGATCATTGTTGGATGGCCTCTGGTGATCATCTGCAGTTGTAGCTTGGGCAAGAGCTGCTCCCATCTCATTCCAGGTGTTCCTAGCCATATTATTTGGTGTTGGGTCTGTCCTAGCTGCTCACAGCCTAGTTGTGTTGCATACTTTCCCCCATGTTTTACAATGGAATCACCCATTATCCACACTTCTGCAAAATAAAACTATGTGAATATTTAGGAATCATTGGTGGCTGTTTTCAGCCGCGAATGTATTTTTGAAATGTATTAGAGCTCCAACGTCCCAGCTTCTTTATGGTGTCTGTTGGTACACCTTCTTTAGCCAGATCGGTTGCACGGCCGATTCTGAAAGAATGTGTTTTAAAAATTGATGGTGATAAGCCCATTTTTAAGATGCACTTAGTCAATACACTGGTAAACTGATACCTTGTTAGTGGATCTCTGTTTTTATTACAAAATAGATAACCTTTGATACTGGGACGAGCTCTTATAAACATAAGCAAAGAATTGACACAACAGATGCTGCTGGTCTCAGCAGGATATATTTTCAGTTTTATTGCTTTTCCTGTTTGATCTGTTTTAGATTTTCGAATTTGTATGAAAAGTATTTTGTTTTGATGCTCATAAGATACATCAGACAATTGTAACGGCCGATCCTTATGCATTTGCCCTGTGTAAACTAATTCACTGATTCTTAACAACCCGTAATATGCCAATGTAAATGCAGCTTTGAACAGTAAAGTCTCATAATTGTTTGAACAAATTTTATTTAAATTGGCACAAATGCCAGTCAGCAAATCCTTTGAGATGGGTGCTCTGTTATCAATCTGTTTTCGTGACCTACGACATCCTTCAAGCATCTTTTGTATGATAAAAGTGCTTGTTGGATCTGAAAGATTATTAATTTTGTGGAAGAAACTAATGCCTGAACAGTATGTATATATTGTGGCGGGTGAGAAACCCTTCTCAAAACAACTAGATATGAAGTACTGGACTTGCATGACTGAAGCAGGCCACTGAAACCCTAGGTTATGGTGCAACCTAAATCTGTTGAAAGCTGTGACTGCATTTTTGTATGCTATTTGTGTATTTGTTGCCAAACTTGACCTCAAAAGGACTCTGGATCTAGATCCAATATGCTCCATAGATGGTTCGGAATGACATCTGGGTCTTTTTTGGCCTGTGGAGCTAGTCTCCGGAACTTGTCGAACTGCAAACGCGACAGACTGTCTGTTATGTTACTCTTACCTAGAATGTGCTGTGCTTTGGCCACTACATTGAGCTGCAAACACTTCAGGGTCAGCGCTCTCAGCAGGGTCATGACATTGTTTGATTTCGAAGTCATGGTATTCACTGCATAGACCACAGCCGCATTGTCGCAGTGGAATAGGATCTTTTTGTTGCGCAGTTCATTACCCCAGAGATATAATGACACTAGAATAGGGAACAACTCCAGTACCGTTATATCTCCAGTGAGCCCTGACTCCCGCCATGTCTGCGGCCATGTAGCATATGACCATTTCCCTGCAAAATAGATGCCAAAGCCAACACTGCCTGCACTGTCAGAGTACAACTCAGCATCTGCACTGGAAATCCAAAATCGGTCATGGAACACAGAAACACCATTGTATTGTTTAAAGAACGGAAGCCACATTTTCAGGTCCTTTCGAATATTCTGTGTTACACGAATATGGTGGTATGGCTTTGACACGCCGCAAGTTGCATTAATGAGTCTTCGGCAAAATGGACGGCCCGGGATAATGGCCCTGCATGCAAATTGCAGCACACCTATGAGAGACTGTATTGCCTTCAAGGTTGCTTTCCTTTTTGACAAGACAGTCTCAATTTTCTGAATGATTTCATGGACCTTGTTCATGGGCACACGGACTACCATCTCATCAGAATCCAACTCCAGCCCTAAAAAGATCAGCACCGTTGTAGGGCCTTCAGTTTTTTCTTGTGCAACAGGGACCCCCAGCTCAGACATACAATTTTGGAAGTGCCCCATGATGATTTGGCAATCCTGGGTATTCTTTTTACCACCGAAAAGGAAGTCATCCAAATAATGTAGCAGCCTGCCGACTGAGGATCTCCTGTGTACTGCAAACTCGAGGAAAGTAGCAAATCTTTCAAATGTGGCACAACTTATTGAACATCCAAAAGGGATGGCTTTGTCAAAGAAATATTTATTGTTGAAACAAAACCCAAGCTGGTCAAAGTCTTTGGATGCCACTGGAAGAATTCTAAATGCATTTTTCAAATCAGACTTTCCTAACAAACAGCCCTGCCCTAACTCTTGCACTATTGCTACAGCTTCATCAAAACTAGAATATTTAACATAGCATAGCTTTAGGTCTATGAAATCATTGACCGATTCATTTTTGGGATATGACAGGTGATGGATCAATCTGAAGTCACTTCCATTTTTCTTTTCCACCAGTCCCAGGGGAGAAATTCGCAAATTTGGAAATGGGGGAAATGGAAAAGGACCCGCTACTCTCCCCTCTGATACTTCCTTGTCAATTTTTCGCTGTGTTATTTCTGGCCGAATTAGAGCGGATTTGAGATTTTTGGACTCTGATGGGACGCGTGGTCCTACATAATTTAGAGAAAACCCATTTACAAAACCATTTAAGATAAATTCTGCCTCATTTGAGTCATAGAATTCCAGTTCTTGTTTTAAGGCATCAATACTCACAGGTGTCTTTGCCAAACTGCTCAGTTGTGAGACTGTATTGTGAATTTTTTTATCTTCGATTTGGGCGGTTACCTCTGAACATGAATCGCCCTCTTGTATATCCCCTGCCTCGAAAAAAGTTATTGGTTTGGGGTGGCAAATCCTGACTCGTCCCATTTGCAGACTGCTGCCACATGTGTGGGCAGCTAGACTGGCCATGCAATGAAGCATTGCAAGCTGAACATGCATGTTTATACCGACAAACTTTCCAATAACAGTTACCATCATTGAAGGCATTGCATGTTTGTGAATGACTAGGGGTAGTGGCAGATCCTCCTGCTACATGTTTTAATGTGCTTGGAAATGTGTTGTTTTGAGAAGGATTTGACATGACCCTTAGCCATAGCTCTGCATTCAATGTGCTCCAAGCCTGTTGAGTGTTTTCATTAGCCTGACGTAATCTGAACTGCTGGTCATAGCTAGTCCATGCACTTAATGGATATCTGGTGGCAGCTTCCCTAATGACTGACATGTACTTTAGGATTTCAATGTTTTTCTCAGGGAATTTTTGCAGATAGACGCTAGAAAAGATGATGAAAGCATTAGGGGTGCGCGATATTACCGGTATACCGGTAAATCGCGATTCAAAATTCCAACGATACGAATCACGATACGTTTTGGCCATACCGGTACGCTCGGTAAATTTCGGGTGTTTCCGGACATTCTCGTGAAAACGTTTTATATGCTTTTAATTAACAGTTTCCTTTTCATTTTGTTAGTATTTTGCCCCAAATATTCTTTTTTTTTATAAAACGGATCTAGGTAGTAAAGTCAATTAAAGGCAATAGTCTTTAAAAACAGGTTTTGATTGTTTACTTTTGCCAGAGGCTCGCTTCCTCTTTTGTCTTTTGTCTCCGTAATTATCACCCACAAAGACGATGTAAACAAAAATTACCGTGATTGTAGATAATAGTGTCCAGTTTAATCCTTTTGTCAGTATCCAATTGATCCTATCACTCCAACGCTATGATCATTTTGACACATATTCCCATTCATAACTTACGTAAATATTCGAACATCTTTTGGAATATTTTTTTGTGTGTATATCACATTTTCACTTACGGGAAGTTTCATTATTTTGTTGACATACTAGACTGCAGATCCTGATCACACTGCTCCAATGCGCTGTCTGATCTGGGTCTACAACATTTGCCCAGCAATTACTGTCCGATTATTTAGTGTATTTCCTTTTCATGTCACCGATAAAATAATTCACCTAGACTTCAGACACGTGTCAATTTCTTTTGATCTTTGATGACAACTGGTGTCGAAAATCTGCATGCTTTTTTCATTCTCGCCTTGGGGCAAAACTGGGTCAGGGCAGAATAACAAATAAAGAAGTCATGCACCAGATGCATGGTCACCAGGGTCACGTCAGTAAGTAAGTCAATTAGTTAAATAAAATGAGATCGCAGACCAGTAACAGTTGCATTTTAATAAAGTACATGAGCTGGTTATAATTTGTTTTGGTGTTAAAATAAACAGGTAAAGAATGGGATGTTCATTTTTATTACAATCATTTAATAAAAGACAGAAGCAAACAACACAGTAAAAGCATGTAACATGGAAGTACATACTTAAAAAGAAGTCATGATATATCGTGATACATATCCCGATACGGACCAGTGTATCGTGATATATCGCGATACGGTTTTCAGTGGCGATACCCATCCCTAGAAAGCATCCGTCCACTCATTAATATTACGGATGGTCTGCTTTGATATTTTTGGCCTAGATTCAATACCACCTTTCTCATTAATGTGCAAGGTGCTGCCAGAGCAGAGTTCTGAAAGTTCAATGCTGCCTTTTAAAAGCAGTGCAAAATTAATGTATTGGTGGTTTAAAATTTTATCCTGGATTTGCTGTGGTAGATGGACAGCCAGGCCCTCATCACCACACCTCAAGGGTTCAATTTCCAGTGTTGACCCTGTAAAATCTAACTGAACATCTTTGAAAATATTATCAAAGTGAATTATACCTTCTGGCTTCTCCTGACCATTACCTATACCTGAATTGTCAGGGGAATTGCCCATTAATGAAATTGTCTCTACGACCTCATGCTCTGGCTGCTGGGCTTCCTTTTTCTGCTTCTTTGCACATTGTTCTTTTTCACTGGCCTCAGCTTGCCTTCTACTTCTCTTGACTTTAAGAGCATCTTTTCTTGCCTTTCCCCTGCCAGGCATCTTCTTTTTTTAGCTGGATTTCTTAAGATTTTTGCGAGAGAGATTTGAAGCTTTGTTCTTGCTTGACATGCAGACAGGAAAAGGAAATCGGGCTGAGCTGGCTCCTGGTTTACCACATGGCGATGACATCACTACTTGGCCAGTGACATCACACTTTTTGATTGACAAATGTATCAGATCAATTAGTGATCCAATTACTGAGACTCAGATCAATAATTGAGGCAATTAAGAAGTAAAATGCACAGATCCAGCATCCTATAAGGCACCTAATAATACTGAGTCACCAAAATAAACTGAGAATACTGTTTAGAGCAGTATTCATCTTTAAATGACAGTTGCAGAATTTTCCAGTCATACTATAGGAGGACAGCGGACATCAGTCTTTGTCAAATTTTTCTGCAGTCAGACCTTCAAATTATGAGACATGACTCCCTGTCCCCATCACAATCACCACTTAACTGGATTGGTTTCAGTGAAAAGATTTCAATCATGAAATTTTATGGTCAAGTAATACAAATTTAGTTAAATTTACTAATGTAAATTGTTTCAGAATTGCGAACCCTATGGCTTTTGTGGACGAGCCCCCATTGCTTTTGTAGGGTGTATGGGTAAAGTTCCATAGATTATGCCATTTATACAAAGGAATCTGACTTATGTGACTTCATGGAAGTTCTGATGAATGTGGTAGCCCTTCCAAATTGGGTCTGCTCTTAAAGGAAAGAATTTGCTCCTAGGGGAGCAAATTCTTCTCTTTTAGAGCTGATCCCCCCATTAGGAAGAAGGCAAAAACA
This sequence comes from Ctena decussata, assembly GCA_963989385.1. NCBI lineage: Eukaryota > Metazoa > Mollusca > Bivalvia > Lucinida > Lucinidae > Ctena > Ctena decussata. The sequence continues at coordinate 23,312,075 of OZ022498.1, forward strand.
AAATGACAGAGTTGCTTCCCCGAAAGTGTATCCATTTACCTTAATGAAATACTTGTAGATTTTCTTGAACATTGAGGGGTATCATGAGATATAAGTTCGCTATAGCTTGCCGAATTTTGTGTCCATTTCAGAACTTGGAACTGAAAGATTTGCTGCCATATGGTTTTGCCATTCATCATGCGGGAATGAACAAGTGAGCTGTTACAATTCTTTTTATATCCCTGTAGGGCAAATGCCATCTGTTCATCTGTCAGTTCATGTATCTGTAAGACTTTTGTCCCCAGCATAACTCCAAAAGTACTAAAGGGATTGTCTTGAAACTTCATATAATGATAGAGGATGTTCAGAGGAAGTGCAGTGAACAAAAACTGTTACTCTACCTTGCTTTTTGAATAATCTGCCTCAGTGATTTTTTTTTGTCCAGAGCATAAATCAAAAGTGTTGATGCAATTTTTTTCAAACTGCATACAAAGATAGAGGAAATTCAAGATAAGTGCAGTGTCTTGAGAACCATAATTGTACCTTCTTCTGTATTTACCCTAGATATTTGGATGGTAGATTCATATCAGGGCCCAGTTGTTCAAAGCATTGTTGGAGTATCAGAGTCATTAGGCAAAGATTCATTTAGTTTTGCTGTACACAGTAAATCAAATACCTCTCCTGGAAGAGTTTCCATTCACCTTAATATTACTTCCAGGGTTGACAGAGTTCTAGTGGAAGACCTGTTTGCTGACCGTCATCTTCAAGTTTTGGTGTCTACATCAACCCTAGCCTGGGGTGTGAACCTGCCCGCCCACACTGTCATCATTAAAGGAACACAGATTTACAGTCCTGAAAAGGGCAGATGGGTGGAGCTTAGTGCACTTGATGTACTCCAGGTAAGCAGTTGTCTTAGCAGTGCTCCAGATAAGAAGGGGTATAAAAATACCATATCTTCTTTGGGGGCCATTCTCTTTTAGCAGATACAGTTCTGAGCTAGCATAGTACATGTCTAATTAAGAAATATTCTTTTCGTACCAATGAATCATTGCTGATTAATACATGCTGTTTGAGGGCAGGTTGTGCTATATCAATTCACGAAAGCAAAGCTGGAGTGATTTAATATTTGGATCTGCCAATGACACCTGTTAATCACTGATAATTTACCAGTAAAAAATAAAAGATTATAAATCTAAAATTATACAGAATGAAGATGCAAGATTATTGCATGTTTTTTTAAAAAAAACATGCAATAATCTTGCGTCTTCATTAAAGAGCTATTGTTAGACAGATATCAACAGAAGTGAATGTTTACATCCAGCGTCATCCAGATGTGAATATGCACTCTGAGATATTAGCAGCATGATTTAGAGGAATTTTTAAAATGATGCTTGATATGTACACAATGGGGAGATTTTAACAGCTTGTTTGAAATATGGTTTATCTAATTTCCAGATGTTAGGTAGAGCCGGCAGACCCCAGTATGACACCAAGGGGGAGGGGATAATGTTGACCAATCACAGTGAACTACAGTACTACCTGTCTCTTATGAACCAGCAGCTGCCAATTGAGAGTCAGTTTATCAGTAAACTAGCGGACAATCTGAATGCTGAAATTGTGTTGGGAACTGTACAAAATGTCCGAGAGGCTGTGGATTGGCTGGGTAAGTAAAACTCAGTGTAAGCAGACATATTGTATTGTAGCACATTCATCCTTCTAAAAACAATCTTCTCCTCTTGTATATTTGGGGGTGGTCGGGTGGTGCGATGGTACTGCGTGTAACTTCCAGTGCCGGGGCGTCCTACAGATTTGGACTATAGTAGGACAAGGGCCTGTTGTGCTTGCAGTTGGTGCGGGTGGGGGTTGTTTGGACATTTTTTCTCTCGTCTAGCGTTTCTCTCTTCTTTCTCCCTCTCTCTGGGAGACGGCCCGATATAGACTGAAATATTGTCTCAAAGGGCCGTTAAACCCAAAACAATCAATCAATCAATCTCTTGTATATTTTTGTTAACCCTTAAAGCACCAAAAAAAAAGCGGATGACAAAATTTACATCTGCAAAATTAAAAAAATGTTCCTTACAAGCTATATCATACTGATTATTCAAAGACAAGAGGGCAAATAGTGTAGATCTAGATAATAATAATGAACCGCCTCATCTAGATCTATGCTCTTTGCAAATTAAACTTTTTATCTCATGTTTTTGTGCTTTAATGACTAATTTTATGCACTATTTATATTTCCTCCTTTAATCATTAGTCTTTGATCACAAAATTTGATAGTGCAACTGATTATGTCTATGTCAAAGATAATTTTCCAAGGTATCATAACAACATGAAATCACTGTCTAATTTCTACTATTTAGAAAGCCAGTAAAATAATGAAATGGAATAATAATAATCCAGAAATACATCTTGTTTTATAGATTCTGTATACATGTTTTTTCAGGTTACACTTACTTATATATCCGCATGCTGAGGTCTCCTACCATTTATGGAGTTAGTCATGACCAGCTGAAAGAAGATCCATTGCTGCATCAGAGACGTAAAGATCTCATTCATACAGCCGCTTCTACATTAGATAAACACAACTTGATCAAATATGACAGGAAAACAGGACACTTTCAGGTAATGAGTTTTGCTGTTGTCATTGTAGTGTTTATATGTTATTGGTGAAGGTAACTGAAAATGAGCAGCAACATAACTAACAAAGTGGTATGTGGGCCCAGCAAAAATTACGATCAGCCGAGGCATCTGCCTAGTCTGTTCAGAGTCTTTGCTGTCAGTGTGAAGGAGCTTAGACCCTTAACTATCCTTTAAGTGCATGATAAAGACTCTGATCAGACTGGGCAGATGCAGCTGTATATGTCTTGCTAGGCACACGTCATTTCGTTGGTTTTTAGCTCACCTGAGCCTTTAGGCTCAGGGTGAGCTATTGTGATCACCAAGTGTCCGTCGTCCGTCGTGCGTCGTCCGTCGTCCGTCGTCAACAATTTGCTTTAAATGACATCTACTCTGAAAGCGCTGGGCCTAGGGCTTTGATATTTGGTATGAAGCTTTGTCTAGTGGACCTCTACCAAGTTTGTTCAAATGGTGGCCCCAGGGTCCAAAATGGCCCTGGGGCAGGGGGTCTTGGGTTCGAAACTAAAAAATACTTAAAAATCTTCTTCTCCAGAACTGCTTGGCTCAGATGCTTGAAATTTGGTATGTAACATTGCCTAGTGGTCCTCTACCAAGTTTGTTCAAATGGTGGCCCCAGGGTCCAAAATGGCCCTGGGGCAGGGGGTCTTGGGTTTGAAACTAAAAGATACTTAAAAATCTTCTTCTCCAGAACTGCTTGGCTCAGAGGCTTGAAATTTGGTATGAAGCATTGTCTAGTGGTCCTCTACCAAGTTTGTTCAAATGGTGGCCCCAGGGTCCAAAATGGCCCTGGGGCAGGGGGTCTTGGGTTCGAACTTAAAAAATACTTAAAAACCTCCTTCTCCAGAACTGCTTGGCTCAGATGCTTGAAACTTGGTATGTAACATTGCCTAGTGGTCCTCTACCAAGTTTGTTCAAATGGTGGCCCCAGGGTCAAAAATGGCCCTGCTGCTGGGGGTCTTGGGTTTGAAACTAAAAGATACTTAAAAATCTTCTTCTCCAGAACTGCTTGGCTCAGAGGCTTGAAATTTGGTATGAAGCATTGTCTAGTGGTGCTCTACCAAGTTTGTTCATATGGTGGCCCCAGGGTCCAAAATGGCCCTGGGGCAGGGGGTCTTGGGTTTGAAACTGAAAAATACTTAAAAATCTTCTTCTGCAGAACTGCTTGGCTCAGATGCTTGAAATTTGGTATGGAACATTGCCTTGTGGTCCTTTACCAAGTTTGTTTAAATGGTGGCCCCAGGGTCCAAATTGGCCCTGGGGCAGGGGGTCTTGGGTTTTGGAACTAAAAAATACTTAAAAATCATCTACTTCAGAACCGCAAGGCTCAGCTGCTTGAAATTTGGTATGTAGCATTGTCTAGTGGTCCTCTACCAAATTTGTTCAAATGGTGGCCCCAGGGTCCAAAATGGCCCTGGGGCAGGGGTTCTTTGGTTCGAAACTAAAAAATACTTAAAAATCATCTTCACCAGAACTGCTTGCCTCAGATGCTTGAAATTAGGTATGTTACATTGCCTAGTGACCCTCTACCAAGTTTGTTCAAATGGTGGCCCCAGGGTCCAAAATGGCCCTGGGGCAGGGAGTCCCAGGTTTGAACCATAGAAATACAAAAAAAAATTTAAAAAATCATCTACTTCAGAACCGCAAGGCTCAGATGCTTGACATTTGGTATGTAGCTTGCCTAGTGGTCTTTTACCAAGTTTGTTCAAATGATGACCCCAGGGTCTACAATGGCCCCACCCTAGGGGGTCTTGGGTTTGAACCATAGAAAAATATTCAAAAATCTTCTTCAGAACCACTTGGCTCAGATGCTTGAAATTTAGTATGTAGCATTGCCTAGTGGTCCTTTACCAAAACTATTCAAATGATGGCCACAGGGTCCAAAATGGCCCTGCCCCAGGGGGTCCAGGGTTTGAACCATAGCAATACATCGAAAATATTCAAAAATCTTCTTCAAAACCATTTGAAAGTGGTTGCAAACTATCAGGTTTGTTAAATGATGACCCTTGTTTGACCTTTAACCTTTTTGGTCAGGTGAGCGATTCAGGGCCTCTTGGCCCTCTTGTTTCATGTTGCGGCTAAAATACTGTTTTATAAGGCAATAAATATGGTAATATGGAAACTGTAAATTATTGTTGAAAGCCACATCAGAAAATGACACACCAATACATTCTCTGAGATACACTTACTTAATTAGTTTGACTGATGGCTAGAAGTTGGATAATTTGACCTTTGCTGTCTTTAAAAATATAGAAATTAAAGTTTAAAATATATGTTCTTAACATTCCAGGTGACAGAACTTGGGCGTATTGCAAGTCATTACTACCTGACCCATGAAACAATAGCTACATACAACCAGCTGTTGAAACCAACCCTCAGTGAGATAGAGCTGTTCAGAGTGTTCTCCCTTTCATCGGAGTTCAAATATATTGCTGTTAGAGAAGTAAGCTCTATTTAAGTTTCTTTCACTTGTTACTATTAACATTTGCAGTGCAGAGTCTTACTTAAACCTATAGGACTTAATCGTATACTGTCCTGATATTGCAAAGCTGAAGTTTATCTCAAACTAGTGATACATCAAAGTAAATTTTCTGGAACCATCTGGAGATATCAGTAGTTTGAGATAGCAAGAATTGAAATGTAAATTAGAATAGGGAATGTGTTCAAACTGTATTCTTTGATATAAGACGTATTTTGAGATGTCAGTGTTTGAGATGTTGAGAGTTGACTGTAATTCCCACTTAACAATTAGACAGGTAGCTCAACAGGATGTTACGTCAAACCAAAAAGTTATGGTTGATTTCATATGGTATTTGATCTGAGTCTGTGTTTGCCAATGCCCCTTTTCTGGATCTCCAGGCATGAATGGATTAAATGTTCTTTGCTTCAAATGCAGCTGGGTTCGATTCCCGCTGGAAGCAGAATTCTTTTCAACCATAAATAGGGTTCTGTTGCACATGACCTTACATGTACATTATCACCCTCCCGTCATCCTGATATGACTGAAATACTGTTGAAAAGGACCTAAAATTGTAAGTCATTCATCCACCAAAGGCTCATGAAAGTAAGAAGGATAGTGCATCCATAGCATAATTTACTTGAGCTTGTTTGTTATTGAAGGTGAAAGGGTACACTTTCAGGGGAAGAAACTCTGCCTTTTTTTGCCTCCCTTAATAGGGCTCAACTCTCATGGAGCAAATCCATATCTTTAAGAGCAGACCTTTTTTGGAAGGGGTTAATCATCCAGAGAAGCAAAACAGGAAGTCAAAAATAGTTGTCTCCCTTTATAAGAATGGTGGAGAGACATGTTGGTGTACCCATACACCTTAATAAGAAGTCACTGTCAGTGCTCCAGATAATAAGGAGTAATAAGGAATATTTAGAGATCATTTTCCATATTACTTTATAAAACCTTATGTTGTGGCCCCCTCATTAGAACCGTCTCAGTAAGACGGCTAGAACCGTCTCAGTGTGACGGTTCTTATTAGGGGGTCACAACAGAAGGTTTTATCAAGAAATAAGCAGAAAGCAACTTGAATTATCCTCAAAATCCAACCTTATCTGGAGCTCTGACAATGTCAAGGTAAATTATTTTATTTACAGGAAGAGAAGCTGGAATTGTTAAAACTTCTAGAAAGAGTCCCAATTCCCATCAAAGAAAGTATTGAGGAGCCAAGTGCCAAAGTGAATGTACTTTTACAGTCGTACATTTCTCAGTTGAAGTTGGAAGGGTTTGCTCTGATGGCTGACATGGTGTATGTGACTCAGTCTGCTGGACGACTCATGAGAGCCATATTTGAGATTGTGTTACACAGAGGCTGGGCCCAGCTTACGGACAAGGCCTTAGCACTTTGTAAAATGGTGGACAAAAGAATGTAAGTTTATATTTTATTCAATAGTCAGAGCTCAAAGTCAGAGAAAAAAAAAATTGGATTAAGAATTATTTTATTTCTCCATGAAAACGTGCGGTTTTGCCTCACTGGGCCTAACTGAGGTAATTATAAATTTGAAGAAGAGGCCACAACTTACATGTATGTTGTCATGTAGAAATAAGAAAAGATATGCCTTAATTATAATAAGAACCCTTTCATATCTGGGGCTCTGCAGTCTACCCCACTAGATACAGTCTGTTGCAAATTCTGGCATATCTAGTAAAAGTTTTATGTTCCCAGATGGTTTCATCGCACAGTGAACCCTCTTCTATAATGACAGTCTTGAGTCTCAAGGATTTTTCTGTTAAAGTGAGTTCACTGTTTAATATGATATAAAGAGCCTAAATTCGTAGCATTAAATTACTTGGATGCTGTTCAGTTTACGTTGTAAGGAGTTTTGTTGGTATTCTCAGTGTTGTTATAAAAAAGATTATCCTATATACACTTTTAGTGTGTTTCTATAGCACCACAAAAAAGCAACCTTTCTTTATAGGTGGCAGTCTATGACTCCTCTCCGTCAGTTCAAGAAGATACATGAAGAGGTTGTCAAGAAAATTGAGAAGAAAAATCTTCCGTTTGAACGTCTCTACGACCTGAACCACAATGAGATTGGTGAGCTGATACGTATGCCGAAGCAGGGAAAGACTATCCACAAATTTATTCACCAGTTTCCCAAACTGGAGTTATCTGTCCATATTCAGCCTATAACCAGATCTACGCTGAGGGTAGAATTGACTATAACATCAGACTTTCAGTGGGAAGAAAAAATACATGGAAATTCAGAGGTGAGTGCTTGCACGGTATTATAAAAGTAATATTGGGTCAGGTCATGTGACTTCAAACAATGTGGCAATTTTGTCATTTGATATTGCCATTATTCTTTTCGTTTGTACAGGGTAATCAGAGAGCTCACTGTTGCCTCAATGGCTTGGGTCACTTCCATGGATGGCTGATGTGACAACCAAAACTCTGATGAGACTGCACTTATGTGCAGTCTAATCAGTGCCTTTGCTTGTCACCAATGCCACATTGTTGGAAATCATGTCGCGGCTCAATTATAAATTTTGTAATGGGAACTACTTCACAAAAAGATTGCTACCAAAGATCTCCGATTGGCATTTGTATAGCATTATAGCTTGCCCGTGTGTAAATACAGGAGTTTTTGCAGTTACTATGGCATTAGCATCTGTGTCTGTGTCCTTTCTTTCGATAAAGTTTTTGTTAAAGTTTTTATGTGATGGATAAAGAAGGGCTGTTTATAAAGGTGAGCTGTCCATATGTGGATAGGTTTTGTAATGTCAAATGATTTGTACTAATAATCATAGTAGATAAAATATAAAAGCACCCTGTACCAAATTTAGTGCATCAGTTTTACTCTTTCTGTTATAGGCATTTTGGATTCTTGTTGAAGATGTTGATAGTGAGGTGATTCTACATCATGAGTACTTTCTTCTCAAAGAGTAAGTAATACCAAATTTTTGCATGTCGGTCAAAGTTTATAATTCAAATGTTAGATATACTTAAGGTGAATATACTCACTTTCAGGCAACTTTGCCATTTTCATTTTTGCCTTTTCCGAAAAGCTCATCTAATAGAAAGGTCTTTGTTTAGGAAAAGCCTTCTTTTTGGAGGGATTTATTTCTCTGGGAAGCAAACAGGAAGTCATTAATATTGGTTCCCTGTAAAAAAGCATGGATTTAAAAATCCCCACAATTTGTAGTGCTATACAGTCCTGGCTGTCTTTTCAGCCATGTGCATTAGCATGTTTGTGCAGTATGATGCAGCCATGTGATTACCATTTCATCAGGATAGTTGTGCTGTCTGTCTCCTGCTTAATTGTCATACATGTATGGTAAAGTTTTGAGATTGCAAAAATTTACATAACCTTGACTATAAAGCATTGCCATGGTTAAATAAAAACATCTGGAAAAAGATTTTTTTCAAGGTCAAGGAAAAGTCAGAGAGGTTTATGATTGGTCATTGAAATTTAAAGGACTTGAAAAGTCATGGAATTTGAAGATTAATGGCTATGGCAGTCTTCAGAAAATACACTTATTGATATGCTCAAGATTATACTTTCAGGAATGATCATCCATTCACAGAAGTATTTATCTCCTCATTGGTGGCTACTGTTAAGAGTAGCCCCCAGTTTTAAAGAGTACCGTCAATATTAAGATCTGAAGAAGGGTATAGAAAATTCAAAGAAGGCAGGATTTTGATTGATTGATTTGTTGCTTTACATCCACGGTAAACAGCTATGGTCATGTCGGGATGGTCAGTTAACCTAACCACACTGTTCCTGGGCAGGCTTAAATCTCCTACGCGGTTAACCAGACCTAAGTCGTACAAAGTTACATTCTTTCGCCAGTAACTGACAACTGCCCTTCTTGAATCAGCGGAAGGAGAAACAAAAGTATGTGGCCAGAGCAGGTGTCGAACCCAGGACCTCTGACTTGTGAGTCAGGTGCCCTACCGTCTGCTCTACACAGAACGGCACCAAAGAAGGCAGGAAGAAAATCACAGAAAAGTCAGGGAATTTTTAAGTTGATGTAATGATTACAGAGGCCTTGAAGAACAATTTAATGATAAACATGGGGTATTTATTATTTCTTAATAAATTTATGTAAAATGCACTGAAATTGTCTCAAAATTACCTTCAAATACTCACCCTTATCAAATGGTGTGTATAACAATTCTGAAGTTTGACTATGTGCAGAGTTGTGCTATCACAATTAAGGTTATGGATGTAGTTTTCCATTTTTGTGAAACAATAGAAGTCATAATATTTTTCTGCATTACAGTAAATTTGCCCAGGATGAACATGTAGTGAAGTTCTTTGTTCCTGTATTTGAGCCCCTCCCCCCTCAGTACTTTATCAGAGTCATCTCAGACAGGTGGATTGGTGAGTAGCTTTGCCTTATATCTTATGTATGTATACACATATACAGAGAGTACATTAAAGCTCAAATCTGTAGTCTGTTAAAAAATTCATAATTTTGAGAAAAGCATTTTTCCGAAATGTCAGTTAATAGAGTAACAGTTCAGAGTATATAAACTAATTTAGCATTAGTATAATTTATGCTAACTTCAGACTTTACACCCATTGTTAGGGCTGCTGGGCAGGACAGGAACTTTTCATATGGGGTACCACAAAGGAAGTTTTAATTACCATTACAGTACTCTATAATGCCCCTAACCCCACAACCCAACCCAACCCTAACCGTTGGTTGGTTGGTTGATTTGATGCTTAACGTCCACGGTAAACAACTAAGGTCATGTCGGGACGGTCAGTTAACCTAACCACACTATTCCTGGGCAGGCTTAGACCTCCTAAGTGGTTAACCAGTACTAAGTGCACATACTTTCGCCAGTAACTGACAACTACCCTTCTTGAATCAGCGGAAGGAGAAACGAAAGTATGTGGCCAGACCGGGATTCGAACCCAGGACCTCTGACTTACGAGTCAGGTGCCCTACCGAACCCTATTTGTAATAAGCTTCCAGATCTGCACACAGGCTGTAATTTTTCCTGGGAAAGCCCATAGATTATAATTGTAACTGCTTATAATAATTCAACACTTTTGATTATTTTGATTATATATTATATTAATCACTGGTCTTTAAAATTATTTCAGGTGCCGAGACACAGTTACCAGTATCATTCCGTCATCTGATTTTGCCAGAGAAGTACCCACCACCAACAGAGTTGTTAGATCTACAGCCGTTACCAGTGTCTGCTCTCAGAAACCCTGGCTTTGAATCTCTTTACAGTGACAAATTCCCATTCTTTAACCCAATACAGACACAAGGTATGGTATTGAATTTTCAAGTGATAAACCTTTAGCATGTTAAGGTAAAGAGCATTATTAACTTTTGAATCTGTAAAAGGGTAGGTAAAAGTGGAAAATGGCAGGAAAAATATCAGGGAAAAGTCAGGGTATCTTGAAGTGGAGGATTAGAGGCAATCATAATTTCAAAACAAAACATGTTTCTGCATACACTAGGGCCCAGTTGTTCAAAACTAATGACGTCGTTAGTTAACGTGACGTTAAAATTTCAAACCTTAATATCACAAATATGCCAATATTTTTTGTTGTAAAAATGTGAGAAGCTTTTGCATTGCAAAAGCTTCTCACATATTTTCAACAAAAAATATCAGTGTATTTGGCTATAAAGTCACAAAACACTGAACGAGTAGACCTCTTAACGAGATCGTTAGGCTAACGATGCTTTGAACAACTGGGCCCTGATTGATAACTTTTATAACAATGGTTATGAAACTTTCTGTTTTAGAGAGAATTTTTTTTAAAGTTGTTAGACAGGACTCATTCCTGTCATATGAGCTGTGACACAACAAAACAACAAAGTGGCATGTGCACCCAGCGAAGACTCAAATCAGTCTGGGCATAAGCCCAGTCTGATCGGAGGTTTTACTGTGTGCTAAAGGTGTACCTTAGGGTCTAAGCTACTTCCATGCCAAAAGCGAAGACTGATCAGATCAGAGTCTTCGCTGTGTGCTTAAGGTGTACTTTAGGGTTTAAGCTATCTCTGTGCTGACACTGAAGACTGACGAGACTGAGTGGATGCCCAGGCTGATCTGAGTATTTCCCTGGGTGCACATGCCACTTTGTTGGTTTATTTATGTCGAGGCTCATATATCTTTTTATGTTCCAGTATAATTATTTATGACAGTGACTTGTTACTAAGTTTATATGTCAGTTCCTTTTTGTAAGTTGAATAAAGTAAGATTTATTTTGCTATATATCCCAATATGTAATACGTTACATTTCAGTTTTCAATGCAATATACAACAGTGATGATAATGTTTTTGTCGGAGCACCAACGGGAAGTGGGAAGACAATTTGTGCTGAGTTTGCTGTTCTCAGAATGTTCTCCCAGAATGCTGAGGGAAGATGTGTGTTTGTTACCCCTCTGGAACCTCTGGCACAACAGGTACTGTATAGCGCTTACAATCCACAGATGTTATACCCTTATGTGCTTAAGTGTTGGGACAGCTAAAATGATGAATTTTCCATTTGGGACAGCTAAAATGATTAATTTTCCATTTGTCCCAAATGGAAAATTAATCATTTTAGCTGTCCCAATACTTAAGCACATTAGAGTATTTTTGTATCACTTGCCACTGACAGAAGCGAGACATAGTTAATACCTGCGATGGCGGCAATGGTGTAAACTTTTGTCAAGTTTTCTGGTTTACCTCTATTTAGTGACAATTGCCTTGATAGGTGGGACACGGCCTTCTGTTGAATTCTTGTTACATTATATGTGATAGCTGGATAATCTAGGAAATTAAAACTGCAAAAGTGTGCTGGCCGTTACTTACAAAAAGTTTGTTCATGTACATGTAAATGAATTTGAATAGACATACAGAAGCGTGCTGGCTGTTACTACTTTATATATGTACATGAAAACACAAACTTTGGCACTGTGAAATATCAGAGATAAAAATAATGATTCCAGTTTATGCCAGTAAACTTTTACCTCCATATTGAGTGAGCAGGGCACCAAGTATAGTGGCCCCTCTTTACAACGACGGCATTTGTTCTCAAACATTTTGACGTTAAAAAGTAAAGAATACATAGTTTGAACAATAAAGCCATTCAAGTCCTATCAGAATGACAAAGAATTTGGCTGTTCTATCGAATGCTGTTATAAAGATATTTGACTGTAGTCTGTTGAGCCAAGACATAAGAAATTATCTGATAATTATACTTAAAAAAGCCCTAAACTGGATCTCTGTGTTATCAAGGAAAGCAAACAGGACGTCACAAAAGCTGTTCCCTTTTGTAAAAATGGCGGAAATAGGGTGGAGGTGTTCCTATCCACTCTAAGATGGTTGATGTATGTCATGTGTTTTATCATATTACAGATGTACACAGACTGGCATAACAAGTTTGGTCTACAGCTGGGTAAGAAAGTGGTATTGTTGACTGGTGAGACTGGCACAGATCTGAAACTACTCGCAAAGGTGAGTGTAGTGGGTTTTGGTTTGGAGAGGGCTATAGTGAGAGAACAAGGCTCTGTACCAGTAATTTTGTCTGTTAGGAATGGTTTCAGCATGTGCAGGGAAAAATGGTTGCAACATGTGCAAGGAGAACAGCAATGCAACATGCTTTAGGGACAAAGACAAAAATTTGTAGCCCAAACATGAGCAGTTCTTAATGCACTGTTAAAAATCACAAAAATACGGTGCTGCAAAAAGTCCAGCAACAAATGGAAAGTTTCACACCTGGAAAGAAAGTTGACTTTAATATACTGACTCAAAAAAGTTCCTGTACATGAACTATTATTTGAATCTCTAGTTACTACAGAAGTAAAATGCTCAGATTTTTATTTATGCAAGATAGAGTATCAATTTGTCTGTACAACAGTCCACTTTGATTTAATTTTCTAAAATTCAGCATGGTATAAGAATGTCTTAAACACCACAAGGGTCGTTTATCGATTTCGCAGAATAAAATCTTTAAACTTCCTATACTTAAATGAGTTAAAATTCTCTGCATCAAAATTTTTTCTCATATTGCCCCATGCTACATTGAATTAGACACTTTGGGTGTCAGACTGCAAAACGATTTGGGAAATTCGGCCGCTTCACATACAAAACTAAAACCATGACAAAAGGTACTTCATTTCACAGAAACTGTGTTTAATGTCACTTTCAATAGAAACTTCATAGAAAACTGAAATGGCAAAAAGTTTAAAGTGCCTGACTCAAATTCAATATTTATCATAATACCAAATGGAGATAATGATTATAAAGCGATTTTGTAGGAATAGCACTGAAAACTAGACAAGTATAGAACGAATAGCAGTTTGAAAATCGCTATATTTTTAATTCAAAGGGAGATAATCTGAGAATTTCTTAAATTCAAACATCGCTTGTAGTGTCTAATTACAATATGCAGTTAATTTAAGGTGTTTTCCGAGTTCCACGCACAATGACCTTTAATTTTCAGAATCAGTTTTACATGTGCGCATGCGCATTGATGGCTTACGTTCCAAATCACTCCAAAGGAATATTGCAAGATAACTCTTGAACAGAAAGGTCTGGTTTAAAGATGTTTGCGCTCTTTGTAGCTGAATGTCTACATGATGTGTCAAAACCTTGTTTATGTTCAATAATTACCCGGTCACACTAAAACTTAGTCAGAAGTTAGTATCGGAACTTTTTTGAGTCGGTATAGTTGAACACAGAACTAGATAGAGCATATGTTCTTTTGAGCAAAGCAGTAGAAAGCAAGTCTGAGTTTGGTGAAAATAGGGGATAAATTTCAGACATTCATCAACTGTAATAACTGATTTGCGACACAACAAAACCAACAAAGTGGCATTTGCACCCAGCGAAGACTCAGATCAGCTTGGGCATCCGCCCAGTCTGATCAGTCTTTGCTGTTAGCATGGAGCTAGCTAAGACCCTTAGCTACTCTTTAAGCGCACAAGGAAGCCTCACATCTGACAGGGCAGATGCCCAGGCTGATTAAAGTCTTCGCCGGGCACACATGCCACTATGTTGTTTTTGTTGTGTTGCGGCTCATGTTTTCCATGAAATAACATTTTCTAGATTGTCATCGCTGTGTAACTAGATTGCGGACTCTTTTCTTCTTATACACCAGATAAGGATATCCGTGTGCTTTCCCTGTACCTACAAATCTTATCTCACCCATGTTATCTCACCCAGGACCGGATAAAAATCACAAGCATTAAATGCATTGGTTGTAATGGAGGTCACGTATCTGCGTTGTCAAGTGACGTTGGCGTTTTAGATGATTACGTCACGAAAACGGCAACATGACGTCAGATTATGCATGCCAGACGTTGACGTAAAGAACCGAATGGCGGTCGTTGAAAACGGCGCCTTCTTTTAAAATCTAATAGAAACCTCTGAGGCACTAAAATTACCCATTTTAACAAGTTGTAAAGATAATACAAAACGTGGTGTGCAAGAAAAAGTATCTATCATGGGTGTGAGGTGCAGATAGAAAAATCTGTCACTTGGGATCACTGTTCGGCATCACTCGGCAAGCCTCGTGATGCCGAACAGTGACCCTTGTGATGGATTTTTCTATCCACACCTCATACCCATGAAAGATACTTATAATCTCGGCAGCTGATGTTAATATTATATTTCTTTCCCCAGGGTAACATAATCATAAGTACACCAGAAAAGTGGGATGTGTTGTCACGGCGATGGAAACAGAGAAAAAATGTTCAGAATATCAACTTGTTTATTGTGGATGAGCTTCATCTGATTGGTGGAGAAGTAGGGGTAGGTATAAGAAACATTATGGGGTTACCTATTATTAATGATTAGACAGTCCTTAAAAAATCTAATGTTTGATGTATTCCTAATCTGAATAATAGGCTGTTTTGTTCTCTTGGTTAAATAAGTTACTGCAACTTTCAGATTCATTCTGATACGGGCAGAGCTAAAACATTTCTGATTTAATACTTTGTTTTAACAGACTTTCTGTATAATTGTATCTTTACACTGATGTAAGTTTCATTTAAGAACTTTTTTTGCATAATTTGTTTCCAAAAATGAATTGCAGTCCATGAAAACTTCACGGTTTAATTAGTATATTTATTGTGACATTAAAGTCTTTAAGATCCAAGAAACTTTGGTATACCTCCAGATAAGAGGGTATCTTGATGATGATAATTTTTGTTCATTAGTTGCAAACCCCCATAAGAATCGTCTACTTTCAGCCTGTTTTGGAGGTGATCTGTTCTCGGATGAGGTACATCTCCTCCCAGCTGGAGCGCAACATCAGGATTGTGGCTCTCAGCTCCTCACTGTCTAATGCCAAGGATGTTTCACAGTGGCTGGGAGCCAGTACCACAGGATTCTTTAACTTCCACCCAAATGTCAGACCTGTTCCACTGGAATTACATATACAGGTATCAATTTTCTGTCTGATATGCTTAAAAGCAAAAGAACATAGTTAAAATTTTAGTCACAATAACTCTGGCTTATCTGGATGATGAAAATTAAACAGCACATGAACTTGCATCCTGATAACTAGCATGCTTTAATGTGAATGAGTAATTTTCATGGGAAGCAATTCTGCCATTTTCATTTTTGCCTCCTGTCTCAATTGGGGTCAACTAATAAGGGAAAGAATTTGCTTCCCTAGTAGCAAATCCTTATCTCTTTTAATCTTGACTCCTATTTAAAAGAGTTTAGTTGCCCATGGAAGCAAACAGGAAGTCACAAAAGTAACTTCCCTATGTAAAAACGGTGGATTAACATGGAGGCATACCCATACACCTTATTGGATGACATTGCTATATATTTACCCTCTGATGTCTGTTTGATTTGACTGCCACTGGCTGCAGTTAGTTCTGCTACTATTTTAAAACAGTATAAGGTGCAGGTGACATACTAAACTGCAGAAGGCCTACACCATTTGCTCTGCGTCTGCGTAGTTTACCATCAGTCTTGAAATAGCCATCTTCAGTTTTTCTCATGATTTTCGACTAACTTTAAGATTTTGTTTTCATGATGTTGTTCTGCTATTCAGCTTGAAATAAAATTGATGTAACACATTTTATTTCACCATAAACAATTACAATAATTTTCTGAAAACTTTAACAGGCTGGGCCATGTTGTTAAAAGCATTGTTAGCTTAACAAAGCCATTATTCAAGGATTCATTAAGTCTTCTGTAACACATAAAAACAAGTTTGCTAATATTTTTGGCTGAAAAAATGTATGGAGGTTTGTGCTGGAAACGTACTGCATACAGTACATTTGAAAATATAATCTCTTGTTAAGAAACGATGTTGTTAGTTGTGAACAAAGCTACCCTGGTGTTACTTAAACAGATTGCTAGCAAACTGAGAAACAGGAGTAGTCTGAGCGGGGTTCAGTGTCTACTTAGCAAATTAAGGGTCAAAATGGCAGTATAAATGTGGTATGGTATATTTCAGGGTTTCAATATCAGAGACAATATGTCACGAATCACACTTTGTTTTTTTTTTGTCGTGTTGCGGCTCAAATGAGGTTTGGTATATTTCAGGGTTACAATATCAGTCACAACATGTCACGAATCATCGCCATGGCCAAGCCAACCTACCAGGCTATTTTACGACACGCACCAAAGAAACCAGTCATAGTATTTGTCCCATCAAGAAAACAGACGAGACTGACAGCCATAGATATTCTCACATTTAGTGCTGCAGAAATACAGGTGGAGACGGAGACACCTAGGAGTAGGTTCCTCCATGTGGCGGAAGAGGACATTATGCCTTTTCTGGAGAAAATTTCTGATAAGGTATACACTAAAGCTCCTGATAGGGGGGTTTAAAGAGGTTTTTGATAATAATTCTGGGATTCATATTAATTTTCCATGTAAGGGTGTTGTTGCCTAATGAGGTCTTGCACAATACACTTTTATGGAGAAATAGAAAGATATTCCGAAACATTGCCAAGGTGATTTTAATGACATCCCATCTCATACTGTTCAGAAGGCAAATAAAAAAAAATAAAAAAAATTGGGGATTAAATTTTCAGCTGTGGCATTCTTAAAGCTTTACAATATACTCAAAAGATTCTAACTAGAGAAACACTAGGGATGTGAGAAATTCTGATCTGCCTTGTCAGGGTTTTACCCCTAAAAAAACAACCAAAAAAGAATCCTAGACCCATCTTATAAGACAGATCTAGATTTTTGGGAATATTTTGGAAATGAAAAACCCATCATGTAGCAGTCTGTCATAAGACTCATTCAGTTATTTGGAGTCATTTTAGAGTGAGAAAAATCCCTGTCTTATACAGAGCCCTAGATAAGAGGGAGTATTTGGTGATAATTAGGGATAATTTTACTTAATTTTGGGTAAAAGCATATGTTGTGACCCCTCATCAGAACCGTCTGAACGAGACGGTTCAGATGAGGGGTCACAACATATGGTTTCAATGAGAAATAAAGAAAATTATCCCTCAATTATCATCAAATACCCTTCTTATCTAGAGCTCTGTTATAGTTAAATAAATACAGTAACTATGATATTTTTCATTTTCCAGACCCTCAAAGAGACCCTAAGTAATGGAGTTGCATACCTACATGAAGGTTTGAATGATCTTGAGCGTAAGATAGTGGAGCAGTTATTCTCTACAGGGGCTGTACAGGTCCTTGTGGCCTCCAGAAGTTTGTCTTGGGGAATGAACGTCTCTTCCCACCTTGTGGTTATTATGGACACACAGTACTATGATGGGAAAACACACTCGTAAGTTTATCTTATTCCTTTAAGCACAGACTGACTATCAGAGTTCAGAATAAGCATTGCTTTTAAAGTAAATGGTCACACTTTCCGGGTTTCAGGGGGATTGTTCAGAATGGTTACACTAATACCCTTTGGAGCAAATTCTGCCCAAAAGAGTAGACCACTGTTTAAAAGGGATTCATTGTCCAGGGAAGCAAACAAGATATAGTTGTAAAATGGCGGAAGAACGTAGGGGTGTACCCATACATCTTATATTTATTCAGGTTTACTGAAAATGACCATAAAAATTTTGACATTTTGTTGTGAAAAGTTGAAATGAAAATTAGAAAAATTAAATGTATTTTGGTTTTTGGCTTGGTTTAAAAGTTCAATCTGGGAGATAAGCTACCACTTGTAGATTGATATTTGACCTATTCTCCACAAGACATAGTAGTTGCAGTGAATCCGCATACATACATTCTAATGATGTCCCAGAACATAAGGTTTTGTGAAGAAATCTGAAAAAAATATTAAAAGTAATGACTCTACATATTGACAGTGTTCATGTGTGTTTGACCAGGCAGAAAACATAGTGTAGTCAAATAACAGTGTATTCTGAGTATATTGAGATTTCCTATATTTCAGGTATGAAGATTACCCTGTGACAGATGTGCTACAGATGATTGGCAGAGCCAACAGACCATTGATTGATCATGAAGGTAAGATATAAGGTGCTCTACATATTTGAGCTTGCCTTAATGTATGTATATATTGAGAAGTTGGCAATTTTGTTAAGTTGATGCAACGTGTGTTTTCATGGAAGTAAGAATGACCTCAGCAAACCATTTAATGCCCTGTATGGCAGAAATCCATGAATAAACAATTGTTGAGCTTTTAAATGGTAGAAATGATATACAAATGGACTTACTGTTTGTCCTTGAACTTACCTAAAAATTTGAACAGCTAAAATAATGACCATAATTGTCCAAAAAATGGAACATTAAGGTTTCACAATGCAGTAATGTGTCAAAATAGTGCAAATGGAATTGCAGACAGTGTAGGCCCTGATCAGACTGTTCCTTTAGGAGCAGTCTGATCTGGGTCTGCACTGTTGCTCAAATCTATCTGTCCCAATACGTAGAATTTTTATGGTACGTAACTGAATGCTTGCCTTTGAACATACTTTATTATCTTTATTTGCTAGGTAAAGCAGTTATTCTGTGTCAGAGTTCAAAGAAAGAATTCTTCAAGAAGTTCTTGTATGAACCATTGCCTGTTGAGGTAAGCCTTTTTAATCCTTTTCATCTCTGAACATCTGAAATCTGTTTTTCCACCTCTGAATTTTGACAAGTGTGTGACTAGTAGTGGAATTTTTTCTGCATTTTTGTTTTCTGTGGGTTTTTAAAACTGCAGAGATAAGTAAAAAACACAAAATTATTGCCAGTAATATGTACTGAACAACCCAATTCTTAGTTTTCTGTGTGACTGTACAGGTTAAACATTAGCTTTGTGTACTTTATACCCATAGATAGACTCATTCTCTCTTTGTACTC
The DNA here is from genome assembly GCA_963989385.1 of Ctena decussata. Taxonomy (NCBI): domain Eukaryota; kingdom Metazoa; phylum Mollusca; class Bivalvia; order Lucinida; family Lucinidae; genus Ctena; species Ctena decussata. Next base: position 23,331,397 of record OZ022498.1, read on the forward strand.
GAACTTGGCAAGCAGTCAGCAATTTATAGGTCAATAATGGTATATAGTATCTCAGTATTTGGGTTAGTAATGGTATTTTTTGCTTTCTTTTTCAGAGCCATCTAGATCACTGTCTACACGATCATTTTAGTGCTGAAATTGTTACAAAGACAATAGAAAATAAACAAGATGCCGTCGACTACCTGACATGGACATTTATTTACCGACGGATGACACAAAATCCCAACTACTATAACTTACAGGGCATGTCACACAGACACTTGTCAGATCATCTCTCGGAACTTGTGGAAAACACAATATCAGATCTAGAACAGTCTAAGGTGAGATTTTTAATGTCATATTTTGGTTCAAAAATGATCAGAGCATTGCTGTGCATTAGGCATGTGGATAGAAAAAGAATAGATTTGCCATCAGACTGGTGTCTAATTACTACATTCTCACATAATCAAGATTAAATGCAGCCATTTATGACTGGAAACTCTAAGAGACCAGCAAACAAAACAGAAAAAAAAAATAATAAGAGAGATTCTTCACTGTCCACACATACCAGTAAATGGCAGTTGGAGTCCTCCGCCTTGTAAAGAGCATTTACCTAGCGGAGCTTTTGATTTTGAGAATAATTCTGGAACAACTTTCTTATTTCTCAATAAAAAATTACGTTTTGATCCCTCATTAAAACACTGCCTTGATGAGGTGGTTCCATCTAGGGGTCACAAAGTGTTTTTGATGCAATTTGATTACAACTTATCTCCTTATTGTCACCAAATTACCTTAATCTGGACCTTTTGGACTCAGTAAGGTGTATATGGGTACTCTAACCTATTTTCTGCCATTGTACAAGGGAAACAACTTTTGTAAAATCCTGTTTGATTCTCAGGCGGAAGAAGCCCTTCCAAAAGTGGGTTTCCAAAAGGAAACTGTTTGCTCCTGGAGAGCAAGTTCTTTCCTGTAAGGGTTCACCTCTGTTAAAAAGGGACATAAAAAGAGAAAATGGTACACTTGCTATGCCCATTCACCTTAAATCCTTGCCTGTCATGCAAAGAAGATCAGTGAATACAGAGTGAAGATTTCTTTTTCAGTGTATCAGTGTTGAAGACGAGATGGATGTTTCACCACTCAACCTTGGTATGATTGCTGCCTACTACTATATCAACTATACAACCATTGGTAAGTGATACTGCAAGCGTCCACATAGCCAAGTTGCTATGCTCCCTACTTTGGATATCAGTGTCGCAGGTTTGAGTCCACAGGTGGGATTCTGTTCAAACTAAAGGCCCGAGACATCACAGAGCCTTCCATAATCACCCTGCCATCGTCCTGATATGAGTTAAACACTGTTTAAAAGGACATGAAACCAAGTCATCCATTCATAACACTGGCTTGGTGTCATGCAAAAAGCCACCAAAACAGATCTGAAGACATGCTACCAAGGAAGACATAGAAAGGCATGTCTGTAGTCAGCTACTTCACTTCAACAAGTTCTCATCAGGCAAACTGACAGCCATAGCATGGTTAGTGTGAAAAGGAATGACTGACCAGGGGCCGTATTCATAAAACGACTTAAGTGGTTGCTATGCTGTTGCTAGGGCTAAAACTGTATGAAGGAGATTCCCTACAACTATGAAATTTGCTCTGGAGGAACAGTCTAAAAAGACTGTTCCTCCAGAGCAAATTTCATAGTTGTAGGGAATCTCCTTCAAAGAAATTTAGCCTTAGCAACAGCATAGCAACGACTTAAGTCGTTTTATGAATACGGCCCCTGGTCTACTGCTTTTATTTATGGATGTAGATGAATGAATGAATGACTTATGGTTTAACAAAGCTTTCAGCAGTATTTCATTCATATTGAGCTTATCGAAAGGTGAAAATGAAAAATTTGTATGCATTGGAACCCTGTCTACATTGGGAAAGAATTCAGCTCGAGCGGGATTCAAACCCAGACTGCTAGCTTAGAAGGCCAGTGCTTAAGCAACTGAGCTACTGATGCTTTATTTATGGATATATGGAAGCATCAGCGCCTAAATGCGACTGCTAGGCAGAGCGCCATTATCGCAACGGCACAGTGACGTTAATGATCATATGACCTTGACATAAATCATATAATTTTTTAGAATAGGTTGTACTTAACTCATTGGTCTGAGGGATGATGAAATGGAATTAGATACCATGATTACCACCTACAATACAGTAGTGACTGATGCAGCCAGTGAGATACTTGGGAAGGAACGTCGCAGGAAAAAGCCATGGGTCACTAGAGATGTTCTCGACCTCTGTGATGAGAGGAGAAATTTGAAGAAGAAGAGGTATGAAGCAGGAGGAGCAGAAGAATACAGGGAAGCAAAGAAGAGGATTCAGAAGGCAGTGAAGAAAGCGAAGGAGGACTGGATAGCTAGTCAGTGCGAGGAGATCGAAACTTGCCTGAACAAAAACAACAGCAAGAAAGCATACCAGCTGGTGAAGGATCTATTTTCAGAGAAACAGGGTAGATCCACAACTATCCAGGACAAGTCTGGGAAATGCCTTACAGAAGAACAAGAGATTCTCAGCAGATGGACAGAATATTGCTCCGAATTATACAACCATGAGACTGATGGTGACAATACGGTTCTGGACTGCAGTCAGCCCCCAGAAGAAGATCAACAACCGATCCTTCGTGAGGAAGTTGAGATTGCAGTAGCAGCACTGAAGAAGGGGAAATCTGCAGGAGTTGATAATATACCAGCAGAACTTGTTCAAGCTGGAGGGGAGACCATGATTGATGTTTTAACAGATATCTGTAACAGGATCTGGAGAACAGGAGAATGGCCTACCCCATGAACTCAGTCGCTGATTATTACTCTCCCTAAAAAGGGCAACCTACAACTCTGCCAGAACTACAGAACCATCAGCCTCATCAGTCATTCAAGCAAAGTCATGCTGAAAGTTATCTTGAACAGGCTTAAGCCACAAGCCGAAGAGATAATCGCTGAGGAACAGGCTGGGTTCCGAGCAGGAAGGAGCACCACAGAACAGATCTTCAACCTTAGAATCCTGTGTGAAAAGTATCTCCAACATCAGCAGAATCTGTACCATGTCTTCATTGATTTCAAAAAAGCCTTTGACAGGGTATGGCATACAGCCTTATGGGCCACCATGAGGAAGTACAATATCAATGCAAACCTAGTTCGCACCATTGAGCAGCTATATGACAAGGCTACAAGTGCAGTCCTGATAAATGGCAGCACAGGAGAATGGTTCAGAACAACAGTTGGAGTAAGACAAGGATGTCTTCTGTCACCCACCCTCTTCAACATTTTTCTCGAACGGATCATGTCTGATGCTCTAGAAGAACATGACGGAAAGGTTAGCATAGGCGGCAGAAATATTACCAACCTGCGGTTTGCCGATGACATAGACGCTCTTGCTGAGGAAGAGCAGGAACTAGAAGCACTAGTTGAAAGTCTCGACCAGACCTGCACAAGGTATAAGATGGAGATCAGTGCTGAGAAGACCAAACTGATGACAAACAGCGCAGATGGCATCCAGAGGGAGATCAAGGTAAAGGGGCAGAAGCTGGGTACTGTAAGCAGCTTCAAATACCTTGAAGCAGTTGTCTCAGATGATGGCTCAAAACAAGAGGTTCTCTCAAGGATAGCACAAGCCACTTCAGCTCTTGCCAAGCTGAAACCAATTTGGAGAGATAACAACATATCTCTTGGATCAAAGGTGACACTTATGCGCTCCCTTGTCATTTCCATATTTCTGTATGCCTGTGAATCATGGACCTTGACAGCAGAATTAGAGAAAAGAATGCAGGCCTTTGAGATGAGATGCTACCGAAGGTTACTGAACATTTCGTACAAGGACCATATAACCAATGAGGAGATTCGCAGGAAGATCCAAGCAGCCATTGGAGAATATGATGAACTCCTGACGCTGGTCAAGAAACGGAAACTAAGGTGGTTCTGTCACGTCTCAAGGTCTTCTGGTTTAGCAAAGACAATTCTTCAGGGCACAGTGAAAGGAAAAAGAAGAAGAGGCAGACAGAAGAAGAGGTGGGAAGACAATATCAAGGAGTGGACTGGAATGGATTTTGCCAGCTCAGCTAGGGCAGCTGAAGACAGGACAAGGTGGAAAGGGATTGTTTTGAAGTCAGCTGTGGTGCCCCAACGACCTAGCAAGGTTATGGGACAGAATAGAATAGAAAAAAAATAGTACTTAACTCTAATGATAAATTTCAATATCAACAATGAACTACCATGAAATATAGGGCTAGTGTTAGGCCAAAATAACAGAAACACCCCATATGTAGTTTTCTTGTAAAATAAATTTGGCATATGTAAGTGTGTTTGTATATAAATTTGACACCAAAGAGTTAAGGTAGCTTGTGAATGAAAGGAGAATACTGATACAGGGTACAAAATGAGCCGCGACTTGAGAAAACCAACAATGTGGTTGTGCGACCAGTGCAGACTCATATCAGCTTGGGCATCTGACTAGTTTGATCAGACTCTTCTTTGAGTGCTCAAAGGGTAGCTAAAGGTCTAAGCTACCTCCATGCGGACAGCGAAGGCTCTGGTCAGACTGGGGGGATGCCCAGGCTGATCTGAGTCTGCACTGGGCGCACAACCACATTGTTGGTTTTGTCGTGTCGCGGCTCAAATGTCTGTGAATATAATTTCAAATTACAGTTTGACCGTCTCTGTGTATTTTCCAGAATTGTTCAGCATGTCTCTGAATGCAAAGACAAAAGTGAAAGGACTCATCGAGATCATTTCAAATGCTGCCGAGTATGAAGAAATACCCATCAGACATCATGAAGACTCCGTTCTTAGACAGGTAAGATAAAAAAAGAGTTAGCGAATGTTTTCATTGTGGCATTGTAACCGTAATGTTGTAAGTATTGGGACACCTAAAATAATTAATTTTCCATTTGTTCCAAATGGAAAATTAATTAATATAGGTGTCCAAAAATTTAGGCACATTAATGATACACTGCATTTGCCATAAATATTTTGACTGTGTTGCCTGAGTAAATAGTGCAGGCAAAGATCATGCTGCTTCTTAGAAGCGTGGAATAGGACCATTGGCACACATTTCCATCTAGGAAGAAGAGTCTGCATGGCCAAGTGGTTAGCGCTTCTTACTTCAGATCATGGGATAGTGGGTTCAAGTCTTGCTAGAGGCAAGATTCCTTTCGAACCTAAACGACACTTCATTTTACAGAGCCATTCATAATTGACCTCCAATCCTTCTTATATGACTGAAATACTGTTGATAAGGACATTAAACTGCCAAGTCCCATCAGGAAGACTGGCTTAATGCAGCCACATAGGTTTAATCATGCCCTATTAGCAGTGAAATTGCTGTCTACTTGTAAATATTAATTAGGAGTTGCATATTGAAATTTTGTCAAATTGACCCAATTTACGTATCCAACTCTGTATTTGTATGTTGGTATGATAGGAATATTTGGTTTAAAAAAATATATTATTCTTCGAAAGCTGTGCATGATAATATCAAACAGTAATGCAAAACTTTTGAACTTTTGTTGGCATTGAAACCCACTAGAATGCACCATTTCTTGTTCATTTCTGGGAATGAACCTATAGAATGATTAAAGGCCGTTCCAAAGAACCCTAGAAGGATTAAAGGCCCTTCCAAAGACATGAGGTCACTCTGATTATGCTCTTCTTTTTCGTACAGCTTGGGAGCAGATTGCCAAACAAGCTGGCCAGTCCCAAGTACAATGATCCCCACGTGAAGACAAACCTGTTGTTGCAAGCCCATCTCTCCAGGATGCAGCTGTCGGCAGAACTTCAGTCGGATACAGAAGAAATTCTCAGCAAGGTAAGTCTGTTTTGTTTGGAAGAGTTTCATATGCTTGATATATGAGCCATATCATGATAAAATATTGACTTAATGTGATCAGGTTCTGTGCGTATTTGTTGCAGATATGTAGGCTCATTTGAACATGTGCTGTTCAAATATGATATGCCTAGAGAATTACATTGGAGCCGCGAAACCAAAAAAGTGGCATATTAGCTCAGTGATAACTCAGATCAGACAGGGCATCTGACTAGTGTGATAGGAATCTTCGCTGTCGATTAGACCCTTGGCTACTCTTTAAGTGCACAGCAAAAACTCTGATCAGACTGGGCAGATACCATTTGTTGGTTTGTCATGTCACGGCTCATTTATTTTTGTCTTGCCTGCAACTAGCAGAATGGAAGACATAAGTACTTTAACAGAGTAACACTGTTCAGATATCAAGATGTTACTGAAAGGTACAGTGATATTTTTTGTTGTTATGTATTGGATTGTGTGTTGAAGAGTGGTTGGCAGAAGAGTGGTTGTACTAGGTACCCAGTTTGGAAATACGAGACTATTTGCTTACCTGTTCATTTTCAATAATGGGCATCAGTTTTTGCTTTCATATGTGTGAAGGTAAAAATTAGATGAATGTATGAATAGAAAAACCTTTTGAGAACAACATGCGGTAAGAAAAAAAAAGGAATAAAACATGAAAGTTGCAGCTTAAAACTGTAATTTTACCACTGCTGTAAAGCATAAACTGTTGTGGAACAAGGGGTTACTGACCTCAGAATATTTATTTCTAGGCGATCCGACTGATCCAAGCATGCGTGGATGTATTGAGCAGCAATGGATGGTTAAGCCCTGCCCTGGCAGCTATGGAGTTGGCTCAGATGACAACACAAGCCATGTGGGCCAAGGACTCCTATTTAAAGCAGGTTCCACACTTCACTCAGGAAATCATCAAGAGATGTCAGGAAAAGGTATTGAACTTGTATAAAACACCAAAATACCGCGACACGACAAAACCAACAAAGTGGCAAGTGAAGACTTAGATCAGCCTGGGCATCCACTCAGTTTGATAAGTGTCTTCACTGTGCACATGCAGATAGCTTAGATCCTTAGCTATCCTTAAAGTGCACAGCAAAGACTCTGATCAGACTGGGCAGATGCCTAGGCTGATCTGAGTCTCACTGGGAGCATATGCCACTTTGTTGGTTTTGTCATGTCAGGGCTCATTTATTTGACTAAAAGAAAGGATGTTTCTCAAGCTAGAAGGATCCTATATATCTAAACTGTCTTGCATAATTCTACCATACAATAGGTTTATCCCTCCAAAACAACCCCAAAAATTTACATCTATGTTATCAACCCAAGTTTTATAAGACATCTAGCTTTATGGAGTAATTTTGGAGGGAAAGTTGAAAAGTTGAAAAGATAAGGTGCAAGATTTTCATATTTTAGGGACTGAAGCCAAGGAGTTTGCAGAAGGTCTCAGGGAACTTCTTTGTTACACCTGCATTAGCAAGGTCCTAATGGGGGCCCAGCTTACAGTACCGGCAGCGCAAAACCGTACAATTTTCGCGTTTTGAACGCGTGTGCAACGCGTTTTTCGTGCGTGTGTATGAAACGCGTTTTGAAACGCGTTGACTCGCGTTTTTCGCGTTTATCTCGTTTTCCAAATATCCAATCAAATCGCTTCCCGAGAAACCCATGCGAAACGCGTGTTATTCGCGATTTTCGCGTAGCATAACTTAACCAATCAGAAAAGTTCATTTGCGTTTCTCTGTGACGTAGATAACGCGAAAACCGCGATTCATAATAAGCCAATCAAAACGCTCCTCGCAAAACGCGTGCGAAGCAGCCATAATATGGTCGTAGGAGCATCACAATTTATCAGTATTTTTGCAGCGTTTTAAAGTGAATTATCAATTGGATTTATAAATAGAGTCATATTGTTGTCACCCGACGTAGGCGGAGGGGGACTATAGAAATGACCCTCGTCCGTCCGTGTGTGCGTCCGTCCGTCCGTCCTTCCGTCCGTCCTTCCGTCCGTCCTTCCGTCCGTCCGAAATCTTGTCCCCGCAACTCCTCCTACGTCTTTCATCGGATTGATTTGAAATTTTACAGATCGTATTCTTATGATATGAAGATGTGCATGTGGTTTTCGATTTTTGTTTCGGCCATTTTTGATGGAGTTACAGCCCTTGCTGACTCAGACCTTCCGAAACCTTGTCCCCGCAACTCCTCCTATATCTTTCATCGGATTGATTTGAAATTTTACAGAATGTATTCTTATATGAAGATGTGCATGTGGTAGTTTATTTTTGTTTCGGCCATTTTTAATGGAGTTACGGCCCTTGCTGACATAGACCTTGTCCCCGCAACTCCTGCAACATCTTGTATCAGATTGACTTGATATTGTGCAGAATGTTTCATCATGATCTGAAGATGTGCATGTGATTTTGGAATTTCAGTTGTCCTATTTTTTACCAAGTTATGGCCCTTTGTCATTTTTTGGCATTTTTCCAACTTTTGAACCATTTGACCGAGAGAGCTGAAATTTGGTATGCTATTAGCATTTGGTAAATTGATTATTCTGATTATTGTTAGGATGTGGTGAATCATAAGTGACAGAATTATTCCCCTTTCATAGATAATAGACATTCACTTAAAGGTAAAAGGGATAACTCCAGAACTATTCATATTAATGGGCTGAATTTTCATAAATCCATTGTTCATTTTTCATCAGATTCATATAAGCAGGATTATGGCTCTTGTTATTTTGTACTGGGTATACAGTCTTGATGTTTTGATCATTTTGTAATGGCCAATAGTTTCAGTAACCTGATTTTACACACAATTATATGCCCCGTTCTGAACTTAAGTATTTTATAAAGAGGCTCAGTAATTGGGTATATGTCTTTGCTTATGTTCAGTTATCATTTGCATACCAGGTTCTGTAATATATATATTTTCTGTATAGCCATACATTTACTCTGAAACAGAATAAAGGGCTGAAGTTTGTGACACATTTCAAACGTCGGGTGACACTTGGCCGATGGCCTTTTATTTCATACTTTTTGGCATTGGGAATCGGGCCGAATTTCGGCCCCAAATATCGGTGATTGAGAGCCATGTTAATTATCCATAATGCCTGAATATGATGCCAACTGTACTAATTTTGAGTCTATTGGTTCCTTCCTAGCAGGACCTAAAATTTCTAGTACGGATTTAGGTACAGAGTATGAAAGTATGGGTTGTATTTTTCATATCCGACCTTAAAAATTTTAACATAAAAAAGTTTTAAGATTTTTAGCTCACCTGAGCCGTAGGCTCACAAGGTGAGCTTATAGTATAGGGAGGCTCTGTCGTCCGTCGTCCGTCGTCGTCCGTTCACATTTTCAAACAAGAATATCTCCATAACCACTTGACCAATTGTGGTCAAATTTTATGTGTAGCATTGTTGGGGTGGGGGATCGACTGCATAAGGTTTTAGGGCAGATTGGGTTGGAACTCTGGTTGCCATGGCAACATATAGCTCCCATAGACTTATAATGGGAAAAACTTCAAAAATCTTCTTCTCTGAAACCATGAGGCCCAGAGCTTACATATTAAGTATGTACCAATGTCTAGTGGTCCCCTACATAAATCCTGCCAACCATGCCCCTGGGGCCAAAATTGGCCACGCCCCGGGGGTCATTAGCTCCCATAGACTTACAATGGGAAAATCTTAAAAAATCTTCTTCTCTGAAACCATGAGGCCCAGAGCTTACATATGAAGTATGTACCAATGTCTAGTGGTCCCCTACATAAATCCTGCCAACCATGCCCCTGGGGCCCAAATTGGCCACGCCCCGGGGGTCATTAGCTCCCATAGATTTACAATGGGAAAATCTTAAAAAATCTTCTTCTCTGAAACCATGAGGCCCAGAGCTTACATATTTAGTATGTAGCAATGTCTAGTGGTGCTCTACATAAATCCTGCCAACCATGCTCCTGGGGCCCTAATTGGCCACGCCCCGGGGGGTAATAGCTCCCATAGACTTACAATGGGAAAATCTTAAAAAATCTTCTTCTCTGAAACCATGAGGCCCAGAGCTTACATATTAAGTATGTACCAATGTCTAGTGGTCCCCTACATAAATCCTGCCAACCATGCCCCTGGGGCCCAAATTGGCCACGCCCCGGGGGTCATTAGCTCCCATAGACTTACAATGGGAAAATCTTAAAAAATCTTCTTCTCTGAAACCATGAGGCCCAGAGCTTACATGTTAAGTATGTACCAATGTCTAGTGGTCCCCTACATAAATCCTGCCAACCATGCCCCTGGGGCCCAAATTGGCCACGCCCCGGGGGTCATTAGCTCCCATAGACTTACAATGGGAAAATCTTAAAAAATCTTCTTCTCTGAAACCATGAGGCCCAGAGCTTACATATTTAGTATGTAGCAATGTCTAGTGGTGTTCTACATAAATCCTGCCAACCATGCTCCTTGGGCTGAAATTGGCCGCGCCCCGGGGGGTATTAGCTCCCATAGACTTACAATGGGAAAATCTTAAAAAATCTTCTTCTCTAAAACCATGAGGCCCAGAGCTTACATATTTAGTGTGTACCAATGTCTAGTGGTCCCCTACAAAAATCCTGCCAACCATGCCCCTGGGGCCCAAATTGGCCACGCCCCGGGAGTCATTAGCCCCCATAGACTTACAATGGGAAAATCTTAAAAAATCTTCTTCTCTGAAACCATGAGGCCCAGAGCTTACATATTTAGTATGTACCAATGTCTAGTGGTCCCCTACATAAATCCTGCCAACCATGCCCCTGGGGCCCAAATTGGCCACGCCCCGGGGGTCATTAGCTCCCATAGACTTACAATGGGAAAATCTTAAAAAATCTTCTTCTCTGAAACCATGAGGCCCAGAGCTTACATATTTAGTATGTAGCAATGTCTAGTGGTGCCCTACATAAATCCTGCCAACCATGCCCCTGGGGCCCAAATTGGCAACGCCCAGGGGTCATTAGCTCCCATAGACTTACAATGGGGCCAAGAGCTTATGTATTTAGTATGTTGCAGTGTATGGTGTCCTCTACATAAATCCTGCCAATCAAAACCCTGGGGTCCAAACTAGCCACACCCCATGGGGTCATCGAATCCTATAGAATTGCAGCCTGTTTATTAGCTTACCTGAGCTGGAAGCTTACATTTTATAACTCAGGTGAGCGATCGTTGCCCTTGGGCTACTTGTTTTTTTTGTGTGTGTGTGTGTGTGTCGGGAAGTGGGGAGAGGGGAGGGGATCCTAGAAGTATAATGTTGCCTTCCTGTTAAATATTTTTGGAGGGGAGGGTCTCTGATTCTGGCTGCCCCACACTCCAAATGTCCGACTCCAACGAATATGATTTCATGCAAAATTTATGACATATGACTAGGATCGTTTTCCCGTTTCCATTGTAACTTGTGGCATCCGTTGACGCTGAAAAAGTTTATTCTCTCAAGCTTTTACAATAATTTTGGGGGAATTGGGGAGTCACAAAGGGCTTAAATTTAAAAAATTTCAAGTTCTAGAAAAATGTGTTGTTTTCAGCCCTGAACCTGACACCGGGATTTCATTATAATTTCCATAGATCTAATTTTCTTTCAATACTTCGTCGAAAATAATTGGGAAGGGGCAAATCCTACTTTTAATACTTACCAAATTTAGTTGGTTCTCAGTTTTTCAATAGCATTGTCAATAAAGCTAGGAACCAGTCTATAGGAGACCGAAACGCGTTCGGCAAACGCAATTTTCATTGGTCTAAACACCAAACGCGTGCGCACACGAAGTAACGAAAAACGCGAACTGGAATCGCAGTTCTGATTGGCTAAAGCGAATTTCGCGTACAAACGCGATTATTCGCGATTTTATGCAGCAATTTGATTGGTTCTTTGACAAACGCGTTTCTAAATCGCAATACGCGTTTGAAAAATACGCGTTTCGAATGCGTTTTGAACGCGAATTTCTTGCGAAGCGCATGTACGGTTTTGCGCTGCCGGTACTGTACCATCTATCTGCTTAACCTTTTTCCATCCATCCTCGAATGTGCCTACCCTATGGTTTAAGTGAAGTTTGCTCTTTTCTCCTAACCCTTTAAGGTGAAGGTGTGACGTGCAGGTGTGACAATTTTCTGTGGAATTCTAGTCAAAATTTTCTTGTAGTTTTCAGGGAGTTTTAAATTTATGGCCCTGGAAAAAAGTGTTATCAGCTGAAATTTATAGAAACATGACAGAGTATATTAGCTAAAACAGCACCAAAGTGTCATATTTCCCAGCATTTCCCACTATGGCTAAATATGGAGTAATTCCAAGGATGGTATTCGCCGATAATTACTACTGGGATTTCCCGCCACAGGTATTTCCCAATCAACCTTGAAATTACATGACATTTTAGGATAATTATAGAAGGGTAGACCTCCAGATAAGGAAAATCTATGTTGTGACTCCTCATTAGAACCATCTCAGCAAGAGGGTTCTAATGAGGGGTCACAACAAAGGTTTTTATGGAGAAATGCGGAAAATTATCACTAAATGAGCTGCGACATGTCAAAACCAACAAAGTGGCATGTGCGCCCAGGGAAGACTCAAATCAGCTTGGGCATCCACCTAGTCTGATCAGAGTCTTAGCTGAAGGCATGAAGGTAGCTTAGACCCATAGCTATCAATCAAGCATACAGAGAAGACTGATCAGACAGAGCGAATGCCCAGTCTGATCTGAGTATATCGCTGGGCACTCATGCCACTTTGTTTTGTTGGGTATGTCGCGGCTTGTCAAATCACGGCTCAACTTATCTGGAGCTTTGGCAATGAAGGTGTCCCAACAGTTTGGATTTAATCATGCTTTGTTTCTCTGTAGAACATTGAGACAGTGTTTGACGTGATGGAGATGGAAGACGAGGACCGGAACAGTTTGTTACAGTTGAATGAGTCACAGATGGCCGACGTTGCCAGGTTCTGTAACAGATATCCCAACATAGAGATGACGTACGAGATCCAGGAGAAAGACAGCTTACACAGGTAGTTGTCGTTATTGTTTAGGGTAGTCAAAGTCAGGGAGAAAGACCTGGAAATAGATTGTTTTCCAGGTCAGGGAAATTGGTGATTGGGCTGGGAAATTTGGAGAGGATATGAAGGGATTTTGAAGGTTAGTGACCAAGGCTGTCTGCTCAAGGGATAAAATACTTTTAGAAAACATAAGCCACGCACTGAAGTATGTTTCTTTCTCCTCATGCGGGGCTACTCTTTTAGGAAGAATTTGCTTCCAAGGACCATAGTCTTCCCTTTTAAAAGTAACCCCCAGTTTTTAAGTGCCTTTAGCACTGTAAAGAGTATATCAAGTTTGATCTATGAAAGGGTATGGAAAATTGGAAACTAAGGAATAGTCAGGGAGTTTTGAAGTGGAGGATGAGTAGCAACCCTGTTGTTTGCTAATCTGTGAGTATTTATATGATCAGATAAAACCTGTTTTACATTATATGAAAGTTTTATTATGCCCCCAACTTCGAAGAAGTTGAGGGGGCATATTGCTTCTGGGTTGTCTGTCCTTCTGTCCATCCTTCCATCCGTCTGTTCGTGAGGCATACCATATCTTAGGAACAATACATGCTAGAGCTTTTAAATTTCACATATGGATTCATCATCAAAAAATAGCTGAAACGTATATTTTTTCTTGTCCCAGTTGTCTCCCTTTTTGGAGTTATGCCCCTTGATAAAAATTCATAATGAAACTTTGTCAGCAAGATATCTCAAAAAGTATTTTAGCTATGGACTTGAAACTTTACCAGCTTATTGGAGATGATGAGTAAATGAAGTGATTAACTTTTGAACAAACTCCGTCAATTTTCATAGGAGTTATGGCCCTTTGAAAATTTTGGCATTTCAATTTTGTCAGCAAGATATCTCAGAAAGTGTTTAGCTACAGACTTGAAACTAGCTTATTGGAGATGATGAGTAGATAAAGTGATTAACTTTTGAACAAAATCCAATAATATTTGTAGGAGTTACGGCCCTTTGTAATTTTTGGCATTTCAACTTTGTCAGCAGGATATCTCAAAAAGTATTTGAGCTAGGGGCTTGAACTTTTGCCAGCTTATTAGGAATGATATGTAGATGAAGTGGTTAACTTTTGAATATAATCTGTCAAGTATTTTCGGAGTTATGGCCCTTTGAAAATTTTGGCATTTTAACTTGTCAGCAAGATATCTAAAAAATTATTTGAGCTAGGGATTTGAAAAATGGTATGCTGATTGGAGATGATTTTAAGATTAACTGATTAACTTACGAACCATATCGTCTAATTTTTTTTTCGGAGTTATGTCCCTTTGACAATTTTGACAGTTTAAACTTGGCAGCAAGATATTTCGAAAAGTATTTGAGTTATGGTCTTGAAACTTGGTCAGCTGATTGGAGATGATAAGTAGATTGACTGATTGACTTTTGAATGATTTCTATCAATATTTTCTAGTACTGACCATGCCCTTTTAGGATCAGGTTGGGGGCATAGTGTTTTACAAACACCTCTTCTAGTTGATAATATGTGTGTCTTTTTGATTGTACAATGTATATTACCTAAAAGCAACAACAAAGAATTATAGTTTAATATCGATTTTTTTTGTCTCTGAATTATGTTACTGTAGAATGAGAAATTTTGCAAAAACTTAGTTTTGGAATTTTCAGCCAGAAAAAATAGTATTGAAGTAAAGTATATGAAAAATATTAATCCTTCCTATTAGTTATGGCTATCGTTTTTTGGCTGGAATTTATGGCTAATGTTATTTGGCTGGAGTGTTATGTTTATGAGCCAGTTGTGACTATTTTTGAAACAAATTAAACAAACCACAGTTTTCACAAAAGCATCATGGAAAAGTCTGCTTGATTTCTGATTAAGGAGATTCAGAAAGCTCACTCTTAACAACTAGATCATGCCTTTGTCATATATTGTATGTCCTTTTTGTGCGTAGATCTAATTCTGCTGTTGTGTTCTAGTGGTTCCACAGTGAATGTGATGGTAACATTAGAGAGAGAAGATGAGATTACTGGACCAGTCATAGCACCATTCTTTCCACAGGTAAGCACTGCTTCAGATATCAAATTATGTTAAGAAAAATTGAAAGCTTCTGTGTCTCTACCATCAGCATTTCCAAGGCCAAGAGCTTATAATTTTCAGGTATAAACAGATGTGCATATGTTCATGACCCTTTGAAGCGTCCATGTGGCCAAGTGGTTAGCACGCCTGACTTAAGGTCAAGAGCTCATGGGTTGAGTCCAGCTTGAGGCAACTTTCTGTAAGAACCTAAACACCACTTCATTGCTCAGAGCTCTGCAAAAACAGCCAACTATTGTCCTGATATGACTGAAATACTGTTAAAAAGGACTACAAATCCCAAGCATTCCATCCATCCATGAACCTTGTTGATGTTCATGACCCTTTGAAGCATCCATGTGGCCAAGTGGTTAGGGCTTCTGACTTAGATCAACTGCTGGTGGATTGAGTCCAGCTTGAGGCAACTTTCTGTAAGAACTTAAACACCACTTCATTGCTCAGAGCTCTGCAAAAACAGCCAACTATTGTCCTGATATGACTGAAATACAGTGAAAAGTACTAAAACCCCAAGTATTCCAGCCATCCTTGACCCTTGTTGTTTGATTCTCATAGCAGTATTCTCCAAGAGGCTCAAGGGAGCATAACCATGACTCTCATCTCCTGGCACTGAGTATGTCCAGATCCCTGACCCTTTAGACTCAAAGTTGGGCATATATGAGCCGCGACATGAGAAGACCAACATAGTGGTTGTGCACCCAGTGTGGATTCAGATCAGCCTGGGCATTGGCCCCATCTGATCAAAGTCTTAGCTGTCCACATGAAGGTAGCTTAGACCCTTAGCTACCCTTTAAGTGCTTAGCAAAGAGTCTGATCAGACTGGGTGGATGCCCAGACTGATCTGAGTTTGTGCTGGGTGCACAACCACTTTGTTGGTTTTCTTGGGTCGCAGCTCATATACATGTCTCAGACTTACAGAGTTTATGGCAATGCACAAGGCAATGCACAAGGCAGGGACACCTATTGTACAGTTAGCACAGTTCCAGTTTTCATATTGTTCCATGTACATATATATTCTAGGGTCTTTTTAAAATGAAATATATAAATTTTTGATTTTTAGCTCGCCTGAACGAAAGTTCAGGAAGAGCTATTGTTGTCACCTTGGCGTCGGCGTCCGCGTCAGCGTCCGCGTCAGCATCAGCGTCGGCGTCCGGATTGGATGTTTTGGTTAAAGTTTTTTAAAGACCTATATCTCCCTAACCCATGGATGGATTCTTTTGATACTTGCACTGTATTTAGATATTGGTCCAAAGTTTAACAGGGTACCACCCCCACCCCACTTCGTGACCTTGATGTCAAGGTCATGGACTTAGAAAATTGGGAGTTTTTTGGACTGGATGTTTTGGTTAAAGTTTTATAAAGCCCAATATCTCCTTAACCCATGGATGGATTCCTTTGATACTTGCACTAAAGTTAGATATTGGTTCAAAGTTTTCCAAGGTACTACCCCCACCCCCCTCAGTGACCTTGATGTCAAGGTCATGGACTTAGAAAATTGTCCTTTTATTGATTGGATGTTTTGGTTAAAGTTTTTTTAAAGACACATATCTCCTGAACCCATAGATGAATTCTTTTTATACGCCCGTTTTGAAAAACGGACGTATTATGTCGTGGCGCTGTCCGTCCGTCGGTCCGTCCGTCCGTCCGTAAACATTCTTGTGCACGCCATAACTCAGTAACCATTTGGGATATCTTCATGAAATTTTATAGGCATATGTATTAGGTTGGGGGAACGTGTCGCGTACAAGAATGGGTGCTCCCCCTTTCTTAGTTTCAAAGTTATGCCCCTTTGATCATTTTTTTCCCTGCAAGTCTTGTGCGCGCCATAAGTAGATAACCGTTTGGGATATCTTTATAAAACTTCATAGCAATGTGTATGAATTCCTAACGATGTGTCGCGTACAAAAATGGCTGCTCTCCCTTTCTTCGTTTTAGAGTTACGACCATTTCATTAGTACTTTGAGCCTATTTTTGTGTTTACTTATCTTGTGCATGCCATAACTTGGTAACCGTTTGGAATATCATGATGAAACTTTATAGCAATGTGCATGATCACAAGACAATGTGTCATATATAAGAATGGTTGCTCCCTCTTTCTTAATTTTGGAGTAACCTCCATTTGATTAGTATTTTTAGGTGTTTCTCATTCACTCCATATCTCCTGAACCTTTTGAAATATTAGAATGAAGCTTTGTAGGAATGTGTATAATAATGGGGCAATGTATCCTGAACAAGAACCACAACTCTGGCTTACTTACTGAATTATCTGCCCTTGCATAAATTTCCTGTTTACTCTAACTCCTTAACCATTCGAAATAAATGGTATGTATATTATAAAAATCATTTCAAGGGAATATAGTACAACCAAAAAAAGCCTATCTTGTATGTTTAGGTTATCTCCCTTGTACCACTTTGTCTGTCTAACCTTTTGTACGCAATCGTGTTCATTCTGTTTCTGCTTTATGACATTTAAACGGGCGTATTATGCGCCGCTTGCGAAGCCCTTGTTATATTTGCACTGTAGTTATATATTAGTATAAACTTTTACATAGTACTACCACAACCCCGCTCAGTGACCTTGATGTCAAGGTCAGGGACTTAGGAAATTTGGTCTTTATTAAAGTGTTCTAATTGCATACCGATCCATAATGCTTGACAGAGATTTAGTTTACACTTGAACTGATTTTAGACACTTTTGAGTTTTTACAAAACACTATATACTTACCCCACTGGGTGACCTTTTGAAGTCAAGGTTATCAACTTTGAATTTTGTCTACAAGATTTTGGTTAAAGTTATATATTTATAAGACATAATTTCACAGGGCCACAATGAGCTCAGTTGATACTAATACTTGGACTGATATTGGATAATGGTTCAAGGTTTTAATACATCCTAGCCCCCCCCCCCCCCCCCCACACACACACACCCACACCCACACCCACCCCACCCCTTACCCCTCTACCCCTTGGTTCTTTGTCCTCAAGCTCATGGACTTTGAAATTTCATGTGGAGTTTTTTTATTTTTTTATTTTATTTTAAGACTTATTTCTGAGATAGCGTTTGTTTATAAATGTGTTGTCATTGTGGACATGCTTGTTTGAAGTTTTATGCCTAGCAGTCCACACCACCATAGCAACTGTGTCATGGGCAAGCACTTATTCAGGCGAGCTATGCTGTCAGGCGACAGCTCTTTTTAGCTTCTGTTTTTCTACCTAATTATGATATTTCTCTCATCAATGGAGGCGACACATGTCTTTTCAACCACAATGGAGACATAATTTGTTGTAAATATTTTACATGTTGCTGGCCGGGTTTGAACCCTCACGGATGCGGCGACAGCGCCTAGCACTGCAATGTATGTCAGCTTTAACCATTACGCTATACGTTATTTGAGCGTCCTTTTTTGGGGACGTCTCGGTAGCGTAATGGTTAAAGCTGACGTACATTGCAGTGCTAGGCGCTGTCGCCGCATCCGTGAGGGTTCAAACCCGGCCAGCGACATATAAATTTTTGCTTTTCATAAAGCATAACCAGAGCATTTGGACTTGATTCTATGGTACTTTAGTTAATGTGCACGTCCTTTATGCATTTTAAAACTAAAATGTGAAAGCTGTATGAATTTTCATTTCCAGAAACGTGAGGAAGGCTGGTGGGTTGTCATTGGTGACACAAAGAACAACTCCCTCCTGTCAATCAAACGTCTCACATTACAACAAAAGGCCAAGGTGAAACTGGACTTTGTGGCGCCATCTCCTGGCCATTACAATTACACAATTTTCTTCATGAGTGACGCTTATATGGGCTGTGATCAAGAATACAAGTTTGGCGTTGATGTTAAAGAGGGTGATAGTGACAGCAGTGACTCAGACAGTGATTAAAACCACATCTTATGAAGAAGTGACTCGGACAGTGATTAAAACCACATCTTATGAAGAAGTGACTCGGACAGTGATTAAAACCACATCTTATGAAGAATTAATATGAGCCGCGACATGATAAAACTAAAAAAGTGGCATGTGTACCCAGTGAAGACTCAAATCAATCTGGGCACCAGCCAGTCTGATTAGAATCTTCGCTGTCCGCATGGAGCTAGCTTAGACCTTAGATACTCTTTAAGCACGCAGAGAAGACTCTGATCAGACTGGGCTGATGCCCATGCTGATTTGATTCTTAGCTGGGTGCACATGCCACTTTGTTGGTTTTGTTATGTCGCGGCTCATGTGCTTTCGAGTGCACTAGATTTACCAAATATGAGGATAAATCTTTCAATACTTTGCTGTTATATATTTCCATAAAAAATAGCTTATGTAGCTGAAGGAGTTCATTACAATAGGGCAGAGAATTTCCAATAAGAGATGAAGAGGTCTTAATAAATGTTTTTATGGAGAATAAACAGAATTATATCACATTTCCCATCGAAAGTTTACGTTCTCTGGATCTCTGCTGCAAATCCCATTTGTAGGCTGGTGAAAAATATTTTTATAAAGTTTGTAACCAGACAAATCCTTCGGCTAGAGATTAAAACTTTTCTTAAACACTTAAGGTGAAGGGTACACTTTCAGGGGAAGCAACTCTTCCATTTCATGTTTATCTCCCTTCTCAATAGGAGTCAACTCTTAAAGGAAACTAGGAGCAAATTCTTCCCTTTAAGGGTAGACTTTTATTGAAGGATTTTGTCATCCATGGAAGCAGTGGGAAGTCACAAAAGTTGTTTCTGTTTGAAAACCTGTGGGAAAAAGCATGGAAGTGTACCTGTACACAAACCTTAAAATTTTCAAGGATTTAAAAAGTATATGTACTAGTCAAAAGTTCTAACCGACCACTTAGTTTTTATCATTTTTCTTCAATGCTATTCGCAATCTCACAATTCCGATTACTTCCATAGATAGGCAAATATGTTAGTAAACCATACCACTAAAAGGTTAAGCGTTATTCAGTTCACTGTATCCAGGAGTCACAGATGAATGCAGGTACCTCCATTTTCAAAATTAACAAGAATTTGCATTGAGTGGTGGGGTAAGTTTTAACATTTTGACCCAAAGCGGCCACTGTCATGCAGGAAGAATGTTCATTTCTGCTTAAATCTGTTTATTCAGTCATTTGCTTTAGTAATGAAGTGGTTTTGCTGACGTAAATTGGATATTCCAAAAATTGATTTTTCACAATTGTAACGAAATGCTTAATTTTATGAATTTTAAAAATGGGGGTACTTCTGTTCATAGGCACATTCTGGCTGTAATGTTAAGAATTTTGTCAAACCTTTTCATGGCTGAGTTGACTGACATATCTGCCTATTTGGGGATGTAAATAGAATTGTAAGATTTTTTGGGGCTCTGAAGAAAATTGATAAAATGTAAGTGGCCAGTTAGAACGTTTGGCTAGTATATATGAAATGTGTACATATTTTCACCTACATTTATTAGCTCACCTGTCAAGGTGAGCTTATAGTATAGACTTGGTCCGTCGTCCGTCGTCGTCGGCGTCGTCCACAATTTTAAACATCTTCTTCTCAGAAACCACTGGGTGGATTGAAGCCAAATTTCATATGGAGCCTTAACAGGATGGGGGAACGAAAGTTTATATATTTGGTCCAGGTCACATGACCAAGATGGCCGCCACGCCCATATATGGTAAAAACCCTTCAAAAATCTTCTTCTCCAGAACCAAAAGGCCTATAACCTTGAAACTTGGTATGTAGCATCGGGCATGCGGGCCCATCATAATTTATATAAATCATGACCTTGTGATGACCTTGACCTAATTTATGACATGGTCAACTTTGGTACATTAGGCTTTTATATGGGAAAACGCTTAAACGGTGGATTTCTCTGAAACTATTTAAGTCTAAGGTACAATACTTGGTATATATGGTCGACTAAATGACCAGATGAAGATATTATGTCACTAAAGGTCAAGGTCATTCCGTCGGACCATCCGTCGTCAAGATTTTCAAACATCTTCTCCTCTGAAACCACTAGGCCGATTGAAGTCAAATTTCATATGGAGTCTCAGTGGGATGGGGGAACGAAACTTTATACCCGGGGTCTGGGTCACATGACCAAGATGGCCGTCATGCCCATATATGGTAAAACCCTTCAAAAATCTTCTTCTCCAGAAGCAAAAGGCCTATGACCTTGAAACTCGGTATGTAGCATCAGGCATGCGGGCTTATCTTAGTTTATACAAATCATGACCTTGCGTTGACCTTGACCTAATTTACTGCATGGTCAACTTTGGTATGTTAGGCTTTTATATGGGAAAACGCTTAAACAGTGGATTTCTCAGAAACTATTTAAGTCTAAGGTACAATACTTGGTATACATGGTCGACTAAATGACCAGATGAAGATATTATGTCACTAAAGGTCAAGGTCATTCCGTCAGACCATCCGTCGTCAAGATTTTCAAACATCTTCTCCTCTGAAACCACTGGGCCGATTGAAGCCAAATTTCATATGGAGTCTCAGTGGGATAGGGGAACGAAATTTTATACCCGGGGTCTGGGTCACATGACCAAGATGGCCGCCATGCCCATATATGGTAAAAACCTTTAAAAATCTTCTTCTCCAGTACCACTGGCCCGATTGCCTTGAAACTTGGTATGTAGCATCTTGGACTCCAGTACTACAAAGTTTATTTAAATCATGACCTTGGGTTGACCTTGACCTATTTTATGGCAAGGTCAAATTTGGTCCCTTAGGCTTTTGAATGGGAAAATCTGAAAAAGTGCATTTTTCTGTTGCTTTTGTGCTCTGTGATATGGAAATGTAGTCAATTTCCACACCTATGGATATGAGAGGTCAAGGTCATTTGGCTATTGGGTGTCATCATTTTCAAACATCTTCTCCTCAGAAACCATTGAGCCGATTGAAGCCAAATTTCATATAAAGACTTAACAAGATGTGGGAACGATAGTTTATACATTTGGCCTAGGTCACATGACCAAGATGGCTGCCATGCTCATATATGGTAAAAACCTTAAAAAATCTTCTTCTCCAGAACCACTGGCCCGATTGCCTTGAAACTTGGTATGTAGCATCTTTGACTCCAGTACTACAAAGTTTATATAAATGATGACCTTAGCTTGACCTTGACCTGTTTTATGGCAAGTTCAAATTTGGTCCCTTAGGCTTTTGAATGGGAAAAGCTGAAAAAGTGCATTTTTCTGTTGCTATTGTTCTCTGTGATATGGAAATTCAGTCATCGTCAACCCCTACGAATTCTAGAGGTCAAGGGCTGTGTCGTGGTCATCCGTTGTCAACATTTTCAAAGGACTTCTCCTCAGAAATTACTGGGCTGATTGAAGCCAAATTTCATATAGAGCTTAACAGTATAAAGAAACAAATGTTTATATATTTGACCCAGATCCCACGACCAAGATGGCCACCGTGCCCATATATGGTATAAAACTTAAAAATTCTTCTTCTCAAGAACCACTGGGCCGATTGCTTTGAAACTTGGTATGTAGCATCAAGGACTCTAGTACTACAAAGTTTATATAAATGATGACCTTAGGTTGACCTTGACCTATTTTATGGCAAGATCAAATTTGGTCCCTTAGGCTTTTGAATGGGAAAAGATGTGAAAGTGCATTTTTCTGTTGCGATTGAGCTCTGTGATATGGAAATGCAGTCAACTTCAACCTCTATAAATACTAGAGGTCAAGGTCATTTAGTGATTTTATAGAAGTGGCCATGGTGGAACAGTTTGCACACTCACTATCCAATCCTATAGAATTGCAGCCTGTTTATTAGCCTGCCTGAGCCGAAAGCTTTCATTTTGGCCACTTGACATGGCATATACTGGCAGGTGAGCGATCGTTGCCCTTGGGCGACTTGTTTCTGGTAGTCATACATTTGCACCAGATGAATTACTGTCGAAATCAACGTCATTCTCTGTTGTTATCTATGATTATCAAATTGTTAAGAGCGCTCAAGAGTAAGAGAAAACCTGTGGAACTGAAATATGAAAATGGCCTTGAATTTAAACAGAAGATTGCTGTTGTGGTATTATGATGTTATTTGTAAGGTTTGTGCTTCATACAAGTCCCGACACAAGAAAAGGTACCTTATTATATTTGAGAAGAGTTAGCGGCCTTCACAGCTATGCGGATCCATTTGGGGTTGTTGGGTTGGGTGATGTTGCTGTGTAAGAGTTGACCCCTTTTAAGAAAATGAAAATGGCAGAGTTGCTTCCCCTGAAAGTGTACCCATTTATCTTAACTATTTCTAGAGAAGACTCTGTCATCTGAGAATATGGATAAATCGGTGCTCATTCAGGATGTTTACATTCAGCAAATCATGAAGTCTTTGATCAGATTACAGTTTCAATTAAGGCTCTTTAGATTTGTACTATACTTTGACTGGAATTATGTATAAAAGGCATCGTTCATTGTATATTTCTCATGAAAGGCAGTGAAAAGAAAAAAAAATGACAGAACCTGTTGTCTGGTTCTTTATGTCCATGCCAGTTATCTTGTATTTGTGTTGTTGACAGTACTGCAGATAAGCCAGAAAATGGGTGAAACTTCAGTCAACTATTTTGGTCGTAACCATAAAGCATCATTCGGATGGGCAAAGTTTCTTTGACATAGTGTATTTGGTAAATTTAAATATGCTTGAATGAATGAAAATATATGTTACATTTTCATTGCCAAATTTGTTTGGGAAAGTTTATTTGACAAACAAAATTTGTCTGTGTGAACAGATAGCTTGCCATAGAATATGTAACAAAGAAACTAGCTATGGAGATGAACCCAGAAAAAGTTGCTCGTAATCAAATCAGTTTGTTTTTGAACAAAGCATAAGCAACAAAGAAAATGTGGCATGTTTGCCCATTCACACAGATAAAGTTTATTTGTCCAGGTAACTTTGAAGAGAAACATTTGTTCATGTGAACACTGCTGCAAATAGTTCATTGCCAAAGTTTAATTGATAAAGACTCTTTGTTACATTTTCCTGTGACAAATAATTTGCTCTGAGTAAATGCAGATATTTGGCAAACTGTCTTTGCTATAGTTTCTGTGACAAAGAAACTTTGCCTGTGTGAATGGAGCTTAACAGAGTGAGAGCTACAAACTGTCTTTACTTTTCCCTACATAGATTCCCATGGATCCAAAGAGTGATCACGTGGACACGGAGGACACTGATCAGACTGCAGAGATGTGCAGGCTGGTCTCTTGTCTTCCTTGTTTCACATGCAGTAAGATACTCTTGCTCTGCAGGAAGAAAATAGAAAATAAAAAAAAACTGTTAATTTTCACTCCAAACATTCAAAATTGTGTATATAATTTGGAGCTTCAAGATCATTGCAGAAAGATGAAGAAGGAAAGAAGACAAAATAACAAACAAGTAACACTTTATTTTAAACAAACAAACAAGATACATGTACTAGCAAGCTAAACAATGTTCCCTTAGTTAAGGTGTATGAATACACCTATGTTTGGCCGCCATGTTAACCAGGGAGGCAACTTTTAACAGTAGACTTCACTTTCCTTTCCTAGTAGATGAATCATCCAGTGGGGTCTACTTTTAAAGGAAAGAATTTGCTCTGAGAGCAAATTCTACCCTTCAAGAGCAGCCCCATGCAAGAATATAGACACACGCTTCCTCATCATGGATTTCTCCCGTGGTTAACTATCCATTTTGATTTTCTCCCTTTACCACTGATGTGGAAAAAGTAGCACATTTTGCAAAGGGGGACAATTCAGTGTGCACATTTTGATACTTATAACTTACATCAACCAGCAAAAAACAACAAGTGTAAAATTATAAGAATTATGTAAACTGACAGTGAATAGTCAACATTGGATATAAAGACATCATACATTTTGAATAATTACAATACACATACACAGGAAAACCCAGTGCAGACCCGAGGAGTACAAGTATTTGATGGCAGTTGTGGCAGTTCCTTAGAATGGCCTCATGGTAAGCATCTAATAAGTATCCACAACATGAACACGGGTGGTAAAGTTTCAAATTGACCTCCGCGGAGGTCTGTTGAAAAACAATTTGACTATTTTCCGGTAGGCAATTTGAATATATCCTGTCATGAATTTTCGCGGTTTACTGACAGGGTTCAGACAAGAATTTTCTCGCTAGAAAAGGTATTTCAAAAATCGGAGAATGTCATGCTATATATATTTTACAGTTGTATATTGAGACCAAATGACATGGAGCAGTTTGAAGCGGTGTTTTTTAAATTACTTTTGTCCTCCAGGTTTAGTACCAAAAACGAAATTAGGAAGGAGTCCTGCAAAGTTAAATAGGCTTTTTGAAAACATTTGCAGGCTTTCTGTGAAATCTTACTGATGCAGTAAGACAGGTAGCTTGTATAGCTTCATTCTAAACATACTTTAAAGAATACGCATGCTTTTATTACTACATGCTTACCCAATTTTCGTCGGCGGTCAATTTGAACACGATGAGAACAATTTGACTAATAGAGGTTAACATGGAAAAAATTAATCAGCTAAAAAGAAGAAAATGCTTAATTTACTTTTCAGAAGCTAGGTAGCAACGGATTGAAAGCATGTTTTCGTACTTCTAAAGAACATCAGATAATATTGCTCATGTAACAACGTCTTTTTTTATCGTGAAATAGTAGCACAATAGTGCCTTATATTTTTTCTTTTGTTGTAAAACCAGACCTGTGACACTGATTTGTTTGTAAACATAGCACAAACCGATTTTTTTCATCACATCCTTCACAGGTCATTCTAAAGCGGCCGTAATGATGTTATTATTGTTTCATGTTGATTACCCGTGTTTCTATGTAACGGCCACTTCATGAGTGTAATCACCTCGCATCGGGGGAGCATGCGGGTATGTTTGCTTGATATCTTCTTATGGGTTCACTCTAAATTGTTTGAATATCGGTTCTCTTCTCTACAAATATTAGTCTGGATGGGTTCGTTTTATTTTACAAACAAGTGAGAGCCACAGGTCTGCTTTTACAACAAAGAAAGTGATAAAACACTATTGTACTACTATTTCATGATGAAAAAAGAGAAAGTTGCGTGAGCAATATTATCTGGTGTACTTAAGACGTATAAAATCATGCATTCAAATCATATGATATCTGGCTCCTGAAAATTCAGCACGCATTTTTTCTTCTCTTTAGCTGATTTAATTTTTCCATGTTCATCTCCATTAGTCAAATTGTTCTCATGGTGTTCAAATTGACCTCCGAGAAAAATTGGGTAAGCATGTAGTAACAAAAGCATGCATATTCTTGAAAGTATGTTTAGAATGAAGCTATACAAGCGCCGTGTCTAACTGCATCGGTAAGATTTCACAGAAAGCCTGCAAATGAACTCAAAAAGCCGATTTAACTGTGCAGGACTCCTTCCTAGTTTCGTTTTCGGTACTGAACCTGGAGGACAAAAGTAATTAAAAAAATACCGCTTCAAACTGCTCCATGTCATTTGGTCTCAATATACAACTGTAAAATATATATAGCATGACATTCTCCGATTTTCGGAATACCTTTTCTAGCCAGAAAATTCTTGTCTGAACCCTGTCAGTGAACCGCGAAAATTCATGACAGGATATATTCAAATTGCCTACCGGAAAATAGTCAAATTGTTTTTCAACAGACCTCCGCGGAGGTCAATTTGAAACTTTACCACCCATGATGAAGAAATATGGAAATTAATAGTCTTGTAGATTTTATTACAATGAGCAAAATCATCAGGGTGGATGCAGCTCATTCAAAGGATACTCCTGACCTTGTAGAGTTGAGATGAATGGATGTTCCTTGTTTTTTTGCCATTTTGTCAAAGTGAAACAATTTTTGTGACTTCCTGTTTGCTTCTCTAGAGAAGCCTTTTCAAAATGGGGTCTGCTGTTACAGGAAAGAATTTGCTCCATGAGGAGCAAATTCTTTTTCTTTAAGATGACCCCCCATGGAAAAGGGAGACAAAACGGAAAATGGCAAAGCTGCTTTTACTAAAAATGTATTCATTCACTTTATAAAAGGAAAGAGCTTGACCTGACCAGACTGCACAGGCTATCATGCAATGTGTCTCATATTTCAGTTACTTGACATACACACAACCTTGAACAACAGTACAGGTAAAAGTGATAAAAGTTTATCCCTAATAAAGACTCCAATCGATAAAGTTTATCAGGATATGACTGATAACACAGATTGTTCTAAATTATGGAGAAAACTACCGGTATACCTGCAAAATGGATTGGGAAAACACAGAGCTCTAGATAAGAGGGAGTATTTGGTGATAATTAGGGATAATTTTTGTTAAATCTGCATAAAAACATGTTGTGAACCGTCTCGATGAGACGGTTCAGATGAGGGGTCACAACATATGGTTTCGATGAGAGATAAGAAAAATTATCCTTAATTATCATCAGATACTCCCTCTTATCTAGAGCTCTGAAACACATTTCAGGACATGGTGAAATTAATGAATGCCAAAAATTATTTTAAGTAATGGGACAGATAGGTCTGAGTCAAAAGTAAAGTACCAGCTCAGACGGATCCTACTGTCTATGCTGTTTGCCATTCCATCTGCATCTTTCGGATGTATTACTGCATTGTAAAACCATACAGTCAGAGCTCAAAATTCTGTGCAGACTAAGTATGACCAGTTCACTGTGCATATAAAGCTGATAATCTTGATTTTGTACAATTTACATAGCAAAGACTGCAGGTCCTGATAAGATTACAGCCCCATTGTTACCTTGTATGTATTGATGATATAATGCTAGGCAGACCAGGGATGTCGCTGATTTCTGCTTGTCCAAAAATGGTATCAGTAAATATTTGCACTAATCACATGCTGTCCAACAAAATCTATTTATAGGATGTGCAATGTCCCTGAGAGATCTTTCTCTGTTGCATAAATATTTCACAAGATATGATAGTATAAACTAATTTTAAAAAATCCTACACAAAACCTTGAACGATATTTAAACTGTTCTTGTAACAATATTATAAGCAATCAGTATTAAGGTGTACTGATACACCTCCATATTTTTCTGCATTGTTACAAAGGCAAATAATTTTTGTGACTTCCTGTTTGCTTTCCTGGCTGATGTAGCCTTTCCAAGATAGGGTCAATTCTTGAAGGAAAGAATTTGCTCCCTAAAGGAGCAAATTCTTTCCTAAAAGAGTTTGACACCATTGAGAAGTTTAGAAGTAAGGCAAATTTGAAATTGACAGAGTTGCTTCCCCTGAAAGTACACCCATTCACCTTAAAACTATTGATATCCCTGCACTGAATCAATGATCTGAATTGCCTATAAATTGACAAAATAATCAAAATATAATGAAAATAATCAATAATAAAAAGACAGTGAGGCAATCAGGTAACATAAAACACCCTGTGTAAACTATGTCTAATAAATTGACCCGTACAGCTAGGTGATATAAGACGTCGGCTGCATGCCTAGATCAGCCTGTGCCCAAGCAAAGCCATATCAGAGTATATGCAATTTCCAGAGACAATATTTGGACCTTTCACACTTTATTAGCCCTGATCAGACTGCGCGATCACAATCAACTGTGATTTTACCATATAATATGGATGCTAAACACTTCTACATGTACTTTATTACCTGCCAGAAAACTGACAGACATGCAGCTGTTCTAGGCTCGGGTTTCTGACACACCTCCCCTGAGAAGCATTAAAAACTATGTCATGATTACAACAGCCAAATTCGGAATGGGGGGGGGGGGGGGGGGGGGAATGCAGAAAATGAAAATCTTACAGCAGAATTGAATAAGTGATTTGCATATTTGAGAAAACCTGCTGCTCATGTTTACAGCCAAATATGGTATGGTAAATATTTGTAAATATTAGGAAACTATCGCCTACTACCTTTACTCATCCAGATACAATGAAGCATGACCCCCCCCTCCCCCCACACACAAACACTCTCCCCCCCCCCCCCCCCCCCCCCCCCCCCCCCCACAGAAAACACTCTGACCCCCCCCTCCACACCCCCCACAACATTACAGGCTGAAACTGGGTTTAATGGCCCTTTCAACAGAACAGCAATTATTCTGAGACAACTGGGAAAGAAGTTACATGATAAATAACCAAAAGGTTTGATAAGAATCAAAGGGTCTATATTGTTTGCCATTTATCATGTAAGCTTTATTAACCCATGCATTCTGGGTATTTTTGTTGTCTGCTAAAATTGTTGTCTGTATAAAAAATCAAGAATATTTTGACAATATTGTCCTACTAAACTCTTGTAGAAATGATGTCTAGGCAGCAAACAGTTTGGATCTCAGATCAAGCCCCACGTTTTGAATGGGTTAATATTTTCAATGGAATATAAGTAGAGATCTGAAGAAGTAAACTTATATGATAAACAATCAAGGTCTGTCAAGGTCTGAATATTTAGGACAATCAGATAATGAAAACAAAGTGGCATGTGCGTCCAGCAAAGACTCAGATGGCCCTGGGTATCTGCCCAGTCTAAGAGTCTTGGCAGTGCCTTAAAGGGAAGCTAAAGATTTGAGCTATCTCCATACAAACAGTGATGATTAATCAGACTGAGCAGATTCCCAGACTGATTTGAGTATTCACTAAGCACACATGCCACTTTGTTGGTTTTGTTGTGTTGCAGCCCATATAAGCTTTGGCAGTTTAATCACATTCTGTCCAGTTTCTGATTTTACATTAATATATAAATTCTAAATATTGGGACAGCTAGATCTCAGCAAACAGTGCAGACCCAACAGATTGGTTTTTGAGTAATCTGATCAGGGTCTACACTGTTTGCTATTCCATCTGCATCAGATGCTTTACTGTATTGAAAAACCTGTAAAATTTTTAGGATAGTTACAGGTAATTATTTTAAGTGTCCCAAGTTATAGAATTTTAAGGCAGCGTACAACACATGTAAATGACAAGCCTAATAATCCTAAATATTGGGGTACCTTAGCCGGTTACTGTAATTAGCATAAAATGTGAACATTTGGTTTCATTATCTGGTGGTATTTAAAAAATTGCTTGCGGGCTGTCAAATAGTCCAGACACTCATATGACTGCTCTGATTCTATATGCACAGTTCTCAAGCACTTCTACCCTAATATTAAGGATCCATACACTTCATCACTGTATTCCAACAAAGTGAGTTATTGGTGGTGCCTGCACCATTAATGTCTCATACTTTTCCAAAAAATATTTCATTCTTCCCATGTATGTGTCCTGTTGATACGGCAAACCATTTTCTTTCAAGAATTTAGACACAATAGGCTGAATTTTTAGGCACATATTGTCAGACAGTCTTGGGAAAAGATGGTGTTCAACATGACAACTAATTATTGAATGTCCAAAGGCATAAGATAGTATTATATTTTTTGGAAGGTTGAGCACTCCAGTGGCCATCTGATAAATTCGAACTGGCTTGCTTTTCTCGGAGTACATTGACAGTCCAATGTGTTGGAATATATTTACATGGAGATATGGAATAGAAAAGAATCCCCGAGCCATGTAGATACACAACAAGGCTCCTCCCAAGGAAAAGTTTGATATTTTCATCAGAAGAAATATAAAGAGAGCCAGGCCTGATCCACTGATAATGAAATAGGACATCAGTCCTCCCAAGGCTCTTTTCTGAATCAAACCTGCCACTGAAACTAATGGATGCAGAGCTGGTATTGCCCAAGGTGTGACAAACATATACAGATATCTTGGAACAAAGGGGGCCCTCCAAGTACTGGAATCTCCACGACCAATTATATTTGTATAAGGGTGATGTTCTTTGATATGAATATCATAGGCGAGTTCCTCTGAGAATTGCCCACAAAACTCTATAAAGAAACGACCCAGTGGCCGCACAATCCTTTTGTCACTTGAAAGACCTCCATGAGCAGCTAGATGTGCCGATTTTACTGTAAATGCACAGTGCATCCATCCATAAAGAAATGTTCCAAACACCACCAGGATCCACGAATCAGAACGCATTATCATTAGGCTAGCAAAAAAAGCAGTTAGGAAAATAAAGGCAATAAACCAGTCGAATCCATACAAATCCCACCAAGTACTTTTGCTGATCAATTCATCCACTTGGTTTTTTAAGTCTGAAAACTTGGGAAGTTTGTTTAATTTGACTTTTTCAAATACTTCCCTTTCACTTTTTCTCTCAGACACAAATTTATCCATCTTCAAAGTCTGATGGTTGCTAATATCAAACAAGGATTCAGTCTAATTGATAGTTACCACAAATGCTGTGAAACTTAACCTTTCTACTTTGACTGTCTGCCATAAGAGTCATGACCTGGTCAAAGTCAACATGTGTTTTTGGTATTGACAGTTGTCACGTGATACCGCATAGGGAGAAATAATTGAGCTTTCAAACAGAAGGAACGAGACATTCATTTATTTTAATATGAAATATCTTAGATCAACAATAAATCAGTTTTATATCCTTATAAAGGCATAAGCTTATGCCAACATAATAAATAATCAATAGTCTACCAAATGTTCAAAAGAAATACATATTAGATAGTGCTCCCTAACGTTATTACCTCCCTTTTCAATTACAAAAACAAAAGAAAAAATGGAGTCGTGTTTGTCAGTGGAACGCGAATTGGACAAGGTTTTGACCAAGTTTACAGGCCTACATGACCACTCTACAAATACGATTGAAGATTTTATAGCCTCCATAGAAAATATTCGCAGAGAGTTGGCGGAAGGTAGTTCTTCAAGCAAGAATTTGACATTTACGTCAAGCAATATTTCAGTCATCATCAACCAGGTCCCACAGGTTGGGAACAAGCTTGAATTGACCTACAGTAGATCAATTGGTCCACTTTAGACCAATTGATCTACCAAAATGCACTGAAATATGTGCTTTAAGCTCTTTGCATGCCCATTACTGAAAATTGCAAAAAAATTTGATGGATGAGTTTTCACTTTAGTTCATAGGATATTATAATTGTAATCAGATAAAAATTTTGTCGTGGAATTTTTAGCAAAAAAGCATTTTTCGATTAATTTACCTGCTAATTTTAGAAATTTATTGATTTTTTCTGATTTTTTTTTTTGTTATGCTAGGTACTTCAATTGATTTGTTGAAGCCAAACAAGCAAGCTGTCATTTTGGTACTAAAAAGCAATAATTGAAATGGGTTAAAAATTGCATTTCTGCTTCTATCAGTGAATAGTGAATTTGTATCACCATGTTCTATTATCGCATTTTATCATGATAAATCCAAAGAAATTTGGAAAAATTGGTATTATGCATCGATCAGAGCAATATGTATAGAGAACAAGAGGCAAAAATTTAAACTACTTCTGACAAAAATAAATCCAAATTGTGCATGTTCCTGTCCATACTTTTTAAGACTCAAACTCAGGTAGTTTGGCCCAAACCTGGGTAGATAATGTATGAACCCACAATTTTATAACTGAGAAATCATTTTGTAATAAAACAAGCTAGATGTTAAAACTTTCTTTAAATGCAATGTCAAGTCAGAATGTGCACTATATTTTCAGATGCTAAATGCTAAAAACTGAGTTTTTAGGAAAATAAATGGCTAAAATCATTCCTTTTTGGTACCAGTATGACAGCTTTAATGTTCAATTCAATAAATCTATTAAAAAAATCTAACATATCAAACAATTTAGCAGAAAAACAAGTAATTTCTAAAATTAGCAGGTAAATTAATCGAAAAATGCTTTTTTGCTAAAAATTCCACGACAAAATTTTTATCTGATTACAATTATAATATCCTATGAACTAAAGTAAAAACTCAGCTATCAAATAATTTTGCAATTTTCAGTGATGAGCATGCGAAGAGCTTAAAGCACATATTTCAGTGCATTTTGGTAGATCAATTGGTCTAAAGTGGACCAATTGATCTACTGTAGATCAATTCAAGCTTGTTCCCGACCTGTCCCAGGGTGCGTAAATTTACCGGAACGGACATAATTACCGGAACGGTCTCATTTTCAGTTGATTTTTGTAATATTTACATTAAATACCAACTTATTATACATTTTAATGCTTTCTGTATGCGCTTTTGTATAAAATAAACAGGTTAGGGAGAAGCTCAAATGGAGCATTGATGCAAGTCATGGGTAGCACCTGGAGTTAATTTGCACATGCATATTGTAGTGAAATATCTAAAAAAATCAGCTGGGAAAAGGGAAAATATGGGTCCGATCCGGTAATTAGGTCCGTTCGGGTAAATTTACGCACTGCAGGTCCCATAATTAGTTTTACGGTTGTCACCTCGAGACATTGGTATTGTTTTTCTGTGTTTATTTTCTTATGGTTTTGGGGATAATATGAATTTAGGCAGGGCCTAGAAACGGGAATGGCTATCCACTATGGTATCTTGGGTCTAGCTTTCAGCAATCAAGTTGAGATCAGCTCTCTAGGACGAATCATGTCTTGTAAAAACTCTTATGTCCTTCTTGGAGGTGACTTCAATTGTGTGGACATTGATTGGAATAAGTTATATATACCCATGGGAATGCCCAAAAGCAGGTGCAGTCCCAGTTAGTAAACATTGTTCAGGAGCACTGCCTCTCTCAAATGGTTGATATCCCTACAAGACAAGAAAGGACCCTAGATATCTTTTTGACTAACAACCCCACCCCTGTAACAAGAATTAAAGGTATGCCACCAATTGGTTGTGCCGACCATGCTATTTTTTTGGTGGAATATGATATAAAAGCCAAAAGGGTCCTTCGGTCACCACGGAAAGGCTGATAGGCAAGGTCTTAGAGACCATTATGCTTGCTTTTGCAGACCGCTTCATGTCGCAGGACTTTGCTCACGTTGATGTTAACGAGATGTGGATTGAGTTTAAGATGGTCTTATTAAATGCAGTATTCAAGTTTATTCCGTCTAATATGACAAAAGGAAAACTTGGCTATCCATGGATAGATGCACGCATTATGGCATTGATTAGGAAAAAAGAAAAATTGTATCACAAAGCTCGCAGGGCAGATAAAGAGTCCCTGAAGAATTGTTATAAATGACACAGAGCTCATGTACAAAAAGAAATACATGATGCCTATTGGGGTATGTTTCTGATATCTTCAGTCCCTCAGATACAGACACTAATATAGAAGACTGTATTCAAAATGATCGGCTGAAAAAGTTTTGCCCTTTATGAAAAACCTAAGAAAGGATTCCACAGGTGTGGCCTGTTTAAGGGAAAATGGCATTTTGAAATCTGCTAATAAGGACAAAGCAGACATACATGTATTTAACAGACAGTTTGAGTCTGTATACGGTACACCCGGGAACAAGTAGTTGACCCCCATCGAAAGGACCAACCCCCTACCCAGACATTGGAGATTTAGTCATTGACCCTAATGGGGTCAAAAAGCTATTAGACCGTTTTAACCCCCATAAATCTTCAGGTCCAGACGACCTAGGTGCATGTGTGTTAAAAGAATGCAGTGCTGAAATTGCCCCAGTCCTTGCCTGCATTTTCAATCAGTCATTGGCCAGTCTAGAGTACCTGATGACTGGCTGCAAGCTAATGTGGCTCCCATTTACAAGAAGGGAGAAAAGTATGACCCTGCCAATTACAGGCTGCTCTCTTTGACTTGTATTTGTTGTAAGTCTCTGGAGCACATTCTCACGAGCAGAATCATGCAACATCTGTCGGACCATAAGATTTTAGTTGAGTCTCAGCATGGCTTCAGAAGTGGTAGATCATGCGAGACCCAATTGGTCCTGTTCATTCATGATTTGCAGGCAAACCTCGACAGAGCCCATAATATAGGTCACAAACAGACAGACCTCATTATTATGGACTTTGCCAAGGCTTTTGATAAGGTTCCCCACAGACGATTGATTTAGTATTATGGTATCCGAAATGATATCCTCTGGTGGATCTCAGCTTGGCTATCTGGAAGGACACAAAAAGTTGTTCAGGATGTTGTCTGTTCAGACCCTCTCCCGGTGTTGTCTGGTGTCCCCCAGGGTTCTGTTTTAGGGCCCATATTATTCTTAATCTTCATTAATGACCTGCCAGACAACATAAGCTCAACAGTACCCATTTTTGCTGATGACTGTGTCAACTATAGAAATATTAGACGGTCTGAAAACCAACAGATACTCCAAGATGATTTGGATAAATTGGCACTTTGGAAAGAGGCATGGCTCATGAAATTTAACGATGCCAAATGTCGCTCTATGAGGGTGACTAGGCCTCCCCCTCCAAAGCAAATAATCCATGGTTATACATTGCATAACCAAGTCCTAGAGAATGTATCTTCAGCCAAATATTTAGGAGTTAAAATTACGGATGACCTCGAGTGGGGTCAGCTCATCAATGAAATTACCAGTAAGGCTACTAAGACTTTGGGTTTCCTTCGTAGAAACTTGACTTTTGCATCGAAAACTCTGGTCCGGCCCAAATTAGAATATGCAGCGCCAGTTTGGATGCCCCATCAACAAGTAGATACTAAAAGAATAGAAAAAGTACAGAGGACTGCTGCCCGTTGGACCTGTAGGTGCTGGCACAATCAAAGCCATGTGGGAGAAATGCTAGAAGAACTCCAGTGGCCAGACCTGCAGGAAAGACGACAACAGGCTTCATAATTGTCAAGGCATATTTTGAAGAAAATACCAGTGACTCAAACTTTTGGAGGGAAGACAATTGGATGTATGTAAACCTAAAATTTAAGACATAAAAATTAAAAATCGGTCAACATTTCAAGGAATGGCAGACTCATTTACACTATTTCTGAAATGCCCCTCGTATTAAAGAAGCTTAAAAGAATAAAATAGCTGTTAAAATAAAATAGAAATGAAACAGAGTGTTGTTTTCTCCGAGATTTACTACGTTTACTGGACGGAACACACAAGGTAAAAGCCATAGGAATAGGGTTTTTTGTCACACTGCTGTTGGTTTGAGTCTTGGCTGGTGCACAAGTGAGAAGGCCATTTTCTGCTTCAGAAGGTCAGGTCAAGAAAAAATACAAGGATTAAACCATGGTATAACTAATGATCAAATATTCTCCTTCAAAGGCTTGTTTGGAGTTACAGCTTACAATACCATGCATTTTTATGCCCCTTCATCATATGATGCCAGGGGCATATAGAGTTTCGGTCATGCATAGGTTCATACATTATTATATACATCTGTACGTCTGTGTGTCCATCCGTACGTGATTCTGTAAGATTTTGTAAGAGGTAAATTTAGGATTCCTATTATTGTAGCAAGTTGAAATTTTCTATGAGGATTTACATTTATAAGTACAACAGGAATATATATACAAGAATTAAGGTATGATGATCCACATGTCATGGTCCACTGACTTCGGACTTAGGCAAATTTTTTTTTTTACATCTTACATCTTCATTGTTCACATTTCTAAGCATACATATTCTAAGCATACATATTTATAATCTTGGCAAAGAACATAATTTAGGGGTATGACATAGGACTCCATATGGCATGTGCAACAGATAGGACTTCAGGCAATTGGGTACACTTTCAGGGGAACAAACTCTTCCAATTTCATTTTTGCCTCCCAGCTCAGTAGGGGCACGCTCCCAATGGAAAGAATCTGCTCCCCAGGAAAGAATTTGCTCATGGAGCAAGTTTCCTTGCTCAAGGGGCAAAATCCTTCTTTTATGAGCATATCCCTTTCTAAAAAGGTTCCGTCGGCCAGGAAAGCATACAGGAAGTCACAAAACTTTTTCCCTTTTGTAAAAATGGCAAACGATATGGAGATGCACACATTTACCTTTATCAACCTGCACTTCTATGCAGCCTGGCAAGTCTTCCCCTCTCTACCAAAATCCCACAGGATAGAAAAATCATTGAGAGAAAAAATGAGCAGAACATGAGGCTGCTCGTCTAGTCAGTCTTCCCTCTTCACACATGCCGTAAGGCTCCCTATTTATTAACACTCTGATAGATCAGGATTTGCCAAATCAAATGACATGAGAGATGCTACGAATGTAAAACGAAGTGTCTGTCACTGACAATGTTGACACTGTTAAGAAAAAAAAAAGGATTCCTATTATTGTTTCTATGAGGATTTATATTTATAAGTACAACAGGAATATACAAGAATTAAGGTATGATGATCCACATGTCATGGTCCACTGACTTCGGACTTAGGCAAATTTTTCAAGGTTAAGATTTTTGTAAGAGGTAGATTTGAGGGTTCCTATTATTGTAACAACTTGAAATTTTGTATCAGGATTTTTATCTATAAGTTCAACAGAAATATAAAAGAATCAGGTCATGCTGATCCATATATCACGGTCCACTGACTATCTACTTTAGCCATACAGTGACTCATAAACTGTATAAAGGCCTGCAGTTTGTGTCACATTTCACACTTCGGGCAACACGTGGCCTATGGCCTTTTATATTATGCAAGTGTGCTTCTATAACCCTAGTAGTTATCCTACCAATGCCAGTACCTTAATCAAGGTGCCAGCTTACTCTAGGCACTAGGCGGGGGCATCCATGTACTGTGGACACATTTCTAGTTCTTGTATTTTTACAGGTCCAGAGAATGGTGAGGTTCAGACAACACAATCTCTTATCCTGTCTCAGACTGTGCGCCGAGTCAGAGAAGCCACCTCAAGAATGGGTCAGGAACATAAAGATCTACACAGTGCTGTCTCAAAAGTAGGGAAGGCCATAGACAGGGTAAGTCTTTTTATGTGTGCCAAAAATTTAGTATTCTTTTGACTTTTAAATGACTTTGAAAACATTAAGATAGCCCTGTTAAAACTGTTTTTTTTTTTTTTGGGGGGGGGGGGGAACAGTTCCACAGGGAAATCTTAATTTTTTCAAATCATTGAAAAGTCAAGGGAGTTTTGAATTTTGAGATTGGTTTAAAATTTAAGCCGAAACTGAAGACAAAGTCAGGGAATATCGAAATTTTAGGCTTAGATGCAGGGGTGGGGTGGGGGCGGGGGTAGTGTGGGGGAGGTTGCCTCAGATCTTCCTGAGATGTCATTTCAGTACTAACAAAGGAGAGCTTGTCTCATTGTCTCAAATAACATAAAAAAGACTTGACTATTAGCACTACTAAGGCATGAAGAAAAACGTTCTGTATGCAACACATAAAACATATATGATCAGTGAAATTTGGCAGTGGGTCAGGAAAAAGCCAGGAAATTATTATGTGGGAATTTTAAATTAGGCTTCTGTGGGACCCAAAATAGTGTTTAAAATCACAGAACAAAACAACATTCGGTGAGTGGCTGGGGTAGGGGTAGTTTTACATTGTTTTTATTTTTTTTACAAATATACCGAGTAAAGTCTCAGTAGATTCCAAATTGCGAAGAATTCATTAGAAGAATTGCATTAAAAATTCTAAAATTGCAAGGCCTAAAATAGTTACAGTCATTGTCCTAAAAATGGAAAATAAAACTGTTGGGGAGCAGACCGATCTGGGTCTGCACTGTCTGCTCAGACAGGTCTGACCCAGTACTTAGAATTTTTATGGTACAGTATATTTGAGCCGTGACACTAGAAAACCAACAAAGTGGCATGTGCATCAAGGGAAGACTCACATCAGCCTACAGCAGCCAAGACATTCACCTAGTCTGATCAGAATCTAGGCTGTGCACTTAAAACATAGCTAAGGGTCGAAGCTAGCTCCATGCAGACAGCAAAGACTCTGATCAGACTGGGCAGATGCCCAGGCTGATCTGAGTCTTTGCTGGGTGCACATGTCACTTTGTTGTTTTTTTTCTTGCTGTGGCTCAATTTTCATTTCCTCCTCATTTCAGAATTTCACCTCTGACTTTAGTTCAGTGACAGTAGAAGATATATTCTGTGGCGAAGAGAGGGAGGCGTTATTAAACCAGATTGTTTGTGAACATTTTCTTAGACAAGGAAAACTGGATATTGCTGAGTCACTCAGTGAGGTAACACTTAATTCTACACAGATAACAACATTATACTCAGCAGGCACTTGACATCATAATGACATCAGACTGATGTCGATGGGATGAGATGGCGTCGCATTGACAGCAGTAGGATGTCATTTCAATGTCGTTCCCGCTGGGTAATGTGAGGAAGACATTCTACTTCCTTGCAGTAGAAGCTATAAAATGGAGAACCGATAAATTTTGTCTTGATTATGCTGTGCAGTTTGTCTTGGAATTTATCATCCTGTTTACACAAGCACCAATCACTCATTACTGTCACTGGCCATAAGCAACTGAAGTTAGTTAATCAAACAATTGATTCTGAATCATCCTCCATCATTTATTAACCCTTGAAACACCAAAAAAGCAAATGACAAAATTTTGGTCTAAAATTTAAAAAAAGAAAAAAAAAATGTTTCCTTTCAAGTTATACCATACTGAGAATTTGAAGACTAGAAGGCAAACAGTGGAGATCCAGATGAGGCAGCTCATTATGAGCTACCTCATCTGGATCAACACTGTTTGTAGATTCAACTATTTTCTCTGTTTTGCTCCTTAAGTGTTAAGACAGAACTCTAGATAAAAGTGAGTTTTAATGAGCTTGCTGCGAGTTCTCATGGAGGCAATCCTAATGAGGGTAACAATATATGTCTTGGCTATCACCTGCAACTGGCAGAATTCGAGACCAAGGTGTTACTTTTCTGGTGTCGGCATAATTCTTGGTGGCAGCGGTGTTTGACACATAAAATTTTATTGCATTTCACTCACAGACGAGACCCAGCCTTCCAATGAACTCTGTATAAAGAAATGAACAGTTATTATCTTGCATGTATTATCTCAACCCATCTGTATTTGGAATAATGTCACGCTATGTTCATACATCTGGCAAAGCGCAGTCATTGAGTCGGGGCAGCTCAATACACTTTAATGGTAGCTAAGGGTCTAAGCTTTCTCCATGCCAACAGCAAAGACTCTGATCAGACTGGGGGGATGCCCAGGCTGATCTCAGTCTAGCTGGATGCATAATCCACTTCGTTGGTTTTGTCGCAGCTCATATAGTGAAGAGATTTCTGAGGAGCCGTCTGATGTCTAGGGTGATTGCAAATCTACCAAGTGTTTTGAGGAAAAATTATTATTATTTTTTTTTTTTTTAAGATTATTCTGAGGGATAAGGCATATAAAATTTAAGGACAATTAGGGCGCGTTTACACGAGCAAAGTTTCTATGTCACAGAAACTTTAACAAAGAAAGTATGACAAACATTTTGCTTGTAGCAATGTTCTTTCTTACATAATCTTTAGCAAAGTTCTCCGTTTACACGAGCAAATATTTCTGTGACAAACCTACTTTGTCATAGAAACTTTGGTCGTGTAAACGTGCCCTTACTGTATTTATCATTCTTTGCTTTTGTAGGAAGCTGGTCTGAATCTCGATCCTGCAGATGTTGAACCATTCTTAGAAATACACCGAGTTCTTGGTGCTCTCAAACAAAGAAATCTTCAGCCAGCTCTTAGGTTTGTAGATCCATGAAGTGTATACCTTTAAAAAAAATTGGAACACCTTAAATAATTTCCGAAATTGACTTAGGAATTGAACAGTATGGTTTTTACAATGCAGTAATGCATCTGAAAGATGCAAATGGAATGGCTAACAGTGTAAACCCTGATCAGATTGCTCCTTCAGGAGCAGCTTGATCTGGGTCTGCACTGTTTACTTAGGCCCATGTGTCCTAATTTTTGGAATTGTTCTTTAAACCTATAACATGGAATCTATTCATACATTCCATGTCATGGGTTCATAATATAGGTTAGTAGTAGAGCCAGAGGCAATATACAGGATTGAAGTAATGAGGACAAAAAGGTATTCTACAAGGGTCATCCAATAAGTCCTGCTAATGATGGCATTTCAGACACTTGGTTATTAATAGCCTCTGTACAAGTCAAGTGTAAAATCCTTATTTCCAAATCAGTGATTTCCAGGAACATCATAACCTAGCAGTTCATGTCGCAAGGCAACGGCAGAAAACTAACATTAAAGTAGTTGCATTTGCTTTTGGTGGTCTGTTTCAGCTTTATCATTGCACTAGAAGGAACTAGTTGGCATGACCATTTTATAAGGCGTCAGGAATAGTTATACTGAAATAGATGATAATGAAGCTAATATATTATCAACCATTATGATATAAACAATAATTGTGTCTCAGACTAAAATGATCTTTTTAGGAGGGCACTTCATTTAATGACTCCATTTTCATAGGGGCTATTGGCTTTCTTTCTTTTAAGGGGCTGTTTTCCAAGGAAAGAGACTGCTTTCTGTGGGAGCAGATTTTTTCTGTTAAGAGCAGTCCCCTGTTTGAAGGGATTTAGGTACTAGAGGAAGAAGTTGATTTCTGCTAGAGTTGTATCCCTTTGCAAAAGGAAGTAAAATGTTCATGGTGTATCCTAAGCTCTTATACATGTACTTTACTTTTATATTAATAGTTGGGCTTTGGCAAACCGAGATCAGCTGGAAGAGAAGAACAGCTCCCTGGAGTTTAAACTTCATCGGTTACATTTTATTGATCTCATCAAGCAAGGTCCTGAGAAACAACTGGAAATACTGAATTACGCTAAACAGTTTTCTAGATTTGCATACCAGCATACAAGAGGTTTGTAGAGTACTGTATATATGTTAAGCTGGCAAAACCAACAAAGTGAAATCTGAGGGAACATCTGCCCAGTCTTATCATTGGCTGTGCCCTGAAAGGGTAGCTAAAGGTCTAAGCTAGCTCCATGCAGACAGTGAAGACTCTGGTCAGACTGGGCATATTCCCAGGCTGATCTGAGTCTTTGCTGATCGCACATGCCACTTTGTTGGTTATCTTGTGTTGCGGCTCATATACAAGCACAATAATTCTGCCATTTTCATTTTTGCACCTCTTCTCAATTGGTTCAACTCTTAAATGAAGAGCTTTGCTCCCTTAGGACCAAATTCTTTCCTTTTAAGAGAAGAATAGAGCTGGGTAACACCAGAAAAATGTATTATGATACTTGTCCAATCCATGTCCTAATACTTGGACTCTTTTGGTTTGTAGCATCCAACTCAAAGCAATAAATACTACCAATATGTTTATGAATAAATTTCAAATTTTTTGCCATGCTGAGGGGTTCATCACTGGAAGAACTCTACAAGTTAATCAGCCAGGGCAGCAAACAAGAAGTCTCACAAGTTATCTCCCTTTGAAAAAAACTGGCAGAAATATGGAAGTACACCCATACCCACTGATATCTAGTTTTATTTTCACAATACTTTGCAAGTGTGAAGTTCCACAAAAACAAACCTATTACAAAATTCTTATGGCCTATATCAACTCAAGAGTACCATTTTGAAAATCATGATTTCAGACAAAATTGCATAAAATGTTCTGTTGACTCTAATTCACAAACAAATAAGCATATGTGAAAATCTAAAATCTTACAGTATCTTGTATTCAGTTTTAATGCATTTTATACAAGCTAGACTTACATGTGTGTCTAAAATTGTTAACGCACCAAAACCAAACTGTACCAATATCCATTCTCATAAAACCACCAGAATACGAGGGCGTTCAAAAAGTAATGCAAATGGCATCATAACTTTGTTTAGGGGCATGCTGAGTACAAATGCTATGCATATGCTGAAAGCACTACATTTTGTGTTTACAATGATACCAAACTCTATACAAATACACTTTTCCTTTTTGACGTACAACACGTTTTATTAGGCTCCAGCTATACCACTGAGATAATTCATACGTAAAATCTTTTCTGGGTTAGGCATTCAAGTCAAATACCGTTGTAAATGCAAAATTAATCTTTGTCAACGGGTTGTCCATCTTTGCCTACAATATACATACAAAAGTTAGAAGGGTGGCGACTGTTAAGGATGAATTCCTTGCAAAACAATGTGAAGTTCTTATGACATTATTGAAATCGACGTCAGCGTCATTTTTAGCTCACCTGAGCCGAAGGCTCCGGGGGAGCTTATAGTATGGACAGGCTCCGTCGTCCGTCGCCGTCCGTCGTCGTCCGTCCACAATTTCAAACAACTTCTCCTCTGAAACCACCAGGCCAATTGTAACCAGATTTCATATCTAGCCTCCTGGGACTGGGGGAACAAAAAGTTGTTCAAATGGTCTGGGTCACATGACCAACATGGCCGCCATGCCCATATATGGTCAAAACCTTAAAAAATCTTCTTCTCCAGAACCAATAGGCCGATGGCATTTAAACTTGGTATGTAGCATTGGGTACGTGAGTACTACCAAGATTGTTAAAATTATGACCTTGGGTTGACCTTGACCTTTTTTACGGTAAGGTGAAATTTGGTCCCTTGTGCTTTTATATGGCAAAATGCTAGAACACAAGATATCTTGGAAACTGTTGAAGATTTTGATCTAAAAATTGGTATGTACAGTCATCTAAATGAGGTCATGAAGATATATGAGTACAAGAGGTCAAGGTCATTCCTTGACCTATGACCCAGAACTTTCATATTTGGACAATTTCAGACAATCTCCTCAAAAGCCACTGGGCTAATTGAAATCAAATTTCAAATAGAGGCTACAGGGGTTGAGGGAACAAAAATTTATTTGTATGGTCCAGGTCACATATCTTCTTCTCCAGTACCAATTGACCGATGGCCTTGAAACTTGGTATGTAGCATTGGGTACTCGAGTACTATCAAGATTGTTCAAATTATGACCTTGGGTTGACCTTGACCTTTTTTACGGCAAGGTCAAATATGGGAAAATGCTAGAACTTAAGATTTCATGGAAAGTTTTGAAGGTGAATGTTGTATAAGTTACTCATGATAGGTCATTAACCTTGATTGTTCAGCGAGCTAGTGTGAGAGAGTTCCATTGCCTCTTAAATACTTTTGTATGTATCATGTAAACCACTTGTGTTTTGGTCATCAAGCTAGCAACATCTAGCTGAATAAATTAGTAGTTTAGACAAGCTTGTTTCGTTATTAATAATACAACATGGTGTCATCAGCCATCTTAAATCTATAATGAGTAGACATGGACTATGTGACACTCTTGTCTCAGATAATGGTGGACAATATAGTTCAGAACAATTCAATCAATTCATGCAGGAATATGGAATTAATCCTATTCTTAGCAGTCCAAAATGGCCTCTTGGAAACAGTGAATCTGAGAAAGCAGTGCAGACCTGTAAGAGACTTCTAGAAAAGGCAGAAGACCCTTACATCGCGTTGATGGAATATCGCGCTACGCCGATACGAAATGGATATAGCCCAGCAGAGCTACTGATGGGCAGGAAAATAAAGACTATTTTACCAACTCCACTAGGAAATCTTAAGCCAAAGCTGGCAAATTTCGCGAAAGTTGAACAATGCGAAAACCATGTGAGAGAACAAACAAAACAGAATTATGACTTGCGAAAACGTGCAAAGACACATGAACCTTAGAAAGAGGGAGATAGAGTGCATGTGAAAAACTTACAAACAGACGGACAAATAGTGAAAAATGCACTTTATCCGCGATCTTACATTGTAGATACACCGCGTGGTACAGTGAGGCGAAATAGACGGCATTTAGTAAAATTACACCAAAACATTGAGCAACCGCGCGCGAAAATCGCTCCAGATAATAGGGTTAAAAAACAACGTGAGAATATTGAAAAACAGTATGAGAGCGTTGAAAAGCAATGTGAAAGCAAATGCTCTCCTGTGTCAAATAAAACTCAGACACTCCCTGAAGGTGTTACCATTACTAGGTCGAGGAGAATTTCAAAACCACCAGACAGACTCCAGATTAATAATTTTGGTTCAGTGCTAAAGTAGAGAAAATATTTCATTCATTATTTTCATTAACATAATCTGATGAAAGAGATACATTTCCTGTTATTTGTAAGGTTAAATGTTATTTCAGGTCAAGAATTTAGTTAATGCTGTAGCTGTCAAATTATCAGATTTAGATGTGTAACTGGAGTAAATTCATTGCTTTATCTTGACAAGTGGTTAAGAACTTTACTGTTATGTTTCAAGGCTAATTTCATGCACATGTGCTCAATCAAGCTCCTGAGAAAGGGAGGTGTTGTATAAGTTACTCATGATAGGTCATTAACCTTGATTGTTCAGCGAGCTAGTGTGAGAGAGTTCCATTGCCTCTTAAATACTTT
Source organism: Ctena decussata (assembly GCA_963989385.1). Taxonomy (NCBI): domain Eukaryota; kingdom Metazoa; phylum Mollusca; class Bivalvia; order Lucinida; family Lucinidae; genus Ctena; species Ctena decussata. The sequence continues at coordinate 23,376,337 of OZ022498.1, forward strand.
TGTATGTATCATGTAAACCACTTGTGTTTTGGTCATCAAGCTAGCAACATCTAGCTGAATAAATTAGTAGTTTAGACAAGCTTGTTTCGTTATTAATAATACAACAGTGAAGGCCTAAAAATTGGTATAAGCAGGCATCTTAAAGGTAGGTTCCTGTACTTTGGAATGCATCATAATTTTGATGATCTTTCATCCAAGTTGTTGGAAAACACTTATGAAAGGGAATGAATAAGTTTCACTAAAAAGTGTATATCAAAATAATATTAGAAAAGTTGTTTTGAAAGGGATTTCCTAACTCTGCTTCGCACACCAGTTAGCGCTATTTTTAGTTCGCGCCAAAAATAGATAACGCAGCTGAGGTCATGCTGCATTGCATTTTGGGATAGTTTTAACCCATCCACCATGCCAGGACCTCTAGGAGAGCTCACGACAAGGGAAAATTGACCTTTGGAGAATGGCATTAGAAATCGCGCACTTATAGACATAATAAACATAGTTATTTTTAGAACTGGAATTCCAACGAAAGAAAATAAACCAAAAGGGAAAACGACTATTTTCTTCAACATCTAACGAGTTTCTCAGTAGCAACAAATTCAGAAAAATAAGAGAATTCAATACTGCTCAGAAAAAGACAAAATTATTTTGTGGACATAATTGTTATCGCTAGTACAGGAACCTACCTTTAATAAGTACATGAAGATTTTTGAGTACAAGAGGTTAAGGTCATTATTTGACCTTTGACCCAGAACTCTCATATTTTGACAATTTCAAACAATCTATAATACTAAATAAACAAAGTAACGCATAAACTGCAAAATTGGTGGCATTTTCAAGCGTAATTTCTATACTGGTTTTTTCGCATATTGCTATCATTGATAATTTCGGTTAGCGTGTGTTTTAATTTCACGTAGATTTAAAGAATTTGGGAATTAAATTTGTCTTTCATTTTAAATTCTCCCAAGTATTTTTCTAGAAACTTCGACTATTGGTCGAATTTTTTTTGTCAACAATGGGTGCGTTCGAGTGAAATTATCGTGTACTCGAATACACGTTTTAAATTAATCCGGTCGTTTCGGTTCTGCGTCGTTATATCGGCGCGCTGCTTAGCAAGTCCAAATTAAGCAGGTTCTAATGCAAAAATCCGACCCATGAACGTACGTCATTCCCCATAAATAACAATTTATTTTTGTATTTTTGCTCATATTTCTAAACGGATGAAGAACTAAATGGTCATAGTGCCCCTGGCTCGAAACGACCCATTTTCTTCCAGAACGATAGTCAATTCGAGTAGCCAATCAAACTCGCCCATTGAAGAATAAAGCTCAACGCACATGGTCTTTCGAAAAGTTGGACGGACACACGGCGCCCACGGCGCGCTGCTTAGCAAGTCCAAATTTAGCAGGTTCTAATGCAAAAATCCGACCCATGAACGTACGTCATTCCCCATAAATAACGATTTGTTTTTGTATTTTTGCTCATATGTCTAAACGGATGAAGAACTAAATGGTCATAGTCCCCCTGGCTCGAAACGACCCATTTTCTTCCAGAACGATAGTCAATTCGAGTAGCCAATCAAACTCGCCCATTGAAGAATAAAGCTCAACGCACATGGTCTTTCGAAAAGTTGGACGGACACACGGCGCCAAGTGTGTGCGGCTATGGTTACGTACCGCTGAGCCACTTGGGGAACGTCGTTAGGAGAATTCAAACTGAACTGAACTTTCGAAAAGACAAAAATTAAAAATGTCTAAGGTTAACACACATGCGCCAGGTAAGAAAGGGCATTTTTTCCAGCGAAGCAGACAAATCAATTTCAATGATTCAACAAAGCTAAATAAGCCTTTAGTCTTCAGAGGGCTTGAATGTTTTCCCCCAAAACGTTCCAGGACCCAATTTTTCCAGAAAAAAAATACCCAGGACAGATCACATAACCAAGATGGCAAACATTTATTATGGTAAAAAATTTAAAAAATCTTCTCCTCCAGAACCACGTGTCGCGTAGCGCAATCGGTAGGGCACCTGACTCATAACTCAGAGGTCCTGGGTTCGAAACCCGGTCTGGCCACATACTTTTGTTTCTCCTTCCGCTGATTCAAGAAGGGCAGTTGTCAGTTACTGGTGAAAGTATGTGCACTTAGTACTGGTTAACCGCTTAGGAGGTTTAAGCCTGCCCAGGAATAGTGTGGTTAGGTTAACTGACCGTCCCGAAATGATCTTAGCTGTTTACCGTGGACGTTAAGCATCAAATCAACCAATTCTCCCCCAGAACCACAAATCCTATGATCTTGAAACTTAGCATGTCGCATCAAGGACTCAAAAGCTCAACAAAATTTATATAAATGATGACCCTGGGATGACCTTGATCTGTTTTACGGCAAGGTCAACTTTTGAGTCACTTAGGTTTTTCTATAGGAAAAAGTAAAAAAGTTGATTTTTTTTTAGAAACAATGCAGTCTGCTACCTGAAAGTTTGTAGATGCAGACAACTAATTATGTAAATGAAGCTTTAGTGAGTATTCATGGTAAAGGTCATATCTTCACCTGGGCCTAAGGCCATTTACTCGCTTTTTTTTATATAAACTTGACCATCATGGAATATTTCCGCGCTTGCGCGGGCTCTTTTCTAGTCTCCTAAAAAATTACTGAGCCAATTGAAATCAAATTTCATATAGAGCCTACAGGGGTTGAGGGAACAAAAATTTATTTGTATGGTCAAGGTCTCATGACCAACATGGCCGCCATGCCCATATATTGCAAAAACCTTTAAAAATCTTCTTCTCCAGAACCAATTGACCGATTGCCTTGAAACTTGGTATGTAGCATTGGGTACTCGAGTACTATCAAGATTGTTCAAAATGATGACCTTGGGTTGACCTTGACCATTTTACGGCAAGGTCAAATATGGGAAAATGCTAGAACATTAGATTTCATGGAAAGTGGTGAAGATTAAGACCTAAAAGTTGGTAAATACAGTCATCTTAATGAGCACTTGAAGGTTCATGAGTACAAGAGGATAAGGTCGTTCTTTGACCTTTGACCCTCAATTCTTATAGTTTGACAGTTTCAAACTTCTTCTTAAAAGCCACTGAGCAAATTGTAACCAAACTTCATATAGAGCCTTCAGGGGTTGAGGGAACGAAAAAATTCTCCAAATGGTCTGGGTCACATGATCAACCATGCCCATATATGGTAAAACCCTATATATGGGAAAAGGCTAGAACATAAGATTTCATGGGAAGTTTTGAAGATATTGACCTAAAAATTGGTGTATACAGTCGTCTAAATGAGGTCAAGAAGAATTATGAGTACAAGAGGTCAAGGTCATTCTTTGACCTTGACCCAGGTCTCTCATATTTTGACATTTTCAAACATTTCCTCAAAAACCAAAGGGCCAAGTGTAAACACATTTCACATAGAGCCTCCTGGGGTTGATTGAACAAAAATTTGTTCAAACGGTCCAGGTCACTTGACCGACATGGCCACCATACCCATTTATGGTATAAACCTTTGATATTTTTCTTCTCCAGAACCAATACACCAATGGCCTTGAAACTTGGTAAGTAGCATGGAGTACTAGAGTACTACCAAGACTGTTCAGATGATGACCTTGGGTTTACCTTGACCTTTTTTGCGGCATCGTCAAATGTGGGAAAATGCTAGAACATAAGATATCATGGAAAGTTTTGAAAATTTTAGCCTAAAAAATGGTATATATGGTTGACTTAATGAGTACATGAAGTTTTATGAGTACAAGGAGTCATGGTCAATCTTTGACTTTTGACCCAAGACTCATATTTTGGCAATTTCACACATAAGAAGAAGACACTTTGCCAATTGTTCAGGTGAGTGATTCAGGGCCTCATGGCCCTCTTGTTTAAAGATTGTAAAGGCTTCATTTAAATTTATTGACAGGCTTTTGTTGACCCATGTAACTGCTCATGCTAAGAGTATTTTGAGTGCTAACAAACTTGTTTTCATTACAAAATCATAATAACTGTAGTGGAAAGAGATACTTTGCTACTACATAAAATACGGATAATTCATATTCAATGGTCAGTATGGAACCTGGATGAAATTTAATTTCCACAATATTTACAGGATAACATTGTCTGGGCATTGTCTTTAAGTAGCAAAAGTAAAAAGACCATGTTTGCAGACTTTCTATGCATATCATACTTTTATGTGTTTCTTTTATCAGAAATTCTATCTTTATGGTGGTTACCAAGAAATTATGTCATTTGCAAAATTTTCTGAACACCCCTCGTATAACTATTGCAAATATCAAATGTTTTACCAGGTACAGTATTTAATACAGGCTAAATGGCAGACAGTGTAGGCCATGGTCAGACTGCTCCTTATAGCAGTCTGGTCTGTGTCTTTACTGTATGCTGTATACTAGAGCAAACAGTAAAGACCCAGTCCAGGGATGACCTTTACAAATGAGGAGCCTCAAGTGAGGGGCCTGTCATTTTGCTTGTGAGATTTACAGTTTACAGTTCTTTCTCTGTATTTTTCCAGAATTACAGGTCCTGATGGGTAGTTTATTGTACTTAAGACAAGGTATAGAGACTTCTCCCTACTCGTACTTGCTTGACCCAATTTATTGGGAAGAAATTTGTGACATATTTGTGAGGGATTCTTGTGCTTTAATGGGAATGTCAGTAGAGAGTCCGCTCAGTGTTAGGTAGGTATCAATCAAAACTTCAGATCAATTAAGATTAAAAAAATATTTGTTTTTTAAAAAAATTCTCCATACGCAAAATATATGGCCATTTTGTAAAACATTTTTTTGCTTCAAAAAAGCAATCACTTGCAAAATCTTTATAGACCCAGCTTTTGAGTGTTGGAGAGGAAGATAAGTTCTGGGTCGGCAACTGCATGTACATCAGCTTGACTGTAGTTTTAGTAATGTCATGTATATATGAGCCACAATACGAGCAAACCAACAAAGTGGTTGTGCACCCAGCCCAAACTCATATCAGCCTGGGCATCAACTAAGTGATCAAACTCTTTGCTAAGGGTCTAAGCTACCTCCATGTGGACAGCAAAGACTCAGATCAGACTGGGCGGATGCCCAGGCTAATTTGAGTCTCCTCTGGGGGCATAAGCCACTTTGTTGGTTTTGTGTCTTGGCTCATATATTCTCCATGGAAACGTGGTTGACCCTCATTGAGCTAGTTTGTATGAGGGTCACAACATATGTTTCTGTTCTAATGCGGGGTCACAGTATGTTTCTGGGCAGAAATAAGAAAAAAAAGCGGATCCAGAATTAGCATCAAAACCAGCTCAGGTGACAGAAATCTGTTGAATACCATATTAATCCTAATAATTGCCCGCTGCCTTTTTTGCAAAAATAATGTTTTTTTTATGCCCCCGCCATCGGTATGGCCGGGGGCATAATAATATAGTGTTTCAGTTGTGCATACATGCATACGTTATTATGTACGTACGTACGTACTTCTGTCCATACGTACGTACGTGATCCTGTCAGACTGAGGTTAAGATTTTTGTCTGAGGTAGATTTCAGGGTTGCTATTATTGTAGCAACTTGAATTTTTGTATGAGGATTTATATAAATATGTACAACAGGAATATACAAGAATGAAGGTATGATGATCCATATGTCATGGTCCACTGACTTTGGACTTAGGCCAAAATTTGCAAGGTTAAGATTTCTGTCCGAGGTAGATTTCAGGGTTACTATTATTGTAGCAACTTGAATTTTTGTATAAGGATTTATATAAATATGTACAACAGGAATATACAAGGATGAAGGTATTAAGATCCATATGTCATGGTCCACTGACTTCGGACTTAGGCCAAAATTTGCTAGGTTAAGATTTTTGTTCAAGGTAGATTTCAGGGTTCCTAGTATTGTAGCAACTTGAAATTTTGTAGGAGGATTTATATAAATTAATACAACAGGAATATACAAGAATGAAGGTATGATGACTCAAATGTCACGGTCCACTGACTTTGGACTTAGGCCAATTTTGCAAGGTTAAGTTTTTTGTCAGAGGTAGATTTCAGGGTTCCTATTATTGTAGCAACTTTAAATTTTGTATGAGCATTAATATTTACCAGTACATCTACTACATCAGGCATATACAAAAATCAGGTCATGAAGATCCACATGTCATGGTCCACTGACTTAGGACTTATGCTAATTTTGCAAGGTTAAGATTTTTGTAAGTGGTAGATTTTAGGTTTCATATTATTGTAGCAACTTGAAATTTTGTATGAGCATTTATATCTATAAGTAAAACAGATATAGATAAGAATCAGGTCATGATGATACATATATTATGGTCCACTGACTTAGTTTCTTACCAGGCTCTGTAATACATAATATGTACTATTTTGGCCATACAGTGACTCTGAAACTGTATAAAAGGCTGCAGTTAGTGTTACATTTAAAACGTTGGGCAACTCTTGGCCTATGGTCTTATCATACAAATGCCAGTACCTTAATCAAGACGCCATCTTACTCAAGGCACAAGGCGGGGGCATCTGTGTACTATGAACACATTTCTAATTTAACTTGCATGAATTCCTGTTAACTTCTCTGGATAAGGTAGCTCTTTCAAATGGGGTCTACTCTTTAAGGAAAGAGTTTGCTCTTGAAGGAGCAAATTCTTGCCTTTAATAGGAGTTGACCCCCGACTGAGAAGGGAGGCAAACAAAGTAGAGTTTCTTCTTCTGAAAGTATACCCATCACATTTATATTGCTTATTAAAGGTATTTGGCAGTGGCTGATTTACTACACATTAGACTATATTATACCCCCTCTTACAAAATGCAACAGCCCAAGGGCATTTAATAGGATTGCTACGGTATAAATCACAATAAGGCAAAAAAAAAATATATATATATCAGGATCTAGTTATGTTATTATTAACAAGACTACTGCTGTGTTTGACTGCAATATTGTCATATTTACCATTTATTTTCAGCATATTAGCAGGCTGTAAAGCATTACCTCCATTATTGAATATACGACAAGTGATGCAACAAAAACAAGTGTCAAATGTCTGGTCAAATAAGGAAGAATTACCAGTAAGTTTTATCTTATCATTTCAGCATTATGTTGGACCAAGTTTGCTCTTGCCTTGTGCTGATTGTTTTGTCAGTAGTTAAGATTAAGGTGGATTTTTAGGCTAATTGTCTTGCCTGGAATGAACAGATGTGGGACATGTATATGACTTTTCCAGCAGTGGCAGCAGAGTAAACATCTTCCAAATTTTTGGGATTAGCACCATTATTCGACAATGCACTGACAGGCGAGACTGCGCCTTTCATGGAATTCATGTTGAGATAATTCCTGTCCATACTCCATGTAAAATATGTTGTCACCTGCCATTACAGCCATCTCGATGTTAAGTTCTAATAATGGGTAGTAAAATATGTTAAGATAAAAGTATCAAAAAAGTATCATTAACCCTTAAAGTTCTGAAAAGACTGACAACAAAATTTGCATCTGCAAAATTTCGAAAGATGTTTTGACTAGAGGGCAAACAGTGTAGATCCAGCTGAGACAGTAATTTTGAGCCTTATCTGGATCTAAGCTGTTTGCAAAGTCAACTTGTTTTCATTTATGGTGCTTTAACTTTAAACTGTTGACAAATGACAAAGAGTGTAGATCCTGATCAGACTGTTGTTGTGGAGCATTCTGATGTGAGTCTATAGTGTTTGCTGAGGCAGTAAGCTGCATAGGGTAAAGATTATTGAAACATGATTTGAAGTGTGTTGGCATTTATTGTAAATTGGTATACCTTCATGTTTTTCCACCATTTTTAGCTCACCTGAGCCAAAGGCTCTGTGGGAGCATATAGCATAGGCAGGCTCAGCTGTTCATTGTCCGTCCCGTCTTTCTTCCATCCGCAATTTCCAACAACTTTTTCTCTGAAAGCACTGAGCCCATTGAAACCAAGTTTCAGACGGAGCCTCCAGTTCTTGCTGGAATGAAATATTGTTCAAATAGTCTTGGTCAGATGCTCAACATGGCTGCTGTGCCCATATGTGATAAAAAGCTTCAAAAACCTTCTCTAGAACCAATAGACAGATGGCCATGAAATTGGTATATAGGGTACACGAGTACTACCAAGATTGTTCAAATGATGACCTTGGGTTGACCTTGATCTTTTTTACGGCAAGGTCAAATTTACTTTCTGATGCTTTTATATGGGAAAATAAGCTTGATACAACTACATGTAGTAATAAAAATAACAGGAATTCCAAGATAAGAGAACAAATCATATAAAAATACTCCACCCTCTTATATCATGTATATTGACTGGTCCTTTATAGTTTTGCTTCATTCAGTGGTGGCACTGGCCAGGAATGTATGTGAGCTGCTAGCTTGCTATACTTGAAGAGTTCATGGTTTACATAAACCAGCATTATTATGTAGAGGAATGACATTGCTGGAATGGATTTCCATTTATTCTCGTTATGTGTTCTCTTTATATATTTATGTACTCATTGTGTACTTTTTAGGTGGAGATAGACTTGGGATCAGAACACAGATACCATTCCATATTTGCGTGTCCCATATTACGACAACAGAGTACAGAGCACAATCCCCCAGTACGGCTCATTTGTGGTCATGTGATCTCCAGGGATGCCTTACATAAACTCTCCTCAAGCAATAAGTAAGTTCAGCTGGGGCCGTATTCATACAGCCACTTAAGTCGTTGCTATGCGGTTGCTAAGGCTAAATATCTATAAAGGAGATTCCCTACAACTATGAAATTTGGTCTGGAGGAACAGTCTTTGTAAGACTGTTCCTCCAGAGCAAATTTCATAGTTGTAGGGAATCTCCTTCAAAGAAATTTAGCCTTAGCAACAGCATAGCAACCACTTAACTCGTTTTATGAATACGGCCCCTGCTGATAGCTAACACATGAGATATAGCTAATACATGAGCTGCGACACAACAAAACCAACAAAGTGGCATGTGGGCCCAGCAAAGACTCATATCAGCTTGAGCATCTGACTAGTCTGATCAGAGTCTTTGGTATTGGGATGGAGGTAGCTTAGATCCTTAGCAACCCTACAGTGAACAGCAAAGACTCTGATCAGACTGGGCGGATGCCCAGGCTGATCTGAGTCTTTGCTGGGCACACATGCCACTTTGTTGCTTTTGTCATATTGCGGCTCAGGTTGTGTGGCAGAGGAACTGTGCATCCAGAAAATGGATCTTTGGGCATTTTCAAATTGCTAAGACAAAGATCAGTCTGTGCATCTGCACAGATAGATGGTTCCTTAGGGTACCTAGATTACTGATGAGAACAGAAGAGACTGATCAGACACCATAGCTGTTCAGGCTGAGCTGAGTTGGAACTGTTGACACATGACTAAATAGTGTGGGTGTACCCTCAAATTTTGTCAGAGTGGCCTCAGTTACACATGAATTTTAACCCTTGAATTGATCTAAAATGAACAAATTTCCATCAAGAACTGCGAATAAGAAATATTGTGAGCCCTTTCTATAATGGCACTTGTTACAACAGCAAAATATTTTAGAAAGTTATTTTTATATTCATGAAGTGACCATGAATATACCAATTTGGTATTGGACCAAATATGTATTCTTTGCAACAGCAAATTCACTTTAACATCAACATGTTTGGGAACAAATGCTGTTATTGTAAAGAGGGTCCACTGTAACTGGATAGAATTTTGTTAAATATTAAATACTGATATTTATCATATGACATCACTTTCATTCAGTGGAAAACGTTGTGTCATAAAAATCGTATGACCACATGTGTAATAGCATTTTGATGCATACATGTAAAGTCATTGACCACGACTATGTAAGCAATGCATTTTCTCATTGAAATAATGTTCATTTTGAAAGCAATAAAATCCCATTTTAAAGGGTCCTAAGATACACAGAATCTTACACTTGTCATTTTATATGAAATCTATGAAACTGGTTTCATAAATTTCATATGAAATGACCACCTGTGTTAGATCCTCTATTGAAGTTTTTTAATCAGATCAGAGCCACCATGGTGGGGGATATAACTTCAACAAGTTTGCTTGTTAAAGAAATGTTTTTAGTATGCATTCATATGTCCCTTGAGCATGTTTTGTTTCTGTTTTCAGGGTTAAGTGCCCCTACTGCCCAGTGGAACAAAGTCCAGATGATGCCAAAGTAGTTATCTTCTGAGAGATACAGCTTTCAGACTATTTCTGGATGGAGACATGAGATTTAGACTAAAAATCTTTGTGTCAGACCATGAAGCTGGTCTGATTCAGACAGCTGTTTGATATTGCTGAACTCAGTCAGACACAAGCTAGTCTGATTCAGATTGCTGGACATGAGATTTAGACAAAAATCTTTGTGTCAGACCATGAAGTGGTCTGATTCAGGCAGCTGTTTGATATTGCTTTACTATGTCAGACCATAAGGCTGGTCTGATTCTGACAGCTGGATTCAGACAAAAAATCTTTGTGTCAGACTATAAGGTTAGTCTTACTTGGTCAGCTGTTTGATATTCTATACTCAGTGAGACAAAAACTGGTCTGATTCAGACAGCTGGACATGATATTCAGACAAAAAACCTTTGTGTCAGCCCATAAAGCTGATATGATTCAGACAACTTTTTGGTATTGCCTTATTGACAGAAGCTTTTTCTATCAGGCAGCTGTAAGAGTGAATCTGAGAGATGTTTGCGATGACAGTGTCATTGTCAAAAACAAGCTTTCTCAGTTGGGGCAGAAGTCAAACAGAATCAAACAGCTATATACAGTACACCCGTCGCGAATTTTCGACTGTTCGCGCTCGCGCGTGATGCGGGAAATCACGCGAAAAGGATTAAAGTGCTCGCAAAATCCACGCAAAATCCTCGCAAACTTCGCGCAACTTTCTCGCATTTCGCGCGTGTACCATAAATTTCACGCGAAAGAACCCTGTATGATGAGTTTGCAATAATTCTCGCGTGATGCGCGAACTCGGTTAAGTTAAAATTCGACATTTTCAGAGCTCCCGACAAAGGAACTTTTTTTTACTAAAGGAAAATTGTGACAGCGTCTGAAGTACCAAACTGATGCGCGAAGAATACTCCCGAAGAAAACAGGGTTACGCATCTTTTAAAAAAAAAAAAAAAACAGAAGCGTTTTACGTACATGTATAATAGGAAATAGTAGCAGTTCCACCATACTACGGAATAAAATGCGGAAAAAAAGAAGAGAGAAATAAAGAGAAAAGCGTTCAGTCGCCACTAAAAAACGTTCACTTCAAAAGTGGTCACAAAGATCAAAGAGTTTCAATCAGCTTTTGATGTCAAGGATAGCAATTAAACGCCCGTGCCAATCGGTTTCACCTTAATGTCTTTAAGGAAGACCCAGCTCAGCCTGCGTGCTTGCGGAAACTGGTCTGCCTTTTATGTAATCATACACATGTAAGAATAAAGTGAAACAAGAAACTTATTTTATTACGCAGCTCTGTATGCCGATTTTGGAATTCGCTGTACGCACTTGGCCAGGGGTATCTTTTTTCACGACGCTATTCCGCCGAAGTACATGTACATGTATACATGTATTCAGACGTTATACTTTGATACCGCTGGACAGACGAATTATATAATCCTAAAACATATTTCAGACCAGGCTGTGCACACAGGTTTTTCAACTTGTTCACTATACAAGGCAGATTGCAGTTATGTCGAACAGAAATTGCGCAGGACTCATCACAATGCACAATATAAACGAAAGGCGTTTCTGTAGACCCGAGCAGTGTACATGTAAGTGAGAACTCTGGGTCAATTTACTGATCAGACTGCACACACAGTTTACGGTGTTCAAATATTACCGCCCGATTATCAAGCAGACGATCTGCATATCTTCGTAATCAGACTGGGCCATCGTTTTCTGGTTTTAACTTTTACTTTTCTAATATTCTACCTGTTTCTCTCTCTCTCTCTCTTTCGCGCGCGCAGGCCCTTTCCAGACTGCGCAGATGTTTGCCGGTATCAAGTTCAAGGCTATTCGCTTACACCCCAGCTTGTCTCATTAAGACTGCCCCATACCTGTCAACTTTCAGAAATTTTCATGGGGGAGACAGCGCGCGAACCGACATTTTCGACCACTTTTTTTGACGACTAAGCGTGCGGAGAAAATCACTTAAAATTTCCATGGGGGAGACTTTTTTCTCATGTTAAAGAAGGCTTACAAAGCATTCTTGTTTCAAGAGATAACTTTATCTTTCAAAACAATGCATTTAGTCTAAAAATGGAGAAACACTTAATCCTTAAAATTCTTTATCATTGTAACAATATTAAAATCTTACAGCATCATGAGCATAATTCAATTATGACTGATTAAAGCTATAGAAATTAAGCCTCAATATGTCCCAATCGAAATAGGGTTGTTAGCCTTCGCCGATTCCAGTGCTTTCTATGATCGTTCTTACCACCATTTCCCAGGCTGAAATGCCTCTCGCAACAAGCACTATGTGTAAAAATGACTCTCTTCTCGTTTTTCTGTATGCAGGGAAACTCAATCCCTTGTGTATATTGATAGGAGACGCTTGAATTTTCTCTCATTTTTCGCGTTTTTCCTGTGTTTTTTGCTGCAGGAAATAAACATTTTCTGGTTTTCCAAATTCACTGACTATAATATGTAATCGGAATGAAACCGAGAACCAGGTGTAACAATCTATTTTTAATTGTTGCGTGCGACCGGTCACGGAATTTCCCGATTCTTCTTTCTGCAAATCCTGCCTCTGTAGGACTACCTCCTATAATGACCGCTTGCAACTGGCGAAAACTACCGGAACCAATCGGAAATTCGCGAGTCCAAGCGGAAGTGAGTCTGACCTTCACCTTGAAAAACTATAAACACGCGAAGAAACAAACGATAAAAATCGCTTTGATTATTAATTTTAGCGATGAAAATAGAAATCCGGAGGTTATCTGAAAAGCGGGAGAATTGGGTTATTTTTGAAATACGATCCGGAGATCGGGAAAGGGTCCAAAAATCGGGAGACTCACGATTTATGCGGGAGAGTTGACAGGTATGCTGCCCAATAAGACTGCGCAGACATACTCCGGTAGAAAGAGCTACGCCAGCACGCACACAGCTTTGAACCAACGTTGATTCAACGTCATGAATCAACGTTGATTCAACGTTATGTTTTTATGCTCAGTACATTCACTTAGCCTCTAATTATTCTGTTGTGATCAAACCGGCTTTAATTTTTCTTTCGGCACCCGGACGATCTCGACCAGACTTTGGAAGACTGTCCCGAAGACTGAAGCGAGACTTCCTGTTCACACATTACAATATAACATTCAGTGTCAGTTCCAGAATCGTCTCTCACTCTCTCTCTCTCCAATTTATTCGTGAAACAAACGTGGAATCTCTTTGATACTCTCTAAACTGCTTGAACCTGCACGTGCTCAATACACAACATGTCAATGCGCACGATATAATCTTACAGAGCGAAACAAATGGAAACGATTCTACATCACGTACAAGTGAAGATTCGGGTCTGTCCGTGCAGGCAGAAGGCTGCTTTAAGTATTTATGGTTGGCCAGCACAAAAAAACAACTTCTTATCGTCGGACCCCACCTTCTACTATAGTTAGAAATCAGGACAACCCAGATCAGCATATGTATGCGGCAATCATTACGTAACTGGTTTGTCCCAGTATTTAAAATGATTACGGTATAGTTGTACAAGCTATATAAAAAGAGCTGCACAGACTCAGATAATCATGCGTATGTGCACAGACTCTTCTTAGTCTTGCTAAATGTAGATTCTTTAAGATGCTGTAATTGTCACTTTGGTACGTATAATTCGTACATGTATTTGTAGAAAGAACAGTGTGTTTGCCTTGTTTTCTTTTTTTCGGAAATGATGCTTCTTACCAGACCAGCGCTCAGCTTCAGAAACATACATGTAGGAATTAGTACTTGGTTACTTCAGTGGAACTTGCTGTGTAGATTCGGACAGAATCTTGCCATCAGCGAGACTCGTACCTGCGTCCCATACCTCGAGGTCGGGAGCGCCAAAGAACACAGAGTCTTATGGACACTTCAAACATGAATTCATTTGAAAATACCAAGTGACTTATTATACCCTGCAAATCGAGGTTGCAGCCTGTATGTCTGTGCAAGTATAATCACCCTCGTCCCTATCAGCAATCAGAGGATCGCGAGAAATCCAAACAGCTTACAACGAGGACTGCGCAGATGCGCAGGCTGATTTAAATCAACTGTTTGCATAGTATGATTATTTATGTGTATCAGAATAGCGCTATTAAAGTGAATCGTTTCTCCGCCAATTTTGCATATGGTGACAACTTTTGTGATTTCCTGTTAGCTGCCCTGGACGACAAAGCCCATTCAAAATAAAGTCTATTTTTTTCTTTAAGGAAAGTCTTCATTTTGGATCGGCTTTGCCCTGTAAATTTTTTTCTACTAATGCGTCTTTTCCATCTAATTTGAAAATCTTGTTGCATGGCACCTCTAATCTATTCCTCAACGTCTTGGATCGTTGTAGCGTCCCAGTCCATATTTCCACCATGTTGTATCTTTGTTGGTTGTTATTCTCTGGCCAAACAGTGACTGCTCCAACCAGACTGCGCATGAGCCCAATCTACCCTAGGCATGCACAGTTGTACATGTACATCGAAAGAATTATTACCTGAAAAAGGTGTCTTACTACATCTGCGAACCGCAAAGCCTAAGACCAGTCTGCGCATCTGAATAATGATAATTTTGCGAACAATTCTTGTCGGTTGTTATTCTCTGGACAAACTGTGACTGCTCCAATCAGACTGCGCATGAGCGCAACCCACCCTAGGTATGCGCAGTTGGACCCATACGTCGGGAAAACGGGACAGTATTCTACATTTTCGAACTGCACAATAATCAGTCAATTTTTGTAAACTATACATGGTATGATATGGATATTTGCTGATCGGATGTGTTCTAACGTCCATTTTGAGACGCAGGCTGATATAAATTATTGTACATGCGATTAAGGTCGGAGTATCGTAGGTGAATTAAACTCGAAGTTTAAATTGAATTGGAAACTGTGCATGGTCAAATCAAGGACTCGGGCCAACTATGCCAGTGGACTGCAAATTTTGAATGCACATACCATGCATGTGCGCTGGCTGGTTGGTGCTGTCAATTTAGGCACATGTTCAGACAGTTTGTGAGGGCGTTTTTCATGACGTTCCGACAGTTTATTTTTTGCAACCCCCGGTTTCTCATCTTCAAACAAATAAAGGGGGGGGGGGGGCAGGCGGGCGGGGGGGGGGGGGAGAAGGAAAGTACACAATACTGCACGCGCTTAAGCGCACATGCACATTTCTGCTGAATAGGGAAAGTAGACTTAGTTCAACCTGCGCACACCCGAAACCTCATAAACTCGATCGTTTTCGGTTAAATATGTACATGTACATGTAGGTTCCCAAGAGTCCTCGGGATCAACAAAGATGCAGACACAGAGGACGCTAATCAGACCACACACGTGTAGGCTGATCAATGTCTTCGCTTTTCGCACTCAGTACAAAGCACCTTTTCCGACTGCATGGCGCAAAAATACTGGAAAAAAATATCCCGACTCAAAATATTAAGAGTCGCACGCGCTTTAACGCACGTGCGGATTCTTTGTGGTGTACCCATACACATCAGCACAATAGGTTTTACACATTTTTTTTTAAGAGATCTGTATTGGAATTTTGTTCACCAAATACTAAGGCTGTTGAAATGATTTTTCACCAAGTGTTTTTCTAAGAGAAATAAGACCAACTGGGCACCCGACCACATCTTGATGTGAATGAGTACACTTTGAGGCAATTTTAACAAGTACCCACAGTTGGTCCCCATTCAGGAGGGAGGCAAAAATAAAAAATAGCAGCTCTGCTATTTTTATCTTTGCCTTCCTCCTGAATGGGGACCAACTCTTAAAGGGAAGAATTTACTCCTGCAGGAGAAAATGCTTTCCTTTCAGAGTAGACCCCATTTTGGAAAAGCTAGCCTACGAAGTCCAGGGAAGCAAACAGGAAGTTACAAAAGTTGTACCTTTTTGTAAAAATGGTGGATAAACATGGAGGTGTATTCATTCACCTTAAATGCTTTGGCTTATTGTTAGCTCTGCGAAGGTCATCAAGAAAGCAAGGCCCTGAAGTTTTGTGTAACTGAAGTAATGGTGTAAAGAAATGGTGTAAATATTTTTGTAAATGTGCACTGAGTACATAGTAAATTAAATTGTGAAGACAAATCATTGCATTATTTGTTGTCTGCAAACTTTTAAAAAAAATTTGTCTAAGCTATATCAGGTTCAGAACTCAAATACTAGAGGGCAAAAATGTAGATCCAGATGAAGCGGCTTGTAATGAGCCACCTCATTTGGATCTACATTGTTTACAAATTCAACTACATAATTGAGCCGCAACAGGAGAAAACCAACAAAGTGGTTGTGGACCCTGCGCAGTCTCAGATCAGACTGGGCATCAGAGGTAGCTGAGACCCTTAACACAACCACTTTGTTGGTTTTCTCCTGTCGTGGCTCATATATTTTCATCTTTGGCTCTTAAAGTTTGAGTGCTATATGAATATTCTTATCCCCAAACAATGTTAGCCATGGAATTGGACCAATTAGGCATGTTCAGTGTTTTATAAAACTAATGGTAGTGTAGACCCTAATCAGACTGCTGCTTATCAGTAGTTGGATGGATGGATGGTTCAGGTTGGTGTCAGACTTTAGTACACCACTTTTATCCTTTGAACATATAGGCTCAGATAAAACAATTAGCCTGGAGTCCATTGGTCTGTCCATCCAGCATCTGTACACATTGCCATCCATCTGTTGACAAAATCTCAAGCACTCCATAATTTCTACATGCTGTTACAGTAGCACTTCAGTGGCTCAAATGGGCTTGGGACCGTGAAAATTAGTTCCAGCCAAGGGTAGTTCTTGCCATCCAGAGTTAGTTTTATTTAAAGTGACCTCTGGGGACCCAGAAAAAGAGTTCTAGCCAAGTGGGGTTAACATCATCAGGGATCCAGCATTGAAGTTCTACTGTATATATTTTCATGCATTTTGATTCAAAACAATTCTTGAATTCTTATTTTCCCAGGAGCCCTTGTAGCTCTGTGGGTTTAAGTCCTTGCCTGCTAAGCTAGCTGCCCAGGTTTGAATCCCACTGGAGGTGCAATTCTTTCCAACTGTAAACAGGGCTCCATTGCCCTTTGTTATCACCCTACTAATGGCTCAATATTACTGAAATACTGTTTAAAGTGCTGTATAATCATGTCATCCTGCCATCCTTCCCAGTTATCTCCCCTTGCAATTTGACAGTGTTTCATGTGTCTAGAAATGGTTCATTAACAACAATGAGCAGGATGAGTAGGCATGTAGACTGCATTTCTATCACAACATTGTTAACCTTTAAAGTGCCAAAAAAACCAGACAACATAATTTAACATCTGCAAAATTTCAAAAAATGTTTTGTCCAATGATTCTATATCATAATTGAGAATTCAAAGTTAGAGGGCAAACAGTGTAGACCCAGATGAGGCGGCTCATCATGCATTTTTTGTGTTAAGTAATGCAAATGACTATCTATCATTTCCTAAGTGATTCACAGTTGTGGTTTCTTAACCGCAATTTCCTGAATTTGTATATCTGTTCATGAATCATTTTTCCCCCTCAGTATACAGTAAATACCTGAAATACTGGGACATCTAAACCATGCCTGGGTAACTCATAATTCGTTTCCCACCTGGAAATACAGTCAACATTCAATATCTCAAACACTGATGTCTCATAGTACTCCCTTATATCAAAGAATATCAGTTGGACGCATTCCTATTTTCATTTACATTTCAACTCCTGTTATCTCAAACTACCGACATCTCAAAGTAAATTTTCTGGAACCAGAAAATTTACTTTGAGATATCAGTAGTTTGGGATGATATATTGACTTTGAGATATTGAGAGCTGACTAAAAAAGTCAACCTTTTGTAAATAGTAGCCCGTCTTCACAAGTGTAGGGTACTAAGTCCACTCTGTTCCTCACGTACACAAGGAACAAAGTGGACCTAGTTCCCTTGGCTTGCATGTAAGGAACAAAGTGGACTTAGTACCCATGGCTTGTGATGATGATAGTAGCCAAAATATTTCAATGCTGTTCTACTTATTAGTAAGTCAAGTGTAATCATGCTCAATTATTGTTCCTTTGAAGTAAAAGAACTAAGTTATCATAAAAAAGCAAACAAACGTCATTTGTGTTTTTATATTGTCTGTATTTTGTTATCAAAATGCAAATGTATGCAAATTGTAAAAATAAGCATAAAGATTACCAAAAAACTTTACATGCATATCAATACTGACTGTGGTATTTTACCCATTATTCGGTAGTACTGTGCTACTGTTTATTCCATATTTTATATCACAATATCACAAATAGGTTTTTATTGATTTAACAGATTCAATATACTAATTTTGTGATACTACAAATTAATATCACTTTTTTTTTTCGGCATTTTATGTTGTTGTTTTTTCGACACCAAAATTTTTTTTGTGAACTCTCAAAATACTTTATGTCACAAAATTTTTACTATTCACTTACATCACATAGTTGTAATATCACAAAATTGAGGATAAACTGTAATAAGGCATCTCATTGTGGACTTATTCTTAGGCTGTCTTTATTTAGACTCCTGGAAATTTGGCCTTGCAGAAAAGAAGGACCATTAAGATCTTGGGAAATCATACGGGTCTTCTCTATCATAGTCCTTAAACAGTTTTCAAATATTTTTTTAAGCAAAGAGTTAATGCTATAACTTGGAACTAAGGAAATAGGTATTAAATAAGGTTTGATATTTGACCATAAGCCAAAGTGTTACCCCCTCAGCCAACACAAAATGGCACCCCTATATCAGATACCCCCAGTAACGTCCAGTGGTGTTTGCATTGACTTCAGTCCTGCAACTGCCATCGATTCTTCTACATTGTAGCTTCATCAACTCGAAATAGTGTAAGGTGTACAAATACAACCTTAACAGGTAATCCCACAGGCAAATGACCTTGTACTGACTTCGATGCGACGTGATGACATCGCATCGACGTCAGTACGACATTATGTGCCCACCGGGGTAGCAGAAGAGGCTATCCTATTTTCACTTTTGCCTTGCTTCTCGGTCAGCTGTAAAAGGAAGTGCTTCTACAGCAGCAAAAGCAGACACCTTTTAGACATGCTTCATTATCCAGGGAAGCAAACATGCTTCATTATCCAGGGAAGCAAACAAGAAATCACAACCCAGCAGGTACATGGCGTCGTATTGACGTCGATGCGATGTGATTTCGTCGCATCGACGTCAGTACGACGTCATTTCGACGTCATGTGCCTGCTGGGAAATTATATAAAATGGTAGAAAATGTATATGGTTTGGTGGGCATAGACAGTTTTAACAGGACTGATTTTTCCCTGGTAAGTGAATACCTGTTCCGATAGGGGATACTCTGAGAGAATATGCTGTCCCTTAAAAGTAACTCGTGTGAATACCTGTTCCAAAAGGGGTTACTTTGAATGACAGAATATGCTGTCCCTTAAAGGAAACTCCTATGAGACGGGAGACAAATACTGCTAGATCAAATTGCCATCCCTTGAAAGCATTTCCATACGTTTTCCATTCATTGCAATGGCAGAAACTCTGCACAGGTGTGTTGTAAATTATTTATCATCTTTGAGTTACTTCAATCCTAAATGGATAAGGACTATAAGTCATTCCCAGATGTCCGTCTGTCTTTGGCGAAGGATCACACACGGGGGACTGAAATCTAAATCTTTGGAGAAGGGACGTCACATAAAGAAACAGTTCCATCCGAGCAAGTGATTCTCCTAGGCATGACCTACGACCAATAGAAAATGGAATAAACTCTTTAGGAATCGTTATACGACCCTCATCATTTAGAAAACGAGATGGACGGAAAACATTTGGCTCTGGAAAGACCGTTGGGT
Organism: Ctena decussata; assembly: GCA_963989385.1. Taxonomy (NCBI): domain Eukaryota; kingdom Metazoa; phylum Mollusca; class Bivalvia; order Lucinida; family Lucinidae; genus Ctena; species Ctena decussata. Next base: position 23,396,327 of record OZ022498.1, read on the forward strand.
CTTTAAGGATGGAATTGAGGTTGACTAGAACTGTTGAATCTCGTGGAATTAAGTAGTCCCTGAACTTGACGTCCTCATGTACTGCATGAGGTACCGCGAATGGTGCTACGTTGGATATTCGGAGACATTCTAGAATCGTGGCTTCAACGTTTGGTAGTTTTTCTCTGTCGCTCAACGATGGTTTTTGGTCTTTCGCTATAACCTCGTCAATATCACCCTGGAGTTTTTCCTGAAACATAGTAAAAATATTGTTACCGTTTCTGTTTTTTTTTTTGAATAGACGATCAAAGTATATGTTGGCATACATATATACAGGATCTTACATGTGTGGTCATTTCATATGAAATTCATGAAACGAGCCTTCGGCGAGTTTCATAAATTTCATATGAAATGACCACGAGTATAAGATTCTGTTTATCATGTGACCTTTTAAAATAGGATTTTAACGCCTTCGAACTGAACAGTATTTTAATTAGAAAATGCATTGCTGACATGGACGTTGTCAATGACGTTACGTGTACGCACCAAAGTGTTATTACACGTGTGATCATACGATTTTTATGACATGCCGTTATCCACTGAATAACAGCGACGTCATATGATAAAGAATTGTAGGAACTTTCGGAACAAGGTTTCTCACGCGTTTGTGCGGAATTGCCCATTCTTTGCTTCTGGTGGTCGTCATGAGTAAGAGTTCCTCAAAGAAATCTATTCCTTAAAGCGCCAAAAAAATCAGACGGCAAAATTTGCGTCTGCAAAATTAAAAGAAAATGTTTTATTCAAGCTATATCGTATTGGCAATTCAAAGACCAGTGGGCAAACAGTGTAGATCCAGATAAGCCGCCTCATCTGGATCTACACTGTATGCAAAATCAACCACATGTATTTTTTAAATTTCAGGCGCTCTAATCCAGATCAACACTCTTTGCTAATACGTAGCAGGCTGCTTCCATTGTCGAAAGCTAGACAAGGCTCGCACCATTGATCTCCAGCCATCTTCTCGTCGTTAGATGACTTAACCCTTAAAGCGCCAAAAAGCAGACGACAAAATTTAGGTCTGCAAAAGTTAAAAAATTAGTTTGTCCAAGCTATGTCATATTGAGAATTAGAAGACTAGAGGGCAAAAAGTGTAGATCTAGATGAGGTGGCTCATAATGAGCCACCTCATCTGGATCTACACCGTTATAATTTAACTATTTTAATTTTTGGCGCTTTAAGGGTTAAACTCAATATTTCTTACGGACCGCAAAATCAGAAATCTGACTGTTATACCCATTAAGTGCGAAAACGAAATGTGCACGTATTTAGGGTAAAATCTACTGAAAACGTGATCAGACCCTAAAATACACTTTTACAAGTAAGTCCAACATTCTGTAAATGGTGCAGCAGGGAAAGTCTGTTAACATTTCACCTCGCTTGCAAACTTCATTGCTGATACATACTCGGAGGGAAAAGAAAGTATACACCTTTGATGTCCATCTTTTTCTTAATTTTCATTACACTTCTCTAAAACTCTGCCTAATATGTTTTATTCAAGGTATAGTAAAATTGCTGAATGAAACGCTGTACATAGATATAGATGTCGATTTTGATTTTGTGTGTGTGTGTGTGTGTGTGTGTGTGTTTCCCCACATTACAATGCTGGACAATACGATTTTGCTGTTAGTCAGTATTTGACTTCTCAGTCTGAAGAAACCACTGCATTAGTGTTTCATTTACATGTTCGCAAGGCTCTCAATGACAGACAGAAATCATGACGTGTATATTAAAGGCCGGCCGCTCCTTATGGTACTTCCTTTTGCATCTGAGTATACTGTCTAAATCGAATTATCGTGATTAACACTTAAGATAGTTGGGCGGATGCGCATGCTACATAATTCGTGTTTTACAATGATTCACGTAAGAATATTCAGTACGATTAGCACCGCTTAAGAGTGCCTTAAACACACTGGCGACGTGGGAAACTGTATTAAAAATGTGCATATGTGCGGTCAAATACCAGTCTCTTCTTTGCACAACAGTCCACTTGTTCTTAGGGATTCAAATAACAAAAAGTGAAGACTGTGCAAGCGCCAGGCTGATCTGAAGCTTGGCTGTTAGCACGTGTAATAGTAACGCACGTTTTATCGATACCTCGGCTTTCGTGTCAAAAGTACTTTTAAAAGATCATAAGAATGCAGCTGAGATCTCTATAATATTAAAAACACGGGAATAGAACTTTTAAATAAAAATATTTAAAACTCAACAAAGTAGGCTATATCGTGGGGGGGGGGGGGGGGGGGGCGTAAGACGTGCGAGTGCGTTTGCTATGAGCAGATCGTACTACTAATATTTTTATAAATTAAGTTTCTGTTTTTCTTAGCACTGCTCAAATTTCAAAATTTCCATTTTTATGCAAATGCCAGTCATCTTACTTTATTATTTCATAATTATAATTAGTTTTTTTTCTTCGTCAATTGAACTCAAACAGCTATCAAGTTATGAATCCGTCATATCCGGTATACGTAATCTCATTGAGTTGATAATACGTATAGGCTTGAATGATTGAATGATTAAGTACTTTGTCGAGTTTGGTCACGTACACTGAAGGTGAAAAGAAAAGAGGCCACGGTGAAAACACAGAAGTAAACTGATAAAACAAGCTTCGTCATGCCATTAACAATATACACTGCAAAATTCAACTTACCCAGCCTTTTTTTCTTCTTCTTTTCAGATTTTTTCGGGAGATTAATGAAAAGTGTGCCTTGGTTGACGGGATTCACAAAACTGACTGATCGTTTGCAACATTTTATTTCATGGTCAAAGAAAAACTACGGTTTAGTCTCTTATATAATCATTCATATTGTAAACTCGGTCAGAAGTCGGTGCGGCTGATAAGTTTCTGAAGAGGTATTTGTAAAGCGAACAACTGACAAAATATTATTATTTTTGTAACGTAACGTTACGTTCATTATCGACGATTTTCTAAATGTGGCCAGGGGTGAAGTGAGATTTCCGCTCCAAGCGTATAATTTTTGCATTCAGTACATGTTTTTGAGCAACAAAAAAGTCTTCTTTTTTATTCATTAGAACCTCCGTACTTTATCAATTTGCTTCGACGATGGAGATTTTCAGAATATATCACAATAACACTATCACAACACCTTAACGGATGCAGACCAATATCGACTAGTTTCGTTTAAACATATTTAATTGCCATATTGTTATGCAATGGGGTTGGGCCACAAGTTCTACCAACATTATTTACGGCCCTTCTCCTACAATACAAATAAAAAGGTGAACAAAGGCACAATATCGACTGAGCCCCATTAATTTTGCACCCCCCCCCCCCCCACACACACACACACACAGCAACAAAAAGTGCCGGCGCGTAGCGCAATCGGTAGGTCGCCTGACGTGTAAGCCAGAGGTCTTGGGTTCGATACCCGGTCCAGCCACTTACTTTCATTTCTCCTTCCGCTGATTCAAGAAGGGCAGTTGTCAGTTACTGGTGAAAGTAAGTGCCCTTAGTACTGGTTAACCGCTTAGGAGGTCTAAGCCTGCCCAGGAATAGTGTGGTTAGGTTTACTGACCGTCCCGACATGACCTTAGCCGTTTACCGTGGACGTTAAACAATAACACGACACTACACAGCACAACAAATGAAAAGTAAAACCATCTCATTCGCACGACGTCATTGAAATAGGAAATATTTGTTTCAAACGAAAGTTATTTACTTCACAAAATCAGATATTTTGTCTGACCTTAAAACTGAAATAAAAAACTTATTGGTCCTACTCCACCCTAATGGGCTATATAAACGTCATAAAATTCATAATGAAACGTTACAGTACAGTCGCCATGACATGTAGCGGCAAAGGGGCGTGATAATAATAAAACTTTATACATGTATAGTGTATGTAATAAATACAAATGACTGTGGAAGTTTACCTGAATGTCTGGATGCACGACCAGGTACAATATAATCCACAATATAGTAGTGGCAGTAGTCTCGCTACCTGCTGATAACATCTCACCCATCAACGACCGCATCTGAACGCTCGTAAATGTATTCTTCCTTGCATTCCGCTCATTTGCCTCCAACTCTCTTAGATACAAATCCAAAACATCTCGAATATTGTTTTCATCAAAAGTTTCTTGATGTTCTGTCAACACTTTGTTCAGAAAGCGCTGTGGTTTTTCTCTTATCTTTTCAATCTTTTTCAGCCCTAGAGGATCTCCAGGTGAAACTATAAGAAAGGGAAAACAATTTATCAGGAGGCTAGACTTAGCGAATAATTTGGCTGCCTCATCAACTCCTTGCAAACAAGACCGGAATAGTTCATCATCGTAATCACAACGTTTACCAAATAAAATTCCTGCAATTACATTGGCCATACTAATATTTAGCAGTTCTCTCACATCAAACGGTCCTTTAAAACAATTCAGTTCATCTAGAAAGTAGCTAATTTCTTCATTTATCCGATCTTCCATGGACCGTCCTGTTTTGTTAAATCCAAATTCGTTTAAAGCATTTTGAGCAAACTGCCGCTGTTCTTTCCATATGTTATGATTGGAGAACACAATACCGCGATTCTTGAAAATTATTTTGTGAAATGTGGATTTCGGTCGTACGGAAAATTGTGAGCTTCTTTTCACAAGGGCTTCATGTATGGCGTCATAACCATTCAAGACAATTGTTAGGTCTTGCCCAATATACAGTCCATACACATCCCCATATGTCTTTCGCAGATGGTCAAAACGACCCAATACGTCACGTGAAATCAACGCCGGGAGATTCCCAAGAATGGGAAACACAAAAGGTCCATTGGGTACGCCTTTTTGTCGCCTCGGAACGATTAGAAACAGAAAGAATACAGCAACAAACACAAGAACTGTCACAATATTAGTACCAAATATAATTTCTATCATAATTAATCGGTAATGATTTTTCTATTGATATTGTCGTCGAAATTAATTTAAAAAAAAATGAATTTTCAATGATTTCAATAACTATTCTTTTGTAATTGTTTTATTATCACATTCTTTCGTATTTTTGATGATTATTATTTGAATATAATGTTCGATCACGACTTAATTTGCGCTTACTCAAATTTATATACTCGACGCATACTTCCTAATATGGACCGTGGCACGTGAACAGCGTCTTATGGCTATTGCAAACAGCGAAAATTTTTCTAAGTTTATAGCAATAAATATAATCTCAAGGATCTCTGTTGATTGTTGATACGAACCAGGAGAATAATGAACAGATTGCGCTTGCGCTGTCTCATCTTCGTCATCCTTGTTCGCACCTGTCATAAGACACCTTATTATGAAACTCGTACTACTTTAAAGTATTAGGAAACAACTTATTTGCACTACTCATCTCACCAACACAAATGAGCCGCGACACGAGAAAACCAACAATGTGGTTGTGCGCCCAGCGCAAACTCAGATCAGCCTGAGCGTCCGTCCAGTCTGACTAGGCTCTTCGTTCAGTGCTCAAAGGGTGGCTAAGGGTCTAAGCTACCTCCATGCGGACAGCGAAGACTCTGATCAGACTGGGCGGATGCCCAGGCTGATCTGAGTCTGCGCTGGCCGCACAACCACATTGTTGGTTTTGTTATGTCGCGGCTCAAATGTCATACGGTGATGCGGACCATTTTATTCTGTTAATATTTTTCAGCCGTAGTTATTAAGAAAATCAGTCTGGTTAAGTTGGTGGGTATATCCAAATACACATTTACTAGAAGAATTTAATTAATCAAATGATTTCTTTTTCGTATGACAGTTGACTAAGACATTATTTTCAATTGTTTTAAATAGGTAGCTATTTGTTCGCACTTCTTTCACGCGTTTTGGCGATTACACTTCAGACTATCCTATAGAAAAACACTGTCCGCTGCTAATCTTTTGCCAGCCAAGCTACCCACGTGATCATCCGATGACGTCACTGCGGGGATTCCCGTTATCTCCTATATCAGGAGTGGTGCTTAACGTTCGTTAAAGAAGTACGCAGGAGAGCAATTACCGCAGTTAGAAAAGATGCGGTGTATACAGGGTCGCATACTTTGCATACTTTTTTACGTTCTTCTTTTTCTTTCTTCTTCTTCGTTTTCTTCTAATTCAATTTATACATGTTTCTTTTCTCAGCTAGCTCATGTACTATTGTAAAAGTACAATTATACTCTGTATGTATAATGGCATCACAATGTATTCTTTCTCTTTTCTCACATCATATTGGGCTGTAAAAGCATTTTTTCCCACTTTATTAGCAAGTTCGATTGTCTAAGCCATTCAACTATATGTTGTCATTTGACTGAAGCTCAAATCCTGATAAGTTGATGTATATATATGTGTATTTTTGTGAAAGTTAATGAATAGAATATTGTTTAAACCAATTACTGCACATACATACTCGTGCTAACATACGTTTCTCAATGAAATACCAAATGAAATGATGACGTATGTAAAGGTGTGACGCTGTTCTGAATAAAATGATATAATGTAGATCTCCGATATGCGGTTGTTATATTTTCGATAGCACGTCTTTTCCTGTATGCATTTTCTATTATACTTTACCAGTAACTCCACAGCCAAATCGGATTTTATTTTATTCTATACTTTTTCAATTTTTATTTATTTTTTTGTTTTGTTTAGCTTTAGATTCAAACATTGATCTCGTGGGAAATTTCGACGCACCTTATGACTGACTCACATGATATCATTTAAAGCGGATATTATATCTAAGATAAACGATCATTCGTGCACGTATTTATTTTATTGGTGCATTTGAATTGAATGATATTTCCTCTTCCCTTTCGTCTAAATAATACGTCTATAGGGGAATTACGGAAGGTCTTAAGAGATTTTAAAGGACCTCTGACGGTTGTAATGTTAATTTGCCTATAAAAATAGTCAAAATTAAATTTTTGATATACCCAAGAATTTATTTTGAAATTTGTTGCTCTCAACTTCCCCTAACTGGCTATGAATTTAATTTCTGATTATGTTGCACATAGACTTCAATTTTTGGTGGAAAAAGCCAAATTTTGTAATTAAACATAATGGAAACAGAAAAAGTTTTTTAAAGATACTTTTCCCCCCGTGCCTCAGCTAGCCACTTTGCATGTATGTGTGTACTATCATAATACACATTATATGTGAGTGGCTTGCTGAGGCACGGGGGGAAAAGATAGTCTACAGCTGAAAAACTGAAAAAGTTGGTGGGGTACTTATACCCTTTATATCTAAAAATAGGCTAAAGCCCTTAGTACTGAAAAAATATTGCATAATATCAGTAACAGTAGTGTGTATGTCAGTTTTAGCATAGTTATCAATTAAGATTTCGATATCTTAGAAAACCAAATAAATGGACTTATTTTCAGAGACTGAAAAAATCACATACCCCTCTTGATAAAATTGGTCTATGTTAGTCTAGAGGCATTATAATTTTTCAAAATCACTGTTAAAATGTCTTTATAGTACACAAGGCTACATATAAATGCCAAATATTTCAACTTTTGCTGCCTGAGGAAGGTGCAGTAATTTGTCGAAAAATGGACAAATATGCATTGATACTGTCAGAGGTCCTTTACGACTTCGTACTTCATGACTTCTTTACATAAGAGATTTGAGTCTATTTGTGCAAAGTTAAACAGGAATTATTACTAGAATGTGTCCATAGGACACGGATGCCCCCGCCTAGAGCCCTAAGTACAGGGCCGTCGTCGGCTTTTGAAAAGTGGTACGGTCATGGAACGCCCCGAGTGCCGAAGGCACGAGTGGGGGAGAGCACGAGAGGGGAATACTCTCCCGAAAAAATGTTTAAATTCAGGACGACTCTAGAAACGATTTTGATGCATTTGGAGACCAATTTCGCTTGTGAAACTCAAATGATTTTATGAGTATATACCTCCCATGAGAAAATTTTTGAATTCAGGACGTCTCTAGAAGCGATTTTAATGCACTTTGAGACCATTTTGCTTGTAAAACTCAATTTATTTTATGAGTATTTGCTGTATTTCAAATGCTTATCCAAGCTTTTAAAGACTGCCAAAGGTGTTCCCGAGTCGCGAAGGTACGAGTGGGGGAGAGCAAAGAGGCGAGTGTCCTTCCTGTCGTAAGGGGGGTTCGGGGGACCTCACCCGAGAAAATTTTTGAATTCAGGACGTCTCTAGAAGCTATTTTGATGCATTTTGAGACCAAGGCAAAGAAGGAATAACGGGAAAAAGGGGACCGGCTAATACCATATTCGGCCGAATGAAAAAAGTGGTACGGCCAATACCATATCCGGCCTTGAAGTAAGATGGCGCCTTGTTTAAGGTACTGGTGCTTGTAGGATAACTAGGTTCACAAAGGCAGACTTGTGTGGTACATGTTTTATTGTTTTCCTTAGGCAGATGTATTGTGTTTCTCAGATCAAGAGAAGTGTGCGTGTGTGTGTGTAGGCGGGGGGCGGGGGAGTTGGAGAGGGGTGTCAGGACTGTGATATGTGATAACATTCTGTTTCTTTTCACAAAAATGGATGCAATGCAACTTTCGAAAAGAAATAGCCCGGAAACATGTGACTTTTCAAAAACTAACAAACAATTTTACTGAAACCATTTTTGTATGAAATGAAGTTGAAAAAGGGCCATAACTCCAAAAGTAATCGGCAGATTTTACCCTAAATTAAACCTGACCTGTATTTTATAATTATATATCTGTGCATTAAATATGAATCCAATACATTAATCTTTTTAAAAGATAATGAATGGAAACCATTTTTTATACAAATGAAGTCGAAAAAGGGCCATAACCTCCATAATAATCGACGGAATTTATCCTAAATCGAACATGCCCTGTATTTAATGTTTATATACCTGTGTATAAAATAGGAATCCAATACACTAATCGTTTCAAAAGATAATGAACGGAAACATTTTTTCATACAAAATGAAGTCGAAAAAGGGCCATAACTCCCACAATAATAAACAGATTTTACCCTAAACCAAACTTGACCTGTATTTTACGATTATATACCTGTGTATAAAATATGAATTCAATACACCAATGTTTTTAAAAGATAATGAACGGAAACCAGTTTTTCATACAAAATGAAGTCGAAAAAGGGCCATATAATTGACGGATTTTACCCAACATGGAACATGACCTATATTTTATTATTATATACCTGTGTATAAAATGTGAATTCAATACACCAATGTTTTCAAAAGATATCGAACGGAAACCAGTTTTTCATACAAAATGAAGTCGAAAAAGGGCCATATAATTGATGGATTTTACCAAACATGGAACATGACCTATATTTTATGGTTATATACCTGTGTATAAAATGTGAATTCAATACACCGATGTTTTCAAAAGATATCGAACGGAAACAATTTTTTTCATACAAAATGAAGTCGAAAAAGGGCCATAACTTCCACAATAATAGACGGATTTTACCCAACATCGAACTTGACCTGTATTTTATGACTATATACCTGTGTATAAAATATGAATTCAATACACCAATGTTTTCAAAAGATAATGAACGGAAACCATTTTCGTATGGGACATACGTACAGGACGTACGTACGGACAGCGGTGATACTATATGCCCCCACCCCCATTTTTCATGGCGGGGCATAATAATCAAATCCAAAAAATGACACAAGTAACGAACTAGACTAGCCCTAATCGGTTATATAAAATTGCTTGTCACATATAAACATGTATATAACTTTTTATCATACTTGATATTTTACTTTTTTTCTCCTATTTTACACTGTAAAAAATAACTGGAAACCAGCTGCCAGTCCTTTTCCCGTTATTTTTACGGGCGTTTGCCTGTAAGACATTGTTGAAAATCACGAAATGGAAGTTTAATGTTAACTGGCCGCACTCGAAAATTACTTTGTATTGTTGAAGGGCTATCTGACCAAAACGACACCTGCCCTATTCTGTCACACTCTGCTTGATGATTCCTGCAATTTTTACGGGCGTCTTTAAAAATAACGGTAAAATGACTGGCAGCTGGTTGCCAGTTATTTTACCGTAAAATCTACGGATTTTTTTACAGTGTAATGATCAGTGTTTGACTAGTCTACACTGTAAAAAAATCTGTAGCTTTTAAGGTAGAGTAACTGGAAACCTGCTGCCAGTCCTTTTCCCGTTATTTTTACGGGCGTTTGCCCGTAAGACATTGTTGGAAATCACGAAATGGAAGTTTTATATTTACTTTGCGCACTCGAAAATAACTTTGTATTGTTGAAGGGCTATCTGATCAAACGACACCTGCTCTATTCTGCCCCACTCTGCTTCATGATTCCTGTAATTTTTACGGGCGCCCGTAAAAATAACGGTAAAAGGACTGGCAGGTGGTTGCCAGTTATTTTACCGTAAAATCTACCTTTTTTTGCAGTGCAGCTGCAGCTAATATTTGGCGATACAATCTATCATCATGGGCACTTACACAGGGTTTGTTTAAAGAACCAGATTTAAGGTCTTGCTGCCTACAATTCTTCCAAAGTGTAGTTTGTTCCCTAAGGTATACATGTAGTTTATTTCTGAATCGAACATATACACGGCCGCTTATCTCCGTCAGCACAACACCGTGTTGTGTATAGGAAAATGTGCAGGAGATTTCCGGTGGTTCTGCAGGCGATTCGAAAATAAAGGTCGCGAAAGGTAGGTGTCTCGGTTTAAAAGGGATGTATTCTTTTCCAGCGTAAAACAAAAGAAAAGGAAAATGTTATGCAACCCTTCAATCGTTTTTCTACGAATACGAGTCTTGATCGAAGCCAGATTCTCAGTTATACAACAGATTTCCATTTTTTCCCGGAGCGAGGTCATGGAGGTGGCCGTTTTGTTGACATGCAAACATTTCAAATTTGCATTCCTGAAGTCGCCGAGTATTTACGTTTTCATTTATCACCTGTATATTAAAGGTCTCTCATATAAGTACTAGTTACGAGCCTAAACAGAATTTGCTACCTTCCTTCAGCCCAGATAATGAAAGTTGTTGTGGAATTCGTGATCCAGGAGATCGGTGGTGCTGAAGGCGATAGGTGGCGGTGCAGGAGATTGTTTTATGTTGTGCCACCAATGACCGTTTTTAACTGTTTTATAACGTAAATAATGTAGTAGCGTGGCATGGTACAGATTCGCACAGCTTTCAGATTCGTACACTTGGCTGTACAATGCCTCTGCTGCATTAAGCATGCTATAACGACTCCAGCAATCGGGATTGAATTATCAGTCAATCATTTGCACTGCAAAGCTTCTGTTAGAACTAAATGGTACGAAAGTAATGCTAGTTTGTCAATTGGGTACTCTGTGTCCAAAATTCCAATGAATGTCCCATCGCATAGCATTGCCTGTTTTATCGAATTTTGGTCTAAAAAATAAGGAACAGAAAGTTTTGCCCCATTGGTATATGCGATGAATGAGCTGGATTGGTGGCCGTGTGCACAATGTAATTAAACAAAGAAAGTGGGACGAATGTAAGTACCCAATTGACAAACTAGCATTACTTTCGTACCATTTAGTTCTATCTATCTATCTATCTATCTATCTATCTATCTATCTATCTATCTAACAGAAGCTTTGCAGTGCAAATGATTGACTGATAATTCAATCCCCTGATTGATGGAGTCGTTATTTTCATTTTAATTAGAATGCTTAATGCAGCAGAGGCATTGTACAGCCAAGTGTACGAATCTGAAAGCTGTGCGAATCTGTACCATGCCATGCTACTACATTATTTACGTTATAAAGCAGTTAACAAGAGGCCCAAATGGGCCTGATATCGCTCATCTGGCTTTTGTGCAACGGGACCATTCTTGGTCCAATTCCAGAGATTTTCTCAGTTTCACGTTTTGCTACTTTTAGTAACAGAGGCCAACTTTTCTGGTCTTTATATATTTACTTTTGAAACACCTCAATGCAAGAATCATTTTGCCACAAATTTCATCAAAATCCATTCTGAGATATTGTGTGCTATTTTTAGTAACGGCAGATGGCGACCAGCTTATAATGCCAAAATGCAAAAAAATGAAAAGCTTTCATGCAATGACCATTTTGACACAAAACTGGTCCAGTTCCATTGTAATTTTCTAATTTTCATATTTTGCTATTTTGGTTTAAACACTATTTTATTTGCATAGTAATCATATAATGTACAACAAATACAAGTACAAACAATACAAAAATCATACAAATGGGATTCAGAAGAAAGTCCAAGGACTTATTTAAATCTGTATCCCAATTTTGCTATTTTAAGTAACAGAGGCCAACTTGACAGGTCAATATTTGTTAATTTTTGAAACACGTCAAAGCAAGAACCATTTTGCCACAAATTTCGTCTCAATCGCTTCAGTGGTTAATGAGATGTTGTCATTTTCATGTTTTTTGCTATTTTTAGTAACGGCAAATGGCGGCCATCTTGGAATGCCAAAATGCAGAAAATCGAAAAAGCTTAATGAAAGGGCCATTCTGACAGAAAATTAGTCCAATTTCACTGAGATTTTCTTATTTTCACATTTTTCTATTTTTAGTAACAGAGGCCATTAAAACTGGTCTATATTTAGTTACTTTTGAAACATCTCAATGCAAAAATCATTTTGACACAAATTTCGTCAAAATCTATTCAGCGGTTGCTGAGATATTGTCATTTCAAGTTTTGTGCTATTTTTAGTAACGACAGATGGTGGCCATCTTGGAATGCCAAATTGCAATTAATCGAAATGGCTTCATGTAAGGAACATTCTGACACAAAATTGGTCCAATTCCATTCAAGGGTTCTTGACTAATTGTCATTTTATGTTTGTGCTATTTTTAGTAACGGCAGATGTCGGCCATCTTGGAAAGCCAAATTGCAATTAATCGAAATGGCTTCATGCAAGGAACATTCTGACACAAAATTGGTCGAATTCCATACAAGGGTTATTGAGTAATTGTCATTTTTTATGTTTGTGCTATTTTTAGTAACGACAGATAACGGCCATCTTGGAAAGCCAAATTGCAATTTATCGAAACGGCTTCATGCAAGGAACATTCTGACACAAAATTGGTCGAATTCCATTCAAGGGTTCTTGAGTAATTTTCAGTTTTATGTTTGTGCTAGTTTTAGTAACGGCCCCCATGGTGGCCATCTTGGATAGTCAACTGGCACAAAATTGAAATAATTCCTTTCAAGAACCATTTCTGACCAAATCTGATCACAATTGATTGAGTTTTCTTAAGATACTGACATTTGAGCCAAATCGGTCTTTTAAACGCTAAGTAGGTCACTGTGACCTAATTCCCCTATAGATTTTTTCATTTTTACAATTTTTAATCCCAAGGTCCCATTAATGTTCCACGCAAACTTTCAACCAAATATACTAAATGGCTCTGGAGAAGAAGTTGATTTTGTTGTTTTTGCTATTTTTAGTAACGGCGGCCATCTTGGATTCTTGACCTGACCCAATTTTACAATTTTTAAACCCTGCAGTCTGGTCATGCTCCATGTGAAATTTGAGACCCATGGGTGCAGTGGTTTTAGAGAAGAAGTTGTTTGAAGTCGTTTGAATAAGTCGTTTTTTGACATTGGCATTTGAGCAAAATTACACTTGTAAACAGAAAGTAGGTCACTGTGACAAAACTCCGCTACAGATTTTTTTCATTTTTACAATTTTGAATACCAACGTTTCACTGATGTTCCATGCCAAAATTCAGACAAATATACCCAGTGGTTCTGGATAAGAAGTTTATTTTGTTGTTTTTGCTATTTTTAGTAACAGCGGCCATCTTGGATTTTCAACCTGACCCAATTTTACAATTCTGAGACCCTGGAGTCAGGTCATGCTTCATGTGAAATTTGAGAACCATGGGACCAGTAGTTTTACAGAAGAAGATGTTTGAATATTTGTTTTTAGATGTTGACGGACAAATTTCGTGACGACGCACGACGCACGCCGGACGCATTGGTATGACAATAGCTCACTATGGCCCTTCGGGCCAGATGAGCTAAAACGGTCATTGGTGGCACAACATAAAACAATGTCCTGCACCGCCACCTATCGCCTTCAGCACCACCGATCTCCTGGATCACGAATTCCATAACAACTTTCATTATCTGGGCTGAAGGAAGGTAGCAAATTCTGTTTAGGCTCGTAACTGGTACTTATGGACATTAAAAGTTTACCTAGGCTGACATTCTACATTTGAGATCGGACGTTCTAGGTAAGGGGGCATTTCAAACGTATACATCGCATCGATTGTGGTGCCGAATTGCGTCGCACGAACAGGGAGTTTAGGACATTAGCGACGAGCAAAGACTCAGTCCAATTTAGTCTTTACATATGCATCAAACCAGGATGACTGATCAGTCTGCGTCGGTGCGCAAGCTGATCCGAGTCTCTCTTAAAGGCACGCACCGTAAGGTAAAATTTTACACGACGCCATTTGCAGGATTGAATTAAAACCGTATCTACATCGTTGCAACATCATATTTACATCATGACGTTGCATCAGCGTCGATTTGACGCTGACAACTTTTTAGCTACATTAGGACATCTGGGCAAAAAGACGATGTATGTCGTTTTTTCTCGTCTGGAAAGCATAAATAAACGTGGTGTTATTTATATTTTCGTTTTGCTGATACTGAATTAGCTATTTGTTCAACGCCAATACCCCGCCAGGGAAATTTTTTTCTTCCATTTTGATCGATGAAGACAGCTTGTGATAGCGCCAATCAAACTAAATCGTCAGCCCATAATGTAGGGCAGAATAGCGCAAAGCGGGATCTAGCCGTGTAAACGTCTCCGTCATGATGGAAAATTACACGTGATGTCAGCATTTGTCATTGGAAGTGCGCTCTTATCTGACGTCAAGGGTTGCTTTACCAGTGTATGGCACACAATTTGACTCGGCTATTTTGTACTACTGAATGAATATAGTATCAATATACAGGGTTTCAGTACCAGTCTGTTGGGAGCCCCATAAGGGCTGTCCTGATAAGCTAGCAGTCCGTGTTCAAATCTTGCTGGAGGAGGAAAGCTTAAACTACAAACGGGATTCTTGCACATTGTGTGAACATTATGCCAAAACTGAAACAGCATAAATTTGCATGCAGCATGCTTATGTGTATACATGCAACGTATGTATATGTGTCAGTGATATCTGTTGGAAACAAAAACGAAGTCATATCAGGCTGACTGCACAGACGCGCAGATAGGTCTGAGTCGTCATTGGTCGCATATGTACAGCAGATCCTGTTAAACGTCGACGCAGTGGCACGCTGATTTTACAGACGAACATCTATGATCCGATCAAGGCCTGCCAGTAAATTAAATATCAATCAAAATTTAGGATGATTACAAGTTGTCATAATATGTAGAGTAATTAACTCTTTTTAGACTGGTAACCCGTTTTGGCGACATATGCGAACAGTGTAGACCCAGTATAATGCGGCGTCTGGTCAGGATGAACGGAATATTTATACAAACTACAATAAAAGTGGAAACATGCACCAGAAACCCCTAAAACACAGAAATGGAGTCATCCAAATCCATGTAACAGACTTTCTGAGTGGCCACCTTTTGGGAACAAGCTGCTCACTCGGTTGGCCATATGTTCTCTGTATCTTGATTATTTGTAATCTTAGTTGTTTCCAACTATGGTTTGAGGGCTGGATTTGGATTTTGATTGTTTCAGTTCCTGGTCTTTGCATACTTTTTACTTTCAAAGAAAAAGGGGATTGGGGAGACTTGGGAGCGGGGGTGGGGGCTGGGGCGGGCTTAGATTACCCACAATTTAATGGGCTAACAAAAGCAAATGTACTACCCCAGCCTTTCCCGGTGTACATGTATACATGTGCAGTCTGGCCAGGGCTTGTGCATTTAGTCCACATAATTGATTCGGCATTACGGCTCGTTCCCAACAGCTGAAAACGCCGTGGCAATATAGCATTTGATAGGTTCTGTGCACGCTGCAAATAATTTGCTATACAAAACGTTTGAAGCTTATCAAAGTTGATACGCCAGCGACACGCTGTTTTAAAGTTAGCTGATCCTTGGTTAAGCTAAGTGATGAACTTTGGGTACATTCAGGGTTCTGCCAGTGGTGGCATTGGCGATTTGCCAATGGTGCCATTGGTAACCGTAAACCCTGAACAGGTGACCTTTGGCAGCCAACTATTGGTAGAGCCAATGGCGCCATTGACACTATTGCAGAGCCATTTTTCTCTGTAATTAGAAAATTTCAGTTTTTCTAATTTGCTTTCATCACTGTCGGGAACAATTATTCTCCTGTCACAACTCGAGCGTTTATGATGGATTCACTAAATCGCCATATTGAATGACGCAATTTTCCGGCTTTTGTAATGTTACCCACGCCCTTTGTTGTCTGCAGTACTGGCAGCCAATGGTCGGCAATATTGGTACCTTTGGTACCGACGGTAGAATCAGTGGTGCCAATGTTGAAACTCTGAACGGCATTGACATATCTATGCTGGCATTGGCAGAGCCCCAAACGCACCCTTTGTTCACGTATACTTAGTATATTCTTGAGAGTGACAAAACACTGAAATGGCGAATGGACGTTGCGTTGATGACGTTGCAAGGACATTGATTCGACGACTTCCTTTGTAGCAATGCATACCAGACAGTCTGCACTCGTTTTGAAATGAAGTCGCCAAATCTGCCTCGACGTTTATGCGACGTTGTTTGTTTTCTGCGTGAGTTTCAGTTTCCTAACATTTTACATGTACCTTAACCTTGTTTGCAGAGTTTATACAACGGTTCAAACGTTGTAGTTATGTCGACATTGCATCGACGTTGATTCGACACTTGCCCACTTGGTTCCTTCAGAAAAGGCTTCCAACACTTACATCTCAAACCAGCCATGTAGATTATCCAGCCAAAAATCCTAAATGCATACAGCTCTGTTCAATATATGAGGAACAGCGAGTATCGTGATCAGACTGCACTTATGTGCATGTCTTAACAAGGGCAAAATACATAAATACATGTTTTTGTACCGAGCAAGGGCGCACTAGCGGAAATCACACTGCGCGTGTTGGAATTTTGTCAGTGTGACAAAAATTTAATACGCACCTGCGTATTTGCAAACAGGTAGCTACGCTTTTGCCGACATTAGAATCCAGTGTCTGCTCATCGTACACGTTATAGACACACGATCGAAATCGAAAGTAAACACGTCCTTCTCGCAATACAGATAAACCTTTGTTTTGGTATTTTATTGTTCAGCCATATATTAGTACAAAATTAAGTCATCTAATTTGAATCAGCGCTCAGTTCATCTAAAAGATCCATCCATCCATCCATCCATCTAGTCACCTACCTACCTAACATTCTTACCTGCCTACGTCCCTACCCTCTGAATGTCTGTATGTCTGTCTCTCTGTTCACCTACCTACTTACCTCCTACCCTACCCTATCCTACCCTACCTACCCTGAGAGGCCGTCTGCCTGTCTCTGTCTGACAGACCGTCTGTCTGTCTGTAGCCTTATGCATTATTTATAAGACACCAATATGTTCAGACATAATGGATGGATGGATGACTTGCGAATTAACGTCCATATCAGGACGCTGGGTGGGTGATAATGAAAGCGATGTAGCCAGTCTATGATTAAAATGATCTCCGCCTCCGGTGGGGCTAGAACCCCAGACCGCTAGATCAGCAGGCCAGCGCTTAACATACTGAGGCTCCTTTTTTATACAGTACGAATAGTCTGATTAAATAAAGACAGAAGACCCAGATCGGCCTAATGGTAAAAAAAAAAAAAACATCACCAACAACAACAAAAAACAACAACAACACTTCAACTTGTGCTTGTAAGAATTCTGAAGATCCGAGCATAATGTGCGAACAGCAAAGACTCTGACCTGACTGCCTGCATGCACGGGTACACTTTCAGGGGAAGCAAGTCTGCCATTTGTATATTTTGCCTCGCTTTTTACTTAAGGGTCAAACCATAAGGGAGCCGGGCCGCGTAGCGCAATCGGTAGGGCACCTGACTCATAAGTCAGAGGTCCTGGGTTCGAAACCCGGTCTGGCCACATACTTTCGTTTCTCCTTCCGCTGGTTTAAGAAGAGCAGTTGTCAGTTACTGGCAAAAGTATGTGCACTTAGTACTGGTTGACCGCTTAGGAGGTCTAAGCCTGCCCAGGAATAGTGTGGTTAGGTTAACTGGCCGTCCCGACATGACCTTAGATGTTTACCGTGGACGTTAAGCAATAAATCAGTCAATCAATCAAACCATAAGGGGAAAAAGCTACCTCTGGAGGTTCGATTTTTTTCCTCAAAGCATTGTTTCAGTTTGAAAGGGCAACGTTTTGCCGAGAATAAAACAGGAAGTCACAAAAAGCATGACAGCCCAGCTGGCACATGACGTTGAAATGACGTCGTACTGACGTCGATGCGACATGGTGACGTCGCATCGACGCAATATGACGTAATTCTGACGTCATGTGCCCGTTTGGAGTGAACCAATTCATAAGACAGGTTTGCCTACAGCTTGATACTTGGCACATGTTATGAGAAAACGTTTTAAAGCTCGTGCGAACAGCGAAGACGATAATAAGCCTGCACTTCTGCACAGATGGATGGATGGCTAGGCCGATCGATCGATCGATCGATCGATCAATAGGTAGATATATAAAAAATACATGTAGATGGATGGATGGGTGGGTGGATGGATGGATGAATTGCGATTTTACGTCCTTTCTAACAGTATTTTAGTCATATCAGGACAATGGGTGGATGATAATGAAAGGCTATGTCCATGGAACTCCGTTTACGATTGAAAAGATTCCCGCCATCAGCGGGGCTCGAACTCGGGATCGCTAGATCAGCGGGCCACTGCTTAAGCTACTAAGCTACCGGAGCTCCTTGATAGACAGATAGACACCAGCAGGCACATGACGTCGTATTGACGTCGGTTCTACAAAATGACGTCGCACCGAAGTCATCACGACGTCATTTTGACGATACGTATCCGCTGGGTCAGATTAGGGAGGTAAGTAACATGGAGGAGGAATGGAAAGACAGATAAAATGATGGATAAATGGGTGGTTGGATGGTAGGTTGGGTTATGGTTGAATAGGTAGAGAGAGAGAGAAAGAGAGAGAGGAATGTGCTCGAGAGAAAAGAAAACAAAAATGAGGAAAATCAATTAATCTCGAGGGTAATACCAGTTTCCCAACCTGGTTTTCGACCTAGCCAATCAGTTACCGCACATGCAAAAGTGGTTGTCGACTGGGACAATCGACACCAATACCAGCCCGGCCGACGCCCATTTACAATAGTATCATTTACCGTGACTGGTATAGCTTTCGACCGAATTATCGGTCGACTTAGTACAGTTACTTTGCACAGTACCGGATAGGTCCACTGTTGGTTGGTATTATCGGCTGTCAGCCTATATTTCAACCATGACAAATTAAGTTAGTCGCCCCTGATTTATGTTGCGTGATTTTTCCATTCCATGTTAGGGGTGGTCGGTTTGGGCGATGGTGCTGCTGAACATTCAATGCCGTGGCGTTCTTCTAATTTGGCTAATAGTAGGGCAAGGGCCGGTCGGCCTGCAGCAGGTGCGGGATGGGGTTTGTTTGGATTATTCTAGTCTCATCTATCCTATCTATACCTTTTCTTTCTTGCTCTCTCTGGAAGCAGCTCGAAGAGACTGGAATACTATCTAAAAGAGCCGTAAAACCCAAACGCCAACCACCACCACCATCCAGTCCATGCTAGTACAAACTTATGAGATAACAAGGATCGTTTGTCCAGAGCGCTTGGCTTGCGTTTGAAGACGACAGGTTTCTTACTTACTGACAAACTCCCTCAGTCGTAGTCCGTACCTGATACTCTTGAATCAATAATAACAGGCAGCGAAACGACATGACTGGACCATAATATATGCTATGACGATAGAATGGAAATCTAACAGCCCACAAACAATACGCCCAAATGACATATGTATCATTATATCTCTGTATGATGATCCACATCAGTAGTTTCAGCGCTTGCCTGTCGATCTAACGGACCCGCGTTAGAGATGCGCGAGAAGCGAAATCTTTCCGACTGTAAATGGGGCTACATTGCACCCAGATTTTCACTATCAATGTCCCATCGTCCTGATACGAAAATACTGTTCTAAAGGACGTAAAACTGCAACACATGATGGCAATTAGTATCGGCAAATTTCATAGCCATCCGTCCATTGATTTAAGGACCACCTTGGACATCCCGATACACCGGCGTGGCATTCATTACAGGCTTGCACGAAGGCGCAGGCTGATCTGTCTTTCCGCTATATTATGCATCAATTGTGACTAGGACTTTTAAATTTGAGATGACCCCCAAGTAGTTTGTCAGCCTCGAATATATAAACTCAGCGTATGGTCAAAGTTTTAATGTCCACTATGAGAGATCTTTAATAAACAGGTGATAGATGAAAACATAAATACTCGGCGACTTCAGGAATGCAAATTTGAAATGTTTGCATGTCAACAAAACGGCCACCTCCATGACCTCGCTCCGGGAAAAAATGGAAATCTGTTGTATAACTGAGAATCTGGCTTCGATCAAGACTTCGTAGAAAAACGATTGAAGGGTTGCATGACATTTTCCTTTTCTTTTGTTTTACGCTGGAAAAGAATACATCCCTTTTAAACCGAGACACCTACCTTTCGTGACCTTTATTTTCGAATCGCCTGCAGAACCACCGGAAATCTCCTGCACATTTTCCTATACACAACACGGTGTTGTGCTGACGGAGATAAGCGGCCGTGATATAACAACTTTTGTTATTCGGAAACAAGAAGTGAAAGAACAGTATTTTGACTTTAAGTTTTTGCCCCTGCTATGCATTATCTTTTCGGTGATTGGTTTTGTTTACCTTATTGTTTCCACATCACTTATTCACGATATCAAGGCAGTTTTTCTCCTTTGCTAGCGGTACCGAGTTCGAATCCGATGGCGAAATTCTTCACACCGTAAACGGGATTCCAATGCTCACAGTTTTTCAGTATCATCCATTTGACCGATATAATGTTGAAAGATGTAATCCAGTTGCAATACTGAACAAGTCCCGAACACCTTCTCCGGAAATGGGGGTAACACATGCATATTGTTTAATGAGTTCTATTGAGTGAGTGAACTCGGGTTTAACGTCCCACCAACAACGAGGTCATATGGAGACGGGACCTCGGTTTAAAGTCTCATCCGAAAGACCGGAGAAGCGGGGGATCAATATTGCGACCCCTGGATTGGTAGTCCGGAATGTTATCCACTATACTACAGCCGCTCCTAATGAGTTCTATACTTGCCCGATATTGATGCAACATGTTGCGTAAAGGCTTCTTGCTAGATGCCAAGTAACTGCCGGTCTCTCTCTCTCTCTCTCTATTTCAGTCAGCTAGATCCATATTTAGATTTCATATGCATTAGTGTTAGCCACACTAATTGATTATAAGTTTTATGCTTGTTATCAAATCCTGTTAAACATTTTGTGTGTGTATATATCTGTAAATGTCATGCATGTAATTTACGTGAAATACATTACTGTTTAAACCAAACATGAAGGTTCTGCAGGACTATCAAACTTATTTTGGGTTTTCGCTGTTGTCATCATATGAAGTGCTCCAAATGTTAGAAATTTACCGAAGAAGTAAAAGAGGAAAAAACATGAAATTAAAGCGAAAATAAACTTCTAGGTCTACCATCGTCTTCATATGAGAGTATCGAAGAGAGGCGCTAAACAAAACGTAATATTTATTCTATCATTTCCGTTTATAGCCATCTATCAGTAAGATCACATGTAAAGCAAAATCTGTCACATGTCTAAACTTTTTATCTAGTATGAGTGTTCGAAATAATCTTGAGGTGCACGTGAGCTAATCTCCAGATAACGCAAACCAGTATAAACAAGAACTGTAAGAGGATCTGACTATCGCCCCGCTGCGCTGCTTTAGTAATGCACTGTCATGTAAAAAGAGCAATAAAGAAATTGCAAAGAAAACTGTAACATAAGTCTGGATAAATAAAGAAAGAAATAAAAGCAATTATCCTGCTAGTCAAGACCACAATACATAAAGTTTCATTTTTATCTGTTTACCAAGTATGAAAAGTCTAGCTTAAATAGTTCCTGAGAAAACTGCAATCAAGTGATACTAATTTACCAAAAGAGAGAAAAAATTTGAGCCGCGACACGACAAAACCAACAATGTGGTTCTGCGCCCAGCGCAGACTCAGATCAGCCTGGGCACCCGCCCAGTCTGATCAGAGTCGTCAAGATATTATGCATTTCCTCATTACCTGCAAGTTTAAAAAGGATTGGATCAGTAGAAAACAAGAAAAAGTGGTGACATTGATTTTTTGGACGCTCAAAGGCAAGTAACTCCATAGTCAGTGGTGGGATCTAGCCGAAATTCAAACTAATCCAAGCTTTTATGCATATCCTCATTACCTGCAAGTATGAAAAGGATCCGATGAAAAATAGAGGAGAAAATGTGATGACGTTGTTTTCTCCATTATAACACTATGGGATTTTTTTCAAACGCTCAAGGGCAGCTAGCTCCGTAGTCTGTGCTCGAATCCGGCCAAATTTCGAACTCATCCAAGCTCTTATGTATGTCATCATTACCTGCATGATAAGAATCTAATTAAAAACAGTCGAGAAAACGTGATGACGCCATTTTCCCCATTATACCCCTATGGGGGCTATCTGTTGCCATGGAAACCAGAGTTCTGAGCTGATCTGCACAAAACCTAATGCAGCCTTTCCCCACCCCAGTGATGCTTCAGATAAAATTTGATTGCGATCGGCCAACTGGTCTCTGAGATATTTATGTTTGAAAGTGTTGACGCACCCACCCACGTACGCACGGACGGACGACGGCTCGACTCCCATCCTATAAGTTCACCTCTGAGCCTTCGGCTCAGATGAGCTAAAAAAACACAAATGAGACAGACTGCGCTGCTAGTCTGTACGATCGACTGACACTCATCCTAACACAGGAAAATGGAACAGCCAACTATCTATATTTGGGAACCACATACATGTGCATTTACATTTATAAGTTCCTATTTCTATTCTATTCTATCCCATAGCCTTACAAGGTCGTTTGGGCGACACAGATGACTTCGAAACGATCCCTTTCCACCTTGTCCTGTTTTCAGTTAAGCTGGCAGAGTCCATTCCTGTCCACCATTGACATTGACTTCCCACCTCTTCTTCTGTCCACCTCTTCTTCTTTTTCCTTTCACTGTGCCATGAAGAATCGTCTTTGCTAAACCAGAAGTTCTTGAGACATTACCAAACCACCTTAGTTTCCGTTTCTTGACCAGGGTCAGAAGTTCATCATATTCTCCAATAGCTGCTTGGATCTTTCTACGAACCTCCTCATTGGTTATATGGTCCTTGTACGAAATGTTCAGTAACCTTCGGTAGCATCTCATCTCAAATACATGTGCGTTCTTTTCTCTAACTCTGCTGTCAAGGTCCACGATTCACAGGCATACAGAAACTTGGAAATGACAAGGGAGCGCATTGGTTTTACTTTTGATCCAAGAGATATAAGGTCCTAACCTTATACAAAGCGTTTGAATAACAACACAAAAATAACAAATGATATACCAAATGATAAAAATTTGAATAACTCAGTAATAAAATAATCATAATAAGAAGTATGGAAAAAATCTAACTGCTGTAATTTGCGCAAAATGTGTGTGTGAAATATTTTTCAACTTTATTTAATTGCACAAAAGTTCACATTCGTACAAAAAATATATTTTCTATGGACACAAACTATTCATAAAACAAGGATTCAGGAGAAAGTCATGATTTTTTTTTAAAATCTGTCTCTCAAGAAATTGTTTTGCAAATTTCAGACCTATGATTTGCAGAAATTGCATATACTACTAGTAAGGTAATTTACCTACGAACACATTGGAAAAATCTATAAGAAAATTTACGCTTAAAGGAGAACTGATTGGGGATTTAGGATGCTATGGCAACAAAATCATATTCTCAGGCACAACATAATTATACTTGCCTGCCATTCCATTGTCCCTACACTATTATTACATGACAATGTCATTTAACAACGCCGATGCAATACACAAAACTGCTGTCAATTACAGCCGATAATTACCGAAAACCAAAAATGCACTGAAATGCCGTTTTCTGTGTTTTTAAAGTCACCTGTGGGCGTAAAGAAAACGTGCCACACCAAAGACTAGGCTTGTTTTGATAGCAGTTGATTTCAGTACGCCACCCACTGTTTCAGAAAAGTATCTTTTTTAGGCTTGATTAGTTTCAGTCTGATAAAAAATATGCATAGATTTATCATCTACCTGATATTTTGCAAGATTTCGTTACCTGGGGCTTAGACACTAGTCCTTTAAAGCACTTTTAAAATGTACGTACATGCATCCAAGCTTTTAAAGGCCCTATTGCTCTATAAATTCACGTAAAATATTATCGCTAGATATCGCTTTTCACTACAGTTTGGCCACTGCATATAATTGTATTTAGGCAGTTTTAAACAATTACAATGTCCTAGAGTTTTTCATAAAAAAGATTTTAAAGAATATCTCGGTCAATTTCGTTGGCATAGATTTTATCACGAGGTAAAAATACAAGGAAAAGATGGTAAAAATACAATGTACCAACATTTCATAGATGGTAAAAATACAATGTAGGGGCAGGACTCCATTCGTTGCCTCGCAAATGCGTAATTCCATTTCTCAACGGGGAATCAGCAACAAAATCGTAATTTATGAACAGACTTGTCATTTTTCAAGAAAAAAAAACTGTTCCTCTTTCTTTTTACCAAAGATATGATTCGAAAAAGCAAATCAACCAATGTACAATTTATTGTCATCAGTTGTGACGAACGTACATATCGCTTTTTTCAACGATTTTTACCACTGGTAGGACTATGGAGACTTTAAATCGAACTGACAAAGCCTTGACTGCGTATGAATAAATTTTCAAAAGTGCTCAAATGAGTGTCCAGGTCGCAGATGTCTGTGCAAGATGTCGTGCGACTGTAAACTGTCAGCTTCTGTAAATTGCACCAAGGTATGCCACTAAATCTGTTGTTGGCTATATCTGTTGGGCTATATAAACTTAACAGATGTCACTAGTATAGATTTTACACTCAAATGCAAGGCGCTGTATCAGCTGCAACCGCTGAAAACTTGTGATTTTTGGACAGCTTGAAACTTTGGTGTAATTTCTGGCAAGACGTGCACAAAAATTCCTCACAATCCAAACAGTAAACAGCTGCCTTCGTTTGTTTGTTTTGACTATCACACGGACTGCACATACTGGTGTATTCTTGTGGAACGTCCGATGCTACGTCATGGGCGTCTTGCGAGGAGCTGGGACCAGTTGACGCCATTTTTGGTGCCTATAAAATAAATAAATTAGGAGATAACTGTACCGAAAATTGTCATTTGAGGCGGTGAATCGTTTATTTTATGATCGCAAATGAGAAGCAAAAATTTCGAAATATTTAAACTTGACGTTGACTTTCCTAACTCAGAAGGATAGTCGCAGAGATGTGTCGTGACGTCATACAGACGACGTTGTAACCTAGCACTTTCACTGGAAGCCGTTACATTCGAAAGATGTACTGAGCTACAGGCGTGCTCAGACACCTCTGTTAATGTTATACTTTGTATATTTAGTATGCACACTCCAGAGGTTTAAAAACGCTACATCAAATAAAGCTTTTATAACAAAACCAGGACACATATGTATATGATGCTACACATATCACATGGCTTTTATCTGATTTTTTTCTTTTCTCACCATCTTCTATGTCACATATTACGTTCAATGAGGTTATGGCTGTTAGTAAATACTTTTTTTCGGAGAAAAGATTTTTATGAAATTAAATGTGCCGGAAGATTTACAGTCCTTTTGGATCAAGTTTTTATCATGTAGTAACCAAATGCAATTATCTTAGATTTGGTTTGCTGATGAGGATAAAAACACACACCCAAAAAGAAATAGTTTGCCAAAAATATTCCATATGCCTAATTTAATCAGATATACCGCAGATATTCGTCTTGTCAGAAAACAAAAACTAGACCTAATTGTTACGTGTAGAAACGCCTAAAATGTCAAAAGTGACTGACGTTAACGTAAGATGATACTGACGTTATCCTTACAAACACGAGCGTCCATTTAATTGGTTATCGGTCCAAACAATGGCTTGTTTGGATTCGAATGCACTTCTTGCAAACTGGAGAACCAGTCGTCTCTATCTACTGTAAAACACTTATATTTGGCGGTTACTAAATTTTGGCGATATTCGCGGTTAAGGCAAAGAGCGCTAAAATATAAGTCCGCCAATATTTGATTTCTGTTTTGATACACTTACTTACATGTACGCACACCTTAAAAGAGGCTGTGATAAAAAGGAGAACCTAATGAATATTTTAGATAATTTCTATACAATTCCATAAAACTATACATTGTGGCATCCCATTAGAATCGCCTCACCGAGGCGATTCTAATAGATGCCACAATGTGTAGTTCACTAGTAAAGTAATAATATCAAATTTCTTTACTATCTTGAGTCATGGTATTCACGAACGCCAAAATTAAAATCCGCCAATAGGTCATTTTCATTAAAACGCGAAATTTTGACACCGCAGATATTAGTGCTTTACAGTAACACTTCAAACAGTATCCTTTGTATAACCCATTGAAAAAGTGTAGATTCTAGCGTTCTATTTCTCTTGAGTGTAGGAGCGGCGGTAGTGAAGTGGATAACACGCTGGACTACCAATCCCGGGATCTCAAGATCGATCTCCCGCTTGCCTGGTCTTTCAGTCGAGACTTTAAACCGAGGTCGGTATGACCTCGTTATTGGTGGGACGTTAAACCCAAGTTATCACACTTTATGTGATTTATCAGAGAGCCTCAAGAAAGATTGTTCCCCAACAGAGTTACCGTCCATACTTACATGGAGAGACTTAGCCTGTTTCTCGGGGTTTTCAAACTGTATAAGATACTGGCAAATATGGGTGTAGGTGTCGCCATCTTTCGCGGGGTCGTTTCCGTAGATCTCGAGTCCGTATTCACCCGTTACCGGTAGGTTTGCAGTCACTATACACCTGTCATTTTGATAGTTTTCCGCCACACAGCTCTCCAGATCCTCCTCCTGTATAAAGACATGAAAGACCCAGCGGGCGTAAATAATTCTTTGCAACACGTGACACCAGACTGTAAGCAAACCAGAATCCAGCTATTGTACCATGAGCTGTAATAATGATCAAAGGCAATGTTTTAGACCAGTACGATCACAACTGGGAAAGTTACTACACGGACTGGTCGAAGACAGTAAACCTTATGGTTTGACCTCGACAATATGGAAGCAGATTGCTGTCTGCCAGGTGATACATGTCTCTCCCTAAACACCAGTTTCTGTTTTTATCATTTAACTACATGTATACTAATACTCTTTTCGCACAGTACAAACTCACTTCACCGCCTTTATCTAAGCTTTTACTTAAACTAACCCCCTTCAGCACTTGGTTTACCGGAATCCGTCTGATGTCCCCTTTGGGCTTAGGACGTAAAGGAAGATAGATAGATTGGTATCATGACATTCTGTAGTTACCCTTATTCATTTAACTGACAACATCTTGTTGGATAACGACCGCGTTGTCCAGTGGATAACATTTAGGGCTGCGAATCGTGTGATCGTGATCGTGAGTTCAAATCATATGGGAGAGATCCACCAGCGGGGAATTTTAGATCTAGATTTATTTGGACTGAGGCTGCTTTAAGATTGACTGACTTGACTGGCCTTCGTTTGTTTCCCGATGAAGTAGGTAATGTTACACTTTAGTGACCAGGGGCCGTATTCATAAAGCCACTTAAGTCGTTGCTATGCGGTTGCTAAGGCTAAATATCTATAAAGGAGATTCCCTACAACTACGAAATTAGGTCTGGAGGAACAGTCTTACAAGACTGTTTCTCCAGACCTAATTTCGTAGTTGTAGATTCCCTACAACTACGAAATTAGGTCTGGAGGAACAGTCTTACAAGACTGTTCCTCCAGACCTAATTTCGTAGTTGTAGGGAATCTCCTTCAAAGAAATTTAGCCTTAGCAACAGCATAGCAACCACTTAAGTCGTTTTATGAATACGGCCCCTGGATTGTATCTAGCGGATACTGTACTGGCATGAAAGAGCATGCTAAGGCGGATTATTTGCGAAGCAAAGCCTCCGGTATTGTCTTAATATATTGTTATAAGAAAAATTTGCATTCAGGCCAATTAGCGGTCCCAGGTTCGAATCCGGCTGGAGAAAGAAATTTTTTCAACCGTAAATTGGGTTCCATTCACACAGCCTTTCACTGTTACCTTCCCATCGTTCTGATATGACTGAAACACTATTGGAAAGGACGTAAAATTGTAAATCATCCATCCATCATTCATATGACTGCTTACCCCTAAAGCGCCAAAAAGCAGACGACAAAATTTACGTCTGCAAAATTAAAAAAAGAAGAAGCTTAATTCAAGTTCTATCATATTAAAAATGCAAGGACTAGAGGAAAAACAAGGTAGATCCAGATGAGGTGGCTTATTTTTGAGCCGCCTCAACCAACTATTTTTTTGGCACTTTAAGAGAGGCTGACTGTAAACATCGAGCATTGGCCTATAATAACGTGGAAAGTCGAAAATTACGGATTTGGCTCAAATTTTGGGAAATTGATGTATACCATGCTTGTTTGTATTTCACAAGTTTTTAGAGGTCAACGTTCGGCCGTTTCCATGGTAACCAGGAATCCATTTCGAAAATATCAATATTGAGACATGTATGTAATATTTCCTCTATAAAAATCAAACAACAAATATTTTCCCATTCCTATTTGCTTGTATAGTTTGAAAATACATACGTATGTAATAAGATAACATGATATGAATGTTTTCTGTCCCTTATTATCAACGGGAGAGCTTTTACTGGAAAAAATCGACCCTATTTTGAGTGAAAAATTGGTGTTTTATTCGCCTTATAACTAAAAATGGCAGTCACGTTTGACAATAAGGCAATATATGCATGATAGAGTAAGGTTTGAAGTTAAAGAAAGTAAAAAAGTTAGGTGTAAACTCGCAAAACTTTAAAAGTTATCCGTCGTCAATACTGTAAAATAGTAGGAAGGGAGATAATTCAAACTGGCATTATCTACCTCCCTTGACGATTACAAATCTGCGAACACTACAGGTAGTATCCATGATCTTTAATAATAAAAGATAGTATCTTTGAATGAATAAGATTACTGTCAACAATGCTCACCATTAACTTTTTTCTATCTCTGAAATAGGCCCATTTACCAAGACTGCAGTTGCAGTTGTATTCGGTACATTTGATGACAAGAGTTGTCCCGAGCAAAACGTCTGCAGAAATCACGGAATAGAAGAACGGAGTAAAACCGTTTTATTTGCAGCAATAGTTTTGCCTTATCTTTATTTTATGTTGAAATAAATAAATTTACTAATGTTTTTTTAATGAATTGCTTCTGAGAAGCAGGTAATACGCAAGAAGAGGCATTTTTCAGGACAGAAAGTGGTGTAGACTAAGGCCTACAGCGTCTATTCACCGAGGGATACTGAAATTTTAAGCAATGTTCTGTTACCTATGATCGTCATACTACATAGAACAGCTAAGATGGATGGACGAATGACTTTGGATTTTATGTCCTTTTTAACAGTATTTCAGTCATATCAGGACGATTGGGGAATGTGGTTGGGGGATGGTGGAAAGTGTGTGTGTGTGGGCGGGGGGGAGGGGGGGGAGGGATGAGTATGAAAAGCAGTGCAGTGGAGCAAAATTTGCGGTTGGAAACATTAATGCATCAAGCAGATCTCGAACTCCGAACCACTTGATCAGCAGGCCAGGCCTCAACCTACTGTGCTACCCGGGGCTTTTAGAATAGCCAAGAAAGTCGTGTAATTTAGGTAATCCTGATAGGGGTGCCATCTTAAGTATACGAGTACTCATGAGTGATTTATTCATCCCATCTAATTTCATCCACTTTTCTGTAGCTTAGCGAGGGAAGCGCCTGCGTGCTAAGCTAGCAGTCCTTGCTCGAATCTCTTTTTTTCAATCACGGGGTGCCATTGCACACAGTCTTTAAAAATCACCCATGCCTTGTTGCATGACCTAAGTACTGTTGAAAGGGCCATAAAACTACAAACCTGTCATTAACTCTCTTCGTTTTCCAGTTTGCCATTTAAATGTTAATTTGTGGTGCCATAAAAATGTTTGAAATGTCCATTTTGTTATGAAATTATTATTGGTTGAGCGTGTGATTTTTCGGTTTGTTTCTCTTAACTCACTCCGGCTTCGCCGTCGAGATATAAACAACGATTTGCGCTCAACACCATATATACATCAGCGACAATTCACTGGTAAGAAAAAAAATTGTTCTTAATCGTGTAGTTCTATATCACGTATTTTCACATTTGCACACACTTTCTCTTCACAAAACGGTGATATTGCTATTGCATATACAGTGGGTGGGGTATCTAAGCAGCAACTTTAAATCTGTTTATTAGAAAAAAAAAAGAAAACCATTAGAGATACGGAAATCAAGTACTGAACTGCATTAAAACCATTTCGATTCTACTGCAAACTAAGAGTTGTATATTAGTTACATGGGTTTAGGGTCGTTTTGAACGGATGTAACACATTTTTATGCATCGTAACCATAGAAACAATATCAAACACTACATTTCTACGCCGTTATTTGCAAAGATGGATAAAATGCGACTCTTTATTTGTTTAATAAGCAAATTCAACCTGAAAGTGTGGAAATTGGGTAAAGAAATCTAAAAAACTGTTGTTTCTGTAAAATTGTAAATGCGACAGGGACACCCTTTGCACGTGCATTTATTCTGTAGTCAGTGAAAGTTTACAACTAATTGCTTTTGCTATGTACCGTACCAATGTTGCTGTTTGAAGACATGTTAATGATATATTCAGGTCAGGCTGCCATTTTCAATAACCTCGATTTGAAAAAGAGCTATTTTCACAAATTTTATTTTTTCTCCGACTATATGTACTTCCAGTTGCCATGGTTTCAACAACGTGCAGTAGCCAGTGCTCTGAAAGTGCAGAGACTGCCAATTACATTTAGTCCTAAACACCATACCAGTTAACTATTTGATACTTGCTTCAGGACAGACACGTTTTCCCTTTGAAATTCATGAAAATATGTAAAATTTGAGCGGCCTAAAATGGTTGCCATGGCAACAGTAATTGCTTAGATATCTCGAGAACCGTTTGACATATTTCACTATTTTTTTCACTTATCTTCATCTTTCGTCGAGGGCTTCAAACCATGACATTTTTAGCAAAATACACAATTTTGAGTTTCCATCCAATGCTCGATCCTTACAGTCAGCTTCTCTTAAGTGATAAGAGTTTATACGGGAGTTTATCTATAAAAGTTTCATACCGTCATTCCTTCTTTACAAAGTCTTCCAACGATGTACGTCGGTTTTGTCTTCTGAAACTCTATTTGAACTTTCCCGTCATCTGTCTTGATAACAGCATTTTTCTGAATAGGAACCAGCCCCAGCTGAGTTACAGGCACTCCTGGTCCCCAGTTGTTATCTGAACAATTTGGCAGGGGAGCAGCATTACTGGCCGGCTGATCAGCCTTTACCTTGTACTCGGCAGCCGCTGTGAATACATTCTCTACTGCAATAGTGCCTGTTAACATCTGTGCAAAGATCGTAAAGTAGAAAGTTTCTGCTTTCGGTAATCGAAGGGTGAATGTAACTTGGTTATCACGTGTTTCCTGTAACACAAAGCTCTTCAGCTTGTTTCCTTTGTACATTTCATCCCCGTTATCGGCGTTGACTATTTTGTATGTAAAGTGTGTTGGTTTTACAAACTCAACTGTTATAGCAGTCACGCCCTTCTTCGCCTCAACAACGCCTTTCTGATGAGACACAAAGGACAGTCCGCATTTGAAAAAGTAGGATTTGATAAAAGGAAGGTCTTCAAACTCGTCGAGGGTGAAGGGCTTGTCAAGAAGCTGCCACTCAGGCTTCGGGCTCCAGTGACTGTAGATGAGCTGCTCTGGGTCGGTCAGGAAATAGTAGTCGTCATACTTGTATACCTGGAAAGATACGATACGAAGGATCGGAACAATAGCGACGCCGCCAGCGACACAGAGTGCATCGCTTAGCGCTGTATGAATGAAGCATCTAGGGGAGAGTCGGGTAACTTCGGACAGCGGGTAAATTCGGACACTGACATTGTTTCCTTTGTATGTCAGTTGTTTGGAACTAAAACAAAAAATTAACTGGCCAAACAGAGAAAATCCTGATTAGACGGCTCATTATGAGCCGTCTCATCTGGATTTTCACTGTTTGCAATTGTACGTCCGAATTTACTCGCCTGTCCGAAGTTACCCGACTCTCCCTACTTACAACCTAGTCTTGATCGACAACTGGAAGCAGACATTTAGTGACGGGAGTTACAAGGATTACCGCAGAAGTCACGAGAGTTTCTTGAGATTTGCAGAAGTGATTGGTGATAATTATGAGACAGACTACCTGTATCTATTTACACTTTTCAAAGACAATTCAGATCTCTAGTTAAGAGGGAGTATTTGGTGATAATTAGGGATAATTTTTCTTAATTCTACATAAAACATATGTTGTGACCCCTCATCTGAACCGGTTCAGATGAGGGGTCACAACATATGGTTTTAATGAGAAATAAGAAAAATTATCCTTCAATTATCATCAAAACCCCTCTTATCTACAGCTTTGACAATTGATTCTGTGGGACATAAGCGTCTTCTATATAAAGTATCTTACTACGAAGTAAGAGGTTATGATAGAACTTGATTAGAAAACTTCTTTTAAAACAGGCGGTATACAGAAAGTCTTAGAGTGATTTTACAAAATGGAAGCCTGTAATTCGTAGGGTCCAGCAAGGATCCATATTAGGTTATCAGGATCTGGTTGGTTGGTTTCTTTTTTTTTTTTTTTTGTCAATGACTTAAAGATCGTCTCCCTCGTTTATTTCATGTTTTCAGAAACAAATAATATAACAAAATTTCGTTAGACAATATGTAATAGTCTCATAATTAACCGTAAAAGTTTTGAGAAAATGCATATTTATTCGATAAATGTGGAATGAAAAATAATCTTCAAATTAAAATGCAAATTACCTATTTCCCCACGGCCTATAAGAATATCGATTTTGACCACGTGTGTCATGTGATCATTTAGAGGTATTTTTCTTATTCGTGCACATAATTGTGACGTATGAATAAATTATTTTTGTCCAATAATGCGATTTCAACCGCGGTGCGCTACTGTATAAAAATTTATCTTATTTCTTGTTTAAAGTAACTTTTATCAAATATTATTATCTAAACTCTAATTCAAATGTATAGTTAGACCATGTCGGAGGTATTGCATGAAATATTTCATCAAATCATTTTTGTTATTAACATAAAGGGAGTAAATCTTTAACTGTCTCAGTTGAAAGTTCTGCCAAATTATTCACTTGCCGATGACACAAAGTTAAATAGAGAAAAATCGCCTCTAAGAGACTTAACTGTCCTCTCGGCTTGGTCAAGGGTTGGCTTATAGAAAAAAGATTTACGCCCTTGTTTATAATTACAAAAAACGTCTCTATGAAACTTTTTCACAGTAACCCTGAAACGGCCGATTTACACATTTGACAACAGATATTAAGAGCAATATTTGTGAAAAATATTTAAAACCAAGAAAGAAAATAAAGTTTGTATTTTGTACAAACGCGGACCGCGATCGAAATCGCCTTATTGGATAGAATTAATTTGCTCTGACGTCACTAGCCCATGCACGAATCAGAAAAATACCTAGCCATCATTATTTGACCGTAAGGCGTGGTATCGACCTTCCTACTGGCAGACGATCGTGTTCATTTACATTTTCAATTTCGATACTATATTTTCATCAAAAAAGTACATTTAACTGAAACACTTTTTTCTGATATTTTTACAATGAATTTAGATATGATTATAAAAACTTATCCTGAAAATATCCTAATTAATTCCTGGGCCCTGTCAGAATGTATCTAAATACCCCGTCTTTCACATTGGTCTGATAAGTTGAACTTCATGATCAGTTTGTTATTTGGTTTGAATTCAATAGCCCATTGAGACGGTGTTTTCTTTATACAGAGTCGTCCCACAGACAGAGGAAGAAATACAATGAGGACAAGAGGAACAGAAACAACCCAGTCCCGCACCTACTGCAGCACAGGACGTCCATGCCCTACCTGAAAACAATCTTAGTAAGACCAGCGGTTGAGCATCAAAGCGTTTGGAAGGCGTGAAGACGTCCGTCACGGCGTCTTCGCCTACCCTTCTACCCACTCGACTTTTGCCATGTAACTACAGAAGAGATCTTTAATCTGCGCAGGGGATGTCTCCTCCCTGAACAGGGGGACTCCAGTTAACCGTTCCCGATCCGAAGGGATGGCACAACTTTTCATGTCATCCCTGCAAATTTATGACATAACTGAAGCGTGTTAGGACATCGAAATTTTAACGCCGCTTCCCGGATGCGATCTCGAGACCTTTAGCATCAGCCGCAAGTGCGCTAACCGCTAAGCTATCGCGCTTCCAAAGAAAGAAAGGCTATTTGGTGTAATATGAAAACTACTTACTTATGTATCAAAAAGATGTTGCCATTTTAATGATCACCCCTCGTACAAAATATTGCCGACGGGCTAGCTGCGCTATCTCGTATCAGAATATATATAGTAGTCTGACCTGGGTTTGCACAGTGTGCTTAGCTGGTTATTCTCATTTCTCCGAAGTTTATGTTAGTTTGAAATGAACAGCTAAAGAAAAAGCAAAGATTAGCATACCAAGTTTTCTGGCGTATTTTTCTCCGAGCTGAGAAATCTTGCTGCCCAGTGGGAGTCCACCAGATACCACTGTCTGTCAATACTGACTGCATTCCAGCTGTGGTTATAGTCTGGGTCCTTGAATTTGGCCCCTGGTCGGTAGTCCTGCCCTTTCGCAAATCCTATGATAACCGTGCAGAACAGACCCGCATACCTGCAAAACAGTCCAAATTCAATTAAACCAATTTTTTTTCAGCCATGTCAAATTTTGAGTTGTCTACCCAATGTTTTAATTAGCCTAATGCTCTAGAGTCCGTCGTAGCATATATGCTACATGCCATACTTTTGGTGCCGTTACCAGGATATGAATTCTTTACCCGAAACAACTTTAAATTTATTCCTGGATATTTTCAGGGTTTTTTTTTCTATTAAGTGGTTAGACATCATCATCAGATATGATGTACTAAATTGATCATCCGTCTCTCGCCCGACATTTGTATGTCAAAATTTATGGTACATGTAAATCACAATTAAGTTAAATCTTTCAAGTCTTTTCTTTATACCAGATATAAGCTATCGGAAGTCAAATGCAGCGCATAGGCTACGTGACTTTTTCATATGCTACAAGATTTTTAAGCGACCATAAGTTAAGAGTACTTTTCGCAAGAATTCTTATCAAATCTTGTTGCATGTTTAAATCCTTCTTGGATTGGGCACTGGATGATTGAAATCTGTTAACTGAAGTACAGTCAGAGCTTCAACAACATCAAATAAATGTTAATATGACCGAATTACAAAATTACTCACGTAAGCAAATTTGATTTAGCGTACACATGACCAAATTTGCACATGAGTAAAATTTGCATATATTCAATTTGAGATTTGCACTTGGTCTCCAAGTGCAAAGGTAAAATAATTGAGTATGGAGTAAAATAAACTCAAGTGAGTGAAAGCGTACACATGTACCAGTTTGCTTACAAAAGCAAATTTGCGTATATGCAAATAGATACTCCCGTGAGTAAATCGGTCCATGTGTACGGGGTATTATTAAGATGCAAAATTGCTATTTTGTACTTCGCTGTGCTAATCTGCACCTTTGAAAAATTGAGTAGTAATCCAGCACTTACCCACAAAGAGTTTCAAATATTCTGGCGTAAGTTTCAGTCTGGGTTTTAAAAGATGTGAGAACTTCCTCTGGTGAGCCTTTGGGTACGTTCTGAAAGCGTATATCGTACATGTTCTTTGAGGTCATCCATCGGAATATAGCCCTGAAACCAGAGAGTAATATGAATATTCATATTACTTAATACTAGCATAATTTCTTCTTGACAGGGTACCTACACAGGGTATAAACCAGTCCGCCCATTTTCGCTTCCTGCAGAGACTGTCCGTCATATTTGGCTTCCGCCGAGACTGTCCGCGAACTCTTGCTTCCTGCAGGGACTACTGTCCTCGAAAAATGGCTTCCTGCCGAGACTGTCCGCGTGATTCTGCTTCATGCCGAGAGCCTCGGCAGGAAGCAGAATCACGCGGACAGTCTCTGCAGGAAGCCATTTATCATGTACAGAAGTCTCGGCAGGAAGCAAGAGATCGCGGACAGTCTCGGCGGAAGCCAAATATGATGTACAGCCTCTGCAGGAAGCGAAAATTAGCGGAATCGATTATACCCTGTGGGGTATGGCACTCAGACACCTATGTCAGTATCAGTGCCATAGAGTACCTCTACGACAAGGCTACAAGTGCACTCCAGATGAATGGCAGCACAAGTGAATGGTTCAGAACAACAGCAGCTGGAGCTAAGAAAGGATGTCTTCTGTCACCCATCATCTTAATCCGAGCCTTCTCTTTGTAACAAAATTAAAATTTTAAAGAGTTCCTTCAAGAGCAGAAAATACATTCAGAAGAAGGAACATGGGCCATACTACGCATCCCCGGCCAACAAAGCCTCATCAGTGACCCTGAAAATATCTGGTGACGAAAGCAGAGAAAAACATACTGAAATTTCTTAATTTCAACCGGGCAGTCG
Source organism: Ctena decussata (assembly GCA_963989385.1). NCBI lineage: Eukaryota > Metazoa > Mollusca > Bivalvia > Lucinida > Lucinidae > Ctena > Ctena decussata. The sequence goes on from OZ022498.1 coordinate 23,433,218, forward strand.
ATTCAAAGACCGACCAGCATCAAAAAGGGTCCAAAGATATAAAAGACGATGATCTAGACTAAAAGTCTAAAACAATCTAAAAGCATTTTGATATTTTTGAGTGGCGGCTTTTCTAAAAGCCGCCAATCAAAATTATCAAAAGACTTATGTCAGTCAGAGAAGGCTCGGATTACCATCATCTTCAACATTATTCTGAAAAGGATTATGCATGGTTTTCTGGAAGAGCATGATGGGATGGCTAGTGTAGGCGGCAGAACTATTAAGAAGCTAGGAATTGTCTATAAGAGCCACGAGGTTACGACTAGTCCTTTTCACACGAATACTCTAAATGTATGTAACATGTCATAAAATAAAGAAAAGATCGTATAAATCTACTATTACCGAATTGCGGTTTGTCGCTGCTCTGGTTGAGGAGAAGCAGGAGTTTGAAGCTCTAGTAGAAAGTCAACAAGAAATGAGCCGCGACACGACAAAACCAACAATGTGGTTGTGCGCCCACCGCAGACTCAGATCAGCCTGGGCATCCGCCCAGTCTGACCAGAGTCTTCGCTGTCCGCATGGAGGTAGCTTAGACCCTTAGCTACCCTTTGAGAACTTAACAAAGAGTCTTGTCAAATTAAGCGGATGTCCAGGCTGATCTGAGTCTGCGCTGGGCGCACAACCACATTGTTGGTTTTCTCGCGTCGCGGCTCAAATACATAAGGTAGTAAATGGAGAGACCAAACCGGTGACAAATAGCGCTTATGACATCCTAAGAAAGACAGACAGAGGCGAGGAACGATTCCTCTGAGCGCTTGTCTCTACCGACAGTTTTGAACCTGTGATTCTCATATTGATTGCACAAGCCACGAGCCCTGACCAAGCTGAAGTCAATTTTGTTGGGATGAATTAACCAAGATCTTGTATATGCAGGTGTGCGGATCAGGCGGGAGATGATCAGAACCCATTGGCTTTGCGTAGACTATTCGAGTATGAGCTGTTTCCCTCACTTCAGCGATAAAAATTAATCAAAAAGAAATAATAATAACAATAAAATAAAAACATAAATATGCAGATCCAGAATTTACCTGGCTTTGTCCAGATCGGAGTTGAAATAGTTGTTCTGACTGTAAATTAAATGCCATATTAAGTCACGGAATGTTTTATGTTCCACTCGAGAAACCTGAAAGGAAAAAGAGGTTGTTTTCTTAAATATTCTAATACTACATGTACTTCCATTTCTTAACAAAATGTATGCATTACCTTGCCTAAAGCGCAACAGATACTTATTTCTCATTTAACTTCTTTAGCATCGCTAAATTCAAATAGTTGGAAAAAATATATTGATGGTGGAGTCATGGCAAATAGCGAGGAACTTCTAGGGTCGAGTCTGTTAACTTCGGACAACGGGTGAAAACGGACATACCACTGCAAACAGTGAAAATCCAGATGAGACGGACCATAATGAGCCGTCTCATCAGGATTTTTACTGTTTGCCCAGTTGATTTTGTTTTAATTCCAAACAACGGACAAATAAAAGAAACAATGTTTGTGTCCGAATTTATCTGCTGTCCGAATTTACATGACTTGACCCTAATACTAAGCCCGTCTGTATCGATCTGTCGTATTCTGGCGGGGAAAACTAGAAAATTTTCAGCAGCCATTCTTTCTAGCTTTGCCAGCCAGTCTTATCCAAATCTGGATAATGCACCAAATATAAGAGGTCATAATGAGATATCGTTTACATTTAGCGAGAATGGGTCGGAAGGCCCTAGGAACAGTGTCTCATCTTGGGCTACACTGTTTTTTCGAAACACATCTTGGCAACCATTTAACTTAACACACGTAATGTAGAGCAGATGTCAGTTGCTTCCCCTAAGCAAAATTACGACTAAACATTTGATTACAATAACATGACAATGCACCTGTGCAAACCGGCCCCTCCCCCCCCCCCCCCCCCCCCCCCCCTAGGTCAAAATTTCCAGCCCCTCCTCCCATAGGCCCTCGACGGAAAATTTGTATTTCATATTCATTATCAACTGTCAATCTAGTAAAATTTCAAGTCGATCGGTTGCGAAATAAGAAAGTTACTATTCACCCGTCTATATTCAAGCAATACAATGGAAGTCACTGCGCCATTTAGATTTTATTCTAGCTTGACGGAAGTGATGAGATCGCGTATTTTCCATAGAATTTCCAGTCGCGTGCTTTGACGACTTAGCTTTGCTGCCAGAATGACATCCAATCGGTTAATATCAAACTGACGCATGCGCAACAGTCTGAGTTTGCAAATCGCCGGATTTTGAGCTTGCTCTGTCGTTGACCAGTCAACGGACTCGCAATTTTCGATTTTGTGATATCACTTATCCTGTTTTGTGTTATTATTAATTCGATTTTGTGATATCACTTAATCGCACACATATTGTGATATCACTTATTCGATTTTGTTATAGCATTTATTGCAATAAGTGATATTATGAAACAGGGCATTTATAGTAATACGGCACCTCATAATATACTGAGGAAAATAAATTCAGCAAGTTTTTACAAATCAGCGTTTAATTCAAACTTACTTAAAAAGTGGGAAATTGTATTGTTTTCGCTGCGTTGAGATATCATTTTGGGTACCAGAAAACCAAAAATTAAGTTTGAAAGTTTATTTATAGAGCAGAATCGCGTCGGATTTGCACCCAAGGGTTTAACCCCCAAAATGCCATAAATCTTTTATGCAACTCATCTTTTTCAGGCGCGGTTTCATCTTCAAATCTTACGCCAAAGCCAATTTGTGGCGGTGTAGACATTTGTGAACAAGGCCACAGTGTGGCTGGGGCCAGGCATATTTGTGCAAATATCCCTGGCTTTTGGCCTATTTTCTACGCCACCTTTTTGCATACAAGAAAAAGTCTTGTTAACTTGTTGTTTTATGCATTGTTTTATAACATGTTTGTTTATGTACATGTAAATATGTTAGTTTCATATTCAATTATCACTTTCCGTCATTTAAAATAAATGACAGTTTCAATTCAAACATACTCTTGTTTTGCATTATTCTTCCTCGCAAAAACTAGCTTCAGTGTCACCGTCCTGGATATGTCATAAATGTGCTTATGACGCCGTCAAAACTGGCATTCACAAAGTAATTAAAATTGAGCAAAAGTCACCGTTAACGAATCGTTCCAAAATCCTGAACAAAACTGCAATGGCGTGCCCTCTAAATGACCAGAACACTTTCAAGCAATTTGTTGCAGTAAATTGGCGCTATTCCCGCAGATTTAACCACACCAGGTTCGACAGTTACGTCATTCTAACGTCAGTTCTTAAAACCCATCAAAGATCCTCTTCACATCAGCAGTATTGAACTTAAAGTTTCTCTTCTCTAAGTGCGCATAAGGTTCATTGTACATCCACACGTTTTGTCAATTTCCGTCATAACGTAAACTTGACACCTCCATTCAAATCTTGAAAGGTTCTGGTCGTTGCATTAAACAAATGGATTACCTGGGGTAATCTTTTTGCATGATAGTAATCCCCAAATTGACAGTAATAAAGCGCAAAAAAATCGAGTCGAAACGTCAATTGATAATGTTTAAAATGGCGGTTGAATTTTTCGGCAGGTTAACGTCAAACTAACGTGCCCCATTGCCGGCTTCTTATGCGCTTTAAATTTGCAAATCCATTTATGGTTTTCTTGTTCAAGGACCCAGTTAAAACCTTTCAAAAGCACTTTGACAATTTTCTTTGTTTAATTGTTTGTCAGCCCGCGCAAAGAGTGAATTCATTTAAGGTAGTTCGTTACCTTTGTCGCATTTCATGAAAAAAATCGTCGACATCAGGGAATTTGATGAAACTTGTTCTGATCGTTGTCTAACATGTCTAGTGTTTTTAACTGTATTCATTTGTCATGTAGTTTATTTTATTTCACCATGAAGCGCCACCTAGCGGCAGTATGTCATTTTAGAGAAAATCCGCCTTTATAGGGTTACAATTTTGTAACATTTAGGCCAGCTCCTTCGCAAATCTTCTCTATTAACACCTGTTTATTGCTTGTTGAATTACTTCAATTTTTATTTTGGTAAAGAACCAAACGGAGCTAAAAATAAAACCTTTACCATAGTAACCAACATTATTTTGACGTTAGGAAAGTGCTACCCTTCACAGATTAATGCGAGTTTATCTCAGAAAAACGCCCGGTAAGGCCATATAAAAATGCCACTGAAATGCTCTTTACAGAGTTACAAAACAGGTTTTGAAATAAAAAGAGGCGGTCATCGCGCAAAGAATTGGTGAAAAATCGGACTTTAGCGAAAAATTGCAAGAAAAAAATAAAGCTGCGCGTGCGACGTCACTTTGAGATATGTGTGACGTTCTTATAAAATTTCTGATTTTGTTGAAACATATTAAGACAAAATTGAATTAATACACCTCCAAATTGTCTGCATTATTATACAAAGGGAAGTTTAGTGACTTACTGCGTGCTTTCTTAGATGAAGTAGCCCTTCAAAGATGGGGTCTACTCGAAAATCAAAGAATAAAATGACGCTGAATCAACGTTAATTCAACATTGATTCAACGCTGTTTGCCCGCTGACTAACCGGTTATGAATCGGCCAAGAAGCATAACACCGATGATGAAGAAATTCTAATTATTGTAAGTAAAACTTCTCTAGTTTCAATTAAAAATAAAAACGTTACATACAATACAAATGAGTACAATCTATAAAAGTCACAACAAACTATATCTGGCATATTTATAAAATTAACCATGCCCCGCACATACGAGAGACGTCGCGAGCAGTAAGTTAATTCGGTCTGTGAATCAATGCAGAAGGACAAGTGTTGACATTTTCAGCTGTATATATTTTCATGGGTCCATATATTATTTATATTATCAGAAAACAATGTGCAGATGCACAGGTTGATCTGAATCTTCCATGTCGTAAGGTACCGTTTCACACGACGCCACACATACAAAACATCCTGAGTAAACATAATCTAAATATAAGTGAAAATAAAATATTTATATAAAATAAAATATTTTCTGCAAAATCAATTACCGTATGAATCTGACTATTTTCTAAAAAAATGTTATATTAACTTGCATGAAAGCCTGGTTGCTTCTCTGATTGCGGTTGCTCTTTGAAACAGGGTCTACTGTTAAAGGAAAGAATTTGCTCCTAGAGTTGCAAATTCTTTGCTTTAAGAGTTGACCCTTACTGAGAAGAAAGGCAAAAAAATAGTGGAGTTCGTTCCTCTGAAAGTATTTCCACTCAAAGTTACGCTTATTGAAGGTATTTTGGCAGTGGCTGATTTACTACTCTTTAGACCCTAACGCCCCCTTTCCAAAAATGCAACGCCCCGGGGCATTAAATAGGAAAAATACGGTAGTTTGGGGTCCGAGGGTACTGCAGATAATGTGAATATTTGGGTGAAATAGGTACTTTTCCAGGGTGTAGAAATCTGCGTAATTTATTTCGCCACTTTTGTCAATTCGAGTTAACTCTTAAAGAAAAGAATTTTCTCGTCTAGGAAATTGGCGGAAATGTTGAACAGGTCGTACCCACTCAGCTTACGTCGTTGTTGTTGTTTTGTGTTTTACGCCCTCTGAGACAGTATTTCAGTCTACATCGGGCCGTCTCCCAGCTGAGAGAGGGAGACAGAAAACAGAAATGACGTGAGAAAAATATCCAAACACCCGCATCCGCACCTACTGCGAGGCCCTTGTCCAACTTTTAGTCTAATTAGTAGGACGCCACTGCAATGAAATTTACCGAGCACTATTGTCCGACCCGACCACTCCATCAGCTTTCGTAAACCCCGAAGTACAGAGAAACGCATTCTATCAAACAGTGTTCTTGTAGACATTGGCGCGATGAGAGTTAAACGTGAATGTCCATATTTTCCAACCGTTTTTACAAAGGGAAACAACTTTTGTGACTTCATGTTTGCTTCGCTGGACAAAACTCGGATCTACCCTTAAAGGAAAGAATTGCTTCAAGAGGAGCAAATGCTTTCCTTGAAGATTTGATCCCCATTTTAAAGTGACATAAAAATGAAAATGAAAAAGTTGCTTTTGCTTCCCCAGAAAGTGTTCCGATTCATATAAAATTGAGCCGTGACATGACAAAACAAACAAAGTGTCATGTGCGCACAATGAATACTCAGATCAGCCTGGACATCCGCCCAGTCTGATCAGTCTTCACTATGCGCTCAAGGTTGCTAAGGGTCTAAGCTACCGCCATGCTGACAGCGGAGACTCTGATCAGACTGGGTGGATGCCCAGGCTGATCTGAGTCTTCGCTGGACGCACATGCCACTTTGTTGCTTTTGTCGTGTCGCGGCTCATTAATACTTTTTGCTACTTTTTACCCTATTAACTATACAAAACCTGGAGAAAAATAAAGTATTGCATTACAAAACAAGACTTGTCAGCGTACAGGAAGGCTCGCCTGACATACTGTCTTGAACATCACCATGGTACATGTAAAGAGGGACCGGGAGTGGGACGCCAAGGCCGACCTCGTTGTGATGGCAATAGCTCATCCATACTAACGTACAGCAGAGCTCATTAATAAAAGATTCATGCCAGTTATGAAAACGTTAGAGCAAAATAAGTTCAAAAAGGGATTATCTCATGTTTATCTTTTATCTAGGTCTACGGCAATTTACTTCAGAACCATCAGAGGTCCAAAGTTTATTATAAAACACTGACCGTAACTCTAATTCGCCCGAGGGTTTCTTTTTTACAGAATCGAGTCATAAAAAGCGAGTTTCGAGTTAAAAAAGCAAGTTTCGGGTCATAAAAAGCGAATATCGATTTAGGAAAAGCGAGTTTCAAGCTATAATAAAGACCCACACCTGAGCATTCGATTAAGGTGTATGGGTACACTTCTATAATTGAGCCGCGACACGACAAAACCGACAAAGTGGCATGTGCGCCCTGCAAAGACTCACATCAGTCTGGGCATCCACACAGTCTGATCAGGGTCTTCGCTGTCCGCACTGAGATAGCGTAGCCCCTTATCTAACCTAAAAGCGCACAGCGAAGACTCTGATCAGAATGGGCGAATAACCAGGCTGATCTTGCTGTCTTGGCAGGGCGAACATGTCACTTTGTTGGTTTTGTCGTGTCACGGCTCATATGTATTTATCTGTCAGTGATTTATTTACAATTTTGCTGCCAAAGAATCTTGGGACTCCGCTTGGGACTCAGTAGGTTTATAAGTTCAGTGCGTCCTACAATAAAACCATGATTCCATAGCACTGAATTTTAGTGAGTCTTGGGACTCTCAACAATATAAATTGTGAGGGGAAGAATTAAACACCGTATGTCTTCGTTTATAAGATGGAGATTTTTTCCCTTCTAACACGATCCCAAAAAATCTAGACGGGTCTATATTTTTTGGGATATTTTTGGAAGGGCAAACCCCATCTTATAGCAGAATTTCTTAAGATTGATTTAGGTATTTGGGGTCAGTCTAGAGATGGAAACCCCCTGTTTTATAGCCAAATAAACGTTATATGAAACGGCGGGACTCACAGGTAACAAAATCACTGATCTGCTGATACCTCTAATACTGTTTGAACATCACCAGTGGCAGTTTATAATTGAGCCGCGACCTGATAAAATCAACAAAGTGGCATGTGCGCAAAGCGACTCAGATCAGCTTGGGCATCCGTTCGTCCGGTGTTGCTAGTTAGTGTGGCTGTGACCCTGCGAGTCTTGCACGTTATACAGCTGTAGTACGTTGAAAGTCGAACAGATTTATGTGCATACAATACCATGTTTTTATGCCGTATTAGGTTATTTCTATCCTCCTGGAGTGCACATTGTAAAATTCAGTATTAAGAAAAAAGAACAGTATTATAGACATTTCCACGTTAAAATAATAGAAACATCTATTTCGAGTATACAGTAGAGAATTGATCAGACTATGCAACGTCTCAAAAATGACGAAGAGTTTATAACGTTACGTGTCGCTGACGTTCGTCTCTTAATATATATTTTTTCTTTCAGATGAATTTTTCATTAATACTTTACGCGATCACCCTATAATTTTATTTGCATTTCTTATTCTACGAAATCCGCTCTTTATTTTCGTCGTAATTTTGTATAGTGTCGCCAGGCTCGTTTTTGAGAAATGTCTGCTTCAACAGTTGAAGGGTTCGAACTTTTATGGCGTCAAAAGAGATACAGGTGCTAGGATTCAACGTTTTTAAGTCATAAATGCTGTTCTCCACCATCAAAATGTATATACCAAATAACAGAGAGATTATAACACTGTTGATTGAGTGTTCTGAAAACAAAATCCGACAGGAAATACGCAAGATATGGTACAAAACGTTATTTTTTTTATAAGAAACATCGTATTACGTTAGATGGCGCATTAATATTAAACGAATACAGATTCCTCAAAACAAATAATACCATCAAAAGTGCAACATGTCAGAGTATATTTCAGGCAAGTTTCATCAAAATCCAAGGTATTTCGATTTTTTACCCATGACGTCGCCAAAGGTATCGAACTACGTTAAGCGACGTCAAACGTGCGTTAAGTCACCTTTTTCGTCCAAGTTTGATGTTATCGCAGTCTCCTAACACAAACTTAGTATATGCGATCAACAACCTAGGAATACTATCCCTAGAAAAAATTTCACAACCCTTTGGAAAAATTGCTAAATTTATTTTTCTCAGTATATTTAATTACCTGTATGGCATGGTCGTCAATATACTGGAATTGTGTCACGTCTTCGTATATATCATACTTCTTGTTCCGTGACTTCGACACAGGGGGCAGCGGAAGGCCCTGCTCTAGGATGTTCTGGGGACGAAACTGTGGCGGGGCCTGCTGCATCCTTACTCCTCAGTGATCTCTGCAGATAAGCAAAGCCTGTGTCGTTATTTTTTACAACTAAAGCAGGGTAGTGATCAAGACCCTTATTCGCTGACCTGGGTCTCTATGCAAAGAAGATTTACTATTTTTTAGATGCCAATCATGTGGCGAACTTGGCTTCTTTGTTCACTGACGATTCATGTATGTGAAATCTTCGTTTTTGCCATAGTTTCTTTTAAATGTGTTGCACGCAAATTGCAACTATTTATAGCTCGTAAAGTCAAATACAAGCAAATGGGTCGGACCACAATCTCTGATAACATTTTTATGGCCCATCATCTCGCATATACAATGAAATTTATAAGCAATATTACAGATGACAGGTAGGGCACCTGACTCATAAGTCAGAGGCCCTGGGTTCGAAACCCGGTCTGGCCACATACTTTCGTTTCTCCTTCCGCTGATTCAAGAAGGGCAGTTGTCAGTTGCTGGCGAAAGTATGTGCATTTCCTACTGGTTAACCGCTTAGGAGGTCTAAGCCTTCCCAGGAATAGTATGGTTGGGTTAACTGGCCGTTCCGACATGACCAAAGCTGCTTGCCGTGGACGTTAAGCATCAAATCAATCAATCAATCAATTACAGATGACAGAGATCGACTAACACAGACGCCGGACGGTGCGACCATGGATTCGTTCCGCCGAGCCTCTGCGGATGCTCCATATTACGACTAATTGAAATAAAAAGAAAGAAGAAGAAAGACTGACACGAATTATTTTATGCATAAATAACCAAACCATCTAGCAATAATTTCATTCCATAACACTTGCTTTTGATAATAAAAAAGTGACAAAAAGGAGAAAAGAAAGAAAGGAGAAAGAATCCAAGATACCAATTGACAAAATAATTTTTTGACAATAGCAACGGTTTCTTGTTAACACTTTTTTTTAAGAAAAGCTCCAGAAATGAAAACAGTTGAATTTGCACCTGCCCAGCGGGCACACGACGTCGGAATGACGTCTTACTGACGTCGATGCGACGTCATCACGTCGCATCGACGTCAGTTCGTAATGTGCCTGCTGGGTGGATTTACACCCTATATTTTAGGTTCATAGCCTTTGAAAGTGGCTGAGGAAAGGTTGAAAGTAATGTTTGATTTATTTTACGAGTAAACAGCTATTTTTACAGCGTTGACATGTGGCTTACTTAGAGGACACTCAGTTTTGACATTACTGCTCATATAAGTCATGAATCTTCGAGCGTCTTCTCATTAACATTCCCCCGAAGTAGTGGTTGTGTTTTGGGAGATCTTGGGAGCTGATAGGTGAGTGAAGCGACCTTTGCTGAACAATATCTGAGGATATAATCTTCGAGAATGCCACCACGTTATGCACTGATCAATTTATTTAACCCGGAAGTGAAAACAAATTAAAAAATCCTATTTCTCATGTTTTAAACTTAAACTTTTGGAGCAACAAATACATATATAAAAAACTTCTCAGATGTTGTTGTGTAAACAATCAGCGAAGACCTGCTTCACTCAGCAATTCGGAAACACTAACACTACTTCAGGAGACTGTAAACGGGAAAACACGCGAAAACTCATGATTTTTCATATTTAACATTACAATTTTTAAAAGGTATATGTTGATTTCTATCAGATTCACTACAATGAAACCTTACCAGTCAATTTATTGCTTTATCTCCTTTCTAAATGTAATGCCCGTTTCACCAAATACCCATCGTCTAAACAAATACTGGCACACAAAAAATAGTAATAGTATGATAATAATATATCGAACTTGAAGATAAGCCTAAATTTTGGGGATGACAACGACACCTTATCATAAATCATATTTTGTGTTATCATCTAGGCGGTTTTTATGAACCTCAGCCAAGACCCCACCCCTACCCCACTGCGATGAATGTATTATTTTGTTGTAAATTAGGACTGGATATAAAATATAAAAGAAATATACAAACTTAAGATAACCCAAATTTTCTCTTTTTCGGATACTGTGAAATACGACACAAACCTTACCTGGGTAAATACACCCTGCTCATTCGAAGCGCCGGAAAAGTGGTACGACCGCGTATTTGCGGTATTTTCACGCCGGATGGCGGTGTCTTATTCGCCGCCATTGATTTTGACAGTGGGTTATAAAAGTAGAATTAGTGGCAATAAATGGTGAGTGACTATGACAAATATAGCCTATCCGGGTCTTCTTAGACTTTACTAAATGTCCAGGCATCATTTTGTGTAGAAACTACGTTTGTTTCATGCAGCATTTAAAGTAATTTTTGTGTTATACGTTCGGCCTTTCACTTAGACCGTATTCACATTCGCAAGTTTCGTACTTTAAAAGGGACCCCAGCAGGCACATAACGTTGAAATGACGTCGTACTGACGTCGATGCGACGTAATGATGTCGCATCGACGTCAGTACGACGTTATTTTGACGTCGTGTGCCTGCTGGGACACAATGAGTGGGTTAAAGCACAATTTTACGTATCCTCATGCCAGAACCGGGAACTGGTTTTTGCATATTTCCTTGAAGAAACGGAGTTTGAGGTACAGTCACGAAACTTAAAAGTAACGCCGGATAAAATGGTATAAGTATCTTTGGAAAGTGTTTATTTTTTCCATTAGACAAATAAATATGTACACAATCAGCGCATCCGTGTAGTCTAGTCACTCATCCCTACTCGCATTACTAATCTATGGATCCTAGTGAGAGGCGAAAACTGATTCGTGCGGATAGTGGATGGATTGATGGACGGCTAGATAGTTATTTGGGGATTTATGGTCCTTCGTCATATCAGGTCGATAGGGTCACTGGGTGAGGAAGTGACGCAAGGGCTAGAGAAAATCAGAATCGAACCCGCGACCAGAGGAAATTTGAATCAAAGGTATTAACCCCCAAGTCAAAATGACTTGACTCAGAAATTGCAGATGTGCACATGTTCTAAGTAAAAAGACACGCAATGATCTGGAAATAATGTAATCAAATCCTACATCCATGTCTTAAAACCAAAAGGGAAAGAAGCACACACACACACACACACACACACACACACACACACACACACAGACACACACGCACACACAATTTGACAAAAGTTCACGAAAGGCACGCACGACAAACCAAATGAGCAGCTCATTGTCTCGTGAAAAGGCTGCTGGTGGAAAAGTTAAATGGATCACGGATGCTATACAAAGCACCTCTAAGTGACATTATTCGAAAATAGTCCCATTGGGTACAAAACGTCGAATCAACTTTGAATCAATAACGTGACGTTGAATCAATGTTGAATCAATGTTAATTTCTTTAACGATGTGTTCCTGCTGGGGTGAAATATATCCATTCACAAATGCATATATATTGTGTATGATGGAAAACAACTCAAACAAACTTTATTCATTTAAGAATTGAAAATTGATTTTTCAGCGTTCATCGTGTGATGAAGCCAGTGGCCGGAGCTAAAATTCCATGAAGCGCGAAGTGCTTCTTGTAGAATTTTAGCGACGACCACTGGCTTCTTCACACGATGAACGCTGAAAATTCAAATTTTTATTCTTATATTTACACTTTATTTTTAGACCCTTCCTGTGCTGTTTTCGTGATAATTTAATGTAGAATATGCAAAATATGCGTCGAAGAAAAGATAGTAACGACGTATTCGGCCATTACGTTAAACAGCCGTCGCAATAACATGGCGTCAATCGAACGTTACGTGGACCAATCAAGACGTTTGTTTACCTTAGACGTAGCTTTGCGACAACGTCACATGATCAACTGTCCTTCATCGGTGTATGAAGCCAGTTGCTCTATAAGGTTTACCTGAGTCAGTGGCAAGTGTAAATATAACGTCTTTAAACCTAAATGTTTGAAGATCAATACCCGGGAACCATTAATTTTATTCATTATGTATTTACTTAAATATTGTGACACCCACTGGGCATACAACGTTGAATCAACATCCAACAATCGTCATGCTGTTGAATCAGCGTTGATTCAATGTTGTTTCAACGTTGTGTGCCTGCTGGGACACATAACTTTATTCAGTATCCGAAAATTCGAACAAGATAGAGTTTACCATCAACAAAACCGTGTAGATTCTGATCAACTAACCCTTTGATTTTGCGTTCATTTTTCACATTTTTAGGCAGGTTTACAATATTGATCTCTATGTTCCTGAGATATTACACTTATGAGTTAGGAATCTTCCACGCAAACAGAACAACTAAGTGTCAGATGAACTAAAGCAGAACCAAGGGCTCGACCGCAAACCGGTTAAGCAACCCCCCCCCCTCCCCCCCCTCCCCAAGTAATTTCACAGCTGGCCGTCCCAAGGCGGCACCTCTGTTTTGGTTGTTCTAAGTTGTTTCATGTGTTGTTTTTTCGCTTTGACTGTTTTGATATAAGGTTTGTTATGTCAAGGCTAGCCCTGACATTATAAAATTGAAAATAGGTAAAAATAGATGTTTTAATGTATAATTTGTTCTTATTGTCAGGTTTGGTGCTTTTTGTAAGACTGTTGTGTGGGCGGTGGTAGTTTTTGTTGGGTTGAACAACTAAGTATCTGATGAACCAAGGCAAAACAAAGGGCGGGGTTTGGTCGACCACACACCGGTTAAGCTCCCGAGTAATTTCATTACTGGCCTTCCCAAGGCGGCAGTTCTGTTTTGGTTCTTTTTGGTTGTTTTATGTGTTGTTAGTTGCTATGTTTGTTATTGATATATTGTTTGTGATGTTCAGGCTAGCCCGTTGACCACCTACATGGGAAATGGCTGTTCACATGGCTGCCGCTGGTGTTGTCTTTGGTGATGACTAGTTTTGTGTTTTCTCTTTCCCACATGGTGTCTTGGGTTGGATCTGTAATTGAATTGTGTCAGTTCATGAGAATTTTCCTCCTTACTTTTACAGAATGAGAGCAGCAGCTACTAAAATGGTCTGACGAAACAGCATTACTCTTCCATCTTACGCCTGGAAATATGCTGATTGTGTACATATTTATTTGTCTAATGGAAAAAATAAGCACTTACCAAAGAAACTTATACCATTTTATTCGGCGTTAGTTTTAATTTTTGTGACTGTGCCTCTGACTCGGTTTCCTTGGGGGGTAATGCAACAATCAGGTCCCAGTAATGGTATGAGGATACGTAAAATTGTATTTTAGCCCACTCATTGTGTCCCCTTTTAATGAAAATTAAAAAAGTACGAAACTTGTGAATGTGAATACGGCCTAAGTGAAAGGCCGAACATATAAAACAAAAATCACTTTAAATGCTGCATCAAACAAACGTAGTTTCTACACTAAATGAAGTCTGGGCATTAAGTAAAATCTATGTAGATCCGGATATGCTAATTCGTCATACTCACTCACCATTTATAACCACTAATTTAGTCGACTTTTATAACCCACTGTCAAAATCAATGACGGCGAATACGACAAAAAAACACCGCAATCCGGCGTGAAAATACCTCAAAGCCGGCGTTCGTACCACTTTTCCGGCGTATCAAATGGACAGGGTGAAATACAACCATTTTTAACGTAATGAAATTGGTTGAATTTGCAAACAGCGTAGATCCAGATGAGGCGGCCACAGTGGAGGCGGCCTATGGTGAGGCGTCTCAGCTGGATCTACACTGTTTGACCGACTTAACATTTTTTGTTGAAATTGTATTTTTGTCGTTTGCTTTTTACGCCTTAAGGGTTAAACTATTGAAGTGTTTATCATTTTTAGAGTTTTATGCTTATTTGAATATTTTCTTTTTCATATATAAATGGGTGACAGGATGCAAAACTCTCAAATTATGGGTCACAAGATTTACAAGTAAAAGCACATAGAAGCTGTCCGTAAAGTATCACTAGATCTACAGTGCATGCTTAACAATAAAAATTAAAAAAAAGAAGATAATCGGCGCAGATTAAATGGAAGTGTGTTTTGTTATATGTCTCTAGTTGGAGATTTGACAATAACTTTCATGAATAAGTAAGCTATGTCGGTAGGCACCCACAACCGTAATTTTGACACTGGGTAGCGACAACGACCTATCTCAAAATTGAGCTATCCAATTTGGAATTCCAAAATGGACCGCGGTCAATCTTGAAATTGACCTGATTTCAAAATAGTTATCAACATGTTGCACTGTTGGTGTGTATTAAACCGAAAGTAGAAATTGAAAGTAGATCTACGACGAATAAAATTTCCTTTTAAAAGGAAGGCTTGCACAGCTAAAACAGTGAAATTTTCATGAGTTGTTATTGAAGTAAACCCGATTGATAGTGCACTTTCTGTTGCTTACTTTTATTTAGCAAAGTATTTAATTTCTAACTTCTTGAATGGTGGCATTATCCACGGGTGTAAGGTAAAAACAAGTGTAGAATTTATTTGAAAAACAAATTGAGGACACACACACACACACACACACACACACACACACACACACACACACACACACACACACAACAACAACAACAACAAAAAACAGTTTTCCAACATTTTGGCCGGCCGGTAGTCATGTCTCAAGGAAAATAACTATATGGACCTATTTCAAGTCTTTTCTTTACGGCTGTTGAGTCACATTTAGTCTGAATCAAAATTTTAGGAAAAATTTATTATTTTTAGCAAGGAAATATTTTTTCTTAGAGATACTGTTGGTCAAGTGCCAGTGGACAATAACTTGCTTTACACCATTTGGGAACAACAAAGCACGGAACCTATTGCGTTCGTAACTCCCGACAAATGAAATTTATCTTTTCTATTCATGCTATGTTTTTACATCAATTTTGTTTACTCATTTGTGAAGTTCTGACTAATTTAACGCCATGCAACGGACGAAGAATAGTTATTAATCAACGTGTTTGGTTATGAAGTAAAGCAGTTGTCACTATGACATGACGTATATCAAACGTTACTCGGCCAATCATCTATTTGAATTATCCGTGACGTTGCTTACGCGTAAGATTGCATGAATGTGTGTTGTTCGTGGATGTATGAACATCGTCAGCCCAGTATAGGTTCATCTAAGGAAATCGTCGACGAGTGTAAATATTTCTCTGTACATTTGTATAGCTGAACTAAGAAGACAACATTAGAGAGTGTTGTAAAAGCAAGAAAAATGTCCACACACCCCAACCCGCACCTACTGCAAGCACAGTAGGCCGGCCTTGTTCTATTATAATCCAAATAAGTAGGACGCCCCGGCACTGGAAGTTATACCTAGCATCATCACACCAACCAAATAACCCATCCTTTGTCATAAAGCTGTCAATGAATCCCTAACAGTTTCAAATTTTAACAATTCTGAGTTTCAATTGTTAAAAATTCTGAATCCCCTTTTTCTGTATCATTCTTCAGGCTATTCATGAACATGTTAATGGCCAAAAGGAAATTTATCAGATGCTAAAAATGTGCACATAATATATCGCTTTGTGCCATGGAAAGGCCTGTTGCAATGCGTAAGCGTTAAGTACTCAACAACATTACCGACTTTTAATACATAACACGGTCAGTTCTACATATAAACGAGCCACACGCATAGACAGATGGAATAAAAAAATTCAGTTAGTGTGATACGGGAAGAAAATCGTCAAAAGCGCTTGTTTCTAAATCTAAACAATAAATTTGAACTCTGCTCTTTCAGTTTTTACAGATACACAGATCAGCCCACTACGGCATAAGCGCAGTCTTATCAGTCTATCCTCAGCATAAAAGATGTTTTCATCATGGATCATGATGAAGAACATTTATGCCGATCAAGACTGATCAGATCCCATGAATGCACCGGCGCTGGATAGTGTGCCGGCTGCTCTGACCAGTCAGATTATGCGATGCCCTAAGGCCTATTTTTCGCGACGCCGCTGCTTGATTTTTGGAAAAGCTAATGCTTTGCGCTAATGCTATATATAAACACTGTTTCTTACACAGGTTTTGGTATATTTCTTCGGAGGCAAAGCCAAATACTTTGCATTAAATTCAGAGTTTCATTTTTAATGCAATCAGTTTATAAAAAGCAAAAGAAATGTGGCCAAGTTCAAGACAGTTGTAAAAGAAAAACGTGCTTTTTAACGGAAATATTAAAAAAAAGTACATGTACTATCAATAAAAGCATCGCAAACGACTGCGTGATACCCCGCCACTGCAAACCTTTTTCACACACCGATTTTTCCAGATTTATGCATGTATAAAGCCGGTGGCAGGGGGAGATAACTCCCTTGGGGTAAATTTGAGCATCACTGGAGGCTTTCATCACTCTGACCATTTGCTGAAGGTTTCAGAAAAATTGCTTTAAACTCTGGTTTTATATGGAATTTTTCGTGATTTTATACATGTATATAGTCCAAGGGCAGGGGCAGATAACCCCCGATGATAAAATTTGGGTGCTCATAAAAAAGCTTTTGTTACTTAGATCATGTTTGTGAAGTTTCATCATGATACTCAAAGTAGTAAAGGAACTAGAGGCCAGAAACCATTTTTTGTACATTGACAAGTGCCATAACTCTGTCAGAAATTAACGAAATTTGCCCATTAACAATCCCAAGCCAGACATTCTCAGTATAAATGCATTTGCAAAATTTGAAGGAAATCCATTCATAAATACTTAAGTTATCAAACGGAAACGAAGTGCGGACGGACGGACGTACATACTACGGACGGACGGACGGACACACGGACGGCCAACGTGAAAACATAATACCCCGCCACAAACGTGTGGCGGGGTATAAAAATGGAATAAAGTCTCATCTGTTATTTTTAGCAGATGAGGTAAATCGGATATGAATAAAAATAGACAAAATCGGACGAGGTCTTTGTTTGTTATGTCTGTGAAGAAAGAAATGAAGAAATGCAGTCTCAAACCGGAACGAGCTTTCCAATCTCTTTGGCTTAATATTGCGGCCCTAAAAAGTTTAGAACGAATCGTTGCAGTACACACTCTCAAGCTATTTTCCGACTAAGTGTGACGTATCGTTTCTTCCGAAAATAACTCGGTATCACTAAACCACTTGAATACTGGCTTCCCGCCGAGACGAGAAGCCAAAAAAAAAAAAAAGAAAATTTTGAATATCTGCGTCTGTTTTCGATACTGACATTTCTATTGTTAAATTACAAACAAGAGAAACATTTTGAATTAATAATATAAGACAGAGTGCTAGTATAAGCGAGTTCGGAGTTCCGCGTATCCGGTTGGACAGGAGCAGAAAGGTCAGAGGTCAATTGTGGCAAACTCCGATAGGTCATCATTAAGCTTACCCGGTCAGTCGATATAAAACAACTTTTACATGATTAGAAATCATTGATATGATTGAAAATGGTTTTCAACTCAGAGAACATGGATAGTTGCATTATTTTAGCAAGGCAGAATAGACAGGGAATATTAGAAAATTGAAATATCGGTCGATACGTTGGTATTGTACGCTTTTCGTATACGGATTTTGGCATCCGTGACCTCTGACCTCCGAGAGCAAAGGTCTGAGTGTGTGCATGCGCAGTGCGGAACTCCGAACTCGCTTATTCACAGTGCAGTACGACGAGAAAAAACGAAGATTAAATATTCATTGACCTTTGATATTATTGGTTAGATTTTGACATACGCTTTATTTGACAAATGGAATCTTGTGAAATGTGGAATAATATCGAAATTATACGAGGCTGCGCCTCGAAAAATCACTACACCTTTCCGACCCACACCCAAAATGTCACTCAAAGGTCACCTGATAGTGGTAACTGACCAATGAAATGAAATGACAACGTGGCACGCGACATAGTTCCACAAGTGTTGAATGTCCACAATATGTGACAATACGACAGAATGCCTAGCTGTTTCGTCCCAAAACATAAATAAGACAGACTGATGGTCACATGTATGCGGTTTAGGCAGCTATTATCTGGCGGTGTTTTGAATATATGTGTCAGATATGAACCTCGTTATTGTAAGTGGGGCGGGAGCAAATTCAACCATGTAGCATGTTTTCCTGCAACCATATTGCCAAGGGAAAATTCACGACGAAGGGGAAAAACAGCTTAACAAAAACACATATAGGCCTAGTAGAGCGGCTTCAGAGAAAATTGGCTATAAGTCAGATTTCCGACCCAAGCTTGCGGGAACTACCTCACGAAAAATTTAGATGAAAATAAAGTTGTCTCCAAATAGGTGAAATACAAAATTAAAGCTTAAATTATTATAGGAAAAATAGAAAAATACCCAGAAACCTTGGGTGCCTCACACGAATGCGTGTACAAAATACTTTAAGTGGGCTAATTACTGCGAATACTGTGTTATTTGTTGAAATACTCCTGTAATCATATGTGACTGAGCGTGCACATGGTCCAAAATACTCATGTGCAAATTTTGCATAGATGCAAACAGAGATTTGCACTTGGCCTCCACCAAGTGCAGAGGTAAAAAATGCGTATGGAGTAAAGTTTACTCACGTGAGTAAAAGCGTATACACATGTGCCAGTTTGCAAACGTAAGCAAATTTGAGTACACGCAAATAAATACTCATGTGAGCAAAATTGGTCCATGTGTACAGGGCGTTGTAGTAAAAAAATTTGAAAATCTTCTTAAACAGGATGATAGATAGCCATGCAAGTATGATAAGAATGTTGTCGCTCTACTTGAAAAGTATCATAAAAACTATCAGAAATAACTACACTGTAAAAATGCCTAGCGTCCCATATACCCTAATGGACATTTGTAAACGCAGATAAGACGCCACAGAACTCGGCAGGTGACCAGGGCCAAAACTGTTTGCATTAAGCATAGAAATATTTGAAAACAAAAGAGCAACAACAAAAGAAAACAAGAAGAAAAACAACAACAACACACACAAAAAAACGATAGTACACCCTTTTTGCAAAAAGGCAAAGGCATGATTTTTAATGGATCTTGTGATAAAAACCGCGGTGGGGGGGGGGGGGGGGGCGGGGGCGGGGGGACTACATACCGTAAATTCTCTAAAAATATAGGTAACATGCAATAATTATAGTAACTTTGAACAGTTTGATCTAGAGAAGATGAGTAGAATGAGTAGGTCTGGGTCAGCAGTCTTTGGTCAGACCTGTCGGTCCCAGTGTTTACTATTTACTATATGAGCCGCGACACGACAAAACCAACAAGTAGCATGTGTGCTCAGCGAAGACTCAGATCAGCCTGGGCATCGCCCAGTCTGACCGGAGTCTTCGCTGTGCGCTTAAAGGGTAGCTAAGGGTCTAAGCAACATCCATGCGGACAGTGAAGACTCGAATTAGACTGGGCGGATGCCCAGGCTAATCCGAGTCTTCGCTGGTCGCTCTTGCCACAATGTTGGTTTTGTCGTGTCACGGCTCATCTCGTATTGAGGATTATCAAGATGTAAAGGCTGGTCCGAGTCTTCCAGTATGTTCATACAGCTCCTAACACACCCTTTATGTGCCGGTTTTACTGCCTTTTCAACAGAATTTCAGTCATTTCTGCTGGATGGGAGAGTAGTTTAGCTGGATGATATATTTTTCCAGCTAAAGAAGGTCACGTCTTTTCCTGTACTCGAACCTATTTCTTCCTGAGCAGCAACTTTAAAGACTCTATCCCTCTTGTTTACTTAGAAATTTAGCTAAACGCAACAGGTGAATACTTTGCTAACGCAAGGCGCTTCGCAAAGTCGAGCTAAAAATGGAAAAGTTGTTTTCCCTGAATAATATGAATCATGGGTTCACTCACCGCCCAGTGACTCTAATTTGACATTGTTGAAATACGACTGATCTTGGACAAAGGTCAATAAATGAACTTGATGTCGGGTACTAAAAATCTTCATGTATTCATTTTAGCGGAGTAAATATCCTGGGCTATCTTTCAGAGGGATGGTCTACGGAATATAAGATCAGTTATTGTATATCAAAACAAGAATTATGTGAAGACAATAAAGCGCGACTTTGCGAGAGCTTGACTTTATTAACCCTTACACTGCTTACGGCGACTTTTGTCGCCCTCGGGGGATAGGTCACTTTGTGAGCCTGTCAGACACACTAGACATCAAGTACACCCCATCATCTGCGGTTGTCCTATGCAGGAGGGAATCTGCTTTCTACTAGAGCAAGGTTTTACCCACCTAACTGAACTCGGGGAAACGTCAAAATATATGATATTTTCAACATCAGCTTTTCAGGTGGCTACCCCTACTTAGTTATTCCTGATTTTCTGAAAACTAGACTTCATCCTTGCAAACTTTCTCTCTTGATAAATATTCAGCAATAACACCGGGCCTCAGGCAAGCAATCACTTTTGTCATATAAAGCATATAACTGGCGCTAATATCTTGTATTCTTTTTTTCTTTTTTCTAAGTGTCTATGTCGGTTCCCGGTGTATCACAAGACATCCAAATATGGCAGGTCACGTGACATTGGTAACTTCCGAAAATGGCGGCGCACACATCGGTGTTATTGAGTGAAAATTTTAAGCTAATCGATCAGAGTTTGTGGAAGTTATGGCTTCTGAGATACCCCTACCCCTAGTTTAGGACCAGGTGAATTATTTTTCTAGCAGTGTAAGGGTTAAACAAGCGCAAGTTTAATATACTGAAAGGATTTAAAAACTTCCACCCATTAATTTTGAATATCTCAAAAAACAAAAACAGCTAAGTCCACCGAAATTTTACAACATACATATTCTCTTATATCTGATTATGTTCATATACCGAACTTGAAATCGCTCAACCGAATCGGTCAGGAATAAGCACGTGCTCCTCGTATTCTTAGCGCAGTTTACATACAGATGGATAACTTCATGTATACAGTTTTCTAATGACATATTGCTCTCACAATATCAAATTGAATTTTAAAGGTTTGAACTCGATTTATGGCTTCATTTGGCCTACCGCGCCTAAATATCGCTAAAAGGTGCAGAGTTTTGGGCCAGTGAAATGCTGAACTTTTAGAACCTGACGTCGCGCGATAATTTTATGCGTTAATTACGGTAATTTACATTCTCAGACGACATGCACTGTTTACATGAAGCTCAAAAGACCGTAAGAAAAGCAGCTACCCGAAATTTACAACCAGAGGTCATGGCGTTAACTTACGTTGACGGCGTCCCCGTAGTAGGTTTTGCGTGACAGCATCAACTGCAATGATAATTGCAAATTAACGTAAAGGGCGTGACAATATTAACACAGTAATAAATCATCTAAAAGAGAGTTGCATAAGGCAACGCCGTCATCGCCTTATGCGTTTCAGAGACGTAACGCTTTTTTCTGACGTCATTTAAGTAGATGATATGAATACACTGCGTAATCTTTAAATTTGAGAAGTTGCAAGCATTTTGTCGTAAAATATTCAACTCTGTCACAAGTGAAAGAATCAGCAGCCAGCAATACAAAGTGGAAGTTTTTAAATCCCTTCAGTATATGAACAATACCGGCCTAGTGATATGAGATCAACTGCAGTGTCAGAATAAACAGTTCTCCTTAGAATAATTCAGATCTCAAAAATATTTCCAGAGATGTGACAATATCAATGAACAGAGAAAAATACATGTAGTTTACAGAGACCTAGAAGTAACATGAGGTCAGTCGCTGTATCTTAATGTACCATTACACCAAGTATACCGTGTTACACGTATTTTCAATGGAATTGGCCGAGTCCCTGTAATTTTGCATATGACATTGTACACTAATATGTTGTTTTAAATCTTTTAGCGAGCAAAAATATAATAAATGATACCTATTACATGATTAAATGAAATCAAGACGCTAAGTGTAGAATAAAACTTTGAACTTCCAGCAACAATGTCGTGAACACATTTGTTGAATTCGTTCATATTAAAGTTTGTGAATCCACATATAATGTTAGTATGGCACACTTGGTTACACTCCTCATGGAGAGCGTCAGCAGTGCTAACTGTGTAATATTTCCAGTACTTCCGAAACTCGTCACTTGTTTGGTTTTTCATCCGTAGACTGAGATCTCGAAGGGAGGTTGCCGAAAGGTCACTGAGGCTGTAGGCGTCACTAGCTTTGTATTCCAACTCCCACACGGCGTTACCATGCCTGTTAGCTTTTGGTAGATTCAAGTAGTATTGCTCCAAATCTAAGTGTTTACCTGTGAAAAGACCACAACACATTACCGTAATTACCCTGAAGGTGAATGTGTACGGTTATGGGGAAGCAACTCTTTCATTTTTTATTTTTGTCTCCCTTTTCAACAGGGGTCAACCTTAAAGTAAAGAATTTGCCCTTGGAGCACGATGGCCCAATTGGCTCACTTTTCATTTCCATACTATTTCTCAATTCCGAATTCTGAATTCCGAATTCCGATGGCCCAATTGGCTCACTTTTCATTTCCATACTATTTCTCAATTCCGAATTCCGAATTCTGAATTCCGAATTCTGAATTTCGAATTCCGAAATTCGTAGAACAAACTGGACGCTTGATTATTCATACCTATTTCATATCGTCAAACCTTTAAATGAAATGATTGATGTACACAGCATTTAAGAAATGAGATTCAAAATACAAAATGACTCTTTGGAACTTAAATTCAATTAAAAGGCCATGAATCTCTAGATACCCCAAAATAATAAATCGGGGATAGCTCAATAGAAAACTTTTATTCTCTTAGATCACAGACCCTAAATCTAGATACACCCCCCCCCCCACCCCCGATTTTCAGCAAGAAATATTTTCTTAAAAAACAAGACCTGCACTGGTGCCTGTAGTATATTGGAGACCCGGTAGTTTAGTAGGTTAAACGATGGCCTGCAGATCAAGCGGTCCCTGGTTCAAGCCCCGAGGGAATCTTTTCAACCATGACTTAAACTGACAGAAAAATAAACGTTTTTTAATAGACTCGTCGAGTCTATTGATATGACACCATGTGTCATATCTTTTCTTGTTCAATTTTCAAGGCAGTCCTCATAGAAGATACATGTAGAGCAAGGTTTATCCGCTTGTTCGGAAAGATGATTTATCTAGAGGATTATCAACGTATAGATGGATGGATGACTTGTGATTTTACATCATTTCAAGGGTATTTCAGTCATATCAGGACGATGGGAGGGTGCAAATGAAAGAATGTGTGTAATGGAACCCCGTTTACGATTGAATTGATAAGATTCTCACCTCCAGCGGGTCTCGAACCCAGGACCGCTAGATCAGCAGGCCATCACTTAACCTACTGAGCTACTGGAACTCCTCATTATCAACTGAACAGATGGAGATATATACAAATACAAAGGATAGATGGATGTCTTGTGATTGTACGTCCTTTTTTAACAGTATTTAAGATATATCAGGACGATGGATCGGTGATAATGAAAGTCTATGTGCAATGGAATCCCGTTCATGGTTGAAAAGATTCCCTCGAGGCTTGAACCAGAGACCGATTGATCTGCAGGCCATCGTTTAACCTACAGAACTACCGGGTCTCCTATATACTACAGGCACCACTGCAGGTCTTATTTTTAAGAAAATAGTTCTTGATAAAAATCGGGGGGGGGGGGGGGTATCTAGATTTAGGGTCTGTGATCTTAGAGAATAATAGTTTTCTATTGAGCTATCCCCGATTTATTATTTTGGGGTATCTAGAGTTTCATGACCTTTTAATTGAATTTAAGTTCCAAAGAGTCATTTTGTATTTTGAATCTTATTTCTTAAATGCTGTATACATCAATCATTTCATTTAAAGGTTTGACGATATGAAATAGGTATGAATAATCAAGCGTCTAGTTTGTTCTATGAATTTCGGAATTCAGAATTCGAAATTCGGAATTGAGAAATAGTATGGAAATGGAAAATGAGCCAACCGGAATTCGGAATTCTGAATTCTGAATTCAGAATTCGGAATTCAGAATTCGGAATTGAGAAATAGTATGGAAATGAAAAGTGAGCAAATTGGGCCATCGTACTTAGAGAGTAAATTATTTCCAGTAGGAGTTGACCCCATTTTGGAAGGGCTACGTTATTCAGAAGAGGAAACAGGAAGTCATGAAAGTGGTTTCCCTTTGTACAAATTGTGGAAAAATGGATGTATACAAATACACCTTAACATTCGGACAGAAGGTCCTGAGTGAATAGTGCTAACCCAAATCAAATTGGTCGTATAGGGTCAGGACCATCTTCTAGTCTGCCGGCATTTTTAAGGCAACACCTGATGCTCAAATAAAAATTATGCATACTGTGGAACTATTATAACAGTCGCCGATTCGAAACTGCGAATATTTCCAAAACGGCACTATTTCTGAAAGTATGCATTTCTGAAAATTTCACAGTTTTATAGAGGGCGGATGTGTGGACGTGTATACCGCTGCATTTATAGTTGGAGAAGAAACTAAAGCTGTTACCTGTAGCTCGATCATAGTTGACCAGCCTTATCCCTGGATTGTGAGCAGCGCCAGTCTCCTTAGGACTCTTGTATCTCCAGGGGGTTACTGACGGAGCCATGAACACGGGGACCAAAGGCACACCTGCAATAGCATTGTGATTCATCAGCGCTTACAAGTTATAACGCAGCATATATACGTAACACATTTGTGGTGCCGTGACCAGGATACGTGTTCGCATGTTTTGTATGTCAGAAAAAGCTGATTCTAAAATTTTAATTCTTGAAAGAGTTCGAAAAGTATTTTGTAGACAAGTATAAATGTTATATGTAGTTCTGAGGTTCCACATGATTCCGCGATCACCTGTCAAAACGATGCTGGTCATGTAGTAACTATACATTATGCTACATGCCATATCTTGGTGGTCTATTTAGGATTAAATATGTTCCAACCGTCTTATTTTCGGCATCAATGCATTATATAGGCTAAAATGACATTACCATTTGTGCCAGGAAGTATTTTGAATTCGTCAGCATGATCATGTCCAAAGTGCATCCCCACAATAACCCCACTGTATTTCTGTAAAATCTCTACCAGTTTTGTATTAAACTGTTCCCACATCGACAAGTCACCATTTGGGGTATGTACACCTGGCGGTATATGGGCCGTTACTATCACCTATAAAATAATGAAACAATTTGCATATATGAAACACATCATTGAGTGCCAGAAGTGTCATGGTACCTTCGCGCCATTCTATTACTCTATCTTGTGAACAAACTTTTGACCAGGAATCGGCTATGAACTATTAAGATATGCGTGACTACCGGCAAGAAGCGGTTGTTACCTTTTCCTCAGTTGTATGTATTCCTTAAAACTAAGTATATTCAATAGATCTTCCCCTTATGTATTGACAATTGTTCTCTATTCCTTTCCACTGTGGGTAAAGTTTAATTGTTCCACAAAACAAGTATGGGAACCTCTGATAGTATCAGAGGTTCCCATACTGGTTTTGTGGAACAATTAAACACGTATATCATATTACGTACATCGTTCTTCTGGGTCTGTACGCTGAAGCACTGTTAACCGAATATTTATGTATTAGGGTGACTTTGGCAATACCTACTTTTTCTTGACTTTGTTCAGCACTGTGCAGAGTTTTGTTGAGCCAGTGCAACTGGTCACTAGGATCTGTTTCATTGATGACTTGTTTATTCCTGGTATAGTAGAGGTTGGTGTTCAGAGCTACTATTCTCAGACCGTAAGCCGTCTTTACTGTATAGAATCCACCTGTAAAAGACTTAAGAATTATGTGAGAACAGTCAACAGGAACAGAATATAACACATTGTTATATCAAAACCATCTACCTGTTCCTACTGTAAAGCGCCCGCGCCCGCCTATTAAACATGTGTTGTTTTTACCTATAAAGTTATCGCCTGATACAGAATTTACATTTAGGTTAAATCAAATATGTGCAGCCGATATAGTATATATCCTTAAGGACAAAAGTTCTGCACGGATGTTAAATTAACATCCGTGCAGAACTTTTGTCCTTAAGTATATTTTATAGCACCCGCCTGGAACAGCATTTACGTCTGTTTTATGTCATACATGTCCTGTTTTATGTATAGTTCCCGTGTCGAACAGAATTTAAATCTGTATTACGAGGGCCATCCAATAAGTCTTGCAAACGGTCAAGCTCCAGGCAAATGAAAAGGGAGTCAAGCAGTCCACATTCCTCTGTTTATTGCAACTTTTATAGAACATATTGAACTTCACTACAGCTGGTGATTGGGACTGTGTGGTCACCGTAAAAAGTCTCCCTGCCCTTCGTCATAGTGTAGATTTTATTTTCTAGTCCTTTGGGATCATCGATTCCATTGTAGAACTTTTAAAAATATTTGAGGGTCACTGATGAGGCCTAATTGGCCGAAACTAGCTAGTCTGGCCCAGAAAACTTGTACACTCGACAGTTTTCAGTTCTTTGGTGTGATCCTTGCTTCCAAAGGATAACCCTTTTATAGAACATATTGAACTTCACTACAGCTGGTGATTGGGACTGTGTGGTCACCGTAAAAAGTCTCCCTGCCCTTCATCATAGTGTAGATTTTATTTTCTAGTCCTTTGGGATCATTGATTCCATTGTAGAACTTTTAAAAATATTTGAGGGTCACTAAAATTGGCCGAAACTAGCTAGTCTGGCCCAGAAAACTTGTACACTCGACAGTTTTCAGTTCTTTGGTGTGATCCTTGCTTCCAAAGGATAACCCTTTTATAGAACATATTGAACTTCACTACAGCTGGTGATTGGGACTGTGTGGTCACCGTACAAAGTCTCCCTGCCCTTCATGATAGTGTAGATTTTATTTTCTAGTCCTTTGGGATCCTTGATTCCATTGTAGAACTTTTAAATTTTTGAGGGTCACTGATGAGGCCTAATTGGCCGAAACTAGCTAGTCTGGCCCCGAAAACTTGTACACTCGACAGTTTTCAGTTCTTTGGTGTGATCCTTGCTTCCAAAGGATATCCCTTTTATAGAACATATTCCCTTCTTTCCACTCAACAATTTCCAGAATTGTCACGATCTTGCAAATGCCGTTGCTAGGCAACGGAAGAATACTAACATTAGGGGTGCAGAGCTTGCTTCTAGTCGTCTGTTTATGATCCACTGACTTCCCAGCAGGCACATGACGTCAAAATGACGTCATGCTGACGTCGATGCGACGTCATTACGTCGCATCGACGTCAGTACGACGTTATTTCAACGTCATGTGCCTGCTGGGTTAGTTCTGAAAGCTTGTAAATATCTAATTTTTGCTGGGAGATACGAAAAACAATATTGACGTATATATACGGTACCGAAGTTATGATGTTGCCGTCAGTCAAGATATCAGATCATCTTTTTTCTTGGGCAACTGCAAGATTATATAACATGAGTATTTCAGGAAGATGAGTTCACAGCAGATGAAGTGTTTCCTAAACTGACATTTGTTTATTGTCAAATATTGTCCTGAGATGCTGAAATGTAGATGTTACAGAAAATATAGCTTTAGTTATACCTTTGATTCATAAACAAGTTTACTATTTACTGCTAGGTTTGTTTATACATCTATTTCAAGGCAACATCACCATAAGCCCTTGTGGGCCAAAAAGTGATTAAAACTATTGCATTCTTGTATAGCTCCTTACTTTTGAGAAAACCTAGAAACAATTTTAAAACATCGTTGAATCCATGTTGGTTCAATTTGAATTTAACTCTTTCGGCGCCAAAGTCGCAAAAATGCGACTTTGCAAACAGCGTATATCCAGATCAGCCGGCTCTTAAAAGAGCCGTCTGATCAGGATCTACACTGTTTGCCATTCAAATATGATTTTAAAAAGCCTGATTTTATGAAAAATGTCTTTAGATTGTTAAAATTTCCAATTACAAATCTGTCGTCTGATGATTTGAGCAGACGAAAATTTGTCGTCTGAAAAATTTGGCGCCGAAAGAGTTAACGTTTTGTGTGCCCACAGTGAACCTTACGATTTTTTTGTGAAAGTTACACATACTTAGTAATAATCGAAATATAACAGTTTCTTTGAAACTTTGAAGTGACATATTTAAGGCCTTCAAGTATATGTTTAAACCAGAACCGGTAAATTTGACTCAACAAACCTTTTCTAAAGTTTTCGTTTTGCGAGACTTCTCTTATCCAGTCTTCCCATCTAAGAAGGGTGTCATTGTACAGCTCATTATTATGTGGCGGGAACTGGTCGCTAGGGTAGTAGTCATGGTTACCAAATGTGGCATAGACTGGTTTCTGTGGAAACGCTGACTTAAAAGCTCCGGTCACGTTGTCAAGAATGTCGCTGTTAATCTGATAACTTAAAGACAGGTCCTCGTCTTTTCCGTGTAACACAGTATCTCTGAAAAATAAAGGCTAGTAATAAGGGCTACTAGAGTTCATTATTTAATATGCCTCACAACACACTTGTATGCGTCGGTTCATTATCATCGCATATCACTTCCAAACACTATCAAAGAAACGAACTTAACATAGTCAAACACCACATAAATGAAGTAAGAAGTAAAATTTCCTAATTAACATTCAAATGCTATTGTTGCATAATCCGACCAATATGCATGTTGGTTGGTTGGTTGGTTGATTTGATGCTTAACGTCCACGGTAAACAACTAAGGTCATGTCGGGACGGTCAGTTAACCTAACCACACTATTCCTGGGCAGGCTTAGACCTCCTAAGCGGTTAACCAGTACTAAGTGCACATACTTTCGCCAGTAACTGACAGCTGCCCTTCTTGAATCAGCGGAAGGAGAAACGAAAGTATGTGCCCAGACCGGGATTCGAACCCAGGACCTCTGACTTACGAGTCAGGTGCCCTACCGATTGCGCTACCCGGCCCGGCAATATGCATGTATAAATCCTTTGAACCGAAAACTCGCAACTACCTGAAACTATTTTCATTGTAGCGGATTCTATAGTAGACGATTTCAGTAAATAGAAATTATTATTTTTTTTTTTTTTGGAATTTTCATCGGTGTGTAGACTCCGGCGAAGCTGTCGCAATCAAATTTGCGACAGATACCGGAGTTTACACATAGATAGAAGCGACTGTCATTTTAATTTTTACCTCCCCTCTCAATTGGAATCAACCGTTAAAGAAAATGGTTTGCTTTCCTTTAAAAAATGAGCCGCGACATGACAAAACCAACAATGTGGTTGTGCGCCCAGTGCAGACTCAGATCAGCCTGGGCATCCGCCCAGTCTGATCAGAGTCTTCGCTGTCCGCATGAAGGTAGCATAGACCCTTAGCTACCCTTTGAGCACTTATCTAAGAGTCTGATGAAACTAAGCGGATGCCCAGGCTGATCCGAGTCTTCACTGGGCGCACAATCACATTGTTGGTTTTGTCGCGTCGCGGCTCAAATGACTAATTTCTTAAAAGGGTTTCTTTGCCAAGGGAAGATAACAGGAAGTGCCGAAAATTGTCTTCCTTTCAGTGAAAGGCCGGCAAATATGAAAGTGGATAATTACGTAAACTCAATGGAATACGATAAGAAAATGACAAGAGAAAATATATTTCCAAGTCGATTATCTTGAATGATGAAAGTCCCCTAAAAAGCGCATATGCGGAGATGCTGACAAATGCCAGTTCCGGTACTGCAAAATTTCACATATGGCGGCTTTCATACCTGTTGGTGAAAATATTTTGAAAATTGTATAACATTTATATTTCGAATTTTAATAATAGTGCCACATCGAAAAGCCATTCTGTAAAGGTAAATATATACAGTTAAAATATGACTTGGCATGTTTATGTGTTCTCTTCCTTTAGTTTGGACGCTTAATTAGTTGAAAATATTGTTAAAAACATGCTTATTTAGGATGAAGCTACGACGTACTGACGTCGGGCTTTTTGTAGTTTGGAAGAAAAAAGAAAGAAAACTTCTTTAATTTTTACACGTGTCCTGAATTGGCTACATGTTTTCCCTAGTTTTACTTACCCTGTCCATAAGATGAAGTCAACGTCCGGTCTTATGTTTGCCATGGCATAAACGCTGTTATTGACCAGCCGCCAGGGGGCATCACACCAATAATCGCCATATTTTCCAGGATTTTGTACAACAGAATTACAGGACACTGCTGACCATGGTACGTGAAGTCATAATGGAAATCTGTCACGTGCCAGAACCAGCCTGAAATAAACGGGGAAAGGGATCGGTCTGGGAGACTATACAACGTCATTTCAACGCCGGCACGCCAGGGCGGTGCGATGACGCAGTTCAAAGCCACGTTTCTGGCATAGATAATTGTACGCAGTACCTTTTGCTATACCATAGTTGAATGCAGTTATTTCTACAGTATGAAAATGGGATTCAGTTGCTGTTTGACAAATCTATTAAGGTTTGCATAGTACAATCACATAATCACAATCTCCCTCTCTCTCTCTGTCTCTCTCTCTCAAAGTGATGGAGACGTGGTACATATTGTTTTGTGCTTGCTGGTAGGGGCGGCACGAGGGCTCCTGGCAGAGGTCCGTAAGTTTATGCCAAAATATTTTTCAGGCGCAGTTGGTACTATAGCTTGGCTAACATACAAAATTTCAATGCAGATACGTGTTGAAACTACATTTTCATATATTATGAATGATTGGCAACTGAAATTTGTAATATCTTTACATATGTTGCCCAAATTGCCAAAATATAACAAGTGTAAACACGGGAACTACGCATGCCTTAAACTATTCCTGTCTCCAGTTTTAACAACCCACTGGGCACACAACCTTGAATCAACCTTGACTCAACGTCATGACGTTGAATCAAGGTTGGTTCAAGGGTGTGTGTCTGCTGGGTAAGATTGTGAGCAGAATATACTTAGAAAAAGCGATCGACTCATAAAAAGATAATTTGCTTACCGCTGTCGGCTTCACCTGTTCCATACAGACACCAAACAAGTGCAATTTTAGCCCACCACAGACTTGTCATCATATTTACAGCAAAATGGAAAGCAAAGTAGCTGCTTCAGAGTTATTATAGCTATGAGCATTCCACAGTTGTAGGTCTATATATCAAAGAAACATACAAGTTATTCACGTCATGACTCATATCTTTGTTTTACAGGTATACTTACTAGACTCACTGCACACACCTTGTTAACTATGTTTTCAAGGATGTAACGAAACGAAAAAGAGCTGTTACGAAACGAAAAAGATTCATAGTTACAAAACGACCTGGACATCAGGGCTGTGCATATATATCTTACCGTGCCTTTGCATTTAAAATAACAACAGCCAAACTTCATGTAGATCCAATTCTTTTGGGTTTTTTTTTTAATTCTTTTTGAAGTCTCGATGCGCCTTTGACGCGAATCGGGTTAGCAAAGAGAGGGGTGCCGAGCCACGGAGCCAGCTGAGTTCGCTTTCTCGGTGGAGTTAATTTTGCACAGATTCCTCTCTCTTAAGCATATAATTCAGAATCTTAAATACTGCGCTGGCATCTGTTTGCATAACGCAGGTGTATAAGGACGCACTCATCTTCATTAATAGATATCCTTCTTGCTACTAACAAAACCCATTTGATAGTCAGTGGAGTTGGTACGGAAGCGTATAGCTTTCATTAGATCGTGACTTATTTGTTATCTTCTTTTATCTACGCTTAAATCCATGTGAAAAAAATCCCTGAAATGAACAAAATACATTGTAAGATTCAAGAATCATCTATCAAATACATATGATTTTCTCGAAATGAAAGTCGGCAGGTTCAAGAAGTTCAATCTAAGAGTTGACCGGACCAGAAAAGTATGTAGTTAAAATAGGTCCAAAACGTATTTAACCATGCAATGTCAGGAGTGAATTAAGCAGCGACATGAAAAACAACAACAACAGAGTGGAATATGCCCCAAGCGAAGACTTAGATAAGCCTGGGCATCCGCCCAGTCTGATAAGAGTCTTCGCTGTCCGCACAGAGCAAGCTTAGCCCCTTAGTTACCCTTAAAGCGCACAGCAAAGACTCCGATTAGATTGGGCGGCTGCCCAGGCTGATCAGAGTCTTCGCTGGGCGCACATGCCACTTTGTTGGTTTTGTCGTGTCGCAGGTCAAACAGTTGAGGTAAATGGGTACACTTTCACAGGAAGGAACTCTGCCATTTTTACATTTGCTCCTTCTCAGTTATCATAAATGTAAATCACCTTCTCAAAATGGTGCAGAAAGTCGCCGGAAGATTGTGAGATCGCGCCCGGGTTGCGCCATCCGATGACTGGAAAACTCTCTCTGTCCGTCCAGCAGTAAAAGGGTACCTTTTTCGAATCAGAGAAGGATAAGGCAGCGAAAAGAGAGGGATGCACTCCGCCTTTCCCTTGGCTGTGCCCAAGATACGGCGAGTCTCTAACCCTTTTGTCCCTACGGTTATTAGGCTATGGGAAACCTTTACCTTTACAATCTCAATTGGGTCAACTGTTTAAGGAAAGAATTTGCTCCAGAAGGACCACATTCTTTTTTGTATGAGTAGGCCTCCTTTTTTGGAAGGACGTCATCCTCCTGGGAGGCAAAGGGGATGTCATAAATTTTGTTCCCCTTCGCAAAATGTTAGACAGAAAATGTATGGAGGGTGCCCATTTACCTGAATTACTTGACCTGTAACAAAAGCTGGGCGGATGTCACCGTGTGGGAGCCGTAAAAAGTCTCCCGATAATTCATCATAATGTGGATTACATATTTTCTTGTTGTTTGGGCTTATTGTGTTCATTCTGTGTCAGTTTGAAAATAGAGTTCCGCTGAAGCCAGTGCTAGGGTGTGGACAGTGTTGCAACATTACATTACTGCACATGAACAGTTTCAGTTAAACCGAGTCTGTTAGCTTCTGGCTCGATATAGACTGAAATACTGTTTCAAAGAGCCGCACTGGTAGCCTATACAGCGATCATTTTAGTAGCCTGGCAAAAGACATATGGCCCAAGCGTGTGCTTCTGCTGACCTATGTTAAGATCTGAATCCACATTTTAACCGGTGACTTTAATTGCACGCTCTGTACTTTCATGAGATGCTTAGATCTTTAGTTCACTTTGAGACAGTAAATAAATGTACAAGTAAGAATAAACCAAAATAAAATATTGAAAATTTAATACAAATGTAAAAAATAATCGTGACTAAACAAAGCTTAAATATGGTGCTTTTGAGATAAAAAAAAATCGCTTGAACCCACACTTTAGGCTGTGCCTTTATATGCATGTTTCATATTTTCAAGAGCTGTTTGGTTCTTAAATGCCAGTGACGTAATTTTGTGACGTTTTGAGACGTTAGACGGTGTAACGTCTCTTTTTCTTCCTAAAATCGCCATAAAAACGTAAGTTTATTTTAGATACAGTTAAGAATATCGGCGGGAGCATGAACGCCTGACAGGAAGGTTGGGAGAGTTTGAATAAAAAGAATACTTTTTTAGCGTTTTTCGGTCGGTTGTAAGTAGATATATCACTCGCGCTCCGCGCTCGTGATATAATCTACTTTACAACTGACCTCCAAACAGTGAATTATTACTCAACAATTCACTGCTAGAGCCGATCTATTTCTTAAATAAAACGTTGAAACTAAATAGAAACGTAAAATATTATGTTTGCAGGATAATAAAATATGGCAAGTTCGTGCCTTTGTCTGCATGTTCCATATTTTCATGGGATGGACGGTTGTTTACCTCA
Organism: Ctena decussata; assembly: GCA_963989385.1. Classification (NCBI taxonomy): domain Eukaryota; kingdom Metazoa; phylum Mollusca; class Bivalvia; order Lucinida; family Lucinidae; genus Ctena; species Ctena decussata. The sequence continues at coordinate 23,467,521 of OZ022498.1, forward strand.
CTTTATGACACTGAATTCGTGTGCGAGTAAGAACAAACAAAAATAAAACAAAGGTAAAATATCATATTTGTTAGATAAAAGATAAATCACATGAAATCACAACTTAGCTCGTGCGTCTGTTTGCATGTTTCTTATTTTCATGAGATGTTTGGCTCTCTATTTCGCATGAAATCATGGGATGGGGAGGGAGTGGGATTAAATTATGTCACTAAACTTTGCATAGCTATCATGTCTAATAAAGGGTTGTAAATATATATCACTTGTACACCGGTGTAATTAATAGAAATAAGTTCATATTTAAAAATATTTTCATCGAATGATGTTGGAAGACTGATATGAGGCTGCTGACAAACCCCTCATCGGGTTCCACCAATGAAATGACTGTGCAGTTCGAAACATTTTCGCACTCTGAGAGCGCCGATCTGCCTTGATAACGATCAAAGTCGTTTTCCATCTTCAGCAAAACAGTACATTGACTGATCGCCTGTCATTGTACGCGATTAAGCACCACCCATTTCCCAGCAAGCTCAACGTATTGTTGACTGGCTTAACAATGAATGACGGTCCGACAAACCAACTCGGCTTAAACTAACCTGTGAAGATAACACACTAACCAACGTCAGCCAATATTTTCTTTTCGGCTACTAGGCTGTTACGACAGTTACAATTCACATAGAAAAAAAAAGAAATCGGTATTTAGGCGGGTGATTTGATTTGACAGCTTGCATACCAACTTTTCATTTCAGCAGGAAGACCGTATGTTGCATCAATAGGCGAGTACTCTCGAAAGTTTTTTTTTCACGAAATGGTTATCAATAGCCTTTGATCAGTGAGAATAGCAGAAACAATCTTGAGCCTTTTGGTGAAAATAAGCATCCTCAGAAATTTTACAAGGACCTTTGATAGTTTCAGTTCAATTTTGCCTGTTTTTCAACAAATTATGCAGCTTTATGTGGCAACCTCTAACGTAATACAACGCTTAATGTAATAAGCTCAGTTTATTACATTAGGCGTTGTTACATTTGGCGTTGCACTCAACGCCAAATGTAATAATGCCTAATGTAATAGACTTTCTTTATTCTATGACGGGATGAAATCTCAATTGAAAAACTTTAACAAATATAACATCGCCATACCTTGGGGTCGGGGTAGGTGGGTGTGGTCGGGGGTGAGGTTGAGATTCGAAAGCGATACCATAGCTACTCAAATCTAATGCATGACGCTGTTAAAGATTCTTCTTTTAAAAAATCTGAGTTTATTACATTAGGCGTTGTTACAGTTGGCGTTGCACTCAACGCCTAATGTAATAACGCCTAATGTAATAAACTTTCTTTCTTCTATGACAGGATGGAATCTCAACTGAAAAACTTAAAATTATATAATGTCGCCATATCTTTGGGTCGGGGTAGGTGGGTAAGGTCGGGGGCGAGGTTGAGATTTGAAAACGATATCATAGCTACTCGAATCTAATGCATGACGTTGTTAAAGATTCTTCTTTTTAAAAATCTGAGTTTATTACATAGGGCGTTGTTACATTTGGCGTTGCACTCAACGCCTTATGTAATAACGCCTAATGTAATAAACTTTCTTTCTTCTATGACAGGATGGAATCTCAACTGAAAAACTTTAACTAATATAATGTCGCCATATCTTGGGGTCAGGGTAGATGGGTGTGGTCGGGGGTGAGGTTGAGATTCGAAAGCGATACCATAGCTACTCGAATCTAATGCATGACGTTGTTAACGATTCTTCTTTTAAAAAATCTGAGTTTATTACATTAGGCGTTGTTACATTTGGCGTTGCACTCAACGCCTAATGTAATAACGCCTAATGTAATAAACTTTCTTTCTTCTATGACAGGATGGAATCTCAACTGAAAAACTTTAAATTATATAATATCGCCATATCTTGGGGTCGGGGTAGATGGGGGTGGTCGGGGTTGAGGTTAAGATTCGAAAACGATACCATAGCTACTCGAGTTTAATGCATGACGCTGTTAAAGATTCTTCTTTTACAAAATCTGAGTTTATTACATTAGGCGTTGTTACATTTGGCGTTGCACTCAACGCCTTATGTAATAACGCCTAATGTAATAATCTTTCTTTCTTCTATGACAGGATGGAATCTCAACTGAAAAACTTTAAATGATATAATATCGCCATATCTTGGGGTCGTGGTAGATGGGTTGGATCGGGGATGAGGTTGAGATTCGAAAACGATATCATAGCTACTCGAATTTAATGCATGACGTTGTTAAAGATTATTCTTTTTAAAAAGCTGAGTTTATTACATTAGGCGTTGTTACATTTGGCGTTGCACTCAACACCTAATGTAATAACGCCTAATGTAATAAACTTTCTTTCTTCTATGACAGGATGAAATCTCAACTGAAAAACTTTAACTAATATAATATCGCCATATCTTGGGGTCGGGGTAGATGGGTGTGGTCGGGGGTGAGGTTGAGATTCGAAAGCGATACCATAGCTACTCGATTCTAATGCATGACGCTGTTAAAGATTCTTCTTTGAAAAAAGCTAAGTTTATTACATTAGGCATTGTTACATTTGGCGTTGGACTCAACGCCAAATGTAATAACGCCTAATGTAATAAACTTTCTTTCTTCTATGACAGGATGGAATCTCAACTGAAAAACTTTAAATTATATAATACCGCCATATCTTGGGGTCGGGGTAGATGGGTGTGGTCGAGGGTGATGTTATGATTTGAAAACGATACCATAGCTACTCGAATCTAATGCATGACGTTGTTAAAGATTCTTCTTTAAAAATATCTGAGTTTATTACATAGGGGCGTTGCACTCAACGCCTAATGTAATAACGCCTAATGTAATAAACTTTCTTTCTTCTATGACAGGATGGAATCGCAACTGAAAAACTTTAAATTTTCATAATATCGTCATATCTTGGGGTCCAGGTAGATGGGTGTGGTCGGGGGTGAGGTTGAGATTCGAAAACGATACCATAGCTACTCGAATTTAATGCATGACGTTGTTAAAGATTCTTTTTTTTTAAAATCTGAGTTTATTACATTAGGCGTTGTTACATTTAGCGTTGCACTCAACGCCTAATGTAATAACGCCTAATGTAATAAACTTTCTTTCTTCTATGACAGGATGGAATCTCAACTGGAAAGGTTAAATTTATATAATATCGCCATATCTTGGGGTCGTGGTAGATGGGTGAGGTCGGGGGCGAGATTGAGATTCGAAAACGATACCATAGCTACTCGAATCTAATGCATGACGTTGTTAAAGATTCTTCTTTTAAAAAAATCTTAGTTTACTACATTAGGCGTTGTTTTATCTGGCGTTGCACTCAACGCCTAATGTAATAACTCCTAATGTAATAAACGTTCTGTCCTGTATGGCAGGATGGAATCTCAACTGAAAAACTTTAACTCATATAATATCGCCATATGTTGGGGTAGGCCATTCATCTGTAGAACAGGAGAATGGCCTACCCCATTGACTCAGTCGCTGATTATTTGGCTCCCTAAAAAGTAACCTACATCTCTGCCAGAACTACAGAACCATCAGCCTCATCAGTCATTCAAGCAAAGTCATGCTGAAAGTCATCTTGAACAGGCTTCCAACTATGGTTTGAGGGCTGGATTTGGATTTGGATTGTTTCAGTTCCTGGTCTTTGCATACTTTTTAATTTTAAACCACAAGCCGAGGAGATAATCGCTGAGGAACAGGCTGGGTTCCGAGCAGGAAGGAGCACCACAGAACAAATCTTCAACCTTAGAATCCTGTGTGAAAAGTATCTCCAACATCAGCAGAATCTGTACCATGTCTTCATTGATTTAAAAAAAGCCTTTGACAGGGTATGGCATGCAGCCTTATGGGCCACCATTCGGAAGTACAATATCAGTGCAAATCTAGTTCGCACCATTTAGCAGCTATACGACAAGGCTACAAGTGCAGTCCTGATAAATGGCAGCACAGGAGAATGGTTCAGAACAACAGTTGGAGTAAGACAAGGATGTCTTCTGTCACCCACCCTTTTCAACATTTTTCTCGAACGGATCATGTCTGATGCTCTGGAAGAACATGAAGGAAAGGTTAGCATAGGCGGTAGAAACATTACCAATCTGCGGGTTGCCGATGACATAGCTGCTCTAGCTGAAGAAGAGCAGGAACTAGAAACTCTAGTTGAAAGTCTCGACCAAACCTGCACAAGGTATAAGATGGAGATCAGTGCTGAGAACACCAAACTGATGACGAACAGTGCAGATGGCATCCAGAGGGAGATCAAGGTAAAAGGGCAGAAGCTGGGTACCGTAAGCAGCTTCAAATACCTTGGAGCAGTTGTCTCAGATGATGGCTTAAAACAGGAGGTACTCTCAAGGATTGCACAAGCCACGTCAGCTCTTACCAAGCTGAAACCAATTTGGAGAGATAACACCATATCTCTTGGATCAAAGGTGAAACTTATGCGCTCCCTTGTCATTTCCATATTTCTGTATGCCTGTGAATCGTGGACCTTGACAGCAGAGTTAGAGAAAAGAACGCATGCCTTTGAGATGAGATGCTACCGAAGGTTACTGAACATTTCATACAAGGACCATATAACCAATGCGGAGGTTCGCAGGAAGATTCAAGCAGCCATTGGAGAATATGATGAACTCATGACGCTGGTCAAGAAACGGAAACTAAGGTGTTTTGGCCACATCTCAAGTCTTCTGGTTTAGCAAAGACAATTCTTCAGGGCACAGTGAAAGGAAAAAGAAGAAGAGGTAGACAGAAGAAGAGGTGGGACGACAATATCAAGGAGTGGACAGGAATGGATTTTGCCAGTTCAACTAGGGCAGCTGAAGACAGGACAAGGTGGAAAGGAATTGTTTTGAAGTCATCTGTGGTGCCCCAACGATCTAGTAAGGTTATGGGATAGAATAGAATAGAAATCTCTGTAAATTCGTTGAAGATTTCTTCCATATTTGGTTCATGATACCTCTGTAGCCTGGCTTTCAGTAGGCACTACCTAAGCTGCTGGGTCAGGATTATGGGTGGGGCCAGGGGTCAATAATTAGGACTTAGCAAATTGCTGTAGATTTTTTGCTCATAGTTTTGATATATGTGAATGGAGCCTAATGATGCATGACTAGGCTAATTTCATACTTTTCATCATATGGATGCTGCTGCTGACCTAAGGTCAAGGTCACGGAATTATGTTTGAAGTTTTGGGTAAAAGTATGCTTTCCTAATGCAATTTCACTGGTTGGGGGTATACATGAGTCCCTGCTCACTTGCTCTAGTTTTTCTTGATAACTAATCTTACTTTTTTATTTACCTATTCAATTTATCCTTTCAACCAGTTTACTTTTCACTCAGACTAATCCTTTCAGAACCAACACTGCACGAATATAACGCCTTTCTATTCAGGTTTATCAGAGCATATCGTTTACGTTTTCCTTTAAATCCTTAAGAGACAAAATAGTGATTATATGTAAATAGTTGGATAGTGTAAAGAATCGATGATATACATGACCGTCTTTACATCTTTCTGTCTATGCGTCTGTCTCTGCATTGGTGTCTTGACTGTCCGTCTCTCCACCAGTCTGAACGACTGATGGAGGAACGGATGGGTGGCTGTGGCGTAGACGGATATTTATATCGATCGATTGATGGGTCGATCTATCGATTGATCGACCGACCGATTGGTCGATCGATTGATCGATCGATCGACCTAACCTTCTTCGTATATTAAGGTAATATCGAAGTATATCAAGGATAATTGGTAGTTTTTTTATAGGATGCAGTTTGCTTTGACAATCATTTTGCTTACATTATAAATTTATAATTACAAAATGCCTATGTAAAGTATTACGTCGTAGTACGACCGCAACAATAGTTAAATACTTTGGCTCGTCAAAAGTTTGTAGATGATCAATGAAACAAGGTGTGTTGATATAATATCTGTCCCCTAGATTTCTCAAACTACAGGTTCGAATGCGGTTCACGGATCCTATCAGCGTCGCACGTGGTGCGACCCGCGCCAGTCAATCCCGGGAGTTTGGGACGGGCTGCCGTGGGTCGTACCTTGGCTGGTAGGAAGTCGATCTGCTAGCATTCGAAACTATAGATTGGTTCAGCGTGTGAAAAACTTGAAAAAGATGTATTAGCTATAGTTATTAGTTTCTACTCCTCTGTGCTCGGCCTCTGCTCTCTTTCTATAAATGAGAATTACATGTATTTTAATTGATAACTTGCCTATCACCTGAAATGTTTATTTGTCAGTTCCTCATATGTCATATTGTATGACCTGAGAGAATAAAGGATATGTTCTGTTCTGTTCTGTTCTTTAAATTTTCAGTGAGGTAATTAGATAAGCTGAAGACTCAGATCAGCTTGGATTTCAAGCAGTAACCAGTGATTTAATGCCTCCGCACATATGTAGTGCAGACAGACTAGACTGTGCAGATGAACAGACTGAACTGAGACTTAACGCCACATTCGCCATATTAGTTTACCCTGGCTAAGTTTGTGCACCATAATGTCCGCTCAGAGTTTCAAATAAATCAAATTGCATTAATAATACATGAATAAGTTTTATTACATGTAGATTTGTTTTTCACTTGCAATTAATATATTCGGTCTGAAATATTTTTCTAATGCACAGTGCAGTATTGATAAGACAATCACTAATTACATACAGCTGCTGATAATTATACCCAGAGTGGGAGATAGATAAGATCAAAGTAATAATCTTCCATGGTTCATTATTTAGGGTCAATTAAGGTAAACCCGGACATAAGGAAAACCCGGACACTCACTGGTTTTGTCCTAGTAAAGAGTTTAATTTACATGCTTTCAGTGATTTCTTTTCCTATCCAGTTTTCCCCTTTACCTCTCAACTAAATGCTTTGGTGTCCTCCTCCATTTCACTTTCCCTCATGGTCAACCTTTGCAGACCACCAAACTAGGGTTTTTAAAGAGATATAACATTGTGATGTCTTTTGAAGTAAACCCAGAATGCTTGATATAATTTTTTATAACATACTGCATTTGGTTAGAGTTGCCTAGACGACTTTTACGAAATACTGTCTATTCTCATTCCTCTTGACATCTTAAAACTATTTGCATACTTTCCCCTTTACAAATCCTCCCGCCTTTGCAAACCATCAAACTAGGGTTTTAAGGGAGATATACCATTGTTATGTCTTGTGTCTTAAACCCAGAAAGTTTGGTATGATCTTTAATAATATACTGCATACAATTGGAGATGCCTTGACGTCTTCTACGAAATGCAGTCTTTCCTCCTTTTCCCGTCCCAGGGCTTCCCTGACTACCAAAATAGGAACATCACTTGAAATATACTTTTTCAATAAAGATTTAATCTTTTGTAGATAGACCGGTCAGTTTATTACATTAGGCGTTATAAAAAGTAAAAGTTCTTCAGTTGAGATTCTATCCTGTCATAGGGGAAAGAAAGTTTATTACATTAGGCGTTATTACATTAGGCGTTGAGTGCAACGCCAAATGTAACAACGCCCTATGTAATAAACTCAGATTTTGTAAAAGAAGAATCTTTAACAGCGTCATGCATTAGATTCGAGTACCTATGGAATCGCTTTCGAATCTCAACCTCACCCCCGACCACACCCATCTACCCTGACCCGAAGATATGGCGATATTATATTAGTTTAAGTTTTTCAATTGCGATTCCATCCTGTCATAGAAGAAAGAAAGTTTATTATATTAGGCGTTATTACATTTGGCGTTGAGTGCAACGCGAAATGTAACAACGCCTAATGTAATAAACTCAGATTTTGTAAAAGCAGAATCTTTAACAGCGTCATGCATTAGATTCGAGTACCTATGGAATCGCTTTCGAATCTCAACCTCACCCCCGACCACACCCATCTACCCTGACCCGAAGATATGGCGATATTATATTAGTTTAAGTTTTTCAATTGCGATTCCATCCTGTCATAGAAGAAAGAAAGTTTATTATATTAGGCGTTATTACATTTGGCGTTGAGTGCAACGCGAAATGTAACAACGCCTAATGTAATAAACTCAGATTTTGTAAAAGAAGAATCTTTAACAGCGTCATGCATTAGATTCGAGGAGCTATGGCATCGCTTTCGAATCTCAACCTCACCCCCGACCACACCCATCTACCCCGACCCCAAGATATGGCGATATTATATTAGTTAAAGTTTTTTAGTTGAGATTTCATCCTGTCATAGAAGAAAGAAAGTTTATTACATTAGGCGTTATTACATTAGGCGTTGAGTGCAACGCCAAATGTAACAACGCCTAATGTAATAAACTCAGATTTTTTAAAAGAAGAATCTTTAACAGCGTCATGCATTAGATTCGAGTAGCTATGGAATCGCTTTCGAATCTCAGCCTTACCCACGACCACACCCATCTGCCCTGACCCGAAGATATGGCGATATTATATTAGTTTAAGTTTTTCAGTTGCGATTCCATCCTGTCATAGAAGAAAGAAAGTTTATTAGATTAGGCGTTATTACATTAGGCGTTTAGTGCAACGCCAAATGTAACAACGCCCTATGTAATAAACTCAGATATTTTTAAAGAAGAATCTTTAACAACGTCATGCATTAGATTCGAGTAGCTATGGTATCGTTTTCAAATCATAACCTCACCCTCGACCACACCTATCTACCCCGACCCCAAGATATGGCGGTATTATATAATTTAAAGTTTTTCAGTTGAGATTCCATCCTGTCATAGAAGAAAGAAAGTTTATTACATTAGGCGTTATTACATTTGGCGTTGAGTCCAACGCTAAATGTAACAACGCCTAATGTAATAAACTCAGCTTTTTTCAAAGAAGAATCTTTAACAGCGTCATGCATTAGATTCGAGTAGCTATGGTATCGCTTTCGAATCTCAACCTCACCCCCGACCACACCCATCTACCCCGACCCCAAGATATGGCGATATTATATTAGTTAAAGTTTTTCAGTTGAGATTTCATCCTGTCATAGAAGAAAGAAAGTTTATTACATTAGGCGTTATTATATTAGGCGTTGAGTGCAACGCCAAATGTAACAACGCCTAATGTAATTAACTCAGATTTTTTAAAAGAAGAATCTTTAACAACGTCATGCATTAGATTCGAGTAGCTATGGTATCGTTTTCGAATCTCAACCTCACCCCCGACCACACCCACCTACCCCGACCCCAAGATATGGCGATGTTATATTTGTTAAAGTTTTTCAGTTGAGATTTCATCCTGTCATAGAATAAAGAAAGTCTATTACATTAGGCGTTATTACATTAGGCGTTGAGTGCAACGCCAAATGTAACAACGCCTAATGTAATAAACTGAGCTTATTACATTAGGCGTTGTATTACATTAGAGGTTGCCACACAGCTTCCTTAATTGTTGTTTAAAAACGATATGCCCCAAGACGCTCAAGCATTTATACTCAAGCATTTACAGTCTTACTCATTAACAAAGGATTTTAATAGTGATTTTAAAGACGTATGTTTATAGAATAATTTCTATCGATTTTATTAGGAGATATGTGTGAAATTTTCGGTCGCCCAAATATGTCTGACTGTAAATGCCACTCATATACAATTTGCACATTCATAATATGCGAAGTGACTTGTTGAGGCAAGTGTGGTGGGGTGCGGGGGAGTATTTTTTTAAAAAAACTTTTCCTACTTTCTATATATATGTACAGACAAAATCTGATTTTTTTTCACCAAAATTTGAAGCTTGTGTGCGAAAAAAAAAACACACACAAAAAACACAGAAAATAGAATAAACTAGAAATGTGTCCATACGACACGGATGCCCCCGCCTAGTGCCCTAAGTAAGATGGCGCCTTGTTTAAGGTAAAGGCACTTGTAGCATAACTAGGTTCACAAAGGCAGACTTCTGTGGTACATGTTTTATTGTTTTCCTTGGGCAGATGTAATGTGCTTCTTGGATCAAGAGAAGTGCGTGGTGGGGTGGGGGGGAAGGGGAGGCAGCATGGAGGTGGGGGTGTCATGACTGATATGTGATGACATTCTGTATCTTATCGCAGAAATGGATGCCATGCAACTTTCAAAATGAAATAGCCAGGAAACAAGTAACTTTTCAAAAACTAAGAAACTGAAACCAATATTGTATGAAATGAAGTCGAAAAAGGGCCATAACTCCCACAATAATTGACGGATTTTACCAAACATCGAACTTGACCTGTATTTTATGATTATACACCTGGGTATAAGATATGAATTCAATATACCAATTCTTTCAAAAGATAATGAACGGAAACCAGTTTTTCATACAAAATGAAGTCGAAAAAGGGCCATAACTCCCACAATAATCGACAGAATTTGGCCGACATCGAACTTGACCTGTATTTTATGATTATATACCTGTGTATAAAATGCGAATTCAATACACCAATGCTTTCAAAAGATTTCGAACAGAAATCATTTCTTCTTACAAAATAAAGTCGAAAAAGGGCCATAACTCCCACAATAATCAACAGATTTTGCCCAACATCGAACTTGACCTGTATTATATGATTATATACCTGTGTATAACATATGAATTCAATACACCGATGCTTTCAAAAGATATCGAACAGAAACCATTTTTTTCATACAAAATAAAGTCGAAAAAGGGCCATAACTCCCATAATAATCGACGGATTTTGCCCAACATCGAATTTGACTTGTATTTTATAATTATATACCTGTGTATAAAATATGAATTCAATACACCGATGCTTTCAAAAGATATCAAACGGAAACCATTTTTTCATAGACACAGAAGTCGAAAAAGGGCCATAACTCCCATAATAATCAACGGATTTTACCCAACATTGAACTTGACCTGTATTTTATGATTATATACCTGTGTATAAAATATGAATTCAATACACCAATGCTTTCAAAAGATATCAAACGGAAACCATTTTTTCATAGACACAGAAGTCGAAAAAGGGCCATAACTCCCATAATAATCAACGGATTTTACCCAACATCGAACTTGACCTGTATTTTATGATTATATAGCTGTGTGTGAAATATGAATTCAATACACCAATGTTTTCGAAATATGTCGAACGGAAACCATTTTTTCATAGAAACAGAAGTCGAAAAAGGGCCATAACTCCCACAGTAATAGACGGATTTAACCCAACATCGAACTTGACCTGTATTTAATGATTATATAGCTGTGTATGAAATATGAATTCAATACACCAATGCTGTCAAAAGATATTGAACGGAAACCATTTCGTACGTACGCTACGTATGTTACGTACGCTACGTACGTTACGTACGCTACATACGTACGTACAGACAGGGGTGATACTATATGCCCTCCCATTTTAAATGGCGGGGGCATAAAAACAAACAAAACAATTATGGTGAATTGAGAGCAACACTTTTCAAGGGAAATTCCTGGGTATTTTGACTAGTTTTTATAGAGACAATGCATCTCCCTCACCCCCCACAATCCACCCATCCTTCAATGAGGGCGGTGGTTTTAAATCTTAAACGAATTCGCTCCTTAGGTCAGCAAACTAGGGAAAGGAATCCTATAAGCATTTTGTTTTCATTCCAATCCCGTTAACTCTATCTTGTGTATATCTTATCTTGTATGTCAGTGAAATTGTGAATAAAATATGTTTAAACTAAACTATTTCTTTAAAAACAGACCCATTTTGAAGGTTAAATCGCCCAGTGAAGCAACCACTAAGTCACAAAAGTTATTTCCGTTCATAGAAACTGGCGTGAAACAGCATGGAGATGAACCCAGTCACCTCAGATGTTGCTTTTGGGTATGACATTGTGCATAAATATAACTCAGCCGCGACAAGACAAAACCAACAAAGTGGCGTATGCGCCCGCATGGACCTAGCTTAGACTCTTAGCTACCATTCAGGCGCAAGCGAAGACTCTGATCAGACTGGGCGGATGCCCAGGCTGATATGAGTCTTCGCTGGGCGCGCACATGCCACTTTGTTGGTTTTGTCATGTCGTGGCTCAATTTATAATGTTGTAAAGATTTCAGTCTGCAAAATCCTCCTTACAGCCTCCATATTATACTAATAAATGACACCCAGATGCTAAATGTAGGATAAAACTTTGAACTGTCAGAAACCGTATCCTTGACACATGCGTCGAATTCGCTCATATGAAATTTTGTGAATCCACATATAATCTTAGCATGGCAGACTTGGTCACACTGGCCCAGCAGATCATCCACAGGGCTAACAGTGTAATAGTTCCAATACTTTTGAAACTCGTCGCTGTTTGGGTTCTTCATCCGCCGGTTGAGGTCTTGTAGGGACGTTGCCGTTAGATCAGTCACACTATAGGCGTCGCTAGCTTTGTATTCCAACTCCCACACGGCGTTACCATCCCTGTTAGCTTTGGGTAGATTCAAGTAGTACTGCTCCAAATCTAAATGTTTACCTGTGAAAATTAAATTAAAGTATACGGGTACACCTCCCTGTTTGTCCATCATTTTATACAGGAAAACAACTTTATTAGCAGGAGATGGCTTTTATTCAGGAGATGGCTTTTATATAAGCGCAGGAGATGGCTTTTATATAAGCATTTTGCTTACTGTCAGATCCTGTACCATTATCTACTTTTGTATTATATATATGTAATTTCTATGAATAAAATATTGTTTAAACCAACTTTAGTGACTTTCTGTTTGCTTCCCTGAATGAAGTAGTCCTCCAAGAATGGAGCCTACTCTTGAAAGAAAAAATCTACTCCAAGAGGAGCAGATTCTTTCCGTAAAGAGTGGACCCCAATGGAAAGGGTGAAAAAATAAAAATGGTAAAGTTTCCTGTAGGAAAAAAATCTTTCCTTGAATGAAGATGCTGTTCCCCTTTGTAAATAAAATGGCGGAAAAAATATGGAGGTGTCCCAATTTACTTCAGAATCTGTAAAGTGAGTGAAACTACTTTAGGGTAAGGTTTTAATTTATTTTGTCTAATGCGAGTCTTGCCGGTTATGCGACTTTTAGATAATCAGAAAACCAGCTTGAGATTTCCTTGTCGAGGTATAAAACCATCAATGATTTTTTTCACTCATTTATTATTACATATTTAAACAACATGTTTTTATTCACCGTATCGTCTATTTTTAACACATGCAAACAAGATGAAATTAAATGTCAGACCTATAGACAAGAATTCTGAGATTTAATTTCACCATACATTACCTTACATGACTGACAAAAACCATATTCCATTCACCACAATGGCACAGTCGGATCACGCTCGGCCAATTCCGTGAATCAGTTGATTCACGGAATTGGCCGAGCGGTGTTCCGATTGCACAATGGAGGTCAGTTTCATCTTCTGTATACAATTTACATGGCAGGTAGTGAAATTATCTTAAGATATAGACCCATAATCTCAAAACTAGAAACAAATGTACCTGTTGCACGATCATACTTGACCAGCCTTATCCCAGGATTATGGGCGGGGCCAATAAGGTTTGGAATCTTGTATCTCCAGGGCGTTACTGATGGAGCTATGAAAATTGGGACTGAAGGCATTCCTGGAAATAAGAAGTAAGAACATTTTAGTTCGTATTTATTAATAACAGTACAAGTGTAGAGGCGACGCATAAATGTGAAGGCAATCTCGTTACTTCTCGTAAAAGCTCCTTTTATCTCATTTGTGATGTTGCTTTATAATAAATGTTCTGCTTACTTTTTCCTTGTTGCTTGCAGCCATAATGATATACATAGTGAAAAATCATAAACGTCTTGGGGTGACGACCATATTGGAAATTCTTCGCTTCACTACATCCTTAGCGCTGGCCTGCTGATCTAGCGGTCCCGGGTTCGAGCCCCGCTGGAGGCGGGAATCTCTTCATTCGTACACGGGGATACTTTGCACACAACCTTTCATTACCATTCACCCTGATATGTCTAATGCTGTTAAAAAGACGTAAAATTGCAAGTCATCCATCCATCCACTGCATCTTTAAGGTGACTGTTTACACTTTCAGGGATGGCGGTAATGCCATGTTTATTTTTGCCTCCCTTCTCAATGGAATCCACTCTTAAAGGAAAGAATTTGTTCCAATAGGAACAAGTTCTTTCCTTTAAAAGTAGGCTACATTTTGGAAGGGTTAAGTTGTCCAGAGTAGCAAACAAGACGTCACAAAAGTTGTTGCCCTTAGTAAAACTGACGGGAAAATCAGGATATATCGATTCATCTTAATCAAATCTGTCTGCAATTTGAAGTTATCAGGAATATATAAGATATTCACATATAATAGATATATTCAATGGACGGACATTCGGCGCCAGGTGTATGCAACTATAGTTACGTACCGCTGAGCCACTTGGGGAACGTCGAACGTTACGAGAATTGAAACAGAACAGAACAGAATACATGTAGATATATTCAATTATTACTTGAATACAAATCGGGTTATTATCCGTAATTTCAGTCATTTTCTAAAATTAGAACTGTGTTCTAGTTTGGCTATACATCCAAGACTGGCTTTTTTACTTTATGTTACATTTTGGAGAAATGGTTTAAATCTGGTAAGGTTTAATAATTGCATGTTTTGTCCGCTGCTGAAAGTATTATATAATATAAAGTAAAAGATACAAAGTCACGATGATACTGAAGAGGAATAGCACTATTTCTTATTGAGACCTGGCCCAGAGGTTATAAAGCTTGAGTACATTCTCAACCTCAAAATAAAGCACACTGATTGGCTGCTTCCAAGCGTATGCTCGGAAGCAGCCAATCAGTGTGCTTTATTTTGAGTTTGAGATTATTCTCAAGTTTTATAACCTTGAACCCAGATTTCGATTATTTGCCACTGAAATCAGTATATAAGCTGGATTATATTAAATTTAGCTCATGATGGACAGACTCAGTGCCAGGGGTGTGCAACCATGAAATTTTCCGTTGAGCCTCCTGGGGAACGCTACGAGAATTAGAAATCATCATTTTAGCTAATTTACCCACCATGGGAAGAGGTTATGATAAAGTGACATTACCATTTATGCCCTGGAATATTTTGAAGCCATCAGCATGATCATGTCCAAAATGCATCGCGACAATAACTCCAGTGTATCTCTGTAACACTTCAACCAGTCTTGCATTAAATTGTTCCCACATCCAAACGAGCCCATTTGGAGTATGGACCCCTGGCGGTATATGGGCAGTTACTAACACCTACAAGAGAAAAAAATCATACATGAAAATAGGAAATGTAGAAGTAATTAATATCTCAACAGTTTCCCGTTTGTCATATCCCACAAAATTGTCTAATATTCATGATATCTAAGGTTTGGTTTGGCTAAGTCAGTTTACTTATTTAACAGAAAGGATGCACTCTGTGTGTGTGTGTGTGTGTGTGTGTGTGTGTGTGTGTGTGTGTGTGTGTGTGTGTGTGTTAAATTTAAAATTAATGGAGTACGGTAGTATTAGAACCTACTTTTTCTTGACTTTGCTGAGCATCGTGTAGAGTTTCGTCAAGCCAGTGAAACTGGTCAGCAGGGTCAGTCTCATTCACGACCTGTTTATTAGAGGTGTAATAGAGGTTGGTGTTCAGAGCCACTATTCTCATACCATGAGCTGTCTTTATTGTATAGTATCCGCCTGAAACAGAGTATGTTTATCCGCCTGAAACAGAGTATATATATCTAGCAACGGCTGTACATGTATGGGACAAAATTGTCATAAAAGAGCTTTGTTTGTTTAAGCAGTACCTTTAGAGTGAGTGAACTCAGGTTCAACGTCCCACCAACAACGAGGTCATATGGAGATGGGACCTCGGTTTAAAGTCTCATCCGAAAGACCGGAGAAGCGGAGTACCTTAAGAACCCCGTTATATCGAACAAGAGCTGTCTGCATAGAAACATGTAACTTACAATCCTATTATGTCGAATCGTGTTATATCAAACAAGTACTTCTTTACTGTAAAGTACCCCCCGCCCCCGGGAAAAGAATTGTCAATCACGAATAGTAGCCACCTCGAGCTGAATGTACAACCGCGTTACATCAAACAGACCTGTCTTTAAGGTCATGGGCAACTTTTTTCCTCAGCCCCGTATAATCTACCTGTAAACGACGATATCGCGTGAGCTTTAAGTAGCATTAGGATATTGACAGTTTTTCTCTTTTTTTTTTGTCTTCCTAGAATAAAAAATGAAAAATGTTGTGTTAGGTCAATATAGTGCACTTTTTAGCTGCACATAGATATGTTATTCTAACTATTAAGTTTAGATTTAATGCGGTCATTTTTGCTCTGATTAATATGGCCATCATTTTCTAATAGTATATAGGGAAAATAGAAGTTATTCAGTTTTCTAGGTTTTTCTTAAAGCACGGATCTAAAGTCAAAAATGTTGTATTATCTTAGTATTCTACACTATCTTACAAATCTTTTGATGTATTTTGTGGGAAAATCAAAGAAATATTAGTGCGGTCATTTTTTACAAACTTAATACTACCCTACATCCTAAAACTGAATTTTCAGTACCGTGCGTGTCTATATCGAGGTGAGGAGAATTGTTGGGGACGACAGAATCTGCCTAAAACAGAATTTAGAATTGCGCTATACTCGGCGTACACAATCGCTTTACAGATTGTTTATTTTCTGGTCCTTTGAGACCAAATTGAAATAGTTCCGCTGAAACTGATGCTAAAAGGCGTAGGCAGTGTGGCAACATTACATAACTGAACACGAACAGGTTCAATTAAACCGAATCTGCTATTTTAGTTTCTGTAATGTGACATAATTTGCTATCTTGTAACCAGTAGTGTTTAGGTAAATATTAGTTGTACCATAGGCGCTTGAAGTTCTGTACTCAAAAATGTCAAAAACCGGTAATAAACATATTACCCCACCCATTATGATAAATCCACATAATGGTAATGGCTATATTATAGGTCAGTAATTATGTTCTTTTTTGGACGTTTTTGACAGACCTTCAAGCGCCTGTGGTTGTACAAACCTTTTCTGAAGTTTGCATTCTGTGACACTTCCCTTATCCAATCTCCCCATCTAAGAAGGGTGTCATTGTACAGCTCATTATTATGTGGTGGGAACTGGTTGCTAGGATAGTAGTCATGGTTACCAAATGTGGCATAGACTGGTTTCTGTGGAAACGCTGACTTCAAAGCGTCTGTCACGTTGTCAAGAATGTCACTATTAATCTGATAAGTCAAATCGTCATCCTTGCCATGTAAAACTGTATCTCTGAACAAAATAAAATAATCAGCCCCGGATCCAGGGGGTGGGCTTTGGGGCTTGAGCCCCGCCACCTTGGCCATGTTAGAAGAAATATATGTTGTGACATCTCAATAGAATCGCCTCGGCGAGGCGATTCTAATGAGATATCACAACATATATTTGCAAAACTTCTGATCAAATTGATCCTTAACTATGTCATATGTATCTTCAAACCCTGCTCCCTCCCCGACCCCATACATCTCGGCACCTCCCAGTCCGACCAGTTAACCAGAGCCCCACCAAGGCGTGGTTCTCTGGATCCGGGCCTGATAATGATAATAAAAAAGCTCAATAATGAAATAATGAGGGTCTGTCTTTCCATGGATTACTCGTCATATTTATGTTAAAGACAAGACAAGACAAGACAAGACAAGACAAGATTTATTTTGAGTCGACAAGACGTGCAACATGTAACATAAGCTCTGAAGAGCTTTTGAACCGACTATATGTTGAGAACAACTTTCACGGAATAGCGGAAGCTTCCCTGCTAGGTAAACTCCCATCGAATCATCTTTATGAAAATGTGTGTGTGTGTGTGTGTGTGTGTGTGTGTGTGTGTGTGTGTGTTTATATGTCAGTGACGTAATTGTTTTCGATCCTTCAGACAGTATAGTTGAATTTTTACCTTAACACTGTTTTTATAGCAAAATGTATGACTGGTTAAAGTTTATTATTCTGGTGAAATTTATATCCCATTAGTAGCTAAATTATTGCATCCTTGAAAATTCAAAAGCTGTTAAGACAAGCGTTTACAGTATACTTGTTTGCATCGTTATACTGGTCAAATAAAGTAGATTCCCTTGCTATTAAAACTACGATAGTTTAACGAAGTATTTTCGTGACAACTCTGAGATAGTCAAAACTGACTATTTAGCCATTGGTTTAAAGCATAAAATTGCAGTATTATATATTTACTACAAATAACAAACCTGGAAGAATCGCGGCCCGCAATCGAAATCGTGTGACTGGTCCAAAAAAATTATAATGACGTGACAATTCGTGCGCGAATTAGAAAATTACCGGGGCATGATTACGGTGACAGATACTAATATTACTGGCTCGAGATTTTGCTTGTTTGAACATACGATTTGAACTTATCTTTCTAATTTATAATCATCAGAATTCTAAACTTTTTTACCTTTCGCCAGGATTTAGATATGCTTATATGATATTAAACGGAATTTGTTAAAAGAGTTAATTTGGAAATGGCAAATTGCGAGGAGTATATTTTTAAGTAAAAATATAATGCAATGAAACAATGACTGAAAAGGAAGTCGTGATTTTAATAAATACCACCTTACAGCTGGTGAAATGGATATAATACTTGTTATAAAACCTTGACACACCAGTAAACCTTTTTTTTATATGTATATATAAGACTTGTCCTCCGGAGCCATGTACAATTTTATAATACTTACCCTGTCCATAAGATGAAGTCAACATCCGGTCTTATGTTTGCCATGGCATAAACGCTGTTATTGACTAGCCGCCAGGGGGCGTCACACCAGTAATCGCCATATTGTCCAGGATTTTGTACAACAGAATTACAGGACAGCTGCTGACCATGGTACGTGAAGTCATAATGGAAATCTGTCACGTGCCAGAACCAGCCTGAAATAAACGGGAAAATATTTGTTGTTTTGTCTTTTAGATACCAAGTCAAGGTCTATCTGAATTTGTCTCGAATTCAAATACAGACCCAGCTGATAATGCCATGCAGCAAAGAAGTCTGAATGACGTGAAAAATGCTTTTTTTTTTTTTTTGTCGCGATTGCTTCAACAGGCGGGTGTGACTGATAAAAGGCTTTCTGGCGATTTCCTTGTCCAAAACGAGTTTGCCCATTGTCGGCAGCACACTAACACTGGCATCATGGGGGTAATACCTATTCCCCTACCTGTGCTCTCGACCGAGCCATTCAATTACCATACATACAAGAAATAGCTGTCAACCGAGACAATCAACAGCAGTATCAGCCCGGTCGACAGCCATTAACAATAGTAATATTTACCGTTATTGGTAATTTTCGGTCGACAGCCACTTTGTATTACAGCGGACTGAGTGCTTGCCATGTTATGCTCACGGCGGTATTACCATCAAACTGGAAATTCATACCTTCCCCGCGTTGCCATCGCAGCACGCCTTTGAATGTTTTCTTGGAATTGTTATTAGTATGGTAGCAAAAATAGCGAGTTGTGCTTAATGTCCCAGTAAACAATATTTCAGTCAAGTAGAGACATTGCCTCCGAATTTGTAGGACTCTTACTCAACCTGAGATAAATGACACCCTGGGGCCGTATTCATAAAACCACTTAAGTGGTTGCTATGCTGTTGCTAAGGCTAAATTTCTTTGAAGGAGATTCCCTACAACTATGAAATTTTGTCTGGAGGAACAGTCTTTGTAAGACTGTTCCCCCAGCAAATTTCATAATTGTAGGGAATCTCCAACATAGAAATTTGCCCTTAGTGACAGCATAGCAACCACTTAAGTTGTTTTATGAATACGGCCCCAGGTCCTACTACAGCTTCTAGCAGCTCTGCCGCAGAGGAACCAGGCAGCCTATCTATTTCGCGGGTCCCGATGGACTGGGGTAATGGTAGCAAAAGTAGCACAAAGCTTCTCTTGATCGAACGAACACACATACAATGTACATGTAGTTGCTTTATTGATATGGAGATCCGCGCAGTTCGATACGAGTCTTCACGGACACGGATCGTGGAGCATCTTTGGATGGGGGAGGGGTAGGTGGTACGGATCGTGGCGAATCTGTGTTGTGAAAGGTAGCGGAATGCCGGGCACGGTCCGTGGAGAATCTCAATTGCGAAAAGCGGGTATGTATCGTGGAGAACATGTGTATTTAAAAGCAGATCTATGTAGCGAAAAGGAATGTACGGATTGCGGAGAATCCGGGATACAGATCGTGGCGAATCTGTACAACGAAAAGCGGGATACGGATCGTGGAGAATGCGGAAAATCTGTGTAGAATCTATGTAGTGAAAAGCAGCGTGCGGATCGTGGAGAATCTGTGTAGTGAAAGCAGCGTGCGGACCGTGGAGAATCTAAGAAGTGAAAAGCAGCGTGTGGACCGTGGAGAATCCAAGAAGTGAAAAGCAGCGTGCGGATCGTGGAGAATCTGTGTAGTGAAAAGCAGCGTGCGGACCGTGGAGAATCTATGTAGTGAAAAGCAGCGTGCGGATCGTGGAGAATCTGTGTAGTGAAAAGCAGCGTGCGGACCGTGGAGAATCTAAGAAGTGAAAAGCAGCGTGCGGATGGTGGAGAATCTGTGTAGTGAAAAGCAGCGTGCGGACCGTGGAGAATCTAAGAAGTGAAAAGCAGCGTGCGGACCGTGGAGAATCTAAGAAGTGAAAAGCAGCGTGCGGATCGTGGAGAATCTGTGTAGTGAAAAGCAGCGTGTGGATCATGAAGAATCTATGTAGTGAAAAGCAGCGTGCGGATCGTGGAGAACCTGTGTAGTGAAAAGCGAAGACTATGACGCACTTGATGTCTGAATCAATGGATAGGCTGATCTGAGTGCACTTTATTACCGTGTGCGCATAGCTTAAGGTTCCCATTACCGCGACACCATTTACCCTGGATTATATATATAGTATATGTAAAGAAAATCAACATTGATCAACAAGATTTTGTATTTACTTAAACTTTTCGAAACAAAATTTAATGCTTAAAGCCACTTCAAATGGTATAAGTGACCATTGGCACAGTAGCACAGCAATATTTTCAATCAGCATGTGCATATGTGCCAAGAGATCAGTCTTCACACCTCACTTCAAAGAACAGTGTATTAGCTCTGCGCAGACTGTACGCCGGCTGACCTGAGCCTTCATGTTCTCACATGGACTGGGGTGCCTTTCCAGATGACATGCCGAAAAAATCCTCCTCCTACAGTGCATCTAGCATAGGGGTTGGGATGGTGGAGTAAAGATGTAAAAATTTCGGTATTGGGGCGTCTAACTGATATTGGTAAAGACAGAGCAAGGACTGTTTCGATCTTAATGCACTCTCTCTTGGATGCAGCTCGATATTACTGACTCAAAGAGCCCCTCTCTCTCTCTCTCTCTCTCTCTCTCTGACAATAAGTGGTTTCCTCTGCGTGAAAAAGAAAAATGAAGAACTTGCTTACCGTTATCCGCTTCTGCTATTCCATATAGACACCACGCAAGCGCAACACTAATCCACCATGCTGTCGTCATATTGACGGTAAAATGGCAGTTAAGAACTTGAACTTAGATGGTATGCATTCCGCTGTTGTAGGCCTATCTTAGAAAATATATATGTAAAATCATCACTGTCATGGCTCATTATGTTATTTTACAGGTAATCATGTTTTATCTCTGCTTACTTTACCTTTCTCTCACCCTGCCTAGACGTTTCAATGGGAGAAAGTACTGAATCAAAGCTCACAAAGAATATTGCGTTCTAAAAACTGGACGATAAAACTGCGAGTGCAGTTTTCGAAGACACAGGAAAGAAATGTAATTTTTATTACTTTGTCAAACATTCATGTACCACAGGATATTTACAAGGAAATTTATCATATGTATCAACCTACATTTCCTTGTAAGATGCACATACTTACAAGCCTACGTGTTATGTTTGTTGAAGCATGTATCACGCCTGCCAAACGCTCGCATGCGAATGGTTGTGCTCTGCTGACTTGTGCGGTGTAAGAGGGGTAATACAAACTAGACTGACAAGATAATTGAGCCGCGACACGAGAAAACCAACAAAGTGGTTGTGCGCCCAGCGCAGACTCAGATCAGCCTCGGCATCCGCCTAGTCTGCACAGGGTCTTCCCTAAGTGCTTAAAGGGTAGCTAAGGGTCTGAACTACCTTCATGCGGACAGCGAAGACTCTGGTCAGACTGGGCGGATGCCCAGGCTGATCTGAGTCTGCACCGGGCGCACAACCACATTGTTGGTTTTCTCGCGTCGCGGCTCATATGATACACCAGGCACATAACGTTGAATCAGCATTTGGCGTGCGTGTGTGTGTGTGTGTGTTTTGTCCACTTTTGATGTGTCTTGGTTAAAGTTTTTTTGAAGACCCATTTCTCCTTGATTCATAAATAGATTCTTTTGATACTTGCACTGTAGTTAGATATTGGTCCAAAGTTTTACAGAGTACCACCCCCACATCACTCAGTGACCTTGGTATCAACGGTCATTAACTTAGAAATTTGGGGTTTTGTTGAAGAGTTCTGATGACATACGGTTCTCTGATGCTTGGGATGGATTTAGTTTATGCTTGAACTAATGTTAGATACTGGCTTGAGGTTGTGCAAAATACTTTCCCCACCCCACTTGATGACCATGATTTCAAGGTCATTGATATAGTTTTTTATCTTAAAGCTTTGCTTAGAAATATGTTGACACTACATGGAAAAGCTTGCGCGAAGAGTTATGTCGTGCAAGCCATGCACATCTCCAATAGTGACCTTCAAGGCAATGTCACATTACAACAATGCCTGTGCAATACACAGTTCCGAGCCACACCCAGAATGTCACACAAAATCACATGATATCGTATACCTGGCCAATGCAACGACAACTTAGCACGTGACATAGTCTCACAAACAAATCGCACGTGGTCAATACCAACATAAGTCCGTGATTTTAATGAAGGGATGTAAACCTGTTTGAAGAAAACAAACTAACACCACTTTTAATAATTTTTACCCTGCTTTGCAAGAACAGAACGCATCGGAAATGCATGATGCGCCAACTGCCATGTGTAGGACATGAGGAGGCTGATTCTTCGCCATAGATCGCCAACATTTAGCAGGCACTTGCACTTGTCATTTGTTTTTCCGCCATCTTTGTGTAAGCTTGTGAGACGTAGTAACAGTAACTAAGCAGGCGGAGCTTAGCAGCTATTCTCGGAACTGTGTATGGGCAAACACCAGTTCAGACGAGCTATGCTGTCAGGCAACAGCTCTTGTTATTTCTTATCCTATGCATGACCAAATATCTTTAATGTAATGCTTTGCATGAAAAAAAAGTTTCCTTATAAAAAGTGTCACTGCCGCCTCTTAGTTACTAGGGAGTAAAACTTGTTGTTGGAATTCCCATTTGATTTTACATATTATAGCATGACCAATATCTTTAGAA
This sequence comes from Ctena decussata, assembly GCA_963989385.1. Classification (NCBI taxonomy): domain Eukaryota; kingdom Metazoa; phylum Mollusca; class Bivalvia; order Lucinida; family Lucinidae; genus Ctena; species Ctena decussata. Next base: position 23,490,884 of record OZ022498.1, read on the forward strand.
CAAAATTTGCATTAAAAACCTCTTTTGGTCCTGTTTGATTCACCCATATATTGTCAAGTTTTGCTAAATAAATACAATAACTGAAATGTGTAGCTGGATGACTTGCGATTTTGCGTCCTTTTCAACGGTATTTCAGTCATATCAGGACGATGGGAGAATGATAAATAAAGGCTGTGTGCAGTGGAACCCCGTTTAAGATTGAAAAGATTCTCGCCTCAAAGGGAAATCGAACCCGTACAATAATTAAATATTTATTTGCTACATAATATGAGCCGCGACACGAAAAAACCAACAATGTGGTTGTGCGCCGAGCGCAGACTCAGATCAGCCTGGGCATCCGCCCAGTCTGATCAGAGCCTTCGCTGTCCGCATGGAGGTAGCTTAGACTCATAGCTACCCATTGAGCACCCAAAGAAGAGTCTGATCAAATTGGGCGGATGCCCAGGCTGATTTGAGTCTGCGCTGGTCGCACAACCACATTGTTGGTTTTCTCGCGTCGCGGCTCAAAACTGAACAGTAACACAATGCGTTATTCTCGCAGATTGTACTGTTTCATTCAAGTACGCCTGCAACTGTAGTAAAATCAAAGAGTTTCCTCTATTACCAACTACAGAAAGTGAGCAGGGGCTCGCGTGTACCCCCAGACACTTCCACCCACAGGGACTCGGGTCATACGGTTTGTCACTTTGTCCCACTGAAAATACGAATCGGGATGTGCCGGGTACCACCCGGTACATCCCGATACGTATTTTCAGTGGATCAAAGAGACAAACCGTATGACCCGAGTCCCTGTGCTTCCACCTCTACAGAAAATAAACTTTACATAAAACATTAATGGAAATGTTAACTAGCAGACAGGCAGACAAACAGTAATACCCAGTAACATACGTAGTCACATATCAAAAGGTTGCATCCCAAGATTTCCCAATAAGCAAAAGAATGCAAACTTAAAACTGTAACAGAGACGCTATATAAATTTCATAGTCTTTGACCTTGACCTATGGTCAGCAGCAGCTTCAAAAGGGTGTCAACTAAACTTTTTTTAACCTAAAAGGAAACCTAGCCATGCATTAAAAGGTTCCATTCAAGTATACTGAAAATACAAGCAAGCAGATATAACTTTATGCAAAACTTTTATGCTAAGTACTGATATACAAGTGTTCGTCTATGACCTTGACCTTGGGTCTGCAGTAGCATCCGGATGATGCAAACACATATTTTTCTATCCTGTGCTAACACTAAGCTCATCTGAACAAATTCCTATTAAAACTTTCAAAACAAGAGGATATTAAGGTCCTGATCGCTCCCTTGAGCACTGAGACCGTCAAGAACTTTTTGGAATTTGTTTTCAGTATGAACTCATCGATCTATTGTAGACATAATGTGGTATATGCATGCACTGATTAAGTTTCAATGGTCTGGGGCCTATGAAAAGGGAAATATGGGGCTGACCTCATAAACCAAATATGTGGTACTTTTTTGTGAAAGTAGGTCACAGTGACCTAGTTTTGTTGTAGGTGACCTGGAGTGGAAAGGTGCATGCACTGCTGAAGTTTCAATGTTCTGGGGCCTATGAAAAGAGAGATATGGGCTAACCTCTAAAACTAAATATGTGGTACTTTTTAGTGAAAATAGGCCACAGTGACCTAGAATTGTTGGAGGTGACCTGGAGTGGTAAGATGCATTCACTGATGAAGTTTCAATGGTCTGGGGCCTACGAAAAGGGAGATATAGGGCTGACCTTGAAAACTAAATATTGAAAGTAGGTCACAATGACCTAGTTTTGTTGTAGGTGACCTGGAGAGGTAAGGTGCATACACCGATGTTGTAAGGTGCATGCACTGATGGAGTTTCAATGTTCTGGGGCTGATGAATAGAGAGAACTTGGGCTGCAGACGAAAACTAAATATGTGGTACTTTTTTCCTGACAGAAGGTCACAGCAACCTAGTTTTGCTAGGGGTGACCTGCAGTGGTAAGATGCATGCATTGATGATGTTTCATTGTTCTGGGGCCCATGAAAAGGTAGATATGGGGCTGACCTTGAAAACTTAATGTGTGGTATTTTTCCTGAAAGTAGGTCACAGTGACCTAGTTTTGTTGTAGTTGATCTGGGGTGGTAAGGTGCATACACTGATGAGTTTCAATGTTCTGGGGCCAATGAAAAGAAAATTATGGGACTGACCTCGAAAACTAAATATGTGTTACTTTTTCATGAAAGCAGGTCACAGTGACCTAGTTTTGTTGGAGGTGACCTGGAGTGGTAAATGCATGCACTGATGGAGCTTCAACGATCTTGGACTGATGAAAAGGGAGATATGGGGCTGCAGACGAAAGCTAAATGTGTGGTAAATTTTCGTGAAAGTAGGGCACAGTGACCTAGTTTTGTTGGGGTGACCTGGAGTGGTAAGGTGCATGCACTGATGAAGTTTCAATGTTCTGGGGTCTTGGAAAAGGGAGATATGGGTCTGCAGATTAAAACTAAATATGTGGTACATTTTTGTAAAAGTACTAGTAGGTCACAGTGACCTAGTTTTGTGGGAGCCGATTAGAATTTTTGTGGGGCATATTGTGATGAAGTTTTAAGGTCCTAGGGTCTATCAAACTAAAGATATGACTGTAAACCAACGGAGGGACGGACAAACAGATGGACGGACACACCAACACCAAAAGGGCAACGGTCTCGCTGACCGCAAGCGGGCTTGACAAAAATGCACTTTTTCAGCTTTTCTTATTCAAAAACCTGATTGACCAAATTTGGCATTGCTCTCTAAAATAGGTCAAGTTCAACCTAGGGTCATCATTTTTATGAATTTTGTAGTACTGGAGTCCCAAATGCTACCTACCACGTGGTTCTTAAGAAAAGATTTTGAGGTTTTTTAACATAAATGGGCATAGTAGCCATCTTGGCCATGTGACCTTGACCAAGTATATAAACTTTCTTTCCTCCATTGGCTTCATATGAAATTTAAATGAAATTGGCTCAGTAGTTTCAGAGGAGAAGTCCTTTGAAAATGTTGACAGATGACAGACGAGTCACGTTTGGCCAATGTCACCAGATGACCTTGACCTCTAGAATTCATAGGGGTTGAAGTTGATTGCATTTCCATATCACAGAGTACAATAGCAACAGAAAAATGTACTTTTTCAGCTTTTCCCAGTCAAAAGCCGAAGGGACCAGATTTGACCTCGCCATAGAATAGGTCAAGAGAAACCCAGGATCATTATTTACATAAACATTATAATACTACAGTCCCAGATGCTACATACCAAGTTTCAATGCAATCAGCCCAGTGGTTCTGGAGAAGATTTTTTTAATGTTTTTACCATATATGGGCATGGCGGCCATCTTGGTCATGTGACCTGGACCAACAATATATAAACTTTCTTTCTCCCTTTGCCTGAAAGCTTCATATGAAATTTAAATGAAATTGGCCCAGTAGTTTCAGAGGAGAAGTCCTTTGAAAATGTTGACAGATTTTGGATGAAGGACACGAGATTACCATCCTATAAGCTCCCCTAGAGCCCCTGGCTCAGGGGAGCTAAAACACAGCAAAAGCAAAAACTTAACCCAAAATTTTAATGCAACTGTTGTTCAAGTTTCTAAGTCTGTCACCTTGACCTTAGACTAGCAGCAGCATCCAGCAGGTGATGCCATCTGATCCCCATCCATCCTGATGTAACACCAAATACACTGCTCAAAACATTTGAAGGAATGCCAAATATTTTTCCGTAGACGACAGTGCAACACATTCCCACTTTGAGGGCCATTTGCTTTTGCTTGACAAAGACATTTTTTCCGACTGTTTGCCAGTTTTCTTTAAAGAGGGTCGAGGTTACTGACAGCACAAGTTTTGATCCAATATTTGCCCTGCTCATGCCCATGGACTGTTTTTTTGTACAAACGAAATTTTGGTAAAAAATTGCATTATTTCAGAACAGGGGAAGAGCATGAAAATTACAACCAAAATCAACACAATCAGTTTGCCTATGAAGCTGAATGTCTTACAAGGTGACCTGTTTGAAAGGATTACTTTGAACTCAAGTTTATGAGATTTTATAGACTTCCAGAAAAATACCTCATTTTCAGAAAAATCGAAAAATGCAAAATCTGTTCCATGGAAATGATCTGGGTATCAGTTGTATTGAAATTCTTGTTGTCTAAAACTGGGATTGTTCTTGCAGTCCCTGCAAAGAAATGGTGAATTCTTGGCCTTTAGCGATCGAACTTATGGTCCGTGGAACTAGGTATATGTTGTAGTAATGTCTATGGGAAAATGTCAGCTGCTCCTTTAAATATTTTGAGCAGTGTATGTAACTAGATGGCCGCAGCCAGCATGTAGAGCCCGTTGGCGCTTTGACAGTAGTGAAAATGTTAAACATAAGATGGCAACAGCTTTAGCTGTTGCAACTTGTCATCCTCAACCTGAAGTTTCTGCTTAGATGATATGGTTACATCACTACCTACAATGTGTTATTACAGGATTCTGCATGCGCATGCTAACGTTACGATTTTCTACGGCTTTTGATGAAGATTTCTAATGTTAACGGCCGTTTAGCAGACGATTTTAACAAAATAAACATATATTTTCATATTTTGATGCGAATCGAGCCTTTTATTCTGTGCTGAAGAATTCCAACTCATATTGGCATCCCATTGCACGTAAAAAGTTTCTGTTTTCGGCAGGTTTATCGAAATAGGCTTGGCGAGAATCCAAGTCATCATAAGCAGGTTTTTACTGGCTCTATTTACTCCTGTATTTGTCCATGCAGAGGAATATTGCACTCAATTGTAGATGTACACCGATATTTACTGCAGCATGCACGAAAATATGAAAAAATATAAATTTTAGAAAAAAGGTTTTATAGTTTTCTACGGCTAATCCAAACCTTATGCATTGATTTTCGAATGTTATGCTAACGTATTCTACGGTGAACGTTTATGTTTCCTACGGTGAATATTGTGACGTGAAAAGCAAAAGTAGTAAAATAGAGAGTATGAACCTATTTGTGCAAGGCGATTTTAGCAAATGTTTTAAGAACCACCTGTCCTGATCGAAATAAGAACCCAAGATCTCCGAAAATATCATAAGAACCTTAGTGATCATAACTTCAAAGCAAAGTTTTATGACTGTAAAACATCATAGAAAGACTGGCTGATCTTAGACTTAGCCGGTGTATGTATATAAATTATTAACTTGTTCTTTAACACTGAGGACCCTATTCGGAAACTAAACTCAAACTCAACGGTTGTCTCAAGGTAAGGTCGAGTCGTATTCACAGACATAAGTGCAGCTGGAGTAAACTCCAATTAGTAAGGTTTGGTCGAGGAATAGTGAAGCTCCCGCGACGGTGACTGGAGATAAGTTTTATCAATATTTCAGCGATTTCCTGGCTATGATATAACAATGCGAAGAGGACGACTACCAAAAGTCGTTGTTATAAGCAAGATGGCTTCTATGTTATATACATGTGTGTGTGTGTGTGTGTGTGTGTGTGTGTGTGTGTGTGTGTGTGTGTGTGTGACAAATTCATATTTTAAGGGTGCTGCGTTTAATAGACAAAGTTTTGTCATAATATTTAATTTGTATATCCTTTCAGCTATAATGTCGTTTGAGAAAATATTAAATCTAGTCTATATTCAGACGTTTCAAAGAGAGAGAGAGAGAGAGAGAGAGAGAGAGAGCCCGACCCCGCACTCTTACTCACACGTGGTCGGGTCGGGCTACGTTTAGTGTCGGCGAGTCTTACTACTGTAAGCCAGAGCATGGTTCGTCAGCCTGTACGGAGACATAATCCACGAGCTTTAGCAAGTGCGTTATCGACCGTACAGGCGGACGAAGCGCGTTCTTTCTCACTTGTAGCATGATACCTATTGTAGGCCTTGCACGTTGTTGGGTATGTAATGTTAAAGATTTGGGTATCTGAGGATCGTACTATAAATCTGGATAATAAATGCTGTGCTTGCAGCAGGTGCGGGATGGGGTTCGGATTTCGTTTTACTCTTGTCGTCTGTCCTATCGTCATTTCCTTCTTCCTGTCTCTCTGGGAGACCGCTCGATAAAGACTGAAACACTGTCTCAAATAGCCGTTAAACCCCAAACAAACAAACAACAACCCCAAACTTGTCAAAAACCAGTCGAATTTCTAACTTGACTGATATCTTAACAATTTTGAGCTACAATATAACTTTTAATAAGAAACCTCTGACATTATTTGAACATTTTTAGTGGAAACCAGGTCTACAAAAAAGCGTAATTCGTTCAAAAACCTCTTTGGGACCCCTTTTTAAGGCAGACCTATCTCCAGTCAACATAAATGTATGTTCAAAATGTCACTGAGATCGAACAAATGCTGTGTAAGTTGAAGCCTAAAATGCGGACAGCAGACTGGCGGACAGATCGAAAATAGTATACCCCTACCTCAAACTCCTTTTGCGATATAGGTGGTAGTGGTGTGATTGTATATTCGAAAGAACAAAAATCTTTGAAAGTACTAAGCTCAATATACACCTTTTCTTTTTTTTTTTTTTTTAATTCTCATTTTTGTACAATATTAATAGAGGGTGTTCATCATAAATGTTCTACATTGACCTTAGCTACATAACCCTAGCTGACCTTAAATCAAGTACTGCTACATATCATTAGTTTCAAACACACACAAGAAAATAAATAATAATGATAAAAAACAAAAAACAACAACAAACTAGAAAATTGTGTCTGTAAGACACTAATGATGCTCCCGTGCAGCTCCTGTCACAGGACATGTGTACATCCCTAAAGCACCTTTCAAGCAAAAATGCTATTTACAAAGAATCCACTGAAAAGCATTACACAAACTTTATACCCTACAGTTCAAAATGCAGCCCAAAATGATTAAGTTTAAAAGGCCATAATTCCTTCAGAATTATTTTTTTCCTATCAAAACCAACATGCACATCTTCATTATGTCCACAACAAGTTTCCAATTTCTGTGAAAACAGCCAATGAAAATTGTGAGAGGAGTTGATTACACAAAGTACTTACCCTGCAATGCAAACATATGCCTAAAATGACTAAGTTCAAAAGGCTATAATTCTGTCAAAATTAAATCTAGCTCCAACAAAAACCCACATGCACATTTCCAATATATCCGTAACATGTATGTAAAGTTTGGAAAAGATCGATTTAAAACTGAGGGAGGAGTTTATTACACAAACTCCACACCCTACAAATGTAAAAAATTGCCTAAAATGACTAAGTTCAAAAGGCCGTAATTCTATCATAATTAATTTTAGCTCCAACAAAAACCCACATGCACATTTTCAATATGTCCACAACATGTATGCAAGGTTTGAAAAAGATCCACTGAAAACTGTGGGAGAAGTTGATTACACAAACTACATACCCTACAATGCAAAAATTTGCCTAAAATGACTAAGTTCAAAAGGCCGTAATTTTGTCAAAATTAATTCTAGCTCCAACAAAACCCCACATGCACATCTCCAATATGTTTACAACATGTATGCAAGGTTTGAAAAAGATCCATTGAAAACTGTGGGAGGAGTTGATTACACAAATTACATACCCTACAATGCAAAAATTTGCCTAAAATGACTAAGTTCAAGAGGCCCTAATTCTGTCAAAATTAATTCTAGCTCCAACAAAAACCCACATGCACATGTTCACAACATGTATGCGAAGTTTGAAAAAGATCCACTTAAAACTATGGGAGATGTTGATTACACAAACTCTTTACTCCATACCGTAAAGTGTGACGAACGGATGGACAGACAGACAGACAGACGGACGGATAGACAGGAGCAAATCTTAATGCCCCCTAACTATCGTCACGGGGGCATAAGAACATTTGAATACAAAATATTACTGTCTTAAAATGGCTATTTTCTTCTCTCTCTCTTTTTTTTATTCTCTAGTCCTCTCAGGATCAAAGTCAATTGTATGCAAGTTTGGTAGACCTAATATTAGAAAAATTCACATATGGTTACTGAAATTTAAGCGATTAAAAAGTATGGAACCAAAGACTTGTCGACAGACAGATGGATGAACGAACAGACGGACGGACCCCAATAGCATACATCGTATATTGGGATGGGATGATGTGAGGAGGGGGGTGGGGTGGTTGTGGAGGGGTACAATGATATAGAAACAAGCCCATAAGAATTAATTTGAGTATTATCGAAGTTATGCATTGCATGCAACAACGTCATCCCCGTGTCACTATACTACAAGGGTTGATCCAAAAGTAATGTCACTGTGTCCACTGCGCGCTTATTCATCGTAGCATTATAACAAAATATATCAAGCTACACTATAATTCAATTCTGATTTACACAATAAATATAAAGCTGGAATCTTTTTCCGTTACAATTATATAGACGTTCAAAGTATGCCACCGACGCCATCGCGCCGCACGTTGTAATAACGTTAATTACATGAACACAAATTTCAAAGACAATCACAAATCAAAATCAAACTAACGCGCCAAATCAGATGAAAATTTGGTACGAAGGCGAAATATATTTCTGCCGCCCGCTGTTGAAATTTTAATATCGTCACTGCAGTTTGAAGTTCACTAGCTATTGCTAATGTTTGTTACTGCCACGAGTAAAAATGTTGAGTTCTGACAAACGCGCGACAGCGGATGTATGCGCTTTTTGCCTCAAATTTGGAATACCACCATTAGAGACTCTGGAGTTGTTTAGTTAGACATGTATATAATAATTATTATGAGGCTTGTGTAAAGGTGTAATCAGCGCGCCATGGGTGCAGATGAGCCGCTAGAGGTTAGTCCGAAAACCGGAAGACCGTTATGTACAATGTCAAACAATAACGCCACTCTTGTTCGGATCCCATATATGAAGATCGATGTTCTGCAATTCGAATATTGTGTAAATTCTTAAACTTGCGCTGCGGGGCTGTTCAAGTAATATTAAAAGATGAGATAAACATGGGTGAACAGACATTAGAGCTTTGCTGGAACAACGAATATGCTACTTTGGACATGAAACAATATCGAAACTTCGGCTGGTTCGTCAACGACGTCATTGACGTGCGGCGCATTTCGTTACCATGCCTTCTGTCTATCTCGACATCTCAATTACTGTATTTTTATGACATTTTCAGACCATAATGCAAATAGATTAAGGTACTTGGATGCGAAATTTTATTGCTCTCTCTTTATTCTACATGATTTTATAGCTGTAGTGACATTCTGGATAAACCCTCGTAGTATATGCCTAGTTTGGATAAAATCCGTGGTATAAAAGCTGCTCACGAAACAGATAAAGAAAGCGCATACGACGTGTGAAGGTAGAAAGGGGGTTGGGTGGTTTAAGGGGGGGGGGGGCGGGTTAGGCTCGCAGAAACTACATGGTATTACCATGCAGGAGGTATGATTAAACAAAAATAAATACAATTATACGAGAATAGGAAAATCGATTAAAGTTTCAGCCAACTTGCATACTGGAGAAGGACGGGATCGAATTCATGACCGATGTTTAACAGGCAGGTAGCTCAACCACTACACCAAGAACGCATCTGCAGACACAGCAACGTAAACCGGACGGACGCTCAGACGTCAAGCAGAAAAGCATAGTTCCCGCGATATATTTATAATTTTACGAATTTTACAGTTATTTTGATCTAGTTCTACACTGTTAAGTCAACCATGTCTCAAAATTTATAGTCATTACAGTTTATATGTTTTAGGAGGTCTGATCATGGCATGATGTGAGTCGAACTGGAGTGTAGCTAGAGTCTCCTCCACGCACTCAAAGTGAATACCAAAACTGTATACTTGAACTTCACGCACTCAAGGCTTACTCGAGTGTCACTTCAACCGACCTTACTGAAGTATGAGTCGAGTATGAGTTTGGGTTGTGTTTGTGAATATGGGCCTGAGTGGTTTATTTTTGTGCATAATGATTACAACTTTGTGATTTATGACATCTTCAAAGGTTGATTTGTCTCTGAAACAATGGTAGCAATAAAATGTTCTTCTGAAAATATGAAGAAGCATTTATTTTTTACTTAAAGGGGTGAATTAAATGGATTTAGTCATGACTATTACAATTAAGATAGGAAGGCGAGAGTCATACCAATTTAATCCCCTATCTTAGACCAGCAAAGAAGTTTGTATGAAGTTTCTTTCATTTATATTGTGATATTTTGAAATCTGACTCACAAAATTCATAATGTTTTCCAGAAGGTGAGAATGAATACCTGACTGACTGCTTGCTTTACGTCCACGGTAAACAACTATGGTCATGTCAGGGCGGTCAGTTAACCTAACCACACTATTCCTGGGCAGGCTTAGACCTCCTAAGCGGTTAACCAGTACTAAGTGCACATACTTTCGCCAGACTGCCCTTCTTGAATCAGCGGAAGGAGAAACGAAAGTATGTGGCCAGACCGGGTATCGAACCCAGGACCTCTGACTTATGAGTCAGGTGTCCTACCGATTGCGCTACGCGGCCCGGCGAGAATGAATACCATCGCCAAGAACCGTATAATACTGTATCATAGTTACGAATTTAACCGTAGAATGATATATCTTAGCCGAAAGAAACCATAACATCTACTGACGAATACTATAACAAGAAATGATGAAAAAGGCAAATTACGGCACAAAAGTGACTTTCAGGAAAGAGATTTAAGGTTGGCGGACAACATTATTATGTTTAAGAACCTGATTGAGGATTATATTCTACAAATATACGATGAAATGTCTACTTTCACTTTCTTCTCTATAAAAGCTGATTTCAGGAAGAATAAAGCACTAATCAGCCCGGAATATATGTATTGTTATGGTAAAACCTATTACATGCAAATTTTCATGTGAATATAGACATATATACCTTAATTATCAAATTTTACTCCAGTTTTATAATTTGTTTACACGGTTTCTAATGACGCTTTCCCACAATTCTTTGTAAAACCGGTGAAAACCATAACGTTAACATACGCATACAGAATACCGCAATAACACATTGTAGGTAGTGGTTACATCATGTCTTCATAATTACTTATCACACATTCAAAAATCTGTCATGTGGTTACATGATTTTGGCACTCAAAAATGTTAAAACAGTGATGTAGTATTATGGGAGGGGTCCTGAAGTGGTAAGTTAGGTGCATGGATGGAGTTTCAAACATCGGGGGTAAATGAAAAGTGAGATATGTAATTTTTTCTGAAAGTAGGTAACAGGTAACAGTGACCTAGTTTTGATGGGGCCGACCTGGAGTGGTAAGGTGCATACACTGATGGAGTTTCAATGGTCTGGCTTATGAAAAGGGAGATATGGGGCTGACCTCATAAACCAAATATGTGGCATGTTTTTGTGAAAGTAGGTCACAGTGACCTAGTTTTGTTGATGGTGACCTTGAGTGGCAAGATGCATGCACTGATGGAGTTTCAATGCTCTAGGGCCTTTAAAAAGGGAGATATGGGGCTGGCCTCGAAAACTGTATATGTGGTATTTTTTCATGAAAGTAGGTCACAGTGACCTAGTTTTGTTGGGGGTGACCTGGATTGGTAAGGTGCATGCACTGATGGAGTTTCAATGGTCTGTAGCCAATGAAGAAAGAAGATATGGGGCTGCAATTTTGTACATTTCCGCAAAAGTATGTCACAGTGACCTAGTTTTGTGGGAGCTAATTAGAATTTTGTGGGGCATATTGTGATGAAGTTTTAAGGTCCTAGGGTCTATCAAACTCAAGATATGGCTGTAAACTGACAGACGGATGGACACCAAACGGATAACTATGTCTTGCTGACTGCAAGCGGGGCTGAACAAAAACCAGTTCCAGTTGACACTCTTAAGAAAACAGAACAAAAGAAATTAGAAATTGTGTTTGTGAAACACTATGCCCCCAACCATATGCTTGCTACTAAAAATGTCAAACTTTGGATTGCCGAAGTCTGAAAAGGAGTTACCTAATCTTTACTTAAATATTACTTATCAATACCAAAAAATCTGCTTCCTAGATCAAGCAGTGCAAAAGTTGAGAAAATGCCAAATACAAACAAGGGCTGGGGTTATAGTAATATACTCGAGGACTTTAAAAACGCCTCACGGGAAATAAATTCAAATGCTGCATTTGTTTTATTGTCATTTTAAACTAAACTGATAATAAATAAAACTGCATACATATATCAAATGCATGAGATAATCATCAGTACAATCTTAGAAATTAAAATGTGTAAATACACGCTACAAAGATAAAAGGGTGTTTTAAAACGTGGGATTTTCACCAAACTGGTATAATCACTGGGTGGGAGCGTACAGTACAAGTGACCGGTTGTCCCGATCTGTATAGTGGACGCATCTTTGTCCCAATATGTCGGGTAAGTTTCAAAATTGTTTATTTTTGTGTTTTAAAATCATTGAGTGTAGGTAGAACAGCTTGCTCGACAAGCCTTAATACAGATCTTTTCGACATGTCACCTTAATTTTCTGTAAATTATTATGATATGCTTTATTTTCACATTTAATATGAGAAAATCACTACTCTACTTTCGATTTCGAAATCTGCGCCGGTACCATTTCTTCAAATTTTGCCATCAATTCTATATGAAACAACCGTGTTTTCTTTAGAAATATTTTATGGTGTATTTAAGTTCAGGATTAATTAATCTTGTTAGATATCATGCTAGGTAAGGGCAATTATTTTCAAAGAAAACAAAAGAGGGGTCAAACACTATTCTGTATCGTGGGTCGTAAAACCGATTGTCAGTGAGACATCCCATACAGTCAGAAAAATTTGGGGATGCTCAGCTTTGCTTGTCTTGTGGATTCGTACCGTACTTAAAGGATACTTATCATGGGTAAATCTCTTAATAGATCATTAATCTATCTTAAAAAGGGACTAACTAACATTTTTCTCGAATCAAAACGCAAACTCGGCCGATTTTCTGGTTACACGTGACGTGATCTGCTTACAAACCCTAGTGATTTGCAGATGAAATTACGAATTTAGAGCAAAGAAAGCAACATCTAGCCATCTCCAGAGATGGCCATAATGGAAAACATAAATAGAGAAAACACTCTTACCAAGTGGTTTACATCCAAACAATAAAAGAAAACACATTTCACACAAACACACCCTGAAGGTCATAACAACGGACAAAGATTTGCCCACTATACACATCGGACAACGGTGCACATGTACTGTACGCTCCCAACCAGTGATAATGCACCGTCCGAATGCTTATCGGAGTATAGCGTGGTTCCCGTCTTCCGCTATATTTCAACAATTACTGAATTGAAGAGAGGTAAACAAACGCTCTTGGGATGCAAAAATGGCATTTTAAAACATGGCACTAAACTTCGAAACGGACAACAATAAATTCGCACAAACAGTATTTTACGGCTCAAGGTGGTTTATTCTAGAACCGCGTGTACTCAAAATTTGAATTTTAGAGTCCGCTAAGAATGAAATCATTGACGTTGACGTCATTTACTGCGCTGATAAACAGACGGTTTGCGCTGATATCAAAGTATCCGTTAATGTTGACGGATGCTTAGAAAGTGAATCTGTAATGTGTTTGTATCGGATACTATTCATGTGAACAGTAAAACGTCAAATTACGTTATTTTCCTGAAAATCATTTTCTTGAGATTCCAATTTGTGTGTACCAGTTTTCGATTAAAGCTCTCGGACAGCACATATGTAAAGCCATGAATACTTTAAATTTGTGTTTTTTGCTGTAGGATATCTTTCTCGGCAATCATGGGATCGACTTCAAGGGCTGTCACTTAAAGAGGTTTTAAGTAAAACAAAGGGGAATTGAAGTTGACCGGTTTAGTGCAAAGGTTGTCACGCATGACATAAATCCCTGCAATTTCTTTTATTTAATTAGTTCTACAATTTCTAATAAATCCTAGTCATATTTAATAGCTTGAAATGTGGAATTACTAAAATACATCTCAAATTTGGGTGAGGCGTTTTTTAAGTCCTCGAGTATAGTTAGGCTGTTCTGACAAGCATATTACACGCGCGTCAGTGAAAATGCACACCAAAGCTGATTCAGCCTCATTATGATGGGTATAGAATCTATTGAATACAATACTTTCTGTTATGTTTATGTATGATGCAAGTATATTTTTGTGTGATTAAAGCCTTTTGGTAAAACGACTTAAGTGGTTGCTATGCTGTTGCTAAGGCTAAATTTCTTTGAAGGAGATTCCCTACAACTATGAAATTTGCTCTGGAGGAACAGTCTTTGTAAGACTGTTCCTCAAGAGCAAATTTCATAGTTGTAGGGAATCTCCTTTATAGATATTTAGCCTTAGCAACCGCATAGCAACGACTTAAGTGGCTTTATGAATACGGCCCCTGAGCGTCTACATCTGCTCTCTTTCCTTTGTTTTTCTGGATGTCTGTGCTTTGAGTAGTGGACTACTTTGGGAAATGATGAAGCTGCAGCCATATAACGCCATTTAAGTTGAATTGGTACATTTTCAGGGAAAGCAACTGAGCCTTTTTTTTTTGCCTGCCTTCTCAATGGGGGTCAACTCTTCAAGGAAAGAATTTGAACATCTAGGATCAAATTCTTTCTTTAAAGACTAGACTCCAATCTGGAAAGGCTTTTTGGGGCCCCTTTCGTTGATATTTGTGTGGTACACTGTGTCTGTTATTGCAAATGTGCTGTTTCATGTTGCCATTGACATGTTTCGCATTTGTATACCACACAAATATTTTATGACAAAATGACAGGGTTTTGAACTTAGCCATTTTCTGACTACTGCACCTATTAAATAATTGTTGATAGTGCATACTTTGTGAAAAAATATTTAAACTCCTTCTACAGCTTTCAGTGGATTTTTTTCAATGCTTTGTACATGTATATATGAATGAATGTTAGGTTATTTATAGACGCTCAACCCTGGTAAGGGCATATAGCGTCTCATGTATATATGACATGTACAGACATATTGAAAATGTGCATGAAGAAGTTTGATCTGAAAATGTATTTTTTGGACAAACTGACAGGCTTTTCCATTTTCCAACCACTACACATATTTTAGATAAATATTCAAAAATCTTCTTCAGAACCACTTGGCTCAATTGCTTTAAATTTATTATGTAGCATTGCCTAGTGGTCCTTTACAAAGTTTATTCAAATGATGGCCCCAGGGTCCAAAATGGCCCCACCCCTGGGGGTCCTGGGTTTGAACCATAGCAGTACATAGAAAAATATTCAAAAATCTTCTTCTCCAGAACCATTTAGAAATGGTTGCAAACTATCAGGTTTGTTCAAATGATGACCCTAGTTTGACCTTTTTGCTCAGGTGAACGATTCAGGGCCTCTTGGCCCTCTTGTTTCACTAATTGACAGGGTTTGAATTTAGCCATATTCGGACCACTGTACATATTAAATAATGTTTGGTAGTGCATACTTTGTGAACTTGATTGTGAAATCAACTGAAGCTGGTTGCGAAATCAACTTCTCTCAGCGCTCTCATTAGATTTTTTCAATGCCTTGCAGACATATTACAGACATAATGAAGATGTGCATGAAAAAGTTTGTTATAATTATATTTTGACAAACTGACAGGCTTTTGAACTTAGTCAGTTTCCAACCATTGCACATATCATATAATGGGTGATAGTGCTCAAACCCTTTCATAGCCTTCATTGGATCTTTTCAATATCAAGTGCAGATATGTTGCAGACAAACTGACTCGGTTTAGAACCTAGCCATGTATCAGGCCACTGAATCTTGAAAATAATGGTTGACATGCATACTTTGTGGACTAAACTCATTGCACCTTTTTCAACACTTTCAGATATTAACTTCAGTAAATCTGTTTATATTTCAGTATGCAGGGGGTATTAAGTAACACTGCCAAAGTTTATTCTTTCTTGGGAGTCCTGGGGCCGTATTCATAAAACGACTTAAGTCATTGCTATGCTGTTGCTAAGGCTAAATTTCTTTGAAGGAGATTCCCTACAACTATTAAATTTGGTCTGGAGGAACAGTCTTTGTAAGACTGTTCCTCCAGACCAAATTTCATAGTTGTAGGGAATCTCCTTTATAGATATTTAGCCTTAGCAACCGCATAGCAACGACTTAAGTGGCTTTATGACTACGGCCCCTGGTAGCTCAGTGGGTTAATCACTGGCCTGCTGATCTAGCTGTCTCAAGATCAATTCCGGAAGGCGGAATTCTTTTCAACAGTAAACAGGGTTCTATTGCACACAGCCTTTCATTATAACCCTCCCTTCCCCTGATATGATTGAAATCATGTTGAAAAGAACATAAAATCTCAAGTCATCCTGCCATCATTCTTTTCTTGGAACCATCAAAGTAATTAGCACTCCTGACATTGGAACACATAGTCATGGGTTGGAATCCAGCTGGAAGCGAGATTGTATGTGATATGTGTATTTATCAGGTTTTAAAAGCTGTTTGCTGGGGAAAGTGAAGTACTGCAATCATCCTGATACAACTGGAATACTGTTGAAATCCAGAGAAAGCTATGTCGCACCTGCCTTGTGCTTCCACAGTAGTATAGACATCATGGTAAGAAGAAAGTATATGCTAGGTTTGATAAATTTATGTTTAAAATTTCGAGTGAATTGGACTTACAAGCTAGGTAGGATGCAATTCTGGTCAGAGGACATAAAATTCCAGTCAACAGTGTGAAATAAAGGTTAAAAGTATGAAGTAGTTAAACATTTTATGGATTAGTTAGTGAGAAATGGACTTTAATGCTCGAGCGCATGCAAGTGCGGATGCCAGGTTGACGTAAAAATTTCCAAAGCCAACATGAAGCATGAAACATAGGTCAAGGGTGCAAATAATAGCTTCATCCCAGAGGGCCATTCTAAGAAGCTTCATCCCAAAGAAATGGATTTAAATGATAGGGTCAGCACAATTTTGAATGTAAAATTTTTCAAAGTCAGAAGCACATGATATATAGATCAGGGATAAAAATAAATACAGCATCCCTTAAGACCATTTTAAGAAAAAACCTAATGCCAGGTTTGATGATCCCGAGTATCATACTTTAAGAGAAATGGACTTAACGCTTGGATTAATGTGATTTTAGACGTGAAATTTTACGAAGTCAGCAGAGCAAGAAATACAGGTCAAGGGTTGAAATAAGTGCAACATGTCTTGAGAATATTTTAAGAACAAGAATTCCGCGGAATGCTATGTCGCACCTGCATTGCACTTCCACAGAGGTCATGGCCCACTGATGTTCCTTGCAATGTTTCAACCAAATATACCAAGTGGTTCTTAAATAGAAGCTGATTTTGTTGTTTTTGCCATTTTTAGTGAAGGCAGCCATCTTGGATTCTCGACCTGGCTGAATTTTACCCTTATATGAAGACTTGCAGTCTGGTCATGCTCCATATGGAATTTGAGAACAATAGGTGCAGTGGTTTTTCATTAAATAGAATTTAACGCCAGAGTTAATGTAAAATTAATGTGAACGGAAATTTGTTGCAATGGCGGCCATCTTGGATTCTCGACCTGGCTGATTTTTATCATTCTGAGGTCTTGCAGTCTGGTCATGCTCCATGTAAAATTTAAGAACAATGGGTACAGTGGTTTTTAATTTAATAGAATTTAACGCCAGGGTTAACGTAAAATTAATGTGAACAGAAATTTGTTGAGATGGCGGCCATCTTGGATTCTGGACCTGGCTGATTTTTATCATTCTGAGGTCTTGCAGTCTGGTCATGATCCATATGAAATTTGAGAACCATGGGTGCAGTGGTTTTGGAGAAATTTATATTTAACGCCAGGGTTGACGTATATGTGAACGGACTGACGGACGGACGGAATGACGGACGGAAAACCGAACGCCTATATCGCACCTTGCTAAAGCAGGTGCGACAAAAAACCTTATGCCAGGTTTGATGATTGTAGGTATCATACTTTGAGAGAAATGGACTTAAACACTAGAGTTGATGTAATTTTTGACGTGACATTTTACTAAGTCTAAAATAGCCTAAAATATAGGTCAAGGGTAGAAAATAGTGCAATAAGCCTGGAGAACATTTTATGAAGAAACTTTATACCAGGTTTGATGATTGTAGGCATCATCGTTTGAGAGAAATAAAACTTACTTGCTATGGTCAATGAAACAGTGGACAGATGGGCGTACAGACAGAATGACTGATGGATGGAAAAGTGAACTCCTATTGGGCACCTTGCTAAAGCAGGTGCGAAAAAAAAAACACCAAGTCATCTATCATCCATCCAATCAGACTTGTGTGACTGCTTTATGATTATAACACCCACCATATACTGCTTCAAACTTTGACAGCTGAGCTACTTCCATACTCAAACAGCTCTTTGGTTATGCATTTAAGAGGAAATAGAGGGAGGCAATTATTTCCATATCAGAGTGATTTCCCTTAGAGGTGTATAGCCATACACCTATATCAGAGTGATTTCCCTTAGAGGCGTATAGCCATACACCCATATCAGTGATTTCCCTTAGAGGTGTATAGCCATACACCTTAATTTAAGGTGTATGGCTATACACCTCTAAGGGAAATCTCTCTGATATGGGTGTATGGCTATACACCTCTAAGGGAAATCTCTCTGATATGGGTGTATGGCTATTCACCTCTAAGGGAAATCACTCTTGATATGGAAATAATTGTCTCCCTCTATTTCCTCTTAAAGGGCAACTCTTAAAGATAAGTTGCTCTCTGAAGAGCAAATTTTTTTCCGTTAAGTGGTATGAGTACACCTCCATGTTTATCCGTATTTTTTACAATGGAAAACAACGAGCTTGACTTCCTGTTTGCTTTCCTGGACAACACCCTTCTGAATTGGGGTCAACTTTTAAAGGAAAGAATTTGCTCCTATTTCCTGTAAGAGTTGATCCCTTTTGAGTGAGTGAACTCCGGTTTAACGTCCCACCAACAACGAGGTCATATGGAGACGGGACTTCGGTTTAAAGTCTCATCCGAAAGACCAGAGAAGTTGGGGATCAATCTTGCGACCCCTGGATCGGTAGTCCAGATGTTATCCACTACACTACAGCCGCTCCTGATGATCCCTTTTGAAAAAAAAAGGAAATACAAAAATTCAGAGTTGCTTCCCAAGTGTACCAATTCACAAAAGTGTAGCTTTATTGGAAAAGGGATTAACCAACCAGTAAAGCAAATGCTATAGTAAAATGCCTTCTTTGTAAAACTGGCAGCCAAAGCATGAATCTAGCATCTTAGGGGTTAACAGTAGTAAAAACAGTAAGTCTGAAATACATTTAATGTAATATACCTATTCGATCATAAGCAGGAATTTAGACAGGAAGGAAGAGAATATACACACAGAAACATACAAAAATTGTAACAGCTTTGAAATGAGAAAAGCCTCTTTGCATATGCATATAGGGTTGCAACTTGTCTTCCATTTAAAAATTCCCTGTCTTTTCCCCGATTTATTTTCCGTGACTGTTTCCTATTTTCAAAACCCTTTTACAGATCTAAAAATTGATTATATTCTTTACTATACAAAGCTAAAAGTATCACTTGAAAATCAAAGTTACTCTTAAAGGTAAGAATTTGCTTCCAGTACAGCAAATTCTTTTCTTAAAGAGCAGCCCCAATGACGCGGAAGATAAGTGCATGAATCATTTTTCTATGCCTACTGATGCCAAACATAACACAAATCTTTTAATGCAACTTAATGCTAATTAACTTTTGGACAAACAGATGGAAAGACTGAAACTATATATCCTTCCACATACTCCTATGGTGGCGGAATAATATTCTAATTTGGCACATTCAATTATTCATTAATTATACTGACTTGGATACAGCTTCGATGAATATCTAAATACCTGGGCAGACTGCCTCCATAAATAGTGTAGACCCAGATCAGACTATTGCCGAGGAGCAGTCTGACCATGGTTTACACTACTGCCATTCTTGCAGTAATTTCAATGACATTACTGATACTAAAATCAAAGTTAACCCTTAAAGCCGACGAAATGAAGTAGTTGAATTTGCAAACAGCATAGATCCAGATGAGGTGGCTCTTAATGAGCCACCTCATATGAATCTATACGGTTTGCCCTCTAGTCTTTAAATTATCAATATGATATAGCTTCAACTGAACATATTTTTAATTTTTGCAGATGTTAATTTTGTCGTCTGCTTTTTTGGTCAAGGATAATAATAGTATCAGGCTAAGGTGTCCAAATATTTAAGGACTGAAACAATATAATTTTTTTATTTTCCTGTCAACATTACTATCTCTTAGTTTCTTATATTTACATTTTTACTGTAGTCCACTAAAGGACAAAGTATCAATTATAACTGTAAAAATACTATAGATTGGGACTCCTAAATTCATTCACGAAACTGTCCTAAAACTGGAATAATTTGAGCCGCGACACGAGAAAACCAACAAAGTAGTTGTGCACCCAGCGCAGACTCATATCAGCCTGGGCATATGCCCAGTCTAATCAGATGCTTTACTAAGTGTTTAAAGGGTAGCTAAGGGTCTATGCTACCTCCATGCGAACAGCGAAGACTCGGATCAGACTGGGCGGATGCCCAGGCTGATCTGAGTCTGCACTGGGCGCACAACCACTTTGTTGGTTTTGTCATGTCGCGGCTCATTTGTAGTTACAATGCAGAAATGCGTCCACAAGACGTAGATGGAACGGCAAACAGTGCAGACCCAGATCAGACTGCTAGGAGCAGTCTGATTTGGGTCTGCACTGTTTGCACCAACTCATCTGTGCCAATACTTCGAATTTTGACAGTACTGTGTTTTCAGTTTTCATCAAAATCAGCCTCAACAAATGTCACCAAGACAGTGACATGAAAGACTTCATGTAAATATCAGCAAATGAGGTGCTTTGTTTACTGATGCAAGGGTGAAGTTGCAAGCATAGCTCAATGACTTTACTTTTGCCATTCTGCCTTCTGGCAGTTCCAAACCTGAGGTTAAGTAATCTCTAACCCCTAATATTTGTATTTGGAAAACTACTACTGTAAAACACTTATATTTGGTGGTCATTTTATTTTGGCGATACTGGCGGAAAAGACGAAAATTGCCAAATTAAAATGCCGCCAATTAAACTTAATGTTCTATAATTGTGGAAGGAAAAACTACCACTGGGTATAAAACCTACTCCCTCAAAAGCATGTGCACATCATATGTATTAGAACAAATGAAAGTCTCCAGAGAACACTCAAGGCTCATGTTTGTTAGAAGTGTCATGCTATCTAATTAGTACCCAAGCCACGGTGATTAAATCAAAACTGTAATAGAACAATCAGTATGTATACTGTAAACAGTTTTGTTAACATACTAACATGTTAATGTTTACATAATAATATAACGTATCAATAAAATTGTACGAACTAAAATCTGTCTCATAAAAAAGAATATTTACATTCTTGGTGTATTTACTGAAAAGACCTATAGCACGCTATAGGACCCTGACCTTATGCAATGTATTTTTCGAGCAAACAAAATGGCCGACGCGAGGATAACAGATGATGACACTGGAGATTCTACCGATGTAAGTTGCGTTTATTCTCGCATAGGACCAAGTAAAATGCATTTTAAGCTCAGTCTGTGTCTAGACCTTGTAAGTGCATGCAATTTTCGTTCAGTCGACTGGTATGTGCAACATAATTAGCCCAGAAAGGTGATCGCGTGGCTCTGCTCACATATTCTGCATTTACTTGGTCATCTTTAAAGAGCAAAAAAAAGTCTTCAAAAGTTAAATTTCGCACGTATTCTTTGTCAATAAACGTCTATTTGATTTTACTTAGTAAAATGAAAAAGAAGTAAATGATACCTTGTAGAAGATTTGAAAAAACCACTGATTTTGTTCACTGTACACATATTTAAAGTTCCAAAACCGCGTGCAAAACAGCTCAGTTTTTTCGAGCAGTACTGGAGGGGTATTTTGAGAGCATAATTTGCATTGAACGGGTATTCTGAGTCAAATACTGTACGGGTATTCCGGCTAAAATGTAGACATAAAGTACGGGTTAAAGCATTGCAAATTCTAAATCAGGGCTTCGCGCATAATACGCCCGTTTCAATGTCCTAAAGGAGTTACAGAATGAACAAGATTGTATACAAAAGGATAGACAGGCAGACAAACAGAGGCAACCACTCTATAATTAACTAGAACTGTTGGCGAATCCGACTATACCCCCGCTTAACTGCTTAAATCAAATGGTGTTATTTTCGTAACAAAAAGCATAGAGAGAGACAGAGAGAGAAATCATTGTTAACATGTATACCAAATATGAATGGTTGCTGTGAAATCTGTTACAAAAAATTACATTATTCAAAGTATGGAAAGAAAGAATATTGGACAAATACAAGGAAGAATAAGCAGGAGAAGGCTTGTTCTCAATCCCACGATACAACATATCGTCATCAACCTGCATACCAAATATGACTACTCTAGCTTGCTTGGTTGTGGAGAAATCTTTGACGAAAAATTCATTATTCAAAGTAGGGAATGAAAGAAAATCAGACAAATAGACGGAAGAATAAGCAGGAGAAGGCTGGTTCTCAATTCCACGATATAACATGTCGTCATCAACCTGCATACCAAATATAACTACTCTAGCTTGCATGATTGTGGAGAAGTCTTTGACGAAAATTTCATTATTCAATTTAGTATGGAAAGAAAGAAAATCGGACAAATACAGGGAAGAATAAGCAGGAGAAGGCTGGTTCTCAATCCCACAGTACAACATGTCGTCATCAACCTGTATGCCAAATATGACCAGTCTAGCTTGTATGGTTGTGAAGAAATCTTTGATGAAAAATTTGATTACAAAGGGATGGAAGGACAGACGGACGGACGGACAAATGTAAATCTGTATACCCCCCCCCCCCCCCCACACACACACACTTTTTCAAAGCGGGGGTATAATGACTGCAACATTATTTAAATATCTAACACATCAAATACTGTTACATAAGTCGCTTGTCAAAGTGGAACAAGGGAGATAACCTAAATATACTAGATATACTATTTTTTGTTCTACTTTTTTCCCCTGACTATATATTTTGTACAAGATAAATATACACAAAATAGCCTATAAGAACGAATGAAAGGGATTAACTCTAAAACGAAGAAAGGGAGAGCAGCCATTGTTGAACGCGACACACCGTTGGGACTTCATACACATTGCTATGAAGTTTCATGAGGATATCCCGAACGGTTATCTAGTTATGGCGCGCACAAGACTTCCAGGGAAAAAATTAATCAAAGGGACATAACTTGGAAACTAAGGAAGGGTGAGCAACCATTCTTGTACGCAACACGTTCCCCCAACTTAATACATATGCCTACCAAATTTCATTAAGATATCCCAAATGGTTACTGAGTTATGGCGCGCACAAGAATGTTTACGGACAGACAGATGGATGGACAGCGCCATGACATAATACGTCCGTTTTTTCAAAACGGGCGTATAAAAATGATGTGTACAGATTCAATTGAATGTTGTTTTTCAAGAGGTACAACGAGGGGTTGTTTTGGTGGTCATTTTGTTTTTCGTATTTTTGAAATTATTGTTTTTTCTTTGTTGTTGCTACACAGGGTGGTCATTGTCCCTCGATGAAAAGCGAGATTTTGACCCTCATTACTTCAAATGTCTCCTAAATTTCCTTTCAATAGAGACATAGATATCCTCTAAAATTTGGTATTTTCTGTAAAATGTTAAATATTTGTCCCCCAAAATCACCACAAATGTCCTCTAAAGTGAGTGTCAGTGGGGACTTGTGTCCCCTAAAATAAATTTCTAATGGAATTTTGCTACATTCGACCAAGTGCGCGATGTGGAGCCTATATTTCACCTTCCTTAATTGCTAACAGCATCTGGCATTTTTTTCTGAAAGACGAGTGGTGTCTGTTAAACTGCAAACTGCAGAAAAGATTCCCTGATGCTGAAAGCAGTTGACAAAGGTCATGTATAGCCTCCACATCGTGCACTAGGTCACTCATAGCAACAACAAAGCATAAAAGTTTTATTTCAAAAATACAAAAAATTGACCACTAAAACCATCCTACGTTGTACCCCTTGTTGTTACAACAATAATTTCAAAATACTACCAAACAAATCGCGTTTGACCAAGTCCTGCATGCCCTAAACCCACCACGGCTTTGACACAAATTCCTATATAAGGGCAGACTTTGCCATTTGTTCGATTTAGTGTACAATATTCGAAGCGTCTTATATAATGCTTTCAAGTAATATGGCAACAGCTGCAATTTTTAAAGTGTTAAAGGAAAATACACACAAGCACCTACATTCTCTTCAAAACAAAGTCCTATGAGAGCTGAAAATTTGCAACAACTTTCATGAAAAAGAAAGTTACAGAAGTTAAAAAATTTTGATCGTCTGAGTTCAGAACGAGGCAGTGAGTAAATGACGCCATAAACTCACAATTAAAAATATAAAATAACTACCGTTCTGGTGCAAAAAGTCGCCAGTAAATGGAAATATTTGATCTTTGTATTAAATATAATCAAAATTTACCTAAATTGAGTGGAAAAACTCGACCTACTACTGTAAATAAGCATTTTCCGAATATGGTCACATGACCATGCTTTCAAAACGGCGGCCGCCATAGGTAACCATTTTGAAATGTTCAGAAGGCCATATCTTTTAAACAGCTGGACCATTTTTCATGGAAATTGTTGCAAAATGTTCAGCTCTCCAAGACCTTTCTTTTGAAGTGCTGTCGATGTTTGTGTGCGCTTCCCTTTAACTAGACCATGAAAATCGAGACCAGTACATCAACGCCTCCGTACTCATACAGTTTTCACAATAGCCCAAATCATATAACAAGGGAGCACCGTTAACTCAGTTGGTAGAGTTCCGGACTCTTGATCGCAAGGTCGCCGGTTCGATTCTCACCAGGGGCGACGGTGTTTTGTCCTTGAGCAAGTCACTTCACCCTCATTGCTTAGTAGGCTACTGGTTCAACCAAGGAAAACGTCCCGACATGACTGAAAATGTTTACTGGGACTTAAGCCTCAACCCAAACAAACAAACAAACAAGATTATAACAAAGCACACATTCTAAAACGCTATTAGCTGACGCATCCTACACAATTAACAAAGTAACAAAGTATTGAAGAGATTTTTACCAGACCTGCAGAGTGTCTACTTGTTTGAACAATATATGGTAAGACAACTCGTGCAAATGCTGCAACTGCGATTGAAGTATGAGGTAGGCTAAAAGCCGGCACCAAAGTCTATATAGAAGGTATTTTGGTACCATAACTAACAAGGCGTCCAATCTTCACACCTTTTATCTCAATAGAGAAAATCAAATGCATAAGCAGAGAGAGAGAGAGAGACATTAAGCGGAAGGAATGCTCAAAGCTTGATAGGTTATATTTTTATAACAGCAGAAGTTGTCAACAGGGGTTGCGATTAGCAATTTATCTCATTTTTTACAGGTTTGGGTAGAACACGTTTCTTGTGAGTTAGCTCCCGATATAGTTTCGCATAGTGATGTTCTTATTTTTTTGCTAAAACAATGTGCATTCTCTCCGATTGCCCTCGCTCAGAATACCCGTTCAAAATTTTCATCATAAAATCACTCCTTTATTACTCAGAATACGCGTTCAATGGAATGTGACCATGCTCGAAATTACTGACCAGGGCTGGGGAACATTTTGATTGTGTACAGTGGACTAAAATGTTGTTTTTCTCGTAAGTAAACATCTCTTTTCGACCAAATTTAAAGAAAACATCTTTTGTCTTGAATATCTTATTAGCCCATGCAATGAATAACCTTATCAATATTTTTAGTTCGCTGTTTTTATGTTTTTTATAAAATATGCCGTCGATAAAAATGGTGAGCAAAGCACATGTTTATGCAACTCGAAACTAAAATGCAACAATCCAACCAGTATTTGTTAAATCAACACGTCAGATAGGAAAAATAACTTATTTCTTAAAACCTAAATGAGTATAACTATCTAAATAAGACATGAAAGCTTTCAAATTTACCTTCGTTCGGAGAGGCCACTCCCGGCGTGTTGACAGTGTCCGCCATGTTTGCTCGAAAAATACATTGCATAAGGTCAGGGTCCTATAGCGTGTATAGTAAACCATTGGAACCTAATGTAGTTTACATTCCAATAATTACATTGAGGCACGCGACGTCAATGACGTCAACATAAACAATAGCTCTCTACAACCTGATTGGACGTCAGCAACGTCATGACGTCATGCATGCCGTTCTGCTGTTTGCAGAAAAAACTGCGTTTGCATGTTTTACTGCTTCAATTTTAGCGCTTATGGAAGATTTTTCATGAAAGATTTGATTGAAACGAATGTAAATATAAGCAATGAACTTAATTTTTCTGATGTTTATCGAAGTGTAAACTACATTGGGTCACTAGCAAAATTTACATGAACCCCTTCGGGGTTCATTCAGTTTGCACGTGACCCAATGTAGTTTACACTTCGATAAACCTCAGAAAAATGAAATTCATTCCTTAAATAATACTTAGAACAAGGAATCACATGGCAATAGAACTTCGTTTTTTTTTCCATAAATTACAAATCCGCCAAAATAAAAATCCGCTAAAAAGGTATGTTTAGAAAAACCGCCAAATTTTGCTGCCGCCAAATATAAGTGTTTTACAGTATTTTAGATGACAGACTCATAAATTTTGGTTGAATCTAAATATAGATATTATTTTTTTTTTTCAACTTTCATTGAGTCCTGAAAAAAATAAAAAAAATAATCTAATGTCCAAGTCTTGTACATTATCTATGCAGACTTTTTTTTTTAAATCATGTCGAAAGTTTAAAGCCTTGTACATGTCATTATAGACTATGCAAATGTTTTTTCATGAATGCGTGAAAGTGAAAATAAGTGATGCCAATTCTTATATGAACAGTCAGAGATAAACATTTTAATTTTCCTAAGATGCTTGAACAAAACTTCCATCAACAGAAATCATTTAAACCAAAATGGGAAACTATGACTTTTGCATCTCTGAAACAATATGGCTCCCCAAAAAGGTGACATACTATAAGGACAACACATAAACATTTAAGATATTATATGGCTTTGTACAAACTTGTTACATGGTGCAGAGCACACACTATGAATCTATCAATGTACAATATAAATATAGATATAGCTCTGGGCCCAGTTGTTCAAAGCATCATTAGCTTAACACAGTCATTAGTTGAAGATTCTCTAGGTTTTACAGTACTCACAAATTCAATTGAAGTAATATTTTTTTGCTAAAAAAACTGTGAGTAGCTTTTTTTCAGATAAAAATGGTAGTGCTTTTCCCTATAATACATGTACATTAGAAATTTTAACTTCTCGCTAACCAACGACATCTTTAGTTTTAAACAACTGGCCCCTGATTGGTTAAGATATAAATGGTTTTGTACTAATATGATACATGGTGTTGAGCAATTATTATGCACTTATCAATGTTTTCCCACAGAACGCTGCAGATTACCCTTAGGGAATTTGACAAATTTCAAAACTTGGGGTCTAATGCATCCAAAAGATGTAGATGGAATGGCAAACAGTATAGGCCCTGATCAGACTGCTTCTTTGGAAGAAGTCTGACCTGGGTCTGCACTGTTAGCCTACACTTATCCATCCCAAATCTTTAGAATTTTATGGAATGTTACACAAAACCTTTTGAAACTGAAGTAAGCCGCAACACAATAAAACCAACAAAGTGGTTGTGTGTCCAGTGCAGACTCAGATCAGCCTGGGCATATGCCCAGTCTGATTAGTCTTTGCTGTCTGCATGGAGGTAGCATAGACCCTTAGCTACCCTTTGAGTGCTGAGCGATGAGTCTGATCAGGCTGGGCAGATGCACAGGCTGATCGGAGTCTGCACTGGGCGCACAACCACTTTGTTGGTTTTCTTGTGTCATGGCTCAAGAAATAAGCACCCCCAATTTATGGACAAGAGGACCATGATGGTCCTGTATCACTCCCCTGACCCCATCTCTAGAATGTAAGCTTGACAAGACTGATTTAAATTTAACAAGAACTGTGCACATTATGGGAACTTCACTTTAAAACTGACTAAAGTGTGGTAGGTGAACTGTTGATCTCAAATCTAGATCACATGATAAGCAATGCTTTGCTTCACAAATGCATGCTAAAAATTTGTTTGTAAATTACTGACTCCCTGACTATTTATATCTGAGTTTTTTTAAATGGCTGTTACAGCCTCTAAACACACCTTGACCACTAATCTAATTAGGCCCACCACCTATTCACAAAACTCAGATTGGGCAACCAGTCAGGTGTGTACAAAAGGTCTCTTCTACCGTAGACATTCTAAAAACTTGGGACAATTACCGTAGCAGATCTAAACATGGAACAGTTTGGTTCAACAATGCAGAAATGGTTCCAACAGATGCAGATAGAATGGCAAACAGTGTACGCCCTGATCAGACAGCTCCTTAAGGAGCAGCCTGATCTTAGCCTGCTCTGTTGCTCAATTCTAATACAAG
The DNA here is from genome assembly GCA_963989385.1 of Ctena decussata. Taxonomy (NCBI): domain Eukaryota; kingdom Metazoa; phylum Mollusca; class Bivalvia; order Lucinida; family Lucinidae; genus Ctena; species Ctena decussata. The sequence goes on from OZ022498.1 coordinate 23,519,363, forward strand.
AAAGTTTTACAATATCTTTTTTTTCTCCATAAATACCTCTGCTACGGGTCTCATATGGGTACACTCATGGTCTGGTTGCCGTTTTTTCAAGGCAAACAACTTTAACGTAACAAAAGAGTAAAATTTGCTTTTCTGGTCAGTGAATCTTTTCTGCAAAGGGAAGCTACTCTTCACAGCAAGTTTTTTCTCTCTAAAAGTAGTCATCCTTGCAGAATAACAAGACAAACAAGAAAATGATCACCCACCAAACCTTGGCTATATACATTACAAAAACAGAATGCCAACACAGTTCCCAATGAAAACAAGAAGACCTGTCAGTGATAGTTCACATGAAAGTGCCTTGCCCCTTACATAAAATCTTGATTTTAACAAAAACTTTATGCAAAGTGGGACGCCAATGCCATAGTGACCAACTGCTCTTCCTGTACATTTATGAAGTCTGCCTTTTAACTTGCATCCTATAAAGCATGTTTTTAGCTTGCAGGCTAAAATGCAGACCGCTCTGTCTGAAGTCACGTGACAGTTTGTAACATCATATATATATTTATACATGTGGTATACATGCAATAAAAGCCATTATATATTTGAGATCGATGTACATTATTTTACATGGCTATGGGCTATGCTGCAGCAATGGGTATCTTATGCCATATGTCTCAGTGCTCCAGATAAGAAGGGGTAGCAGGGGTAATTTAGGAATAATTATCCATATTTCTCCACAAAAACATATTTTGTGACCCATCATTAGAACCGTCTCATTGAGACGGTTCTAATGAGGGGTCACAATATATGTTTTTGTTGAGAAACAAGAAAATTATCTTTGAATTATCCTCAATACCCCCTCTTATCTGGAGCTCTGTAATATGAGTCTTCAAGTCTTAAAAACACAAGACACATCTTCAGCAAAGCAGATTGTTGGAAGATAAATTTTCATTCCCCAAAGAAAAACTAACATGACATCTTTAGAGGAATCTCTGACACCTTTGCATTTCCACTAAAATACCATAAAATATGTATCTATGCAGATATTAACGATCATTCAGAAACTATTGTCAAACACTCAAAATTACTGAAAAACACTCTCTAAAGCTGGGGCTCTGATGAGTGCACACGTAAGATGGCTGCTTCACCCATCTGCTATTCCAAAGTTTCCCTCTAGATAATGTTGATAAGTTATCCCAAGAAAAGATAACTTATGGCATGCACAAATGTAGGGCTCATATCAGCCTGTGCATCTGAAGTGGGACCAGGTCCCGAGGTTATAAAACTGAGTACATTCTCAAACTCAAAATAAAGCACACTGATTGGCTGCTTCCAAGCACATGCTCGGAAGCAGCCAATCAGTGTGCTTTATTTTGAGTTTGAGATTATTCTCAAATTTTATAACCTCTAACCCAGTCTTCTTTCTTGTTTCGATTCTCATGACAATGGTCTACAAGGGGCTCAGTGGAACTGATCCATTGGCTGCACCTCCTGGACCAAAGTCTTCCAATTTATGTGTTATCTTAGAATCCTATGGAGTCTAAAAACCAAACAGTTTGTATAGACTAATTTGAGTATATCTGTACAAGTCTAACTCTTTCAGAGCTTTTTTATTTAAATAACTAAAACAAATAATCTTTGGTTTCACTCTCCATTTTGCTGAGTTGTTGTTCTAAGCGGCAGTTTAGTTTGTTTACGAGGGGTAACATTTTTAAAGTTCATTTTTCCCTTTCTTTTTGACCCCAGTGGCCTCCCTTGTTTTTCGTTTTCCTTAGACTCTGCTACCTGTAATAGACAATAAGACACATTAATGTATAGACAATTTAAAAGACCTAGGCCCAGTTGTTCAAAGTGAGGTTAGCCTAACGAGTTCATTAAGAGGTCTACTTGTGAAGTGTTTTATGAATTTATACCTAGATGCACTTGATATTTTTTGTTTAAAAAATGTTAGAAGCTTTTGCTGCAAAAACAATACTAACAAATCAGTGTTGACTAGCTGCAGGCAAGACAGAAATTATCCCATAATATAGTCAAAACTTCCACTTCTTTAGAACGCTGAATGAACTAGAGCAAGTGAGCAGGGGCTCACGTATACCCCCGGCCAGCGCCACCACCTATAGGAAATAAACTTTGCATGCCCATGTAGGCACATATCACTAGGCTACATCTCAAGATTTCACAATAATCAAAACAATACAAACTTAAAGTTCTTTTTTAACACAATTGGTTATACAAATTTCAAAGTCTGTGACCCTGACCTACAATCAGCAGCAGCAGCCAGATGATGTCAACAAAACTGTCTCAAAGTAAATCTAGTTGCACATCAAAAGGTTCCATTCAAGTATATCAAAAACATAAGCAAACAGATACAGCTCAATACAAACTTTAACACTAATGTTATATAAATTTCTAAGTCTGTGACCTTGCCCTTAGGTACTAATATGTGTCCAACCTGTAGTAATACTAAGCACATCTGAACAAATTTCAATAGAAGCTGTCAAAAAGATAGAGCAAAAGCAAAATCTTGAAACAAAACTTTAAAACAACTGCTGTAGAAATTTCTAAGTCTGAGACCTTGACCTTAGGCCTGCAGAAGCATCCGGGTGGTGCAAACTGATCAGTATCCATCCTGTAGTACCAATAAGCACATATCAACAAGTTCGAGTAAAGACGTTCATGAAAACAGAGCAAAAGCAGAAACTTAACACAAAACTTTAATGCAACTGTTATATAAATCTCTAAGTCTGTGACCTTGACCTTTGGCCAGCAGCAGCATCAAGGTGATGCATACTGATCAGTATCCATCCTGTAGTAACACTAAGCACCTATGAACAAGCTCTGGATAACAGAAGCAAAAGAAAAAAACTTAACGCAGAACTTTAATGCAAATGTTATAAGAATTTCTAAGTCTGTGACCTTGACCTTTGGCCAGCAGCAGCATCAAGGTGATGCATACTGATCGGTATCCCTCCTGTAGTAACACTAAGCACTTATGAACAAGCTCTGGATAACAGAAGCAAAAGAAAAAAATCTAACACAAAACTTTAACGCAAATGTTAACTTACGTACGGACGAACAAACGGACAGACGGACGGACGAACGGACAAAAAGACAAAAACTATATACCCCTCGACATACTTTGTATGCCGGGGGTATAATTAAAGGTGTATGGGTACACCATCATGTTCGTCCACTTTTTTTTCCTCACGGAAAACAGCTTTTCTGACTTCAGCTTGCTTCCCTGGATGCAAAACGCTTCTAAAAAGGGGTCAACTGTGAAAGGGAAGAATTTGCTCCTCAAGGAGCAAATTCTTTCCTTTCAGAGTTGACCCCCTTTGAGTGGCAAAAATGAAAATAGCAAGAGTTGCTCTCTCTGAAATTGTACCTGTTCACTTTCAGCTATCAACACTTATAGCCCTAATTTTTTTTATCATATGACATAGCTGTTATTCAGTGGATATAACATCGTGTCATAAAAATCATATGACCACATGTGTAATAACACTTAGGCAAGTACACGTAATGTCATTGACAATGTCCATATCAACAATGCATTTTCTTATTGAAATAATGTTCAGCTTGAAGGCGTTAAAATCTCATTTATAAAGGGTCATAAGATAAACAGATTCTTACACTTGTGGTCAATTCATATGAAATTTATGAAACGAGCCGAAGGCTCGTTTCATAAATTTCATATGAAATGACCACTCATGAGAGATCCTCTATGTCTGATCTAGGTCAGTGAAGTACCTGAGCCTATTTAAACTCATCTTAAGGGGCAGTCAGATAAGAATCGGCACTGTTTGCAGTTATTTTAGCATACTGCTGGGGCGTCAAATCAAGTTGCTCAAGTTTCTGATCCATTGCAGTGGCTGGATCAATATTTGGACTCATAACACTACGTACCTTACTGGCTTCACTGACAGCTGACATGGAAGACACTCCCGATGTTGATGACGTCTCACTAGCAGCATCACCCTTACCGTCTGCCATTTCTCCGTCTTGTGACTCCGTCTCCTGTGAACATTCATCACAAATACAGTATAAGTAAGAACCCATGGGCCATAAAACACACTGATACAATGTTAAACCAACGTCTATGCAACTTTATGACATAGTGTCAGTATCAAATGCCTAGTGGGCAATGTCCTTTAATGTCCTTCAAATAGCCCAATGACTCTAAATATTTGGGGCAGAAGTACCTCAGCAATATACCCAGATTATGGATACACAATATCTTTTTGCCATTTTTTCTAAGAGAAACAACTTTTCTGATTCCCTGGTTGAGCCTGGTCATTGTCTGCACCGTTTCCCATTTCCTCAGCAAGTTGTGACAAACTGCAGAAAATCTAATTCCCCGCCATCCCCCCCCCCCCCCTCTCTCCCCAAGACACACACACTAAAGTGTAGACCACTTTCAGAAGTGACCCCCCCCCCCCCCCCCCCCCCCCCCCGCCCCACACACTACCCAAAACGTTGATTTAACGTGGGAGTTCTACTTACAGGGTAGGCAGTACTAAACTGAAGAAGCTGTCTCCCTTTGATCAGCAAGACTTCCGCAGAAGGCTGTGTCTCATGTCTGTGCATATAATGCCACTGAATGAAGCTAAACCAGAAAACATGCCGATGGAAAAATACTACTTATGTCTTGCAGAGAGCTGCTAGTCCGCAGGCAAGGCAAAAATGGTGGTAAAACATGGGGGATGTATCCATACCCTTTCACCCTTTTTAGACCAGATCCTTGTTTTGGTTGTATGTGCTAAGTGCAGATCCAGTTCAGACCCGGCGTTTTAAACGCAGTGTCTGGTCAGGGTCTGCACAGTGAAAACATTCACCAGAAACACTTAAAACTAGAAATGGACTAATCCAAATAATAAGGAATTAAGGATGGGCAAGTCCACTGGTCAAAAAAGGGTTAAGTATTTACCTTATTTTCCTCTGCTTCCTCTATTATACTGTCCTCGTCAAGAGAAAGATTAACCATATTGTCCTCTCGGAATTTCCCGAGAAGCAAACTATGACGACTAGTCTTCTTGAGATCTCGGGGATATTGGAACTCTTTTCGCACTGGTGTCTGACCTACAAAATTAAATGGATGGATGGATGTTTTTAAAATCAAATAGATATGGATAGTTTTACAGAACTTTAAACAGCATTTCAGTCATGGCTGATGAAAGGGTGGCAATGAAAGGCTGTGAGGAATGGAATCTGGTTTCTGGACCAGTGGTTAAAAAGATTTCCGCCTACAGGAAGAATCAAACCCAGACCAGTCCATAGCCCACCCAGCTGCTGGGGCTCCACAAAATTACACTGCAACAAGATTGACAGGCACTTTTCAAATCAAGTCGTAAAGATTGACCTGGTAAGTACTGATACAACTATCCCAGAATTTCCAGTTATTGGAACAAATGAGCTGTGACACGACAAAACCAACAATGTGGCATGTGCCCCATGCAAAGACTCAGATCAGCCTGGGTATCGGCCAAGTCTGATCAGAGTTTCACTGTCGGCACGGAGGTAGCTTAGGCCCTTAGATAAAACATACAGCAAAGAATAAGATCAGACTGGGCGGGTGCCAAGGCTGACCTGAGACACTACTGGGTGCACATGCCACTTGTCTGTTCAAACAGTGCAAGCCCATATCAAACTGCTCCTTTAGGAGCAGTCTAACCAGGATCTACACACTTTCCATGCCACCCACATCTTTTGGATGCATTACTGCTTTGTTGAACCAACGGTCCCTTTTAAGGACAATTATGGTAATTATTTTAGATGTTCCAATTTTTTTTCACATTTTCAGAGGTATTGTACAGTCTGTTGCTCATTACGTTATTATTTTAGCTCCTTCATGCATAAAGGTTGCTTAACATATCTGGAAACAGCAATGACACAAACCAGTCTGTGCATCTGTGTAAGCTAGATGAGCCGTGATACAAAAACTAACGAAGTAGCATGTGCCCAGCAAAGACTCAGATCAGCATGGCCATCCGCCCAGTCTGATCGGTGTCTTCGCTATACATTTAAAGGGTTGCTAAGGGTCTAAGCTTCCTTCATGCGGGCAGCGAAGACTCTGAACAGACTGGGCGAATGCCCAAGCTGATCTGAGTCTTTGCTGCCTGCACATGCCACTTTGTTGGTTTTGTCCTGTTGTGGCCTGGGGTGCGTTTGTTTTACTAGAAACAGCAGGATTCTGAATCATGATTTTGTAAACATAAACATGTTTCTGCCACTTTAAAAACACTGTATTACGATCTTATGATTCAAATTGCTTGCCAAGAAATATGCAGTTGCTTCTGCTGCTGGGTTTACTTCTCTGAAATTGCAGCTTTTAAGTAAATAGCAATACTAGATCATTGTCTATTAGACAACAATGTTGGTTCTGAAATGCGCATGTGTGTGTTTTCACCCAGTGCTGCCATTTTGGATGCACCTGAATCACCATGAAACATAAATGGGGCACGATTCACTTGTTTCGGTATTATGTTTCTGTTTTGCACAATTAAATGCTGAAACAGGAACATGATTTGGAATCCCGTTTGATTCAGGTAAATCAAACGTGCGCCAGGACAGAGCCTATTTTGTGCCTGTAGACTCCTCAGGGTCCATACCTGGTGTGTGCGACCAGCAGATCTCTGATCACAACTGCTGATGCACAGGCCTGTTTGAGCCACTGCAGTTTGTATAAGCAACATTTTTGCTTGAAGCAACTCCTTGGTGTTGGCGCTGAATCTTAATCATGGTTGCTTATGTAATGCTTTAGCCAATTATGTATTTCAGTGTCAGCAACTTGGTGATTTTGTTTGTCACACCTGGTTTACTATATGTATATACAAGGGCTGTTACAAAGCGAAAAAGAGCTGTTACAAAACAAAAAAGAGTCGTAATTACTACAGGACCTGATGACCAGGTCGTTTGGTAACTATGAATCTTTTTCGTTTCGTAGCAGCTATTTTTTGTTTCGTAACAACCTTGAAAACATACCGGTAGTTAACCAGGTGTGTTTTAGTTAAAGCTGGATCAGAATGGTACAACATAAGATTATGGGTATACATGTATCAGTATTTGCTATGAACATACTGATATGAACTGACTATAACAAAGTCTTCATTATGAAGCAGTTTGAACTGTGCCTGTATTGTTAGCTCAGACCTATCCATTGCTACTGTATAAATCCTAATAAACTTCCATGCTCTAATGAACGCCCCTGCCTTTTTTTCTGAAAATAATGTTATATTAACTTGCATGTATTCCTGTCTGCTTCTCTGTATGAGGTAGCTCTCTAAAATGGGGTCAACTCTTAAAGGAAAGAATTTGCTCCTAGAGCAGCAAACTCTTACCTTCAGGAGTTGACCCCAACTGAGAAGGGATGCAAAAAAGGAAAACAGTGGAATTTGTTTCCTCGGCAGGTATATCCATCCACCTTAACACTTTTATTACAAGTATTTTGGCAGTGGCTGGTTTGCGTTTGCTACTCTTAAGGTGTTAAAGAACGCCCCCTTTCGTAAAATGAAACACCCCGGGGCATTTAATAGGATTAACTCTGTAGGTTTAGAATTTCTACATCATCGTAACCTACCAGTTGGTGTATCCTTCCGTAATTCTTCACTGATAAATCTTCTAACATCAGCTGTCATATCAGTGAGTCTGGCAGACTGAGCCTCATGAAATTTTCTAACAGCTGAGATCCTGCTGTCTAACATCTGGTTCTCTGTCTCAACTGCTTTGTCAAATGCAGCTGTTTGTGAGTCAAGGCTGGAGACCAGTTTGTCACAGAATGACTGGTTATCAGATTTCAGAGACTGAAAAACAAGATCAATATGGTTCTTAGATTTGTGGGTCAACACTGGAGACCAGTCTATCACAGAATGACTGGTTATATGATTTCAGAGACTAAAGGAAAAGTTTTATTTTGTTCTCAGATATATCATGATTACAATAAAATTTACAAAACCCTGATCAATTGTATTGTTGATAAGGATTGACCTGGCACTCATTTATTTCCGTCATTACACTCGGATGTTTTCGTTAGTTTTAGCGATGATTTACCGGAAAATACTGCTATTTGAATATAATACAGTCAACTGTTTGTCGATGACGCCGTAGCGTAGTGGTGAAGGCTTCCGACGGCGGATACAGATATCCAAGATCGGGTCTTATAATAGCATTCGTTTTTAATAATTTCATTTTTTACTTTTTGTCCTTTTTCTTATTTGCATATTTCTACTTAATAATTAATGATTTTAAACGATTTTCTGTTGTATGGGTTTCCCCCATATATTTTTGTGGGAACGTAAGTGTCTCGCTTTCTCTTGATTCCTACGTACTCTAAAAATTGTCCGTCTGCTGACACCAGCTGCATTTATTGTCTGTTAGATATATGATCAGCCTCCAGTTGCAAAATGCTTTGATTTGGAAGCAATGAGTATTTTTTTCTTTGAATGTGAGATGTTTTTGGTCGACATTGCTGCAGGATTTACATGTATATGTGATAGTAGAAAGATAGTGCATCTCGTTCAATAGTTGAAGGGGGCTGCTTTTACCCGTTCGTAATCGGACACCAATTGGTTAACAGTGCGGCAAAGGGCCACTGAGCTTGCATTAGGTGCGGGTGGGTTTTTTTAAATATATTTTTCTCTCGTCTATCATCTCTCCTTTCTCCCTATCTTTGACAAACGGCCCGACATTGAATGAAGTATTGTCTGAAAGGGCCGTTCAACCAAAGACAACCAACCAACCGAATTAATAGCGGAAACATTAAAATGTTGTGTCGAGCATGGCAAGATTACCTGCTGCTTTTACGCAAAGAAAAAAAATATACATAAAAATATTAAAATGAAGGTATTGAGATTCGAACTCGTAAGAGATTTTAGATTGAGATTCGAACTCGTAACTCCAAGATTATAAGTTCAATGCCTTATCCACTGTGCCACTTGAAACAGATATAGTTTTCCTGTTTAAACAGTAATGTACATACTGGCGCTGGTTTTGCCCGTTCGTAATCGGACACCGTGAATTAATTTACGAAGTAAAACGGAATATTCATGAGTGCCAGGTCAATACTTACGGACAATATGCACTGTAAATATACAGTTAAAGCAAGCGGACATTATCATTTACAACCACTAAGTGTCCAAAAACTTGGGACAGAAGGGAAAACAGTGCAGACCCTGAACAGGCTGCTTCTTAACCAATCACGTTAACCTTCAACTGGAACACTTGTATTGTTTTTACTATCAAGCAATGGATAAATATTGGGGTCAGACTGTCAAACAGGGTGGACCCTGAATGACAAACAGATTGTTCCAGCAGTCCGACTTACATGTAAGTTTACAGTCACTTCTGTCTCAATATTTTGACAGTGATTCTTCATCAAAACCTGCCATTTAGCCACTGGGACTAGAAACCAATGATCACATACAGACAGACCTTTTGTACATTGCCAATTGAAGGAGCCTCTTCCAAATTATAGTTGGTATCATGTGCAATGTGACTGTACCAATTCTAAATGAGAATTTTTTTATATGAATATTCTAATTTGCAAGATTATACAATACAATCACCATTAACTACTACTCTATCAGGATCAATTCGAAATTCTGTGACCTTTACAATTTTCCTAATCCTTTACTTGTATGTATTGAAAAGCTGATTTTACTCTTAACTTTGACAGTGCTAAAAGTATTACTTCAAAATTGGGAATTACTCTTTAAGAGTAGCCCCCAATGAGAAAGATAAATACTTCTATGCATGAATTCCATTCTTGAAAGTATATCCATTCCCCTTGGACAGAGTAAGAATATTTTCTGGAGATTACCGTAGCTATTAATTTCTTACATTAGTAGCCCCTATTTCGGAAGGCTATGTCTTCCAGGAAAGTTAAGAGAAAGTCACAAAAATGTTTTCCTCTGTAAAAATGGCTGAAAAACATGGGGGCGTATCTTGTATCTACATTATTTGAAAGGTAGTTCTAACCAAATAGTTATCATTAACAGGCAAGTACATATTATTCAACAACTTACATCTGTATTTTTGTAGAATATATTTAAGTCTGTGTTAATGTTTGTTTCATGCTCTGTACATCTCTCTCCCAAAGTAGTCTGATAGTTATCTAAAAACTGAAATTAAAAAGCACACAAAGAAATATATCAAGAAGTTTTAGAAACCAGAATATTCTAAAATCGGTGTTTGTTGATCATAAATTACTAAATAAGACTTGTTTGTAGAAGGTGAGTGAGTACAGCCAGGTTTAAGAACCCACCAACATATAGGTCATATGGAGACTGCAGTTTAAAGTCCCATTCAAAAGACTGGAGAGGTGAGTGATGGAACCTGCAACCCTAGATTGGTAGTCTTGCACCTTATTCACTACACTACTGCTATTCCATCTGAGGAAGGTACATGCAAAGTATTACCAAAGAGAAGTAATGTTTACATCTGCCCGATGACCTCATATGTTAGGCACAAGAATACTTAGTAAGCAAAAACTATTTTGATTCTGATATGGAAGAAAATCTGTCAGAGAACTATTTGATGAATGCCTCTGCTTTCAGAAATGTGACAGCTTCCAGATCATCACAACTTAATGCCCACCACGTTATTTTATTTTCATGCCATAAACTTCCTTTTTTGTCTGTTCAGCCGAATCAATTTCCTGACCGGGAAACAGGTTGGTTGATTTGATGCTTAACGTCCACGGTAAACAACTAAGGTCATGTCGGGACGGTCAGTTAACCTAACCACACTATTCCTGGGCAGGCTTAGACCTCCTAAGTGGTTAACCAGGGATACAGACTAACTCATTTTTCATAGGAGCAAGCTGGGCCCCTAAAAACTGAAAACTAGTCGCCCAGCCAGAAATTTAGGGGCCCACATTTAAAACGTGAGAATCTTTTATTCAGAATCTGCGCGAGAATGGCACCGTTTCCGTTGGCTTTGTAGTAAACCCTTCTTTCTTCAGGGTTTTACTTCTTTTGAGCAATCAGGTGTGAAACACTAGCGATGTATCGCCACATTACGCTCTAAAAATGCATAAACGGCTATGATTTTTAGCTGCCAAATCTATCTGTCTGTCTATCGTATATTACGGGGAGGCGGCCATGTTGTTTTTCTCGATAGTGAGTAAAATCCAACACACAAGTATGACGGAACACTGAATATTCTTAGCAGATATCGGCGCGGAAGTTAGCAATACCCTTTGAAGTGACGGATTTTACTCCAAGTCGAAAACATGCCAGACACTCGCCGACAGCTCACGATCGCAAACTGGGCGACTGTCATTTTAATTTTAGGCGCCCAGCCGATTTTTTACTCGCAGTGGGCGAGTGGGCGACCGCTAGTCTGTATCCCTGTTAACCAGTACTAAGTGCACATACTTTCGCCAGTAACTGACAACTGCCCTTCTTGAATCAGCGGAAGGAGAAACGAAAGTATGTGGCCAGACCGGGATTCGAACCCAGGACCTCTGACTTACGAGTCAGGTGCCCTACCGATTGCGCTACCCGGCCCGGCCCGGGAAACAGGAAGGAAGCGCTTCTGAGGTGCATGTTGGTATTGTTGAAACTGCATGCCTGTCTAGTTTGTCTCCCAAATGAGAAACCTTTTAGCAAATTTCACGAGTTTAGGGTACCTCTCTTTGTCATGGCTTGTGATTATTAATTTTGAATTAAAATCTTTAAAACTTGTGTATCTGCTAACTACGGTCAGTTTACTAAAATTGGTCCGAAAACTTTTGTAAAAACTTCCCCATAACAGTAAGCATAAAATTGAATGCAGTTTGAATCACTGACCTCAAACATAATGACTATGAACCTTCAAAAGTCACTTGTCATAAAGTTATGCAGAAACAATAAAACAGATTCTGATGATCAGCTTACGTACTTTAATTCTATGTTGCTTTCCCTCTGTTGTATGTGTCTGTATTTCTGTACAGATGCCCAGTGTTGTGGTATTAACACCTTTAACCTGAAAGAAAGACATGTTTTGCAGATATCTTAAAAACTCTAAACAGTAGCACACCTTAAATAATTATAGTAAGTGTCCTAAAAATGGAACAGTTTGGTTTTACTATACATTAATGTGTCCAAAAGATGTAGATGGAATGTCAAACATTAACCCTAATCCGACTGCTCCTCAACAAGCAGTCTGATCTGGGTCTGCACTGTTTGCTCAGACCTATCTGTCCCAATACCGGATTTTTACGGCATGCAAAAACAAGCAAACAGACTGTGACGAGTCTCTGATGGCTTTTATCGGATTATATCTTATGTCACAAATGAATCATGAAACGTTTTAGGGAAAATCCAAACAGTATGGACATCCCATGTTCTAGTAAATGCCACAAATATTCACTGAAGGCATCTGATTTTTTTACAGTTCATTCAAGCACAGTGGACCAAACTCGATTCTGAATTCAATATTCTGAGCTGCCTTAAGTCATTTAATGCAGGAACATTATAATTGATGCCAAAAAACATATAAATGAGCCTAGACACAACAAAATGAACAAGATGGCATGTGCTCCAGCTGTCCTTTTCTGTAGTCTGATTTCATGGTTCATACAGACTTTTCAAACATAAATTTGAGGCCTTTTTAGGTGCTTTTTAGGGTCTTTTGCAACAGTTTTAAGGACTCAATATATACGACCATACCTTTAATTTTAGTCACAGTTGCTGAAGCACTCGCACTACTATGGGTTGAGGGAACAGGTGGGGTGGAATAGTAAACTCTCCCATGCCCCTTTGTGAGGAATCTACTCCCCGATTGAGTTCATGCTTCTTGCTTTTTTCATGCTCCCTCAATGAGCACTCTCCCACCTTTCAGCTTGATCAGTTTTGTACAACCTTTACAGAACGCCTTGTATTTATCCTCTGCTTTCATGACCCAGTCATATGTCAAACACCACTTTGGTTGAATACACATTTACCCATGATAATGTTAGATTGTCTACATAAAAATTATGAAAACAGCCCCTATCAACAATTTTTTAGACTGACTCTCTTCCCTAATAGCTAATATTGACAACTTGGGACCAGTTTACAATTTTTTCAAGACGGTGACGTTTTATGGCAAGTTTTGTCGTAAAACCAATAACTATTAGCATGCCTATCATGCAACTACACAGAATAGAACAGAATATTTTCTTTTCAAGAGAACTACCGTACATGAAATGAGAACTACCGTATATGAAATGAGAACTACCCTATATGAAATCTACCAATTTCATGTCAAAATATCAAGTTTTTGGAAGGACTGTTGACCAAAACTGAGCAAAATAATAAAGGCCAATAAATCTGACTTTTAAGGCCCCAAAGATAGTATTTAGGTGCTTTTTAGGGCCTCTCATGCAATTTAAGGTCTTTTAAAGTCAACCTCCAAAATTCAAGGTCTTTTCAAGTCTGTGCGAACCTTGGATTTAACTTTGGTAGTTTGCTTAAACTCAGAATAGGCATTAGCAAGGGAAGTTACAATGTACTGTGAAACGTGATCCCTGTAATTTTTTAATACTAGTTTAATCTTTTACCTACCTCATCTAAATTCTCCTGTACACAATGACAATTGGACTCCAGCTTCTGCTGTTCTTCCCGTAAATGGGTGTGATGATTTTCTTTAACATCATTCATTCCACTGGAATAGACATTGTATGTTAAAATGACATTTCTGACAGAAGGGCTGTCATCGAGGAAAGCAAACAGGAAGTCACAAAACATGTTCCTTATGTAAATATGGTAGAAAAACATGGACGTGGACTAATACATCTTTAAATCATGTTTGTTTACAAGACCATGCGAAAATCAAAGATAAAGATATTAACCCACTTTGTTAGGTATTTATATGGAAAAGGGGTAAACATAGCTGAAGGTCTGAAAGCCTATCAAACTGCTTATTTACTTCAAATGATGTCCCTTCATGTTGAAAAATTGACTCTCATCACTGATAAAGTCAGCATCAAAAAGCTTGCATAAAACTCAGACCCAACACTTTTGACACACAGTGTGACCCTGACTGACTGAAACAGCTCTTCCCATATATTTGTACAGCTAAACAGACAGACTAATGATGAAAATACTTGAATAATTATCTTCAATAAGCCGGCAGCAAAAGGAGATGTGTATGGGCTTTCATATGTTGAGCCTTTAACACCCAGTGTCCCAACAGCCACAAGTCGATGGAAAACCTTTACCAGAACCGTGACACAAAGTGGCATGAGCGACCAACTAAGACTCTCAGCAGCCTAGGCATTCGTCCAGTCTGATCAAAGTCTGTTCTGTCAGCACAGAAGTAGGTTAGACATCCTTTAAGTGCACAACACAGATTCTGATCAGACTGGACGAATGCCCAGGCTGATCTGAGTCTTCACTGTGCGCACATGCTACTTTGTTGGTTTTGTCATGTCACAGTTCACCCCTTTTTTAAGCAGACAGAACTCTTACCTATTTACAGCATTAGACAGTTCTGTTGCTGTACTTGAAGATTTTTCCATCTCTGATACCATCTGTAAATGAAATTATCAGAATTACCTTATTTATTTGGCTCTCAGCCAGGGTTTTTCCCTTTCCAAAATAACCCTAAATATGTAAATCGATCTTGTGTAATACAGCTATAAAATGGGTTTTCTCTTCCTGAACAATGCCAAAAATCTAGATCCGTCTTGCAAGACGGATCCAGTTTTGTGGGATTGTTTTGAAAGGGAAAAATCCCCAGTTCATAACCGAATAAACAGGGTACTTGAAATACAAAGACAGAAGAGCCTGAGCAAAAAGTCTAGACCCACATAAGATTGCACCAAAAATCTGCAGTAAGCCTTGTTCCCAGAAAGTTTTATTGAAAAATTTGTCTTGGGCAAGTTGTTCAAACTAATGCCATTAGTTAAACATGAGTTGACAACTGCAATGCAGGCAAATACATTTTCATATTTCGCTAAAAACATGAGGAGCTTTTGCACTGTGACTTACATATTTTCTAGCAAAAGATATGACAAACTTTTACAGTGCAAAAGTTACTTGTAGTACATGTTCTTAAAATATGAGTGCACTTGATGTGTAGTAGAAGACTAACTAATCTTTGATGAACAACTTTGTTAAGCTAATGACATTTGAACAGCTGGGCCCACATAGTTAAGTAAATGACTAAAGCATAATATTACTAGAACTGTCATCGAAAGCCAGGACCTATTAAATAAACACTGCACCAAGAATTCCCCAGAAGGCAATGATTGGGCTGTCTGTGCATTGTCACAAAACAGAGTGAAACCAGGAAACTCATTTGTAGATACTTTAAGCAGCATTTCTGCAACACCTGACTCAAATTGTAAAAGCATACTTACATGGTCATTGACTTGTTTTACAATACTGTCATTTTTCCCAAGCAGGCTATTGAGCTCTTTCAGTTCATCAGCTATTTGAAATAATTTGTTCATCTTATCTCCAATTTTCTGGAAACCAAAAATAAAACATTAGAGCTTTGTATAATGCTGTTTTGGGTATAAAGCTATTATGTCATGGTTCAAAGTGTGACTAAAATACAAAGGAATAAGCGGTAAATTTACCTGCTCATTTTTCACCTAGTATCCCTTTGTAGTAAAGTCTCAGTTCAACACTATAACTCAGAATGCAATACCCCTCTCTCTCTCTCTCTCGACCCCAAATATAGCATAACTAAACCAACTGAGCAGGGGCTCACAAAAAACCTCAATCATTGCTACCATTTAATTAAAGCTTTGTTAAACTGACAGAAAAACATGATAGTATACCCATACATCTTTAAGGTTACAAGGTGAAGTGTTACAAGACCTGTCCACGTACAGGATAGCTCGCCTGACAGTGCCTTGCCCATCACATAGAAAATTTAAGTAAAACTTAAACATTTTGCTAATGCCGCCACCACTACTGTAAGGGCTAATGCAACAGCTCTTCATGTACATTTCTACAGGCGAGCTAAAAAGGAATCAGCTAAAGTCTTCACTTTTCACTTTTTTGATTCCCCAGGATTCACAGACTTAATATGTAAAAAGGGAAAACTAAGCAGACCTGACCAGATGCAAAGGTTGATCTGAGTCTTCTGTTTGCATATGTTCTGAGGTCCTTTTTCATGTTGAGTCAATCATATATACATCATGTTGAGAAAACAAGGAATCCTTATGCTGCACATTTCACGACACATCATACTCACCTCTTTGGTTATATTATATTCCGTATGTTGATCTGTAACATGTTTCTGTAAGCTTTCCATATTTGATTCATGTTGACTGCTATACTGAGCCACCAGATCATTCAATTTATTGAGATCTCCTATCAATCTTTCAGACCATCTGCGTGACCTCTCTTCTTGTTCTTCTCTCTGGGATAACAAAATGGGAGACAATACTTTATATTGGAGACATACAATACTTTATATTGGAGACAATACTTTATATTGGAGACATACAATACTTTATATATTGACAATACAATATATTGGAGACATACAATACTGACAATACTTTATATTGGAGACATACAATATTGGAGACATACAATACTGACAATACTTTATATTGGAGACATACAATACTTTATATTGGAGACAATACTTTATATTGGAGACATACAATACTTTATATATTGACAATACAATATATTGGAGACATACAATACTTTATACTTTACATCCAATACTTTATATTGGAGACATACATACAAAATGGGAGACAATACAATACTTAATAGGGGCTGTATGAGGATAAAATGAGGCACATAAATATTTTCGTTCAGTTGCCTCTGTTTGAAAAATATCAACTCCCCTTGTCTAAACTATTCAGTTTTTGTTTACCTTACCTATATCAAACTGGAAAATGCCTCCACATTAGAGCTTTTTCCTCTAACATCCTTTATTCAGTGTAATATGACATAAAATAAAGGGATTTTCAGTTGTTGTTTTTTGGGGTTTTTTTTTACAAATTTCCAGTATTTTATAAATGCCATTTTTAATTATGAGCAATTTTAGATTATAATTTTCAAAGAAATTTAAGTCTGAAAGACCGCGAAAAAATGAATAAGAAGTTTCTACAGTACCTGCTGTTGAGCCAACTGTGATATCTGATCTAGAGACTGTTCAACAGTCTGTAATTTTGTCATCACGGACATGGTCTTTGACATCATTTCTTCTTCAAAGCTAGTGATGCTTTGAATTTCTTCATTCTAAAAAAAGTTATTAAATTATTTAATCTAAGGCTGCTGCCAAAATGTTTTGAAAGAGGATCTCAGCAATGCCAGCCAATACATCAGGGCCCAGTTGTTCAAAACTAAAGAAGTGGGTAGTTAACGAGACGTTAAATTTTCAAATGTATTGTATGCAAAAACACTGTCAATTTTTGCTGAAAAATTGTGAGGAAATTTTGCAGTGCAAAAGTTCCTCACATTTTTTTCAGCAAAAAAATACGAGAACACTTGAATTTATGTGTATTGTAACTCTTAACCAATCCTTGACTAAGGATTTTGTTAAGCTAATGATGCTTTGAACAACCGGACCCAGGCATGTTTTCAGGCATTCTGTCTTCAGTTGAATGGGTACACTTTCAGGGCGAGCAAATCTGCCATTTTAATTTTTGCCTCCTTTCTCAATTGGGATAAACTCTCAAAGCAAACATTTGGTCCTCTGGTGGCATATTCTGTCAAGAGAAGACCCCATTTTTGAAGGGTTTCAACACCCAGGAGTGCAAAGGAAGTCCAAAGAAATGTTACCCTATGTAAAAAGAAAAAATCATAGAGGTGTAACCATACACCTTTAGGAATAGTCTGATATTGGTCTGCACTGTCTGCTCAGACCTATCTGTCCCACTATTTAAAATCTTACAGTATTAAAATCATAAATGAGCAATTCTGTCGGTTGTCTCGGCCTACACAATCTGATCAGAGCTTCCTTTTCATTGATTCAAAGAGACGTCTAATAGTTTGCAAAATTGCATACCCTATTTATTCTATAAAACGCCACAGGGGCGTTGCATTTTGTAAAAGGGGGGCATTATTTAGAGTCTAAAGTGTAGTAAATCAGCCACTGCCAAAATACCTCTAATAACCAATATAAAGATGATGGGTCACTTCAAAGGAAGCAAAATTCTACTATTTCTGTCTCCCTTTTTAGTTGGGGTCAACTCTTAAAGGAAAGAATTTCCTATAACAAATTCTTTTTCTTAAAAGAAAGAATTTGCTCTAGCTAATTCTTTTCTTTAAGAGTAGAGCCCATTTCAAAGAACTACCTTATTCAGCACAGGAAACAGAAATTCATGCAACATAATATGACATTATTTTCGGAAAAGAGGCAGGGGGCATTTATTAGAGCAAGGGAATTTATTAGAATTCAAACAGTATGTTAATTTCAGTAGTTTCTGTATCTACATGGCTCAGATCACTGTTCACTCCTCACTGCTAAGTTGTAAATAAAAATGGCCCTGAGTGAGTAAGAGTTACAAGGTTGTGCAGGTCTGCTGATGTGGCCCTTTGCCTACGTCAGCTTCCGGAATGAAAAATGTCTGCACCTCACTTTAATGAGTCACTCAAAACTTTTGTTTCCATACAGAAATGTGAAAATATTACCAAAGAACTATCTGACAAAACCACCTTGTATCTGAAGCTCAATGCTTTAACTGTCAAGGATTTCAAGGTGAATGGGTACGCTTTCAAGGATAGCAACTCTGCCATTTTCATTTTAACTTCCCTTCTGAATGGGGTCTGCTCTTAAAGTAAAAGAATTTGCTCAAGGAGCAAATTCTTTTCTTTAAGAGAAGACCCCATTTTGTACGGGTTTTGTAATCTAGGAAAGCAAAAGATCTTTTCTTTGAAAAAAAAAAAAAAAATGGCTAGAAAATGTGGTTGAGCACCTATATTTTTCCGTTTTCATTCCTATTTTACCTTCTTTATGGCAAAGCCATCCTTAAGATTTGCCATCCAGCTCATACTGTTGCTGGCGCAACTCCTCTGCTCAGTGTTCATGTCCTCCACCCTCTGCTGTAGACCTTTCTGGAGAGCCATCAACTCGGATGTTAATTCACCAACATAGTGCTTGTTTCTTGCAACATTGCTTGCTGCAACCAAATTGAAGACTTCAACAAAAACACAGACAAGCAGGCTTACCGTCAATTACCACACCTGGTCAACTATGTTTTCAGGGCTGTTACGAAACAAAAAAGAGCTGTCACAAAACGAACAAGACCTGTCGGCGTACAGGATAGCTCGCCTGCAGTGCCTTACCCATCCATGGGTTAAAATATAGGTCTTTAAAAAACTTTAACCAAAACATCCAATCCGAACACCGACGCCGTGGTGACAACAATAGCTCTTCCTGAACTTTCGTTCAGGCGAGCTAAAAAGGGTCACAGTTACCAAACGACCGGGTAACTATGACTCTTTGTCATGATTTTGTAACAGCTCTTTTTCGCTTCGTAACAGCCCTTGTACATGTATATACATAGTTAACAAGGGGTGATTACATTGCATATTAATTCGTAGTTAATGTAAGTTTTACTTTCTTTCTCTCTCAAAAAAAAGTAAAATTTAGAAATGTAAAGTTTGGAGGTGTTTACAAACATTTCTTTCCTTTTTCATTGTATAAATCATATTAAATTGGACATTTATGAAATCATGTAATTATAACTATATGTCACTCCACCAGTGAGTTTTGACAAATCACTAGACTTGTTAAACTTTTAGAATCAATGGAAGACAGTGTATGACTCTCTCCTCTCTGCACTCTGTCATAAAAGAGTGTTTAAACAGAAAACTTGTTGAAAGTTTATGCCTCTAACACGAAAAGGTAATATCTATGCCTCATTTCTGCTAGTCATATGCAAAACGACAAATTAAACAACACAACAAAACCAACAAAGTGGCATGTGCGCCTAATGAAGACTGATCAGCCTGGGGATTCACCCAGTCTGATCAGTCTTCACTGTCCGCATGAAGGTAACTTAGAC
The DNA here is from genome assembly GCA_963989385.1 of Ctena decussata. Taxonomy (NCBI): domain Eukaryota; kingdom Metazoa; phylum Mollusca; class Bivalvia; order Lucinida; family Lucinidae; genus Ctena; species Ctena decussata. The sequence continues at coordinate 23,539,290 of OZ022498.1, forward strand.
CCTTAGCTACCCTTTAAGCACACAGCATCAGTGATCAGACTGGACAGATTCCCTGGCGCATCTGAGTCTTCGAGTGACCCACATGCCACTTTGATGGTTTTGTCATGATGCCGCTCAATTTACTTAAGGTGTCAAAATATCAACAAGGAGTATGGTAAGTACAAACCAATATGCTCTGTCTGAGTATTATGGCATGTATTTTGGTCTGCCATGAAGTTGTTCAATAGCTCCACCATAGCTTGTGTCTCACAGTGGTGCATTGACTGAAACGTTTCCTCACAGTTCTTGTTGTGAGACTCGACTGCTTTCATTCTGTCCACCTTCTCATGTAAGCCTCTGACGTCACTTGTTGTTTCCCCTACTGTCCCCAACAACTGAAAAATGTAATGAGATTTTAACCATAAACAAGACCTGTCAGTGGGACGGGATAGCTTGCCTGACAGCGCCTTGCCCATCACCTAAAAAACTTTAACGTAAAACTTTAACATTTTGCTAACACCGGCACCGCCACTAACGCCGGGGGCAGTACAATAGCTCTTCCTGAACTTCGTTCAGGCGAGCTAACAATATAAAAAATGTTCTGCTTCTTTAGCCGGCTGATCTGGGTCTGCAGTGTTTGCTCAGATCTATCTGTTGCTATACTTAGAACTGTTATGGTACTCAGCACAGAAGTAAGCTGCAGAGCTTATATGACAGATGATGACTTAGCTCCATAAGAGCATTGCCTGTAGATCCTCTTTACAAAGGCTGTTCTATGGAAGGGCTGCTATTTAATTTTCTCACAGAATTAAAAGAGCATATCTTGAAAGTGTCACCATCTACTCTTTGCATCTAGAGCTTATACAGAATGACAGATATCCGTTTCCTAAGTAATAAATTTCCATACTACTTATCCAGAGCCATAGATAAGAGGAAGTATTTGATGATAATTAGGGATAATTTTTGTTATTTCTGGATAAAAACATGTTTTAACCCCTCATCTGAACCGTCTCGTTGAGACGGTTCAGATGAGGGGTCACAACATATGGTTTAAATGAGAAATAAAGAAAATTATCCCTCAATTATCATCAAATATCCCTCTTATCTAGGGCTCTGCTTGTCATGTTTTTTCACCATTTTTTTTTCAAATAAGACCACTGTTTTGACTTCTTATATACTTCCCAGGAAGATGAAGCCTTTCTGATATTAAACCCACTTTAAAGGAAAGAATTTGCTCAAAGGGGAGCAAATTCTTTCTTTCATGGGCTGGTATCCAATGAAAAGGCAGGCTTAAATGGAAATGGCAGAATTGCTTCCCCTGAAAGTGTACCCATTGGTTGGTTGGTTGATTTGATGCTTAACGTCCACGGTAAACAACTAAGGTCATGTCGGGACGGTCAATTAACCTAACCACACTATTCCTGGGCAGGCTTAGACCTCCTAAGCAGTTAACCAGTACTAAGTGCACATACTTTCGCCAGTAATTGACAACCGCCCTTCTTGAATCAGCGGAAGGAGAAACGGAAGTATGTGGCCAGACCGGGATTCGAACCCAGGACCTCTGACTTACGAGTCAGGTGCCCTACCGATTGCGCTACCCGGCCCGGCGTGTACCCATTGGCCTCATGTAGAGGTTTCGTCAGAGTTTTCAGCCCTTTAGAAGCCAATTTCTCCAGGGACATTAACTTGGCTCAAACCTGTCCAATCTACTCAGTAGAGTCTGCATCTGGTATAGTTATTAGTGGAATCAAATGACTGGTGAATTCCTTGGCTGTTAATAACACAAAAATTGTAAAAAGTCACCACAACAGTCCTAATGAGAATTCCATGGAATGCAGTGTCTCTCCTGTCTACGCACTGCCACAGTACCTAGCTAAACCAGGAATTAAATGACTTGAGAATAATTATTTGTTTAAACAAGAGCTGTCGCCTGACAGCAAAGCTCGCCTGAACTGGTGCCTGCCCATCTCACAGGCAATGGATTGAACTTCATAGAACTTCATGCAAACATGTCTAAGTATTGTCAACATATTTATAAAATCAATAACCTTGACTTAAGAGCCACCCAGTGGGGTGGGGTAGTATTTTGTGAAAACTCAAGCCAATATCTAACATCAGTTCAAGTATAAATTAAATCCATCCCAAGCACTATGGAACAGTATGCCATCAGAGTACTTTAACAAAACGCCAAATTTCTAAGTGCATGACCTTGACCTCAAGGTCAATGAGTGGGGTGGGGGTGCTACTCTGTAAAACTTTGAATCAATATCAAAGTACAGTGCAAATATCATAAGATTCCAACCATAAGAAAAGGAGATATATTTAACTTTAAAGTGAGTGTGGCCTAATTATTGATCCCTAAGCCCCATCCAGGGTCTGATCCTGGGGTAAAGTTTTATGTAATGAAAGGTTATGCCCCACCCCAAGGCCTCACCCAGGGATATGGTGTTACAAAATAGAAGGATATGCTATGATATGATTATATTCTAAATGTCAAAAGGTTTTGGCTAGTGGTTGTTGAGATATGAAACTTTAAAAAAAAACACTTTAAAGTGTGACGCCCACGCCCACACCAATGTGACAACAATAGCTCTCCCTGTACTTTAGCTCTCCCTGTACTTTAGTACAATAGCTCTCCCTGTACTTTAGTACAGGTGTGCTAAAAATCTGAAGTTTTTGTTGAAAAAGTTTCAGATTGTCCTGTCATTGAAACATTGGCCAAGCATGGCGTACATTGTTATGCTCCGTAACAAATGATGTCATAGATCTTGTGCCATAGCAATTAAGAGTTCATACCGATGTCTAGTGATGAAATCAAGACGACATTCTGCCAAGGTACATGTACTAAGCACAACAGTTGGTAATTCAACAGTTGCTTTGGTAACAGATCTATGGCGTCATCTCACTTATAATTCTAGAGAAGCATGGCATACAATGTATGCCATGCTCCTCTCAAATTATCAGTGAGATGCTACTTGAAATTCATATGATGGAAAAGTGTGATTTTCTCTAATCTATAATTCACTCTCTAATAATTTAATCCTCTGTTAAAACTTGCTGCAAAGTTTACACTGGCATGAGACCGGAAAAGTAATACCTATATCTCTCTTCTGCAGACAAGACATAAATGGAACTGTTTGTTTTTGCAATGCAGAAATGCATCCAAAAGATGCAGTCAGCACGGCAAACAGTGTAGACCCTGATCAGACTGCTTCTGTAGAAGCAGTCTGATCTGGGTCTGCACACTTTGCTCAAACTTATCAGTACCAATACTTAGAGTTACAGCTATACACGGTTCATTTTGAGTTTTACCTCAGAGGCTTGTGAGAAGAGATCTGTCTCAGTTTTCACATGTTCATCCACCAGGAATCTCTGCTCATTTCTGTCCTGTTCAGTATCTCTGAGAGTGATTTTTGTGTCCTTCAAGGTTATCTTGGTGCTCCTCAGGTTATCACTGGTCTCTGCCAGCTTCTCTGTTGTTTCTTCAAGGTCCTTCTTAGTATCACTGAAAAGCTCTTGAGTCTGAAATATGGAGATTTGTTTATTTTTCTTATCACAGTATCACTATTATTTCTTTCCTGTTTAAGTTATGTAAATTCCATCGAAAGCATTCAGTTCCATTGCAACAGAAATTTTGTGGAGAAAAACTGTAAGCAAGGTTTGATAAATATACATTCTATAGTTTGGCAGAAATATCTTGCACTGCAAAAGCTCCTTACATTTTCCACAAAAATGGCAGTGTTTCCACTTTAAATATGTTTGAAAATGTAAAGTCTCTGTAGCTAACGGCATCATTAGTTTTGAACCTTGCCCAGTTTAGAAAATTCATTGAAATACAGTATTAACCCTATGAAACGCCCTAGGGGTGTTGCATTTTACAAAAAGGTGGGTGTTATTTAAACCCTTAAGGGAATTAAACAGCTATTGCCAAATACTTCTTATAAACAGTATACAAGGTGAATAGATATACTTGCAGAGGAGGCTACTCTAATATTTTTGCCTCCATTCTCAGTAGGGGTCAACTCTTGAAGGCAAGAATTTGCTCCTCTAGGAGCAAATTCTTTCCTTTAAGAGTAGACTCCATTTCAAAGAGCTACCTCATGCATATAACAGGAACTTGTGCAAGTTAATACATTATTTTTGGAAAAGAGACAGGATGTGTTTATTAGAGCAGGAGTGTTTATTAGGAAGAAAATAAACCACATTTTGTACAACTGCAACCGGCTCATGAAATGCAGGTCATTCCCCAAAAATAGTTATTAACATTCACACCTTTGTTAGTTCATCCGATAACACCTCAATCTTCTCAGTCATCTCATCTATGTTTTCTTGTTGTACAGTAAGTTTCGACTGCATAGCACTGAAACAGAAATGACATATTGTAATTACCATAAATATTGCAGCAAGGTATGATGCATACCGGTAGATACACCTGATACTGATTTGGTCAGTGTGACCTATTTCAGGAGTAACGTGGTTTTGTATACTTTGTGATCCAGCCTTATATTTTCAACACTATTTCATAGATTTCCATCACATATAAAATAATGTCAGTCTGATCTAGGGCCTTCACTGTTTGCCATTCTATCTGCACCTTTTGGATGTTGCATTAATCCATTGTTCCATTTTGAGGACAATTACAGTAATTATTTTAGGTGTCCCATTTTTTTTTTTTTTTTTTTTTTTTTTTACAGAACTTAAATGCAGTAGATGATTTTTTTTTCTTAGTGCAGTGAACCATGAAATAGCGGGCAACATCAGATCTGGTCCTCTGCTTCCTGTTGGTCTTCAGTGATCCTGATAAAAGGGGGAACCGTAATTATTCTGGGATAATTTTCAAAGATTCTCCATAAAATCTAAGTTGACATCCCTTATTAGAATTGTCTCAGCGAGACGGTTCTAATGAGGGGAAAAACGTATGTTTTTATTGAGAAATAAAACGTCATCTCAAAATTATCCTCAAAACCCCTCCGTATTTGAGACTGAAGATCTGTGTCTTCCCCAGATGTGTGTGTCAACCAGTTTTATTTACAGAGAAACTGACCTAAGTTCAGCAGGCAAACATTCTGATCATGTGCACTTACAGCCGCATGCTCATGCTGACATACTTCTGTAAAGCCATGCTGATAAACCAGTGCTCCAGATAAGAAGGATGACAGGGATAATTAAGGGATAACTTACAATATTTCTGCATTAAAACATATATTGTGACCCCTCATTAGAACCGTCTCACTGAGACGGTTCTAATGGGTGTCAGAACATATGTTTTTTATTGAGAAATAAGAACCAGAATTCCGCGGAACACTATGTCGCACCTGCTTAACACCTTTATTTTATGAACTTGATAAAAGTGTCATTTTGAAACATTTATTCAAAATTCATTCAGTAGTTTATGGCATATTATCATTTTCATGTTTTGCGCTATTTTTAGTAACGGTGGATGGTTGCCATCTTGGATGGTCAATTTGAAAAAATCATGAAACAGCTTCATGCAAGGATCATTTTGATACACATTTAGTCCAATTCCATTCAGGGGCTCTTGAGATATTGTCATTTTCATATTTTTCTATTTTTAGTAACGGTGGCTGGCGGCCATCTTGGATCATCTCCATTCGCTTAAATTTCAAAGAACTCCATTTAAGGACCATTCTGACTACATTTGACCTAAATCTGTTCAAGTGGTTTTAAGATATTGGAGTTTTAGCAAACTCGTACTCGTAAACAGAAAGTAGGTCACTGAGACCTAATTCCGCTACAGATTTTTTTCATTTTGATAATTTTTAAAACCAAGGTCTCATTAATGCTCCACATAAAATTTCAGCCAAATATACCCATTAGTTCTGGAGAAAAAAGTGATTTTCATGTTTTTCCTATTTTTAGTAACAGCGGCCATCTTGGATTCTGGACCAAGCTGAATTTTGTCATTCAGAAGCCCTATAGTCTGGTCATGCAGCATGTGCAATTTGAGAACCATGGGTACAGTGGTTTCAGAGAAAAAGTCATTTGAATGGACTTAAAATTTAGGGTCGACGTAAATGTGAACGGACGGACGGACGAACGGGTTGACGGACGGAAAACCGGACGCCTATATCGCACCTTGCTAAAGCAGGTGCGACAAAAATTATCTCTGAATCATCCCTTCTACCCTTTTTGTCTGGAGCTCTGTAAACTCAATTTTTTTTCCATCTTACAGTTCTCAGCATGAACCTCAAGCATTCAGTGGATGATACATAAAAAATTGCTGTTGCTTTACACCATGATATTAAGAGACTAATTAATAGAAGCTGGTATTTAACTCACTTAAAATTTTCTTCAGCAATGTAAAATCCATTCTTCTCTCTAGATGCCTGTAAATCTCTTCGAAGTTTTTCTATTTCTTCTGTATATTCCTGAAGAACAAAATACAATGCCAAAGAAAGCCAAGCCGATGGAGGATCAGCAGTGCTGAGTCCACAACAATTTTTATCATTACTCAATAGATAAAACTATATGAAGATAAATTTCTTGTGATTATCCTGTCCTACTCACATCCCAATCAAATTGTACAGACTTTGTACAGTAACCTCTGTTATCACTACCAGATGCTATATAGCGAAGGTCATGACTGGAATTGAAGAATCTTGGGATGTGAGCTGATCTACATCATAAAAACTTTCAAACTGAACCAAAGTGCATGCTAATGCTGACTTTCACTCGCCAACAGTCATCTACAATTCTGTAATTATGTAAAGTGCATTTTCTGAATAGAATGGTTGCCTATATAACTCACACAAGTAGAATTAGCAATATCTGGTCATAAAGCTTCTGTGCGAGCAGGTATCTTGCTGAAAATGAACAGATTTTTTCCAAAAGTGAAAAGAGACGTCCTTTACTGACACCAGGTGGAAGTCAGCCTATAATATCCCGGAGAGAAATTTAAAAGATTTAAGCTGTTTTGCACCTTTCATTGTTGGTGGCCAAATTAAGGTTTATCAGATGTAAAAACTAGGGTAAGCCGGGACACGAGAAAACCAACAAAGTGGTTGTGCCCCCCAGGGCAGACTCAGATCAACCTGGGCATTGGCCAAGTCTGATCAGACTTCGCTAAGCGCTTAAAGGGTAGCTGAGGGTCTAAGCTACCTCCACGCGGACAGCGAAGACTCTGGTCCGACTGGGTGGATGCCCAGGCTGATCTGAGTCTGCCCTAGGTGCACAACCACTTTGTTGGTTTTCTTGTATCGCGGCATATCATGTCAGTAATAAAGAATATACCTTGATCAGGGCCCTCTTTGTTAATTTCTGATTAATTTCCGGCCTGTTAGTGATGTTCTTGGCTCTGTGGGCATAGTCTAGAGTACTCAAAGTCTCCTGAAATTTTCAAAGGAAAATCTTTAATATACAGGACAAATTGTCAGTCAGCTCCTTGCTCATCTCATAAAACACTCTATTTAAACATTAACATAAAGTGGAGCTGATATGGAGGCAGACTCTGTAGTGAGTGCATTAGCTCTTTCTGTATTTTTACAGGTGAGCTGAAAATAATTTCTAATATTAATTTGAAGAATCACCCTATAAATAGTAGGGGTGTAACAATACATCGGACTATCGATGTATCACAATAGTGACACTGGCAATAGTCACAATCGATAGGGAAAGCTGCAATGTCAATACCATCGGCAATAGTGTTTCCAATATCGCAATACTAGACATGTATCTTTTTCTTGAAGGAAGTATTTTTAACTAAAAGAATAATAGGAAAGGATGTGTTTTAGCTTGAATTAGATTTCAAAGAATGGAAAATATAACATTTTCTTGTATTTTGTTGTCATGTTGTGCACATTGTGAAATGTTGTGCACATTGTGAAATGACAGTCATTAAATAATACTTTTTCGCCACAAACTTATATGAACAAACAAGATTTTATACATAAAAGCAGAATTTCTGGATAAGAATGCTGTCTCCAATAGTTATTGCAATAGTAACCTGCAATAGTAATAGTATTGCAATAGGGATTTCTGCAATAGTAATAGTATATTGCAATAGTCATTTTGGCCTGCAATAGTCACCCCTAATAAATAGTGCCAAAGACTGGTTCTAAAAAACACGTTTATTTATAATTTATTAAGGAAGTGTGGTCAAGTTTGTGTTTCTTGGTGTAAAATGTAACAAAGGCAAAAAGATAAAAGCCGTTTATGTTTTGAAAATGTCTACAAACACTGAAAACTCAGACCAATCTGAATCCATGCAGTCTAGCTAGAACTTTTGTTCTTTGCATGTAGATTCCTCAGGGTTCACGCATGTGTGTGCTACCAGCAAAAGCTCTGATCAGACGGAACAGATGCACAGGCTGGTATGAGCTTTGAAGTTTGCATTCATAAGCAACCTTGTTGCATGTCCCAGCTCAGATAATTTACCCTGTTTCTTTGGTTACAAGACAGGTTTTCCCTTCCAAAACAATGCAGAAAATCTAGATCTGTCTATAAGACAGATCTAGATTTTCCGGATTGTTTTGGTGCTTTGAAAGGGAACACTCATCTTATAGCAGAATTTTGTAAAACTTATTTAGATATTTTGGGTCATTCTGGAGATGGGAAAACACATTTTATAACTAAACAAATACAATAATTCAGTAACTTACATCCAAATTAACTGAGGCTGGTGACACAGTGGCTATAATGGACGTCTTGGTCCTTCCTCCCAGTGAGTCTTGTAACAAGCGGGTAAGCTTACTTTCTCTGATGAACAAAAAAAGCCACACTATATTTAAGTTCTCTTGAGAGAAATCATTTTCTTAATTTAAAGATGACTACAAACTTTCAGTGGAAGCAACTTTTGCAATTACTTATTTGCCTCACTCAATAGTGGGAGTTGACCCCATTTTCCAAGAGCTTCAAACATAGGGGTGGGTAAGGTACTGTGGACATTTTTCTGAACCAGCATCAGAATGAATTCTAACTATCAGCTGATATCCATGCAAACACTGTGAAAACAATACACCTTAATAAAGCTTAAACTACTATTTTACAAAAAAATTTGAAGTCAAAGTCTTGACCTCTGTGACACCAATGGGAATGAAGTGTTTAAAACTGAAGACTAAATCCATCCACAGGTTAAAGAGATATGAGTCTTTGAAAAAAAAATTAACCAAGAATGTCCTGAAGCTTAACAATATTTTTCTAAGTCAGTGACCATGAGCTCAATGTAAGACCAGTCTGTTCCATTTTAGGACAATTATGAAAACTGTTTTAGGTGTATAAAATATAACGCACTTTTTTCATGGTGGTATGGCTCCATTTTCCATTTCCATCTTACCTGTAGGGTATGTGAGGAGCATGCTCCACCAGGGCAGTAATAACACGGCCTAACGTCAGTAAACTTTGGTTAATGTTGCCTGCTTCTCTGGCCCGCTTATCAACTGCTCCAGATCTACCAATGTTCTCACTACCAGCCAAATCAACCTATAGCAACAATGAAAGTAAGAAACATCATTAAAATTTAGGTTAGGTAGGGTACATGTGTTGAATTCACAGTATCCGAACTACATGTACAATCTCTTCCGGTTTTCATAGCGTTGAATCGAGAGTACAAACGTTCGTTTATAACCAGTAGTCGGAAATCATTATGTTTTGAGATTTTATCCGGAATCTGCTGCGTCATTTATAGCTATTCAGCTTCGAAAATGTAAAGAGGTAAGTTTAATATAATTTGCTCATCGGTCTTTTACTTTATTACCCTGTACAATGTCGTGTATGGGTGGGTAGTAATTAGTACAGTTTTCAAATCGCCCTTGGCATGATTCTTAAACCATTTTGAGCATTTTCTTACATGTTCTATAAAAAATCTTTAGAATAAACGGAAGGCGTTATCAATCTACAGTTTATTAGTTTTGATAAAAGAATGATAGCTAAGTTTTGCACGACACAATCTCGTGTTAAATTAAGCTGTTCTGAAAAAAAATCTGCGACGGCAAGGAGTTTTTCATTGTACAGGGCAATAAAGTAAAAGACCGAAGAGAAAATTATATTAAACTTACCCCTTTACATTTACGAAGCTGAATAACTATAAATGACGCAGTAGATTCCGGATAAAACCTCAAAATATAATGATTTCCGGTTACTGGTTATAAGCGAATTCTGTACTCTCGATTCAACACTATGAAAACCGGAGGAGATGGTACAGTGCGTTCGGATACTGTGTAATTGGCATTAAAGAGAACTAATTCTGAATTTTAACCAAAAGCATTTTTGTTTTATTTATACAAGTTCAGCCAAAATGATTTGGATTAGAATTCAGCGAGTCTTTTTCTTTATTTTTTAACTGTTTCATTTAACAAGTACATGTTCTTACCTGCTGTAAAAATTCTAAATATCCTAATAGGCTTAGATATTGGGACACTCAAAACCATCAATTTTCCATTTGACACAAATGGAAAATTTATGGCTTTAGGTGTCCCAATACTTCAACACACTTGAGTACTGGGACAGAAATGGTTTGAGCAGACACTGCAGACTCAGATCAAACTGCTCCTGAGGGAGCAGTCTGATCAGGGTCTTCACTGTTTCCCATTCCATCTGCATCTATTAGATGCAGTATTGCGTTGAAAACCTTAACTGCTCAATATTTTGAACATAATGATAATAAGTTTATGTATCCAAAATTTTAGAATTTTCACAGTATTTTTTTTTTCACACTGCAATCATTTTTGTATTTAAAATGGACTTAGAGCCAGTCCTGACTAGAAATAAATCAGATACAGTCTGATCTTGTTCAACAATGGTTCATCACAAGAATTTTGTGGAAGGCAGTGTCTTGCCTGTCTGCAAATTGTCACTAATCTGAAGGGAAGTAGAAACCCAAACCCAAACTATAATTGAGCCGCGACACGATAAAACCAACAATGTGGTTGTGCGCCCAGCGCAGACTCAGATCAGCCTGGGCATCCGCCCAGTCTGATCAGAGTCTTCGCTGTTCGCATGGAGGTAGCATAGACCCTTAGCTACCATTGGAGCACTAAATAAAGAGTCTGATCAAACTAGGTTGATGCCCAGGCTGATCTGAGTCTACGCTGGCCACACAACCACATTGTTGGTTTTGTCGTGTCGCGGCTCATAAGTTGCTGTCGCTGGAAAAGTAATACCTACGTGAGAAGCGAAATTTTAAAGCCACTTACCAGATGTAGTTTCCCAGTTTTGAGAAGTTCTTCCCCCTCCATGGTATTTTCTTTGATGTGAATGGTCACGGTGAATACTGAATGAGATCGACTGAAAGTATGTAAAAGAAATAAGCCAAAACTTTGATAATATTGCGACTCAGTAAGACCACCACAACACAGCAGTCCCCAAGTTCGACTGCCTCAGTACGGCTCTATTGAGGCTCAAGCCAGGGTTTTCCCGGACTCAAGATTGAGAGTCTCAGACCCCCAAAATGGTGTCTGGGACTCCCAGAAAAAAATCTGTGCATCCACTGGGACTCTCAAAACAAAATCAAAGTCCAAATTCAAAGTGATGAATTCTAATAAAAATCATATTAGTCTTGGCATAATACAAAGTAATGGTTTTCAAAATAAATTATTTATGAAATTCTGATATTTGATTTGGACATTTTATAACATTTTTCAGAGTACAGGACCCTTTACTTTTGGCATTGGACTCTTAAAAAATTGGTATGTGGGTCCCCAAAACGCCTTTAAAACAAGGCTGAGGGAATACATTGTCAAGCATATGCTCTATATATGGAAAATTGTAGGAATTTATCTCAAGTATCACTTGCTAATCCCCTTACTTAAGCTTTGCTTCAAATGTCTGCAACTGGGTCACAACCTTGGAAGGTACAAATGAAGGAGAGAATGCTCAGGGGCAAAGACTAGTTACTAAACTTAAGAAGAATGTGTGTACACTTTCAGGAAAATCAGCTCGTCATTTTTATTCTTGCCTCTCTTCTCAATAGTGGTCAACTCTTAGAGGGAAGGATTCTAAGAGCAAATTCTTTCCTCTAAGCGGAGACCCCTTGTTGAAAAAGACTTTATCCTTCTGGGAAGCAAGCAGAGACCCCTTATTGAAAAAGAATTCATTCTTTGAGAAAGCAAACAGAAAGTCACGACTGTTGCTCCCTTTTGTAAAAATGGCAGAAAAATATGGAGATGTACCCATGCATTTAAATTCCTCACTGGAATGACATGCATTTCACTAACTTTATTATTGGTAGTTTGATGTGAAATGTTGTTATCACAAATTAGCATTAGCAGTGCTGCAAACTTTCAGTCAGGTTTGACTAGCCAGTACTCTGCTACCAACTGATAAAAGATCAAGCATGTCCTATGTGATTCACCTTGAATGAGCGTTCAGTAGAGTAGCTGCTGTCTGTCGTCTAGCAGCCCCTCGCTCAAGAATATCATAAACTTCATCTTTGCTACGTACAACAATCTCTTCTAGTCCATGAATTATTACTGAACCCTGCAAAAGACAGTGGAAAATTTTCAAAAATAAGTTCCTTGAAACATACATATTCAAAGTAAATGTAAAGCATCATTTTTGAAGACATTAAACTGTCCCTGCTTTTCAAGAAAATAAAATTATAGTTTAGTCAATGACAATTAGTTTGGTCAATGACAATAAGTGGGACCATTAGCCCAACTAGCCCTTGCCTTGTCTGGTAAAAGAAAGATCTGTGTCTTGCTTCATGCAGCAGTTACTAAGTTTAGTCACATACTGCACTCACCCAAACATTCAAAAAAGATAAAGTTAATATTTCCCCTAATGAAAACTAAGCTTACAAAGAAATTTATTCAATGAAATACAGCAATATGTTTTTGAACAGGACTGGTGAAAGTTTGAAGATTTTATGTTTGACAATGCTGTGTTAATTATATAACTTAATACAAAGCCTCTATTTTGTCTGTAATTTCAAGTAGTGGATGCTTGTGTCCACAAAAGCTCACCCAAATGACATATGCTAAAAAAATTACAATTCAGGGACTCCAAGCAAAAAGCTTATGAAAGTTATTTATCACACACCAACCAATGAATTATGATGCAGTCAGGACAGGAATTCATTTAAAGTATTGGCAATTTGGCATACCCCTCCTCTATGATTTGGCCATCACTTTCACAAAGGAGACAACTGATTTTCAGCCTTACCAGCTGCAAATTGCCTAATCTGTGTGGAGATAAATGTGCTGCAGCACGAAAAAACCAAAGAAGTGCTATGTGCGCCCAGCAAGACATAGATCCCCCTGAACAGCCACACAGACTGATCGGTCTTTTTTGTGTGCTTAAATGGTTGGTTGGTTGGTTGATTTGATGCTTAACGTCCACGGTAAACAACTAAGGTCATGTCGGGACGGTCAGTTAACCTAACCACACTATTCCTGGGCAGGCTTAGACCTCCTAAGCGGTTAACCAGTACTAAGTGCACATACTTTCGCCAGTAACTGACAACTGCCCTTCTTGAATCAGCGGAAGGAGAAACGAAAGTATGTGGCCAGACCGGGATTCGAATCCAGGACCTCTGACTTACGAGTCAGGTGCCCTACCGATTGCGCTACCCGGCCCGGCTGCTTAAATGGTAGTTAAGGGTCTAAGCTAGCTCCATGCGAACAGCAAAGACTCTGATTAGACTGGGTGGCTGCCCAGGCTGATCTGAGTCCATGCTGGACGCACATGCCACTTTACTGGTTTTGTCTTATCGTGGCTCAAATACTTCCAGATCAAACAGTTGCTCTCCCCTGTCAGTCAGAGGTGTATCCATACACCTTAAAAGAAATACAAACAAATATGTCCTAAGCAAGTACCCAGGGGAAGGCACAAAACTCCTTGCATAAGGCAAGTGCTTGTTTGATACAGGTCCATACTGAATATTGAGACATCAGATATAGATTTTGGCCTCTTATGGCAGGTTTTTGCTTGACAGAAGTGCCGTTTGAGGCAGGTCTGACTGTAGCTCTGGGCAGCTGAAATTACCTTTCTCGAGCTATCCTCATATATCCTGAGTTTTAGAGGATCTTCAGATGAGCCGAGCAAATCAAACAACTCTTCATTGTAGAGCTCCAGAAATGAGACTCGGACCGAGAACTCCACTTCTTGATTAGTGAGAACATCAAATATGTTGGCCAAAGCCCTGGGTATAATACCAGTGAGTGGGTCGTCCTCCCAGCTGATACCTGGGTCATCTGAGCGTTCGCCCTCCATGGTGAAGGTTTTACCTGTCCCTGTTTGGCCATAGCTAGAAAAAAGTTCTATGGAGCTCAAGATAACAGGGAGTACTTGGTGAAAGTGGCATGTGCGCCCAGTGAGTCTGATCAGAGTCTTTGAAGTGCGCTTACAGGGTAGCTAAGGATCTAAGCTAGCTCCATGCGGACAGTGCAGACTCTGATCAGACTGGGCTGATGCTGATCTGAGCCGGCGCACAACCACTTTGTTGGTTTTCTCGTGTTGTGGCTCATATATTGTGACCCCTCATCTGAACCATCTAGGAGACGGTTCTGATGAGGGGGTCACAAAATATGGTTTCTATGAGAAATAAGACAAATTATCCATCAATTATCATCAAATGCTCCCTCTAATCTAGAGCTCTGGTTCTAGTATAAGTAAAATTATCTGAATTCTGAGACAGTTAGCTTATTTATTCAGCTATACCTCTCTATAATCCCAAATATATCAAAATTAGTCTTACGAAATTTCATTTTTTTCCACATCCAAAACAATCCGGAAAATCAGTATCTAGGTTTTTGGGACAGTTTTGGAAGAGAAAAACTTCTAAGTGAATTGAAAAACCAACCTGTCACATTTTATGGAATAGTTATAGCAATTATTTCTATGCTTTGCATGTCCAGTTCTTTTTTTATTTTTTTTTTAGTAATTTTTGGGCATACAACTTTAGAAAATTAAAAGTTTATACTTACGCAAATATGGTGCAGTTATAACCACTAAGAACTTCACTTATGATTGGTGACACTATGTTTTTGTAGATCTGTACTTGTTTAACTTCTGGCGGAAAAACATGGTCAAAATTGAAGGTTTTAGTGGTTGGATTAATTCCTAGTCGCTCCTTCACAGTCACCTCTCGCCTGTCAAAGCTACCATCTACCACAGAGTAAGAACACTGTTTCTTCTCAACAGCATTGATCGGTCTGAAAAATTGAATACACTTTCACTATAATTTTCAGTTTTGTTTCCTATTCAATAGGATCAACTCTCATATGCCATTTTGCATGATTACTTCATGATGAAACTGAGGCAAGTGAAGATACTAATTTGTCCCTAAAATACCAATAGCAAGATTTGTAAAATGATAATTTATTGTTCTACAAATTATTTGATATTTGTCCATTTCATAGACCAGCTACAGGTGCCCCTCTATTCTGGGAGTTCCAGCAGAGCTTCGTTACTAGCAAAGTGTGATAGTCTGAGTTGTGCAGTAGTCCAGAACTCTAGATAAGAGGGAGTACCTGGTGATAATTATGGATATTTTTTGTTAATTCTGCATAAAAACATATGTTGTTACCCCCATCTGAATCATCTTGAGACGGTTCAGATGAGGGGTCACAACGTATGGTTATAATGAGAAACAACAACATAAATGAGAAATAAGAAAAGAAATTGGCGAACTCATACTAGAACTATCAGCTTTATCGTGAATCTTCCTAGTATTATAGCCACCTCCTCTCACCTTCAGGGTTCAATCTAGGCTGTGTTTTTTGCGCCAATGGTACGCTTTGGAAGCCGTTTTTGAAAATCCAATGTGCTGGACTGGCGCGAAATCCAATGCATCGGCACTTTTCCGGTTTCGTTGTGCACCGGCATAACTTATTTTCAGCAGTATTATAGCTTTTAGTGAGCCAGTGTTATAAGACGCTTTCCGCGGTATTGAAAATTGAGCGCAAAGCCTTCCAACAGCTCAGAGAGCGTGACTGGTTACCGGATATCGATTTATTTACTGCGCATTAACGAGAACGAGGGAAACCGGAGATCCTAAAACATGTCGGCAATCTCAAAAACATAGAAATGAATTGGTGATTTCTTTTCTGTTGACGCTGCGTTAATTCTGCCAGTAAGCGAGAACGAAGAAATCAAAAGACACCAATGATCAAAAACAAGCGAGAACGAAGAAATCAAAAGACACCAATGATCAAAAACAATCAAATGGTGAAAAAAGCTGAGAAATCCTATGCAGATAATTTCAAAATGAGAGGCTACAAAAGGCAAAAGCCTCCGTTTCACTGGCAATGCGAAAAAATCTGTATACAGCAAAACAAAAATAACGCTATTTACTGCTGTTCTATGGTAGGTTAGCAGTAATTGGGTGTTCAAAATCCTGGTTATTTGGTCGTAAAAAAATGCTGGCCCCTTTTCAAAATACTGATGGGCCACTGGCCCATTCTAACAACTTTCTAGATTGAACCCTAACCTTATGCGCCAGTCATTTGCAACCATGCCCCTCCCAGGGGCTGGGGAATAGCGGGGATATTGACTTTGTACTCTGCAAAGCCCTGCACTGTGGGGACATTTTTTATGTCAGATCCCTGGTAAAGGTCTCCGCCCCCAGGGGATCATATAAGTATAAAAATCAATATTCTGACAATGTGTCGCGGTTAATTTCATTAAAAACACTACACTATTTCCCCCCCCCCCTTTTTTGGCAGGAATCAAAAGCCAGGCACATCCACAGCACTGCCAGGACACCTTTTAGGTAAAAATACTGATACTTAAGCCCCGCTGGGGGGCCGTGGTTGCAAATGTCAATGACTGGTGCATTACCAACAGATGTGTTTGACTTATAGATTTCTAATTTTGTAACACGAAATAAACTGCTATTTGCTTAATTTATTACCTCCCTTGTATGCACTTCAGGGTTCAATCTAGAAATTTGTCAGAGTGGGCCAATGGCCCATCAAAATTTTGAAAAGGGGCAACCCATTTTTTCAGAGGGGCCAGCATTTCTTACGACCAAATAACCAGGATTTTGGCATAATGAACACCCAATTACTTCTAATTTACCATAGAACAGCAGTATCTAGCATAATTTTTGTTTTCTGTAAACAGATTTTTTTTTCGCATCGTCGTAACAAAGCCAGTGAAACGGAGGCTTTTGTAGCCTCTTATTTTGAAATTATTTGCATTGGATTTCTTAGATTTTTCACCATTGCTTTTCATCATTGGTGTCTGTTTTTCATCATTGGTGTCTTTCTCAGTTCTTGCTTACTGGCGGAGTTTCTGCGGCGTCAACAGGAAAATTCATCACAAATTCATTTCTGTGTTTGCGAGACTGCCGACATGTATAGAATAGCTGTTTTAACTTGCATTCCTTAATGCACCGTAAGTAAATTGATATCCGGTTACCAGTCACGCTCTCTGAGTTGTCGGAACGCTTTGCCCTCAATTTACAATACCGAGGAATAGTGGTGGGCCGATGATCGACTATAGTCGAAAGTCAGTTGGTTTTGCTTACCGATTGCGATAATCGATTGAGAAATACGGCAATCGATTGTAGTCGGTTCGGTTCCGGGACTCGGGGTTTTCACCTTTTCAAGGAGCGCAACTCGCAAAAGAACAATGGCGGACGCCATCGGTACAGTAGGCAAGAAATCTATCCCTTTTCCGGCAGTAAAACGAGATCAAAAGTGTGGAATAACTATGGTTTCTACAAGAACAAAGGGGGTCTACCGCCTGAGAGAAAATTTGGACATGGCACTCGCTATTTATGGACTTGTTGAAAATCCAACATAAACAAAGGTACTACGTAGGTTCGCCCGTTCGGTAGTATCTAATATTCTTCGATATATAGGTAGAACCGTTATTCAACCCAGTAAATAAGAGAACATGTTACTGAATGACGATTTTGAATGACTTGTATGATCATTTTGGCAAAAAAAAAAATGAAATATATGACATAATTCAAACGAATTGCAGATTTTGTGTGTAACAAGTTGTAACTTTTTAAAAAGCTTCAAGTGTCAGATTTAAAAATAACACATGACTCAGACTGTGCATGAGGTGCTGTGCACATGAACACCATATAAAGAATAACTGAGCACCCTGGATTAGTTTTGAAGACTGAGTTTTTGCTGTTCACACATGTCATTTGTTGTTGCTTACTTATTGTTGTGCTGCAAATATTGTTTGTGTATTTGAAGTTCTTTCTTGTCACTTCTGTTTATCAGGTATGGTTTTAGTTCTTACTACTAGTGATTGGGCTAAATTTAGTCAAGTCAGTCTACAGGTCAGGTATTTTTTAATAATAAAGTAATCTCATCATTCTTCTAATTTCCTTTATTTTCTGCTTTTTTATTACAAAGAAATACAATCATAATATACAAGAAGGACACAGGTACATAAAGCAAATATGACTTACACATAAACAGCAATTGACAGAATCGTTTTAGTTAAATGCACATGTTCACATTTTATAATATAGACAAATGTAAGAAACCGATTATACAATCGATAGCTAGTTGGTTTAGTCTTCCGATTATGAACCGATGATCGATTGTGATTTCAAACCAATTGCCCACCACTACCGAGGAAAGCGTCTAACTGACATGCTACAAGCTATACTGCTAAAAATAAGTTGACATCGGCGCATAACGAAATCGGAAAAGCGCCAATGCATTGGATTTCGTGCCAGTCCGGCGCATTGGACTGTTTCGGCTACACTTGATATATTGGTATGATGTACAAGTTTCCATATTGAAAAATCCATCTTTTTTGACATTGTATGAGTATGCCATGACGTTATGATTATTTTTTTGAGTTTGTCATGTTTTGCCAATCTTAATGCAATGAATGTGCTGAGTAATGGTCGAACGGGCCACACTTAGCATTTTGATATGGTTGGTTTCATGTTGTTACGGGAAAACTGAGTACTCCAGAGGAATAAATAGGCCCATACAGCAAATTTCATATAAATGTGTATAAAAATTAAAAAAAAAAAAAAATACTAACTGCAGGCTATTCTTTACAGGATTTATATGCATGCTTATCCATATTTTATTATTTGTGACAAAATTAATATATATGCGTTCTATTACAGGATAATACTGTGAGTCATTAATTTGACTTTACTTATAGTAGTTTATACAAGTGAGACAGCGCGGCTAATTGTGGCCTCGAACCAAACCAAACCAAGACTTTCAAAAACGGGCCAAGGACTTTACGCAGCCTAGATGGAACCCTGCACTTTATTCCGTCATGGGGAAGATTAATGATATAGCCAAACTATCTTGTGCTAACACTAACAGTCTATGGATATACACCACAATATCTTCTTCACAATATAGGGGACCCATGTGGATAAGAATGATGTTGTTGTTGTTGTATATCTAATGTAGCATTATTCTGCTGCTTATGGCCTCTATGTGCTTTTATACACTTCTGTACTTAGCTCTGGTACTTATACTCATGTTACTCTGTGCGCATGCGTAGGAAAATTAAAAAAAAATTGGCTAATTGAAGCGTTTGGTGCACTTAATGTACTGAAGAAGTGCACCAATTAAGTCATTCTGAGCTTGTTAATTTATGTCCTCTAAAACCCCATTTAAAACCTTTAGGTCGATATCACTGGCGTTTAGCCCTTCTCTATGAAGAATCTCCTCCACAGTGTGTTCCAGAATGGTTCTTTCATTTCTAAACACCTCACATGTAAAAAGGTAGTGTTGTACATCTTCAGGAACTTGACAAGTACTGCACATAACAGATGTATTGGGGTCAAGTTTAGCTCTGTGTTTGTTTAACATTGAGTGACCTGTCAGCAACTCATTGAGGGCTGAGAATGTCTGTCTGTCTTCCTCACCATGACAGTTTCTAACGCCAACTTCTGTAAAAACTTCCTGAATACCCGAAACTTTTTCTGACAAATTGTACTTTCTACTCCATTTCTCCTTCACATGTTTCTTCATTTCTGTGACAACCTCTTTCTTATCCAAGATTGCTGGAATGTTGCCACCTGGATCTGCCATTTCTAATGCACCTTCTTTAGCCTGCTTGTCTGCCAGTTCATTACCCTTTATGCCTTTATGACCAGGTACCCAGTGGACCTGAATATGGTTTCCTTGAGATGACAGTTGACTTAAACACTCTTTGATTTTGAGTATGATGGCAATTTTATTCTTCGGTATGTTGTTATTAAAAGCTGTTAAAATTGCTGCTTGACAGTCTGTGAATATATGAATATTTTTTCCTAATATGCTGGAGTTGTCATTTATTTCTGTGAGAAACTTGAGAGCAATTTGAATTCCCACAAGTTCTCCAGTGTAGTTATTTCCCATCGGGCTGACTCCTTTCTTAAGTAGGACTGGAGAGGAATGATAGCCATTCATGTATATTACTGCCCCTGCACCCGTGGGGCCAGGGTTTCCTAATGCTGACCCATCCGTGAAAATAACTATTTCATCCTCTCTGATTTGCTGGAGCAGCTGTCTGATATTCTCTTCTTGTATGTCCTTTGAAGATTCAAATTCCTGTATGTCTGTTTTCCCAGTAACCTTCATTAAACCCATCATTTCTTTACAATATTTAAATTCTTTTTCAATGTTGTCTAATTCTACTTTTCCACACATTTCTCTGAATCTACTCATTAAAAGGTGTAGAACAGATGGTTTACGGCCTACTGCTTTGTCTCCCGCTATCCATGCATCAAAATCTGCCTTTAGTGGGTCATCCTCATGTTTTGCAGAAATTCTGGCAAAAGAGTAAAATAAGGGACTCATGTGGATCCGTCGCCTATAAGGCGCGGAATCCACAAACGATGCTCATTTCTATGTACAACAGATATTATTATATAAATCAAGTGTTATAAAATAGTGATATAAAGTAACAATTACTTGTAATGGCCCTCCAAATACGATAGGTCAAGGAATGTTTTCCATAGTTTTACGCCATTTTGTTCCAATCTCCTTCCGTCTACCGTCTGTAAACTTGACACAAAAGGCCTTAATACTCGTCAATTTAAGCTTTGCAAGACTTCTTTCACATGCATGTAGTGTCATGCTCTTTAAATGGTGTGGATGCCTTCTACTATTTTCACCATATTTCAGGTAAAACTGTTTGTTTTCGAAGCGACAGTTTTAGAAAATACTAACGTCGCCATTTTGACATAACGCACGCTCGTGTATAATTGTCTTTTAGAAACCAGTCCACGTCATTTGCATATTGTTTTCCCACGCTTTATCATTTCGGGATATCTCGGCTAATTTTTGTGAACGAAAAAGACAGAATCTACCCAAATGAACATTCCTGAGCCTATCAAAATCGAGGTCAATTTTACTATAATAAACAAATCTTAGTAGCCAAAAAAGTGGGGGCTATCGATTCATTCTAGATTACTTCCCTTCCATCACCCTTATTTTCCACGTTTTGAGTCAAATATTCACATGTGGATACCTCACCTTATAAGGGAGGAATCCACATTTGATAAAAATCAGAAATGAAGCAAATATCATCAATGTGGATCCCACTTTGAACATTCTTAAGCCTTGGCCCAAAAAGTTAAGAAAATGGAAGGGAAGTAATCAAGATTCCTCTTATATGGGAGGGATCCACATTTGATTAAAATCAGAAATTAAGCACATATCATCAATGTGGATCCCAAGTTGATTTACAGTCAATACACCAAACAATACCAACATTCTTTAGCCTTGGCCAAAAATTTAAGATGAAATTGGAAGAGAAGTAATTAAGAATGCAAAAAACATTGGAAGGAAAGTATTTTAGAATGTCCGAGGCCGACATCCAATCACAGGTCATTGACATCTATAGCCAAGCTAGTGCAGGGAATCCCGGTCTATAAATAAATATATCTCGTGACCTCGTTCACATTCCCGCAGTTTATGGACTGGTACATCGTCTAATTACTTCCACAAATTTTAATGCACGCGGCATATTTCGTTAAACCGGTCTATTTTTCGGACTGGTTTGCCATTAGTAGTAGTAGTAGTAGTTATTCTGCCAGTGAAGGCACACCTCCTCTCGGAGTAATCTTCTTGGTTTAATGCGGATACGGTATGTACAGTTGGTTTCGGCCACACAGGACTAAGATGACTGGTACAGGTCACTCTATTTACACCCTAAAAGACTGCTATTATTTTATCTTTCAATAAGGTAGTTCGGAATAGGTCAAAATGGCGGACGTTCAACATGTGAAAGAAGCCACGGAAACATACTACACTGCTCGATTTCTTATGACATGATATGGGAGTTCATGATAGATATTTTACAATTTTTGGAAAGTTAGACTGTTTTTCTTTCTTTAGACGGCTTTTCCCGCTATATTTACCCTTACAGGCGACGGATCCACATCGGTCCCTTATTTTACTCTTTTGCCGAAATTCTAACAATCTCCTGCCCCTGTCTGAGTTTCAACTGTAGATCAATGGGTGGAGTATTTGTCAGAATCTCCAGAGCTTCAGTGCTGGTGCTGTTTAGGCAACCTGAAGTTTTCAACATGGCACTTCTTTGTACTTTTCCATACTCTTTACAACACTCTGTCAATGCCGTGACCAAAACAGGAGAACCGTATTCCAGCACAGGGAGTACCAGTGCCCTATAAAGCTTCATGTATATTGACTGGCTGAATGATTGTTGGTGTTCAGAGGGTGGGTGGGGATTTTGGCAAGTTTATGTGGCGGGTTGACTTGTGGCTATATAGGGCCATATAAGCTTGTGGCAAGTTAAAAATATATGCTGATCGATTTTCTGTGGGAAGAGACCAAGTTGTCTTGTTGCGAATTGTCTAATTTTTTGTTGTTGACTAATTTTTTGCTTGAGTCAAGTTGTCCCGATTCTCGGCTATGACTAAAAACAATACTTGCCTAAGGCGAACAGCCACTTGTATATGCTGGTCGCTTTTTTCTTTCTTCTGTTGAGACGGCATATCTGCTAGATTTAAAACAGAATCTGCAGAAGTTTGGTCTTGAGCTTCCGCAAAAAATTGCTTGGAAGCGCCTCCGTTTAAAATTGGCGGAAGACAATAATAACCAGCCAATCAAAATCGTGACATATAACGCAATATTTGATTGGAGCAAATCCAGTGGGTAAAACTCACGACCCCAAGTAATCACAGTTTTACGGCCTTCATAGGACAACCACATAGACAGCAGCCGCTGGTAATGAAAGTTCGAAGTCTTTACGAGAAAAGAAACAACAAAAAGGCTTACATCGACGTCTTTGGATGAAAGTAACTCTGGGACTTTCTTCTGGCAGCCAGACTTAGCGGTAACTGGACAACTCTGCCCATAACAAACTCCATTGCAAACTCGGCCCATAACAAATTCGGTCCATATATGGTATGCAGTCTTGCATATATAAATTGAATGCTGGAGCCTGCAGATTTAGTTGTTAACCCAATCGTGATCAATAACTTTGCCCCCCCCCCCCCTCCCCTTTTAATTGCACGTCGGTTGGTCGTGCGTCAGACTTAGTGATGGACCCGATATAAAGCTTTTTATTTCAATTGGTTGGGGCCCGACCTTGTCTTGTCTTAGCCATTCAAGGCTCAAGTGGTATTTTAATGGCGTTATTTGACACCCTAGGGATCTCCAGGTGTCACAATACGTTGTTTCTGTCGAGTTCTCATCTCTGATTCATCATAGATCTTAACGTGATTTGTTTGTTTTCTGTGATGATTCATTAAAATAATGAGTTAGGAAACCTTCATGCGGACCAGACTGCTAATTATAGGTTTCGAATCACTGCAGAAGTAGAGGGCGAGTGTTTGGACCCAGCAATCTATTACTGAAGGTGGTACTTCTGTTACCCCTAGATTATGCTAGAAAATAGAAATGACTAAATTATATAAATGCATCGATATAATTTCAGATAGGCATTCATTTCCCCCCAGTAAATTAATGTGTCAATATGAATTATTAATTTGTTTATTAAATTCATTGTACGATAAACTTCTATAACTTATTTAAACCGCACATTTATACAAGTACATGATCAAGGTATATTCGTTAGTTTTAGGGTGCATACCAAAAACATACTACAGCCAAGGTTCAAAAGTAATTCCACAAATTTGATTTTCCCATAGACCAGAGGCGTCGTCGACTTTTTGAAAGTGGTCCGGCCATTGGGGTGCCGAAGGCATCAGGGGCACAGCACGAGAGGGAATTATGCCCTAGTCATTCAGGGTTTCACCCCCCCCCCCCCCCCGCGCCCCCCACTTCAGCACCACCGCCCTGCCCAAAAGAATAATTTTGGTGTCAGAACGCCTGTAGGTGCGATTTAATCGCATCTTGAAAGCAATTTTGGTTTACATTTTTTGTCAGTTTTGTACAGAATATTTCTGGCAATTTGACAGTCCACGCACACAAAACCACAACTATTTGACCCCTCAGTGAGTCTCGTCAGGCGGACCTAAATGCAACGGTTAAGCCGGATACAGATATCCGCGCTATACTTGTAACTTTTTTTTGTTTAAACAATATTTTCATTCAGATAAATTGCTGTACAATTGTACATAATTAAGAACTGAAATTTGATTTTTTCAGCGTTCATCGTGTGATGAAGCCAGTGGGTGGAGCTAAAATTCCATGAAGCGCGAGGAAGTCCTAGGTTTGAACCATAGAATACATAGAAAAATATTCAAAAATCTTCTTCTTCAGAACCACAAGTCTCTGATGCTTGCAATTTGGTATGTAGGATTGGCTAGTAGTCCTTTACTAAATTTGTTCAAGTGGTGGCACCAGGATCCGAAATGGCCCCACGGCAGAGAGTCCCAGGTTTGAACCATAGAAATACATAGAAAAATATTCAAAAATCTTCTCCTTTAGAACCATTGCCTAGTAGTCCTTTACCAAATTTGTTGAAATACATAGAAAAATATTCAAACAACCACTCGGCACAAATGCTTGAAATTTGGTATGAAGCATTGCCTAGTAGTCCTTTACCAAGTTTGTTCAAAGGGTTGCCCTAGGGTCCATAATGGCCCTGCCCGGAGGGGGTCCGTGGATTGAACTATAGAATACATAGAAAAATATTCAAAAAATTTCTTCTTCAGAGCCACATTGCTCAGAAGCCGGAAATTTGGTATTAATTAAGCATTGCCTAGTGGTCCATTACTAAGTTTGTTCAAATGCAGGTCCCAGGTTCCAAAATGGCCAAGCCATTGTGTTATTGCAGATATTTTGACAAAAGTTCACAGAAAGGTTCCTGCAGTAGTCCACTACCAGCCATATGAATTTTGCTCAAATCCCTAATTTGATTGGTTGCCATCGCGACGGAAAAGCCAAATTTTCGATTTTTTCTTCCAAAAATCATCTTCTCAGAAGCCATAAAGGGGAATAAAAGTAAAAAGTATGCAAAGACCAGGAACTGAAACAATCAAAATCCAAATCCAGCCCTCAAACCATAGTTGGAAACAACTAAGATTACAAATAATCAAGATACAGAGAACATATGGCCAACCGAGTGAGCAGCTTGTTCCCAAAAGGTGGCCACTCAGCAACCCAAACCGAACCAAAAATAATAATAACATACATAAGGTAAAACATCACAGAAACTCTGACACCAAAAACAGGCAACAAAGAACCACAACAGAACTACCGCCTTGGAACGGTCAGTAATAAATTACTGGGGGGCTTAAATCGATTTTACAGGCCCAACCTCACCCTCAGTTTCTGAAGCGGTACAAAACATTTAGTTGGTTGTTCGGTTCGCATGATAACCCTCTAACTCGTCAATGAATCATCACGGTAAACACGTAAATCAAATTTCAACACCATGAAGAAGCAAAGACGAGGACTCAACAGATACAACGGGCCGTCTGACAGGTGGAAATCCTTGTCCTGCCAAACAACCCCACTGGAAATCTGAAGCAAAAGAAGGTCACCAGTTGAGCCCCGGTGGACCAAGCAACAGACAAAATGGCTCCGGTCCCAACTGTTTTTTTTTTTCAAAATGTTTGCGATATTATCCTCTACATAAATGATGTGCATATTTTGGATATTCTATATAAATTATCACGAAAACAGCACAGGAAGGGTCTTGAAATAAAGTGTAAATATAAGAATAAAAATCTGAATTTTCAGCGTTCATCGTGTGAAGAAGCCAGTGGTCGTCGCTTGGGTCGACTTGCGACTGGTAAACTCTGTCAACCCAGCATTAAATGGGTACCTTTTTTCGAATCAGGGGAGGTTAAGGCAGCGAAAGGAGAGGGATGGGCTCCGCCTTTCATATGCTGTGCCCAAGATACAGTGGGCCTCTAACCCCCACTGCCTCTACGGCCACTACGCTATGGGAAACATTTTCCTTTTATCTAGTGTCCGCATACAGTATACTATACGTTTCTTTTAATCTCAACAAGTACTTGTGATATTAGGACAAAATTCTGTGATAAATTTCTTGTGAGTTTAGCATTAAAACAAAATGCAGTTCAATTGTGCCTTGGGTGGGGCAAGGGCGTAGCTGCCTATACGCAAATACGCAGGTGCGTATTGAAATTTTGTCAAATTGACAAAATTTCAACACATACCTGCGTATTTTCATGCTGAAATGTTTTTAATTGGGCATCATTTTAATACTAACTGCCATTACAGACACGAAAATTTGTAATATCTTAGCGGCTTAACCCCCTATTATTTCCCTCAATTAGTATAAAACGTGATTCAATTAGTATAAAACGTGATTGTGCGTACTGTGTAATTTCCCCTGGCTACGCCCCTGTGGGGTACAGTTGTTTCACACCGAGTGATGGTGTGGAGCTCGGTATTTAGTAATTGAGCTGCCGCTTGCGAAGCACTACCGTCTGGAGTTTGATTTTATTCGGCGCATTCTCCTCTTTTAAAGCATCTTAGCACAGACTATTATGAGCTAAGTAGGCTAGTTGCCTGTGATATAATTTGTGTAAATTAATATATAGAGGATCTTACACTCGTGGTCATTTCATATGAAATTTATGAAACGAGCCTGCTTTAGGCTCTTTTCATAAATTTCATATGAAATGACCACGAGTGTGAGATTCTGTTTATCATGTGACCCTTTAAAATGGATTTTAACGCCTTCAAACTGAAAATTATTTCAATAAGAAACGCATTGTTGACATGGACGTTGTCCATGACGTAACATGTACGCGCCAAAGTGTTATTACACGTGCGACGTCATATGATAAATAATTTTTCTATGTTCCTAAATAATTTTATTTTTAGATGCTTAGGGATCTTAGTAATTTGATTGTCTATTCAATGCTTTTTATAACTTTCATTTATTCTTAGGATCATCATGCTAGTATCTTTAATCATTTCTATGTTGTGTTGAGTTTACCAACATAAACAGCAATCAATCAATCTAAAAGAAAAAAAAAAGTTTCCTGTTACTAAAGTATGGACAAATAATTTGAGCCACGTCATGAGACTTCAAACAATGTGGCAATTTTTTTTCATGTGATATTCAGATCATGGTCTCATTTGTACAGGGTAATCAGAGACCTCGTCGTTCGCTTTTAATATAGCTTTGGTCACTTCCATAAATGGCTGATGTGACAAGCGAAGGCTGTGATCAGACTGCACTTATGTGCAGTCTGATCAGAGTCTTAGCTTGTCATCTATCCCACATTGTTGGAAATCACATGGTGTGGCTCATTATTTCCAAACGGCCAAGTTATCGGTTTTGCTATATTGCCATCTTTGACAGTGATTTACAGACTCTCACAGTATTTGAAACATCCTCAAGAGCAAATTACAGCGGTCAAAAGGGTTTGGACATTCTACCACTACCGGTACTTAAGCCAGCCAGTTTCACGATTTTTAGTATTGGACGGACACACGGCGCCAAGTGTGTGCAACTATGGTTACGTACCGTTGAGCCACTTGGGTAACGTCGATAAGAGAACTGAACTGAACAGAACTGATTTTTAATAATTCCTTGGGCCCTTAACTCTGTGTAAAAGTAATCTTGCTCAAATTCAGTCCTGTTTCAGGACTAATGCATATCACTACTGTATGATAGTTTACAGATGGTTGAAAAATGTAACTTCTAAAATGATAACAACCTTTCTTTTTTTCCTATTGTATGTCAATGGAAATTTCAAGGGACCGTAATTCACTACTGACTAGTCCGTTTTATTGCTCAAATTAAAACTTGCCTGAGGAGTCTGAAGGTTAGTATTGTAACCAAGTTTGAAAAAAAAAATCGACCGAAAGTATGTAGCACCTTTTGTGCTAATATGCTTTGGAATATAAGCAAGGGGCAATAACTCTTTAATAAACAGTCAGTTAGTGCTAAAATTTCTACTTGTTCAATGCCTCATTAAATACAATAATATCGAGTTTCTAACAAGTTTCTAACAAGCTTCCAGCACACAGACAAGCTTTTTCTCGATGCAAGTCTTTGGAAATTTCAAGGGCCATAACTATGTCATGACTATTCTGATCTTGCTCAGATAATCAAAGTCTATTTGATATCAATACTGTTGTATGTTTCATGAAGATCTGTTGAAAAATGTAGCTTCTATTGTTTGAACTAAATTTTTTTTCCAATAAAAAGCAAGCTAGGAACCATAATTCTGTGGTAAACAGTCATATTTAGTACTTGTCCAAGGTCTCATTGGTAAAAACATATTTATTTCAAAAATCGACATACATGTACAAAATAGTCAAACCCGTATTAAGCGACCACCCTAGGTAAGTATGAAAATTGGTCTCTTAATACAGGTGGTCTCTTAAAGTGGCAGGTGGGCCCTGGGAAGACTCAGATCTGCCCGGATCTGAGTCTTTGCAGGGCACACATGCCACTTTGTTGGTTTTGTTGTGTCGTGGCTCGTATTACAAAGCTGAACATGATGCCTTGTAAAAAGTGGGTTCCAGCATGCTACAAAGGTTTTCCAGTTGTAAGCATTCTCAGGAGAGGTAAACAATATTTCATTATGACTGATCATATTTGGTACATGCACTTGTAAATGGAAGTTCCAACTACCGTATTTATCCTATTAAACACCCCGGGGGCGTTGTATTTCTGTGAAAGGGGGCATGACTTTCAAAGCGCCCCACAAAACCTAGAAAGTAGGTAGATATACAGATATTATTTTCGGTGCAATTATGTCAGCTGGTAACTAGGAGGTAATTACAATTTGAACAGGGTGTCACTTTTTTCGCTTGATTAATGGACACTTGTACCTGATTATGCAAGTACAATTGAATTACTTTTAATTGACTGTGATTCTGTTTACTTTTATTCTGAACAATAGCCATAATATCAATTTCTTGCATATTTCAGTGTTTCTGTGTACTAAACATTGATTTGTACAAATGTCTGTCTACGTTTTTTTTTGTGAAAAATGGATGGGTATCCACCCAAACTCAAAAATTCTGTCTAAACAAGTGTGTTCATGATTACAGTTTCTTTACGTTTGTCTCTCCTTGTGCGTCTTGATTTTTCAGTCAGGACAAACACAGTTTCTATTTTCCTGGATATTCACATCCGCGAAAATTAAACACCACGAAAATTAATCCTCATGTTTTATGGACAAAGCTGCGAAAATTTGGCGACGCGAAAGTTTTCCATTATACTGTATTTTAAAAGGCCTATGAAATAATAATATTAACTACATAAACTTTATACCATACTTTATTTCCACAAAACTGTACAATGACTAATGATAAAATTATAACCACAGGAACACATTCATACTGATGTCATTTGAGTAAGCTCCAGATAAGATGGGGTTTTGAAGATAACTGACCTGTCACCACCTGTCAATCAAAATATGCATAGACCAGTCAAATAAGAGTAAAACCTAGGACAAACATATGCACGTGTTTTTATGGCAAAGGTTCTTTTGTTAGATATACTGAGACAAAATCAAAAGGCAGAGAGATAAGTACATTGGCATAAGGTCAGTTCTGGAATAATTTTCCTTATTAATGGTAACATATGTTGTGGCCCATTATTAGAACCGTCTCGACAAGACAGTTCTAATGAAGGGTCACAACATACCTTATTATGCAGCAATATGGAAAATTATCTCTAAATTACCCCTTCTTATCTGGAGCACTGATGGGTCAACTGCATCCAGAACTCCAGAAACATTGTCATTTTATGAAAATTCTTGAATAACCTCATTTACTTTTCACATAATTTCACAGAGAATGAACAAATTGGGCAGTTATAATCTCTTGACCAAGACAGGGTTCCCACAGAAAATAAGAAATAAAATTCCATGACTTTTCCGTGGTATTTCCATGATCGAAGTTAAATTTCCATGACCATTCAAAACAGTCTTCCTTTCTGTGTTTTGCCATATAGTGCTATATAAAAGACAAAACAGATGAATTGCTCTGATGAAAAATCAGAAATGTATTTCTCAAGACTGAATAAGCGAGCGAAGCAAGCAAAAAAATTTGAGAAATAATGACAGCCAAACTGGCATCTCATATTAATATTCTATGATTTTTCCATGATATTTCATCATTTTCCTAATTCCATGATTTTTCCTTGAATGGATTTTCTTCAGACAATGCAAAAACTTATCATCTGTTGTGAGAGTGCTCAATTTAAATGACCTGAATAAACATCTGCATTAGTTTCCACTGATATTATATGAATTGGAAATTTCCAAGTATATCTTGATACTATAATGTCAAAACACATAACTATTCACACCATTTAGAAACTACATCTATAAACAAAAGATAACATCAATGCATTTGTCCAATGCATGTTTATTCAGCTATAAAGCAGGCGCTTCCCTCCTCTGATATGATTGCAATGTGTATATGAGCCACTATAAAACAACTCCAACAAAATGGCATGTGCGCCCATCGAAGACTCAGATCAGCCTGGGCATCCGCCCAGTCTGATCAGAGTCTTTGCTGTCTGCACGGAGCAAGCTTAGACCCTTAGCTACCCTCTAAGCACACTACAAAAACTCTGATCAGACTGGGCGGCTGATCTGAGTCTTCACTGGGCACACATGCTACTTCGTTGGCTTGCTCATATCAGAGTACTACTTCTGCTGTAACATGGTTTTCCCCTCCAAAACAATCCCAAAAGCCCATTTCCATCTTCAGACAGATCTAGATTTTTGAGCCTGTTTTGGAGGGGCAAAATGCCCTTCTTATAAACGAAGAAATAGGGTAATGCTTTAGTCTAAGAATACTTTTCCAACCTACAAACAATACATGGAATGAAAACCAAATTGTGTTCTGAAACGGAAAATACTGAAAATGACACAATTTGGGGTTGATTGCAACATACCTAGCAGAGTATTTCAGAGGTTTACATGTACCTCTGTTCATCATTCATAGTAAGTGAAATAATGGTCAACACAATGAGAAATGTACTGTGTAGCATTTGTAATCATGAAGATTCTGGCTGATTCAGTGCTCTATATAAGATGGGGTAACATGGATCATTCAGGAATTATTTTCCAAATTTATGCATGTTGTGACCTCTCATTAAAACTGTCCTGCTAAAATGGTTCTAATGAAGGGTCACAGTGTATGTTTTACTTGAGAAATAAGAAAAAATCTCAGAAATATCCTAAAAACTCTATGTTATCTGGAACTCTGTTCAGTCGGCCAATGCTGTACATATTTCCTAAAATTCACAGCCTTCTAATACCAACAGGGAAGACTCAGATCAGACTGTGCAAATATGCAGGCTGATCTGTGTATTCACTTTCATACATACCAAAAACATCTTTTCCCATGGAAGTCTCAAATAATGACAGATGGATGATTTGCGATTTTACGTCCTTTTCAACAGTATTTCAGTCATATCAGGATGATGAAGGGTGATAACTAAAGGCTATGTGTAACAGAATCCCATTTACTCAAATAATGATACATGACCACTAACATAATGGAGCAGAATTAAATGAGCTGCAACACGACAAAACCAACAAAGTGCTATGTGTGCCCAGCTAAGACTCAGATCAGCCTGGGCATCTGCCTCTTTGCTGTGTGCTTAAAGAGTATCTTAGGGTCTAAGCTAGTCCATGCAGACAGCGAAGACTAATATCAGACTGGGCTGATGCCCGGACTGATCTGAGTCGTAGGGACTGTACTTGATGCATGCTAACAGCAAACCCTCTGATCGGACTTCACAGATATGCAGGTTGGCTGAGCCTTTGCTGTTATGCACCCTTTTTGCATGTTGCTGCTCTAATTGATTTTTTTCCCCCAAAATGATACAGATATCAACATGTCCATCTGTGATTGTCATGTATGGTGGTATTTTTGCTGTAAAGTACTAACAATAATTGTGCTAAATACTCAGACAGAAATGCACACATTGCACCAACAGTGTAGACAGAGATAAGACTGCTCATTGTCACCAGTCTGATCAAGGTCTGCACCTTTTGACATTCCATCTGCACCTTTTGGACTTGTTACAGCATTGTTAAATCAGACTGTTCAATTTTTAGGACAATTATGGTGAATATGGACAATATGGTGTAAGTGTCCCAATTTTTTTACGTTTATGGTAATACTATTTTAGTCTTCCTAGTTTAAACAAGACGCACTGGAGGCTGAAATTCCCCAACTTTGCAGACAGCTGCTACATGATGGATTCTTTATCTTGTTAAGCTGATGAGTTTCAGTCATGGAGCAGACTGTTAAGATGAATGGGTACAACAACATGGTTCTCTGCTACTGTTACAAAGGAAAACAATTCTTGTAACTTCTTGTTTAGTTCTCCAGCAATAAAACCCTTCCGAAATAGGGTCTAATCTTACAGGAAAGGATTTGGAGCAAATTCTTTCCTTTATAAGTTGATGGAATTAAAATCAGAGCTCTAGATAAGAGGGAGTATTTGGTGATAATTAGGGATAATTTTTGTTAATTTCCCATAAAAACATACGTTGTGACCCCTCATCTGAACCGTCTCGATGAGACGGTTCAGATGAGGGGTCACAACATATGGTTTCGATGAGAAATAAAAAAAATTATCATCAGATACTCCCTCTTATCTAGAGCTCTGAAAATGGGCATAAAAAAAATGAAAATGGCAGAGTTGCTTCCTCTAATGTGTACCTATTCTCATAAATAGGACAAAAATTCAAAGAGAGCCATGTCCGAAACAGAAACAGTTTTGTCTGAATATTCTGTCTTGTCCTTTACTAATTCTCACAATGATGTTCCCCATGGTCACATGTGGTACTGAAATTTTATCTTGATCATTTCTTTTTTCTCCAGTCATCTGTCTTTTACTCTAGTCACATGAAATCATGAGTTTCATATTATACATTTTAAAAGTTGTAGTTCTCTAACTGTATGCTCAGGTTATGCTATAAAGTCCAAGGGTCTGTTGAAGCCACCTTTTCTGTTCATGTACTGCCTGCAAAAGAAAAAAGAGAGCAAAACATGAATATAATATAAGCATTGCAAACAGCTCATAATACCCCGCCACTGAGACCTATTTTGCTTATACTTTTTTTCTTTTCATTACTTCTTCTTTTACTTTCACTTCCTACTTCCTTCTGTGGCCCTAGTCGGAGACAAATAACCATACAGAGTTAAAGATCAAAATCATTTTTGGATACTGACAAGCAGGGCTACAGAAATTTTACAAACCAAATCGGTCCGGACAGCCGATGACGTCATACGAATCCAAAATAGACACGAAAACTAATGACTACTCTGTGTATTCCACAATCCAAAAAAAGTCACGAAAACTAATAACTACATTGGAGCGCCGTTATAACACGGATGTCATCGCTGAAGTAGCCACTGAGTCCACATGTTCTTACTTATCGTGAAACATGCGCTTTAAAGCACAGAGACAGTCAGACCGAAAGTGAAAGTAGATATGCTGTACCAATCGGACATCCTCGCCGATCTTCATTTACGGAATTGGCCGAAGTATTACGATTGACGTATTTTACTGTATTCGAGTTAATTCCCTTGAAATATGAATATTCTTGCAAAAAGGTACCTTCGGACGAAGAAAAAAAAAAAAAAAAATTTCTACGCGAGAAATGACGTCGGCTAAAAAAACCCTGACCAGACTGCACATAACCAAGTCCGGTTTAAATTTTCTTTTTGCTAGTCGAATTCTTTCCTTATGCTATCTTTGAAAGTATACAACAGTCAGTAACCTTACGTTGCACAGCCTTTTTCCGTGCATCGGCACGTGTATGTGTGTATTACGAGTTGTGCAAAACCTTCGCCGCTGGCCAAAATTGTGACACATGTTAATTATCGAAGATTTCTAAATTTGAGTCAGTGTTCACACCTTGGCAAGACAATCGACACTTTGTTTATCTGTGATAACTTTTGAGAGCAGTGCGCGATTATTGGATTAATAATAGGACACATGGCTAAAATCCAGGTAATTATGTCATCATACATCGCAACTCGTGTTTTTTCGGACTGAAAAAAATGTGCCTTATGGCAACTGAATCGGTTTTTCGAACTAAAAATCGGTCCGGACTGACAAAAAATCGGATTTCTGTAGCCCTGCTAACAAGTGCCATAACTCTGTCTGAAATTATTGAAAGATAACAATCTCCAATGAGATATTCCCAAGATCAATGCACATAGCAAATCCAAAGAATATCTGTCATCAAATACTCAAGTTTAAACAGAGTCCTAGATAAGAGGGAGTATTTGGTGATAATTAGGGATAATTTTTGTTACTTCTGGATAAAACATAAGTTGTAACCCCTCATCTGAACCGTCTCGACAAGATGGTTCAGATGAGGGGTAACAACATATGGTTTCAGTGAGAAATAGAAGAAATTATCCCTCAATTATCATCAAATACCCCTCTTATCTAGGGCTCTGAGTTATGTTGTTGTTTTTCAATTTAGTCATAATGAAGCACCCAGGGAAGCTCAGCGGAAGAAATACAAGGCTGAACCCTGATGTCTGAGAGTCTGTTCATCGTCAATCGTCTGTTAGGTTTTCTTGTTCATCATTCCTGCTCTTCAAGACTCTGGGGCTGTATTGCATGCATGGATAAAGCTCTAGGTTAGCAAGGTCCCAGG
Source organism: Ctena decussata (assembly GCA_963989385.1). NCBI lineage: Eukaryota > Metazoa > Mollusca > Bivalvia > Lucinida > Lucinidae > Ctena > Ctena decussata. Next base: position 23,574,166 of record OZ022498.1, read on the forward strand.
TACAGACGGCACCTGTCTTAAAACACTCTGATTCTTGTTTACTGTTTTTATATTATGATGTACGGGACTGGAGACAGCAGGTTCTTGTCCCAAAGAGTGGCTTCTTTGGAAACGGAATTCATCAAATTATTCTGCAAAAGCTGTCTTCCGCATAGAAATTGTGTAAAAACAATGGCACTGAAGCTGCAAACCTAAATAGGAGTTACCCAGTGGGCACATGACGTCGAAATGATGTCGTACTTACGTCAATGTGACGTAATCACGTCGCATCGACGTCAATACAACATCATTTCGACGTCATGTGTCTGCTGGGTTAAGCAGGTGAGTGGGGGCTCATATATATAGCCCCAGCCAGTGCCACTGTCAATTGAAACCAAACTTAACATAAGCCTTTAATGCAAATGTTAACAGATAAAACAGACAGATGGAAAATCTAAATATGTCAAAGCTCCATCCAAGAATATCAGAAATGAAAACAACTCAAAACAGGGTTGTAAATACAGTTAATTATAAATCAAAGAGAGACAGATAACCACAAGTAAACTAACTCTCCCATTCAAGTGTTTATGAAATATAAGTGTGATGCATACACTGCTGTGTTATAGAAATATAAAATCTGTGACCTTAGCCTTAGGTCAGCAGCAGTATCCACAGAATATCTGCCACCTAGTATCATTTCAGAGATTTTAAAAATATAGGCAAAAAGAATATTGGATATGGCAAAACTAGCAATAATGTAAATTTTAGTCTGTGATCTTGACCTTCAGTCAGCAGCAGAAAGCTGATGTCAACTAAATTATGCCTATCCTTTCGTGCTACTAGGCAATTTCCAATGGTTTCATGAAAAAAATTTAAAACAGACCTTTGATATCATGTAAATATCAGTGCTCCAGATAAGAAGGGGCAACAACAATAATTAAGATGATTTTTCTTATTTCTCAACAAAACATACTTTGTGACCCCTCATTAGAACTGTCTTGACAAGACAAATCTAATGAGGGGTCACAATATATGTTTTAATGGAAAAATAAGGAAAATTATCCCTGAATTATTCCTGTTCCTCCTTCTTATCTGGAGCACTGAAATATTTCTAAGTCCATGACCCTGAATTTTGCCATGGCTCTTGCCACAAACATAGGCCTTTCTATGTGGTTATTTAATCCTGGTTTGAAAGCCAATACTCTTATGTTATTATGTTCCAAGTTGTACATCATATGATGAGAGATTTCCAAGTTACATGAGTTCAAAAAACTTGGGCCCAAAATATTAATGGACTAAACCATTAATGATGGACGGATGGATGGCCGAAAACTATACAGCCCAAAGGCATTCTTCATATGTCTGGGCTATAGTAATTCATACCTATTAGTGTCATGTACTCTCACCGTTACTGTCTCTGTAATTAGAACAAAACCAGTATAACCTTGTTAACACTAACAGCTAATTTCTCATAGATTTCTTACTTTTTGATTGCTTGTATATGTACACACATTTTTGATTTTTCTCAAATGACACCTCTACACAACTCCAATCTTTGCTAATTTAATATGTCTACATCCTGGGGCACCTAAAAATAATTTTCCATTTGAGACAAAGGGAAAACTATTTTTAGATGTCCAAATTTTTAAACACAATACGTAATTCCATCTAAAAGATATGGAGTTTCCGAACCGCTTTGTAAAATGAAAAGATGTGCAAATGGACGACTTGTGATCTGTTACCACTGTTATATTGCAAGAAGAAGGAGTAGCCCTTAAATGGAGTAATTTAGTTGGACAAGGCACTGACTGACTTGCCTAAGTAACAGGATTAGGCATTTCAAGTTTTTAATCCACTATTTTGCCAAAAATGCACTGTTTTTCCCTTCTCTAGCCCTACATGATTTTGCCTGATTTACCTTTCTTGTGTCCCAGGGGAGTTAGAAATCACAGGTCCTATAAATGCCACTTTTTGGGACAAAATCAGGGCAATGAATAAGAATTTTGGTGGTCTAGAGCCAATCTTGGTGGTACTTGTCCACTTTTTTTCCACCAAAAAGGTAAGGTGGTGGGAAGGAATATGTTATCGGGACATACTGGATCATTTATAAGCCAGGGCCCACTTGTTCAAAAGTAACGATGTTGATAGCTAACGTTTCGTTTAAAATTTCAAATGTTAATATCTCAAATATGACAATATTTTTTGTTGAAAAAATGTGAGAAGCTTTTGCACTGTAAAAGCTTCTCACATTTTTTCAACAAAAAATATCAGTGTATTGATTATAAAGTTGTACAACAATTAACAAGATGACCTCTTAACGAGCTCGTTAGGCTAACAATGCTTTGAACAACTGGGCCCAGATGTCTAATTTCTCCACAAAAACATATGTTTTGTGACCTCATAATGGCAAACAGGTACATGTATACCACCATATTTTTCTCCCATTTTCACAAAGGCAAACTACTGTTGTTCTTTCCTGCTTGCTTCCATTGACCAAGAAACCCTTCAAATAGGGGATCTACTTTTAAACCAGAGGGCCAATGGCCCTATATCGCTCACCTGAGCACTGAGGTTCTGTTGGAAAAACTAAGTTGCCACAGCAACAAAACAACATGCACAACAGCAATAAAACACACCATTTATGTAGAGGATAATATCACAAACATTTATGCAAAAAATAAGCTTTATCCCCCTTTAATGGCTTCTGAGAAGATCTTTGGCAAAAAAAAAAAAAAAAAAAAAATTGAAAAAATTGAAAATTTGGCCCTTCAATTGCAACGGCAACCAATCAAAATCAGGTCTCTGGGCAAAATTCTTATAGCTGATAGAGGACTACTCTAGTAACATTTCTGTAAAGCTTTTGTCAAAATATCTGCCGTAACACAGAAATAAATACCAAATGTCCACTTTCCCCATTGTAAGTCTATGGAAACTTTAAGTTGCCATAGCAACCAGTTCACATGGGCAATGATAATATGAAATATACTTTAGGTAGAGGCTAATGTTATTAATATGTATGCAAAGTATCAGCTTCATCCTCCTCATGGCTTCACTTTCCCCATTATAAGTCAATGGAAACTATAAGTTGACATAGCAACCAAAGTTCTTATTGGGTTGGAAGAAAAAACAAAATTCATGTAGAGGCTTCTGTCATCAACATGTTTGCACAATATCAGCTTCATCCCCCATATGGCTTCTGAGCAGAAGATTTTTTCATTTTTTCTTTTTTTTTTCGAAAATTTACCCTATATTTTGCCATGGCAACCAATCAAATTCAGCGATTTGGAGAAAATTCATATGAAATATAGAGGACTATTCAAGAAACATTTCTGTAGAAAGAAAATCTAAATAAAAGCCGTGAGACAGCAAAAATTGCCAATTTCCATTTTCCCCATTATAAGTCAATGGAAACTCTTAGTTGCCATAGCAACCAAACTGCTGGAGTAATTGCCATGAAAAATAGTAATTCTATAGAGGCTAGTACTAAGATTCTTTCTGTAAAGTTTGAGCTTTATTGGCCACACAGTTTATGCAGAGATGATTTTTTAATATTCTTCCATTTTTAACTATTCGGTTGCAATGGCAACCAGAAAAATTGCCCAATTTGTATAAATTTAACAAGGCTGGTTAAAGACTACTCCAGGTACATTTCTATAAAAGTTTTGTCAAAATATCTGCAGTGGCATAGCAATAAATGCAAATTTTCTATTTTGCCATTATAAGTCAATGGCAACTTTAAGTTCCCATAGCAACCAAACTGCTAGAGCAATTGCCAAGAAAAACAGTACTTTTATAGAGGGCAGTGCCAAGATCCTTTCTGTGAAGTTTGAGCTTTATTGGTTGCATAGTTTCTGAGGAGATGATTTTTGAATATTTTTTCTATTTTTAACCATTCGGTTGCCATGGCAACCAGCCAAATTGTGCAATTGACAAAAATTTAATGTTGCTGATGGAGGACTACTCAAGGAACATTTCTGTAAAAGTTTTGTCAAAATATCTGCAGTGACATAGCAATAAATGCAAATTTTCAATTTTTCCCATACAAGTCAATGGAAACTTTAAGTTGCCATAGCAACCAAAGTTCCGAAACAATTTGGATAAAAAACAGTATTATTGGTTCCCCCTGCCTATAGATGCTATATATGAAATTTAGTTACAATGGGCCTTGTAGTTTCAGAGGAGATGTCGTTTGAAAATGTTGACGGACGGACGACGGACAACGTACGACGGATGCCTGCCTATACTATAAGCTCACCTGTGAGCCTTCGGCTCAGGTGAGCTAAAAAGCAAGTTCTTATCTTCAAGAGTTAACCCCCACTCAGAAGGGCATCAAAACTAAAAATGGCAAACTTGCTTCCCCTGAAAATGTAACCTTTCACCTTAAAAACTCCTCTGCAAGGTAGTTCTGTCGAGGTCCCACAACATAGGATTTGTAGAGAAGCAAGCATCTCTCAATCAACACTCAATCTCAGTTATTATCCCATTGCATTCTGGGTATTTTTTGTCATCTGCTGAAATTGTCGTCTGCATCAAAAATCAAGAATATTTTGACAATATTGGTCTAACCAACTCTTGTAGAAATGATGTCTAGGCAGCAAACAGTTTGGATCTCAGATCAGGCCCCACATTTGTGGGGCCTGATCTGGATCCAAACTGTTTGCCCAGATACCCCTAAAGGGGTATCCCGAATGGAATGAGTTATAAAACTTGAAGTGCCAAAAATGAAAACAGTTCAATTTACACACAGAGCAAATCCCATTCAGGCAGCTCATAATTCACTGTCTCATCTGGATCTACACTGCCCTCTAATATTTTCATTCTCAATATGATAAAGCTTGGACGAAACATTTTTCAAAATTTTGCAGGCATAAATTTTGTCTTCTCTTTTCTTGGGGCTTCTCTTTTTTTTTGGCACTTTAAGGGCTAAAGCTCTATGCTCCGATGGCTGCAAGATTTCCAATTCTGCAGCTCAAACTCCAGTCAGGGTCTACCTTACCTGTATCTTCTCTTTTTACAAATGTTGGCAGAGTAGAGATCATTACCCACAACTTGCTTATTCTGAAACACAAAAGATTACCATACTTCTTTTCTTTGATTTACCAGTGCTCCAGATAAGAAGGGATAATAACAGGGATAACTTTGGGATAACTAGTTCTTTTCTTTGATTTACCAGAGCTCCAGATCAGAGGGGATAACAGGAATAATTTAGGGATAACTGTCTTATTTTTTCATAAAAGCGTATGTTGTGACTGCTCATCAGAACCGTCTAACAATGACAGTTCTAATGAGGGGTCACAACATATGTTGTCATTGAGAAATAAGAAAAATATCTCTGAATTATCCCTGTTACCCCTTCTTATCTGGGGCTCTGTTTTACTTCGTATGAATTTATCAAATGACTGATGTCAATGATGCATGGATGACTTGCAATTTTACGTCATTTTTGACAGTATTGCAGTTATATCAGGACGATGGGACGGTGATAATGAAAGGCTGTGTGCAATGGAACCCCATTTATTGTAGGAAAGTTTCTCGCCTCAAGCATGGCTTGAACCTGGTCTGCTAGATCGGTAGGCAAGGTACTGTTGTAACATCATTACATAAAATCATATGAGCATGTTACTTGTCATTTAAATACGTCAGGAAACATTGTTCCTGATGTTATGCTCTCTGTCAAAGATATTGTTAATTTTCTGCAAGAAAAAAAAAAAATGGTCAGATGATAAACAGAATCTCAAAACCATGGCCATTTCAAAGGAAACATGTACTCATGAAACTCACTACCTTGTTTTATAAACTTCATATTAGATGGCCTCTTCTATGTGAATCCCTATGTATGATGGCTTGGCAGCCCGTTCAAAATAGTCTTCAAACGCAGATGAGTGAGTGAACTTGGGTTTAATGTCCCACCAACAACTAAGTCATATGGATATGGGACCTTGGTTTAAAGTCTCATCCGAAAGACCTGCGAAGCGGGGGATCAAGCGGGGGATCGATCTTGCAATCCCTGGGTTGGTAGTCCAGCCTGTTATCCACTACACTACCGCCGCTCTTTAAAAGCAGATGTCATATGATAGCACCATCTTTATAGATATTAAGACTCCAGATGGCTCTGAGCAAGATTTTAGACTTGACTAGGGACAATTAAGAACCATTATAAATACAACATTTTGACAACCAAAGCAACATTATGTCACTTCAAGTTCCACATATATATGTGGAACAAAAAACAATTAAGAATGAAACTGTGCAGAAAGTATTAGAGAAAACACAATAAGCCATACCTTTGTTGTATCAAAGCCAGCAAAACCCATGGTTCTCATCAAATCTTGATCCTCTTCAGGCATGGCTGCTATCTGTTCCTCTGAAATTATCAAATGCTCCAGATTAGAAGGGTAACAGGGATAATTTTCCATATTTCTCTATAGAAACATATCTTGTGACCCCTCATTAGAACCGCCCCAACCAAAATTTGAAAACCTAACCTTCTGCACCATAACCAAGCATTTCTAGACTCCCTAAAATGTGATATCTCATTAAAACCACCTTGAGGAGCCTACTGCAGCCCTCATCAGAACCACTAACATTTTTGGACCCTCGTTATAACTATCTTGGAAAGGCAGCTATAATGACGGGCCACAATATCTAATCTATAGTACTGAGAATTTTTCAGCTACATATGCTTAAAGATATCAGCCTTGCCCTCCCTTAAATTCATACATGTGCTGACAACACAAAACCAACAAAGTGGCATGTCCACCCAGGGAAGAGTCAGCTCAGCCTGTGCATCCACCCAGTCTTCGCTGTGCACCTAAAGGATACATGTAGCTAAGAATCTAAGCCAGCTCCATATGGATAGTGAAGACTCTGATCAGACTGGGCAAATGCCCAGGCTGATCTGAGTCTTCAATGGGTGCACATGGCACTTTTTGGTTTTGTCGTGTTGAGGCTCAATATACTTTTAAAATACATGTACCTATCTGCCGTACCAACTGAAGAAATGTACATCTTGTTTTCTTAAGACTAACTGGATATGGCCAAGATAACAATGTCGATCACTGTCAAAATGGCTCATTCTACTACATGTACTAAATTTGGTAGACAGCTTTGTATGAGCTGACAGTATTCACCCAAATCTGACAAATTTTAAGAAATTCATTTGCAAAATTATGACAATGACCAGGTGTTTTTTGTGTCAGGTGAATTGATCCTTTATTCATTTCAAAACCTGCTAACCTGTTTTTCAACAAAAACATCACAAATGGTGCATGATATTCTGCTACTGCAAACCCATATTGTACTTTTTTCTTCTTAATTCTTTTTTTTTCTTTTCCTTTTACTTCTCTTTTCATTCATCAACTATTTTACAAGGGCTGAGAGTTTTGTGTCAGGTTAATGATCACAGAGTATAATCGATTCCGCTAATTTTCGCTTCCTGCAGAGACTGTAGATCATATTTGGCTTCTGCCGAGACTGTCTGCGATCTCTTGCTTCCTGCTGAGACTTCTGTACAGGATAAATGGCTTCCTGCAGAGACTGCCTGCATGATTCTGCTTCCTGCTGAGGCTCTCGGCAGAAAGCAGAGTCATGGGGACAGTCTCGGCAGGAAGCCATTTTTCAAGGACAGTGGTCCCTGCAGGAAGCAAGAGTTTGTGGACAGTCTCGGCGGAAGCCAAATATGATCTACAGTCTCTGCAGGAAGCAAAAATTGGCGGAATCGATTATACCCTGTGATGATCAGCTATCAGAATTTAGTCTACCGGTACTCTAGTTTATCCCATAACTTTGTGATGTTATTGGGGCACCACAGATGACTCTACAACAATCCCTTTCCACCTAGTCCTGTCTTCAGCTGCTCTAGTTGAGCTAGCAAAATCCATCCCTGTCCATTCCGTAATATTGTCTTCCCACCTCCTCTTCTATCAACCTCTCTTTCTCTTCACTGTGCCCTGCAGAATTGTCTTTGCTAAACAAGAAGACCTTGAGACGTGGCCAAACCACCTCAGTTTCTGTTTCTTGACCAAGGTCAGGAGTTGGTCATAATCTCCAATGGCTGCTTGGATCTTCTGGCAAACCTACTCATTGGTTATATGGTCCTCGTACGAAATGTTCAGTAATTTTCAGTAGCATCTCATCTCAAAGGCCTGCGTTCTTTTCTCTAACTCTGCTGTAAAGGTCCATGACTCCCAGGCATACAGAAAAATTGATATGACAAGGCAGCACATCAGTTTCACCTTTGATCCAAGAGATATGTTGCTATTCAAAAAATTTATAAAAAAGAATGTTCTGTGGGCATGTATGAATTTAGGTGCTATGCAGTCAATTGTTGTTGTTTGTTTCATTGCTTTACTTCCATGGTAAACACTATGGTCATGAGAGGACTGTCAGTTAACCTAACCACACTATTCCTGGGCAGGTTAAGACCTTGTAAGTGGTAAACCAGTACCAAGTGCACATACTTTTGCCAGTAACTGACAATTGCCCTTCTTGAATCAAGGGAAGGAGAAACAAAAGTATGCGGCTGGATGGGGTATTGAACCAGGTACCTCTGGCTCTAAGTCAGACACACTACCAACTGCGCTAGGTGGCCAGCATGCTACAGTCAAACTTAAAATACAAGGTATATTGAGGCTCATAGGTAAACCTCATGAGCTCACACAGAATTCAAGATCAAACCTACTTACCAGTAACACTATTTTTTTCACTTTTTTGGAACATCAGAACCTCTTCATCCTCTTCACTGTCTCTACTGCGTCTGTCCCGGTCATCTCGACGACCCCTAACAACAGATATACAATACAAGTTCTAAAATTTGTGACATCTAAATTACAAAATACTTTCCTCAACATGAAACAATTTGGTTTTGTGAAGAGCTTTAAACAAGAGGGCCATGATGGCCCTGGATCGCTCACCTGAGTATCCTGTGAACTTAACTTCAGATCTAGAGACATCCATATGACCGACAGACAGAGTTTCACAAAGATTAAATGGAAAATGAACCCTTTATTGTGTACCTAAGGTTTTTATAAGATTTAACCTAATGACCTAGATTTTGACCCCACATGACCCAGTTTCAAACCTGGTCTAGATTTCTTGGATATGAACATTCTGACAAAGTTATCAAAACTGTGCCCTCTAGAGTGTACACAATGTTTTTCTAAGGTTTAACCCAGTGACCTACTTTTTGACCAAACATGACCAAGTTACACCTTTGGTCCAGATTTGTTGGAGACAAACATTATGACAAAGTCTCATGAAGATTAGAACAAAACTGTGTCCTCTAAAGCGTTCTCACTGTTTTTCTAAGAACTGACCTAGTGACTTATTTTTGACCTGACATGGCCCAGTTTCAAATCTGGTATAGATTTCATGAAAATAAACATTCTGAAAATGTTTCACCTAGATTGGATCATAACTGTGCCCTCAAGAGTGTACACAAGGTTTTTCTAAGATTTGACCTAGTGACCTAGTTTTTGACCTGACATGGCCCAGTTTCAAATCTGGTCTAGATCTCATAAAGATAAGCATTCTGACAAAGTTTCATGAAGATTGGATCATAACTGTGCTCTCTAGAGTGTACACAAGGTTTTTTTTCTAAGATTTGACCCAGTGACCTAGTTTTTGACCCCACATGACCCAGTTTAAAAGATGGTCTAGATTTCATTTAGATAAACATTCTGACAAAGTTTCATGATGATTGGATCATAACTGTGCCCTCTGTGTCATTCTAAGATTTATTTCTATTTTTAGCTCTGGCCGCCATTTTGTTCAGCGAAGTGGAACCGTTTTAGCAATTTTGTTCAGGGCCATGAGTAAAACATTTCTGTGAATTTTTTTTAAAATCGAGCCATTGGCTTCAGAGACGATGATGTTTACAGCTTTTTTCTATTTTAAGCTCTGGTGGCCATATTGTTCAGCGGAGCAGAACGGTTTGAGCAATTTTGGTAGAGGTGCTCCTAAGGAACATTTCTGTGAAATTATTTCAAAATCGACCAAGCAGTTTTGGAGGAGAAGTCGTTAAAAGGTTTTCCTATTTTTAGCTCTGGCGGCCATTTTGTTCAGCCGAGCGGAACCGTTTGAGCAATTTTGGTAGAGGGTCTCCTAAGGAACAACTCTGTGAAATTATTTCCAAATCGGCCCAGCAGTTTTGGAGAAGTCGTTTAAAGGTTTTTCTATTTTTAGCTCTGGCGGCCATATTGTTCAGCGGAGCGGAACCGTTTGAGCAATTTTGGTAGAGGTGCTCCTAAGGAACATTTCTGTGAAATTATTTCAAAATCGGCCCAGCAGTTTTGGAGGAGAAGTGGTTTAAAGGTTTTTCTATTTTTAGCTCTGGCGGCCATATTGTTCAGCGGAGCGGAACCGTTTGAGCAATTTTGGTAGAGGTGCTCCTAAGGAACATTTCTGTGAAATTATTTCAAAATCGCCCAAGCAGTTTTGGAGGAGAAGTCGTTTAAAGGTTTTTCTATTTTTAGCTCTGGCGGCCATATTGTTCAGCGGAGCGGAACGGTTTGAGCAATTTTGGTAGAAGGGCTCCTAAGGAACATTTCTGTGAAATTATTTCAAAATCGGCCCAGCAGTTTTGGAGGAGAAGTCGTTTAAAGGTTTTTCTATTTATAGCTCTGGCGGCCATATTGTTCAGCGGAGCGGAACCATTTGAGCAACTTTGGTAGAGAGTCCCCCAAGGAACATTTCTGTGAAATTATTTTGAAATCCGTCCAGCAGTTTTGGAGAAGAAGTCGTTTAAAGCAAAAGTTGACGCCGGACGCCGGACGACGGACAAAGATTGATCACAATACCTCACCTTGAGCACTTCGTGCTCAGGTGAGCTAAAAATCGGTCCAGTCAAATCTGCGTTGCGGTGCAATATTTGATCTTCTAATGTTGCAATATATCAGTATCAGTATATGGGTAAACTGTTTCACTTCTAAATTTTAGCACATAAATGAATTTACCCATTAGCTCCATTATTGCTTAAAACAAGATATCAATAAGTGCCCACTATCAGAAGGATCAAGAGACTTACCTATCCCTATCATCTCTGTCATGTCTTCTTTCTCGTGACCTTGACCTTGATCTTCTTCTGCGAGGTGATCTTGACCTACTTCTTTTATGTCCTAAAATGTAGCAAGAGAAACTACCTGATGAAAACAAGCACACCTGTACAGCAAAACCTGTTTTAAGGGGTCATTCTATTTAGAGGTCACATGTATTTAGCAACCACCATTTTAGGGTGCCTGGAACCCAAACACATAGACTGGCATCAGTCTACTAAATGATAATGTAATAAAAAATTGCATAATTTTACAAACAATTTAACTATCATACTAGATGTAATTTTACATCTTCTGATAGCTGAATTTGCTCTTATTAGACTAGAACAAAATCTGATGGTTTTTATTTTTTAAACTGGCTTATAGTCATTACTGGAGTCTGGAGCCAGTCTACCAAACACAGTGCAAATGAACGTGTCACCTGTCTTCAGCAACTTATTTTGTGTGTCCTCTTGGGTGATCCCGCTTCACAGGTTTGACTATGTGTAGGGCTTGCACAAACAAAGTTACAAGGCAAAAAACAGTAAAATCATCATACACTTCCACAATCTTCACCAGTCAAAATAAGGTCCAGTGACCTTATTTACACATGCATTTGGCTATATGACAGGGGTTTTCCCACTTCAAAACAGCCAAAAATTCTAGATTTCTCTCATAAGACAAACCTATATTCTTAGGATTCTTTTGTAAGAGAGAGACCTTATTTAGACCTCCAGACAAGAGGAGTATTTAAGGATAATTTTGAGACAATTTTTCTTATTTATCACTGAAACTATATGTTGTGACCCCTCATCAGAACCGTCTCATCCAGCCGGTCTCATCCGCCCAGCCTGAATAGAGTCTTGCTGTGTGCTTTAAGGCTTGTTAAGGATCTATGCATGCTCCATGCGGACAGCAAAGACTTTGATCAGACTGGGCAGATGCCCATGCTGATCTGAGTCTTTGCTGGGCACACATGCCACTTTGTTGGTTTTGTGATGTCGCAGCTCAAGTTACAAACTTTGGGTAGTTCAAATATTTTGGTTGGTTGATAAGTTTCTGAAAACGATTACCCAAATTTTTTTTTAATAAAGTCTAGATAATTGATAAAATTGTAAGCAGCTAGTACAAGCCTGATCAGACTCTTCTATGCAGTCTGATCTGTGTCTGGACTGAGAGTTTATACACCTCTGTCCAAATATATACAGTAACAAGAACAGCCAAATCAGTAATTGTGGACCTGAGTCCTCTACACACAACAAAATTCAGTTTTCTGATGGAAACTGGACAACCTTTTTGTCAAAATTGCATAAAAACATATGCTGTCACCCTTCATCTGAGCCACTGAGCTTTTGTAAACAAATCTGCATAAAACATCTGTTGTGACCCCTCATCTGGCAGCATTTCAAACAGAAGATCACTACAAATGCTTTTATGTAGATTCAAGAAAAAATTAATTCATACTCCAGATAAGAAGGGGGTAACAGGGAGAATTTTGGGAGAGTATATATTTTCCTTATATAAATAACCATCTCCTCAATAACCACCTCAGAGACAGTTTTAATGAGGAGTAACAATATATGTTTTCATTGAGAAATAAGAAAAATTATCCCTGAATTCTTTGAAACTCCAATTAACTCATAATAAACATCAAATATTTTCTCTAATCTAGAATTCTGGACTTACTTGAACCTCTGTGTCGATCCCTGTCTCTATCTCGATCTTTATCTCTGTCTCGGTCTCTATCCCTGTCTCGTGATCTATCCCTCTCAGATCTGTCCCTTGATCTTTTTCTTTCTGTAAAGCAAGAAAGAATGGTATTTATTTTTGAGGATTAATCGAAGACAGTATTTCCTTTTTCTGAGCAAAAATGTACCTGTATGTTGTGACCCCTCATTAGAACCATCTCACTGAGATGGTTCTAATGAGGGGTTACAACACACATTTTATGGAGATATATAGAAAATTATCTCTAAATTATCCCTGTTATCCCATCTTATCCAGAACACTGATTATCAGCCTTACGGGGTGCAACATGCTAGGTTTCCTAAAGTAAACATTTTTCATTTTTATTCTTGTAAAATTGTATGCATGTACTGTAATTTTAGAAATTTATCTTCATGGTGTAATAATGTTTGCTATTAACAGCAAGGCGGGAAAATTCCACTCAGCTGCTTGCGGAGGGTGAGGTAAATAGTTTGGGCCCAGTAAAACCGGTTTAAACCCCCCAATAGTTATTACTGACCGTCCCAAGGCGATACTTTCGTTGCGGTTGCATTTGTTTTATGTTCGGTGCTGTTTAATTTATTGTGTTCTCATTTTAACCCTTCTATAATAAAAATAGAAAATAGGTAAAAATAATTGTTAAATGTTTTTCGTATAATTTGCTTAGTCTGTTGTAACCCTTCTGTTGGTCTAAATTATTTAGTTCAATAAAGATAGCTGAGTTGCCACCTATTTGGGAAAGAGCTGCTGACTCGGCTTATCACTTGTAATTTATTGTTTGTTGGAATGTCTTTGTCAATCTTTCCCTTCGATGTTGGGGATAGAGTTTGGGATCTGATTCAGTCAGTTCCTGAAGTGTAGTTACTCTTTAAATTTGCCATGAAGAATGGTTCATGCTAAAGGACGAGTGAAACTTTTGACTGTTCCTGGTGCAAGTTACTGAAATCACCATTTCTGTGGTCTTGTTGGAGGAGTGAAGATTTCGAGAATTTTCCATTCCTGTTCAGGATCAGCATGATGAATGCAAACTTAGATATCTAATGTTTATAAATGGGAATCAGAGGAAAGCATTACAAAACTGCAATTTTTGTCTCAAACTCCAAACAAGCAAACTTTTGTTCTCGCAAAATTAAATACAATTACAGTATGTTTTCATTTGTTACTTGTTTTATTTTAAAGCTGTGATGACGGCATTTCCGCTTGCTGACCACTTACTGCTTCTGGAAATCATGAATGCATTAACTCAGAACTAACAGTATGACTAATCACTGCATATGGATAGCCGAATAAATACAGTATTGCAATGCAACACTGTATTCATTCAGCTAGCCCTATGCAGTCACAAGTCGTTCCGGTAGTTCTGACTCTACTGGAGTCTACTTGAATGGCTAGCAAATAGGATTGCTTTAGCTAGCCATGCTGCAGTTTCTTTCTACTGTAACATAGCATATTCTTCAGATATTATTAGATAAAACAGCTGTGTTCAGAAAAATAAAGAAAACAGTGTTTGTATTGATAAAACTGGTCATACTCAGTAAAACTTGAGAAAAATATGAAAAACAAAGTGCAGTCAATGGACCTAACATGCTAAAAGATGCCATTCATGGTGAAATATCCCATGTAGAGTCAAAAAGCTTCATTTTTCAAAGCTAAATTTTCAAAAACAATTTTGTAAGTCCATCAATGTTCTAATATGTAAAGACTACTCCACACTATTTATAAGTACAACTGGCAGTTTTTATGGCATGTTAATGTAACAAGTTGGGAAGGAATTTCTTCGGCAGCACTGAAACAAATGAAGGACTTTTTAAAAGAACATCATTTTGTAACTAAAATTTTTATTTAGCACTGAAAACCAGGCTATCTGTCATATAATAATCTGACACATATTTTTTTCAACCTTTTTCATCAAAAGAGCAGATCAATTTAATTGCAGTCCTCAGCAATTCATAGAAACAATCAATGAGAAGGCACAAATTATGGCTTCTGTTTCTGTTCTTTATAAGACTTCGTTCACACTTGAATATTATGTCTCTGGTGGCAGCATAGAAAAAAGGGAAAGTTAAGAAAAATAGGACAGACAGAAGAACAGAGGATAGGACAGACCAGAAAAATAGGATAGACTGCAATCTGCATTTTCAGATCGTCATTTAGTAATCAGACCAATCCGGCTACCGTAGCCGCCCCTGAGTATAACACCCAACCAGCACAGCTCCAAAAACCCTTTGATTCTAGTTACAGATTGCCCTCTATTACAGTTAGAATGTAAGAGTGGACAGCCCCTGCTTGAAGTGTACTAAGTCAGGGGCCTCAGCCATAGTGGCTGGAAAAGAGTTCCACACCAGTATCGTCCTCAGAAAGAAGCTGAATTTCCAGGTGTCCGTCCTTGTAGAATATTGTCTCAACTTCTTCCAGTGATAGCTCTAGTCTGTGTGCTAGCAGGCATCAAGTATGCCTCAGACGGGATGTCCACTAGGTCATTAATAATCTTGAAGAGCATAAGTTGTATCTTTGTCCTTCTTGATTCTAGGGTTTCCCAATTTAAATCTTGTAGCATGTCTGTAATGCTGCTGGTATTGCGATATCGGTCGGTACAGTTCTGGACCATTTCCAGGCATTGCTTTGACTGGGCTGTGTGAGGACTCCATACCGATGGACAGTATTCCTGGGTAGGCCAAACAAGTGTCATGTATGGCATGGCGTTGGTGTCACTGCTACTGATATGCAGGTTCCTTTGGAGAAATCCTAACATACTGTTGGTTTTCTTCACTGTTCAGTCTATATGAGCCACAACACGAGAAAACTAACCGCCCAGTCTGATCAGAGTCTTCGCTGTCTGCATGGTGGTAGCTCAGACCCTTAGCTACCCTTTAAGGGCTTAGCAAAGAGTCTGATCAGACCATGGCATGCGGATGCTCAGGCTGATCTGAGACTGCGCTTGTCGAACAACCACTTTGTTGGTTTTCTCATGTCGCGGCTCATATGGTCCTTCCACTGGAGATTACTAGATAGGTCCACTCCTACATATTCTGGTGTAGTGGCCTCTTCTAGCTGAAAACCTTTAAGATGGTAGCTGTACTGGACTCAGAGCTCTAGATAAGAGGGAGTATTTGGTGATAATTAGGGATAGTTTTTGTTAGATCTGCATTAAAACATATGTTGTGACTCTTCATCTGAACCTTCATCTGAACCGTCTCGATGAGACGGTTCAGATGAGGGGTCACAACATATTGTTTCGATGAGAAATAAGAACTATTATCCTTAATTATCATCAAATACTCCCTCTTATCTAGAGCTCTGTGGACTGGTGATTTTGACCTGGTAACTCGCAGCACACTGCATTTGTCAGGGTGGAAAGCCATTCCCCATGTTGACTCCCAAGACTTCCCAAATCATCCTGGAGCTGTTGGCAGTCCTGATGCTTCTTTATGTGTCTGTAGATGATACAGTCATCTGCAAACAATCTTGTCCTGGAGTTCACGCTGGTTGGCAGGTCATTGATAAAAAGCAGAAACAACAGAGGTCCCAATAATGTACCTTGGGGAACACTACTAATGACCGGTGCTTTCTCAGATGTTGACCTGCTGAGAGCAATCTGTTAAGGCCATTTTTTTTTCAGTAAACAAATATCTTCAACTAGGCTGAACGCTGTAAACGATGCACTTTTCTCACCTACTAGACAGAGTTTGTTCTATTTTTAGCAGTGCTGGAAAATTCTGTCTTGCCCATGGGCTGGACAGCTCACACAAGCTTGAATTCTGTGTATCACTACTTGCTCATTGAAATTCTGTCTGCCTGGCTTGGCGATTCTATACTTTATGGATTATTTTTTCATAGGAATGGATTTCCATATCAACAAAATCCCAAGAAAGTTTTTCATTTCTTATAGTTCCATTATAATCTCATACATGTGATGTCTCCCGGATCATCCGGGAGTCTCCCGGAAATGAAGCCCATCTCCCGCGCTCCCGGAAAGTATTCAGAATCTCCCGGATGCTGAATTTTCCTGTCATAATTTTTTCTGAACCGTCCATTTTGCGGTAACTACTTAGCCGGCGGCTGTCAAAAGGATTAACTGTCCGTGACCTAATTACCTAACAGGGTGCAATATAGGACGTGTCATTCCGAAGGGTATTCGCTGATCAGACGCAGCGAGGTGTTAAATTGGCTAGCGCACCAGTAAAGGTACCTGTTCTAAATGTAATAGCAGGTAACTTTTACCGAGAGCAAATAACTTTTATTGCATCCAACTTTATACATCTGTCATTGTTTATGTCATTGAGTTGCACGAATGAAGATGGAAGTGCCGCCAATCGACAATGATTCCATATCGATTTTTTTCAGTAAACATGTCAGATACGTAATGTACAGTCATTATAAATATCGATCATGCAAAATTTGCGCAGGCTGATCAGATCATACTTTCATGAAATCATCACGGTGCCAGCAATTTGTTGTTTTTTTTTTGTTTTATTTAAGTCGGTTCTTTCACTTTAAGAATAGTTTCCCGCGTTTTTCTATCAAGTTCCCGCCGGTTCAGATGCATCGTATGCGAAATGAGAACCAGTGTGAATTTATAAATAAAACATGGGAAATCCGCGATCTTCAGCATTTGGACGGACACATGGCGCCAGGTGTGTGCAACTATGGTTACATACCGTTGAGCCACTTGGGTAACGTCGATACGAGAATTGAACAGAACAGAAATCTTCAGCACCTGACTGAGACAGAAATATGCCATTCTACAAGTTTACTGACCCAAATATGCAGCTATATTTGTTCTTAATCTAATATTCAACGAAAATAGACAGCTCTAATGACAGGTATGTTCATTAAAGTGTAGAATATAACTCGGTTTTGAGATAAACAGATTTTGAGTTTGTAACAAGTATCAGCTTTCATCAAAATAACTGGAGCAAATCGGACCCATCATCCAAGATGCAATTTTGGACTTTTATATTGAGGGAGGGTTAGGAAAAAGTGGGGAGGGGTGATGGTTTGAGAATGCCAGATAATCAGATTGGTTCTTAGCAATGGAATGGTCAGCACTAACACTATGAACAGTACTGTGGAATTTCACTGTAAATTAAACTTAGGATGGTAGTGTTACTGCACTGAAATGGCATACTTTTGAGGTTATATTTGAAGTATTAGGTAACTCAAAAGTAAAGAAGTTAAACAAACTATACAACTGTACTTTAGTTCATATTGTTTTATTTTAAAACAAGAAGCCCCCCCCCCCCCTGCCCCCACCACCAAAAAAAACACAAAAAAAAAAAAAAACAGTTAAGTACTCGAAACAACGCTTCAAAGTTGCCGTCAAAAAGTCTCCCTGATGAGGAACTCAATCTCCCTGAAATGAAATCCAGATCTCCCACATGGTCCTCAAGAGTTCATCACATGTATGTAATCTGTTTCTGTGTCTTAAGGTCGGAAAAAGATCTGAAATAGTCAATGTTTCACCGTGACAAACACGGTCGAGGGTGCCGCCATTCTGAAGATGTTACCAACTGACTTTTGAAATGACGTTAACGTAACGTCACAATTAACATCATACATGCGCTTCTCAATCTAAATTTTGTTCATTCATGTGAATTTAAGTTAGAAAATAAAAAAAGCGGATTTTCGTCAAGGACCTAGTTTTTACTTGTTTGTTCACTAAAGAAGCCATGAGGCTGACACAGTTGTACTACTTACACTTGTACACTTTCTCATGAAATAGGCCTAATAGTTCCTCCTTCAATTTTAAATAACTAGTATAGTAGGTAAGAAAATAATCAATCATTGGTCTCCAATGCTGACATGGAAATCCCAACCTTTGGGCACAAGGGGGTGTCTGAAACGGTACTCGGACAAAACGGACCAAGGACAAAACGGACCACGGTTAGGACAAAACGGACCACGTTTCAGGACAAAACGGACCACGTTTCAGGACCAGACGGATCACGCTAGAAGACAAACCAGACCATTGATAGGTGCCAAATGAAAGATTAAGGAGTAAATAATTACCAAAGACAATGTTAAATGGTCACAATTATTTGACTACCGTTCATGATCTCAACTATCTTTGGTTGTCGCACCTATCTGATTATATGGTAAGATATTTATCTTCTAAGCATGCAAATGTCTTTATTAGCGTTGCAACTAAAATAAAACATGCTTTCTCAAGGTTAACGGAAGGTCTGAACGTGGTCCGCTTTGACCATAAACGTGGTCCGTTTTGTCCTGAACGTGGTCCGTTTCGTCCTGAACGTGGTCCGTTTTGTCCCAAGCGTGGTCCGTTATGTCCGTGGTCCGTTTTGTCCGTGGTCCGTTATGTCCCTAATTCTCTGAAACTCTGCAAGCCTGGTTTCTGACACACCCCATTGGTTTCTGACACACCCCATGTGCCCTCGGGTGGGGATTTCCCTGTCCGCATCAGAGACCAATGATAGATTCTGTTTACCAAGTACAAAAAGGCAAAAATGCATATGTTGAGTAAGTTACAATATTGTAATCATGACCGATAACTGGTAACTTCCGATCACTGTATCTTTTACCATCTAATATCAAGATATTTTCCGCACAAAACCCAGTAATTAATAGAAAACCTCAGTGTCAAGCGGAAAACAATAATAACGGAATTCGAAAATAACCTCTGCGTGGAGATCTACTTCGGCTACGTGGCATTTTATATTTTCTCCCCAAGGAATTTTCCGCAATTCAGTCTTTGTGCGTCAGTCAGCTGGAGTTACAGTTCCTGAGATTTCGATGAAAACCCCTTCTCAACCCCGTCCTATCCGGTGCCGAGAATTTCCGAAATACGATCCGATGGGTTCCAGTCAGTGGAAAGAGAGAGAGAGAGAGAGAGAGAGAGAGAGAAAACACTCCAAAGCTAATGTATACACTACTGTCTTATCTTATCTCTCTTACAGGTCTTACATGATCCATGCATGTAAAATTGAAAATATTGATATAGTCTCTTATAATGTACATTTTATATGTTAGTCGGTCTAATAGCTATTCATAGCTAACGTTACTTGTTATGTAAACACATCCGACTTTAAATAAAATTTGTATCTGTATCTGTATCTGTAATAAGATTAGCTACACTTTAGTCCATATGCAGTTCTTATAATTGTTTATACATTTGTTCCTACATAGAAACCTGAGCTTGTTAGTTTGAAACCCAGGGAGGTGTGTGTTGTGTGTGTGTGTGCAGTGACCTACAGAG
The DNA here is from genome assembly GCA_963989385.1 of Ctena decussata. Classification (NCBI taxonomy): domain Eukaryota; kingdom Metazoa; phylum Mollusca; class Bivalvia; order Lucinida; family Lucinidae; genus Ctena; species Ctena decussata. The sequence continues at coordinate 23,594,113 of OZ022498.1, forward strand.
GGTGGACAAAAGTGTTCGTTAAATCGTGACGTTGCCGTTAACTTCAGTGCATTTCCACTTTTGCTGAAAAATTAATTATATGAGAATCATAAAATATACCTTCATAAAAATTATACCAGTGTGTAGCTAAATGATTTATGCAATACACCAAATATTTTTGTACGTTTGCGATCTCTAGTTGCAAAGGTGTGACTATTTAAAGATCGCTTAAACTTTTAGAAAACCCTCTTTCCATTGACGTCAGTGGTGACGTTAGCAAAATTCACCGCAAGAAAATACCTAAATGAGGTTAAAGTCGTGCCAAATAGAAACTATAGATACCAGGAAAACAAGAAATTTGACGATATTACACAATTAACTTAGCCAGACATTGGTGCAGTTTTCATATAAATACCTTGTATACTTTTCTCACAATATTTTTTTGCGCTAAAAGAAAAAATGCATTAAAGTCAATGGTAACGTCACGATTTAACGAACACTTCTGTCCACCCACTGTATATATATGTATTTATAGGTCACTGGGGGTGTCGTCGGGGGGGGGGGGGGGGGGGGGGGAGGGGGGAGAGCAACCTATTCTAGTCCTATTTTGTTTTGTTTTTTTGGGGGGGGGGGGGTTCAAAATTTTGAAATTCACTTTTCTATGGGGTTGGGCCGGGGATAGTGGGGGGTGGGTGCGGGTCAGAAAATATAACTATTCTTTTTTTGTATAGACATTTTTGTGGCTATTTTTCAGGTTGGGGGAGGGGGGGGGGGAGAGGGGGGTCACTTCTAAATTGGACTATTTTTTGGACAATTTCTAAAATAAACTATTTTTCGGGGTCATGAAAAAGTCTACTTTCTGATATTTGTGTTCTGTGGTGAAATTTACTCCAATACACACCACAAGAGTCATTAAACAAAACGGTCACAGTGCATAATAGGATTTTTTTTTTTGGAGGAGGTTGGGGATGGGTGGTCGGATGGGGATGGGTGGTCGGTGTGTGTGTGTGTGTGGGGGGGGGGGGGGGGGGTAAGCTAACATTTCATTAATTGGGTATGCCTGATATACATGCCAGTTATTTATTTATTTTTGGATCATTGGCAGACTAGTTATTTTTCTCTGTGTGTGTGTGAGGTGGGGGAGGGGGGTAAACAATAGATGCTCGGGCCTAGCTTATGTAGCAAGAACAAAATTCAGGTTTCAACCCCGGGGCTTGAAAAAGAGCATAATTAACTTACCAAATATTGACAGGATTTTTTGAGTTAATGGGGTTATCCACTTCTTAGTTCGTAACATAAAGATCAGCAGAAAAATGGCATAACTCAGTTAAATACTTATAAAAAGTTGTTCAGACCTTCAACAGATCATTTAAAAGTTGTCCCTTATGTGTCTACCGAATATCACATTAAAAACCATTCTCCAGATATGTCGATGACGATTTTGTTTTTGTTAAAATGCTTAAGTTCGAAAAGGGGCAAAACTTGGACTAATATAAATGGAATTTTCTACATTTAACAGGTCATCTACTCTTAGTACCCTTACTACATATTCCCTCGATGCTCAATCATGCCGCACCAATAGAAAATATATTACTGCGCCTTGATCGGAAATCATCTTAAATTAATAGCGCATAGAAGTTAATAATTGATTGGTGTCTCGTGAAAAGATACCATACGGCATTTGCGAACAGGACGACTAAGATCAGCCAATGCATCCGCGCTGTCTGATCATAGTCTTCCCATTTTAAAAACATCTAAGGCTTTTGTCAGTTTGCGCAGCTGCGCAATCTGATTTTAGTGTTTACTGAACGCGCATGGGCTTCGGCCAAGAGTTTCACGTGACTCCCATCAGTTATACTTATATGAGTCACGTCATGTGATTGCCATCAATGTGGTAATTTTGTCATGTGATATTCAAATCATTCTTCCCATTTATACAGGGTAATCAGAGACCTCTTTATGGCTTGGGCCAATTCCATAGATGGCTGATGTGACAAGAAAAGGCTCTGATCAGACTGCACTGATGTGCAGTCTGATTAGAGCCTTTGTTTGTCACCAACGAATCATTTGAAATCACATGATGAGGCACATATTATGTTTTATGAACAACCAATCAGTGACAGAAAACTGAGCATCATGGCGAGAGATCTGCTTACACTGAACACTCCGGTCAGTATAGTCAGCTTTGCATTCCCGCTAAGGGAAGATCTGAGTCTACGCTGACGCGCTTGCTGCATTGCATAATTTCGTATAGCGACTACGTATGACCTGACGGTTTTACGGTCCTTTTCAACAGTATTTAGTCATAACAGGATGATAGGAGGGTGATTATGAAGGACTGTGTAATTAGCTAAACTATGAAACGCCGTTTAGGTTCGGACAGAATGTCGCCTCCAGCGGGACTCGAACCCGTGATCCGAAATCACTCGGTCACGCGAACGCCTCGTCGACTCAGTAATACTTTAATCTCCATAGTCCTATCAGTGGTAAAAACGTATAAACTCAAATCGTTGTAAAATGCGGTTCAACCTTCGCGTTTGGTAATAAAATGTGGGTTGATGTGCATATATTGAGTCATATCACTGGCAAAAAGTAGAGAAAACAAGTTTTTGTAAAATCACAAGTCACTCAACAAACTAAAATTTCCTATTCTGGTTTCCCATCTAGCAATGCTATATAAACATATGCGGGATAGTGATTGGGACTCCACGCCTGTACATTGTATTTTTACCATTTTATTCAACTTAATGAAATCGAAAGTAGGTCATTTCAGTTGCCAACTAAAATGACCAAAATAAGTTTTCAACCCTTTTTATGTGAAACTCAAGGATGTTTTATTTGTTTAAAGCTGGTTAATCGCGGTTATTTACACTTACGAAACTATACTGAGATGGTTGCAGCGATACTTCATGAGGAAAAAATTTCACGCTGATAGATCAATGGGGCCTTTAAACTTTACCGTAAAAAATCTAAATATTGGTGCACAAAATACTGTAATTGGCCTCAAACATGAAACAGTTTGTTTTATACAATCCAATAGACGCATATAGAGCTGCAAACAGTGTTAACAGGTCTGCACTGATTGTTTAGACCTACAGTATTAATTCTATTAAACGCTCCGGGGGCATTATTCAGAGCCTAAAGTGTAGTAAATCAGCCACTGCTAAAATACCAATTAATATAAAGGCGAATGGATATATTTTCAGAGGAAGCAGCTTTACAATTTTTGCCTCCCCTGTCAGAAGGGATCAACTCTTAAAGCAAAGAATTTGCTCCTATAGGAGCAAATTCTTTGCTTTAAGAGTAGACCCCATCTTAAAGAGCTACCTCATGCAGAGCAGTTAACAGGAACTCATGCAAGTTAATATGACATTATTTTCGTTTATTAGAGCAGTGGCGGTTAATAGGATTAATTCGGTAACTGTCTTTTTACGGTAACACTGACATCCGGAGTACTGCTCAAACACCCGACCTGTACTCGTGAACAGGAAGTAAGAGTAATCATCATATTAAGTAAAAGTTAAAACTTTAGAATTTAAAGGGCACCCGATGCAATAATTAATAATTTCTCATTATGATGAATGTTTGGATATTTGGATAGTGTTGTGTGAAAATGTCGGATATTCAAGGTAAAATTAAAGATTAAAGTCTGTATTTTTTTTGTCTTACTTCCCCGTGTTTATGTAAATGAAAATTTGGCAATAATTTTGATGTGTACCATTGTTTTTTTTCTGATTTTATCTCCCTAAATGTTCCATTTTTTTAGAACGACTAATATGTGATTTCTAATCCCAATATGATTTAAATGACGTTTACGAATTAAGCAGCCTAAACGTCCATAAATGTATCCTTTATTCATATCCCAGTATTTCCTTTGGTAGACGATTGGGGTTTTGTAACTATTCTGAAAATGAAAGAACAAAATGGCTAGGGCAAAAAAAAAACAAAAAAAAAACGGCCTGATTCAGATTCTGGACTATGAGCATTATCAATTATCAATACCTATACATACATCCAGTGCTTCTTTTGTAACGTACTTTATCTAAAAACGTTTAAACAGAAAATTTAAGATAATCATATTTTTCTATTGTATTGATTTCAGGTAGGCCTAGCATCTCACTTATAATTCGAGAGCGGCATGCTCCTTTTGAAATGTAAGAGAGATGACGTCATAGATCTGTTACCACAGCAACTATGGAATTACAAGTTGTTGTGCTTAGTACCTTGACAGAATGACATCTCGATGACGTCACTTTGACATCAATCAGTTGTTATGGTAACAAATATATGACGTCATTGCTTCCTGAGTATGGCAAATGCTCCACCAATTTTTCAGTGACATTACAAACTGAAATTCAACTGAATTTTCAGATTTTCTCAAGTAATTATTCTTAATTCTGTGTTGGTTGTATTCTTTATTTTATGCGAAACGTAATATTGCTCTGGCGCTGTTATGACGTCACACAAACAAATTGGCCTATAAGAGTTAGTGGGTTAGTTTTAGCACACATGTTTTAAACGAAAAAAAAAATAGTCAGTATTGTGTCTGTCATTTTAATTACGTTTATTTACATGTTTAGCCGCGATTTTGTAACCCTTCTCATAGAGAATAGATAATTTCTAAGGACGAACTTTCGATTCTACCAATTTCAGATATGAACATGACAAGTGAGAGCACGCCTAAGAAAAGACGCTCCCTCCAGAGAAGCACAAGAAGACCACTGCGGAACAGAAATGTTCACGGAGGTGAAGGTTCAGAAGACAGCCAAACGGATTATTTCAAGACCACAGTTGGAAAACGACGGGCAAGTATGACAGCGCGAGCCACGATACATCCTGCCACGAGACTTGCTTCCGTCGCAAGAAATATGGAGACGTCTGATTCTTTTCAAGTTTCAACCAATGAACGTCCGCTTGCACAGCCAAAGACGTCAAAATCTTCTGGAGCACGAGACTTGCGAGTTGGTTCTTTATCTGGACAGACAAGAAATGAAAGATTTATCAGATCTAACATAGAGCTAATTGACAGAGCATCGAAAGTGACACCCCGACGCTCTTCGGGGAAAGCCGGCATATCGACAAGAAAGCTTCGACCCCGTTATCCGAGAACGCCAACGCCAGAAACGGCGCTGCTTCTCAGCCCCAAACTGTCAAAAGCAAGACAGCTAAGAACTTTTACACCAAAACCTCTCAGATCTCCGAAAGAAGTCTCGCCTGCTTCTTCTGGAATTCCAAGAGCTTTAAGATCTTCTGCTACAAGTTCACCGATAACCAAAACACCAAAGTCTCGTCTGCTGAAATCACAGAAAGTCTCAACAACTAAATTTAGTACTCCAAAGAAAGAATCAACAACACAGACGCCGAAGTCAAGTCATAAATTTAGTACTTTAAAGAAATCAACAACACAGACGCCAAAGTCCAGTCATAAAGGCACACCCAAAAGTGAGAGAACCCCACGGGCAAAAACTCCGAAAGGCACACCAAAGTCTCAAAAGGTGCGTAAGTTTTAAGTCCGATCTTCTTAGTTCGGTAATGCTTTTTTAACACGATATAAATTGATATATTGGCAAAACAGTTACGTTTAGCCATGGATAGCCGAATTTCATCTCAGTTCTATATGTGGCCATGACTCCCTTACCTTAGCAAGTAGGACACATGCTTACTTCACCATTGCCACATTTAACATAGCACTGAGTAGCTATAAAATCAGGCATCTTATATTTGTGTTCAAATGCCAATGTAATTCACCCCTTTTTACCCTATGGATAACGCAAGTACTAGTATACAATTTATATTTCAAATTAGTTAGTGCATGGTTTTGCCAAATTTTTTTTTTGGCTTCGTAAATATGGTGATTGTGGGGATTAATTTACGAAGTAATTCCTTTTTTGAAAATTGTGAATGATTAACTGCACCGGAAGTAAGGAAGTAAATGCAATGTCAGATGGACTGAATTAAGTTCTTCGATTTTTGAAAATAAAAGACCATCAGGCTTAAAAAAAAAAAAAAAAAAAAAAAAAAAATAGCAGTGTTTCCACTTACCCGACAGACCCTGCTTCAGACCCCCCGACTCTGCTGCTATTTTTATCAATAAAAGAACAGAATAAAAATTAAAACACCGACCCTACCATTTTCAATTTCTGACCCTACCCAGTTTCGCCTTTGCATTTCCCCATAGTAATTCGTTTTTTTTCACTACCTTTATGTAGTTTTTCGCATTTAGTACCTTCCAAAATACAGATTTGACTTTTTCGAGCATCTAACAGGAATTATCATATACAGTGCAAGTCTAAAAAAATACAATTTAATCAACAAGATAAATGTACAAAAAAACAATAAAAAAACATGAAAAATACACGCTCGACCCTATTTTTTTCGGGAGAAAAAATACAATAATAAAAACAAGATTTTCCTACCTACCGACCAGATTTTTTCAGCATGTTAGTGGAAACACAGCTATTTTTTAAGCCTCATGAATTTCCACATTTTGACATAGTAGTGATAGTGAAAAGTAAGAAAACCCTTCGAAAATCGAAACTCCATGGTGGAGTTGTAGGGTGTGTCAAAAATTCAAGCATGAACCTATTAGGAACTCTGACGAATTCCCTATCAACGGCAAGTTTTTTAACGCATGGTGAATGGTCCTGCTATTTTAATGTCACAGGGTATAGATTAGGTATAAAATACACTTGTACTGCCTTGCGCTACACGCCGGCTTTTATAGCGACGTGGTAGAGTGCGAGACTTTAGATCGAAAGGTCCCGGGTTCGATCCTCGAACCGGGCGTGAGATTTTTTTAAGAGTCCGTGACTTTAATTTTTCCGCCATTCTCAAAAGGGGTCTTATAGAATTTATGCTCTCTTATAGGAACAAATCGTTTCCTTTAAGAGTAGACCCCTTTTAGGGAAAGCCAGGAAAGCAAACAGGAAGTCACAAAAAGTGTTTCCATATGTAAAAATAGCGCTAAAACATGATTCAAGATTAAAGATAAAAATACACCTTAAATCAACCTTCATCTGCACACGGTTACTGTTCAAGCCGCATACTTTAATCTTGAGCTTCGGTCTTTGCTCAGAAATGGGAAACACTGACTGTTGCGTGCGCTGATCTGACATTAACTGTGCGCGCATTGCATTAATTTGCATATCTTCTTTGTAACATTTTCAGAAAGAACACTCTTTGATATGCCAGACATGTGAAGAAATAATACCAGAAAAGAGAGCAATGTTAAGACACCAACGTATCCATGGAAGAAGTAAGATCGACTTCAACAACTTGACTCCAAACAAGGTAGACATTTCCATTTTAAACTATCAAATATATAAGCAATGCCTAGCTTGAATGAACTTGCATGATAGTCTGGTCCAACATGAAACCTGACCCAGCAGACAAATGGCGTCGTAATAACGTTTTGTTGACGTTGATGTGTCACCTCGCATCGACGTCAATATTTTGACGTCATGTGCTCGCTGGGGACACACACATTCAGGACAGGAAACCATTTTTCAGCCTAAGTAATTTTGTCTTTTCCATTGCACTATGATGGTAGTGGGACATTCTTGAGAGATTGCCTTAATTGGTGAACACATGAGGCAAGACGACTATGGCTGCATGCACAAGACGTTGCTAGGCCGCCATTACCCATAAGCCCCGTCGCGAAGCAAAGGGCGTGGCATGTTAGCAATGTAGTCATGCATGCGGGTATGAACAAGCATGAAAGATGGTTTCCGGGCTTACATTCGCCGACAGGCACACTGGGAGCCAGTTTGAACATAAGTATTCATTTCTTTCATTATGTCCCCACCACGGAGGGAAGGGGGGGGGGGGGCATATTGTTTTTGGTGTGGATCCCGTCGGCGTCGGTATCGGCGTCAGCGTAGCTTCTTGTCTGCACTCTATCTCCTGAAGGGATGCATGGATTTTGACCAAACTTTCACAGATACATCACTGAGTGGGGGGAAAATTGAACAGATTTTGGTGACCTTGACCTTGTTTTCAAGGTCACATGAGGTCAAAGAATGATGAAAAATAGCATGTCTACACCATATCTCCTGAAGGAATTGATGGATTTTTGCCAAACTGGCACAGGTATATCATTGGGAGATGGCAAAAAACTGATTAGATTTTGGTGACCTTGACCCTATTTTCAAGGTCGCAGGAGGTCAAAGAATGTTGAAAAGTGCTTTGTCTGCACCATATCTCCTGAATGGATGGATGGATTTAAACCAAACATGCACAGATATATAATTGGGAAATGTAAAAGAACTGATTATATTTTGGTAACCCTGACCCTATTTTCAAGGTCACAGGAGGTCAAAGAATGTTGAAAAAGGGCTTGTCTGCACCATATCTCCTGTATGGATGGATGGATTTGAACCAAACTGTCACAGATACATCACTGGGAGATGGAAAAGAAGTGATTTGATTTTGATGACCTTGACCTCTTTTTCAAGGTCGCAGAAGGTCAAAGAATGTTTGAAAAACAGCTTGTCTGCACCATATCTCCTGAAGGGATGGATGGATTCCAAACATAGACATTAGTGTTTCCCCTGTAGGAGTATAGAAGGGCAACCAACCCTTCCTGCCTTTCCCTCCAGCCATTTTGCCTTCAAACAGTTCCCTCTGCCCTGTTAACATGTTGAGTAGGCAGTTTTATACATGTATGTACCATCTTTTTGGGCAGACAAAAGAAGACGATGTCCTGATTAAAGTTTTACAGCTCTTTAAACAGCATTTCAGTCATATGGAGCCAATGAGGTAATGAAGATATAATACCTGGGTTCAGATAAGAATCAGATCTGGCCAGAACTCAGACCTGCAGCTTTTGTTTTATTCACAGTGTATTAGTTGGCCAGAAAAGTGTATAATCAGGAGGTGGATAAGAACTGATTAAATTTTGGTGACCTTGAGCATATTTCAAGGTCACAAGCGGTCTTAACTTGGCAGCATTTAGGAAAAATGATACTGCTGGGAAAGCGCAGGTGGAGAACATCTGTTTTTGTCAAAAAACCTTTTCTAGTTTTATCGTTACATACATGACACCCATGCCTGCATACATGCCATAACGGTAGTTTGGATTTCTTCACCTTAGTAAAGTTAAAAAGGCAGCACAATTCTTCTGTAGCACGCTGATATCACCAGTATGAAGGCGTCTTACGTATAATGACGTGATTTGTTCTGCAACGAATCACTGTTTTTTCACTCGTGAAATAAATCACTGACGTCGTCACCCAAATATGAGGAAGGTGACGCTAGAATACGTTTCCTTCACCTTTGACAGTGTCAAGGCTGGTATTCAGAAGATCAGAACAGAAAAAAATGTATAGGCGCGTGTTACTGCCACCGGCGCGATAGAACAATGATTGGGATACTTTGAAAAAACCTATCAGTTAAAGCTATTCGATTTCGATTCTTAAGCGCAAAGTCGCATAAAAATGTATGATATATAAAAATGTAGTATACATTTTTATGCGACTTTGGGCTTAAGAATGGAAATAGTATAGCTTTAAGTGATTTGTTGAGTAACAAATAACAGTTTGTAAGGGAGTTTTAAGTAGATATATCACTCGCTTTCCGCACTATTTACAACTGATCTCCAAACAGTGATTCATTCTTTTAACAAATCACAGTTAGCGCTGATGCGTTTCTTAAATACCTGTAGTACGTAAAGTGTTAGTATTGAAATAAAAGTTGTTACTCTATTTTCAGGCAACATTGATACGCGCGCAGACAAGCAAAGTCCGTGATACCACATTCGAATGCGATATCTGCAGGAAGACTTTTAGATTTAGTTCGAATCTCCGCTCCCACAGAGCGATCCATGACGATCAAAGAAGTTTTGAATGTCAATTATGCCATAAAAGCCTTCTTATAACAACATTACAAGATGGTAGTTTCATCATTCAACCATCAGTAGTTGAGAAATCAGAAAATATGGACCAACAAGTAATTACCAGAAAGTGCAGCCATAGCGATCATAAGCCAGGTGATTCTCAGAAGCACACGACAAAGAAAGAAAAGGTAAAAAAGTTCATGTGTGATAAGTGTGCACGGACTTTTGTGTTGGAATCTAATTTGAGAATTCATATGAAAACTCACACTATTGACAAAATTCGAGATATTTTAAAGGCGAGTGCGTCAGTTTTTGCTGCAGAATAAGGATAAGTTATCATGGTTACTGGTATTTTCAAGGTCACAAGAGACGCCAGAAATGTTTTAAGATGAATGCCGTGTTTACAAAGAGAGACCACTTTTGTGACTTCCTGTTTGCTTCTCCTCACGACGAAGCCCTTTCTAAATGGCAGCTACTCTTAACGGACAGAATTTGCTCCCTGAGGGAGCAAATTCTTCCCTTTTAAGAGAAGCTCCAAATGAAATGGGAGACGAAGTCTTGTAGAAATTCTCTTTCCTGAATTGCAGTTAAGTGGATAATTTAATGAAGTGCTATGTTTTCAGTGAAATATTTGATCCGAGGTAGCTACAGGCATATGCGAACCGTAAAGATTCAGATTAGTCTGCGCATCTGCACAGTCTTATCAGTCTTCCCTTTTCGCATAGACAATTTATGAATACTAGGAGTTTGCACTGATGCGCAGGCTAATTTGAGTGCTAACATGGTGTAAGGTCCCTTTTCACGCAACGTCAAATATTAACAGCGATTAATTGCGAATATTATTTCCAATCGGCGAAGCCCGAGTATAATAATATTTGCATCTGCTTGGAAAATATTGCTAATGCCTTAAACTAGAAAAAAAATAGGCAGGGTGCGTGCTCATAATTTATGTTTTGACACAATACTTTCAAAGTTCTGCAAGAAACGTCAGTTTAAGAATGCCGCTGTCAAACCTTTGTTTGCCAGAGAGCCATTTACACACGCTCATTATGGTCTATGTAGGCTACATTTACTGGAGTTTCCACCTTGCCTGAACCACATTGAAAAAGGATGCCTTACAGCATATGCAATAGCCAAGATATAGCTCAGCCTGTTCATCTGCACAAATTGATTACCGTTTACTTATACATGTATATACATTCCTCAGCTGCTGGTGCTCGGACTGATTCGAGCCTTTGACCCGTTTATGCCTGGTGGATTCTTCTGTCCTTATAATTTGTCAATAAAGGGGTGTCTGGTTCGGTTTATTTTATTCATTTTCATTTCAAGGAGAAATGCCCCTTTGTCACATAAAAATAGTGTAGACCCTTATCAGACGCCGCGTTTTGCGGCGTCTGATTTGGGTCTGCACTCTTTGCCAATGTCCTTTTCATGGAACGATGGGCATAAATCTCGCGACTCATCTATTTCTGGGTACATGAACACTGCAGGTTTTGTTGTATGTTTTGTCAATACGATTAAAAAGAAACAAACGCTGTTCAAAAATCTTACATTATGTTTTCATTTCATGATACATGTAAATGTTTAAGCCTTTTCAAGATTTGCCAGCTTATACTCAGTCCATGACCACAGCACATTTATTTCACAACTTGATTAGCGGATTGTTTATCTTTTTTCACCTCACTATATTTCTTCTATACAACACTGCACTATCTTTGCTTTTAATTTTTCATACTAACAAATCATGTGCATGTCACATCACATCCAAATAATACTCGAGAGAGGGCTGTAGATTATAAACATAAAATATTATAAAAAAAAGTCATAGACAAAACAAGAGCATTGCAGTTACTCGCAGTCGTTTAGTAAACTATAAATATTCTAACATTTATTAATATTTAATCAAAATAAAAGATTAGCTCTGGCGCAATGTCTTCAATCCAACAGACCAGACCACAAGGTTACAATAATTTTGAAATTTTACCTGCTAATAATTAGCAAATTGAAATTAGTGATAAATACAGTTGTCTTCTTGCTCAGCTTAGCTGAGTATGTGCTTATGAATATGAAAAACATTAGTTGGCATTTTAATATTTATCAGCAGAGAAAATTTCATGCTCAGCTGAGTTGAGCATGAAAAAAGTTTAATAATCTCGGGGCCAGAAAGTCCGCACTCAGTTTGCCTGGAACAGTGGTATCTGGATGACTTCGGTGATTGCAATGACGCCGGACGTCGGCGGTGGCGTCGCCTTATCAAACTGACAAAACTTTACATATACACGCAAAAACACAACACACGCCGATGCGATGTGCCTATCACGGTTTCGTATCCAGGGTCTGTGGCCTCGCTATAAACAAGTACGATTGGTCAAACAGCAACAAATATTCAAGAAACTACGCGTATTTATATTTAAGTGCTCGTTGTCTTAACCGCCAATCATAGCCAAAATTAAGTTACCGCCGAAGAAATGTGTTTTACAGTAGTTGGCTTATACGTTGCCGTCATTGTTGTAACGAATGCCAGTCAGTGTGAACATGGCGAACTCAGATCATATAATCCTTCAATCAAGGGGCGCGTTTGATTTACCTGAATCAGAAACAAGATTCCAAATCATATTTCTGTCTCAGTTTTTTTATATTGTGCGAAACAAGAAACATGATACCAAAAACAAGTGAATCATGCCCCGTTCATGTTTCAAAGTGATTCAAGTGCATCCACAATGGCAGCATTGGGTGAAAATATACACGACTGCACATTTCAGAACCAATATTGTTGTCTATTAAACAATGGTCTAGCATTATTGTTTTCCGTAAAGTCTGCAATTTTAGAAAAGTAAACCTAGCAGCAGAAACAACTCCATATTTCTTAGCATCCAATTTGAATCATAATATCGAAACATAGTGTTTTTAAAGTGGCAGGAACATGTTAACGATTACGAAATCATGATTCGGAATCCTGTTTCTGTTTCTAAAAAGTCAAACGCACCCCTACTAGGTCAAGAGACCGTATAGTTCCTGTATAAACATAAAAACACTAACATTTCCTCAAATTTGGTAATACCGCAGTTAATGACGGGTCAAAACTGAAATGAAATGCTATGATTTTTGTTGATCGTATTTGCCAGCTTTGCCATTCACAGATTCAAACATATTGCAGATGCGTTTGTAGAGGTTGCTTGTGATAGAGTTTAGACTTTAGTAAACTTTGTCTTTTCGTTCTTATTGTTTGGGGTGGAAATAGAGATCCTTGGTCAGCCTGGATGTGAATGCAGGTACTTGCTTCATATTTGTTGTACTAGGCATGTTTGTGCTAGACTCAAAATCATAGGCTACTTTTCTGTTCACGTAGGTCAACAAGCGCAAAATGTCGATGGAGGCGCCACATTCGTCCAGTGCGTTAACAAGCGCTTGAATATACCATGATCCTTGTATACCGTTGCGCCAGGAGTAATAACCTGGAACGGTAGACTGCGCAATAAGGAAATCAGCCTCATTTGGAATGCGAATGATCTCTTCCGGCGGAAATGCTGTGTCGAAATCTCGTTTGGAATCGACTACATCTCTCGCGACTGTCACTTCCACCCCTTTATCGAACTGCCATCCACGGCATGCTTGAATGATAAAAATCTTTGGTTTTCCGGCCAAAGAAGGGCAATTTATTCCCTGAAATTTCTGAAAGATACTGGTAAGTTGTACTTGGTCATCGTACCCAAAGATTACATCCGGTTCACCGTGACTCAGCAATACGCAGACGAAACAGTCAGCATCACTATGGTCCTCCTTTGAATACTGATCTAGTAGGGTCATCATTTTATCTGCTGTAACATCTTGTTGTTTGTCAACCTGAAATCCAAGTATTTGCAGGCGCTTGCAAATTCTAGATGCATCGACATCTGTTCCATTTCGTTCACCATATCCTCTTTTCACTAAATGTGGTGCAAATGTTTTGTTGTTGAATATAAGAGCTTTTCCTCGCCTTGGATAGTCCATTTTGTAAGTATCCGATAGCATCTCTTCACGTGTAATCCCTACTCTTGTCTTATATACCTGAAAAAGAGATTATGCCAGCTGAGAAAAAACAAAACACATGCTTCAAGTTCAGTCATAACCTTTTTGTTTTCTTCTAACTACGATAGTGCATGCTAGAAGAAACAAAACACATATATTCAAAAACTTGAAATATTCTGAACACTTGCCTACTATCACACAAGTGCAGGTTTTGAAAAAGCTAGAGGTTATCTCTTACATGTATAGCAAAGACTATAGTGGTAAAGTAGAAATCCGTCAGCAATATAAGTTAATTTTATTGTATTCCTAGGTTTTGTTGAAGCTGTAGGTAAGTGGCGAGTTTGGCAGGGTTTTCTTTTTGTCTAGTGATTGCTTGTAACAGGTGAGCTTTTGTAAGGTGGCCTGAACTGTTTGGTGACAGCTCGTCTAAGTGGACTGTACTCTCTAATGATGGCTAGTATTAGTTGAGATGCTTGTATTAGGTGAGATGAGTGTTCAGGGTAAGTTTTACAGCTCATGCCTTAGCGATGCTGGGAGGGTGGCGAGTTTGTATGGGAGCAAATACCGGGAAATCGAGTACAACTTGTTATTGATCTGGACTCGGGTAACTGCTTGCATAGGGTGAGAAAGGACTCGGGTAACTGCTTGCATAGGGTGAGAAAAAGTGTTCAAGGTAAGCACTAGCGATGCTGGCGAGAACCCTGCAGGAGGACGCACCAAATGTAGGGGAAATAGAGGGACCCGTATTTTAGCAAAAGGAAACGGCGTCCATTCGAGTACGATTCCTAATCTAATATGGTTATCCCCTCGGGATAACCAATTTATCCCCGAAGGGATAACCAATTATTTAAATCATTTAGACTGTCGCTTTTCATTAGTTGGCTGCTAATGGGAACTTATGTATATAAAATGTCATATTTTGCTAAGGTATAAGTTTTCTCTAAAAATAGGTACATTGTAATTTGTCTCATTGGAAAGAAGTTTAATGGAACTTCATTTCTACTATCTTGAAACCTTCCGCGCTTTACCAGCTCTGATCAGATTCTGTGTCCGTTATAGATTCGAGTTTTTTGGATCTCTGATCAGTACAATGTATGACTCCAGCGCATGACTCCATTGAGCACCGACGCATTCCCTGCGCAATGGGGCATATTGGTAATTGCGGCCTAGCTAAGTTTTGCGCACGCAGCTAAGACCGTCTTGCTTGAGTTTAGTTCACCTTTCAGCCAATTTATGCTTGGGCAGCACGGCTGTCACATGAGCCACACGGGTGTCTCAAGGCATGATGTCGCCATTACAATCAATGGTGCAATGGAAAAGACAGAAGTAAGCCGAGTAAGGGTTTCCTGACCCGGATGTGTCCATCCGGGTCAGGAAACCATTTTTCGGCTTACTTTTGTCTTTTCCATTGATTTGTTTTCTTTTTTATGGTATATGGATACAGAAGATTACTATATAGTTACCGCTTTATTTGGTACCTCCTCATCATCCACGTCTTCTATTTGAAGGTCTTTGGAAGGCTTTACTAAACCTTTAAGGAACCCGAAACCAAAGGCGTCTGTCTCATCTTTTTCTTTCTCTGATGCCATCCTGAATGGCTCTACAAGAACACCACAGATTCGAATTACCGTAAAAATTCTAAGTATTGGGACAGATAGATCTGAGAAAACAGGGTACACCGAAATCAGACTGCTTCTGATCATGGTCTACACTGTCATCTCATCTGCATCTTTGGACACATAACTACAATGTAAAACCAAGCTGTTTTAGGACAATTACGATAATTCTTTTTAGGTGCCTCAATCCTCAAGTTTAAGAACTTTACGGTAATATGTGCCCGTGGCCTAGTAATTAAGGGGGTTGACTTGATACCACTATGTGGTTCGAGTGAGTGAGTGACTCGGGTTTAACGTTCCACGTGACCAACAACGAGGTCATACGGAGACGGGACCTCGGTTTAAAGTCTCATCCGAAAGACCGGAGAAGCGGGGGTGGGGGGGGGGGGGATCTTGCGATCCCTGGATTGGTAGTCTGGAGTGTATCTATGTGGTTCGACCCTCGGGCGAGTGACATGTGAGAAAGCCAGGTTCTCCCTGCTTATGGACGGTCAGATTTTCCCCCGGCCACTTCTTTGATTAACGATCGGCTGGATATTTGTGAAATATTCCTGAAAGGGCCACAACGTAACTGGCATTCGAATGTAAAAGATCCGATGTACAATTAAAATCAGTGCATTTTAAGCGAACTATACAGTTTGGTTGTCGGACTGGAATGAATCGTTCTTCTGTGTATGGGTACACCTCCATGTTTTTCCATTATTTTGCAAAGGGGAAGAACTATTGTGACGTCCTGTTTGTTTCCCGGGAGGACACAGCTCTTTCAAAATGGAGAAAACACTTAAAAAGAAAAGAATTTGCTCTTATAGGAACCGCATGGTTGGCATTTCACATACTTGACGAGAAATCTTTGTTCGTGTGAACACTGTTGCAAATATTTCATTGACAAAGATTTTTAATACACTTTTCTGTGACAAATAATTTGCTCCGCGTGAACTCAAAATGTTCTAGGCGAACTTTTTTGCTATAAGAAATCTTGCTTGTGTGAACGAATCTTAATTCTTGACACTTCGGTTTGAGCTTCAAAGCTGCGTTTCATATATGCATATCTTCATTCCTAGATTTCAGATTTTCAAATGTTTGAACCTAGGTTTCAGAATAATAATTTGTTGAAAGTTTTAAACAACAGACTGAATGGAGTGGTTATTTGAATATTTTCAGTAGGTGGTTTGAAGCTTAGACAATGGTAACCTGAAAACGTAAAGGTTGACTTTCCGACAATATATTAAACTGTTGGAGAGCAGAGCAGACTCTGATAGGCAAAACGGCCGCGGTAAGCATCTCTGTTTGAAGTTTTGAATAAATACAGCATAGCATATGGCCGGCGGTGTATAGTACAGAACCTCAAGTTCATTGTTTTCAGCCAGGAACCACGACCATGATTTTATCTACATGCGTATGTATAGGAGAAAACGCGGTGACGTCATCGATAAGGATTTCCAAGGTATTCCCCACACTGGTTGGCAAAAAGTCGATAATCAATCACGCTATATTGAACGTTTATTGGGTGATATTAAACTATGTAATTAATCATGTCGTGTATTTTGCGCATTATGATGCATATTTTTTATGTAAATGATAACGCTTAAGAAATGTAGGTATTTCAGTGTGAAATATTGTTCTATTCTCTCTCCTAATTCATTTAAATTGGTTCCACATGAAGTGCTTTAGATGTAGGTTTTAGCATGGACACTCTAAAATAAGGTGTCTGTATCTGGTGTACATTTTGAAATTAAACCGGTTGTTTATTGTTTATAATGAATGTATCCGGTATTCAGCGGGTCTTTTGATAAGTTATATCTTTAATTATCATATTTCAAAGAACGCAGCGGGTTTCCTACAGTGACAATGTCATATTAACTTGTATAATATAACCGACTGTTTTTGGCGGTGTGGCTAATTTAAATATCAAATAAAACTCGATTATTATAATCTGATATTTTAATATTAATATGCTTGCCCGCTTATAAAATATAAAGAGCAAACAATGAGAGAGAGAGAGAGAGAGAGAGAGAGAGAGAGAGAGAATTTATTGTTTAGATGTCGTGAGCTCGGACTAAATACTATGGTAATTACTGCATTTCAAAACAGAGAAGATTCTCTGTTTATATATTATCCTTTACCGTTTTATCAAACCATTAGAGAGAGAGAGGGGGAGGGGGAGACAGAGAGAGAAACAGACAGAGTGAATTTGTTGTTCAGATGTCATGAGCTCGGACTAAATAATGTGCTAATTACTGATAGTATTTTCAAAACAGAAGGTTCCGCTCTGCTTATACGTGTATATTATCCTTTACCGTTTTATACCATTCTCTTTTGAATTGTAGTCATGAATATAAATTCTTTTACTTATTTATATTTTACATTTTCTTATCCCTAAATCAGATCAATATGTTTTATTAATTTTGCATTACTTCTCGTTGGATACAAGTTTCTATATTTTATTGTCTTTCATTTTCTATTACCCGTGTTCTATTTTTAATAATCACCTTCATTGCAAAAAAGGTTTAAAGGTTAAAATACTGATCTTTAGTACCTCCGATTTATTGTATTTTTATTTCATTTATTTATTTTTCTTTTTAAGTCAGTTATTAAGTTATTAATAGTCCTGTTCCGAAGCGATTCAATGTAAGTCGAGTAATTAAATAACTTTAAATAATATTAAATAACTCTTTTTTTCGCGCGACAAGCGATTAAAACAATATTTGCACTGGTTTTATCGGTTTCTATTTATTCGCAGCTTTCTAAACTATATTTTACGCATTTCAGAGGTTAATTTTCAGCAAAATCCCATAGAAGACTACTGTTTGTCGCTATCTTTTTGCCAACCAATCTACCCACGTGATCATCCGATGACGTCACTCCGGGGATTCCCGTTATCTCCTATATGTTTTATTTTCTTTAAACCTGAGTTTTTGTTTAAACTCGGCTTATCATTACATGCATCGATTTTGCCCCACTTCATGACCGTCACAGACGCATACATCGAAATGCACACACACACACACACACACACACACACACACACACACACACACACACACACACACACACACACACACACACACACACACAGACAGAGAGAGAGAGAGAGAGAGAGAGATAGCAGTATATGCAAAAGCAGAATTAAAAAGAGCAAAATGTAATTTCTAAATCATTAATTTCGCGTATCCCCGAACAGAGTGATCGGTATTTTTTGGCGGTGAGGATCGAGTTTTTCTTCATTAACAATCGCCTCAAGTTTAATACTGTACTTGCCCTTTAGTGCCCTTCAGATTTTCTCCAGACTCTATTAAATCTATGCGGTTAGTTCCACACACAATAAGAAGATCCCACTTTCGATTTGAATTAATTTAAAGAACTTCCCCCTTGAATACAAGTACATACGGGTATATTTTGAAACATGATCTTCAAATCTATTCAAAATTTGTATCGCGTCACAGGAAAAGAACCATTGACCATTTGCAAACAGATGCATCTACTGAAACTGCTCAGTGTTCCATTTTCACTTTTAGGATCCCCAAGGATTAATACTGTATTCTGTCTATGCGAAAACGGAAGACTCAGATCAGACTGCGAAGGCGCGCAGTCTGATCCGAGTCTTCTGTGTTCCCATATAGTCTAAAGAATCTTTTTTTTTCTTGATGTTCTACCATGACCATTGTATTGCGTGTCTTGTGCGGTGTCATCGCTTAAAAATACAAATAACACCGTAAAAATGCAAAGCATTGGGACATATAGGTCTGAGCTGGAAAAGAGTTGGAGAAAATAACGCAGGCCTTAGAGATGAGGTGTTCGCAGAAATATGAAAGCAGCCATTGATAGTCCTACAACTGGTAAACAGCAGTGAGAAAAGCAGTTCAACCTTAACGTTTGGTGATAAAATGTCGGTTGATGGGCATATATTGAGTCATATAACTGGCAAAAAAAAGGGAACATGTTTTTGAAAAAAAAAGTGTCAAACAGACTTTCCGTTTTCTGTTTCCCTGTCGAGCGATGCAATATAGACAAATGGGGCCCATGCCTGTACATTGTATTTTTACCATTTTATCCAGGCTATTATATCGATAATTTGATTTGATAATTTTAGATTTGATAATCATTGACAACAAAGTCAATGAAATAATTCAAATGCTTATCAAATCTATTTATGTGAAATTCAATGATGTTTTACTTATTTGAGCCGCGACACGAGAAAACCAACAAAGTGGTTGTGCGTCCAGTGCAGACTCAGATAACCCTGGGCATCCGCCCAGTCTGATCAGAGTCTTCACTGTCCGCGTGGAGGTAGCTTAGACTCTTAGCTACCCTTTAAGCGCTTAAAGCGAAAAGTCTGATCAGACTGGGCGCTTGGCGCATAACCACATTATTGGTTTGTCGTGTCGTGGCTTATTTAAAGTTGGCTAATCACGGTCATTTACAAAGACGAACTGTAGTGTGAAGGTTGCAGCGATACGTCACCATCAGATGGGTTCTCACTTGAATTTTAAAAATAGGAGTCCGGGACTCCTCCTTTTCCAAAAATAGGAGTCCCATCAGAAAAGTAGGAGTCCCATCCTGAAAAATTGGAGTCCCATATGTTTTAACATAAAATTTAGCCTATAAATAATCTTATTTATCTAGTCAAAATTGTCTTTTGATATTTTCCCTGAGGGATACAAAAGATGAAAAGGGCCTGTACAGGACTGGGCGGGCGAAAGGCAATGCTTTTGTGATTGGACATCAAATGATTATGTTATAGAAATGTAAAAAGATATGACATTGACAATTATTTGGTAAATCTTCCAGTTAAAGTCAAAGGTATTAATTTACTTTTCCCTTCAGCAGAAGTGTAACATGTAATAGCTACAGTTCAGTACTATTCAGTGATGTCTAGTCCACTGCAACATTGCTTTCAGTAATAATTACAACTTATCTCAACCTTCCCCCCCCCCCCCCCCCCCCCCACCCGCTGACATCAAACGCAGAAATCCGTTTACATATAGATCTATTTTGCCTTTCATAATTTGAGACACAGACTGATTGTTTATGTCCAAATCGAGTTTGATTTACACTTGAATGAATGGGTACCTGTCGTTAAATCTTCCTTTGTTTATTGAATTATACATTAACTGCGAATATCTGCGCCTATCTGTGTCAATAAGAGTTCCTATACCGCGTGTTGAAATGTCTGTTTAGAACTCGCGGATTTCCCAAAGCGTTATTTATAGATCAACACTGGTACTCGTTCAGCACGTGGTGCGCGACATATGGCGGGAAACAGACTAAAAACGGCGGGAAAGAATTTTAAAGTGCACAAACCGAAGATCTAAAAAGTCACCGGTCCGGGAATTGCAATAACTGTACTTGCTTAAAATATAGTGTAATTACCTCTGACGGCCGCTTCTAGCAACTTGAAATTACCGATTGCATTTTCCAAGTTTAAAAAAAATCTGATTTAATATACACGTGTAACGCCCATCAAGCACAGCGCACGAGCGTACTACAAACAGTCGGGAAATAGAAAACGTGCCTTAGAAAAGGCTCATACTTCGACAGGCTAGATCTACCTGAAAATCAAAATTTTCAGTAGTAGATCTAGTATTTCAATTCTCATATCGACGTTACCCCCGCACCTCAGCGGAACGAATCCATAGCCGCAGTAACGGGGCGCCGAGCGTCCGTCCATATCAAAATTTTCCCGTAAAAGATTCTCTTTTATGAGACGGCAGTTGCCCCTCTCGGACACTCATCCAATTGGCGAGTAATATATTGTAAATTTAATTTGCTGACACAGCCACTGTTAAAATCCCACCTTCTGTCAATTAATGCCATGCGGTATCTAAAGATGTAAACTGACCAGACATGCGAGGCGGTAGATCTAAGACAAAGATACCGTGTTGACCCAGTTTGTTTATATTGATCAAAAGATCGCCGGTTATTAGCGATTAAGAAAGTATTACTGACACGTGCCCTGCTACGGTAGTGGGGATTAAGAAGGTGTGAAATTCCAGGTAAATAACAGGTAGCATTTACGACGATTTTATTGATTATCGGTTCAGATGAATGGCTCATATATAGTTCTGTCAAAGGTGTCAGCGACGTGTGTCTCCTTCACAACTTGTGAAAACTGACATTTCAGGAGATTTTAAAGGAGTACAGCCGCAAAAATATCGCGTCCGCGGGAATCCTCGGAAGGCAATTATTGGCGTCCGGGTCGGAATTTTCGCGTCCAGGGACGCCGAATTCGGCGTCCCCGAGATCCCTGCCTTATATTTCATGGTGCGGGTGGGGGGTTGTGCGGACATTTTTCTCGCTTTAATAACACTCTCTAATGTTTACTTCACCTGTACAAGTGTACAGAGAAATATTTACACTCGTAGACGATTTCCTTGGATGAACCTATTCTGGGCTGACAATATTCATATACTCAACAGCAAAAGATACGCATATTTTTAGTGTCTTGTTTTGCCTCATTAAATGTGATGATATTATACTGGGATTTGCCTATACGTGGCCATAATTTCTGCAGCATTTTCTTTTCACAGTGCAATCTTTCGAAAAAAAAAAACATTTAGATTTTTGTCAAAAAGGCAAAAATCACGAAAATCTGGCTCACAGTGGCACAAAATAAATCATCAATATGATTTTGCTGCAAGTGAGTTCAGCATGATGTACCCAACTGGAAGACGGTATAAAACGGTTTAAAACTGGATTCTTACTCAGTTAAATCGCACATGCAAAAATCTGCATTTTTCCAAAGTTTTTCGAAGTTTTTGAAAATCGTCTGAATCATCAAATTATTAGAAAAATCAGGTAATTTGGGATTCAAAATGAGTAAGGCTATGGGTAAAGGACCCGTTTAAAACAAATTTTGGTTTGAAATGAGCACGTATTTTGCTCACTTCCGGTTTGAGTTACGAAATTTAAAAGCCGATAAAAGTGTCTTCCTGGAAAAAATCTTGTCTTCCGATTCGCTTACCGTAGACTGCCCTTTATGATAAAGATGTTGTATGATTTTCATTCCGTTTTGCCAAGTGATTTCAAGGATCCAGCACCCAAAAGTGCAATCTGTGGTTGCATTATTGGAAGGACGTACAGAGTTACTTCCCTTTGTTACACACTCTATCTATTTCTGACCACTTACCCTGTTATTTAACCCGAATTGGAATCCATTTCCAATTCGGTTTGCTGAAAAATCCACAAACTGTTCTTTCGCTATCGCAAAACTTGCCTACTTTACGGGATTTGCTCAAAGGGGCATTACTTTTTTTATAACCAGTAACCTATGCTGAAAATTCTTGATGATGTTTCTGAGATATTGTAGCGTCCTAGATAAAGAGGGCATCAGTTTTGGAGCCTGGCACAACTCAGTTCAAGACACTGAGTATACTGATCAATATTTGTGAATTTTGAGATTGACCCCTTCGTTGTTTACGCCTTCGTTACGCATGAATAAACAAATAAAATTCCAATACGTTTGCGACAAAGTGTAGTCCATGCATTCATAATATCTTACCCGTTTTTGCCAATTTCAGCAGATTTTTGTTTTGACATAAAAACACCAAAAAGAAAAACATGCGTTATTTTTGCTTTTGAGTATATATCCATGAACAACACTCATTCATGCAATGTTACGCGTAAGCGAAGTCACGGATGATTCAAATAGATGACTGGCCAATATCGAGGGGTTAGAGCCAAAACCTGCTATGGGCAAGTTTTGTCGAAATTGAGGTTATTGCATAATCTGATTACAAATGACTAAATCTACATTGTCTAAAATTTTCAGAGCAGTAGATTAATTAGTTTTAATTTTATTTAATTGAACCCAAACCAGCTATCGTGTATCTCATATAAATTTTGTAACCATGAGCAGCTTTCTCAGGGTAAGATATTTTGGCATATATGAATTCTATAAAATGGTAAGTTTTTTCATTCCAAAACAAGCCTTCTATCCTTGACTTGTTCTGGCACAGATGAAAATATGTTCATTTCACAAATGTAAATGTACCAGAACCAGCTACCTGAAGATGGACATTTTAAGTTCATGGTGCATAATATCAATCCTTAGTGTCAGAACCAGCTATCTGAAGAAAGACTGTTTTTGCTCCAACCAAAAGATGTCGTACCATGGCGTCTTTTCAGTGCTATCAGGATGTAGCTGTTTTTAACAGTAAAATACTTGAAACAGATGGTACTCATTACAGCTCTGAAACATTCTACCTAACAATGACAGGTTCTGGTGTGATGTTTTGATATGGATGGATGGATGACTTGCGATTTTACGTCCTTTTCAACAGTATTTCAGTCATATTAGGACGTTACGTTACAACACCCAATCCAGCCAACCGACAGCCAGCCAACCAAACCAAACCAGGCAGCTGTCTCGTTCCAATAGCCAAACCTTGGAAATCACCGATGAGGGATACTGTAACACCTCTGCCAGTATCACAGAAACAGATTCCTCTGAAACGAATGCAAAGACAGTATGCGAACAGACTTCTAGGATTTTATCTACTCCACAGCCGCAACCTCAGCCGCAGCCGCAGCCGCGGCCGTTTTCGACTACTCCTCAACAGGTTCCAGTGAGAATCACCAACAGGGAAAGTATGCATCCTCAGTCTAATGGTGGACATTTTCAAGGTTCCGCGAAAGAACAAGGTGGTCGTCAAATAGTCGAAAGGACCTTAATATTAGGGGATTCAATTTTTCGTCTTGCGAACCCTAAAGGTCTAAAAAGTGATGTCCAGAAGCACTCCCGGAGCGGGGCGAAGATAGCAGACTTACTTGAAGATATCAACGTCTATGACCTTAAGGTATTCAGCACGGTCATTATCTACGTTGGCGGGAACGATGCTTCTAGTCAGGTTTCCGATGAGCTCTTTCAGAAGAAATATGATCAGTTAATTGGCCAAATTAGGATGACTAACCCAGAATGCAGGGTGTACATTTGTAAAATAGCCCCTCGCGGAGACACGGATGTATCAAAGTACAACAGCTGCATAGATAGGCTGGCAGAGCACTGGAAGAAATATAATGTACACGCCATACACCAGACTTACACTTATATGTTTGGGAAAAACAACTTACCTGAGACTCGTTACTACGCACCAGACGGAATACATCCGTCTACCTCGGGCCTTAGACGTCTATTAGATGCTATAAACACATCTGTCAACGTGGTGAAAGATTTTGAGACATGCGTCTATGTACATGTACCTCGTAACAATCGCACGAGAAACTATGGTAACAGAGGAGGACACAGCAAAAATGCACAAACGGTAAATTCAGGAGCTTATACACAGAGCATTGGAGACAGACGATACAAGAAGATGGATACGAGATTCAATAAGTATAATAAGAACTCTAGGAGACGCTGTTATGAATGTCAGATGGTTGGGCATATCGCGGCTGAGTGTTGGAACCGGAACTCTCAATAGGGACTCGGCATTACTGCCAATTCAAGAAAAGGCGCAACTTCTTTATCTAACAGATTTGAAGCCTTGAATATTGTATGCTGTTCGTGCCATTCTTTTCAATGCGCCTGTGCAAATATTGACTCAATAGGAAATTATAATTCTTCTTCAAATATTGATTTACATTCATCAACA
Source organism: Ctena decussata (assembly GCA_963989385.1). Lineage (NCBI taxonomy): Eukaryota > Metazoa > Mollusca > Bivalvia > Lucinida > Lucinidae > Ctena > Ctena decussata. The sequence continues at coordinate 23,619,138 of OZ022498.1, forward strand.
CATAATGAATCCTCTTTATTACATGGTTTAAATTGTTCGGAAGAAACTGATTCAAATGCTTCTATTGATGTAATGACATCTAGTAATGTAGCCCATAGTAATGAAGGAACTAAATCAAATAATAAAAATAAGATGCCAGTAGATTCTGATGGTCATAGGCATTTAGAGACTGATAGTTACTGTAGTACAGATAGCATTTCATTTAACTTAGCTAATAAGGGATTAAACTTCGGGCATTTAAATATACAAGGAATATGTGGACAAGCTTTTTCTAAATTCTCTGAACTAAAGTTATTGTTGACAGCACATGAAAATCGCAATTTACATATATTTGGACTGAGTGAAACGAAATTGAAAGGCCATAAAACTACGAATGCATTCTTAATCGATGGATTTCAGAAACCTTTTCGTAAGGATAATATTTCTAATGGCGGTGGGGGAATACTTGTGTATGTAAGAAATGGTATTAATGCCAAACGCCGAGAAGACCTTGAAATTAATGATATATCTTGCCTTTGGATCGAAATAGCGCCTGAAAAGGGCAAATCCTTTCTCGTTGGGAATTTATACAGGCCACCAGATTCAAAAGTTGAATATAATGATCGCTTTGAAAATTTTATAGATAATGCGTCAAAGGACGGCAAGGAACTTATTTTGTTAGGAGATTTCAATAGGAATTTATCAAATGATCATACTGATAGAGAATGGCTCACCCTAACTATGTCCTTAGGCCTTAGTCAGATGGTTGATCAGCCAACTAGAGTGACATCAACGACAAGCACCTTAATTGATCATATTTATACAAACATGGAGGAAAATATTAACCAAGTAAATGTAATTAAATTATCTCTTAGTGACCATTATGCAATATTTGGAAATAGAAAGCTTAATTTTTCTCTCGGAAAGAATTCTCACCAAACTGTTTCTTATCGTTCTTTTAAATCGTTTGATGAAAATGCTTTTATCAGTGACCTTTTGCAAGTACCATGGGAGATTGTTGAGTCATTTGATAACTTAGATGAGATGGTCGAAACTTGGAATGAAATGTTCTTGGAAGTTGTGAATAGGCATGCCCCACTTAAAAGTCACAGGGTTAAAAGGAAACACCAGCCTGATTGGGTAACTGCTGAAATTTTGGATAGCATAAAAGAAAGAAATAAATGTAAAATTAATGGTAATATTGAGCGCTATAAAGTTCTGAGAAACAAGGTCTCGACTTTAATTAGAAATTCAAAACAAAATACGTACAAAAATCAAATTGAAGAAGGTAAAGACAATCCCAGGACTATTTGGAAACTGTTTAAACAGTTTGGAGCTTCGGGTAGAGCAGAAAAACAGGGCGAAATACTAGGAGTTAAATCAAACAATGGCTTAATTTCAAATGATAAAGAAATTTCGAACATTTTTAACAAATTTTTCGTTAATATCGCCAGTCATCTAAAAGGGCCAATTCAAACATCTGATTTCCATAACCTGAAAGTTCATGTTGATTCCAAGGTTCACATAGATACTTATTTTGATATACCAGAAACTAATATAGGTTACGTCAGAAAATTCTTATCAAGTCTTGACGTAACTAAAGCCACAGGGCTTGATAGCATAGGACCTAAATTACTTAAGATAGCTTCGGTTGCCCTTGCGCCTAGCATAACTCTGATCGTTAATAAAAGCTTAAGAATAGGTTCATTTCCAAGCGTATGGAAACATGCAAGAGTCAATCCTATTTATAAGTCCGGTTCTAGAGACGAAGTAAATAATTATCGTCCAATATCAGTACTTCCAACTCTTTCCAAATTAATCGAAAAATGGGTCTGCACTAAGTTTACGGGATTCTTAAACCTCCATAAACTTCTTCATCAAAGGCAGAGTGGTTTTCGTGAAGGGCATTCTACAGAAACTGCACTTGTTTTAATGATCGATACTTGGTTGAAAGCCGTTAATGCAGGTCGGTTTATAGGTAGTGTAATGATAGATTTTAAGAAGGCTTTTGATATGGTCGATCATAGTATTCTACTTAAAAAACTAAGTATGTATAAATGTAGTGATAACACCATGTCTTGGTTTGATTCATATTTATCTGATCGCAGTCAAATTGTTTCCATAAATGGCAACCATTCAGAAAAAGAGAAAATATCATGTGGAGTTCCTCAGGGTTCTATTTTAGGCCCTCTTTTATTCTTGGTCTTTATAAATGATCTGCCTTTAGCCCTTCAGTCTTTTGTTTCTGCTACGGATCTGTATGCAGACGATACAACCTTTTACGATATTCAGACCGATAAGTCCTCACTTGAAAACAACCTACAGTCTGCATTGCATTTGTTGCAAGTTTGGTGTAAGGAAAACGGAATGTTATTAAATACAGACAAAACCAAAATTATGTTTCTAACAAACAGGCAGAAACGGGCAACCCTACCCGATAAAGGTATAACGTTAATTTATGATGGTGTTAATTTAGAATTAAGTAGTAATGAAAAGGTATTGGGCATAAACATTGACGAAAATTTTATTTGGAATACCCATTTTGCATATGTCTCAAAGAAAGTATCCTCTAATTTATGGCTTTTGTCTAAAATAAAAACGTACTTAGCTTTAGAACACAGAATTTTGTTTTATAATGCATATATCAAACCCCATTTTGATTACTGCAGCATTATTTGGGGTAGTTCTACAAACAGTAATATAAATAAAATAAATAAACTTCAACGACGCGCCTGTAAAACTATTTTGGGGGATGAATACACTCGATTAGACGAAGCACGTGGCCGACTTAAAATTCTTTCATTTGATGAAACAGTGTTTCTACAAAAGGCAAAATTTATGTTTAAAATAGCAAACAATATTGCGCCTGAGTATCTGACAGACTTATTCCAGATGAGGAATGTCAATGATTCTTGCTCCAATTTACGGTCAGTAGCGCAGCGAAATTTTTTAATACCAAAGCCAAATATTAACTTATTCAAAGGTAGTTTGTCATATTCGGGAGCGGTCATATGGAATAGCATTCCACTGGAAATCAAAAATTCTCAATCTCTCAATATGTTTGTGACTAAATGTATGGCTTGGATGAAAAGTTGATATCAATATCTCCCTACGCAAAATGTATTTTACTTCATTTTTAACTTTTCTTCGCGATTACAACTAAAATACTGATTCTGTAAATACTTTTGTTTTGGTACTTAAGACAAATAAGAGCACTAAAACACATTTGCCGTTTTATAAATGTACTGTCTTCGATTTAACGGTACTATTTCATTTATACTTGTCATTTTTTGTTAATAATCTTGTCACAATTTCATCCTGGTTTAACACTTTAAGAGCCAGAGAGCGGAATTGGGGGGTGGGGGGGGGGGGGGGGGGGGGGCAAGGTAGATCCTGATGAGGCGACTCACAATGGACCGCCTCATTAGGGCCTACACTGTTTTCCAATATTCAATACGAAATGTCTTAGACAAGGCATTTCCCCCCATTTATTTCGCTACGTGAATTTTGTTGTCTACGTTTTGGTGCTTAATGGTTAATCAACTAATGTACTGTATTAACTATGGATTGTGTGACCTTTTGTGTTTTGTATATATTTGCTCTCTCTTTCTCTCTCTCTCTCTGAACTGAATGCTTTGAACGCATGAGAGGGCTTTCCCACTGGGCACGCGACGTCGATTCGACATAGAGGCGATGCTTATTCAGCGTGGGACGTTGAATCAGCGTTGATTCGGGTCGGCGTTGCGTGCCTGCTGGGTTGCTTCTATTAAAAATCTTCAGATCTAGACTCGGTGTAGTCTTTAGATTGCGTTCAATACATTATTCTATAATGCAGCATTTTTAGAATGCATCTGTTTAACTTACTCCACAGCGTTTTCATTTTGTTACAGTCATAACACACTGAGCACACAACGTTGAGTGGGCAGTGACTCAGCGTTGAATCGACGTCTTGACGTCAAGTCAACGTTCAGTCATCGATTTGTTAACGTTTTGTGCTTGCTGGAAACTGTCTTAAAGTGTAATATTAATGTTCATTATTGCTCCCAATGTTATTTCATGTATATGTAAGTTAGGTGTAATAGAGATTGTATTGTATTGCATGATGAATGGACGGTTTCACTTTTTCCTCTATTTTTTGGTCATGTATATATGTTATGTATGTATATATGTTATGCATGTTTTATGAGGGCCTCAGGGAAGATTGGCTTTGCCAACTGAGCCACCCTCACTAAATAAAGTCTACTTACTTACTTACTTACTTATGGGCTTGTGATAATGAAAGGCTGTGTGCAATGGAACCCCGTTTACGATGGAAAGAACTCCGCCTCCAGCGGGGCTCGAACCCGCGACCGCTAGATCAGTAGGCCAGCGCTTAACCCACTGAGCTACCGGGGCTCCTGATGTTTTGATAACATATTTGTTTAAATTAGTACTGAAACCTAACATTTACATCCTGTCTAACAGAAAACAACCCACAAAAGCCCTTACATCTCACCATGATACTTCATTGTTGGATCAGGAACAGCCAGAACATTGAAATATTTTCGGTTTCGGTTAACGACCCTTTGAGACAGTATTTCAGTCTATATCGGGCCGTCTCCCAGAGAAAGGGAGAAAAAAAAAGAAATGATAGGCAAGAGAAAAATGTCCAAACAACCACCACCCGCACCTACTGCAAGCACAGAAGGCCCTTGTCCTACTATTATCCAAATCAGTAGGACGCCTCGGCACTGGAGGTTACACGCAGCACCATCGCACCACCCGACCACCCCCACATCCAGAACAAAATTACAGTTGAAACTATGGAGCAAGATCAAGATGCCAAGTCAAACAAAGATTGTGAATTGGAACCTCTGTAGCCTTCAAATGATCGCAATACTGATAAGAAACCAGTGTCCCTTTACCAACAAATCTAGAGGGTAAGGGATGTGCAAATCGCAATAAGAATCACACCTTGTAAGTTGGCTGTGTTTGTCACGCCAAAAAAGAAGAAACTGTTGGAAAAGGAGAGCAATAGTGATTCATGGAAAAAGAATATAAGCAAACAGTTTTTAGTGGAAAAGAGTACCAAAGCATAACTGGAACAATCATGAATGAACAGTGCATTGAGCCAGCCAACTGCAGCAAACGCAGATTTAAATGCAGCTCAAAATTTACGGAGGCTGGGATAAAAAAAATATTTGAGTCTTTCTGGTGAGAGGCAGTAGAAGTATGTCTTTGCAAGAATAGAAGAGAAGAAAACAAAAAGCGCCCAGAGTAAGGACAGAGATATCATGTCAAAACGAAAAACGTGTACAGATTATGTTGAATGACAAGCACAGAATGTTTGCATAATGCTTCTTATGTCCTCTTTGGTAATTGGTAAAATATACATAAAACATGCAATGAAACGAATATCAAAAGTAACAAAATGCAGACAGAAAAAACTTGACTCGGTTCGCTGACACACTGAATCCTTTTCAAAGGTTGAAACACGTTTTGTACAAAGGGAGACTAACCGAGAATTCGTTGGACCGAACTTATCTCTACCACAGAAACATCTGACGAACAGGTCCAAATATCCATGTACACAAAAATGTTTAATGAAAGATACAATTTCTTGTTCGCTGTTCGGGAAAAAGGCCCAGTGTTATACCTGCACCCAATTTTGCTTACTGCTGAGTGCTGAACACAGCCAAGCATCAACTGATAAGCTTGTGGCCTTTCAACAACACCAAGATGGAAAAAGAGTCAGACAAGAGGCAGTGATAAGAGAACTGCTAAAACTTCCAACACTACATTTGTTGCTACTTTTGAGTCATGGCAGTCCTAAACACACCTTGCTAATTAATGGGCCTTGTGTATTATATGCAAAAATTGTGTTGTTAGAACTACAGTCTGTATGCTTACCGGCAGGGCAGGCATCAGACTCAACGATGGACTCGACATAGAGGTATTAATTCCAGTTAGTTGGGACCAGAGTTTGTCTCGTCTGTTGCTTGGCCATTCGAGGTTCAACTAATGGTTTTCTTTGCAAAAAAAGAAGACGCCACTATTCATACCTGGGGCACCGGTATACATATGGTACGACGGAAAGACCCATATAAAGTTGTTCCTCTGAAGCAGAAGGACATTATTTATTACAAGGACGTCCACACTCAAAAGACAAATTGTGTCAAATACGCGGATGATGGGAAAAGATTATATTGGAACAAGGTTGGTTGGATGAGTTTGTCAAGAATGAACCATATAATGTACATATCAAGTATGATTTTGATTCTGAATTTGAGAGGGTGAAATTCTGTAGAAAAAAAGAGATGGAAGCCGGATCTTGAAGGATCATTGCCATGAATATATAGTGCAAACATCCTAATATCAGCTGCTGAAAAGAAGAAACTTTTTCTGTAAATCAAAGGTAATTACTGCTGAGTACCACGAATATTGCAAGTCCTTACCAGCAAATCAGAAAGTACCAGATCGTTTACCAGAACCCGATTCCATGAAGGTTGAAGTTGATACAGATGCAGTATAAGTATATGTATGATCCATTAATTAAGGAATAGTGACAATATCAGAAACCACAACTGTCAAACACAACATTTCAATATGCTGCAAAATTAGTTAATTAGTTAAACCATTCGTTAGTTTTCATTTGTTTTATACTGCGAATGTCCTCAGCACAGATGGTTCGATGAAAGCGAGTTGCTTATAATCAAATGACATGCAGAACGACTTAAGTAAATAGTTTGGTTACTATTTAAATGATAAATCACATACTGATATAATAAAATTTTAGTCAGTTTTGTGTTGCTAACAGTCTGTAACCAACCTTATGTAGCTCTGTAAAGTAGCTCTAATCAAACAAACAAAAACTGTAGTGTTTTTAAGCTTTTTAAATGTATTTACATGCAATTTAGCGAGCTGCTAGGTAAAGACATGTTTTAATAGCTTTTTCTGGTTTTCTTAACAAAGTTCGTTTAACAAAAAGAGTATGTGCAAGAATCAGCCATTAGTACAATACCCGGTTCTGGTTTCTATTTTAAAGGTTCAAAACAAATTCCAAAGGGGCCAAATAAAGCCAGCTTTAGATAGGCTGTTCTACCTTTATAACTACTTGACACACACGTAAAATGCATTTGTGCTAAAACAGGTTACCAACAGGAATCTGATTTTAGCAGGGTATCACATCAGAATAAAAGTGTGATATGGTATGCTAAAATCCACTCTGAACAGATAAGATCTTTTGGAAGAAATAATTTTGTAAACATAGTCTCATTTTATTTGTGCCAGAAGAGGCTATCGATAGGAAACTGGTTTTGGCATTTTTAGTGTACAAGTTTCAGCTGCGTGTTAGTGTGCCAGAACCAGCTATAAATCTTTTAGTCATCAGTATTAAAATCTATGCATTCTTCCTCAATAAAATTACTGCCTAATTGAAGCAGTGTTAATTTTCTTCCTCTTAAAACCAAATTTTATCAAGATATGGTATTGTCTGATTTTGGAGAAATGTCCAAAACTTTAACTTCATTTTTCTCAAAACTTTGTTTTCCAGAGGTAGCAGGTTTTGGCTCTAACCCCTCGATATAACGTTTGCTATACGTCATAGCATAAATATAAAACATAAATTCCATTTGTCGGAAGTTCATGGAAGTATGAACGCAATGGTTCCGTGCTTTGTTGTCCCCAAATGGTGTAAAGCAAGTTATTGTCTCAAACAATAGCAGCATGCATTTTCTTCTCAGAGTGTCAAAACTTTGTTCTAGTCACTGCCACTGATGCCACTAAAACCAAAAATAAACTTCAGTAAATATAAATGTATTGTCTTCTTTTGATGCCAAGTTCAGACGTGCCAAGATGCCATAGACATGGGTTTGAAACAGTCTTTCGGAGTTTTCCTAGGGACCAAAATGCCATTGGCCTGCAGGGCCACCTGGCCGGAAAATCTACTGGCCATCCAAATTTTCAACTGGCCCGACTATTTTTCCAATGCGGAATATACAGGACTAATTATATTCAATAAAATAAAGCACCATTAAAATGTATGATCCTTTATCACCAAATATCCAGTCTTATCTGTAGTTGTTTAGTATCCAAATGTTTAAGATAATTAACCCATTAAGCCAAGTCTGATACCTCATGATATAGCAGTGAGGTTTTCTTGTAATTGGTGCATCCAGTAACATAAGAGCCAAAGTTCTGTGTCCCTAGTTTTACAAATTGAACATTTCATTCCTAGGGCATCATCAAACTCGAGCCACTTCAGGCACTTGAATTCAGTCAGCCACCCAGGTTGAAAGTACCGATGGCGGCCAGACTGTTTGTATTTGTCTCGGGTGGCTTTTTTTCTTCATCGGACTTAAGCAGCTGTTTTTTTTTTTTTAGATGGCGGGGGTTGAAATAAGCGCAGAAGTCCTTTGGGGTCCATTTTTTTACATGTGACTTCTGCAATTCATCCCCAAACTTCATCGGTCGGCCATATTGTCTATTTGCAATGCGAGGAGAAATTTCATTGGATTAAACATTTCTGATCGTCCAATGAAATCATCCGTAGCAAAACGAAAGTAGACTGGTTTTCAGATGGTTTTCGCTTCAAGTTTGAAACAAACTGAATGTCCCGAAATGACTCCCCGAAATTCAACTGGCCTGACGGACCTGCTACAGTGGGATTTAACTGGCCCGAGGCCAAAATCAACGGGCCCGGTCCAACGGACCCGCGCTTAAAAACCCCCCTGCTTTCCTAAAATTTTGATCCAAACTAAATGTGACTCAGCAGCCGTAAAGAAAAAACTTGAAATATGTTATATAGTAATTTTCCTTGAGAAAGTGCACTAACAAGTGGGTTCACTTCAATAACAACTCATGAAAATTTCACTGTTTAAGCTGCAAGCCTTCCTTTTAAAAGGAATTTCTATATTTGTTTAAAGTTGGCTTTTCACGGTCATTTACAATGACGAAACTGCAGCGATACTTATATGTTGATAGAGAAAGGGCCTACTGAGCTTGCAGTAGGTGCGGGTGGGGGCTATTAGGATATTTTTGTCTCTCTAGCCTATCGCCTTATGTATTGGAGATGGCTCAATATTGACTGAAATGCTGTCTTCTCAAAGGGCCGTCAAACCTTTATTCTCTCGTAACGATGTTCCCAGGTGGCTTGGGGAACGTATCCATAGTTCCACACACCCGGCACCGAGTTTCCATCCATGTTAACCATTAATGCACCAAAAAGCACCAAAAACAGACGACAAAGTTTACATCTGCAGAATTTCAAAAAATGTCTCGTCTAAGCGATATCATATTGAGAATTCGAACACTAGAGGGCAAACAGTGTAGATTCAGATGAGGTGGCTCATTATGAGCCACCTCACCTGGATCTACACTGTTTGCCAGTTCAACAATTTTAATTTTTGCCGCTTTAAGGGTTAAACATCTAACAACCAATCAACCAACTTGAACCTTCGTTGAAGAAAGTTCTTGTGCAGACTGTGTCAGAAGATTTTCGCATTATTTTTCAGCCTACATCACAGGCATCTCCAAGTCATCACAGACACAAGATGACATCGCATCTAAGTCAGTTCCACGTCATTCTGGCGGAAATTGGCAGTATACCCATTCACCTTTAGATCAGTTGAACCATGACATGTTTATGATTATTTGTATAGTTAGACTCTCTTGTTGTTTACATGGTTCTGTAAACCTGAGAATATTGAATAAAATCTGTAAATCTGAACCATGCCAATAGAAAGGTACCTTATGACATGAGCATGCGTGAACATCTGCACAGTCTGATCAACAAAATCACAAGAGTTGCTTCCCCCGAAAAATGTACCCAGCGGGAACACAGCGTCAAAATGACATCGTATTGATGTCGATGCGATGTGATGACGTCGCATCGATGTCAGCATGACGTCATTACGACGTTAATACGACGTCATGCGCCCTACTGTGTATCCATTCACCTTAAATACATGAGTTCTAAAAAGTCGTTTGAATTACAAATGAAATGGAGTTTTTAGCTATCGGAATGAGAAAATTATGGTAATATCTAGAATTTATCTCATGCTAAAAACAATTAATGTGGTAAAGTTCTCATATTTCAAAGTGACTTTATTACCGCATTTATCCTAAAATTCGGACATCGATTCTGTTGGATTCTTCAGTCTACGAGTTACAGAACGCGTATCCTCTCAGGAATTGGAGTTAACTGCTTCACAGGGTATAATCGATTCCGCCAATTTTCGCTTCCTGCAGAGTCTGTACATCATATTTGGCTTCCGACGAGATTGTCCGCGAAGTCTTGCTTCCTGCAGAAACTACTGTCCTCGAGGAATGGCTTCCTGCCGAGACTGTCCGCGTGACTCTGCTTCCTGCCGAGAGCCTCGGACAGTCTCGGCGGAAGCCAAATACGATGGACAGTCTCTGCAGGAAGCGAAAATTGGCGGAATCGATTATACCCTGTGTGCTTGCAAGTGGTGCAGACCCTACTCAGCCGTTTCTGATACCCTGGGAAAGCCTGATTTGGCCTGCACTGTTTCTGTGTCATTTATTTTCGAATATGTCGGTTAAATACGGTATCACTGATAGAAGAGCTGGCACCAAGCATACTCTGTTTTCAGTTTGTTACCACACTTCAAATTCAGGAATATACAATTCTGTGGAAAACGAATAATGCAGATACAGAAAAAAACGAACGACTGGCTTGTGTTTTGTAATACGGATGAAACAGAGTTTCAGGTCCTTTATCGTGGGCTTTTGCCATGGCTGTCCGTCGTCTATTCGTCCGTCAGTCCATCCGGGCATCCATTTATGTCGACAATTTTCAAACGAAATATTCCCTAAAACCATTCAGATGATTTTAGTCATACTTGGGATGGGATAGTTGGTGACTCAGACACTGCGACTCACCTGATTCCATTTATTGGCAAGTGTGACCTATATTTTATGGCTCAGTGATTTTGTCTTATATCTTGAGCACTATTTGATAGATATGCATTATAGTTGGAATAATGTTCAGTTTAAAACTGTGAACGCCTGCTACTGTTTGTAGGTCACTGTGTCCTATATTTCATGGTCCAGTGATTTTGTCTAATACCTGCAACACTGTTAAATGGATTTACATCATACTTGAGATAGTTGTAAACAAAGGTATCGTATTGGTACTACTGCGTTTAGATCACTATGACCTACATGTCAAGTTTAGTGATTTTATGTTATGTCTTAAGCACTATTTAACGGATATGCATCGCACTTTAGAAAATGGTTCGGTCTGAGTCAGCCAATGTCAACATACTATCCGTAGGTCATTTTGACCTATATTTCATGGTCCAGTGATTTTTCCAGGCCCGGATTCAGACCACCACATACTGGTGGGGCTGGGGGGGTGTCGATATGTATTTCGGAAGGGAGGGGGGGGGGGTTGAAAATGACATAATAAAGGATAAATGTGATGCGATTTTTTGATAAAGTCTTTTTTTGCCTTGAAATATATGTTGTGATATCACATAAGAATCGCCTCGCCGAGGCGATTCTAATGAGATGTCACAACATAAATTTTAATCTAACCAGACCCAAGTGGCGGGGCTGAAGCCCCGAAGCCCACCCCCTGGATCCGGGGCTGTTTTTCAGCCTTTCTCCGTCACTGTAGTGCGTCATATTGACACTGCAACTGACGTAAACTACTTATTGTGACCTGTATTTCATGGCTCAGTGGACTATGACAGCTGGGGCGCACTAATTGAAATTGTTCCATTTCAAGTCAGCCACCAGTTAGACGCTCTATATTGTCTTCTTACAACTCTTGCTTTCTCACCCTCTCCAGGCTAAAGCCTGAACTTATATAAGTGCAAAGGCATAATGTTACATGAACCTGTTCTGGCTGTTGTTCTGAAACTTCCTCAGGGTTCCGACCCCTTATAGAATGTTGTTTACTGTTTGATGTCTATCCATGAGCCTACCTTTCAGAATAAGTGCCCTGTAGCAGATTCCCATCATCCCGTCTATCTCCTCACTCTGGTCAGAATATTTCCTGTTCGCTTTAGCAATCTATGAATCTTAAGGATTCTGTATATCGAAAAGCGCAGACTCTGATCAGTCTTCGCGGATGCGCAGACTGATCTGAGTCTTCGCTGTTTGGCCAATTCATAAGGCACACATTTCGTGACAGGTCTAATATAGTACAGTAATCTCTGGCACTTTCAGGTATACTAAGATAAGAGTTTAAGAAGACACGGTTGAAAATTCTGACTTCAGACCTTATTTGAACATTGACCGATTCAACAAAGCACCATGTTTGCTGCATTAACTTTAAGCGTGCTGTGCCTTTCTTTGACAGCTACGGCTTACAACTGGAATGATCCCTGCAACTTAATGCCCCATGGGTAAGTCTGTGTTTTTTAACATATAAAACTCGACAGATCAATGCGAGCAGCGGTATTGGACGGACGCTCGGCGCCCCGTTACTGCGGCTATGGATTCGTTCCGCTGAGGTGCGGGGAGAATTGAAATACTACTACGAGCAGCAGTAGATCTTACAATGAGCATATTGTGTGTGTCGGTGTTGGGGGGCGGGGGTGGGGGAGGGTAGGTAGAGAGAGGGGGTGTAAGTAAATCCCTGTTTAATCGAACGTCGAATGTTTAGCTAGCTCAGTTTGACTGGGCAAGAGCCGATGGAAACTGACCGATATAGCCCATGCACCTGATCTGAAACTCGGAACTACTAGGCTCTTTATTCGTTGCAGCAGTTTCTGAGGAAAACAATGAAAATAAAGATACAGATGACAAAGTTGGAATTATAAGACATGGAATTTATTGTTGCTATGTATGTTTTAGACATATTGTTTGTGATGTTCAGGCTAGCCCGTTGACCACCTACATGGGAAATGGTTGTTCACATGGCTGCCGCTTGTGTTGTCTTTGGTGATGACTAGTTTCGTGTTGTCTCTTTCCCACATGGTGTCTTGGGTTGGATCTGGAATTGAATTGTGTCAGTTCCTCAGAATTTTCCTCTTTACTTTTGTATTTATATGTAATCTCGGGCGAATGACTCACAAACTAAATAAATTCTTTTACTGAGTAAGTTTGCGAATGGCTTTATTTATTTTGGGATTAATTCGACGAAGTTTATGGGCGCACGTCTTGCTTCAAACACAAGGCAGCCGCATGGTTTTAAAATTTAGATGAAGGTGTGAAGCATCAAATTATTGATCCTCTAAACAAAACATTGTATTATGAACAATTCAACATGTTGAATATGAACAATTCAAAGTAATCGCATTTAATCTGACAGAACAAGATGGATGTGTTTAATTGAGAATGCAGTGTCAGTGAAAAAAAATAAATGAATGAAAATAAAATAAAATAACAGGGGAAGAAAGAAAAGCATGGTTAATGACAACGGGGGCTTGGAACATTTGCATTCCAGATCGATCCGAATGGATTTTTATTGCGAACCGTAAAAAATTCTTTTTTGGTTTCTTCACGCTTAAAAACTATGGGTACATCTGTATATTTCCGCCCCTTTTTCTCAAAGGGCAACAACTTGTGCGACTTCCTATTTGTTTTACTGGACAAAGGACTTTCAAAATGAGGTCTAATACGAAAGGAAATAATTTAAGGAAAGCAAATTCTTTCCTTTAAGAGTTGACCAAAGTCGAAAAATAAAATTGCAGTGTTCATTCACCATAATGAAATATTTCCCGAAATAACGGAACGCCTTACAGTAATCATCGTTAAATCTGGACAAGATGAATTTACTATGGCGATGTAACAGAAAATTCAAATTAAACCTTCCCTTTCTGATCTGGGCCTAAACTGTAAGTGCAGGAATAGCCTAAGAAGCGATGAAATAACCCAGCAGGCACAAAAAGATGAATCAATATTGACTCAATATAGGGATCAAACATGGTTTTTCATGCATTAACGTTTGCCAGGTCCCGAGGGAGATGTTGGAAACCGAGGCCGAAGGCCGAGGTTTTCAACTTCTCCCGAGGGACCTGGCAAATGTTAATGCATTGAAAACAAATGTTTGATCGCTGTTATTGCATAATTCAACGAATTATTCGTAAAAATTTGAGAAAAAACTTGGCACTCTATTTTGTCACCGTTTAACAGCCAACGCGCTGGTGCATCTATTTACTAATATTCGTCTTCCGGGCCCGAGAGCATTCATTCTTTTCAAAATGGCTGCCATCATCCTATTCAACTTTATTTCGGAAAAGTATCCAAGATGGTCGTTGTAGTTGATCAATGCAAAATAGATGGTAAATTTATCAACAAAAAGCAGATACCTTGAGCAATAATTTCCATGCAGAACAAGCCTGATCCATTCATATACCATCCTGCAGTTCTTGATTACTGAAAGCTTAGGATGCATGTTTCTTTAACACTTATTTACTCTTCATTTGGCATCGTAAGAATGGAGACAGCATGGCCGGTACTTTATGACGTAATAAGAGTACATTTGGCATGATGACGTCATAAGAAATCATAGGTAGCACGCGACCAATTATTGTCAATTAACCGAAAAAGGAGAGGCAAGAGTGCATGGCGGTTTTTAGTGGCCCGGCACAAGCATAACGAAAGTTCTGCCATCGTGTTTCAACAGCGCGAGAAAACCATTGTTGAAACACGGCTTTTCGCCTGTTGATGCACGGCTGTTAATACCTCTCGGCACTGCTTTTTATGCAATAACCTTAATTCAACGTCATGACGTTGAATCAAGGTTGATTCAATCTTGTGTGCCCAGTGGGAACCTCTTATCCTCTCTGAGAGACGTCTTGTCTTTGCATCAATGTTGATACGACGTTGTGTGCCCACTGAATGGCTTTGTCCTGTTTTTCTTTTTATTTCTTTATATTGAGGTGGGTTTTACACTTTCAAGAGAAACAGCTCTACCATTTTCATCTTTTCCTTTCTTCTCTATTGGATCAACTCTTGAAAAAAATAATTTGCTCCTAGAGAAACATTCACAGTCTTTTTGGTTTCAAATATAATACTGATTAAATTATATCTTTTATACAGACCAAGGGACAAAACATCAACTGTCGACGTAAATGTTCCTAAATCCTGTCACAACGGAACCTTCGACTGGAATTATCCGCGGGGAAACATCAACCTCATTTTCCACAACCCAAACCGGCTGAGTATGTCCGTCTGTCTCCGGGACTACCTAGGCGGGGACGTCTTCACAATTCATGACATCACCGGGGGACAGTTTGCGCCAGTGGAAGTAGTCAATGGACGGTTACATGGTTTTGCCAACGCCAAAGGTCAAAGCAATTTCTTGAATGATTATAATAATAATAAAATAATCATAAAAATTAAAGCTCCAAAATTTAAATAAATAAACCAAGTTTTTTACTATGATATGAAGTGGTATGTCTAGAAACTAGACTGAAACTGCAGCAAAGCTGCATGGGTTTTTTACGCACTTGAAATGATTATAATTAAATTCTGAGTTTTCCAGTACTGAATTTAAAGGTAGGTTCCTGGACTAGCGATAACAATTATGTCCACAAAATAATTTCGTCTTTTTCTGGGCAGTATTGAATTCTCTTATTTTTCTGAATTTGTTGCTACTGAGAAACTCCCCAGATGTTGAAGGAAATAGTCGTTTTCCCTTTTGGTTTATTTTCTTTCGTTAGAATTCCAGTTCTAAAAATAACTATGTTTTTTATGTCTATAAGTGCGCAATTTCAGATGCCATTCTCCAAAGTTCAGTATTCCCTTGCCGTGAGCTCTCCTAGAGGTCCTGGCATGGCGATGGGTTAAAACTATCCCAAAATGCAATGCAGCATGGCGCCAGCTGCGTTATCTATTTTTGGCGCGAACTAAAAATAGCGCTAACTGGTGTGCGAAGCAGAGTTAGGAAATCCCTTGCAAAACAGCTTTTCTAAATTTTTTTGATTTACACTTTTTAGTGAAACTTATTTATTCCCATTTATAAGTGCTTTCCAACAACTTGGATGAAAGATCATCAAAATTATGATGCATTCCAAAGTAGAGGAACCTACCTTTAATAGCTCAACAGTAAACTAATACTGGCGTTCAAAGAAAGTAGTGGCGTCCCACTGCGCTTCAGTCTGCCACTCGGGGTGGTCGTGTAGTGCGATGGTGCTGTGTATACCTTCCAGTGCCGGGGCGTCCTACTGATTTTGAAGATTGTAGGGCAATGGCCTACTGTGCTTGCAGTAGGTGCGGGTGGGGGTTGTTTGGACATTTTCTCTCGTCTATCATTTCTCTCCTTTCTCCCTCTCTCTGGGAGACGGCCCGATATGGACTGAAATACTGTCTCAAAGGGCCGTTAAACCCAAAACAGCCAATCAGTCAGTCTTCTATTTCTTTGCATCCCGAGATGCGCTAAGGTTTTAAAAAATCTTTCCCATAGCACTCATGAGACTCGACAAAAGATATTATATTAATATATAAAAATTATATATAGAAAGAGCCAGTAATGTACAATGCCTTATAAAAGTAAAAATTTTCCCTCTTAACGAGATAGATATAGAGAAAAAACAAACCGATTTATTAATGCTGTCGTGTATGTACAGTAGGTGCGAGATGGGTTGTTTGTAGCAGTGGTAATTTTCTACATTGTAGCGTTGTGTTTATTAGCAATCACAAGAACGCTAAGCCAGGGCCATATAATGGCATCAGCCTGTTTGATATTCTTTATCTATTCAGTAATTTAATAGGAATTTGCTAACGTTTTCTCAATTTATTCTTGTAGTATCAGATAAAGTGTAGTATTTATAATTATTTACAAAAAAATGAAGGAGGTATTAAAAGCCGAAACCACTGAGCTGGCCTGTTCATGACTGACTTTTTTCAATAATGGCCAGAATCGATGAAACACATACAGGGTATGCTGAAGAAAGGCAAAACGGAAACGAGAAATAGCCATTTTAACACATATTTAATCTCTCAACACGTATCACTACTACGGTACAGTACTTTTTCAAGAGTCAGAAAGAAATGGTAATGTTTACTTTAAAGTCTCCATAGTCCTATCAAAGGTAAAAACCGTCAAAATAAAATCATTATGAAACATGTACAACCTTCAGAATTGATGAAAATATGTCGATTGGTGTGGTTGTTTTGTAGCATATAACTGGCCATATAACTGGCAAAAAAGAAGGAACAAGGTATTTTGAAAAAATGATAAGTCTCTCCATAAAATACGGGTTTCGTCTCTGGTTCCCCGTTAAGCAATTCAATAATGCAACAGCGACACAATCAATGGGATCCTTGCCTAATTTTTTTGTACATTGTATTTTTATCACCTGTTAAACGCCTGTACCTTATATTTTTTACCGCCTGTACGTTGTATTTTTATCATGAAATAAAGCTTGTGAAATCGAAAGTAGGTCATTTTGGTTGGCAACTAAAATGACCTAGTTATTTTTTCAAATCTATTTTATGGTAAACTCAAGGACGTTTTGATTTTTCAAAGCCGGCCAATCACGATAATAATCAATGGCGAAACTGTAGTGAGAAGTTTGCAGCGATACCTCACGATAAAATATTTCATGCTGATAGAGCAATAGGGCCTTTAAAAGTAACGAAATTGTTTACAGTCAACTCTCGATATCTCGAACACTAATATCTCTGAGTTCCCTCTCAAATCAAAGGATATAGATCAGACTACTTTCCTATTTTCATTTGAATTTCAACTCCTGTTATCTCAAACTACTGATATCTCAAAGTAAATTTTCTGGTCCCCAGAAAATTTACTTTGAGATATCAGTAGTTTGGGATGAACTTTGACTGAGATATCGAGAGTGACTGTATATTGATTTTAAACTAATATCACAGTGCCCGTTATGTTTACAGAAACTTGTTCACCTCACCACACGACAGACATAACTTTGCAGTTCAAAGCTCCTCCAACGATGTATTATATGGGAGAGGTGGCGTACAGGCTCAAGCGATGATGAAGTCAAAGGAGGTTCAACCTGGACCACTGGGAGGGATAGGAACCATTAAAGACTTTAAAGCATATGCGAGTAGCCGTCTGATCAGGATTATCATTGTTTAATTTTAAGATTCTTTGAAGTCCAAATTTTTAGAATAAATACATATTTTGGTATTGTTGGTAAATGAAGCAATGTGTTAGCCTTTTTCTGTCCAGTCTGAGCCGTGTCACAAGAAAGGTTAATGTATCGCAAGAACATAAACCGAACACTTAGATTAGCCTGCGCATCTGCGAAGACTGATACAAATTAAAATATTAAAGAGTTCCTGTAAGAACAGAGAACGCATTCAAGAGAAGGAACATGGGCCATACTTCGAAGTTTCGGCTATTCAAGCCTCATCAGTGACCCTGAGAATATCTTGTGACAAAAGCCAGAGAAAAGCATACAATAATTTCTTAACTTTAAAAAGGGCAGTCGATTCAAAGACTGGTTAGTATCAAAACGAGTCCAAAAGATTAAAAGGCGATAAGTTAGAGAAAAAAGTCTAAATCAATCATTTTTTTCGATTCTGAGAATGTATCCTCTGATCTCAAAGGACAAAAATATAATATAATCTGCATTATGGATGATGTACCGTG
This sequence comes from Ctena decussata, assembly GCA_963989385.1. NCBI lineage: Eukaryota > Metazoa > Mollusca > Bivalvia > Lucinida > Lucinidae > Ctena > Ctena decussata. Next base: position 23,637,643 of record OZ022498.1, read on the forward strand.
AGACGTTTTGCAAGCTTTTCCTGTTCGTATCAATGACATATGGAACCAGAGCTTTCCAAAGAATAAAACCCCAAACTGAGCAAACAGAGCAGATGCACGACACGAGTGACGTCACTAAAAATGTGCCTTGCGGCATGTATACTACTGTGCAATTTGATCAGAGTCTTCTCTTTTCGCATATACACTCTGTTAGGCATGGGAAATTTATAAATGGAAACTGGCATGAAGATTCTGATCAGTTTGCAAAAATGCGCTGACATCATAATATTTGCTGTACGGACATGGTTAAAGACCCCTTTACATACGTCGACAATCATACCCTGTTTGCTTTAGGTCCCTTTCCTTGTGATACCGATGGTAGTTTGTTGAATGCCTCCATGCAAGTGTATGGTAACACACAAATCCATTCCCACCTGAAAAGTTGCATAACTTTTGTCGATGTGTATCCAAAGAACTGCAGGGTTTCAAAAATCCAGTGTGTAGGTGTTTTCATTATACGTCCCGTTACTGCGGCTATGGATACGTGCCGCTGAGGTTGGGGGTGGGGGTGACTTCATTGCGAGAATCGAGAATTGATATACACGTTTTCATTATACATTACTGCTTCGGATAGGAGCAATAACCACACATTTGTCTACTTATAAGCAGTCTCCTTCATCACTTATTTCTGCTGCTAACTTCATAAATAATTATGATAAACCTTTGGCGAGGAGTATATATTTGTGCACATTGTTTAACTCTGACGTAACAGACCTGGCCACGGGGTTATAAAACTTTTGCTGAGCATGAAATTTTCTTTGCTGATAAATATGAAAATGCCAACTAATGTTGGCATTTTCATATTCATAATCAAAGAAAATTTTATGCTCAGCTAAATTGATCAAGAAAACAACTGTACTTATCAGTAGCTTGCTATTTATTAACAGGTAAAATTTCATGCTCAGCTGAGTTGAGCATGAAAAAAGTTTTATAACCTCGGGGCCAGGTGTACTCCTTAAAGTCGGGGCAAACTTTTATATCGGCCACTTTCAGGGGTTTTGTGGTTACTCCTCTTTCTTACGACGCTGAAATTTGTAGTTATGTATTTTGCATAAATATGAATCGAAAATCATCAGGGAGTCACGTCGACAGCGAAGACTCTGATCAGACTAGGCGGGTGTCCAGGCTGGTCTGAGACTTCGCTTGGCGCACATGCCCCTTTGTTGGTTTTATCGTGTCGCGGCTCATATTTTTTTATTGCTTGAAGTTTTAATTTCCATTTGGGGATAGAATTGTACGTTTACCAGGCGTGTTGCAAAAGTCTGCACTTGCTAGAACAGAAGACATATGGATATATGCTTTTAACAATCAAAATGTCAAGTGAAAGACAAACCCTGTGCCAGAACAAGAACAATTACAGTAAATTTGAAGTGTTCTGGCAAACATGGGTGAAGAAAAAGGTCGGAGAGGTCAATTTGCCAGTGATGCAAAAGTTTAGTTGAACATCTCGGAAAAAGAGCCAATGAACTTGTGACACTTTATATCCGGGGTTCCATATTTCAAAGACCAGAGGGCAAAATAAAAAAATCATATCTGGAGAAGTACTTTTGTAAAAGAGATAAAACTCCAAGTAGTTCTTTTTATTTTATCCCCGACTAGTTTCTGTTAGTTCTTGTAGTTTCTGGAGAAGTGTGTTACACTGATAGATGGATGGATGGATGACTTGCGATTTTACATCTTTTCACCATTTCTTTAGTCATATCAGGACAATGGGAGGATAATTATGAAGGGTTATATGCAATTAATGCCTGGAACTAGTAGGATACGTAGACTTAGATAAAGCTGTCTGTGTAGACGAGCATGTTTTAGTTCAACTGAGCTAGGGGCTCCGGGAGAGCTAACAGGATGGGAAGGCTCCGTCGTATGTCGTCCGTCCGTCCGTCCACAATTTCAAACGACTTCTCCTCTGAAACCACTAAGCCAATCGTAACCAAATTTCATATATAGCCTCCAGGGCTCATGGGAACGAAAAGTTATTTAAGCGGTCCTGGTCACATGACTAACATGGCCGCCACGCCCATAGGCCTATATGGTAAAAACTTAAAAAAATCTTCTTCTCCAGAACCAGTGGACCGACGGCCTTGAAACTTGATATGTAGCATCCGGTACAGAAGTACTACCGAGATAGTTCAAATGATGACCTTTGGTTTACCTTTATCTTTTTACGGCAAGGTCAAATTTGCTTTCTGATGCTTTTATATGGACAATGCTAGAATAGAAGATTTCGTGGAAATTGTTGAAGATTTTGGTAAACTTGGTATTTGAAGAACTTGAAGATTTTGGAAAACTTGGTATATACAATTATCTTAATGAGCACATGAAGATTTATGAGTGAAAGAGGTCAAGGTAATTCTTTGACCTTTGACCCTGGTCTCTCATATTTCGATATATTTTAACCGTCTCCTCAAAAGCCACAAGGCCAATTGTAACCAAATTTCATACAGAGCCTCCAGGGGTTGGGGTAACGAAGTTTTGTTCAGATGGGCAATTTCATATACCAGTAACCAACATGGTCGCCATGCCCATATATGGTAAAAACCTTTAAAAAATCTTCTTCTCCAGAACCAGATGACTCATGGCCTTAAACTTGGTATGTAGCATTGAGTTCTCAAGTACTACGAAGATTGTTCAAATGATGAACTTGGGTTGACGTTCACCCTGTTTATGGCAAGGTCAAATATGGGGAAGTGCTAGAACATAAGATTTCATGAGAATAGATGAAGATTTTGGCTGAAAATTGGTATACACAGTCGTCTTAATGAGTACATGAATAATTGAGAGTACAAGAGCTCAATGTCATTTTTTACCTTCGACCCTGGTCTCTCATATTTTTACAATTTCAAACATCTCCTCAAAAGCCACTAGGCCAATTGAAACCTCATATCGAGCCTTCAGGGGCCAAGGAAACGAAATTTTGTTCAAATGGGCAGTGTCACATGACCAGCATGGTCGCCATGCCCATGTATGGCAAAAACCTGTAAACTGACTCTTCTTCTCCAGTACCAATTCACCGATGGCCTTGAAACTTGGTATGTAGCATCGACTACTCGAGTACTACCAACGTTGTTCAAATGATGACCTTGGGTTGACCTTTACCTATTTTTACGGCTTGGTCAAATATGGGAAAATGCTAGTACGTAAGATTTCATGGAAAGTTTTGCAGGTTTTAGCCTAAAATTGGTATATATACGTGCTCGATGAGTACATGAAAATTTGTGAGTAAAAGAAGTCAAGGTCATTCTTTTACCTTAGACCTAGGACTTTCATATTTTGACAGTTTTAAACATCTCTTCAAAAGCCACTGTGTCAGTTGCTCAGGTGAGCGATTGAGGGCATCATGGCCCTCTTCTTCTGTATTTTTTTTTTTGCAAAAGAAGACACCTTTTAAGACTTTCTGTTTGTTCCCTGGACAAGCCGTTCCGGAATGCAGTCTACTAGTAAACACAGGGTATAATCGATTCCGCCGATTTTCGCTTCCTGCAGAGACTGTCCATCATATTTGGCTTCCGCCGAGACTGTCCGCGAACTCTTGCTTCCTGCAGAGACTACTGTCCTCGAAAAATGGCTTCCTGCCGAGACTGTCCGCGTGACTCTGCTTCCTGCCGAGGCTCTCGGCAGGAAGCAGAATCACGCGGACAGTCTCTGCAGGAAGCCATTTATCATGTGCAGCAGTCTCGGCAGGAAGCAAGAATTCGCGGACAGTCTCGGCGGAAGCGAAATATGATGTACAGTCTCTGCAGGAAGCGAAAATTAGCGGAATCGATTTGCCCTGTGGTAAAGGAAAGAGTTTGCTCATACAGGAGCAAATAATTTCCTTTAAAAGTTGACCCCAGTTAATAAGGGGGAAAGGGGGTGGGGCAAAATTGAAAATGGCAGAGTTGCTTCCCCTGAAAGTGTGCCCATGCCCAATTACCTTAAGCTGTCTCAGTACAAACACTTATAACGGTATTTATCTACCTTAGAAACGTTTCATGCCAGTCCGATCAGATTCATGCAGTTTAGTTTAAGAACAGTCATGTTTTTAAAAGGTCTATGTTAGTTTCATACGAATAGCGCCAATCCCCTTCAAGAACAATCATTGTTATATACCTAATGAGACTTTACTATAGAAAACAGCCGTGTTGTAATCGACAGCATTTTACGTTGGTTTCCTTCTATTTTTATCCCCCGACCGAAAGGTTCGGGGGATATAGCGATGAGCCTGGCGTCCGTCCGTCCGTCCGTCCGTCCGTAAACATTTTTCTTGTCCGCTCTATATCTTGAATACCCTTTGGAATATTTTCATGATACTTCACAGTTATGTAGAACAGGTCATGACGATGTGTCGCGTACAAGAATGGTAACTCTTGCTATTGTACTTTTTGAATTATCTCCCCTTTGGTGATTTTTTGGCAGATTCTAGTCCGCTCTACAACTTGAATACCCTTTGGAATATTTTCATGATACTTCATAGAAATGTAGAACAGGTCATGACGATGTGTCGCGAACAAGAATGACAACTCTTGCTTTCTTACTTTTTGAGTTATTTCCCCTTGATAGTTTTAGGTGTGATTTTTTGGCAGATTCGTGTCCGCTCTATAACTAGAATACCCTTTGGAATATTCTCATGATACTGCACAGATATGTAGAACAGGTCCTGATGGTGTGTCGCGAACAAGAATGACAACTCTTGCTTTCTTACTTTTTGAGTTATTTCCCCTTGATCATTTTAGGTATGATTTCGTGTCCGCTCTATAACTTGAATACCTTTTGAAATATTTTCATGATACTTCACAGATATGTAGAACAGGTCATGACGATGTGTCGGGAACAAGAATGACAACTCCTGCTTTCTTAATTATTGAGTTATTTCCCCTTGTTGGTTTTAGGTGTGATTTCGTGTCCGCTCTATAACTTGAATACCTTTTGGAATATTTTCATGATACTTCACAGATATGTAGAACAGGTCATGATGATGCGTCGCGAACAAGAATGACAACTCTTGCTTCTTACTTTTGGAGTTATTTCCCTTTGATGATTTTAGGTGTCCGCTCCATAGCTTGAATACCTTTTGAAAAATTTTCATGATACTTCACAGATATGCAGGACAGGTCATGACAATTTGTTTCATACATGAATGATAACTCTTGCTTTTATACTCTGTGAGTTATTTCCCTTTGGTAGTTTGAGCTACTGTTTGAGTCTCTGCTCCATATCTGTATAACCCTGGCCAGTTCCAGAATTTGAATAACCGTGTACCTTTTAGAATTTTGATGATCATGCTGTGATATCTTATCAGTGTTCCTAACTCTCTCTCTGACCCCTCCACATTCCTGCACCTCCCCCCCCCCCCCCCCCCCCAAAAAAAAAAAAAAAAAATTCCAGATTTGGATTCTTTGTCCAAATTCACTTACTAGAGAGCTCAAAATTAGGTTTGTAGGGCTTGTACTTTAGATGTTATTCACACATTTTGAAAGTTGAAAGTATCGTATGCTATACATTTGTGTATATGATGGCTGTTTGAGATATTACCTCTTTTTAGCAGACAAGCATACTGTTTTAGTCTGAGTGTTAGATAATCATGCATCTGGTAACAGTTAATGTCAATCAGAAGCATATAAGAATGACAATATATTACTAATATGTGTTTTGAAGTGCACCCTTTTTACCAAGGCCCATGGGGGTCTTTGGTCGGGGGATTTGCCATCTCCTCTGATGGCTATTTTTAATTGTCGCGATGCGACAGAATTGCTGACACAGAGCTTCAACACTGTTAAAACATGGGTGCGCCAGGGATTTAACACCATTAAAGCCCGCTTTCGTGTCGTCTGCAGAGCTCTGGAATCAAGATGTCGTCCGTAAGAAGGTATATAACAATGACGATAAAACATTCTTTAAGAATGTTTTATCGTCATTGTTATATACCTTCTGCGCGGTTCGGGCTGCAACAAGTTAATACACTCGGGCTTGGCAAACGTTAAAAACACGGAAAAGAATGTTTTATCCTCTTATTAATACGATGATCGGACTGACTTGGGTCATATGGATAGTATTAATGATTGTTCTTGAAGGGGACTGGCAAAACTGTGTCACGACTGGCGATCAAGACATGATACATTTCAAGCAGTCAATTCAAAGAACGATCCTGATCGTCTGATAAAATTCATATCAGTGTGTGTAAAGAAGAATCATTTATACTATCTAGTCCAGCCCCATGATCAGACCATATGGTTCGTATACACGATCCTTAAATGGACAGACATGAATTTGTATCATGCCTGGCGTTGTTCAGATTAGTTTCCAATCGAGTAGAGAGTGCGATACAGAATGAAGGCTGTCGACCGAGCAGTACGGCTCTAGGCTGCAACTGAGGACACATACAGAGGCATTATATATGGACTATGGCTACTGAGCTTTCCTAGCGGAGATGTATTTTTGCTGCTATGCGACTAAAAGCCACTGTGTTTTTGTTAAAACGCTTGTACGATAGAAAAATAAAGAAAACATTTGTAAACAATTTTATTACTTTTGACCATATTACATATCAAAAGGAGACATGCTCTTTGAACATTGCAATCGTAATTTTTGCTTGCAAGGTCTTAAATGACTTTATCATATGGCGTTGCTGTTATTCAGTGGATAACATCGTGTCATAAAAATCGTATGACCACACGTGTAATAACACTTTGGCGCGAACACGTAATGTCATTGACAACGTCCATGCCAACAATGCGTTTTCTTGGGGAAATAAAATTCAGTTTGATGGCATTACAATCTCAGTTTAAAGGGTCATATGATAAACAGAATCTTACACTTGTGGTCATTTCATATGAAATTTATGAAACTCGCCAAAGGCTCGTTTCATATATTTCGTATGAAATGACCGCTAACTGGTTCTGACAAATTTAATAACCATTTAATGATCTCATGATACGAATCTCGATTTACAGTGATACGGCTGTCGATACAAATTTCATCACATCGACAACAGTATCATATAGAACACTTATCAATATATAACCCTACAATGTCAAAATGGATATCTCTCTGTATGCATATATAATTCGAAACAATATGACTCAAGCATCTGTGAATATGTTATAAAATATCTGGAATGCGGCTTCTTAGTTACCGTTTGGTGTTTCCTATATAATTTAGTCTTCAATTGAATTTTTAGGCTCTGTATTTCCTACTCTTATACTTTTACAACGATTGCTTTTACACTTTTGCCGCTTATTAGTATAGTCTGTATAACAGACACATATGTGCTAATCTACGAATAGCTGACCCACGACGTGACTTAAGCTTACCCTACTCGTATGAAAAAATAATGTTGACAGCCATACTGCCCGGCAGACTGTCGTACTTCTCGGTTAACAGCCACTTTTTAGGTCGGTGATACAGGTATTTCTTATTGACTCCTGGGTTGATGAATAAACAAACTGGTGACGGACATGTTGATTTATGTATACATACGAGCATCCGGGCGTATTGCGGTTTGCCTCACTTCGAGTAACGATTAAATGTTGAAAATAGAGAAAAATATAGAAATTGACGAATGTAAGATAAAAGTTAATACATGTACATCGTCAATTTTAAATATAGGAAATACTTCAGTCGTGACTTACAATTTTTTTTAACAAACTCGTGCATTTGCCACCCTTGTTTATCGGATTTGTAAATCTCTCGGGAAATATTTCCTGTATTTAAACTCAAGGTGGATTGATCTCCATGTACCGGTCGTTCAAATACCACATCATTACATGTACCCATTAAGTACACAGCATTGAAACAAATTCATATCATCGATAGGGGCGAGTCGGGTAACTTCGGACAGCGGGTGAATTCGGACATGAGCCGTTTCATCAGGATTTTCACTGTCCAGTTAGTTTTGTTTTAATTCCAAACAACTGACATATAAAGGAAACAATGTCAGTGTCCGAATTTTACCTGCTGTCCGAAGTTACCCGACTTGACCCTAATGCAAAGCTATCAGGTACATCGACATTAATGCGACCTTTCGTCTAACAGTTTGCACACAATGTAGAAACAACGGTGGTCGTCGTGACCACCGTCATCATCATCATCAACGTCATCACCGTGATCGAGGCTGACGCCACGTGGTTTCAATGGTACATATTTGTGTATACTGGCAAAATAAGTGAATTGCTTTTTCAATGGCAAAAAAGTGTCAATGTACATACAATATTCACAGAAAGGATCAGAGAGTTCCTTACATATTGTTACCTCTACACTTCACTCTTATTTACACCTTTTACAGATGCAACAGCGGAACAGTCGTTTTAATCCTGTCCTAAATCTGGGATCCATTACTCCATATAATATAGGATTCACGATGCAGTTTATGAAATATATACGCCAAAAGAAGAAAAATACTACTTTTTCAGTGTTACAGATCCTCTTCAGAATATTGTTTTTCTCCGCCACAAGAGAGAGCAGAGCAATATAAAGCGTCATTGTAACAACAAAAACTGATGTTAGAATAAGCATGATTAATGTTTTCCGTTTCCGACGAAACACACCACCCTCTGGCCTTGCATCACGCACAGTTTGTACCGTTCCGCCATTTATTGTTTGGTTAGCTGACGTGGTGGCTACTCCGCGAGAAGTTTGTATTCCGCCAGTTGTGGCCTGGTTAGAAGATGAAGTTGCATCGCGAAAAGCAGGGTTGTCAAAACTGCACTCGGAGAAAGAAGTATTTTGTGTTGTTACTTGATTATCAGTCAAGCATGTGGTTGAGGAAGAACTCCTTCCCTCGGAAACTTCTTGCAGAGAGATGGCACTAAGAGACACGAAACTCCGTCGCCGAGAAGATATCCGAGTTTCGCTCACAGTGAAATTTTCAACTGATATCAGCGATGCTGTATAACACAAGATTTTACGAATACCAAGAGACACAGAGCTAAGTCTTGAAACGTCACTAGATGTAGAAACATTCCGTCTCATTGTAGACGATGCTGCTCTGACTTCAGAATCCACCCCTGGACTAAATAGCTTGCAGAATAACTTCCTGGCTATCAGAACATTACAAAAACAAATGGCGGCCATCATGAGTCCAAGGGGTAAAATATAAACACATGAAATATAGATGAAGGGATAGACGCCATCTGCATAGTCTCCTGATTTTTCACAAATAGACACGTTTAGGGTCATACCATTTATTGTGTAGGGGTAAGTTTGCTGTCCCCACAAAATTGTGATTGGAATAGAGACAAATGACGCCAAAAATATACCGCTCAAGCACAGTTTCCAAGCGAATGATGGTTGTATTTGCCATGCAAGAGGCCTGCAGATTTTTCTGTAGCGATCAAAAGCAAGAAGAAGAAGGGTAAAAGCTGACCCCCACGCGGTGAAAACATTGAAGTACGACTTGATTTTGCAAACCCAGCCATACTGGTAATCGTACCAAAATAATTGCGAAAATATTTCTCCCGGTAACGTCGTTAGACAGCTTGTCAAGTCGTAAATTGCCAGGCAGAGCACAAAATACCTGAAGTTACAATGAACGTACCATTTAGCATAAACACATAGAATCAAAATGTTTCCAATGAATCCAATCGCCGCTTCTATTCCAATGAAAATTGTCACCGGAAGTACATCCCAGAGAAGGTCTTCATTTAGTTTCTGAACTGTCCAGTCGGACTGCTCGAAGCACGTGGAGTTAACTGATCCGTCTGGCATTCTCAAATATTTTCCACTGACCAATATTTACACCCTGGTTTGAATTATTTTGATAAATGAAAAATCGCAGAGCAATATAACTAAAGTCAATCTCAAACAGAGTAATGTCACGATATAAGCATTCCATTAAAGTTCGGCAGAAATTCCAACAAATAATACAAAATTAGAAAAAATAGTCCAAACAGACTTTATTTTAAATAAAGTCTGTTTGGACTTTTTTTTCAAATTTTGTATTTAGTCTGTTTGGACTTTTTTTTCTAACTTTGTATTATTTGTTTGTTTAGATATTCTTTATGATTTATCTGGAATATCCTTTGGTGCCACATACATATTTTTGCTTTAAATCTGCATTCATTTCTTAAAAGCGTATTTAACTCAAGTTAATCTTGGATTAAATGCCATGCGGTGTGTGTCTTCTACGATACATGTAGCAAAACAATGTTTTCTGATTTTTTTTTCCGTCTTGTGGAGTTTTATACTTCATGAAGCCATATTTCACTGTAATTGGCATTTCAAAAAAAACAGACCTTGAACGGCGACCACATGTGTGCCATGGCAGCAAAACAGGACAACGGTATCTGTGACAAACACGCATTCAGTCCCAGCGCATTCAGTAAGCACGCACGAAGTCTGTACGGGTAGACCTGCGCTTTTAGCTCTGTTATAGGTTTCCCAGGATCCAAGATCGCAAGTAAGATTTTGTCAGCGAAGAGCAAAGACCCTGGTCTAATTATGAGTACGCACAGGCTGTCATACGACATAAGGTTCCTTGAGCTGATTTGCCACCCGTTTCAATCAATAGCGTCTAGTTGACGGAGATTGTTCTGTAAACACGCATTTCCGAGAAGTGGGTAGTCTTTTTCCCTTTTCCACTTAATTTCAAGGCATATTACTGCACGATATTGGACCAGTTGTGCAATTTATTGGTTTATTGAGTTCAGTAATATTTTCTTTTATAATTTTGTGAACAGTGTGAAAACAGATATAGCCTTTCTTTATCAATTAACACAGAAACTTTTGCGTTGTGGTGAAATGACATTGTCATTAAACAGATGCTCAGAAGGGTCCTGTAATCCATCTCAAATTTAGGGAGACTATCCGATACACTATAAAAATTGTGTTTGTAAAATACTAGATGGGGGAATCGAAAGTTAGAGTTAAATTCACGTGCAGTTCTGATTTTATATAGACTGGTCAGTTTTATGCATAGCAAGGACTAATAACCCCAGAGAGGCACAGTATTGATCCTGGCAGGAAACTATTGTATACATTATACTATCGCTTTGATTATTTTTGTAATTTTCAGAAAAATAATTTCATTTTTGATTTTATATGTTTTTCTCTTCTTTCATTAAATATCAGTATAAAACCTCTGGGAGGGCTAATAACCCCCGGGAGACAGTTTTCCGATTATAACAGAAAACTTTTGTTACTTTGATCATACGTTTAAATTACTAAAAAGTACTTTCAACTGTAGGATTTTGCAAGAATATATTTTCATGATTTGATAGATGTATTAAGCACATGCGAGACAACTCCTTCGGACAGGAAACTTTTGGTACTTTGACTATTAAGTGTAAGTTTGGCAAAAATCTGAACAATTCTGATATTATATTGATGGATCCAGCTTTCTGAATGTGTAGCAAAGTTGTTTGGCCCAAAGACAATAACCATAAAAAATCTTTTATTTTTGTTGACCATTCGTGCAAACATCACCTCAGCACGGTTTTCAAAATGTCCTTAGTCATAAAGAAAACAGATTTAAGCTTTAATCATGGCTAAAGTCTAATTAAAAATAACAAAAATAAATAGATACATAAAGTTACTTAATTAAATCGTGCTCTGTCAAGAAAACACGACGATCGACGTATGTGATACTGTATTTTAATTTGAGCCGCGACACGAGAAAACCAACAAAGTGGTCGTGTGCCCATCGAAGACTCAGATCAGCCTGTGTCTTATCAGACTCTTCGCTAAGCGCTTAAAGATTAGCTAGGGATCTGAGCTACCTCCATGCGGGCAGCGAAGACTCTGATCAGTCTAGGTGGATGCCCAGTCTGATCTGAGTCTGCGCTGGGCGCACAACCACTTTGTTGGTTTTATCGTGTCGCGGCTCAAATTTGTTCATCGAAATGCATAAAATAAGCTACGTCTTGTGAAAATGTAACATAAGGATTACAAAAACCACTGATTGCAAGGTCAGACTGTAAATTGCAGTATGGTTAGGGTATGTGCCAATTCGCATTTTGAATTATACAATAATAAATTATTGTCAGATCATATCTGACATTTCTTCAAAGCAACACAAAACCTTTGTTTTCTCCGCCAGAATTTGGTCTGGCACCCAGAGAAGTCAAGCCGGACGACCGGACTGCGCATGCTGTGGTCTAATAGCGCGTGTGCACAGGCTTGCTAAACTTTTAAAGCGCCAAAAAAGCAGACGACAAAATTTACGTTTGCAAAATTTCAAAGAAATATTAAGTCCAAGATATTTAAAGACTAGAGGACAAATAGTGTAGATCCAGATGAGGCGGCTCATTATGAGCCGGTTCATTCGGATCTACGCTGTTTTTGTAAACCCAACTACGTATTGTCGTTTTTGGAGCTTTTAAGGGTTAAGCATTTCTCAAAGAGAGGTTTTCTCACGTGCGGTTGAAATGTTGATGCCAATACGATACGGAATAATGACCATCATATATTGTCATTGTCGGAATCATTAATCTATAAATGATCATTAATAGTTTGGCATCGCTAGTTTTTTTTGCGATTGCTGTAGCGATATTTGGAGAATTTGTTTACAAATTATGAGAATGTGTTTATTCGTGTAATTGGTAACTGTGATATGTAAGAAGCAAAGTTTCCCTACGGTTTGCCACAAATGAAATAATAATAATAATAATAATAATAATAAAAGAATTCATAATAACAATAATAATGAAAAATAATAATAACAATAATAAAAGTACAAATTTGAGCTTGTGGTGAGATAGAAGATAGATGCATATCATTTTCTGTTTCTCCAACTCTATGAAAATTTAAGTCCAATTATGAAGTTGTTTTTGGTTTCGTTTACTAAACTGAAAATGCTTTGCTCTGGGCAAGTGAATATAAAAATCGCATCAAATTATTTTAGCGAATACCATGCTGGGCAAAAGCATGCATGGGATTCGTCAAATGGCGAACTCAATGCCATACCATATATGGGATCGAATGTGTCAGCTGGTAAACACTTTGCTGACCAGTACCATGCTGAGCAAAACCATGCGTGGGGTTCGTCGGAGGGCGAACCCGAATGCCTTGCGAATTCATGAACTGATTTATCAAATGGCGAATCTCATGCGAGACAATACACTACTGGAAAACACCAGTGAATGGCGAACCCAACACTAGCCATTGCAATCCTGGGCAATACCATGGATGGGATTCACGTACCATGGAAGGGGCTCGTTGAATGGCAAACCATCTAACCAATACCCGGGCATTTTCAGCAGTTCAATGCACGGGAATCGAATAGTACATATGAGATTTCTTTGGATGGCAAATTCCATGCCGGCCAATAACATGCTGGGCAATAACATGCATGCCGCCACTCGAATATGTCGAATGGCGAAACGCATGATAGCCAGAACCATGCTAAAGCAATACGTATCAAAGTATTCATCAATTGGCGGATCCCGTGCTAGCCAATACTATGCTTGGGATTCAATACCACGTATGGGATTCGTCCAATGGTGGTTCCTATGATAGTCAGTACCATTCTGGGCAGTACCATGCATGGGATTCGAATGCCATTCACAATACTCCATCCCTTATGCTGACTTTACAGACATGATTTTCGTTTGAATTAGTTGTTTGAGTCTGGACTAACTACACATTAATGACGCTGGTAGGCCTATTTTTTTATATCACTTAGAATGACTTAGCTTTTGTTTGTCTGTTTGTCTCATAAGTGTTACAGATTCAAGGTGACATTATCAGCAATAATGCTGGGTTTATCCAATATTTTTTCCATAATTAATATTACTGACGCACTAAAAAGTCACGCATTTGAACAAGAACCACAACTGCCTTTGTCCCAACTATTGACGCCGCACTGCTTGATTAGACAGTGTAGACGAGGCTGAGGGCTGTCTGATCAAGTTCCCAACTGTTTGCCAGATCGAAGGCGAGTTTTGACAGGTAGAAAAAATATTTTACAGATACATTGTAATTACAATATATTGTCAAACTATCCCAGTACACATATATAGCGGAATTACGGCAGGTTATTGTTTTATTAGATTTCTAGGTCAACAGTAACAGAGTTATTAAGCCATGATTGAATCATAGAAAATTTAATAATACAGTGTTTCAGTTTTGAGAACCGAGTGTTACGTTAAAGGCTTTATCATGCCTGATAAACGCACGAGTCCAGTGAAATTTTAGTTTCTGCGAAGAGACTGACAAAATTGATTCAAATGCATGTATATGATTATGTATAGCATATTAGTACAAAATTTCACCTTGAACTTGTAAATGATCGAAATTTCGGTTTGGCCGCTTTCAGGATTTTCATGATACCCTCACCAGTTCTTTTATTTTAAGGCAAATGCTGTGCATAAATATGGTTTTCATAGAATAGAATAGCATCGTTTTTATATTTTGGCTAACTACTCGCAGAATCTTTTTTTTTCTTTTTTTTTTTTTTTCAGTGTGCGTTTACCAGGTAACCGATCCTCATAATTCCCGTGACGTAATTAGTGTTAAGGACAACGTGGACGAGTTCCAAGACTATAAAGCATAATGACAAAAAATTCTCCGGAAGGATAAGAATACACAATCTGAGGTTGGGGTGAAGGGAAGGGGTGGGGCATGTGTCTGTTATAGAAGATGTGCTGTCCCGTTTTGTCGTTTGCGCTTCTCTCGTCTTCTTATATAGGTGTCTTAATTTGGTTATCTTTGTGATAACTTGACCTTTCCGGGGTATCTTCATTTAACCCATTGCATTCTGGATATTTTTTGTCGTCTGCTGAAATTGTCGTCTGCATCAAAAAAACAAGAATATTTTGACAATTTTGCGAGTATAATGTAAAGTATCAGGGTCTAACAGTAAGTTAAGAGCTTAAAGTGGTCATTGTTTTTATGGCGTATTCCTTGCTTCCCGGTGAAAGGATCTGACTATTCAGAAGTTATTGTTTTCAAACGGAGCAAAATCAGAATGGGCTCACGTGTTGTCTGGTGTGTCGCAGGGCACTGCAGTGGCGGATCCAGAGGGGGTTCGGGGGGGGGGGGGTTCAAACGAACCCCCTTCTCAGCCCAAATTATCTTATTTTCATGGGGAATTTCAGGAAAAATTGGTCAAACTGCATGACTCGAACCCCCTCAGCAGCTGATTCGAACCCCCTATCCGAAGTTCCTGGATCCGCCCCTGCACAGTCATAAGCTCTACCCGCTTGGCACACAACACTGCATCAACATTAATTCAAAGTTGATTAAAAGCTAAGATGCTGACTCAACTTTGATTCAATGTTGAGTTTTTCTCAATTTGTACATTAATATCACTGTCGATATTGAATCAGAGATCAGGCTTTTGGCAGATGGATCTGATCGATAAGAAGGAGGACAAAGAGATACTGCACGCCGTAAAAACAGGACATGAGCCTCCTGCGCAACCCCCCCCCCCCCCCCCACACACACACACACACCTAGTAGTCTCCCCTACCCCTCCCCCAGAAAAAAATCCTTATGATGTCGTATGATGTTAAAAGTTCCCGCCAACATATTGATTAGACCTCTTAGTCGTCCCTCACCCCGTCCTAAATCACTGCTGGGTAAACAACAACAGTCCTACTCGAGAAGAGGTGTGCCTATCTGAAGGCAGAATTTATACAACAACAACAACAATTTTCTGAAGCAGCGCGAATGACGAATCGAACACACCCCTGTTTGCACGTGAAGCCGCAGCCATAGGCATCAACCAACCAACTAACATGCACTGTTTTCTTTTTCTGACGCTTTGTCCGATGAAAAATGCTCCTGTTTGGTACTTAGCGGCTGCATTTATTGCAAAAGCTTGTAAGTAAAATACATGTAATGATGTATGCTGAAAGCCTGAATTGACAAACTGTGGAGTTCCTGATGCCGAGCAGTACTAGTTACCGTACTTTTGTGCGGGTTATGAGTTTATTGTTACTGTAGGCCGAATAGTAGAATCAGCACCAATTTTGGACAGCTTCAAGCTCCTAAGTGTCGGTGCAGGTATCCTTAGACCATAGCTGTGAACACCATGTTAAATTGTATCACCAGGGAACAATGCTGATTCTGGTGAAAGATTGTCAATTTTGGCGTATCACCAGTAAACAATTCAGATTCAGATTCAGTGAAAAGACAAGAGATATGGTGCATCTCACAGGCGTTCGGTACATTGCAAGTTAGAGGGGGTCAGGACATAAAGATATATCTTTATGTCCTGACCCCCTCTAACTTGCAATGTACCGAATGCCTGTGGTGCATCTATTCACTTAAAATCCAATTAACACTAAGCAAAGTAAGCATTATATTAACTGATAGAGCCATGGTATAGTCTGATGTTGACGGCCTCAAGGGTTTGTGGTTACACCAAACTCAGTCATTGCTGCCACAGATGCTTGAAAATGGGGGCTTCGGAGCTGCATCAATGATGATAGTGTTGTACTTGTCAAAAGACAAAATATTTATATATCAACAAATTATTTGTCATTATCCTGGATTCAAAATCTTGCTGCTTGTAATACAACAAAATTGTGCCTCCATTACCCCAGTTTTCATGAAGTAAATTCCACATTTTAATATAATATGCTGAGATAAGTGGTTTTATGGCCCTTCAACAGTATTTCAGTCAGTTGCGTTAATGGAAGGGTGATACTGAAAAGCTATGCAGTGGAAAGGTGTATAACTGTGATAACTCTGCCTCCAGCAGAATTAGAACCTGGCCCCAAGGTTATAAACGTTCTTTCATGCTCAGCTGAGTTGAGCATAAAATATTACCTACTAATAAATAGCAAATTACTGATAAGTACAGTTGTTTTCTTGTTCAGTTTGGCTGAGTATGAAATTTTCTCTGCTTATGAATATGAAAATGCCAACATTAGTTGACATTTTCATATTCATAAGCAGAGAAAATTTCAGGCTAATGTTGGCATTTTCATATTCATAAGCAGAGAAAATTTCAGGCTCAGCTGAGTTGGCCACGAAATTTTTTTTTATAACCTCGAGGCCAGGATTGTTAGCTAAAGCAGACCAGTGATTAACACACTTAGCTACCAAGGCTCCTTTGTTTTCTTTCTGTAGATAGTGTTGAACTTGCAATTCAGTGCCTGGAGAAAGACTTCCGATGCATGGATGGTACCCAATGTGTCAGTAAATCTTTTCTCTGTGACGGAGAACCAGACTGCTTGGATCATTCAGATGAACTTATTTGTGGTAAATATACAGTATTTTTCAGTTATAAGGTGAGGTTTCTTTCCCTTCCCAAAACAAGCTGTAAAATCTAGATGCGTCATTTAAGACGGTTGTAGATTTTTCGGATTGTTTTCCATTTAACAAGGCCTAAAATCTAGATGCATCTTTTAAGACAGTTCTAGATTTTTGGGATTGTTTTAGAAGGGAAAACCCACCTCATAGACTAAGATATTTTGGGTCATTCTAGAGATGGAAAACCCTGTCCTCGAGCCGGAAATACTTTGCTCCTTTTTGGAGAACATTATTTCCTTTTAAGGTAGACTTTTTTCAGAGGGTTTTGTCATACAGGGTAGCAGTTAGGAAGGCACAGAAGTTGTGTCGTTTTGAGAAAATTTGAAAAAGTATGGTCATCATACACCTAATTCTGAAAATGATGTGGTGTTTGATGTGCGGCTTACGCACAGGTTGCTGTATTGGAAGCAGAGCTCCAGATAAGGTTGGGTTTTGAAGATAATTTTTCTTATTTCTCAACGAAAACATAAGTCATGACCCCTCATTTGAACCATCTCAGACGGTCCTTCTCTTCTCCATGAACAAATAACAATATATGTCCTATATACTGTCTTTATGAAATGATTGTTAATATGCAAAAACGGAGGTAATTTTTGAAGTCTATGAATTTCAGATTATTTTTATGCCCCCAACTTCGAAGAAGTTGAAGGGGCATATTGCTTTCGCCTTGTCCGTTCGTCCGTTTGTCCGTTCGTCAGTTCATCAGTTCGTCAGTGCCATTTGATACAGCTATATTCCCTGAGAACCACTAGGCCTGGGCTTTTGAAATTTCATATATGGATAGGTCATGAAAAATGAGAGGACCCATATTTTTTTTTTACTCCGTCGAACGTGTACTTTTGGAGTTACCTCCCCTTTATCAAAATTAAATTGAAATCTTGTTACCACGATATCTCAAAAAGTACACGACTTGATAATGAAATTTTGTATACAGCTTTGGGGTGAGATATACAAGAACCGTTTAACTTTTGGGCTAATTCCGTCAAAAAATTATTGAGTTATGGCCCTTGTCGGAATTTGGCATTTTTCCAACTTCTGAACCGCTTAACCTAGGAAGGTGATTTTTGGTATATAGGTAGTCCTTGATGTGTTAAATGTTTTAATAAAGGTCAGGCACCTCTACATTTATCAATTATGGAGTTATTCCCCCTGTTAGGTATTACTTATGCCGCTATTGGGAGCAAGAACCCCTGGGCCTAGGTTTTTGAAATTTCATATATGGATAGGTCATGAAAAATGAGAGGACCCGTATTTTTTTTTTTAACTCCGTCAAATTTGTACTTTTGGAGTTACTTCCCCTTTATCAGAATTAAAATGAAATCTTGTTACCACAATATCTCAAGAAGTATTTGACCCTAGGGTAATGAAATTTTGTATACAGCTTTGGGGTGAGATATACAAGATTTGAACAACTTTTTGGCAAATTTTGTCAAAAATGATTGAGTTATGGCCCTTGTCAGAATTTGGCATTTTTCCAACTTCTGAACCGCTTAACCTAGGCAGCTGATTTTTGATATGTAGGTAGCCCTTGATGTGTTAAATGCTTTTATGAAGGTCTAGTAACTCTTTGTTTATTAATTATGGAGTTATTCCCCCTGTTAGGTTTTACTTATGCAGGTACTGGGAGCAAGAACCACTGGGCCTAGGGTTTTGAAATTTCATATATGGATAGGTCATGAAAAATAAGCCGACCCATATTTTTTTAACTCCGTCAAACTTGTACTTTTGGAGTTACCTCCCCTTTATCAAAATTAAAATGAAATCATGTTACCGCAATATCTCCAGAAGTATTTGACTTAGGATAATGAAATTTTGTATACAGCTTTGGGGTGAGATATACAAGAACTGATCATCTTTTGGGCAAATTTTCTCAAAAAATGACTGAGTTATGGTCCTTGGCAGAATTTGGCAATTTTCCAACTTCTGAACCGCTTAACCTAGGAAGCTGATTTTTAGTATATAGGTAGTCCTTGATGTGTTAACTGTTTTTTTGTAGGTCGGGTAACTCTTTGTTTATTTATT
The DNA here is from genome assembly GCA_963989385.1 of Ctena decussata. Taxonomy (NCBI): domain Eukaryota; kingdom Metazoa; phylum Mollusca; class Bivalvia; order Lucinida; family Lucinidae; genus Ctena; species Ctena decussata. The sequence goes on from OZ022498.1 coordinate 23,656,876, forward strand.
ACAGAGTTATTTCCCCTGTTAGTCATTTCTTAGGCAGCTACTTGAAGCAAGAATAACTGGGCCTAGTATATTAAAATATCAAATATGGATAGGTCATGAAAAATTAGAGGACCCATATTTTTTCTTTCCTCCGTCAAACTTGTACTTTTGGAGTTATCTCCCCTTTGTCAAAATTAAAATGAAATCTTGTTACCACGATATCTCAAGAAGTATTTGACCTTGAATGATGAAATTTTGTATACTGCTTTGGGGTGAGATATACAAGAACTGATCAACTTTTATTGGAATTCCGTCAAATAATGATTGAGTTATGGCCCTTGTCGGAATTTGGCATTTTTCCAACTTCTGAACCGCTTAACCTAGGAATCTGATTTTTAGTATATTAGTAGTCCTTGATGTGTTAAATGTTTTAATAAAGGTCAGGTAGCTCTGTTTGCTTATTATGCAGTTATTATGTCTCCCCCCTTAAGGGTCGGGAGACATATTGTTTTTCCCCGGGCGTCTGTCCGTCTGTCCGTCCGTCTGTCCGTCTGTCTGTCAAAAATCGTGTCCGTTCTATAACTTGAAAACCACTCAAGCTATATTCGCGAAACTTCATATAAATATCAATCAACATGAGACGACGTGCAGAGTGCAAGAATGGTAACTCTGGCATTTATACTTTTTGAGTTATTTCCCTTGGAACTTAGTCCATCACAAAATCGTGTCCGTTCTATAACTTGAAAACCGCTCAAGCTATATTCGCGAAACTTCATATAAATATCAATCAACATGAGACGACGTGCAGAGTCCAAGAATGGTAACTCTGGCATTTATACTTTATGATTTGTTTCAATTGTGTCCGCTCTATAACTTGAAAACCGCTCAAGCTTTATTCACGAAACTTCATACAAATATCAATCAACATGAGGCGATGTGCAGAGTGCACAAATGGTAACTCTGGCATTTATACTTTTTGAGTTATTTCCCTTGGAACTTTGTCCATCACAAAAATTGCGTCTCAGTCGAGTCCGTCTATAACTTTAAAACCATTCAAGCTATATTCATGAAAGTTCATACAAATATCAATCAACATCAGACGACGTGCAGAATGCACTCTGGCGTTTATTCTTTTTGAGTTATTTCCCTTGGAACTTTGTCCATCACAAAATTGCGTCTCAGTCGAGTCCGTCTATAACTTTAAAACCATTCAAGCTATATTCATGAAAGTTCATACAAATATCAATCAACATCAGACGACGTGCAGAATGCAAGAACCATAACTTTAGCATTTATACTATTTGAGTTATTTCCCTTAGAACTTTGTCAGTCACAAAATTGTGTCTCAGTCGTGAAAACCATTCAAGCTATATTCATGAAACTTCATACAAATATCAATCAACATTAGAAGAATTGCATAGTGCAAGAACCATAACTCTTGCATTTATACTTCTTGAGTTATTTCCCTTGGACCTTTGTCAGTCACAAAATCGTGTCTCAGTCGCTTTATTACTTGAAAACCGGACAAGCTATATTCACGAAACTTCATACAAATGTCAGTCAACACTAGACAACCTGCAGAGCACAGTATTTATACTATTTGAGTTATTTCCCTTGGAACTTTGTCATTCACAAAATCGTGTCTCAATCGTCTAAGCTCTATAACTTGAAAACCGTTTAAGCTATATTCATGAAACTTCATACAAATATCAGTCAACATATAAATAGACGACGTGCAGAGCACTGTAACTCTTGCATTTATATTTTTTGACAAAAACTAAATATGAATATCAGTCAACATTACATGACATGCAGAGCATAACAACTATAACTCTTGCATTTATACTTTTTACTTATTATGAATCCCTGCTTCAGGGTAGGGAAACATATTGTTTTCCCTTGGCGTCTGTCTATTAGTCTATCACAAAATATCTTTACTGGATACGAGCTCATTGTTTGCATGAAAAATGACCAGTATTTGCATTAGAAATTGTATTTAAAGTTTCCGTTTGAAATTGTATTTAATGACTGATCCTTTTGACATCAGAAAGGGGGGAGACATCTGTTTTTTCATAGAAAAACAATTCTAGTTCCCCTTGTTAGTCATTACTTATGCAGCTTTAGGGAGCAAGAACCACTTGGCTGATTTTTGGTATATATTAGTAGTCCTTGATGTGTAAAATATTTTAGTAAATGTGAGGAGGTTATTCATCCATGTTTAGACTTTCAGACTTAGACAGCTAAAACAAAAAAAATTAACAAAAATCTATAGAAGTATTTGAACTAGGATTTTGATATTTGGCATACAGCTTCAAATCAGTATGTATACATGTATAATGCTGATTAACTTGTTAGGAATTTGCATCAAAATTAATAGACGTAGACATTGTAAAGTTTGACATCTTTAGTGGCAAGCATATGGTTGGGGGCATAGTGTTTCACAAACACAGTTTCTAGTTCTATTATTTTCTGTAGGATACAGATATTTTCAAGTGCCAAAAATTCAGACCTCATAGCTTCAGTTTTAGAACAAAATTCAGGAGGATCAATTGTATTTCCCCCCGGCATCGGCATTGTCGTTGACATCAGCATTGGCGTCGGCCTTGGCATTAGCGGCGGCGTTGGAGTTAAATAGCAAAATGTTAAAGTTTCACGTTTAAGTTTTTTAAGATTTCATAGTTTCTAAACTTTATGATCAATTTGAATTATATTTAGTATGATGATAGATATTATTGGTCCAAAATTTTATTCATCACCAACCCCACCCCTGGTCATGACCCGTTGGTCAAGGTCATGGACTTAGAAACCTTATGTTAAAGTTTTACGTTAAAAGGTTTTAAGATATCATATAGTTCCTGAACCCTTTGAGTGTTTTGAATCATATTTGGTATGATGATAGATATTGGTCCAAAATTTTATTCAGCACCATCCCCACCCCTGGTCATGACCCATAGGCCAAGGTTATGTGCTTAGAAATTTTATGTTAAAGTTTTAGGTTAAAGCTTTTAAGATATCATAGTTTCTAAACCCTTTGACAGATAATAGATGTTGGTCCAAAATTTTGTTCAGCACCATCCCCAGCCCTGGACATGACTTTTAGGTCAAGGTCTCAGACTTAGAAATTTTACATTGAAATTTGAGATGTTCTTGGCTAAATCTCCTTAACCCTTTGATAGAATTCCCTTATACTTCCATCCACAGATGTAACAGAGGTAACAGTCTTAATTTTTATGCAGTGCCACCCATATCCCTTTGATGACTGAGGTCAAGGTCAAGGACTTATAAATGTTTTGTTAAAACTTTTGGTTAAAGTTCCCTAAAGACACAGTGTTTTCTTAGTGTGAGGATGAAATCAGTTCATACTTAGAATTCCATTAGATGCTGGGCCAGAATTTTACACAGTACCAACCCCACCTCTCTGATTGACCTTTAGGTCAAGGTCACAGGCTGACAGTTTATAGTTCCACACTGCCTAAGTGGAAAGTTATACTCAGACTGATGACAGGTACTACTCCAGAGTTTTACATAGGAAGAGCATCACCTTCCTAATTGACTGTGGAGGTTAAGATCACATTCTTAGAACTTTGTGTTCATGATGGGCGAGCACCAGTTCAGGTGAGCTATGCTGTCTGGTGACAGCTCTTGTTGACATTTTTCTATCGACAGCTGACGGACCAAAGACTTGTACTCACCCTGAAGAATTTCAATGCCATAATGGTGAGTGTATTCCTAGAGACTGGGTGAGTGATGCTGCTGCAGATTGTGATGATGGCAGTGATGAAATTGGTGAGTAAACAGTTTTCAGTGTAGCTGCAATATTTTTCTCATATGCAATTTCCAGAAGGAAGACATAGGTATTGCTAGTCTGGAGTTGTCAAGGGAATTGACAGGAACTCTAGTTGAGTTTTCCGCTTGTGTATATGCACTGAAGTGCTTAAGTATTGGGACACCTAAAATCATAAATTTTCCATTTGTTCCAAGTGGAAAATTAATGGTTTTTAGGTGTCCCAATATGTGATTACAATAGGATAATATTATAGGTGCTTCTTTGTGGCAAAAAAAACCCCAGATAACCCAGGGGACACATGACGTCTAAATGACATTGTACTGACATAGATGTGACTTCATCACATCGCGTCAATGTCAGTACAACATTATTACGATGTCATACATGTGCCTGCTGGTTAAGGCCCACATCCTTGAGTGGCTGTGGCGTTTGTGGGTAGTTAGAGGTCTACTGTATCAACAACACAGCATATGAAAGATGGAGCCCACAACTTTCCTTTCACTGCCTTTATAATTACCTTTCCTGATTTAAATAAGGAATCCATTAATTTTACTTTTGGTAGACACAGTGTTTTTCAGTTGCTCATCCTTTTTGAGTCAAACCTGAAACCTGCACGAGAGTAGGGCACTTAAACTACTCAAATGCAGCACCTAATTAAGATCATTTATAAGTAACTCTCATGAAATATTCCAAAAGAATTTAATTCCTCAGATTTTAACTTACTGCTTTTATTAGCCGAAACTATTTAGTCTGGCCGATGTTCCTATTTCTGTACGTATTCTCTGCTCTTGAAGGAACTTTTTAAGATTTTAATTTTACCTCACTGCAGCTGGTGTTGTGCCATGTGGCGGCTGTAAAATATCTCCCCGTACATCATCCATAGTGCAGATTATATTCTATTTACATCCTTTGAGATCGGAGGATAGGTTCTGAGAAATCTAAAATTTGAGATCGATTTAGACTTTTATTCTAGATCATTATCTTTCATATTATTTAGATCATTTTGAAACTAATCAGTCTTTGAATCGACTGCCCCATTAAAATTTAGAAATTACTATATGCTTTTTCCTGGTTTTGTCACCAGATATTGTCAGGGTCACTGACGAGGCTTTATTAGCCGAAACTACGTAGTCTGGCCCATGTTCCTATTTCTGTATGTATTCTCTGCTCTTGAAGGAACTTTTTAAGATTTTAATTAACATCAGTTCTGTAATTATTGTAGATGTTGTGAGGTATTGCGAAGGGGGTGAAGACAGATTCTTGTGTGACAACAAAGAGCAGTGTATACCTGGATCATACCTGTGTGACTCAGTCCAGCACTGCGCAGATGGCTCAGATGAAAATGCTTGTGGTTAGTTAATATTGGAATATCTGTGAAAATTATTACTACTGGAACAGAAATGCCATAACAAGCAGTGTAGACCCAGACCAAGCTGCTCCAATAGGACCAGTCTGATCAGGGTCTTCAGTGTTTGCCACTCTGTCATCATATTTTGGCACACTCTGCTGCTTCAGACCAGACTTGTTAAAAATTTAAAGAGCTACAAAAGTTAAGGTGAACATATATATTTTAAGGGAAGCAACTTCAGCTGTTTTCATTTTTGCCTCCCCTGTCAGTGGAGGTAAGAATTTTCTCCTTCAGGTGCAGCTTCTTTCCTTTAAGAGTAGATATAGAGGATCTTACACAAGTGGTCATGCCATATGAAATTTATGAGACCAGCCTTTGGTGAGCTTCATAAATTTCATATGAAACGACCATGAGTGTATGTTCTTTTTATCATTTGAGCCTTTAAAACAGGAAAATAACACCTTCAAAATGAACGTTATTTCAATAAGAAAAAAACGTTTTGGACATGGACGTTGTCAATGACATTACGTGTATGCAACAAAGTGGTTAGTGTTATTACAGGTGTGGTCATAGGATTTTTATGAAAACGCTATCCACTAAATAACAGCAACGTCATGTGATAAATTGGTTTAAGAGTAGACCCCTTTTTTGGAAGGGTTTTTATATTCAGAGAAGAAAAAGCAGGAATCAGTATCACACAAGTTGTTTCCCTATGAAAATAATGCAAAAAAGTTGAGGTATACCCATGCACCTTAAGGTGTCCCGGAATTAAGGGTTACTATGGAAACAAATGAATAGTTTTCAGATTTAGGGGAGCAAATTCTTTCCTGAAAGAGTATACATTTTTTTCAGAAGAGCTATGTCATCCAGGGAACCAAAAAGGTGTTTCCCTTTGTAATTGTAAAAGTTGCAGAATAACATGAATGTATACCCATACACCTTAATCGAGGTGGTGTCCAGAAATTAGAATAATGTAATTTTGTGTGTCTTTTTCCAGAAATGGCCTGCAAGAGCCACAACTGTAGCCACATGTGTAAGCCTACTCCAAGTGGTGGAATATGTTCTTGCCCAGCAGGGTATAGCTTGATCAACAATACAGTTTGTAAGGGTAAGAATACAAATGATGTAAATTACTCTAAATTTCTAAAGATTTGGACACCTAAAATAATTACAGCTATTGTCCTAGAAATGTATGTTTGGTTTTGGAGTGCAGTAATGAATCCAAGAGATGCAGATGGAATGACAAACAGTGTAGGGCCTGATTAAACGGCTCTTTTAGGAGCAGTCTGATCTTGGTCTACACTGTTTGCTCGGACCTGTCTGTCCCAATACTTAGAATCTTTATGTTAAGCAAAGACTTTTATTTGGACTCATTGTATACAGAAAACTGATTGAGAATCAGACCTTCCTAGTATGGGTGGAAATGTTTCTGAAGTTTATCGAGAGGAAAGAGTCCCTTAACTCAGTGGGTTAAGAACTGGCCTACTAAGCTAGTGGTTCAGGTTCAGAACTTACTGGAGGCAAACTTCATTTCACCATAAACTGGGTTTCATTGCACAAGCCTTTCATCGTCACCCTTCCATTTGCTCAATATGACTGAAGTACTGTTGAAAGGTCTGTAAAACCTCAAGTCCCGTCATCCATCAAACCATCATTGCGAGGAAAATGGTAGAAAGCAGCAGGTATCTGTAATATTTCAGTACTTTTGTTTCTAACATGTATTATGTCAGTATAGATTCAGAAGTATGTCTGCAGTTTGGAAGCCTGTATGCATTTACTTGGTCAGCAGATACAGTAGAACTTCATTGGCTCAAACAGGCTTGGGACCATGAAAATTAGTTCCAGCCAAGGGTAGTTCTAGCCATCCAGGGTTAGTTTCTATATAAACTGACCTCTTGGGACCAAGGAAAGAGTTCTAGCCAGGCAGGGCTATTGAGACATCAGGGTTTGAGCCATTGAAGTTCTACTGTATTTTATTAGCATGCACACTTGCAATGTTTACAGGGGCTTTTATGTATGTCATGTCATACCATATTGTCAAATAAAATAAATGCAATATTTTAAACTAAAGAAAAATATTGTATTGGTTTACAGTGATGTTTAAACTATTTCCAGATACTGATGAGTGTTCTGAAAATTCCACAGTATGCGATCAGTTGTGTATTAATACAGATGGCAGTTACCATTGCAGCTGCCAGACTGGTTTCCAGCTTCAGCCTGACAGGCACTCCTGCTTGAAAATAGGAAGCCAAACAGGTAAAAGTTAAACCAATTTGTGGCTAGCATCCCATAAAATGGAACTGCAAACAGTGCAGACCCAAGATCAGATGCCACATATTGTGTGGTGTGTGTGGAGGCGAGTCCTGTTTGGGGCACAGAATATGAAAGATGGAACCAAACCTCCTTCTGTTGCCTTTAAATTTCCATCATTTGAATATAATACCCATTTACTGCTGGATTGGCAGAGTTTTGCGCCTGTTTGCTCATTGGGATTCAAGTGAGTGAGTGAGTGAATTTGAGTAACGTGGTGGCTCAGTTTAAAATCTCATCGCAAAGACCAGGAAAGCAGTGGATCAGTCTTGTGATCCCTGGATTGATAGTCCAGAGAGTTATCTACTACACACTGGGATTCAAACCCTTGACCTTCTGAACCAAAACTACTGGACCACAGTGCTGCTTGTCAGGTATACAGTGCAAATTCTGATCAGATTAGGTTACCATAAGAATTCTAAGTATTGGGACAGATAGATCTGAGCAAACAGTGCAGACACACATCAGATTGCTCCAAAAAGTGCAGTCTGATCAGTGTTTGCTATGCCATCTGCATAATTTGCACACATTAGTGCATTGAATTAAAAAAAAACAACTTTTCCATTTTTAGGTCAACTACGGTAATCTTAATTTTAGATGCTCCAATTTTTTTATTATTTTTGGTATCTTAAATTCAGTGTTAGTTAAGTGCTGCATGGATTTAGTTTGGCTGTTACAAGAACTTTTCATTTTGTATCTCAGCATCAAAATCTTGCCTGATATGCAAGAGTTTCAGCCCTTCCACAACCAGAATATCACTCAAAAGTCACCTGACAGTGTCTAACTGACCAATACAGTGACAACTTAGCACGTGACCTAGTCCCACAAAGAAAATCACACTTTCAATGTCCCTCAATAAGTCCTTGATTTACCTTACAGTTAATGAAGAGATGCATTCCTGTTTAAAGTAGGCCTGGCTTTGGAAAGGTGAATTAGAATTCAGTAACTACCATCTTGTCTCCAAATATTTGTTGCCATCTTTCATCCAGCCTTTTATTTATATTACAGAGCCAGTGTCCAATAAAACAGTGAAACTCATAGTTGCTGGTACACAAGGACTCTTCAGTGTTGATGTACTGTACTATAATACCTCTACAATGATTGGTCACAGAATAAGTCACGTGACAGGGACTAGCCAATTGTTGCTTTCCAGAGAGGCAGATGCTGTAGTCTATGATCCAATGACAGACAGTGTTATTTTCCATGATATTATAAAAAGAACTATAAGATCGATGCCATTTAAGGGAAAGTATGTTTCAGTAGCACAATTACATGTATATTTTAGATTCTTGCTTATGGTGTTTTGCCAATATTGTGAGTTTTATGTACTGCCAATTTATAATTCAATCTGGGCCAACAAAAGTGACAAAAGTTGTTTATCTGATATTAAAGCATGCTTGACTCTATATGGCAAAAATATTGATATCTTTTTTTGCTGAAAAAAGGCGGTAACTTCTGCAGACTGAAGAGGTACTCGAATTTTCTGCAAAAATATCAGTATTTGATGCTGTATTTGTTGGGAAGAGCCATATGACTACAAGTGATCCATCCTTCATTATCATTAAAATGCCATATAACTACAAGTGATCCATCCCTCATTACTATGGGAAGGTCCATATGACTACAAGTGATCTGTCCCTCATTACTGTGGGAAGGGCCATATGACTACAAGTGATCCATCCCACATTACTATGGTAAGGGCCATATGACTACAAGTGATCTGTCCCTCATTACTGTGGGAAGGGCCATATGACTACAAGTGACCCATCCCTCATTACCATGGGAAGAGCCATATGACTACAAGTGATCCATCCCTCATTACCATGGGAAGGGCCATATGACTACAAGTGATCCATCCCTCATTACCATGGGAAGGGCCATATGACTACAAGTGATCCATCCCTCATTACTACAGGAAGAGCCATATGACCACAAGTGATCCATCCCTCATTACTATGGGAAGGGCCATATGACTACAAGTGATCCATCCCTCATTACTATGGGAAGGGCCATATGACTACAAGTGATCCATCCCTCATTACCATGGGAAGAGCCATATGACTACAAGTGATCCATCCCTCATTACTACAGGAAGGGCCATATGACCACAAGTGATCAATCCCTCATTACTATGGGAAGGGCCATATGACTACAACTGATATGTCCCTCATTACTGTGGGAAGGGCCATATGACTACAAGTGATCCATCCCTCATTACCATGGGAAGGGCCATGTGACTACAAGTGATCCATCCCTCATTACCATGGGAAGAGCCATATGACTACAAGTGATCCATCCCTCATTACTACAGGAAGGGCCATATGACCACAAGTGATCAATCCCTCATTACTATGGGAAGGGCCATATGACTACAACTGATATGTCCCTCTCATTACTGTGGGAAGGGCCATATGACTACAAGTGATCCATCCCTCATTACCATGGGAATAGCCATATGACTACAAGTGATCCATCCCTCATTACTATGGTAAGGGCCTTATGACCACAAGTGATCCATCCCTCATTACTATGGGAAGGGCCATATGACTACAAGTGATCCATCCCTCATTACCATGGGAAGAGCCATATGACTACAAGTGATCCATCCTTCATTACTACAGGAAGGGCCATATGACCACAAGTGATCAATCCCTCATTACTATGGGAAGGGCCATATGACTACAACTGATATGTCCCTCATTACTGTGGGAAGGGCCATATGACTACAAGTGATCCATCCCTCATTACCATGGGAAGGGCCATATGACTACAAGTGATCCATCCCTCATTACCATGGGAAGAGCCATATGACTACAAGTGATCCATCCCTCATTACTACAGGAAGGGCCATATGACCACAAGTGATCAATCCCTCATCACTATGGGAAGGGCCATATGACTACAACTGATATGTCCCTCATTACTGTGGGAAGGGCCATATGACTACAAGTGATCCATCCCTCATTACCATGGGAATAGCCATATGACTACAAGTGATCCATCCCTCATTACTACAGTAAGGGCCATATGACCACAAGTGATCCATCCCTCATTACTATGGGAAGGGCCATATGACTACAAGTGATCCATCCCTCATTACTATGGGAAGGGCCATATGACTACAAGTGATCCATCCCTCATTACCATGGGAAGGGCCATATAACTTCAAGTGATCCATCCCTCATTACTGTGGGAAGGGCCGTACCACTACAAGTGATCCATTGCTCATTACCATGGGAAGAGCCATATGACTACAAGTGATCCATCCCTCATTACTACGGGAAGGGCCATATGACTACAAGTGATCCATCCCTCACTGTGGGAAGAGCAATATGACTACAAGTGATCAATCCCTCATTACTGCGGGAAGGGCCATATGACTACAAGTGATCCATCCCTCATTACTAGGGGAAGGGCCATATGACTACAAGGGATCAATCCCTGATAACTACGGGAAGAGCCATATGACTACAAGTGATCCATCCCTCATTACTACAGGAAGGGCCATATGACTACAGGTGATCCATCCATCATAATCATTACTATTGGAAAGCGTGTTACAGAAGTGAGTATAGGTTCAGGGTTAAGGTGTTGCAGTATTAAGAAAAATACAATTTTCATGCAAAAAAAATTATTTGTGTGATGCAATACCTAGACTAAATATAGTGTTCATGAGAACAAAAATGTAAAATTCTCTAGTGATATTTACTCGATAAAAGTAAATGGACAAACGGTTCAGCGCTGGCCTGCTGATCCGGGGATTGATCCTGGCTGTAGGCAGGGATCTTTTCAAGCTTAAACGGGGTTCCATTGCACACAGCCTTTCTTAACTCTGTTAAAAAGCACGTAAAATGGCAAGTCAATCATCTATCTAAACAGTAAAATTTTACTCCTATGGGAGCAAATTCATTCCTATTAGAATTGACCCCCATCAAGAGGGGAGGTAAACATGCAGATGTTGTAGATTCTTTTACTGCATGTGTATCCTTTCACATTGATGCATATTGTTTTCTTTGCAGAAAGAATGAGATGATGGTAAAAGATCTGTATTCTGATGTGGTACAGTTGGAGGGGTTAGCTCTTGATGTTTTGACACGGAATTTATACTGGACAACTTATCTGGTAGGTCTGTACAAGACAACAGTTAAGATGTTATATTATACTCTTAAAAGAACTTGCTCCTTGGGGGACAAATTATTTCTGTTAAGTGTTGATCCACATTGAAAGGGGAGGTAGAAATGAAAATGACCAAGTTGCTTTCCCTGAAGTGTAATCACCTTCAGTTTTAACATGCCAGAGTCATAATATATTTTAATTTTGTTTGCAACCGTAATGGACTGGAATAGAACAAATTCTAAGGACTTATTTGTTCAGGATCTATACTGTTTGCCATTCAGTGTATTTACTGTTAAACAGTCCTCTGACAGAAAATAGACTGGTACAGGTTCCATGGTTATAAAACTTTTGTCATGCTCATCTCAGCTGAGCATGAAAATTAAAACTCATACAAAAAAAAAAAATCCTTCGCATTTAGTGTGATTTTAATTGTTTCCAGTCTTTCCTTTTTACATAATTTATCTTATTTGAATGCTCAAAACAAGACTTATTCTATATGTTATGTATTGAAATTTGAGCACATCTTTAGCTGAGCATGAAAAAAAAGTTCTAAAATGTCAGGGCCAGATTTAAGCAAATGTATGCGTGCTTATTTAATGGAAAAATCATGTCACAGATTAAAGAATATGCACTTAAGCAGTTAATTTAAATATACTTAGCAAAAATAAAAACTTGACAGTCGCTATTTTTCATCTTACGGTAATCGGGAACAAGTGAGACATGAAAATTCTTTTAATTTAAGAAAAAGTAATCATTCGGTAAGATCATAGTCACATAAAATTCAAGATTCTTTAGATACAGCAAAATTGAGGCTATTTTAAACGGCACAAGGGTACTTTTCTGTTTTCTATGCTAAAAACCAAATAATCACCGAATTTAAAATTGCTAAAGTCTGCTAAAATGATAAAAATTCTGTTGGCAATGCCTTTCCAATATTAAAACCAATCTGCATGGACTCTTAAGCTAAAATTATGCCGATGCACGGTCGACTAGGAGTCCGAGAAGACCAGACATAAAACCTCAGTCCACGCCATTATGAAGTCAGAAATGAAATTTCAATGGAATTCTCATTACACATTTAAGTCTTTATGGAAGTTTAAGAAATTGCCTTCAAATAAATTTAGTGATAAAGACATTGAGTTTGCAAGACAATCAAACAAATCTTGAAGAAAATAACAAGAAAGACGCATTGTTATGGAAGATATGGCATCTCATAAATCTCTATATGTTTAATTCAAAGGGAGATATTCTGAAAGTTTCGAAACTTTAAGCATTATTTTCAGGTTGTAATTACAATTAACATAAGCGTTTAAAGTGTTTTCTTTGCATACTGGAACTACTGTTTATTGCATACAAGAGAACTGTCCTCTGCGCATGCGTAAATTAAAGTTCTATTCTGAATTATTAAAATAGGAATAAGTTAGATAACTCTGAACAGGACAAAAAATTACCAGTAATTTTTCATGGTTTAAGTAATCAGACGTCTGTCCAACTTGAAAAAATCCATATATACATCACAAACATGCTAGGTTGGCCGGAATTAAGAAATAAAAACCGTCAAGTTTTTATTTTTGTTCAGTATAGAACAGTTAATACAAAAAGTACCATACATTTTTGGGTGTTGTCTAACCACCTAACCCAGTTGCTAAGAGCATCCTTGGCTCATCAAAGTTGTTGGTCAAGGACTCGTTAAGTCTTCTAGTACACATACATATACGATCAAGTGTGCTAATAATTTTTGGTGAAGAAAAAAATGAGAGGAGCTTTTGTAGTGCTCTGCAAATGCTCCTCACATGTTTATGACAAAACAACGGCGGTGTTTTTGCATACAATACAGTCCAACCTGTATTAAGCAAGCACCTAAGGGATAATCAAAATCTGCTTGCTTAAGGTTGTTAGTTTTGAACAATCAGGCCTAGAATACCGCACTTGCTTATTGAAGCTTTAACAACTATCTGTCATGCCTATAGTTCTGTTCCTCAGATACTACCAATTCTTTTCTGATGAAACTTTTGTTCTAATGAGGGGAACAGATAAAGAGAGTATTTGGTAATGCTCTTAGAACATAATTCCACAAAATAAGAATTTAGCAAAAATATTTTCAAACTTTCAGGGGTTCTTATTTGTGGGAAAGGTTGATGGCTCAATGTCTGTCCAATTAATAAAAGAAGGTCTTGATAAACCAAGAGGGATAGCTATAGACAGCAAAAATAGGTAAGTACAATTGGTAGGGCACCTGACTTGTAAGCCACAGGTCTTGGGTTCGATGCTCGGTCCGGCCACTTACTTTCATTTCTCCTTCCGCTGATTCAAGAAGGGCAGTTGTCAGTTCCTGGTGAAAGTAAGTCAGAGCACTTAATTAGTACAGGTTAACTGCTTAGGAGGTCTAAGCCTGCCCAGGAAAAGTATTGTTAGGTTAGCTGACTGTCCGGACATTACCATAGCTGTTTACCATGGACGTTAAACAATAACACAACAACAACAACAGAATCATATTAATTTTCTATATTTGTGTGATTTTTTGTGTGATGTTGCAAGGAATTTTCCATATTTGTGTGCCGCATTTGCTTGGACCTTCCATCTGCATGGTAAATGTGAAAGAACAGCATAAACATTGAAAACATGATTTAATGCAATAAATATGCATGTGGTATAAATTCTACTTGTTGATAATAGACAATTTTGTGATGTACACAGCAGACAGGCACCGCATGGGGGCATCATTCATGTCTTACAGACACAATGTTTGTAGTTTACCTTTTAAAAAGTATGCAAATTTGCTTGTTTTTTTTTACAGTTACATATATCTGACAGATTGGGGTCAAAATCCAGGGATATTACGGTGCTACTTAGATGGAACTGACTGTGTCTCTATGGTTGATCTTACTGGCCATCCAAACTTCATCGATATTGAACCAGTCCCATTGTCACATGACCAGAAAAGGATGCTCTATTGGACAGATTCTAGAAATGATAAGATTTGGGGAATTACAGAGACTGGAGTACTTGGCAATATTGAATTGACAAATGCAAGGTAAAAAGGCTTTTGCATATCGTATTGCATTTACTTGATTTGATTATAAGGACTTTTGTGTATAAGTGTATAAATATATATCTTTGGTTAGAAAGCCATTTTAACAATCAAGACAACTTTAACAGGATAGTGTTTGCATCCTGGGCTTGGTTGTTCAAAACTAACCATGCCATTAGTGAAGATGTTAAAATTTCATTTTTTATGCAAAAACTGTCATTTTTTGCTGAAAAAATGTGAGAAGCTTCTAAATTTTTCAGCAAAAAATTTCACCATAATTGATTTTGTGAGTATAATAATTTTAAGACTTAATAAATCCTTGACACACAACTTTGCTAAGCTAATGATGCTTTGAACAATTGGGCCCTGATTAACAAATCCATTGCTGAGCTTGTCTGAAAAAAAAAAGTTGATCATTCTGAAAGCAAATGCTACTCTGTAAGAGTATTATTAAAATGTTTATTGCCTTTCTGTCATGAAGTGCTTACCATATTGTCTTTCTCAGACCAATGAAATACTACTACAAACATCGTGAATTCAGGACTTTCCTGCAGTACTCAGCTATAAGTCAGGGTTTTTCCCCTCTCCAGAATGACTCCACATATTTAAACCAAACTTAGTGATGGAACTTTCACTTCCAAAAGAAGCTTAAAACTCTAGATCTGTCTCCTATGATGGATTCAGATATTTGCTTGTTTTGGTGTGGAAAAAACCTGTAACTCAGTGTAGCGGCAATAAGGACAAAATTCCACACTTTGTTGCCAATACATTTTGGTGTTTGTATGTGATGGAGATCCTCTTCAGGCACACAATGTTAAATCAAATTTGAATCAAAGTTGATTCACCATCTTGGTGTGTGTCCAGTTGAGGTTGGCAAATTAGAGATACAGGCAGGCATATATTGCTTTCATGGATGAAATAAAAGGGTAATAGCCTTGTGAGAGATGAAACAGGCAAATCTAAGACAGAATGCAATTTTGCTTTCAGATGCTGTTGCTTGTGTGAAATCTAATTTTCCACATTGAGTTTTAAAAGAAACAAACACCATCTCTCAATTGGAAATCATCCATTGTTCATGACCTTCAACTTGACCTTACTACTGTAAACATTCTGAAAATTGGGACACCTAGAATACTGTGATTTCTCTAGAAAGGATCAGTTATAGGCTTTGCAGTGCAGAGGATGCAATGTGACAGTTGAAAGATGGAGATGTATAGTTGGAAAAACAGTGTAGACCCTTATCAGACTGCTCCTGAGCAGTCTGATCTGGGTTTGCACTGTTTGCTCAGGTTTATCTGTCCCAGTGCTAAGAACGTATATGGTAGTTAATTTGAATTGCAGGAATCCTCATCCCTTTGGTCTGGTTATCACAAGGGACATAATCTTCTACACAGATCTCAATACACACATGCTCCATGGTATTGACAGATCGAATGTGTCTGCCATCCATGACCTTGACCTTGACATGGGAAGTTTGTATGACGTGATATTAAAAGACAGTGACCAAACTTGTAAGTGTAGAATGAGGAATTGCAGTGGCGGATCCAGAAGGGGTTCGGGGAGTTCAAACGAACCGCCTCTTTAGCCTTTATTATTTCATTTTCATAGGGGATTTCAGGAAGAATTGGTCAAACTGCACAAAACGAACTCAGCTAATTTGAATCCCCTATCCAAAACTCCTGGATCCGGCCCTGAATTAGACTGTAATACTTCAATGGAGAGGCATGCGGTCAAGAGGTCAGAGATGCTTAGCTATGATGCAGAATGTTGCCAACTCAAATTGCCATTCGTCCAGCCAGTTACTGGAAAACTCTATCAACCCAATAGTTATTAAAAAGGGTTCTTGTTTTGCTTTAGGGAAGAATAAGGCAGTGAATCAATTTGGGTGACATTGAATCAACTCTGATGTCATCCTCTTTAAATAAAGTATTAAATAAAAAAAATAAATAAATAAAAAAGGAGAGGGAATGGCTCCACTTTACATGTGCTAAGCCCAAGGTAAAGTAGGCCTCTTACCCTGCTTACCCCTATAGCCACTTGGCTATGGGAAACCTTTACTTTCACCTTTTACCTAGTCCAATGAGTTGTAATATTGGCACTTAATGAGAGACATTGAACACAGAATTAAATTTTCTTTTATACTTTCCAATGAATTATAGAGATTTCTCGGTGAAATCGAAACTGATAATCTCACTGTTTCAAACAGTGAAATTATCACTTTCGATTTCACTGTTTCAGAAATAGGATTTTTATGAAATAACCTCAAGTTTTTTGTTGATTAATTGGCTAAATCTTATCTGGCTTGACAACATTTACGTCACGCCTGTTTGCACGTCATTACTATGTTAATGATGTCACTTAAAGCGCCAATGTAACATTGTTACTGCATGGGACAGTCTCCTGTAGGCATTCTGTCTTGGCAAATTGTTTTGAGATCTGTTTATCAATATGGTATTTGAAGCTACTTTTCAGTTGCAAACTTTGTTTCCAACCAATATCATACCCAATAAACACGCTGGAAGCATCAAATTTGACGCAAAACGGCTAGAAAAAAAGTTGTGTTTCTGTCGTGATGGCTGACGCTCTTGAATAAACAGAATTATTGCGATTTTCAAAATTTGACTTTTTCAGTGTAAGATGAATTTTTATTTCACTCATGAACACCAAAAGTGGTATTTTAACTCGAAAATACTGCTTTTGGTGTTCATTTGGTGAAATAAAAATCGATCTTACACTGAAAAAGTCAAATATCCTCTATATTTGTGAATGAATTATAGGTTTGAGAAAATCACCCTTTTCCATTGTATGAATTCCAGGTTGCATCTCGCTTATAATTTGAGAAAAGGTTGGCATACACTGTATGCTCTCCAATTATAAGAGAGATGATGCCATAGATCTGTTACCATAGCAACTATGGAATACCCATCTGTCCTGCTTAGTACCAAAGCAAATGACATCTTGATAAGGTCACTTTGACTTGACATCAATATGAATTCTTAGTTGCTTTGGTAACATATATGACGTCATTGGTATCGGAGCATGGCATACTGTATGCCATGCTCTGCTAATTTTTCAGTGAGATTACAAACTGAAATCATTTCAGCAGAAACTTCAGATTTTTTCAAACAAATAATTATTCTCAGGTCATTTAATTCTGTGTTATTACTGGATTATCTTTCTTAATCACCACAGCTAAGGTGCATGGATACACATTCAGGGAGAGCAACTCTCCCAGTTCCATATTTGCTACTCTTTCCAGTAGCTAGTCCTTAAAGGAAAGACTGCTGCCATAGCTGCAAAGTCTGCTCTTAAGGGAACCTATTTGAAAGGGCAACCTGTCAAGGGAAGCTTCCAGGAAGTCAGTAAAGATGTTTCCCTTTCTAACAATGGTGACAAAACATGGATGTGTACCCATTCACCTTAAGAAAAATGAATACAACATAAATAGAGGATCTTGCATGAGTGCTCATGTATTATTGAATTTATTAAACAAGTTGGGGAAAAAGATAAGATGCGAGGCTTTGCCGAGCATCTTATCGGTTTTCCCCAACAAGTTTAATAAATTCAATAATACAGGAGCTCGAATGCAAGATTCTATTTATCATATGACACTAAAATCACATTTTATTAGCAAAATTTGCACTAAAACGTCACAATTTCGCCATTAGAAATTGCGACGTTTTTATGGACGTCAAAGTATAACGTTATGACACAATTTGCATACTTAATCCACCAGTGGATTATCGGTTTTAATGCATGGCTTTATTATTCTCTCAGATGCGACGTCATATGATAAATACATGTATTTTTACCGTAAAGCAAATATTGTTCTTTGATAAGATCTATACAAGCCATGAACTTCCAATGGAATCCTATTCACACAAATTGTAGTCTGAATATTATGCCATGATCCATCCAGCATGTGACATTGAATCAAAGTTGATTCAGCATCATGAAATTGATTCAACTTCGATTCAGTTTTGATTCAGCATTAATTGTATGCCTCGCAGATAATTGAAAACAATATTATTTAAATCAATATTATATGAGATCTACACCAGGACTGTATGCATTTTCATGACAGATTAAAAATTTGTAAGCTTTTGATTCATTTTTTATTTTGAAGCTTTTGTGTCCTATGAGAGTTTTTTATTTGTTATACTCCCGACATACGAAGTATGTCAGGGGGTATATAGTTTTTGTCATTCCATCCGTTCATTCGTTCGTCAACTTTACGTCAAAGTTTTGCGTTAAACCTTTTTTGATCGCTCATATCTCTGTAACTACACATCAGATTCTTTTCATATTTGGTTCATGATATCTCTATAGCATTACCTTCAATCTAAATTATCTTAGCCCCTGGGTCATGCCCCAGGGTGGGGCCAAGGGTCAGTAATTAGGACTTAGGCATTTTCATTATGTCAAAGTTTTTCGTTAAACCTTTTTGATTGCTCATATCTCTGTAACTAAATTGAAGATTTCTTCCATATTTGGTTCATGATATCTCTATAGCATAACGTTTGATCTAAACTACCTAAGCTGCAGGGGCAGGCTCATGGGTGGGGCCTGGGGTCAATATTTAGGACTTAGCCATTTGTTGTATAGTTTTGGGTTATAGTTCTAATATACTCGAGTGGAGCCTAATGATACATGACTAGGTTTATTTCATACTAGTTTACACATATTGATGCTGCTGCTGACATAAGGTCAAGGTCACAAACTTTGAATTTTGTACATGTATAACATTAGCATTGTAGTTATGTGGTAAAGCATGCTTTCATTTGCCGATGGCACTGGTCGGGGTTATACATGAGCCCCTGCTCACTTGCTCTAGTTTTTCCTTTTTTGCTTCATTCCAGTGACAGTGAGAAACAGTTGCTTTGGTAACAATGGAGGATGTTCTCATTTCTGTTTTCCCCGACCCAAGGGCAAGCGTACCTGCTTCTGTCCTGCAACTTTACAATTGAGAGCAGATAATGAAACTTGTGAAGGTAAGGATGTGTGTAAAACATATGGTAATCATTCAGCTGCAAAATGGATGTTCATTTATAGGTAACCATTAAAGTTCCAAGAAAGCAGATGACAAAATTTATGTCTACAAAATTCAAAATATATCTCATCCAAGCTATAGCTATGAGGTGCCTCATCTAGATCTTTGCTGTTTGAAAATTCAGTATTTCTATTTTTGGTGCTAGATTTAACTGTTAAGATAGTAGAGTTAAAATTGTTTAAACAAATATTTTCTTGCATCTGGTGACTAGTTGCGTGCATTGGGTTTTAAACACACCAGTGAAAATAGAGTTACATATTCTTTAAGAGCAAAGTATGAGGAAGAGCTTACATATTCTTGAAACCCAGAATATATGGGGGAAAATTTTGGTATTTAACCCATGCTGTAATTATTGGGACATGTGGAAAAATTTTAGTTTGGCCAATGATTCAGTCACTGTTCCTTCTTGAACATCTCATTCAGACGTGGCTGTCATTTTGAAGTAGTGAAATTGTAAAGTCATTGAAAAACATGCTAATGTGTAGGAAAGGATACATTTAAGCCATACAGCTTCTCAGATCTTATATTGCTTTGCGTAAAATACTGTATCTGCTTGTAAAGGAAAACATTTGCTCTTAGGGCAGCAAGCTCTGTGAGTTGACCTTTAGAAAGGAGGCAGAATTGAAAATAGCAAAGTTGCGTCTAAGGAAAAAAAAAACAGTCATTAAAAACATGTTCCCTTGTAGTTTTTCTAGAAATTTTAAGGTGGTGATAATCACTGATTTGGGACAAAGACAAAAATCTGCATAAAATACTCAAAATAACACTGATCTTTCCAAAACTTAGCATATGCCTTCTTTATGTTGTTTCTCATAATTTAGAATCCCAAAATGCAGCATTTGTTAATGTTAAAAAGTATTTTTATAAGAGAAGATCAAAGGGTAATTTTCTGCGAATAAATCTGAAAAAATAATATCATTATTGAAAATATACTTAGTGCTTAGAGTACCTTGTTGATAATGGAGACCGTCCTAGCAATTATTTTTCAAACTCTTTCACACATTATCAGGCTGAGCAGATGAAAAAAGATGCAGTCTGTGTCCAATTTTTTTTGTCAAAACACACAGGTGAGACAGGTGATAGTATTTCAATAAGGTTGAACAATTTCATCTACACACCACTGATCATGTTTGGGCCTCAAACGCTAAAAAAGTTCGCACCTCCGACCAAACACTCGAAAATCTTAACAAAGATCTACATGCCGAGAAATTACATCTGAAATATTGTAAATACATCCTAGGGGTACATGCTAAAGCATCTAACTTGGCGTCTGTCGGTGAATTAGGACGATTTCCTTTATATAATGACATTTGTGTAAATATAACTAAGTATTATTCTCGCCTGTTGCAAACGAATTCGGATACATTGCTTGGTCAAACACTACAAACTAGTATAGATTTACACAATAAAGGTTTTAAGTCTTGGTATAGTGGTGTAAAACTTATTTTAAGTGAAGTAAATTTGGAAGACTACAATCTTGATCAAGTTAAAAATAATCTGAAGAATAGATATAAAAATGTTTGGTTTTTAAATATTCATAAGGAGGCAGTGCAAAATCAGGGTAAATTGAGAACACTGTATTTATTTAAGTCTTCCTTTCAAAGAGAACACTATTTAGATACAGTTACTGATGCAAGCAGGCGAAAATGTTTGACTTCGCTGAGAATTAGTTCTCACAAGCTAGAAGTAGAATCTGGCAGATATATATAAAGAAACCATTTTCAGAAAGAATTTGTAAATGTTGCAGTTTAAATCAAGTTGAAGATGAGAAACACTTCCTATGCAGTTGTCCCTTCTACGATTCCGAAAGATATATGTTTTTCAAATACATAATAGATTTAGTTCCATCTTTCAACACTCTTGATGATTCTGCAAAAATGATTTGGCTGATGACATGCGAAGATACTGATATTATACAAAAACTAGCTGATTTTGTCTATAAATGTTTTAGCTTGCGTAATGTACGATAGTTACTGTGTTATGGAATGTTTGGTTTATCGGGCAAAAATATATTCTCATTTGTCGCATACCATCTGTCTATGATGGGAACCTTTTATTGGCTCAACATTTTGTGATTTCATATTGGACGAGTTCAACAATTTGTATTTTGCGAACCTTGCCGAGCAAAGTATATGTTGCAGTTTTGAGCTGGTCTAATTGATTTCATGAAAGGGGTACTCGACTTTGATAATCTGCTTATCATAGACAGCTGTGTTACATTTTAAAATATGCATCGGCATATGTTTCAATGACGTTATTTTCATACTGGACTGAGCGTTATTGTGCAGATGTCCTGTGATGTTATAAGGTGTGAGTGGTAATGTGTATTGGTTAAGTCTATAACTCGTTATTGTGTGTTTACATGTTTTATCCAAAATTAACAAAATATGTGTTATTGTAATATGTATGTTCATGCAATTTATAGTTAATTCTATACCATGAAAATGGTCCATAATTGGCTAATAAATATCTTATCTTATCTTATCTGTCAGTAATGTATTATTTATATTGTAGGTGTTAACATAGGTATGCTTGCCTACCCTATATTTAATAAATGCGTCCAGTGTACATTTACTTTGTACATGGTTGTACATTTGAGAAAAAGCTACCGTTTTCATCTGGTCTACATTACAATTTGAGAAAGAGTTGGAATAAATAATTGCTAGGACGCTCTTCATTATGCAATAATGCACCTTCAGCACTACGTAAATTTTCAATAACGATATTATTTTTTCAGATTTATTCGCAGAAAATTACCCTTTGATCTTTCCTTATAAAAACACTTTTTTAAGCAGCATGTACGTCTATTTTGTATTCTAAACTGTAAAGAACAACAAAAATAAGAAGTCTGCTAACTTTCAGGGAGATATGTTACTTTTTTATGGTTTATGCAGATTTTTACATTTACCATAAATCACCACCTTAATATAACTACATTTGCATAATTTCTGTTTAGGACTAGTTTTTAGTTGTGTTTAAATTTCAGAATGGTTTGTTCATAACCCTTCGACAGACGATAAATATTTTGGTCTAAAAAATAAAAAAAAAATACTATGTCCAAGCTAGATTATATTGAGAATTCAAAGACTAGAGGGCAAACATTGAAGATTCAGATGAGCCATCAAAGCTGCATGCAAATTCAGCTTTTTTCAGTTTGGGTGATTTAACCCTTTTTATCCCCCGACCAAAAGGTTCGGGGGATATAGTGATGAGCCTGGCGTCCGTCCGTCCGTTCCCAAGAGAGGGTACTTGCATGGCTTAAAATCAGCATTTTCAATACTTTGGTGGCAAATCAGTTTTGTGGGGCTAGCCACGTATGCAACTATATTTGGATATATATATGATATATAAAAAAAAAATTCCTCTTATTATTGGAACTCTTTAGGTCCATCAGCATAATACTTCCACGTACTAAGGTGGCTAGGCCCATCACTCATGGAACATGTCCATACAGCTTGTGGCTTGTTCTTAAGCGGCTACTCCAATATAAAAATGTCATGTATTCAGTGCCTCTAAATACTGCCCAAAAGCTACTGTAAAGGGGATAATCCTGGTGCAATAACAAACAAATTCTCTTACATTTGGATCATTTGGTGTGAAGTATACAGTTAGCCACTTAAAAACATAGCCACATTAAATCATGGAAAGCATATTTGCCACTTAAAATTAGTAGCCACATAATGTTTTTAGCCACATAACGTTTAGCCACCTAAATGGTCATTCGTGGGTTTGTCCGTCTGTCCGTAAACATTTTCTTGTCCGCTCTATATCTTGAATACCCTTTGGAATATTTGCATGATACTTCACAGTTATGTAGAGCAGGTCATGACCATATGTAGGATACAAGAATGGTAACTCTTGCTATTGTAATTTTTCAGTTATTTCCCCTTTGCTGAGTTTTTTTGGCAGATTCGTGTCCGCTCTGTAACTTGAATACCCTTTGGAATATTTTCATGATACTTTTCAGATATGTAGAACAGGTCATGACGATGTGTCACGAACAAAATGACAACTCTTGCTTTCTTACTTTATGATTTATTTCCCCTTGATCATTTTAGGTGGGATTTTTTGGCAGATTCGTGTCCGCTCTATAACTTGAATACCTTTTAGAAAATTTTCATGATGCTTCACATATATGTAGAACAGGCCAACAAGAGTGACGACTTTTGCTTTCTTACTTTTTGATTTATTTCCCCTTGATCGGTTTAGGTGTGGTTTCGTGTCCGCTCTATATCTCATATACCTTTTGAAATATTTTCATGATACTTCTCAGATATGTAGAACATGTCATGATAATATGTTGCGAACAAGAATGACAACTCTTACTTTTTGAGTTATTTCCCCTTGATGGTTTTAGGTATGATTTTGTGTCCGTTCTATAACTTGAATACCGTTTGAAATTTTTTCATGATACTTCACAAATATGTAAAACAGGTCATTACAATGTGGCGCGAACAAGAATGACAACTCTTGCTTTCTTACTTTTTGAGTTATTTCCCCTTAATCATTTCAGATATGGTTTCTTGTCTGCTCTATAACTCGTATACCTTTTGAAATATTTTCATGATACTTCACAGATATGTAGAATAGGTCATGATGATGTGTTGCAAACAAGAATGACAACTCTTGCTATCTCACTTTTTGAGTTATTTCCCTTTGATGATTTTAGGTGTCCGCTCCATAGCTTGAATACCTTTTGAAATATTTTCATGATACTTCATAGATATGAAGAACAGGTCATGACGATTTGTCTCATACATGAATGACAACTCTTGCATTCATACTTTGTTAGTTATAGTTATTTCCCTTTGGTATTTTGAGCTGCTGTTTGAGTCTCTGCTCCATATCTGTATAACCCTGGCCTGCTCCACAATTTTAATAAACTTATACCTTTTAGAATATTGATGAACATGCTGTGATAACTTATCAGTGTTCCTAACTCTCTCTCTGACCCCTCCACATTCCCCCCCCTCACCCCACCAAAAAAAAAAATATTTTTTTCTCCAGATTTGGATTCTTTGTCCAAATTCACTTACTAGAGAGCTCAAATAAGGTTTGTAGGGCTTGTAGTTCAGAAGTTATTCACATAATTTGAAAGTTTAATTAAGCCTCGTGATGCCGAACAGTGACCCGAGTGACGGATTTTTCTATCCGCACCTCACACCCATGACAGATCCTTATATTCTCAGATCATATAGATGAAAGCCACAAAACGCTGCAAGAGAATATTGGTGACTCGGTGCTAGTGGAGCTGGCCAAGTTGCAGAAGGAACTCAGCCTCTTACCAGAGGGACCCTTACCAGATGGTGGCAGAAAGGACAAGAAGGGCCCTGAGGAAGGGGCCAGTAAACTCTGGATTTTGGGTGTTGTCCTAGGAATAGCTGTGTTGATAGGGGGTATACTGCTGATGGTCTTCCTGTATTTAAGGAAAATTAGGTAGGAACATATATTGTGTAAAAAGAGCGATGTAAAAACGATGTTGCCGTCCCGGTAGTGAAAATTGAGAATTGCAGCCTTTTTAGCTTGGCTGTATTAACACTTTAAGTACCAGTGACGAAACTAGCAGAATTTGCAAACAGCGTAGATCTTGATGAGGCGGCTCATAATGAGCCCCCTCATCAAGATCTACACTATTTGCAGTCTAGTCTTTGAAGTCGCAATATGAAATGTCTTGGACAAGGCATTTTTAGCTCTCCTGAACGAAGTTCAGGAAGAGCTATTGTACTACCCCCCAGCATCGGAGTTAGCTTTGGCTTCGGGGCGGCGTTGTCGGCGTTAGCAAAATGTTAAAGTTTTACGTTAAAGTTTTTCATGCCATGGGCAAGGCGCTGTCAGGCAAGCTATCCTGGCCCTGTGACAGGTCTTGTTTCAATTTTTGCAGACATAAATTTTGTCGTCTGCTTTTTAGCTTGTCTGTATTAAAATACAAATGAAGCTATCACACTACCATTCAAAAACGTTATTATACCTATTTAGTTGGATTTAAGACGGTTTTCTCCATTCCAAACTACCTAAAAGACATAAATGAGCCACATCACGAGAAAACCAACAATGTGGTTGTGTGCCCAGTGCAGACTCAGATCAGACTGGGTATCCACAAAGTCTAATCAGACTCTTTGTCAGCGGCTTAAAGGGTAGCTAAGGGTCTCAGCTACCTCCATGCGGACAGCGAAGACTGATCAGACTGGGTGGATGTCCAGGCTGATCTGAGTCTGCGCTGAGCGCTCAACCACTTTGTTGGTTTCGTCGTGTCGCGGTTCAAATGTTTATTGTCTGTTTTAAGGGTTATGAACTGTTATCTGGATCCAACATACAAGACATCTAGATTTTGGAGATCATATTGAATTAAAGTTGAATTGCACAAGTTGAAGTAAATTTGGGAGGAGGAAATTCCTGGTCTTACAGTCAAATAAATACAGAATATTACAGTTTTTATGCCCAAGTTGAGATACATTATCCTGTCCTGTTTTCTTAATTTTTCATGTGGTAAATCACACATCATTTTTCTCCCACTTTTACATATTCAGCAAAGGCTCTTGACAATTTTTCAGCAAAAAATATAAAGACACTTCATTTTATGTGTACCAGAAGACCTATTGAGTCCTTAACCCATTCTATACGGGATACCCCTTTAGGGGTATTTGGGCAAACAGTTTGGATCCAGATCAGGCCCCACAAACGTGGGCCTGATCTGAGATCCAAACTGTTTGCTGCCTAGACATCATTTCTACAAGAGTAAGTTAGATCAATATTGTCAAAATATTCTTGATTTTGGATGCAGACAACAATTTCAGCAGACGACAAAAAATACCCAGAATGCAATGGGTTAACTAATGACTTTGTTCAGCTAACAAGGCTTTGAGGCTTTGAACAGCTGGGCCCAGAGCAAATGACATACATGTTTTACAGAGGAAAAACATTTCCATTGCTGCAAGTGTTCCGCTACAGCAAGAAGAATGGAGAAGAATTTCAAGAATTGGTTCCTGATGATACTTCTTCCAAGATACATGATCAAAATCATAATAGGGTAGGAATATTGGTTGTTGAATTAACTCTTTCAGTACCAAAAAGCAGATGACAAAATTTACGTCTGCAAAAATTAAAAAATGCCTTGTCCAAGACTATTTATATTGAGAATTCAAAGACTAGAGGGCAAACAGTGTAGATCTAGATGAGGCGGCTCATTATGAGCCGCCTCATCAGGATCTACGCTGATTGCAAATTTTGCTTATTGCATCACTGGGGCTTATAGAGTTAAAGACAATGGGTACACATTCAGGGGAAGCAACTCTGTCATCCTATGCTAAATTAAAACTAATACTTTTAGTTAAAAATTCTAATAATGGATGGATGGACACTTGCAATTGTTTGTCCTTTTCAACACTATTTCAGTCATATTAAGATGATGGGGAAGGGGGAGGGTGTGTATGTGTGTGTGTGTGTGTGTGTGGGGGGGGGGGGGGGGGGGGGGGGGGGGCGATAATGAATAGCTGTGTGCAATGGAACCCCATTTACAGTTGAAAAGATTTCTGCCTCTAGTCCAAACTGAACACAGGCCACTAGATCAGCAGGCATGCCAGCACTTAATCCAACTGAGCTACCAGGGCTCCTCCTACAATGGCATGGCACAGATATGCCTTTACTCATTCATATGTAAGACAGTTGGTAAGTGATTTATCGGAAGCTTATCGTAAGTGATCAGAGTAATGAAGTGCCCTGTCATGACTTAGACTTTTTCCCATGTACTTGGGGGTCTAGCTGCCCCTGCCCTGGCCTAATACAGAAAAATTAGTTTGGAGAAATTGTGTGAGAAAGGTTTGCAGTGGCGGGGTATCACACAGTCGTTTGCGATGCTTTTATATAATTACTGCTTTCTATTCTAGTTTGACTACCTCCAACGTATGACCTGCTATCGTCCAAGAGAGGTATCCATGATATCTGTGGATTCAGCCTTCATAGATACTCGAGCAGATGCCAACAGTAATGCACCCAGTGGTTCCTTCACAGCATATGAAACTTGATGTTACAATGACCACATAGCTGATTTCTTCATGCAGAGTATTCAGCAATTTGCTTCTTAGGTGAATGGGTACACTTTCAGGGGAAGTAACTACCATTTTCTTCTTCGATTGCCTTCTCAATGGGAGTCAGCTCTAAAAGAAAAGAATTTGCTCATCCATGAGCAAATTCTTTTCTTTAAGAGCAGACCCTATTTTGGAAGGGTCCATTTGTCCAGGGGAGCAAACAGGAACTCACAACAAATTTTGTTTCCATATTGTAAAACTGGTGGAAAAAACATGGAGGGGTACCTATACACGTTACACGAGGCAGGAAGCTGGAAATAGTTTATCGAATTAATAAGTGGTTGCAGATTTATTTTTCTCTCTTGGTTGATTGCTATTAATGAAGTTTAGAGCAAATATTTCTATTTTCATGATTTTCTGTTTGTTGTCTCGCCTGCGGAGCAGAGGCGAGACATATGTATTGCTTTTCCGGTGTCGTCGTCGTCGGCGTCGTCGGCGGCGGCGTAAACTTTTGTCGAGTTTTTGCGTTTAGATCATTTTCTCAGAAACTACAAGGGCTAGAGCCATGAAACTTGGGTCATGCATACATCTGGAAGAGTACAGCTGAAAGCCATCATCAATGTTGAGTCTTGACCTAGATTTTACGGTTGACTGACTTCGCAATTTTTTGTCGAGTTTTTGTGTTTAGGTCA
Source organism: Ctena decussata (assembly GCA_963989385.1). NCBI lineage: Eukaryota > Metazoa > Mollusca > Bivalvia > Lucinida > Lucinidae > Ctena > Ctena decussata. Next base: position 23,685,213 of record OZ022498.1, read on the forward strand.
TTTTCTCAGAAACTACAAGTGCTAGAGCCATGAAACTTGGGTCGTGCATACATCTGGAAGAGTACAGCTGAAAGCCATCATCAATGTTGAGTCTTGACCTAGATTTTAGGGTTGACTGACTTCGCAATTTTTTGTCGAGTTTTTGCGTTTAGGTCATTTTCTCAGAAACTATAAGGGTTAGAGCCGTGAAACTTGGGTCATGCATACATCTGGAAGAGTACAGCTGAAAGCCATCATCAATGTTGTGTCTTGACCTAGATTTTACGGTTGACTGACTTCGTACTTTTTTGTCGAGTTTTTGCGTTTAGGTCATTTTCTCAGAAACTATGAGGGCTAGAGCCATGAAACTTGGGCCATGCATACATCTGAAAGAGTAACTTTCAAAGCCATCATCTGTATTAAGTCTTGACATACATTTTACGGTTGACTGACTTCGCAATTTTTTGTCAAGTTTTTGCGTTAAGGTCTGTTACTCAGAAACTATAAGGGCTAGAGCCATGAAACTTGGGCCATGCATTCATCTGGAAGAGAAGAACTCAAAGTCATCATCGATATTGAGTCTTTATCAACATTTTACGGTTGGCTGACTTTGCAATTTTTTGGCAAGTTTACGCGTTTAGTCTGTTTCTCAGAAACTGTAAGGGCTAGAGCCATGAAACTTGGTTCATTCATACATCTTTGCTGATTTAGCTCTGTTTTGTGACTAAGCGCCAGCAGGCGAGACACCGCATTCCGCGGAATTCTTGTTTCTTCGGATGACAAAACCTTTTCAACAGGAGTCTACTAAAGGAAAGAATTCTTTCTTTCAGAGTAGACTTAATGATTTAGAAGGGAGGTAAAAATGAAAATGGCAAAATTTCTTCCTATAAAAATATACCCTTTCACCATAATTTAAATTCATGAAAGTAAAAATTTACAATAATTTCCCAATTTACTTTAGAACATGTGACTGGTACAATCTCAGATATCATAATGGTTTCAGGAATTTACTCATGTCTAAGTTATTCCCATATTCTGTATATAAAGGTAAATTCCATATGAAGAAATCCTGTTTTATAGGATGTATTGTTTGAAGTTTATTGTCAATGTTTTTATTAGTCTGAAAAAAAAAACACACTACCAAATCCATGATAGACTCAATTGGTAGCTTGTAAGTGGGCTTAAAAGAAGTTATCTGATTGAAAGGGCCTGGAGGACTGAATTACAATACTAAGACTGGTCTGAAAAGTGTCTTCCAAATTCAGGGAGGGCTTAGTAAGAAGATTGTTGCTATATGTAGTCTAAAAAAATGTATCAAATCGAAGGAGGATTCAATCATAAAATAGTGCTAAATAAAGTATTTTTGTAATTAGCCTGGATAATAGATCAGTTGAATCCAGGGAGGACTCTGTTACAAGAGTCAATAAGTATAAAAAATCTGCCGGATACAGGAATGAAGAGTATCTCAAAGTCCATCTCAATTTACTGATATTTCTAAGTAAATTTTCTGGTCCCAGAAAATTTACATTGAGATACTAGTATTTTGAGATAGCTGGCGTTAAAATGTAGAGTAAGGGGACATGGCTTCACACACTTTTTTGACTTTTATGACTTTTGCAGCATTAGCTGACAAAGCTTGTAACATAACCCCTGTTTGTTTATATTATAATATGCCTTGACCCTTTCTGGAAATTAAGTATGAAAATATTTGGTCTCAGACTCTGACATCATATGTAGCATGTGCCTAATATGTACTGCCGTCCTTTGTGATATTTTGGGTATATGAGGACATGGCTTTGCACATCCCTTCTTGAAGGAAATAGAAGCATTCTAGGAGTCTTTGAATATTCTGTCATACACCTTACGGCCAGTAAATGCAACCCATAAAACAACAGCTAATATGCTACTATTATTTATAGTTTTCAAGGTAATAGTATGTCAATGCTTCTTCCATTAATGGAAAGATGAACATCAGCAATTTTCAGCATTTAATTTCATTTTATAAAATGGTTAATAAGTGGCTGACAATTTGTTGTTGAATCCATTACATCTCGACTGTGTAATCTTACAGCAGACTTACGTCTAGATAGGATGACAGCTAAAAATAATAAGCAGACTTTTTTCATAAAAGTGAGGGACAAAATTCACACTACATAGGATGGAAAATCTTTTGTATTCATATAACCGGCATAGTTTTTGATGATTTGTGCACTTTGTATTCTTAAGAAAGCAAATAGCAATTTCGTTAATACTTCAGGAGACAAATTTCGACAGTGTGCTATCAATAATACTGCCTGTTCTAAAAAGGTTAAACTTTGCTGACTTTCATCTGAATGTTTTAAACAGTTTGGTGCCAAAATGCACATTATGCACTGCAGTTGAAAGTGATCTAAAAATCTTGATTCATCCCCCATGAAATATTTGCAGAACAAAATTATGTTCAAACAACTGATGACTGACACATACTAAGAAATCCCGGAGGTGTGCGAAGCCATGCCCTGTGCGAAGCCATGTCCCTTTACTCTAAAGAAAAATGGAAAATGTGTCCAAACTATATTAACTTTGACATACCAGTGTTTGAGGTAACTGTAGTCTGAAATTTGTCTTTCAACATTCATGCAGGCTATAGTACAAGATTGTAATTGGTCTGAATCTTAAACTTAGGCCAGCTCAAGTGTGATTCATAAGACACTGATAGTACAATTTGTGTCTTGTGTGTCTGGGGCCATATTCATAAAGCCACTTAAGTCGTTGCTATGCTGTTGCTAAGGCTGAATATTAAGGAGATTCCCTACAACTATGAAATTTGTTTCCTCCAGAGCAAATTTCATAGTTGTAGGGAATCTCCTTCAAAGAAATTTAGCCTTAGCAACAGCATAGCAACCACTTAAGTCATTTTATGAATACGGCCCCAGGTCTAAAGAAAATGCTTAGCTTTTAATTATACCACCGGCATACGAAGTATGGCGAGGGGTATATAGCTTTCGTCCGATGTCCATTCGTCCGTTCGTCTGTCCTTCCGTCCGTCCGTAAGTTAACATTTGCGTTAAAGTTTTGCGTTAAAGTTTTTGAGATCTTATATTTTCCAAACCCTTTGATGGATTGGGTTTATATTTGGCATGGTGATAGATAATGGTCCAAAGTTTTATTATACACCACCCCCATCCATTCCTATAACCTGAAGGTCAAGGTCACAGACTTTGAATATTCATGTTTAAGTTTTGCGTTAAAATTTTTTAAGATCTCTATATAATTCAAACCCTTGATGGATTGGGTTTATATTTGGCATGGTGATAGATAATGGTACAAAGTTTTATGATGTACCACCCCCATCTATACCCGTGACCTAAAGGTCAAGGTCACAGACTTTGATTATTCATGTTAAAGTTTTGCATTAATGTTTTTAAGATCTCTATATAAGTCATACCCTTTGTTGATGTGGGCTAATGTTTGGCATGATGATAGATGTTGGTCCAAAGTTTTATTCTGTACCATCCCCACTGATGCCTGTGACCTAGAAGTCAAGGTCATGGACTTTGACTTTTCATGCTGAAGTTTTAAGATATTACATCATTCAACTTCTTCATTCAGTTTGGTTTATATGTCCAAAGTTTTATTTTGTACCACGTTACACATGCCTGTGACCTAGAGGTCAAGGTCACAGACTTAGACATTTTCATATATATTTTGTGTTAAAGGTTTTTAGATCCCATATAATCCAAATCTTTTGTTTGGTTTGGTTTATTTTTGGTATGGTTATAGGTATTGGTCTAAAAATTTACTCTATGTCATCCCCACACATGCCTTGACTCAAGGTGAAGGGCAAAGACTTGCTTTTCCATGATGAAGTTTTGCGTTAAGTTTAATTTATTAGCTTATTTTCCCATCTATTTCTATAGGAACTTTTGATATGTGACTTTTTTCTCCCTTAGGTTGCAACAGTCTTCATCATCTGGATGCTGCTGTTGACATAAGGTCAAGGTCACATACTTTAACAGTTGCATCAATGTTTATTTATTTATTTATTTATTTATTATAAATTTCAGACACAAATACATACATTTGTAATAACAAACATATATATAGATGTCTAAGGATTGGATGTAGGCTAGGCCTATATTTATCCTCTCCTAGACGGTACTGTAAATGTACAAGTTATACATGTATAATAATTATACGAATAATATGAATTTACAAAACATGTACATGTATTACATCACATGTCAATTATTATATCAAAAAGTTAAGTACAAATTTTTAGTATACAGGTCTACCTCATTATAGCGCTATCTTTGGGGTCCATAGAAACAGACCGTGCTATAAGTGAAACCGTGTTATAATGAGGTTATTTACATTAGAACAATAGGAAAATAACCATTTGGGAGCCAAGACATGACCGTGTTATATTGAAATCCGTGTTATAGCGAGGGGAGTTATAATGAGGTAGACCTGTATATATATACCTTCAAAAAGTATATGTGTTCAAGAATATGCAATAGAAAATTTGAAGAGATAGAAGGAAACGATAATGGTAATAATAAGAAGAAGAAAAAGAAGAAGAAGAGGAGGAGAAAAAGAAGAGAAGAATGTCTGCCATACCATGAAGGGTTTTATAAAGTATCGATTTTGCTACAATAATACAATATCTTGTCATTGATCTACTAAAATTTGACTATGGATTCCTTGTATCAGTACTTTAATATGCTTTCGTTTCGAGCATTTATTTGTATTAACATTCGGTTGCATTGTTATTTATTTATATATTTATTTTATGCATTAATTATCATTTCAAAAAAAAAGAAAAAAAAAAAAAAAAAGAGGACAGTGTCTCTGAGGTGTGTATGACCGGTGTTTACCTTGGTGAATTACCCGGGCCACGGGGACTGTGTCAACAGTATAGCGGACCAATAGTCATTGCGGAAGTGACACGTTGCCAGATGAAATCCCATCAAATTAATTAGTTAGTCGTTGTCTAAATAAAGAGGTGAGTATGAACAAATTATTACATCAGAATAATGAAATTAAGAAACCTTTATACAGTTATGTCATGCACATGAAATGACAATTCCGGACTGTTATAAATCTTGTAATTTTTAGAAGCTTCGATTCGTGCATGTAATTGTTCGGCCTGGCAACCAAGGGTCACTATGCATCCAGCAGGTGAACAGTGAAGACACCAGTCAGATGCCGTATTAGACAGCATCTGGGGCCTGGTTCACAACGAATCGTACGATTGAAATTCGTCGTAAGATGATCGTACGAGAATCTTACGACCAAAAATCGCTTTCATGAAAAAAATCTCGGTTTCACTATTGTCCTCGTAGAACTCAATTTACGATCAAATCTACGATACCTAAAGGGCAGTCGTAAATTTCACTTTTTCTCCTCTTTCATCGCACAATATACTCATACTTAACTTTTGAATAGATAACATTTATCTACTGTCTTTCTGAAAAGCATATACCAAGTTTTGAGCAAATCAGCCAATTAACAGAATTCCAAATTTATGATAAATCACCTAAGGGTGATTTTGAGTGAAGTTTTTCCTGTACGATTGTCGTACGATTATCGTGCGATTCTCGCGGAATAATGTACCTGCAATGTATTAGAGACTATTCTCAAAATCATGGCGGCAGCATTTGTTCTAATAGAGAGAAATTATCTTACAAGAAAATGGGAGGTTTTAGGACCGTTTGAACCCCTAATTAGGTGATCTCTGATCTGAGGAGACTGCATGTTTGTGTTCAACGGTATGGCACGCCAAATGCACAATAAATCTTTAAACTAGGTTTAAGAAATTTTACCCTAAGTTGAGCTTCAAACCTAGGTTTCAGTTCAGTCATAGGTTTTAAATCTGACTTCAATACCCGGATTTGTAAAAACGATTATAGAAAATTTCAATTTTCAAAAGTTAGTTTTGAAGCTAAAACAAAGGGTTGAAAACTTAACACCTAAAATTGAGAATGCGAAATTTGGCTTGCTATACTATACAAGCGAATTATTGCGCTGACCACAAGGTTCTGCAGTGCAAGTCTAAAAGAGCTGATACAATCACAAACAGCATTTGGCAAAATAAAAAGACCCGAGTTTAATTCCTCGGAACTTCTATCTCAAAACTGTATTTCGAAAATCGAGGAAGAGCATGGCAAGCCAAAGCACAATGAATTTCATAACCCTGAGTTTCAGTCTTGTTTTTAGAGTTTCAGTCCTAGGTTTTGGATCTCCAATTCCCACTTTTGTAAAATGAATTTATATAGGAATTTTGTTTTCATATCTTGGTTTTGAAGATCTGCAACTAAGGATAAAAAACTTTAAACCTTGGACTGAAAACTTCCCAGGTGCGATCATTCGTGTCTTTGGTTAGGAGTCGTCCATGTTTACTTAGAAGCCACCGGTAACTCAGTGGTTTAAGCGCTGGCCTGCTGATCAAGCGGTCCTGAGGTCGTTTCCGGAGGCGGAAATCGTTTCAATCGTAAACAGGGTTCCATTGCACATAACCTTTCATTATCACCCTTTCACCGTCCTGATACGACTGAAATACTGTTGAAACTGACGTAAAATCGCAAGCCATCCATCCATCCATCTTCCTTACTTCAGTGAGAAGGGCTTTAACCTCATTTGAGGTCCTGTTGACATTTTTCTTTGACATGATTGCGTTGTATTACAAATCGCTACTTTTGTGTTTATAAAACCCAATACACATCTGTCAAAGCTAATACACATCACGTCTGCGATCCATCGTATAACTAAAATCCTACGAGAATCGTACTATCAGTCGTACGATGTTTTTATGAAACGATCGTGCGAGAATCGTGCGATTCTCGTACGACCAAACGTACGATTATCGCACGATTCATCGTACGGTTAATTTTTGTGAAACAGGCCCCAGGTCTGGTTCTGCACTGCTTGCCGCTGTCACAAAAATGTCAGACTATGAGTTAGTCAAACCGTTTAGTATTCATAACATATCCAATAACTACATCTTGTAACAGGCTATTCTGTTCATTTGATAAATTTTGATTCCCAGCCAGAAGGTCATTTACACATAGATATTGTTTCATAAATAGACTTGTTGACTTGCAGAGTGTTGATTAATTGCATTCTTTGTTCATTATATTTAGAGCATTCAAGGAGATAGTGTTGAACAGTTTCTGCAACACCACAGTCAATACAAAGGCCATTATCTTGCAAGTGGTCATTTAAGAGATCAGCATTAAGTGAACTTTTGTTATTCCTTAGTTGACACATTATTATATTATATTTTCTTACTCCATTCATAAAGTATGAGGGTGAGGGTTTTGCCTGTTTACTTAGTGCTCTTTTGAAAGAATATATAGAAGTGCAATTATTTTTTATATCGTCGTCAAGGTTATTCCACAGGTATATCGTCGTCAAGGTTATTCCACAGGTTGCATCAATGTACTGCTTTATCTCATATATCCTTCAATGAAACCTTTTGATATATTACTCGGTTTACTGTCAGCTTGTAGCAGATTAGTTGACATCTTCTGTATGCTGCTACTGACCAAGGGACCAGGTCACAGGCTTTAAAATTTGTATCTTATATGTGTTAAATTTTTGTGTTTAAAGGTTAATGCTACTAGGCGGTGGCACTGGCCGGGGGTATACGTGAGCCCCTGCTCACTTGCTCTAGTTGGTCTATAAATTGTCCATCATATCTAGGAAGGGCTCTGTTACAACAGTGCAGTAATCTGAAAATTGTCTGTCAAGTCCAAGAAGGACTATGTTACAAGATTAATATTGTGAAAAACGTCTATCAAATCCAGGAAGGAATGTGTTACAAGATTGTAATTGATCTGAAAATTGTTAATTATACTATTATGTGTTACAAGATTGTAATCAGTCGGAACATTGTTAATTATACTATTATATACAGAAAAGGTCTGAAAATTGTGTATGGTATCCAGGAAGGACTCGGTTACAAGATTGCAGTAGTCTGAAAATTGTCTATCAAAGCCAGGAAGGACTGTGTAACATTATATATTAGGATTCTGTTACATTGTGTATTATATCCTGGAAGTACTCTACTAAAAGATTGTAATTTATCTGAAAATTGCATATCATATCCAGGAAGGAAGATTGCAATAGTCTGAAAAATGTCTTTCATATCCAGGTAGGACTTTGTTACAAGATTGTATGGTCTGAAAATTGTCTATACTATCTAGGAAATGTACCTGTCTCAACAGGCAGGTAGAAAACTTCACTTGTCATAAAAATGGGTTAAGAATGTGTGACATATGCAATACCCTAATGTGCTTAAATATTGGGACAACTAAAAACCATTACATGTAATTTTCCATTTGACACAAATGGAAAATTAATGGTTTCAGGTGTCCGAATACTTTAGCACTCTACAGTAATTTCTGTGTCTGATATTTAAAGTTCTTAATTTTGTTACCATAAATGTTTGTAAAATTGGGACACCAAAAGTAATCACTGTAATTGTCCTGAAAATGGAATAGTTCGGTTTTGAAATGCAGGAATGTTAAAAGTACCTTAATGTGCTTAAGTATTGGGACATCTAAAATAATAAATTTTCCATTTGTCCCAAATAGAAAATTCATTATTTCCAGGTGTCCCAATATATACGCACAGTACAGTATGCAGATGGAATTAGAACAGTGTTGACCATGATCAGACTGCATTAGGAGCAGTTTGATCTGGGTCTTTACTGTTTGCTGAGATCTATCTGTCCCAATACTTAGAATTTTTATGGTAATTTTGTTGAAAGAACATTAAAGGTTGCAAATAAAAAGTTAGAACATGTACAGTCAAGGACCAAAAGTAATTCCACAAAAATATTTTTCCCATAGACTTTAGTGCAATTAGATGTTTACAAGAAAATTAATTTTTGTAGTTCTAGTAAGGCAAGCATAAAATGATAAATATGGTTGAAAAACTAAATGAATAATACAATAAATACTGTTTACCGAACTAATTTCTGGCCCCCTCAGTATTAAGAGACAGCTTGTCAAACTTTGTATAAAATTTGAAAACAACAAGTTTCCATTGATGTTAATGGCGACATCCTGAAAAAAGTGACCAAAAAACTTGAACGTAAAATTTAAAGTCATGCCTAGTAATAAATAAGATGAATAACCGATATGAAACAAAATATATAGCTTGCCTCATTCATTTAGCTATCTACCATTACCAAAATTATTTCAATCTGTTGAACAAGAATGCCCTAAAATAATTTCCAGTGAACATGAAAATACACTAAAGTATATGGGAAAATTGATTTTGTGGAAATACTTTTGGTTCTTGACTGTATATAGTCATAATTTAGTAACATGTTTATGATAAATACAGCAAGAAGCTAATTAAGAGCATGCTGTGTTAATTGTAGCAGATAGGATAAGTCTGAAAAGATTTGTTTGCAAGTGCAAAGTCGCTGTTATAGAGATATCCATTGTGGCTGTGCAGTACCCTCGGGCAGCATTAAATGATAATTATAACTTCATTTAATTCCTGATGGCTGGCCTGAAGCTCTGTTTTTAGCTCACCTGGCCCGAAGGGCCATAGTGAGCTATTGTCATACCAAAGCGTCCGGCGTGCGTCGTGCGTCTGTGCGTCGTCCGTCAACACTTGAAAACAAATATTCAAACATCTTCTTCTGTAAAACTACTGTACCCATGGTTCTCAAATTTCACATGACCTGACTCCAGGGTCTCAGAATTGTAAAATTGGGTCAGGTTGAATATTCAAGATGGCCGCCATTACTAAAAATAGCAAAAATAACAAAATCATCTTCTTCTCCAGATGCACTGGGTATATTTGTCTGAATTTTTGCATGAAACATCAGTGGAACATTGGTATTCAGAATTGTAAAAAATGAAAAAAATCTGTAGCGTAGTTTTGTCGCAGTGACCTACTTTCTGTTTACGAGGGTAATTTTGTTCAAATGCCAATGTCGAAACACAACTTATTTAAACAACTTCAAACAACTTCTTCTCTAAAACCACTGAACCCATGGGTCTCAAATTTCACATGGAGCATGACCAGACTGCATGGTTTCAAATTTGTAAAAGTGGGTCAGGTTGAGAATCCAAGATGGCCGCCATTTCTAAAAATAGCAAAAACAACAAAATCAACATCTCCACTAGAACCATTGGGTATATTTGGTTGAAAGTTTGCATGGAACATAAGTGGGACCTTGCAATTAAATTTTATAAAAATCAAAAAAAAATCTGTACCGGAATTAGGTCACAGTGACCTACTTAGCGTTTACAAGACTAAATTCGCTCAAATGTCAATATCTCAAGAAAACACAAATGGATTCTGATAAGGTTTGGTCAGAAATGGTCCTTGAATTGAATTATTTTAAATTTGTGCCAACTGACTATCCCATATGGCCACCAGGGGGGCCGTTACTAAAAATAGCACAAACATAAAAAATGACAATTTCTCAAGAACCCTTGAATGGAATTTGACTTATTTTGTTTCAGAATGTTCCTTGCATGAAGACGTTTTGATTAATTGCAATTTGGCAATCCAAGATGGCCGCCATCTGCCGTTACTAAAAATAGCACAAAACATGAAAATAGTAATATCTCAGTAACCACTGAATGGATTTTGACGAAATTTGTGGCAAAATAATTCTTGCATTGAGGTGTTTCAAACGTAACTAAATATAGACCAGTCATGTTGGCCTATGTTTCTAAAAATAGCAAAATGTGAAAATTCGAAAATCTCAATAGAATTGGACTAATTTTGTGTCAGAATGGTCCTTTCATGAAGCCTTTGCGATTTCTTGCATTTTGGCATTCCAAAATGGCTGCCATCTGCTGTTACTAAAAATAGCACAAAACATGAAACTGACAATATCTCCATAACCCCTGAATGGATTTTGATGAAATTTGTGGCAAAATGATTCTTGCATTGAGATGTTTCAAGCATAACTTAATATAGACCAGTCATGTTGGCCTCTGTTACTAAGAATAGCAAAATGTGAAAATCAGAAAATCTCAATGGAATTGGACTAATTTTGTGTCAGATGGTCCATTCATGAAGCCTTTGCGATTTCTTGCATTTTGGCAATCTTAGATGGCTGCCATCTGCCGTTACTAAAAATAGCACAAAACATGAAAATGACAATATTTCAGTACCCCTGAATGGATTTTGACAAAAATTGTGGCAAAATGATTCTGGCATTGAAATGTTTCAAAAATTAATAAATATAGACCCGCCAAATTGGTCTCTTTTACTTAAAATAGAAAAATGTGAAAATTGAAAAATTAGAATGGAACTGGACCAGTTTATGTCAGAATGGTCCTTGCATGAAGGCTTTTGATTTTTTTGCATTTTGGCATTCCAAGATGGCCTCCGTCTGCCATTTCTAAAAGTAGCGCAAAACATGAAATGGCAATATCTCAGTGACCACTGAATAGATTTTGATGAAATTTATGGCAAAATGATTCTTGCAAATCTCAAAGTAATTGGACCAATTTTGTGTCAGAATGGTCAGTGGCAAAATAGCCAGGTGAGCGATATCAGGCCCATTTGGGCCTCTTGTTTAGCTCACCTGAGCACAAAGTGTTCAAGTTGAGGTATTGTGATCAGTCTTTGTCCGTCGTCCATCGTCCATTGTCCGGCGTCAACTTTTGCTTTAAATGACTTTTTCTCCAAAACTGCTGGACGGATTTCGAAATAATTTCACAGAAACGTTCCTTGGGGGACACTCTACCAAAATTGCTCAAATGGTTCCACTCCGCTGAACAATATGGCCGCCAGAGCTAAAAATAGAAAAACCTTTAAACGACTTCTCCTCCAGAACTGCTGGGCAGATTTTGAAATAATTTCACAGAAATGTTCCTTAGGAGACCCTCTACCAAAATTGCTCAAACGGTTTTGCTCCGCTGAACAATATGGCCACCAGAGCTAAAAATAGAAAAACCTTTAAACAACTTCTCCTCCAAAACTGCTGGGCAGATTTTGAAATAATTTCACAAAAATGTTCCTTAGGAGACCCTCTACCAAATTTGCTCAAACGGTTCTGCTCCGCTGAACAATATGGCCACCAGAGCTAAAAATAGAAAAACCTTTAAACGACTTCTCCTCCAAAACTGCTGGGCAGATTTTGAAATAATTTCACAGAAATGTTCTTTAGGAGTCCCTCTACCAAAATTGCTCAAACGGTTCCGCTCTGCTAAACAATATGGCCGCCAGAGCTAAAAATAGAAAAATATTTAAACAACTTCTCCTCCAAAACTGCTGGGCCGATTATGAAGTAATTTCACAGAAATGTTTCTTAGGAGACCCTCTGCCAAAAGTGCTCAAACGGTTCTGCTCCGCTGAACAATATGGCCACCAGAGCTAAAAATAGAAAAAAGCTTTAAACATCATCGTCTCTGAAGCCAATGGCTCGATTTCAGAAAAAATTCACAGAAATGTTTTACTCATGACTCTGAACAAAAATTGCTAAAACGGTTCCATTCCGCTGAACAAAATGGCCGCCAGAGCTAAAAATAGAAATAAATCTTAGAATGACACAGAGGGCACAGTTATTATCCAATCATCATGAAACTTTGTCAGAATGTTTATCTAAATGAAATCTAGACCATCTTTGAAACTGGGTCATGTGGGATCAAAAACTAGGTCACTGGGTCAAATCTTAGAAAAACCTTGTGCACACTCTAGAGGGCACAGTTATGATCCAATCTTCATGAAACTTTGTCAGAATGTTTATTTATATAAAATCTAGGCCAAATTTGAATCTGAGTCTTGTGGGGTCAAAAACTAGGTCACTAGGTCAAATCTTAGAAAAACCTTGTGTACACTCTAGAGGGTACAGTTAAGATCCAATCTACGTGAAACATTGTCAGAATGTTTATTTTCATGAAATCTATACCAGATTTGAAACTGGGCCATATCAGGTCAAAAACTAGGTCACTAGGTCAGTTCTTAGAAAAACAGTGTGAACGCTTTTAGGGGACACAGTTTTGTTCTAATCTTCATGAGACTTTGACAGAATATTTGTTTCCAACAAATCTGGACCAAGGGTGCAACTTGGTCATGTTGGGTCAAAAAGTAGGTCACTAGGTTAAACCGTAGAAAAACATTGTGTACACTCTAGAGGGCACAGTTTTGTCAGAATGTAGTTGTCAGTTACTGGCGAAAGTATGTGCACTTAGTACTGGTTAACCGCTTAGGGGGTCTAAGCCTGCCCAGGAATAGTGTGGTTAGGTTAACTGACCGTCCCGACATGACCTTAGTTGTTTACCGTGGACGTTAAGCATCAAATCAACCAACCAACCAAAATTGTCAGAATGTTCATATCCAAGAAATCTAGACCAGGTTTGAAACTGGGTCATGTGGGGTCAAAATCTAGGTCATTAGGTTAAATCTTATAGAAGCCTTAGGTACACAATAAAGGGTTCATTTTCCATTTAATCTTTGTGAAACTCTGTCTGTCGGTCATATGGATGTCTCTGAGGTTAAGTTCACAGGATACTCAGGTGAGCGATCCAGGGCCATCATGGCCCTCTTGTCTTTCTTTCTTCATCAGTCAGTTTGTCAGCCACTGGACCGATTGTAAACAAATTTCAATGGTATCTATGGCTTTGGGGAATGAAAGTTTAAATCAAGCCATCATGGTCAATTACCAAGATTACCATCACACCCATATATGGAAGAAACCTTTAAAGTCTTGTTCCCCAGAACCAAGGGATCTGTGGTTATGATGTTGGCTACTGTAATGTGCATATATATTGGGACACCTAAAAATAATAAATTTTCCATTTGGGACAAATGGAAAATTTATCATTTTAGGTGTCCCAATACTTAAGCACATTAGGATACTTATATTCAAATGATGAACCTGGGTTGACTTAGACATTTTATGGCAAGGAGAAACTTGCTCACATATATGGTTGTATGGAAAAAACTCAAAAACAAGACTTCTCTGACAGGAATTATTTAAGTTTGTGGTCCAAAACTTGCCATACATTGTCAACTAAAATAGTACATGTACATTTATAAATGAATATTTATGCCTGCCAAAGGTCAGTTTCATTTAAATTCATTCATATGACCTATGTACTTGGTTACTCAGATTTCAACAACTCCAACTGACCAGAAACCACTGTGCCATTTGAAGCCAACTTTCATATGTAGCCTCCATGGCTTTAGGAATTAAAAGATTGTAGTAGATTTTCTTAGCTCTAGTTCTTAGGTTAAGCTCCCATAAGCTGCTTCATTGCCCTCTGACAACTCTAGTTTTAACTCTGTACATACTTTTTTCCAAAGGTGCACATGAGTTAACAGCAGCTGTAGTTTGTGAAGGTGAAATGGATTTAATAGATACACAAAATAGGTGTGTGTTAGTCTCAGGATGTGCAAGGTACACAAAGTTGGTGTTTGTTGATCTCAGGATAAGCAAAGTACAAAATAGGTATATGTTGATCTCAGGATGTGCAAAGCACAAAATAGGTGATTGTTGATCTCAGGATGTGCAAAGCACAAAATAGGTGATTGTTGATCTCAGGATGTGCAAGGCACACAAAGTTGGTGTTTGTTTATCTCAGGATGTGCAAGGCACATTTTTATTAGCTCACCTGGCCAGAAGGGCCATAGTGGGCTATTGTCATACCAATGCGTCCGGCGTGCGTCGTCCCAAATGTGTCCGTCAACACTTAAAAACAAATATTCAAACATCTTCTTCTGTAAAACTACTGGTCCCATGGTTCTCAAATTTCACATGGAGCATGACCTGACTCCAGGGTCTCAGAATTGTAAAATTGGGTCAGGTTGAAAATCCAAGATGGCCCCTATTACTAAAAATAGCAAAAACAACAAAATAAACTTCTTCTCCAGAACCACTGGGTATATTTGTCTGAATTTTGGCATGGAACATCAGTGAAACCTTGGTATTCAAAATTGTAAAATGAAAAAAATCTGTAGCGGAGTTATGTCACAGTGACCTACTTTCTGTTTATGAGTGTAATTTTGCTCAAATGCCAATGTCAAAAAACGACTTATTCAAACAACTTCAAACAACTTCTTCTCTGTAAAACTACTGCACCCATGGGTCTCAAATTTCACATGGAGCATGACCAGACTGCAGG
Source organism: Ctena decussata (assembly GCA_963989385.1). Taxonomy (NCBI): domain Eukaryota; kingdom Metazoa; phylum Mollusca; class Bivalvia; order Lucinida; family Lucinidae; genus Ctena; species Ctena decussata. Next base: position 23,700,278 of record OZ022498.1, read on the forward strand.
GTTTCAAAATTGTAAAATTGGATCAGGTCAAGAATCCAAGATGGCCGCCATTGCTAAAAATAGCAAAAATAACAAAATCAATTTTTTCTCCGGAAACATTTGGTATATTTGGTTGAAAGTTTGCATGGAACATTGTTGGGACCTTGGGATTAAAAATTGAAAAAATGAACAAAAAATCTGTAGCCGAATTAGGTCACAGTGACCTACTTAGCGTTTACAAGACCGATTTTGCTCAAATGTCAGTATCTCAAGAAAATGCAATCAATTCTGGTCAGATTTGGTCAGAAATGGTCCTTGAAAGGAATTATTTCAATTTTGTGCTAGTTGACTATCCAAGATGGCCACCATGGGGGCCGTTACTAAAAATAGCACAAACATAAAAATGACAATTACTCAAGAACCCTTGAATGAAATTCGACCAATTTTGTGTCAGAATGTTCCTCGCATGAAGCCGTTTCGATTAATTGCAATTTGGCTTTCCAAGATGGCTGACATCTGCCGTTACTAAAAATAGCACAAACATAAAATGACAATTACTCAAGAACCCTTGAATGGAATTGGACCAGTTTTGTGTCAGAATGTTCCTTACATGAAGCCATTTCGATTAATTGCAATTTGGCATTCCAAGATGGCGGCCATCTGCCGTTACTAAAAATAGCACAAAACATGAAAATGACAATATCTCTGTAACCGCTGAATAGATTTTGACGAAATTTGTGTCAAAATGATTTTTGCTTTAAGATGTTTCAAAAGTAACTAAATATAGACAAGTAATAATGGCCTTTGCTACTAAAAATAGAAAAAAATGTGAAAATAAGAAAATCTCATTGGAATTGGACTAATTTTCTGTCAGAATGGTCCTTTCATTAAGCTTTTTCGATTTTCTGCATTTTGGCATTCCAAGATGGCCGCCATTTGCCGTTACTAAAAATAGCACAAAACATGAAAATGACAATATATCATTAACCGCTGAAGCGATTGAGACGAAATTTTTGTGGCAAAATGATTCTTGCTTTGACGTGTTTCAAAAATTAACAAATATTGACCCTTCAAGTTGGCCTCTGTTACTTAAAATAGCAAAATATGAAAATTAGAAAATTACAATTGTGTCAAAATGGTCCTTGCATGAAAGCTTTTCAATTTTTTGCATTTTGGCATTCCAAGATGACCGCCATCTGCCGTTACTAAAAATAGCACAAAACATGAAACTGACAATATCTCAGTAACCCCTGAATGGATTTTGATGAAATTTGTGGCAAAATGATTCTTGCATTGAGGTGTTTCAAAAGTAAATGTATAAAGACCAGACAAGTTGGCCTCTATTACTTAAAGTAGCAAAATGTGAAATTGAGAAAATCTCTGGAATTGGACCAATTTTGTATCAGAATGGTCCCATTGCACAAAAGCCAGGTGAGCGATATCAGGCGCATTTGGGCCTCTTGTATGATATTTACAATGCATACTTGTCAGCAAAACTGAATGGATGAATGGAAGGAAGGATGGATGACCGTTGGAGCTTTAGTGCTTTTCCATAGGAACATGTATTTCAGAATTATTTTAGTTAGTATGTGGAATGAGGTGACATAACCAATAATCTTGACAGGGTACAGTTGAAATTTTGTAAAGTCACTGTCAAGACGTTGTTAAAAAAAAGCAGCAGTTTGGATTTTCAGAGTCATTTCCCATTCGGTATTAAAAGGGTTAATGCTACAATTTTAACATGGCATTAAAACCATATACCTCTACACACCTCACACCCTACCCGAGACCCAACCTCCCCCTCAACTGTTAAAAGTAAGAAAGTGCAGCATTTTTATACGCCTGTTTTGAAAATATAGCTGTATTATGGCATGGCGCTGTCTGTCTGTCCATCAACATTCATGTGCACGCCATATCTCAGTAACCGTTTGAGATCTCCTTATGAAATTTTGTAGGCATATATATTAGGAAGGGGCAAAGCGTCGTGTGCAGTAATGGTTGCTCCCCCTTTCTTAGTTTCCAAGTTATGCCCCTTTGATTATTTTTTACCCTACTAGTCTTGTGCGTGCCGTAACTAGATAAATATTTGGGATATCTTGATGAAACTTCATAGCAATGTGTATGAGGGTTTAACGATGTGTCACGTATAACAATAATTTCTCTGTCTTTCTTGGTTTTGGAGTCGCATCCCTTTGATTAGATTTTTAGGCTGTTTTTGTGTATACTAATCTTGTGCTATCAATAACTTAGTAACCATTTGGAATATCTTGATGAAACTTTATAGCCATGTGCATGATCTTAAGACGGTGTGTCACATATAAGAAAAGTTGTCCCCCCCTTTCTTAATTTTGGAGTAACCTCTCTTTGATTAGTTTTTTAGCTCACCTGAGCCAGAGGCTCCGGGGGAGCTTATAGTATGATCAGGCTCCGTCGTCCGTCCGTCCGTCGTCCGTCCGTCAACATTTTCAAACGACTTCTCCTCTGAAACCACTGGGCCAATTGTAACCAAATTTCATATGTAGCCTCCTGGGACCTTAGGAACGAAAAGTTGTTCAAACGGTCCTGGTCACATGACCAACATGGCCGCCATGCCCATATATGGTAAAAACCTAAAAAAATCTTCTTCTCCAGAACCAGTAGGCCGATGGCCTTGAAACTTGGTATGTAGCATCAGGTACGCGAGTACTACCAAGATTGTTCAAATAATGACCTTAGGTTGACCTTGACCTTTTTTACGGTAAGGTCAAATTTTCTTCCTTGTGCTTTTCTATGGCAAAATGCTAGAACATAAGATATCTTGGAAACTGTTGAAAAGTTTGGGCTAAAAATTGGTATCTACAGTCATCTTAATTAGTACATGAAGATTTATGAGTACAAGAGGTCAAGGTCATTCTTTGACCTTTGACCCAGAACTCTCATATTTTGACAATTCCAAACAATCTCCTCAAAAGCCCCTGGGCCAATTGAAACCAAATTTCATATAGAGCCTCCAGGAGTTGAGGGAACAAAAATTTATTCATACGGTCCAGGTCACATGACCAATATGGCTGCCACGCCCATATATGGTAAAAACCTTTGAAAATCTTCTTCTCCAGAACCAATTGACCGATGGCCTTGAAACTTGGTTTGTAGCTTTGGGTACTTGAGTACTATCAAGGTTGTTCAAATTATGACCTTTGGTTGACCTTGATCTTTTATACGGCAAGGTCAAATATGGGAAAATGCTAGAACATAAGATTTCATGGAAAGTTCTGAAGATTTATGCCTAAAAATTGGTACAAACAGTTATCTTAATGAGTACATGAAGATTTGTGAGTACAAGAGGTCAAGGTCATTCTTTGACCTTTGATCCTGAACTCTCATATTTTGACAATATCAAACAATCTCCTCAAAAACAACTGAGCCAATTGTAACCAAATTTCATACAGAGCCTCCAGGGGTTTTAGGGAATGAAAATTAGTTCAAACAGTCCAGGTCACATGACCAACATTGCCGCCAGGCCCATATATGGTAAAAACCTTTAAAAATCTTCTTCTCCAGAACCAATTGACCGATGGCCTTGAAGCAAGGTATATAGCATTGGGATCTCCAGTACTATCAAGATTGTTTAAAATGATGACCTTGGGTTGACCTTGACTATTTTACGGAAGGTCATTGTTTAAAATGATGACCTTGGGTTGACCTTGACTATTTTACGGCAAGGTCAAATGTGGGAAAATGCTAGAACATAAGATTTCATGGAAAGTTTTGAAGATTTATGCCTAAAAATTGATATCTACAGTCATCTTAATGAGTACATGAAGATTTATGAGTACAAGAGATCAAGGTCATTCTTTGACTTTTGACCCAGAACTCTGTCATTTTGACAATATCAAACCATCTCCTCAAAAGCCCCTGGGCCAGTTTTGAAACCAAACTTCATATAGAGCCTCCAGGGGGTTGAGGGAAAGAACTTTTTTTCAAATGTCCAGGTCACATGACCAACATGTCCTCCATGCCCATATATGGTTAAAACCTTTAAAAATCTTTTTCACAAGAACCAGTTGACCGATGGACTAAGAGTAACTTACCCTAGACGGCCTAGAGTACTGAGGCTGAATGGACTCGGGTGAGCTACAGGACCAATGGTCCTCTTGTTTAAGGTAGCCCCCATTCCCCCATTCACTCCATAACCCTTTAACCCTTTAAAATATTTTAATGAAAATGTGTATAATAATGGGGCAATGTATCATGAGCATGAACCACAACTCTGGCTTACTAACTTCCTGAATTATCTGCCCTTGCATCAATTTCAGTTTTACTGTGTAACTCCTTAACCGTTGGAAATATTTTAACAAAACTGTATGATGATGTGTATATTATGTTTTATGACCAAGAATGGTACTCTAGTTTACTTAGTATATGAATTATCTCCCTTGTTTGACTTTGGCATTTCTCAACTTCTGAGCTGCTTCACCCTGGAAGCTGATTTTTGGTATACTAATATACTAAGCACAACTTCTAACCGACCACTTGCTTTGTCTTGAACACTGTCGTTTGGAGATGGTATCTGGACATAATTTTATTTTATTCAGTACTCCCAACGTGTCATGTAAACGTTGTAAAATGTTTAAGCTCAATACCTTTAGAACCGTTTTCCTGGCAGCAGAGGATGCACATGTACCCCCAGTTTCGAACTTCGCAAGGATTATAACTGTGGTTGAGAAGGTTTTTTAACTGTGACTAAAATTTTGAATTCTGTATTAAAATAATGCCTGATTATGAATTCTCAAGTTCATTTAAACATTTTCCAAATATTCACACAATTTATAAGCATATGCTGACAAGATTCCGAAATGTGGTTCTGTCCGAATCCTGAAAATCTGCTGAAATGTTGCGATTTTTGGAAACAGGGGTACCAATATCTTTCATTTATTCAATGGTACACGCATAAAATTTTATTTCAGAGTTACCTGATTTACTTTACCAATATCACAAGTTAATTACAGATGGAAACATGTGTTCGATTGGCCTTTTTATTTAGAGGAAAACATGCTATAAATAAGTGGTCGGTTAGAAGTTGGTTCTAGTATAGTATTTGATATGTTAGATGGCTTAATTACATTGCAGTCATTAATTATAGAGTTGTTTCCCCTGTTTATCTGCCTGTCCATCCTTCTATAAACAGTCTTGTTCATTCTGTAACTCCTTCATGACACTGAAACAGGCGTATTATGTGCCGCTTGCGAAGCTGTTGTTGCATTTGTGCAGTATATATGAGATACATTTTTGAGATATTTATTATACTGTATTTTTGTGATTTAAAGATAATAAAATTATTTGAGATTAAAACTTCTGTGTTTCATCTGTATTACTGCTTTTTAAGCATTTTTAGTGGTAAATTGAGCCACAACACGACAAAACCAACAAAGTGGTTGTACGCCCAGCGCAGACTCAGATCAGCCCGGGCATCCACCCAGTCTGATAAGAGTCTTCACTGTTCGCATGGAGGTAGCCGAGACCCTCAGATACCTTTTAAGCACTTTGCGAAGAATCTGATAAGACTTGATGAGTGCCCAGGCTGATATGAGTCTGCGCTGGGCGCACAACTACTTCGTTGGTTTTCTCGTGTCACAGCTCATATGATAGTAGCATTCAAGAGCATAGCTGCATGTTCTGAAATAAAGGTCAAAACCCATCACTCCTGCATCTTAACAAAATGATAGATTTGATGGCCCCAAAGGAACTTTGGGAAGCATATTAAAATCACACTGTCCATCCATCTCTTGCAAAGTGTGTCTCAGCCTTAACTTAAACCCACTGAAACTTCACGGAATGATAAAACATAATGGAATGTGTTTTGTGCTCAAGATTTAGGTTCCCACACCCCAGGTCAAGGCCGCAATTGGGTCAGAGGTCAATTTTTGTTGTTTGTTTTGGAATTAACAGCTCTTCGAGACAGTATTTCAGTCTATATCGAGCTGGCTCCCAAAGAGAGGGAGAAAGAAAAGAGATGTGACGACGAGAGAAAATATATCCAACAACCCCCACCCGCACCCGCTGCAAGCACAGTTAGGTCCTTGCCCTTCTTTGATCCAAATTAGTAGAATGGTCCGGTACTGAAAGTTATCCAGCACCATCGCCCGACCACCACCCACGTCAGACGTCAAATTGTATCTCAGATAATCTCTGCGATAACTTATAAATAAACTACTGAACCAAATTTTATGACACCTCACAGAAAGATAAAAACATAAACGCTTAGGCCACAATCAGGTGTAAGAGCTCAAATCATGTCTCTGTAATTACCTAAAACTAACTGAAGCGAATTTCATCAACTTCACAGACAGGTAAATTATAAAGAGAAGGTATGTCACACACCATATGTTCCCAAGGTCAATGTCAAAATCTGGGGTCAGGAGCCAAAATATGTCTCAGCAGTTACTCAGAAAAGCAAAGCAAATTTCATTAAACTTCACAGAAAGATAAAGGATAATGAGCATATATATGCCATGTGCAAGACATTGTGTTCCCACGCCCAAGTCACGGTCCCAGTCAGAGGTCAGAGAACAACACCTTAGTAAATTTGATCAAACTTCATGAAAAAGTATAACATAATGAGATGCATGGAGATGGTATGTTACAATCAAAATTAGGGCTCCCGTGCCCAAGGCTCGGGTCAAATCAGGGGTCAGAGGTCAAATTATGTCTCTGAATGGACTTGAAACTACTGGAGCAAATTTCATCTAACTTCACAGAAAGATATATCATGATAAACTGGTGTCTTACTTGCAAGGTTTAGGATTCCATACCCAAGGTTAAGGTCACAATCAGGGGTCAGACGTCAGAATTTTGTCTCGCTTGAAAGGCTAAGACCTATCGATCCATTTTTTGTCCCCTTGCCTTTTTGCTCTTCATGGTTCAATAACTTTTGCACGCCTTAACAGATTTTTCGCGAAATTCATTATATAGCTTCTTTTAGGGGTGACGATCGACACATTTTTGACGGAATTATGACCGTGGAAAATCGCCCGTTTGCATCCGGGTCCAACAATTATGGCGTTGTCCGTCCATCCAGAAGTCAGTCTGGCTGTCAACATTTCGTGTCCGCTCCTTAATCTTTTAAATCCCTGAAAAAGATTTTCTTGAAACTTGGATCAAAACATGGTTCACCTTATCAAAACGATCGTGTAGAACTTATATTTTAACAATGTCCAACAAAGGTCAAGGTCACACTTAGAGGTCGAAGTTCTAAAGTATAATACATGTATTTCGTGCAAATCCGGGAAAAGTCAGAGAATTTTGGTTTCAGTCAGAGAAATTTAGGAAGAAATAAATGATAAACTCATGGAAGAGTCAGGGAATTTCAGAATTCCGTGAAACAGAAACTGTTTCAGCAGTCTTTTGAATATAAATTGCAAATTGTTTACATTATCTTCTTAAAATCATGGTTTTGAAAGCGTAAGCCTACCCGGATGTTGATGACGTCATGTAGGACAACTTCTGTGGGGCGGCCATCTTGAATAGAGGTTCTTATAGAGACTATTCAGTTACCCACCATGGATATCTGGGAAATCATCATGTGGCTTGTCCTAGGTTATTAAACCCAGTTTTCATCAATTTAAACATTAGTTACGTGACAGTGGATGTCACATCTCATTACTGGAGTACCCCGGGCATAGGCTACAACCATGCAAATCCGTCGTATCAACGTTCGTGTGACGATTCCGACGACGATATTTATCTGTATGGTGTAACCTTAAAAGACATGCATAACATTATCTGGAAGGCATATGCACCTAATTAAACTTTGGCAAAGTTGGTCATCTTCTACACCTAATTTGGATTATCACAAAATTCGTGATTTTCTCATCAAAACATGGGCGTCTTCCGAAGTGGAGAAATCACTCAAAATATCGTGACACCTCTTAACTATAGACCTGTACACAGGGCCCTCCGTAGCTTCTTACATCGCGACCTCTGGGCCCTGTAGCCATGCCTATGTCGATACCAGTGGTCGATTTTGCACCATTTTTTCTCAAATAATACGAATAGCTGCCTACTTGCACTTCGCTATGTAACTGAAGATAAATAAATCTTTCGCCCGAAGTCATAAGTAGCCTTCTAATATTCTGTGGTGGAGATATAATTGCTGTGAAACCTCGATTTAATATGACAAACGTCTCCTTTGCCGACGTCGGCCATGTCGCAGTATCTGATTCCCGCGTAAGCCGATGTATCAAACGCAACTCCTATGGAGCAAGGAACCAGCTGACGCATTTGCATATATGACGTAAGCTAATGAATATTCGGCTGTCTTACGGTGTTTTGGTCAGATTGAATTTGACCTCTGGACCGTTCTATTTTTTCGGTCAACTCGGCGGGTGAATACGAACTACATTCTGAAATATACCTTTTTCACATTGTTTCTGCGCATGCGCGTACCGCTCAGGTAACGCGGGCTATTACTAAAACATTGTACCGCAACGCACTGGGGTAAAATAGAGTACCTCACCGCCAAAGATTTCCGAACCCTACCGAATTTTATGGACTCTGTCGAAGGCAAAGGGTATGTTACTTAGTATATGCTGATTCAGTAGTTTTAGTATTTATTTTTATTAGACTTGTTAATGAATTGGAAGTATATGCATATTTATATTATGCTGAAACCTTAACTGCCCAACCTTTCAAAGGATTTTTAGTATCGGTTTTATCCATTTCAATAAATCTCAAGATAACTATCACATGGTAGTCCCTGGCATTTAGATTTGGTTGGTTTTACTGAAATATTTAAGATATACTGAGATATACTTTCAATTTATAGTTTTCTTATAAAGTAACTATATCCGTATAATTTCCTAGTTTTAAACAAATCTCATATACATATATATCTAACTGAAAAAAAAATCTTACAGGGGTTGAAGGTGACTCTTAAAAGTATATCTGTGTTGCAATCACCAGAAAAATGCATGTATAAATTCTTTGGATAATTTAAAGGCCATGACAATACAATGCAAATTTGCCATGTTATTATGCCGGTAACGTGTTATGACCCAATAATTGGCGAGACTTTACACAGATGAGGCAACAGATTTTACGCCAATTAGACTTAGTTTATCCATTTTTTGTTTTCCAAAATTCAGATAAACACACAATCTTATGATCCGCCTAAAATACGCATTCTGCAATTACACAACCGCATTTATGCTACGTATTTTCTTTTGATCTTTAATTAAAAGGATGAATGGCTTGCAAAATAGCCATCAGAGAAGATCCCCCGACCGAAGGCCCCTTGCGCTTTGGTAAACAGGGTGCACTTCAAAACACATATAAGCAATATACTGTCATTCTTTTATGCTTCAGATTGACATTATCTGTTTAACAGATGCATGATTATCTAACACTCAGACCAAAACAGTATGCCAGACCGCAAAAAGAGGTAAAATCTCAAATAGCCACCATGTATAGCATATGATACACTCAACATTTCAAAATATGTGAATAACTTCTAAAGTACAAGCCCTACAAAACTAATTTTGAGCTCTCTAGTAAGTGAATTTGGACAAAGAATCCAAATCTGGAGATTTTTTTTTTTTTGGGGGGGGGGGGGGGGGGGAGGGGGGGGGGGGTTAGGACGGCTAACAGAGAGTTAGGAACATGATAAGATATCAAGGCAGGATCATCAATATTCTAAAGTTGAAAGGGTAGTAAACTACGGAGCAAGCCAGGGTTATACAGTGGGATATATTCATGAATCATTCAAGTACAGTATTATAATAAAAATTATAATAATCATAAAGATAATGATACTTAAAAAAGATCATTAAATAAATAAGAGCAAATAGAAATAATTAAAATCTTAAAGAGTTTCTTCAAGAAAAGAGAAAGTTGATTTCGTTTCACGGCTCACTGCAAAACTCTACAGATTTTAATTAGATTGTGATGCTTTGAAAAGTATTGATAGGCAGTGTGATTCTGAAAACAGTGAATTTATAATGGTTGACTTGTCTTAACAAGAGCTGACAACACCTTTAGGTTTGTTGACTTAAGATACAATTTGTGTATTTATCAAACTAAATATCACTATTTTAAATAATGAAATAAATAAAAAAAAAATGAAAAGGGATGAATGTGTTTAAATAGGACACATTTGCGATTTATCTTGAAATAAAGGTAACCGTTTTAAAAAAAATATTAAAAATGCGACAGACTCTTTTTTTTTTACCAGAAACTGGAAGTAAATTTGGCATTTTTCGTTATTACTAAAATAAAAATTAATCAGAAAACCGGATTTTTTCTTTCCCCAAATATTGAGATTTAAAAAAATGTACTTCAGATATGTGTTGATTTTGCATAATAAGAGGAGGACGTTGGGTCTATTTAGTTTACGAGAAGAGCTTTAGTTTTAGCGGGATTTAATGTTACCAGCCAGGTTGTGCCCCACTGTGAAATTTTGTCGAGATCTGTGTTTAGACTTTCCGCTGCTGTTATGGGACTATATACGATAATGAAAAGGCTAGTGTCATCTGCGAATAGACGAATATTTGAGCCAATATCGGCAACAATGTCACTGATGTATAATAAAATGAATAAAGGTCCTAAAATGGATCCTTGTGGGACACCTCCATACGGGTGCAGCACTTGGAAGAACAACTCGTTGTTTTCTGTCAGAAAGATAACTCTTTAACCAGTTCAGAGCATCTCCTGTAACACCAGCTGCCTGAAGATTACTTAGAAGGCCAGAATGTCAGACGCGGAATATCATTTGGACTCCTTTTTGATAGTAGTCAGTCTTTGAAACGACTGCCATATAAAAATTAAGAAATTACAGTATGTTTTCTCTGGCTTTCGTTGCCAGATCAGTTCAGGGTCACTGATGAGGCTTGAATAGCAAACAGTAAACGATTTGAACCCATATGTTGGTCCATTTATTCTCACAACCGAAAAAACAACTAATACTTGGATGCAAATGAGACTAACTTTATTTATCCTGACAATATCAAAGTTTATTTTGATAATATAAAGGTATATTTTGGTGTGTTTATTCCGGTATTTTCCGGTAATAAGGTATATTCCGGTAATTCTAGTAACCCTTTCGCGGTGTACCATGTTCTGAATAGAACGGACCAGATATCAGGTTCAAACTGACCAACTCCCGTTCATCTTCGCTGGTGTCCGTAATTTCCTGACATGCGCAGACCTCCTCAACATGGGAAAACGGTCAAGCGAGAAGACTGCAGCAATATTTTGGAATTTTAAAACATACTGGTTCAGTATGGTAATAAAATATTGTTGGAAGGTTGCAGATAAATATTTTCTTTACATGTACGCCAATATTTTTGCCCAAAAGTCGGTATTTATGTTGTAAAACCGGAAAGTCGTTTTCCTCCGTGTAAAGGCACCTTGGCATCGTGACGTTAGTGTAGCTTTGTGAAGCGAAACGTAACGTCAAGAGGATCGGGACTACTCTTAACTAATGACTAGTTTATCCTAAGATTTCAACAAGCTGCTTTTATTATTCTGGATGCGAGGGGAAAATGTGGTGTCCCTAATCAGACTGCAGACTTAAGTTTGGAAGCAGTCTGATCTGCGTCTAAACTCTTAAAGTTACGTAGATATGTTTGTTCCGGCGACATTTCGGTCATTGTTTTTCACTGATATGTACACAGTTTTTTTAGAGTTCCACCCCAAAACAACAGCAAAGTCAATGCGTTCAACAATTATTCGAGACACGTGGTAAATAAACCTGCCCAACAGGCACATGACGTCCTAATGGCGTCGATGCAACGCCATCACGTCGCATCGACGTCAGTGCGACGTCATTACGACGTCATGTGCCTACTGGGCTGTACAATGGTGAATTGGTACGCCTTCATGTTTTCCCGCCATGTTATACCCGGCCATACGTTAGTGGCGGGGTATTGTGTTTTCACGGCCGTCCGTGTGTCCGTCCGTCCGTAGTACGTACATCTGTCCGTCCATCCGTCTGCACTTCGTTTCCGTTCGATAAGTATTTATCAAATGATTTCGTTCAAATTTTGCATATGTATTTGTACCAAGAATGTCTCGCTTGGGATTGTTAATGGGCAAATTTCGATATTTTCTGACAGAGTTATGGCACTTGTCAATGTACAGAAAATGGTTTCTGGCCTCTAGTTCCTTTACTACTTGGAGTATCATGATGAAACTTCACAAACATATCGAAGTAGCAAAAGCTTAGAATGATCACAGAAATTTTATCATAGGGGGTTATCTGCCCCTGCCCTGGGGCTATATACACGTATAAAATCATGAAAAATTCCATATAAAATCAGAGTTTGAAGCAATTTTTCTGAAACTTACAGCAAATGATCAGAGTGATGAAAGCCTGAAGTGGTGATCAAATTTACCCCATGGGAGTTATCCCCCCTGCCCCCGGGCTATATACATGCATAAAATGATGATAAAATCTATATAAATTCATGTGAAACAGATTTTCAGAAATTTACATCTTATGATAGAAATAATAAAAGCTGCTCGTGATGATTTGACCCTTTAGGGGTTATATGCCCCTGCCCCGTGGCCACATGTTTAAAATCACTAAAATTGTATTTGATTAGAGTGGTAAGTGATTTATTGGAAGCTTATTGAAAGTGATCAGAATAATGAAGTGTCCTGTCATGACAAAGATTTTTTATCCGTGTTCAATGAGGTCAGGCTGCCCCTGCCCTGGGGTTATACAGAGAAAAAATAAATCTGGAAAAATCGGTGTGTGAAAAAGGTTTGCAGTGGCGGGGTATCACGCAGTCGTTTGCGATGCTTTTATTGCAAAAGGAAACAGCTTTTGTGACTTCCACTTTGTTTCCCTGGAAGCAACCGGACACCCCGCCGATGTTTTACGAGCCAGCCAATGGGGTCTACCCATAAAGAAAAAGAATTTGGGTATAGGAGAGCAAACATTTCCTTTAAAAGTTGACCCCATGAAAAGGGAGGCAGAAAAAAGACTAATTCCGTAGAACTCTATATTGCACCTGCATTAGGCTACGCTTCCACACTAGTAGAATAGTATAGGTCACAGAAAATATGTAGAAAAATGAAGGAATTGGACTAACAAGCTAGGAAGGATACCATTCTGGACATAAAATTCCAGTGAAGCGTGTGTGAAATAGAGGTTGAAGGTATAAAGTAGTTGAACATTCTAAGAGACCAGCTTAAGAAAACGTTTTATACCGTGTCGGAAGATTGTAAGTGGGTAAGTTAGCCTTGTCAGAAATGGATTGTAATGCCAGATTCCATGCAGACACGGATGCCAGGTTGACGTAAAAAATTCCAAAGCCATCAGAGAATGAAATATAGGTAAAGGGTTCAAATAACAGCAGCATCTCAGAAGACATTCTAAGAAGAAACTTCCTCCCAAGTTTGATGATTATTCATACTTTGTTTACAGAGAAATGGGCTTAGACGCTAGGGTCAATGCAAGTTTGGACTTGAAAGAATACGAAGTCGGCAGAGCGTGAAACATATGTCAAGGGTATAAAAAGTGTTACGTGCCTCAAGAACATTTTAGGAAAAAGCGTTATGCCAAGTTTGATGATTATAGGTATATGTATCACAGTGAGAAATGGACTTTAAGACAAGAGTGCTACTATATAAGGAGGATTTACTTCCACAGTGTCATTTTTTTCTTGGACGGACACTCGGAGCCAGGTGTGTAAACGCTAGGGTCGATATAATTTTGTTCATGAAATTGTACGGAGTCAGCAGAGACGGTGGAATATATATCAAGGGCAGTAAAAATGGAACAAGCCTCTCGGATATGATGAGACCTCTGTTCGCCTTCACAATCTAATCAACAAAGTGATCTCTGATAGCTGATTTGTTTGCAAATAATACGCAGGCTGATTCGAGTATTTACTGTATGCGCACGGCCTAAGGTTTGTTTAACGCGACTCACCAACTTATAAACAAGACCCCATTGTTCCATCACCCATTTCTCTGACCACTTTCAGTATTTCAACAGTACAAATAAGTTTTTATTGACTGGTTTATTTTGACTCGTTAAAAAATGGAGTTTTAAACGACGGCAATAGTTGCAGGTTCTGATAAGTTCCGATACACTGATAAAATTAAGCGCAAGAAACTAGGCCTTGGTCGGACGCATTCTTCAGTAAACACTTAAATTTCCTATAAAATAGATCTACATATTCTTTGAAATACATACGCAGATTATTTGTGAAGTTTCTTGACGGAGCGAGATTGAACCAAAAGAAAACTTTGAAAAAATTAATTTAAGAGGAAAAGAACAAGTTTCAAAACTAGCACTCTCACACAAAAAAATAAATAAATAAAAATAAATAAATAAATATAAATAGATAATAATAATACAGGTAATAAAAGACGAGAGTATGGCGAGTTCTACTTCTTGGCTGGTGGCAATGTTGTTGTTCTCATTGACTGCTGCTAGGCCAGAGAAACAAGGATCAACTTCTATTGTTATGGATCATAACACAACTTCAGATGGATGGTTATTAGGCCCAGTCAAATCAACTGTGGGTAAGCAGATAAAATTTTTGTCATACTCTACTCTCTCATATATTTAATAATTTGACTTTGGTGACTGTTAGATTTATTATTCTAACACAGTGCGCCTATAGAAGCAATGGAAAACTTCCGCGTTTTATTCTGCAACAATTCACTATGAAATTTGGTCTGGAGGAACAGTCCAGAGCAAATTTCATAGTTGTAGGGAATCTCCTTCAAAGAAATTTAGCCTTAGCAACAGCATAGCAACCACTTAAGTCGTTTTATGAATACGGCCCCTGACCGGTTTCATCCTAAATGAATGACAAGCATCTAGATATGATAATTCTGGATATATTTTCTCATTCTACCCCATAACTCCGCGGTAATACAGAAAAGTATATCATTATTAAATGGCTCAAGAGAGAAAAGAGTCTGAAATAAATGTCCAGCTCTGAACGTAGGATTACGGAAACAATAAAGACATGCAATATTTGCAGACTGCAAGTTTTCACAGAAATCTGTAACATTTTCAATAATGCTTCTGTGCTTGGCTGAATTACCAGATAGAATAGAATTAGAAATAATTCAGATACAAAACCACCAGGTTTAGTTTTTGTCATATAAAAATAGGTACAAAGTGTAGAAAACGTCGTTTTTTGACGTCAATGCATAGTCAGCCATGTATCTATTTTTTTTTATTTTTTTTTGTTAACGGTAATGCTGGAAACGAGTTCAGCTGAAGCCAACAACAAATTTAGCATTTTGTACCCGTAGAAACATACCAAACATACCAATACCATTGAAAATGCTTTTTTTCTGAAAATAGTACTGCATATGCAGGTATTACATTAACGGGGCCATGCAAAAATGACGCCATGGAAACAAACATCTTGGCGTTTTGTAGATGTAATGCAGCAAAATGACGTCGTGTAATTTTCACTCATAGAAAAATGTGCCGAAATTGAATTTCATGCCATTCTTCCGTTGTGATGTTCAATCTTTTACGTCGTGTTTACGTCAGTTATCGACATGTCCATCTTACTTGTAATTTAATTATGTTAATGGTTAACACTGTAGCTGCAAAAGGAATGGATTCAACGTCCAAAGACTACTGGCTTGAGACCAGTGGCGTCCGCGTACCAGTGGCGTCCAATTTCGTTTTGCATGCGCAGTTAGGTATTTGTTGTGTCATAGATTTCGACTTTTCGTAGAGAAACCAAAAAGGAACACCCCGCACAAATCGCAACACAGGCACTCGTCTCATGCAATGTGAGCCACTCATACCCTATACACTATCATGATAGTGTATAGGGTATGAGTGGCTCACATTGCATGAAACGAGTGATAGTGTATAGGGTATGAGTGGCTCACATTGCATGAAACGAGTGATAGTGTATAGGGTATGAGTGGCCCACATTGCATGAAACGAGTGCCTGTGAATCGCAACCTAGGAGGCAACCAATTTCTTCTAGAGCTACCCTCATATCAATATCATTTCTCCCTCGGGGAACTAAGACCGTTCACACACACACACACACACACACACACAGAGAGAGAGTAGGATAGTAAGGGCACTCGGGTTTATATGCCGATTGCGGTGGTACTGTCATCACAGTTTCACAACAGCAAATAATTATTTTTAAAAGTTTTGAAAATGCGTAATTTAACAGAATATGCCGAGGGGTACATACTTTTTGTGTCCCTTTGCTCGTCATTCTTTCTGTCCGTCAGTATGTCCGTCCGCCTGTTTACATTGCGTTAAGGTTTACAAGTAGGCGGTGGAACTGGGCAAGATATACGTGAGCCCTTGCTCACTTGCTGTTTTCTTGTCTGGAAAGATGTTGTCTAAAATCAAAATTAAAAATAGATTGCTTTCTCTTTTTTGCAGACAATGTCCATCGTCATCTGACGTCCTGGTGGCAACAAGCAAATGACGTGTATCTCCATCTGGTGAAACGTGACGTCAAACCCGAACTTGAAGAACCAGAGAATACCACTGCAAATATTTCTTCCACGGAGCAACCCGAACATTATTTTGAAGAGTACGAAAAGATGTATCTCATAAACCAGACTATGAATATGTTAGAACAAATGATGTTGTATGCCGATTACGAGGCTGCTCTGAAGAACAACTGTACTAATGTCACGGTCGGGAATAGAGCGGCGAGTGAAGACCAACGGAGACAGCTAAGACAACTGACTGCAATGTCACCTAATCAGCTACGCCAACTGTTCAGAAATGTAACGGTTGCAGCGCAGAATGGCTATGTACCCCCACGTATCAGTAGTACGTGCTGTCAGATCGGGTGATCGTAGTTTAATTCAAATCAAGCCCCGAGGTTATAAAACCTTTTCTATGCTCAACTTAGCTGAGCATGAAATTTTACCAGCTAGTAAATAGCAAATTACTGGTACGTACATGAACAATTGCTTTCTTGCTCAGTTTAGCTGAATATGACATTTCTGTGTTGATGAATATGAAAATGCCAATTAATGTTTGCATTTTCATATTTATCAGCAGAGAAAATTTCATGCTTAGCTGAGTTGAAACGAAAAAAGTTTTGTAAACTCGGGACCAGTGCTCCAGACATGAGGGGAGTATTTGATGACAATTGTGCGATTTTATGTTCCTCATTTTTTCCATTAAATCTGTACATCTATGTATTACGCTTCACCTTTATAACTGCCTCGCCGGGTGTTCTAAAATAAGATGTGATTTTAATTCTTTGATCTTTTAATATAAGTTATTCAATGCTGTAGTATTAGCTCACCACTGGTAGTCAGGTGGCAGTTTAGCTCTTTGAAATACACAAGAACTCAGCAAGACGCACATAGATTGTTATAGCTGAAGCAGTTCGACCTTGCCTTCAATTCAGTTTCACCTAAAAGTGACTTCATAAAAATGATATTTTTTTTTAATTTTAAGCATAGAATGAAATAAGTAAGAGTTGATATATGCTGCAACTGATTAATATTTAGGTTCTCGTCATGATGGGGATAAAACCACTTTCGCTACCTGTGCTGTTGGCTGAGCCATTCAATTACCCTACATACAAATATGCAACTGTGACTGCCAGGCAATCAAAAGCCGTACCAACTCTCCCAACAGGGATAAACACCATTTTTGCTATGCTGTCAGTCGAATCGTCAGCCACGAGCCTCTTTGCACAGTAACTGCTTTACATGGCTAGGTTAGCAAATATGTGTGGCTCTTACATGTTAATTTGTGATCTACGTGATCTGTTTATGCAGCTCCCGGCCATCAAATACATTACAAACTATTAACAATGTGAAAATTTAAGGCTGATAGAAAGTGACATACTTTATAACGCATACATCATCCTGTCATCAGCTTGTTCAGGAGTTCTATTTTTCATTATGTTGTTACAAATATTTAACTGGTCAGGTAATTTTGCAAACGCCATGGTTTTATTCCCACTTGTTGTTACTATCGAGGACTAAAGGTGTTACGAAATACAAATTTCAGTCAGACAATTTTTTCAATATGTAAGCAACTAAAATTGTTGTCTGGATATTGCCAAAATGCTGTATTCCCTAACAGTATTTAACATATTTGGACAAAGATGATAAGATAAGCAGTAAGATATCATAAATAAGCAGTTTTCAACCATATTTATTGCTAAAAAGTAAACAATATGGTAATACAAGGTCACAGAGATCAAATGCAGTAAGTTATTTAGGTTAACCCTTCCTTGGCATGTATAGGTATGCACTATTTCTATTGTTTGATTATTTGCTCTTTAGAAATACTGTATTGCTAGTTTAGGATATCGGAAATGAAGAATCCATAAACTCGCAATGAATACGTTGTATACGTTACTTGTTCGGTCTTTCTTTTCTTTTTTTTTCTCAACATTATGCTGCAAAGCATAACTACAGTGTAGGTGAATACATTCTGAAGGAGAACAACTAAGATTTGCTCATAGATATCTGAACAGTGAGGACCAACATTAATATATTCTGTCATTTTCATTTGCCATTTCAGTATGTGTGCAGAGCTACTGGAACACTGTCTCTGGAAAAAATACATTTTTGTCCGACTAAACGTATCTTTATGTTCTTTGGTGAATAGATGCTTTAATAGATGGTTGAATGTAGTTAGATTCTTTAAGAGATGATCTAAAGTTGTTAGACTTTAAAGAGAAAGAAACAAAAGCATAGAAATATAGATCATCTTAAACATAGCATTTATAGATTGCTACAGTATGCTAGTAAACTGCCAGTGTCTCTTTTCTGTATTAAATGTTTCTGATACTATTCTCCCAAACTCCTGGTTGACACATTATTGTTAGTTACATAAATGAACTAAATAAAGCAATGTATTGACACTGCCATTAATTATTTTCAAAAGTTTGTTTCTAAACTGTAACTCAGCAACGTTGTTTCCCTTGGTAACGTATAATATACGATAGTCTTACAAAAGTAAGTATACGCTGCCAGCAAATATCTACATTACCTTTGATGCAGAACTGTATTTGGCTTAAGTCATCAAACTTCAGGTTTACTGTTCTGCTTTATAGTTTTTTTTCAGTGTGCTCGTAAAAACTATACCAAATCCTGTCAACAAACAAGGTGTTACTCCATTTGCCTTGTTAATTACTGATTATTTTATAATTTTATACTAAACACGTCAAAAGCGCTTAGCTTTTAATGTTATCAAACTGATTGTATATCATTTTATTTGAGCCCTATATGCAAAATCTATGCTGGCTTAGCTGCGGCTTTATCTTTTTTATTTTTTCTGATGTGGTATTTTGTTTATTTTTTCTAAGTTGTATATAAAAAAATTTCACGTATGTTACTGTCTTTAGAACTCAAATGTACAAATTGTAAAAGAAAAAAAACTGGGCAATGCCATTATGAAATACTTTTATTTTTTGATATAATAACAAAGTTGCCAGCCAAAAAAATCGTTTTACATGTGCAGAATATGTCAATGCCCTTAACAATTATACAATTTGTAGTATACTGTGTTTAATCACGTATAAAACACACCTCATGAATCCCTAAAAGTAACAACTGAGAGGAGTGTTGCTAGGTCCAAGTACACAATATATCATAAGAACACCCAGACTTATATCATAAGAAACCATATCTGGCTCATGGCCTATTTGATTTAATAATGTTTTTTTTTTTTTTGTAAAGTTATTAAAATTTGAGAGAGAGAGAGAGAGAGAGAGAGGTAGGTGAGACTGGAAAACTCTATACAAACTGACACCAAAAGGAAACTGTGCAGTTGACGTACAAGTATAATTTGTACCCTTTACGATGAAAATATACGAAAATTCGTTATAAAAATGTCACGGTGACTTATTTGGCAACGTGATGCATATTTTGTTGCGCATGAGTGACTTGGGGTGAAAAATTAAAGTTGCGCAAATAATTCAGTTCCAGGCGCTTCTGACGTCGTTAGGCAGTTTTCACAGAGGTGGCTGCGAGCTGGCTGTGATCACACGCTGCAAATGTGCATGGGGCAAGTTCCGGCAATTGCTTCCCCTTCTCACCAACCGCCATCTGCCACTTCTGACCAGAGGTCAGGTGTACTCAATATGCGTGAGGAGTGTGATGCTGCATGCAGCAGAGACTTGGGCCATGAAGATGGGTACGCTGAACCGTCTCCGGCGTAATAACCGTGCCATTATCCGTTGGATTTGCAATGTCAAGGCAAAGGACGAAGTCAGCTCAGACTCCCTTCTCACAAAGCTTGGCATCCAGGACTTAGATGTGGTGCTCCGCACCAGTAGGATGATGTAGAGCGCAGCACAGGCTGGATCGCAGAAGTACGCAAGTTGAATGTGGTTGCACAGAAAAGACTGGGCAGGCCAAGGAAAACATGGGATGAAGTGCTTGTGAACGACAGAAAGAAGCTATGTATGGATTCTGCTGACCCTCAGAATCGTTCTGAGTGGAGAGGTCGCCTTCGAAGAAACTTGTCAAACAAGCCCAACGCTCGGTAGAGGAAAACAGGACTTTAAAATGGATATGATGATGATATGATGGTGATAATCGATTCCGCTAATTTTCGCTTCCTGCAGAGACTGTACGTCATATTTGGCCTCCGTCGAGACTGTCCGCGATCTCTTGCTTGCTGCCGAGACTTCTGTACATGATAAATGGCTTCCTGCAGTGACTGTCCGCGTGATTCTGCTTCCTGCCGATTTTACGTCCTTTTCAACAGTATTCCAGTCATATCAGGGCGATGGGCGGGTGATAATGAAAGGCAGTTTGCAATGGAATGGAATTCTCGTCTCAAGCGGGGCTCGAACCCGGGTCTGCTAGATCAGTAGGCCAATGAGCTGCCGGGGCTCCTAAGAGAGTAGAACGTACCAGATACGGATACTGATTAGCTCCCATATTTACTGTCGAATGTCTTAGGTCAAACGAAAAAAAATAGAATAGAAATTAAAGCAAAAGATGCACTTTGCAAATGGGCAACTTTTACTTTACGCCCCAAGTCATTCAAGCGTATACATCAGTTTAAAAGTAACGCATCACGTTGCCAAATTTCATACAATTTGATACCAATTTACCCATATTTTTATCTTTTCATCTAAAATGGTAAAAATGTTATTTCTAAATCCACTGCACAGTTTCTTTTTGGTGTCAGTATATTTACAGATAATGGAGAGAGAGAGAGAGAGAGAGAGAGAGGTGGCAATGGAAACTCAATTTTCTGATACAATATACAAACAGGCTTTTCAGAGAGAGAGAGAGAGAGAGAGAGAGAGAGAGAGAGAGAGAGAGAGAGAGAGAGAGAGAGGGGGGGGGGGGGGGGGGGAATGGAAACGCAATTTTCTGATACAATATACAAACAGGCTTTTCAGTATAATAATTTACAGGTACAATGTTTTTCAAGTTTTGAAGTTGCATTTTTTTTATATTAGTTGAATTTCTTATTTTTTGTTGACAAAACTATCTTGCAGTATATATCATTACACCTCTTGTGTGATGTGATGAAAAACATGACTGTTGTGTGGGTATCTACTATTGGGCCGGTCATGTGTAGCATTTTCAACAGATACTACCCTTTTCATGAGCACTGAAAAATGGCGTAGCTGTCGAATGAGTCGGTGCACGCAGAGACGATGCTGAATGCAAAAATTCTGTTGAGACTAGGTCCCAATCAGGCCACTATTGAACGCGGAAACATAAACGGTATGAGCATGAGAATTTTACAAGCTCAAAATGAAGATATAATGCCCGGAAACAATAAATGTAACTTCGCACTACATAAAAAGGACAACTATGTTATGCATGGCAAATCAAAAGAAAACTCCATATTATTTGGAATTTGAACTATGTTTGTGTGTGACTTGAACTGACTTGGGTCATGAGGTTATAACATTATTTGTTACAAATAACTGGGCCCAGTTGCTAATGCATCGTTGGCCCAACGCGCTCGTTAAGAGGTCAACTCGTTAAGTTTTTTTATGATTTTATAACCAAATACACAGATATTTTTTGTTAGAAAAAAAAAAAAAAAAAAAAAAACATGAGACGCTTTTGCATTGCAAACGCTTGTCACATTATTTCAACAAAAAATATTGTCATACGTTTGAAATTTTAACGTCTCGTTAATTGAACAACTTGGCCCTGAAGCGTTAAAGTAACGTTGTCTCAACGTCCATGCAGCATCATAGTGATGCATGAATATTGATACAAAACTGGCTCAACGCTATTTGCCTAAAATGCACGTCATCGCTTTTTTGCGGGACTGAAAAGTGTAATTTCTTGCATATACGTGTTGTGTAATGCTGTGTAAATTCATTGACTCGGTCTTAGACTCTGTTCTGGCTGTCCGTTTAGTTTAGCATAATAATCATTTTATTGCATAATAAGCAAGCAGTAGGGTATCGGGCCACAAGTTATCACACTGGGTAGGCGTCAATCGAAAACGCTGGTGCAATCGACGAACGCGGATCAAAAGCCGTTAGAAACAGCGTTTTCGATTGCAAGTTGGCGATAATTTGCAATCTAACGGTTTTAGATCCGCGTTAATCGATTGTAAAGAGCGTTTTCGATTGCCGCCTACCCGGTGTGGTTATAGCGCCTCTCTTGGAGTCCATCAGAGGTGGTCCATTTTCATACACAGGCCATATTAACTATCTTTTTTTTATATTTTATGTCATTTAAGTTTATTCGGTTTATCGCATATACATGTACTTATGTATTCATGTGTATGTATTCATGCGTATATTTTCTGTCTTAATAAAACAACATGTTTTCATAAATGTACTCGATTTTTTTCTACCAGAGATAAAAAGCTGGTGTTATCTAAGTTTCAGCTTGCCGTCTTCGCCCAGAAAAATAAATAAAAATAAATAAATAAAACGGATTTTCACATTTAAAAGTGTTAAAATGTTTCGGGGGAGCATCGACAGGCGTGAAAAAACAATAGCGAAAGTGGAGTGATTAATCAGGGCTCCGGATAAGAGGGGGTATTGACGAAAATCCAGAGATAATTTTTCTTATTTCTGAACGAAAACATATGTTGTGACCCCTCTTTAGAACCATCTCGACGAGACGGTTCTAAAGAGGGGTCACAATTTTTTTTAAAGGATAAATATGGAAAATCATCCCGTTCTTTCTGATCTGGAGCTCTTAACGTGTATGGATACTCCGCCAAGTTTTTTTCTGGCATTTGTTTAAAAGGGAAGCAACTTTTGTGGCGTATTATCTGTTTCCCTGAAGTCTGGACGACGAAACCTTTACAAAGAGTGGTGGGATTGTAAAGGACAGAATTTGTTTGCTTCTATAAAGTAGAAAACTCTTACGTTTAAGAGTTGACCCTTATTTAGAATGGAGGCAAAAATAAACCCGACAGAGTCGTCACTCCTAAAAAATCTATCCATTCACCTTACGAATACTAAATCATTTCCTCAGAGTAGACACAAATCAAGGAAACAAAGCAGTAGGTTCAGTCAGGTAAATTCGGACAGCAGGTAAATTCGGACAGTGACATTCTTTCCTTTATATGTCATTTGTTTGGAATTTAAACCAAATTAACTGGGCAAATATAGTAAAAATCCTGATGAGACGGCTCATAATGAGCCGTCTCATCTGGATTTTCACTGTTTGCAATGGTATGTTCGAATTTACCCGCTGTTCGAAGTTACCCGAGTCGACCCTACTTATCGGTGTCGATGCTGATAGATGCTGATAAGACGTTTTTCAGGTCACTACCCATTAGTACTGTTTATAACAATGTACGAAACGAAGAATTTGGGCATATAAAAATCTTGCTGACATTAGGCACTATTTAACTTTTAAAAATCATGTTGAATCAGTATCAATGCAACCATCGTCTTTGCTGCACGGCATTGTTCCTACGTCGGATCCCACTGAGACAGTGTTGCTTTCCGGCCCTGAGTAGATGGATGGCTGAATGACTTGCGATTTTACGTCATTTTCAAATAGTATTTAAGTCATAACAGGACGATGGGTGAGTAATAATGAAAGGTTGGGTGCAATGGAACCCCGTTTACGAACGAAAAGATTACCGCCTCCAGTTGGGCTCGAACCTGGGACCGCTAGATCAGCAGGCCAACGCTAAACCTACTGAGCTACCGGGCTCCCTCCAAGCAGAAAAGTGTTTGTTATTTAGAAACCTAACCGCTTGGCGGGCTCTCGATCTAGGGCTGCAAGGTAAACTAAAGGGGGGGGGGGTATCAATAAGGTGGGTTTTCTGCATCCTACCAAAGATTTCTTTTTTTAACTGACGGTATACTCCAATGTGTCTAGTTAATTACATTATATGTGAATTTGGTCGGAAAGCCCTACTTACTGAGCTGTGGGTCCACAGAAGTGGGTGGGGGTAATCCAACATGGTTTGGTTTTAGCCTGTCTTTTTAGCCTGTCTTGTAAAAACATTCTCATTTGGTAGAGGAGTACAACAGACAGACAGGATTTGATAAAATGATTAACAGAACATCTAAAATATATATCCATATCATTTTATTTGGTTTAATTTGAACATATGTTGTCCAAAAAGACTTCCTTTGACATTCAGCATTTTTTTTTTATATTTTTGTCCTCAATTTTCAATATTTCTTGGCATCATTGTTAAATAAACTGACCAGTTGTCATCAAACTCATGTCAAGGAAGCACCTTGACCAGGACAATCGGATGATGTGACCAGAATTTCACAATGACCTAGTTTTCATGGTTGACTAAACATATAAACTTGCTTGGAAGATGGTTTTCATTCAATTTTATGACCTAGAATTACGGAACTTTGGTCAAATTACTATTTCAACTGCTTTATTATGCCCCACACCCCTGTCACTAAAGGTTAGGAAGTACATATTGGCTTCAGTGCGGATCTCGTTGGCGTCTGCATCTGTGTCTGTGTCACATATTAAGTTCTTCTGTGACCTTGAAAATAAGGCCAAGGTCATCGAAATCTGACTACCTCTTAAGCTTGTCATAATGATATATCCATGCAAGTATTGTGGAATTGATCTTATTGCTTCAAAGGATATCGCAGGTACAGGAACTTGTCACGCCTACTCCGATGCAGAAAATTCAACAGTTTAAGACCTCCCATGACCTTGAAAATGGGGTCAAATTAAACAAAACCGAATCAGCTGTTTGGCTTATCCCAATGGTATATCCAAGCAAGCTTGATCCAATTCAACAGATGCAATTTTGGTAAAATTCCACCCGTTGATTCAAGAAATATAGTGGGTACAAACTGTCACGCCGACGACGACACAGACGACGACGGGATCTGCATTAAAACCAATACGTCTCCCTTTATCATAAAGTTGATTGAAAACCATCTTCCAAGCAAGTATATGTGTTCAGTCAACCATGAAAACTAGGTCATCATGATAGTCTGGTAGCATCATCCAATTGTCTTGGTCAAGGGGCTTCCTTGACTTCTGGTCAGTTTATTTAGCAGTGACGCCAAGAAATATTGAAAATAGAGGACAAAAAAAAAAAAAAAAAAAATGCTGGATGTCAAAGGAAGTTTTTTGGACATCATATGTTAAAATTAAACCAAATAAAACGATATGGAAACATATTTTAGGTTGTTCTATTAATCATTTTATTAAATTTGAAAAAATAAGAGCAATTCCACAATACTTGCATGGATATGTCATTATGGCAAGCTTAAGATGTGGTCAGATTTCGATGACCTTGATCTTGTTTCCAAGGTCACAGAAGGACTTAATATGTGACCCAGACACAGACGCAGGCGCCAACGAGATCCTTACTGAAGCCAATATGTAATCCCAACTTTAGTGGCTGGGTGTGAGGTATAATATAGCAGTTAAAATAATAATTTGACCACAGTTTCGTAATTCTAGGTCAAAATTGAATGAAAACCATCTTCCAAGCAAGTTTATGTGTTCAGTCAACCATGAAAACTAGGTCATTATGAAATTCTGGTCACATCATCCGATTGTCCTGGTCAAGGTGCTTCCTTGACACGAGTTTGATGGTCAGTTTATTTAATAATGATGCCAAGAAATATTGAAAATTGAGGACAAAAATATAAAAAAAATGCTGAATGTCAAAGGAAGTCTTTTTGGACAACATATGTTCAAATTAAACCAAATAAAATGATATGGAAATATATTTTAGATGTTCTGTTAATCATTTTGTCAAATCCTGTCTGTCTGTTGTACTCCTCTACCAAATGAGAATGTTTTACAAGACAGGCTAAAACCATGTTGGATTACCCCACCCACTTCTGTGGACCCACACCTCAGTAAGTAGGGCTTTCCGACCAAAGTCACATATGATTCAATAAACTAGACACATTGCAGTATACCATCAGTTAAAAAAAGAAAACTTTGGTAGGATGCAGAAAACCCACCTTATTGACCCCCCCTTGTGTATAACCTGATACCAGTACCTTGAGTGCCCGCCAAGTGCTCACGACTTCGAGACATGTTCATGGCTAACTTTAGAGTTGACCCCAGTATAGCGTTTACAAATGAACCTGTGACGATCGTCTGCTTCCTTCGGTTTTCAGTCTTTAGGGTGAATGTGTGCAACTTCATTTGTTTCCGCCATTTTTACAAACGGATGCATTTTTTTTACTTCCAATTTGCTTCCCGGGCAGGTAGCCTTTCTAAAATTAGATCTACTCTAAAAGGAGTTACTATCTAGGAGAGCAACTTCTTCCATTTAGGGTTGACCCCCATTGACAAAGGAGCCGAAGATGGAATTGGCAGAGTTGCTTCTCCTGAAGGTGTATCTATTCACGTTAAGCATCTACGCTTCCTTGTTAGGGATCTGCTCGACCGTCAATTCGAGCAACGTACAACAATTTGTGTTTAAAACTAAAGTACAAGGAGTGGCAGTGTAGTCGATAACGCTAGACTACAAATCCAGGGATCACAAGATCGATCCCTCGCTCCTCCGGTCTTTCGGATGAGACTTTAAACCGAGGCCCCGCCTCCGTAAGACCTAGTTGTTGGTGGGACGTGAGAACCCGAATTCACTCACTCACTGAAAGTAGGATATCACTCCCGATTTACTATGTATATACAAGGGCTGTTGCGAAACGAAAAAGAGTCAAAGTTATCAAACGACCTGATGACAGGTCATTTGGTAACTATACTAAGCAAAATATATTTAGCAAATTTTTATATTTTACAATTTTACTTATTACTGAAGTGCAACATTCAGCGAGATTAACTTGCATTGAAGGGAACCGTATTTGGGGCTTAAGATACGATGGGATTACAGAAGCCATCTTCAAAAACGATATTGGGGAAAAGCGATAAGCGCAGAAGGGGTCATTAGCCGAAATTCGCACCCATTGAAAAACAACATTAAAATAACAAGCATGTGATTTTTTGTACGGTCTTTCTCATCATTTTCATGCCCAGTTTTTTTGTCAAAGCTATTGAATGTGTGAAAGATATGGTTAAGCTTAACAACTGACGAATCTGAGCATGCACAATTGACGTTAAAACGTTATAATTCGGTCCAATGTGCAATGATTCACGGGTGCTTCAGTTCAATGCAGAATCAAAGCCCGAGAGAAACCAATAGGCTAAAAGGAAAGGTCACACCATGATAAATTTAACTATGAAGTTTCTTCATTGAAATGTAACGTAACTGTGAGAAATAGATGACGTTAGTCTGAGACTTTTGACTTATGCTCAGTAACCGGGAAGAATTTTCTTTCTGAATTGTTTACGTTATCATATTGGTAGATACCAAACAATCATACACTCGAAAGGGATTCAAGAACTACCGATTAGAAACAACGTTTTTAGACGATAACGTAAAAACAAGGGAAAACGTCAAATTTTCGAACTTCGTAAACCTCATACTGGTAGCATTTTCAAATGTTTTAGAGCGGTTTCCTTTATTTTACCAGCAAACCAGCCGCCTCATTATGGTTTTGGCTTTTGTACATGATCAAAAATGTCCTACAGATACAATGGTCATAAAAACTGACGTCACGGTAGTTCAGACGCTACAATTGAACAATCTTGAATCTCTTACCTGCCAGTCCTTCTCCAATGACCAGCCTTTGTATCTTTATGCAGTAAAGTGACAATAAAATCCTAATATGGTGGATCTGACACATACCAAAAAATTGCTATATTTACTGTGCATAGTATATAACTCTTTTCCGTTTCTCCTTCCGCTGATTCAAGAAGGGCAGTTGTCAGCTACTGGCGAAAGTATGTGCACTTAGTACTGGTTAACCGCTTAGGAGGTCTAAGCCTGCCCAGGAATAGTGTGGTTAGGTTAACTGACCGTCCTGACATGACCATAGTTGTTTAACGTGGACGTAAAGCAACAAATCAATCAATTTTTTCCGTTTCGTAACAGCTCTTTTTCATTCCGTTACATCCTTGAAAACATAGTTAACCGGGTGTGAATATGCCGTAAAGGAGACGTTTTCTCGTCATGGGTTATACTAGAACTACGTTTGAAGTAAAACAATAGAAAAGATGTTCGTGTGACTCAAATATCTGCTGTTTTATTGCACCAAATCCATTTCTATTATAAATGTGGTTTGTCAAGCAAATAAATCATTTCTCTATACATACAAACTCGTTTCGTTTCCATTACCTTTTGTTAAGGTGGTGATAATCACTGATTTTGGACGAAGACAAAAATCTGCATAAAATGCTGAAAATACAACAGTTCTTCCCCAAACTTAGCAGGTGCCTTCTTTAAGTTGTTTATCACAATTCAGAATCCCAAAATGCAGAACTTGTTGAGGTTGGAAGGGTTTATAATAGAGAAAAGATCAAAGGGTAATTTTGTGCGCAAAAATCTGAAAAAACAAACAAACAACCATTGTCATTAAAAATAACTATTGTCATTAAAGGTTCTTTAATGCATTAGAACAGCGTCCTAGCAATCATTTCCACCCCCCCCCCCCATTTTTTCACATTATCAGGCTGCGGAGATAACAAAAAGATGTAACCTGTGTCCAACCATTTGTCAAAAAAAACACAGTAAAGTCTATTTCAAGGTTGAAAAATTTCATTTACACACCTATCTTGGTCACAGTAATGTTTTATTTATACTGTAAGGTATGATATAGGTAAACTGCCCTACCTGTGTTTAATGAATGCATCCATATATGGTCGGACATTTGAAAAAAACTACCGTTTTTATCCGGCCTGCCTTACAATTTAGGAAAAAGTTGGAAAAAAATAATTGCTAGGACGCTCTTTGTAATGCACTAAAGTACTTTCAAAGCCTCGTACATTTTTAATCATACAGTTATTTTTTTAGATTTCTGCGCAGAAAATTACCCATTGATCTTTCCGTATAAAAACACTTTTTTTAAACAACATGTCCCTCTATTTTGTAGAGGGACATGTTGTAGTCTTAACTGACGAGAACAACAAAAATAAAAAGTCTGCTAAGTTTCAGGGAGATAAGTTAATTTTTTTTATGGTTTTGTTCAGATTTTTGTATTTATCACAAATCACAACGTTAAACATGATGTTACAGAGAATATAAGAATACAAACTTATTGACAGAAATCGGAAAAGCATAGGACTGTTACGAAACACATCACTAAATTATCTAATATTTATAAAGCACATTCAATTAGAGATATACTCATTCTTCCAAACCTTCTTAAAACGAAACACAAAGGTGAAACATTATTATTCAACTTACGTTTGATTAACCACCTGATAAAAATACGAACTTATCCAAATACATTTCTTGAAAATAACACATCATCATTCTCTTGTGTTACTGCTTACTGTATATAGGAAGTATATTAGAATAAATCCAACTCAACTTCCTAATACTAATTTAGTGCAATTTGATTTGTCAAGAGCGAACATGAACCGGCGTTAAACTCCCTGAGCCAGAAACCTGGAACTACTTGGAACTATTTTCTTGGCGGCGATTTCTAAGATACTCACTATAGCTGACAATTTTGAGAAAAAGATGGCCGAGTTGGAATTATAAGAAATGAATTTTATTTTTGTGGATTTTGTGGATGTGCAAACGCCGGCGAATCACTCACAAACTTAACATAAAGCCCTTCGGGCTTTATTCAGTTTGTGAGTGATTCGCCGGCGTTTACACATCAATAAAATCCACAAAAATAAAATTCATTCCTATAATATCATGTCACTGTGCATTTACAGGCCGTCGCAAAAGCTCGTTTTCTGGCAGTCTCCGTCTCACTAAAATACGTGCGCGCAAGCATTTCCTAATTATAAACAACACTTAATATCATAAATTGCCCGAGCCGTGATGTTTTCTTTTATTTATTTATTTTCTTATTTTTTACCAGAGCTGGATATCATGGGCTTTTCTTATCATAAATAGGAAACAATTTGTCTTATTTCTCCCGTAAAATAGGTTGTGGTCCTCATGAAAATGCTGTGGTCGACGAGACGGTTCTAAAGAGGGATCACAACATTTGTTTAAATGAAGAATTATTAACACTGTTTCCATAAATATCAACAAACAATTCCTTTATCTC
Organism: Ctena decussata; assembly: GCA_963989385.1. Classification (NCBI taxonomy): domain Eukaryota; kingdom Metazoa; phylum Mollusca; class Bivalvia; order Lucinida; family Lucinidae; genus Ctena; species Ctena decussata. The sequence continues at coordinate 23,730,697 of OZ022498.1, forward strand.
CAGCTTTTTATAAAACAGTTGAAATGTTCCAAGGTGCGTATTTCCATTATGCTGTTTGAGAAATAAACACATTAAACTTAAATATCTGCATCTGCATTAAGATTTTTTAAGAGTCCGTGACAAATGGCGCCATTTTTAAGAGTCCGTGACAAATGGCGGCCAACGTGGGGCGCCATTTGTCACGGACTCTTAAAAAATCTCAGTGCCTCGACCGAGGATCGAACCCGGGACCCTTCGATCTAGAGGCGAGCACTCTACCACGTCGCTATAAAAGCCGGCTTGTACCGCAAGGCAGTACAACTGTATTATATATTACCTATACCCTGTGACATAAGCAATTTAAGTTTAAAACACTTTTGGTAGAACGAAAATTTATTTCTAACAAACATAATTATGATAGGAATTTAAGTAATAAACTGTATAAACATGTTTGTAGTGTCTGTCTAGTGTCGCACGTCAGAATATCTTGCTTGTATAGTACCTGTAAACGTTTTCATGGACAAACTAGTCTTTGCAGCAGTCATGATGCCCTTTGGTCAGGGTGAGGTATTTCTCTATTGCACCAAGTGAGTTGGTTCATTGCACGATTACTGTTCTTAAATCGTGTCTATTTCACCCCATTTGACAACACAAGCTACTGATACCTGGGCCAGCACGACCCGACTGTGCTGCATTTCTAACGTTACTGAATGTTACTTCTACGTCCTCAAATGTCATAGCATTCAGCTCGCGAAGTTTTCTTTGAAGAACATTATCTACTCTGTTTCCATCAATGGTACCATTGACTTCATATTCATTATACAATAGCAGTCCCTTTAAGAGATTCATAGTTTGATTAATATAGTACTGTTTTTCATACTCTTCAAAGTAGTGATCTGGTTTTTCGGTGGAAGTAATATTTGCTGTAACATTGTCAGCTGCCTGAACGTCACGTTTCACCAGATGGTGATGCAAAACGTCATTGGCATGCTGCAACCAGGTCGTCAGATGATTCTGGACTTTTCCTGCAAAACAGTAAAAGCAAACTTGTAAAATGTGAAGACGGGCAAGTATACTTGGCTCACTAAAGGGTCATTTGGCTTCTGTTTCTTTGTATGACATCGCTCATTCATACTGCAATATAATGTAATTCTAACATGACCTGTCTATACACATGTAAATTACGTTAAGGAATGGAATAAAAATAAAATAAGTAAATTAATTAGTTAATTTAAATTAAAAATAATAAGCAATGCAGACTCTGAAACTATAACCTTTATTCTAAATATTCTGATATATTAACGAATTAATTACAGAATGGTTTATTTCTTCAGTAGGCCTATATGTATGCAAAATGCAAGAAATATTACGCCATTTGCCTTTTATTGAAAAATAATTGGGAAAATAAATAAAAGGAAAACTTACCTAAAGTGGATTTTACTGTGTCTAATAACGAGCCATCTGAAATTTTGTTCGGAGTCATTTCAATAACAGCAGATAATTTGTTCACTGGTGAAGCAACAGTCAATGTGGAAAATAAAAGTACCACCAGAAATGAAGAGAAGATATATAGTTTAACACTCAGTTTCAGTTGCTGCATTTTCACTTTGTTTTCCTTGTCTTTCCTCCGCAAAAATAATACAGATCTTCAAGTTGGAGCCCGTTCCAACAAATTTTGATGGTCTTTGACGACGAAAGGTTACAGAAATCTCTATCACTTGTAAGAAGAATAGTCAGATCCAGGCCCACTTTTCTGTGTCAGGTGTCTTCACTAGATCGGCATTTATCAAACTGACAACACTCTAGCACAGTTTAAAAATCCATTTTTATCCCGAACCCTTTGCAATATGACATCCATGCAAATTAAACCTTATATAGGCGAAATATCCCTACACAAAGCACGTCTCATGTAAGCAATTTGGGAGGCTTAGTTACGGATATATTCAAGAATCAAACACCTTAAAACCAATCTCGTAAATATTAGTAACCTAAATGAGGAAATGAAAACATTATACGTAGTGACTTCGTTCAGTTGATTTTGGGTGGAACTGAGAAAGAGGTGTTTATGTAAATCCCTATATTTCGGAAGCTCTACACACCTTTGTTTTGACGAGAAAATCACGAGTTTTGAGATATATAATCGAGAATAGGGACTGGCAATTGCTTATATACAAACATTGAAGGTCTTTAAATACGTAAGTGATAGCGACAGCTCAATTTAACAAACTTATCTCCAAAGTTTGATTAAGTACATATGCCATTCATTGATAAACTCAGTTTTACGCACGTCGTATTTAAGGCTACTACGTACAGATTTAAATTTTCGATTTATTTTTTCAATTTCATCGTTACTGATGCTGTTAATATAGACTGATTATTTTGGTGAAGACTCAGCATTATGGCTTTAGCTTATACGCTTATCACGTGATACGCGTACATTGTAAATAAGCGTAACGTGCAACGTGACAGGTTCTAAGTACAGAACGTGACACAGAACGAATGATAAAATCTTGTAAAGCTACGTTAGGGTATGAAAGTATTGAGTGGACGGAAATTTAAAACGGCAATGCAACACCAATGCCATACGGAGACAGGGATCCAGCCTCACACGCTAAAACGGTCGATAATGTCCAAAATCAGTTAGTAATGTAAAACTTGAGGCACAAAAAAAATAAATAAAAAGAAAAAAAAAAAAAAACCTAAGAATGTAGAAAATTTCAATCACAATAGAAGGTTAAAGGTTTAAATACTTGTTAAACATTAACATAGGAGAAAAACTACAATTTAGAAAATTCATAAGCATTTTGGCCAAATAAGGCCTAGCTCTTACCAGACTCATTACTTCAACCGAAAGATCAAAAGCTGTTGATGCAGAACACAACGCAAAACAAAGTGTCAGATATTTTTTTTTTCTCAGAAAAACATTTGAGGATGCTGCGAAGTATGTTTATAACTGTCATGGGAAAACCGGCATAACTAGATAGATAACTAGATAGTGTCTCGTCGAAAACATAAATTAACTTCACCTCCTATCAGAAGCAGACACGAACATGGATGCCGACGACAGGATGCCAACATTAGCTTTTCATGTTCTTTGGTATAGACGTGCAAGTCCAAAATTGAAATGACGTCTAAATTCTCAAAGCGGTATTTCTGCCCATTTCGTTTTCTCAAACCCTTTTTATAAAGTTTTCTATGCGAGTAAACCCATTATAACCCTGATTTCCATTCACTTCAGGACTCATTTACAAGCAGGAATGATACGTTTGGCTTCAGTGTTTTTCATTTTTGGTGGACCCGGTAAAAAAGCAATACAAACAGGAGCAGCGAGGTTTACACACGAAATCTACATTCCTAAAAGGCAAAAAAAAAAAAAGAAAAAAAAAAAAAAAAAAAAAAAAAGGTTTGCAATCATTTTAGACAAAAAATGAATTGGGTAATTTTGAGCAGGCATATTGCTTTAAATTAAGGATTATATCACGCCAACAGACCATCCCCATTCTATAAAATAGTCAATCATGTTTGTTCCACTATAATGCGTATCAGAGGCAGACAACATAAGCTCTTGATGTTCTTCGGTATAGACGCGCAAGTTTAAAAATGAAATGAATTTGTCTAAATTCTTAAGGATTATATACCGCCAATATACTTCTAACCACACACAAAAAACTGTATCAGCTAAGCAGAGAAATGTAGGAAAAGTATAGAATAAATAAGTTATCATAGAAAATCCTCATGAACCATGAAACACATCAGGGAAACAAAAATAGCCGGCTCCTAAATTGGTACCTAGGTACATGTAACTGTGAAACGGAGAGTGTCCAAGTTGACTTTACAATGAGAATATTTCATATGTGTCTCACGTTCATACAATTACATGTATTATATGGGCAAACTGCATCATGATGATTTGACCCAACTGTGAATGAGCACGCAAGAGCCGCGAAGTTCTTCTTCTTTCTTTTTTTTTTAAATTCACAGGACAAATTATAATTTAGGCGAAAAGCAGATAGCAGCGGAATCAACACAAACTGGTTCGAGCATTAACAGTTCACATATACTCGAACAAGTTAGGTTTTCTCATGAAGCAGTCAAGATTGGGACAATCTACTGATAAACCCTTCACAGACGGACACCAGCTCGCGTGACCGTTTTGTACTGTAGTCTTTCACTCACGTTTGAACTTAGGCTACAAATTTTTACACATTTATTACGTCATCTAAATGATTAAGGAATACATTTTAATACAACTTGTCCGATGGAAGGATCGAGCTTTTAGAAATTTACACAAATGAACCAACCATACGAAGATGGATTATTCAGCTCAAATTTGGCATGGAGAATCATTGTGATCAAAGTTCTAAACCAAATAAAGGATCGTAGTCGAAATGATGCAGAGGGTTACCGTGACCCAGTTCCCTAGCAGCATGATTTCTGCAAAAGAACTAGGTCACGGTAACCCTCTGCGTCTTTTCGACTACGAGTTGTTGAAATAGCCAAATCTCAAGAGCTTTGTCAAAGGTCTTGTATCGAGCTCAAACAGACCATCTCAGACAACCCAGACTGAAGGAAAAATATCTGAACTGCTTGATAGTATGGTCTGATCAGATGCTTTTTGTATTTAGAATGAAATTCTGAAAATCATCGAATTCTATAGCGAAAGTAAGCTACTCTGACGCCCTTTGCGTTTGCAACGAATTTTATTCAAACAAATCATGACAGTAAATTTGCACATACGAAAGAGCGTACGCAGATGCTGGCTGTATATTGTCTGCTGTTCACAGTCAACTGTGTATTGTTAAATCTAACTGAGTCGTAATTTCTACAGCGACATAGTTTTTGGGCATGTGCGACAGCATGCACACTCATACATCCACCCTTTGCATATACTTTTGTCCATGCGCAAAATCAATACTGCAGCATGTACAAGAGCATGCACTCTTACATTCAACTTTGACATATACTCTTGCACAAAGTCAATGCTGTACCAGACAGTAACGGTACAGCCCCGGCTCAAGTGGGTGGGCTTTGGGGCTTCAGCCCCGCCACCTGGGCCTGGTTAGATTTAGATATATGTTGTGACATCTCATTAGAATTGCCTCGCCGAGGCAATTTTAATGAGATGTCTTAACATATATTTAAATATCACAACATATATTCAGATATTTCAAGGCAAAAAGGACATTATCAAAACTTCTTGTCAAATTGTCCCCTAATTATGTAATATATTTTCAAGCCCCACACACATACATCTCGGCACCTTCCAGCCCCATCAATTATCCAGAGCCCACCAGTACGTGGTAGTCTGGATCCGGGCCTTCGGTACACAGTAAATACGAGGTCGTGGACAATATACAGTAAACAGGTCGCAGTAGACAGTGAACTGTGAACAGGACACAGCAGAGCCCTTGCGAAGCAGAAAATTCAACTTTATGGTGAAAGAAATTTCACGAATCGCGCCCAAAACTGTATCAGGTCCAGTTGTGTTCTTTCACCAGTTCGAATATAATCATAACTAAACCTAAGTCTTTTGTACTTATGTTTTAACGTGATGAGCTGAAAGCATGGCCTAGTGGGTAAATAATTATATGAGCCCTGCTCATTTTCTGTAGTGCTTGATAAGTTTCTGTTTATATCTCTGCTTTGAAACGTAGGGATGGCGGAGGAAGGGGGTTGGGGGCGGAGACAGGATAAACAGTAAATACAGTAAATGTTCAGACGTTGGTGTAGGTTTACAGCCTCCCCCCCCCCGCAGTTTCTTGTTTAGGTTTAATGTATTCTCTTCATGTTTTCAATGACAAACCCTTAGACCAAAGTTTTCATTGTAGATTTGTGTGCAGTCATGCGCCTCAGAGGAGTCACATTTCTCATAGAGCATTTTCGAGTTGCCAACTCGTGTTACTCGGTACTCGAGTACTGCCGTGCCGAACACTTCGAGTAAAGAACAAAATGGCGACGACCATCGATCTTTTTAATAAGTCCAGAGTCCTATGCTCGCAATTGTTTTTTTAAAACGCAGGTGTTTAATATTCACAAGAGTCAGGACTCACAAGAATTTTTAAGTTGTAATGGGAAATTACAATTCTGAAATCGTTACTGGCCCCGCTGTAAACCCTGCTGAATATGGCAAAAGCACAAGCAGAATAATAATAATCATCAGTATGATGAACATTCTTATCCCATTCTCACTATTATTAAACAGAAAAAAGGGCAAATCATTGGCGTGACAGTGTGTCATTATGAAGGCAAAACTAAAGAATTGGCTTCTTTTACAGCGGAAGTTACGTTTCCGCTATATTTAATCCAGGCTACCCGAGGTGAGGTGGGGGTTACGATAGTCGAGTAAATACGAATATGTGCGCAGTACTGCGCATGCGTATTGCGGTTACTCGTGTTGTTCGGTCAGTAACTCTAGTTACTCGAGTTGACAAACCGAAACTGCTCATAGAGGCTGACTAGGGTCAAGTCAGGTACATTCGGACAGCAGGTAAATTCGGACTGTGAAACAGTTTCCTTTATATGTCAGTTGTTTGGAATTAAAAGAAAATTAACTGGGCAAACAGTCACAATCCTGATGAGACGGCTCATTATGAGCCGTCTTATCTGGATTTTCACTGTTTGGGATGGTATGCCCGTATTTACCAGCTGTCCGAATTTACCTGACTTGACCCTATGGGCTGACAATGTCTTATTGTACCATGGAATTGAGATCTAGTCCTCTCGTTGTTATTATTTTTTGTGTCTGTTCTAGTTTTTTTCTCTTTATTATGTTTTAAATGGTAAAATATATTTCGCGACGGACTTCACAGCAACTGGGGTTGTCGGGTCGGGCGATGGTGCCCGGTAACTTTCAGTGCAAGGGTGTCCTACTGATTTGGATAATAGAAGAGCAAGGGCCCACTATGCTTGCAGTAGGTGTTGGTGGGGTTGTTTGGATATTTTTTCTCTCCTGTATCATGTGTATCATTTTTCTTTTCTCTCTCTCCCCCCCCCCCCCCCCCCCCCCCCCCCCCCCCTCTCTGGGAGATGGCCCGATATAGAAAAAGTGCAGTTAAACCCACAACAACCATTCACTGCAACTATTTGAGATAGGATGTTTGTACTTGGTAAGTTGAATGAGTTGTTGGATGGTGGAATTGAAACTCACCCTTAGTTTTTTTTTTCGGCGCGAAATAGCCATTTTTGTGCTGGTATGCAGTAAAACCCATATTACTCACTCCATGATTCACTCTTTTCAACTTATGTTTCTTTGCATTTGTTAACTTTACTTTCTCTTAATTCTTTGAACAATCAAATAATTTGTAAGTGGTTTCACTGAAGCTGCTTTCTTTTCATGCAACCTTTATTTGGCCCTTTTAATTTTCTCGATGCTTCAAATTATATAAATAACAGCCTCACCTCATCTGGAGGGAATAGTCGGATCGTGTGACAGTTCTAGTTGCATATGTGACCATATGTTGCGGTGGCCTACTGTTTTCTGAAAATTTTCTAGTTTACTACTTTCATTCATTCATAAATAGTTATACATTCATAAAGTACTGTATCAAGGTCAATTTCGGTCAAAGTAAGATAAATCTATGTCAGATTTGCCATCTGGACTGAGCGACACGCAGCATATGGTTCCGGTCACAAGGGACAACTGTGAAAAACTTTCTTAAGACGCATTCAAACTGCGCGTACTCAGTTCTTTCTGTGCACATGAGCAGTCTGATCGTACAGCACACTTATTTGACCAGAGACTGACTGGATATTGTATGTTCAAAAAGGCAACAACGCATGTCTTTATAAATCAGACTTCGCCAGGCTTTGCGCAGTTTTCATATTATATACTTGCCAAGACGCGGTGCTAATTGACGTCAATTGTGAATCATCATATTCTTTTATGGCTACAATGAAAATCCGTCAGCGAAAGCTCAAAGCGACCAGATACATGTACATTAACTGATAGCATTTGGTTTCCTTTGAGTTCAAAGATGCCAAAACCTGTTGAAATCTGCAAATTACAGGCCATAGTTCCCAATGAAGACCTATAGTTCTTGAGTGATCAGGTGTAGGCAATGAGGCATTAAAGTGGGGTTAGGTTCCACAGTAGTCACCTGCAGTTGATATTTGCAATTCCGTCCAGTTTCAATAAAGCAAGTATCGACAAACTTAGTTTAGTTTAAACAATATTTTATTTTCATATAAACATATACAATAGTACAATACATGAGTTATCGGGATTAGGCAGCAAGGCAGAGCTTATAGACGCTTTCACCCAAAAATTATAGATACCTTCTCCCAAAGCTTGGTTTCCTTCTTTTATGATAGGCGGCCCTTAGTGACATAGGGCAAGAATCAAGATATGTAAGATGTATTAAATACTTAATTTGTGATTTAATTCCGCTAATCACTGATTTGTGTTGAATGCAAACATCTGCATAAAATACAACAAGGGAATGGAATTAAAATTTGAATATATGTAAAACACATAATTCCATTTAGTGAAAAAAACACACACACAGAATAGTAATGCGTAATCCTAAAGCACATGCGTAGCTTAAACTGAGTTAAAATTCTTCTATTCATTCATTCTATCTGTGCATTGAGCCGTACTCAAGGAAACCCCGTGCAAGGTTACCTCCAGTACGGTTCAATGCACATGACCGCAGCAGTTATGAATTAGCTTATGGGACGTAACCCACTCAAAGTAAATAATTATTTCAATGTTTCAATGTTTTGTTATCTCGCTTTGAAGTTTATACCCATGTTTTTCTTCTCTATTTGTTAGCTAGTTTTAACCCCCACCAAGAAATTTCCAAACTTACCTGTTTACCTGCAGTACATGATAACCATATTATAGGGACCTGGGACTGGCAGCCGTTGGAAGTAATGCTAAAAATTTCAAACGCTTGCCAGCATCAGGCCCCCTTATAATTACCCGAGGTGATATATGGTTATTGCAACCACCGTGCTCCGTTTACAAAACGTCTTCCATGCTTCTTTAATATCTTTTTGTTGTATTTACTCATATGTCATGTATATATGACCTGAGATTTAATAAAGGTATGTTCTGTTCTGTTCAACAGATCTTCCCATAACTTGGTAGGTACCTTCTTAAGTTATTTTTCACAATTTAGAATTCCAATCAATAATTCGTTTCTTTTAATGTTAAGAAGTGTTTATGTTAGAAAGATTTAAGGGTAATTTGAAGCCCAAAAATAAAAAAAAGCTTTACTGAAAGGTATTTCAGTGTATTGAGAGTAGGGTCAACTCAGGTACATGCGGACAGCAGGTAAATTCGGACAGTGACATTGTTTTCTTTATATGTCAAGTTGGTTGGAGTTAAAACAAAATTAACTGGACAAACAGTGAAAATCCAGATGAGAAGGCTCATTATGAGCCGTCTCATCTGGATTTCACCGTTTGCAATGGTATTTCCGAATTTACCCGCTGTCCGAAGTTACCCGACTCGACCATAGTGTGTGCACAAACATGGCATTTATTTTTGACTGTCAGAATCAATACAAAATCTACAAAGTACCTCAGTTTAAATAAATTTTCAAACCTCAAAGTGAAAAAACGTTCAGTTTCATATTTAACATGAAACTGAAATCATTTCTTCACTCTGAACTTTGCAAAGTTATTCCACATTCTCTTGATGAACATATTTCTGCGCAAAGACAGAAGACTCATACGTTGGCCAAACCACGTTCTGCTGGTTTGGAACATTTTGTATATTTTAGTATATTCCAGGAATGATCCTATATTTCACAAAGTTGCAATATTTATCCCAGCCAGGGCCGTATTTCTTCTGACACTCGGCATTGTCTTTTCTTTCGCGATCCAGTAACAACAGAACAAGGAAAATAGTCCCCATATACGGCACTAAATGGTTGAATCCTGAAAAAAATGGGAGTAGCAAAAATAAGCTCTCATCATTAATAGCACAGCAAATAAAGTGTTTTCACTTGCCAGAACCTGTGCGATATCACATTTCAAGCGTCGAACAGTGTCTTTAATATTTGCAGTGTGAGTTATCATTTTCAAATGATGACTCACACTGCAATTATTGAAAATACCGTTCAACGGCAAAAATGTAACAAAATGATTACATACTATGCTAATATTCAAGATATAAGCATTGTTCGACGGTAAAATGTGAAAACACACAGTTCCGACCGATGACAAGGTTCGAAAACAACACATTTTTGCCTCACTAGTAATAGCCGCCTCTGGCTTCCTGTGAAATATAAGTATCTTAATTTGTTTTTTTCTGCTGTATAAGTGGTAATAATGTCTTGCAAATTTCTAATACTGCTTTCATTCCAATCGCATTTACTTTATTTTGTGTGTATTTAATGTTGTATGTTAGTGAAATTATGAATCTAATACTGAATAAATAGCCGTATTATATAATACAACCGCCGTCAATGCAGTTGGCCAAAATAGATGATGTGTCAAAAATTCACCGATTTTCGTTATAAAAGTGGTACAATATGTGTTGTTGCTTTATTTCTATAATTAGGCCGGTGTCTCGATTATGATGCATCATTTATTCTTCCTGGACGGCATCATCAACCCAACAACACCCTTTTTCTGCCTTTTTAAAGTGATAAAATTGACGGCATCAAATGATAAAAACTTTATTTAACCCACATTTTCGCATCATTATGCCAATTTCCGTTTAATAGCCGCCTTTGGCTTCCCGAAAATTATAAGTATCTTGATTTGATTTTCTGTTTAAGTGGTAATTATCTAGCTATTTCCTAATACTGAATAAATAGTAGTATTATATAATTCATCCGTCGTCAATGCAGACGGACAAATGATAGATAATGTGTCAAAAATCCACCATTATAGTTATCTGTGGTTGCTTTATTTCTATAATTAGGCCGGTGTCTCAGTTATGGTAGATCGTTCATTCGCCATCAGCCCTACCACACCTTTTTCTGCCTTTTTTCTCACTTTATTATATTTCAGAATTCAAGTCTTTTTTCACTTTCTGACTTTCACGGTCAGCTAAGTTTAAGCAAGGACACTGATGAGATCTCAAAGATCAAACCTAGAAGCTCTGGTCAGGGCTGGACCCAGAAGTTGACTGGATGCGGGATGGAGGGAGGGCATAAAAACATCTAAAGCAAGCTGAGCCATACTCGTCTAGTCTGGCTCAGCTTGCTTTCGATGTTTCCTTCCTTTTAGATCATTTAAGCCGCGACACGAGAAAACCAACAAAGTGGTTGTGCGCCCAGTGCAGACTCAGATCAGCCTGGGCATCCGCCCATTCTGATAGGACTCTTCGCTAAGCGCTTAAAGGGTAGCTAAGTGTCTAAGCTACCCCCAGGCGGACAGCGAAGACTCTGATCAGACTGGGCGGATGCCCAGGATGATCTGAGTCTGCGCTGGGCGCACAACCACATCGTTGGTTTTCTCGTGTCGCGGTTCATTTATAGTTTAATTGAAGCCGTTTGATGATAGTAGTACAAATTATATTTTGAGGTATTTAAGTTACCTGTTGTAAGGGCGTAGCTCAATGAAATTAGAAGGTCACCGAGATAGTTTGGATGCCTACACATACCCCACCATCCACTGATCAGTAGTCGCTTCCCTGAGGATGTCGGCATCGTTTTCAAATCTGTGAAAAGAAGTTGACACACTAGTAAGTCAGTATTGAATGAAACTTACAGCCACCACTATACGAAAGGACAGCAGTTATCAAAATCAAATGACAGCAATAGTCAGAATACTAGTATGACCTAAATCATTGCACCGCTTAGTCAACATTTAAAGACAGCTATAACTAACACTGAACCAACACCGAACGATAACAATGATAATATTAGATCAGTATTAGACCACAGGCTATTGGCGTTCTATCAACACCAACCCATTCAAAGTGATCTATTATTAAGTCTCAGAAGCTTTTGTTTTGGTTCCATGGATGCAACGTCAATTTCCTGTGATTAGACGTGAGCAATAGACAATATATATGGGAACAACAGTTAATCGACGTCAATATTAAATTGAGATATATTACTCCTTCACCTTTTAAAGACTGGAAACCATATTGGGGACAAATACAAACAACACAGGCCCAGTTCAGACGCCGCAGAACTATTAGATTACAGGAATTTCTAAGCAAATGCAATAAGACAACATCCACTAGAACCCCCTATAACTAGAAATGGACCTATCCAAATGATGAGGACAGGACCACTGGTCAAAAAGCGTTAATAGTAAAGCTTTAATGCGGTGCGTTAAACTATTTTATTGTGGAGCCATTTATATACAACAATCTACCCTTATCTCTATTTGGAGCAAATACCGTAGCAGGCAAATTTTAAAGCTTTGCGAAAACTTACGTGCTAAAGCTGGATCCTGTGGATTCTTCCTAAAATTGTTCTTTTCAGAGTTGCTTGCTCTGTAAATATAGTAGCCAATCACTAGAATAAAGACGAAAATATTAGTTTATGTAATTTAAACGCAAAAGAAACATGAGGCAAATAAATAAATAAAGAAAGAAAAGAAAAAATCCAGGTAGTTTATCATGGCGTCTCCATTTTAAAAGAAAAAAGAAATCATACTAACAATGATTTGCCAGCAAATCATACGAGTTACATTAACAAAATACGCAAACAAGGAAAACAACAGAGGATAATATACTAAAGTATATAATTTCTTATATTGATATACAGAAGTGAGTGTACAATGTTTTGTTATAGACATACGTTGAGTAACATGTATCAGAAGTCGAAACAAAGACAGAAAACAGAAATCCTCGTTTACATGTATAAGAATAGATGTATTTTTACCAAAAGGCTGAACTGAGATCTCTAACTGGTGCTCTACCTTATAAGTTAATTTCAACAAATTCATAGCGATATACCATGATGCTTCCTTTAATTAAAGCTTTTCAGTCCAATCCTGCAATATAACAGAGAGAGAAATGAAACGGAACATTGAACTTACAATTCAAAAACACAACAGACACTAAACAGTACCATTGTAGCTCGTATCTCGTTGTCATCAAGTATCTTGTTTGAACACAGAAACAAAATGGAATCATTAGAAACTGTATCATGATGTTGTAGCCGAGGCCCTCGTGCACAATATCACGGGACACCAATATCCCTCCCTCCAACCAAAAATAGTCTGTGACATAAAGAAGCTGCATCAAGAATAGACCAATCATCGTTGGGCTGTAATATCCAGAAATTTCGCGCGATTTTAAGAGATTCACAATGTTAAAAAGGATCCATCCAATTATGCCACTCCGGAATAAAACGTATTTTATGTCTAGCATCCCGATTTTCGGGTTCAGTTCTCTTCCAAAGAACCAGTTATTGATGAAAGAGTCTGAAACAAAAGTACAACTTTCAATATCAATATCAAGTTAGTTTAAATATGTTTTATATGCATGCGCATCATAGTAGAACACTAGTTACACGTTTCAGAAGAAAAAGAATCTGGAGATCATAGGGCATCAGATAAAATGGAGTTTTGAAGATAATGTTGAGCTAATGTGTTTCTGTTTTAATAAAACATTCGGCGTAGCCCCCATAATAGATACGCCCTGGCGAGGCAGTTCTAAGCTGAGCAAGACCATCATGTGTTTTATTAGAGTCAGTGAACAGCATTGATCTTAGATTTATCGCCAACTCCCACTAACCTGAATTTCTGAAACACACAAACAGTAAATGTAACAAATGCATTGTGGCAAGCTGTAATCAAATATTCAGTAGAATGTCCAAAGAAGTCGCAAAAAAATAAACAAATAAAACGTAAATAGCCGTATTGGCAGGCAATATTTTATTTCATGTTTTCGAAGTAATAAAGTCGTAATTAAGTCAAACATACTTGAGTTTCCAGCAGGATTTAATTTCCATTGCTCCACGAAAGCTCCTTTGATGTACAAAACAAGGCTTGCTAAGAGAGAGATTATTACACCGCTAGTTAGCATTGCTGGCATGCTCTCTGATATGTGGGTAATGCTCAGGTCTGCCAGATGAGCCAGAAAGAACATGGACATGTTCAAAACCAAGACAAACAAAGCTGAAATATAAGAAAAAAAACAAAACAATAAGGGTGCTTAGCAAATTTATGCATATTCATCATCATCATAGCGAAAGTATTGAAAGATTTCCATCATAGTAACAGGCATCTTAATTTTAACATTTTTTCCAAATTAGTAGCATGAGTAAATCATATATGGTTTTCTTTGCGAATTTTCTGCAAATGATAATTTAGGTGAATTGATATAGTTTCATGCAAATCAACTCTGTCATTTTCATTTTTACATCCCTATCAAGTATCAAGGTTAAGGTTAAGAACTGACCCCATTTTTGAAATTTACATCGTCCAGGAAAGCATAAAGGAAGTCATAAAAGTTGCTCCATCTTGTTAACAAATTGGTAGAAAGGCATGGAGCGGTAACCAGCCATCAATGTCAGTTCCTGTATCGGTGCTGGTCGTAGGAGAAACGGAGAGGAATATACATGTGTTATGATAGCATCATAACACATGTATACTCTCTCTCTCCATTTTCTCTGTTCTCATCTGATCACTGAGATGCTTGTCACTTCTTTGACATTGTCCTATTTACTTCTTCTGCCTCTTTATTAGTCTGCTTTATCCAATAACACCTCCCAGGAGTACTTTTTCATGAGTGCTAGACATTATCATACTATCTCAGCTTCTAGTTCTAGACTTTGGTGAGAATATCTTTAAAAGTTGCTTATGTGCCTACATCCTTACTAGTGGTGTGGTCACTGTAGGAGATTTTAGAATCATTTGGTGCTCCGGTTCTGCAGTGAAGGCCTACGTCTCACAAGAACATAGGAAAGTGGAACTGACAAGGGGCATATAAATTTCAACTTTTATATTGAAGAGGATGTCTCCTGTATAATAGGCCAACGAGAGATCTAAGGTCTGGAGCCTTCGCCTAATAGGGTGGATCCAAAGGTACTTGAAGTTGTTGATTGTTCCTAGCCTCTGTTCTCTTACACATACCACCTCAAAATGCATTTGGAGTGTTGGTAATGAGCTTAGTTTTCTCTTGATTTCTCCATCCCAAAGGTTTGCACGATGTACTAAAGCTTATCCTTTGTTTTTGTATATTTCATGCCATTTCGTCGATGTCGTCTTCCGCTCTTACGGAGTTTCAACCCTCGCTCTAGCTTCCATCGTGATTCATGTGACATTAAGTTAGACCTATATGGAGGTCTTCTAGCTCATCTAAGTTGAATATCTGGCCCAGCTTTGAACCCTTTTTGTTTTTTTCTTCAGATTAACTTCCTCTGAATGCGCCTGTTGAGGATGATTTTCAACATTACTTCATCTTTACAAAGATGATTTACATGTATAAGGTTGAATGGTTTGCATTTCTCGCATTGCTGAATGCTTCTTTTCTTAGGGAGTGTGATATTCAGTGACTGCTTCCATAGCGTATGTCATACTTTTGTATCTGTCACTTATTTACTTGCTATGAGCACGCCGATGGTCCTTTCGCCTTATTCCTAGACTAACGTTACTTCTGCTGGTACATTTTCAGCTCCTGCGGACTTTTCCTTATTAATGTGTATGAGTACACTTTCATAGCTTTCCGCCATTTTTACAACGTGTCCAAACTTTTGAGACTTCTTGCTTACTTCAATGGACGATGAGGTCCTTCTAAAAAGGGGTCTACTCTTAAAGTAAAGAATATGCTCCTGGAGGAGAAAATTATTTCCTCTAAGAGTTGGTCCCCTAAAGGGAAGGACGGCAAAACAGAAAAACGAGGAGGTGATTCCCCTAAAAGTGTACCCATTCAACTTAAGTGTTCTGAATGCAGCCTCAACTTCTTCTCTGTGAATGAGAAGGCTACTTATAAAGGTTAAAACTGTTGGGGTTTGTATGTCTGGTGTCATTCAGTGTTCAGTCCCTCATTCTGTTAGACCTGAGCGAGGACCTCTGTGAATTGGCCTTATTTCTCATAAGTAAGGTCTGTTACTACCTATTGTTATTGTTTTCGCCAGGTTAGGTTCAATGTCCTCAACACATTCCACTATCTATTGTTCTTTTCTTTTTCTTAAAGTAACTGAATGTGAAATCCATAGTGAATATTTATTTTTGCACTCGCGATGGAAAAAGAAGAACAGTGTGGTGCTATTTTCTTCACCTTTCTTGGCTTTGAATGTTTTGTCATTGATGCCCGTCAGCTAATCAATGACAAACTTGATTTTGATCTGGTTTGGCTCCTCCGACATCGTTTTGTGAAGCTGGAAGGTTATCTTCAGCAAGTCAGTCTACTCTAGGGGATTTTCTAGTCCTTTAACATGCAGGCACCCGGTATTTCAAGGTCCATCTTCCGGAAGCCTTGTGAGAGACAGGATGTTGGTCAGTATAGTCGTTTCTCATAATATCAAGGGTTCCTTAATATCAAGGCATTTACATTTCTTCTTGTATCTCAATAAACTTACTGTGTATTGAGTAGTGACAAAATTACTTCATCAACCACAAGTTTTAACTTCTTGCTGTAGAAAATTTTTGTGAAATTGTCTTGATTCTTGCCGAGCACAATCTTTCTTTTATAAGAACCATGGAATTAGCATGTTTTCAACACGGTTCTATCCCCTGGCCCAAGAAAACTCATACTCACTAAAATAGTGGCCATGATTTTATTTTTGTCTGTGACTTCTCATATCTGGTATCCCAATCTTTTATTTGAAAACAACAAATCTCAAGATTACAATATTTATCAATCCAAAGTTTTGCTGGAAATAATGGGAAGCATTAAAACAAAAATCTTGAATGTTTATAATAAATAAATCAAAGCACATCATAGTTTCTTTGATGAGCCTGGGGACTTCATAGACATTACTGACAAAAAGTGTTTTTGAAATATTAGTACATAACTGTTAGAACTAGAAAACAATTATTTAACAGATGATAATTGAGTCGTCAACAAATTAATTACTGCGTATGCAGCCCCTATGCCACCTAGTTGTCATTTTTACAACTCTCCATTGGCTTAAGCTGCAACACCATGGGTTATCATTTCTTGTTTGAAGACAAACATGAGAAAGATATGATTTTCCATAGTGCAAGAGAATATTGGATGACCAAAGGATAATAATTAAAATATCATTTAATCAGTCCAGCTATTTTTATTTATTTCTAGCTGTCATTGCAATTAACTACCGTGATATTAGGGGAATCCAGCCTATAAGAGTATTGTAGGTGGCAAACTTTTGGAGTGCAAACCCTCTACCATTTGTCTCCTATCTCAGTATGGACCGCTGGAACCTCGCCAGCCCTCTTGTGCATCAGTATGTACCTTGATAGTCTCGTCTCCCTGTACAACATTTGGGTTATTGATGGTATCTATATTTGTGTACTACATTGTACTAAATCGTATGAGCTGAGAATTATTGTTTGGGAAATTAAATCCTCAATAGCTGTACAATGATAGAACGTAAAACCATTAATGCATATATAAATTTAAAATGCATCAACTTCAAATTGACTCTGATATGCCAAGTTTACTCGTTATTTTGAAATTGCCTCGATGCTGCACTTGGTTGAAAGGAGGGATCATGTTTTAGCCTGTCGCATTGGTTGTGATTTTGAACCCCATCGGATAGAATCTAGCTGTAGCTGTAGCTGATTGAATTAAACAGTTATAATAAACATAATTCCCCCCCCCCCCCCCCAAATAACTAACACTTTTCATCCCCAGACCCCCTCCCCTCCAATTTTTAAAAATTTTATACATCTGTCCATGATAAGAATTAACTCATTTTACCATTCAGTCGATAATCTAAGCGCCGCCCACACTTTAGCTCCACCCCTTGTGAAACGGCACCACCAATTGGGAGAAGGTAAAGAATACACTGTATCATGAACCATCCAATCATCATTAATGCTGAAGTTCCCTCTAAAAACTGGGAGGAGCTGCTCAGAATGTCTGGTAGCTGAAGAAGACTCCATTTACCCTGGAATCAAAAACGAAAGTTCCAATGGCTAACCACAGATTTTAGCCGGAGACAACTCTATAATTTCCTTTTAGTCTCCCTTCTAAATAGGGTCAACTCTTTAAGAAAAGCATATGCTCCCTTTAGAGCATTTTTTCTTTAAAGAGTAGATTCATTGTCAAAGGTTTCTTTGTCTAAGGAAGCATGCAGGAAGCAACAAAACTTGATTCTCTTTGTTGCTCGTATCAACGTTCGAACAACGTCCTGATGCTAAGACGCTGTGTGAACGTTGATACGAAGAAATTGTTTTGATGCATATGGCTCTTAAGACATCCGGAGGGGGGCTGGCTAGCAATGTTAGAACAGGGAAGACTCATATCACCACATCTCCCGGTAATCCAGATTGTTCACACTAAAAATCAGACGGACAACAGCTGTTTTTGCTGCTTGGGACAGCATTGGAACTGAACCATTTAAGTGTAGAGGAAAGTTACTAACCGTATGACAGATCAGCACAATGATGTAGGTGTATAACGTAAAGAAAATCGAAAAGAATATGGGAACAAATGGACTTCCGCTAGACTGTGTTGCGTCATCTTTGGGCTTGTCGTCTGTTATCGTTTGTTTTTCTTTTGATGTTTTCGTTGTTTTGCTGTCCTGGAAAGAAAAGGAGCACCTCATAAGGCGTATACACTTGAATCACAGTCTCACCACATCAAAGCATTTTTGGTAAAGTATATGAGCCGCGACACGACAAAACCAACAATGTGGTTGTGCGCCCAGCGCAGACTCAGATCAGCCTGGGCATCCGCCCAGTCTGATCAGAGTCTTCGCTGTCCGCCTGGAGCTAGCTTAGACCCTTAGCTACCCTTTTAGCACTCAACGAAGAGTCTGGTCAAACTGGGCGAATGCCCAGGCTGATCTGAGTCTGCACTGGACGCACAACCACATTGTTGGTTTTCTCGTGTCGCGGCTCATATGAGTAAAGAGTACACCTCCATGTTCCCCTGCCCAATGGACTATTGTCATCCCTGGGGCCGTATTCATAAAACGACTTAAGTCGTTGCTATGCTGTTGCTAAGGCGAAATATCTATAAAGGAGATTCCCTACAACTATGAAATTTGCTCCGGAGGAACAGTCTTTGTAAGACTGTTCCTCCAGAGCAAATTTCATAGTTGTAGGGAATCTCAGTCTTTGTAAGACTGTTCCTCCAGAGCAAATTTCATAGTTGTAGGGAATCTCCTTCAAAGAAATTTAGCCTTAGCAACAGCATAGCAACCACTTAAGTCGTTTTATGAATACCGCCCCTGGATTAAAAAGCCCTTCCAAAATGGGGTCTAGTCTTAAAAAAAAGAATTTGCTCATTGTGGAGCAAATTCTTGCTTTTAAGAGATTGACCCCCATTGCCATGGAATGCAAATTTGAAGATGGCAGAGAGTGTACCCGTTCTTCGCCTCATTATTTCTACATTTAATTCGAGCTGTAACGCCCGTCAACAACAACCCAAAATAGGTATGTGATTCCTATGTAAATGATTTTTTATGCAAACAGAAAGAAACAGAACATCTGTACATGTTCCACGCACTGTTTTGCGAATACACTTCTCATTGCGGCACGCTGCATAATTTGACATGGCAATTTTGTAGGGTATAACATTTTATTCCTCAACTCACAAGACCACTGTTGAGCTAGACTCCAGTTTAAGAATTATAAGAGGTTCCGATACTGATCCATGGTGCGCCATGGGACCATTATGCCGAAAGGCGTAAAGGGAGCCAGGCTGAGCCTGTGTATACTAGTACACTAAGGTCGTGAGACACAGAAATTAAACCGGTATGTCTGATAATCAGTGCAAATGGCGATTTTATTATATAACATAGAATTCAAGTTAACAAACATCTAGGGAGGCGTCTTCCGCTACGAACCAAATTAGTTGCTTTACAATATGGTGTAACAAGACACGTTCGCGAACAGGACAGCTTGCCTGACGGCTCTGTGCCTATCACGGTGATTTTTAACGCTGCACTGTTACCAAACAGCCCTTTTACCTCAAGATTCGACATTAAATTTCTCTTCATGCCGTTTTGTATGAAATATTTGCAAAATGAGCCGGGGGGCACACAACAATGAAAGAAGGACGTATCATTGTTCTTTCGTCATGACGTTGCATCCACGTTGGTTCAACCTTGTGTGGCCGCTGAGTTGGCCCAATTATAGTATAAAAGTGCTAAAATTTTAAATTTAAACATATTTATTATCTTACCTCCATATTGGTGTACTGGGTGACATTTTAAACTGGGTTACCGTTTGATAAGGAGTATACAGGTATCTTGACGTGCAGAAGTCTGATAAATACGAACAGGTGAGAAGACAACTTAGCTAATGTAATTCAGCATTTTGAAGAGCCCTTGATACTTGAAAGTCGTGACGCCTTTTCTTTTTTTTTCGTTTCCCACAAAATAAAAAAAAAGAGGAAAAACGAAGGTAGCACATTTTCCAAACGTTTTCTTCATTATTTGTTGCATTTTTTATCCACAATAATACAAAAAACAAGAGCTCCGCAAGCGGCGCATAATACGCCCGTTTTAGTGTCCTGAAGGAGGTATAGAATGAACAATATTGTTAACAGAAGGATGGAAAGGCAGATAAACAGGGGAAACAACTCTGTAATTAAATTAATGACTTCAATGTTATTAAACCATCTAACACATCAAAAACTATTAGTATACCAAAACACAGCTTTCAAGGTGAAGCAGCTCAGAAGTTGAAAAATGCCAAAGTCAAGTAAGGGACTCCGAGATAATTCATAAATTAAGTATACTACAGTTACCATTCTTGGTCCTAATACATTCCCCTTCACAAGATACACATCACCATAAAATTTGTTAAAATATTTCAAACGGTTAACGAGTTAGAGAGTAAAACCGAAATTGATGCAAGGGCAGATAATTTAGGAAGACGGACGGAGACGGACGGACAGCGCCATGCCATAATACGTCCGTTTTTTTTCAAAACGGGTGTATAAAAATGCGACTCTTTGTGCAAGCTTTTACAAGCCAAGGAAACTACACCTTTAACCCTTAAAGCGCCCAAAAAAGCAGACAACAAACTTTACAATATATAATTTGTCCAAGCTATACTCGAGTCCGGTCATTTTGCGCGGTCGTTCACCTTTCGCCCCTTGCATTCTGGGAATAATTCTCATTTATTTAATCAATATGCGTAATTAATTTGACCTTAGGCCAGCCAAATTTCATAGGGCTTGAAAAAAGTAAACTCGCATTTGTCAGTGCTTCAGATTTGCGGGTTCTCTAATTTCGGGCCGACGGAAACTTCCGAAATTTACCGAGTGAAATTCTGAACTTAATTTTTTGCCAAAACATCTCTTTAAACATTCCGAATATATATGGGTGGTCTTAAAAAAATGAGTCAAAAGTGTGACATGAGGGGTCTGTTTATTCTCCCTGATATTTTATATAATGAAAAGATACAAAACTATTGAACTAGCATTCATAGGATAGCAAGATGATTTCTGCACAAGGAGATCTGAATTTTTATCATTTCGGTCTAGTAGCTCAAGAGTTATGACCCAAAACGTGTGAAAACACACATTTTATTTGTCCCGAGTGTAACAAAACTTCTGATGCATATTATTCCTAGGATTTTGAAAGGAAATAGCTGATTGTGGTATTCAAACAATTATAACAATATGAGGGGTAAAAAGAATGGTAAACTTTTCCTGACTTCTATTTGTTGCAGAAATTTTACAAATTTAGTCCGATTTGTTACACTCGGGACATTTTTGCACCAAACCTTTTTCAAGTGCACACCATGCATGTAATATCAAAATTGAGACAAAACAATATGTTGATCTGAAGGCCCAACTATGCAACTTTTAATTAAATGATAAAATATATATTTAAAAACAGTCATTTTAATCATGCAAAGAAGTAAAGATACAATTTTAGTAAAAATATCACACTCTTTGCGTTACACTCGGGTCAAAATTGACCCTTTTTGAGCCATCATTTTGTAAGTATTGAAGCTACAAAAGTAAAACTTTGCACCACTTTTATGATCATTGCAATACATATTCGGACAATAAATTAAGTATACAAAAGGCTTCCTTTCATCAGATATCTCAAGGAAATGAAAAAGACTCATTTTTTTTAAAAAAATCACCCATATGAAAAGCTACAGAATGTAAAAAAACACAATTCATCTTGAGGATATTGTTCAATTTTTAGAAGAGGTTTATAGACCAGTGTGCAAGTCGACCGGACATTTGTAAAAAAACAAACACGGGAATTGATGTACTGACAGTAAAATCTGAATATTTCCATGATTTGTACATACGATCCCATGTAAAATAGGTCATTGTCAACGCCGCTGTGCTGTTGTTTGTACAAAAAGTAAATGAATGCTTAAGTGCGCAAGGTCTCCGGACAGCATAGTATCATACGGAGAATCCAAAGACAATCAGAATCAGAATCAGAATCGTTTACTGGTTCAAGGACAATCAAAGACAATCATTCACCAGGACCTGTGATCAGGGAAGCTAGTTCCTAGCTCTTTACAAGAGAAGTAAACTTGGTAACTGAATCCTCTGCACACTTAGCAGCAAATATACGGGAATCTTCCAGGGAATTCCAATCTCTTATAGTCTGGGGGAAGAAACTGGACTTGTAAATGTCAGTCCCAGCCAATGGGGTTTGAAAAGCCATGGAATGATGATTCCTGGTACGCCTACTTGTGGGAACAAGGCCATTCATGGGTATACTGGCTGCACCCTTCAGACCTTTGTAAAACATTACGAGTCTACTATCTTTCCTTCTCTTTTTCAGTTTCAGAGATTCCCACTTAAGTTTCTCCAGAATGCCAGTCATACTCCCAGTTTCATATACATGTGTCGTTTCCTGTTACAAATCTAGCTGCCCTTTTCTGCACCTTCTTAAGTTCATCTTGAAGAATTGTACTTTGGGGGTCCCAAACTGAACTACCATACTCCAGGACTGGACGCACCAGTCCCTTATATGCTGACTCTTTAACTTCTTGTGGACATGCTGCCAAGTAACGTCTGAGGAAGCCAAGGTTCCTATTAGCCTTTGTGCAAATATTGGTGACATGTGTGCTCCATTTCAAATCATTGGTAATGGTTATACCGAGATACTTGATTGTTTCTACGTTATTGAGGACCGTTCCCTCTCAGTTATAGGTTTTGATCCGTTTCCTAGTAATCTGCATTATATTGCATTTGACCGGTTGGAATCTCATGCCCCAACTCCTTGCCCATAACCTAAAACAATCTATATCCTCCTGAAGTTTTACCGTGTCTTCATTATCTCTGATTTCACGATAACAAACACAGTCGTCAGCAAAAAGTCTTAATTCCGAGTCAATATTTTCTCTTACATGTATATCGGTAATGTACAACGAGAACAACAGTGGTCCAAGGACAGTGCCCTGGGGGACACCTGATAATACCGGGGCCCAATGTGATTTAGCTCCATTTACCACTACACGCTGCTGCCTGTAACAGAGAAAAGAATCTATCCAGTTCAGAGTCTTCCCACCAATACCATAGCCGTATAGCTTACATTTAAGTAATTCACGAGGGGGTGTATCAAAAGCTTTCTCGAAGTCCAAGATAAAAGCGTCAACCTGACCGCCCTTATTCAAAGTTTTAGCCCAGTCGTTTATAACCGTGATCAACTGAGTTTCACAACTATGTTTCTTTCGAAACGCATGTTGTCTGTCTGACAGAAGTTTAAGTTCATCCAAATGTGCCATTATATTAGAGCAGACAATGTGTTCAAGTAACTTGCATGGTACACAAGTTAGAGAAACCGGTCGGTAATTGCAAGCCAAAGACCTATCTCCTTTTTTGAAAAGCGGGCATATATTTGCAAGAGACCATTCCTTGGGGATTTCACCCGTGTCAATAGATTGTTGGAAGAGGTGAGCAAACATTGGGCCTAATTCAGATGCTAGTTCTTTAAGACTCTAGGATGCAGTTCATCAGGTCCTAAAGCTTTCGATAGGTTCAAGCCGTTGAGAAGTTTTGTTAAACCTTCAGCCGAAACATGAATGTCCTCCATGAAGGGAGCCAAGCGATTAGGAAGGGGGACTTGGGTGTGCTCACTTTTATTAAACACATCCGAAAACTGACCATTAAATTCATCAGCCTGTTCCAACTCTGATTTGGCAACACCACCACCATTTCTCTTCTTTAGCGGTGGGATACCTTGAGTATCTTTCTTTTGACTGTTAATGTACCGGTAGAAGTCTCTCGGATTAGCCTTTATGTCACCAAGTTATTGACATACAAATCGTATTGCTTTTTCACATCAGCTTTAATTTCCCTTCTCAAAGATTCAAATTTTGATCTTAGTTTGCTACTGCCAGTCTTTTTGGCCTTCGCATGTGTCCTATTTCTTCTACGAATCTTTCTTCTTATCTCAGTGGTTATCCAAGGAACAGAAGAGGTTGATCTACTGGTTTTTGAAGGGATATGCTTTTCAGCAGACTCCTGAATAAAGGAGGTAATCAAGTCAAATTTGCCTGAACCGAGCGATTGTCCGAGTAACCATTGAAGTACCTATGTTTTGCGAAGTCTGATGCTTCTTTCCTCATTGATTCATAATCTCCCTTTTGGTACAAAAACGCTTTCCTCCGAGGTTTCTTTTTTGGGGGGACATAAATTTTCAATGTTCCTGATATCACATCACGATCACTAAGTTTGTCTGGGGAATGTATTTCTTGAAACTGACCAGGAAGCGAAGTGAGAATTAAATACAATTGTGTTTTTCTCCCGAGTTGGGAAATTCACCAGTTGTTCTAAACCATGGTCATTCATGACATCAATCAACATTAGTCCCTCTGACTGCCTTAACACTGATCCTGGCTTATTAAGTCGGTCTTGCCAAGCAATATCTTTGAAGTTAAAATCCCTTAGTACATGAACTGAGGGGAGCCTATTTCCCTTGTGCTTTGTCCGAATATGATCTAACTGATCACGGAATTGAAATTCCTCAGTTGAGCCACCAGGTTGACGATACCAACCTGCTACATAATGGGAAGTTTTGTTTCCCAAAATTTTAACCCAAACCGAGTCGGGTCGTTTTCTTTTTCTGACAAGGGCATGTGCGGAATGTCCTTGTGGACGAGAAGCATCACTCCGCCACTATGAAGGTTTCTGTCCTTCCTGAATACATTGTATAGAAATGTTTCAGGAAACAATTGAGCAAACAGAGAGCAAACAGTGAAGAACCATGTGAGGCGGCTCATTATCTGGATCTACACTGTTTGCGGTTCAAGTATTTCATTTTTTTGGCGCTTGAAGGGTTAAGCGTTTTCATTTTAAACGGTTGCTTTCGGCATATTCCGGTTGCTTGTCATAATCCAGGTGACGGTCCGGGCGCGGGAAAAAATAGGTCACTATTTATTAGAACAGGTCATTGTGACCAATGCTAAGTTTTTGCAGAAGTACATCACAATCTCTCTCTCTCTACGAATCATTATGTCATGTTCGGGATGGTGCATTAGCGTACTCCATGACAAATACGAAACCCCAGTGTGTTATGTATTAGCAGTCTAGACGCATCAATATCGTCGGTTGGCCGATGGTTTCCCTTGTCTTCCATAAAGCTGAGAAACGTTAACATTTTCGCAAATGGTATCCAAGTTATAAAGCATGCAAGCAGCTGCTAATAAAATTGCTTAGAGGAAGTAAATTTATTTCAAAGGAGAAGTGTTTGCTTTCGTTGACAACGGATGAAGACAACAGTCAACTGGCAAAACTCTAAGCTTACCTGAATGGATAACGTGCGATTTTACTGCCTTTTCAACACAATTTCAGTGATACTAAGCCGATAGGTGATACCAAAAACTGCAATGGAACCCCGTTAACGATTGAAAAGATTCCCACCTTCAGAAGTATTTGAATTCAGACCACCAGCTTAACAGCATATGTAGCGCTTAACCGGGCTACCGGGGCTCCTTGCTCTATGGTAAAGGAACTACGTAACTCTTGGACTGGATTCTCACACCCACTGAGTGTAACTAAACCTGTCAAAATGAACTCAGATCAGCCTTGGCACTGTGCAGTCTGATCAAAAGCTTTACTATTTGTTGTGAAGATTATTCTGAATCAGTAGTTATTTATGACTATGACAGACAGACCAGGTATGTGGTCTGTTTACACATGCTACGACACCTTTTCTTACATCAAAACTAATATGAGCCGCAACACGAAAAAGCAAACATAGTGGCATGTGCGCTCAGCTGAGACTCAGATCAGCCTGAGCATCCACCCAGTCTGATCGGAGTCTTCGCTGTCAGCACGGAGGTAGCTTGGACCCTCAGTTACCCTTTAAGCGCACAGCGAAGACTCAGATCAGACTGTCTGATCTGAGTCTTTGCTGGGCGCACATGCTTTTTTGTTGGTTTTGTCATGTCGTGGCTCATATGAGCTTGAACATGCAAAAATAGTGCGTGACATGTGAACAGCATAGGCTCAGACCAGCCTGCGCATCCGCGCAGTCTGATCAGAGCCTTTGCTGTATGCACATACCGGTATGCAGTATGGACCTCAATTATCTAACAGACACGAAACACAGCCTGTAGCTAGACTACATGGGTTCACCATCTTGAGTTATGACTGGTCACAATAATATGTTGAGGTGAATGGGTATACTTTCATGGGAAGCAACTCTGTCGTGTTCATTTTTTGTCTCCCTTCTCAATGTGGGTCAAACTCTATAAGGAAAGAAGTTGCTCCCCTATGTTGTTTTGGGTTTAATGGCTCTTTGAGATAATATGTCAGTCTATATTGAGCGGTCTCCCAGAGAGAGGGGAAAGAAAAGAGATGTGATAGGCAAGTGAAAAAATATCCAAACAACATCCCCCACCTATTGCAAGCACATTAGGCCATTGCCCTACTACTATCCAATTAAGTAGGAGGCCCCGGCATTGGAAGTTATCCAGCACCATCGCGCCACCCTACCACCCCATTTGCTGTCCTAGGAGCAAATTTTTCCTTTTATAGCAGATCCCATTTCAGAAAGACTTTGTTATCCAAGGAAGCAAACAGGAAGTCACAAAAGTTGTCTCTCATTGCAAACATGCTGGAAAAACATGGTGGTATACACATACACCTTATGCCCCCTTTTTGCAAGACCTGACACACACTATATTTGAGCTGCGACATGAAAAATTCAACAAGGTGGCATGTGTTCTACGCAAAGGCTCAGATCAGGCTAGGCATCTACCCCTACAGATCAAAGTCTTTGCTGTGTGCTTATAGGATAGTTAAGGGTCTAAGTTATCTCCATGTCGACAGCAAAGACTATGATCAGCCTGGATGCCCAGGCTGATCTGAGTCTTCATGTGGTGCACATGCTACTTTGTTTCTTTTGTCGTGTCATGACTCATTTATGCAAAATCTTTTAGACGTTGACTAACAGACCAATGAATCCTGCTCCAGAGAAAACCTATCCTATGCCCCATCCCCTTCTCCCCAAAAATACATATCTTGAGATTGTTGTAACATAAAAGCAAATAACAAAAACCTTTGGTCCTTTGAATTTATTCTTTTTTTTTTAAAGATTTTAAATAAAAAGATAGTAAGATATAAAAATCTTAACAGGTTAACAATAAGTTTATAGGAATACTACAAAGATTTTTAGGTGTTAAAGACTAGTTTTTTCACATAATCAATCCTGCACCTTCTTGCATAAATAAACAATCTTGCACCTTCTCATACAAAACCAATCCCGAGCCTTATCCCACAAAATTAATCTGCCACCATCTACATAAGCAATCTTGAACCTCTCACAGAAATGAACTTGTACCCTCTTCCAGATATTGCACTTTCTCCAACAAAATCAGTCTTGCACCTTATCCCACAAAATCAAAACTTCTCCCACCAATCTATTACCTTTGCTTGCACCTTTTCCCACATCATCAATCTTGCACATTTTCCCACAAAATATATCTTGCACCTCCTGTCACAAAGCCAATCTTTTCTCCAACAAAAGCAATTTTGTAAAGTACATGACCGTCTCTCCAAATTCAATCTTGAACCTTCTTCCCGATACCTAAATGCATTAAATCAGTGCCAAGGCAATATTGCCTTCTGGGCAAGTTCAAACAAAAAATACTTAGATCAGCCTGTTTTCGTATCTGCAGTCTGCTCTGGTTTCTGCCTAGGTGTTATTTATTTTAGCTTGACAAATCTGTTCTATAACATGTCTACACAGATTTGCAGGTTTATGCAGGCACAGGATGTTTTCACATGCTCTTCAGCACCTACCCTTAAAATTCAAGAGGTATGAGCAAACAGTGCCGACCCAGATCAGACTGCTCCTTATGGAGCAGTCCGATCAGGTTCTTCACTATTTGCCATTCCAGCTGCATCGTTTGGATGCATCACTGCACTGTAAAACCTAATTGTCCCAAATTTTGGACAGTCAATATACATGTAACTGTTTTAGGTGTCTGATTTTTTTAGAATTTTGGGAACACTCTGGTGGCACATCACAGAGATTACTTAAACAAGGTATTAACTTTGTTCATACAACTCTCAAAAAGACATTACTGGGTTGTCTCCCTTAATCAATACAGGTAAGGGAAGTAAATACTATGCTAAGGAAGATAATTCAATTGCCTCCCTTTCCCTTTGCAGAATATTTATCTCCCTTCACTATATATACTGAACATCAAAAGAAACGCATACAATGTATATGCCCAATTTATTTGAAGGTATAGGTATATGCTCTTATTTAGACATTTTAAGTTACTTTATTAAAGATATTCCGACAGAATGAGCACCTTCACCCATCGATATTCCATAAACTTTAGAGACCAGAACACTTGCTTTTGTGATGGGGGCTAAACTTAAAGTCACCATCCTTTAAGAAGCTGAATTTTTAATTCCATAAAATGCTCAGCCAATTATTTTTTCCAGACATAATGTCCGTAGCAACGGTAAGAAACAGCGAAAAAATCAAAGCAATCGAGCCTTGCGTTTTAGAGACACAATCAGGTGAAAGTTGGCAGTAGAAACAGTAACACTGGCTTACCATTGGATTTCCCATAGACCTTTTAACACCCTGTATTTCTTGAAAAGAACAGAAACCATACATACGAAGCGGTTAAATGAATTTACAAGAGTAAAATATAAAGATTTGCAAAGAATTTTCGTAGCACTGCAGAGCTTTTGATGTTATTGGACTTCCCAATTTGCTATTTGTTTAATTGCAAGGGAGATAGTTTGACAAGGGTTCAACTTCAAACTGCTGTCATGTTCCTATGAAAAATACCGTGGTGATGAAACCGACGTTTTTTTCATAACCACACATTAGAGCCGCGTTTTGGGAAACAATTTGTTATACTGCCAAAGGAAAGACAACTCTTACAACAACTTTTAATGTTTCACGATAAATTGAGATAACTCTTTAATCAAGGTTTAATTTTGCAAGTAGCTAAGTTTATATTGTTGGCAGACGTCAATAGTATTTTCTGCTATATGTGATTTAAAGCCATATATCAGCTAACAGAAGAAAAGTGAACCTAAACTTGTAGGCGTTTCTTTTGATGTTCAAAATATATTTGTTACAAAAGGGAAATGACTTACATTCCCATAACCTACAACAGCACTGTTTCAATTTGACAATTAACAATGTGAACATTTTAACACATAAACAACATTTGACAGTTCAACACACAAACAGCAACATTTCAACAGACAAACGATAACAATAACAACAATAACATATTTTCCATTAAAGTGTACTTAACTTTAGATTCATCTCGAAGTAAACATACATTTGCTGTCAGTGCTCAGAACTAGATAAAATTTCGAAAAAAAAATAAAAAAATGAATCTGTTTAGAATCTCTGTCATGGTATTACCATCTCATCATGTCCAACAAAAATTTTGTGTGAGATCATAATCTAAATTTTGGCATGAGATGCAAAAGAATATTATTATCAGACTTGGCCCGAGATTATAAAACTTTTTTTGTGCTCAACACAGCTGAGCATAAAATTTTCTCTGCCGATAATATGAAAATGCCAACTAATTTTGACATTTTCATATTCATAAGCAGAGAAAAAATTCATACTCAGCTAAACTGAGCAAGAAAACAACTACTTATCAGTAATTTGCTATTCATTAGCAGATGCAATTTCAGCTGAGTTGAGCATGAAAAAAGATTTATAACCTCGGGACCATTTTAGGTTCTCTCCAGCTCTAGTAACTGTACTTCAAATAGAAATCAAAATACCCATATTTTCACAGGCAGACCCTTATAATGAAATTCCTTTTTCTTTCTCATCAATTACTCATTAACACTTTAAAGATTGTCTCCCTCGTTTATTTCATGTTTTCAGAAACAAATATTTCGAAATAACAAAATTTTGTTAAACAATATGTAATAGTCTCACAATTAACCGTGCAAGTTTTTAGAAAATGCATGTTTTTTTCCATAAATTTGGAATGAAAAATAAGCTTCAAATTAAAATGCAATTTTCTTTAAAACTTATCATTGAATTATAGAGATTTCTCGGTTAAATCGAAACTGATAACTTCACTCTTTCAAACAGTGAAACTAAAAATCTCACTGGTTCAAACAGTGAAACTGATAATCTCACTGTTTCAAACTAGTGAAATACTGTTGGCTCAGTATGAGCCGCCTCATCAGGATCTAGTATTGTCATACTGAGCCACCTCATGTGGATCTACACTGTTTGCCCTCTAGTCTCTGAATTCTCAATATGAAATGTCTTGGACGTGGCATTTTTTTAATTATTGCAGACGTAAATTTTGTCGTCTGCTTTTTGGTGCTTAAAGAGTTAAGCCAAATTTTATGTATTGGTATATTGTATTTTTATTTTCCACAAAACAGAGTAGAGGAATCTCAGTGGAGTCATCTGAACAATGCAATTTATAAGATCCCAGAAGAAGTATCTGTGAGAGATTAGGAGACACATAATTTTGATCCCCAAATTCCAGTTTTACTCTGCTTCTCTTCTATTACTGAAATTACAGACACTTTCACAGAATAGGAACATACAATGAACTGAACTTTACTTGACACCATGTACATTAACATTACATTGAACTGCATTATGGGACAGGTGTTTTAAGGCATTTCCTGTAGCCTGTTTCTATATCTATCAAAATACAGCTGTTTTAACAAATACAAAATACGAAACATTTGAACTTTACTTCACATCATGGACATTTAGTTATATGGGTGCATCTGTATGTTTTTTGCCATTTTTATAAAAGGAAACAACTATCGTGTGACTTCCTCTTTGCTTCCCAGGAAAATACCAATGCTTCTGGCGTAAATTCTCAGGAAAAGGCAGCTCTTCAAAAATAGGTTCTACTCATAAAGGAAAGAATTTGCACCTGTGGGAGCAAATTCTTTTCTTTTTAAGAGTTGACCCCTTTTGAGAAGGGATGCAAAAATGAAAATGGCAGAGTTGCTTCCCCTGATAGAGTACCCATTCACCTTAAATGAATCTAGATGCAGAGCCCTAGATAAGCTGGAGTATTTGGAGATAATTAGGGATAATTTTTTATACTTCTGCATAAAAACATATGATGTGACCCCTCATCTGAACCGTCTGGACGAGACGGTTCAGATGAGGGGTCACAACATATGGTTTCAGTGAGAAATAAGAAAAAATATCAAATACTCCCTCTTATATAGGGCTCTGCTAGATGTAAACTGCAGCATGGAGAGAATGCATATCCGTGACTGAATTTACACATTTTTTTAAATCTAAAACTAACACATTACATGAAATTTAACATACTATATTATCAAATCCTAAAAGCAGCCTAAAAGCAGCCTATGATAAACAAATTGCGTAGATTTGAAATGATGCGTAAACCTAGTGAGACTAGAAACAACTTATGGCCAAGTTTAAAACAAGCACAAGTTAAATGCACAGAAAAATACCATTTCATGCAAATAAAATGTAATTATTATATTTTTATGTAAAAAATAAATGAAATTTTATTTGTTCAAACTTCAGCTGACTTTTATTCGTTATGATTTGTGTCTACATAGTTTGCTCAGATACTTTTGTTAAATAGTCAAGCCAGCTTCCAACAGCGAACTGTAATTGCATAAAATTCAGTTTTACTACTTCAAACAACTTAAGATTGGGGCAAATAAAAGTGACAAAACAATACACAGTTGACTCTCATTATCTCACACACTGATACCTCAAAGTATCCTCTGATATCAAAGAATATGGTGTGGACTCATTTCGTATTTATCTTTACATTTCAACTCCTGTTATTTCAAACTACTGGTATCTCAAAGGAAATTTTCTGGAACCAGAAAATTTCCTTTGAGATATCAGCAGTTTGATATGATCTTTTACTTTGAGATATCAAGAGTTGACAGTAGTATTTACTACCACAGAACACCAGAAACTAGGAGTAAATAAAAGAAACACTCTCAATGAAAAAGATAAGCATTATTAATGAATACTAATACAATGAAAAGATAAGCACTATTCAGGGGTTTTCCTAGGGACCAAAATGCCATTGGCCTGCAGGGCCACCTGGCCGGAAAATCTACTGGCCATCCAAATTTTCAACTGGCCCGACTATTTTTCCAATGCGGAATATACAGGACTAATTATATTCAATAAAATAAAGCACCATTAAAATGTATGATCCTTTATCACCAAATATCCAGTCTTATCTGTAGTTGTTTAGTATCCCAATGTTTAAGATAATTAACCCATTTAGCTAAGTCTGATACCTCATGATATAGCAGTGAGGTTTTCTTGTAATTGGTGCATCCAGTAACATAAGAGCCAACTGTGTCCCTAGTTTTACAAATTGAACATTTCATTCCAAGGGCATCACTAAACTCGAGCCACTTCAGGCACTTGAATTCAGTCAGCCACCCAGGTTGAAAGTACCGATGGCGGCCAGACTGTTCGTATTTGTCTCGGGTGGCTTTTTTCTTCATCGGACTTAAGCAGCTGTTTTTGTTTTTTAGATGGCGGGGGTTGAAATAAGCGCAGAAGTCCTTTGGGGTCCATTTTTTTACATGTGACTTCTGCGATTCATCCCCAAACTTCATCGGTCGGCCATATTGTCTATTTGCAATGCGAGGAGAAATTTCATTGGATTAAACATTTCTGATCGTCCAATGAAATCATCCGTAGCAAAACGAAAGTAGACTGGTTTTCAGATGGTATTCGCTTCAAGTTTGAAACAAACTGAATGTCCCGAAATGACTCCCCGAAATTCAACTGGCCTGACGGACCTGCTACAGTGGGATTTAACTGGCCCGAGGCCAAAATCAACGGGCCCGGGCCAACGGACCCGCGCTTAAAAAAACCCCTGCTATTAATGAATACTAATACCATTAAACAAATATTATTCAACAATAAAAATATAGAAAAATATGGTCCCGCTACAAAGCAATATAATATAAATCAGCTTTGACTAAAATCCATGTTTTTAAAGGTGTATTGATGCACCTCAATGAGAGAACTTTCTGCTGAATAATTTTGCCTCCCTTTTAAAACAGAGACTACTCTTGAAGAAAAGAGAAACTGAAAGGAGGGGGCTCCTCCCAATGAAAACATTTCTCCCATCTGGGGGAGGATTCTTTCACTTTCGAGCAGCCCCTTTGGAGACGGGAGCTAAATTAACATGTATGTGAGCTCCCTTCGAGGCATATCAGTTGACTTTTAAAAGTTAATAAACTTCAGTTATAGACAAAACAAATGAACTAAAAACCCAGATCTGATTAATCATAAATCTTCACAAACAATAACATTGACAACATACCTATAGGACTGACACCAAATCAGTTACTAGCAGCTAGTAAAACCACAGCATGAAATATAGGGAAAATACACGCCCACTTTTGATAAATTCTGCTGTAAGTCTCTAAGGTAAACAAACAGTCTCTACTACCAGAAAACAAAAATAACATAAATCAGATCAAGCATTTCAAAAGTATATAACTGTATGTTCATTAAATGTCTAGACACATCATCTGTTTTGGTTTCTGTAAAAGGTATTTCATCTCATGATGAATTATCAGAGTCCCTAGTTATTGAGGTTTCGGTATAGATTGCTCGGGGTATTATAGTGTAACAATTTTAAGTATTGATGCAGATAGGTCTAAGCAAACAGCGTAGAACCATATCAGACTGCTCCCAAAAGGGAGCAGTCTGATAAAGGTCTACACTGTCTGCCATTTCATATGCATCTTTTGGACATGTTACTGCATAGGAAAGCCAAACTGTTCCATTTTTAGGACAATTATGGTAATTATTTTAGGTGTCCCAATTTTTAGAATTTTTTAGGTACTGTATTTATTTAGCTATAAGATGGAATTTTCTCTGTCCAAAAGTACCCAAAATATATGAATTAGTTGTGTGTAATTTGGCTATTACTTGTAGACAGAGTTTTCTCTTCCACAACAATTCCATAAATCTTGATCCATCATATAAGACAGACTGAGATTTTTGGACTTGTTTTGGAAGCAATTTCTTATAATTGAAGAAATATGGTAGATAACATGCAAACCAAAATAGTCTGAACTGACTGCATGGTAGAACATGCTGATCTGAGTTTCTTTTTTTTTGAGGGGGGTGGGGGGGGGGGGGCATAATTGTAAGGCATCTTTACACATCATGCTAGCCCGTAAGGTATTCTGTTGCAGAAATGCCACTTAAAACAGAGAATTAAAAAACTTTAAATTATTTCAGAATAAATTATAGGTTTGAGCAAATCACACTTTTCCATTAAATGAATTTCAGGCAACATCCCACTTAAGATTCGAGGGAGCATGGCATTCACTGTTTGCCATGCTTCGATACCAATAATGTCATAGATCTATTACCATAGGAACTATAGAATTACCTACTGTTGTGCTTACTACTTTGGCAAAATGATACCTCCATGAATATGAAGCATCAATGTCAAACTTTTAGTTACTATGGTAATAGAACAATGACATTACAAACTGAAATTCTTTCAACAGAAATGTCAGATTTTTCCAAACAAATATTTCTTCTCAGGTCATTTTATTCTGTGTTTTAAGACGAAAGGGTATACTTTCAGGGGAAACAACTCTGCCATTTTCAGTTTTGCCTGCCTTCTCAATGGGGGTTTATTCTTAAAGGAAAGAATTTGCTCCTGAAGGAGCAAATTCTTTCCTTTAAGGGTACACCCCTTTTGGAAGGGCTTCATCTTCCAGGGAAGCAATAGAAGTCATGAGAGTTGTTCCCCTTGTGAAAATGATGAATAACAAGAGGCCCACGGGCAACAAAGCTCACCAGATCTCTAGCTCAAAATTGCTATCAAATTTGTATAGGCTCAAAATTGCTGTCACATTTGTACAGGCTAATACAAAGTATACAACTACAAAGTCTCAGTCTGACAGTCTGTTGAGTTGATAACAAAATATGTAACTATTTTCCATATTTTGATAGCAGTAAATGCATATACAAAGTAAACAGTAAACACATATTTTCAAAAAAAAAAACACATAGCTGAAAGAAGACTTCTCAAGGAACCTAGCTGAAAGAAGACTTCTCAAGGAACCTTTCTTATACAGTTTTGTCAACATATCTGCAATGACTTGGCAGTAAATGCCATTGGCCCAGTATCGGCCCAGTGTTTTCAGGAGATAATTTTTTAAGTATTTTTTCCCATTTTTTTTGCATTTTGGTTTCCATGGCAACCAATAAAAGGAGCAGTGGGCAAAAAAACATACAGCTGATAGAAGATTTCTCAAGGAACATTTATATAAAAGTATTGTCAACATTTCTGCAATGGCTTGGCAGTAAATGCCATTTTTTAATTTTTCCCGTTATGAGTCAATGCAACTCAAAGTTGCCATAGCAACCATACTATAGACCCGATTTTCATTTAAAACACTAACTATCAATCCCCCAGCCTAAGGATACAACAAATGAAATCTGGGCCTTATCAGCCAAGTGGCTTCAGCAGAGATAATTTTTTAAATATTTTGTTCCCATTTTTTGCATTTTGGTTTCCATGGCAACCAATAAAAGAATCAGTTGGCCAAAAAAACATAAAGCTGATAGAAGACTTCTCAAGGAACATTTCTATAAAAGTTTAGTCAACAGATCTGCAATGGCTTGGCAGTCAATGCCATTTTTCATTTTTCCCCATTATAAGTCAATGCAACTATAAGTTGCCATAGCAACCAAACTAACGAGCCGATTCTCATAAAAAACACAAACTTTCAATCCCCCAGCCTGAGGATACTATAGATTAAATCTGAGCCTTATCGGCTCAGTGGCTTCAGAGGAGATAAGTTGTATTTTTCCCCATTTTTTTGCATTTTGGTTTCCATGGCAACCAATAAAAGGAGCAGTGGGCCAAAAAAACATATAGCTGATAGAAGACTTCTCAAGGAACATTTCTATAAAAGATTTGTCAAATATCTGCAATGGCTGGCCAGTAAATGTCATTTTTCAATTTTCCCCATTATAAGTCTATGGGAACTCTAAGTTGCCATAGCAACCAAACTAACAGGCAGATTTTCAAAAAAACACAAACTTTCAATCCCCCAGCCCAAGGATGCTACAGATGAAATTTGGGCCCAATTGGCCTAGTGGCTTCAGAAAAGATGTTGTTTAAAAGTGTTGACGGACAGACGACATACGACAGACGACGACGACGACGACAGACAACTGCCTATACTATAAGCTCCCCCCGAGCCTTCGGCTCTGGTGAGCTAAAAATATGGAGGTGTACACACACACACCTTAAATTGCACCTTTTAAACCATTGAAACAATAAAAATATTATGTAAAGCTCTGAGTTTGTGTAGGCTTGGTGATGACAAATGGAATATTGAAAATTGCTTGGTCCCATCAAGTTCTTAACATAAATTTTTGCCGACATCAATTACAATATATATTAATAACAACAATAAACAAGAGGGCCATGAGGCCCTGAATCCCTCACCTGAGTATGGTGGCCATGTAGGTCATCTGACCTAGACCGCTTGAATAAATTTTCGTTTGACTAGGGCCGTTTGAACAAATTTTCGTTCCCTTGCCCCCTAGAGCCTCTACATGAAATTTGGTTACAACTTGCCAAGTGGCTTTTGAGGAGAGGTAATAAGAGAAACCAGGGTCAAAGGTCAAAGGTCACAGAATGACCTTGACCTGTTGTACGTGTACATTTTCATGTACTTATTAAGATGACTGTATATACCAATTTCCAGGTCAAAATCTTCAACAGTTTCCATGAAATCATTATCTTCTAGCATTTTCCTATACAAAAAGCACCAGAAAGCAAACTGACCTTGCCGTACAAAAGGTCAAGGTCAACCCAAGGTCATAATTTGAGCAATCTTGGTAGTACTTGCGTACCCAACAAATATTCGTTTCCTTGCCCCCTAGAGCCTCTACATGAAATTTGTTTACAATTTGCCCTATGGCTTTTGAGGAGATGTGTGAAATTGTCGCAATATGAGAGACGAGGGTCAAAGAATGACCTTGACCTCTTGTACGCATAAATTTTCATGTACTCATTAAGATGACTGATATACCAATTTTCAGGTCAAAATGTTCAACAGTTTCCAAGAAATCTTCTAGCATTTTCCCATATAAAAGCACCAGAAAGCAAATTTGACCATGCCGTAAAAAACGTCAAGGTCAACCCAAGGTCATAATTTGAAGAAGATTTTTATAGGTTTTTACCATATATGGGCGTGATGGCCATGTTGGTCATGTGACCAGGACCATTTGAACAACTTTTCGTTCCTAAGTTCCCTAGAGGCACTTGTGTACCCGATGCTACATACCAAGTTTCAAGGCCATCGGCCTATTGGTTCATGAGAAGATTTTTAAAGCTTTTTACCATATATGGGCATGGCGGCCATGTTGGTCATGTGACTAGGAACATTGAACAAATTTTCATTCTCTTGCCTCCTAGAGCCTTCTACATGAAATTTGGTCACAATTGGCCCAGTGGCTTTTGAGGAGATGTGTGAAATTGTCGCAATACGAGAGACCAGGGTCAAAGGTCAAAGAATGACCTTGACCTCTTGTACGCATAAATTTTCATGTACTCATTAAGCTGACTGTATATATCAATTTATAGGTCAAAATCTTCAACAGTTTCCAAGAAATCTTATGTTCTAGCATTTTCCCATATAAAAGCACCAGAAAGCAAATTTGACCTTGCCGTAAAAAAGGTCAAGGTCAACCCAAGGTCATAATTTGAACAATCTTGGTAGTATCACGTACCCAATGCTACATACCAAGTTTCAGGGCCATCAGCCTATTGGTTCTGGAGAAGAAGATTTTTATAGGTTTTTACCATATATGGGCGTGATGGCCATGTTGGTCATGTGACCAGGACCGTTTGAACAACTTTTCGTTCCTAAGTTCTCTAGAGGCTACATCTGAAATTTGGTTACAATTGGCCCAGCTGTTTCAGAGGAGAAGTCGTTTGAAATTGTGGACGGACGGACGACGGACAGATGATGGACAATGGACGACGGACAACGGAGCCTTACCATCCTATAAGCTCACCCGGAGCTGTTGGCTCAGGTGAGCTAAAAAGACTATTACAAACAAATAAGCTCAAAGAAATTCAGACTGTTCTACTTCCATTCTAAATGAAAATAAACTAACAGAATTCTGCTTATATACTGCTCAAAATAAGTAAGGGATGTTAAGACATTAAAGGCAGCAGAAGTAAGGAAAATAAGTAAATGAATATTAAACTGCTATAATTCATAAAACAAATATTCATAGAGACCCTCAATATGAATATTGAAACGATTAAGCTTGTCACGTGACCTAGAGTAAATTGGAAGTAGACATGGGGTCAACACCCAAATTTCACACGAATCCAGCGCAGCAATGACTAATAATTTTTATGCAAACTTTATTAAGACAGATGCCTAATGCCTCACTTCACAAGATACAGATACTTTTTTCACGCGGTTTTATCACAGGAGAAAATGATAGACGTAAAAGATACTATTGTGTAGTGAATTGTCTTACATATGGTGACATTTCTAATTAAATAACGCAATAAAGCCTACCAAAGTGGGTGTTTTCAGTTTGGAAAATCATGGAGAATTTTATTATTCACAGAATCTGAGGGTTCAAAATAATTTTTTTCGCCGATTTGAAATTGAGGTGTAGACCCCATAGTCCTTATAAAGCTGCTCTAGGTCTCATGACCTGCATTGACTGTTTCTGTTTTAGTCAAATATTGATACTTGAATAGTGTTCTGTCAATATACAACAATAAACTAACCCAGCCGTTATTATTAATTTTTGTACACTCTTCTATGTCATAATATCCCCTATTTTTTGTGAGCAGTATATGTAAACAAGAGCTGTCGCCTGACAGCATAGCTCACCTGAATAGGTGCTTGCCCATCACACAGTCGCTTTGGACTTCTATGCATAAAACTTCAGGCAAGCATGTCCATAATGACAACACATTTATAAACAAAAGCTATCTAAGCAATAAGTCTTAAAGTAAAATTTAAATAAAAAAATCCACATGAAATTTCAAAGTCCATGAGCTTGAGGTCAAAGAACTAAGCTGTAGGGGTGGGGGTGGGGGGTGGGGGTGGGGTGGGGTGGGGGGTGGGGGGGTGGGGGGGGGGGCGGGGGCTAGGATGTAACAAAACCTTGAGCCATTATCTAACATCAGTCCAAGTATTAGTATCAACTGAGTCCATCGTGGCACTGTGAAATTATGTCTTCATAAATATAAAACTTTAACCAAAATCTTTAAGACAAAATTATAAGTCGATGACCTTGACTTCAAGGTCATCCAGTAAGGTAAGTATATAGTGTTTTGTAAAAACTCAAAAAAGTGTCTAACATCAGTTCAAGTGTAAACTAAATCTCTGCCAAGCATTATGAATCAGTATGCAATTAGAAAACTTTAATAAAGAACAAATTTCCAAAGTCTGTGACCTTGACATCAAGGTCAATGTGCGGGGTTGGGGTAGTACTTGGCAAACTTTTGGACTAATATCTAACTAAAGTGCAAATATAAAAAGAATTCATCACTGGGTTCAGGAGATATGTGTCTTTAAAAGACTTTAAGCAAAACATCCAATCAATAAATTGACAATTTTCTAAGTCCATGACCTTGACATTAAGGTCACTGAGGGGGTGGGGGGGGGGGGGGGGGGTAGTACCTTGCAAAACTTTGGACCAATATCTAACTACAGTGCAAGTATCAAAGGAATCCATCCATGGGTTAAGGAGATATTGGGCTTTATAAAACTAACCAAAACATCCAGTCCAAAAATACTCCCAACTTTCAAAGTCCATGACCTTGACCTCAAGGTCATGGAGTGGGGTGGGGGTGGTACCCTGTTAAACTTTGGACCAATATCTACCTACAGTGCAAGTATCAAAAGAATCCATCCATGGGTTAAGGAGATATAGGTCTTTAAAAAACTTTAACCAAAACATCTAATCCGGACGCCGACACTAGCTCTTCCTGAACTTTCGTTCAGGCAAGCTAAAAAGCATAAAAGGCACTATTAAATGCTCTATGATTAATTTACAGGGAAATCAGAAGTTGTTTCCCTTTGACTGTATTCCTGATTAGCTTTTTGTCTCTAGTCTTTGTCTTTGCCATAAAAAACATGTTTTCACTATGTTCTATTGCAAAAGTTTGAGATGCCTGGCTTCCAAAACTAAAATCTCATAACATAATAACAATCATGTGCTGTTTGCAAGACCAGCCTGTATTTTTTTTTCACAAATTCATCACCTAAAAAATTATTTCAACAGGGCAAATTTGCCAAATAAGCTTTGGTGACATATTCCCTTTATCAGTATTGTTTATAAGCATCATGCTCATACTTCGGCTTAGCCTTTTGTCATATTATCTGTCTCATGCCTGGTGAAGAGGCAATTTTAATCCAGGAAATAATAAATTCGAGCTTATGAAATTAGATTGGCAAAATATAACACTGCCATTTGTCTTATATGTATGAAAAGTGTACCATACAAAATTTCAGCTTTGTAAAACATAAACCCGTTGCATCATCATACAACTGAAATTCTGGTTTGGACACCTCCAGAAGATTTGTGATACTTTACTTCAAACCAAAATAGAGGATCTTACACGAGTGGTCATTTCATATGAAATTTATGAAACAAGCCTTTGGCAAGTTTCATAAATTTCATATGAAATGACCACAAGTGTAAGATTCTGTTTATCATATGACCCTTTAAGATGGGATTTTAACTACATCAAGCTAAAGATTACTTTGATAAGAAAACACATTGTTGACATGGATGTTGTCAATGACATAACTTGTATGCGCCAAAGTGTTATTACATGTGTGGTCATAGGATTTGTATGACACGACATTATCCACTGAATAACAGCGACGTCATATGTTGATATCAGTTTTTACATATCAATAAAATATCACTGTCATATTTTGGCTAACTAACTGCAGAAGCTTTGAATTTTTATTTCATAGTGGGGATGGAACTGCACCAGGCATGTGTCTGAACACATAGAGGTTATGACTGATAACTACTATAATCACTACAAGATGTGGTAATACTATGATAATGAAATAAGCCATGCCACAAAAAAGATGCCATATGACAATGCAAATAGCCCAGATTATGATCAGCCTGCTCATTTGTGCAGTTTGATCAGCCTTAACCCCTGCCACTAAGTGTAAATTGCTCAATACTCCTGAGAGTTATATTTTCGCCGATATTTGTGAATCTACCGGCTTGCAAATTCAAGAATCTTGCCTATAATTCACAAGTGATGAAAAACAGATACTGGTAATGTTTGTTGGCATTTGTTTGGTTGTGACTTTAAGAACTTAAGAATTAACCAATAATCAAATAAAGAAACAACAATTTCTCAAAAGACAGCGTCTCACCTATCTGTGCACTGTCACAAAACAGAGCTAAACCAGAGAACTCTAGGAAAATTAATGCCATCAAATAGCCAGCAAAGAAATACAGTGGACCCTCTTTACGATGACAGCATTTGTTCCAAAATATTTTGCCGTTAAACTGAATCTGCTGTTATAATGAATACATATTTTGAACAAAAAAGCCATTCTGTGCAAATAAAAAAGACGTTATAATTTTGCTGTTGTAATGAGTGCCGTTGTAAAGAGGGTTGACTGTACCTAAGTCTTGCTTTTGAAGTCCAAGGTTAGACAAGAATTGGCATAAATAACGCAATTTACAGTAGATTTCTCAGGGTTGACAGGTTATTGATGCAAACAGGGTACACTGCATATCTGTGCAGTCTGATCAGAATATACCCTGTTTGCACAATGCCATAAAAGATCATCTTTTCTCATGACAAGGCTTTTAAAAATGGTAGTCTTGTTGCATGGCTGAATTTGCTGTAGCTGTATACTGAGGCACCAAATTCACTGTCAATAATAGCTATGGCTGAGTCACCTCTTCATTTGACATGAGATCTTGTACCTGAAGCTGAGGTTACCTGTGAAAATAAAATATTTTTAAAGGATCAGGAGGGCACATTGAGGGTCAAATCCAGAATACCTAATGATAGGCATATCACTTCCTTGGGATGCAGCCAAGCAAGTTTAAGATGAATAGGCATACTATCAGGGGAAGCAACACTGTAATTTTCAATTTTGCATCCCTTATCAATGGGGATCAACTCAAATTCTAAATATTGGGACAGACAGGTCTAAGCAAACAGTTCAAACCTGGATCAGGGCATTCAATGTTTGCAATTCCATCTGCATCTTTCAGATGCATTACTGCCTTGAAATAGCAAAATGTTCAATGAATTTGTTTATGGGCAAGTATTTTTCTTGCTGTTTCTTTCTTTTCTTTAGGAGTTTTTGTAACTAGTAACTAAAACTGATGCAAACTTAACTGATATCTAAAGCACTTTGTTTGCTGATTCCCAACATTATCTGACACTGATATTCTAAACTTTATGAAAATAGGACTAGCGTAACAGAACAAATCTGTATAACATCATTTATGAAATTAAATCCAAACCAAAATTTTGCTATTAAATAACTTCTGAA
This sequence comes from Ctena decussata, assembly GCA_963989385.1. Lineage (NCBI taxonomy): Eukaryota > Metazoa > Mollusca > Bivalvia > Lucinida > Lucinidae > Ctena > Ctena decussata. The sequence goes on from OZ022498.1 coordinate 23,773,679, forward strand.
CTGATTCATAAACACTGCTTTTGATTGGAACATGTAACATGAAAGTGCACACTTTTGCCACATTAAGATACATGTAAATGCTCAGAATTTCTGCCTGAAAATAAAAATATTTTCTAGTTACACAACGTACCTTTTCCATAATAATGCTTTCTGAGATGTCTGACTGGTCATTGGCATAAATGCTGACATGGAACGGTCCAAATGTTTGTTCTGCTGTGCCTTTGTGTGTAGAGATCTTTGCTTTAGTCATTGGTTTAACACTCTGACCAACCCTGTAATGTACAGAAGTATTACATTTACAGTGCAGCCCTTTACTCTTATGGTCACCTCCTATGATGCATGGTAAACACTGATGCATCTGAATCTGTAAATGACATGCAGCCCTTTTTAATGTCAAAATAGAGATATGGATTCTGACAGATAAAGCTAATTTGTTCAGCTGTACATGCTTACATGTCCTGTAATGTTGATCAGGCTTTCTGTATGATCTGATTGCCAGAAAACAGACAGTTTGATAGATGTATCATTGATAGGTTTATAATCCTGTAACAATTCAGTAGGGCTGACTATTAACTTTCAAAATGCTGTCCACATGATGCAAATCTATATGAATAAAACTATCATCGATAGTTGAAAACACAATCACAAAAGCGCTATTCAGGTGACCACTATCACAATACACAGATGTATTGTTACACCTCTGCATGCATGCTGATTTAAAAACAACTGCATATCTCTAGAATTTAATATTTGATGTCAAACTAGGTAGATACTTGCAGCATTCATTCTGCTGACATTATGAGTTCAGGCCAATACATACAACCAGCATGTTCCAACAAACAGAATAGCCTATTTTTTGTATCCTAGTGGTATGTTTAAAACTTCCTTTTACATCAAAATTTCCCCACTTACCATATGATATAAACAAATTTGACTGTGGTAATGTCATCAACTTTATCTGTTACTCTGTATAATCCGTACATAGGTTTATCACTGACTAGACTGGATGCTAACTCGGAACTGTCTCCCTTCCCTGTACCTGTCAGATCTACTGGACCTGTCAAGTCAAGTCAAAATCACTTTATTCACTCAGGTCACAAACATGACATAAGAGGAACAGTACATTTACAAAACGTAGCAGTTACAGGCAGCTTACGAACATATAAATCTAAATGTAATGAGGCTACAGAAAAGAAAGGAGAGGGAGTAAGAAAATGCCAGAAAACATATTCAGTCATTCAAGTTTAGCGACTAAAAAGTATTATTATCTTCACAACACCCCAATTACATTAAAATGTAACCTGGAGAGCAGAGATTGTCATCATTATGACCAAGGAAATAATAATGACAATGATAATTATACATTCAATCGGCTTAAACAGCGTATTCAGCATAATTTTGATAGGAAAAAGAAATTTAAGCGTAGCGTATATCGAAAACACCTAACTACGTGTAGTAAATCCGAAAATAATAATAATAATTATAATAATAATGATAATAATAATAATAGTAATATATAATGCCAGCAGCCGTCCCACAATATTGTAAAGAATACTTAACCCCAAAACCAGGCCGAACGATCCGACATTCACGGTATCGACTAATTTCTAGAAAAAAAAAAAAAAAAAAAGCAGCTGATACGATTCTCAGTAGAAATGTATACTAATTTTTTTTTTCCTGTCGGATCGCTCTGTCTACATAAAACACCACTTAGTAAGTGGTAATAATAGTACTTATAGGGCTGGCACGATTAATCGAAATATCAGTTAATTGGTTGATAAGCAAAACAAAAACAATTATCGATCGACGAAATTAAGTAATCGATTACCTGCTGAAAATTTCCTGTCACTTTCTGCAATAAAATATCAGAAATTTCTCTCGTTATTCACTTCTTATTTCCTTCCAAATGAAAACAGAAGTCTTGGAGCCCAACCGGAAATGTTGAAGAGTATTTGTGATAGGGTGAAAAGGTTGTAAGGAATAGCATAAACCTGTTGTGTTCTGGTCAGTTCAGACGACCAAGTTAATGTTTTGCGCAAAACCCAGAACATTTTATCAGTTCAGTAGCCTGGCTTATAATTTTAATCCAGTCTTTTTAATAAAATGATTAGAATTTAGGTCCTTATTAACATGCAAATCCATATATATTGTCCCTGTAGTTGTACTGAAAGAAGGTACTACCAACTACCAAAGGTTGCTTATCTGAATCTGAATAGAACAAGATGGTCGCTTGTTTAGCTGCCAATCCAGACAATTAGCATGGATTGGCATATCAGAAGACAAGATTTAATCAAAGGTAATTGATAATTTGAATAGTTATCAACTGTATTGTTTGTTAGTGTACCTTGTCAAAACGTTTTAGCACAAATCTGTGCCACCGAAGCTTCTAAACTTACCCATTTTCAATTTGCCTCGTTCAGCGATTACTAATCGGTTAATTATTGAAACGACTGGACCGATAATCGATTACCATTTTGGCTTTGATTAGCCAGCCCTAAGTACTTATATAATGATAATAATAATAATATTAATAATAATAATCATAAAGCCTAGCAATAATAATACAATACTAATGACAACAACGATACCAGCAGCGAAAACAACAATATTAGAAAGAAAAAAAAAAATACTATTGACAACAGATGGCGTTGCGAGAAAAAGCAACTGAAATACGAAGAGTAGGGACTTGGATCACCCTGCGCTTTGGCGCATAACCACCAAACGAAGTACCCGCACTTCTCTAACAGGCTTACTGGAAAACAGAAGGACCCAAATCATACTGCGCAGTTGCGCAGGCTGAATCGGGTCTTCCCTATCCAAGAAGCCATATGCTACCTGTTTGCGCGCCGCTCCTTCACAAGTACACAAAAGCAAAATAATTCGTGACAACTACATTTTGTATAAAACATATTAAAGTATTAATCCGCCACGCAAATTTCCCAAGCAGGAAAGTAATCAACCGGGTGGCATCGCTTGAAAAGGTATCGGAAATATGAAGGACAGAGACTCGGCTCAGCCTGTTCTCTAGCATACATCGACGGAACGGAGTCTCTGCGCTTCCCTATGAGTCCATCAATGGCACAAAAAGGTTCCAATCTATGTCTTCCGCATCAAGGAAAGCCATACGCAACCCATTCACGCGAGGCGGACACCACAATAGTCAAATGGAAATAGTCCATGACAGCTAACCCCGCCTTCTGGACATTTTAATGTATCCCTCCACCAAGCAACTTTCACGTGCAACATAGAAAATACAAAAAAGTAGTTGAACCTAAGAAAACCAGTTTCAATCACGTAGAGGTTATATTTAGTTATGTTTATTTTCAAATTAAACGTCCGGAAAAAAGGCATCGTAAAAACGAAGGAAGAGACTCAGGCCAAGCTGCTCTCTTGCCCACACCGTCCGAAATACCTGCTCTTCGCTGAAAGACCATCACAGGTCTGGAAAGACCCAGATCATACTGCGCAGATGCGCAGGCTGGTCCAGGCTTTCCCCAATCGAAGAAGCCCTACGTTACCTGTCAATATACCCAAAGCTAAAGATTAGCAAATTTGGGGAGATCAAAACATTAACTTAAATGAAAACACTTAAAGGGAAGCAATTCTGTCACTTTTATTTTCGCCTTTGTGGCTCTTTACTCAGTGGGGGTAAACTCTAAAAGTAATGTGGTTCTTTCCTTTAAAGTTGACCTATTTTGAGGAGAAAAGTTGTCTCACTTTGAATTCTGAGCACTGTCTAATATCAAGCTTTGTTAAGGTGTGCATAGCAGTGTAGGTGGTTACAGTATTAGATTTATTTCCTGATTTTTTTTCTTCACTAAACAATCTGACTGGTGTTCAAAAGAAACATGTAAATTTTAAAGGTTTCATAATCAGCAGCCAATTTTTGGGTTCCAATTGGGACATCCCTTAAAGACAGGTCTGACTGTATATTCAAACAGTAACAACATAAACTTGATATTTTAAATTATGGCAAAAAAAAGTTCTGATAATTATAAGAATCTGACAAAAGTTATGAATTACCTTTGGGACTACCATCTCTGTATTCCGCTACCATCCACTGCGTGGAGTCATCGTCACTGCGAACTGCCGATATGGCATCATAGACCTGCAATTAGATCCACATACTGCAATGTTCTGCCAAGAAATTTCAGAACTTGGGACGTTGTGACAATTTGTCCCAGTGTTCTTGAAAAAGTGGGGACATTTCAGAAAATAGTGGGGAAATTGTGGGGGAAAGTTCTGGGACAGTGGTTTAAAGACTCAGTTTTCCATCATTTTTACTGAAAACAAAGTGTTTAACTTTTAGGACACTTACAGTAATTATTTTAGGTGTTTGTTTTTTTAAATTTTCATGGTACTGACCTCCTGAGATATTTCAACAAGAGCTCCTTCACTGGAGATCTGTGGCCCTGATTTGGCTTGTGGTCCCCTTTTAGGGAGTTGTGTGGCTGTAAATCCTCTCATCTGTCTCCCCTCCCCTGACTCTAAAACTTTTGATTTCATGCCTGTCGTCTCTTCAAGCTGAAAATATCAAGGAACAGCACAGGTAAAATGATTAATTTGCAATGTATATACACCTCAAATTTGTACCACACATTTCCACCAAATTAAAGAATGCAGTGTACCAGAACTCCAGATAAGGGGAATATTTATGACAACTGAAGGATAACATTTATTTCTCTTTGAAAACATATGTAAGTGAAGGGAAACAATTTCTACTGTTTAACAGTTGCCACTCATCCTCCAGTTCAAAATTTCTAGTTTTTTTCCCCTGACATTTTCCATACTCTTCTACAGATCCGAAAGTTGATACTTTAATAGTGCCATCTAGATATCACTTGAAAACAGGGGATTACTCTTAAAGGAAAGAATTTGCCCCCCCTTTCCAGAAAGTAAATCCTTTCCCCTTTCAGGGAATAAGTTTATTTTCTGAAAACTGCTATAGGCATTAATTTTCAAATTCTCTGACTTCAAGTCTTTTCCAAATATCCATGACCACACATTAATTCCCTGAATTTTTTCTGACCTAGTTTAAGAGTCATTTTTCAGATATTTTTCCCCAACCTTGATAATCCTGTTTTAAACTCAGCCTACCTGTTGCATTACTTTCTTTGAATAGAAGTCCTCTCTTGAACTTGTCTCAATAAAAGCATGATATGGGTTAAACCACTGCTGTATACTACCGTGTACCACACCAAACTTTCCTTTCTTTGTAAAAGGCACTTTATCCCCTATCCTAGAAACAAAAGAAATGCGTTAGGCAAAGGCATAATTTAAAACATGGTATGGAGTGGCAGGGATAATCTCCTTCACTTCATTTCACTGATTTAGGATGGCACTCTTACAATAAAAAATTTGCTCCCCTTGAGGGAGCAAATTCTGTCCAGTATTAGTACCATCCACAGTCTGAATAAAATGTAGATAATACTGTTTATCCCAATCCATTCTATGGTTTAACCTATGACAAATGGAAGAGAGTATCACACAGTAAATGATTAGACAAACATCAATGAAACCACCGTCACAATATACCCACACCAGCCTTTTAACATAAATGGGTACACCCCCATGTTTATTACCATTCTAACAATTGGGAACAACTTTCGTGACTTCCTGTTTGCTTCTCTGGAGGACAAATAGGATCTATCATTGGTCTCCGATGCGGACACACGGGGTCTCTGATGCGGGCACTCGGGGTGTGTCGGAAACTCGGCAAGCCTCGTTTCCAACACACCCCGTATGCCCTCGGGTTGGGATTTCCCTGTCCGCATCGGAGACCAATGATTGATTATTTTTCTTACCTACGATAATATTTACTTGAAATTGAACGGGGAACTGATAGGCCTATTTCATGGGAACTTGTACAAGTGTAAGTAGTACAACCGTGTCACCCTCATGGCTGCTGTAGTGAACATACAAGAAAAAAAAATAGGTCCTTGACAAATCCGCATTTTTAGATTTTCTGATTGAAAATTTTAGATTTTCTAATTGAAATTTATATTAAATAACAAAATTTGTATTGAGACGACTACAGAAAGTGCGTGTATGACGTTAATTGTGACTTAACCATCTTACCATCGAAAATACACAAACTTCACTGTGTCTGACATGTCAAACGTACTCTGGTATCTTGCCAAAACATACATAACCTGGTCGTCCTGCATCTCGTCAGCCAACTCTTCCACATCTTGGCCAGTTTTAACCACCTGTAAATCAATAACATGTACCTTAAGTTCTAAAAATTGAAACAGATAGGTTTGAGCACCATTCCTGATCAGGGCCTACACTGTTTGCCCTTTCATTTGAATCTGCTTGACACGTTCCCACTGGGAACACAACCTTGAATTAACCTACATTCAACGTCATGACGTTGAATCAAGGTTGATTCAAGGTTGTGTGCCTGCTGGGATTACTGCAGTGTAAAACCAAACTGTTTCATTTTTAGGACAATTACGGTAATTACTACAGGTGTCCAAAATTTAAGATTTTTTATTGTATACATACATGAAATGTACTAATAAATACAGACAGACAATCTCACATGAGTGACCAATTTCATATGGAATATATGAAACAAGCCTTTGGTTCCTTTCATAAATTTCATTTGAAAGGGCTGCAAATGTGAGATTCTGTTTCCCAAATGACCACTTTTATTTTCATTTTTCATTTTTCTTGCCGAAAATTGACATTATTATTGACAGACAATGTACAAACAAAACTTATCATGGATGGTGTCATAATGTTTCATGATGAAATTAAGGGATATGTAACATGTGATGACAATATTATGCAACTGCTAACACTTTTTGTCATAAGATAAACAGAAAATGGTAACATTACATAGTCACGTTAGTCCCCTTTTATTTGACATGGTAATAATTACATTGTATCAATTAAAATATGAGCCACAACATGAGAAAACCAACAAAGTGGTTGTGCGCCCAGCGCAGACTCAGATCAGCCTGGGCATCCGCCCAGTCTGATCTGAGTCTTCGCTGTCTGCATGAATGTATCTTAGACCCTTAGCTACCCTTTAAGCGCAAAGCGAAGAATCTGATCTGGCTGGACGGATGTCCAGGCTGATCTGAGTCTGTGCTGGGCGCACAACCACATTGTTGGTTTTCTCGTGTCGCGGCTCATATACAGAACTTTGGAAAGTATTGCTTTCTTTTCTTTTCAAGCATTTACATGTACAATATTTGACAGTTTCCATTATACATCTGTATTTAGCTTAGATATTGATAACTGATAAATCAATTTAGAGGCTAGACCAGAAAAAATAAGCTGGACTTAAACCTGTTTGGTCTGTCCCCTCGAAAATACTGTATTTGGATTTAAGACTGGGGATTTCCAGTTCAAAATTACTTCAAATGTATAAAACTTCTTCAGTGTCGCTAATAAGCCTTGTGTAATTCAGCAATAAGTTGGGTTTTCTCCTCCAAAAAAAATTCAAAACTCTAGATCCATCGTACTGGACAGATCTAGGTTTTTGGCGAAGGGGAATAAAAGAGACTTATAACCAAATAAAAGGCCATCGGCCAAGTGTCACCCGACGTTTGAAATGTGTCACAAACTGCAGCCCTTTATTCTGTTTCAAAGTAACTGTATGGCCAAAACCAGAAAATATGTGCATAACAGAACCTGGTAAGCAAATAATAATTGAAGCATAAGCAAAGAGTCTGTCATATGCCCAACAATTACTGGGCCTCTATGAGGTTATAAAATACTTAAGTTCAGAACTGGGCCTATATGTGTAAATCAGGTTACTGAAACTTTAGGCCCTTACAGAATGCCCAAAACATCAAGACTGTATACCCAATAACAAAGTAACAAGAGCCATAATCCTCCTCATATGAATCTGATGAAAAGTGAACAATGCATTTATGAAAACTAACCCCATTAATATGAATATTTCTTGAGTTATCCTTTTACCTTTAAGTGGATGTCTATTATCTATGGAAGGGGAACAACTCTGTCACAAATAAATTTAGCATATCCTAACAATAATCAGAATACTCAATTCACCAAATGCTAATAGCATACCAAATTTCAGCTCTCTCGGTTATACGCTTCAAAGTCGGAAAAATGCCAAAAATGACAAAGGGCCATAACTTTGTAAAATATAGGACAATTGAAATTCCAAAATCACATGCACATCTTCAGATCATGATGAAACATTCTACATTATTTCAAGTCAATCTGATACAAGATGTGGCAGGAGTTGCGGGGACAAGGTCTGAGTCAGCAAGGGCCGTAACTCCATCAAAAATAGCCGAAACAAAAATCAAAATCCACATGCACATCTTCATATCATAAGAATATAATCTGTAAAATTTCAAATCAATCCGAAGAAAGACCTAGGAGGAGTTGCGGGGACAAGATTTCGGACGGACGGACTGACACACGGACAGACGAGGGTCATTTCTATAGTCCCCCTCCGCCTATGTCGGGTGACAATAAGTATGGTATGATTTGAAAGGAAAAAAAAGCTTATAACAGAATAAGCACATTAAATCTAACAGTACCTGTATTTTTAGTGGATCATCATTCACATGGCCAACAATGACATATTTAGCATCAGCCATGTCATTTCTCACGGCCCCACTTGCTTCCCTGAATGTAGAGTCATCCTCAAATGTCGCTGTTGTACTCATTGCTACAGTTACCTGAAACCAAAAATCTCCAAAATTCTATCCGGTATATCTTAGCTCCAGATAAGAGGGGATATTGAAAATAATTAGAAGATAATTTTTCTTATTTCTTAACAAAACATATGTTGTGACCCCTCATTAGAACCGTCTCGACAAGACGGTTCTAATGATCGGTCACAAAATATGTTTCTATAGAGAAATATGGATAATTATTCATAAATTATTACTGTTACCCCTTCTTATCTGGGGCATTGGTAGATACTGCAGTAATCCTAAATATAAGGGTAAAGATGAATGGTTACACTGTCAGGAGATGCAACTGCCATATTTGTGTCCATTAGCAGTTTAGCTCCCTTCCCAACAGGGGGACGCCAACTCTTAAAGGAAAGAATTTAATCGAAGAAAATTCATAAGAATTTTCTTCGATTAATTTTTTTCTGTGAGAGTAGAATCTACTCTTATCTACTCCTACAGGAAAGAATTTAATTGAAGCAAATTGTTAGAGCAGATCCCTTTTTGACAGTGTCTCCTCACTCAGGAAAGCAAACAGGAAGTCACAATACATGTAGTTGTTTCCCTTTGAAAAAAGTAGTGTGCACATACACCTTATGGTACAGATCAAACAGTCACGATTATTAATGTAGACAAAAATGAACCTCCTAAAGCAGCTGACTGACCATGGTCTTCACTGTATGACAGGCTGCTGCTAGTGTTTCTTTGGCACAATGCTGGATAGTATAATGAAAACTGATTGTAGCGAATGATGAATGTATCCCAATAATTTGTAAAATACATCAATAGAAACAAGACCTGTCAGTGGGACAAGATAGCTCGCCTGACAGCGCCTTGCCCATCACCTAAAAAACTTTAATGTAAAACTTTAACATTTTGCTAACGCCGCCGCCGTCAACGCCGATGCCAGGAGTAGTGCAATAGCTCTTCCTGTACATTTGTACAGACAAGCTAAAAAGTGGTCTGAGCCTCTGTGTGCAAGTGTATGTGTGTGTTTTGTCTACCATGCTGTCTTAATCTGGGTCTGTGACAATACAGGCCTCTTACTGAATTTGCAAAAGATCTGATAATTTTTCCTTGGAATTCACTTCATCTAAAGTATCATTATTTGGCCATCCGGTCACAGTGTCATTCATCGTATCTAACACAAAACTTACTTTCCTAGCGTTCAAATTCTTGATTCTTGATTCTATGTCGATACGACAGTAGTAGCTTCACAGGTAATATTATTCTCTCGGTATAGTCTTCTTCGTAATCATCTCACGGTACTTAGAATTTTGTGGTGGGCGCAGAGTTCAAAAAATTAACCACGCCTTGACAGTTGACAGAACAAGGAAATAGAACGGAAGTGTAACACCGGATATTACTGAACTCTAGCACCGGTGTCATGAATCACCGAAGGGTATGAAATATACCACCCGCACCCGCATCCGTGCTAAAAACCAACCATCGGAAATTTTAGTGTCGGCTTTTAAAATTTTAGACTCTTTCATAGTCTTACAATATAAAATTGGAGACTACGCCTAACCACTAGAGCCCTACAGAACTCCAGCTATATCCAGCAATTCATATGTTTCTATCAAACATCCCCCTCCCTCCAGCAGACGTACCACAAATTATCATTCCCTGGTAATTAAAACTCCATTGGCTGGGACTGACATCTACAAGCCCAGTTTCTTCCCACAAGACTATTAGATATTGGAATTCCCTGGAAATTTATCTTATTTCTCCTGCTGAGTGTGCAGAGGATTTAGTAACTAAGTTTACTTCTCTTGTATGGGCTAGGGACTAGCTTCCCTAATCACAGATCCTGGTGAATCTTTGTCCTTTGTCACTAGTAAACAATTCTGATTCTGATTCTGATCAACCGACAGAAAATTGCATTTGTATCTTCTATATATTTATATTCTGTATTCTGGCCAAATTTTAAAAGCATTGCCACGTCACACCCAACTTCTGCTAGAATTCTCCCCTTTTTATAGACAGCCATGAAATACCGGCCTGAGAACATCTCTACAATCTGATAATTTTATTGCAGCTTTGTTTACACAAAGAGCAATACAGATTTTTGTTACTAGTTCAATCTATTAGTTATAAGCAGCCTTTAACCGATATCAAGTAAATGCATTATGTAGACTATGTTCACCAGCTCCACGAACAAAACAGCATTTTCTTGGTGACTGCCCATTTCTTTATACAGAAAGGTCTATTCGATTCTATCCCATAACCTTACAAAGTCGTTGAGACACCACAGATGGCTTCGAAACGATCCCTTTCCACCTTGTTCTGTTTTCAGCTGCCCTTGTTGAGCTGGCAGAGACCATTCCTGTCCACTCTTTAATATTGTCTTCCCACCTCTTCTTCTGTCTACCTCTTCTTCTTTTTCCTTTCACTGTGCCCTGTAGAATCGTCTTTGCTAAACCAGAAGACCTTGAGATATGGCCATACCACCTTAGTTTCCGTTTCTTGAACAGGGTCAAGAGTTCATCATACTCTCCAATGGCTGCTTAGATCTTTCTGCGAACCTCCTCATTGGTTTTACAGAGCAGAGAATATAATCTGCACTATGGATGATGTAAAGCTTACTGTTATTTCTTGATTTTAATTGGGCAGTCGATTCAAAGACTATTTAATATAAAAAAGGTCCAAAATAATATAAAAGACGACGATCTAGAATAAGAGTCTAAACCAATATCAAATTTCAGATTTTTCAGAATATATCCTCTGATCTCAAAGGACGAAAATAAAATATAATCTGCACAATGGATGATGTACGGGGAGACGATTTACATGGCACAACACCAGCTGCAGCGAAGTTAAATAAAATTCTTCAAGAGTTCCTTCAAGAGCAGAGAATACATTCAGAAGAGGAAACATGGGCCAGACTACGTAGTTTCGGCTAATAAAGCCTCATCAGTGACCCTAACAATATCTGGTGACGAAACCAGAGAAAAGCATACTGTAATTTATTGATTTTAATTGGGCAGTCGATTCAAAGACTGATTAATATCAAAAAGGGCCCAACTAATATAAAAGACGATGCTCCAGAATAAGAATCTAAACCAATCTCAAATTTTAGATTTTTCAGAATATATACTTCAAGTCAACGACCACTCTGTCGCTACATGATTTGACAGTCCAACAGCAAGTTTATTATTATATTATTCAATATTTATTTTTTAAATTTTGTTCCTTGTTGAAAAATGCTTTAAACGTCATATATTGCTATACGACCAAGGAATCTAGACTCTTTATCACGATAAATTGAATGAAACTGATCGGGAACAAGTATTTTCTCAGTTAATGAAATTAAAGAAAACGTAAGCAAGCTAATAATTTAGTATTAACAATTAGGCCGAAGAAACTCAAATGGACCAATGCATACATAAAATGACAAATAAGGCATAGAAAACGGCTCTTTAGAAACGCTAAGCGGTATAAAAATATTATTTTTTTTCTCGTTGTTAAATTAAGAAAAGGTTATGAAGTTGTAGTGCAAATAAAACAATTAATTAAGCAATATTTTGGTAAACTCCTGGGGGGACTTACAGAACAGCTCAAATACTAAATAAATAAATAAACAAACCGCTTTTTAATCGTTTGGACCTCCAGCCTTGAATCGACTGCCTTATTAAGATTTAGAAATTACAGTATGCTTTTCTCTGGCTTTCGTCGCCAGAATATATCAGGGTCACTGGTGAGGCTTGAAAAGCCGAAACTTCGAAGTATGGCCATGTTTCTTCTTTTAAATGTATTCTGTGCTTCTGAAGGAACGCTTTAAAATTATAGTTGGAAATCATTGCAACTGGTGTTGTGCCGTGTGGCGGCCGTAAAACGTCTCCCCGTACATCATCCATAGTGCAGATTATTTTATATTTTTGTCCTTTGAAATCAGAGGATATTGTCCGAAAATCAAATTTTTTAATTGGCTTAGACTTTTATTCTAGATCATCGCTTTTTAATCGTTGGAATCCTTTTTGATACTAATCAAACCTTGAATTGACTGCTGTATTAAAATTTAGGATTTCAGTATGCTTTTCTCTGGCTTTCGTCACCAGAATATGCCAGGTTCACTGATGAGGCTTAAATAGCCGAAACTTCGAATAGCCCATGTTCCTTTTTGTGGATACATTTTTTGCTCTTGAAGGAACGCTTTAAAATTATAGTTAAAGCATCTAATATTTTTTTATGAATTAGATTCTAAACAGTCATCTATCTATCTATCTATCTCTTTTTTGGACACACAGGAAACCACAGAGTAGCTTGAAAGACAGGCAATGATCAGGAACTAATACAATTAGATGCCATATCCTACCTTCAAAACTAACCGAGACAGCAGTTCACGAAATGCACCCGAATCGAATGAACAGCTTTATCCCAGATTGGCGTTCATTTAACTATCCCAACTAAAACACCGCTCACACAACAAGTGAACAAAAGCACCGACAAGGACAACAAGAACAAGTGACAATATAAACGTATTCATACCAATTTTAGTGCGACAGACGCGCGTTTCTGTATTTAACTTCTTCAGTGTCGCTAAACCCCAAACGTTTGAAAGAAAAAATATGATCGCAGGTCTCGGCAGGCAACGAGCATCCCTCTCCGAGCCACATTTACTGTCGCATTCCGCGGGACGCATTAGCTGCGGACATCAGGTAAGAGACGCCTACGTATTAATCTATGGGCGCAGGCGTCCCCCATCGCGTCATCCCAACCCCTGCGTCTCGAGAAAGGCGACAGACAAGGGCATCAGGAAAGAGATGTCCGATGCAGCAAGAACCCGCAAAAAGCCAAAACAACTCAAAAAGAATGAATATGGAAACAAAGCAAAGTACCACCTTGGAACGATCGGTAATATATAAAAAAGGGTGGTGGTGGTGGCGGCGGGGGAGGGGTGGGTGGGGGTTATACTTGTTTAACTGGATCCAAAACCTCGCCCCTAGCTTCTGCAGTGGTTCGAAATATTTAGTTAGCTGTTCGATCCGCGTGAAGGTTTCCTAAAGTTCGAGGTTTTAAATACATTTCTGTTAATTAACCAGCTTCAGTTGATACATCTAACGCTGTACTTCCCGATTTTCTTGCTCCAACCAACATAATGATGCATTAGTGCCATAAAATTTCTTGATATTTATAAAGCCTCGTGTCCCGATTTTATCAGCCCTAAGCTAATCAAAGAAGGTATGTATCAATTGGTCTCTCGTTCGCCTGATAAGTTAAAGTTTCTCTGAACCTAAGACAATACCCTGACCCCTGGAAAAAATCTAATTTAGTAGCAGTACATAGAAATAGTCAGCCATTCAGACTCTAGTTATTACAGACACATATCACCTTTGAGTATTCCAGGTCATTTGTGAGTATTTAACTCTTAACGACATTATGTCCCCCTTTCAGTCACGATTTCGATATGGCGACTCTATTCACTTTTTTATTTATGTGATATGAATTTTTCCATGCTCTTGACGAAGGTAAGGAAATTAAAGTTGTATTTTGTATATTGCGACATCAGCTAGTCCTTTAATTGACAGTAGAGGATAGCTTTTTAAGCTTAGAAGTATAAGGATCACGAACAGCATTTTCAGGGTGGATGATCACTTCCATTTTCACGTCACACAACATATAGGAAATCCGAACAAAACAACCTGTTTCGTGGTAAGTTTTTCAAGATTGTGTCTTCCTTTCTGAATGCATTCTTACAGAATTTAACACAGAAAATCATACTCGTGAGCACTTTAGGATTTTACTATTTGTTTTACTGTGAGATCCTCCAGTTTCGAAGCAACAACGATATTTACGGAGATCTAGAACAACAAGGTTTACATTCGATTTTGTTATTTTTGGAGGAAGAATAAATACAAAAACTACAAAACTGGCGATAAAATCACGCATGGCGTCATAAGCTTTCAGGATTATGCATTTTATGAACTTCATTTCGTATGATCGCATGCTCAGTCACACAACGAAATTATCACGTAAGATTCAAATATTATTTCGGGATTTCCCCATCAAAAGGGCGTAAGAGAATGACGTAAGGAAACACGTGATCATCCACCCTGATTTTTGAATGGTAGATAACATTAACGTGTTTGCACAAAGGGGTTCATCTTGGCGAGGTGTTTCTGCCGGTGTTCTCCAGGGATCTGTCTAAGTCCAATCCTGTTTTAATATACATAAATATACAAATGTACAAAATGAAGGGACTAACATACGACCTTTTGCAGATGACGCTAAATTGTTTGTTATTGTTGACGATCCTATTTTGGCCACAACTCAACTAAGGCTAATCTTACAGCCATTCATAAATGCACAGAAACATGGTTAAGTTTGTTTCATCCTAATGAAACAGAGTCCTTAATCATCAGAAAGAAAATTAAACCTCATCAGCCTTCACTTTATATGGATTATACCATAATCAAATTAGTCATGGCACACATGTATCTTGGAATCACTCCTTCGAACAATTGTAGCTAGATTCACCACATAAACACAATTTCTGCGAATGTTTGGAAGAAAAGGCTCAGTTATGGGTAGCAAATTTATTTTAGATAGATGTTCTTAATAAATGATATATTACTTACGTAAGATCCTTACTGGAATGAAAAAAAAACATAATCTGGGATAATCGTTGCATGGAAAATAAGCGTACTCTGTCTTATATTTAACTTTAAACTGCCAGAACAATTACTAGTGCAACTAAATTATGTAGTATTCAAGTCTCATAGTGAAACAGGATGGGAAACGTTATAATGTCGCCGAAATAAGCATAAACTGTTAAAGTGAACAGACTAGACTGTTCAGTGGGAACGCGTTTTATGCGACCTGGGGTAGATACGGATATGGGACCTCCTAGACGATTAGACTCGAACCATGATTTATTTATTTTTTCATTCTCCTGTACCAATTAATATTCACTTTTAATCCAAAGGATGTTGCACTATCATTGGTCTAATGTTAGTGTACTTATGTACTCTTCATAACCAATAAGAACCATGATAAAAAGCAAATAAAGCATTCTTTCTTTCTTTTTTTTCTATGAGATTCAAAAAGGTGCTGAGCTGAAACAGTGAATGAAGCTTAGACATGTTTATCTTATTCTGTACCACATGCAACAATTATTTTTGAGGATATGAACTCTATAAGCACCATTCTTTCAGTTAGATCCTCTATATTCTTTCTTTCGTTTTTCTAAGGGATTAAACTGAAACAATGAGTGAAGCTTAGCCATGTTTATCTTAATCTATACATTACATGCAGTTTATGTTTTTTGAGGAAATCCATTGTTTTGTTCAGATCCTCTATGTAATATATTATGTCTGCTTCATTGTTTGCATATAGAATTGGAATAAAAATTGTCCAAACCATTTGGTTCCAAGTTAGGCGGAATATTTGCGAGTTAATAGCGTATGTCATTATGATTTCTGATTTACCCAATCTAACCTTGCTCTCATATCAGGGTAAGAACTCGAGGACTACCTGACAGTGCTCGGGTTCGTTCGGGTATACTCATGTGCCTGCAACGAACGCACCTAGACAAGATTAAACAAGAAATAGCGTATACAAAAGAATAAGTTTGTTACGTGCAGTTCCGCGAGCAGTAGTATACAACTAATGTTTTGAGAATAATACGGTGCAAATGTACATGAAAGACAAATTATTAAACTTTAGTTACACACTATTCATTCAAATCGCGTCGACAGAAAAATTAAATATAGAGAAAGAGCCATTCAGTTCCCATGAGGTCGTATACAAAATTATTTCTGCAATCTGCAACATTTCTTCCCAGCTAATCTAGTTGCAATAAGGTAACTGGGTACATTTTCAAGAGAAGCAACTCTGGTATCTTCATTGTTGCATTAATTTTTTTAGAGAGAGAGAGAGGTCAACTCCCCAAGGAACGCATTCTTTCCTTTAAGAGTAGATCTCATTTTGGAAGGGCGTCGGGGTCCAGGGATGAGAAAAGGGTCTCGAAAAAGTGTTCCCCTTTGTAAAAAATGGTGAAAAATAAAATACACGGAGTTTTGTTTACCCACTCAACTTGACTGAAGGAGAATAAGAGACCGCACGCGCAACTTTTTTTCTTCCGTTATTTTTAGCAAAATAAATTGAGGCTGGTTGATGCGAACAAAAATATTAATCAGACGTGGCTGATGTACAGACTGGTATTGTGATTTAAATACTATTCAGCATTTTAGTCAAAAGCAGATTTAAACACTTTGAAAAAAAAAAGAAAAAAAAAGAAAAGAAAGACCTGGGCCCGTATTCATAAAGCCACTTAAGTCGTTGCTATGCTGTTGCTAAGGCTAGATATCTATAAAGGAGATTCCCTACAACTATGAATTTTGGTCTGGAGGAACAGTCTTTGTAAGACTGTTCCTCCAGAGCAAATTTCATAGTTGTAGGGAATCTCCTTCAAAGAAATTTAGCCTTAGCAACAGCATAGCAACGACTTAAGTCGTTTTATGAATACGGCCCCTGGATTACATCAGTTTATCTAGCATTTTCGACTTGCTAGTCCCTTGGGCAAATTAAGCAAACTTTTACCGATTTCATGAGAAATTGTCATTTTGTTGTTCTAATGATGTGTTTTTCTCACTAACGAAGCCATTTATTTCCAAGTTTTACTTCTGGTTGACCAAAACTCTAGAAACGACGTGATAGATCAATATTTAAGAGGTTTCAAGTTCGTTAGAGTTCAGTTTTGTCTGCTGGAGAGTCAGTGTCCTTGGTGTTTTGCAGAAAATGACCAGCGCCGCGACACGACAAAACTAACTAAGTGGCATGTGCGCCCTGCTAAGACTCAGGTCAGCATGGGCATCCGCCCAATATGATCAGTCTTCTTTGCGCGCTTATAGGATACAGCTGATTAGTCTAAGCCAGCTTAATGTGCACAAAGAAGACTCTGATCAGACTTGGCGGATGCCCAGGGTGATCTGAGTCTTCGCAGAGTGCAAATACCACTTTAATGGTTTTGTCGTGTCGCGTCCACCACTAAGCTCATTGAAACTGACGGAAACTAGCATCAGTTTCTGTTTGGTAAGATATAGCTTAAATAAAGTGTTAACATAAGAATTCATGTTTTACTCAGTTTTCGACGTTTTTGCATCTGGTGATCATAAAGCTAGTGGTCTTCGTTAAAATTTACACTTTAGCTCGCCCCTCGATGAACGTCGAAAAGCAAATCCAATGGTCTTCGTTAAAATTTACACTTTAGCTCGCCCCTCGATGAACGTCGAAAAGCAAATGCCAGTTCTTATTGTTCTTATTTGCCGGTGCCAATGACATAATAATGGATACCGTTTGCTCGCGTCATTGCGACAGTTTATGGGATATCATCAACTTGCCGTTTTATATTTAGCGTATGTTTGCATTCTTATGGTAAGAGGGGTACATGCCAGTTGATGTGCGTAGGCATTTTTTATAAGATTGGCAAATGCGCTGTTCGACAGCGCGCTTCGATCACACGAAGTTTTGCAATAAATCACACCAATAACGGTTCTCTAGAGTAGATAACCGAATGCAGATGTGGAATCTGGCCGCTCGGAGCGTAATCGAATACAATTTTATCGCCAATGAATTTGATGTCACTATTAACATGTGTCAATTACTTATAATTTGTAGTGTTAATGATAGCTGTGGAGTGATATATGGCCAGTTGCTTCCAGCAACAAAGCTGAAAGTGGTGAACAATAATTTTACAACAGAAATTCCTTTTGATCGTAATCGAGGTGTCGAGAATGCAGAATATTTTAAAACGGTCTTTAGGAATCGTCAGACATATTCAATGTTCTGTTTATTTATGTTGTTATTATAGTCATGTTTCAAATGCAAACTTACAGAAATTGAAAATTATATATTCCATTAACTTAATTCAGTTCATGAAGCATGGACACCTTTTGCCTGCATCCTATAAACGACGATAGTAGGATAAATTATGGAGAACATCGATCGTCACCATTCTTCTTAAATAACTAAAGCAAAAAAAAAGAAAAAAAAAAAGAAAGAGGTAGAAAGGAAAAAAGAAAAGAAATAAAAAGTGTGTTAGGCCGTTATAGTGCACTTCTTTCGCTACACGATGATCTTTTACTTTTCCTACCTTTAGTCTACATTTAGTGCGGTCATTTTTGTCCTGATTTACACGACCATCATTTGCTATATATAGGAAAAAAAGAGTAAATGAGCAAACACTTACTCAGTTTTCTTATATTTTTAAAAAAAAAAAAAAAGACAGGTCTTTAGTCCTGCACCAAAGATATACTTTAATTCGCGTTCGTGGCTATATCGGGGTGAGGAAAATGTTCTGGTTCTGTGGTTCATTAAACGGTCGAAAATACTTTTGTCTGTCTGAAAATGTCTAAATTCTAGCTAGACAGAAGCGTTTCTGAGCTGTAATGAAAATTATAATAAATTTCTTTAGTATCATAGACTGACTGAAAAGAATATGGCGTTGAAACAGAAGTGCTGCTTTTGTACTATCTTTTCATCGGCAATGGCGGAAGGATATCGAAACACATAAGCGGTGACAAGTCTGCGCTGACACTGACGAATGATGGAGATAAGGAGAACGGTTTCAGTTGTCAAGAACGCGCAGTAATACGATCAAGCATTGGTGATGAGGCACATCCATTGGTAGGCTGCCGACTTCTGGGTTCTGTTGAAAACTTGATACAGTAATTTGTTGACAGGAAAGATTATGTAACGTCTGGCAAGCGCTGATGATCCGTGTTGTCTGGAAGATATCGTGTAAATGCTCTTTACGAAAACAAAACTATGCAGCCAAGTGTCTGTGCGTAGAGGATCAGGGGTGAAAATGTAGATTTCGTGGTTATTGTTTTCAGGTTTTAGAGTGGGGGACATTCTAAACCAATCAAATTGTTTTTATTAGCCTCAAAACCATGGATTTGCCAGTTTGTCTGTCAAGTGGAGTCTCATTTTTTTAATGTACACAATGTATGAACCGCATGGCGTGAAACAATGTTCTGATGTAAATGTGAATGCAGCAGCGTGCAGACATGCGTAGTCTCGTCCGCAGAGCATGTGCAGTTCGGCCAAACAACACATAAACCTAAGCCGTTGTTCAAGACTTCGTTCAGTCTTTTTTGCACATAAAATAAAATCCACTGTTGGAAAAAAGCGAGGAACTTTTGCGGTGCACATTGCGATACCTTTCCACATTGTTTCAGTAAACATGGCAACACTTTTGCGCACCAATACATTTGCAAATTTAACATGTCGTAAACTAACGCGAAAGCGCTTCCGTGACATTTTTTCAGCAAAGAATAGCAAAATTTTTGCATACATGTAAAGATGTATTTGAAAATTTAACGTGTCTTTTATAATCAACATGGTTAGGTCCTGATTAAAACAACAACAACAACAACAACAACAACAAAAAACAGACCGCGTGAGTGCCGTGACCAGTCTGTGCATGTGTGCTGGCAGATCTTGCATAATTCACTAGAAACAGAGAATTAATTTATTTGAGAATTAATTATAGGTTTGAGAAAATCACACTTTGCAATTGTATGAATTTCATGTTGCATCTCACTAGCATGGCATACATTGTATGCCATGTTCCTCTCGAATTATAAGTGAGATGATACCACAGATCTGTTACCATAGCAACTATGGAATAACCAACTGTACCTTGGAAGAATTACGTCATGGTGACGCCATGTAGTCATCAGCATGATGCCATAGTCGTTATGGTAACATATATATGACGTCATTGGTTCTGGCGCATGGCAAACAATGTATGCCATGCTCCGCCAATTTTCAGTGACATTACAATCTAAAATTCTTTCAATAGAAACCTCATATTTTCTAAAACAAATAATTATTCTCAAGCCATTTAATTCTGTCTTTAGACTGTTTTTCTCATGACGTGACTCATACGCTGTAGCATGACATCATGCTAAAAAGATTTACTACCGATTTACCGCTCAACTTAATAAGATATGTACGTACCTCTAGGTCTGTGCCGTATTTAACGGTATGATATTTCAGCAAGCCAATTTAGGCTTATCAGCAGGAGCAAACAAAACAGAAGATTGTTTAGGTTTTATCTTGTTTATGAGGAGACAATACAATCCACTGACAACAGCTTATCTAAAACTATTGTGTCTTGTATTGTTTATGATATGCCATATAGAACGCTGCCTGCCTATATATACACCGTTTAAATTTACGGTAAAATACCTGGATACGAGCTGCCAGTCCGTTCCCGTTATTTTTATGGGCGTTTGCCTGTAAAACATTTTTAGAAATCTCGATATGGTAGAATTATGCTAACTGACCGCTCTCGAAAATACCTTTTATAGTGTTGAAGAGCTATATTACCAAACCAATACCTGTCTTATTCTACCCTGCTCTGCATGATGATCTGCCAATGTTAAAGGGCGCCCGTAAGAATAACGGGAAATGGACTGCAGCTGGTTGCCAGGTATTTTACCGTAAAATCTACGGGAATTTTTCACAATGTACATGATGTACTTGTACTTTTAAGGACAATTACCAATTTGCCTACCTGTGCTGATCCAGTATATAGTACCGGGGGCCGTATTCATAAAGCCACTTAAGTCGTTGCTATGCGGTTGCTAAGGCTAAATATGCATAAAGGAGATTCCCTACAACTATGAAATTTGGTCTGGAGGAACAGTCTTTGTAAGACTGTTCCTCCAGAGCAAATTTCATAGTTGTAGGGAATCTCCTTCAAAGAAATTTAGCCTTAGCAACAGCATAGCAACCACTTAAGTCGTTTTATGAATACGGCCCCGGATCAGCACAGGTAGGCAAATTGGGCTGTTGACCGAGAATAAGGTCGTAAGCATTACTAGTAACGGTACATGATACTATTCTGAATGGCTGTTCACCAAGCTGATACTGCTGTCGATTGACTCAATCGATAGCCACTTTTGCACGTATAGTTATTGACTGGCTCGGTCTACAACACGGATAGGGAACGTGATTAAAGTTTTGGCATGTAGTTTACTGGGTTATACTTTCGAGCATTTTTTTTAAAAGTTCCAAAGAACTTATCTCCTTCTCTCGCCTGGTAATTGCGCAATTCAATTCTACAGTCAACTCTCGATATCTCAACAACTGATATCTCAAAGTATTTCAGAGTATAGTTTGGATTCATTTCCTGTTTCTCTTTGCACTTCAACTACTGTTATCTAAAACTACTAATAACTCGAAGTAAATTTTCTAGGACCAAAAATTTTCTTTGAGATATCAGTAGTTTGAGATAAAGTTCGACTTCGAAATATCGAGAGTAAACTGTATCTGATTTTTTGTTGCTTTCAGATTTCTCACTGGCGAGTGCCTTAAATAGTTCACGGCTCTACAATTTCCTTTCCTGTGCTGTCGACCATTCCGGGGCTGTACAAAGTAGCTGTCGACCGAGAACTGGGTCGTAAGGTAAATGATACTATTGTTAATGGCTGTCGACCGAGCTGATACTGGATAACTGCCGTCGATTGTCTCGGTCGACAGTCACATTTGCATGTATGGTAATTGACAGGCTCGATCGACAGCACTGGTAGGGAAATTGGTATCTCTCCTGTGTTGTTGTTTTGAGTTGAGGCCTAAATGGGCACACCTCCAAGTTTTTCCGCCATTTTTGCAACTCTTGTGACGTGACTTCCTGTTTGCTCCCTTTATACCATAACCCGTCCAAACAGAGAGAAAGGGAATGGCGGAGGCGTGTGTGTGTGTGTGTGGGGGGGGGGGGGTGGAGTTGGGCGCTACTATCAAAGGAAAGAAATGAATGAAAATGTCTAAATTGCTTCCGCTGAACGTGTATACATACAGAGTGAGTTTGTAGCATAAACGATTTATCTTATTACTGACCATTCCAGGTTGCTGTTTGTTAACACATTTGTTGTTTGTCCAACTGTTTGTTTTAGGCGGCCTCAGTCCCTGGGTACGAAGCCATAGCAGGCACAGTAACTCGGTGTGCACATGTACAGGTTGGCGGACACCACCACCAACGTTCAGCAACCAACCACCACCCTGATACAAATTTTTCTTGCTCAAGACTCACTGGGAGCGGATTCCTGGCTTATTGGATTAAAGAAACTGATCGAACATATGCCGTCAGTGGGAGGCACATGCCCGACAATGTTTGCAACCCAATGTGTATGTCTTTCTATATAAACGATTGACGTCGTGTGGAAAATTAAGTTATGGTATGAACGAATAGGAAAGACACAGATTAGCCTGCGCATTCGCACAGTCTGAGCAGAGTCTTCCCTTTCGCATATATACCATCTGTGAATCCTTACACATCTGAAAAAAAGTATATGCTCTGATCATACACACTGTTCCATTTTTATACCCCGCCACACGTTAGTGGCCTAGTATTATGAGTTCACGTTGGTCGTCCGTGGGTCTGTCCATCCGTCCGTCATACGTCCGTCCGTCAGCACTTCGTTTCCGTTCGAAAACTTAAGTATTTATGAACGGATTTCTTCAAAATTGTGCATATACATTTGTATCAAAAATGTCTGGCTTGGAATTGCTAACGGGCAAATTTCGTTAATTTCTGACAGAGTTATGACACTTGTCAATGTACAAAAAATGGTTTTGGGCCACCATTTCCTTTTCTATTAGGAATATTGTAGTCAAACTTCACAAAAATGATCGAAGCAACAACAGCTTTGTGTTACCACAATTTTTTGTCCTCAGGGAGGCTGCCCTTGGGCTATATACATGTATGCAATCATGAAAAAATGTATATAAAAGCAGAGTTCAAAGCGTATTTTCTGAAATTTACTGAAAGTGGTCAGTGATGCCAAAAATTTACCCCATGCGGATGCCCAGGCTGATGTGTCTTCGCTGGGCGTACATCGTTGGTTTTGTCGTGTCGCGGCTAAGATTCTATATTTTTGTTTTTTCCTTGGACGATTCAGTGCGACCAATTTGTCAATTTATATTTTTACCACATTCTGTACCTCTTCGTCCCATAATTTATTCAGAGAAAAACTTGAAGATTTAATTGACTCGTCAGACGTTAACGAAAGGAATCTAACGTCGGTCGTTGAGAGTGTGGGAAATAGAACTTCTCAAACGCTATTTAAGTATGCGCTTTTACAAGTTCTACCTAGAATAAGTTGTGCAAGAAAAAGAATCGGCAAGCCTTGTGACACCGAACAATGGCCGTCGTGACGGATGTTTTTATCCGCACCTCACACCCATGAAAAATACTTATGGTTTAGATACAAAAATGTCTAAGCCGAGCTACGGGAATATGGAGTCAAGCATTCGAAACAAAATAGCGTTATTGTTCCACGCGATTCCAAACTACGTAACTTGACTGGAAAGTAATTAAATGTACACATCTTCAGTTTTCTAAGCTTTAATAAACTGACGTCAAAAACTATGTCTCAGCATAGCAGTGCTATTTCTTACGATTTTAAGATGCTAACAGTATTATGTAAGTTGGCTAATAAATAGTCACCTACTTGCAAAATATATGTTTAATAAATATTACTATGCATTTTGTTGGATCTTAACTACATCGTTTTGTTTACGTGTACATGTATAACTGGGAGTCAAACCTCAGTTTTAAGGCGTATCAAGTACCGTATAAGCAAAGAACTGTTATACAATAGCAAACACCAGTATGCCTACTTTTAAAGCTAGACTTAAATAATAATATATTTGATCAATACAAACTGAATAGAGTATTATTGCACATTCATATCATCAGAAAATAGTTCCGTCAAACTGTCGCTGGAATGATCTGCCATCCTTTCCTGGGTATCAATGGAATCTGCCAAAGATCGGGATGAACTAAGTTCCGACATTGTCGGTGACCTCGGACTGCTAAGGTCAAGAAGTTTTTCAGATTCCTCCGTGGTGAGCGACGAAGGCTTTATATCGTTGTCCTTCGGTGTGTCGTCTTCAGATTTGGAAGTGTTTCTTCGATTCTTAGCTCTTGCATTTTGAAACCAAACCTGAAGAAAACAGAAAGTAGAACATGCCATAATCTAAGTGTGTCTTGGATGAATTGTACATTCATTAGACTAGCTGAAGGGCACCTACTGTTGTTATTGTTATTATGATCCCTGGTGTTAGATTTCAGACTAAATTATGTAGATAATATTGAGGAGTCTAATTTTTGCGAAGTTTGATTAATTCATGGTCATAATAATGTAGTTTTTATACTGTATGTGTTATACAGCTATCCCTACTAACCCTATATTTAATGAATGAATCCATTTACCAACACTATAAACGGAAAAGATAGATTGCCCAACATGTTTGACCAAAAGCTACCTTTTGCAGCTGCTCAGCCTCATAATTTGTGAAAGAGCTGGAAAGAGCATTACTCTCAATGCACTGAAATACCTTCAGATCTAATGCATTGTCAATAATGAAGAAGCAAGTGATCTTCATTTAAACTTTTACTGAGGCGCTGTGCTTCTCATGGAATTTCAGCTCCTCTCACTGGCTTCTCCGCCCGATAAGAAAATTTCAGTTTTCAAATAATGAAAATATTCTACATCGTTAACGTAGTACCGAAAGAGATAACGTGTATTACGCTCATTTTCCGCATGGTGTACATGTCTCTGGAATAACGATGAATGGGCTCCGAAATGGAAGGCTGGCAACAGTTATGTTTACCTGTAAAACTCTTTTGCTGAGCTGAGTTTTCTGTGACAGTTGCTTCAAGTCCTTAGCGTCAGGATTATGGTTGAGCGCGAAGTATGACTTCATTGTTCGGAGCTGATGGTGCTTGAAAGAAGTCCGCACTCTTTTCTGCCGCGCAGTTTGTCCATTGCAGTAACCGTCCCGCCCAATAATTTCTCCGTGTTCATTGGTGATAATGCCTGCAAAAAGGGAATAGAAAATTCAGTCTTCAAAAGATCCCACAATGTGCGACATCAGAAAAGTAGCTGCCTGTGCGCAAGTGGGTATTGAAATTGTGTCACGTTGGACAAAATATTAATACTCAGCTGTCAAGAGGCATATTTTCTTGGCAACTGCATATATATGCATGACAATGGGATGTAAACTTTACATCCCATTGTCATGCATATATACAGTATATATGCAGTTGGGTTTCTAGTCTCTGAACTTGAACTCTATTGTGGTGTTTGAACATTCGTCAGAACAAACCATTTGAAACGTTTCAGATGAGCCACTCACAGGGCGTATCATGAAATTAGCTTCGGCTACGAACCCGGGCCCGGATGTTTAAGACCGACGGCGTCACTACGTTAGTTGACGTTTCGTTACATTTTCAAACGTATTGTAGAAAAAATAATTGCCTTTTTGTAAAAAAAAAGTGCAAAAGCTCCTCACATGTTTCTCTACAAGATTAAGGAAGTCCTTGACTTAACGGTTTAGTGAAGCATATGCTACTTCGAAGAACTGGGCTCTAGATGCTGTTATATGCTGTTGTAATGTAAGATCAAGAAACATGCGTGCTATGTAAACTGGCTGTGTTTAGAGGATGGTTACTATTTGAATGTATCTTTTTATGAGGGTTTTCTTTGTCGTATTTGTAACATTTTCAAGTTGTTCAGATTTTGTTTGGTATTTGTCGTCTTTCTCATCCACTGATCCAGCGGATTTGAAATACAATGTATGCAGGGCGGATGATCACGTGGTGCTTCACGTCATAAGAAATACCAGAAAATCCAGTACAACGATCTGCTTCGGTGTTTCTTTTTTCATGACATTTTTTTTTTCCGAACGCAATCTTATAGAATATAGCGCAGAGAAGGCGTACTTGTAAGTATTTTAAACTGCTATTCTTGTCTTTACTAAGAGTATACAAGTTTCTTCCCTCACCCAGTTTCGGAGCAACATTCAACAGCAAAGCCTGCTTTCGGTTTCGAATATTGGGGGACGATTTAATACATGCACTATAAGACCCACGATAAAATCGCAAATATCGTTTGAAAGTACTTTCGATTACACTTTCTCTGTGCTTCGTTTTATAAGAATGCATCAACAACGAATTTATTAGTAAAACCTTAAGAATTCCGTGGTTTTCCTCGTTCAAAATGACATAAAGAACACGTGATCATCCACCCCTTGGTATGAATCTATGGTTTTACTGTTTATCATATTTCCAGGTACCAGTGCCCAGCTTCAGAAGATTTTGTTTCTTTATTAACTTCTAAGGGGTAAACTGCCTACCAAGTAAATTGAGAGAAACCGTTGAATGACAAGGCTAATTTCTGTGAGAACGGTTTATTTACTTGCAGTTAGTACGAAAGGTTACAACTTGTACGCAATAGAACAGGCTATAAAATATGTGAGGACCTAATAGAGCACATGCCCTAAAACGACACTGATCAAAAAGCTTTAGTAACCTGGCTTTCCACGTTTTTATTAGGGTCCCTCTCTCTCTCTCTCTCTCTCTCTCTCTCTCTCTCTCTTGTTGACTTACCACATTCTTATTAGGATCTCTCTCTCTCTCTCTCTCTCTCTCTCTCTCTCTCTCTCTCTCTCTCTCTCTCTCAAATAAAAAAGGAATTTGAGCAAATGATGCATCGGACATGAACACTAACACTACGCGAAATGGTTTACACAAGAATCAGGAATGAGGAATTTAAGAAATTTGTCGAAAAAATAGAAGTATTTCTGAACTGACTCGTGCTTAAAACCCGTATTTTTCTGTCAAATATAGTTCCAAAAGGGACGTTGACTTAGTTTGTACCAGCCTATTTGCGAGCATATGTCAACTTCGCATGCCAAGACCTGTCTCCATATATGAGCAATGTAGTCAGACTACGTGCATTTCGCTCAGACTTTAGATCAAATCTTGAGGATTTCAATAAAAGAATTGCACATACCCTGACCAAATTGCGTCTGCGAATGCGCATTTCAAAGGTACCTTAATACAGTTCTTTTGAGACACGGCACATATTATTGATACAAGCAGGTGTCAAAATATTCTCTTAACCATCTGAGAAATGTTTGTTACGCCATGTTAGAATCTGATTGACACGTGACATGTGAAAATGTATTGTCTGTGTGTGGCGGTAAAAAAGGGGAGATATTCCCGAAAGCCTCGAAACGTAATGATGATATCTTTGGAACCTGTCACATGATGATGGGATAACAGCTCCAGAAAATGATAGATTTATTATTTTTGTTCATCGCAGTGACTGTGCTATTTTTGAAAAGGGTAACATGAACTAAGATTTTTTTCTCAATGCACTTTATTGTTCACGGATCTGCTACAAATGTATTTTATAATTTAGTCACTGTTTTCGTCTTAATTGTTCTACAGTACACCTAAAATCTGAGATATAGAGCGTGACTGCCCTCTACTGCATGGTGTATGTTAATCAAACATAAAGTTATTTTGAGGAGATTGCCGGAAAGAAAGAAAAAAACCTTGCAAAAATACTGTCACGTCCTTCTTTACTTTCTTGTTGTTCTTGTTTCTTACTGCTACTTCTTTTTTCTTTTATTTACAGAGCTCCAGATAAGAAGGGGTAACAGGGATAATTCAGAGATATTTTTCTTATTTCCCAACGAAAACATATGTTGTGACCCCTCATTAGAAGCGTCTCGGCGAGACGCTTCTAATGATGGGTCACAATATATATTTTAATGAAAAAATAAGGACAATTATCCCTAAATTATGCCCGTTACCCCTTTTCATCTGGAGCTCTGTATTTACATGCTCTTATTCTGTCTTGTCTGTTTATTAGGTGATTAGAGTTTGGAACAAAACTCTCAGTTTTAAAGCATGTCATAAACGTCATATTCTATTCCCCATCTCCTAGTTTTATAGCTGATATTCCGAGAGTCTGAAATTCCTCAATTTATATCTTCATAAATCCTCGCTAAACCAGCTCTGATTAGCAGCATGCTGAGAATGAACATGTTAGAAGCATTCCGCGTGCTGCGAATCAACGGATCTGAGATATCCCGAAAATCGTTTCTGCACCTCGCGCGACGCACGTGCTGAGAAACAAATTATTTGGCAGCTCAATAAGTTGCAACGATGCGGTCCATTTTGTATATTAAGATATTTTTATGATGAGTTATGAATATGCCAAAAGAAGAATAACTGACAGGTTGACGTGCCTGTTTGCTGCTTATTTCTGATACAATATGCCCAAGACAGTAGTAAAGATTACCGTTCTCATCGTAATATTTGCGTACATACTCAGGCTTCTAAATGTTCTAAAATGACAAATTCATCCGTGACTACAGAACAAGCTCACTTGTAAACTTGGGTTACTTGAGATGGATCAAGTATTCAACATGAGCTCACACATCCCTCCGCCACCCCCAATCAATATATCTAATTTTGCATGACACTACTTTTTATGCCCAAATGAACTTATTGAATAATTTAGGGCGATCGCAATAAGTGTGCAAATGGTTAGAATTTGCAAATAATGCAAGAATGAAGTTGAAATCCTTCAATCGATGGCAGAGAAATTTACCAGAAACATGCATCTTTAGAAAACCCCACAAGAAGTATATTATTCTTACCACCAATTTTTAAGCATTCAAAGATAAAATTAAGGATACCAGGAAGTTTACAACACCATATACGCATCGTCAGACCCTGTCTAAGAAGCCTACCAAATTTAACAAGAGGTCCAAATGGATCTGAATCCCTCACCGAACATAAAGTGGCAATTGTACGTGATCACTGTCATCACGATATATGGTGACTTCGGCCTAGGAAATAGGAATGTCATGTAGAAATTCAGTCAACTATCATATGGGACGCTAACGACCTAATTGTATTCTCAAGCTTTATAGCGAAAAGGGAAGACTTTGCATAAGCTGATCTGAGTCTTCTTTGTTTGCCTATGCTTTAGTGCCTAATACAAGGCAATGTCGGTTTTTAAAATCATGATTGTTGGATGGTATGTGTGCGTACTGCGTTATCTTATCTAGAGATACTTCAATTTGTTGAAAGTTCATGTGATGATTTGTTCATGAGCGGAACCGTCCGATTTCATCTCGCCACCCGCCGTTTTACATGATGGAACAGCGATGAACTTGTTAACAGTACAAACTCATTTAAGACTCACAGAAAAGACTAGAAATTCTCCATCGAGAGGTGCCATTTTTAACATTCAATTACCGTTCAGTCGGGCTCAACGAAGAAGACACCACCAGTCCAGTCCGTGACAGAAGAAAGAGCCTTGGCGTTGTGGCCAGCAAGGGCGTAGCTACCTATACGCAAATACGCAGGTGCGTATTGAAATTTTGTCAAATTGACAAAATTTGAACACAGACCTGCGTATTTTCATGCTGAAATGTTGTTTATTCGGTCTGATTTTAATGCTAGCTGCCAACAGACACGAAAATTATAAATATCTTAGCGGCTTAACCCTCGTTTATTGCCCTTAATGAGTATAAAACTTGATTGTGCGTACTGTGCAATTGCCCCTAGCTACGCCCCTGGCCAGGCAGCAACAGATCTGACGGACAGCGCTGTGTTTCCGAAAATGCGATTTGATTTCGAAAGATTACTTTCTTTTTTTAATTGGAACATTCAACAGTCGAAACTGACTAGACTCATAACGTGTGCACCACGTTTCGGTTTGAGACTTACTTTGAAGTTATTTTCTTAACTGATCGATTGCGTCTGTACTGCACAATGTCTTCTTGTACGTGTGAATCACGATTAGATGCCGTTTGGACGCTGGAACTTTTGGAAGGCAAGGATGAAAGTTTTCTGATCAGTTTAACATTGTATCTGTAACATTTTCGTGTTCTGAGCTGTCCGTCACATCTTTGCAAATGTAGAAATTTTCCGGTAATAAATGATAAATTCAAAAACTTGTTCACACAAATGTTTTCAGAATTTTCAGGTTTATTTTGAATGATATATCTGATAAGTTCGTTTGAAATTAACTGCTATTTTATCGCAACGCGCCCCCAAAATATTACACAAGGCTCGCACCTGCTTAACCGTTATAGGAATTATCTGCAAACTCGCTGCTATAGTTTCAGTAAAATTTCAAATTTCTGAAATTAAATCTATTCTTTTTCATTTAAATTGCTTGTGTCCTTGATTATATACATGTGGTCTATATGTGCTCTCTTACGCCACCTGCGTGTGACCAGACATGAAGACGCCCAAAAGAGTTTTGTTCTGTTCTGTTTTTACAATCTGAACTATATGCTCGGAAATGATTTTCTAATCAAAGTTATGCTTACGGACAAATCCTGTTTTCTACAAGTTGTTAGTTTTGAAAAGTTCTAGATCTTTAGAAAGCAAGAAATACACAAAGGAAACGAAGATATCTTTTATGCTTTTTTCTGGTTTCGTCACCAGATATTGTCAGGGTCACTGACGAGGCTTTATTAGCCGAAACTACGTAGTCTGGCCCATGTTCCTACTTCTGTATGTATTCTCTGCTCTTGAAGGAACTTTTTAAGATTTTAATTTTACCTCACTGCAGCTGGTGTTGTGCCGTGTGGCGGCCGTAAAACGTCTCCCCGTACATCATCCATAGTGCAGATTATATTTTATTTACATCCTTTGAGATCAGAGGATAGATTCTTAGAAATCTAAAATTTGAGATCGATTTAGACTATTATTCTAGATCATCGTCTTTTATATTATTTGGATCCTTTTGAAACTAATCAGTCTTTGAATCGACTGTCCAATTAAAATTAAATAATTACAGTATGCTTTTTTCTGGTTTCGTCACCAGATATTGTCAGGGTCACTGACGAGGCTTTATTAGCCGAAACTACGTAGTCTGGCCCATGTTCCTACTTCTGTATGTATTCTCTGCTCTTGAAGGAACTTTTTAAGATTTTAATCTGACTCGGTTCGATGGAGTTTTTTCATGACCAGTATTGAAATGTGCAGTTAATCAGAACTCTGTTTATTTCTTTCTAGACGGGAACCTTTTAAAGACTTTCAAACAGTGCAGGCCCAGTTCAGACGCCGCAGAACGCGGCGTCCGACAAGGGTCAGCACTGTTTGCCGACAGGAGTGTCTGTGCAATATACAAACGTGAAAAAGTTCACCAAAAACCCGTGAAACTATAAGTGGACTCGTCCAAATGATAAAGCTAGACAAGTTCACTAGTCCACGTAGGGTTTATGAACTCAGTGATACCAAATAAAATTTACATGCAATAAAGTATTGTTTAGGCCAATGAATAAGACAAATTTGAGGTTTAATTGGGGAGGGGAGGGCGGAGGGGGCGGTATGCAGTCTTTAAAATGACACTGTTATCATAAGAATAATATCACAGATCTCAGTAACCGAGACTCACATCTTCGAAAGTCGTTCTTGGAAGTGTTCTTTGTTTCCAAGGGCAACCTTGACAAACTGTTTAAGAATATATATAACATATTGTTACCGTAGTCTAAACCGCAGACTCTAAGTAATCAGATATAAATTCAATCGGAGCTCCTCGGCCGATTCCGTGAATCAGAACTGATTCACGGAATTACATGTAGCTGAGCGGTTCATCAAAAAGGAGAGGAATTTCTAAACGCACTGAAATACTCTTTAGAACTTTTCTAACCATGCTAATATAAAAGAACACGCAAAAAGTGGAAAAAAAAATTCAGTTTACTGCCTTCGCCATGCATTGTTCCGAATGGCATTTAACCACCATTTGGCAGTTCCATAAAGGAATCCGGGTTCTGGAGTTCCAATGAATCATGAATTATGATCAGCTGGTTTTCCAGAAACACAGTACTTCAAAATTCTTCTATACGATTAATTAAGAATTTGGTCGCAGGTTTATGAAATTTTCATTTCATACAAGGTGTGGTTCTTAATGAGCGAGCAGATGTTTGGGTGTCTGGTGAAGAGGCTGCTGTAAATTGTTCTTAATTTGAGGTTCATTTAGCATAAGGATAAAGTGTTTATATTAAAACACGAGTTTTAAACGACAGTCCGATGAAATCTATAGTTTCTGTTGAAAACGATTTCAATTCTGAGAAAGGGCCATGACAAGACCAAACAATACCGGTATATAGCAACAATTAAACGCATTTGCCCATCGGCAATAATGCACAAAGCCCATGGCAAACTGAGAGGCCGGGTTTACACGTAAGTGGAACAGTGACTTAGTGACTACATGTAGGCTCTTACGACATTGCTGCTGCAGCAAACGGACCAAAGCATAGCTGAAAAAAAATCCCGACTTTTGCTGGGAATCAAACCCGGAACTCCCGGGTGAGAGTCCAATGCTCTAACCGCTGAGCCAAAGAGTTAACTCCTTGACGCAGTTGTCAGAGATTGAATATGTAACGAACATGACGAAGCTATGCGCAAATCTACTATTGTAGACAATGGAAGGTAGGAGAGTTAGCCCGTAACAAGGCACACGGTCAAACTCTTGCAGATATACTTGTGCAGTACACGGGCTGATTGGAGTTATGACTATTCTAATATGCCTAGGGACCCCTTTCACTCTGATGCATAAATATTTCATTGGGCACAAGTTTAGCATCATTCATTGGACTAAAATCCTGTATTATTGTTATGCAATTCGACATCTATCATTACACGTGATCAATATCTCAAGTGGGTTTCTTAGGACTTCCGGTCTAATGCTAGCGTTTAGCCCGTGGTTAAACCTTGCTTTCTGTCCGAAATAACTATTGCTTAATTGTTTCAAGAAGTAGCTAAGTGGTCCTCTTTGAATCTTATGGGCTATCAACCTTTCGTCTTGAACTTTGATAACTCGTGTGCATTGTATTTGTTTTTGTAAGCAGTAAAGCGTCTGCTCAGATTAACTCTTTCGGCGCCAAAGTCGCAAAAATGCGACTTTGCAAACAGCGTATATCCAGATCAGCCGGCTCTTAAAAGAGCCGTCTGATCAGGATCTACACTGTTTGCCATTCAAATATGAACTTAAAAAGCCTGATTTTATGAAAAATGTCTTTAGATTGTTAAAATTTCCAATTACAAATCTGTCGTCTGTTGATTTGAGCAGACGAAAATTTGTCGTCTGAAAAATTTGGCGCCGAAAGAGTTAATAATGTGTGTTGTTCATTTGGATATTATAAAACCACGCAATATACGATTGATTATAACCATTTACATGTACTAAGCAAACACATATTTGCTCGTATCAATAATTTTCTTCTGTTTTCAATCCATAGACCTTTTGAGGAACCACTTTACAAGTTTTAGAGTAGGCATACCCTTAACCAAGAACCACGCATGAAAGCTTGTCGTAAAATACCCAAGACAAGAGGCCCAAATGGGCCTGATATCGCTCACCTGGCTATTTTGCCACGGACCATTCTGACACAAAATTGGTCCAATTACTTTGAGATTTGCAAGAATCATTTTGCCATAAATTTCATCAAAATCTATTCAGTGGTCCCTGAGATATTGCCATTTCATGTTTTGCGCTATTTTTAGAAATGGCAGATGGAGGCCATCTTGGAATGCCAAAATGCAAAAAATCAAAAGCCTTCATGCAAGGACCATTCTGACATAAACTGGTCCAGTTCCATTGTAATTTTTCAATTTTCACATTTTTCTATTATAACTAAAAGAGACCAATTTGGCGGGTCTATATTTATTAATTTTTGAAACATCTCAATGCCAGAATCATTTTGCCACAAATTTTGTCAAAATCCATTCAGGGGTTACTGAAATATTGTCATTTTCATGTTTTGTGCTATTTTTAGTAACGGCAGATGGCAGCCATCTAAGTTTGCCAAAATGCAAGAAATCGCAAAGGCTTCATGAACGGACCATTCTGACACAAAATTAGTCCAATTCCATTGAGATTTTCTGATTTTCACATATTGCTATTCTGGATAACAGAGGCCAACATGACTGGTCTATATTAAGTTATGCTTGAAACATCTCAATGCCAGAATCATTTTGCCACAAATTTTGTCAAAATCCATTCAGGGGTTACGGAGATATTGTCAGTTTCATGTTTTGTGCCATTTTTAGTAACGGCAGATGGCAGCCATCTTGGAATGCCAAAATGCAAGAAATCGCAAAGGCTTCATGAAAGGACCATTCTGACATAAAATTAGTCCAATTCTATTGACATTTCCAATTTTTCACATTTTGCTATTTTTTGAAACATAGGCCAACATGACTGGTCTATATTTAGTTACGTTTGAAACACCTCAATGCAAGAATCATTTTCGACAAATTTCGTCAAAATCCATTCAGTGGTTACTGAGATATTGTCATTTTCATGTTTTGTGCTATTTTTAGTAACGGCAGATGGCGGCCATCTTGGATTGCCAAATCGCAATTAATCAAAACGTCTTCATGCAAGGAACATTCTGAAACAAAATAAGTCAAATTCCATTCAAGGGTTCTTGAGATATTGTCATTTTTTATGTTTGTGCTATTTTTAGTAACGGCCCCCCTGGTGGCCATCTTGGATAGTCAGTTGGCACAAATTTGAAATAATTCAATTCAAGGACCATTTCTGACCAAACCTGATCAGAATCCATTTGTGTTTTCTTGAGATATTGACATTTGAGCGAATTCGGTCTTGTAAACGCTAAGTAGGTCACTGTGACCTAATTCCGCTACAGATTTTTTTGATTTTTATAAAATTTAATTGCAAGGTCCAACTTATGTTCCATGCAAACTTTCAACCAAATATACATAATGGTTCTAGTGGAGATGTTGATTTTGTTGTTTTTGCTATTTTTAGAAATGGCGGCCATCTTGGATTCTCAACCTGACCCACTTTTACAAATTTGAAACCCTGCAGTCTGGTCATGCTCCATGTGAAATTTGAGACCCATGGGTTTAGTGGTTTTAGAGAAGAAGTTGTTTGAAGTTGTTTAAATAAGTTGTTTTTCGACATTGGCATTTGAACAAAATTACCCTCGTAAACAGAAAGTAGGTCACTGCGACAAAACTGCGCTACAGATTTTTTTCATTTTTACAATTCTGAATACCAATGTTCCACTGATGTTTCATGCAAAAAATTCAGACAAATATACCCTGTGGTTCTGGAGAAGAAGATGATTTTGTTATTTTTGCTATTTTTAGTAACGGCGGCCATCTTGGACATTCAACCTGACCCAATTTTACAATTCTGTGACCCTGGAGTCAGGTCATGCTCCATGTGAAATTTGAGAACCATGGGACCAGTAGTTTTACAGAAGAAGATGTTTGAATATTTGTTTTCAAGTGTTGATGGACGACGCGCGGACGACGCACGACACACGACGGACGCTTTGGTATGACAATAGCTCACTATGGCCCTTCGGGCCAGGTGAGCTAAAATGGAAAGGAGCAAAAGTAAGATTCTTCAGGTTTTATTCCGGGCCGAACTCCCAAAAATGTGTTTGTGTGTGTTTTGTAAATTCGATATTTTATTGCATAAAATGCAAAAGGACCAGCCAGACACAAGTGAGGACAACAAATGAGCCGCGACACGAGAAAACCAACAAAGTGGTTGTGCGCCCAGCGCAGACTCAGATCAGCCTGGGCATCAGTCTGATCAAAGTCTTCGCTGTTCGCATGGAAGTAGCTTAGACCCTTAGCTACTCTTTAAGAGCATAGCGAAGGGTCTGATTGGACTTGGCGGATGCCCACATTCATTTGTAAATAAATGCACGGCTTGGTTGAAAAATTAGCTAAATTGGGTTTACTTCCCCACCGCCATACCTTATACGATATTTAAATTTTCATTTTCTTAATAGATGTATCATTGTATCATTTACATGCATGTTGTACATGTATCTGAGAGAGAGAGAGAGAGAGAGAGAGAGAGAGAGAGAGAGAGAGAGGGAGAGAGAGAGAGAGAGTTTTTCTTTTGTTAGTATCTGTAGATGTATTGTATTTTTTTGTCTCAAATTGCACTTTGTATATATTGTATGTTTATATGTCTTATCAGAGGGCCTCAAGGAAGATTGGTTCGCCAATTGAGTAACCCTCTTAAAAAAAAGACCTTACTTACTTACTTATCTGAGTCTGCGCTGGGCGCACAACCACTTTGTTGGTTTTCTCGTGTCGCAGCTCAATTTTGACCTTCCTCTCCCTATCAATTTAGCCATAGTATACGGGAAGGATACAATGGCGAACGATGTGTATTTTTTAATAACATATGTTGTGTTTTTTTTTTTTCTATGAAGATTAGCGACCCAACATAATCCATATCAGCTACACCACCAACAATTATAATGTAATCTGCCATAGAAAATTTGCCTGCGTGCGTGTGTTTGTCTTTCTAAAATGCTTAAAGATTTGCGACGTCAAAGACAGAACACAGTTATTTATAGTGTTCTGGTCTAATGTATTCTATATCAACCTATATTCAAAGTACTTTATTAGTGCCAGGAACAGCTACTCGAGTTAAGAGGGCTTTGACAAACTCAAAGATGTAACGGAAACCAATGCCAAAGTATTCTATACCGACTTCCCGTCATCGCAAATCTTACTGTCACGACATTTGGATTTACGTGCCTTGACATGGATTGGTTTTAAGTCCTCAAGTCATACATGTACCTGCCCGGTCACTAAAACTGATTACAGTCCTATATGCCCTGTATTCACAAGCACCAAAATTGAAAACAAAAAGTTGACTATTACATGTATGAGCCGCATCATCTGGATCTATACTGTCACAAGTTGCCCTCTAGCCCTTGAATTTTCAGTTTGGACGAAACATTTTTTCTTAAATTTTGCAGACTAAAATTTGTGGTCAGCTTTTTTGGTGCTTTGAGGTTAAACCTGAAAAATCCCCAATGGAAAAAAACGTACTTTCAGAATTTACTATTTGGTTGATGGATGTATGTGATATCATTCAAATCTCAGAAGGTGTGGCGATTTCAATTTTACGTAAAATATACCTTTTTTTCTCACAAAATGAGCCAACTGTTGTATTTTGGAAAACATTATAGTAGTGTATAAAACTTATGTATTATGTTCAAAGGAATTTTAATTTTTTGTTCATAACGGATATAAGCAAACGCTTCTCCCACTCACTTACAAAAGTTATTAATGTTTCGTATTTTTATATTTGTATCATTTAAGTCCCTATTTCCTATGATTGAAGACTATGTGCAATAGATGGAAGATGTAAGAACCGACAGCTTATAGATAGAAAGACAGGAAACGAGTGATCCATCCACACCCGGTCATCACACCTCCCCACCATCCCACCGAAAGATTCAGCTAAAGCCCACTGGAACAAGTATAGTAATCTGAAACAGCGTTTCAAAAGTGTCAAATGGAGCTCTTTGGCGGGATAATAATGCTGATGAAGTTCATGGATAGACGGATGAATGATTTGCGATTTTACGTCCTTTTTAACAGTATTTCAGTCATGTCAGGACGTTAGGTGGATTATAATGAAAGGCTGTATGCAATGGAACCCCGTTTACGATTGAAAAGCTTCCCGCCTAAAGCGCGGCTCCAACCCGGGACAGCCAAGATCAGCAGTCCGGCGCTTAACCCACTGAGCTACCGGGGCTCCTCTGATGAGGTTGAAATTAATATCATATTGCTGTGTACAAATGAGCCGCGACACGACAATTCCAACAATGTGGTTGTGCGCCCAGCGCAGACTCAGATCAGGTTGGGCATCCACCCAGTTTGATCAAACTCTTCGTTAAGTGCTTTTAAAAAAGATAGCTAATGGTCTAAGCTACCTCCATGCGGACAGCGAAAACTCTGATCAGACTGGGCGGATGCCCAGGCTGATCTGAGTCTGCGCTTGGCGCACAACCACATTGTTGGTTTTGTCGTGTCGCGGCTCAAATCAGTTTTGTTTTATTCTATGGATATTGTAAAAGAGAAAGTATTTCTAATCTGGAGCCAAAGCAGATGGTGAGGGTTTGGGTCCAGTAAAACTAATCTAAGCCTCCCAGTAATCTAATACTGACCGTGCCAAGGCGGAACGTTTGTTATTGTTCCTCAATTTACGTGTTCTTATGTCAGCTTGTCTGTAGTGTAGTCTTCTAGCCATTTGTTCACCTGTGCGGCTGCCAACTTTGCTTTCTGTATTGTTTTGTAATTTAAAATAGAGACAGGTAAAAATGGATGTTATTGTTGTTTCTAGTTGGGGTAGCAGAATGATCACCTGTCTTGGAAAGAGCTGTTCCTTCGGTTTACCATGCGTGTCTTTCGTGGGTTGTTGTTAATTTATGTATATACTTCTTTTCCTTTGGGTTTTTGGGCGGGGTACGGGATCTGATTGTATTAGAACCTGGTCACTGCCTTTCTTTTTACTTATGACTGGCGAGTTTGGCAAATCTTTGGCGCTTTCCTGCGGAATTATGGTTGCTGGATGTAAACAGCCCGAATGAGGGTAAGGTGGTAGTTAACTTATCTGATTTCATTGATCAACATATTAGCTTGAAATTAGGCAAATCTCGATATTCTGGCAACATTGTAGGAAGTATGCCGCAATGTCAAAGGCAGCAGGGGTCACTATAGAATACCAGGTTCACAGTGTCCTAAAGCAACAAATCCAATAAGTTCCAAAACCGTTCCAAAACTATACTAACACGGTTCTGGTCCTTTAGTTTATCTAACCGTTGATGAATGACCACACATCCTATAGCGCTGAAACTTTTATTACTTGATTATTTTAACACATACTTCAAGAAAGTAAGTCTGGCAAGCTTCAGCCATCATTTTCATTTCTGTACATCATTCTATTATCAGGCCCTTCGACTAGCCGTTTGAATACACAAAATCATTGACTTATGGATAATTACTGCGAGATAGTGCTTTCTATCAGGTCCGAAAGCAATTAGCACGCGACCGGATGTCTTCTCTAACGCTCGTCAAGATGCTTCTCGGATACTTACACTTAATTGGTCAAGACGTTAACTGTCAGGTCGATTTTGTTGTTGAAATTTGCATATATGTAACAAGACATTTCTATGAAAGCTATTACACACATATATATGAGCCACGACACGAGAAAAACAACAAAATGGTTGTGTGCTCAGTACAGACTCAGTTCAGCCTTGGCATTCGCCCAGTCTAATCAGAGTCTTCGCTGTCGGCATGGGGATAGATAAGACCCTTAGCTACCCATTAAGCGCACAGCAAATACTCTGATCAGACTGGGCGGATGCCAGGCTGACCTGAGTCTTCTCTGGGCGCACATGCCACTTTGTTTGTTTTCTCGTGTCGGGGCTCAATTATTATTAAAAAGAAAATTATTGTGGGCTGTGTAACAAGGTCATTTTGTTTAGCTTAATTTTCTCCCAAGCACTTCGTTATGAAAATCTTAAGATGAAAAGCACGTTTTTCAGCGTTCATTCGTATTCAACAGCCAAGCGAATGTGCATGATATTTCATGAAACGGTCAGCGGATTCTTTTTTATAAAACTAACAAGGCAGCAATATGCATATCTGAAGTAGATCATATGTTATAGGAGTCGTGATCGGATTTTTTTTTTTCCATAGTTACAGACCCTAACTTGGTGATACACTTAGTCTTTTATTCATAATATCGCTCAATCTCCATTTCACTCTAAATATACAAGATTCTGCCGAGTTGTATTATTTTCACCATCTAAAGTAAGTAGATCGTATTTTATCGACGTTGCGACTGGACACTTTCCGAAACTTTTTTCGCTAACTCCTTCAACCGATTTTCATTGAACTTTCAATATACTGTTAGAGAATATAACAGCAAGCTCATGATCGGATCCTTTCTACCAGTGTTACAGCGGCTTGATCTGTCCACCAACAAACTCTCGCGGCCGCAACAGGTTAGCGATGGTCATGATCGGACCTTTTCTAACAGAGTTATAGAGATTGATGTCTAATGCGATAAATCTTGTTGCTGCAACTCCTTTAGTTTCAAGATACTAATATCACAATCGGAAGTTGTTTTAACTCTTTAAGTTGCACCGACGCAATTAGCAAAATTTGCAAACAGCGTAGATCCTGATGAGGCGGCTCATAATGAGCCGCCTCATCTAGATCTACACTGTTTGCCCTCCAGTCTTTGAATTCTCAATATAAAAAGTCTTGGACAAGGCATTTTTTTAATTTTTGCAGACGTAAACTTTGTCGTCTGCTTTTTGGAACTGAAAGAGTTAAAGCTGTTGTTTTTGTTTCATAGCTGTAAAATTATTTTCTGCGTGCTTACGTATATATTTGCATTTTTATGTGTGTTGTGTCATATTTTAATTACTTACCCATGCCTGGGACACAATGATCCCCCATCATTCCGTTTTTCCGTTTCCTAGGTCTTCCTTTTTGCACGGTTCCTATAGCACTATAAAATCCCGGCCCCACAGGTCCTATCAAACCCGGGCCAGGTGAAAGTCTTTGAAAGTCAAACTCTTGGAATAATAATTCATAATCCGCCTGACAGTATATCATATCACAGTGGAGGCCAAAATGGTCCCCCGTAGTAAGTAGTCTATTGCACGAGACACAAGTGAAGCATGCAAGGTGAAAAATTAGGTCCTTTGCACGCATGACTAGTTCTGTTGAGGACACGCCCATCCCGCATCTTGAGCAGCAACGCACAGAGAAACGTCTGAAAATAGAAAATACATCGACAGGTCTGCTATTTATCCATAATTGTGTTCATATGGATCTAACTTCAGCTGAGATCCATGCGGTTCCGCCATTTTTAAAAAAGGAAATGGTTTCTTTGATTTCCTGTTTGTTTTCCTGGATGACAGAGACCTTCCAAAATTAAGTCTACTCTTATAGAAAACAATTTTCGGCTAGGGCAGCAAAGTCTTTCAAGAGTTGGCGCTCCCCCCCCCCTCCCCCCTAAGACATATACACACCGCCACACACACACACACACACTTGAGAAGGAAGCAAATAAGGAAATGAAGGAAATGAAATGGCAGAGTTAAAAGTAAAAAAAGTATAGGTAAAGGTTTTCCATAGCCTAGTGGCCTTAGGGGCAAGGGGAGGAGGTGTTTAATGTCCACTGTAACTGTATCTTGGGCATATTCCTCTCCTTTCTGCTGTGGTTCCCCTGAAAGTTGAATACCTTAAAGGCTTACAATCTTCACCTGAATTTAACATACATTAAATATTTTAGAGAGACGTGAAAAAATGTTAAATATGAATATGGCTGAGTGAATTTCTAACATTTTCGACTGAAATCAGTATACCTTTACCTTAATAGTTCAAGAGTTTGTTGGATGAGTGAATGATATATCCTTATGCGTATTATTTGACTTGGGACACAAATAAAGAAATCTGACTTGTTTCCTGTTAGAATATCATCATTTCAGTTTCATTACTGCGGATAATGTAGCTTTTAACCATTTAAGCGCCAAAAAGCTGACGACGAAATGTACGTCTGCATATTTTTTCAAAAAATGTTTCATCCAAGCTGTATCATATTGAGAAATCAAAGACTAGAGTGCAAACAGCAGAGATCCTGATGAGGTGCTCATTATGAACCACCTCATCAGGATCTACGCTGCTTGAAAATTCAGCTATTTTCGTCACTGGCATTTAAATGAAACACCATTTCGAGGGTGCACTGTTTAACTTTTACACAACAGGTACAACAGAAAATAGCAAAAAGCAGACGCTGATGTCACAGAACATTTAAGATCATATTCAAAGTTCTGAGATTTTGTTCTGAAAATGAACCATGACTATGATTTCCAAGCGTTTCATTTTTTAAATCTGGTGTAATGTTTGAAACATGCCGCCTTGTTATTGCATGCCAAGTGTGTCAGAAAGTGTTATGTTAGTGTATATTGTCACTTAACGATCCCGTAGCCATGGTTACTGATATACTGAGCTCTTTAACCATTTCGCCCACTAAATATGTGACATACATTCTTCTATTATGGAAGATGACCAATAAGTTTTGAAAAGAAACCCCACGGAAGCATCTATAGGCTGCATATATAAACAAGGAGACTCAGTTCCATTGAGTCTCATCAATGTAGCATCGGCTTGCATTGAGCGAAACTCTGATTTCAAATTCACCAGAACAGAGACCAATACTATACACATGCGCTATGCATGATAAAATACGGAGAGGCGTTTTATTCAAACTATTTTAGTCATCAATTAAATGCCGATGGTGTAGCCAAATTTATTTTCGAAAATCAGTCTGTGGAAAGCAATTTCCCAATCTCACAGTAGCAGGTTTGAGAATAAACTCATTGAAAGCCATTGTTTTTGTTTGTTTACACCCTGAATGAGTTAAACAGCTCATGTCAAAATTGGAGAATATGTTTTTCTTACCAAAGTGGCAGAAGTCTTGAGTGATGGATATACCATATGCAAATGCCAGGATTATTTAATGAACTATGAGAAATAATCTGAGGAAAATGTGTGTGGTTGCATTTCATGTCGGGGTGTATTTTGCATTTATAATTCTATATTACTGTCTTATTTTAGGTGTCCAGGGGCGTAGCTAGGGCCACCTACACAATACGCACAATCATGTTTTATACTCTTTGCGGGCAATAATAGAGGTCTGTTGGCAGTTAGTATTTAAATTATGCCCAATTAACAACATTTCAGCATGAAAATACGCAGGTGTGTGTTGAAATTTTGTCAATTTGACAAAATTTCAATACGCACCTGCGTATTTGCGTAATGGTAGCTACGCCCTTGGTGTCGGTGTATATTAGGAAGGCAGTAAGTAGGTAATTCAACAGGAATGACCAATCAATTGCATATGAAGTTTTCACTGTTTTCAGAAATTCGATACGTACCGTCAAAATTCTTAATCCTGAGACTGTAAGTATCTTTCATGGGTGTAAAGTGTGGATAGAAAAATCCGTCACGGGGGTCACTGTTCGGCATCACGAGGCTTGCCGAGTGATGCCGAACAGTGATCCGGAGTGACGGATTTTTCTATCCACTCCTCACACCCATGATACTTTTTGTTGCACACCACGTTTTGTTTTAACTTTAGAACTTGTTAAAATGCGTTATTTTAGTGCTTGACAGGTTTGTATCTGATTTTGAAAGAAGGCGCCGCTTTCAACGACCGCCATTCGGTTCTTTACGTCCACGTCTGGCGTGCATAAACTGACGTCATCAATACAACTAATGCATTGAATGCTCGTGATTTTAATCCGGTCATTTGTAGGTACAGGGGGAAACACGTGGATATCCTTATCCTGAGTGCAAGAAAGACAGGTCTTATCAAACAGTGCAGACCTAGATCAGAGTGTGCACAGGGTCCACACTGTTTGCCATTCCATCTGCATATTTTGGATGCATTACTGTATTGTTGCACCAAAACTCTTCCGTTTTAGGACAATTATGGTATTTATTTAAGGTGTCCCAATTTTTTATTTTTTATGGTTATTCAGACTTGCTACTGAGGTCAGTATGATAATCAATCGCCACCAGGGTTTTAAGTCGAAGGACAACTTGCGACTCAGGCATTCCTTGAGCAGTTATATTTTGTAAGCTCCATGAGCAAAGATTGACTGGAAAATCAATCAGGTGGCTTAATCGAAAGTTCAGATCCCCTCTACATCCGGGTGATGAAATCCGAGTGAAAGATTTCAGGCAGATGTCGTCTGCTAACAGTCAAAACAAATGTTTCCAAAATATTTGCATATGCGAAGAAATTGGAGCTTGCTAGAGGTTCGTTCACTGTTTTCCATTTAGACATACATTTACTTTTCACATTTCATGATTCAACCAAAACCATGTAAAATGCAAACAATGAGTGCCGAACACACGTTGCCATGTCTTTTACCCAGTACAATTTATTTGCGCCAGATTAAAAGCACATAAAATGCTAAATCGACGTTTATTTGGAACTAAAAGTCACGCGATAAATTCTACTTGGCTATCACACGATGAGGAATAACGGAATTTTTATACTACAACACCGGACAATAGACAGGAAGTCTCGGAAATAGCGGAAATGAAATCCTTGTGCCGTCTGCTTGTAAGAGCATTCGATTTCCATTCGATCCCTCTTGAATCCCACTGCAGCCATGAACGGTGACAATGAAAATAACTTTCAAAGGGGAAGTTTTAAGCTTAATATTTTATTTCATATTGACACGATAGAGCGTCCCGTGGAGATTAATGCAGGTGTTTCGTCCTTGCTCTCAGAAACTGCCATTGTCCAATGAGGCTTTCATGAATTGGTTTCAAGTGTT
The DNA here is from genome assembly GCA_963989385.1 of Ctena decussata. Lineage (NCBI taxonomy): Eukaryota > Metazoa > Mollusca > Bivalvia > Lucinida > Lucinidae > Ctena > Ctena decussata. The sequence continues at coordinate 23,818,342 of OZ022498.1, forward strand.
TGGAAGTGTTAAAGATTTATTCGTTCAATGTTTAATGCAAAACCATGTTAAACTATGTTCAATTGTGAGGTTTTAGTAACAATATCGACAGATTCGTCAATAAAATTAAAAGTAGGAAGTTTTGTATTGAAATGTCGAATTGAAAATTGCTTATGAATAAGCTCAGTATCATTGAAGATCATTGAACAACTAAATGCACTTACACACGAGTCATGATAATCCATATGGATAAAATGGTATTAAGAAGATTTAGCCACGTTTGCATTATTGTAGATGCAATCCTTTATACTCGTCAGTAAACTAGACCACAAGGCAATCTATCTTACAAGTCTTAAACGTGTAAAATGAATCTACTTAGTGCATCAAGGCTTTCGAATGGCTTTGCATGGAAAAAAAGAGAGAACTACTTGCTAATAGGCAAACTGGTTTGAATTTCCGCATGTTTCCATGTAAGAAGAATGGGTACACTTCCAGGGGAATAGTTCTTCCCAAAGAGACTATCCCGTTTGATTGCGGACTTCTCTTCTCTTAAAGAAGAATTTCGGACTTCTCTTCTCTTAAAAAAGAACCTTTTTCGAATTAGGGAAGGATAAGGCAGCGAAAGGAGAGAGATGGGCTCCGCCTTTCATCAGCTGTGCCCAAGATACAGTGGGTCTCTAACCCCCACTGCCCCGACGGCTATTAGGCTATGGGAAACCTTTACCTTTTTACCTTCTCTTAAGGAGATTATTTATTTTCTCCAAGAGCAGTCCCCATTCAAAGTTGAAAAATGCCTAATTGGACAAGGGGCATAACTCAAAAGTTTTACGTAATGAGGCCAAAATTTAATGAATTGATAAAAATCTTGACCTACAGTAGTATTACAGATTTCTCTATCCTAGACGCACCTTTGAGGGTCGTTCTGTCCAGGTACGGAGACATCTTCTTATGGGGATGCCTCCTTTCTACACATAGTAAAACCCACTGCATTTTCTCGGCCTTTTCGTGACTCCCTGCTTTCTAGATCTCTGCAGATATTGCATCTGATCGCTCGGCCTCGCCAAATTACAGCATTTTGCTCTCATCTTAAAATGATCGGGATTTTCATTTTGAATTATATGCAGCCATATACACTGACCAGTGCCAGGGGCCTAGATAGGGGCAATAACACAGTACGCACAATCATGTTTTATACTAATTGAGGGCAATACTAGGGGGTTAAGCCGCTAAGATATTTCGAATTTGCTTGCCTGTTGGCAGTTAGTATTAAAATTATGCCCAATTAACAACATTTCAGCATGAAAATACGCAGGTGTGTGTTGAAATTTTGTCAATTTGACAAAATTTTAATACGCACCTGCGTATTTGCGTAAAGGTAGCTACGCCCGTGAGTGCACGTCACATTGTGACATGGGCAAATCCTGAAATTCGCGGCTATTGTGCTTGGTTTAGATGTAGAATGCAGATGTTTTCTGAACTGTGTGATATGAACCCGAGTCCATTTCTATGAACACATGGTATTTAGGTGGATAAAATCTTTTAAAAATGGAAAATGCTCTGTTAAAGATGATGCCCGCCTTGGTAGCCCCAACACCTCTATTACCAACGAAAATATCTCTGCTGTGGTAAAACAGGATGCCTGTTTCTCGGCAAACGATATAGCTGGTAGTACTGGTATATTGGAAGGCTGCTTGCAAAAATGCTAAAGCATCATTTGCATATAAGATAGATTTGTGCCAGGTTGGTACCTCGGTTGCTCTCTAACGAGATAAAGGAAAGGCGTCTAAATTGTACCCGAGAACTTCTGAAAACATACAAAAATTGTAACAGCCACGTCATTTCTAATTTGCTAAAAGGTGATGAAACCTGGTACACGTTTGAGCCACAGAGGAGGACATCACGCAAGGAAATCAGGTTTCTGCTCAGGTGAGCTAAAAAGACCAAGGTGATTTTATTAATGGGCCGTAACTCTGTTAATTATTGGAGCGCAAGTGGGAAATAAAATGCGTTACTCCACATGTACTCTTTCTATTTAGTAAGCTTCAGCTAAATTGGAAGTAAATTATAGACGGAGTCTTGAAACGGAACAAGTTTAAAATTCAAGTTAGAGATTGTTGCTCTGTTAAAAACCACTGGTCCGTTGCCTCGAAATGATATGCGTTAGAGTCTCCACCTTATACTTATAGATCTATTCTATACAAAGTTATAGCTTGACTACATCTAAACTGCATGAGGAATTGTCCGAAAAATACACACACACACACACACACACACACACACACACACACACACACACACAAAAAAAAACAATAAAAAAAAACGTCAACTAACAGACGCCACAGCGCCAACACAAAATATGTCCCGATTTTCGAACAGGCGTATTGACGTCCGGATGTGCTTGTTGCACCTTATAAGGGTCCTCTTTCCAGTTATGGATTCACCCTCTTCTGGGGCTGCCTCTTTTTACATTTACTGTGAAACAACTGAATATTCTTGGCCTTTTTTGTCTCCCTGTTTTTAGATCACTGCAGATATATTGCATCTGATCGCTAGGTCTTGCCAGGTTACAGCATTTTTTCATCTTTCCCCGATCATTATTGGCGTGACCTTGACCCGTACCCTACCAACCTGAAAGGCAAGCTACTCCGATGTATTGTCATTACCAATATAACTGTGATGTTAAATCAAAATCGATTGATGAATGAGGTCGCTAGAGCGATGATACAAGATGAGCTTGCACATTTGGCACTGAATATAGTCAAAATATGTATCTTATTTAAGGGGACATAATTCTGCAACTGTGAGCTGAATCAAACTTTTGTTTCCTTTATGCACACGTTCAGTGCATGTCTGAACTGTGTTGCAAGTTTCAAAAGAGGGGTATCAATAAGGTGGTTTTCTGCATCCTACCAATTTTTTCTTTTTTATTTGATTGTATACTCCAGTGTGTCTAGTTTATTCAACCATATGTAACTTTGGTCGGAAAGTCCTAATTACTGAGCTATGGGCCACAGAAGTGGGTGGGGTTTTAGTCTGTCTTGTAAAAAATACTCTCATTTGGTAGAGGCGTATAACAGACACCCAGCGTTTAATAAACAGAACATATAAAATTTCCATATAATTTTATTTGGTTTAATTTTAACATGTTGTCAAAAAAGACTTCCTTTGACATCCAGCATTTTTTTAAAAGTTTTGTCCTCTATTTTTAATATTTCTTGGCGCCATTGCTAAATAAACTGACCAGTAGTTAAGGAAGCACCTTGACCAGGATGATAGGATGATGTCACCATGACCAAGTTTTCATGATTGACTGAACACATATACTTGCTTGGAAGATGGTTTTCATTCAACTTTATAGCCTAGAAATATAAAACTTTGGTCAAATTAATATCTTAACTGCTAAATTTTGCCCGAACCACCGCATAGTTATCATGAGGGGAGACGTATTGGTTTCAGTGCGGATCCCGTCGGCGTCTCTGTCGTCGTCGGTGTGACATTTTGTACCAACTATATTTCTTGAATCAACAGGTTGAAGTTTACCAAACTTGCATCCGAGAAATTTGATCAAGCTTGCTTGGATACACAATTGGGACAAGCATAACAACTGATTAACTGTTTTGTTTAATTTGACGCCGATTTTCAAGGTCACGGGAGGTCTTAGACTGTTAAATTTTCTGCGTCGGTGTAGGCGTGATAATTTCCTGCACCTACGATATCTTTTAAAACAATAAGCCCAATTCCACAATACTTGCATGGATATATCATTAGGACAAGCTTAAAGGCCCGGATTTTGTTCTATCATTTTGACCCCCCTCCCCCCCCCCCCAATCTAATCCCCTCCAATAAACAAGTGATAAGAAAATCAAAGGCACCTCCTAATCACCTAATTATTAGGGGCCATAAAACAATGCAGAGCTGAAACCACTGCCTGCCTGTGGGGCTCCAGTGGGATAAATTCATGCATCAGTCAAAATGTAAGAGATCAGAACAATATATTCTATAATTTGTAAAATATAATTTGCTGATTAGCAGTCAAAGAATACTCAAATATGAATTAAAAAGAAAAAAAAAGAGAAAAAAAAGGGAAAAATGAATTTAAAAAACCTAATGGAAGAAAGTAAAATAATAACTGAATATATTTTACAAATATTTTCTTGTATAATCACTAACTACTATAACTTTTTTTTATTTCTCTAATATGTTATTTTAAATTTTACTTTCTTAAATTTTATTTTTATAATTTCTAGTTATTTATTTATTTTCATTTTTTATTTATTTATTTGTTTGAAACCTGTGTTTTCAGCAGTTTGGTGACATTAAACTTGTTTTTGCACCTTTTGAAAACTGTGAATTGGTCAAAGTTCATTTGTTTTTACAAGAACTGACACTATAGTCTTTGTTGGTTTTAGACTGTGATTTGTTAATTATGAATTTAATTTTATCATTATCAATATTTTTTCCACAGAGTATATTATTCTATTTTGGCTTCTCTAATAATAAATTTTGATCATTGTGAAAAGGGAAAGATGTGAACTTAAGAATTTGTAAACATTACCAGAATATATATATCTAAAATGTTTTTCTACATCAAACTTTAATGAATACTAATGCCAGTAATTCAGTCAAGGTATCTCTGTTATTGATTTCCCCCAATTTGGACCTCCGAAAGAGACTGCTGGGACACTGGTCTAGAGAAGACAGGCTAGCCAGAGGAGACTGTTTATTGGATTAGATAAGGATTACATAACTTACTAATGACAAAAATCCAGGTCTTTAAGAGGTGATCAGATTTCGGTGACCTTGTCCTTATTTTCAAGGTCACAGAAGGACTTAATATGTGACGCAGACATAGACGCAGACGCCAACGAGATCCGTCATGAAGTCCGTATGTATTCCCTCACCTTTAGTGGTGATGATGTGGGGCAATGTAGCAGTTAAGATATTAATTTGATCAAAGTTTCGTAATTCTAGGTCATGAAATTGAATGAAAACCATCTTCCAAACAAGTTTATGTGTTCAGTCAACCATAAAAACTAGGTCATTGTGGAGTTCTGGTCACATCATCCAATTGTCCTGGTCAATGTGCTTCCTTGACATTAGTTTGATGATTACTGGTCAGTTTATTTAGCAATGCTGCTAAGAAGTATTGAAAATAGAGGACAAAAATATATAAAAAATGCTTAATGTCAAAGGAAGTCTTTATTTACAATATTTGTTCAAACAAACCAAACAAAATGATATGGAAATACATTTTAGATCATTTTACCAAGCGCTGTCTGTCTGCTGTACTCTTCTTCCAAATGAGAATATATTTACAAGACAGATTAAAAACCATGTTGAATTCCCCCACGCTCTTCTGTCGACCCATATCTCAACCACTAGGGCTTTCCGACCGAAGTTATATGTCGTTCAATAAACTAGACACACTGGAGTATACAATCAGTTAAAAAAAAGAAAACTTTGGTAGGATGCAGAAAACCCACCTTATTGATATCTCCTTTCTGCACCAAATGTTGTAGGAGGAGTTGCAGAGACAAGACCAGTAGCACAATGTGTGAAATATGATCAAAATAAGGGGATGTAATTCTGCAATAATGATCTGGCTCAAAGCTCCGTTTCCTTTATGAATATGTTCAATGCATATCTGAACTGTGATAGTTGCAAGTTTCAAATTTCCGCATCTAATACTGTAGGAAGAGTTGCCGAGACAAGAACAGTGGTACAAAGTGTAAAATATGATCAAAATATGTATGTCAATTAAGGGGAGGTAAGTCTGCAATAATGATCAGGATCAAAGTTCCAATTGCTTTATGCACATGTTCAATGCATATCTGAACTGTGTTGCAAGTTTCAAATTTCTGCTTTTAATACTGTAGGAAGAGTTGTAGAGACAAGAACAGTAGTACAATGTGTGAAATATGATCAAAATATGTATGTCGATTAAGGGGATGTAATTCTGCAATACTGATCTGGATCAAAGTTCCGTTTCCTTTATCCACATGTTCAATGCATTTCTGAACTGTGTTGCAAGTTTCAAAACTCTGCATCAAATACTGTAGGAAGAGTTGTGGAGACAAGAAAAGTACTACAAAGTGTGAAATATAGACAAACTATGTTAATTTTCCGTTTTTGGATGGTGATGTTCCCCGCACCACTTCTTATGGTGTTTACATTTCTCAGCTTATTCGCTTCGCTAGGGTGTCTAGTCATTTTGCCGATTTCAAGTTTGACTGCCAGGCTTTTACAGCAGGGGTATCGGTATCATAAACTTCGGAAAGCTTTTTCTAAATTTTATCGAGGACACTTTGAATTGGTTTCTAAATATAATACAGGGTTCAGGTCACTTTTGCAACAAGGCCTATCGGAACCTGAATTTTATGGTGACTTAGTATATAAATTACGCAAATTCGTAGGGAAAACAGAATTTCCTGATCAATTTAAGAAAATTATCATACGATTTAAACGCATTGGCTACAACATAGATGTAATGCGACAGTCTGCATGCTTAGTGGTTAACCCAATCACGGTTGACAACTTTGCTGTCCTCTTTAATTGCACGCCGGTGGGTCGGGGTTCAGACTCTATGATAGCCCCTTCATAAAGCTATATATTAGTTGGTTGGGGCCGGATGTTTGTCTGTTTCTTGGCCCACCGGGGTTCAACTGGTGGTCTTCTTTTGCTCCAGCGCTCCAGTGGTGTTGCTGACGCCCCAGGGATCTCCAGGTGTCTTAACACGTTTTGGCTGTCGAGTCCTCATCCTTGCTTCATCACGGTCTTTTCTTGATTTTAATTGTTGACCGTGATGACTCACTGATGAGTTAGGGGACATCCATACGAACCGAACTACCAACTAATTGTGTGCACCGCGGCGGAGGGTGAGGGTGAAGGTTTGGGCCCAGTAAAACCGGTTTAAACCCCCCAGTAGTTATTACTGACCGTCCCAAGGCAGTACTTCGTTGCGGTTGCATTTGTTTTATGTTCGGTGCTGTGCAACCGCAACGAAAGTGCCGCCTTGGGACGGTCAGTATAACTACTGGGGGGGGGGGAAGGGGGCTTAAACCGATTTTACTGGGCCCAAACCTTCACCCTCACCCTCCGCCGCGATGCACACAATTAGTTGGTAGTTCGGTTCGTATGGAGGTTCCCTAACTCGTCACAGAGTCATCACGGCCAACAATTAAAATCACGAAAAGACTGTGATGAAGCAAGGATGAGGACTCGACAGCCAAAATGTGTTGAGACACCTGGAGATCCCTGGGGCGTCAGCAACACCACTGGAACACTGGAGCAAAAGAGGACCACCAATTGAACCCCAAGCAGGACCACGTGCGCATACATCTACGAAAACATCTTTTACAATGTTTACATACATGAATTACTGATCTGCCACATCACAAAGTGAATGTTTCTATTGAAGTTGAGTTGCAAAAAAAGCCACTAGCTTATGGGAGACAAAGCCACTATGACAATAGCGGCCACTTTAACAGCATAGTACAGGCTTTCAAGCATCCCTTAAATGCCTAAAAAATCTGATTGTTTAGGCCTTTAAAAGTCACTTAAAAAGGCCAACTTCTTTAAAAAGCCCTTATTTTTTATCATCATCCCCAATGTTCTTTATGCCATGTAAATTGGGAAAATGTTTTAGCTTCTGGGGGACCCCCCACCATTAGTAACTTTTTAGCATAGAACCTTTAGTCATGAGCTAGCTTGCTTGCGTTCATTTATAAAGTGACTTTATAAATAATTAGTTACCAAACTTTCAAAATGCAAATAAAGCATGTCTCTGCATATGATTTTGCTACAAAAGGCCCTTAAATCCTTAAATTTTCCGAAAATAGCCCTAATTTTTGGCCATAATAGCGCTAAGCTATTAGCGCTAATTTTTTGCCAAGTCGTGCTTGCAAGCATATATACTCATACAAGGATGTTTTGTATCTGTTCCATGGGTTAAGAGACTACCATGCCCCAGGAAATGGTTTGCAAAAGCAAGCTAAACCATGCCTGGTTACAGACAGAACCAAGTTTTTTTATGTGACAAACAAGGTGAAATTACTGATGTGGCTAAAATAAAATGATAATCATTCACATTTGTAAAGGTCAAATAAATTAGGATCTGATGTTCAGATAATGAAATAAAAAAAATGTTTGCGTTTGTAAAGAAATTGTTTTCAGAGGCCAGTGAAACAAAAATCCTGTCGCTATCAAGAATACCCCCCCCCCCCCACCACCACCACCACCACCACACACACACACACCACCACCACCACCAAACTATCAAATGGTCGGTCCCTTAAAGCTCATTTCACCATCCGGTTCTTCTTTTTCTTTTTTTTTTGCCTCATCGGGACCTACGCTGTTTGCATTTTCAACTTTTTCATTTTTTGGCACTCTCAGAGTTAATTTGAAATACTATCTTAGAATCAGAATGCCAGTACTCACCGATAATAATCTGACTTGCAGAAGATATGTCCGTCTCGTGCAAAGCACGTGAGCTGGGAGTCAAGTTGTACGTTGCAGTCGACGCATCTAAGGCAGGGCACGTGCCAGTGTTGGTCAGCTACCAAGAGAAAGAACCGGTCTACGATTCTTGTACCACATCCGGAGCAGATAATCACAGACTGGTCTTCTAGCATAGACTGAGAGTCGAGATTCACCACTGGCATCATCTACAGTAAAATGATATACTTTACATTTAAATGGACAGGCTTGTCTTGTTTCAAAACCAATTTAGTTTGGGTTCTTAATTTGATGTCCTTTGTACCTCATGATGTCAGAAATACACATTTCATCAGAACGGTAGACAACTACTGTATTTTCTATTTCATCCGAAAAAAGTTTTTTTTCGGAAATGCCGCCTTTTTATGTGTATGAATCAAAAAATAAGACTTAGGACAATAAATTAAAGCGGTCTCATTTATGCCGACAATAATCGAATTTTACGTCATAAAAGGCGTGATCAGAGCACCGGGGACGTCTTTCCGAAATTATTTCATTTCTCGACTTAAACAAATTTTTTTAAACACTAATCTTCAATGTCTGAATGGATCATTAATGAGTTATTGTGTAAATATTTCATTATTTATTGTTATTTTATAATTTTTTACGTATTTTTAATAGGTGTATAGATGGTCGTCATTTCTATTGTCCCTCAGATCAGATCAGACCGGTGGCATTTACAGCTCTAAATACTTCTCCGCCAAACTTGATTTCTCTTTTCACTTCAGAATCCCCAAATAAATTGTGTAATATTTTTTCCTTCAAATTCATTTATTTTGTCTTACGTTTTAACATCAATTCTCTGTAAGCACCAGAATTTTTGAATGGGGGCGTTCCACGCACCGTCTCAGAATTGGCTGAAATTTTCACACAATGGTCCTTACCACTCAGGTATAAGAAAATAACCTTTCAAACTTTGACATCTACTTCCGTTGCCATGGTAACCGTCAGTGTCGATTTCTGCGAAATTTGGACTTAAATTCTTGTGATTTATATTAAAAATGGCATATTTTCACCCTTAAAAAATCATAATAGTCAACAGGTGGACAGGAAAAACAATTAAATCTGTAAAATATTTGAGTTTTATTTAGCATGTTTCACAACAGACTTTAAGAATAAATTAATGTCACTAATAGTACCTTCATTGTCGACAATACATACTCTGGCGAATTTCATTAAAAGTGAAAAATGCAAAAAATGACAATATTTCAAGAGGAATAAAAAAAAATGCAGGCCTCTATGAATAATTTACATAGCTACTCTTGAATTAACTAAGTATCATGATTGTAACTATGAAAAAAACTGAGTGGGGTAAGAGCATCTTCGTGGAAAAATAAGCATACTAAATTTGCACCGTTACAGAAATTTAAAAAAATGGTTTTGAGCAGGTAAGCAAACATTTTGGCTCTATGTTAGCATTGTAGTAAGTTATGCATATATTGTTGCTGATAATTTATGACTACAGGTCAGTTTTTATTGAATTTGTATCAAACATTTCCTTGTCTCCAAAGAAAATGCATATTTTACGCCTTCTAAGTGGAAAATATGTCGAAAACAGGGGGTAGGGGAAATAAACAAAAGCAAAATATCAACCGTAAAAGGAAGACTCTTTAATAAATGACTTTAACTGTGTAAATATCCATTCAGCATTATGTTAAACTGAACTTAATTAAAAATTTGTCAATGTGTGTGATGCTAAAGGGCAATAACTCTGCATTTTTGATGAAAAAGCAAAAAAAATTAGAAAACGCATGAAAATGAACTCAACCATAGCTGTTTACTGTGGGCATTAAACAATAACACAACAACACTTTTTAAGGTAAATACCAAATATATTTCATGGAATATGTTGAAAATATAAAAAATTTCACGAGTGCGTAGCATGAGTGAAATTCTAATATTTTCAACACATGAAATATTTTTGGTATTTATTGAAAATAGAACTTTCTTTTCATTTTTTCTGTTTCGAAAATAAAAACAACTTTTTTTCATAGTCATTTCTTGTTAATTTTGCTTGTCTTAGCATATTTAGTGGGTATAATATATGGTGAAACTATAGTTTGCACCTAGAAAATGGCTAATAAGGCCATCCGAAAGAACGAATGAAAAGAAATTGGCACTTTAAGAAAGCTGTTTGCAGCTGCCGTCAGACTGATGTCGCATGCAAATTTGTTATACTCTGGCTCAAAACCTAAAATCAAATGTGACGTCATTACTTGATTTGGCATGCTAACATCTGTAGCATAATGTCAGAATGCTACATTTCAGACTTTTTCGAGAAGAAATTAAGTCCAAAATTGTCAAAAGCGGCTGCAGTTTACTGCAGTGAAAAATTACTAGAGCAAGTGAGCAGAGGCTCAGGTATACCTATGACCAGTGCCACCGCCTAATGAAAGTATACCTTAACACACAACTTCAATGCAAATGCCATACATGTACAAAATTCTAAGTCTGTGGCCTTGACCCTAGGACAGCTGCAGCATCCACATGATGTAAACAAGTATGATGTAAACCAGTATGAAATAAACCTTTCATGTATCATTAGGTGCCACTGAAGTATATTGGATATAACTATTTGCCAATACAGCATATGGCTAAGTCCTAGTTACTGACCCCTGGCCCCATTAATGAGCCTGACCCTGCAGCTTAGGTAGTCCATAAAAAAAGCAATGATGCAGGGATATTATGAACCAAATATGGAAGAAATCTTCAATGCAGTTACATAGATATAAGCAATCAGTTAGGTTTTAGGCAAAACTTTGACATAATGAAAATGCCTAAGTCCTAATTATTGACCCCTGGTCCCACCCTGGGACCTGACCCAGGGATTTAGCTAATTCACATCAAAAGTAATGCTATAGAGATATGAATCAAATATGAAAAGAATCTGATGTGTGGTTGGAGATATGAGCAACCCATAAAGGTTAAACGCAAAACTTTGATGTAAAGTTGACGAAAGGACAGACGAACGAACAAACGAACAAACGGACAAACGGATGGAATGACAAAAACTATATACCCCCTGACATACTTTTTATGTAGGGGGAATAATGAATCATATCAGTCACTAGTGAAATAATACAATATATTTTACTGCAGACAATATCACCTTTATTTTTTCTAGATATGCATTGAATTCACTGCTAAGCATAAAATAACTAGAAAATGGTGTCTGTAAGACACTAATGAAGCTTCAAAGCAGACTAGGTAAGACTGACTGACGACACTCAGAGAGTGGTAAACCAGATCTCCAGATAATGTAAATCCCATTAGTCCCAACAAACACCCCATCACTTATTCAAACTTCCGTGTTTCCAACAATTTTACAAAGGATAATGACTTCCTGTATGCCTCTCTGGAAAACGTAGCCTTTTAATTGAGGTCTACACCCAAAGGAAAGAATTAGCTCCCAAGGGAGTAAACCTCCCAGCAAGTGCTGACCCCATAAAGAAGGGAGACAACTAACGTGTCAACATCTGGGGTTTCCACCATCCCTATAAATGTGAATATCATAAACTCCTGTTTGCCTCTCTGGAGGACACAGCTCTGTAAATGAAGTCGTCTCTTTGGCAAATTCAGAAATGCCATAAGCTAGAGTTATTCTAATGATTATGCTATACTGACCAGTCAACCTATGTATTTTCTGTCCGATTTACAAAGGGAAGCAACTGTCAACTTTACAAAGAGGAGCAACAAGAACTCCTGTTTTCTGGTTTGCTTTCCTGAAGGACGCATCTCTTCATGAAGTTCTGTATGCCTCTCTGGACCTCATTTTCAAATAAGGGAAAGAATTTGCTCCCAGAAGAGCAAACTACCCACAAGGGCCGACCCCCTCAGGAGGGGGAGGCAAATGATGGGTCAACATCTGGTTTTTCCACCAGCCCTACAACAATGAACATCACAAGATCCTGTTTGCCTCCCAGGAGGACAGAGCTCTTCCAATAAAGTCTACTTTTCAGGACGTTCAGAAAAAAAGAATGGGTACACTCTCAGGAGCAGCAACTCTATCATTTTTTTTTATTTTTGCGTTCTTCCTAAATTTACAGGTGCCAACTCTTAAATGTAAGAATTTGCCTCCCCAGCAGCATATTCTTTCCTTTACAAGCAGGCTCCATTTTTGAAAGCTTCTTCATTTCAGGGAGCAACCAGGAAGTCACAAAGGTTGTTCCTCTTTGTAAAAATGGATGAGAAACATGAGGGAAGTAAACAGGAAGTCAATGATTTTGTTTCTCTTTGTAAAAATGGTGGAAAAACATGACGGAAGGAAAGAGAAAGTCACTTAATTTGTAAAAAGAAAAGGTAAAGGTAAAGGTTTCCCATAGCCTAATAGCTGTAGGGCAGTGGGGGTTAGAGACCCACTGTATCTTGGGCACAGCTGATGGAAGGCCGAGCCCATCTCTCTCCTTTCGCTGCCTTATCCTTCCCTAATTCGAAAAAGGTACCCATTTACTGCTGGGTTGACAGAGAGAGTTTTCCAGTTGTCGGATGGCGACAATGAGCTGCGAACTCACGACCTTCCGGTGACTTTCTGCACAATAACCGAGCCACTCTAACCACTCGGCTACCGCGCCTTTCTGTAAAAAGAAGGGAACACATAAAGATGTACCCATACACCCTAACTGCATATTTGAAAAAAATCAACATGGGATATACAGGTATACTTTAAAACTGTGCAGTAAACCCCATATCACTCACCTACTTAAATCATCAAATGTGAATGGGTTCACTCTCAGGAACAACAACTTTCCCATTTTCATTTTTGCCTCCCATCTAAATTGATTCTGTAGGAGCAAATTCTTTCCGTAACAAGTAGATTCCATTTTGTAAGAGCTTTATCATCCCAGGAAGCAAACAAAAGTCATTCAAGTTGTTCCTTGTGTAAAAATGGTGGGTGGAAAACATGAGGGAAGCAAACAGAAAGTCACTAAAGTTGTTCCCCTTTGTAAAAATGGTGGAAAAAAAACTTGAGGGAAGCAAACAGGAAGTCACTTAAGTTGTTCCTAGAGATGTAAACATTCAAATACCCATACATCATAATTTCATACTTGGAAAAAAATGAAAATGGAACATACAATACTTGTACTTTCGGTAATCAAAAGCCAGATTTTCTCAAAGAGTAATATGTACTCATGTAATCTGTTCTCAATCTACTTAAAGTCCATAGATCCACTTTTCGGGGGAGGGGAAGTTACTATGCTATTTTGTTTTTATCTCCTTTCTAAATGGGGATCAACTCTTAAAGGAAAGAATCTGCTTCCCAAGAGCAAATTCTTTCCTTAACAAGTAGACTCCATTTTGAAAAGTCCTCCTTATCCCAAGAAGCAAACTGCAGGAAGTCACTTCAGTTTTCCTTTGTAAAAATGTTGGAAGAACATGAGGAAGCAAACATGAATTCACTTTCTTGTTCCCTTTTGTCAAAATGAAAAAAAAAAAATAAAAAAAAACATGGACGTGTACACATATACTTAGAGCCCTAGATAAGAGGGAGTATTTGATGATAATTAGGGATAATTTTTGTAAATTCTGGATAAAAACATATGTTGTGACCCCTCTTCTGAACCACCTTGATGAGATGGCTCAGATGAGGGGTCATAACATATGGTTTCAATGAGAAATGAAGAAAATTATCCCTCAATTATCATCAAATACCCCTCTTATCTAGAGCTCTGAATTACTGTAATAAGTGTAATTTCATATTTGATCAAAATCAACATGGAACTTAATAAAATACACCACATGAAATAAGTAAAGTGCATTGTAGCAAGGGATTCTGAGTTCAAACTCACTACATGTTGCTGCAGTTTTGTTTTGTTTTTTTTGCATCTTTCGTAGAAACTCGTACATTTCTTAGTGTGTTTCACCAAGTCCTTTTCTGGTAAGTACTTTTGAGATTTAGTAGAATTGTTTATTTTCTCACTCAAAACAAGTTTATTTTTCCTCTATTTATTTAGTTGGCCTTTGAGAAGTTAATGCTTTAATCAGTCTACCAGAAAGTGTCAAGGACTTCTCAAAATACAGTGAATGAATATTGGAGTTTGAAACGAGGTCCCATCTCCATATTATTGGTGGGACATTAAACCCGAGTTCTCTCACTCGCTCGGCTAAAAGTTGACATTTAACACTAAGACTTTCTCTGGATGAGACCTTTCATCTGCTTCTGTGTGAGTTCAGCAGGCTTCCATTCTGCAAAAGAATTTAAAGGAGCTTTAAATCACTTTTAAATTCAAACTGCTTATACAGAAGTTATGAAATGATAAAGTTTATTCAAATTTTATAAGAAGCTGCATTAAAACATTGAGAGCACTATCCGTTATATTTGGGAATTGCACCATTTGCATTCTTATGCAGGCTGGATTTTACAGTAATTCTGCTGCATTCACAGAATGTCAACAGATGCTGTATACATTTAGCATCTATGGACAGGCTTGTTCCCATTGTGATTCAATGGAAGTTTTATGGGGCAATAACTATATTGTGAGTTGTCCAGTTTTGCTTAAATTCAAACTTGTCTGAAACGTTATAGCCATCAAATATGCTTAGCGGTTCAAGATGTTCTACTGAGAAATGTAGTGAGCAGAGATCATTTTCCAATTAAAGAACACAAAAGTCTCATGATATGGCAGTTTCCACAAAGCAAGGAATAATAAGCAAATTCGACGAATTTATGTCCCCCGCCTTGGAAACTTGGTCTCCACTGTATATACACTTAGTGTTTGAGCTGGAAAAGCGGCTAAGCAAAAAATGTGAAAAAAGTAATAAAAAAAAATATGTGAGGATTATATTCCAACCACATGCATATCTTCAGACCATGATCAAAAACCTGTGAAGGTTCAAAGGAATGGGCATAAAACTGTAGGAGGAGTTGCACACACAAGGTACCCACTATCTATTCACTTTGATAGTAACAAGAGGGCCATGAGGCCCTGAACCGCTCACCTGAGTATGGTGGCCATGTAGGTCGTGACCTAGACTGCTTGATAAATTTTTGTTCCATAAGCCCCTGGAGGCTGTGTATGATATTTGGTTACAATTAGCCCTGTGGCTTTTGAGGAGGCGTCTTAAATTGTCAAAATATGAGAGACATGGGTCAGAGGTCAATGGATGACCTTGACCTCTTGTACCCGCAAATCTTCCATGTACTACATAAGACGACTGTTTATACCAATTTTTAGGCCAAAATCTTCTAAACTTGCAATGAACTCTTTTGTTCTACCATTTTCCCATACTTGACCTTGCCATAAAAAAAGCTCAAGGTCATCATTTGAACAATCTTGATAGTACTCGGGGTAACCTGATGCTACATATCAAGTTTCAAGGCCATCGGCCTATTGGTTCTGGAGAAGAAGATTTTCTATGTTATTACCATATATGGGCGTGGCGGCCATGTTGATCATGTGACTAGGACCCTTTGAACAAATTTTCGTTCCCTCAGCCCCTTGAGGCTCCACATGAAATTTGGTTACAATTGGCCCTGTGGCTTTTGAGCAGATGTGTGAAATTGTCAAAATATGAGAGACCAAGGTCAAAGGTCAAACAATGACCTTGACCTCTTGTACGCATTAATTTTCATGTATTTATGAAGGTGACTGTATATACCAATTTTCAGGTCAAAATCTGAAACAGTTTCCAAGAAATCTTATGTTCTGGCATTTTCCCATATAAAGGCTAGAGAAAGCAAATTTGACCTTACCGTAAAAAAGGTCAAGGTCAACCCAAGGTCATGATTTGAACAATCTTGGTAGTACTCATGTTCCTGATGCTTCATGCCAAGTTTCAAGGCCATTGGCCTACTGGTTCTGGAGAAGAAGATTTTTAAAGGTTTTTACCATATATGGGCATGGCGGCCATGTTGGTCATGTGACCCAGTCCGTTTGAACAAATTTTTGTTCCCCCATACCCTAGAGGCTCTGTATGAAATTTGGTTACAATTGGCCCTGTGGCTTTTGAGCAGATGCGTGAAATTGTCAAAATATGAGAGACCAGGGGCAAAGGTCAAACAATGACCTTGACCTCTTGTACGCATAAATTTTCATGTACTCATTCAGATGACTGTATATACCAATTTTCAGGTCTAAATCTTCAACAGTTTCCAAGAAATCTTATGTTCTAGCATTTTCCCATATAAAAGCTACAGAATGCAAATTTGACCTTACCGTAAAAAAGGTCAAGGTCAACCCAAGGTCAT
Source organism: Ctena decussata (assembly GCA_963989385.1). NCBI lineage: Eukaryota > Metazoa > Mollusca > Bivalvia > Lucinida > Lucinidae > Ctena > Ctena decussata. Next base: position 23,835,002 of record OZ022498.1, read on the forward strand.
AATTTGAACAATCTTGGTAGTACTCGCGTACCCGTTGCTACATACCAAGTTTCAAGGCCATCGGCCAATTGGTTCTGGAGAAGAAGATTTTTTTAGGTTTTTAGCTCACCTGAGCCAGCGGCTCCGGGGGAGCTTATAGGATGGTAAGGCTCCGTTGTCCGTCGTCCGTCCGTCCGTCGGTCGTCCGTCCGTCGTCCGTCCGTCAACAATTTCAAACGACTTCTCCTCTGAAACCGCTGGGCCAATTGTAACCAAATTTCATATAGAGCCTCCTGGGACCTTAGGAACGAAAAGTTGTTCAAACGGTCCTGGTCACATGACCAACATGGCCGCCATGCCCATATATGGTAAAAACCTGAAAAAATCTTCTTCTCCAGAACCAATAGGCCGATGGCCTTGAAACTTGGTATGTAGCATCGGGTACTCAAGTACTACCGAGATTGTTCAAATTATGACTTTGTGTTGACCTTGACCTTTTTTACGGTAAGGTCAAATTTGCTTCCTTATGCTTTTATATGGCAAAATGCTACAACATAAGATATCTTGGAAACTGTTGAAGATTTTGGGCTTAAAATTGGTATCTACAGTCATCTTAATGACTACATGAAGATTTATGAGTACAAGAGGTCAAGGTCATTCTTTGACCTTTGACCTGAACTCTGATATTTTGACAAGTTCTAACAAACTCCTCAAAAGCCACTGGGCCAATTGAAACCAAATTTCATATAGAGCCTTCAGAGGTTGAGGGAACGAAAATTTATTCATACGGTCCAGGTCACATGACCAGCGTGGCCACCACGCCCATATATGGTAAAAACCTTTAAAAATCTTCTTCTCCAGAACCAGTTGACTGATGACCTTTAGACTTGGTATGTAGCATTGGATACTCAAGTACTATCAAGATTGTTCAAATTATGACCCTGGTTTGACCTTGACCTTTTTTACGGCAAGGTCAAATATGAGAAAATGCTAGAACATGAGATTTCATGGTAAGTTTGGAAGATTTTGGCCTAAGAATTGGTATATACAGTCATCTTAATGAGTACATGAAGATGTGTGAGTACAAGAGGTCAAGGTCACTCTTTGACCTTTGACCCAGAACTCTCATATTTTGACAATTTCAAACAATCTCCTTAAAAATCCACTGGGTCAATTGAAACAAAATTTCATATAGAGACTCCAGGGGTTGATGCAATGAATAAATTTTCTAATGGTCCTGGTCACATGACCAACATGGCCGCCACACCTATATATGGTAAAAACCTTTAAAAATCTTCTTCTCCAGAACCAATTGACCGATAGCCTTGAGACTTGGTATGTAGCATTGGCTACTTGAGTACTATCAAATTGTTCAAATTATGACCTTGTGTTGACCTTGACCTTTTTTACAGCAAGGTCAAATATGGGAAAATACTAGAACATAAGATTTCATGGAAAGTTTTGAAGATTTTGGCCTAAAAATTGGTATATACAGTTGTCTAAATGAGGTCATGAAGAATTATGAGATCAAGGTCATTTCTTGACCTTTGATCCAGATCCCTCATATTTTGACATTTTCAACCATTTCCTCAAAAGCCAAAGGGCCAGTTGTAAATACATTTTATATAGAGCCTCCAGGGGTTGGTTGAATAAAAATTTGTTCAAACGGTCCAGGTCACATGACCAACATGGCCTCCATTACCACTTATGGTATAAATCTTTAATATTTTCCTTCTCCAGAACCGATACACCTAAGGCCTTGAAACTTGGGCCGGGTCGGGTAGCGCAATCGGTAGGGCACCTGACTCGTAAGTCAGAGGTCCTGGGTTCGAATCCCGGTCTGGCCACATACTTTCGTTTCTCCTTCCGCTGATTCAAGAAGGGCAGTTGTCAGTTACTGGCGAAAGTATGTGCACTTAGTACTGGTTAACCGCTTAGGAGGTCTAAGCCTGCCCAGGAATAGTGTGGTTAGGTTAACTGACCGTCCCGACATGACCTTAGTTGTTTACCGTGGACGTTAAGCATCAAATCAACCGACCAACCAACCTTGAAACTTGGTAAGTAGCATGGAGTACTAGAGTACCACCAAGACTGTTCAAATGGTGACCTTGGGTTTACCTTGACCTTTTTTGCGGCATGATCAAATATGGGAAAATTCTAGAAAATAAGATTTCATGGAAAGTTTTGAAGATTTTGGCCTAAAAATGAGTACATGACCCACGACTCATATTTTGACAATTTCAGACATGATAAGAAAAAGCCACCTTGCCAATTGTTCAGGTGAGCGATTCAGGGCCTCATGGCCCTCTTGTTACCATATATGGGCGTGGCGGCCATGTTGGTCATGTGACCAGGACCGTTTGAACACCTTTTCGTTCCTAAGTCCCCTAGAGGCTACATATGAAATTTGGTTACAATTGGCCAAGCGGTTTCAGAGAAGAAGTTGTTTGAAATTGTGGACGGACGGACGACGGACGGACGGACGACGGACGCCGGAGCCTTACCATTCTATAAGCTCCCCCGGAGCCGCTGGCTCAGGTGAGCTAAAAATGTATGAAAAATGGCTAAGTTCAATTTGCAAAAAAAGTAATGAAAAAAATATGTGAGGATTATATCCAAACCACATGCATATCTTCAGACCATGACCAAAATACCTGTGAAGTTTCAAAGGAATCGGCATAAAACTGTAGGAGGAGTTGCGCACACAAGGTACCCACTATCTAGTCACTATGATAGTAAAAATGCCTATAAAATGACTAAGTTCAACTTGTAGAAAAAGTAACAAAAAATAATGTGAGGATAATATCCAAACTATATGCATATCTTCAGACCATGACCAAAACACCTTCAGACCATGACCAAAACACCTGTGAAGTTTCAAAGGCATCGGCATAAAACTGTTGGAGGAGTTGGGCACACAAGATACCCACTATCTAGTCACTTTGATAGTAAAAAGGCCTAAAAAATGACTAAGTTCAACTTGTAGAAAAAGTGACAAAAAATAATCTCAGGATTATATCCAAACCACATGCATATTTTCAGACCATGACAAATACATCTGTAAAGTTTAGAAAGAATCAGCATAAAACTGTAGGAGGAGTTGCACACACAAGGTACCTACTACTTTAGGGGGACGGAAAGACGGAATGCCAAAAACTAGGTCCCTCCGCTTTTCTTCGAAAAGGCGGGGGACAATAACTGGTGTTAATGGTCCAATATGATCCATTATTAATCTTGGCTGAGATCCTGTTCAATAAATGCAGCCCTCAATGCCCTTAGTGAATAACTACCTGCAGAACTTGCTTAGAAGTTATTTGCATAGATCAAAGGTCTGGGTTCTTTCTATCATACTTTCTGGTAGGCCAACCAACAGACATCACGATCACCATACTGGCTGTCTCTAGTTTGGTAACACATTAACAGGGGGCCATCTCTGATACAGTCTGTGTATAATTATTAAGTAACCACCATCTCTGGTACAGTCTGTGTATAAGTAACCAATCACAGAGTCTCCTTCCTGCTTATTAGACAAAAAAAAATCTTCAAAATCATTTGCAAATCAGCACAGTCAAAACCAGATGTTCAAGCTGGCTTTTGCTGACCAATACCTACACAGTGTTTAAATCAGTTTCACGTAAACCCCATACAAATCCACGATCTTCTGTTTATAGCAGATGCACAAATTACATATTTAAACACTTCCCTTGGAATAGAAGAAATCAGTACAAATGCTTGATTTATTTTTAGAGCACCTGGTCTCACTGACTGAGTAGCAGTGCACAGAATGTCAATATTTTTCTATTCTACCACCTTTGTCAGACTAGTCCAGACTAGCAATACAATTGTCCAATGTAAATTTTAACAAGACCTGTCACAGGGACAGGATAGCTCGCCTGACAGTGCCTTGCCCATCACCTAAAAAACTTTAATGTAAAACTTTAATATTTTGCTAACGCCAATGCCGGAGCTATTATTTGGAGCTATGCATTCAATGTGTCCCAAAAAATACGTAAATAATTATGAAGATTGTATGAAAGGAACCATTATTTATGAAAGTAAAGGTAAAAGGTTTTCTAGAGTCTTGTGGTCGTAGGGGAAGAAGGCTGTTAGAGCCCTACTGTATCTTGGGCACAGAATATAATATGAAATAGAAATAACCCAACACTTTCCTTTTGCTGCCCACACGGTAAGTGAATACAGTAAGTAAGACAATGGCCTACTGTGCTTGCAGTAGGTGCAGGCGGGCATTGTTTTAAATTCTTTCAATCATTTCTCTCTTCTTTCTCCCGCTCTCTGGGAGATCGTCTGATACAGACTAAAATACTGGCTCAAAGGGCCATTAAACCCATAGCAACCAACCAACCAATGCATACAGAAATAATCGCATCATGCTGCACATTTGTGCAAACATATCAGTTTCCACATTTCACTTTAAAGATTCAGACTGCAAATGGAAAACAGTGAATTTAGAAATCTGGAAAGACTCAACAAATGTGCAGGCAGCTGGCTGATATAAGTCATCAGGTTCCTTTAAATATGTTTATCATATGACATCACTGTTATTCAGTGGATAACCTCCTGTCATAAAAATCGTATGGCCAAACGTGTAATAACACTTTGGCACATACATGTAACGTCATTGACAACGTAGGTGTCAACAATGCGTTTACTTATTGAATTAATGTTCAATTTGAAGACGTTAAAATCTCATTTTCAAGGGCAATATGATAAACAGAATCTTACACTCGTGGTCATTTCATATGAAATTTATGAAACTCGCCAAAGGCTTGTTTCATAAATTTCATATAAAATGATCACTCCTACAAGATCCTCTATTTAATGCAATGCCATTAAAAGTATACCTACAGCAGACATTTGAACAGTATTCTTCAGGCATATTTCAAGTTTCTCTGCTCCCACAAGCATGTTGCTGAAGTGGCACACATGGCATATTTTGGATTCATTTCTTTCATTCTCAAAAGTACATTGTTATTGGTATTTCTGTCCACCATCAGATTAACCTTTCACTGACATAATCAACTAAATTTTCTTCATATGTTTCAGTCCCTAAAAATAGATAAAAAGATTTTCCGAATGTTCATATACATGTATAATGTAAAGTATGCATAATCATAACACAGAGCTCTTGATACAATGTAAGAGCGAGTATTTGGTGATAGTTAAGGATAACTTTTGTTATTTCTGCATAAAAACATATGTTGTGACCCCTCATCTGGACTGTCTTGACACCCTTGCGAAAATTAAACGCAGCTCTGTATAAAAGCTGCGCAAAAGCCGGCTTTTCTGCAGCTTTTCTGCGTATTTTTTAAAAAGCTGTAGAAAAGCTGCGTTTCTTTTCAGACCTGCGGAAAAGCTGTACATTTTTTCAAATAGCTGTGCAAAGGCTGTACTTTTTTGTGTGAGCTGCGCAGAAGCTGGATATTTAATTTGGTTAATTTCAGAAAGCTGCGTCTTTAAATCTAAAAGCTGTAGAAAAACTGAATATTCTTTTTTATTCAACAAATAAATCATAAAAATAAAATCTGCAGCTCGTGAGAGCTGTAGAAAAGCTGCGTATTACTTAAATTTAAGTCCAAACCATCTTAAACATAAAGACGCAGCTATTCTACAGCTTTTAAAAGCTGCGTATTTAAATTTTCAACAATTGCCTCACCTAAAACTGAGATTTTGTTTTGCCATCTTGGACTATATACAATATCTAGGGTTGTGGCATGTCGGTTGGGTATGGTATATTTGTGTTAATTTTCTATCTTTTGTTTCTAATGATTTTGAGCACAAAGGGAAAATTTGTTCTACAAATTGGAATTGCATGAAGATCAACATGTTTGGTTTAAATTACAGAAAAATGAATATCTGAACATTAGCATCACACATGGACACAGGGGCCTAGCTACATTTTTTTGCTTAATAATTTGAATTGATTGGGTGCATATTTTATAAAGAAAATAAACGCAGCTTTTACGCAGCTCTTCAGAGCTGCGTAAATTCATCAACATTAATCTGGTATTATGTAATATTAAGCAATATTACCTTGTTGCTATGGCAATTTTCCCTGAGGGGGGCCATGTGGCATAAAAATCTTTCCAAAAAACTTTTTAAGTCATCATTTATAAAGAGTCAAGTAAAAAGAAAACAGTGACTTTAAGGCTAAACATGTGGAGATAATGTTTGTAACTTGTTCATTTTCACTGGATTTGGATTCTGGTAAGATTTAATTTTTCTAGAATTTCATTTTGTTCTTAATTTATAAATTTTGCATTATTTAAGACCACAGACAGATAGTTAAACTGACATACAAGCAGACAGACAGACAGGCAGGCATGCATGCAGGCCTCCCCCCCCCCACCCCCAGTGACCTCCCCCCCCCACATACAAAATGGGAAAGACTTGAATTTGAATTCCTTTTGATTGTTTTCCCCCTAAATTCATCATTATCTGTGAGTAAAAGTCAAGGGAATGGGATAAGCACTGAAATTTAATAGTTTTATGCTCAGTTTGTATTTTTGTTACTGCATGATTTCTAGTCAGCTATCTGATAATTTACAATATCACAATTGTTACCTTTTAAAGGTGTTTGTATAGCACTGTTTTATTATATCTTAAATTCTATTTGTTTTTAATTTTGGCCTTTCTGTTTTTCTGTCCTCATCCAGAACTTTTAAAGACACAGGTTTCTGACAGATACGCAGCTTTTACGCAGGTTTGCTTTTCAAGCAGTAGAAACGCAGCTTTGACCTAAAGCTGCGTTGAAGCTGCGGAAACGCAGCTTTTACGCGGCTTTGACCTAAAGCTGCGTTGAAGCTGCGGAAATGCAGCTTTTACGCGGCTATAACGCAGCTTTGTCATAAAGCTGCATTTTAGCTGCGGAAACGCAGCTTTAACGCAGGTCTGAATCAGAGCTGTAGAAAAGCTGCGCAGAAGCTTCGCAAAAGCCGGCGGTATTGGCACCTGCGGAAAAGCTGCCTTTCTGCAGCTTAAACGCAGCTTTTGAGTTTGACGCAGCTTTTATGTGCCTCTGCGTTAAAGCTGCATTAGAGCTTCGCTAAAGCTGCGTAAAAGCCGGCTTTTCTGCAGGTTTGTATAAAGCTGCGTTAAAGCCGGCTTTTCTGCAGCTCTGCGGAAAAGCTAGCTTTTCTACAGCTTAAATACGCAGGTGCCAATACCGCCGGCTTTTGCGAAGCTTCTGCGCAGCTTTTAAAGCTGCGCTAAAGCTGTAGAAAAGCTGGGTTTTTTTCGCAAGGGCAAGACAGTTCAGATGAGGGATCACAACATATGGTTTCTAAGAAAAAATTATTCCTCAATTATCATCAAATACCCCTCTTATCTAGAGCTCTGTTAACAGGAGATAAGAGGTGAAACGATTCACTGAAATTGTATCATATCAATAATCACTGCCCTCTCATGATTCATTGGAAACTGTATCTGGTGTTATCCATATTTTGTCGGGACAATATGATATGCTATGTCAAGTTTCTTTCAACTTCTTTGAAAAGTTTTGTAAAATCTATAACTTGGCAAATTTAAGGTGTACAGATACACTTTCATATGAAGCAATCTAAACCATTTTCTTTGTTTTTTTCCTTTTTTTTCTCTCAACTGTGCCAACTCATAAAGGAAAGAATTTGCACCCCACCCCTCCCCGGACCAGATTTTTTCCTTTATGAATATACCCCATTATGGAAGGGCGTCTTCATTCAGGAAAGAAAAGAGGACATCACAGAAGTCGTTTCCCTTTGTAAAAATGGCAGAATACATCGTTGTGTACCCATACACTATAAACAGTTCCATTGTCCTAGATGGACTGTCATACATGTGATGAACTCCCGATGACCATGTGGGAGATTTGGATTTCATTTCAGGGAGATTGAGTTCTCCATCAGGGAGACTTTTTCACGGCAACTTTGATGCGTCATTTCACGTACTTTACTGTATTTTTTTCTTATTTTAAAACAGAACATGAACTATAGCATAGTTTGTTTAGTCTACTTTTGAGTTACTCCCCCCAGCCCCTCCCCAACACGCCCCCCCAAAAAAAAAAAAACAAAAAAAAACAACAAAAAAACAAACTCCTTTCTTTAATTATTATAATTATTCATTTATTATTATATTACTGTTATTTGTATCATTATTTTGGTATCAGTCTGGCACAGAATTTAGCTTTTGCAAAAGAGTATACTTGAGATTTCATACAGATTTGCCTCCCTTGAAATTACTATTTTCAGTTTATCTACTTATCTTCTTTCATAAACAAATAAGTTTTGTTTAAAGGTATTCAGAGCTGTAAAAACTGATAAAAATGTATATAACAATGTTCAAATTCTGTTTTTGACACAAACTATACCCATGCACAAGACAGAAATATCAAAACTTTCATGCGTCACTTTTACACCATTAATGATCAAAGTTATCCGCCATATATAATAAAGATATAATGTGCACTCTGGGGAAAAAATACCTTACGGAGTATGCGACAAGTTTAAACACCGATCAGCCTGCACCTCTGTGCAGTCTAAACAGAGTTTTACATCTATTGTCTATGCGTCTAATGGAATCTAAACAGTGAAAACAAGTCTCCGACTGTAACTGCCCCTTGTTGATAAAACCCTCCATTGGCAATTAGCTCCACAGAATTTGATAAGGTTGGTTGTTAATGGAAAAATTCTTGACAATTACATTCCCCAGCTACTAGTAGCCCAGCACTGGGCTGGAAAATACCTAGAAACTGTTTTCATTTTTTTAAAACTAGAAACTTGTTTCTGATATAATTTAGGGCTAGAGCTGGAGCGGGACTGCAGCCGCTAGCAGCTACTGAGCCTCCTTTACTTACATATGGCAACTGGAAGAACAACACCAGCAACATTAATGATGTTGTACTTTGTCTCTTCTGTGATTCCCCTGTCTGCACGAGGCACTTGCTGTATATGAGAGGATGTAGCGAGTCGAAAATAACAATCTCTACAATGACTGAATCTACAAGGCACACACAAGCATGCACTGGAAATGACTGGCATGATTGTTTGTTTAATAGTCAAGTAATTAATTTGTCTTAAATTGATATGATGCATGCAGTAGAAACCCTTAAAACTCCCAGTGTACGAATCTGCAAGCTCTACGAATCTGCAACATATCACTCTACAGCACTTCACTTTCTCCAACAATCAAGAGATAAATCTGATAAACACACGTAACAAATACATGTAGTGACCTCAGAATTGTGTAACATTATCTGTAGACGGTGCTACAATGAATAACTGAATAAAAACTCAGCATACAAATTCACAAAGTTCTGTCAAACTTGTGGAATACCCGCCTTCAATTATAGTGTAATTGTTTACAAGTTTCTTTGTTTTACTGTGAAGAGCTAACAAGGGAAGTAACTGCGTAGCAACCAAAGTAGAATAGAATTGAAGAAAAATTGGCTTTTGGGGTCCAACCACCTCCAGAATTAATGCAGAAAACTACTTTACCCCACTCAGATTTTTTATGAAATTTGTATTATAGGCTTTTCTTTATATACTAGAATATGGCACACTGTCTGTACCAGACTGCGTTTTGCACATTGCCCTCGTAAATAGGAGACCATGGTACACCAAGAAAACCTAAAATTTCACATTTAAGTGATAACTGGAGCAAACAGCAGTTTCAGAATATACACTTCCCACTTTGAATTATTTATTTGTTGTCTACTTTATACAAAAACTGCAAAATTAATCAGTTTCAGACAAAGTATGAATGTTTAAAATCTTCAGATATCCACCTACTGTAATTTCCCACCAGTTTCAACATTTTCTATTTTCATCTGCCGTTTCCATGACAACGGAAAGAAGAATCGCAAAACTAAGTATAACTTTTTCGTTTTTTGATACACCCTTTCATTTGAAATAAGTGTCATCAAAATCCCTTTCGGTGCGTGGACAAAATAGTTTGGTGCTTACAGAGAATTGATGTTAAATCAAATGTAAATCTAATCTTGCCTACAATATGGAATTATCATACAAAGGAAGAAATTTTGGAAACTTACCGAGACAAGAATAGGTAGAGCTGTAAACTCTTTAAAATGTACTTTACTCGGAGAAAGGGAATTATCCCTGATCGCTTGAATATATATTGGGGGAGAAAGAAATTCTCTACTGACATCGATGCTGACGTCGTAAACATGAGGCGATTGCGGTAATGTTACATTGTGTAGAAACGAGGGTCAGCCAAGAAGTGCTGCAAACGCCGTGTTAAATAATTAAAGGCCTGGATTTTGTCCTATCATTTTAACCCCCCCCCCAATCTAATCCCCTCCAATAAACAAGTGATAAGAAAATCAAAGGCACCTCCTAATCACCTCATTAATAGGGTCATAAAACAATGCACTGCTGAAACCACTGCCTGCCTGTGGGGCTCCAGTGGGATAAATTAATGCATCAGTCAAAATGTAAGAGATCAGAACAATATATTTTACAATTTATAAAATATAATTTACTGATTAGCAGTCAAAGAATACTCCAATGTTAAATTGGAAAAAAAAAGAAAGAAAGAAAGGAGAAAAGAAAAGAAGAAAATGAAAGAAATAAAAAAAAGAACTTAAGGAAGATAAAAAAAAAATGAAAATTCAATATATTTTACAAATATTTTCTTGTATTATCACTAACTACTGTAACTTTTTTTTATATATTTTTAATATGCTATTTCTAATTTTGCTTTCTTAGATTTTATTTTATTGATTTTAATTATTTATTTATTTTTTTCAATTATTTTTTTTAATTTTTTATTTATTTATATTTTTTTACTAAGTCAAATGCTCTGTAATTTAATATATTAGCCATTATAATAACCTCAAGAAAAAAAAAAAAACATGCAAGATTTGAAAACGAAATTTTGTTTCAAGGACCACTTCAGAGACCCAAAATACTTCATCAATTTAATTAGATTGCGAAACCTGTGTTTTGAGCAGTTTGTTGACATTAAACATGTTTTTGACACCTTTTTAAAACAGTGAATTGGTCAAAGTTCATTTATTTTTACAAGAACTGCCATTGTAGATTTGTTGGTTTTAGACTGTGATTTGTCAAGTGGATTTATCAGTATCAATATTTTGTATATTATTTTATTTTGGCTTCTCTAATAATGAATTTTGATTGTGACTGAAAAGGGATAGATGTGAACTTAGGATTTTGTAAAATTTACCAGAATATGTGTATCTAAAATGTTTTTCTACATCACATTTTGATGAATGCTAATGCCAGTAATTGAATCAAGGTGTCTCAGCTATTGATTTTTCCCATTTTGGGCCTCCCAAAGAGACTGCTGGGACACTGGTCTAGAGAGGACAGGCTAGCCAGAGAAGACTGTTTATTGGATTAGATAAGGATTACATAACTTACTAATGACAAAAATCCAGGTCTTTAAGCTAGGATAATCAAATTACACAATAAACAGCTTATGCAAACTATACACGTATACGATAAAAGCATGATCTTCAGAAATTGGAGGGGGTTGAATGCAAAAGTTGTATGCGATCAGGATACCGGCGGTAAAATTGCATAAGCACGACGTGTTTTACAAGAGGTTAGGGGGAGAAAATTCCCCCATATCTATTTATAATTTTTTCAAATTATAAGAATTCTGATTGATTGTCTTGTATTTAGGAACACAAATCAGAGACACTTATCATTTCACATAACAAAACACTTGTGGTCGCTAGGCAACAGAAGAATATGACACAATTCTAACAAATGTCTAGTTTGGGATTGCCTCTGGTTGTCGAGTGCTGCAACTGATATTAATCAAGTCTCGCCGTTTATATTTTTTTAATACATGTATCTACATTCAGCATCTCGCAAGTACTTTTTGGTAACAAATAAATGTCATGTGAGGAATAACTTCTGTTGTGAACGCATCTTTCTGAAAGGCTCAGTTTATATGATATTGTAGTACCCCGAAATACACAATGTGTCTGTGGTGGGGTGGGGTGGGATGTGTGTGTGGGGGGGGGGGGGGGGGGGGGAGAGACTAGAATAATATCTTGACTGAAGACAATATCATGACTCTGAAACTCTGGTGCCGTTTACTTCCTTCAGCACTATTTTTCGTGCCTCGCAGCAAAATTCAGATATGTACATAAATGATGGATCTTAAAGAAACAACAAGAAGCCACCGCCGCTCCCATAATGTTAGTACGTGTATTCTTCCACGGTAGGGAAACAAAGTCCATGGTAGCTATCAAACTACTCAAGATTTGATAACGTCATCAATTTCGTACTAGTTTTCGAGTGATCCGTTTTGTCGGCAAACAGGTAAACTGTTTTCGTTCTTTAATATTACCCAACAGGCAACTTTAGCATGCCAACCAACATATGCGGTCTTTATTCCAGTTTTCGTCACTACCTTCATTTTGTAATAAGATTGTGTATTTTTAAGTGCATTAAAATCAGAAGGTCCCTACCATGGATTGCAAAGGTTTTGAGCGTAAAACCCTTTTCATGCCCGTAACACTACAAACTTTGGATCTAGGTATAGCCATGGATAAAACCAGTACTGAAATTGAATTTTATTTTTCCGTTTTTAAAATGATAAATAGCCATATCTTCGCCATAAAGGTGATTTTTGTGTTTTCCCAAAAGTTCGATACACAAATGATGGTGGTTTCCACGGACGATGTGTTTCAAAATGGGTGGTGCATATTTACTTTCCTTACAGGCTTTTAATAATATATCATGGACCATGTTGCATGAATGGGTCAGCCAAGTGTCTGTCGTTACTGCGGAAAATTATTCTACAGTACAGTCAAAGGTCAAAATTATATCCACAAAACTATTTTTCCATACAAGAAAATTAAGTTGGGCAGTTATCTTAGGCAAAGCATAAAATAATTACTATGGTTGAAAAGCTAAATGAACAATGGAATAAACATTATTTACAGAACTGTATTCTGACCTTTCAGTGTTAAGAAACAGCTTGTCAAACTTAGCATAAAACTTGAAATTACCAAGTTGTGACTTGTCATTGACGTTAATGGCGACGTCGCGAAACATTGAACCAAAAACTCAAACGTTAAAGTTAAAGTCATGCTGTTTGAGAATATGGTAAATGCCTGACATGAAACAAATACATTACATGCTGTATTTGTCCAGTTTTCTATCAGTATCAACATTATTGTAATCCGTTTGATAGAAGTGCCAAAAATATATATAGTTTCCAATAAACATGAAATATATGGGAAAATTAATTTTGTGGAACTTTTGGTCCTTGACTGTAAATCCGGTCTTAATGTCCATGAAAAGGGTCATCAGCAGACGGCCCCGTATAGATGTTGCGATAAGGCATTTTATAGTCCAGCAAAATTGACTCGCCCTAGGTTAGTAAGTTTGAAATTTGCTTTGCATTTGTTTTATGGGATCGAACGTCTTTAGATCATCACAAAAAAAGGTTTGACATGCAGTTTTAAAATATAAACTTCTCTACATGTTGTATATTTTAGCACAGTTCTTGATAAAAGTGGTCTCCAGCTCTATAATCACATATACTCCTATAGACTTAGCCTTAAAGACCCATTCTGCTTGCATAGGGAATCATTCATAGAGCGATGCCACCAAGCGTTCTTGCAACAATTAGGTGTTTAATCAGTAACCGGTTGTTTAATCTTATGCGATATGAGAATCCAAAGGTTATAAGAAAAAAAAAATAATAAAACACTCCCATGGGGCCCTTAATCGCTCACATGAGCAATTGGCCAAGCAAAAATCTTCAAAACTTTCCATGAAATCTTATGTTCTAGCATTTTCCCATATTTGACCATGCTGCAAAAAAGGTCAAAGTAAACAATATGTCATTATTTGAACAGTCTTGATAGTACTCCAATACTCCATGCGACGAACCAAGTGTTAAGGCCATAGGTATATTGGTTCTTGAGAAGAAAAATATTAAAGGTTTATACCATAAATGGGTTTGGCGGCCATGTTCGTCGTGTAAGCTGGACCGTTTGATTAAAGTTTCGTTTTCAAACCCTGGAGACTCTATATGAAATTTGGTTACAATTTGGCTTTAGAGGAAATGTTTGAAAATGTCAATATATGAGAGACCTGGATCAAAAGTCAAAGAATGTCCTTGACCTCTTGTCATCAAAATTCTTACTGACATTAAGACGACTGTATATACCAATTTTTAGGCCAAATCTTCAAAACTTCCCATAAAATCTTATGTTCTAGCATTTTCCCATATTTGACCCTACTGTAAAAAGGGCAAGGTCAGTCCAAGGTCATCATTTGAATAATCTTGGAAGAACTTGAGTACCCGATGCTACTTACCAAGTTATAAGGCCATCGGTCAATTGGTTCTTAAGAAGAAAATATTTAAAAGGTTTTTGCCATATATGGGCATGGTGGCCATGTTGGTTAAGTGACCTAGGTCGTTTGAACAAATTTTCGTTCCCTCAACCCCTGGAGGCTCACATATGAAATTTGGTTACAACTGGCCCAGTGGCTTTTGAAATGATGTTTGAAAATGTCAAATATGAGAGACCTGGGTCAAAGGTCAAGGAATGACCTTGATCTCTTGTACTCATAAATCTTCACGCACTCATTAAAATGACTGTATATTCCGATTTCAGGCCAAAATCTTCAAAACTTACAATGAAACCTAATACTCTAGCATTTCCCCATATCTGACCTTGCCGTAAAAAGGTCAAGGTCAACCCAGGGTCCTCATTTGAGCAACCTTGATAGTACTTGAGTACCCTATGCTACATACCAAGTTTCAAGGCCATTGGTCTATTGGTTCTTGAGAGGAAGATTTTTGAAGCTTTTTATCATATATGGGCGTGGCGGCCATGTTCGTCATGTGACCCGGAAAGTTTGAACAAAGTTTTGTTTCCTTAACCCCTGGAGGCTATGTATGAAATTTGGTTACTATTGGCCCAGTGGCTTTTAATGAGATGTTTGAAATTGTCAATATACGGGAGACCTGGGTCAAAGATCAAAGAATGATCTTGACCTCTTGTAGTCATAATTTCAGACCTTTAATCATATACCAAGTTTGAGGCAAAAATCTCCACGCTTTCCATGTAATCTGTAATCTTATGTTCTGGCATTTTCCCATATTTGACCTTGCCGTAAAAAGGTCAGGGTCAACCAAAGGTCATCATTTGAACAACCTTGGTAGTACTCGAGTACCAGATGCTACATAACAAGTTTCAAGGCTATTGGTCTGTTGGTTCCAGAGAAGAAGATTTTGAAGCATTTTACCTAATATGGGCGTGGCGGCTATGTTGGTCATGTGACCTGGTACGATTGAACACATTTTTGTTCCATCAATTCCTGGAGACTCTATATGAACTTTGGTTACAATTCGCCCAGTGGCTTTTGAGATGTTTGAAAATGTCAAAATATGAGAGACCTGGGTCAAATGTCAAAGAATGACCTTGAACTCTTGTATTAATAAATCTTCATGTACTCATTAAGATGACTGCATATATAAATTTCCAGATCAAAATCTTCAACAGTTTCCGAGATATCATGTTCTAGCATATATAAAAGCACAAGGAAGCAAATTTCTTCACCTTACCGTAAAAACAGTCAAGGTCAACCCAAGGTCATAATTTGAACAATCTTGGTAGTACTCGTTTACCCAATGCTTCATACCAAGTTTCAAGGCCATCGGCTTATTGGCTCTGGAGAAGAAGATTTTTTTTAGGGTTTTTACCATATATGGGCGTGGCTGCCATGTTGGTCATGTGACCAGGACCGTTTGAACCACTTTTCGTTCCTAAGTGCCCTGGAGGCTACATATGAAATTTTGTTACAATCGGCTCAGCGGTTTCTGAGGTGAAGTCGTTTGAAATTGTGGACGGACGACGGACGTATGACGAACGGTCTGACGGACAACGGAGCCTACCTATACTATAAGTTCCCCCGGTGCCTCTGGCTCAGGTGAGCTTAAAAAAACCAACAAGATTTGTAAGTACTTATTCAAAGTATGCGAATGTAGCATTTATTTTGGACAATCGGTCACCCACAGATATAAATGTGCTCAGAGGACTAGTGTCTAAGACTTATGAAAGGGATGTAGCTCCAAAATTAGAATTTGGGTTACTTCTCTTGCGTATAATTTTTTTTCTTTTAGTTATTTTTGTATGACAATTGAAATTGTGATGATCTAAAGACGTTCGATCCCGTAAAACAGATGCAAAGGAAATTTCAAACTTACTAACCTGGGGCGGCTCAATTTTGCTGGACTATAAAATGCCTTATCGCAACATCTATACGGGGCCGTCTGCTGATGACCCCTTTCATGGACATTAAGACCGGATCTACAGTCAAGGACCAAAATTCCACAAAATGGTTAAACTTTTCGCGACGTCGCCATTAACGTCAATGGCAACTTAGTAATTTCAAAATTTATGCTAAGTTTGACAAGCTGTTTCGTAACACTGAAGGGTCAGAATTCAGTTCTGTAAGTGTTAATTGCCTTGCTCATTTAGCTTTTTACCATAGTAATTATTTTATGCTTTGCCTGAGATAACTGCCCATCTTAATTTTCTTGTTAACATGTAAATGCACTAAAGTCTATGGGAAAAAAGTTTTGTCCTCTGACTGTACTGTAGAATAATTTTGCGCACTAGCGACAGACACTTGGCTGACCCATTCATGCAACATGGTCTATGAAAGTATTATTAAAAGCCTGTAAGGAAAGTAAATATGCACCACCCATTTTGAAACACATCGTCCGTGGAAACTACCATCATTTGTGTATCGAACTTTTGTCAGTGGCCACGCTGTAAAAATGTCACATTTATGGCGAAGAAATGGCTATTTATCATTTTAAAAACGGAAAAATAAAATTCAATTTCAGTACTGGTTTTATCCATGGCTATACCTAGATCCAAAAGTATGTAGTGTTACGGGCATGAAAAGGGTTTTACGCTCATAACCTTTGCAATCCATGGTAGGGACCTTCTGATTTATCGGTACAATTTTACGAATGCTCTTAAAGATACACAATCTTATTACAAAATGAAGGTAGTGACGAAAACTGGAATAAAGACCGCATATGATGGTTGGCATGCTATAGCTGCCTGTTGGGTAATATTAAAGAACGAAAACAATTAACCTGTTTACCGAAAAAACAATTCCTTCGAAAACTAGTACGAAATTGATGACGTAATCAAATCTTGAGTAGTTTGATAGCTACGGCGGACTTTCTTTCTCTACCGTGGTAATGATCATTTGCCTGAAACTCTGTTATTTGCAGGACATATTGTATGACCCTCGTACAGTAATATGAAAGAAATTGCCACGACGTCACGTAAAGCGGAATACCTATCGGGCGACACTGTAATTTCCACAAAGGTAATCATTTTCAAATATGGTACGTCGAAAATTAAAGTAAAACGAATAGTACAAACATGACCAGAAACACACACACAAACACAACAGCAACAAATATTTATGTCTTTTGTTTTTTCTTCTCCTTCATGGGGTAACAAGTTCAATCTCGGGTCACAAGGGAAACTTTTTTTTTGCAATAATAACTAAAACATCCATCAGTCACTCAATTTAACCGCCCCCCATCCTCTCCCGACACACACACACACACACACACACACACACACACACACACACACACACACATGCAAAGTGTCCTAAACTGTCTGTTATCATGCAGAAAATAAATTTGTTTCAACAGTCTCAAGAGCTGAAGAGGTAAATTAAGGAGAAGAAATGACCCCTAAATTTAATAGTCTATTAACAGACAATTTCAAGAAGGCCCATGAAGAGTCAAACGGTTTGATTTACATCATTAACTTTCTGATACGGCCAATCATTCTCAGTATTAGGACATACAAGAGTGATGAATGAACAGCGTAGACCGAGGTTAGACTAAAATAGCAGTCTGATTCCTGTATTCCCTGTTTGCAATTCAACGATTTGTTCGAGTTATTTAAAATTTCTTTATGGCAAATCTGTCCAAATCTATGGGGTTACAGAACATGAAAATAAAATAATACTATGGGCATGGCCAAGGTGTCTTATCATATCCATTTATTACGGTATATCATTAGCCCTAGTAGTTCAGATAGATTCATTCGAGTTCTGGTCCTGACAGGTTTGCGTAAAATGGTCCGGCCTTGAACGCAGTGGTCTGGCAGCTAAGGCTGATCTATCGCTGTACCTGTACTCACGAATTTCAGGTACATGGATATACTTTCAGGGAAATCAAATTCACCATTTTCTTTTTTCCTTCCCTTCAAAATGGGGCAGCGCGGGGGTGGGGGGGGGGGGGGAGTGTACTTCTTAAACGAAAACATTCACCCCCTTAGACCCCATTTAGGAAGGGCTACGTCATCCAGGGAAGTAAATTTAAATAGTAACTACACTTCAGGAACTTCAGGAACTGACAGAATCAGATCCCAAACCCTATCCCCAACATCAAAGGGAAAGATTGACAAAGACATCCCAACAAACAATAAATTACAAGTGATAAGCCGAGTCAGCAGCTCTTTCCCAAATAGGTGGCAACTCAGCTATCTATACTGAACTAAATAATTTAGACCAACAGAAAGGGTTACAACAGACTAAGCAAATTATACGAAAAACATTTAACAACTAGTTTTACCTATTTTCTATTTTTATTATAGAAGTTAAAATGAGAACACAATAAATTAAACAGCACCGTACATAAAACAAATGCAACCGCAACGAAAGTACCGCATTGGGACGGTCAGTAATAACTACTGGGGGGGGGGGGGTTAAACCGGTTTTACTGGGCCCAAACCTTCACCCTCACCCTCCGCCGCGGTGCACACAATTAGTTGGTACATGTAGTTCGGTTCGTATGGAGGTCCCCTAACTCATCAGAGAGTCATCACGGGCAACAATTAAAATCAAGAAAAGACCGTGATGAAGCAAGGATGAGGATTCGACAGCACTCACCTGGAGATCCCTAGGGCGTCAGCAAGACCACTGGAACACTGGAGCAAAAGAAGACCACCAGTTGAACCCCGGTGGGCCAAGAAACAGACAAACATCCGGCCCCAACCAACTAATATAGCTTTATATAGGGGCTTTCATAGACTCTGAACCCCGACCCACCGGCGTGCAATTAAAGAGGACAGCAAAGTTGTCAACCGTGATTGGGTTAACCACTAAGCATGCAGACTGTCGCATTACATCTATGTTATAGCCAATGCGTTTAAATCGCATGGTAATTTTCTTAAATTGATCAGGAAATTCTGTTTTCCCTACGGTTTTGCGTAATTTATATACTAAGTCACCATAAAATTCAGGTTCCGATAGGCCTTGTTGCAAAAGTGACCTTAACCCTGTATTATATTTAGAAACCAATTCAAAGTGTCTACGATAAAATTTAGAAAAAGCTTTCCGAAGTTTATGATACCGATACCCCTTGGCAGTCAAACTTTTATTACGAGCATTGAAATCAGCCAAATGACTAGACACCCTACCGAAGCGAGTAAGCTGAGAATGATAACTCCAGTTCCCTGATTTACAAAGTGGGTGCCTTTGTTTTAATCAGTCATGATTTTGTTTTTTGCCCATATCTTATTTAATCTACCAGAGGCTTAATTCCAAACAACATGAAGTCAAACATCACCATCCAAAAACGGAAAATTAACAATGTCGAAACAGTGTGTCGAAATCAAAATCATCGCGTTTGTCATAAATTTTAGATGAAACAAATCCGTCGAAAATTGATAAATGTAAATCCAAAAATGGGGCCTCGGTATCAGAAGTATTTGCTTTATTTAACTGCAATTCAGCAGGATTAATTTGAGTAACCATTCCTTCAAAATAAGGATTGTCAATATTTAAAAGGTCGTCCAAGTATCTAGACGTTGAGTTGACTGCTTCAGTGACATGAGCTCGAGTATCATCAGAAAGAGACATCATAAGCAGAAAGTCACGGAAGTTGTCCCCTTTTGTTAAAAAGGGAAGCACACATGGAGATGCACCCATGCACCTTAGACTCAACAGTTTCTCTGTTATCGAAACAATGGCAAAATCAAGCACATAAAATTCATAAATTAAGTATGGGGCAAGTAATAATAAACATTGAAACCGGTCGATGAGCAGATATCTTAAATGAACCAATCTGTTGTAAAACGGTTAAACTGTACGAATGATAGATGAATTTCTCCACGTTAGAATTCACATGGGATTCGAAGTAGTTTTACATCATCATTGTGGAAATCTAAGGGCTAAGTCATCCAGGGAGGCAAACAGAAAGTCACCGAAGTTGTTTCCTTTTGTAAAAATGGGAAGCAACCATGCACTATTATTTTCCCTCTTGTTACGATGAAATTACCGTGTAATCAGAAGTCATTTTGTAAATTCGTGTGCGAGTTTCAATTCTCTTAACGACGTCCCCCCCCCCCCCCGCATCTCATCGGAATGTTTCCATGGCCGCAGTACGTGGCATCGTACGTCCGTCCGTCAATCCTATTAAACCTTTGATTTATAGTATACCACATTCGTTGCAATACAAAGCATAATAAAATTAGATATAAAAAATACAAAATTGTCAGCTATAATTTGTCTATGAAGAGAAGCCGACAAAAAAAGTAGAAAAATATTTTTACATTTTTTTATTATTATTTTTTTTAATTTTTATTAGCATTTTTTTTTTTGTTATCTTTATTCATTTGTATGAATTCAGTCTATACTTAAGCATTGTTCGGAAGGTGCAAAGAAACTATAAAATTAAAGAAGCAAAATTTCTGTAATTATTCAAAATATTTTCAACAGGTTGTAAAGCACACAAACAGGAAAACAGATAGCGTAGACCCTGATCAGATTATTCCTTTAGGACCAGTCTGATCTGGGTCTGAACTATTTGCTGTGACATATCTGTCTGTCCTAATGTGTAGAATTTTACGGGAGTTTATTGTGAGCTGGCTCAGGTGTCCCAATATTTAGAGCCGCGTCGCGTAAAAACGTGCTTTACGTATTTGCAAAGCAACTTTGAGCTAGTAGATTCTTTCGGGGACATACAAGATGTGTGCGAACAGTTAAGGCTGATCAGACAGCGCGAATAGCCTTTGCTGGTCGCATATCCTTTAAAAAATATAAAATCGAGTTTGCATGTATATCTTCAGAAAAAAAAGAGAGAGAAGAAATCAGTCACTCACCTGGTTGACGTATCCATGGTAACCATTCTCGTCCATATGGCCAATTTGGTCGTTCTGGTACTCCTCGTCAGGAGAACTCATTATGGGTTTCTCAATCATCACGAAACTTGGTGACTCTCTGACATAGTTAAAATGTCATTTACTCTGGATGTGTCTATGGTTATTGTTCTTTTTCTTTCTTTTTAAATGTTTATTCAATCTCAAGATTGAAATTATTATCTACCTCTGAAATTTAGTTTCATATATAAATTCATTCTGGCGAACGCATATCGTTGAACCAGTGTCAATGCAACGTTATTACGCAGTCAACGTGAAGCAACGCCGTCATATAAATGTCAAAGAAACGTCATTACGTAAACTCAAAACATCACGTGCAACATTATTACGTTACAGCCACTTCTATATGACGTTGCATCAACGCTGTCAGTCTGTTACGATTCTTTTTATTCATGTAACTAAAATCACCTGTTTAGTATACCTTTTTTTCTTTAAAAAAGCATGTATTGACACTGTCCTATTTAAGGTTAAAATTTCAAAGGTTAAAGCTACTTTAATCCTGAAACCTAATCCTACTTAAACTAGCAGCAAATTTCATCTTTTTTCAAAAGTTCCGCTCGGTTTGG
This sequence comes from Ctena decussata, assembly GCA_963989385.1. Taxonomy (NCBI): domain Eukaryota; kingdom Metazoa; phylum Mollusca; class Bivalvia; order Lucinida; family Lucinidae; genus Ctena; species Ctena decussata. The sequence continues at coordinate 23,856,755 of OZ022498.1, forward strand.
TTTTCAACAATAAAACAAATACTTTTAATCTTTACGATCAAAACCTCCTCAAAAATCTCTCTATTTTCTGTATAAATAACCAGGTTATACCGCAACACGGTCGGATATTTACATTGGTTTCGTAAGCTTCTCAAGAGAGTAAAAATGTATTATTATATTATATCCCCCGCGCAGAATCTAATTTGTAAATAACGGGAATCATATCGCTTGATCGTCAAGGCGGGGCTTAATATTTAGCTCCTCCTCCTCAGCTGCAGCAGCCAATGCTGAAAATAACCAATAGAGGTTTCCTCTGAGCTTCAGCAGCAACCAAACCTCTCTTCGTGGCTGAAGTCGTTCCGCATATTGGTTAACATTTTTTCAATTATCTTGTATATATTTTTAAATATTTTTTTGAACTATTATAATATTATTATCATCATCATTAATATTGATTTTAGTATTACCTCTAAAGTAACTACTACTATTCAGACTGTATTATCATACGAGTAAGTAATGGTGTACATAAATCAGTTTTAGCGTTTCTGCATCTTTTCCTGTAAAACAACTCCTAAATTGATGCTAAGAGACACGAAGGGGATAGGACTGAACAACCTGACATACATATACACATACAGAAAAAGTCTACAGAAACTCTGAAGCTCGCACAATGTGCTACGTCACAACGATACTGAACTACTTTAAACCTCTCTATATGCACTGTTTATTGCATGAAAGCCCTAGCATTTATAATACTTATGCAAATAATTTCAGTCCACTAGAACTCACATGCTCAGGTTACCGTTTCAATGCTCATAGTAACATCCAACTATTGTATCCAGAGTAACTGTCATGGAAAAAAGTGATGACAAAGACATTTAAATATCTAGTTTAGCTTCCATGTTCTCCCTGCATTAGACATCTCCTTCTTGATACATTTGCCAATTGTTTTTCATGGGGGTGGGGGACGCCTGCGCTCGCAACTTTTCTTACCTGATGTCTGCAGCTGCACTGCATCGCGGATTACATAAGGAAGTGTGGCTCAAAGAGGGATGTTCGTTTCTTATTACCTTCTTGTTTCAAACTCTTGGCGTTTAGCGACACTGAAGAAGTTAAATAAAGAAAATGTATATTTGAAAACGGAATGAATTTCTATTGATAACACTGTTGGTGGCCTATTTGTCCCCGATGATATCATCAACCCAGTAATCAGTGCATCAGCATGTTCAGTGTTGCTTCTGGTTCTTTAACATTACAGTCAGTAATTAAATACTGATTTAAATAATCGCATATAACTATCTATTGTAAAACTGTCTAAAACATTCTAAAGTTAAGACTGACTTGCCATAGTGACACGAATCTTTGCGGAGTTCGAATCGACCATCGTTTTCTCTGGCTTTCGTCGCCAGATATTGTCAGGGTCACTGATGAAACTTGAGTAGCCGAAACTTCGAAGTATGGTCCATGTTCCTTCTTTTGAATGTGTTATCTGCTCTTAAGGAACTTTTTTAAGATTTTAGATTATGTCAGTAAGTGTGGCTCGGAGAGGTATATCCTATGCCTGATGAGACTTGTCCATCAAACATTTTGGGTTTAGCGACGCTGCAGAAAAGTGAAACGAAGAAATGCATATCTGTCGAACTTAATTCCGTAGAAGTTGAACTTTTAGATAATTTGTGTGCAATTTGTCTCCGAGGGTATTAACAACCCAGCAATCGGTGCCTCATTATAGGATCGGAGTCAGTGCTAACGTACTGATTTGAAAATAACTTTACGCAACTATTTCTGGTCAGGTTGTCAAAAATGCTCTCAAAATAAGATTGACTTGTAATAGAGACGTGAATCTTAGCGCAGCTAGGCTTCTTCTGAAAGTGTTCTCATCTCTTGAAGGAACTCTTTCAGATTTTAATTTTACTTCACTGCAGCTGGTGTTGTGCCGTGTGGTGGCCGTAAAAAGTCTCCCCGTACATCATCAATAGTGCAGATTTTATTTTATTTTCGTCCTTTGAGATCAGGATTTGATTTTATTCATTTGGTATCACAGATTAGCAACATGGACATACAGGATAAAACAATACAATACATAAGCTGTTAAATACACATATAAAGGATACATATGAAACATCCAAACATTGCACTGTTCCGTGGCATCAGTACCGAGAATAACACAAAAAGGAGCAAGGGTATACGCTGGTGTCAGTCGTTCAGGTATTTTGAGAAAGCTTCTTCTCCTCTATTCACTTTTTTTTGGTGATCAGTATAGAGATGATCGACTGTCAAACGTGCCAAATTTTGCAATTGCCAGGAGATATGTGTACTAGTATGTGTGTTTTGATTGTTTGTTATTTATCTATTTATTATTTTTCATTCTCTTTTTCATGTTTGAGGAAGTACTATATTGTCGTTTATATTTCATGTTTATGTTTAAACTAGAAGCCGCCCTATATGACATAGCTCTATAGCTCTGAAGGAGATGACCTATATAAGCTTTAATAGCTTTCGTTCAAATCCTTTAGCTTCCTATTTGTAACTTATATGTTTATTTGAATGAAATGAAATATGTTTAAACCAAACCAAAAAAGAGAGTGATTTCCCTTAATTCCATTATAGTCCCTGAGTATTGATTTGCAAGTCATAGTGAGGCACAATAAAAAGATAAAAATAATTTGGGGATATATTCTGAAAAATCTGAAATTTTAGAATGGTTTAGACTCTTATTCTAGATCATCGTCTTTTATATTTTCTGGACCCTTTTTAGTGTAAACAATAAAAAGGGTCTATAACAATTAAAGGGTCATATGATTGACCCTTTTTGATACTAGTCAGTCTTTGAATTGACTGCCCAATTAAAATTAAGGAATTTCAGTATGCGACACTGAGGAAAAGCCAAGTACACAAATGCACAAATGTGCATTGGGTCGCATTGAATTCGGTAAAGGGACAATCATATTTAATATATGACATTGCTGTTATTCAGTGGATAACGTCGTGTCGCAAAAATTGTATGACCACACGTGTAATAATAACACTTTGGCGCGTAAACGTAACGTCATTACCAACGTCCATGTCAACAATGAGTTTTCTTACTGAAGTAATAATCAGTTTGACTGCGTTGAAATCTCATTTTTAGGACCATATGATAAACTATTTGGTATATAATGCTGGTGATTAATGCTGGTGATGAATTTGTCTCCGAGGATACCATCAACTCAGTGTTTCCGTGTTTCGGTGTTTTACAGCTGATTCTAGCTCTTTATCAGTGGCATCAGCACTAAATCTAAATTTAAATACAGATGATTTTACACGAGTGGTCATTTCATATAAAATTTATGAAATGAGCCTTCGGCGAGTCATTTCATATGAAATTTATGAAATGAGCCTTTGGCGAGTTTCATAAATTCCATATGAAATGACCACGAGTGTAATATTCTGTTTATCATATGACCCTTTAAAATAAGATTTTAACTTCTTCAAACTGAACATTATTTCAATAAGAAAACGCATTGTTGACATGGACGCTGTCAATGACGTTACGTGTACGCGCCAAAGTGTTATTACACGTGTGGTCATACGATTTTTATGACACGACGTTATCCACTGAATAACAGCGACGTCATATGATAAATAACTTTATATAAGCAATATGCTTCCGTTCAGACCCTCAATGAATATTACATGTATATATCTTGTCAGTATATTTTGTATGAATAAAATATTGTTTAAACCAAATAACTTTATCAAATTGTCTTAAATAGAATAAGACTAAGACTGACCTGTTATAGCGTCATAAATCTTTGCGAACTATTGCCTCATTTTTTTCGGATTATTCTGGCTTGTTGCAGGTTCTCGCTGCACCAGACATCTCCTTCTTGATACCCTAACCTCTAGTCCTTCTCGGGTCACGGGGCTGAGGTGGATCGGAGGAGGACGCATGCACTCGAGGATTAATACGAATTGTTTCAAACCTTTTTGTTTCAGCGACACTGAAAAGTAAAAGATAGGCAATGATCAGGAACTAATACATCAGATACTACATCCCACCCTCAAAACTACAATGGAAAGAAGTATACACATAAACTGATAACAGTTCACGAAAGACACGCACCGTAGACCTTCCCAGACAGGTGGTCATCCAGCTACCCAAACTGAAAGCACCACTCACACAGCAGGTGAACGAAAGCAGGGTTCGAGGTTATAAAACTTGAGAATAATGTCAAACTCAAAATGAAAAAAATCAAGTTTTATAACCTCGAACCCTGGCTCTTCTTGCAAAAAGCCATCTAGAAAATTCTCCTCTCTCTAATGTTTCTTTCTTTCTTTCTTCCATTTACGCCTTAACCCCCGAAGGGGACACAGACGGTTTACTTTTGTACACTCCAGTGTTGCAAGATAAAAGCCTAAGTATAGCCATGTAGCTATAGAAGGGATCTTTAACCTGCACAGGGTATGACTCTCCCTGCACAGGGGGCCTCCAGTTAACGTCCCGATCCGAAAGACGGCACACTTGTTAGCATCATCCCTGCAAATGATGCTAGAAAAACGCGTTCGGACATAGGAAGATTTCTCCTCAGGCGGGAATCGAACCCACGACCTCTGGCTTCAGAGTCAAGTGCACTAACCACTGAGCCACCGCGCTTTCCCTCAAATGTTCACTCGGACCACAAAGCGAACTTATAACAATTACCAACCTTAAACCTAAAAAAGTGTTGTGCTTGAAGTTGTCACGAAGTTCGGAGGAACAAAACTAATATCAGGTTAACATAAAAAAAAACACACGCTGAATTGAAACTGTAAGAAATGTTCCTAAGCTCCATAAAGGCGGAAGAATCATACAACTCTACAACTTTCACCGAAGATATATTACAACCACCAGTAAGTGTAGCTGAGCGTGGGATGCCCGTTGCCTGTCGAGAACTGCTCATCAACTTAATGTGTCAAACTATACTGAAACAGTTATATATGTTCTGCGCAAAGTAAGGATCGGTACAATTCCGGAATTGTCCAGTGCAAAGTAGGAATTCTCACTTTGTGTTACAATTCCGGAATTGTACCGGTACAATTCTAGAATTGCGCAAGGGATTTGGTGGTTTATATCGAACAGGTAAATATTTCTGGGCAAAACTGGAAGTAACAGGATAATGGTTTTGAAATGAGGAATCTGTATTTTTGACAAAATTACGGCCTTATTAAACTTAGCAGTTTTTCAGGAATGATATATGATTTCAAATTCTGATAACTTTTTCCAGTGTTTGAGCAGTTGATTTGAAACTTGTACATATGTTGCAGAAATATGTCGATGTGCCTTTTGAAGAGGAAAATATTACTTTGTCAAAATTACGATTTTTTTCAAACTCAGAAATTTTTAGGTATGGTTAAATGGCCGAATCAAACAAATAAATGCAAACATATATTTGTTAAACGCACTAAAATCTAACTATTCTCACTTTGTCCCGATTCTTACTTTGCGCAGAGACAATTCCGGAATTGTCTTGCGCAAGGTAAGAATTCCCACTTTGCGCAACAAAGTGAGAATTCCTACTTTGCGCAGGACAATTCCGGAATTGTACCGATTCCTACTTTGCGCAGAACATATATACTATATATACTGCTCAAAATAAGTAAGGAATATTGAGACATTTGAGAAAGCAGAATTAAGAAAAAAATTGTAGATGATGTAAACTGTTGTAGATGAATATTATTTTTTAAACTGTTAAGATTCATAAAACAAATATTCATAGAGACCTTTAATATGAATATTGATACGATTGTCACGTGACCTGGAGTAAATTGGAAGTAAACAAAGGGTCGACACCCAAACGCACGAATCCAGCACAGCAATGCGGACTGCTGATATTTTATGCAAACTTTATTTAGACAGACGCCTAATGCCTCAGATACTTTTTTCTTGCGGTTTTATCACGGGACGAACTGGTAGGCGTAAACGATAACATTGTGTGGTGAGTTGTTCCACCGGTAGTGACATTTGCAAGGGTCCTACAACTTACATAACGCAATAAAGCCTACCAAAGTGGATGTTTTCAGTTTGAAAAAATTATGAAGAATTTAAATGTTCAAATGTTCACATAATCTGAGGGTCCAAAAGAATTTTTGCGCCGATGCAAAATTAAGGTGTAGACCCCTTAGTCGCTTATGTGTTGCTCTAGGTCACGTGACCTGCTGTGACTGTTTCTGTTTTAGCTGAATATCGTAACTTGAACATTGCTTTATAAATATACAATAATATAACCTAGACATTATTATTATTTTTGTACTATGTCATAATATCATCCACTTTTTGTGCGCAGTATAGTACACCACTGGGCCGTTATCACTGCTGGTGGACAATTAGTCCCCGAGGACATCATCAACCCTGTAATCAGTGTTTCAGTGCTGATTCTGGCTCTTTCTCGAGCTCATTGGGGTCTCTACTAAATAACCTTCTTAAGCCTATATCTGGTAAACCTGGTTAAACTGACTTTGTAACATGAATCTTAGCGGAGTTTGGCTTCTATTCTTTTATTACATTTTGGGTTGTTGCAGGTTCTAACTGCATCTAACATCCTTGCCATGGTAGATCAGAGACGGGGCGCCTACGCTCGCGAGATAATACGTAGGCGTCTTCTCTTACTTTATGTATGCGGCTTCTATGTCTTGCGAATTACGTCAGTAATTGTGGCTCGGAGGGGAATGTACGTTGTCTGCCGAGACTGCCCAACATCTTTTTGTTTAAACGTTTGGGTGTAGCGATACTTAAGACACCCAATACCATGATGCTCATCTATCGCACAAAATTTGGCACATTTTTATATATTACAAGTGGGTTGTCTCTGGCTATTAACGAGGTACATTGTATTACGTGTGCTTTAGTATAAATAATTCTTGCTTCAGTGGAAGCAGCTCAGTTATTTTTATTTTTTGCCTCCCTTCTTTCTTTAAGAATGGGTTTCACTTTGGAATGAGAAAGAAACAGGAAATCACAAACACTCTGATATATTACTGCATTAAACACTAATGAAAATCTTGATATAGCCATACCAGTTATAGTATGTACGGTCTTCTGTTTAAACATAAAAATCTGGTTCAGTCCTCAGGCATATGCGGATGTGATATTAAAAACCTAAAGGATTTTATCTATCACATGAAAAACACAGGCATACATAAGCGTGCAACTGACTTTTGTCCACTACAACGTAAATGCTCAGTCTGGCCAGGGTTAGCTCAGTGTCCTTTCTTAATGCTGTAAGATTCGGTTATTGTCAACAGAGGAATGGAAAAAAGCGAAAATTTGTTTCTACAAGTATTTATTGTTAGTTGACATCTGCGCAAGCCAAGCGTACTTAGTCCACTTCGTTTCAACGACGTAGACCTAGTACCCTTTGCTTCTGAAGTTGTCTGGAGCGTTGGACTTTATCACCTCCTCAGTCAAATGAAAAGAATACTTGAAGAAAAGATTGTTATAAGGATTTTGGTTGTTCTTTTTATCCTTTTGCCGCCGTTGTTTCCATATTTTCCTGTTATCACCGCAAGACAAATATCTTTTTTTTCTTTTGTTTCTATACAGAGAAGTCGGAGAAAGGTGATTTTGTACTAGCAAGGAGATTTTGAGTCGATGAGGTAAGATCCGTCAGGCTTTGCAAAAGGTAGGTATTTCAAGGTTACTAAGACAATCGCAAGGTTCAGGAAAACTTTAACTTTGATAACTTCCTTCATTTAGGTGTCTCCTGAAAAGCATATCTCCCCCAAAAAGCAGTAGGTTGATCTCTTCTGTCCTTTGGATAACCCCTGAGATAAGAAGGAAGATTTCCATGCGAAGTCTGGAACGACTGGCAGTAGCAAACTTAGATCAACTTTTGAATCTTTCAGAAGAGAAATTGAGGCTGATGTAAAAAAGCAGCACGATTTGTATGTCAACAATTTGGTTGGTGACATTAGGCTATCCCATTGACCTCTACCGGTACATTAATAGTCAAAAGAAAGACAGTCGAGGTATTCCGCCTCTAAGAGGAGCAATGGCAACGGTGCGGAAGAATTAGAGTCGGAACAGGCAGGTGAATTAATGATCAGTGTATGGATCTGTTAAACGAAAGTGAACACACTCAAGTCCCTGTCCCTTATCGCTCGGCTCCTTTCATAAAAACATTCTTGTTTTGGCTGAAGGAGTAACAAAACTTCTTAAAAGCCCGAACCCCTTAAAAGCTTAAGGGCCTGATGAACTGCACCCTAGAGTTTTAAAAGGACTCGCGTCCGAATTAGGCCTAGTGTTTGCTCATCTCTTCCAACAATCTATTGACACGGGTGAAATCCCCAAGGAATGGTCTCTGGCAAATACATTATCTTGGACTTTGAGAAAGGCCTCGATACATCCCCTCATGAATTACTTAAATGTATGTTGTATGGCTATGACATTGGTGGAAAGGCATTGCAATGGATATATTTTTTTCTCTATTATATGCAGCAGGGTGTTGTTGTAAATGGCGCTATATCGGATTGGGTCCCCGTTTTGTCATATGTCCCGGCACCGTTCTTGGACCATTGTTGGTCTTGATGTACAAAAACATATTACAGATAATATTGACATAGATATAAGACTTTTTTTGCTGACGACTGTGTTTGCTGTCGTTAAATCAGAGATAATGAAGTTACGGTGAAACTTCAGGAGGATATAGATCGTTTAGAGTGTTGGTCCAGGAAATGGGGCATGATATTCCAACCGGTCAAATGCAATACAATACAGATTACAAGGAAACGGACGGAGAAGATCAGTGCTTTCTACGGTTCTCGACAGCATATATATTGGCATGACCATTACTAACGATTGTGGCCAGAAGAGCCATAATCATAAAGCACAGCCAACCCAAGACACAGAAAAGAAGAATACGGGAGAAATGCAAACAACAAAATTGAACATTACATCTTTGATAACAGACACACAGATGAACTGTAAATAAATACAACACGCATCAAAACCCATACCAAATACATGAAACACTCAAAACATCCATTTTCACCTATTTAACATTTCAACCCGAAAATAGAAACAGAATGCATAGCCGACAGTAATACAGGTGAACACAGTGCAACAAACGTAACCCGGATCAGATGTGTTTCTGTGCTAGCCTATGAACTACGCAAGTGCAAATGCATTTCTCTTTTTCAGTGCTGCTACAGTAATCTCAGCTTCCTCACGAAGGACATGTTGTAGATCTTCTTCTCGGGGCTGAATACAGTCAAAAACTGTACTGTCACCACAACTATCATGGTTGTATAGCTCTGAACAGTATTCTGTCCATCCACAGAGAACCTCTCGTTATCCCAGACTTGTCCTAAAGCTTCTTTTACGGAAGACAAATCGAAACATGCTAATTCTAACGGTACATTTCAAAGGTGTGATGTTTTCAATGCCGGTGGGATTTTGACGGCTGTATAAATATTGAAATGTTTAACCCGGAATAAAAGACAGAACCCGAACGGTATTAGCTTTGTAAATAAAACTTCCGATTTCAATTTTTGTGTAAACAGTGATATTTGATATATCATAATAAAAGAAAAGAAGCGTATTTAAATAATTTGTGCATTTTATTTCGTATCAATAAACTATTTGGTGTATTTTATGGGGAAGCTAGCAGAACGCGTTACATTCTGTTTGCCTTTTTAATATTAACACTTAAACCGTCAAAAATGAAAATAGAACAAATAGTTGAATTTGCAAACATCGTAAATCCAAATAAGGCGTCTCATCTGGATCTACAATGTTTGCTTTCTAGTCTTTGAATTTCCAATATGATATAGCTTGGATGAAACATTTTTTTTTAAATTTAGCATATGTAATGTTTTTTCAATTTTTATTTTTGCACCATAAGGGTTAGTAAACGTGCATAGAAAATTTCACTGATAAGTATAAGTAAGAGGTAACTGCAAAAAAAAAAAAAAAAAAAAAAAAAAAAAAATAGAGAAGAAGAAGAAAATATGCAAAAAGAAGAACCAGAACATGCATTGTGGGAACATTTCTTACATCTTTCGAAAAAGAACAGTGTTCTTTTTCGAAAGATGTAAGAAATTGTTCCCACAATTACATTTTTGTACACTGCTCAAAATATTTAAAGGAGCGCTAGTTGTAGGCATTGATATTTACGAGTTTTGATGACGATTTTATATAGACATTTCTAGACATATCAGACAACCTAGCCAAGATTGAGGTTTGACCTTGAGAAGTTAAGCGAGGCAGACGTAGCATCCACTTTTCAAGCAAAAATTGGTGGGAAATTTGCACCGCTCATCGGTCTGAGGGATGATGTCATGGACATAGATACCATGATTACCACAATGCAGCCAGTGAGATTCTTGGGAAGGAACATCGCAATAAAAAGCCCTGGGATGTTCTCGACCTCTGTGACGAGAGAAGAGATTTGAAGAAGAGGCGGTATGAAGCAGAAGGAGCAAAAAGTACAGGGAAGCTAACAAGAGGATTCAGAAGCCGGTAAAGAAAGCAAAGGAGGACTGGATAGGTATTCAGTGCGCGGAGATCAAAACCTGTCTCAACAAAAACAACAGCAAGAAAGCATACCAGCTGGTGAAGAATCTAATTTCAGAGACTCAAGGTAGAGCCACAGCTATCCAGGACAAGACTGGGAATTTATCTTTCAGACGACCAAGAGATTCTCAGCAGATGGACAGAATATTGCTCAGAGCTATACAAATGTACAACCATGAGATTTATGGTGACAATGCGGTTTCTAAAATTTGAGATCCATTTAGACTATTATTCTAAATCATCGTCTTTTATATTATTTGGATCCTTTTGAAACTAATCAGTATTTGAATCGACTGCCCAATTACAGTTAAGAAATTACAATATGCTTTTTCTGGTTTCGTCACCAGATATTGTCAGGTTCACTGACGAGGCTTTATTAGCCGAAGCTACGTAGTCTGGTCCATGTTCCTACTTCTGTATGTATTCTCTGCTCTTGAAGGAACTTTTCAAGATTTTAATTTAGACTAGAATCAGCCCAAAGAAGAAGATCTATAACCGATCCTTCTTGATGTTTTAACTATGATCTGTAACAAGATCTGGATCTTGAGAACAGGAGAATGGCCTACACTATGGACTCAGTCGTCATTATTACACTCCCTAAAAAGGACAGCCTATAGCTCAGCCAGAACTTCAGAAACATCAGCCTCATCAGTCATCCGAGCAAAGTCATGCTGAAAGTCGTCCTGTACAGGCTTAAATTAAAATCTTAAAAAGTTCCTTCAAGAGCAGAGAATACATACAGAAGTAGGAACATGGGCCAGACTACGTAGTTTCGGCTAATAAAGCCTCGTCAGTGAACCTGACAATATCTGGTGACGAAACCAGATAAAAGCATACTGTAATTTCTTAATTTTAATTGGACAGTCGATTCAAAGACTGATTAGTTTCAAAAGGATCCAAATAATATAAAAGACGATGATCTAGAATAATAGTCTAAATCGATCTCAAATTTTAGATTTCTCAGAATCTATCCTCTAAACCCTAAACCTAATCTAAACCCTAAACCGAAGAGATAATTGCCGAATAACAGACTGGGTTCAGAGCTGGAAGATGCACCACAGAACAGATCTCCAACCTCAGAATCCTGTGTGAAAAGTATCTTCAACATCAGAAAAATCTGTACCATGTCTTCATTGATTTCGAAAGCCTTTGAAAGGGTATAGCATGCAGCCTTATGGACCAGCATGCTGAAGTACAATATCAGTGCAAATCTAGTTCGCACCATTGAACAGCTATTTGACAAGGCTACTAGTGCAGTACAGATGAATGGCAGCACGGGAGACGGCTCAGAACAACAGCTGGAGTTAAGCAAGGTTGCGTTCTGTCACCCACCCACTTCAGCATTTTCTGGAAAGGATTATGTCTGATGCTCTGAAAAATCATAATGAAAATGTCAGCATAGGCGGCAGAAATATAACCAATCTGCGGTCTGCCGATGACATAGACGCTCTTACTGAGGAAGTGCCGAAACTAGAAGCCCTGGTTGAAAGTCTCGACAAAACCTGCAACGGGCATGAAAAGGAGAAATTAATAAGTGCTGAGTAGACCAAACTGATGACAAATAGCGCCATTAACATCCAGAGGGAGTCAAAGTAAAAGGACAGAAGCAGGGTACCATAACAAGCATCAGCTACCTTGGAGCGGTTACGGGGGGAGGGGGTCTCTCAAGGATCGCACAAGCCACTGCAGCTTTTGAAGCTAAGAGAAACGTTTGCACTCCCATGTCATACCCATTATTTCTGTATGCCTGTGAATCGTAGACTTTGACAGCAGAGTTAGAAATAGAACACAAGTCTTTGAGATGAAATGCTACCAAAGGTTATTGAACATTTCGTTCACAGAAAGAACCAAGCAGTCACTGTGACGAAATCCTGACCATAGTCAACATTTCAGGGTCTTCTGGCTCAGAAGAGACATTCTACAGGGAGCATTGAAAGGAAAAAGAAGAAGAGGTAGCCAGAAGAAGTTTAAGAGTGGACAGGGATATACTTTGCCAGCACAACTATGGCAGCTGAAAATTGTTGCGAAATCATTCTCGGTGCCCGGATGGGATAGACTAGAACAGAAATAAAGAACATTTCGGAAGTTTAATAGTTTAAACATATTTAATTGCCATATTGTTATGCAATGGGGTTGGGCCACAAGTTCTACCAACATTAGTTACGGCCCTTCCCCTACAATACAAATAAAAGGTGAACAAAGGCGGTACAAATATAAACAAAAAATCAGGTTAAGTATAAGAAACAAATGCAAATAATAAAGGAAAAGGGAGAAAGGTGTCAAAAAATTAGGAGAAATAGAATACTATAAAGAAGAATAGAAGTAACAACCAGATGGGCACGCAACAAGAATCAACTTTGAATCAACGCTGATTCAACGTTCAGACACTGAATCAGCATTTTTCCAATGTCGATTCCACGTCGCTCACCCCCTGGGCGTATAAATAAGAATGAAAACTAAAGTATGATAAAAAAATAAGAAGAAAATAGAAAAATAAAGAAGATAAAGGGAGACTAGTAGATATTAGATATCGCAGAAGAAGGCATCCAAGTCAGAGCTTGTCCAGTCCTAGAGGACCACCAGTTATCGCAGGTGTGACTCCAGCCCACCACAGGACAAAAGAAATCAGGGTGCAAATCTGCCCGTGTCTTTTATGTACTGCTGTACAGCCTGAAATAAAAGAAAATTATCATTATCAGAAAGGCCCGATTTACCAAATAAAATAGTTTCTACACTAAGCGGATGAAAATTATGCGTTTTCCTAAACATGAGGATTCGTTTATCTATATATTTATTACAATTAAAAAAATAATGATTAGCATCTTCAGTTTCATACCCACAGCTACATGCTGGGGAGTTACTCAAATAATTCCGAAATAAATCGCCGTTAAGATTACTACATTGATTTCGTATTCTTGCATGCATCACTGATAAGAAACGGTTTCCCTTCAGAAAATATTCGGGCACTTTTCTTATACCAAATAAATGCAGTTTTAGTTGATACTAAAAAGTCGTAAAAGTTTCACATTGCTTTATGTTTGGGCTTAGTTCATTCCATAACGAGACAGCAGAAGGCAGACAAGACTTACGGAACAGTTCAGTTCGAGTACGAAAATTGGATAGACTTGAAGCATTTCTAAGATTATAGTCTGAAATTTCACCTACAAGAGGAGGTAAAAATTGAGTAATATAATCTGGGACCAAGCCCTTTACACAACGATACATAAAGCATAGTTTTTGAAATGTTCGACGCTTATCGAGCGTAGCCCACCCACACTCTCTGTAAAGGTTAACTAATGACGTGGACCTAGTTAGCCCAGTCACTAAGCGCGCAGCTTCATTTTGGAGTTTTTCTAAGGCATCACGATCTTGATTCGTACAGCCGTCCCATACAACAGAAGAATATTCCAATAACGGTCTTACATATGAAATATATATTTGGTTGAGTGCTTGACGGCTAAAAGAATACTTTAATTTTCGCATGATCCCAAGCACTTTATACCCAGATTTCAAGATATTTTCAATATGTGTATGCCAATTACCATTACTGGAGAGCGTTACTCCTAAGTGTTTATGTGAATCTACAAACTCAACTAAGGTATTTTCAAAAACTAAAGAAGGTATGGGGCTATTTTGTCGTAAGGAAAATAATATTGCTTCTGTTTTTGAAGGGTTAAATGTAACCAACCACTGCTTTGCCCAAACAGAAATTACAGCCAGATCATGATTCAAAATACCTTCTAAGTCGGTTGTATTAGTTGCAGAGAAAAAGAGTGAGCTGTCATCTGCAAACAAGCGAGTCAAGCTCAAGAGATTTTCAGTTATATCATTAACATATATAAGAAAAAATAATGGACCTAATACAGAACCCTGCGGGACACCTGCAGATAAAGTACCTAACTGGGACGCAGATGAGTTAATAAGAACACGCTGTTTTCGATTTGTCAAATAAGTTGAGATCCATGACAATAAAGGGCCTTTAATACCATTCTGACGCAATTTAAAGAGAAGTCCATTGTGCCAAACACGATCGAATGCTTTCGATATGTCGCAAAATATCATACATGCAGTTTGTTTTTCCTCGAAAGATTGACAAATTAAATGAAATATATCTATTAATTGGTAGGTCGTAGAATGACCTGGCAAAAAGCCTGACTGATATTTATAAATAAGTTTATTTTCATTAAGAAAATTATATAGATGCTTAAAAACCACCCTTTCCATGATTTTACCAACACAACTAAGTAATGATATAGGTCGATAGTTTGTTGGTAAATGCGCCTCCCCTTTTTTCTGAAGTGGGACAACATTTGAATTTTTCCATTCATCAGGAAAGTCACACTCTTTCAGGAAACGATTAAAAAGAATATGCAACGGCTTCGAAATTGCAACGGATACGCCTTTTAACATTTTATGGCTTATCAGATCCGGACCAGATGCTTTATTCAAGTTTAGTGAGTCAATAACATCCTGAATTTCCTTCTCCGTTGTTTCGATTTTGTCAAGAACTTTATTCGTTTTTTCATGAAATAGAGGCAATGTTGCATTACTCTCATCAACAGACGATATTGATATAAAATAATTATTTAAACAATTAGCCTTGTCGGCATCGGTTACATGGTAAGTTTTTTCTCCCGATGGTAATACTGAACATAAAGGTGGTATGTTTGAGGTACAATTTTTATTTCGCATAAAATGACGAATTAACTTCCAAAAATCTTTTTTATTACCACTAAAAGTATCAGTTAAAGTAAATTCTAAATTATTGTAAAATGTTTCTTTTGCATGCTTCTTTAAGTTGTTAACCTTATTTCGTAAATGCTTGTAATTTGTCCATTGAAATTGACTACCAGATTTTAAAGCTTTAGATTTCTGTCGATCACGTTTACGAGAATACATACGAATTTCCGAGTCATACCACGGTTTGTCATCTGGCCTGATGGTGACTTCTTTATTCGGTATACACTCTTTAACAAATTTCAAAAATGTTTCTTTGAATAATAAGCAAGCTTCGTTTGTAGTGCCGTCTAATAAACAATTCCAGTCAAAAGATAATATTTTAGTATTTAACTTATTAAAATCAGCGCGCTTGTAAAGCCATACAGTACGTTTAAATGACGATAACAGAACATAATTGTGAGCAAGAATAACATATGTAGCATCATGATCGGAAACTTCACGCGGTGTTTCTAATATCCCGGAATCCAAGACACGTAAATCCTCAGGGACTATAATAGGGTCAAGTAGAGCTCTTTCTCTTGTAGGAGCACAGATAACATTTACTAAAGAATTAGCCAAGATAATATCTTTTAGATTGTGACAGCTTAAACTTAAAAGGTCTTCATTGAAATCCCCAGCTACAACGATATTTTTAGATATCTCAGAAGCAGCCTCCAAATTCAAGTTTAATGCATTAAAGAAATTTTTGTCGGATGTTTTGGGACTATAAAATATTCCAATAAGATGTCTTTCATTATTAATTTGAACTTCAATCCATATGCATTCGTCCCAATATTTTTCTAGATCAGCTCTCCGTTTATGTATAAGTGTATTTAATATATAAATTAGAATTCCACCACCATGATTTGTTCGATCCTTACGATATGGACTATTATAATTTTCAGACAACAATAAGTCTTCAGTCAATATACTTGAATCTAAGTGGGTTTCCGTGAAACATAAAATATCAAAGTCTAAGAAATTAGTTTTAACGTAGTCAAGCTTGTTACGAATACTTCGTATGTTAGAATGTAATAGGGAAACAGACTGGTCGGCAGTTACCGGTCCTGGATTTGTCTCTACATCTCCAGCCAAAATCACTAAAAGGCAAATAATGGTTGCCGTTTCTATATTATTTACACTTAAGAACAAGTATCTATTGAATACACTAATGTGGATAAATACGCATCGGATCAACAAGCTTAAGAAACAAAAGTTAAACAAAAACTTACATTTAGTTTTTTGTAGACAACGGACTCCATGCACTCTGTTGTAGAAACAACCAATCGACATCCTCCATGAAAGAATGCAACTATCCATCTGGTAGCTTCACAACGTCTAAGTTTATAGTAATCTGTTGGAAGTATGCCGACCGATCATACATGTGGTGTGCCGGGATCACACCGCTGCAGCAAGTGGTCGAACCCATGACTGAACTAACACTGACATGCAAAACAATTTGCCTACTACTAGTAAAAAGAGTAAGAAAAGAAATAGTGAAAGAAGATAAAAGAGAAACAGTTGACACCATATTCTTACTGCAAATGTTATATGTATGAACCAATTTAATTAGTTTCAGCCCTCATAGTTTACAGTCAACTCTCGATAACTCAAAGTCGAACTTCATCTCCAACTACCAATATCTCAAAGTAAATTTCCTGGTCCCAGAAAATCTACCTTGAGATACCAGGAGTTTGAGTTAAAAGAAGTTAAAATGTAGAGAAAAAATAGGAAATATATCCAAGCTATATGTTTTGATAAAACAGGGTACTTTGAGATATCAGTGTTTTGAGATATCTAGAGTCAACTTAACATGTTCTAACTGTGTTCCACCAGCACTGCACCGGAAAACTTCTATAAGACATAAAGAAATCTGTCGCTACCATTCACCTACTGATATAATATTCACAAACAGCCTGTCCATACAACCGGCGCTGAGGCGATATAACCCATTATTTAGAATACGTCCAGAAAGCATGTACTACTGGATAGAATACGTAAAATTCAACTAATAAAGTAAATACCGTAGTTATACCCCATACCATAACGCCAGTCAAAGCCAACAATAGCCATCGCATTATAGCCATCTGACGACACCACTCTCTATACGGTGTCACAATCATCGTCCAGTAGGCTCGCAGCGTTGAATCAACGTTGGATCAACGTCCATTCAATGCCATAACATTGAATCAACTTCGACTCAACGTCGACTCAACGCGCGTGCCCAGTGGGTACATTAGCACTAATGATAAAGAAAAGAAAAACATATCAAGTCTGGCTACAGACATTGTACTGCACACACCACTGAATTCTTAAATTAACTCGAGCATATACACTGTAAGCACTTATCAACGGAATTGCAAATAGTGCAGAACCTGACCAAATTACCCTAGGAGCAGCCTGACCATGACCTACAGTTCTTATTCAAGGTATTCTGTCCCAACATAAAGGACACTACGGTAAACTTTTCTACAAGTGGTTACATGAAAATGACATATTGGCGCGGATTAGATTTACCGTTCATTTTATACAATGGCTTCAATTAATAAAAGAAAATTTAGCAATTATATCATACTTCCCACCAAATCACACCTTGTGGCACCCATTTGAATCGCCTCATCGAGGCGACTCCAGTGGGATGCCAAAATATTCAGTATGACGGAACTATGCAGAAAAAAATCTCCCCATCTGAAGCTTTGCTATGCAGTGCCATGGACTTTAATAGGATTATTTTAGCGCTATATGCCTTACCACAAATATCACCAAAATTCAGTAACCACCAAACACAAGTATTCTACACTGTATTTCGCTATTACAGAACAAAACAGCCCAGCATAGCACCACACTGCATCTTACAGCTCAGCATGACAGAATTCAGCAAAATACATCATTACTCATCATAGTACCGTCCAGAGGCAAGTACCTTCCATCGGGCAAAACAACTTTGGACACAAAACGTTGAATCATCATTGAATCAACGCCGATTTACGTCATCAAGTTGAATCAACGTTGATACACTGCCGATTCAAAGTTGTGTGCTACTGGGTTGTATCCTATCTCATAAGCGCATCCCTTGCCAACAGAACACTTTAACTTAATCTCAAACTAACAACGTAACTTTATCATAAGTAGCTAAAAACCTGGCAAGGAGAGGAAAACCAAACCGGTTAAGCTGCACGAATACACAAACTAGTCCAAGAATAAACCGGCAACATGCAAAAGAAAAAAAAAAGAAAAAGAAAAATAGTTCCCCAAACTTGCCATTGCCAGAAACATAAACTGCCACATGGGCTGTCATAGTTGGAACCTTGGTTAAATTGTATAGAACTTGGGTTTAATTACAGAAAGGCAAGTAATGCAGACCCTGACCAAACTACCGCCAAGTAGTCTGATCAGGGTCCACAATACTTGTTCAGCTCCATTTATTAATTTCTTATTGGATTCAGTTCATGTCAGTGTGATCACTTAGCGCTTTGTTCCAGTTGCACAGCAATTGATTCCGAAAATGAAGTAACAGAACTCAGTCAAAAAATGCTTCTGAAACTGTAAATAGATACTTATGCATCTTGGTACGGTGTAAAATATATAGTAAGTTACAGTACTAAAGTTAGTTTTATCGTATCGTATGTCATTCTATAGTATAACTGGTGCGGAACAAGTCCGTGCTATACCTTTAAATAGCTTTATATTGTTGTTAATATATGAAAGGGTATACTGTGGGGTAACTGATGGGGTAACTGATATACATAAACGTATCTGATATTTCACTATCCTTCAGTCGCCATTTCAGCAGCTGGCTTCGGTATGTCCGATTTTTCATAGATCCGTGCAGGCTGACTTGTTGTAGATCCTTTAACATAGATTTTACCATCCACGGTCCAGAAAAGGAAAAAGGAAAAAGAAGAAGAGGTAGCCAGAAGAAGTTTAAGAGTGGACAGGGATATACTTTGCCAGCACAACTATGGCAGCTGAAAATTGTTGCGAAATCATTCTCGGTGCCCGGATGGGATAGACTAGAACAGAAATAAAGAACATTTCGGAAGTTTAATAAATTATGAAGAGCTATTCTGTCAAGTTCAACGATTGATACTATTTAAAAGGTTGACAAATAGAGCCGACCCTGAGCAGACAGCTCGAGGAGCGGTTTGATTTGGGTCTACCTTGTTTGCTTTGATCTTTTCTTCCGAATAATCCGGAAAATTACGGTAAATTCTGTCACGACGTTAAATACCGTGTATCACGGCAAGGGGCCTACTTATCGCGGTTGTTACTCCCCGCGAGAAAAGATAAAAATATCATTTATCTCGTGAAATCTCGTGGCATGTGCGTACACGCGAGACTAATTACATGCCTTGTTTCATGATCGATTTCTACTGGAAAAAGTTGTCAAAGAAATCAGTTATGATTTTACTGATCTACAAATGCTGTGAGAAGCATTTACTACGTATATGGAACTTTGTGATGAGGCCGTCTATGTAACTTTACTATTTTGGCACGACAGTCGCAGTTTCAGCAAATGTATGCTATATGTAATTCTGACGCTATCGGGGATGAGTTTCACTATATCCCTTCATGAGAAAGCGTGGTGCTCACGTATCACTCTTTTCGAATCTATCTAATGAATACCTGTAAATAAATAAAACTTTGAAGATTTTGTTTGCGGGGAATACTGTTCACATTTAGACTAATCCCTGGCTTGTAAAAAAACTCATGTTTATAAATGTGTAGGTATGTAAAAGATATTTGATAAAAAAAAACCCTGAAAATTAAGTCACAAAGGTATAAATTTTATTATCACTATAGTTTATTATAATTTCTTCTTTTCATCAATATACATGTATACATATATTTTTCGATAGTCGAACAGCTATACAGGACTGTGAGACTCTGGATGGAAGGTAGTGGTTGGGGGTCTCCACTAAGGCATTGTACATGTAGCTTCCAGTTGTCAGTGATAATCCTCAAAACTGATTCACATGTACACTGCCTTAATGGCTCCTCTGTGTCTTGGCTGGTCCGAAATTGGTACGTTTTCTCGCGATGCAGCGCTCAGTTCCCGCGGCACGGCACGTTTTAAGTGCCAGCAGTAAAAGTGGTGCAGGCATATCAGTTCTGTACATCTTTCAACACCTTCTAACCGTCAACGTCACCCTGACAGGTGTATAAATACACGCCCTACTTTTAATGGCGGATTAAGACACTTAAATGGCAAAAAGACTAAAAACTTATAGCTATCTTCTGTCTTATTTTTGTAACATAAACAAAGCACATCTATTCAAGATATCATTAAATAAACAAGTTTGTGAAAATTATTCGAATTTCATGATCGATCCAATGTCATTCTGCGAAATATCAGGAAATTTATGGCAAAATCTACCTCAAATACGGATAACAGAATGATAATTTTGTTTATGAAATCGTAAAATCTACAGATTGAAAATCTACACGGGTTTGAAGTTACAGAAGAAAATGTGCAGTACGGCATGAGCGAACATGGAAGAATCAAATCAGCCTGTGCAGATGCGCAGGCTAATCTGTGCCTTACCTGTCCGCATGAAAAAATTATGAATCCTGAAGAATCTGTAAAATGAATAGTGAGGATCCTTATCTGGTTTCGCAGACGCACAGCCTGATTTAGGTATTTACTGCTCAGATACGCAGTAAGGTACTTTTGCGCATGATGCAACTCATTTCAAAATCATAAAGAATAAGTGACAGCCATCATGAGAGAAAGCATACCATTTCTTACGGCGACTTTTTCGCGCGGTCATCACGAATTCACCATGAACGAGGTTTTACAGGAGCGGCTGTAGTGCAGTGGATAACACTCCAGACTACCAAACCAGGGGTCGCAAGATCGATCCCCCGCTTCTCCGGTCTTTCGGATGAGACTTTAAACCGAGGTCCCGTCTCCATATGACCTCGTTGTTGGTGGGACGTTAAACCCGAGTTCACTCACACACTCGCGAGGTTTTACTTACTTAGAAATAAAGTCGATTATTATTATTATTATTATTATTAGTTAAAACATTTTCAAAAACACAAAAAGAACACACTAAAATTTCCGATAATATGGTACATGTACTACAAAAACAAAAAGTAGGACAAGAGCCTACTGTGCTTGCAGTAGGTGCGGATGGGTGTTGTTTGTACATTTTTCTCTCACCTCGATATAGACTGAAAAACTGACTCAAAGAGCCGTAAAACCCCCAAAACAGCCAGCCATCATTTTTTTTCTGAACGTATTTGCGTCGTTAATAAGTTTCTTTTTGATGTAGCTTACCCATGGAACGAGTAATATGCTATTAGTTAAGTCCTGCATAATTTTAATCATCTAATACGATGTAATTTCATGGCTGTCAAATTTGAGAATTTATTTAAACTTGATTTTATTTCACAAAACCGAGGGCTAAGTCAAGTCGCGCGTGCCTGTGGTCGTAAATGATCTGCGCACGAAGTTTGCTGACCCAAGCGATCCCCTGACAGCGGTCGAAAAATTGAATATCGAAGTCATAAAATCGTCATAGCGGTTTTCCCGCCCACTATTACGGTTTCTCTGACATTTGAAAATATTATTACTGCTAATAATTCAATAAAAGTTGATCAATAAAATAAGGCGTTATAAACTCAAGACGCAATGGTAGGGCCTACGGAAGCCCCAAAAGTTCTCTTGTATTGTCCCCAACGACATGACTATTCCCAACTTCCACATCTACATCCCTGTTTTCTGACTTCCGACTGCACCGCACCAAACCACTGTCCTGACATCCATTATTTTCTAGACGTTCAACACTGCTGAGATCTGGGTATATGGTCAATTTGATTTTTCGGATGTGATAGAGATTCCATTCTCTCAAGACCAGGGCCTTGCTTAAGGTGAATGTTACAGAGGAAGCAAACTATTACTTTTTCTTTTTGCCTCCCTTCTCAATAGGGGCAACTCTTAAAGGAAAGAATTTGCTCCTCTAGGAGCAAATTCTTTCTTTTAAGAGTAGACCCAAATTTGGAAGGGCTTCGTCGTCCAGGGAAGCAAACAGGCAGTCACAAAAAGTGTTCCCCTTTGATAAAATGGTTTAAAAGCAGGGCGGTGTAACCATACGCCTTAATTCCATTGGACTTTGGGACATCTTAAATGCTTCGATAACTAGGGGCTGGAGGTCAGAAGAGAGGATTCGAGGCAAAGAACCACGAAAAAGATCTTTGGACGCTCTCTATGATGCTTTCTAGAGGTCGGACTGTTGCTAGATTCAGAAGCTCGATGATTTAATGCCTGAAAGAACACTGTATGCCAACATTACCGGAGTCGTTACTGAAGATACGGTTCCGGTTCCGTTGATATACAATGGAAAGGCAGTTATTACTCGGGTGCTGCTTACGTATTACCGTGGTCATTTCATTACGGCTACTGTTTTTCGACATATCATCTCATATTGTTTCTTTGAAACATGCATATACATTTTTCAAAGTTCCAGCAAATGTAACATGTCAAATTGAAATATTTTATAATTAATAACTGAAGACACGGAACACGTGTCATCTCTTATCAAATTCCGCGATTTTATCTTCTTTTTCGAAACTTTCATAAACTGATTTGTAGAAATTATCTCAAGATATTTGATATCTGATTTGAAGACAGTTTAATATCTTATTGAACATGATTTCGCGGTCACATTCGAACATGATGCGTGTCAGTTTCACGGAAGTCACGTGTCAATCATCTGTATCACGAGGTAGCCGTCAATCCGAGCGGACAATAAAGCTGTTAACTTTGCTGATTAGAAAATAAGGAGAATTCTGATGATTTATAAAATACATTTATTTTTTCTTTGATTTTTTTCTTTCTCTTTTCATGGTAACAATCCTCCTACTTTTACCTTCGATCGCAAAAGAAAGTAAGAAAAGTAGATGTGTTTCGCATTGCATATTGTCAGATCAGTTCGCGATTCTTGTGGCCAGTAGAGCGTTTAGAGTCACATAGACCTCTTTTCTATTTTTTTTTTTTTTTTTATGTATGTATTTATTTTTTTATTCATCAGCTTAAAAGGTGGAATGGAATGGGCTGAAATGGAATAGAATGGGCAAAGATAATCTATATTCCATTAGCTATAATTTGCTCTTCGAACCTGGCATGGTAATCTTTGCCACGAAATATTGTTACTCCTTTGAGCTGCGACGCGAGAAAACCAACAAAGTGGTTGTGCACCCAGGGCAGACTCAAATTAACCTGGCCATCTGCCCAGTCTGATCAGACGCTTCGCTAAGCGCTTAAAGGGTAGCTTGAGGTCTAAGCTACCTCCATGCGGACAGCGAAGACTCTGATCAGACTGGGCGGACGCCCAGGCTGATCTGAGTCTGCGCTGGGCGCACAACCACTTTGTTGGTTTTCTCGTGTCGCGGCTCATTTCATTACATTTTGCAAGAGGTTCATTTCGACCAGAACGCTCCACTAACCCAAAGCATCTGTGGTAAAAACAAAACTATTTGCTGACTGACAGTGTAAACCCTGACCAGACAACCTTTTCCTGGACTCATTCTGTCCCAACAACTAGCGTCTTTAAAATAAAACCATATCAATTGAAAGGCATGCATGCGCACAAAATATATACATTTCTGCGGTATAATATGCGACTGGTGCTGGTAAATTAATACTGATTATTAAAAAGCAATTTAATGCTCGGCACATACCTCTGCAGACCGTGCACATGTGACTTGGCTGCTAAACTGCTTTTTTTTTACCTTTTATTTTCTTTTTCAGTCTTTGTTTCAGTTAAAGAAAAGGGCTGTGCTGCTGGCTGTGTTTGTTTGTTTTGTTTGTTCTCTCTCTTTGTCTCTTTTTTTTTGTTTTAACGATATTTGATATAGGTATACTGTATTGTACTTGTAAGTTGTAAATAGGAATTGAATTTTACAATATGCACTTGTAAAGATGAAATGGGTACACTTTCTGGGGAAACATCGGCCATGTTTCTTCATTATTGCCTCCCTTCCCAGAGATCAACTCTTAAAAGAACTTTATTATAGAACACTTCAATTTGACATGTAACGTTCCTTTAAGCGTAACCCCGCCCCTCCCCCCTCCCCCCTTTTTTCGAAAAGTTTCATCCTTCAGGGAAGTAACAAGAATTTCGCGAAAGTTGTTCTCCTCGGTAAAAATTCTATACGCATATGCGTATATGCGTATATGCGTAGAGTAGATCCCTTTTCAAAAGAGTTTCATTCTCCAGGGAAGAAACGGTATCTTATGAAAGTTGTTCCCCTATGTAAACTTTCTATACGCATATGCGTATCATACAAACAACTACGGTCCTGATAGCCGATGTAAGATAAGCCTCGCATGTGGTATTTCCAAAGATCTGGCCCCGAGGTTATAAAACTTTTTTCATGCTCAACTCAGCTGAGCATGAAATTTTCTCTGCTGATAAATATGAAAATGCCAACTAATGTTGGCATTTTCATATTCATAAGCAGAGAAAATTACATACTCAGCAAATCTGAGCAAGAAAACATTTGTACTTATCAGTAATTTGCTATTTATTAGCAGGTAAAATTTCATGCTCAGCTGAGTTGAGCATGAAAAAAGTTTTATAACCTCGGGGCCTGGTATATAAAGGGACATGCCGAGGATAGTACCGGTATATTTTCAACCTGACATGTTATAAAACTAGAGCTAAAACCACTTTAGTCCGTTTGATTAAATCTTATTTCTGATGCAACTAGTGATAAAATGTAACAATAGACGTTTTTGTCCTTTTGGGTTAGAGATTAACCAAGGGCGACACATAAGAACAGATTCTTTTCAGCAGCTCCGCAGGAAAGATGTCACGTGACTGGGTCACCTGACGGTCAACGGGTCCTTGAGTTGGCGGCCATTGTTGAAATCAACACGCCGTCGGATAAGATTATAGTTGGAGTAGACATTTGTGTGTCACAAATAAATTCCCATGGTATTATTTGATTTTTTCTTTCAGAAATAAACAAGATTGTATTGTGTCCTTTTACCACATGTTTTGCGATTATTGAGGGTGTTAGCCACAAAATACTAGATCTAGCTATTCAATTAGAGGTTATTGAAACGCCAAAAAAAATTAAATAAATAAATAAAATAAAAAGAAAGAAAAAAGGTAGCATAACACTGCTTATGATTTATAATTAATTGTATACATGTACATGTAGCAGCAGAATCAGAATTACCATATAAGGAAGCAAATCGGTTCTTATCTTGTAGCACTTTAAGCGCCAAGAATGAAAATACTTGAATTTTCAAACATCGTAGATCCAGCTAATGCAGCTCATCAACTGACTCTACACTTGCTTGCAGTCTAGTCTTTGAAGTATCCATATGATAAAGCTTGGTTGGACGATTTTTTTTTTTTTTTTTTTTTTTTTGAAATTTTGCGGACGTTAATTTTGTCTGCTTTTCAGACCGTTAAGGGCTACTTCTTAATGACTAATTACTTTCGAACGATTTTGAAAAAAAGGATGGCTAATGACTTCAGTCATAGCCTAAATTAGAGAACAAGTTCACTCTGTGGCAGACACAACTACCATGGAGCCACAAGTTCCCCAGATAGCTCACGGTGCATGGGTACACCATCATGTTATTGTTTGCCATTTTTCAAAAGGAGACACATTTTGTGACTTCTTGTTTGCATCCCTGGATGATAAAGTCTGTCCAACTACGGATCTACTCCTACAGAAAAGAGTTTGCTTCTAGAGGAGCAAATTCTTTCCTTCAAGAGTTGATCCCCATTGAGATGGAAGGCATAAATGTAAATGTCACACTTCTTTTATTCTGAAAATTACCCATTCGCCTTATATCATAAAGTACTTACAGTAAAGTAAGTATGAGCTTTGAGATTATTCTTTTTTTTTCTTTCATCCGGCCGCAGAAGTTTGGAAAAAAACTTCGAGGAAACGCACGAGTCCTAATTAACATTTACTCTAAGAAAAAGACAAGTTAACCGTTTAGTTGAAGTTCCGCCTTTCTTATTCATTGCAGACGACATACCGGTCATGACCGGAAGTTCTCTGTCTTCAGGAAACCTGCGCCCTGCAAACGGGAGGAAAACCGGAAGGGGATAATTACAGCAATTATTAACTGGTTCTTGTCGCACAAATCGAAGAACATTTGAAGAATGGATTCCTGAGGTTTGACCGATGTTTTTAGAACTGACAATTATGTTCAAGACTTATTAATTATCGTCGAAGAATCATGCGCCTCAGATGCAAAAGAACTCGTGGCTGAATATCACATTCACATGCTGAACTTGCGGAAGGATACGGGGAAGAAAATGTATTTAATCCGCGACACAACAAAATCAACAAAGTGGTATTTCCGCCCAGCGCAGACTCAGATCAGCCTCGGCCTCCGCCCAATCTGATCAGAGTCTTCGCTGTGTGCGGAAAGGGTAGCTTAGGGTCTATGCTATCGTCATGTACACAGCAAAGACTCTGATCAGATTGGGCGGATGCCCAGGCTGACCTGAGGCTTCGCTGGGTACGCATGCCACTTTGTTGGTTTTGTCGTATCGTGGCTCAAATTTTCTTTTACATAGATTTGCACTTTCGCTTACTTATTGTTTTGCTTTTTTGCCACGCTGTCTCTGATATAGGATTACACAGCTGCAATTATAATGTTTTCCCTCATTTCCCTCTACAGGGCAACATTTTCAGCCATTTATGCCTAGTGTCCCTTAAAAGGGACATTGGCATACAGTGCAGACCCAGATCATATGCCGCTTCACGCGGCATCTGATCAGGGACTACACTGTTTGCACGAGGAAATGTGGATTTCTCCTTAAAAATAAAACAAATTTATAATAAGAAACAAGACCAGACACACCTTATTTGACAAATGGACCCGTCTAATTCACAAGGACAGAAGAGTCCACCAGGCATCAATGGGTTATGCACCAGTCATTTGCAACCACGGCCCCCCTGGGGCCGGGGAATAGCGGGGATATTGACTTTTCACTCTGCAAAGCCCTGGTATATGCCCCGCACTGTGGGGACATCTTTCGAGTTAAATCCCTGGTAAAAGGTCTCCGCCCCCAGGGGATCATGTAAATATAACAAGACCTGTCAGGGGGACAGGATAGCTCACCTGACAGCGGCTTGCCCATCACCTAAACAACTTTAACGTAAAATTTTAACATTCTGCTAACGGCAACGCCGGGGGGGGGGGGGGGGGGGGGTGCAATATGCAATAGCTCTTCCTGTACATTAATTCGTACAGGCAAGCTAAAAATCCATATTCTGACAATGTGTCACTGTAAATTTCGTTAAAAACTTAAAAACACTCCACTATTTTCCTCACTGTTTTGGCGGAAATCAAAAGCCCGGCATTTCCACGGCACTGCCGGGACACCCCTTAGGTAAAAACACGGTACTTAAGCCCCGCTATGCCCCCGCTATCCCCGGCCCCATGGGGGTCGTGGTTGCAAATGACTGGTCGCGGCCGATTTTTTATTTACCATAGTAGGTATTTCCCTTTATTTCAATATTTTTCCAGAGAATAACGAAAAAGTTTTTTAGGGAATTGTGTTGAAACTTTATTTGTATGTTTCATAATAGGGAGAAGAACTTTATAAGCACACAGCTTCCGTTCTAATCCTATAGCTTGTACTGATATGGTATTTGTACATGTATGTATATATGTATGTCAATGGAAAAGCGAAATAAATATGTTTAAACCAAACTTCAAACAACAAAAGAGGACATTGAAAGGATATAGAAGTGCAGGGTACAAGAACCATTACTTTGCTTTTCAATTCAGGATCAGCTTTCACGTATGGATCTACACTGTTTGCCAGTTTGTGTATGTTGTGATCTTTTATTTAATTTGCCGGGCCGCGTAGCGCAATCGGTAGGGCACCTGACTCATAAGTCAGAGGTCCTGGGTTCGATACAAGGTCTGGCCACATACTTTCGCTTCTCCTACCTCTGATTCAAGAAGGGCAGTTGTCCACAGGGTATAATCGATTCCGCCAATTTTCGCTTCCTGCAGAGACTGTCCGTCATATTTGGCTTCCGCCGAGACTGTCCGCGAACTCTTGCTTCCTGCAGAGACTACTGTCCTCGAGAAATGGCTTCCTGCCGAGACTGTCCGCGTGATTCTGCTTCCTGCCGAGAGCCTTTTATTATTTTTATTGTTATATGTTATTATTATTATTATTATTATTGTTATTTTGTTATTATTAGTTTAACGGTCAAATAGCTATCTAAATTCAAAGATGAGAGCAGAGGGTCATTTATTGGAATTTTGGGGCCACAGAACAGATGGGTTAACTACTGCAATACATTGCAACTCTTAAGCCCATGATACACGGTAAACCAAGTAATATATTCCTTGAAACATGTTACAAGGTTTATCGTCTATACAGTGCTTAAGTTATTCTCTGTATCATGCTACTTTTTGGAGGAATAAACTACACATTTTGGGATAGAACTTGTCCTATTCCATACGACTTGTAATATGTTCCTTCTACCATACAGCCAATTAGAAGTCAGGTCACAGGGTCACAAAGCAAAGGTAATGTGAATTTAATAAAAACAAAAAGGGTATAATGAAACCACCATGATCAGCATTTACATTAAATATGATAGGTCTGATTCGTTTTTAGTTTGTTTTTCCAAAGTGTTTGATCCCTCCAAGAATTATTCAAATCCCTGTATAATTCAAATGACATATATCATGCAGTCCAGTCACCTTTAATAGCCTAGCAAGTGAAAAGGCAGGTAAAAGGGTCTTATGCCAAGGCATTACCTGGGAAGGAATATGTTTCAAGCTGTACCGTGTATCAGCACAAGGAATAAGAAACAAAAGTTTCATACTACAAGGAACATGTTACTTGATTTACTGTGTATCATGGGCTTTATTCTACAGACCCAGAAATAAATTGGAAACAAGAAACATGTTACAGCTCACAGTATCATCAATGCCATGATTGATCGGCTGTTTTCTCTTCTTTGGCCGCAATCCATCCGTCCTCATTAGCTGAATAACGGCAAAAGGATACGTCTAGTTTATGTATCATATCAAAACCACGCTTCTAATTGGGGCGTGGTTTAAAGCCTGGAATGGATTGGATTGGAATTGAACGGACGAGAAAGTCCACATTACATGGACTACAATTTCCTTGCATACAGAGCCAGGGTTTGTACTCTTACAGTTTACCTTTTAGGGAGCAAATTCTTTCCTGTGAGAGTGCCAACCAAAATAAAGGGAATGAAGTGGGGGAGGTTACCCTGCCAGTACATTCCATTCCATTTCACGTTTTAGACTATTCCACTAATTGGGAACAGCAACATATCAAAGGCTTCTTTGGGTTGCTGGAAGTTTGTACTTCTGTTTGCTTGTTTGCTTGTTCATGACCAAGATTTCTTTTCTTCCATCACAATTGATTTTTCCCCTTAAACTAAATAATAAGAGAGGTAGAAAATAGATCACCCGAACAGTGGTACCTCCCTGTTGACCCCTGTCTTTCTACTGTCCATTCGAGGAGAGTTCTTCTGATGCTGTTCCTGTTTTTGCTGGACTAAGTGTGTCTCTGGTTGCAGGGTGTGTGTGAGTGGGGGGGGGGGGGGGGGGGGGTTCTTTTGGCTCTTTTCTTTTGACTACATTACCTCTATAAAAATAAACAAAGGTATGAGCAATTTATTGTAAGTTAGTTTTAGTGCATCTAGGGTGATAATTTTAAAATGTGAACATACATGTATGTCCCGTTTTGCATTATCTTACAGACACCATCTGCCTAATCTCTCTCTCTCCCTCTCCCTCTCTCTCTCTCTCTCTCTCTCTCTTTCTAATTACATTTCTGACCTTTGTTCATGGTTGGATTTATCCTTTGTTCAGTTTGATTTATTCAGTTCTTTAGTCCATAAAATTCCAGAAGCAAAGAACCATTTAAAACGCCTCGAAATGGCTTATTCTTCACAATACGATTATTATGCGTATACCTATATATACCTATACCTATAGACCTATTTTCTATATTAAGGTATTTAGATACACAATAACTCTGTATCGACTTATTAAAACACATAACAGAGTTATTGTTCATGGTGAATCAATCAACTATGGAATATAAACACCCTTACAATGCCTACCATAAAGATCCTAAGTTTTCGGGCAGATACATCTGTATAAACAGTGGAAAGCGTGATCAGACTGTTCCTTAGGAACAAGAATGATCAAGGTCTTTACAATTTCAATTCCATCTGCGCATTTTTGAGGCATTACTCTATGGTAGACCCGGAACAACAGGAAAATAAATAACAGGGCAAGGACCGGCTGTGTTTGCAGCAGGTGCAGTACTTGGACAGTCTTTTTGGGGGATATTTTAGAACTTAAACATTGTTTTTCTAGGAAACAAAACGGTGAAATGCTTGCTTTTTTGTTTTATTCTGTATCATACAATGTAAGTTTTACTAAAACAATATGCATAAGCATGCCCCATCGACTGAATATATTTTTCATGACCTTTTTCATGAAATTCAATTTTCTTGCATTTTTTAAAAGAATGTAAACATATACTTATAATCAAGATAATTGCAATTTTTCTTACCAGTCTGTTTCAAATACCCTATATTAAAGATTATATGATTTGCAGAAATGAAAGTGCATCCTTGTGCTAGAGACATGAATTTTAATGGAAAATGTGTAAAAAAAGTATGTATAAATACAAAAGTTTGTTTTTTAGAAAAACAAAACGGTGAAAAATTTTCTTTTCTTATCCAAATGTTTTATAGCCCTTTGGGTTATTCAGCTGGTATAATGAAATGAATGCCCCACCAATATCTTTATTCACCATTCGTCTACCTTAAACAATCCACGAAAGGCGAACTTTGTAAATGACGTGACTTTTTTCCAATAAATACATTGACTAGTCTAACACCTAACTTAAATATACAATATATCACCTATTACAACTAACGGTGTACAACATCATTACAGAAGTGCTTCCATCCACAAGTTATCGCTCATTATCACACCGATATCTCACGCCATCGTTTAATTATCGATTATTCGGGCGATATCGAGGTGATAACGAGGTTGCAAGGTAAGTCGAAGGCGGTGCCGTTGCAAGTTGTAATTGTTCTCTTATACATATATGGGTAAAACCGAATAAAAAGCTTTCACCATTTTAATAAGTGTTGATCTGCAATGCTTCACCCAGATGGCCATACTCCATAAGTTTTAAGCTGTATGTACAACATATGAGAATGAATCTCATATATGAGCCGCGACACGAGAAAACAACAAAGTGGCTGTGCACCCAGTGGAGACTCAGATCAGACTGGGCAGCTGCCCAGTTTGATCAGACTCTTTGTTTAGTGCTGAAAGGGTAGCTAAGGGTCTAAGCTACCTCTATGCGGACAGTGAAGACTCTGGTCAGACTGGGCGGATGCCCAGGCTGATCTGAGTTTGCGCTAGGCGGACAACCACATTGTTGGTTTTGTCGTGTCGCGGCTCATATAGGTTTTTCCATTGTATGAATTTCAGGCAGTATCTCACTTCTAGTTCGAGAGGAGCAATGTTAGATCTGTTACCATGGCAATTATGGAATTACCAACTGTTGTGCTTAGTACCTTGGCAGAATGACGTCTAGATGACGACACTAGCGATCTATATGACCTCTTTGTTGCTATGGTAACAGATATATGACGTCATTGGTTCCGGAGCATGGCAAACATTGTTCAGCTCAGGTGGAGCGACACTGTCATTCTTGTTTTCCCACCCTTCGAAAGTGAATCAACTCTTCAAAGACAGTAGTTTCTCTCCTAGAACGAATTGATTTTGAGTAGAGCCCATGATTGGAGGTGCTACACCAGTCAGGGAATCAAACAGGAAGTCATAATACATGTACTTGTTTCCATCTGTATATATGGCGAAAAAAAGTGGAGGTATACATAGCCATACTCTGAATTTCCCCCAAAATTTGAGAAGGAGGAGAGTGGAAAGAAAAGACTGGTCTGTATCAACCATAAGAAATTTAAATTGGGGACACCCAGACTAATTTCCGTAATTGTCCTAAGACGTTTTACAATGCAGTAATGCGCCAAAAGGATGCACATGGAATGGCAAACAGTGTAGAACCTGATCAGACTGCTCCCTTAGGAGCAGTCTGATCTGGATCTGCACTGTTTGCTCAGACCTTCGGTCCCAATACTTAGAATTGAGATGTTTCTTCTGGTGCTGATAGGACTGAATCTAAACTGATTTCAGTCGAAAATTTTGGAAATTCTCCTAACTCTTTATACCCCTCGCTCCAACATCTTCGAGTCAGGTACAAAAGTATCAGAGAGGGACAAGTAAAAAAAGTCTAACATCTTCGGCTGACAAAAGTCTAGACTGAATGGTGCAGCCCATAAAATAATTACAATATATCCCGTGTGTAATTAAGTTTGTTATAATCCATAATTTTTGTCAAATACATGTTCTACCTTTTTTTCCAGATATTCGACTAGTCAAGAATTAATTTCTGATATTTTAGGGATGAAAGGGTTGGGCACTTTCGAATTATTTCAGAAGATTGATTTGAGTGGATTATATTTCCACAAGGAAGCAGTTACATTTCGAAAATTGCTTCTTTAAGCATCTTCGAGATAATCAAAAACCACTTATTACCGATTAATCAAGAGCTGGCGACAAAATAATTGTTTAAAACCAGCGATTCCGGGATGCATATGTTTGAACGCGACAATTTGTCACTAATGTGCTGTAGTTTTTGACCCGATAATAATACGGCTGTCAGATATGGGGATTTTGACTGAGGACTTTTTACCAGTTTATTGGAACCGAAATTCCATGTTCTGCTTGTATCTGATTCAAATTATTTTACATTTAAGGAATAAAAATGCCATGCTTGTCAAATTTTCTTGGTATCATATACTGGCACTGAAAGCATTTCTACTGTGTTTTCATTACAGCTAATGGAAAGTCAGGGGTTTCTGTGAGCAAGTTCAGAAGTGTAGCCAGGACAACTACACGATATGCATAATCAAGGGAGGTCTAGGGGTTTAGGTCCCTTAGACAGTTCCTTTCGTAATGTCTGTTGGGAGCTGGTATTGAAATCCAATCTAATTTACAAAATTTCTGCATGCAAATACGCAGGTGGGTATTGAAATTTTGTCAATTTGACAAAATTTCACTGCTTACCTGCGTATTTGCATATGGCAGCTACACCCTTGTTCGTAGCAGTGGTTGACAAATAGCATTGTAGCATGTGTATACAGCGACAGACCAGACTACTCACCAGTGAAGTATGATCTTTTCATCCAGGCCAGGATCCAGACCACCACATACTGGTGGGGCTGGGGTGTCGATATGTATTTGGGAAGGGAGGGGTGGGGGAGAGGGGTTGAAAAAGGCATATTAAAGGATAAATTTGATGAGAATTTTTCATAAAGTCTTTTTTTTGCCTTGAAATATATGTTGTGATATCACATAAGAATCGCCTCGCCGAGGCGATTCTAATGAGATGTCACAACATAAATTATAATCTAACCAGACCCAAGTGGCGGGGCTGAAGCCCCAAAGCCCACCCCCTGGATCCGGGGCTGTAATCAGCAACAGTAATAATCCCAGAGGTATAAGGACGAGAATATGGAGGCTTACAGTTCTTACCCATACTAGAGTAAGAATCACAAGCCTATGCACGTATGGGATTCGCGTACGGTTACGGATCGTTTGGACAGACAATCCACGCCGTCTGGGAGTGACCTTCTCCGGTACGAGAATAAAAACGTGCCTTGACTCAAATGAACGTAATAAAACGATTCGTCCTCTACGTCGTTGCATGAGACCTTGTCTAGAACTGTGTCAGTTTGCAAGTAACGTCATCAACTCCTCTGTTCTTTCAGGGGCGGTGAGAAAAGGGGCGGTGGGATAATGTTGAAAGAAACAAAAGATATTGTAATTTATGTAATACAAATTCGATCGGCGATGAATTTCACTATTTATTTGAATGCGAAATTTTTAACGACATAAGTGCAGCAGCCATAGGGCCTTGATAAGCAGGACTGACGGACGAATCTGACTAACGATTGACATTCATGGACAGGCGCTCGGCGCCCCGTTACTGCGGCTATGGATTCGTTCCACTGAGGTGCGGGGGCAACGTCGATATGAGAATTGAAATACTACTACTACTACTTAACGACAGAAGAAAAATGTATTTACCAAAATATTATTTAAAAAACTATAATACGTTCAAGTTCACTCAGTTAATGTCAAACTCCAATGTTAAACTGTTACACACAGACTTAGCCAGTTTGTCACTTTGATACTCAGTATGTTTAGATAGGTTCATGTAATAAATAAGTTCTTCTTTCTTGTCCCAGCTAAGCTGTGCATGCACCATCTATCTTTACGTATTTTGATCAGTATATATTTCCTCATATGTTGTACACACATAAAGTTATGTTCTGTTCTGTTCTGTTCTATTCTGTTCAGAGAAAGGCGGCATCTTGTTTCGTGAAAAACAATAAAGAAAAAAAGAAAAAAAGAATAAATTCATAAGAAATAAATAAATAATAGAATAAAATAAAACAAATAAATAAGAACAAATATATAAATAAATATGCTAAAACTTTGTTTAATTTACTGTTTGTCAAGCCCAAATGTTTCATGCTAGAATGTTTGCAAATCTCGCAGCATCGCCAACTAGGATTATCATTGTATTGTTCGTTCTGATGCTGATGACACAACAACGGCAAATTATACTGGATTGCTGCAGATATGGATTTGCTAAGTATACTTGAGATCAGCCTCGCCTCTGCAAAATTTGTTTTTTTTTCTATAATATCTTTCCTGATTTAATAACTGAGAATGATCGGACTAAATGCTAGGCTCAGTGAAAAAAAAAATCTGCAGCAATCCTGTGTAAGCTGAAACAATTTGAAAACGATACAAAACGACCCTTTAATTAACTAGAAATACACTGCAAAACACGTACATTACATTAGAAATCTCTCAATCGATTAGAAAGTCCAAGAAAATAGAAAATAATGAGCTGTACAAGCACTCATGCACGTGCTCACGTGCTTCGACTTTCGTCTGCTAGGGGAGTAAGTGGCTTCGTTTGTGAAATCCTCGCGGAAAATTCTAGATGTGGATGACGGTCATTAGTATCAAGTTTTCAGAGAAAATGTTTACAGATTAGAAAGAATCTGTAAAATAAAGCAGTTTAAAATGTTTTGGGGCCATATTTATAAGACGACTTAAGTGGTTGCTATGCTGTTGCTAAGGCGATATTTCTATGAAGGAGATTCCCTACAACTATGGAATTTGCTCTGGAGGAACAGTCTTTTTAGACTGTTCCTTCAGAGCAAATTTCGTAGTTGTAGGGAATCTCCTTCATAGAAATTCAGCCCTAGCAACAGCATAGCAACCACTTAAGTCGTTTTATAAATACGGCCCTTGGACTCTAGGTAGTCATCTTAGAATTACAGGACCACTGTGGTACAATATCTGGGGGAGTAACTCTGACATTTTCTCTTAAAAGAAAGAATCAGCAAATTATTTTCTTTAAGAGTTATTCCCTTTTGAAAGGGCTACTACATCCAGGGAAGAAAACAGGAAGCTACACAAGGTATTTGCCTATGTCAAAATGGCTGAAAAACATGGAAATACTCATACACTTTAAAACAAAAGGAATATGTATACTTATGTATGTTTATGTTTAGGTATACTTAGTTTGGCAACCATTGTTACCATTGTCAGGAAACAGGTACACTTCCATGTTTTCTTCGCCATTTTACAAAAGGCAACAACCTTTGTGTCTCCATGTTTTCTTTTCATGACGAAGAACCCCATCAAAATGAGATCTATTCCGAAAGGAAAGAATCTGTCCTTTAGGACCAGGATTGCCTAGCCACTAGGCGAAAAAGTTATATCAGTCATTCATTTGAATGTTTCAGTGTATACAGCTAGTCTATACTTATGGCTCAACTTCTTCATAATGCATATATCAGAAAAAATGCAGATTCAAATTTTATAGACTGACCAGCGAAAAGCAGCAAAACTTATTATTTTCTATAAACGGAAAATCTTTTCATTATCAGACTAGAGCTAGTCTAGGACCAGGGGAGCATATTCTTTCCTTTAAGACGACTCCCATTGAAAAGAGAGAGAAAATGAAAACAGCAGAGTTGCTGCTTACGAAACTGTACCCATTCCACCTTAATTACTAATGGTATTTGCCACTCGTCCTTTTTACCTACAGGAAAAAATTCAGTTCTGTTCGGTTCTGTTCTGTTGTTAAAAATCACATAGTACTCAGATAAGTGCTTGGATGCAGAGGCTGCGCAAAATTCTATCTAAAAGGCATCTTTACTGACCTATTTATTGTAATTATCCTAAGTATTGGAGCACTAGAACATGAGTATAAAGCGTTTACCCTGATAAGACTGATCATTGCAGTGTCAGTACTGTTTAGCATTTTGGAATGAGTTTTACGACTCACTACTGGCTATTCAAACCAACTTTTTTTTCGAATTTTAGGATAATTACAAATACTGAGGAAGGTGCCCAAGTTTTTCGATAAATACGATATTACTGGAAACCTAAACGCCAAGTTCTAGCCAAAATATCATCACTCCCGGGGAGAAAATAAATACAGGCAGACTCCCAGAAGAGCTATCCATGATACTTAAACAGCCAACACAAATATTTACCAAACCACTTCTGTTTGTTTTGAAAATAAAATGATCACAAAAACCAGTCCCTAGATACAAAACGAAGCCAAACACAAGGTAACAGTTACCTTTCTTTATTCCTTTGAAGTTCAAACATCTGGAGAAAACTTATTGGAAGCGTAAAAAATCTACAAAGCATGTGCAAAATTAAAAACGGAAGTTGTCTTATGCCAGGTGGTGAGTTGTGTGCGGCCGTTTAACAGTCGCGTTCTGTTCTGTTCTGTAACTTGTTGCGTGCAGTGTTCTCGGTTTTCGCCTTAAAAATAAATAAATAAATGTGCACAATACTCTTCCTCTTTCATTTTGCCTTCCTTCTCAATAGGGGTCTACTTTTAAAGGAAAGAATTTGCTACCACGGAGCAAATTCTTTCCTTTAAGAGTAGATCCCCTTTGGAAGGTTTTTTTGTCCATGCAGGGAAGCAAACAGGAAGTCACAAAATTGTTTTCCTTTGAAGCAATGGCAAATAAATGCCCGGGGGTATACATATACAGCTCACCTGGACCCACTGACTGGGGTATACATATTCAGCTCACCTGGACCCACTGACAGAATGGCAAGCCATGCAACCAGTTTTCAAAGTCGTTCGTCAACATATCAATATTCACATCTAGAGTTAGACCTTCGCATCAACTTGGATCAGGTTTCATGTGAAAGTTCCAGAGTGCTCTGGGTGGTCGGGTCGGGTCGGGCGATGGTGATGGGTGACTTTCGGTGACGTGGCGCCCTCCCGTAGTAATTTGAATAAAAGTAGGGCAAAGGCCTACTGTACATGCAGTAGGTGCGGCTGGGGGTTGTTTTGATATTTTTTCTTTCGCCCATCACATCTCTTCTCTCTCTCTCTCTCTCTCTCTCTCTCTCTCTCTCTCTCTCTCTCTCTCTCTTATCTGTGGTGTAAGCGTCAGAAGATATTTTTATAAACAACCTACATAGGCAATACACTGATTAGAAAACATATGTTGTGCTACAAAAATTATGGAGAGCAAGTATTTGATAATTGAGAAAAGCATTCATTTCTTCTGATTCCTCGTTGTACAAAGAAATACAAACAAAAGCGAGACTATGTTAGGGAACCTTTGACTGTACATTGTATTTTTACCATGATTCAGTAGTTTTTGATAGTAAAGTGAGCTAAAAAATGTGTTTTTTGCAAGAAGCGTTGACATTGAAACATTGAAATGCTAAACCGGCTGAAAAAATGTTGAAATCGTAGATAAAACCTGAGCCCACATCGCCAACCCTTGAAAGAGTTCACTGAATCAAAAACAAATAAACTCAGGTATTTTGTGGTTTCACTCCCATGACGATGCAGGGAGTGTGTCCAGTTTCGAAAGGATGGTATTCATGAAACTAACCCCAAAATAAATACGCATCCCTGGTATAACCATTGAGAAGTAACGTTACAGCTTAATTTAGTTTGTGGCAATTCAGTTTTTTCAATTGTATTAATGACTTGATTTAACTTATACCAGTCAGCCCCGGATCCAGGGGGTGGGCTTTTGGGCTTCAGCCCCGCCATCTGGGCCTCTGTCTTATATAAATGATATAATATGTAGGCCTTCAGATAATAAGGAGTATCTGATGACAGTTTGAAATAAGTTGTCCATGTGGTTCTATTTAAATATATGTTGATGTTGTGACATCTCATTAGAATCGCCTCGCTGAGGCGATTCTACTCAGATGTCACAGCATATGTTTCAAGGTAAAAAAGAATATAAATAAATCTCATCAAATTGATCCCTAATTATGCCATATATTTTCAAGTCCCCCCAACCCCCTACCTCACCTCCTATCCTTACACACACACATACATTCCAGCCCCACCAGTTATCAAGAGCCCCACCAGTACGTGTTGGTCTGGATCCGGGCCTGCCAGTCTTGTCAGAAAACAAACTTTAGCATGAAACAATTTGTAATGTGCAAGGGCTTCTCTGATGATGGTGTACACTATTGCGTGTCCACCTGTACGGGAGATACTGCACTCGTGAATTATCTCCTCGTACAGGCGGACAAGCCATGTTTCAACATTTACTTAGCTTTATATATTTAGTTAAAGAACAACTCAGTGAAAAGGAAAATAAAAAGAAAGAAAAAAAAAAAAACCAGGACCAGGTCCTCTAAGCCGGGGAGGAATGGGGGTGGGGTACGGCTTGTCGTTTGCTTTGTTTGGCTAATAAGAATTTTGCTTATGATCTGTTGAAAGCAAATAACTGTTTTTACAAACAGGGTAGATTCACATAAGACTCAGAAGTCAGATCAGAATTTACATTGTTTGCCATTTTTTTCCAAGCGACCTCCCTCAAGTAACTAATGAACTAAACACCAAAGCGTACATGTAACTACATGTACCGTAAAATCCTAAAATTTGGACACCTAAAATAATTACCGTAACTGTCCTTAAATTTTTCTGTGCAGTAATGCATCTGAATGATGCAGACAGAGTGGAAAACAGTTTAGACCATGATCAGACTGCTCCCTAAAGGAGCAGTCTGATCAGAGTCTGCACTGTTGTCTCAGACCAATCAGTCCCAATATTTAGAATATTACGGTAGTTGGTGATGCAATTTGACAAAGAAAGAAAGAACAAAAAACGAAAAAAAAAAAAAAAAAAAAAAAAAAAACGAATGAAATTTATGAATTTTCTTTCGGTCAATATTTGAATAAGGGGAATCGAATTAAAAAAGAAAAAACTGCGAAAAAGAAAATAAAACAGCAATATGTTTTGAAAAAAGAAGGAATCAATCTGAGAAGGCTTTCTATCTGATAGTTAACACACTTGATTCCGAAACTCTTTCAAGATTATCAAAAGTTTGATATTTTAAAGAAATAGATACCTTTACAAAGTTATGATTTCAATAAAAACAGCACATCAAAAGATTTCAGTTTTTGTTTGTTTTTATATTTTCAGTAGTAGACAGGTGTAAACCAATAAGCACTCATCCTCTGCGCTCGCCCAGCATGGAACCGTCGATCAATTGTTAGCTACCATTCACGCTGCGAGCAATAATGACGGATTCGCTGCCGTTGCTGGATTCATCCTGTCAGCACTGACGAACATAATGAAGCTAGACTCCGCCCATCTATTGCCCCACACAATGGAGAAACAGCGGTCTTAACAGAGTGGAACTGAGCTGAATTCCAAACAAAATTTCACGGTGATAAATACAAAACTTCTCTTAAATACTTGCCACTGTTTAAGCAAACAATACGGATTAAGGAGAAAGGTTTAAGAAATAAAGAGGTTGAATAGACTATTGACTGGGGACAAATAGTGGATCTTCATATATATAAGATGTTTCTCCCTTTAAAGAAGATTTATATTTCACACAATCTGATTCGTATCAACGGATAATAAACCAGAAGCATTTTATCAAGTCTAAAAAGAAGACAAAACAAAACAAAAAACTTAGAAAGTTGCAAAAGTTTATTGTTTATGTTGATTGTGTTTTATTTTAAGTTTATATATAAAACTGCATTATAAATTACGGATTAAAATCATTTTGGATATAGACAGTATGCTATATGGAAACGCAAAATAGGAAGGAAAGAACTTAAATAAATGCTACAGACAAATTACATGAAAGCAAGTATTTTTAGTGTCTACCCTCTATGTGACAGGAATGTGTTAGCCAAAAACAATATTCAACATGATGGAAGATGGACTAATTTATCAGTTTTAACAGTTTGACAGTTTAAACGAATGCACGAACTTAACACTAAGAGAGTAAGATCGCCAAAAAAGAGAAATATGATAGAGAAATATCAGATCCCACAGAATGACAGCGAAGAAAGTATAAAGTACGAAAGAATGTATAGAGATGAAAGCCATTTGGAATATATGAATGAGGTATTTAAGAAAATTATAATAATAAAATAATCATATGAGCCGCGACACGAGAAAACCAACAAAGTGGTTGTGCGAACAGCGCAAACTCAGATCAGCCTGGTCATATGCCTGGGCTGATCAGACTCTTCGCTTATCGCTTAAAGGGTAGCTAAGGGTCTAAGCTAACTCTATGCGGACAGGGAAGACGTACTCTGATCAGACTGGGCGGATGACCAGGCTGATCTGAGTCTGCGCTGGGCGCAAAACCATTTTGTTGGTTTTCTCGTGTCGCGACTCATGTGTCATTGCGATATGCACTGACCTATAAGGATTACACATGGATGAGGAAAACGAAATTTAGGGCCCGGTTGTTCAAAAAAGCATCGTTAACCTAACGAGCTCGTTAAGAGGTCAACTCGTTAAGTGTTTTGCGACTTTATAATCAAATACACTGATATTTTATTGAAAAATGTGCGAAGCGTTTGCAGTTTTTTTTTTGTTGAAAAAGATGTGTGAAACTTTTGCAGTTTTCAACAAAAAAGTAAACCGCAAAAGCTTCTCACATTTTTTTCAACAAAAGCTATTGACATCTTTGAGATATTAACGTTGAAAATTTAACGAAACGTTAACTAACGACATCGTTAGTTTTGAATAACCGGTCCCTGATCCTTAAACCTGTGTGTCTGCCGATTAAAGTCGGTCGGCAAAAAGGTTCAAATCAGTGTTGGTTCAGAGCAATTTAAATGGGTCATGCGCAAATTCAAAGGGAATAGGTGTGTGTGTGTGTGTGTGTGGGGGGGGGGGGGGTTGATGGAGTGGGTGGCGAGGGAGCACTCCCATAATATAAGATTTTGGGTGTTCTGACGACCATATTTTATGCTGCTATGTTTTACTTTCATTGAATACCCGAGTAACAGTATGTTGGTATGTTAGCAATTGAGTCAACCCGATTATTTGGGACTACACCAGGCACGGAAAACAACCCTGCCAATTTGTGCAATAAATACCCCACCTCTCCCAAAATACCGACTCCCCCATATTGTGGGAGAGGGTGGAATCTCCATTTAACTCTTTAAGCACCAAAAAGCAGACGACAAAATTTACGTCTGCAAAAATTAAAAAATGCCTTGTCCAAGACATTTCATATTGAGAATTCAAAGACTAGAGGGCAAGCAGTGTAGATCTAGATGAGGCGGCTCATCATGAGCCGCCTCATCAAGATCTACGCTGTTTGCAAATTCTGCTATTTTCGTCACTGGTGCTTTTAAGTGTTATATACGTATATGACGGGAACGCAAATCGAAGCTAGGTTCAAATAATTATGAATCCGTTTCATTCTATTCGCCAGCCACTTGTACGTACATATTTTCCCCCACCTTATCTTAACTTCTAGACACAACATTTAAACATATTATGTTGGCAGGGGTTCTATTATATAAAGTTACGCATCTATGCAAGTAATCTTCGTTATCAAATTGTACGCTATAGTCCTACCCATGGGTTTGGGTGTTAATTGCTTATTCAGATACACAATGTGCGGAATCACCTGTATATACAGTACTCTACTTTACCCAGCAAACAGTTGTTAAATCTGAAAAATATACATCTGAATTCCATTCCGTGGCAACTGATCTGTGGAATGTGCTACGGTATACATGTCTGTATATATATTTACAGCAAAGAGCAAAATTACAAGGCACAGTGGCAGCTGTCGGACCGAGGCCCATTTATGCCCAGTGGAGTTTTCCATCCTTATCAAATAAATGAGTCCATTTGTCAATTTAGGGGCACCTGTTTTAGTTTATTTTTTATACCATTTTATTTCATCTTCAGTAGGAGAAATACCGGTTTGTCTTATTTTTGGGACGCTAGGTATTATTAAAGTAAATCATTTAGAGCTGAAAAACATTTTTTTTACACACAAAGTTAAATTGCAGACATAGCACTACAAGTATTTTCTAAATAAGCACAGTGAATTTGGCATCTGTTTGGCGGGTGTAATGGCTGCTGCTTAAATTTCCTGTTATGGACGACGATTTAAAGTCGAAATATTTATTTAATGGAGTGGGTATCAGTGCAGAAATCATAACCTATTTGCGGC
The DNA here is from genome assembly GCA_963989385.1 of Ctena decussata. Taxonomy (NCBI): domain Eukaryota; kingdom Metazoa; phylum Mollusca; class Bivalvia; order Lucinida; family Lucinidae; genus Ctena; species Ctena decussata. Next base: position 23,899,608 of record OZ022498.1, read on the forward strand.
TTTTTCATCATTTGAAATAAATAAAGACTCTTTCCTTTTTTAAACTTTTTATTTTTTCCCCAGTTTCATTTTATTTCAAACCTTTTTTATGTTTTCGATACATGTCTTTTACCTCATTGTAAAATATATTGATACATGCAGTATCATACACTGCCATGCTTCCCACTATGTTTGCAAACGGAGACAATTTTTGTTTCTCTGGACGTCGAACTCATCTTCTCGTAAAGTAAAGAGCAAATTGGTTTCTATTAGAGTTTAACCCATTGAGAATGGAGGCAAGGACCTAAATGACAGCGTTGTTTCCCTTCGTATGCTTGCAGTATGCCCTGGATTGCTTCATTTCTCTGTGTTTGGTGGGCACTACATAGATGGGGCATGCACCAGTCTACCTGCTATGGGTCTCTATGATGGTACCACTGCACTGACTTGTCTAGGCAGTGAATGATCTTCATTTTGGGAAATTGTTAATGTAGTTAATATATCATATCACTGAGACTACTTTAGGGCTAGTATGTGTTTCTCCTAATTGTATCATGTATATGGTACTTGTATCATATGTTTAGGAGATATGCTTTATTAATTTGTATCTTTTATTTTGCTCATATTCTGTCATTTGGAATTCTTTCTTTGATTTGTTTGGTTGCTCATTCTATACCACTATATGTGCTCCTATGAGGGCCGAAAATTCGTAATAAAGAGCTTGTATCTTGTATCTTATGCTCATTCTCTTTGACTTTTACGTACGACGTACTCATGGTACTGTAGACTTTCTCAAGACCCTATATTATCTAAATTTCACTTTCAAACTGGTAAGTCCCTTTAAGTGAAATAAAATGTGAAAGTCCCTTTAGAAGTTCTCTCTGAATATAAATTTAACACAGTTTTAAACAGGAACATTTTCTTTTCTTTTTTCCCAAAATAATGAAAAATAATAAAATGGAATATTAATTTACAGACTTGGGCAAGTCTAATGGTACTGCTAAGTTGTTGTTTAGACCAAGATGAACGATTGCCCTAAACGGCACAGATAAGTGATTTCGATTCACTTTGACAAATCTTACAAGCACTTAGACATGTTAGAGAAGTAGAGACTTCCAGAAAGTTATCAAAATATTGGAACTGTCGCTTTCTCTGAGAATAAACAGATAAACATACAAGTGGCGGTTTTGTTGCGTTTGGTAATCTATTACTATAACAGAGCCCCATATAGCCTAAAATATTGGGGATACTGTATCAATTTTTTTTTTTTTAGATTTTCTTTTTCTAAATACATATATTGTAGAATCGCCGCGATTAGAACCGCCTCAGCGAGGCGGTTCAAATGTGATACCACAATATATGTACATATAGAGGAATATGAAAAAAAAATCATATAATATATTGCTAATCTGAAGCCCTTCTTTTAAGGTTAAAATACTAAGAATACGAAGCCTTATATTTCACTGTTCCAGTTACTCAATAAAATAAACATATTCTTAAGAGTTGTAGGGAAGTTTGTTTAAAGAATTAACAGTGAATAAATATTTTAGACACATATTGTTAATGCAGCTTTACTTCTGACATTCATAGATGCATGTTTAAGTAAATAAAGACTTATTAAACACGGTTAATTTCTGTATGTAAATAAAAATAACTTGGCGGGCGGTGAAATATTAAATGTATATCAAAAAAAAAAAAAAAAAAAAAAATGATCCAGTTCTTTGAAGTTTAACATAAGAAAAAATATAGCGCAAAAATTAGATACATTTAAGTTATAGTCATTGAACAATTACATGTAATCGAGGTTTTTGCGAGTGACATATTTGTGAACTGGATGAGTCGCGTTAACCACCCTTAAACTATTATCTCGAAGAAGGAGCGCATTCATTTACTCACATTTAAGTTGCTAAAATATTGTAACGATCTTTATTTATTTATCTTTATTTATTTTATTTCATTTTTATTTATTTATTTACTATTATAATATTTTTTGAAAAAGAAAAAAAATATATAAAAGCATTTTTTCTCGCTTACGTATTTTCACATTAGTATCTAAAATGTATAAGCACACCTCAGAAATCCTCACCCCACCTTTTCACCTCTCATGGGGTATATGGAGAATCTTCCCACTGGCCATATACTACAGTTCACTGTACCTTATCATTATCATGTAGCATCACTGCTATTATTCATTTTTATTATTCATTTTACTATTATCAGTATAATGATTTGTATTATTATTACTTCATGGTTATGGAAGTCACCTTGTAATTTATGATAAAATGCCATGCAACTGAATAGTACCGCCATTAATTACAAGTGAGGTAATGCAGATTTCTTCCATTTGCCGGAAGTGTTTACTAGAGTTTGCTAAATGTTGAAACTCATGTAATTTCTACTGTTTTTGTTTCGTAATAATAATAATTGTTATTAGTTGTAGCAGTACTCGCAAAATGTGTGAGGTCGGAATATTGTTGGTTTGCCGATAGCCTTTCAAGACCTTGTACCGGTTTCATTAAAAAAAAAAATTGACCAGGCGTGGCCAAAATGACTACGCCAGATGTTGTCACTATACTGCAAGGGGATCCAACTGTTTTATAACATACGTTATTGATGCGTCAAGGAAGCTTTGGAGTTTTATGTGCGTCGTATGCTAAGCATGGTGCTAGCTACATTTAAGAGTAACATTTCATCAAGCTTTGGTACCCAGGCTCGGTCAGTCTGCCCTCTCCCACCCTGCAGGTCACGTTTGAGTGGACGTTAGGTCTAAAATCATACCATTTCATACCATTTTGGAATGTCTGGCTTTGAAATAGCAGCCTCGTCAGTCGTGCGGAAAACATACAAAGCGCTACCCTTAATGCAATTTAGCATTGCAGGCTCGTCGTGTGTTAGCTAGCCGGGCCGTGATGTCGATTTTATGTTGCCTCGGTATTAAGGAACAGAACCTCTTAGAGAATGCTTAATATGCGATGACATAACATGTACACAAACTACTTGACAGCGGCTATGACGCATGCACATGATGTTTATAATTTAGCCATTCTGCCGATGGGCTTCGCCTTTCATCAGCTGTGCCCAAGATACAATGGGTCTCTAAACCCCCACTGCCCCGACTGCTATTAGGCTATGGGAAACCTTTACTTTTATACTTTTTATCATATCTCTTTTCTTTCTCAGTCTTTCTTGGAGGAGGCTTGATGAGGACTGAAATACTGTCTCAAAGAACTGATAAACATAAACCAAAAACAATTGACCAAAATCTCCTTTCTTAGTTCATACTTCACCATCCATACCGAATAATTCAAGTTCATACTCCACACTTCACAGTTGATTTTTCACAGTTCATAATTCATACTTTATAGTTCGTATGTCACACTTCATAATTAACAATGTTTAATGCTGAATAAAATTATGTTATGTTATGTTATGTTACTTAACAGTTAATACTTCAGGATTCATTCTCCAAACTTCGTAGGTTACACTTCATCCTTCATACTTCACACGTCAACGTTCATTATAAACAGTTTATTGGTAAATACTTCACAGTTTAAAGTTCATATTTCAAAGTCCATGTGTCATAATGAACAGTTCACAGTAAATATTTCACAGTTTAGAGTTCATATTTCAAAGTCCATGTGTCATTATAAACAGTTTAAAGTAAATACTTCACAGTTAGCAGTTCATATTTCAAAGCACCTTTGTCATAACAGTTTATAGTAAATAGTTCACAGATTAGAGTTCACATTTCAAAGTTCATGCGTCGTAATAAACAGTTTATATTTAATACTTCACAGTTAAGAGTTCATATTTCAAAGTCCACGTGCCATGATAAACAGTTTATTGTAAATACTTCACAGTTCAGAGGTCATATTGCAAAGGTCATGCGTCATGATAATAACCAGTTTCTAGTAAATACTTTACAGTTTAGAGTTCAAATTTTAAAGTCCATGTGTCATAATAAACATTTTATAGTAACTACTTCTTCACAGTTTAGAGTTCATATTTCAAAGTCCATGTGTCATAATATATAGTTTATAGTAAATACTTCACAGTTTAGAGTTCATATATCAAAGTCCATGTGTCATAATAAACAGTTTAAAGTAACTACATCTTCACCATTTAGAGTTCATATATGGTCTTAACAATATTTTATTGACTATAAATTACATGTATATAGTAAAATACAATTTCATAAGTAACAGGGATTGACAGTAAGCAAAATGCTTATATATAAAGTCATTTCCTGATATAAAGTCATTAACTACTTGTGCTTAGTTTCGAGTTCATATTTGAAAGTTCATGTTTCATACTATTTACATAACAGTAAATACTTAACAGTTTAGAGTTCATATTTCAAAGTCTATGTGTCATAATAAACGTTTTCTAGTAAGTACTTCACAGTTCATATTTCAAAGTCTATGTGTCATGATTAAAGTTTATAGTAAATACTTCACAGTTCGATTTTCAAAGTCCAGGTGTCATAATAAATAGTTTATGGTAAATACTTCACCGTTTAGAGTTGATATATCAAAGTCTACGAGTCATAATAAACAGCTTAGAGTAAATATTTCACAGTTCAGAGTTTATATTTCAAAGTCCATGTGTCATCATAAACAACTTATAATAAATATTTCACAGTTTAGAGTTCTTATTTCGAAGTCGGTGTGTCATAATAAACAGTTTAGAGTAAATACTTTACAGTCTACAGTTCATATTACAAAGTCCATGTGACATAATAAACAGTTTCTAGTAAATGCTTCACAGTTTAGAGTTCATATAGCAAAGTCTGTGTGCCATGATAAACAGTTTATAGTCAATACTTAACAGTTTGGAGTTCATGTATAACCTTGGACATGCGAAGTACGATGCACGAATTGTAAAATATAATACATCTATGAGATTAGAACTATGAAATTTGTGAAGCTTGAAAAATGAACTGTAAACTGTGAAGTATGAACTGTGAGGTAGGAATTGTGAAGTGTGGTGTATGAACTGTGAAATGAAAATATGAACAGTGAACTGTAAAAGGTGCAGCATGAAGTCTGAAGCCTGAACTTTGGCTTATCAACTGTGACGTATGAACAAATTCAATGAACTATGTAATATAGAGTGTGGAGCAAGAACTGGGGATTATAAACTGCGATGTGACGTACGATGTTGCTCCCCGGAATGTGTTCCCGGTCACCTTAATTAGGTCATGTTTTTATTTAATTTTCAGACGATGCCCGTGATGGACGGACAGACGGACGATACGACCTACTGCGCTGGCTGCGGCGGAAGAATCGTGGAGCGATATTTCTTGAAGACGGCGGAGAATCACTGGCATGTTCACTGTTTGAAATGTTATGACTGTAAATATCATCTCGACAATGAAGTCACGTGCTTTGTACGAGAGGGGAACGTTTATTGTAAAGAAGACTACTATAGGTAAGTTAGGATACTGCTGCCCAGTAGACACGCAACGTTGAAACAACGTTGACGCGCGTCAACGTTGTTTCAATGTTATGTGCCTGCTGGGTGGTTTCTTAGAATTCCAGGCGTAATTCAGGGCGTTTTTGGAGACAAGCACTAGAAAAGAGCTTTAGCAAAGTATCGTTTGATGAAAAAATAATAAAATAAAATATCATAAAAAAAATTGAAAAGATAAATAAGATTAAAGCCTTGTAAAAACTAGAGTTTTTTTTTTTAAATCCATATGCATAAAATAAGAATCATTATCTTTGCGAAGTGTGCATGTTTTCCAGATTTCGCATGCATATTATTTGAGGTTCCTGAAAAGACCCAGTACTCTTTTGTCATAACTTGTGATTGAAGCCCAATGTTTCAAAAACGTTTCGTCACTTATACGTATGTACGGAGAATGTCGGATTTTCTATCAACATTCAGTTTGTAGCACACGCTCGCGCATTTACCAAAGCACGTTGAAAATATAACATGAAGATTTGAAGATAGAGATACAGCCACCAGAGTGTGCGGAAAGTGTAACTTAAAGCTAAATCAGATTACTTTATTATGCAATTAATTTACTACTGTTTAAAAGGCTTGTTATTCGATCAGATTACCTTCCGTTGTGACAGCGGACATGATTATGCAAATCTGCAGCTTCCGCGGGATAATGTGATTAGGCTTTTGATCGGGATCAATGCGACGCTTGACAATAATACTATTACTCGTGCTTCAGTGCTCGTTGCTTTTGTCTCGTGCTCAACAATGGCTTCTGGGGACTATTGCACGAATACACTTGCAAACTAGATATACCAAAAACATAAAAACATTGCTTTAGACTAAAGCAGTAAGATAGATGGTACTAAACAAGCACCCAACTGGGGTCATTTCATTATATGCAAGAACTATACTTAAGGACAAAAGTTCTGCACGGATGTTACATTAACATCCGTGCAGAGCTTTTGTCCTTAAGTATATGTTTGGAGGGGCGGTCATTTTATCACTTAACGCCCCAAAGAAGAAGAAGAAAATAGTTAAATTTGCAAACAAAGTAAATCAAGATGAGCCGCATCATCTGGTTCTACCCTGTTAGCTCTCTGGTTATTGAATTCTAAATATAATATAGCTTGGATGAAACATTTATTTGAAATTTTGCAGACCCTGTAACTTTTGTCGTCTGCTTTTTTGGTAAAGGTATCTCACATTGTCATGCCTGTATGTAGTTGGTTTAGAAATCAAGGTAAAGGTTTCCCATAGCCTAATAGCCGTGGGGGTAGTAGGGGTTGAGACGCACTGTATCTTGGGCACAGCTGATGAAAGGCGGAGCCCATCTCTCTCCTTTCGCTGCCTTATCCTTCCCTGATTCGAAAAAGGTACCCATTTACTGCTGGGTTGATAGAGAGAGTTTTCCAGTCGTCGGATGGTGACGGTGAGCCGCGAACCAATGACCTTCCGGCGACTTTCCGCACCATAACCGAGTCACTCTAACCACTTGACTACGGCGCCTCTCTGATGTCTAATATGCAAGACGTCAAAATGCAAATGCGCAGGCACGCGCTGAAATTCTGTCTTTTTGACAAAATTTAAATGCACATCAGCGTATTCTCAAATATGCAGCTACGTCATTGCTTAATCAAAGACATCATCTACACTTAGCAAAATTTCTAATTGGTCAATTTTCTTCTTTACAGAAATATGGATTTTAAACAATACTTTTGATTATTAACATAATCAAAATATTGGGCTGTCATCTACTTACTAAAAGCTAATGTTTTAATCCAAACTTTATTGTAATATTAGAGTTATGCCCACTTCTTTGTAAACAATGATATGTTTTGAAAACTCATCAAAATTGCATCAAGCTGCCACAAGATCAAGGCATTTCAGAAGTAAATAAAATTTTCTATCATAAAAACACAAAATCTTTACCTAGTCATCATAAAACTCTTACATATATTACTTTTGATATTGAAGTATTCAAATTACCTCCCTTTGAATGTTTGTGTAAATCTAAATAGGCACTTCCAATTGCAATCAAGCCTTTTGCAAATGCATAAGCGAGTGTGGTGTTTGTAAAATAGAAGGAAATTTGTGCATTTGGTCTTCGCAATTTGTCGTCAGAATTACCTTATCTGCATAAGGCTTAATTCTATGAAGAAAGTGACCAATTAGAAATTTTGCTCAGTACACCATTCAAATTCATTATTATTTTTTTTATCTGATTATTAAAACTCCCTTTAACATAGATTTAATTTACTTGTTGTTTTAAAATCAGTTAATCAACCTTAATCAACTATTCTTTTGTCTTTTCTTCTGTTTCAGACGTTTTTCAATAAAATGCTGTGCTAAATGTCGTTTGGGAATTGCCGCCAACGAAATGGTTATGCGTGCAAAAGACCTAGTGTATCATATGAACTGTTTTTCATGTTACGCATGCGCAAAGACATTATTACCCGGGGACTACTTTGGCATGCGGGATGGACTTGTGTATTGTCGAGATGATTACGAAGCTATTATTCAAGGTCAGACGCTCCAGTCACTTTCCCCTGGGGTCCTCGGATCTGTACCAGACGACATTCCCTTTTATACAGGAAATAAAAGAGTTCAGAAAGGAAGACCGCGCAAGAGGAAAATTCCTCCGCCCGAGGGAAACGGATATACGCAGAGAACTATGGGTAAGCAAGACATTTCTAACAATGGTGTCAGGAAATATTGATTAACCCGCTGTAGAGCAATGACTCTTTATTTTGCCCGATCTTCATTTTAGCTAACACTAGTTCCGTAACCCGATTTCTTAGTACACGAAATTCCGGATGTGAAACCGTTACACAATTTTTGAAAAGCGCTGAAAATGAAAATAGTTGAATTGCCAAACAGCGTAGATCCAGATGAGGAGGCTCATGCTCATGAGCCTCCTCATCTGGACCTACGCTGTTTGCCCTCTCAAGACAAAGCATTTTTAAAATTCTACAGACGTAAATTTTGTCGTCTGCCGCTTTCTGGCACGAACACCCCTAGCAGGAGGTTAAGGTATTGACGTCGTTAATTCTAGAAAGTTGAAGAGATGCTCTCTGAGAACCCGAATAAAAACATTTTTTTTGGATAACTACGTGGAATGGTAACGAAGAATGAGTTGTATGCTTTGGATTGCAATAGTCTTTTAAATACTGCTGCTTATCTTCACAATCACCATATTGTATTGAAACAATAAATGAATCGGGCAACTTACAATTGTCTCCAAAAATGGCAGTATAAATCAACTCCTTTCATGTCGATTGCAAGTATTACCAAATTATGCATAGTTTGGTAAGTTTTCAAATTCTAAAAATGTGATGTTTGTGGGATCAACCTACGAAAAATCATTTCTTGAAAATTAGGAATGATTCGTTCTTAAAAAGTGCACCAGAACTAATAATATCTCTAGGGTTGAATTGCGATGTTTGAGTTTGACGTATAAAAGCACAATGATGAAGGGAATGGTGATTGTGGTGATATAAGCAGCCGTGTTAAAGCGTCTCCCGACATTGTCGCAATTGCTTATTTTTCACGCTAGCCCCTGTCATTTGCTTTATTTCCTATGTAAGTCTGGCCTACTGTGTCCAGGTTCATAGACTTTGTAAATTATTAACAGATTCAGTCAGCCTGTTGTATTTAGGCCTAGAACATGTGCGATTGGTTTTCATTCTTGTACTTTTTATGGTCCACCGGAGTTCGACTTTCAGTCTGTTAAATTTGTCCGTTTTTCTAAGTTCATTTTCTTCAACGTCACTGTTTCTTGGAACCTTATATGCATGCTTTGTGTTGTGGTCTCCAGCACTGCGGTACCAGTTTGTGCCAAACCTTTCGAAAAAAAAACAACCTGATTTTAATAATTGACCTCCAGCTTAAGTTAAAGAATGTTGTAAATCATCAGAACGTGAACAAGTGTTTTCGGGCACGACAAGCATTTGAGATTCGACCCTGATCTTTTTTTTTTTTTTTTTTTTGCGCTTTAAAAGTTAAATGCTTCCTGCGTAGAATCTTTGACTGTGACAGACACTGAGTCTTCTAGTAGGCGCGGAATAGAATTTCTTGATTATTATGACATACACATGTATATGTATATATATGTATATGTACATATATATGAGCCGCGACGCGAGAAAACCAACAATGTGGTTGTTCGCCAAGCGCAGACTCAGATCAGCCTGAGATTCCACCCAGTCTGATAAGAGTCTTCCCTAGGCACTTAAAGGGTAGCTAAGGGTCTAAGCTATATTCATGCGGACAGCGAAGACTCTGATCAGACTGGGCGGATGCCCAGGCTGATCTGAGTCTGCGCTGGTCGCACAATCATTTTTGTTGGTTTTCTCGCGTCGCGGCTCATTTGTATTACACTATTTAAAAGAGTCAGCTAATTCCTACATGAGACAGCTAATTCTTAATAATACCCTCATGTGTCGATGTTCGGAAGTCTATTGAAGTGTCGTGAGAATTGTAAAGGACTACCCAAGGTGTTAGAGAAAGGGCAGTATTAGCTCCTTGGGGTGTCCTGTAGTCCATTTTTGTATCGGTGTAAACACGTATCGTCGTTTATCATCGCACAATTTCCAAGCTTTTAGAAGGCTTCGGTCTGTCTGCACAATTTGAGCCGCCACACAAAGTATTGGTTTGCTTGGTGTAAAGCATCCCGGACTTCTGCAACAAATGAAAAAAAGTGGATGCCAAGGAAATTTACCCAATTTTATTTATAAACCTATAGGCGTCACGAGAGTTGCCTTGACTATTTGTCCGTTATCGATACAGTATGTAAATTGAATAAACGTGTTCGTCTCCAAACGGAGCATACGTTTGGTGCGTTATATGTACAAAAATATGTTTGAAAGCTATTTGGTTAGTCTGGCCCCAGACCCTTTCTTTATTCTTATTTTTTTATAAGGGAAACAAATCTTGCACGACCTATCAAAAATTGCTGGGTTCAGCCACAGATAACATAAACTTGGATTAAAGAGGCATATGAGAAAAAAAAAAAAAAAAAAAAAAAAAAAAAACATGCAACATATAGGCCCTATGTAACAAAGAAACAAAAACAACTGGGGCCAGTCTACTATTTGGTTTAAACAGTATTTATTTCACGTAAATTACATGCATAACATTTACATACATGTACATGTAGTACGAAATGGTTAACAGGTTTGATAACAAGCATCAAAACTTATACAAGCTATTTGTAAACTATTTGAAAAGCTATTTGTAAACTATTTGAAAAGCTATTTGTAAACTTTATATGAACTAAATTGGAAGATAAAATACTGCCATTGCATGTTTGCTTTGATTACTCGTTCAAATGTAAATTACACAGTGTCTAAAAAGGATGACGTTTTGAGACATTATGTAATTTACATTTGATCGAACCAAGAATGAGAAGTTAGAAAAAAAAAAAAAGAAAAGGAAAGAAAAAAAAGCAAAGACATATTTCAGTGACACCAACTGTCAGACATGCTAGTATGTACCTCCCACAAAGATACAGTGCCACGGGCAAGCATTTTACTCCCCCGTTTACTCTGAAAAGAAAATTTTACCCTTTGAAATGGCATATTGTGCTGAACAGTTGGGTACAAATGACAAGGCTTTTTAGCCTAAAATACACCAAGATTACTACTCAATGGGCACTGCACTTTCGAGTGTTTTTGATCGCGTTCGTACTTGACCGAGAAGCACCTCCGCTTTGATTCATTTTACCCACAATTCATGTGTACTTGTATTCGTTTGTGCTGGTATTAAGAAGTGTCCTTTTCAAATAGTCCTTTAACACGAACATTGGCTCGAACAAACACTTCACTAAATCGAATATACATTTGATTTCTGTAGTGTTATGAGAAAATGGGCTGCGAAGTCTATACAGGGTTTCAGTTCTGGTACAGCCTGACCCATGGCTACACAGGCCCGGATCCAGACCACCACGTACTGGTGGGGCTCTGGATAACTGGTGGGGCTGGGAAAAACCGAGACGTATGTGTGTGTAGGAGGGGGAGGGCGTGTGGGGGTGGGGGTGGGTGGGGGTTGGGTGCTGAAAATATATGACATAATAGGAATCAATTTGTTGAGCATTTTTGATAATGTCTTTTTTGCTTCGTGAGGCGATTCTAATGACATGTCAAAACAGATATTTTAATCTAAACCACATGGATAAATTATCTCAAACTGTCATCAGCTACTCATTATCTGGAGGCCTGCGTATCATAAATAACACAGAGGTCCAGATGGCGGGGCTGAAACCCTAAAGATCCCCACCCCCACTGGATCCGGGGCTGGCTACACAATACGTCAGGGTATGCAACCATACTCGACCTACTTTTTTCTTTTTCATTGCACCAGTAACGGCATCGGCGATGATTCTTGACAATGGCGTAGCTACCGATACGCAAATACGCAGGTGCGTATAAATTGACAAAATTTCAACACGCATCTGCGTATTTGCATGATGAAATATCATAATTCGACAAAATTTCAATACCAAACGCCACTGACATAACAATCTGAAAAATAAGGGGCCAAATCCCTCAAAATCCAATGAAAGCGTATAAAACATATTTGTGCGTATCATGAAATTACCCATAGCTACGCCCCTGCTTGACATTTTCTTGCGGCTCATGCGGGTGAACTCAATCAGACGATTTTAGATGCGTGTGGTAGATGTTGCTAGGCTGGCTATGATGAATGAATGGCGATTTTACGTCCTTTCAACAATTTCATTGTAATATCAGGACTATGAAATGCTGATGATAAAAGGCTTTGTGCAATGGAATCCCGTTTACGGTTGAAACCTGGAACCGCTAGCTCAGCTGGCCGGCGCTAAACCCACTGAGCTACCGAGGCTCCTGCTAGCATTTTTTCTCTCTTTTTTATTCATTTGAAAAGCGAGAAAAAGAAAAGGACTTGAAAAATTTAAAGACCTAAGGTATTTGGCAACAAAACGAAAACAATTGTCATTTCATGCACCGAGTTTCTTCAATAGCTCTGCTACTTTCTAAATATTTCATACGGAAGTCTAGCTCAGAGCAAAATTCCTCGTCTCTTTGATGGCCTTTGAACAACAGGGCTCGTATCTGACCTCAACGTTTTGGGTCTTTCATGGGTAACTAATTCGCAAGGAGGGGGTAATGCCCTGGTCTGAAAATCGAGTTCGACTCAACGACATTGTGCACCCTTATTAAAACACGAACAATCAGTTCTGCTTAACCATGCAAAAGTTTTAATTCCTTTTAAGGCGATAAAGTTTTTATCAAACCAAACATACCGGTGTCTCTTGTTGAAAAGTTTTGTTCTGCAGTTGTAGCCTTGGGGCTGGGTTTAAACCAGCTGCTTGTAAACACCGGTTTATATGTCAGTGTAATACCTGGGAGTTTATCATACAGTTCACTGACTCACTGTACCCATATTTTCTGTTTAGGTTACTTTAACCCATTGCATTCTGGGTATTTTTGTCGTCTGCTGAAATTGTCGTCTGCATAGAAAATAAAGAATATTTTGACAATATTGGTCTAACTAACTCTCATAGAAATGATGTCTAGGCAGCAAACAGTTTGGATCTCAGATCAGGCCCCACGTTTGTGGGGCCTGATCTGGATCCAAACTGTTTGCCCAGATACCCCTAAAGGGGTATCCCGTAGTCTTCGGGTAGGTTACCTTGTTTCACGCCTGCTCAACATGCAATTTCATTCTCAACTGGAAATTTAAAAAAAAATCCAGCTTCTTCAAGTAGTTTGCCAAATTAGAACAAAGCCGTTCAAGTCAAGTGCTCTGGGAAAGGAGGCGTATTGACAGTGCTGGAAACTCGCAAAATTAATGTGGTGGCCCAAAAGTTAAACAGGCCCAACTTTCAGTGGCCCAAATCATCCACTAGCTAAAGGTCCCATTCATTTAGTATTGCTAGAAAGATAAATTTGGGTCACTAAAGGACATATTATAGAGATTTCTGGTGGCCCTATGGTGGACAGATATTAGGAGCATTTGGCCACCGGGCCACAGGCCGTTTCCAGCACTGGTATTGAAGATAATTCAGAGATAATATTTCTTATTTCTCAATGAAAACATATGTTGTGACCCCTCATTAGAACCGTCTCACTGTGACGGTTCTAATGGTGGGTCAGAATATATGTTTAAATGGCAAAATATGGAAAATTATCCCAAAAATATCCCTGTTATCTCTTCTTATCCGCAGCACTGGTTCGACTCGTATGTATAGCCAAATCAAGAATTCATGAATGGCGTTTGTGCAAATCTTTTGCTCTCATTCTCTGGCATTTCAAACCCCTTGGCTGGGACTGACATTTACAAATGCAAGTCATTCCTCCAGACTATTAGAGATTGTAACTCCCTGGTAGATTCCCTGATTTTTGCTGCTGAGTATGCTGAGGATTCAGTTACTAAGTTTACTTCTCTTATAAGGACTACGGACTAGCTTCCTTGATAACATGTTCTGGTGAATGTCTGTCTTTGGACGTATCACCAGACAACAGTTCTGTTTCTGATTCTTTGAAGTAAAAGAACTGATAGAATTACCACAAAACTCTTTAAAGTGGACAAAGGGTCTGTTTCAGCAGAATGCTTCCAGAACAAAGCATATTATGTTTGGTATCATATTTTGTTCGATTTCCAGTGATTTCTAAGAACAGAATGCAAATTTACTACGATTTAAATTTCGTTGTGTATTGCTATAAAACAGCGTTCAAAAACCTCGATTTTATAAGATATATGTGTATACTTGAACAGTTAAATAATCTTGTCCAAATGTTTATACCATTTCAAAAAGCATAGAAATGGATTAGCTTGGTAGGATATATCTCTAGACAAATACTTGTTCTAGACTTTTTATCGTACATTGATCTCCTTCCATTGTTCAGTGTTTGCAAAATTTCTCATTTTATTTGATTAGACTAAGTTTAAGAAACTCGAGCATGCTTTTAGATCAAGTCTCGGCAAATATTTATTACAATTTCTGTATAGAAACAGTAATATTTAAAGTGGACCGGTCTTTTATTTACTGCGGAGCTGAATCAACACTTAAAGTGATGACGATTTACACACGTGGCAAGATAAATATTTCCAAAAATACGAAGCGCATGAAGTGGCTGGGGAATATTGAGTTTTTATTGATTATACAGAGAAATCTAAATAAAGATATAAGTACGAAATTTTACCAACATACAAAGAGTCTCAAGTGTGGATTAATTTTCAGGAACACCTGCGCTTCTTTTCATTTTCTGCGGAGTCGGTATCATTGACGAAGAAGATCATTTCTTCTTCTTGTGGACAATGATCAATAACTGTTTCCTTTATTAGAACCTTGATGATGCCTCTGGACATGATGTACTCTCTGAACAATCAGGGTATATAGATTCAACTCCATGTTTTGGTACCATGTTTTGTCTTGATTAATGTTCCGAACTGAGAACACCCCACTTTGGTAGGTTGTTTTGCGTTTTGTAAGGCGCTGGGCCCATGCAAACGTCACCATCGACAGCCACTTCACAACAAAATGGTATCGTTTATGATGAAACAGCAGAAAAAAAGGTATTTGAAGCATTAGATGTATGACTTCATAAAATTTGCATTAAAATGATCAGTCATCGCTGTGCTGGATTTGTGCGAAATTTGGGTGTCGACCTTCTAATACAAACTTACGTTAGGTCACATGACAAGCTTAATCGATTTTAATCGAAATTGGCACTAAATTCAGTTCTAGTGATATCATAAAACTGGGAATTCATTGTAAAACGGCCCTTCATATTAGGCAACGTTTTTATTTCTTTACTGTTGTTTCATTATATAGTTAATTCCACTTCAGGTTACATTCCTGGTGATGGCGAGACGCCACCGGAGTTGCTAGGAGACGGTTACCTAACAGCAAACCAGGCTCGCCAGAAGCGGGTTCGAACTTCTTTTAAACACCACCAACTGCGGGCAATGAAATCTTACTTCGCACTTAACCATAACCCAGACGCAAAAGACCTAAAACAACTTGCACAGAAGACGGGACTTTCTAAACGAGTTTTACAGGTATTAAGACTTTCGTCATATTTTGTTACAGTGTAATGTTACCAAGGGTGTATCTGCCTTGCGCAAATACGCAGATGCGTATTGAAATTTTGTCAAATTGACAAAATTTCAACACGCACCTGCATATTTGATGCTGTTGGAACTTTCTAAATTGGACAATATTTTAATAGTAACTGCAAACAGGCGAGCCTACATAAAATATGTTTGGGCTAAATTTACTCTTATGATGGCCCTCAAGATATATAAACCTAATTGTGCGTAACATGTAATAACCCCGAGTTACGCCCCTGGTTACAAGATATGAGAGCTATAGACTTTTTTCTTCATGGATGTCACGTTTGTTCTCGCTCGTTTATGGAAGCAAGTCAATACTATTGGATATTCAAATCGTTTAACAACTTCCATTTGTGAAAGAATTATTCAAGTAGTTTAACGTCGATGCAGAATGCGTTTCAGTGAGAATGCATGACTTTTTACCGCATTTGTTATTATATAATGTGTTTATTTATTCCCGCCTATATAGGCTTACCTCCTACATGTCACATGGCAAGAGGAGTAAACTTTTCCTAAGAGTGGACAAGTAAAAGAGAGAAAAAACTGCTCACAAATGTAAACTACGACAGTCATATTTTTAAAGATACTTCTTGTATTTCATCGACGCAAGCGTTAACTATCTTTTTATGACTTATCTTCATAAACTGAAATTTCAAAACCGGTATCAATGAGACATGTCTTTAATTTCTGTTATAAGCAAGAAATTGTCAATTCAACAATAAGAAGCAAAACATTATTCCGGCACCGTTACATATCGTTAGAGAAAATTATTCCTTCGGGATCATTAAGTTCATTCAGAATTTTGAAAAATTATCTATTTATCTTCACTGCAGCTGATGTATTTTTTTCTAATATTGGAATAATTTTGTCTATGTCAGAATTCCAAATCGAGTATCAAAGAATAGTAAATTTATCTCTTTTTTTTTTTTAGCTCGTCTGTCTGAATATCCAGTAAGAATTATAGTTGTCCACCTGGCCGCACGGTGGCGTCCACATTAAGTTCATGCTTGGTTTAAGTTTTAATATATTTGTTATAGGCGAGCAAGCAATATACTTAGGCGCGTCATGTTAGTCTTCATAACTGATGCAATATCTGAACAAAACGATATTTGAAAAAAAAAAAAAAACAAAAAAAAAAAAAACACGTACTCGCGGCATTGCAGGATGATCCGCGGAATGGCAGAATAGTTCTACACTTATTTCTGCACTTAAACCGAATTGTCGTGTTTTTTTCCAGACAATTCATCTGTCTGAAAATGACTGCTGTAGCTTCAGAAGAAAATATAGAGATCTATTAATTATATATCCTTTGTTTACGATGTTCTCAGTTCCAACTCTGTGACAAAAATTATTTAACTTACGAGATATAATGAATTATGTCTAATATTACATTTATTTATTGACGCAAAAAGAAAATATCAAGAGTCCTTGAGTCTAAATTTTGATTTATTTCCCTTGCTTTCAGGTTTGGTTTCAAAACGCACGTGCAAAATACAGACGACATGTTCTCAAACAAGACGACGGCAAACCAAGTTCACAGGAAAACACGGAAGGAGATTTACATCTTAGTGACGATGATAAAATTGACGACAAATCATTCGGTGAAATAAGTAATAACAGTTCCTCGTCCTTGTCGGATCTCAGTTCGACACAATCCCTTTCGGATATTCAAAGTGGAATGTTGGACTATGAGCAGGGAAGCAGTAGCTTACCGGACTTGTTTACAAGTACAATAAATGCCATTAACTAATGATCTGTCAACAAATATTATGTCTTTGAATATAAATAAATATTGTAGAAATGATTTTATATTCGAAAGAGTTTAATGCGTGTCATATAATTTTTTCTTGGTGTATAAAGTGTGACTCTGTTGAAAATGAAATATCAGGCATCTTAGTTCTTTGATTATCAGATAAGAAATACACGGAAATAGTGACGGATGGGTCTCAGCCACTGAAGACATGTCTTCTTATCGTTTTCGCTTTCATGTTGACAGAATTTAGAACGTTCATAAATGTCATTCAGATATGGATTGAAGGACCTAATGTGTAAGAAAGAAAGAAAGGGAGCAATCTGTTTGTCTGTTGTTTGTTTGTCCAGTCGTACTTGTTTAAGCGAGACCGCAGTCCCCGGGTATGAATGCATAGCAGACACATTACCTGGATGTATGTTGGGTTTTGCATGCAAACTGTTTTGCCGGTTTGGTAATGCGGACGTCATGACATAGCCCAGGACACACTGTTTCAGGATTTCCAAGTGTATTGGATTAAAGCATGTGTCACCCCTCGTGCGATCGTGACAGAATTATGGTCATCCATTGAAAATATTAAAGATGACGGACACGATCATCCATTGAAAATATTAACCCATTCCATTCGGGATTTAGGGGTATCTGGGCAAACAGTCTTGATCCAGATCAGGCCTCACAAATGTGAGGCCTGATCTGAGATCCAAACTGTTTGCTGCCTAGACATCATTTCTACATGAGTTAGTTAGACCCATATTGTCAATATATTCTTAATTTCTATGCAGACGACAATTTCAGCAGACGACAAAAATACCCAGAATGCAATGGGTTAAGGAAGTCACATGTGACAGTTTTCCGTCATCTTGAATATTTTCAATGGATGACCATAAAAATGTTTTCAATGGATGTCCATAAAAATATTTTCAATGGATGTCCATAAAACAGTTTTCCACGATGATTTAGGTGTATGGCTTCACCGCCATGTATTCCCGCATTTTAAAGGGAGACAACTTGCCACTTCCGGTTTGCTTACCTGGATTACGAAACGCTTCCAAAATGGATATAAGAATCAAATTATTTCCTTTAAAAGTTGACCAGCATTGAGAAGGGAGGCAAAAATGGAATTGGCAGAGTTGCTACCCCATGAAAGAGCTGTTCTGTTTGTATTCAAATACATGCACCTTATTCTAAAGTGGCGTAAAACAGAAAAAAATAAATAAAATGGGGATAAAAGAGGTTGTGTACATGCTTACATGTTAAATGATCTCAGTATCATGTCTCATGCTCTTGGTTCTGTCACCCTCTCCCCGTCGGCTGTATAACATGTTGCTTCATAATAGTATTTACTCAGACATATAAAAGATGGTACATCCGTAGACTGTTATCATTCTATACCGTCGGGGTTTAAGGAGCAGGGGTGAGGTTATAGCATCTTCAGAAGCAAGGCTTGTTACAAAGTTTTGTGCACAAGTGTCACAAATTATTTAAGTATGACTTGTTTTGAAATTGTGCTCATATTATTTGCTATGTATGCTACAACCACTGTTTTATTATTGACTATTTGTGATCGTGTTCATGTCAATAAAGTTGAGCTGTGTCACGAGAAAGGGTACTTTATGGCGTGTGTGAACAGTGAACACTCAGATATGAGCTACAAAACTATTATATATCATACTGCATATGAACCCGAGACTCTCGGCCCTCGGGCTGATATGGACCTAGGGTGGATATGGGGATATGGGTTATGATAAGAAAATGACATCTAAGTCTATTTATCATACATTTTATTGCAAAAAAAAAAAAAGCAATACCAAATGACGATATGGATCCAGTATTTTGTCCAGATTTTCTCAAATTTTCGCTTAAAATATACACTGGGAAAGGAAAAATATTGTCGCATACGTTCATGGAGAAAGACACTTGACTAGGTCCTTGTTCTTACTCCGAGATTATGTTTTTGTAAATTATATGACGAATAACATATGAAAACTGTTCATTTATACAAAAAGATTAATTTTACTTTTTTAGTGAAAATAAATCATATTGTGAGACTCATCGAAACTTGGTTGTCCCTGCATGCCTTAAAGTACCTTCACCCGTGCAACAGCTGAAATATGAACTTTTTACACGTGCTTTGTTTCTTCGTACGGAGCCCGGGAGGGGACATAGCAATATATACACTGATTTTGTTCCTACAAAATGCATTTCGTTCCCACGCATTGCGATTTCGTTCCCTCAATTTAATATTTCGTTCAATCAAAATAATATTCCGTTCCCACGCTTTACTTTTTCGTTCCTTCAATTTAATATTTCGTTCCCTCAAAGTAACATTCCGTTCCCACGCTTTACTTTTTCGTTTCCTCAAAATAGCATTTCGTTCCCTCAAAATAATATTTCGTTCCCCCACGTTACTATTTCGTTCCCTCAAAAAAGCATTTCGTTCCCTCAAAATAATATTACGTTCCCACGCTTTACAATTTTGTTCGCTCAAAATAACATTTTGTTCCCTCAAATTAATATTTCGTTCCCACGCATTACTTTGTCGTTCCCTCAGATTGAAATTCCGTTCCCTCAAGATAATATTCCGTGGCCACGGGTTACCATTTCTTTCCTACGCAATAATATTTCATTTCCTTGCCATAATATTACGTTCACTCAAATTAACATTTCTTTCCTATGAAATAGCTTTTCGTTTTCTCACAAAACTATTCGGTGGTGGTATAAGCAAAACCATAGTGTAATTTAGCAGCCTGGTTTCCAGGCTAAATGCTTTATTCTAAATGTTACAAGTCTTTATTTGACTCCATTTGTATTGAAGGCCAACCATATTTTTTATTTTATTATTATTTTCTATTCAACATTGTCATTATTTTTATTATCATAATTTTTTATTATAATTATTATTATTATTGTCATTTTATCTATGTTCTTAACTGCAGCCAGTCTAGTACTTTCAGTCATCCCGATCCCTGTGCCCCCCCTAATTCGGGGCCAACTCCTAAGAAACGAATTTGCCCCCATCGAAGCAAATGCTATCGCTCCATAGCAGGCCTGCCAGAAAAGGCACTGTCACCCAGGGAAGCAAGAAGGAAGTCATAACAGTTGTCTCCCTGTGGAAACCTGGCGGAAAATATGGAGATACACCCACACCACACACCACAGCTTTACCATAGCTCAGAGGTTATTATGCCAACTGTCACTATTAAATTACTGGAGTATTTCCGGGCCCTGAGTTAGCTGTCTTACCAAGTACCTAAATGATAAGGTGAATGAGTACACTTTCAAGGGATGCAATTCAGCCATCCCAGTCTCTGCAAATCCAAAACTGGGGCCAATTCTCAAAGGAAAGAATTTGCTCACCTTGGAGCAAATTCTTCCCTCCACAGCAGGCCCCTCGAAATGGTCACACTGCCAAAGGAAATAAACAGGAAGTCACAAAAGCAGACTCTCCTTCACTGGAAGCAATTCAGCCATCACTATCACCATCTCTGCGCTCCTCCATCCACCTCCCAAATGTAACAGATGTGGACAAAATCGTGGCTCTACTGATCACGAACCCAGAGCCCCTCGTGAACCATACAAGTACTCCGCGAACTGGTGGTCGACACCGCCGAGTGAGCACGCAATGTTCGGACAACGCTGATCCAACGTTCAGAAACGCCAATAATGTTTGTCCAACGTTGGGTAGACGTTGTGCCAGCGTAAAGTTTTCCTATTATGATTATAATGATGCTACATTTTCTCAGTTTCTTATTTTTAAATTGTTGGTAGAATCTATAAATGTAATTCAATTGCCATGTTCAAAGATTTAATATAATGTTGACCAAACTGATTATCATTATGAAATGCCCTTATTCAAACCAGAGCTCTTGTCAACGCCCATGATACACTGATCTGTGTAAAGCTAAAAATAGATGTAGTTTTATTCATTGCGAGGCCTCATAATAGTAAATCGTGGGAACGAAATATCATTTCGTGCGAACGGAATAGTAATCTGTGAGCTCAAAATACTACTGTGATAGAACAAAATATTATTGCGAGATAACAAAATGCTATTTTAAGGACACGAATTTATTTTACAAGAGAAAGAAATATTAGAACGTGCAAACGAAATAGTGATGCGTGGAAACGAAATGTTGTTTTGGAGGAACCAAATATTATTTTGAGGGAACGAATTATTATTTTGAGGCAACGATAAAGTAATGCAAAGGAATGGTGTATTATTTTAAGGCAAAGAAAAAGTAATGCGTGGGAACGGTATATTATTTTGAGGCAAAGAAATGCTATTTTGAGGGAACGGAAAAGTAAAGCGTGGGAACGGAAAGCCATTTTGATGAAACGAAACAATTAATTGAGGGAATGAAAAAGGAATGCGTGGAAACGAAAAAGTAAAGCGTAGGAACGGATTATTAATTTGAGGGAACGAAATACTAAACTGAGGGAACGAAAAAGTAATGCGTGGGAACGAAATGCATTTCGTGGGAACGAAATCAGTATATGTATTGCCATGTCCCCTCCCGAGCTCCGTCTCTTCGAGTTCTTTTTAGTAGGATATATAGTGACCTACCTAGGGAACTGAACATATCTTTTCATAAGAAACTACTTTACAAAACGGTTAACAACCACCACTACCCAACTTTGCATTGCATTTCAGCTCTTATTTCATGTAGACAATATCTGATAAAACTTAAAGAAACTGAAAAACCTGTTTTTCATGTAAGTATAACACATCAGGATTCACTTGTTCAAAGCTAATGAGGACATTAGTAAAAGTAATGGTATAACTTTTTTCGTGTTATGTGACACAAAAAAAAATCTTTGGTTGAAAAAAAAAATATGAATAGTGTTCGCATTGCAAGATCTCACGATTTTTTCGGCACATAAAATGTTGTATTTGATATTAAATTGTAATGTTAAGATATAAAAAGAATGATAATCTGGCCCCTCCCATCTTTAACTAGAATAAATAAGCGAGCCCCTAACGATTTCAAGGTCAGTAATTAAGTCAATAATTTATCATTTTAACATTTTAATAACATACCGTATACAAAACAGAAGAATTCTTTAATGTTTTTTCTATCACAAAACCAATTCCAGCAGAAATGTTAAGAAGGGAGCAAACACGTCTATGCTTCAGAGAAATGTATTTTAGAACTAGATATGTAGCTCAGATTTCGACAACTGAGCGAGCGAACAAAAAGAGCGAAAATTCAGCTTGTTAGATTTTCCGAATCTGTGCAATACCGACAAACTGTTTCAACCAGCTTCTTTTCCTTGCTCTAAGATTCAAGATTTTATTACTCCTGGCCCAGTACAGGCATCCGAGCTGACTAGAACTACATGCATTCATTGATATTTGAGCCGACAAAACCAACAAAGTGACATATGCGCCCAGCAAAGACTCAGTTCAGCCTTGTTATCTGCCCAGCCTGATCAGTGTCTTCACTTTCTATATCGAGCTAGCATAGACATTTAGCTACCCTTCG
The DNA here is from genome assembly GCA_963989385.1 of Ctena decussata. Taxonomy (NCBI): domain Eukaryota; kingdom Metazoa; phylum Mollusca; class Bivalvia; order Lucinida; family Lucinidae; genus Ctena; species Ctena decussata. The sequence continues at coordinate 23,922,363 of OZ022498.1, forward strand.
GAAGCGCACAGCGAAGCTTCTGGTCAGACTGGGCGGATGCCCAGCCTAATCTGAGTCTTCTCTGGGCGCATGTTCCACCTTGTTGGATTTGTCGTATCGAGGCTCCCTTAGTTTCATAATAAGAAAAAAACAATCAACGGCATCACAAAATGATAAGAAAAATAATCGAAGAAATACAGCAAAGCAAACCAACAAGTTGTAATACTATAAAGCAGATGACAAATATTAGACCAATGGAAGTCTTGTCATTTTGTTCCAATTCTCGTAACAATGGTCTTCAAGAGGGTCAGCGGAACGAATCCATGGCTGCACCTCCTGGCACCGAGTCTGTCCAACTATCAGCTAAAGTCATTTATAAGTGATTCATATGTTCATGTATTATGTTTTTGGTGTTTGATGGTAATCTGTGTCTGACCTCAGAAACGGATTTACATATTTCTATTAAACATACAAATTATAGAAAAATATACAGAATTATGGCCGTAGACATGGTAGCTATTAGCAAGAGTTTGGTCATAACCTGTGTTGGCAATAACCAGACCCCAGATGTGGCTAATTTACTCTAGTCACATTGATCACTTTCGGCAGTTTTTAGTTTTGTAGCTGTTCTCTTATCTAAGAGGGCAGGCTGTAAATCATGTTACTATCAGTGATTTGTAACTTGCCAAATTCACGCTGAGCTATAACTGTCCCGAAATTTTTACAACCTGACGCTGATTGAAGGCATTCTCCATTGCATGAGGCATCTAGAAAACTTTCCAGTAGCGAATTCATAAAATGTCGAGCCGTGGCGAGCAAAAGCGAGCAGTGTGTAGTTATATACTGAACCAAAAAAGAAAACGCTACACGAGACGTCCCCAAATTTCCTTTTTTGTAAGCAACAACTTAATAACCAAGAACACATACAATCCATGTACAAGGCCAAGAAATAAATAGATAGCCTTAAAAGCCGTTTCAGATTCAAAAGAAAAAAGGGGTTCAGTTTCTACTGCGCAAATTTGGGATAGTCGATTTGGCAAAATATAAATAAATAAATGAATAAATAAATAAATTAAAACAGGAGCACATGGTACAATTATCCTTATTTTGTCTTAGATAAACAATACCAAAAATGTCGAAAGAGAAAGCGCACAGCAATTCTTATAGACTTTTGTCAGTCCAAGATGTTAGAAAGTCCATATCAAATCTCATTTGCCTCTCTGATACCTTTATACCTCCCTCCAGGAGCCAGGAGTTAACATATATTACAGATTTTAGAGAGACGTGAAATAAAATGTCAAATATGATATTGCTAAGAGAATTTCTAACTTTTTCGACTGAAATCAGTCTACAATTCTTAAAAAAAATCAGCATTGAAGTAACTCCGATCCTTCGAGGTACGTACCGATGGATGCTCCCAAAATATAGTGCTTGTCATTTAACTTGATTGGTTGGGTCTCGATCATTTTGGGGATGAGTATTAGTTCCTGATCATTGCCTATCTTTTTACTTTGCCATTGCCACATTATTTTTAGCCAGGAAGTGTCAGTCCACTTCCTCGCTAAAAATAATGTGGCCATTTTTATGCAGAGGAAGCATCTAGTTATGAATATCGTTAGCCCTGACTGAGGCCGAACCTTAGTTCCCGATTTTAGCGGGCCTTTGGCTCCCTCCGGCTGTCTTTACAATAAATGAGCCACAACACGACAAAACAAACAAAGTGGCATATGCGCTCAGCTAAGACACAGATCAGCCTGGGCATCCGCCCAGTCTGATCAGAGTCTTAACTGTCCATATGCAGATAGCTTAACCCCTTAGCTACCATTTCAGCTCAAGCGAAGAGTCTGTTCAGACTGGGCGAATGCCCAGGCTGATCTGAATCTTCGCTGGGCGCACAAGCCACTTTGTTGGTTTTATCGTGCCGCGGCTCAAATAAAGATACCCAGGAAAGGCCACGGTCATAAAGCACAATCCACCCAAAGCACCAAAAACGCAAGCTTCACTCAACACTGAATTTAATGACTTGAGAAAAAATATTTCTCTAAAAAAATCTGAAGTTTCTGTTGAAAGAATTTCAGTTTGTAATCTCAATGGTAAATTGGCAGAGCATGGCATACACTGTTTGCCACTGTTTGCAATGCTCCGGAACTAATGACGTCATAAATCTGTAACCCTAGCATCTAAGAGTTCATATTGATGTCTGAGTGACGTCATCAAGACATCATTCTGCCGAGGTACTAAGCACAACAGCTGGTAATTCCATAGTCGCTATGATAACAGACCTATGGCGCCATCTCACTTATAATTCGAGGGAGCATGGCATACAGTGTATGCCATGCTCTCCTTGAATTATAAGTTAGATGCTACCTGAAATTCATACAATGGAAAAGTGTGATTTTCTCAAACCTTTAACTTTAATTCTCTGCTACTACGGAACAGTATGAGCGTACATCTTCGATATCCAGTCGACCATAGAGAAACTGTGCATCGGTAAAACAAACATTAGAATCATACAAAATACATAAAACATATACTGTAATACATCTATTTTTACATAATTTTTATTATTTTAAACCAAAAAACAAAACAGGAAGCAAAGTGGGAAGCTGATAGGTGGCCACAATGCAAGAAATATAACAAAATTGTTCCGCGACACGACAAAACCAACAAAATGGCATGTGCGTTCAGCGAAGACTTAGATCAGCCGGGGCATTCGCCCAGGCTCATCAGAATCCTCGCTGTGCGCTTAAAGGGAAGCTAGGGATCTAAATTACCTCCATGTACACAGCAAAGACTCTGATCAGACTGGGCGTATGCCTAGGCTGATCTGAGTCTTCGCTGGGCGCACATGCCACTTTGTTGGTTTTGTCATGCCTTTTGTGGCTCAAATATAATCCACATCAGAGGTTTCCGCGTTAGAATGCCGGGCCGCGTAGCGCAATTGGTAGGGCACCTGACTCAAAAGTCAGAGATCCTGGGTTCGATACCCGGTCTGGCCACCGTGACATACTTTCGTTTCTCCTTCCGCTGATTCAAGAGGGGCAGTTGTCAGTTACTGGCGAAAGTATGTGCACTTAGTACTGTTTAACCGCTTAGGAGGTCTAAGCCTGCCCAAGAATAGTGTGGTTAGGTTAACTGACCGTCCCGACATGACCATAGCCGTTTACCGTGGACGTTAAGCAACAAATCAAATCAATCAATCCGCCTTAGAATAAACAGCAGATAAAGCTATTTCGGGCTTAAATTACTGTAATACGCGCAACCTCGCATTCCCATCCGGGATCCAGCTCCAGAAACAACTACGAGTGGATGGTCTGCCTGCGTCTATCTATTAGTATCTCTAACATCACAATAAACCGCATAAAATCATCACAGGACTATGCTAAAGCACATGTAGTTGAGGACTATGCCCCCATGCGAACCAAGAGCAAAAGGAAGCTACTAGATGGAACATGATGGGCCAGATTGAAGACATTGGTGGTCTGGGGTCAAGCTTCCACAACAGATTTGACTGTGCCTCTAAGCCCCAAAAGTTTGAAAGAAAACAAGTGATGGGCAGGTCTCGACAGGCAACGAGCAGCCCTCTCCGAGCCATATTTACTGACTCATTTTGCGAGACGCATCAGCTACAGACATCAGGTAAGAGACATCTACGTATTATCGCGAGCGCATGCATCATTGCAATTCTATCATTAGCTCTAGATTTCCCACCATCAGCCACTTTGTTGCCTGTAAAGTCTATATGAGCCGCAACACGAGAAAACCAGCAATGTGGTTGTGCGCCCAGCGCAGACTCAGATCAGCCTAGGCATTCGCCCAATCTGATCGGAGTCTTCGCTCTGCGCTTAAAGGGTAGCCAAAGGTCTAACTCCATGCGGACAAAGGAGACTGATCAGACTGGGCGGATGCCCAGGCTGATCTGAATCTGCGCTGGGCGCACGACCACTTTGTTGGTTTTCTCGTGTCGCGGCTCAATTATATAAAAACCAATCAAAATAGTAGGATTTGTCATGTATTGTGAATTGACAGCCATTCTATTGCTGTGTACCCCTTCTCCTGGCAATACAAGAGGTGTGTGTGTGTGTGTGTGTGTGTGTGTGTGTGTGTGTGTGTGTGTGTGTGTGTGTGTTCCGCGTAAAATGAGAATCGGTGCAATTCCGGATTTATCCTGCACAAAGTAGGAATTCTCACTTTGTATTACAACCGGTACAATTCTAGAACTGCGCAAGGGATTTGATGGTTTATCGAACAGGTCTCTGCGCAAAGTGGGAATCTTTGGGACAAAGTGAGAATCGAAAATATTAACGGGGAATGGACTTTGAAATGATCAATCTGTATTTGACAAAATTTAGGCCTTATCAAACTTACAGTTTTTTCGGAAATGGCTAATACAGGATGACAAGTTCGTATAATCAACGCTTCCATAGTTCTGAGCAGTTAATTTGAAACGTTGCACATGATGTTTACAGAAATATGTAGATGGGCATGTGCCTTTTGAAAAGAAAAATATTAGTTTGACATAATAACGGCCTTTTCAAACTTAGAAATTTATAGGTTATGGCTAAATTTCAATATCACATAAATAAAAGCAAACACATATTTGTTAAACGCACTTATATTTAATCATTCACATGTCCCGATTCTCACTTAGCGCATAGACAATTCCGAAATTTTCTTACGGAAGGTAAGAATTTCCACTTTGCGCAACAAAGTGAGAATTCCCACTTTGCGCGGGACAATTCCGGAAATGTACCGATTCCTACTCTGCGCAGAACATATATATTCACAACGATCGTAGTATTAAATACATATTCTATATATTTCATTTTTTTCTTCTTCGAGGAGTCTTCAAATTCTTTTATCTACTGAGAAGACTAAATTGACGACACAAACACCAATGACATCCAAATGGAGATCGAGAGGTGCTGTTACAAACTTCAAATATCTTGGAGCATTTGTCTTAGATGATGCCTCAAAAGCGGTTTCCTCAAAAATTGCACAAGCTATCGCAACCCTAACAAAGCTGAACCGATTTGGAGAAGTAGCTTTGCTATTGAGCCTAGCCAAACCACCTTAGTTTCCGGATTTTTACCATGGTCATGTTTGCTATTCAAACTGACACTTTTTATATGTTTGAACTGAACACAGCGTATTTATTAAGTTTATTGGTTCCCTGGTTCTTACATTGATTTGGTATAGTTTTCTCCCCGGATGATTCTTGTGCTTAATTTGGAAGTTTTATGTCGCGGGTTCTATTGCAAAGAACACCAGTACTGTTGCATAGTGGGGAATATGCGGAAGCCCCGAGCCATAGAATCTAGTAGATGTATGTACACACAGGGAATACTGAGATCTGAGGTTTTGTGTTCGCACGTGCAGTGCACTGCCATATCTTATATCACGGCCCATTTTGTACTTATGTTTTCTTTCCCAAGCGGTTTTAAAGTAAGTTAATATTTTCTACAGCTATAAATATAGAAAATATTAATGTGCTTTTCAAAACTCAGAACGATAGGTTTTAACAACCATTTGTAAAGTAAAGTGATATTTTTAACAGTTATCTATCACTCCGATTTTGCATATGTCGATCTGAAATAATACTTAAACCTACCATTTTCCACTTTACTCCATTTCATTTTTGCGAGTTTCAAATAAAAAGCAAGCTGCATATCACATCATGTCGATGGTATCATTCTCAAAGAATGGGGTGTCGAAATAAAGATAAATATTATTGTTGTAAAAATCTGAAACCTTGTAACCGTCGAAATCCAAAATGTTATGGATGATTTCATAGTTAGCGGTGTTCGAAATGCATTACCGGAAGTTCATTTTGACACGTGACAGACAGAGATGGACAGGTGCGCTGCGCAAAATATTAGTACGCTGTAATCGGCACTATATCTTCAAGCGCATAAATAACAAACATAAAAACAAGCTGCATAATACATCATCTCGATGTAGGTGTCGAAAATACATCGTGGGCGTCGCCACGTGCAAAGGGACCTCAGGCCACGTGCGAACACCAAATATTGAAATGAATCTGCGTACCACCCTAAACTGATCAGCGCCTCCATTAATGACTTCAAATATACATCAGAATTCCGTAAATTGATTATGCAAATAGGAAATACTGTGATCAGACTGAGCGAATGCTCAGGCTGATATGAGTCTTCCCTGCCCGCAAAGGTCGTGAAGTACTTTTTCAGGTGATGAGCCTCAGTCAGTAGAGATCGCATCTGGAACCTCGTTTTAAATTTTCTACATTTTTGTTTTCGCTTGTGATTTATCGAGCCATAAATGTAAATAATGGAAGGATAAATCTTACAATTAACCAGGGTTTTGCCTTAAAGACAGCTTGACAGATTTCAATGATGCACGCAACATGCAACCGTTTGCGCAAAACCACACACAAAGTGCAAACATCGTGATTTGCCAATGCATGTCACTTTCTTTATTGCGAGCTGAAATTACTGCTCTATTTTTTCTGGGCGTGCATAGCTGTCTTCCAGCGAAAAACATGTAAGTTCAGCTACTTAGAGCGCCAAAAGTAAAACTTGGTGAATTTGCAAACATCGTAGATCCAGATGAGCCGCCCCATCTGGATATACACTGTTTGCCTTTTATTCTTTTGAATTCTCAATAAGATATTGCTTGGACAAATGAGCCGCGACACGAGAAAACTAACAATGTGGTTGTGCGCCCAGCGCAGACTCAGATCACCCTGGGCATCCGCCCAGTCTGATCAGAGTCTTCGCTTTCCGCATGAAGGTAGCTTGAACCCTTAGCTACCCTTGAAGCGCTTAACGAAGATTCTGATCAGCCTGGGTGGATGCTCAGGCTGATCTGAGTCTGCGCTGGGCGCACAACCACATTGTTGGTTTTCTCGTGTCGCGGCTCAAATCATTTATTGACTTTGCAGACGTAAAAGCTTTCTCTTTTGCTTTTTTTGTTGTTGTTTATTTCAGTATTTAATTATTTTGTGTGTGTGTGTGTGTGTGTGTGTGTGTGTGTGTGTGTGTGTGTGTGTGTGTGTGTGTGTGTGTGTGTGTGTGTGTGTGTGTGTGTGTGTGTGTGTGTGTGTGTGCGGGACGGGGGTGGGGGGAGGTGCGTTTTAAGTATTAAATTCAGATTTTAAATCGGGCACATATTAAGAAAATGAAGAGAGAGAGAGAGAGAGAGAGAGAGAGAGAGAGAGAGAGAGAGAGAGACCCTTTTGGTAAAAGCTATGTGCATCAGGAGCAAACTTTCGCCTAACATGCTAAAAGAAAGTTATTTTCATTTGTACTGTGTATGTATACATTGCAGTATAGCCATAACTTGTTAATTGCCATAATATTTATTTTATTCGTCCGGTTTGGATCTTTTATACATTTACTTCCAGAAATTAGTTGGTATGTATCATTTTGGCACTTTCTTCATCAACGCAGGAAACGGATGCAATCTGCAATTTTCAAGTTTGTACTTATTTTTGCTTATTTAAATAGTGAATACTTCAAACCGGTTTAACCAATTTCTCGAGTTTCCTATTTTTTTGTTGTTGTTGATCTTCTTCTTCTTCTTCTTCATTTTCTTCTTCTTCTTATTATTATTATTAATTTCATTATCATTATTTGCATTTGTATCTTTTTTTTATTCAATTGCTTAAAAAAAATGTTGCGCTTCTTATAAAGGCACATGACCGTTTTACCAATGTATTTATTCATTATTATGAAAAATATGGAAAATAAAATTAATAATCTTAATAATAATAATAATAATAATTACAAACAAATAAATAAATGAAATGGCAAAGAACCAAAATAATGAAATAGGAATCAAATTTATACAAAACTTCTAAACCGAATTTTAGCTCACTTTCTAGTGTCTTTAACAACCATCAGCCCCGGATCAAGGGGGTGGGCTTTGGGGCTGCAGCCCCGCCAGTTGGCCTCTGTGTTATGTATAATATGTAGTCCTCCAGATAATACTGAGAAGCATCTGATGACAGTTTGAGAAAAAATATCCAATGTGTTTAGATCAAAATATTCAAAATATATGTTGTGAAATCTCATTAGAATCGCCTCCCCTAGGCGATTCTAATGAGATTTCACAACATATATTTCAAGGTAAAAATATATAAAAACATTCTCTTGAAATTGAACCATTAATATGTCATATTTTCAAGCCCTCTCCCCACACAACTACATTTCGGCACCTCCCAGCCCCACCAGTTATCCAGAGCCCCACCAGTACGTGATGGGCTGGATCCGGGCCTGACCATCTACAAAATCTATGACATTTCATTGGAAGTTATAAACCAAGCTCAAAGGACATAAATTCTGCAGAAATGGTATTGATTTTCCGCTTCCATCAATAAATAACCCCACCCACTGTCTTGAAATGCCAGAAGAAGGTTTAGTTTTCTCTTGAGTGAAATATTCATGTATTTTTCCTACTAATTGGATAGGCGTAGTTTAAAACATAGACTGGAATAGACTGGCTGCTCTGGAAGAAATAATTTTCTCCATTTCATATCATTGATTTGGAATTGCACTCTTACAGGAAAGAATTTGCTCCCTCTAGGGAGCAAATTCTTACCTGTAAGAGTTCCATTCCAAGCTCTGGGAGAAAATTGTAGCACATGGAATGTAGATTATCTCATCCATTCCATTCCATTTTGCCAAATCATTCATGTACTTTTTCCACTAATTGGATTTTCCATACATTATGGACAGAAAGCCTATGATTCTTCGATGGCATGCGTATTTGCTCTATAATATTTAAAAAGAAATCCATCAGCATGCAAGGTAGAACCAGATCAGACTGCTCCTGAGAAGAAGTTACCAAAAAAAAAAAAAAAAAAAAAAAAAAAAATGAAAAAAAAAAAAATAATAATAAATAAATAAATAAAAAAATAGCAAAACAATAATTCCTTTTCATCTGTTACACGTTGCTTTCAGTTTCAAATGTGTTTGTAAATACATGTATGCATTTATTTCTTTCGAAAAGATTCCTTCTGCGTGACTAGTATACTGTTCCATTAATATGTCTGTAAACATAGCAGTAGCACAGTCTACCAGCCACGCAATTAAAGGATAAAGGATAATAAAGGGGAATAATTCTTATCACGCCAGACTGTTCTGTTATCTTTCTTTGTTTCTGCTGGCGAAGACTGAGTATGCTTGAAACTGTGTTCAAACATTGTGCACTCAGATTAGCCTGATCAGGGTATGCACTCTTTGCCAACATAGTTTTACCATCTGATACAAAACTGGACTTCATTAAGGTAATATGATATGAGCCGCGACACGACAAATCCAACAATGTGGTTTTGCGTCCAGCGCAGACTCAGATCAGCCTGGGCATCCGCCCAGTCTGATCAGAGTCTTCGCTGTCCGCATGAAGATAGCTTAGACCCTTAGCTACCCTTTAAGCGCTTAACGAAGAGTCTGGTAAAACTGGACGGATGCCCAGGCTGATCTGAGTCTGTGCTGGGAGCACAACCACTTTGTTGGTTTTCTCGTGTCGCGGCTCATATACATTCTGGATCCACAATTGTACCATTTTTGCCTCCCTTCTCAATGCTCTAGGACCAAATTCGTATCTTTAAGAGTAGACACAATTTTAGAGGACTACGTCATTCCGGAAAACAATCAGCATGTCTCAAAAGTTGCTTCCCTTTGTAAAAGCTGACATGAAAAAAATAGCATACAAACATAGCCATACACCTTAAGCTCGATGAAAGGGGAGCTAACTACCGATTTTTTCCTGAAAGTTTTGGAGCATTAGGACAAATACTGCATACCGACTTTGAAGCATCTGTTACCAAAGAAAATATCAAAGCAAAGCTCTGCCTTTCAACATATCCACAAACGTAATTCCTCTTGTTTTCAATAGCTCTTCAAGACAAAGATATATTCTGAAGGTTTGATCTCATTACACTGTGAAAGATATGGGCGTGTAGTAGCATTCTGTTTGGTTTTATTTACTAAACGGTGTAACATTTCGCAAACAAAAACTTTAAGACAAGTGTTTCCATTTTTCACTTTTGACAAAGACCACCTACATAATGAAAATCTGTTTTGCACACTTGTCAAATGCGATCTCGTGGATCTTAAGAAAAATATTCAGATGGCACAATATCAAATTTAAGAATATCTATAGATCTAACAAAACGATGATAAATTCCCCTTTTCTATCAAAAGGAACCATGTAGACTTATCGCTTATGATAAACAAAAACCAAGAGTATATACTGAGTATAGTATGATGAATGCCCTACTTTTTACAAAGGGGAACAATTTTTGTAACTTCCTGTTTGCTTTCCTGAATGTCTCATCCCTTTCAAAATGGTGTCTTCTCTTAAAGGCAAGAATTTGCTCCTGGAGGAGCAAATTCTTGCCTTTAAGAGTTGACCCAAGTGATGCAAAAGTTAAAATTGTACATCTGCTCCGTGTAGACTTGTATCCATGTACATTAAAACAAGTAACAAGTCCAGTTTTATTATCAGATGATAATGGTAAATCTATGTTTTTGTGATTCATTAATTGAGCCGCGACGCGAGAAAACCAACAAAGTGGTTGTGCGCCCAGTGCAGACTCAGATCAGCCTTGGCATCAAACCAGTCCGATCAGACTCTTCGCTAAGCGCTCAAAGCGTAGCTAAGAGTGTAAGCTACCTGCATGCGGACAGCGAAGACTCTGATCAGACTGGGCGGATTCCCAGGCTGATCTGAGTCTGCGCTGGGCGCACAGCCACATTGTTGGTTTTGTCATGTCGCGGCTCAGTTTGTTTCTGACAGAAACACACAACATAATGCATTGCATACAGATACAGATATAAAGACATAAATTGTTATAAAACACAAAAACAAACTACCCGGGCTATAAGTTCAATATGTAGTAAGACTATGTGGTAAAACTATGTTGACCAGCAGTACAGACTCTGATCAGAATGATCCGGATGTCGGATGTACACTGTTTTCCCTATGTCTTGATTACCATTCCAACTATTTGGAAAGGGATGTTAAAGTAAAAAAGAGCTAAGTTTATTTTTCTCCAGTTGTTACATGTATTGGTGGAGGTACTATTACAAGAAAGAATTTATTCCTCTAGACAATTTTTTGCTGTAAGACTAACCCCATATATGAGAAAGGGCAACTGTTTCCTTTTCAGACAAGTCATCTCCTTTGGAGGGGTATCGAAGCACCTAAGTTCTTATACGTAAGAATGTCCTCATTGACCGCGGTGGCATGCAACATTACTTTCGGGTAGGAGCTGTCGGGACCGAAGGCCCGTAGAACTATCGATTGCAGCTCATCGTGGACTCGAAATTCAGCAACTTTTCACAGATTGCTTTCGTTTTTTTCTTTATGCCCCGTGTCTGATACCAAGACACTCAACAAGACAACAACCATGGTTATATACCATTTTAAAGAAATGGAACTTTTTCTAACATTTGCTTTCTTGTAAGGGTGTCGAGCGTTTACCAGGTTGACAGTTGGAATGCCCAAAAGGTATAGACGATTCCTTATGCAGCCTATGGCATGCAATTGCAAGACTGGCATAGCTCCATATACGATATAGACATAATAAGGATAGGCCTACTAGTGTCAAAACCACTGGGTAAGAAAAAACCTCATTATAAAAAATCAAAGTGTGAGAAATCTTTTCAGCCATTTAAAACGCCGCCGGTACTCCAAAGAGCCTACACCAGTACGATGCAACCGGCACCAATTGAAGCGATTTGATTTACCGGTGAGCCTCTATAGCTAAATTGAATTGAACTGAATAACATGGAATACTGGCGAACTTTACCGAGTAATACCGGCAAATTGTCTCCAATGTGACGTCAATTTAGATGACGTCATGATTCACGTTCGTTAGAAAATGGCTGCGCCCTAGATAAAAGATGAAAAGAAAAAGACCAACATGAAGTTTCACTTTATGTGGACTCTGTGTATCTTATTTACAACTAAATTTTGCGTATTATGTTAGTGCATCTATCATCATTTCTTTTGAACAAGTTAACAAGAGTCTTTAACATTAACGAAACCAACAAAAGAGAAAACAGTCACAAACTCAGACAAAAACCGAAGACTTTGATTTGTTGTTGTTGTTGTTATAGTAAATCTCCGCCGTTGACTTGTCGGTGAACCGTCGATGTCGACGTCACAGGGGTTTGATTGTTAGCTTTAAATGTGTGGGCCGCTGGAACTGACTTCAAATCGGGAAAGGTTTAGACTGGAACCGCGAGACCCCGTTGTCTTACGCAATTCGGAAGTAGTTTTAAACGTTTATAATGCAACGTATTGATCAGTTCTCTACTGTGTTGTTCAAGTTTGGAAATGTCCGAGTCACTATCAGTGTATACAGAAGGGTCCAGGATCAGGCGTGTAAGCACATCTGGAGATGATATATCAAGTAGAAGTCTTTCGCTCACTTCATGTACTTGTCGGATATACAGTGGACTCGACAGTATCGGATCAAGTTCAATAAAACTCCCGTTTTGTTGTATATGAATGCTAAAAGTATGTATGTAATGACACAAAACAATTGCAAAATATCCCTTCTATCTATCCATGTCAAAATATTTACGAAAATTACTCCTTTAAGTGCAGATAACCTATGCAGACTTACGGGAGGGTCCTGCGACAGTAACGAATCAGGTGCGACAGTATCGGATCATACGATATTATTTTATAGGAGAGTTTCTCCGAGACATTCTGACAACCTTCTTAGCTTCAATAATTTTGCTACATAAACAGTTGGACCTATTAAACTCTCTGAGGAAACTTTTACGGCCTTTCAACGATATTTTTCATGTGGTCCTTCACCAGCAACGGTTTTGTCTGTTAAATAAAAGTTGAATGTATACAAAACTACAAGCATGCCAAAAATTCTTAACTCAGTAATCCCCTGCGCATCATAGCATGGAACTACTCAAACAGTAAAGATCATAAACTGCCTTTGCAAAGTGTAGACCCTGATAAGACCGTGGTGTCTGATCAGGATCAACTTTACGGTGATTTTCCGCCTTAACGATATTTCAGTGCAATCTACATTGTCATTCAACGAGTTCTCCGGCATTAATCTGAGTCTACACAGTGTACAGATGTCCATCCGATGAACGCCAGACATCATTGGGTGCACATTCATGCGAGCTGATCTCGAATGTTTCAACAGAATGTTTAGCAGAAACTTGGTTGTGCTACGCATAACCTTCATTATCATACGCTAGAATGTGGGGCTTGGGATGAGGGATATTTTACAAAAACGACCTTGTCTTAGTTTTAAACAGATTTTCTTTGAAAAAAGACACAGCAGTCAGTCAGGTAGTTGATTTATGACTTGTTTTCAGCATCAGACCATACATCCAACATGCAGTTTCCAGCTGAGGCCTGTATTTCAATTCAAATTATATAATGATCCGTTACTGTCGCACATCGGTGCCTCACTTTTCAAGTCTTTAGTTTCATCAAATACTGGGATGTCACAAAAATAATGACTGCCTGCAGTTTTAGGGATGCCAGGACACATTACAAAGCAAAATTGGTTTCAATCGCCTAATGATAAAATAGTTTAAATAACCGAAATCTATCTTGGTGGTAACGAGTAATAGGCAAAATGCAAGCGCCGCTGAAGAGGGGCCAAGCTTTTCAACAACTCTGATTTGTTTCTCAGCCGCAGATTTCGATCGAATTTTTCACCCTGCGCTTTGCCATTGGTCGAACTTGATGACTGTAATATAATGGTAAAAACATTTGCTTCATTTGTGAGAAAAATGGGTGATAACCTAAGAGTGATCCGATACTGTCGATGATCCGATACTGTCGAGTCCACTGTACTGCATTCTGTCACCATTGAAAGCTGGACACTCCGCAAGAAAGTGTTGGCGGGTTTCCGGGGCAGTTTTGCAAAGCTGACATGTAGGATCAACGGTATGCTGTTTGAATACTGCCTTATTACTCTGCAAGGTGTAGGTGCCAGTAAGCAGACGACATTTCACTTGGGCTCTCCTACTGTCATAGACACTATCTCTGACTGTCGCCCATACGGGGTGTGACTGTCCCATCTTGACTCTAGCCGGATTGATATATTTCAGCGTGCTCTTCTTCTGTATATCCTCCCTCCATGTTTCCTCTACTTGTCTGCTAGTAGCTTTATCTACCGCCGACTTCCATTTACATTTGGATGGAGGGTTCTCCATGAGCTCTGAAGGGGAAGGAAGATAGTATTGTTTAAGCAAGACACGGATCCTGTTGAACCAAGAACTTTCTGTAGGGGATTTCATGGCAAGTTGCCGGAGACATATCTCCTTCTCTATTCCTTCACTGGTTATCCATCTCCAGAAGAGGCCAAGCATGTTCTTATGGAGGACCACCTCAACCGGGGCAACACCAAGTAAGGCTAGGGACACAGAAGACTGCGTCCTGTCTGGAAGATGCTGTATCTGTTTCAGAGATTTCCTCTGGTACTGCTCCAGTTGACTGATATCTGATTGCCTGAGCTCCAGCACCTCGAGCCCATATAATACTCTGGGTATGACATATGTCGCCCACAACTTCCCATTAACGCTCTGTTTCAGACCATTCAGACTGTGAAAACCTGCCCCCATCAGCGAATATGCAGTTCTCCTGCCTAGGTTAATTTTTTCAAGGATGTTAGGTTTTTGGCTAGTATTTCTGAGTATGCCAAGGTGCTTTGTTTGACTTTCTTGTTGTACATGGTCTCCACCCATACTATAAATCACTTCTGGGGTTTTGGGACCAAACGGGTAGGTCAGAATACAACTCTTGGTTGGATGGATGCTGTATCTATTTCTAGCTGCACAACTGTAACCACAGTCCACCATGAATTGCATCTCTAACTGTGAATGTGTCAGAAGGGCAAGATCATCTGCCACTGTTACATGTGGAATCTTTAGATGTCCAATCAGTGCTCCAGTAAACCGGTTCTCTATTTCAAGTAAGAGCGGATTATTATATCTCTTGTAATGGGACGTAGAGAGTACTCCTCCCTGTCTGACCCCTTGACGGATGTTGATCGGGCTGGACAGTTTTGCTTCCCACTTCACCACTGAAGTCAGGTCAACATACATGTTGTTGAGAAGGAGCCAATCGTCACCTTTGATTCCATCAGAGAACAGCTTACGCAGCAATATACAGTGGTCAACGACATCAAATGCCTTCTTTGCATCAAGTGTGGCAAGAATCAAGGGTTTCTGCATGTTCTTAGCTTCAGATATACACTCTGAAAGAATTAACGCAGCATCAATAGATGAGGAGCCAGCTGTAAAACCCTTCTGTAAGTATGACTGCGACTTTTCCAAATGGGTATTATGCCTCTTGTTGAGGATATGCTCTACGACCTTCAGCAGTACTGATGTCACTGTGATACCCCGGTAATTTGCAGGATTTGTCTTCTCTCCCTTCTTGAAGATCGGAGTTATCTGCCCACTTTTGAGTACTGGAGGAACTCGCTTTGTCGCGAAGATGTAATTCACAAGGTTTACTAGATAGGTTTCCACACACTGACCACCATACTTCAGATGCTCGCTTGTCAGATCCATGTAGTCAGCTGCCTTATTTGATTGCATAATGTACTTCTTCTAATGTTGCAGGAGGTATGTTCTGGTTCATTTGGGTACAGATCTTTAGAATATGTTCAGTATCTTGAGAGTAAAGCTGTTTTACATCATCGTCAAAGTTTTCATTAGCACTAGGGGTAGCGAGGTCTTGAGAGTAGGTTGCCCATCCTTCACAAATGTCCTCAGGGGAGTCAAGAACCTTGTTATCAACAGTCAGGAAAGGTAAGGAGGAATCTTGAGTTTTTCTTTGCTGCTTAATGAGACGATAAAATTCTTTGTCATTGCCTGATGAGGCCATAATACGCTCAGAATTATCTGTTCTCCTTCTAGCTTCGGTTTGACGCTGAGTCTTTCTGAGGTTCCTTTTACACTGCTTCATCTGTTGTGAAAGTGGATGATCAGAGTTTTCAGGGGCACCAGCGATTCTCCACTGCCACCAGGCTGCCTTACACTGTTTTACTGCATTGGAAATTTCCTCATTCCAGACTCGGTCTTTCACCGGGTACATCTTTCTCCAGTCTTTATGACCAGGTATACTATCTCTGACAGCACTCTTCAGGGTTGGTGTGAAATGTCCCAAAGACAACAGAAATTCATAGTCAGTTTGAGGAGAGTTAAATGGATGTAACTGTCTTGATATGTAGCTTCTGTATAGTGGAATATTACATTTTTCCCATTTTGGTTTCACTTTGATCTCAACTGGTTTTACGCTGATAGTTGATGCTCTGAGCTTCAGGGTCACAGTAACAGGAATATGATCTGAGGTGTTTGTGTCTGTGTGGCTTACCACCTTCACAACTCTAACAAGTTTACGTGCATCGGCTTGAAACAATATATAATCAATTTCGGCTGTGTCCTTCCCATTCACATGCTGAAAGGTAGGATTGCCTCTCTGCAGGGACTGTAGGTTATTCCTGTCACAAAACTCCTTAAACGTTATGTCTTGGGAATTATTCGATCTAAGTTCCAGAGATGCATTCATATCGCCAAGTAGCAGTATCTTGTGCGTTGTTATAAATTTGTTGATGATTTCTTGAATCTCGCAGAGAGTCTGGTCATAAGAATCACCCTTGCGTGTTAGCCGTCAAAACGAATACAGCCAAGTGTCAAATCTTTCCCAAAAATATTTTCCATTGACTTTGGTGCATTTGCAAGTGTGCAAGAATTTTACTGTGAGACTTGTGTTCAAATATTCATAATATTTTTTGTAAACCTAAAAACATAAAAGATTTCTGCAATATAAAATATATATATTTTAGCTTGCCCCACCATGCCTATGCCTACCCATAATTAAACTACAAGTGTTTGAACTTCAATAGAATTTTCAGAAATGGAGTTTTCTATTGACGTGGATGGTGACGTTGTCCAAAATTTGCTGAAAAAGTATAGGTGCTGTCTTTGAAAGCATATTTCTTAAAGAACAATTAATAAGAGTTCATACCAAATTTGTTTAGGGGGAAAGACTTTACACTCGGCTTATTTGCTGAGCCTTGTAGGGTTATATTCATACAGCAGGGATGCTGCTTTGCAATTGCAAAAGAATTTGATAAATAATCAGTTTGATTATCTGGATAAATATCAGATAAGTGAAAAATTGGGAAAAAGGTTGGTGTCTCAACTTCCCAATCACCACCAGTGATATGAACGTATCTATATTCAATGTCAGCAATATTTCTTAATCTAACTTCTGCTAATCAAAGGTTCATTATATATATATACTCTTCCCTTAAAACTGCAAAAATAGAAATTAGGACTTGAATACATGTATATGGTTATTCATTATTGGAGTATGGGCAGTCATTAAACCTTACAACTGAAGATAACACAAATCAATTTCATAGAGAGTCAGCAAACTGGCTGCAACTTTTCTAATACTTCTTTCTCCTTCAATTTACCTTTAAAGGTATGCTTATAAACAAAAGTTGTTTCGAGAAACTAATAAGCTTTCCACATAGTCCCAGTGAAAATTATACAACATATGTCATATCAGAAGCCTCCTGAAGACATTTAAATTACGCCTTTCAAAATTTCTGATGACCAAAAACAGCTTTATTTTAAGGTTTTATGATTTTTAATGACTGGTAATAACCATTTACGAGTATGTCTTGTCTTAAACAGAGTCAAATATTTGTATTTTTGATCATGTAAGCTATAACAATTCCCCAGTTTTTAGCGCGCCTGAGCCGAAGAACCAAAGGTGAGCTTTTAGTATGGCAATGCTCCGTAGTCCGTCCGTCGTCCGTCAGTCCACCATTTTCAGTCTTCTTCAAAACCACTAGGCCGATCAAAGCCAAATTTTATATGGAGCCTCCATGGGTTGGAGAAACGAAAGTTTGTTCAGGGTATCCGGGTCACATGACCAAGATGACCACCATGCCCATGTATGGTAAAAACCCTTCAAAAATCTTCTTCTCCAGAACCAAAAGGCCTATGACCTTGAAACTTGGTATGTAGCATTGGGCATTCGGGCCCATCAAAGTTTATACAAATGATTACCGTGCGTTCACTTCGACCTCATTTATGACACGGTCAACTTCGGTACCTTAGGCTTTTATATGGGAAAACGCTTATACAGTGGATTTCTCAGAACACAATTAAGTCTAAGGTACAATATTTGGTATATATGGTCAACTAAATGAACAGCTTAAGATATTATGTCACTAAAGGTCAAGGTCAGTCACTCATTCTGTCGGTCCGTCCGTCGTCAACATTTTCAAACATCTTCTCCTCAGAAATTTCTGGGCCGATCAAAGTCATATTTCATATGGAGTCTCAGTGGGATGGGGAAATGAAAGTTTGTTACCGGGGTTTGGGTCACATGACCAAGATGGCCGCCATGCCCATATATGGTAAAAACCCTTCAAAAATCTTCTGATCAGAACTAAACGGCTTATGACCTTGAAAATTGGTATGTAGCATTGGGCACTCGGGTCCATCATCATTTGTACAAATGATAACTATGCGTTGACCTTGACCTAATTTATGGCACTGTCAACTTTGGTACCTTAAGCTTTCATATGGGAAAACGCTTAAACAGTGGATTTCTCAGAAACTATTAAAGTCTAAGGTACAATAGTTGGTATATATGGTCAACTAAATGAACAGCTGAAGTTATTATGTCACTGTAGGTCAAGGTCATTCTGTCCGTCCGTCTGTCCGACATCAAGATTTTCAAACATCTTCTCCTCAGAAATTTCTGGGCCGATTGAAGCCAAATTTCATATGGAATCTCAGTTGGATGGAGGAACAAAAGTTTGTTACCGGGGCTTGGGTCATATGACCAAGATGGCCGCCAAGCACATATATGGTAAAAACCCTTCAAAAGTCTTCTTCTTCAGAACCAACAGACCTTTGACCTTGAAACCTGGTATATAGCATTGGGCACTTGGGCCCATCACATTTTATACAAATGATGACAATGTGTTGACCTTGACCTAATTTATGATACTGTCAACTATGGTATGTGATACTTTCATATGGGAAACGCTAAAACAGTGGATTTCTCGGAAACTATTTCAGTCTAAGGTACAATATTTGGTATATATGGTCAACTAAATGAACAGCCGAAGATATTATGTCACTAAAGGTCAAGGTTATTTTGTCTGTCCGTCCGTCGTCAAGATTTTCAAACATCTTCTCCTCAGAAACCACTGGGTCGATAAAAGCCAAATTTCGTATTGAGTCTCAGTGGGATGGGGGAACGAAAGTTTATAACCGAGGTCTGGGTCACATGACCAAGATGGCCGCTAAGCCTATATATGGTAATAACCCTTCAAAAATCTTCTTCAGTACCAAAAGGCCTATGATCTTGAAACTTTGTATGTAGCATTGGGCACTCAGACCCATCATAGTTTGTACAAATGATGACGGTGTGTTGACCTTGACCTAATTTATGACACTGTCAACTTTGGTATGTTAGGGTTTATATGGTTTATATGGGAAAATGCTTAAACGGTAGATTTTTCAGAAACTGTTCAAGTCTAAGGTACAATATTTGGAATATATGGTTAACTGAATGACCAGCTGCAGATATCATGTCACTAAAGGTCAAGGTCATTCTGTCCGTCCATTTGTTGTCAAGATTTTCAAACATCTTCTCCTCTGAAACCACTCTCCTCAGAAAGTACTCCGACTAGAAACTAGTTAGCATGGCTTTGTTTAAGTCCTGCTTGTAGCAATAGCAGAAGTTGCATAGGAGTTGTATTAACATTAAGCTTTATTATATCTAAGAACATGGTTTGTTGAACCAACAGAGAATTTAATTATTTGATAATTAATTATAGATTTGAGAAGGTCACACTTACCTTTATATTACTTTCAAGTAGCATCTCACTGATGATTCGAGAGGAGCATGGCATACAGCGTATGCCATGCTCCTCTCAAATTATAAGTGAGATGACTATGGAGAAACCAACTATTATGCTTAGTACCTATGCAGAATTACGTGTCGATGACGTCACTTTCACATTAGTATCACTTTAAGTTGCTATAGTAACAGTTCTATGACGTCACAGGACTGGTATCCAGTGTAAGCCATGCTCCGCCAATTTTTCAATTTATTACAAACTGAATTTCTTTCAACAGAAACTTCAGATTTTTTCAACCAAATAATTATTCTGAAGTTATTTAATTCCGTGTTTATAATGTTCTAGGTTCTCTAGGCTCAACTCATGATGTAGACTACGATCCGAGCGATGAAGATGTCGACGACTTATATTCCATATTCCAAGAGATCAACACCGACCTAGATAGTAAAGTTAAAAGGAACCAGTTTCAAAATGAACAGTCAGCTCACCACATCATGCCATTTCCAACTAGAGAAACTGCAAGAGTGGGAAGACAGCAACAGGCGATGGAACTAGAATTACCAGTGTCGAAAGAAACAATTGGTAAACGAGATTATGAAGACTTAAGTGATGTGAAAAGCCAGTTCGACGATGAAGCTGACGCTGCTGAAGTAGATCACAGCAGACCAAGAAATTCGATGAGACCAAATCCGGTATCATTGGAAGGTGAAGCGAAAGCGCCATTGATTGACACTGGTGTCCTTGCAAATATTTTAAGGAAGTCAAGGCGTAAAAAGTTGAAACGACGACGAAAGCAGAGAAGGAAACAGAGGATTAGAAACAAAATACAAGCTTTACAAAGCACATCAGTCAGACCAAAAATACAAGCTTTACAAAGCACATCAGTCAGACCAAAAATACAAGCTTTACAAAGCACATCTATCAGACCAAAAATAAAAGCTTTACAAAGCACATCTGTCAGACCAAAAATACAAGTTTTACAAAGCTCATCTGTTGAACCAGATGATGATGTAGATGCGGTTCAATCTGATATAGCAATTAGAACAACCCAGGCCAACAATGCAACAACTTCAGTACGTGTACCTGTGGCGATACCTATGGCAACTGCTATGATGAAGACGTCATTTGTGGAAAAGGGCTCAAAGCAGTACGGCTTCCATACCTTCTACAGAGGTAAAGCATAATATTGAGCCGTGACACGAGAAAACCAACAAAGTGGTTGTGCGTAAAGCACACTCAGATCAGCCTGGCCATTCGCCCAGTCTAATCAGAGTCTTCGCTTTCTGCTTAGAGGGTAGCTAAGGGTCTATGCTAATTTAATGCGGACAGTGAAGACTCTGATCAGACTGAGCGGATGTCCAGGCTGATCTGAGTCTTCGCCGGGCGCACAACCACTTTGTTGGTTTTCTCGTGACGCGGCTCAATTATGCTTCATTCGCTTAAGGAAATAAAGTGTCTGACACTTTAAAAAGTTTAAATTTAAACATATTGGATACTTTTAATTCAGTCATAATACTGTCGGTTACATCTTCTTTTCTTTAAATATTTGATAAGTTCGGAGGAAATTTAGAATAATCAAAACGCACGAACTTCTTCCCCTTGACAAATGAAGCATCTGCGTTCGGCGAAGACTAGGATCAAGGCCCAAGTGGTCAAAACTGACGACGTCGTTTGTTAACAAGACGTAACAGTGGATTGTGCGCCAAAATACTACCGTCAGAGCACCATTTTTGCCTAGTCTGAGAAAATATAGCTTTAGCTTTTGCAGTGCATAAGATTTTCCCATTTTTTATTCAGCCAGATATTAGCACACTTGATTTAGTGTCTACTAGAAGGCTTGATTAACGAATCCTACATTAACCACTTCATTAAGCTAACGGTGCTTTGCAGGGGCGTAACTAGGGGCAATTTCATAATACGCATTACGCACAACCATGTTTTATTCTCTACTTCTTGCAGGGAAAGCTAGTATTTCAGCCACTTTGGTAATTGGTATTGAAATCGTGTCTGATTTATAAATTTTCAGCATGCAAATATGCAGGTGCGTTTTGAAATTTTGTCAATTTTGACAAAATTTCAATACGCACTTGCGTATTTGCCGTATAGGTAGCTACGCCCTTGCTTTGAACAACTGGGTCCTGCATGCGAATTCGCGCATCGTACGCACTAAGTATACAATATACCCTAAAGAATCTAAAAGCTAGAAGCAAACACTGATCAAGCTGTGCTGTTCGCAATTGCTCTAACGCCGGTCTCATAATAAACATGGTGAATGTTATCATGATTTTCTTATAAGATAGCACTATTTGTTATCAAAAACATTCGAGCCGCGACACGAGAAAACCAACAATGTGGTTGTGCGTCGAGCGCAGACTCAGATCAGCCTGGGCATCCGCCCAGTCTGATCAGAGTCTTCGCTGTCCGCATGGAGGTAGATTAGACTCTTAGCTACCCTTTTAGCACGTAACAAAGGGTGTGGTCAAATTTGGCGGATGCCTAGGCTGATTTGAGTCTGCGCTGGGCGCAGAACCACATTGTTGGTTTTGTCATGTCGCGGCTCATTTTGCCTTGCAGATCATGCAGCTTGGGTAGGCGCTGTGATTGGAGTCATCTTAACCATCTCCTTGGTTGTCATCATCCTCGCAGTCTACAAGATCATGCAGAAGTACAGGTATTTTGTCATCAATTTTGTCATCATAATTTAGTGTTAAATACTCGACAGTCTTCAGATGAAGCCCACATCAGTAATCATGTACACTTAGTCGTTTCACTATCTATATTGTATATAGTTTAAAATGTGCTTTCATATAATCGAGGCCCGGATCTAGGTCAAACTTCACCTTTTAATGCCTTACGGCAAAAACTCTTCAAAGAAAAATAATAAAAAAAAAAAAAAAAAAAAAAAAAAAAAAAGAAGAAAATGATACTTTTATATAATCACTGTTGTCTAACCGACCCGTATGTGCTCTGATTAGTCATGTAGGCCCCGTATGCAATCGTGATTGGTTCGAGTTTCAAGATGGCGGCGAGACGCAACACATTCGTGTACACATTTAGGAAAGGAAGCGATACACATTAGCTAGGTAAGCTAATTTATTTTATTTCACGAAGTAACTTATCCAAATAAATATCTAGTTGACCCTTATTTAAATTTCAGCAAAACGATACCCAAAAACGAGATATTGATGCATAAAGTTGGGCTCATGGAAAACAAAAATATTCGAATCGAACAACATCCATGAAAATGTGGCTGGTATTTACTCGCATTTAGCAGTTGTACTCTGTTTTTACGTGGAAGTCTTCAAAAAGTGATTGCTACTGTCGCTTATGCTTTTACTTTGTTTGTTTTTGTAGTTTGATGTGAAAATAAATGATTTTTATAGTTTTCTACACACCTGTGTTTGCCCCGGATTAGAAACTGGGGTACTACGGATTAGTATCCTACAGAAATCGGATTGGAATGAGCTTTTCTAACTAAGAGTACGGATTAGTCATCATTATTCTGATACTGTTTTTGAAGTTTTTTTTATTCATTTGAGCATTTAATACAATAATTACGCTGCAGACCTTATAGCAAGGTAACTTTCAGAACCAGAATTGCTCTTGAAGAGTTTTTTTGTAGACTAGTTAATAATCATACACAATCATATCAGATTATTGATGCAATTAACTCATCATTAAGGGGACGCCGATCTCAAAAGCTCTTACTTGTATGAAAATTTACCTGTGCAAACAAAAATGGTCATTTTGTCAAGGAGACTGATATTTCTGGCTATATTGTTGTATGAGCAATTTATATATGTCACACAGATTACTTTACGTCCCAAAATACAGTTTTTGAGTACTCAGCAGCGTGCTTATCAGTCATTTTGGTTACTCCCTGGTTTGATTCCATTTGCGTCACTGTGAAACGCTGGGTGTATTTCAGAGAAAAACATTTACATTAACATAACTACAGTTATCCGACTACAATGTATGAAAGTATTTTAGCCCAAATGTACATATTTCTGGTAGAATTTTTTTCTCCAATTTTTGCTTAAAATAGTTTGCATGGTAAAAAGCAAACATTGTAAATAATACCAGAAATACATACATGTGAACCAAAGTACTTTCATACATTGCAGTTGGATAACTGTAGTTTTTGTTCACGTTAACATTTTTATCTAAAATTTACCCAGCATGCCACAATGACACAAACGGAATGAAAGCAGGAAGTGTCATACAAGTAAGAGCTTTTGAGGCCGGCGTGCCCTTAATATGAGATTTATTTTTTCAGATTAAATTCGAACACATAGACTAAACAGAGATGGACTTAAGATGTTACTGTCAGAGAGTGTTTTTTCCCCTTTCCCCCCGGAAAAATGGCTATAGGAAGGACGGCTATACAGTGGACTGTCCGGACCTCATAGAGAGCCACTTTTCCGCCATAGTCCTTTTTCCCCCACCGGGAAAGTGGCTACTAAAGAATTTGGTATGGCTATTGGTATTTTGCGGAACGAAACGAAACGGAACGGTATGGAAAAGACACATTTTACGGTATTAATCGCATCAGAAATGTATCAAGTACTTCAAGGGAGGTAATAAACGTGATAAATTCCAAAAAAATCAATATGCAAATTTAGCAACCATATTTTTATAATAATCAATAATTACTAATTTTAGAAACGAGGCAGTTGTGATTTCTTCTCATCGCAGTATTTATACGCTTACACATACGCGTGCAAGCTACAGGAAGATGTGCGAACGGGTGTTTTGTCTAGTCATGTTTGTTTTTGGGAGTTTATTACATATAAATCATAATCGGACGTGTGTCCCAATGGGAGTCGAGCCCATGACTCCTGCATGAAAGGCGAACACTATTCCAGGCACTCTGTTGCGCGCATCCCCAGATGAACGCTTGTACAAACACAAAATTATACAAATTTATGCACACAACCTCGTACATTCATATCTGTTTTTACAGCTAACATGGAAAAACAAAAATGCCTACCTGTTTTCCCCAAAACGAAAACAAAACAGACTGATGGACACATGCATGCGGTTCTAGCATCCGTTATCAATCGATATTTTACGGACATATACTCATATTCCTGTTTCAGTTATGAACCTCACTATTATAATTGGAGAAGGAGCAAATTCCTATATGTAGCTCGTTTTCCTGTGATCATATTACCAGGGGGAAAATCCACTATAGAGGGGAAAAACGGCTATGCAAAAACACGTATAGTAGATTTTCCCCGGGGAAAATTGGCTATATAGTCATATTTCCGGGGGGAAATTCTACTATATAGCCATTTATCCGGTGGGAAATTCTACTATGGAAAAATCATAGTTATATTTCCGCGGGGGGGGGGGGGGGGGGGGGGGGGAAGACTACTAGGGGGGGGGGGGGCGGGGAGAGCCACTCTCTGACAGTTACTACTGTCCT
Source organism: Ctena decussata (assembly GCA_963989385.1). NCBI lineage: Eukaryota > Metazoa > Mollusca > Bivalvia > Lucinida > Lucinidae > Ctena > Ctena decussata. Next base: position 23,947,643 of record OZ022498.1, read on the forward strand.
TTCCAGACCAGCGAAATGCGATGTGTATCGCCCACACCAGTCAGCTACATAGTGATCAAACTCTCAAAATCAAACGCCAAGAGCTAGACTGCGATAATGGCGATCTAGGCTACAGAACAATGAGCTTGACTAAAGCGTTTAATTCTTTTTCTCACCCAATACGTTTGCTCGTACATCCTCGTCTCAGTAACCATATCTCTTAAAGAGAAAAAAAAGAGGCTAATGGCCACAAGTCTCACCTGAATATCATCATGCTAACACGCCAGTGAAACTGACACCCCACATTTATATACTATTAGTCAAACCGGGGTTTACTCCGACAAGGGTATTCATTGTGTTCTTATTTTGCTCTAAAACATAGTAGATTATGGACCCTCGTTAGAACCGCCTGACATGTACCCACAATTTATCTTTTGAGCAAAATTAGGAAAAACATCATAATTTTTCATCTGAAAATTACCAATTTTACAACCGTGAAAAAGGCAGTATATTGCACAGGCTTGTTATCGTAATGTACAGCTACATGTATTGCTAAAATAAAAATTTAACCTCTCCGGATCCAAAGCAACCAGACTTCTTATTAGACTGGCACAAAAACATAATCATTCATTTCCCCTAACTATATATAAATTCTATATGTGATACATGTATATATGAAAAAAAGTTGAGACGACAGACGGACGACGGACGACGGACGCTGGCTGGATTTTTTCTGATTCAGTTTTACGTCCCTTTCAAGATTATTTCACTCATATTGAGACGAGCCAATCAGTAGATTGGGCGAAAACGGGAGTACCCCAGGAAAAATCACCTGGCACACCCGCAAGCAGAACTTGGCTTGTCTCACATGTGACCCGTGCGGAGCTCGAACCCACACCGGCCACAGCGGTGAGATGATCGAGCGATTATGAGCGGATGGCTTGGTCTACTAAAAACTCGCCTAGATGAGTGTTCGGCTTAGGTAAGTTAAAACGTGTTTAGGACGTTCACATTATTTCTGCATAGAAAGGTTCAATCATATATGACACTTAAGATGAGCTTGTGAGAATCTGGTGTGACTTCATTACACTCTCAAGTCTTACCACACTATGAATGATAGTAAAAAAAACTATTTTATACTTGGATAATTGATCCTTAAATGTGAAACCAATCCGTTGTCTTTACTTACTAATCCGCACTCCTCGCTCAACTAATCCGTGGTCTGACCATAAACTACACAAGACTAATCCGTGTTATGACCATTTTGTGTATTCTTAAATATATTTTAAAGGCAAATGTGTTGGATACCATGCTTTGTGGGATATTGAAAGAATTGACCAAACAACTGATTAAACACCATTCAAAGCACACTTTGATGGTCCAAAGATGCAAAAACTCATATTTTTACAATCGTCACTCGATTCAACATATTTATGTCCTAATGAGCACACAAATGATGAAGGATTGCAATTCATATGGTGAACAGTCCTGCCTAAGGATTCCTAAATGCATGTAATAAACAATAAAGTTTAATGTTGCAAACTGCAATTACTTCCGATGATGAAAAAAATGGTAAAAAAAGCTAAAAATTACCTGTTGGCATCTCGTGGTGTGTTGTTCGCCGCCATTTTGAAACTCGAACCAATCACGATTGCATACGGGGCCTACATGACTAATCAGAGCACATACGGGTCGGTTAGACAACAGTGATAATAATCTCTGTAAATCGTATATACTTGTACGACCCATATTGTTAGACAGTCTTCACGAACATTTTACCTTCCCACCATAGCAGAAACCACAGTTAATTCTGTTCCATTATTATCATATACTTAGAAGTCAAAGATGTTTATTTTGTTTACTATTTCGATTGTCTTCAGACGATGTAAAGGCTTGGACATTAAGGACCTGAGTTTCAGCCCCTTTAAGGACCACAAGCTAGATAAAAGTCCTATGTACATAAGGCTTTCTCATATACAGAATCCCAAAACAGGGAGCCATTATGTGGTCAGCGTGTAAGTATTGCTTTACTATTTACCATGTGTTTACAGAAGCGGCATCCATATGTTATGATGGCAAATGGAGTTGAGGGAAACCAGGATTCGAGGTTATAAAACTTGAGAATAATCTCAAACTCAAAATAAAGCACACTGATTGGCTGCTTCCGAGCATGTGCTCGGAAGCAGCCAATCAGTGAGCTTTATTTTGAATTTGAGAATGTACTCAAATTTTATAACCTCTGGGCCTGTATGACGTAAAATTGCATTTTTTTAAGCTGAGCTAACGAAAGAACAGCATTAATAGACATGGGTGTCTTATTGCTTTATGTTGGTGCAAGTTTATAAAGAAACTGTAATAAGTGGTTACTACGATTTCTGTTTTATAACTTTAAATATACCTAATGCCATTAATTTTGCAAGTACAGTCTAGCAAAAAAGTCTAGAATTTTAAAGATTTACTCCCTTAATAATAATAACAAAACACGATTTGATGAAATATTTCATCAGTACCTCCGACATGCTCTAACTATGCATTTGAAATAGAGTTTAGATAATAACATTGATAAAAGTGACTTTAAACAAAAACTTAAGATATTTTTAAACGATCGCGGACCGCGCTTGAAATCGCATTATTTGGACAAATATAATTTATTCGTACGTCACAATCACGTGCACGAACAAGAAAAATACCTGTACATGATCACATGTCACACGTGGACAAAATCGATAGGCCGTGAGGAAATAGGTAATTTGCATTTTAATTCGAAGATTACTTTTCATTCCACATTTATTGAAAAAAACATGCATTTTCTCAAAACTTTTACGGTTAATTTTTAGACTTTTACATATTGTCTATCGAAATTTTTGTTAAAATACTTGTTTCTGAAATCATGAAATAAACGTGGGAGCCAATCTTTTAACCGGACTTGTAACATTTTGTATGTTATTCTGTGACAGATATGTTTGCCAAGGTAATCTGATACATTATGTTTGCCAAGGTAATCTGATACATTACATGCCACTTATTCACTCCAAGTACAGAAAATTGTGGAATAATCTATTTGTAAAACTTGCATTTCTATAGGTCGGTCGCGCTATAGTGGCAATGTTTTGTTTACATTTTTAATGTCAACAGCACCTGTACTATCATTACGGTGCAGTTCATGTAACTTCTTGACCAATGGTCATAATGGCACATTACGGTTAACTGGCAGTTCTAATTTATCTAAATGACACTTTTTGAAAGCTTAAAGACAGGAACTGTCTCTAGTTTAAGAATATCATTGATAACAAAATTGATAGTAACAAAATTATTCAAATTTATTCTTACATGCCCGTGAGTTGGATAAGCTGAACTCTGCTATATAGCCAATCAGTCACCAAATCAAAATAAACACAAAACAATAACATTGCCAACTTATCGCGACCGGACTATAGTATCGTTCAGCACATATGGCCGAATGCAGTTTTTTACGAAAATAGATTGCAAGGGCGTAGCTACCTACCCGGCAAATACGCAAGTGCGTGTTGAAATTTTGTCAAAATTGACAAAATTTCAAGACGCACCTGCATATTTGCATGCTGAATATTTATAAATTAGACAAAATTTCAATACCAATTACCAAAGTAGCTGAAATACTAGCATTCCTTTCAAGAAGTAGAGAATAAAACATGGTTGTGCGTATTATGAAATTGCCCTAATTACGCCCCTGGAAGATCATTGGATCCTAAAGTAATGACACATAATTGAAACATTAAGGTGAACAGGTATGCTTTCAGGGACAGCAACTCTGTTATTTTCATTTTTGCCTCCCTGGTCAGCGCCACAGGAAAGAACTCGCTTCTCTGGGAACAAATAATTCTTTCCTTTAAGAGTAGACCCCATTTTAAAAGGGCTATGGGGACTAGGAAAGCAAACAGGAAGTCAAGAAAGTTGTTTCCCTTTGTAAAATAGCGGAAAAACATGAAGTGTACCCATACATCTTAAATCGCTGTTTTAGAAAATGCCAGTTTCGGTTATACCTTTCATACAATTGAACCGCGACACGAGAAAACCAACAATGTGGTTGTGCGTCCAGCGCAGACTCAGATCAGCCTGAGCACCAAGTCTGATCAGAGTCTTGGCTCTGCGCATAAAGGGTAGACAAGGGTCTAATCTACCTTCATGCGGACAGAGAAGACTCTGCCCAGACTGGGCGGATGCCCAGGCTGATCTGAGTCTGCGCTGGGCGCACAACCACTTTGTTGGTTTTCTCGTGTCGCGGCTCATATATAAACGTCAAATGTTTGTTTCAGTTTGGACGACAGGAAGGATGATGATGAGAACGAATGGAGCTCAGAAGAAGAAGTGTTCAACATTTCTGCTGTGAAACCAGGATTCCCTTCTCCGGCCAGTAAAACGTTAGTGACGTCGTAGTTATATTGTCCATTTGCACTCTTTGCCTCTTTCGAAAGCAACATCAAATACACGTATATAGGAATAAAGGACCTGGTATGATAAGGGCCGTTTTTGGCCCCCATTCAAATTCTCATAAAAATGCATGGTTTCTATTGCTTATTATTTGTGCATATAGGAACAAGCAGAAATATTATGTTTCGTGTTTGTTGATTCTCAGAATAACATGATTTCTGACTTGCCTACGTTGTTTCAATAAAATGTAGTGAAATTGCGAGAAAATTCGAGTTTAATACATTTTCCTTTAAAGAAATAGGTCATTTACAATAACTTTTTAAAGCTCTTAACAACAGGCTTTTTATGAAATGCTTATATGTAAGATTGCACTACTAATTACCTGTGCAATGCACAAGGCCTCTCCAGGTACCCCACCCACTCAAGTTTGCAAGTCCAGAGACGCTAATCAAAAAATTCAAACAGATCAAAATGAAATGTATACCAGATTATTCCTTGTGTTCTAACTAAGAAAATGAATACCCACAACATATGTTTATTTTGTCTATGAGCGGAGATATGGGCGTTTTTATGTTGAGAACGCTGGGAAAATGTTCCAAACGCTGCCAAATTGGTAACAAAAAGTTAAAAATAAACATTGAGCCCGGTCTCCAGCACATTTAATATTTTCATGGCATGTAAATATATTAAAATTTTATCTTTATACAAAATATTAAATGTGCTGGAGGCCGGGCTCATATATTTTGAAAGCCACAAAGGCTACCAGATTCGTCATTTTCGTCAGAATCCGCTGGGGGTATGGGTATGTTTAGTACAAATAACACAAATATTTTGTGCAAGAACTGATTAATTTTGTGTTTGTTGTTACATTCAAGGTTTGAACATTCCTATGAATACATTTTTATTATGGAAATAAGACTTTTGAAAAATGAGTTTTCTGGGGGCCAAATATGGGCCTTATCATACCAAGTCCTTTTATAAATTCACCTAACAGGATACGCGATTATACACTCTGAACTTTTCTCAAATGATAAAATGTCTCATATATGAGCCGCGACACGACAAAACCAACAATGTGCTTCTGCGCCCAGCGCAGACTCAGATCAGCCTGGGCATCCGCCCAGTCTGGTCAGACTCTTCGCAAAGCGCTTAAAGGCTAGCCAAGGGTCTAACCAACCTCCATGCGGACAGCGAAGAGTCTGATCAGACTGGGCGGATGCCCAGGTTGATCTGAGTCTGCGCTGGACGCATAACCATATTGTTGGTTTTCTCGTGTCGCGGCTGTTATGTCAATGGGGGTCAACTCTTGCAGGAAAAAATTTGCTTCTCTTGGATCAAATTCTTGAATGTAAGAGTTGACCCCTCTTTTTGAATGACGCCGTCCTCCGGAGAAGCAAACTGGAAATCACGAAATTGTTTTCCTTTAGATTCTTTTGTAAAAAAGGTGTAAAAAATGGATTTGTATCAATACCCCGGCCAACACTCTTCGAATATCTACTGTATTGTAAATGCGGCGATACAGCAACTTCTCTGAAGTTTACATGGTTTGGCCCCAAATTTTACAATGAGACAACTTTACAGAAAAGTACTTTTTTGTATGGATAACCTCCTACCCGACGTGGGTCTTCTTTTTAATCTGATAGCAAAATGCTCTGCCTTGCTTGCTTAACGCACAATTCCATTCCTATCTGAAAATCAAAATTCAAGCTTCAGCAACTTGCTTCTAGCCAAAATATTGACTCATACCATGTAAAGTGTATTTGCTTTGAAGTGAAATGGCTGGTGGACTTCCAGGAAGTGGCCAAACCGATACTTCCCAGAGTTGTGCAAGAGCTCCACCAGCGTATCTTTTACAAAGTTAAAACGACCGGGTATGAAACCCACCACCCGCACCCGCACCCGTGCTCAAAACCCACCACCGGAAATTTTAGTGGCGACCTTTGAGGTTTAAACAAAAGTTTAATCCTAGATTTTTGTGGTTATATATATGGGGGTTGGTATGAACTATTTATGGTATAAAAGTCTTTTCCGACAGATTTAGTTTTAAGACAAAAAAGGGAATTGTTGCAATTCCGGGGGTATGAAATCCACCACTCGCCACAGGGAGATTTTTATTGGTTATTTCCATTAATAACTTTATTAACAGAGATAAGTTTCCTTAAATGTTACTATTTCGAATTTTTAACCAAAACCTCGCCAATTTCGTTTGACAATATTATGAAGTTAAAACGTGTATTTGTAATTTTACATACATATGAATCGAATATAATCGGTATATTTTGACTTTCCATTTGCAGAAGCTTGTTTTTAAATTTCCGGGTGGAAATGGAATTGTGCGTATACCAGACGTGCATCTGTTATAGGTAGAAGAGGCAAATACGATCCAGATTAAAGTGACCTCCCTTGGAGGTGTATCCGTTACTGGTTTTGCTGATTAATCGCGTTAGCCGATCATTAATCGTTTGGTGCAAATAATTGATTAATCGATCACATTTTGCAATAATCGATGTTTCAGGGTTTCTTTTAGATTAAACATATTCTATTGTACCAAGTTTTCAAAGGGATAGGACACAAGCTAGTCCTCTCCCTTTCTTTTTAATATGTATATATAATATGTCCAGTTTACTTTGACAATGCATGGACGACAGGCTGTAAGCTGCTATTGCGCCTCAAATAAGAAGTCCATAGAAAATGCCTTAAGCATTTTCTATGGATTTCTCAATCGAGATTCAATAAAACGCTTAAAAAGAACACTTCTTTGACAAACTCAAGTGTAGATTCTAGATACGTTTCTAACAGTCCTATTAATCGATGTTTACTTGATCATCGATCATTTTAATAAATCGGCGCCCGATCAAAAAATTCAAGAAAGTTCAACCACTAGTATCCGCACATTGTAATACTGTTACTCCGAATTATCTTCACTTTTTCAGGGCCTCACCTATCATCAACAAGACGTCTACCCCAGTCAAGAAGAACGCCATTCCATTTTCAACACCAGTCATAAATATACAGAAGGAATAACTACTTAATAAATACTTTTTTTTTTCGAAATAAAACAATAAAAAACCCGCCAAAATTCCCGAAAAGTGATGTAACTGTGATATATTTGTCACCTGGCCTAGGTGGAGAAGGACTATAGAACTAACCATAGTCAATCCATTTGTGTGTGCATGTGTGCAAGCGTCCGCCCATTCTAAATCTTGTGTCTGCAACGCTTCCTGCATCTGAAATTTTGCGGATTTCCTTGCCATGATATGAAGATGTGCATTTTGGGGCTTTGATTCTGCCCTTTTGACAGAGTTGTAGCCGTTTGGACAATAGAACCCTTGTGACCGCAACTCCTGCTAAATTTGTCCATGGCATTGGTTTGCATTCAGTTTGCTTGTTTTGCTGTTTTGATATGAAAATGTGCATATATAGTTTTGAATTATTGATTCGGCCATTTTAACAGAGGTAAGTAAGTATATAGGCCTTTTAAAACTTAGAACTTCCATTTGTAAGATCAGAGCTCTCGTCATCTGAAAGCCTCCAGAAAGGTACAATTGCCCAGTGTCAGCCATAGTTTTTCTTTCGATTCTCCATATTTTGGTGTAAAATATATTCATTTTATCTGTAGTTTTGGTAAGAAATTACTGTTATTTGATCTGCTCAATGTTTTCGTGTTCATTCCACCCTCCGGACAGCAACGTCTTCAAAAATCTCTGGTAAAGCTAAATCATAAAAACACTCTGGCCTAAAACATGTCTTGATCCAGTCATGCCAGTTGAACTTTTGTAGGACCTGAGGATGAATAATGTGGTGGTGGATTGTTGATTTGACTATTCGGACAAAGTTGTGGCCCATTGTGACTTCGAACTCCTATTTGCAAAGCTTCTGTCCGCAACGTCTACATCTTTTATCGGAGTCATTTGAAATGTTGTAGATTTTCTCCCTATGATGTAAAGATATGCCTGACATTTTGGTTTTTTTATTCGGCTATATTCAAAAGTTACTGCACTTCGGGTCTCAGAGTTTCAGCCTGGAAATTTTCTGTCCTCAACTCCTACTGTCTTTCATCGGACTGATTTTCAATTTTGAGGCTGTTCTTGCCTTGATGTGCATTAGCTTTTGGATTTTTTATTTTTTATTTAGCCAGTTCTTTGAGTCGAGTTACGGCCCTTTACGGACTTTCAGTGTCATTTGACTTCATTCTTTTCTATAGAACTCTCATTGCTGCAATATAAGGATTTGGAAAAAATGATGAGAAGTATTTAGTTTATCTCTAAGATATTCCATGCGTCGGGTGTCATTTGGTCTTAAACCCTTTTTATTAGTCACCTAATCTGTGATAAAGTGACATGTACATGTGAGCCGCGACACGAGAAAACCAACAATGTGGTTGTGCGCCCAGCGCAGACTCACTGACGCCCAGTCTGATCAGAGTCTTCGCTGTCCGCATGGAGGTAGCTCAGACCCTTAGCTACCCTTTAAGCCCTTAGCGAAGAGTCTGATCAGACTGGGCGGATTTCCAGGCTGATCTGAGGCTGCGCTGGGCGCACAACCACTTTTGCTGGTTTTCTGGTGTCGCGGCTCATGTATTTTTCATGTTCTGACAGCCTGCCATGCCTTTTATGCTCCCGCCATGAAGTGGCGGAAGGGCATTTAGTGTTTACCCTGTCCGTGCGTGCATGTGTTTGTGTGTGTGCTACCAGGATCGTATCCGGCCCATAACTCTGTCCTGCATCGTGAGACTGGAAAATTATTTGGCACAAATAATCATCATGGCAAGACGATGTGTCGCATGCAAGAACTTTGTCGCTAGATGAAAGTACAAGGTCGCACAGCGTGCTTACACTTTGTGCATAGGCTATAGTGAAACATGTTCATGTGCGCAGTACCTTAATCAGGGTGCCATGTTACTCAAGGCACTGGGCGGGGGCATCCGCGTAGTATGGACACAATTCTAGTTATTCATATAAACGCCAGTAATCAATAACATTAAAATTCATTTTAATTTTTCTTTCCATCTTTTCTTTTCTTGTTCATAGCGTACTTTATACCCAACAAAATTATTGACAAGCTTAGTCGCTATCACTCGATTCTGAATCACTGGTGAACTGTGCTTTGGTATCACAGGGTATAATCGATTCCGCCAATTTTCGCTTCCTGCAGAGACTGTCCGTCATATTTGGCTTCCGCCGAGACTGTTCGCGAACTCAGGCTTGCTTCCTGTAGAGACTACTGTCCTCGAAAAATGGCTTCCTGCCGAGACTGTCCGCGTGACTCTGCTTCCTGCCGAGAGCCTCGGCAGGAAGCAGAATCACGCGGACAGTCTCTGCAGGAAGCCAATCATCATGTACAGAAGTCTCGGCAGGAAGCAAGAGATCGCGGACAGTCTCAGCGGAAGCCAAATATGATGTACAGTCTCTGCAGGAAGCGAAAATTAGCGGAATCGATTATACCCTGTGGGTATGCGTCTATCTTGTCATCGTATGGGTATACCAGGGTTACCATGGTCAGGGAAAAACATCTGGAAAATGACAATTTTTCCAGGTCAGGGAAAAGTCAGAGAATTTTTGTGGGTGGTCAGGGAAAATTGAAAAGGACTTCAAAAGTCAGGGAACTTGAAAATTAGTGGCTATGCCAGTCTTCAGAACACATACTTGTTCTTTTCAAGGGGAAAGGATGTCCTTCAGTCTAGAGAGAATCCATGCGCATCTCCCTCCTCAAGGGAGGATTACTTTGGGGAGCAAATTATTTCCTTTAAGAGTAACCCCCAATCTTCAAGTGATACAATGAGCACTAATAAAGTATTTGGATCCGTAAAAGGGTATATGCAAAACCATAAATTGTCAGGAAAAAGTTAGGCAGTTTGGGAGTGGAGGATAAGTGGCAACCCTGTAATACCGCCATGTTTTTCCGCCATTTTAAAAAGGAAAAAGGGAGCAAATTATTTCCTTTAAGATATTAGACCATTGAGAAGAGATGTAGATGGTAGAGTAGCTTTTTCCCTGCCACATGATCTTATCAGGCGCGGCATGAATATAGACCGGTATGAGAAATTCTAAAAATTGGGGTAGTTAGAAAAAGTACCGTAAACGTTCTAGAAATCAACAGTTTTGGGGTTTTAATGCAGTTATGCGTCTACAAGATGGAAAAAGAATGACAAACAGTGTAGACCCAGATCAGACTGCTCGGGAGCAGTCTGCGCTCTGTCTACGCTGTTTGCTCAGTTTATATGTCCCAACACTTAGACTTTTCCCGGTAGTTTGCATAAGCCATAGGACAGTTTTTCCTTCTTTTTCCCAAGATTAGGGGCTTCAGGTGTTTTTTAAAAATGCAAATTTACTTATTTTTACCTATTTTATGAGAAAGCATATTCAATTTCCTATAAAATGATATGTATATTATTAGAATAGGGTGCTTGGTTCAAAAGTTATGACATGTTTTAGACAAGCCATTGTGACCAATTTTGTAATCATGCTCCAATGTATTCAGTATACGGGCTGATGGCACCGAATTTCACATTCATTAAGCATAAATTGGGGCAAGGATTTAAGTCTTTTACTTATAGTCTTATTCATATACACTGTATGATGCAGTAATATGGGCGGCAACTTCAGCAAATATATTTGAGGGGTTCACTCGTTTCCATGGTAACCAGGCTGTCAATTTCTGGTTCAAAATGGCAGCGAAATCGGAGTTTAATATGAAGCGAATAATGACAAAACGACAGAATATGATAAAGAACACTCATAAATGATACAATGTATGAAGCAATTATAAAAGATGCACCATTTACTAACATTTTTTATTTGTGAGTTTGTTTCCATGGTAATGAGGCGGCCATTTTCTTGTTCAAAATGGCCGCTAACACGGAGTTTCCATGATAAAAATATATCAAATGCAAAATAAAAAAAAATAGAAACAGTCACAAATCCTAAAGGTAGTTTAACACAATTCAGTTATACAAGTTTTACAATTTGCAAGCATTATTTAGTGGTTCAGCTGTTTCCATGGTAACCAGGATGCCATTTACTTGTCCGAAATGGCCACGAAAACAGTGTTTGCCGGCCAAACTGAAAGAGATGACATTACGAGAAAAGAGGATAAAGCAAATTCACAAATGATCTAGTGTGTGCCTCAGTACCTAGTTAAAGCTGGAACATTTGCTCGCATTTTAATTGATTCACTTGTTTCCAAGGTAATTTGGTGGTTTTTTTGTTGGTCAAACTTTCTGTAAAATCTGCATTTCTATGAAAAAGAAGGTAAAGCCCGAAATGCACGTCTCGCTTACCACCTCTCGCAACAGTTACAAGTCACTACCTCATTCGTGAAATTAAATACATCTGTAAGATATGCTTATATTGCAAAATATCACGCACATCTGTCAGTAAATATAACATATTCTTGTAAAATATATAGCTCATCCAAGCGTGTTTATGTGTTGTCATACATGAGTAAAGAACAGTTCTTTGATCATTCGGGACCGTAATAAATAGCAAATAACATAAAGCATCAGTCTCCCCGTACTTGGTTAATTTGTTGGTAGGATGGGGTTTAACAACTCTTTGAAACAGTATTTCAATTTGTTTCGAGCTGTCTCCCAGAGAGGGAGAGAAAGAAAAGATATGACAGGCGAGAGAAGAAATATCCAAATTACCCCACCCACATCTACTGCAAACACAGTAGACTCTTACTCTTCTATTATCCATATACAATAGTTGGACGCCTCGGCACTGAAATTTACCGGGCACCATCGCCCGACCGCAACCATCCCCCTCCTCCCCCTTCCCACAACCACTTAGAAACGTATCCCCGGGTTTACTATAATAATGCATATCATGTTTTTTTTTCCATGCCTTTAGGGTGGTCATTTGACAGCTAGAAAACTGTTAAATTGAAGTTCAGTGCAACTAATGTTAAGTGCAGTGTGGCAGCCATATAAAAAGTGTCACCATACTTCACCATGCATAGTGAATATTACATAATGGAATCATTGGGCTCATTCTGAGTCAGTTCGCAAATAATGCTGCTGAAGCCGGGGGGCTAGGGGGACATTGGCAGTGTTGCAACAGTAAATTACTGCACTTGAACTGACTCAATGAAATCAAGTCTCTTTTAGGCCTACCCGTTTCTTTAATGTCTGCCTTGCTTCCTGAAGACCTTTCAAGATTTATTCTTAGTAAAGAACACCTGATACAAATCCTTGAAATATTTTCACTGACCACAGAACGTTCCTTTCATGATTTATTTTTGGCTGACCAGTTGACAATGTTTGTCAGCTGATCAGTAAGTAACTTACAGACCCTTTATTTGTATAATCTTTTATTGTGAGTTATCGCTGCAAGCTTCTTACTAAAGATTCATTTTTGTACATGACCCTGATATAGTTTAAACAAATAAAACATTGTTAAGTTTCATTTAAAATCGTTCGTGTACTATAAATTTGCAACTAAAATGATCTTCCAATAAACGGTAAAAATACAGCTTACAAACCTTGCGCGCTTTTTCATAATATTGCATAGTTCGACGGGGAACCAGGAAAGGAACTAGTACTTTGTGGAGCTGTTTTCCCATCATTTTTTATTATTATTATTTCAGCCTTTTTTGAGGATTAGAGACATTGAAAAAGTTGAATATGGAAATCCGCATCTGTAGCAGTAAATTTGGTTATCGAAACACATTGTTTCCCTTACTCTTTGCAACAGCTATGTGATTCAATATATATGCTCATAAACCCAAATTCTCATTTATCACCAAACGTGAAGGTTGATTTAGACGTTCTATCACTGTGAGTAGAAAGTACTATGGAGACTTTAAGGTGCATAGTCCAACTTTAGCAGCGGCCGCAGCAGACTTAGTGCGATAACAGAAATTGATGGTACCAAAATGTATCTCGTCTTAAAATAAATATACAAATTTAAATAACAACTTCATTCAGGACTGACAAAAGAAAAAAAACTCCAAGCTGATATTCATCTTGGCTTTGCACTGTTTGACCAACACAAAGGCACTGATGAAATGACGCATTTTACGACCTTTCCAAGAGCATTCAGTCATATGAAAGGATGTGTGCAATGGAACCCTGTTCACGGTCGAAAAGAGTTTTGCCTACAGCGAGAATCAAACCGCGCTAGCTCAGTGCTAAATCCACTGAGCTACGGAGTACTCCTTAAATGTATGCTGATCTTTAATTGTCGACTATACTTTTGATATACTTGGAATAAAATCTTTTGAATTGTGACAGAAAATGATATGAGAATATGAATTTTATGACAGTTGAATTTATGTTGATATGTATGTGTTCACATAATTTTCATGCGGGGAAAATGCCAAATAATTCTGATTAATGCCGACCAAAGTTGGTTTACGGTAAAATAATAAATTTTGCAGATACTTTAACTTTCGCTTTCCTTTGTTTTGTATTTAAAAATGTATGGAAAATAGCAAAACACAATAATTTAGATAAAAACTGACTCGATTAAATTTGCTTAACACAATAAATATCGACTGCATAATCATAGTTTCGGGGGAGCCCTCGATTAAGTGATGAAAAATCCTGACGTCAAATTTAGCGTAGCGGCGGGTGGAGAAACGTCATTAATATCGTCGATACCATGTCTCCAAACAATGATTTCCGCGGCATATAAAATTGCTCATGGCATAGAGGTGGAATGGTTTTTGAAGATTACAGGTCTGAGAATTCGAATCTGAGTGCCTCGGTTTTGCCAAACAGTTATTTACCTGTTAAAATTCGGCTTATTTCAGTCAAATTGCACTAGCTTTCTTGTTAATGATCGAATTTTACCGAGGCAATCAATCTCGTAAAGGTCACTATCTCAGAATTTATTTGATTGGTCAGTCTGACTAATCACGCTTACACGTTGCCGCGGAAACCGTTTCAAGACACCCCACTATGTTGTAAACAATCGGAAAAATGCGGCCACGTCAGAATGACGTTAAGTGAAAATCGACGGTGGTAAGTGGTTACCGAACGTTATTTTACGTGTAAAATAGAATTTTTGGCACTGAAAGTGCCCTATAATTAAAAAAGAAGGCTGTTTCCATTTCTCTGCATAAAAATAATGACAAAATTCTTGTAAACTACAACAATACAACGTGGTAAAAAGGGAGCATTTTTAGCGCACAACTAGTAAATTACGCGATGACGTAACGTCATCTGAACCCCCTACCAAGATACAGAACATCTTGGGGTAGGGTAATGTGTTTCTAACGAGGTTTCCAAATGATGATAATTTTGTTTTTATTAAAGTATATATTGTTTGATGTGTGGGGTATATCAATTTTTGGTCATCCCTCGTTTGCGCTATAATGGATAGTCAACTCCCGCGAGCGAGCAGGTAATTTATGAGCTCTTGTTAGAACTTGAAAGCATTCAATTTAACACTTTTCCCTCGTGTAATTTTTTCATGCTTTGCATTTCCACCTTCAAAAGTTTCGGAATACAAAAAGCACATCGTTTATACGTAATACAGATAAGTATAGCGTTTTCTTAAGTAAAACCAATTGTTTTTGCTGAAGTTCTACAAATTGAAGTAACAGTAGGAGATTACCGTCTGCAAAAACTACTGACAGCAGATGTTAGGAAGTCTTAAATGGTATTCCCAGGATGATATCTAAAACATATGTAAAAACGGGCCCAACATGGCTAATATATTTTGCAGAATAGATGCCAGAGTTTTTTGCGGCAGGTCACCAAGTAAAATCGCTGGAAATAATATAAAATTGATATGCCTAATCTCCTAACATTGGAAATCAACTTTATCTGTCAATCAAATATGTATTGAGATATTAAGATATGTGAGAAAAACGTGGCGTTCTAATATAATGTTCCATGTAGGTCATGTTGGCTTTTTCTTAGTTGGGCAAGATCTGCGTATGGCGATGATCACGTGATGATAATGGTGGCCACAGCAAAGTCTCGAAAAGTCATCTGGTGATAGAGCGTGATTCGTCCGCCTGTACAGAGAGATAATCCACGAGCTTTAGCGAGTTGAATACCCAGCAGGCAAACAACATTGAACCAACGTTGAATTAACGTTGATTCAATGGCATGACGTTGAACCAACGTTTATTCAGTGTTGATTCAACGTTATGTGCCCAGTAGGTTATCTACCGTACAGCCGGATAAACTATGTTATGGCTCACTTATGGCACGATACCAAGTGTAGACCTTGTTACGGGGTTTCTCATGTTAAAGAGTTTGAGCTGTAATTCAACGTTATTGAGGCTGTAACATTAAATCCGGAGTAAGGCGAGTACAATGTTAAGACAATGTGTTATCGATTGCGTATATGTTATTATGGCAACCTTGGTCTTGCATGCTCGTACATTCTATGAACTCATGATAATGACTATATTGACTAAATAACTTACTTAAGTACGGTAGTGACTGTTACCCACCCAAACCCGCCCCATCCACCCACCTCCATCCTACACAATAAAGTTATGACAGCTAGGCCTGCAGCGAGAATTCCGTGGATCGCTGTGTCGCCCCTGGCAACGCTGTATTGGTTTAAACAATATTTTATTCTGATTTTTTGTTCGTTAAAACAATATTTTATTCAGATAAGTTGCTATACAATTGTACATAATACTATATGGTACAGGATCTGATAGAAAGCTGAAGCTTATTTAAATCATCTCCTGAAACGATATGAATACAGCAACATACGAGAATTATGGATAGAAAACAAGTAAATCAGGCGAAAGGAATGAAAAACAAAACCGAGGGAAAAAATGATAAAAACAAAGAATAGTACATAGCTAAACACATATCCGTAGCCAGCAAGTACTCTCCGCAACTCTTTGTGTCCCGAAACCCCACGGGGACGAGGTGCCCAGAGACTATGTGGGGGAACCTATGCGCCAACAAGCTTACATGTAAGCCTTTCGCAGACACCTGTCCCCGTGGAGCGTCGGCAGGTACATGTATACAAGTAGCACTTGCCAGAATAGCATAGAGAGATACAAGTGTCTACCGTAACACAACATATGATATAATGATGATAATAACGCTGTATTGACACGCAAAGGCCTAATGACATCCAAGCGGACACTCAACGTTAAAAACGTATCGACGTCGTGACGTTGGATGACGGTATGACGTTTACCACATAAATAAAAAGGACAGAGGCAAACCCAGATCAGATGCCACAGAGCGCGGCGTCTGATCAGGGTCTACACTTAAAAGGGGTCAATATTCTTTAAAAGAAAAATAAACCAGGCACCCCTTAAATGTCAAATCGCCTCACCCATTATAAACAGATAGAAGATTCCACTGGGCCTTTTGGGGCTTACTGTGTAAACATGGAAGAAGATAGTTGCAGAGACGCAAGATATATTGGAGGTAACACACTGTTAGACTATAAATTTGGTCTTACTGACTTATCGTTCTTCAAGGAAACAAGAATGCGCTAATTAAAGTGACTTCAGCTTGATATAAAATGTCTATACGTATAAATGGCTTTGATTTTTAATGTAACGGCACAAGTATTTAATTTGCTTTTTAATTAAGTTTGTGGCTTTAATGAATTCTACGAACCGCAAAGCCTTAATAATCTTGCGTTATGTATTATAAAGGCTTTCAAATAAAGAAATAGTTTGTTAAATGAATCTATATAATTCATTGTATTTTCAAAATACATATATGTTTCGCTGATACACAGTATTTGATTAGAAGTTGTTTTTTTTCTATCACGCTCTCTTTCAAGCAGACACACACCTTGAAGCTGGGATTGAATCAACGTTGATTGAACGTTTAATCGTTGAATCAACGTTTTTTTTCAATGCGGATCCAACGTCATGCCAGATGGGTTAGAACATTGTTTCACGTACTGTATATATGTAAATGACGATGAGCTGTACATGATTAAAGGTAGGTTCCTGTATTTGAAATGCATCATAATCTTGATGAACTTTCATCCATGTTGTTGGAAAGCACTTATTAAAGGGAATTAATAAGTTTCACTAAAAAGTGTAAATCAAAAAGATATTAGAAAAGTTGTTTTGCAAGGGATTTCCTAACTCTGCTTCGCACACCAGTTAGCGCTATCTTTAGTTCGCGCCAAAAATAGATAACGCAGCTGATGTCATGCTGCATTGCATTTTGGGATAGTTTTAACCCATCCGCCTTGCCAGGACCTCTAGGAGAGCTCACGTCAAGGGAGAATTTACCTTTGGAGAATGGCATCAGAAATCGCGCACTTATAGACATAATAAACAAAGTTATTTATAGAACTGGAATTCCAACGAAAGAAAATAAAGCAAAAGGGAAAACGACTATTCTCTTCAACATCTGACGAGTTTCTCAGTAGTAACAAATTCAGAAAAATAAGAGAATTCAATACTGCTCAGAAAAAGACGATCTTATTTTGTGGACATAATTGACATCGCTAGCCCAGGAACCTACCTTTAAGTCAATTATGTTATGTTATGCTTATTTCAGTTTTAGCGTTGTGTGTGTTTTTTTTTTTTTTTTATCGTGGAGAGGCTATTTCTTTTTTAATTGTCCAGCTGCAGTCTGAATACAAAGGACCGTTAAACCTCAAACAATGAACCAACACGTTTCTTTTTTCAGCTTTAATAGAGCCCGAAGGTAAAGTCGGAGTAAAGTGCTCTCTCGTCTCGGAAATATGGTTCTGTGCGAGTGCCGGTATGCTGAAATACCTTCCTCTGCTTGTATGTCGGTGCAACCCGTGCATGTCTCGATTTCGGCAGAAAGAGCACGTGATTTGCAGGTCAGTCTTGTGCTCAGCAAATGGTCAAGAGTTAACGGTGACTGCCACCTCAGCCAATCAGAAAGCGTCTTACAAAAGTTACAACAGGTATCCAGACAGGTGAAAATTTTGACAGCTAACAGAACAGTAGACAGTCGAACGCTGGAAGGTTGCTTTTGCAATTATTAAAGTAGCAGAAGAGATCAAAATTATTGCATTCAGTTTATACCAATATGGAGGACAAGGAGAGTTACAGCTGCTTTCCAATTTGTAAGTGCCAAGGGTACAGCACATGGCCTGTTTACTTTCGTTTTCAAGCAAAATGCAAATGTACAGTCGGACGCCATATGTAAATTCCTGTTAATTTTTTCTATGATATTCGAAATTTCAGTGAAGGGTCTGTGAGAAGGTGCTACTTGTTCTCAGGCCTTGTTCAAAACTTATGGAACAGGTAGAAGACATTTGCCTCATTTTACTTTAAAGATTTATTAACCATAATTGTATTGAAGCAGTTTGTGTCCACACGATGCAGATTGAATGTCAAACAGTGTAGACCTTGATTAGAATGCTCCTTCTGTCTGATATGGGTCTGCACCATTTGCTCAGATAGTCAGATCTGTCTGTCCCAAGATTTTAAATATTTATGGTATTTAACATTTTGAAATGATAAATGAGAGTGCCAAACATAGACAAACATATCAAGATGCACCCACAGAAGCAGAAATTGCTTGAATTGGTGTTGATGTTACAGTAAGTTACAGTAAGTAAGTTAAAGAATCCCACCCTACTTGTTTATACAACACACACTGACAGGTGTGTAATCTACTTATGTACATGTAGGTAGCTGTCAGTGTGTGCTGTATAAACAAGTTGGGTGGGGTTCTTTAAACCATGAAAATTAGTTTTTAATGACCTTTTGTTGAAGAAGATTGATGTGTAGATTGTCCTGGGAATGTATTAGGACCAAGAATGATAACTGGTTTACTTAGTTTATGAATTATCTCCCTTATTTGACTTCGGAATTTCTCAATTTTTGAGCCGCTTCACCCTGGAAGCTAACCTAAGTAAACCAGTAGAGCGCAGTGGTACTGTGCCCGACTCATGATCGAAGGGTCCAGAGTTGGATCTTCACCAGGGCCCTAGTGTTGTGACCTTGAGTAAATCACATATCCACAGCTCAGCTTGTATATATGTATATTAGTCTTAATAAGTCGCAATAAAAGCTCTTCAAAGCCTATGATAGTTGTTAATGAAAATAAGCGACTATAAATAAAGAATATTTTTTTTATTCTTAAAATACAGAGTTGTTGCTGCAGTTTGTCTGCATGTCGGTCCATCCTTCTGTAAATCTTGTTCATTCTGTTACTTCTTACTGTTTGAAATATTTTAATGAAACTTTTTAGAAATGTGTATAATATTGGCTTGATGTTCGATGAGAAAGAACCACTATCCTGGCTTGCTGGCTTTTTGAATTAACCGCTCTTGCAAAAATTTCCTGTTCACTCCATGACACTAAAATGGGATTGGACATATTATGTGCCACTTGCAAAGATCCTGTTATATTTCCTTGTAATGGAAGGAGTTAAAAAATAAATCATTTTACAGATGGTTTGGAATCTGAGGATGAAGATCATGGCATGAAGACCCCCTCAAACCCTGCCACCCCAGCCACACCCAACACACCCCACACACCAGCTTCAGATGAGACAGACAGATCAGGTTTTAGGTAAGAGAAGTTCTTTTAGGTGAGAGATATGTAATAGATATGTCCATTCTTTTTCAGATACATGGGTAAGTACTTGTGCTGACTGTCATGTGTACAGGAAATTGTCCAGCCTATTAGCATACCTGGTAGGCAGCAATCTAAAACGCTCTTAACAATCGATTAACCCGGATCAAAAACCATTAGAAACAGCGTGTTTGATTGCAAATTGGTGACAAATTGCAATCAAAAATGCTGTTTCTAAATGTTTTTGATCTGCGTTTGTCAACAGCATAAGCTTTCGATTGCCGTCTAACTGGTGTGATTAGGGAGAGTCTAGTATGGCAAGCCATTTTACTATTTATTATGGAACTTAGATATCTCATTTATTATATCAGATATCTAATATATTATAAAAGATATCTTATTTATTATATAAGATATCTAATATATATAAGATATCTTATATAATAAATAAGATATCTTATATAGTATATTAGATATCTAAAATGCCAATTAAGATATCTAATATAACATATAAGATATCTTATATAACATATAAGATATCTTATATCATATATAAGATATCTGATATAGGATATGAGATATCTTATATAGGATATGAGATATCTTATTTAAATTTTCATATAAGATATCTTATATGTTATATTAGATATCTTAATTAGCATATTAGATATCTAATATACAATATATCATATCTGATATATCATATTAGATATCTTCTATGTAAAATGAAAAAAGATATCTCATATCCAATATAAGATATCTTATATCCTATAGAAGATATCTTATTTGCGATATAAGATATCTTATATACTATATTAGATATCTAATATAGGTAAATAAGATATCTTATTTGACTTTTCCATAAGACACAACACAATATATAAGATATCTGATATGGAATATTAGATATCTTATATAACATATAAGATATCTTAATTAGTAAAGCAGATATCTTATATCGGATATGATATCTTATATAGGATATGAGATATCTTTTTTTAATTTTACCTATAAGATGTCTAATATAATCTATCAGATACCTTATATAGTGTATTAGATATCTAATATGCATTTTAAGATATCTAATATAACATATAAGATATCTAATAAAACATATAAGATATCATATGAAAAATTAAATAAGATATCTCATATACTATATAAGATATCTTATATCCTATATCAGATATCTAATATACTATATAAGATATCTTATATGTTATATTAGATATCTAAATTGGCACATTAGATATCTAATATACTATATAAGATATCTAACATGCATAATAAATAGTAAAATGGCTTGCCATAGTCTAGCGGTCCAGTACCAATGACAGTCTGTTCAAATAGTTACCTTACATCTGCAAAAAAAATAATAATAAAACACACACAAAAAACTGAATATCAGTTTTAATCCACTATGTGGCTAAAAAAAATTCTGCTTAATTAAATATAGAAATAAATAATAAAACTGTATACTGAAACTTATAACTTTATTAAATTTGTTTATTTTAACCTGTTTGTCCCTGTTTGGAAAATAGACTGTTCTGTGTAGAATGCAATTTATTTTCCCAGCCTCATAAGTACTTAACTGGAATTTTATTGGTTTAAATCAGTACAATTAATCATGGCATTACCAAGATAACCAGTCAGTATCCATTGTAGGGCCATATTAGAAGAGCAGTGTATTAAGTGCTCTGACAATTCTCTTTTTCCAGTGTTTCTATGGACAGTGGTATAGAATCTCCACAAGGGTATCAGATAACTACCAACCAGCTACACAATCTTGGGCCCATGCAGCCTATGATTCCAACCCCTGGAAGACCAGCAGCAAGTGTGAAAGGAGGTTTGAAATCAGCAGCTAAACAGAATGACCACACAACCAAGGAGAAGTTAAGAAGGTACTTAAAAACTTTTTTATACTTTCCAGCGCTGGTGCTTCTCAAAGTGGCCAAGCTGCACCATGTCACGTGATTTTACAATGGTAAGTCAATAAACATTTGGAAAGAAAATGATTTAGATACCGTTAAACCACTTAGTTAATCACAACTGCCAGTTATTTCAATGATAAGTAGAATCAAAATTTAAACTTTTAAAACTCAAAATATCTTGATTTATGATCTGAAATAAATGTTCCATTAACTCTTTAAGCCCCAGTGACGCAATTAGCAAAATTTGCAAACAGCGTAGATCCTGATGAGGCGGCTCATAATGAGCCGCCTCATCTAGATCTACACTGTTTGCCCTCTAGTCTTTGAATTCTCAATATAAAAAGTCTTGGACAAGGCATTTTTTTAATTTTTGCAGACGTAAATTTTGTCGTCTGCTTTTTGGTAGTGAAAGAGTTAAATTCATGATACATATTTGGCATCAGTCTCTTTGGTGACCATGGAAATGGCTAAATAGCAATATTACCCCCTGCAAATGAAGTGATTAATTAGTAGAAATCTAAAAGTGGTTTTGGTAAGCCATAATTTTTGTCTCACCTCGGTCAAGCAGATAGGAGACATAGGTATTACTTTTCCGGCAGGGCTGGCATTGGCAGTGTAAATTTTTGTAGAGTTTTCTGGTTTAGCTCTGTTCTGTGACAACATGTAAACAGACGAGACACTGCCTTCTGTGGGATTCTTTCTTTAAGCATGCATGCAGCCTGATTTTACTAAAATCATCAAAAATAACATGGCAGCCCTCATGAGATGCATGTACTGTTTATTTGTCACAGATATTCAATCAAGTGAAGTGAACCCTCTTTACAAGGACAGCATTTGTTCATAATCATTTTGCTGTTAAACTTCAAATATGCTGTTGCAAAGAATACATATTTAGAATAATATAGCCATTCCGTACTACCGGTAATCAAAATAACATAAAAAGTTTTTGCTGTTGTAATGATGGAGTGCTGTTATAAAGAGGGTTGGCTGTACAATCTTCTTCCACATCTAAGGCATTTTGCTTCGCATCACTGCTAAAATAGGCACTGTATTGTAACTTCCACCGGAAACAGTCATGGCTAGTACACATACACTAATTATTACAGCTACCATTCAACTATTTATATATAGTCAAAGATATAGTAATTTGTGTAATACATGTACATAAAAATTTGATGGCTGGCTGAGGAATTTCCTTGTCTTAGATTACATGAGCTGCGACACTCCAAAACCAACAAAGTGGCATGTGGGCCCAGCGAAGACTCAGATCAGCTTGGGTATCTGCCCAGTCTGATCAGAGTCTTTGCTGCCCGCATTGAGCTAGCTTAGACCCTTACATACTCTTTAAGCACAATCTTCTCAGAAGGCTGATTTGAGTCTTTGCTGGGCCCACATACCACTTTGTTGGTTTTCTCGTGTCACGGCTCGCATGTTTCTTAATATTTCAGAGAGAGAATCAAGGACAGCTGTGATCAGTTGAGGGTTTTGTTACCCTATATCAGAGGAAGGAAGACGGACATGGCATCCATACTAGAAATGTGTGTGGATTATCTTCAGATTGTCAATAGTGTGATGCCTCAACAGCTCCACAATCAGGTAACAGCTGTTATAATACTGTAAATATTCATAGTGGGTTAGGGTATGAGCGGCAACATGACAAAAGCACAGTTGTCAGCTACTGTTGAAAGTAAATTTATGCACTTTATACTGGTTAACCGCTTAGGTGGTCTAAACCTGCTCAGGAATAGTGTGGTTAGGTTAATCGACCATAGCTGTTTACCATGGATGTTAAAACAATAACACAAGAACAACGACAAATGTAACAAAGTGGCCCAACAAAGACTCAGATGAGCCTGGGCATCTGCCTAGTCTAATCAGAGTCTTCACTGTATGCTTAAAGGGTAGCTAATGGTATAAGCTACCGCGAAGCTGACAGTGAAGACTCAGATCAGACATGGCGGATGCCCAGGCTAATCTGAGTCTTTGCTGGATGCACATGCCATTTTGTTGGTGTTGTCATGTCGCAGCTTATATCAAAATGAACACAGCTTGTAATTATGATTTACACATGTACGGCCTAATTATGCCCCCACCTTCGAAGAAGTTGAGGGGGCATATTGGTTTGGGCCTGACCATCCGTCTTCCGTCCGTCCGTACGTAACGCCTCATTTTCTCAAGAACTGAAACTGCTGGGGCCTTGATATTTCATAGGTGGGTAGACTATCAAACACTAGAGAACGCGTATTTTTTTCTTGTCAATCAGCCTTGTACTTGCAGAGTTATGCCCCTTTTTCAAAAAAAAATAAAAGTTTGTTCCCAAAATCCTGGGAAAACCGTTTGAGCTAGGATGCTCATATTTGGCAAACTGCTAGGGGGTAAGGTGTAGATCACCTGATTAACTTTTGGGCGAATTCCGTCAAAAAATGACTGAATTATGCCCCTTTGTTGAATTTGGCATTTTTCCAACTTTTGAACCGTTTGACCTAGAACCCTATTTTTTGGTAAACTACTAGTATTTGATGTGCTGATCATTCTGATGTTGGTTGCGTTATGATACATTTACTTTTAACAGAGTTATTTCCCTTTTCTCATCTGTATAAAGCATAATAATGGGTAGTCTGTTTCTCAAGAACAGTATTTGCTGGGGCCTTGATATTTAAAAGGTGGATAGAGCATGAAAAATTAGCAGACCTGTATTTTTTTTCTTTTCCGTCTGCCATGTACTTACAGAATTATGCCCCTTTTTGAAAAATTACATGAAAGTTTGTTCCCAAAATCCTGGGAATACCGTTTGAGCTAGGATGCTCATATTTGGTATATTGCTAAGAGCTAAGGTGTAGTTTTGGACGAATTCCGTCAAAAAAAGACTGAATTATGCCCCTTTGTTGAATTTGGCATTTTTCCAACTTTTGTACCGTTTGACCTAGAACCCTAATTTTTGGTATACTACTAGTATTTGATGTGCTGATCATTCTGATGTTGGTTGCGTTATGATACATTTAACAGAGTTATTTCCCTTTCCTCATCTGTATAAAGCATAATAATGGGTAGTCTGTTTCTCAAGAACAGTATTTGCTGGGGCCTTGATATTTAGAAGGTGGATAAAGCATGAAAAATAAGCAGACCCGTATTTTTTTTCTTTTCCGTCCGCCATGTACTTACAGAATTATGCCCCTTTTTTGAAAAATTATATAAAAGTTTGTTCCCAAAATCCTGGGAATACCGTTTGAGCTAGGATGCTCATATTTGGTATATTGCTAAGAGCTAAGGTGTAGATCACCTGATTAACTTTTGGGCGAGTTCTGTCAAAAAATGACTGAATTATGCCCCTTTGTTGAATTTGGCATTTTTCCAACTTTTGAATCGTTTGACCTAGAACCCTAATTTTTGTTATACTACTAGTATTTGATGTGCTGATCATTCTGATGTTGGTTGCATTATGATGCATTTACTTTTAACAGAGTTATTTCCCTTTTCTCATCTGTATAAAGCATAATAAATTATAATGGGTGGTCTGTTTCACAAGAACAGTATTTGATGGGGCCTTGATATTTAAAAGGTGGATAGAGCATGAAAAATAAGCAGACCCGTATTTTTTTTCTTTTCCGTCTGCCATGTACTTACAGAATTATGTCTCTTTTTGAAAAATTACATGATAGTTTGTTCCCAAAATCCTGGGAATACCATTTGAGCTAGGATGCTCAAATTTGGTATATTGCTAAGGGCTAAGGTGTAGATCACCTGATTAACTTTTGGGCGAATTCCGTCAAAAAATGACTGAATTATGCCCCTTTGTTGAATTTGGCATGTTTCAGACTTTTGAACCGTTTGACCTAGAACCCTAATTTTTGGTATACTACTAGTATTTGATGTGCTGATCATTCTGATGTTGGTTGCATTATGGTGCATCCACTTTTAACAGAGTTATTTCCCTTTTCTCATCTGTATAAAGCATTATTATGGGTGGTCTGTTTCACAAGAACGGTATTTGCTGGGGCCTTGATATTTCAAAGGTGGATACAGCATGAAAATAAGCAGACCCATATTTTTTTTCTTGTCAGTCAGCCTTTCACTTACAGAGTTATGCCCCTTTTCAAAAAATTAAATGAAAGTTTGTTCCCAAAATCCTGGGAGAACCATTGGAGCTATGATGCTCATAATTGGCATACAGCTAGGGGCTATGGTGTAGATCACCTGATTAACTTTTCGGCTGATTTCGAAAATATTAGACTGAATTATACCCCTTTGTTAACTTCGGCATTTTTCCAACTTTTGAACCATTTGACCTAGAGACTTGATTTTTGGTATAGTATTTGATGTTTCTATCATTTTGATGATGGTTACTTTATGTTATATTCATTATTGACAGAGTTATCCCCCTTTTCTTATTTGTGCAAAACATTGTAGGGATGGTCTATTTCTCAAGAACCATAGCTGCTGGAACCTTGATAATTCATAGGTGAATAGACCATAAATAATTAGCAGACCAGTATTTTTTTCTGTTCTATTGGCCTTGTACTTACAGAGTTATGCCCCTTTTCGAAAAATTGAATGAAAGTTTGTTCCCAAAATCCTGGGAGAACCATTGGAGTTAGAATGCTCATACTTGGCATACAGCAAGGAGCTCAGGTGTAGATCATGTGATTAACTTTTTGGCTGATTTCGTAAATATTTGACTGAATTATGCCTCTTTGTTAACATTGGCATTTTTCGAACTTATGAACCGTTTGACATAGAGACCTGATTTTTGGTATACAGATAGTATTTGATGTGTCAATCATTTTGATGAGGATTACGTTACATTGTATTCATTATTGACAGTTTTGCCCCATTACTTATTTGTGTAAAACATTGTAGGGATTTTCTATTTCTCAAGAACCATAGCTGCTGGAGCCTTGATAATTCATAGATGAATAAACTATAAAAAATTAGCAGACCTATATATTTTTAACTTACCTTGTTAGGGTCAGGCATATAGTTGGGGGCATAGTGTTTTACAAACACATTTTCTAGTTTCATATTAATTTGACAGGTTGACAAGAACTGAAACATAGTCAAATCGAAAATTTAATTTGTTCTAAAAATTTTATGGAGCTGAAATTTGGGGGCATCTGCAAACAAAAGTTAATATGGAAAATTTTATGGTATACATTTGAATACAAACGTGGTATATACATAATCAAGAATTAATACTAGGAATCATTTTGAGAATAAAACGGGTCAGAAATTAAAAAATCCTACAGCTTTGGGCTGCTTGAAATTAGGGTGCCCCTATTTTTTGCATCCCATCCAATTAAAATGTTGTAATAGATGGATCAGCAAATATTTCACAAAGGCAATAGTAATGTCCTAGAAAATCACTATGCATAATATTATGGAATTCGGTGCGTGGGCAGAACCCTATGTAAATTTCCTATAGGGTGGAACTTCCCCTTTAGGAATGACTAACCATTGCAAGCAATTGACGATATGATAAAGACAGTGTCTATTCTAGAGAGGGGGATTCGGGGATTCACCCATATTTCTGACCAGGGCTACAGAAATTTTGAAATCCAAATCGGTCCGGCGGCATGACGTCATACGAACCCAAAATAGACACGAAAACTAATGACTACACTGTATATTCCACAATCCAAAAAAAGTCACGAAAACTAATGACTACACTGGAGCGCCGTTATAACGCAGATGTCATCGCTGAAGTAGCCATTTAGTCCACATGTTCTTACTTATCGTGAAAAATGCGCTTTAAAGCGCAGAGACAGTCAGACCGAAAGTGAAAGTACACGTTGTACCAATCGGACATCCTCGCCGATCTTCATTTACGGAATTGGCCGAAGTATTACGATTGACGTAATTTACTGTATTCGAGTTAATTCCCTTGAAATATGAATATACTTGCAAAAAGGTACCTTCGGACGAAGAAAAAAATAATATTTTTTCTGCGCGAGAAATGACGTCGGCTTAAAAAAAACCTGACCAGACTGCACATAATCAAGTCCGGTTTAAATTTTCTCTTTGCTAGTCAAATTCTTTCCTTATGCTATCTTTGAATAAATTGAAAGTATACAATAGTCAGTAACCTTACGTTGCAGAGCCTTTTTCCGTGCATCGGCACGAGTATGTGTGTAAAAAAACCTTCGCCGCTGGCCAAAATTGTGGCACGTGCTAATTATCGGAGATTTCTAGTTCACACCTTGGCAAGACAATCGACACTTTGTTTATCTGTGATAACTTTTGACAGCAGTGCGTGATTATTGGATTAATAATAAACAAACAAATGACACATGGCTAAAATCCAGGTAATTATGTCATCATACATCGCAAATCGTTTTTTTTTCGGACCGAAAAAAATGTGCCTTATGCCAACTGAATCGGTTTTTCGAACTCAAAATCGGTCCAGACCGACAAAAAATCGGATTTCTGTAGCCCTGTTTCTGACAATTCCCCCCTAATTCTTAGCAGAAGGGGGGAATTATTTTCTTTATTTTATTCATAAAAACAGATTTAAATGATATCTAAAAGCATTGTGTGTACTCACTGATACTAAATTATTGCTAAAATACTAGGTACAATTGTTTTCATGTAGTTTAACACCAATTTTAGAGTGGGGGACAGGGGGGATTTTCAATAGAGAAAAGGTATCACTCACACTTGTAACACCAGTTTTAGAGTTACAAGTGTGAGTGATATCTTTTCTCTGTTGAAAATCTCCCCCTGTTTTTTCAACTATAAAGATGTATCATTAATGAGCTCTGGTGCACATGCAAGTTTTGTTGGAATGGCCACTGTATTGCAACAGCTATTGTCCTTCAATGGATAAAACATCTGCAAGATAAACCATAACTAAGTAACCCATGAACAAGATTTCATGAAACTTAAAGTAAACACATATCACCATAGTATTAGGAGTAAATGCAAGTTTTGTAGGAATGACATTAGCTAAAAATGAGTTATTGCCCTTGAATTGATTTACAATTCACAAATTTAGCTGTAAGTTACCAAGTGACACAATTTTATGAAACTTAATGTATATCCATAGTGTTCTGGTTCTCATGCACGTTTTGTTGGAGTGGCTTCAGTAAAGCATTGGTCATTGCCCTTGAATTTTTCTTCAGGAGCCATAATTAAGTAATTAATGGAATCAGGATTTTATTTTTTGAAAGTTAAACAGAATGCTGATCATCATAATGCTATGTAGTATTGCTATGATTCATGAATGCCTTTCATTTGATTGTGTATGTTTTGCCAGACAGGCCCATATGCAGACTTTTGAAATGAAGAGAGATGAAAATTTCTGCAACTTTTAAAATGGGTGTGTGAAAGTTAAGGAAAATCTGATTTTGAGACTGATTTTATGAGGTGTAAACTCAGTTTCTTTCAGAAAACTGCATGATTTTGAAATAATTTGCACAATTAGGGGGTGGTGTTCACACCCTCCTCATCCCCTCAGCCTATGGGTCTGTCAGAGTATGGGCCTGTCAGAGTTATTATGTCCTCCCATCATGGGGGTGGGGGGGGGGGGGGGGGGGTGGATATATTGTTTTTGGTGTGGATCCTGTCCGCATCAGCGTTGGTGTAGCTTCTTGTCTGTACTCAATCTCCTGACGGGATGCATGGATTTTGACCAAACTTGCACAGATACATTACTGGATGAAGGGAAAAAACTGATTAGATTTTGGTGACCTTGACCCCATATTCAAGGTCCAAGGAGGTCAAAGAGTGTTGAAAAATGCCTTTTCTGCACAATATCTCCTGAATGGATGGATGGATTCTGAATCAAACTTGCACAGATATATCACTTGGAGATGGCAAAGAACTGATTAGGTTTTGGTAACCTTGACCCCATTTTCAAGGTCACAGGAGGTAAATTGCTTGTTTGCACAATATCTCCTGAATGGATGGATGGATTTGAACCAATCTTGCACAGATATATCATTGGAAGATGGCAAAGAACTGGTTATATTTTGGTGACCTTGATCCTATTTTCAAGGTCACAGGAGGTCAAAGAATGTTGAAAAATGGTTTGTCTGCACCATATCTCCTGAATGGATGGATGGATTTGAACCAAACTGTCACAGATACATCCCTGGGAGATGGAAAAGAAGTGATTAAATTTTTGTGACCTTGACCTCTTTTTCAAGGTCGCAGTAGGTGACCTTGACCCTATTTCAAGTTCACAGGAGGTCTTAACTTGGCAGCATTTAAAAAATGATACTGCTGGGAAAGCCCTGGTGGGGGGACATCTGTTTTAGTCAAAAAACATTTCTAGTTTCCTTTTTAATTGATTTAAAAATATTAAATTGTCTGTTTTAAAACTTTTAAGCCTGTTTGGTGTCATAACTTAGTAAGTGATAGATGGAATTTAATTGCTCTAAATATTGATAACCATATTGTGGTGGTATAGGTGCAGCTTTCATTTGAATGACTTCCTGTGCTTATGCCAAGTTATGGCCCTTTATTTGAGGAAACTTCACAAAGTAATGTAAAGAAGATAAGCAAGTAAATAAACATCACCTAGACATAATGAGGGATGTACTTAGTGTC
The DNA here is from genome assembly GCA_963989385.1 of Ctena decussata. Classification (NCBI taxonomy): domain Eukaryota; kingdom Metazoa; phylum Mollusca; class Bivalvia; order Lucinida; family Lucinidae; genus Ctena; species Ctena decussata. The sequence goes on from OZ022498.1 coordinate 23,977,960, forward strand.
AAGTTTTAAGCAAATCATGGACAATTTTGGTGGAGGATATAAATTCCAAGAATTGGCTTGATATGAGCCGCGACACGAGAAAACCAACAATGTGGTTGTGCGCCCAGCACAGACTCAGATCAGCCTGTACATCCGCCCAGTCTGATCAGACTCTTTGCTAAGCGCTTAAAGGGTAGCTAAGGTACTAAGCTATCTTCATGCGGACAGCGAAGACTCTGATCAGGCTGGGCGGATGCCCAGGCTGATCTGAGTCTGCGCTGGGCGCACAACCACATTGTTGGTTTTCTCACGTCGCGGCTCATATGTTATTGCAGATTGTGGACATTTTGAGCAAAGATCCCAGTCTTGTACCAAACAAGGACATGAAAGCTCCAAAGGGTAAAAAGGGGGCAAGAGAATTGGAGTCCCCATCAGCCAGGGTCTCATCTACTGTAGACAGGTAAGAGTTCTGGAGGAAGGGGAGGTAAACGGGGCAAGAAATAGGACTGCTTTTTAATAATTATAATTGAGCCATCGCATGACAAAGCCAACAATGTGGCATGTGCGCCCAGCAAAGACGCAGATCAGCCTAGGCATCGTCCCAGTCTGATAAGTCTTCACTGTGCACTTAAAGCTTAGCTAAGGGTCAAAGCTACCTCTGTGCTGACAGTGAAGACTCTGGTCAGACTGTCAATCCTCAAACTTGGCAGATACATGGGCTGATGTGAGTCTGTGTGTGTGCACATGCCACTTTTTAGCTCACCTTAGCCAGCTGCTCCAGGGGGGGAGCTTATACTATGAAAGGCAGGCTCCCTCCTTGTCCTATGTCATTCATCCATCTTCCATCAGTCATCCATCCTCAATTTCCAAGGACTTCTCCTCTGAAACTGTTGGTTTGATTATAACCAAATTTCCTATATAGTCTCCAGGGCTTGTGGGAACAAAAAGTTGTTCAAATGATCTGGGTCACATGGCCAACATGGCTGCCATGCCCATACATGATAAAACCTATAAAAATCTTCTCCAGAACCCAATAGGCCAATTGCCTTGAAACTTGGTATGTAACATTGGGTACACAAGTACTACCAAGATTGTTCAAACTATGACCTTGGATTGACCTTGACTTATATTTTACAGCAAGATCAAACTTGCTTTCTGGTGCTTTTATATGGGAAAAAGCTAGAACTTAAGATTTCATGGAAATTGTTGAAGATTTTTGGTCAGAAATTGGTATATACAGTCATTTTAATTAGAACATGAAGATTTGTGAGTACAAGAGGTCAGGGTCATTCTTTGACCCAGGTATCTTATATTTTGCCAATTTACACATCTTCTCAAAAGCCACTTGGCAAATTGTAACCAAATTTCACATAGGGCCTCCAGGGGCTGAGGGAACAAAAATTTGTTCAAACAGTCCAAAGTCACATGACTGGCATTGCTGCCATGCCCATGTATGGTAAAAGCTTCATAAATCTTCTTCTCTGGAACCAAATGAGCTATGGCCTTGATGCTTGGTATGTAGCATAGAGTATTTAAGCACTACCAAGATAGTTCAAATGATGACCATGGTTTGACCTTGACCATTTTAACGGCAATGTCAAAGTTGCTTTCTTATGCGTTGGTATGGGAATATGCTAAAATATAAGTGTCCATGGAACTTGTATAGGAGTTTGGTGCAAAAGTTAATGAGTATACAGTCAAATAAATGAATACATGAACATTTATTAGTAATAGAGGTCAAGGTCATTCTTCTTTGACCTTTAACCAATGTCTCTCATATTTTGACAGTTTCAAACTATCAGGTTTGGTCAGATGATGACCCTTGTTTGACCTTTTTACTCAGATGAGCAATTCAAAGCCTCATGGCCCTCTTGTTTGGTTTTGTTGTGTTATGGCTTTTGACCTATTTAACACTTAAAGCACCAAAAGTGTAAAAAAGCAACTTGCAAACAGGTTGATCAGATATGCTGCCACATCTGACCCTTCAAGGATGAGCTGCCTCATCTGAACCTTCACGGATGAGCTGCCTCATCTGAACCTTCATGGATGAGCTGCCTCATCTGAACAGGGCTCTCGATCACCGAAATTTGGGGCCGAAATTCGGCCCCATTCCCAATGCCAAAAAGTATGTTTTTTTCCCAATTCCAGACGAAAAATTCCCAATCTGACTAAGCCTGTTTGGTCCAAGAATACTGCAGTTGCATCAATGCAAAATGTATTAAAAACCACCTAAAACTAATAATGTAACCATAATTTATAACTTTAAAAATCGGGAAGCGATTACATTTTCAATCACGATAGTCATGTTTTGTTACTGGAAAGTGGTACCGGGTTTTATCGTACTCTTAGAGTTATTTCCCTTTCATTAGAGGGCGAATAGCCTAGCGATTTTCGCTGCAATATTTTAAAATTTTCTTTGCTTCAAGGGCCAATATTGTGGTGGTGAACAATATTTTGACTTATTCTTTAATTTAAAGCCTTCCAATGCTAAAATTTGATCAGAGTTTTCACCTATTGTGGATGATTCTGCTGTATTTGAGTTTCGTACCTGAATCGATTTTTACAGACATTTTCGGCCATATCCAAAATCATAAACAGGATTACCGGGACATTCAAGAGTTAGTATAGTGGTAGTGACATACCATTGGTGTTTTGAACTTGCAGGACTGAAAGTTTTGTCAAGTTCTGCATTGTGACAGTCCACTTTCTCTCAACTTCACATTATGCTTAAGTTCACAGATGCTTCAAACCTAGAGCGTTATACTGTTGTTATATTGAAACATTTTTGCTAGGTCCCAGTCTTGTCTCCAGTTTGAGAGTGGCAAGATAGGGAAGTTGCCAGTTCAAAGGAGAGAAAGAAAAACTCAAAACACAAAAATAGTTTTGTTATTATCTAATATCCCAATTATTTGATAAAGTTTATTATGATTCACTATCTGCTAGATCTATGTCTGCTTATACTGACTGGATTCCTCTGAAAATATAACAATACCATATGTAAGTTGTGTTGGTCTGACAATGAAAACTTCACGCATAAAACAACAGAAATTTTCCCAATTTTAGACAATACAACGCTATTTTCCCAATTCTAAAGGCCCCGGCCCCATTCCCAAAAAGGGGTGTGAGAGCCCTGTCTGAACCTTCACGGATGAGCTGCCTCATCTGAACCTTCACAGATGAGCTGCCTCATCTGAACCTTCACGGATGAGCTGCCTCATCTGAACCTTCACGGATGAGCTGCCTCATCTGAACTTTCACGGATGAGTTGCCTTATCTGAACCTTCATGGATGAGTTGCCTCATCTGAACCTTCACGGATGAGCTGCCTCATCTGAAACCTTCATAGATGAGCTGCTTCATCTGAACCTTCACGGATGAGCTGCCTCATCTGAACCTTCATGGATGAGTTGCCTCATCTGAACCTTCATGGATGAGCTGCCTCATCTGAACCTTCATGGATGAGTTGCCTCATTTGAACCTTCATGGCCGAGCTGCCTCATCTGAACCTTCACGGATGAGCTGCCTCCTCTGAATCTTCACGGATGAGCTGCCTCATTTGAACCTTCACTGCATGCCTTCAAGTCTTTGCATTGTCAATTTGAAACTGCTTGGACAAAACAGTTTTTTAGTTTGCTCCATTTCTGAATACATTGAGATTATATAGAGGAAAATTGTTTTGATGCCTTTTGCCCCATCTGCTATGGCAGTGCAAGACAGGTATAAAATGAAATTCAGTGGATATCTGACAATGTTTCATTTTATGTATTTCAATTTTGATTTCAGTTAAATATCTGGGCCCTGTTGCTCAAAGCATTGTTAGTCTAACGAGCTCGTTAAGAGGTCAATTTGTTAAGTGTTTTACGACTTTAGTATCAAATGCACTGATATTTTTTGTTGAAAAATTGTGAGAGTGCAAAAGCTTCTCCCATTTTTTTCAACAAAAAACATTGGTGTATTTGAAACATTAATGTTTGAAATTTTAACGAAGCGTTAACTAATGAGGTTAATAGTTTTGAACGACCGGGCCCTGTAGTTCAGGAGGCTTTATTTATACATTGACTCTTTAAATAGCTCATACAGCAACACTTTAAACTTATACTGTTAGCAAAAGGTAGGGGATATTAAGCTATTAAAAATTATAGAAATTAGATATAACATGAAATCAATCTGGAATGGCAAGTGTTTGTAAGACAAAATATTCATTTAGGACATTTTGCCTGAAATTCGGACTATATATCCTGTCAGGCAATTCACAGACGTTTCTTTTTTCAGACAGGATAAGGACCTAGTTTTCACACAAATATGGTATGACATCAGATCCTTTTCAGATGACAAGCATTGAAATGACCACTGAAACTCATTTAATGGGCCGTAAATTGGTTTGCCACACTATTTTGTCAAAATAAGGAATCCAATTAAGGCATAAAAGTCTAAATTTTTCAATAAAGTATTATTATACTTGGACAATTTCTGTCCTTTGCTAATCTTCTCAAAATGGCAGTTTTGAAGAAGAAGATTAGAACAACAAAAAAGGAAGCTTTTAAGCAAATTACAACAAAATAATGCAAAGACATGCTTTCTGATTTAAGTTGCCATGTTAACTGTGTTTATTTTTAGCCGTGGTTCTAGCCCAGCCTCCCAGGTATCAAATGGAGACATTAAGAAACCAAGACCATCTGTGATAACATTCCAAGCACAGGATGTAACCAAAAGAGGTAAGTGCAGTTTAACTCTTTAAGCCCCAGTGACAAAATTAGGAAAATTTGCAAACACAGTAGATCCTCATGAGCCACCTCATCTAGATCTACACTGTTTGCCCTCAAGTCTTTGAATTTGCAGTATGAAATGCCTTGGACAAGGCCTTTTTTTAATTTTTTGCAGACATAAATTTTGTCATCTGCTTTTTTGTGCTTAAAGAGTTAAGGCGAATTAATACACTTTCAGGGGCAGCTCTGCCATTTTCATTTTTGCCTCTCTCCTTGACGGGGTGGGGATGGGGGTGTCAGCTCTTACAACAAACATACCGCTGAAAAAGGAGGCACAAATGAAAATGACTGGAGTTGCTTCCCATGTAGCAATCATTTTTGCGTGAAGCCATTCAGTTATGTCACTCACCAGTTACTTATTTGTTTTTGACATTGGTTAGCATGACCTTAATTACAAGATCCACATGCCATAGCAAGTTTTTAGCTCACCAGAGCCGAAGGCTCCGGGGGAGCTTATAGGATAGGCAGTGGTCCGTCGTCGTCGTATGTCGTCGTCGTATGTCGTCGTCGTCGTCTGTCGTCGTCTGTCGTCCGTCAACACTTTTAAACGACATCTCCTCTGAAGCCACTAGGCCGATTTGGCCCAAATTTCATCTGTGGCATCCTTGAGATGGGGGATTGAAAGTTTGTGTTTTTTATGAAAATTGGCCCTTTAGTTTGGTTGCTATGGCAACTTAGAGTTCCCATTGACTTATAATGGGGAAAATTGAAAAATGGCATTTTCTGCCAAGCCATTGCAGATATGTTGATAAAACTTTTATAGAAATGTTCCTTGAGATGTCTTCTATCAGCTGTATGTTTTTTGGCCCACTGCTCCTTTTATTGGTTGCCATGTAAACGAAATGCACAAAAAATGGAAAAAAATACTTGAAAAATTATCTCCTCTGAAGCCACTGGGCCGATAAGGCCCAGATTTCATCTGTGGCATCCTTGGGCTGGGGGATTCAAAGTTTATGTTTTTTATGATCATGGGCCCTTTAGTTTGGTTGCTATGGCAACTTAGAGTTGCCATTGACTTATAATGGGGAAAATTGAAAAATGGCATTTTCTGCCAAGCCATTGCAGATATGTTGATAAAACCTTCAGAGAAATGTTCCTTGAGATGTCGTCTATCAGCTATATGTTTTTTGGCCCACTGCTTCTTTTATTGGTTGCCATGGAAACCGAAACGTTACAAATATGGAAAAAATTACTTAAAAAATTATCTTCTTTTAAGCCACTGGGATGATAAGGCCCAGCTTTCATCTGTGGCATCCTTGGGCTAGGGGATTGAAAGTTTGTGTTTTTTTATGAAAATTGGCCCTTTAATTTGGTTGCTATAGCAACTTAGAGTTGCATTGACTTATAATGGGGAAAATTGAAAAATGGCATTTACTGCCAAGCCATTGCATATATGTTGACAAAACTTTTATAGATTGTTCTTTGAGAAGTCTCTTATTATCCCCTCACACCATGAAGTGGTGAGGGGATATAGGTTTTGTCTTGTACGTAAGAGCGTACGTAAGTACGTACGTACGTACGTATGTTCACCTTTTGTCATCGCTCTAGCACTTACATTTCTCAACGGATTTTGAAATAACTTCACACAAGTGTAGGGCATGACAATATTTCGAGCAAGTTCGACTTCAGGGTGCTGCGCCCAAGGTCAAGGTCACTGTGGCTATTTTTAGAAAAACTTTGTCAGCGCTCTAGCGCCTACATTTCCCAATGGATTTTGAAATAACTTCACACAAATGTAGGGCATGACAATATCTCGAGCAAGTTCGACTTTCAGGGTGCTGCGCCCAAGGTCAAGGTCACTGTGGCTATTTTTAGAAAAACTTTGTCATCGCTCTAGCGCCTACTTTTCTCAACGGATTTTGAAATAACTTCACACAAATGTAGGGCATGACAATATCTCGAGCAAGTTCGACTTTCAGGGTGCTGCGCCCAAGGTCAAGGTCACTGTGGCTATTTTTAGAAAAACTTTGTCATTGCTCTAGCGCCTACATTTGTCAACGGATTTTGAAATAACTTCACACAAATGTAGGGCATGACAATATCTCGAGCAAGTTCGACTTTAGGGTGCTGCGCCCAAGGTCAAGGTCACTGTGGCTATTTTTAGAAAAACTTTGTCATTGCTCTAGCGCCTACATTTCTCAACGGATTTTGAAATAACTTCACACAAATGTAGGGCATGACAATATCTCGAGCAAGTTCGACTTTCAGGGTGCTGTGCCCAAGGTCAATGTCACTGTGGCTATTTTTAGAAAAACTTTGTCATCACTCTAGCGCCAACATTTCTCAACGGATTTTGAAGTAACATCACACAATTCTAGAGCATGACATTATCTCAAGTTAGTTCGACTTTAAGGTGCTGCGCCCAAGGTCAAGGTCACTGTGGCTATTTTTAGAAAAACTTTGTCATCGCTCTAGCGCCTACATTTCTCAACGGATTTTAAAATAACTTCACACAAATGTAGGGCAAGACAATATCTCGAGCAAGTTCGACTTTCAGGGTGCTGCGCCCAAGGTCAAGGTCACTGTGGCTATTTTTAGAAAAACTTTGTCATTGCTGTAGCACCTACATTTCGCAACGGATTTTAAAATAACTTCACACAAATGTAGGGCAAGACAATATCTTGAGTTAGTTCGACTTTCAGGGCTCTGCGCCCAAGGTCAAGGTCACTGTGGCTATTTTTAGAAAAACTTTGTCAGCGATCTAGTGCCTATATTCCTCAATGGATTTTGAAATAACTTCACACAAATGTACGGCATGACAATATCTCGAGCAAGTTCGACTTTCAGGGTGCTGCACTTAAAAGGTCAAGGTCACTGTAGCTATTTTTAGAAAAACTTTGTCATCGCTCTAGCGCCTACATTTCTCCATGGATTTTAAAATAACTTCACACAAATGTAGGGTATGACAATATCTCGAGCAAGTAGTCTTGTGTGAGGGGATTTGTATCGCCTGCGATGCCTTGTTAGCTATGTTTTTTTTTTTTTTTTTTAGCCTTCTGCTCCTTTTATTGGTTGCCATGGAAACCAGAATGCAAAAAAATGGAAAAAAAAAAATACTTAAATTTTTTTTTTCTATCTCCTCAGAAGCCACTGGGCCGATAAGGCCAGGATTTCATCTGTAGTATCTGTAGGCTGGATGATTGAAAATTTATGGGGTTTTTTTTTAGCTCACCAGAGCCAAAGGCTCCGGGGGAGCTTATAGGATAGGCAGTTGTCTGATGTGGTCTGTCGTCGTCTATCGTTTGTCAACACTTTTAAACGACATCCCCCCTGAAGCCAATAGGCCAATTGGGCTTAAATTTTATATGTATAATCCTTGGGCTAGGGGATTGAAAGTTTGTGTTTTTTATGAAAATCTGCCCTTTAGTTAGGTTGCTATAGTAACTTAGAGTTCCCTTAGACTTATAATGGGGAAAATTGAAAATGGCATTTTCTGCCGAGCCGTTGCAGATATTTTTACAAAACTTTTATAGGAATGTTTCTTGAGATGTCTTCTAGCAGCCATATGTTGTTTTGGCTCACTGCTCCTTTTATTGGTTGCCATGGAAACCAAAATGCTAAAAAAAAGTAAAAAATACTTAAAAAATTATCTCGTCTGAAACCACTGGGCTGATAAGGCCCAGATTTCATCTGTAGTATCCTGTGGCTGGGGAAATGGGAGTTTATGTTTTTTATGAAAATCTGCACCTTAGTTTGGTTGCTATGGCAACTTAGAGTTGCATTGACTTGTAATGGAGAAAATTGAAAAATGGCAATTACTGCCAAGCCATTGCAGATATGTTGACAAAACTTTTATAGAAATGTTCCTTGAGAAGTCTCCTATTAGGTATGGATTTTGGCCTACTGCTCTTTTTATCCCCTGACTGAAAGATTCGGGGGATATAGTGATGAGCCTAGCATCCGTTTGTCCGTAAACATTTTCTTGGCTGCTCTATATCTTGAATTCCCTTTGGAATATTTTTATGACACTTCACAGTTATGAAGAACAGGTTATGATGATGTGTCATGTACAAGAATGGTTACTCTGGCTATTGTAATTTTTAGCTCACCAGAGCCGAAGGCTCCGGGGGAGCTTATAGGATAGGCAGTTGTCCGTCGTCGTCTGTCGTATGTCGTCTGTCGTATGTCGTATGTCGTCGTCGTCCGTCAACACTTTTAAACAACATCTCCTCTGAAGCCACTGGGCCGATTGGGCCCAAATTTCATCTGTAGCATCCTTGGGCTGGGGGATTGAAAGTTTGTGTTTTTTATGAAAATCTGCCATTTAGTTTGGTTGCTATGGCTACTTAGAGTTCCCATAGACTTATAATGGGGAAAATTGAAAAATGGCATTTTCTGCCAAGCCATTGCAGAAATGTTGACAGAACTTTTATAGAGATGTTCCGTGAGAAGTCTTCTATCAGCTGTATGTTTTTTGGCCCACTGCCCCTTTTATTGGTTGCCATGGAAACCAAAATGCAGTCAAAAAGTGAAAAACAATACTTAAAAATTATCTCCCCTGAAACCACTAGGCCGATAAGGCCCAGCTGTCATCTGTAGTATCCTCAGGCTGGGGGGTTGAAACTTTGTGTTTTTTTATGAAAATCGGCCCTTTAGTTTGGTTGCTATGGCAACTTAGAGTTCCCATAGACTTATAATGGGGAAAATTGAAAAATAGCATTTACTGCCAAGCTATTGCAGATATGCTTACAAGACTTTTATAGAAATGTTCCTTAAGAAGTCTTCTGTTAGCGTTGATGCTTTTGGGCCCACTGCTCCTTTTATTGGTTGCCATGGAAACCAAAATGCAAAAATAATGAAAAAATGTTTTACAAAATTATCTCCTCAGAAGCCACTGGACCGATAAGCCCCAGATTTCATCTGTAGTATCCTTAGGCTGGGGGATTGAAAGTTTGTGTTTTTTTATGAAAATCTGCCTTTTAGTTTGGTTGCTATGGCAACTTAGAGTTGCATTGACTTATAATGGGGAAAATTGAAAAATCGCATTCACTACCAAGCCATTGCAGATATGTTGACAAAACTTTTATACAAATGTTTCTTGAGAAGTCTTCTATCAGCTATATGTTTTTGGTCCACTTCCCTTTTTATTAGCCGGGCCGGGTAGCACAATCGGTAGGGCACCTGACTCGTAAGTCAGAGGTCCTGGGTTCGAATCCCGGTCTGGCCACATACTTTCGTTTCTCCTTCCGCTGATCAATTCAAGAAGGGCAGTTGTCAGTTACTGGCGAAAGTGTGTGCACTTAGTACTGGTTAACTGCTTAGGAGGTCTAAGCCTGCCCAGGAATAGTGTGGTTAGGTTAACTGACCGTCCCGACATGACCATAGTTGTTTACCGTGGACGTTAAGCATCTAATCAACCAACCAACCCTTTTTATTATTGGTTGTCATGGAAGCCATAAAGCAAAAGAAGGAAAAAAAAAAACCCTTAAAAAATGATCCCTTCTGAAGCCACTAGGCCGATTTGGCTCAGATTTTATCTTTAGTGTCCTTGGGCTAGGGAAGTGAAAATATGTGTTTTTCTTTTATGAGAATCAGCTCTTTCGTTTGGTTGCTATGGCAAATTAGAGTTGCATTGACTTACAATGGGGAAAATAAAAAAAAAATGGCATTTACTGCAATCAAGATATGGAAAACAATTATATATTTTGTTATCAACTCAACAGACTGTCAGACTGAGACTTTGTAGTAGTATATTTTGTATTAGCCTGTACTAATGTGACAGCAGTTTTGAAAGCAATTTTGAGCTAGAGATCTGGTGAGCTTTGTGGCCCGTGGGCCTCTTGTTATGAATACTTGGCCTTCGGTGTATGTGCTGGTATGTGTATGTATGGAAGGGCGGGGGCATCTGTATTTCTCTAAAAAACATTACCAATTACTGTGGAGTGCCCAATTGAAGGTGATGAAACAAACTTACCACAAGCTACAGTCTGTAAGACCTGATAAAATTTTGTGAGCTTTGATAAAAATAAAATTGGAAAACCTTCCAAATATTTCATGCTAGCTCATCTAAACATTATTTTTTTTTGCAAGAAGCAAACATAGTCTTATGCAATTGGCTCTTAATAAAACGTAAAATTGGATGGAGTGACAAAATAAGTGAGATTTGAAAATCTTGTATCTTTCCTCTAAGAGAATACTAGTTATAAGGATAACTTAGGGATAATTTTCCATATTTTGTCATGAAGAGATAAGTTGTGATCCATTATTAGAACCATCTCACTTAGACGGTTCTAATGATGGGTCACAACTTGTTTTTGAAGAAAAACAAGTAAAATTACCTCTGAATGTCCACAAAACATTTATTTGGAGCTCTGTAATGAATATTTATATTTCTAGAGTTCTCAGATGTACATCCAATGATGTCGGACAAGGCAAATAAAAGACTACGTATTGGCTCTGATAGCATGCTTCCTCCAAATGGTGATGACACACTTGCTCACAATTCTCTAGGTTTGAATGCTGGCCAGGTTGATGGCGGAATTTCTCATAATAATTTAGGTTAGTTAATTTCCTGTTTTGCTTGGCTGAGTGAAGCTCCAAGGAGCAAATACAATAGGCAGGCTCAAAGGGAAAATTTGTTCTACAAATTGGAATTGCATGAAGATCAACATGTTTGGTTTAAATTACAGAAAAATGAATATCTGAACATTAGCATCACACATGGACACAGGGGCCTAGCTACATTTTTTTGCTTAATAATTTGAATTGATTGGGTGCATCTTTTTATAAAGAAAATAAAGAAACGCAGCTTTTACGCAGCTCTGAAGAGCTGCGTAAATTCATCAACATTAATCTGGTATTATGTAATATTAAGCAATATTACCTTGTTGCTATGGCAATTTTCCCTGAGGGGGGCCATGTGGCATAAAAATCTTTCCAAAAAACTTTTTAAGTCATCATTTATAAAGAGTCAAGTAAAAAGAAAACAGTGACTTTAAGGCTAAACATTTGGAGATAATGTTTGTAACTTGTTCATTTTCACTGGATTTGGATTCTGGTAAGAATTAATTTTTCTAGAATTTCATTTTTCTTAATCTTATAAATTTTGCATTATTTAAGACCACAGACAGATAGATAAACTGACATACAAGCAGACAGACAGACAGGCAGGCATGCATGCAGCCCCCCCCCCCCCCCCCCCCCCCCCACCCAGTGACCTCCCACACACACACACAAAATGGGAAAGACTTGAATTTGAATTCCTTTTGATTGTTTTCCCCCTAAATTCATCATTATCTGTGAGTAAAAGTCAAGGGAATGGGATAAGCACTGAAATTTAATAGTTTTATGCTCAGTTTGTATTTTTGTTACTGCATGATTTCTAGTCAGCTATCTGATCATTTACAATATCACAATTGTTACCTATTAAAGGTGTTTGTATAGCAATGTTTTATTATATTAAATTCTATTTGTTTTTATTTTTGACCTTTCTGTTTTTCTGTCCTCATCCAGAACTTTTAAAGACGCAGGTTTCTGACAGATACGCAGCTTTTACGCAGGTTTGCTTTTCAAGCAGTAGAAACGCAGCTTTGACCTAAAGCTGCGGAAACGCAGCTTTTACGCAGCTATAACGCAGCTTTGTCATAAAGCTGCGTTTTAGCTGCGGAAACGCAGCTTTAACGCAGGTCTGAACAGAGCTGTAGAAAAGCTGCGCAGAAGCTTCGCAAAAGCCGGTGGTATTGGCACCTGCGGAAAAGCTGCGTTTCTGCAGCTTAAACGCAGCTTTTGAGTTTGACGCAGCTTTTATGTGCCTCTGCGTTAAAGCTGCGTTAGAGCTTCGCTAAAGCTGCGTAAAAGCCGGCTTTTCTGCAGGTTTGTATAAAGCTGCGTTTAAGCCGGCTTTTCTGCAGCTCTGCGGAAAAGCTAGCTTTTCTACAGCTTAAATACGCAGGTGCCAATACCACCGGCTTTTGCGAAGCTTCTGCGCAGCTTTTAAAGCTGCGCTAAAGCTGTAGAAAAGCTGGGTTTTTTTCGCAAGGGTGTGCCATCCATTTAGTTGTTCTGCAGTCTCTTATAACATTTTAGATTCTTTTGAAGCTGCAAAGCAGATTAGAACCAAATTTCATACTGAGCCACAAAAGGATGGATTACGGGGAACAAAAATTGATACAAATGCTTAATGTGGTCTGTGATCCAAGATTGCTACCAAACGAGACAGTGGTTACAACTTTGGTGTGTGTGCATGTGTGTGTTTGTGCATGGGTCTGTCCAAATATGTCTTGTCCATAACTGCTAACTGCTACATTTACAGATGGATTTCACAATTGTTTTGCACAATTATTTTCCTTGATGAGTAGAAGTGTCATGTGAAACATTTTATCAGGTAGGTTGAAGGTCAAGGTCACTCTTGAAGGCCAAATGATAAAATGGTCATAAATTGAGTTTGTCAGAGCCATTTCTTTGATGCATGAATTTCAAAATAAGTTAGCACAATAATGTCATGTGAATATTTGTTCAGGTAAGTTGAAGAACAAGGTCACACTTGAAGGGTCAGTGATAAAATTATCACAAACAGAGTTTGTCCAGCCCATAAATTCTACAGTTATGCATGGATTTCAAAATAATATGGACATAAAAAAGAAATCTAACCCCATAAAGTTGGCTAATTTACCTGAAGTTCTGCTCTAAAGCTATTGTTAAGGTAAGAAGGAGCATTGGTAATAATTAGGGATAATTTCTGTTAAATCTGTATAGAAACATATGAACCGCGAGACAAGCAAACTAACAAAGTGGCATGTGCCCCAAGTGAAGACTCAGATGAGCATGGGCATTCACCCAGTTTGATCAGAGCCTTCGCTGTGGGCTTAAAGAGTAACTTAGTCTCTAAGCTATCTCCATGTGGACAGCAAAGGCTCTGATCAGACTGGGTTGATGCTCAGACTGATCTGAGTCTTCACATGAAGCACATGGCACTTAGTTAGTTGTCTTGTGGCTCATATCAGTATGACGTCATTTTAAAGTCATGTGCCTGCTGGGAACAGTTCAGATGAGAGTTTAGGACATAAGTTTTAAAGAGATACAAGGAGAAATATCCTGTAACTGTTATCAAATATGGACCTTATCCAAAGTTCTGGCAACTGATTTTTATCATCATTCAGGTCCTGTTGATGATGAGTTTGGCCTTTTCAATGGTGGACAGAAGTCTGGTCTCAATAAATCTGCGTTCTCAGATGTTGATGCATATGGGCGTTCATACAACATACCATCTACAGAACCTTACGGCACTCAGCTCTATAATACCTACGCCACGGCAAAATCCCAATCACTGGAGAGAGACAGCTATCAAGTGTACATGGACGCGCCCTTGTATCGTTACTATTACAATGGCTTACACCAGAGTGTTGGAGCATCGGCTCAGTCAAGATTTTTCTCAGAAACCATGGACTATGTCAATCCCAATTCAGTTCTGTCGACAGCTGCTTATGGAAGTAGTAATGGTGGTAATGCAGGGAGCACTCGATTGAAGCTAGAAGGAGGGGAGGTAATTGATGATTTGAATACACCAGTTAGTGATGGGAGAGAAAAAATTGAAGTTACTGTCATTCAAAACAGTCCCTAGCATTTGGTTATATGGGCTATATCATAGTCCAAAGCACACAAAATTGCTGCAGAGAAGCACTGTACTATGTACTTGGTTATAACACATGCAAGGTTTTCATACAAAACAACCAAAAAAAATCTAGATCTGTCTTATAAGACAGATCTAGATTTTTTCAGATTGTTGTGGACGAGTAAACCCAACATATGGTGGAATTACACTTAGAAGACTGGTTTTGATATATGTAGTATCATTCTGGAGAGGGAAAAAACCCTGTTGTCAGAGCTCTAGATAGGAGGGAGTATTTGATGATAATTAAGGATAGTTTTTCTTATTTCTCATCAAAACCATATGTTATGACCCCTCATCTGAACCACCTCGTTGAGACGATTCAGATGAGGGGTCATAACATATGTTTCTATGCAGAATTAACAAAAATTATCCCTAATTATCACCAAATACTCCCTCTTATCTAGAGCTCTGCTGTTGTCTTATAATTGTAGCTAAATTATTACAGTTAAGTTATCCATCTGAGATTCTGGGCTCAGTTGTTCAAAGCTGTCAATGTCGTTAGTTCAGGTGATGTTAAATGTTGAAACACATGATACATGAAAACACTGCCGTAGTTTGCCAAAAAAAAGGTGAGGAGTTTTTGTAGTGCTTTGTTAAGCTTAAGATGCTTTGAACAGCTGGGCCCTGGAAATATTGAAATGAACCAAAATTAATGCACACTGGGCTTCAGAGCATCATTAAGTCTTCTAAGTACAGATAAAATCAAGTCTGCTTATATTTTTTGCACTGCAAAAGCTCCTCACATTTTTGGGGGCAAATAAAATGGCAGTGTGTTTGCTTACAATATATAACTTCTCATTGATTAACAATGTTGTTAGTTTTGAACAACTGAGCCTAGCTGGGACAAATTTGCCTTGGCAAAGTTTGCAAGGCCTATTGTCTTTTTTGACCAGTGGACTTGTCTTTCCTTAGCATTTGGATGAGACAATTTCTATTTTTTGGGACTTCTGGCAAATGTTTTCAATTTTATTATCTTTTGTATAGAAATTCCTGTAAGCAAACAGATGCCGCGTTTTGCGGCATCTAAACTGGGTCTGCACTGTTTGCATATGTCCCCATAGGGGTTTCCACGGGTAAAAAAAGGGTTAATACTAGGGTTCAGAGCTTACAGCCAGATACTGAAGTCCTTGTTACTGAGGTAATATATTTTATATCAAAGGGAGATGGCTAGTTGTAGTGGTTAGGGATATGTAAAGGGCTTGGTCTCTTGTCTATATATATTTTGCTGTAAGCAGAGAGATTACATAGTATTTATCATGTTCACCTTGCCATCAACTCAACATAGTTGAAATACTGTTGACAGGGTTGTAAAATTACATGTAATTTGCAGTGGGAATCATCATTATTCAGCATAGAACAAAACAGCTGTGATAATTTATTGTAATACTACAAAATATTGACTGATGGCTTTAGTTTGATTCCATGTTAGTGTTGTTGGCATCTTTTTCCCCTGATAGTCTAGTTCTTAGTTTAATTTACAACAGTGTATACTGCAAACTTAGGTAATCCTGCTCTTTACCAGGCATAGCTTTATGTGATAGTTACTTAATTAGTGCTCAAAGAGTTACCATAAGTTAGTGCTGAAATGGATAAACAAACTAGTGTGAATATAAAACTTGTGTTGACTCAGAGGAGAAAAGTCAGTACCTAAAGTGCCATGCTTGTATATAGTTAATACTTTTTTATTTCATAATGGAAATAGGTAAAAAAATGTTTATCGTTTTTCACTATATTTTTCAGTAAACTTTAATTGTAATAATTGGGGAACATTTCAGTGATCTGTATATAATTTATTTGTTACATGTATTCCTATTTTTGCAACAGCATATTTGTTTGTATGTGGTATATTTGTTATAAACATGTGTATATGTCTTCTGGAGTTGTCTGTGTATGTGTGTCCAGCAGCAAGTATATACTTCATTGAGTGTTAATTGTGATGTATTTGTTTTACTTAAACTCTCTTAAAGAAATTTCTGAGGTTTTGAAATACTTAATAGAGAAATTTCATAGATTTTCATTACATGTTTAAAAGATTTTTGATGAGGAAAAATAATTGTTGGTATTAACAAATTTGAAGACTTTGATTTATCTGTTCCTAGAAAGAAAATTCAAAGATTTTGGTTTGATGATTCTTGAATAGCATGACAGAGTTTGAATATCATTACTTATGATCTCCTTGAACAAGACTGAATGTTACGTTTTGTTTTTTTGTTTTTTTGTCACCAAATTCTTTCGGATACAGTCATCTAGCAGACTAGTTGTAGTTAGCTGGCCACCAAATGCATTAATTCATACAAACTCGTAGGAACAAGTGAATAACCTGATTGGTTTAGGGCTATTCCAGATAAAAGTACCTCCCTGGGCAGGACCAGAACTTTTAGTGAGGGGCACCACTAAGGAAATTTTGAATACATGTACCTTTATGATAAGAAATGATAGTATTTCAAGCTTTCCAATGCCTCACCACCAAAACTTTAATTTGTTTCATGTCGTGCCCAAGGATGTAATTTTTCCTGGAAAAGCCCATAGTTTATAGGTAAAAGGTTTTTAGGTATTTGTGCTAACAAATTTTAAGATTTTGAATACCTGTTGATGGAAAGAAATTTCTAAGATGTTGCTTTGATGATTTTTGATTAGCACCTTGAAAAAGACTGAATGCTATCCCATATGTACTTTTTGGTCACCAAATTTTCTCAGATACAGCTACCTGGTAAACTAGTTGTAATTCTGCTGGCCAGCAACTACATTTACTTAAATTCATAGAAATAAGTAAACAACTAGATTTGTTTAGTTTATAGGTAACATTCCCTTGTTAAGTTCAAACTTTAACCCTTAAAAAGGAAAATAGTAGAATTTGCAAACAGCCTAAATTCAGATCAGGTGGCTTATAATGAGACACCTTATCTGAGCCACCTTATAGGTAACACTCCCTAGTTAAGTTCAAACTTAAACCCTTAAAAAAGGAAAATTTATAGTTCAATTTGCAAACAGCATAGATTCAGATCAGGTGGTTCATAATAAGCCTTCACTGTTTGCACTTTAGTCTTTGAATTCTCAATATGATATAGCTTGGACAAAACATTTTTATACGCCCGTTTTGAAAAAAAACAGACATATTATGTTGTGGCACTGTCCGTCGTGTGTCTGTCCATCCATCTGTCCCTAAACATTCTTGTGCGCACCACAACTCAGTAACCATATGGGATATTTCATGAAATTTTGTAGGCATATGTATTAGGTAGGGGCAACTTGTTGCGTACAAGAATGGTTGCTCCCCCTTCCTTAGTTTCCAAGTTATGCCCCTTTTGATTATTTTTTCCCTGCAAGTCTTGTGCACGCCATAACAAGATAACCATTCGGGATATCTTCATGAAACTTCATAGCAATGTGTATGAAGTCTCAACAATGTGTCGCATACAACAATGGTTGCTTTCCCTTTCTTTGTTTAGAGTTACATCCCTTTCATTAGTTGTTTTATGCTATTTTTGTGTATACTTATCTTGTGCATACCTTAACTTGGTTACCGTTTGGAATATCATAATGAAACTTTATAGCAATGTGCATGATAACAAGAAGATGTGTCACTTATAAGAATGGTTGCTTTCCACTTGTTGATTTTGGAGTAACTTCCCTTTGATTAGTATTTTTCAGGCATTTCTCTTTCACTCCATATATCCTTTATATAATAACTTTTTGAAATATTAGAATGAAACTTTGTAGGAATGTGTATAATAATGGGGCAATTTATCCTGAGCAAGAACCACAACTCTGGCTTACTGAATTATCTGTCCTTGCATAAATTTCCTGTTTTATCTGTAACTCCTTAACAGTTTTGAAATATTTTAACACTATATATTGCAAGGGAATGTAGGAGAACCAAGAATGGTATATCTGGTATATTTAGTTTATCTCCCTTGTTTGACTTTGGAATTATTGAACTTCTGAGCCACTTTACCTAGGAAGCCTTGGTATACTAATAGTATTTGATGTGTTAAATTTTCAATAATGTTGCAGTCATTAATTATAGAGTGCTTGCCCCCTGTTTGTCTGCCTGTCTATCCTTTTGTAAACAATCTTGTTCATTCTGTAACTCCTTTATGACATTTTAACGGGCGTATTATGTGCCGCTTGCGAAGCCTTTTTTTGAAATTTTGCTGAAGTAAATTTTGTTATCCCCCGCCGAAGGCGGAGGGATATAGGTTTCTCCATGTCCGTCTGTCCGTCCTTCCTTCCGTCCGTCCGTCTTTCCGTCCGGAGCCATAACTAAGTAACCACTGGACGGAATTTCATTAAACTTAAATAGATATCACTATAACCCGCTGATGCACGTCAAGTTTCATCAGACTGGCTTCAGTAATGCATGAGTTATTGCCCTTGAATTGTTTTAAAATCAATAAAATCAGCCATAACTAAGTAACCACTGGACGGAATTTCATGAAACTTATAATTAATATGTATCACTATATTCCGCTGATGTATATCACGTTTCATCAGGCTGGCTTCAGGGGTGCATGAGTTATTGCCCTTCAATTGACTTAAAACTATAAAATGAGCCATAACTAAGTAACCAATTATCAAAACTTCATGAAACTGAAACTTAATATGTATCACCATAAGGCGGTTATGCACATAAAGTTTCATCAGAATGGCATCAGAAATTCATGAGTTATTGCCCTTGAATGAATTTAAAGTTGACACATTTAGCCATAACTAAGTAATCAATGAATAGAATTCTATGAAACTTTTACTAAATACCCATCACCATAACACATTGGTGCCTCTTAAGTTTTGTCGAAATTTCTTCAGTTAGCAATGAGTTATTGCCCTTGACTTGGTTTAAAATCAACAAATTGGGTATAATGAAGTAGCCAATGAATGGAAATTCATGAAACTTCAAATAATTATGTATTGTCTTGACAGAGCAATGCACATAAAGTTTGATCTTAATTGCATCAGTAGTGCATGATTTAATGCCCTTGAATTAATTTAAACTCCACATACATATATTAGCCATAACTTAGACACTTGACTGAACAAAGTTTCTTGAAACTGAATTAAAATGCATATCATGGTGCAGTGATGCTGAAGTAAGTGTTTAAGAACAGCTTTAGCTTATGCCTCACTTAAGCCAGAGTAATAGTCCTTGATTTGATTTACAGTCCACAAGTTCAGCCCAGTGAACGAAATTATATGAAACTTAAACCATAATAAACGAATCAGGGCCACTTCGGCGGGGGATATAAATTCATCGAATTTGCTTGTTGTCTGCTCTTTTGCATTTTCGGAGCTAATAAAGAGTGCAAGCTGCATCTTGGCAAGTATAATGCCACATGTAAATAATACCCAGAGTCTTTAGGCAGTTACTTGCCATTTGTTACTACTAGTCAAAGCCTAAGTTTAAGGCTGTGTATAAAAAGGAAATTGCTCACATGTAGATAGATAGGTCAGTTCTGGTGGGGCAACATGTAAATATTAAACTAGTGCCCAGGCAACCAACTTGTGATAAAAAAATGTAACTTAAAAACAGTATTGAGCTTTTATTTTTTATTTATTTTTTTCCTATTAAAAGTAATTGTTCAAAAATTTGATTTGCACATGTAAAACAATTTGATACATAGGTATTCACAGAATTGCAAAGCTGTATACGTGTATATACCACACTGGTCTGGCATTCAACACAGGCAACGAAGACAATGTACAGGAATCTTGCTTGTTCCGCTCATCAGGATAAGTTTGTTTCAGAAGTATAGTCTCACGGACCATCCGATCCCCGGCTCATGAAATAGGAATCAAAAGTTTTACTGAATTCATTTGCATATTCAAGAAATGCTTGAAAACAATTTTTGGACTACAACGTCTATGCAACGAATCGGTAAAGAAACCTATTCAAACACTGCATTTATACTAGATGGAATTTCTTCAAAAATCTACTCTGACTAAGAGGTGTAGCAAACTGCCGGGTCCGTAAGAATAATAGTTTGAAATTAATCTAAGAGATATGCGAAAACAATCAAGTTTTGTAGTACGTTGCCTTCGTTGGCTGTGTTGAATGCCAGACCAGTGTGATATACAGACAATTTGCAAATAAAATTATCTTAAAAGATGGAAGCGTCTGTATCAGTTATGGAGATTGAAGTGTCAAAATATTATAGTAATTTAAGAAATAGATTCTTCCTTACAGTGATTTGTTGCCCAATATAACACTGGTTGGAGGTCAGTCGTGAAGTGGATATATCACGAGCGCAAAGTGCAAGTGATATATTCACTGACGACTGACCTCCAACCAGTGATACATTGGCAACAAATGACTTGTAAGCAAGAATCTATTTCGATTCTAACACGCAAAAAACAACGAAAATGCAAGTGTTTCCTTAAGATTTTTCCAGTTTTCCGCCATGATTACGTGAAGAAATCCAGCCAACAACTTTTGACTGTAACAGAGGCGTTTTCATATATTTCGTAAGTTTTAGATTCGAGAAAACAACGTTACAACGTCTGTCATCATGGAAACAAAAATTGACGTCGCCAAATGAATGAAAGTGATGTCAGAATGGCACTAAATAACGTCGCACTAGTCCGCCCAGTGACTTGTCATGCGATATATCACTAGATTTTACCATTGGCTATATAGGCGACCAGTGTTAGAATATTCTATAATTTTGTACCCATCATTCCTTAGATAAATTCTTGGAAAAAAATGTTTTTCAGATATTTTCTTCCTGAATTGTTTTAGGATTTTTTTTTTTTATCACAACTTGATGTTTAAATTTTTAGAACATGTGCTGTACACGTTACATGTAGAGCGAGTTATGGTCAGTTTAGTCACTCTGAAAATAGGAGAAATATCATGTTTTCACAATCATTGGTCATTTATCATATAATCACATTTTAACACCAGACCACCTCAGTGTGTTCAGTCTTGCAATTTTCTGAAGTTGAATACATTTTATACTTGGAAATCATTATGCCTTTTCATATTTTTGTGTTCTCTAGTCTAAAATGTGAATTATATGTTTTTTGCTGTTTAAAACTTTTACACAATAGAGTGCTATACTTATTTAAATGTATATATATTCACTTGCATACAGAGTTTGCAAGAAAATGTCTTAATTTGGTTATAGGGACAGAGGAGAATCTTGAGGTCAAGTTGGTGACAAGTGGTGTACAGAACAAATGTACTAAAATGAATTTAAACAAACCAGTATTGGGACACTGGCTTCTTTATATAGTAGGCTTACAGCTAGAGTTTCCCCATACAATGAGTTTTTTCCCATAGATACTATGTTTTCCCTATTGAATAACCGCAGCTCCCCAAATAAGCTGCACCCTCTTTTCTAGAAACAGTTTTCTTCTCAATTTTATATGCTAGGTATATGGAGAAATATGGCTTTATTAAAAAAAAAAAAACACACCCACAACAAATTTACATTTCCTCAGTCAGAAATTATGGCTGAATTCATAAGGTCTGTTCCAGATAAAAGTACCTCCCTGTGCAGGCCGAAACTTTTTTTGAAGGGGTACCTCCAAGGAAATTTGAATTACATTTACATTAATTAAGAAAGGACAGTATTTCTGTCTCTTTAACCCTACGCCACCAGAATTTTTAATCAGTTTCCGGTCCTGTCCCAGGATGTAATTTTTCCTGGAAAAGCCCTAAAATACATCACATGATTTCTGAGAAGAAATTTACAACATTTACTGACTGCTGTTTCAGGCAATAATTGTTCATCAGGACTGATGTTTCAGGTGTATGCATACATCATGTTTTTTCTGCCATTCTGCCAATTGGCAATTTAGTCATGACACAACTAAAATGTGATATAATTTGCAGTAGTGTTACAACAATATTATTGCTAACCATTTCATGGCCTATCTTATCCTCTTAATTTTGAAAATAGCATCATATCAGCATATTACTGTATTGTGATGATTTTTGTATCAACATAGTGGTGTTACGTACAGCATCCTATACAGCATGGAAGCAACTTTGTATTGTAAATCGATACATGTCCACATTCTTCTGATATTTTTATAAAGAGAAACAACTTTTGTGACCATATTTGCTTTTTTGGAGGATGAAGGTTTCTTTGAAATTGGGTCCACTCACGAAAGACTGCTCCTGAGGGAGCACATTCTTTTCTCTCTGAGATGACTGCCATTGAGAAGAAAGGTAAAGAATAAAAATGGCAGAGTTGCTTCCTCTGAAGGTGTACCATTACACCGTAACATGATGATGCATCCATGTTGATATTAAGGTTGTACCCAGCCTGCGCATGATGTTGTACTCACGTCAATATGCTGTCATTGTCGCATTGCCATCAGTAGGATGTCATAATGATGTCATGTCTGCTGGGATAGTGCTTTCTTAGCTGGCTTGGAGGATAGCGTTAGCAGCATTCCAGTTATTATCTGTGATAATTGTTTTCTTAGATTTTTGTACTACTTTTACACAACTAGTTGTTTTCTACCTGTTCTTTTGTTAACTGTGACGAGAAAATTCAAGATTTATTGAATAAAGAACATTTCTATTTCTTACAGTTGTTCTGCTATCCTTGTATATCCCTCTTATTAGCTCACCTGAGCCAGGGGCTCCGGGGAAGCTGATAGGATGGTAAGGCTCCGTGGTCCGTCAACATTTTCATACTAGTTCTCCTCTGAAACAGCTGGGCCGATAGTACTAGTGGGCTGGGGAACGTAAAATGGTCCTGGTCACATGGCCAACATGGCCACCACCCCCAAATATGGTAAAAACCTTTAAAAATCTTCTCCAGAACCAATAGGCCGGTGGTCTAGAAACTTGCTTTGTCGTATTGAGTATGCGAGTACTACCAAGATTGTTTAAATAATGACCTTGGTATGACGACCTTTTTTACGGTAAGGTCAAATTTGCTTTCCGTAGCTTTAATATGGGAAAATGCTAGAACATAAGATTTCTTGGAAACAGTTGAAGATTTTGACCTGAAAATTGGTATATGAGTACATGAAAAATTATGTGTACAGGAGGTCAAGGTCATTCTTTGACCTTTGACCCTGGTCTCTTATTTTGACAATTTCACACATCTCTCCAAAAGCCACTGGACTACTTGTAACCAAATTTCATGTAGAGCCTCTAGGGGGCGGGGGAACGAAAATTTGTTCAAACGGTCCTAGTCACATGACCAACATGGCCGCCATGCCCATATATGGTAAAAACCTTTAAAAATCTTCTCCAGACCCAATAGGCCGATGACCTTGAAACTTGGTATGTAGAATAGGGTACACCAGTGCTACCAAGATTTTTCAAATTATGACCTTGGGTTGACCTTGACCTTTTTTTACGGTAAGGTCAAATTTGCTTTCTGTACCTTTTATATAGGAAAATGCTGGAACATAAGATTTCTGGGAAACTGTTGAAGATTTCGACATGAAAAAATTGATATATACAGCCATTTTAATGAGTACATGAAAATTTTTGTGTACAAGAGGTCAAGGTCATTCTTTGACCCTGGTCTCATATTTTGACAATTTCTCGCATCTCTTCAATAGCCACTGGGCAAATTGTAACCAAATTTCAATAAGAGCCTCTAAGGGCTGAGGGAAAGAAAATTTGTTCAAACTTGCTGGGTCACATGATCAACATGGCCGCCATGCCCATCTATGGCAAAAACATTTACAAATATTCTTCTCCTGAACCAAATGATCGAGGGCCTTGAAACTTGGTATATAGCAACCGGTACTTGAGTACTATCAAGATTGTTCAAATGATGACTTGGGCTGACCTTGACCTTTTTAAGGCAAGGTCAATCAAGTATGGGAAAATGCTAGAACATAAGATTTCATGGCAAGTTTAGACGATCTTGGCCTAAAAATTGGTATATACAGAAGTCTTAATTAGTGCATGGAAGATTTGCGGGTACAAGAGGTCAAGATCATTCTTTGACCTCTGACCAATGTCTCTCATATTTTGACAATTTCAGACATCTCCTCAAAAGCGACTAGGCTAATTGCAACCAAATTTTATACACAGCCTCCTGGGGCTGAGGGAACGAAAATTTATACAAGTGGTCTAGGTCACATGACCTACATGGCTTCCATACTCAGGCGAGCGATTCAGGGCCTCATGGCCCTCTTGTATATTTTAGCTCTCCTGAGGGCCAATGGGCATTGGATTTTGTGTGGAGCCCCCATGGGTTGTATAAGAAAGGTTGCTGTTTTTAGCTCGCCTGAACGAAAGTTCAGGAAGAGCTATTGTTGTCACCCCGGCGTCAGCGTCCGCGTCCGCGTCTGCATCCGCGTCAGCGTCGGTGTCCGTATTGGATGTTTTGGTTAAAGTTTTTTAAAGACCTATATCTCCTTAACCCATTGATGGATTCTTTTGATACTTGCACTGTAGGTAGATATTGGTCCAAAGTTTAACAGGGTACCACCCCCGTTCCACTCCATGACCTTGATGTCAAGGTCATGGACTTAGAAAATTGAGAGTATTTTTGGACTGGATGTTTTGGTTAAAGTTTTATAAAGCCCAATATCTCCTTAACCCATGGATGGATTCCTTTGATACTTGCACTGTAGTTAGATATTGGTCCAATGTTTTGCAAGGTACTACCCCCACCCCCCTCAGTGACCTTGATGTCAAGGTCATGGGCTTAGAAAATTGTCTTTTAATTGATTGGATGTTTTGGTTAAAGTCTTTTAAAGACACATATCTCCTGAAGCCAGTGATGAATTCTTTTTATATTTGCACTTTAGTTAGATATTAGTCCAAAGTTTTGCTGAGTACTACCCCAACCCCGCACATTGACCTTGATGTCAAGGTCACGGACTTTGGAAATTTGTTCTTTATTGAAGTTTTCTAATTGCATACTGATTCATAATGCTTGGCAGAGATTTGGTTTACACTTGAACTGATGTTAGACACTTTTTTGAGTTTTTACAAAACACTATATACTTACCCCACTGGATGGCCTTGAAGTCAAGGTCATCGACTTATAATTTTGTCTTAAAGATTTGATTAAAGTTTTATATTTATGAAGACATAATTTCACAGTGCCATGATGGACTCAGTTGATACTAATACTTGGACTGATGTTAGATAATGGCTCAAGGTTTTGTTACATCCTAGCCCCGCCCCACCCCACCACTACCGCTTAGTTCTTTGACCTCAAGCTCATGGACTTTGAAATTTTATGTGGATTTTTTTATTTTAATTTTATTTTAAGACTTATTTCTTAGATAGCTTTTGTTTATAAATGTGTTGTCATTATGGACATGCTTGCCTGAAGTTTTATGCATAGAAGTCCACACCTCCAAAGCGACTGTGTGATGGGCAAGCACCTATTCAGGCGAGCTATGCTGTCAGGCGACAGCTCTTGATAATATCCAAATATCTAAAGCCCCAGTCACACATTCACGGATCAGGCTACGGTTAACCACGATTCACCACGGTTTGACCTAGACGGCAAACCGGGATGAACCGTAGAAAATCTAGCATCACTACGGTTTTCCAGGGTTCCATTAGGGTTTCTCACGGTGTTTGTACGGTGTCTGTACGGATCATCTACGAATTCGCGACGGTGCAAGGCGGCAGCACTACGGACAACAAGGGTATTCTACGGTCGTGCTACGGACGCTTACGATGCCAGTACGGTTCGATACGGTGCTAGTACGGTGCTAGTACGACTCAAGCCGGTAGCGCCACGGCTCCTACGACTGTCTACGGTTTAACGGTGGTCATGATAATGATTTTTGTTATGATATTTAATTTATTAGTAGGCAAGAAAAGTATTTTATGTCATTATATAGTACTGAATTTTTCGAAAAGTGTGCAGCAAAAATTTTGAAAATCGGTTAACAAATAAAAATTTTGTACTGAAAATTAATTTTGAGGAGGCATTTTGCATTGACATGGAAAGTAATCCAAGATCATCATGAAACTTTCGAGTCGGGGAACTTTTTTCTCTTGAATAAAAAGTGAGTTTTCGTAGTGACAAAACTTCCACGGTTGTCTACGAATACCGACGGAAAGCCAGGGATAATCACGGATGCACCTACGGTAGCGCTACGAATGAGCACGATTCTGTTACGGTTGCGCTACGGTTTAAGCCACGCCCACAACCCACCACGGTTCACCACGGAAGTTTTAAACAGTTTAAAACTTCCGTAGCGACTCCCGGATCACCACGGTTCTTCAGGGATCATTACAGAACACGACGGATGCATCTACGGTGCTACTACGAATCACGACGGTGTGCTACGGTTTGTGAAACCGTGGTGAACCGTAGTCTGAACCGTGAATGTGTGACTGGGGCTTAAGATTGTCACGCAGGACGATAACTCTTTAAACAAACAAGAGGGCCATGAGGCCCTGAATCGCTCACCTGGGCAATTGGCAAAGTGGCTTTTTCTAATCATGTCTGAAATTGTCAAAATATGAGTCTTGGGTCAAAAGTCAAAGAATGACCATGACCGCTTGTACTCATAAATCTTCATGTACTCATTAAGACAACCATATATACCATTTTAGGCCAAAATCTTCAAAACTTTCCACGAAATCTTATGTTCTAGCATTTTCCCATATTTGACCATGCCGCAAAAAAGATCAAGGTAAACCCAAGGTCACCATTTGAACAGTCTTGGTGGTACTCTAGTACTCCATGCTACTTACCAAGTCTCAAGGCCATAGATGTATTGGTTCTGGAGAAGAAAAATATTAAAGAATTATACCATAAGAGGTAGTGGCGGCCATGTTGGTCATGTGACCTGGACCGTTTGAACAAATTTTTATTCAATCAACCCCTGGAGGCTCTATATGAAATGTGTTTACAATTGGCCCTTTGGCTTTTGAGGAAATGGTTAAAAATGGCAAAATATGAGCGATCTGGATCAAAGGTCAAGAAATAACCTTGACCTCTTGTACTCATAATTCTTCATGACCTCATTAAGACAACTGTATATACCAATTTTTAGGCCAAAATCTTAAAAACTTTCCATGAAATCTTATGTTCTAGCATTTTCCCATATTTGACCTTGCTGTAAAAATAGTCAAGGTCAACACAAGGTCATAATTTGAACAATCTTGATAGTACTCAAGTACCCAATGCTACATACCAAGTCTCAAGGCCATCGGTCAATTGGTTCTGGAGAAGACGATTTTTAAATGTTTTTACCATATATGGTCATAGTGGCCATGTTGGTCATGTGACCAGGACCATTAGAAAATTTTTTCATTCCCTTGACCCCTGGAGGCTCTACAAAAAATTTGGTCACAATTGGCCCGGTGATTTTTGAGGAGATTGTTTGAAACTGTCAGAATATGAGAGTGCTGGGTCAAAGGTCAAAGAATGACCTTGACCTCTTGTACTCACAAATCTTCTGGTAACCATTAAGATGACTGTATATACCAGTTTTTAGGCCAAAATCTTCAAAACTTATCATGAAATCTCATGTTCTAGTATTTTCCCATATTTGACCATGCCCTAAAAAAGGTCAAGGTCAACACAAGGTCATAATTTGAACAATCTTGATAGTACTCAAGCACCCAATGCTACATACCAAGTCTCAAGGCCATCGGTCAACTGGTTCTGGAGAAGAAGATTTTTAAAGGTTTTTACCATATATGGGCGTGGTGGCCATGTTGGTCATGTGGCCTGGACCGTATAAATAAATTTTTGTTCCCTAAAGCCCTGAAGGCTCTATATGAAATTTGGTTTCAATTGGCTCGGTGACTTTTGAGGAGATTGTAAGAACTTATCAAAATATGAGAGTTCAGGGTCAAAGGTCAAAGAATGACCTTGACCTCTTGTACTCGTAAATCTTCATGTAGTCATTAAGATGACTGTAGATACCAATTTTTAGCCCAAAAACTTCAACAGTTTCCAAGATGTAGCATCTTGCCATATAAAAGCATAAGGAAGCAAATTTGACCTTACCGTAAAAAAGGTCAAGGTCAACCCA
The DNA here is from genome assembly GCA_963989385.1 of Ctena decussata. Classification (NCBI taxonomy): domain Eukaryota; kingdom Metazoa; phylum Mollusca; class Bivalvia; order Lucinida; family Lucinidae; genus Ctena; species Ctena decussata. Next base: position 24,006,246 of record OZ022498.1, read on the forward strand.
AGGTCATAATTTGAACAATCTTGGTAGTACTCGTGTACCCGATGCTACATATCAAATTTCAAGGCCATCGGCCTATTGGTTCTGGAGAAGAAGATTTTTTCAGGTTTTGACCATATATGGGCATGGCGGCCATGTTGGTCATGTGACCAGGACCGTTTGAACAACTTTTCGTTCCTAAGGTCCCAGGAGGCTCTATATGAAATTTGGTTACCATTGGCTCAGCGGTTTCAGAGGAGAAGTCATTTGAAATTGTGGACGGACGGACGGACGGACGGACGGACGACGACGGACGACGGAGCCTTACCATCCTATAAGCTCCCCCGGAGCCGCTGGCTCAGGTGAGCTAAAAAAACTTGTACAGCCTTGCCAACAGTATTTCAGTCATATTCAATTGAGCCCATGGTCGCTATGCCAGTATATGATGAAAACCTTTAAAAAATTCTTCTGATTGATGGTCTTGAAACTTGGTATATAGCATTGAGTATTAGAGTACAATCAAGTTATGATGCTGATGCTGACCCTGGGTTGACCTTCACCTTTTGTATAGTATGGTTACATTTGCTTCCTTATGTGCATTTATATGATAAAATCCAATAACATATTTCTTGGGAAATGTTGAATACTTTAGCATAAGGTCTGTATATGTCAGAGCACATGAGGATTTTTGAGTACCAGATGCCAAGTCATTCTTCGACCTTTGATACAAGTTACTCATATTCAACATTTTCAAACATCTCCAAAGCCACAGGGCAGATTGGAAATAAATTTCATATGGAGCCTTCAGGGTCAGAGAAATCAAAAGTTATTCAGACTGGTAATATGAACAACATGACTGCTTCGTCCATATATAGTGGACATTCAAAAAAAATTGTCATCTCCAGAACCAAAAGTTTTAAGGCGTTGAAACTTGGTGTATATAGCATTGGACATTAACAATGTGCGACTGCAACACATTGTCATGTCCTATTCTACACACCTGCGACGTATCATGAAAATCATCCTTTGGGTTTTCATGTAAGGAACGGATAAGAATGACAGCTCGGTCTTTCACTTTTGAGCTCACCTGGGCAGACTCTGTCGTCCGTCGGTTGGTCCATCCATCCACAATTTCAACCAACCTCTCCTCTGAAACCACTGAGCTAATCTGTAGCCAAATTTCATATATATCCTCCAGGGGCTAGGGGAACGAAAAGTAGTTCAAACAATTGTGGTCACATGACTTCAATGGCCACCACACACATAATATGGTAAAAGCCTTTAAGAATCTACAGAACCAATTGACCGATGGCCTTGAAACTAAATATATAGCATGAGGTACGCAAGCACTACTAAGATGGGTATGACCCGCATGATTTTCAATTGGTGGAGGGGGACATATAGTTTCACTGCTGTCCGTATGTACGTCCCGTCCCGTCCCAACTGTACGTCCCGATAAATGGCTTCCCTTCAATATCTTTTGAACGATTGGTGTATTGGATTCATATTTTATACACAGGTATATTATAAAATACAGGTCATGTTTGATTTTGGATAAAATCCGCCAGTCAAATGGCTGAGGAATGAAAATCTGTTCAAATGGTCCGGGCCACATGACCATCATGGCCATCATGCCATTTTATGGTAAAACATCTAGAAATCTTCTTTTCCAGAACAATCGACCAATGGCCTTGAAACTTAGTATGAAGAATTGGGTATTCGAGTACATGTACTACCGAGATTATCCAAATGATGACCTTGGGTTGACCTTGACCTTTTTTACGGCAAGGTCAAATATTGGAAAATGTTAGAACATAAGATTTTACGGAAAGTTTGGAAGTTTTAGGGCTCAAGATTGTTCAAAGGTTAATCTTGGGTTGTTCTTACCATTTTTGCAAGGTCATATGTGCTTTCTGGTGCTTGTATGTGGAAAAATGCCCAAATATAAGAGTTCACGGGACATGTAGAAGATTTTGGTGCAGAAGTTAATAAATAAAGTCAAATAAATGGTACAAGAACCTGTTTGGCAATCGAGTCAAGCTCATTCTTTGACCCCGTCAACCAATGTCTCTCATATCTGGACAGTTTCAAGTTGGTTCAAATGATGACCCTAGTTTAACTTTAAACCTTTTTACTCAGGTGAGAGATTCAGGGCCTGTTGACCCTCTTGTTTAGTTATTTCCCCTTGATGGTTGGTACGAGTATTTCACAGTTATGCAGAACAGGCAGGGAGGTGTGTTGTGCACATGTATGATAGTTCTTGCTGTCACATTTTGAACTATTTGCTCGATGATTTGTGCTGCAATGTCCGCTCCATATTTTGAATGCTCCTTGGAAATTAATGTAAACAATATTTTATTCAACATACTGATACATAATCTTGAATTTACAAAGACAATTTACATACACAAATATATATACCAGATATTTGAAAGGGATACAGAAGTAAGTCAGTGACATTTTTAAATCTGTTTCCCGTGAAGATGTCATAAAACACATTTAACTACATGTATCAGAAACTTTCGAAGTTGAACATAAGTACTTACATGTATATGAATATATGCAAACAGTATGTTACCCACTGATCACACAACGCTGAACCAGCCCTTATTCAACGTCATGACATTGTACGAGGGTCATCCAATAAGTCTTGCAAACGCCTCCATTACTGCTTTAATAATTAAGCTAGGGTAGTCAAATAACACCATTAACAGCTTACATATGTAATACACATATGTGCTAAAAATCATACATGTGACATTCCTGTCTCAGATATGGGAGGGGTTTGAATGCAAAGGTGTAAGCGATACCGGCGGTGAAATTGCACAAACACGACGTCATTTACAAGAGGTGAGGGGAAGAAAATTCCTGCATATATGTTTAAAATTCTTTCAAATTACTAGAATTCATGTTCTAAAGTAATCGCCTTATTTTCAAGAACTCAAATAAAAGACAGTTATCATTTCACATCACCAAACAAATGTGGTTGCTAGGCAACAAGAGAATATTACAGAATTTTAGCAAAATTCTATTTTTGACGTTTCCCTCTGGTTTCTTAAGGCTGCAAACGATATTAAACAAGGCTAGAAGCTTACATTTTCTGTAATATATACATTTCAGCATCTCGGGACTATTCTTTGATAACAAATTAACGGCAGTTTAGGAAACACTTCTTCTGCTGTGAAAGCCTCTTCTTAATATACTCATTTTATATGATATTTTAGCTGCCCGAAAAACATGGTGATCTTCCTTTGAACAATAATAATATCTTGACTGACGGCAATATCTTAACCTTGGTACCGTGTACATACTACAGTATTATTTACCGTATCTCCCTGCAATCTTCAGATATTTACAAGCGCTCTGAAATTAGCTAGGGGATCTTAAACAGACAATTAGAAGCCACCGCCGCACCCATAATGGTAGTGTTCTTTAGTTGCCTAGCAACGCCATTTGCAAGATCATGACGTTTCTGGAAATTGTTGACTGGAAAGAAAGGAAGATGCAATGTAGGAATGTGGATTGCTTGATCCGTTTTTAATTATCATTTGCCTGAAACTTGGCCGTTTGCAGGACTTATTGGATGACCCTCGTATCAAGGTTGATTCAGCGCCGTCTCAGCCCTGTGTGGCTGCTGAATCAACTATTGAGCTAAGGATAAATGAAAATGATTTCTAAACAGAATACATATTACTGATACAGGTACAGACAATAAGGAGGAGATATTGTTAAATAGAAAAGAGAAGAAAAGGAGAAGAAGAGAACTTATTCATGGTATCAACTGTTAGACTAAACCGTGCAATGTTGTAACATTCTATATATCTTCGCACAACACAACCAGTCAAAGCAAAAGCTACATTCAAATTTGTTGAATTAAATAAAGAAAATCAGACGAACCTCTTGGTTCGTATGATGTAATCCTGGACTGCTGAAAAGATGTCTATATTTACTTGGTAAGTCAGGGTGCCATCACCAAAGAGCAAAAGATCCAAGGTAGGATTGCATATGGGTAATAATCTATTCATCATGACTTGTCGTTGATTAACGTAGCAGGGGCAGTCAAAAAGAAAATGGCGTGTATCCTCTAATTGTCCACATATACAAACTTCATTATCCGTTATATTTTTAGAAAACAAGTGAGAGTTAAGAGAACTGCTATTTGTTCTTAATCTAGTATGTAATATTTGACCCTTTCGAGAACCGGAATAATAATACTGTTACGCAGAAGGTTTTACACTCGGTCGACACGGGTGTAGAGCCTTATGCGTCGCCAGGACGGCGGAGGGTGACTTCCGGTTAAAGGGTTATCTACTAGTGTAATACACTGACAAGGAAACTCTAACAACGTTAGAATTTTTTAAGTTTATATATAATGTAAATTCTATATACAACAATACAATTTACAACTGTCACAATTACAATAATATACAACACATATTAGTTCATGTCGCTGGCCCAAGTAAGGTGTTTGTTTCAAATCTGTAATCGATTTGCGTACAATACGCAAATAGATTACCGTATGACGTCAACACCGTACTCGGCTCAGCGCCATGAACTAAAGGAAAACACAAAGAACAAAAAAAAACGTTAGTTTGAGCTCATACAGAAAAAACAAGGCCTTATGTTGGTAGACTTCAATTCGTCGTTCCCTGGATCATGTCATGGGCCAGTCCATATATCATGAGGAACACCAACTTATAATTACATGTGCACGATTATATACTGGTCGCTCCCTGGATCGTACCAGGGACCAGTCTATATATATTAACACACCTTAGTGGACGAACACTGTCCCACACTTGATGTGACCTTCAGATCGTATCACAGAATCTGGCAAAACTGTGCTAACCACTTCCGCCTACATTTTGTGCTTCCCGCCTCTGCTTAGGAACCTTGCACAAACGGCGTTGTAACTGCCTCTACCCGGGTTGGTATTAACCTGGAGACGTAAATCGAATCTCCAGGTGAGACGTGGCTCTAAGCCCTAACAGCTGACTGCCGGACTTGATGTGCCCTTCTAGGTCTTAACACAGAATCTGGGCACACAACAATATAACATCCATCAAGAATTAAACAGCCACGTCTAACTTTTCATTAAAAGATAGGCGTATAAATACTATGCGTCTCACATTAAAATCATGCAACACGCTTTCCACAATCAAAAGACTCGTGCAGGTATTCACCTTAAAATCATGCAATACGCTGTCCACGAGAGGTATTCACAAACAACCCATGCATAACGTAGCCACAATTTCCGTAAATGTTTTATTACCACGGTTACCCTAAAAACTGTAGCCTTACTGATTGAAAGGATTAAAATAATCTCGACGACATAGTGGACGATTAGATCCATTTCGTAACATAGGTTTCCCCTTAGGGAGAAAAAAACATAACAATGTTTCTTTTCTGAAATAGTACGAAATGCGATCGAATCGTAGGCTATGTCAAAACTGGAAAACTAGCTATATACACAACAACGGTGCGATGCATAACGTGGCCAAACTATCTACTAAGGTAGTCCGCCCCCAAATTATCTTGGCCGCGGATAGCAACGATCCTGAATCTGTACGGCTGTAATTTCATGGCCCAACGCATGATTCGGGGATTGAGCACCTTAGCTGTCTGCATATAAGACAAAGGTTTGTGGTCAGTTTCAAGTAGGAACTCCGCCCCATACAAGTACTTACGAAATTTCTCAACACCCCAGATAATACCCAAACATTCCTTCTCAATTACAGAGTAGTTCTTTTCCCGAGGTAACAATTTCTTGCTAGCATAAGCAATCGGCAAACGACCTTCACCTTCGAACTCCTGAAGCAAAATAGCTCCAAGACCAACGTCTGAAGCGTCTGTTCGAAGTACAAACGGGTTACCTTCTTGAAAAACAGGTAAGCGAAGAATAGGACTAGACGTGAGCCTACTCTTCAGGGTTTGAAATGCCCTTTCATGCTGATCTTGCCAATCTTTGATAGAATTAGGTCTATCCCGTTTAGTTAAATCAGTCAGAGGAGAAGCTATGGATGAGAAATTTGGGATAAAACGACGGTAAAACCCAGCTAATCCCAGAAAAGATTTAATTTGCCTTTTCGTAGATGGACGAGGAGCATCTCTGATAGCCTGTATCTTGTCCTCTTGCGGTCGTACCGTCTGTCCGACGATATTGTGACCAAGGCACTCGATACTGCCATATCCGATCATGCATTTAGATGGTTTTGCCGTCAATTTGGCCGACCTGAGCCGATCTAACACTTGACGTAATGACGTCACATGATCCTTCCATGTTTCAGTGAATATCCACATGTCATCAACAAAGCTGTCAACATTTGGGAGATTGGACAATATGATTCTCATTAACCTACAAAATGAGGCTCCCGAATTGACCAAACCGAAGGGCATAGTTTTAAACTGGAATAAACCTTTAGGCGTTTCAAATGCTGTCAAAGGTTTAGACCTTTCAGTAAGACTGACTTGCCAATAACCCTTACTCAGGTCCATCTTTGTAAAGAATCTATGTCCCGACATTTTATTGATAACCTCCTCCATATTTGGCATAGGTTCTGCATCGAATTCCGTCACTTTGTTAAGCTTCCGGAAGTCGATACAGAATCTAACTGATCCGTCTTTCTTCGGAACTAGGACAACAGGAGATGAATACGGTGAAATCGACGGCTCGATTACCCCTAAATCTAACATATCCTGTATCTCCGTCTCCATGACGTTACGCGTCTTATACGGGATAGAATAACCTTTCGTCCGTATGGGTTCTGACGTGAGTAGTTTGATATCGTGCTGTATCTGATCAGTTCGACCGGGTAAACTTGATAGTACATCCGGGTACTGTTTAATCAACGCTTGAACCTCCATACGTTGTTCTGACGTTAACGTATCTGAAATACTGACGTCATTATAAGTTTCCGGCTCTTTAGCTGTCGGAAAAGCACAATCATCAAGAGAAAATTCATCACTACCATCGTCATCAACCGACTCTGTAGTCTCAGTAGACAATAAACAATGTGACGGCACACTACGACGTTCGACATATTGTTTCAGCATATTAGCATGATATGTACTCACGACACCATTGACGTCGATTTTATAGTCCATTCTATTCACCACCTCTACTACTTCATATGGACCCTTCCACTGCAATAACAGTTTATTACTGTCAGTTGGCAGTAATAACAGTACTTTATCTCCCACGTTAAATTTACGCGACCTAGCGCGTTTGTCATAATAAGCCTTTTGCTTTACTTGTACTTTCCGTAAATTATCATGTGCTAACTTACACGTCTGCTCTAACCGTTCTCTCAACTCAATTACGTACTGGTACGTAGACAGAACCTGCTCATCCTGTACCTCTTCAGACCATAATTCACGTAATATTGCCATAGGGCCCTTAACGTTACGTCCGTATAACAATTCGAACGGAGAAAACCCTAATGACTCTTGCGGAACCTCCCTTATTGCAAACAGTAGTGCTGGGAGATATTTATCCCAGTCTTTTGGACGTTCTGCGCACATCCTACGTAGCATTTGCTTCAACGTCGCGTGAAAACGCTCTACAAGACCGTTACAAATAGGATGATACGGCGTCGTGGTTAACTGCTGGAGTGATAACAGCCTGCTTACTTCTTTCATAACTTCAGCAGTAAACTGACTTCCGCAATCTGTTAACATTTCATCAGGTATGCCAACTCTACTAAACATCTCAACTAACGCTTCGGCTACGCGTTCCGTCTCAATGCCGGGTAACGCTACCGCCTCGGGATATCTCGTCGCTAATCTATCATTGTTAAAATATAGCGGGATTTCCTGTCAGAACGAGGTTCTATCGGTCCAACTATATCAACAGCGACTCGTTTAAATGGTGTGTCAATCTGTGGCAACTTTCCTAAAGGAACCTTAGTGACACGACCTTTTTGAATAGTCCTTTGACATATGTCACAAGATTTACAAAACCTTGCCACATCACCACAAATTCCAGGCCAAAAGAACTCAGTTAACACTCTATCCATAGTTTTCTTTATGCCCAAATGACCTGACATCAAGGTTTCGTGCGCCAATCTTAACACCTTTTCACGAAAACCTTCAGGGATAATAAGTTGCAAAGTGACCTTGTTTCCCTTAGTAAACTGCCTATACAATAAATCTTTCTTTCGAATAAACTTAGTTTCACCCCGGTTCAATCCACGACTAATAGTCACATTCCCAGATTCCACTCTTTGCCTTATGCCATTCAATTTAGGGTCAACAACTTGGGCCTGCTTCAATGCCTCCTTATCACTAGCAATAATTTGATCAGGAACTTTATGTTTCTTATAGACCTCTTCACCTTGCTTAGCTTGTGACCTAGTCACTGCCGCCATTGCAAAATGGGACATATCGGGAAGTTTTGACCCGTCAATATTTCCAATAACCAGGTCATACAATGTATCTTCCATGCACAATGCCTCAGATTTTCCTGTGAAAAATGGACAATCTATGTCAACCATTGCTAAGGGATACCTTTGGGTAGATTCATCAATCAAAGTTACATCAGATTCTCTACCAAGTAACTGATCATTAGAAACCAAGTTTCTACGAACGACACACCCAGTACAACCTGTGTCCCTTAAAACTACAACAGTCTTACCATTAACCGTACCCTGCGCTGTTGGTAATCGCGACCTTAAAAAGTAACAGACACCTTCCCTATCCACGTTATCATTGATTAGTGGACTTTCTTCCTTACTCTTATAGAGACCTTCAATTTCATGAGACCTATTCATTGTAGTTTTACAAAAGCTCATTTGATGTCCGCCACCCCGACCACGTCCGCGGGAATAACCCCGACCACGGCCACGATCTGAATTACTACCCTTCGTCTGTACAGTATCGCTCTTACTCTGTGATCTTTGTGTCTCATCTTTCGGTGCATAACTACTCCCCTTACTTCCGCTATACCCGCTTGCACTTGCACCTACCTCCGCACTATATGCTTGCTTCCTATCGGGATTCTTAAAACATTTATATGTTAAATGTCCCTTATCACAAATACTACATTTTATCTCTGGCTTCGCACTCGGCTTATTATCAGATCTACTCTGAGTTACGCCCTTACTATCACGCTGCATCTTATTAACACAAGCGTAGACACCGCCACGTGCTTCTGCAAATAAATCTGCTTCCCTAGCCATCTCACCTAGATTCGTGAATGTTTTCGGTTTCAAATGAACGTATAGTTCTTTACTACAGGATTCTAAAAACTGATCTCTAGCGAAAAAATCGCAAACAGCTTCGTAAGACTGGTCTACTTTCGCCATTTTCAACCATTTATTAAGATACGACCTAAGTCTACTCCTAAACTGAATAAACGTTTCGGACTTTTCAGGCCTATCATAGCGAAATTTCTTCCTAAATCCGCGTTCAGTCATATCAAAATTCTTTAACAACGCATCTTTCAACTTGTCATAATCTGCTGCATCATCTACAGACAATCTATCATAAACATCAAGCGCGCGACCTTTAAGTAATGCGCTTAAATATGCAGCCCAAACGTTTTTATCCCATTTGTTCGCCGTCGCGTATTTCTCAAACCTTGATAAGTAACTATCCATTTTGTCCTTACTTTCATCAAAATACGGTAATTTGGGATCTCGCGCATGCGCTAACTTTTCAGACTTCTGTTTTTCTAATTCAACCCTAAACGTTACCTTCTGCAAATCTATCTGATTCTTCAACTCGCGTTGCTGCAATTCAAAACTATACTTCAACTTTTCTAACTCAACTTCGCTCGACAACTTTGCTTCCTTATCGCTTTCGACTTGATACAACCTAGCTTCCCTATCTTTCTCGGCTTGCCGCTCTATGCTTTCAATTCGCGCCATCTCGATTTCCCTATCCGCCGCAATCTTAGCTAGTTCTACTTCCCTATCCTTTTCAGCCTGCGCGATCCTCTCTTTCTCCGCCGCGATCTTCTCTTTCTCCGCCGCGATTTTCTCTTTATCAAGTTCCCTTACCGCGTGCCTTTCTGCCCTTTCAGTCTCTTGCTGTTGCTTAACAAATTCCTGCAAAGCCTGCCCCTCATAACCTAACTGCTTTCCCGTCTTAACTAACTGATCCATGCCGCTTAACGTAAAGCTCACGTTAACCTAACTGAAACCGACGTTCACTTATAGTCACACACGTTAACTAAAACGTTAACAATAATAATAACAAACTCATCCAACTAAAACGTTGATTAATTAGTATACTCGCGATCTGGACGTATCCATTAAAGTTACGTTCATAACAGACCGGAAATGACGTCATAAACTGACGTTGACTTTGCCGAGAATTACTTTTCACTTTCAAATGACACAATTAGATGACGTAAATAACCCACATACAATTACGCCCAACTTGATCTAGCGTATCGGATATACAAACGTAACGTCTGTAACGCAACGTATTAACACTGACACGACAACTGTACGTCCTACCTTACAAAACCATATAAGATACCAACGGTAAATCAAACTTAAGATTCCGCTATTAGGTTAATTCATTGTAACGATATTATATAACGTTACGAGTGACCTACGTTACTAAATCAGGACATAAAATGGACCTCAGTAACGGTTACGACACCACGTACAAACGTTTGAATTAATGAACTAACAGATTGTCATGCAACAGCAGTGCCAAGGTACTCAAACGGACCTTAAAACTAAATATGTATCATCCGTGCCAAAACAATTCAGGTCTATATACCTCAGTTTCCCCACTCAGATATGCAACCTGTTACATTTTATCACAAAATAATGCATGGGCTATCGCACTTCATCACGTAGGGAATAAGGATAGTTGACCTTAATTGAGTGTAGGTTGAATTTACAAAGAATTTAGTGGCAAAATTGCTCCCCTAAAATTCACAGCCTTACGTTACCTTAGAAAAGAACAATCAGAAAGTCAATAATAATAAAAAAAAATGTCTGACAAAATTGTGCCTAGATTCTGTATATATTGTCAATGTGTTACACTAGCAGATATTAACCGGAAATCAAATCCCGTTACTTCATGACACCATGTTACGCAGAAGGTTTTACACTCGGTCGACACGGGTGTAGAGCCTTATGCGTCGCCAGGACGGCGGAGGGTGACTTCCGGTTAAAGGGTTATCTACTAGTGTAATACACTGACAAGGAAACTCTAACAACGTTAGAATTTTTTAAGTTTATATATAATGTAAATTCTATATACAACAATACAATTTACAACTGTCACAATTACAATAATATACAACACATATTAGTTCATGTCGCTGGCCCAAGTAAGGTGTTTGTTTCAAATCTGTAATCGATTTGCGTACAATACGCAAATAGATTACCGTATGACGTCAACACCGTACTCGGCTCAGCGCCATGAACTAAAGGAAAACACAAAGAACAAAAAAACCGTTAGTTTGAGCTCATACAGAAAAAACAAGGCTTTATGTTGGTAGACTTCAATTCGTCGTTCGCTGGATCATGTCATGGGCCAGTCCATATATCATGAGGAACACCAACTTATAATTACATGTGCACGATTATATACTGGTCGCTCCCTGGATCGTACCAGGGACCAGTCTATATATATTAACACACCTTAGTGGACGAACACTGTCCCACACTTGATGTGACCTTCAGATCGTATAACATAATCTGGCAAAACTGTGCTAACCACTTCCGCCTACATTTTGTGCTTCCCGCCTCTGCTTAGGAACCTTGCACAAACGGCGTTGTAACTGCCTCTACCCGGGTTGGTATTAACCTGGAGACGTAAATCGAATCTCCAGGTGAGACGTGGCTCTAAGCCCTAACAGCTGACTGCCGGACTTGATGTGCCCTTCTAGGTCTTAACACAGAATCTGGGCACACAACAATATAACATCCATCAAGAATTAAACAGCCACGTCTAACTTTTCATTAAAAGATAGGCGTATAAATACTATGCGTCTCACATTAAAATCATGCAACACGCTTTCCACAATCAAAAGACTCGTGCAGGTATTCACCTTAAAATCATGCAATACGCTGTCCACGAGAGGTATTCACAAACAACCCATGCATAACGTAGCCACAATTTCCGTAAATGTTTTATTACCACAGTTACCCTAAAAACTGTAGCCTTACTGATTGAAAGGATTAAAATAATCTCGACGACATAGTGGACGATTAGATCCATTTCGTAACAAATACCTTGGAACATTCTTACTTTGCTTTATTTTTAAAGCATTCAACAGACGGTGAAGTTCAGCAAGCTTCATTCAAAGAATTCCATTCACGCACAACTGCTGGCAAGAATGAATTAAAGTAAAGTTGGGATTTGAAGCTGATCACTATTTCTCAAATTGTATCTTGACATATTTCCTACGAATGGTGGGACAAATGATGATAAATATGGTGGTGTAAGGTTGTAAATTATTTTGTAAAATAATGTTAATCGATGTTGTTTTCGTCTTGCGCTTAGGGTCTCCCTTCCAGTTTCTTCATATAAATTTGAAATAGACACTAATTTTGTTGAGCCTATGACAAGTCTGGCCGCTTCAAGTGGATTTTTTTCCAGTTCTTCTTCCTCATATTTAGTACAGTTAGCCCAGACTACATCAGCATATTCTAGTATAGGTCTGATAAAAGAAATAGAAATGGTCTGTAGGGAATGTCTATCGAGCAGAAATTTAAGCTTTCTCATAGTGTAAATACGTTGCCAAGCTTTTGAAATAATCATACTTATATGTAAATGCCAGGTACAGGTATTTTCTAATACAACACCAAGATGTTTATGATTATCAACTTCAATTATATAATCGTTATTCATAACAATTGGGGGATGTATGGCTTTATTTATTTTACGAGATATCAATAGTGATTCAATTTTTTGAGTGTTAAAAGTTACTAACCATTTGTCAGCCCATGCAGAGATTATAGCTAAATCTTGGTTCAGCGTAATTGCTGTTTGCACAGGATTATCTACTATTATATATAGGCTAGTATTGTCTGCAAACAAGCGAATTGTAGAGTCAATATCTAAAACAATATCATAAAAAATAGTAGCGGTCCCAAAATTGACTCTTGAGGGACCCCAGCACTTATTGACACCCATTCTGATGTATCTTTAGGTAGGACTACTCGTTGTTTACGATCACTTAAATAATTAGAAAACCAGTCTAAAAGTCTGCCAGTTATGCCAAACGATTTGAGTTTCAGTAAAAGTCCCTTGTGCCACACGCGATCAAAGGCTTTGCTTACGTCACAAAAAACTGCGCGGACCTCTAACCCGTCATCTAACGCCTTGCAAAAAGCTAGAGTGAGACCGCGCGAGATTATTGTTAAGTTTGCGACTTACCGCTCTCGCCAAAACTTCTACAAACGTCGTACTAGTCTTAAAGATAAAGGGTATCAGGGAGTTTTCATTAACGAGGATCTAACCAAGTGCCGAAGTAATCTTTTGTTCGAGGCCCGTCAGCTGTACAAATCTGAACAGCTGAAGGGTGCTTGGTCGGCTGATGGAAATATCCTCGTTAAGGACAACTACGATAAAATTCAGCGTGTTTCTGAAGTCTCTGATCTTGACAAGTTCAGAAGTGTTCCTCCTATGCGGCGTGAATCTCGGGCTATGGCCCCGAGGCCTGGACATGCTGTTTTGTCTTCAAGACCTGGGATGACCGCTTAATTGACTGCTAAATTTTGAACACAAACTGTACATAGACGTCTGAAAACTATTGACTGTAGTATAGGACGTAACAGGTAAAAGTGTCTCTCATCGACTTTTCCAATGATGTCACATATAGCGCGATTTGACTGGGATCTTCGCTGCTCGCTGAATTGATGGTACAGCAGCTGAATTTTGTGTATGCGAATAGCGAATTTCCAAGCCCAATCGCGGGCAGACTGATCTGGGTATCGGTGTTTTGTTAGTCTATGAGAGACAGTTTCGCTTGTCGCGACCTGCCCTTTTGTATATATATAAAAAAAACTCATTTTGTCCAGAGATCTGTAACTGTGTTTTCATGTTTTCATTTACGGGAAAAAGAACTCCTAAATGATATACCCATGTGCAAATGCTTCCCAGTGGGCACACATGTGTGAGCCGACGCTGAATTAGCGTTGATTCAACGTTGAATCAACGTTGATTCAGGGTGGACTGATGTTGTGTGCCCAGTGGATTTACTTTAAAGTGGCTAGTCTATAATGAAAAAATTGGATTAAAAAAAAAAGATTAACTGTGTAACTTAAATTCAGTAGTAAGATAGCTGGTTAGGGTCTCCAATTCCTTAGTGTGTTTGTTGTCTCACAAGTTCTCGCCTCAAATTGGCGATGAATGGTCGACGCACATTTCTGTTTTCCATGGTGTTTGTTTCCTTCATAGAATTCCTATGTTACTTATTACCAATACCGTTGTTAGACCTGTGCCAGTAGACCGGTCAGTGTCAATATTAAATGTGTTAGAATACTTATAACTGAAATCTGCCATTGTAGCTTTGCCGTCTATTTTGAAATACTTGAGTGTTATTACGTGATGGGTGATCTAGGGCCATGTGCGGACTGATCATGATCTTTAAGTATAGCTCTCTCTATGAATGCTTCGGTATTCATACAGTGTTTATGTATCCAGAGAGGAGATCTTTTGGTCTCTGCGGAAACGGAGACAGATGAAGTCTTATCTGCTAACACATGTCGTGGGATACCTTTCGCGTGTCATCACTGTGACTCCAACAGGCGTATTGTTAAGGGAGATAACCGGTTTTGATACTAATTATGTAAAGGCAATTTATTTGCCTCCCTTCCCTGTGCGAATGGTCAGTCTGAATCATCATATTATTTATCACATATAAAAAAATGAAGATGAATATTTTGTAATAGTCAAAGCATAATTTGTTGTTCTTTATTGTGCGAACAGAGAACTGCTTTGGTACAGTATCTCAGCCCATCAAGTATCTCAGTCAGGGTACCGGTTTAACACAGTGTCTTATGCACTGGGACATGTGTACATTTTCAGGCAAATAGTGTAGGCACAGATTAGACGTCTGGGTCCGCACCGTTTGGCATTCAACGAGCAGTCTGATGTGTCTGTCCGACTAATATATTCTGTGATTGACATTCGATTCGATCTGAGTACCAATGACCAAATTGTCCCACTACATAATAACATTGTGTGTCTGATACATGTGTAGGATTTCTCAGTCACCTCAATTGCCCTAATGACGGAACTAGGACAGAAGCACATACTGAGCAAGCAGTGTAGACCAGGATCAGACCTTTCTGAGATGAACAGTCTGACTTTGGTCTACAGTGCTTGCCATTCCACCAGCGCTGTAAGACGCATCTCCTGATTGTTGACAGGCTAGGGTGTCCCGATATTAGGATTTTTGGGGTGAAGATTTTGTGTATTTAGTTATTGATAATTATTGTCTATTCCACTCGTAGTCTTATTTTTTTCAAGCATACAAAATCCTAAACTATATATTTAAATAACCCAGCCCTCAGATGTAGATATTTTCGTTGATATGTCCAAATCATTTACCCAATCTTTATTTGTCTTTTATTTTTGTCTTAACATTTTTTTCCCTTTAGGCTCTGGAGCGAAAGCGGGGGGTGTGCCGCGGGGTTGTGCTGTCAGTTCTCATTGTGGTATCATCGAAGTGCTGCCTGAGCAGTGCACACGAGGTTATGTGTGCATATCCCCGGTCGAGATTTTCTTATTTCTGCTGAATAATATCACATAATGTATAAACTGAAGTCCTCGGCCGTGGTTATGCATTCATACTCGCTGTCGTGTAAGTTCACGCTGCTGCTACATGCTCTTATTTTACTACAAGTTAAGAGATAGAAAAGACATATACTCAATTACTATTGCCATACAGGAAGAAAATGTAGCTGTTGAAAAGGCATCTTGTCATTTCTTAACAAAAAGATTGCTCTTGGGTAGGGCCTGTGAAAAGAACATTAATTTTAGTTACTATGTTACTGTATCTCTTTTTATCTTGGTTCTAGTAACATGGCTAACAACCTTACTAGTCATATCTGGAAATGTGCACCCCAATCCCGGTCCGTACTCACCCTCTTCTACACTTACAAATTCTTCATTTAACTCATCTCACGATTCGGGTTCAATTTCAAGAACTATAAACCTTGCCCATCACCTATCATTTGTCCATTATAACAGTCAAAGCATTTCGACAAAACTAGATATTTTGAGTATAGAGCTATTTGAGTTCGATATCTTGGCCTTCTCCGAAACATGGTTAAGTCCATCTATCTTGACTGAAGATATTAATTTAGAGTCATATTTACCTCCGGAACGTAAGGACAGAGCTGGTGACAATCATGGCGGCGTAATGATATACGTTAAAGACACCCTTTATTATAAACGACGATTTGACTTGGAGCCCGTAGGGACAGAATGTATTTGGATAGAAATCCAGCTAAAGCACAAGAAGGTTTTGTTTGATCTCTTCTATCGCCCACCTAATTCTGATGCTGAATACTCCTCCTCCATCGAAGATTCTATATATCTTGCTATAGACACAGGTATTAAAGACGTCATTATAACCGGTGATTTCAACTACAATATGCTCAACCCTCGCACATCTCGGAAGATAAATGCCATTTGCGAACAATTGTCATTACACCAAGTTATTGATGATCCTACTCATTTTACCGAAACTTCCTCGTCGTTGATAGATCTTATCTTAACTAATAACAAAGACAGAGTAATATTAAGTGGAGTAGGGGAACCATTTCTTCAACAGGAGATACGCTATCACTGCCCGGTCTTTGGAATCTTAAACTTCTCGAAACCAAAACGTAAATCTTACATTCGTCATGTTTGGTTCTTTGAAAGGGGCGACTATGACCTCTTGCGAAACGAAACTGCACATACGGACTGGAAGGCATTAGAAAATCAGGATATAGATACGTATGCACAAAATATAACCGAGAAAGTAATTTCTTTAACTAAGGCATGTATTCCAAATAAACGTGTTAGAATAAGACCCTCTGACCCACCTTGGCTTACTACAAATATAAGGATGCACATTCGAAAGCGTAAGAGAGCATACAAAAAGGCTAAACTCACAAACTCTGCCCACAACTGGAACGAGTTCAAAAATCTTCGAAATACGGTAACAAATATGATTCGTAATTCAAAGAAAACATTCATGGATAATCTTGCTAATAAACTTAAGTCCGATTCACTTTCAGCAAAAGACTGGTGGACTACTCTAAAATCTTTTATCTCCCCGACTACTAACTCTTCCATACCTACTCTAGAGCATGATGGAATCGTATATTCTGATGATACTGACAAGGCTAATCTACTCAACAATTTCTTCAGAGACCAAACACTATTAAACGAGAGTAATGCAGTCCTGCCAAGTATTAATAAATATGTTTCAGAAGACGTTATTTTTAGTTTCCTAGTTATAACCCCCTCTGAGATCGAACTAGTCCTTAACTCATTACCTGTAGGCAAAGCTGTCGGGCCAGATGGAATAAACAACAGAATCTTACGAGAAATCGCGCATGAATTTTCAGTCCCTTTCTGCTCTTTAGTCAATCTGTCTCTACAAGTAGGTACGGTCCCGGATATTTGGAAGGTCTCTCATGTTTGTCCTATCTACAAGAAAGATGATCCCTCTTTAGTTTCTAATTACCGCCCAATATCTCTTTTAAACGCATTAGATAAAGTAGCAGAACGTGTCGTATTTAAACATTTATACAATCACTTCAGAGACAACAATATACTTACACCACTACAGTCTGGGTTTATCCCTAAGGACTCAACAATTAACCAACTTACATTCCTTTATGACAAATTTTGTCAAGCTCTTGATAACGGCAAAGAGGTCAGGGTCGTATTTTGCGACATTAGCAAAGCTTTTGACTGTGTTTGGCATGCCGGTCTTCTTTGTAAGCTTGAAGCAGTGGGTGTCTCCGGTAGTTTACTTTCATGGTTTAGTAGTTATCTCTCCAACAGAAGACAACGAGTAACTTTACCTGGTGTTTATTCAGATTGGAAATATATTAAGGCAGGCGTTCCCCAAGGTTCTATATTAGGTCCCCTTCTTTTTCTTCTATATATAAACGACATTGTTAACGACATTGGTTCACATATTCGCCTTTTTGCTGATGACACCAGTTTATATATAGTTGTTGAGAATCCTGATGATGCGGCTGAACTTTTAAATGCAGATCTTGAGAGAATTACAACTTGGGCTAAACAGTGGCTAGTGACGTTTAATCCTCCTAAAACAGAATCAATGTTGATATCTAGAAAAATTGTTCAACCAGTGCATCCCCCTATCTTTATGAGTAACCAGCAAATTACAGAAGTAAATTTTCATAAACACCTGGGCATATTCCTTTCTAACGACTGCACATGGCATAAACATATCGATTATATAAAAGAAAAAGCATGGAAAAGGATTAATGTCATGCGTAGGCTTAAGTTTCAACTTGACAGAAAATCTTTGAAAAAAATATACATAAGTTTTATTAGGCCGATTCTCGAGTATGGAAACGAAGTTTGGGCTAATTGTACACAATACGAAAAAGATGAACTTGAACACATTCAGTTAGAAGCAGCGAGAATAGCAACAGGTGCAACGAAATTAATATCCCTTAACAATTTATATCGCGAAATAGGATGGGAGACTCTCGATGCAAGGCGGAATAAACAAAAATTAATGCTGTTTTATAGAATGTACTATAGTTTGAGTCCCCCTTATCTTTCAACCTTAGTTCCCCCACTTGTTGGCCAAAGTTCTAGGTATAACTTAAGAAACGCTAATGACCTTCAAACAATTGACGCACGTACCACACAGTATTTTAATTCATTTCTTCCCTCAACTGTAAGAGACTGGAACAACTTACCGTCTGAAATAAAAAATTCTGAAACTGTTATAGCATTTAAGTCTAGTCTTAACAAAGACAACCTAATTGTCCCTAAGTACTTTTACACTGGAGAACGGCGGCTACAGATATTGCATACTCGTCTCAGAACAAAATGTAGTTCACTGAATTACGATATTTTTCTAAGACGCTTGAACGAGTCACCACTTTGTCGATGTGGTGACCTCGAAAATGCACAACATTTTCTACTGCATTGCCCTATTTATCAACAACAAAGGATCACACTTATACAAACCATCTCACAGCATTGTCAGATCTCATCCGAACTGCTCATATCCGGGGACACTTCTTTACCGCTGGAGACAAATAAATTGATATTTGAAGCAGTTCAGAAATATATCCAAGATACAAAACGATTTTAGATTAAGCGCAACCGGCGCCACCTCATACTCTTAACGTGTGAAAAAAACTAAATGCATTCAACTTCTCCAATTCCAAAGTTAATCATGCAAGTGTACGCATAAAGTTATGTCTTTTCTATTTTCTGCTTTACTAAAACCAGTACCCTCTAAGAATCAGCGGCTTAAATCCAACCCCGGGGAACACCTCATGCTCTCGCTCTTGCTCCAAACGCTATCTTTTTGTTTTGGTCAATTTCTGAAATCGTCTAAGTTTTTTTTTATTTATTTTTCTTTTTTACTTCTTTTTTATCTATTTATTTATTTACTTATTTTTTGCACCTGTCTCAGATATTATTTACTCAATTTTTGTTTGGCTAAAGACTTGACTGCTTTATTGTCTAACTTTTTCTCTCTCTCTCTTTATTTATTTTTTTTTTACTTTCTGGTTTAGATTATCCAATTTTTGTTTGTATTCATACTTTATTGCTCGCAAATTGATTATAAGTCTGAATTTATATTGCCACTCATTTGTCACAGAGTTATATGCAACAAGGAGAGGAACTAAATAAGCAGTGCCTGCTTCCGTTCCCATCCTTCAACTGATTCAAAGTGTATATCTGTGTCATGTATGTAAATAAAGAAGCGAATAAATATGTTTAAACCAAAAAGTATTATATATATCAACGAGTTGATTCACTGTTGAATCACCGGGGACAAATCCTGACTGAAGAGAAGATATCAAGTTATTCGCATTTAGAAAATTGAAGACATGTTTGTGGACAATTTTTTCCAAGACTTTACCAACAGTACTCAACAGTGAAATAGGCCTATAGTTTCTACAGTCACTCGGGTCATCCTTTTTATAGACGGGTGTCACATTTGCTTCCTTCCACAAGATCGGTACCGTAGAGGATCTTAAAGAAGCATTAAATAAATCGGCTAAAGGGAATGAGAGCTCATAAGCACACTTTTTCATAATATAATTATTAACAGTATCAGGGCCAGATGCCTTGCCAGTTTTCAATGTCTCTAACATTGACTGTACTTCGTATGGATTTGTTTGTATTATAGATAGCTGGTTATTATTTATAGCGTCTGTTACAGGCAGCGCCTTTCCGGTGTCATCTAGGTTTGTCTGTGATTTGAAGTATGAGATCAGTAAATTTGCTTTATCTTTGTCGTTTGCATATATTTCATCATTTTGTTTAAGTGAGGGCATTGTTGCTTTATCAGGATTTGTTATGAAAGATTTTAGTAATTTCCACCAATTTTTGCTGTTTGTATCATTGTTTTTTAACTTTTCTGCTAGTTTATCGAAATAATTTCTTTTCGAGGATCTCAAAAGGGAAGTAGTTTCGTTTCTTAACTTTTTGTAAGTGGACCAGTGTTGTATATTATTTGTTCGTTTGGCTTTGTCATATGCACGTTTTCTTTTTCTCATTAATTTTCGAAGTTCATTATGCATCCACGGGGGCTCCATTTGTCTAATATTAATTGTCTTATTCGGGATAAATTCATGTGAAAGTGTCTTAATATGATCCGTAACATTAGCGGCATATCTATCAATATTACTATTCTTAAGAATTTCCCAGTCTGTATTTAAGAATTTATGTTTTAAAGACTCGTAGTTTCCTTCCTGATACTTCCAAATTTGTCTTTTAAATACAGTATTATGATTCTTAGAAAATTTAAAAACTCCCAAAATAGGGCAATGATATCGTATATCTAGATCTAAAAAGGGGTCCCCAACGCCGCTGAACAAGACATTTGCAGGGTTTGACACAAGCATTATATCAATAAGTGAGGATGAAGTTTCTGTAAAGTGTGTTGGGTCATTTATCATTTGGTGTAGGTCATACTGAAGGCATATGCTATCCACTTTCCTAGCAGTTGAACTCTTACATAGATCAAGATTGAAATCACCTATTATGATGATATCCGATATTCCAGTGTCTATTGCCAAGCCAACTGATTTTTCGATATTAGTTAAAACTGTCTGATCAGAATTCGGTGGTCTGTAGAAGGTTCCTATCAATATGCGTTTAGTCTGTAGGCGAACTTCTATCCATATACATTCTGTGTTGAGGATTTCTAGATCAAATCTCCGTAAACAAGGTATATCAGTTTTGACATAAACTGCCACGCCACCGTGGCCATCATTTCGATCTTTACGAAATGGTGTTCTAAAACCATTTATAAGTATGTCTGAACTATTTATGCTTGGGTTAAACCATGTTTCAGAAAGACCAATTAAGTCAAAATTCGAAAGTTCGGATTCAAGTATGTCAATTTTTTGAAGTGCACTTTGCACATTATAATGTATTACTGAAAAAATTATTCTTTATGCTATCATAAATATCTGATGTATTATCAAAGTCGTATGAAGAGGATTCAGAATTGGGACCAGGATTTTCCTCAATATCACCATCTTTTAATAGCAGCAATCGGAGCCAGGTATAATAATTGAATACATCAAGACTGGTAATACCCTTGAACTTTGAGTGTCGATAATGGTGCAGTCCTATTCTCAGTCTATATACTACAACATCAACCGCCATCGTAGTGCTTTAGAGAACATACTATTAGGTACAAATAACTGAGTCTAAGGCTGCAACCATGAGATGGGTGATATGATACCATGAATAAGAGAAGATGTAAGGAAATAAGGAAAGAAGAAGAGGAAAGTCGAAAAGGAAAATAATGGAAAAAGATTTAAACTATCTACAAGAAATATGGATTGAATTAGCAATTCATGACCTTTACATGAAGCTGTCAAAAAAGACAAGCAAATTTTGCATTGGCAAAGATGATTAATAAGTACTTTGGAAATCTCAACATTTCACCATTATTGATCACAAATCTTGTATGATCTGGGGCGTAATGTCGTAAGTTGCTCTGTGTGCTATAGAGGTTACATTATACACGGGGAATTCAATGCAGTAATACAGAACTATGCATTTATGTATATACATAGAACGGATCATCGTGATATGTAGAGTATAAATATGACGGCTTTTCCATTCATACTTAAAGAATATTTCCCCTGGATGTTTTATTCGCCCCATAACGTTTCTACTGTTGAATTTCACAAAAATCCCACAAGATTGTTTGGATTTTTTGGGCCATATGCTAGTCACGGGGTGTCTTATAACCAGCCGTGTAACAGCCTACCCCTCTTGCATTGTTGCCTGCAGGGGATGAGCCTAATGTGGCTAGAATTCCCGCAGTTTGTTATTTCCCCTTACTGGTTTTGTATACACTTTCATGTCTGCTGTTTGGAGTTTCATACCCAGCAGGCACATGACGTTGAAACGACGTCGTACTGACGTCGATGCGACGTAACAACGTCGCATCGACGTCCGTACGACGTCATTTCGACGTTATGTGCCCGCTGGGTATATTCTCTTCACAAATTGAATACAGTTGTGAATATTTGCATTATACCTTGCGGTTATGTAGAACAGGTCAGGGCAATGTGTTACACGCAAGACAAACAACTCTCATTTCTATGATTTTTGAGTTACTGCCCCTTGATGTATTTTTTTTTTGCCAGATTTCATGTCCGCTGATTGTAGTTTTTGTCTCGTCTGCTGCAAGCAGAAGCAAGACAAATTGTATTAATTACTTTTCCGATGTCGACGGCGGCAGCGTAATCGTTGCGTCGAGTTTTCTTGTTTAGCCCTGTTTTGTGAGACTGCGCAGATATTCGAGATACCACATTCCACGGAATTTTTTGTTTAAAATATAAGCTAAATATCCTTACACGTTTTTAAAAAAATCGACGGCCACACTATGATGAGATCAGCATCCCAGCTTAGGCTCAGGTGAGTAGGGGTACACTTTCAAACAATTATAAGGAGAATTTGTCATTCTTGTCTTCTTCGTTTAAGGCAAGGGTTCAAAGTCCACTTTGTTCCGTATGTACGTGAGGAACAAAGTGGACTTAGTACCCTTGGCTTGCGAAGATGCATTCTTGTATGCTTCATACTGACATTAGATAGCGAGTTCGAGATTATCTAGGGTTGAGTCGGGTAACTTCGGAAAGCGGGTAAATTCGGACATTCCACAGCAAACAGTAAAAATTCGGATGAGACGGCTCATGATGAGCCGTCTCATCAGGATTTTAACTGTTTGCCCAGATATTTTTTTGTTTCATTTCCAAACAAACTGAAATATAAAAGAAACAATGTCACTGTCCGAATTTACCTGCTGTCCGAATTTACCCGACTTGACCCTAACACTCTACAGAATGTGAAGTAGCCTACTCGATACACTGAAACAAGAGGGCCATGGTAGCCCTAAATCGCTCACCTGAGCCTAACTTAATATAACATTTATCAGAAGCAGTATCATAGCTCCAAAGACTGTATCATTTTTCCCAAAATTATCGCGGGTTTATCTACACATAGTACGAGTATTTATGAACCGACCAGAATGATTTTAGCTAGTTTCAAATAGTGCATAATGAGAACTCAGACATGCTTTCTACAAATTATTAAGTATAATTGTTTTACTTGGTCTGAGAAAATAAAAATGTTTGAAATACTTTTATCATATTTGGGCATAAATGACCATCTTGAACAGATGACAATCGTTTAAGTTCTTTTTTCTGCGCAAGTGCCTTAACCCATTAATGCCTAGCGTCCTATAAAAAGGATATAGGTAAATTGTAAACAGTGCAGACCAGATCAGACGCCACATTAGGCGCCGTCTGATCAGACAGTTTGCATATATTCACAGCAATTTCTATCAAAATAATGAAAGAATAATCTGACACCCCTGAAATGACGAAATGACTCATCCAATTTATATGGTTAAAACATTCCATGGGCGTAGGGGAGAGTCGGTTAACTTCGGACAGCGGGTAATTTCGGACACTGACATTGTTTCCTTCATATGTCAGGTGTTTGGAACTAAAACAAAAATTAACTGACCAAACAGAGAAAATCTTGATGAGACGGCTCATCTGGATTTTCACTGTTTGCAATTGTATGTCCGAATTTACCCGCCTGTCCGAAGTTACCCAACTCTCCCCTAATAGATTAATGGCTAATCCAAGGGCACTTTGCGCTCGGTTTCCCCAGCAATTTTTCTCACCTTGATATAGACACACATGGTACTGAAAATTCAGTTTTTGGATGTAGGGTAGTATGAAGTTTGTAAAAAATGACCGCACTAACATTTCATTATTTCCACAAAATATATCGAAAGATTCTTAGACTAACACAATATTTTTGACTTAAGACTTGCGTTTAAGAAAAAAACGAGGAAAACTGAGCAATGTTTTGCTCATTTTCTTTATTTTCCCATATACAATGTACTATTGGAGAATGACGGTCATGTAAATCAGAGCAAAACTGACCGTATTGAACATAGGCTAAAAGTTTGGAAAAAAGATCTAAGCGAAGCTAAAAATTGGACTATATGGACCTAACACAACATTTTTTATTTAAGAAAGACAATAAAAGAGAAAAAAGTATCAATGTCCTATATAATTTATGCTATTTCAAAATCACGCGCTATCGTCCTTTACGGGTAGATTATACGGGACTGAAGGAAAAAGTTGCCCATGATGAGCATGGTGACCCACTGCGTTCTGGGTATTTTTGTCGTCTGCTGAAATTGTCGTCTGCATCAAAAATCAGGAATATTTTGACAATATTGGTCTAACTAACTCTTGTAGAAATGATGTCTAGGCAGCAAACAGTTTGGATCTCAGATCAGGCCCCACGTTTGTTGGGCCTGATCTGGATCCAAACTTTTTGCCGAGATACACTTACAGGGGTATCCCGAATGAAATGGGTTAAAGATACCAAGAACATGTTCCACAATTAGGGCATTTATGATAATTATTTTAGGTGTCCCATATCTAAAACATTTTACTGTACTCTATTCCTTAACGTCAAAAGAAAAAGCAAAATGGATTCTCCTTGTTTCTATTAATTATACAATTTATGCATATTTAGTCATAACCGATGAAATGGAGACCAGGTTGCATCAAATACGGGAAGTGCATTCTAATTAACTTTTGCGACAATAAAATGTAATCTTACAACGAACCGACATTTTCACTAATGATTTTCATGTTACCCTCTCTTTAGCATTGACAAGCGTGCAAAAACTACATGCAATTATCGCTTCGAAGAGCACAGATCACCTTGTTTCATTATGTACATGTACTGTTGACAGGCTATGTATGTACACAAGGTTCAAAACCTTTGATTGCTGGCCCGATCTCGAAATCACGTTTCGACAAGCCCGCAAAGAATAACGATAACTTGTATAGATTCCTTAATAACTGAGCCGCGACACGAGAAAACCAACAATGTGGTTGTGCGCCCAGCGCAGACTCAGATCAGCCTGGGCATCTGCCCAGTCTGATCAGAGTCTTCGCTGTCCGCATGGCGGTAGCTTAGACTCTTAGCTACCCTTTAAGCGTTTTGCGAAGAGTCTGATCAGACTGGGTTGATGCCCAGGCTGATCTGAGTCTGCGCTGGGCGCACAACCACATCGTTGGTTTTCTCGCGTCGCGGCTCAACTCATGTCCATCTTGTTCGCTAATTATTTTGACAGCTGCTTGACAAAAACTCTTGTCTTTGCCATTTATAAAAACATTATCTATTTACTGATTTACTTGGCCACCAGGAATCTCGAGCACAGGAAGTCCCAACGGTACGTTCAAAAACTCATATAAATTATTTATTTTGAATAAGGTTGTAGAAAATTTCTTTTCTTCAGATTTTCAATATCATGGCATCCAAAAATAATTCTGCAGGAACTCTCCTTTCCATTGGAGTTAACAAAAGGGAACATGTATCAATTGCGTTTTGATTCTGCTTTTTGTGAAATTTCGAGTTTGAGAATCTATAACACTTTTAAAAAAATAACACCGCTTTCTCTGTACAGGAAGTTACTGCCAAGGAAAAGTAACGTGTGAATTGGATAATTTGATATTTTGGATTCCTCCTTTGCCATTGACTCTATTTTGTGATGTGCATAAAGGAAATGAATCTAATAGATAGCCATATTTTCAGATTATGGGTATCCATAGACTGGATATCCCTAATTTCATTTACATATCGAAATACGAATATTTTGGAAATCCACAATTCTATTCGTAGATACCTCAAAAATGGAATAACATAGTAATAGTACTTGTACATTATATGCAGTCAGTAGATATAGTTTGTGGCTGAGAAAAGTCTATTACTTTGGGAAATACTTTAAAAAGATTAACAGATATTAATATTTTAACCGTGTTCATGTTAATTTTTTTTATCACATTTCACAATTTTGGTAACATAAGGAAATCACAGTATCCGAACGCACTGCCATCTCCTCCGGTTTTCATTGCGTCGAATTGAGAGTACAAACATTCGCTAATATCCAGAAGTCGGAAATCATTATGTTTTGAGATTTTATCCGGAATCTGCCGTGTCATTTATAGTCATTCAACTTCAAAATGTAAAGAGGTAAGTTTAATATAATTTGCTCTTCGGTCTTTTACTTTATTGCCCTGCACAATGTCATGTATGGGGGTGGATAGTAATGAGTACAGTATTCAAATCGCCCTTGGCATGATTCTAAAACCATTTTGAGCCTTTTTTTACATGTTTTATATAAAAAAATCTTAAAAATAAACGAAAGGCGTTATCAATCTACAGTTTGTTAGTTTTGATAGTAGGACGATAGCTAGGTTTTGCTCGACACAAACTCGTGTTAAATTAGCTGTTGGGAATAAAATTTCTGTGACGGCCACGAGGTTTTCATGGTACAGGGCAATAAGGTAAAAGACCGAAGAGCAAATTATATTAAACTTACCTCTTTAAATTTTCAAAGCTGAATAACTATAAATGACGCAGCAGATTCCGGATAAATCTCAAAACATAATGATTTCCGACTACTGGTTACATGTATAAGCGAATTTTGTACTCTCGATTCAACGCTATGAAAACCGGAAGAGATGGTACAGTGCGTTCGGATAATTCACTACACTGTAGAAAAGAAAGAAACAAAATGAAACTATAATGCTGCGAAAATTTTTGTTTACTAACTGTACATTTGTACGAGGGATATCTGAATCGTTTGAAACCTGATTAATATGTATAGTACAAAAGCATATCATAATGACATTAAAAATAATTGAATTTCCTTTATGATGATAGCACTGCTGATGCAAAATAACGACTAATATAGTAATCTCCAAAATTTAGCTCTGTATAATTCATTGGGCCTAAAGCATGATATTCATGTTTTAAAAATATAAGCCCGTAAAGAAATAAAATATATTACACTGTGTTACAAATGCTCCAAAGTTCCCACAGAACTGACTTTTGACCCATGATTGTGACCGTGACCTTGGCAAAGGAACCTAAATCTTGCGTGCTACACACTTTCTCCTAATGCTTTTCTTCTCTGTGAGGTTTGATGGAGTAATTACGGAGACACAAATTGGCCTTTGATACCTTGTCAATATGCTAAGTTACCTTTCTGTGAAGTTAAATTCACTTCAGAAGGTTTTCAGTAACCGAGTGGACAAAAACTGACCTTTGACCCCTTACTATAACCTTGACCTAGGGAGTTGGAACCTAATTCTTGTGTGCGACACACCTCCTTATTATGTTTACCTTTCTGTGAAATTTGATCATATTTTCTTCAGTTGCTTTTTAGTTATCGCGGAGACATAATTTGGAATGGACGGTTGGTTGGTTGGTTGGTTGGTTGATTTGATGCTTAACGTCCACGGTAAACAACTAAGGTCATGTCGGGACGGTCAGTTAACCTAACCACACCATTCCTGGGCAGGCTTAGACCTTCTAAGCGGTTAACCAGTACTAAGTGCACATACTTTCGCCAGTAACTGACAACTGCCCTTCTTGAATCAGCGGAAGGAGAAACGAAAGTATGTGGCCAGACCGGGATTCGAACCCAGGATTGGAATGGACGGACGGACCAGCGGACGGACGGTGCAATATTTAATTTATATACATACATTGAGAGGCAAACGTTCATCCATTTCAGACGTTACAGAAAGATAGTGTCACATTTATACACAGACGCTTCGATGTCTTGAGAAGTTCACATTCATAATAAAATGGACATCAGCGAGGATATCTTTTTCAAGATTGCAGTATAAGCTTTGAAAACAGCGTTGTCTCTGAAGCTGGGCGCAGAATTGTAAAGAGTGCAAAGCCAGAGTTTATGCATTTCCAGCAGTGGTTCTACCTTCAGAATTAAGGCACATGTATATAATTTCAGGGGAAGAAACTCTATCAGTTTCTGTTTCAAGTTCCCAGCTACAAAAAGATCTGCTCTTAAAGAAAACCATTTGCTCCTCGTGGAGAATATTCTTTCCCTCATGAATAGTTCCCTTTTGGAAGGGTTTCGTCCTGCGTGGA
The DNA here is from genome assembly GCA_963989385.1 of Ctena decussata. Lineage (NCBI taxonomy): Eukaryota > Metazoa > Mollusca > Bivalvia > Lucinida > Lucinidae > Ctena > Ctena decussata. The sequence continues at coordinate 24,034,872 of OZ022498.1, forward strand.
GACAAAAAGGAAGTCAAGAAAGTTGTTCTTTTTTTGTAAAAGTGGCAGAAAATAACTGAGGTGTACCCGTGCACCTTAAACTGCACTATTTAAAGACAGTTTAGAACAAATGAGCCGCGACACGACAAAACCAACAAAGTGGTTGTGCGCCCAGCGCCGCCTCAGATCAGCCTGGGCATCCGCCCAGTCTGATGAAAGTCTTCGCGGTCCGCATGGAGGTAGCTTAGACCCTTTGCTACCCTTTAAGCGCTTCGTGAAGAGTCTGATCGGACTGGGCGGATGTCCAGGCTGATCTGAGTCTGCGCTAGGCGCACAACCACTTTGTTTGTTTTCTCATGTCTCAGCTCACGGGTACCCATGCACCTTATACTGCACTATGTGTAAAGACCATTTAGAACAAATGAAGTGCTAACCAGTTTGTCATTTTGCGAAAACATTTCTTTTAAGTTCGTTTTCTGTTTTTGAACTTTTTCACTGTTTCTGGTTGTTCCATTGAGCTGTCACGTCTTGCTTCGACATGCGCACATTTTGAAATACGTATTTATACATTTATATGAATATACAAAGAAAATCAGAAAATCAGTCTTAAGAAGTATTATGATTCAAGACTCCTGTATATTAAAAAAAAAAGGACAGAGACGGAATCAAAAGTGTCAGCAATTAAATACAACGAATAATTAAGTAAATAAGTAAATAAATATTTAATTAAATGAACAAATGAATAATTACATAAAGAATTCTGGATGAACCTATCAAAGCCCTGTAGTGACACATCCTTAACTATTCACAAATATCGCTGCAACTTCACAAACTACGGAATAAGGCTGAGATCATAACAGTTTTAGCATGCATGCCATAAGTCGTCTGCGGAAAATTTAGTGTATTTACATGTTTGTAAAAAAAACAAAAAAAAAACGCGAAAATACGTGTAGAATGGTAAATATTCTAATGCAACTACATGTACCTTTTATTGCTCTTCGTTCGAGTAGATGAGCCCCGGTAGCTCAGTAGGTTAAGCGCTGGACTGCTGATCTAGCGGTCCCAGGTTCGAGACCCGTTGCCGGTGGAAATCTAACCAACCGTAAACTCGGTTCGGCTGTACACAGGCTTTCAATATCAACCTCCCACGGTCCCGATATGACTTAAATACTTTAAAAAGGACGTAAAATCGCAAGACGGTGGTACCTTCCTATTCAGAACTTCCGTAAATACTAACGAATTCCCCTAACAGCTTTTATCATTAAACCAGATCAATACTAGAGTCGCTGCACTGTCCAAGTGCCATCCAGCTGGGCTATCCTCAACTCTGGGCCAGTCGAGTACCAGAACAGTCAGCAAAAGTTAGTCAGGCGCGGCTGGGGTTCGAACCTCCGACCTCAAACTCTGCATTCAGACACATGGGTGGCGTAAATGAGGCCGCATATTTATTAGACTATTATTTTCAAATTAATTCAATAGTTTTCGATCATAACCTGCGGCTGTTATAGTTCAAGCATCTAATGACCTTTCGTCAGTGTCATACAGGTGACTTTTGTTTCAAAAAACGATTAATTTAATGAGACATGCTTAAATTAACCAAATAATGATGAATCTTAACACGACTTAGACAAAATTAAATATTCATCATGTTCATTGGAATGTTTGGAATGTTAAATAAAACTGCAACCTGTATATCTTATCTTTTTTTTTTTTTTTTTTTTTTTTTTTTTACTTTTTTAATTTTAATTTAAGTTAGAAAAAAAAGAACATACAACGTGACACGACAATATGTAAAAAATATGACTAATGATGATTCGTGAAAATAGAAATAGAGACATCACATTCATTCATACAATGTCTGGGGCATTCACTTTGAGCCACAACAATACAAAACCAACAAAGTGGCATGTGCGCTCAGCGAAGACTCAGATCAGCCTGAGCAGCCGCCCAGTCTGATCAGAGTCTGTGTTGTGCGCATAAAGGATAGCTGAGAGTCTTAGCTACTTCACTGCTGACAGCGAAGTCGCTGATGACCAGATATTCTGAGTCTTGACTGGGCGCACATGCCACTTTGTTGGTTTTTGTGCATGTCGCGGCTCAATTATGTTCTGTCATGGTGAATTGGTACACCATCAAGGGAAGCAATCCTGCTATTTTCATGTTTGACTCCATTGGAAGGGGCGGTAAAAATTATTTATAGAGTTGCTGCCCCTGAACGTGTATTCATATATTTTAACATATTTCTGGTGACAAATTTACTAGGTCTTTTTTTCAGTCCAGTTCTCATAACGATGTTCCCAAAGAGCGGAACAAATCCATAAGATACCCTTCCTGGCATCGAGTCTTTCCGTGTCCTCTCTAATTCGAAGAATCGCAAGAATTTCAGTTTGTAATGTCATTGAAAAAGTTGCGGAGCATGGCAAACAAAAAATGCCATGCTTCGCCAATATTTCAATGACATTACACTACCCTAACAACTATCGAATTACCATATGTTGTACTTAGTACTCGGAAGAATGACGTGACGTTGACGTCACTTTGACATCAGTATGAACTCTTAGTTACTATTGTAACAGATTTATGAAGTCATTGGTATCGGAACATGGCAAACAATGTATGTATGCCTTTTTCAATGACATTACAACCTGAAATTCTTTCAACAGAAACTTAAGATTTTCTCAAATAAATAATTATTCTCAAGTCTTTTAATTCCGTGTTTTTTGTGTTTTTTGTGTGCTGGTACTGCATGCATTGAACAGACTTGTATGACCTAACAAATCATAAGTCTACATACTCATGCTAGACTTCCAGCTCAAGGTAGAAAAAACTTCTATCTTTCATTAGCATTATCTTTCTTTCACGTAGGCAGATTTTGAGAAAGACGTGTTTGCATTATTTTATTTCCAATTGTATTGTCTTTCAGGCCCCATGCTGATCGGAAATGTTGGTCACGTGTTGCATAATTTTGTTTCTTCTGGACTTCACCTACACACAACCGCCACTGCTGGGCTCTAAAGCTTTTCCATCTGGAAACTACGTGCGACCATTAAAGAAAGGTACAATGAGTATTCGAGCCGCGACACGACAAAACCAACAAAGTGGCATGTGCGCCCAGCTAAGGCTCAGACCAGTCTGGGCATTCGCCCAGTCTGATCAGAGTCTTTGCTGTCCGCATGGGGCTAGCTTAGACCCTAAGCTACCCTAAAGCACAAAGCGAAGACTGTTTTCAGACTAGACGGCTGCCCGGGCTGATCTGAGTCTTAGCTGTTTGTTGGTTGTCGTGTCGCGGCTCAAATTTCATATTAAGCTTACAGAATGGGCATGTACTGCATAACGTATGGTGTCTATTCGATGAAAACTATGAGGTGCTGTTTTTGTTATAAATTCACTATTTTGTGATATCACTAATTCTAATCTGACATATCACGAATTCTGTATTGTGACATTACTATTTTTTTTTATCACAAATTATTTTGTGATATCACATACATGTATTCTGTTTTTTTTATCACTTCATCAATTTTGTGATATCACTATTTTCACAAAACTGGTTCGAATTTGTGATAATCACTCAAATAAGTAGTATCACAGAAATAGATTAAGTGATGTCGCAAGATACAATTATCAACATCACTAATCACAACATGAATATGAATTTATGATATCACTATTTCCATGTTGTGATTTCATTCATAAAATCATTGTTGAGTCACAAAATCGAATTCGTGATATCACAAATCGCACTGGTGATATCACGTGAAGGGGAGTTATGGTAAAATGGCACTTTATACAAAACTGGTTGTGTTCGGACTTCCTTCAGTATGTGATCCGGTATGACGACTAACCGAAATGGTGCTTCAAGCCAATTAACTGAACTGTTTAATATGTGAACTTTTGACAGGGTCATTGCACGCAATGCAGCCGCTAATTGTTTTTAGTAATTATTACGAGTCTAGAACAAGTTGTTCTGCATTGTCATATATGTGGGACGTTGGCTTGTAAGTTCAAGCAAAAACAATTTATTCTGGTCCACTTACTGGCCCACCTATATCGAAATACTATTTGCGGTATGAACCCTTGACCTGCATTAGGTTGCATGCTTACTTTTATTCATACGACCCGTGATACGCAAAAATTTGGGCTTGTGACATATTCAAACAGTTAAGGCTCGGATCAGACTGCGCATTCGCTCGGATCAGACTGCGCATCAAAGCCTTTACTTTTCGCACACATCAGGAATCTACAGCCACAAAACTAAGGATCTAGCTAGACTGCGCAGATTTACAAACTGGTTTGAATCTTCGATGTTCGCAAATACGCAAGCCATCAATTTGCGTGACGCGATTCATACAATTCTTGCCAAACGAGCACAAAATGTCGTATCAACGGGTGAATGTTTAGCTACTTTAGGTGAATGAGTACATTTCCATATTTCATCCGCTATTTTTTACTGGGGAAACAACTTTTGTGGAGTTTTGTTTGCTTTTCTGAACAACGAAACCGTGCCCAAAAGCGATTTACTCTTAAAGTAAAGAATTTCATTTAAACCTTGCTTTATGTTCGCATGAAATTCCTTCTCAAAGAAATTTAATGCGAAATTAAAGTAAGCTTTTAGTGCAGTCATTTTCCATATTTGAAAATTCTACTGTACAGAGCAGCCCAGGGGCGGATCCAGGGGTTATGAATAGGAGGTTCAAATTAGCTGAGGAGAAAAGTGGGGGTGGGGGTGGGTGGAGGCTAACATTTTTTTCTGAAATTCCCCATGAAAGTGAAATATTTTAAGCAGAAGAGGGGGTTCGTTTGAACTTTCCGATCCCTCTGGATCCGCCGCTGCAGCCAAATTCCAGATCTTTGACCGTAAAATTTACGGGATCCTGTTTCCAATATACTCTTTTCACGGCTCTTTTCTATCTGTTTTAGGAGATATCGGAGGTGATTTCTCGTTTGGAGGAGGAGGAGGTATCGGCGGCGGGGCTATTGGCGGCGGAGGTTTTGGCGGTGGGGGTATAGGCGGCGGGGCCATTGGCGGTGGGGGTATAGGCGGTGGCAGACTTTACCCATTGGAAAAGGTCACGACGCATGTTCAGACCATAGAAACACATGATGGTCCAGGTAACCATGTTTATCTACTATTCTATACCATAGTTTATATCTCGTAGGTGAACAAATCCAATTAAGACTATATGAACCGCGACACGACAAAACCAACAAAGTGGTATGTGCGCCCAGCGAAGACTCAGATCAGCCTGGGCTCACATGCCACATTGTTGGTTTTCTCGTGCTGCGGCTCAATTATAGTCATACTCCTTCGCTGCTTCCTGCAGATCGTGTGATCTAGTACTTACTGTTCACATCAAGCTTTTAATCCTTTATATAGCTCTGCTGAGATGAAGGCTTCTGGGAAGCTTGCAGGCTAGGTATACAGCTTCCGTTGTCGTCCATCAGCACTTTCAACCGACTTCTCTGAAACCCCTGACCCGATCGAAATCAAGTTTCATATTGATCTGTCACGTGTATAGGATAAGAAACTTTGTTCGAAAGTTCGCGGTCCTGGATGACGCAGGGGGACATAACTCTGCTAAAGCAAAAGCCTGCTTCACCAGAATTGATGAAGCATATAAGCAGAATATTTGCAGGCGGCTCCATTCAAGTTTATTTAAATTGTAGTGTCGGTCTATTTATGCCTCCGAGCCGGATCGCGAATTAACTTAATAACAGGCGTGCTTCTTCTTATTAACATTTCTGTTGAAAATGTTAACAATTAAGGCCTGGAATCAAAAGGCTGCATGGGCACCGATAGCGGTTTGTAGTTTCAAAGACAGACGGGCGAACGGACGCACATGTAACACACTTCGAAGGCTGGTATCTACTGACAGACTCTCCATGAGCCGAACAGTGGGTTAAGCTCGAACTCTGGATGTCTGTCTTAAGGTAGACGAATGGTGAATAAAGATATTGGTGGGGCATTCATTTTATTATACCAGCTGAATAACCCAAAGGGCTATAAAACATTTGGATAAGAAAAGAAAATTTTTCACCGTTTTGTTTTCCTAAAAAACAAACTTTTGTATTTATACATACTTTTTTTTACACATTTTCCATTAAAATTTATGTCTCTAGCACAAGGATGCACTTTCATTTCTGCAAATCATATAATCTTTAATATAGGGTATTTGAAACAGACTGGTAAGAAAAATTGCAATTATCTTGATTATAAGTATATTTTTACATTTTTTTTAAAAAATGCAAGAAAATTGAATTTTATGAAAAACGTCATGAAATATATATTCAATCGATGGGGCATGCTTATGCATATTGTTTTAATAAAACTTACATTGTATGATACAGAATAAAACAAAAAAACAAACATTTCACTAGAAAAACAATGTTTAAGTTAAAAAATATCCCCAAAAAAAGACTGTCCAAATACTGCACCTGCTGCAAACACAGCCGGTCCTTGCCCTGTTATTTATTTTCCTGTTGTTCCGGGTCTACCATTGAGTAATGCCTCAAAAATGCGCAGATGGAATTGAAATTGTAAAGACCTTGATCATTCTGGTTCCTAAGGAACAGTCTGATCACGGTTTCCACTGTTTATACTGACGTATCTGCCCGAAAACTTAGGATCTTTATGGTAGGCATTGTAAGTGTGTATCTATTCCATAGTTGATTGATTCACCATGAACAATAACTCTGTTATGTGTTTTAATAAGTCGATACAGAGTTATTGTGTATCTAAATACCTTAAGAGTCATAACAAGTTATTTAGAGCAGTTAAATACATCTGCGACACGAGAAAACCAACAAAGTGGTTGTGCGCCCAGTGCAGACTCAGAACAGCCTGGGAATCTGCCCAGCCTGATCAGAGTCTTCCTTAAGCGCTTAAAGGGTAGCTAAGGGTCTAGGCTACCTCCATGCGGACAGCGAAGTCTCTGATCAGACTGGGCGGATGCCCAGGCTGATCTGAGTCTGCGCTGCACGCACATGCCACTTTGTTTGTTTTGTCATGTCGCGGCTCATATAGCATCTAAGGCAACTACATGGATCTTAAGAGAGTCGGGAGTCAATAAGCACTGTTCTATGCTGATTGCTTCATTTTTTTCTCTTGCTATAGCAACTTAAAGCCGCCAAAAGCTTTGAGTGGGAAAGTTGAAAACAGGCCCTTAATGTCTTAGCAGCGCATACATAGTTGCACACCCTTTACAGAAATGTTGTTTAAGATAATCAGACATAATAGGTTTTGTGCCAACTGCTTAATCGGCTTTGTGGCCGTAGCAACCGAAATTCTGGAATTGGAATTTGGTTAAAATGGAACGAGGCCGGAACAACTTAAAAGGTTTCAAAACTGTTGTTACAAAACGCCTCTTCCTCATTAGGTTGCAGGCATCTGACAAATACATTTTATAAAGCAGGCTCGGATTCAGGGGATGGGCTCTGGGGCTTAAGCACCGCCACCTGGTGATCTGTGTCCAATATAATGCAGAAATGTAGGTAACAAGGAGCACTTGATGATACTTTGAGATGATATTCCATAAGGTCAGATTTGAAATATATGTCTTGACATCTCACTGGGACATGTCACTGTAAGCGCCTCGGCGAGGCGATTCCAATTAGATGCATTACATTACATTTAAAGGTAAGCAATATATGAGCGACATGAAAAAAAAATAAGTGGTTGTGCGCCTAGCGCAGACTCAGATAAGCCTGGGCATCCACCCAGTCTGGTCAGAGTCTTCGCTGGCCACATGGAGGTAGCTTAGACCGTTAGCTACCCTTGAAGCGCTTAGGAAAGAGTCTGATCAGACTTGGTGGATGCCCAGGCTGATCTGAGTCTGCGCTGAGCGCACAACTACTTTGTTTGTTTTCTCGTGTCACGGCTCATATCATCTTGATTTTTCATCGAATACTCCATATTATCTTAAACCCTAGTTATGGCCTCTTTCTTTGGGCCCCTCAGTCATGCTAGTTGTCCAGAGAGAGCCCCGTAAAGCAGTTGATAACTAGATTTGGGCCTGAGTACATATCTATATTTCAGGTGGAAAAGCAATTGGCGGTGGTATAGGTGGAGGAGGAGGCATTGTCGGCGGAGGAATATCTGGAGGAGGTGGAATATCCGGCGGAGGAGGTGGATATGGAAGCGGGGGTGTACTTAATGGATTTGTAGGTCATCGTAAACCCCAACCTATACCAGTACCAGTTCCTATCCCAGTTCCACGGCCTCATCCACGCCCACGGCCAAGGCCAAGACCACGACCACGACCGAGACCATATCCCGTGCCCGTTCGTGTACCTTATCCTGTCCAAGTCCCATATCCGGTAAATGTGCCCAGACCTTACCCAGTGCGAATTCCCCAGCCGGTCAAAATTGAGATACCCCGCCCATACCCAATTCCCGTCCCTAAACCAGTACCCGTCCCTAAGCCATACCCCATCCATTATGGCGGAGGGGGTGGAATAATTGAGTATCGTCGCTGCAGATTTGGCTATGAAAGGGGATGTTACGACAGGTTCGGGGTTTATGGCAGAGGAAGAGGATACAGAAGATTTTACGGCGGGAGAGGCAGATACGGTGGCGCAGGATTTATTGGCGGTGGATTTGGTGGAGGTGGCTTTATTGGAGGTGGCTATGGTGCCGGTGGTGGTTTTATTGGTGGTGCCGGAGGCGGATTTATTGGTGGCCGTGGCTATGGGGCCAGAGGTTTTGGCCGAGGTGGATTTGGATTCGGCAACTTGCTTTACGCTAGAATGTTATCGGAAGGTCTGGATTTCGAGTTGTCGGATCTAGCATACATGTCAGCCCTGGGTAGAATGGGACGATTTGGTCGTAGAAGGAGATATGGTGGGGGAGGATTTGGTATAGGAGGATATAGGAGAGGTTTTGGATTTGGAGGTGGTGGATTCGGAGGTTATGGAGCTGGTGGATTCGGAGGAGGATTCGGAGGAGGCTTTGGAGGCGGATTCGGAGTCGGAGGAGGTGGTGCGTTTGGTGCTGGAGGAATGGGAGGTCGAGGAGGTGAGGGAGAAGGCGGCGGTGGCGGAGGCGGAGGCGGCGGCGATGGAGGTGGCTCAGAAGGATATTATTGGTCACATGATAACGGCGATAACGACGACTGATGTAGCTTTAAGATGACTTGTGATCTATAAATCTAGTGGCTTATCAGAGCTTCAGATAATAAGTTATTCTGTGATGAAAATGGGGACATCGAAAATAGTTCTGACATCACAGCTATTATCTGAAGTTCTTGTAACAGGAAGTATCATGTGTCTGAACTGCTGCTGATTCTTAAGACTGTGCTTTGGTTAAAGGGGATGAGTTTTATGATTTATGGTGTATTGGTACACTTCCATGGTTTTATTCTCCAGATTTAAAAAATGCCAACTTGTTTCTGACTTCCTGTGTGGTTCCCTGGCCAACGAAACCTACTAAAAAGGGTCTTCTCTTGAAGGAAAGAATTTGCTCCTAAAGGAGCAATTTTTTTCCTTTAAGAGTTGACCCCGTTTGGAGCTGAGAGAGAAAGTAAATAACAGAGTTGCTTCTCATGAAAGTATACCTATTCACCTTAAAACTTTTGACTGTTGCTGCAAAGATGTTGGATACTTCATGTATGTTTTGATTAACTGATCATGTCGTGAGCGGGGGTATTAGTGTGATGAATGACGTTGAAAGAAAATGTATATTATACCGGCATGAATGGCTGTAATAAAAACTTTCTTCCCTATGATTTACAGTATGATTTTGTGGAGAAGAATAATATTTGTTTGCCTAAGTTTGAAGTTGTTGAAGTACTAGGATTTGCATCATTTTCTGTGTAGGTCCAATTGTCCACTCAAGGCATGCTATTTTGTTCACCTGCACTACATGTAGGACGTATGGGTGTGTCGTTGTCTGTCATCGTACAATTAACAAATCAGATCAAAATCGAAGTATTCTAGAGCTTTTGTAAGTTTATGCCTTGGTATGTATAGTAAGCAATATGATAACCCAGCAGGCACATGACGTTAAAATGACGTCGTACTGACGTCGATGCGACGTAATGACGTCGCATCGACGTCTGTGCGACGTTATTTTGACGTCATGTGCCCGCTGGGATGATAAGTGGCATATTGAGTTTGTTGCTGAGTGTGAAGAGAATTTAGCTTATTGTTTGAAAGAATTGATAGTTCAGCATCCTATTGCGTGTGGTCTTAAATTGCCATGAAAATACATGCGTGTTAATGTCGTATCAGTGCTTGTCAGTTCCATGGTGAATAACACAGTATTTTGGGCTTGGGTGAAGAAGGGAGACGGAGCAAGATGAATCGCGTAGTCAATAGCTCTTTTTAGCGTGCGCGCGCGTGTGTGTGTGTGTGTGTGTGTGGAGAGGAACAAGGAAGGTGTAAATTTCAGGATGTTTTAATATTGCAGAATTTCAGAGCTGTCGCTGCTTTGGGTTGCAAATGATCGCAAATTCGCTAGTTGCTTTCTGTCTGCTTGACCTAAAGTCTGCTTTCGCTCGCAATTTTCCAAATCATCGCACAATATCTCATCCTTTCTTCCGCGTTTGGCTGTATAGTAATCCATTTTAAACGATTGCTTGATTTTCTTTCTTTTTAGACCGCATTTTCTTTTATCCTATTAAATCGGCTATGAAACGGGGGTTCCCCCTGTCTAGAATGACTCATCTTGAAGCAGAATTTGATTAGACTAATTAAGATATTTGGTGCCACTCTGTGGAGTGGAAAGCCCCGTTTCATAGCTGAATAAATGAGCCGCGACACGACAAAACCAACAATGTGGTTGTGCGCCCAGCGCAGACTCAGATTAGACTGGAAATCCGCCCAGTCTGATAAAACCTTTCGCTAAGGGCTTAAAGGGTAGTTAAGGGTCTAAGCTACCACCATGCGGACAGCAAAAACTCTGATCAGACTGGGCGGATGCCCAGGCTGATCTGAGCCTGCGCTGGTCGCACAACCGCTTTGTTGGTTTTGTCGTGTCGCGGCTCAATTATACTGTATTCTTATCAGAGTCAGGCCCGGCTCGAAATATGCTTTGCACTGTCTTCACTCACAGTTTCTAAATTCAGTATGTTCACGTGTGCAATCGTGCATTCTCATTTCTTTAGGTTTGTTTTAGTTCAGTGCAGTTTTGTTTTCCAGCCCTTATATAAATGACACTTAGTAGTTTTCATTGCTTCCATCATTGTCTTTTTTGTTTGTTTTCATATGTCTCTTTTCAAGTTCAAATTAAAAATGATAAATTGACATACATATTATATTTGTCTCTGTATATAGCCGACTACTTATTTGAATAATTGTATATCATAATTAGGCCGTTCTATCCATCATTTTTTTTTTAATTCACCGTATGAAATTTGCAAGTTGAAATGTAAACATTAAACGGTCATGAGTATATCGTGTTTAAAATCGTTTAGGTTATGCCACATTAAGTAGTATTCATACATTCATCTGAAAGTGAGAAGACTGACAAATCATTAAAATTGCCCATTAGGCACGCAACACACGACACCGTAATTAGGCATGACTCCAGTGCATGACTCCACAACTGCTGACAGGCCTCGCCCTTCCAACGCAACGGGGCTTATAGACACAATCTAGTCCAACCTTACCCACACCGGGTAGGCGGCAATCGAAAACGCTCTTAACGATCGATTAACGTGGATCAAAACCCGTTAGAAACAGCGTTTACGATTGCAAATTGTCGCCAATTTGCAATCGAAAACGCTGTTTCTAACGGGTTTTGATCCGCGTTCGTCGATTGCCCGAGCTTTTTTGATTGCCGCCTATCCTGTGTGTTATCCGTGATGCGCACATTCGGGTCAGAAACTTTCTCGGCTTACTTTTATTTTATCCATAGCACCATTGATGCTTTAGAGACCCGTGCGGCTCATGCGATATCCATGCTGCTCTTGCATTCATTGATTGGCGAGTGAACTCAGCTCAGGTAAAACGATTTTAGCTGCGTGCGCAGATGATTGCTAGGCCGCCATTATCCATATGTCTCGTTTTGGGAGAAATGGCGTGGCGTGACAGCAATAGAACCATGCGCTAGAATCATGTAGTCTATAGAAGAAAAAAACATGGAGGGTGGTATCCTGGCATATATTCGCCGGAAGGCATTATGGGGCCAGGTTTATACAGGCTAAGCCAGACTACGTTTTGCTGCGCAATCAGCTAAACTCGCCTTATCCTATATTTGAATTCACTTGTCAATCAATGACCTGACGCGAAATGGACAATCGCTCCGCCCCTCCAAAAATCCAGGACAAAAAAATACACGTATTTAATGAATTGTCGTACGGGATTCAAAGCACGTGTATTTGTTTGTCCAAGGTTTGTGTTACCGTTATGTCAATTTCACTCATCAGTCTCAATTGTCCTGCAATTGTCAATCAATTTTCGCGTCAGGTAAATTAACCGTACATGCATTAACCCAACGAGTATCTCAAGGATGTCACCATAATCATCAGTGGTTCAATGGAAAAGACAAAAAATGCCAGGCTCGGATGTCTTTTGAAACAATGGTCAGTTTGGACCCACACCGGGTAGGCGGCAATCGAAAACGCTCATGCAGTCGACGAACGCGGATCAAAAACCATTAGAAACAGCGTTTTTGGTCGCACATTTGGCCGCTTGTACAACGGGATAAGTAGGAGTTGAGCGGTACTCAGGTGAGAATCTCAGCTGATCGGATTTACCAACTCAAGTTAGGATCACGACTCCGATCAGGTTTGACTCTCGCTCATTTGGCTTTTGCATCGATAGTAAAACGGTGAGTGACGCTCAGAAAGTATGGATCACCCAAACCTGCTTCATAGGAGGTTTGGGTAACTTGTCCCTTATATTTCTTCTCAATTCGGTGTGTTAAATCTTAAATAAAGTAAGATATAAGTAAGTACATTATCATTTTGTATTGAACATTAAAAGAACTGAAATATATTTATGGACGTTTTAGTAAGGGTTTCAGATAAGGAAAAAAGAAAATAATTCGTAATAGACTTGACCCCGTCACGTTTTATGAACAGATTCCATATGACGATTTTTTCTTATAAGTTTCCCAGCAGGCGTATGACGTTGGTGTGACATTATTAAGTCGCATTGACGTCAATGCGACGACATTACGACGTCATGCGCCTGCTGGGATATATTGTCTGCGTCAAGGAACGACTGCCTTTCTTACTATAGAACCGGATCAGCCTTGACATTGTCTGCAGCAGTCCCAAGGCGGCACTTCTGTTTTGGTTATTCTTGGTTGTTTTGTGTGTTGTTTGTTGCTTTGTCAGCTATTGATATATTGTTTATGATGTTAAGGCTAGCCCGATGACCACCTGCACGGGAAATGGCTGTTCACATGGCTGCCGCTGGTGACGTCTTTGGTGGAGACTACTAGGGTGGCATCTGAGATTGAATTGTGTCAGTTCCTGAGAATTTTCCTACTTACTTTGCTATTAACGCAGGATAGTGAGCCCTAAGTTTCAGCAGGGATACATGTATATGGAAATATGTGAAATTCTGTGCATGATGGGTGCTTCAGATCCCAATTTTGACTTCTTATCCAGATAACGATGATAACTACTACAATCAAATTTGTCATGCGCTCACATATGCTCATATTACAGTGTACAGACATAAAAGAAAACAATATTATTTTTTATAAGCAGCACGAAGGACTTTGGATACGCTGTTACATTCTGCTTTAAGTTATTTGGTCAAATGAATTAAGAAGAAGTTCCGAATTTATTAAACTTTTAATTGCCATAACTGATCATTGCTTTGTTTAAAAGTGTTCTGTATGCACAACTTCACTCATGCCCCACGATCTCAATTTCCCTTTAAAGTTTTCCTTTTCTTCTTCCTTTTTTTTATTTATTTATTCACTTTTTTGTTGCAGCATTCTTAAATAACAAAAATTATTACTTTTCCTAAATTTTTACATGATAACTTGACCACTGTCCCACTGTTGTCTTGTCATGCTCAACGACCAGGTCGAGATACAAACTCAGAATTTGAACAAGTGCCGTTGAAGAAACGGTTGCTTTACAAACGGGTAAGAGCTTCACTAACTTCCCCATATATGAATGTGGACCCGCACGTCCCTGTCGCCGCAGACTACGGAAGCATGCCCTGTAATTTCGAATGGACATGTCCCTGCCAAGATCAGCCTGCAAATTCATGCCGTGACGTTCAGATTTCTCGCTTTCTACGGACTATGGTATAATGTCAGCCAACAATGACGAATATTATGAATACATGTAATATAACTGTAAAAGTGTGCAGACTGGTCATGGCTTTCTCAGTTTACATGTGCCGAGAACTAGACCTCCCTGTTACCGAGGGTCAGTTGTGTCTGTATTCTGATACTAGGTACATTACAAACCTTTCGAACTCAGTTATTTTTATTGTTCAAGAACAGCTTGATCGTTACTCAAAGGAGTGTGACTTGATCTTCACGTGATAAAGCCGATCAAATGTGAGCTGATCTGCGCTTGAGCACGAGTTAACTCGCACTTATATGATCCGAAGATAATTGCATAAGTCCGAGTCAGATAAGCTGTTGTTGTACAAGTGGCCAATTGTCGCCAATTTGCAATCGCAAACGCTGTTTCTAACGGTCTTGATCCGCATTAATCGATTGTTAAGAGCGTTTTCGATTGTCGCCTACCCGGTGTGTAGACTACTACTCTCTTTTTCAGGATTTGTATTATAGTATAGGGATATATTAAAGAGATGTTTTATATCCACTTGTTGTTGTTATTGTTGAGTTAAAATCATATAATTTTAGCCAAGTATTGCTGATCTGTGCAATCATTTATAAATTTCCTTTTCGTTTCTTTTTTTTTTTTCACCAACATGAACATATTTTATACTCAGATCATTTTAGAGAAAAAAAATTGGTGAAACTTTAATATTCTTTACCTTGCCATTTTACAACCGATTCTAGTCTGCAATGGCGTACACCGTTTACGCTTGAAGATATGGGGGTGCCATAGTTTTATTACCATTGTTAGTAGGCGGTTCATATGTTTGTTTTGGTAACTTTAAGCCATGTGAGTACAATTTCAGAGTGAGCAATTCTGCAATTTCATTTTAGCCCCCCCCCCCCCCCCCCCCCGTCTTCTCAAAGGGGCCAACTCTTAAAGGCAAAACATTGCTTCTTTAAGACCGAATGTTTTCCTCTACAAGTAGACCCGTTTTAGGAAGGATTTCATCATTCAAGGAAGTCACTAGGAACACTCTTATAAAAATAGAGTCTGAGTCTCCCTGGGCGCACATGCCACTTTGTTGGTTTTGTCGTGTCGCGGCCCATGTGTCATTCCATCTGCTTTTGACAGACTACTGCATTGTTTAACCAAACTATTCCTTTGCAGACAATAACGGTTATTAGTTTAGTCGTCCCATTTTTTACAGTACAATTTCCATTCCGGTCTGTTAGGGTACACAACGTATGTAAGATAGAGGAATGATAACATGTACACTATAAAAATTTCCGTAGATTCTACGGTAGAATAATTGGCAACCAGCTGGCAGTCCATTTCCCGTTATTTTTACGGACACCAGCAAACATTTGCAGGACTCGTCACACAGTAGGGCGGAACGTGATAGGTATTGTTTCTGTCATACAGCCCTTCAACACTATAATGGTATTTCAGAGTGCGGTCAGGTATTATAACCCTACCATATCGTGATTTCCACAATTGTTCTACGGGCAGACGTCAATAAAAATAAAAGGATATGGACTGGCAGCTGGTTGCCAGGTATTCTACCGTAAAATCTACGGATTTTTTTACAGTGTACGAGAGATACTCAGATATTCACAATGAGTATCTGAAATTAGATCTTCAGGGGCCGTATTCATTAAACGACTTAAGTGGTTGCTATGCTGTTGCTAAGGCTAAATATCTATAAAGGAGATTCCCTACAACTATGAAATTTGCTCTGGAGGAACAGTCTTACAAAGACTGTTCCTCCAGAACAAATTTCATAGTTGTGTGGAATCTCCTTTATAGATATTTAGCCTTAGCAACAGCATAGCAACGACTTAAGTGGCTTTATGAATACGGCCCCTGAACTGAAGTTTTCTCGTAAATTAGATCTTCAGAACTGAAGTTTTCTCGTAAGTAAGTTCTCCAGAACTGAAGTTTTCTCGTAAGTAAGTTCTTCAGAACTGAAGTTTTCTCGTAAGTAAGTTCTTCAGAACTGAAGTTTTCTCGTAAGTAAGATCTTCAGAACAGAAGTTTTCTCGTAAGTAAGATCTTCAGAACTGAAGTTTTCTCGTAAGTAAGATCTTCAGAACTGAAGTTTTCTCGTAAATAATATCTTCAGAACTGACGCTTTCTCGTAAATAATATCTTCAGAACTGAAGTTTTCTCGTAAATAATATCTTCAGAACTGAAGCTTTCTCGTAAATATTATCTTCAGAACTGAAGTTTTCTCGTAAATAATATGTTCAGAACTGAAGTTTTCTCGTAAATAATATCTTCAGAACTGAAGTTTTCTCGTAAATAATATCTTCAGAACTGAAGTTTTCTCGTAAATAATATCTTCAGAACTGAAGTTTTCTCGTAAATAATATCTTCAGAACTGAAGTTTTCTCGTAAATAATATCTTCAGAACTGAAGTTTTCTCGTAAATAATATCTTCAGAACTGAAGTTTTCTCGTAAATATCTTCAGAACTGAAGTTTTATCGCAAATAATATCTCAAGAACTGAAGTTTTCTCGTAATTAAGATCTTCAGAACTGAATTTTTCGCCTTAATAATATCTCAAGAACTGAAACTTCCTCGGAGAAATGATTTTCTTAATATGCTTTGCATTCCTTTACACTTGCCAATGAAATGTCAAGGTTTTCAGTACGTCAAAATTGATAAATACTATTTGAACAGTGAAAATACGATTATTATTTTTTTTCACTTTTCTTTTCACAAACGATTTTTTTTAATTCAGGCCTTGAAGACTTTTGCAGTGTCTTGAATGAGGAAATACAGTAGACTTTCGTTTTCTTGCACACCGGATAAGGATATCTGCGTATTTCCCCTATACCTATAAATCTTATCTCACCCAGGTCCAGATAAAAATCACGAGCACTCACTCCATTGGTTGTATTGGAGGTCACGAATCTGCGTCGTCAAGTGACGTTGGCTTTTTAGATACTGGCGTCACGAAGACGGCAAAAAAGACATCAGTTTATGCACGCCATACGTTGACGTAAAGAACCGAATGGCGGTCATTGAAAGCTGCGCCATCTTTGAAAATCAGAAACTTCTCAGCCAATAAAATTACGCATCTCAACAAGGTCTAAAGTTAAAACAAAACGTGGTGTGCAAGAAAAAGTGTCTATTATGGGTATGAGGTGAGGACAGAAAAATCCGTCACTCGGGATCATTGTTCAGCATCACTCGGCAAGCCTCGTGATGACGAACAGTGACCCTCGTGACGGATTTTTCTATCTACACTATACACCCATGAAAGACACTTATAATCTCAGATGCTGATCTCTCAAAGTCAAGCGTTTGGAAAGCAACTTTAAAAAAAGTTACTGCCCGAATTGTGAAAAGCAAACCTAAAACGATGCGCGAACTGTACGAGAATTCCATGTTTAAAACATACATTTTGCTCCGCTCGATTAGTTGCTTGGTTGTTTTGGGTTTAAGGCCCTTTCAAACATTGTTTCAGTTGCCGTCTCACGGATAGAGAGAGAGAAAGAAAAGAGGTAGAAAAATATAGCGACAAAAAGCCAACCTGCAAGCACAGTAGGCTCTTGCCCTACTATTTATTCAGATTAGTACGACGACATGGCACTGAAAGCTCCAAAGCACCATCGCCCGACCCGACGACTCCATGTTCCATTCGAACATATCGTATAACTATCCATGCAAGAATGTTGTTTCAACGTTTTTAATGCAGCGTTGTATCAACGTCAACCTGCTAAGATTCAATCTCATGATTTTTTTTTCATTCATTTTACAATGATTGTCTGAAATTTAGACTAGTAGCTTTGAACTTGGGTTAATCCATTATTTCAATAGAGTTAAGTACCGTTCCGGCTAAGAATCAGGCAGAATGCATTAATAGGGTGGCATATCGAGGACTTCAGATTTTGACCAAAACTTGTGCATAAGTCAATTGGGTGACCAAACCTGCACATGCAAAAGCTTAGGTCAATCAGTCAACGGTTGCTATGGAAACCAGGGGATAATTATTTTAAATGTTAAATGGGCAAAAATCAGATGGTTCCAGAGGTCCTCTTAACCTAAAATATTTTCACTGTTAGGAAAGGTGTCCGCGCTGACTGGCTAATGATTGGTCGCTTTACCAATGAGATAATGCGACAATACAGTAGAATTTCAGCAGCAGAAAAAAACTCATACATGTATATAACTATGCATAACTTGCACTTAGCCGTATAACGAGGAAAGATTAAAAGTGAATAGGTACACTTTCAAGCGAAGCAACTCCACCATTTTCATTTTTTGCTTCATTTTTCAAGGGGTCAACTCATAAAGAAAATAATTTGCTCATTTAAGAGCAAATTCTTTTCTTTAAGAGGTCACCTCTTTTTGACAATCGGAGCACCGCTCGGCTAATTCCGTGATTCATGAAAATGGCCGAGCGCTGTTCCGATTGCTCTTTTTGAAAGGGCAACGTCTTCCAGAAAAGCAAACCGAAAGTCACATAAGTTTTCCTTTTTAAATTTTGTAAAATGGCGGGAAAACTTTCTCCTATATTTAAACACCGAAGGATCAGCTAAGTCTGCCAGGGTCTTCGCTTTTTGCTTAATTAAGACAAAGATTCTCAGTATTCAAGGCAGCGAACAGCACAGACTCTCATCAGACTGCACGGACGCGCGGGCTGATTTGAGGCTCCGCTATTGCAATTGTGTTGTAGCACCTTTTTCGATGCTAAAATCATGAGTTTCTTTGTGAGGTGCAGGTTATTTTTATGCTCGTTGAATGTACAATTCGATCATACAGTGGAAAATGTACAGAAGATATGTTCTTGAGCTATAAATATTGACCATTAATTTGACAGACAACAAGTATGCTAATTGGTTATGACATTTCGTGACAAGATCTTTAGACACAGTGAACAAGAACTATTTGGGGTCATGACACCGTGTTGTGTTACTGATCGCTATTGATAAAAAATGATTTAATGTAAAAATATATAAAATAGAGGAAACGAAATTAATCAGTTAATTTGATCAGACAAGCTTTGATCAAAATAATAATATATGTAACTACTAGTATGTTTTACGTGGCTGCTTTTTTTTCTTTTGTTCATAAAAATAATGTTAAAAGTTTTATGGTAATGAGATGCCGGAATTAATATATACTGAAATGAAAAAGAGAAACGTAAAGATATTTTAGGGGTACAAATTCTGGTTCCTGGACCGATTTTTATATATATTTTTAAAAACATAGAAGACTTTCATTTTCTACCATATCCACGCAAAATTTTCTGTCATTATCCAGCCTTTGCAGTCGACAATTTTTCGGCTAATACAGAGACTTGAAACCACAGGTCAGTAAGGAAACAGCCCAAGTTAAATCATATCAATTCTTAATATTCTTTTTTTTTGACTCAGTATTTTTTGTTCATCGTTCTGAAGCAGTAATACGTTACTTTTTCTTTTAAGTATACTTGCGTCTAGTTTCCTGTTGAATGCATTTATGAAAGAGATGGAGAGAGAGGGAGAGATCAGAAAAATATAACTTTTGCAGCGTACGGGTATAATACTGAGCCATTAAAACAATTTTATATAAACAACTACAACAACAAAAAAAAATGTGTAATGTTATATTCAGTGTGGGATCTGTATGTGTATCGGAAGAGACGGCGCGGTATCTGGATTGTTCGTCGTGCTTGTTTAGGGAGGTACATGTACGAATAACGGATTGTCTTGACATTTTGCGTGCACATGTACATGTACAGTTTTGCCGGTTTTGTAAAGTGGGCGCGCGCCCTGTCCCGCCAGCGTTCAGTGACACTACAGTCACCGACACCACTTTATCCGGCTCACGCAACACTTGGTATGTTGGATTGAAGAAAGTGATTGGACAAGCACTACCGATCAGAACCCAAATTTAAGGACTGATATGTGTAAAAGAGTAACGAGTGTTAGTAGAATACACGTTTATTTCTCTTCAAATGACACAAAAGTCTTTGAAACAGACCATAAGCAGCTTTTGTTTAGCGGTCCTCTGAAAGAGAAAGAAAATTTAACTATTATTGTATTTACTCTAAATATTAGGTTAGCCCGGCGTGTCAGAGCAAACAGTGCAGACTCATGTCAGAAGAAGCAGTTCGATAACGGTTTGCAGTTTTTGCCATTCCTACATCAATTCTGACAACCGCTGAATACTTCAATTAAAGTTGCTTTAATTGATAGTGTATGACGTAACGTCAGATGTTGGTGACAATTTCATTTTCAAGCCATCATTATAATTTTCCCCTGATACAGTATTTCTAACGGACGAGCAAACGTAATAAATTTTATACCATTTAAAAGGTTGTTTATTTTCATTTATGAGACATAAAACTAAATACGCCGTCTTGAATGCCAAACAATGCAAGGTTTTACGCGGTAACACGTTGCAGCGCAGTCGCAGTGCAAATCAGTTATTTCAGCTTAAATAGGAAACCCGGGGCCGTATTCATGAAACGACTTAAGTGGTTGCTATGCTGTTGCTAAGGCTAAATTTCTTTGAAGGAGATTCCCTACAACTATGAAATTTGCTCTGGAGGAACAGTCTTACAAAGACTGTTCCTCCACACCAAATTTCATATTTGTAGGGAATCTCCTTTATAGATATTTAGCCTTAGCAACCGCATAGCAACGACTTAAGTGGCTTTATGAATACGGCCCCCGATCTCAAAAACAGTCAAACTTTTCACCGTCGATGCGAGTGGCATAATGTAAACTCACATTGGAACGCCAACAAGTTGAGCCTTTCCGTCTAGAAGAAAACTCAAGATTTAGCGATTCAAGAAAAAGGTAAACTTCAGATATTTGGCACTAAAAAGCGGCACCCGACGAAAATCAAGGGACCATTAAAGAACAATACGAAGCAGAAGTGAGTAGAAAATTTAATGGCATACAATACCTATTCTGCAGTTTTGAACTGTGAAATCAGACTTCGACGTGTATGATCCGATTTAAAGAAATGACAAACCAAAATCTAGCAATTTTGTCCGCAACGCCATATTTCTTTATTTTGCATACTGGGTGGTATTTTCTGAGCATAAAAATCATATCAAACTTTAATATCAAGTAAATATAAATCAGGCGGACATGAAATACCTATTCTGAATAGTTCTTTACCAGGAATGCTTTTGCAATTTATTTCAGAGAGCCGATGCAAAATACGAATAAGCAAATCTAGCGGTTTTGTCCACAACTGTATTTTTACGTTGGTTACGTTTCATTGAAATCGAGGAAAATCGTAAGATATCCCGAAAATTGATATCTTCCGAATACATTATGCTAGCAGTTACAGTTGGCAATTAAATTCACATTTGATAAGCAGAGTCAAGCCTGTCTTAAGGGGATAACCCAAGGGACTCAAAAAATGGCTGCTTAAGACAGGTGGCCCCTTAATACCGGTTCATGTGCACTGTATTTCTGGTTCTAGGGATCCTTCAAAAGTGGCTGCTGAGGGCAGGTGACACCTCAATGGAGATGACCACATAAGCAGGTTCGACTGTATTTATTTAGGAAAAATTTTGAAAAAATGCGCTGTGGCCGTTGCAGTGAACTGACAACAGAGCTCAAAATTGGACGTTTTCGGACGTTACGCTAATTGTCACCAACATCTGACGTTACGTCGTATGCTTTCATCTCCAAAATTGAAAAAAAAATTTGCTTTCTTTCTTCCCCAGCCTTCTCAATGTGGCCAACTCTTAAAGAAAAGAATTTGCTCCTATAAGAGCAAATTATTCCATTTAAGAGAAGTCCACTTTTTTGAAGCGCTTCTGTGTCCAGTCTCTATACACTTTCAGGGGAAGCAACTCTATTGTTTCTTTTTTCTCCTCCCTTCCAGTCGAAGATGGTCAACCCTTAACGAACAAAATTTGCTCCAAATGCGCAAATTATGTCATTTAATAGTAGACTCTATTTGGAAGCGCTTCTTTGTCCAGGGAAGCAAACAAGAACTAACATAAGTTGTGTCCCTTTGTAAAATAGCAACAAAACAAAAATAAATACCATACACCTAACGAAGATTTCAATTATTTAAGTTGTACGAATACACGTTCATTCTTTTTTGCGATTTTTTACTAAGGGACCCAACTTTTGTAGACGCTGTTTGCTTCACTGGATGACGCAGCTCTTCCAAAATGGGATCTACTCATAAAGAATTACCCTTTTGAGCAAATTCTTTCATTCAAGATTTGACCTCTAAAAGATAAGGGATGGAAAAAATGGAAAATTCGCATTTCCTGCAAGCGGAGACATTCACCTTAAGGGCATATTTAGTTATATCGGTTAATTTATGCGTACATTTTGGACGAGCTGTTTTCACAATATGTGGTCACGGTGCTCCTCTTTAATATGCTGGGCGAACACTTTCAAAATACGTTTACATGTAGAATGCCGGAAAGTGCAGAAAACTATACAAGCAACAAGTCCTATTCTTTATTACATACAATATATGATACTGTACCGTATGTAGGATGTAAGTAGCATATACTGATATAAAAAAGTAGGGGATATTTGGACATATACTGTTCGCACAAAGTAGGGGATATTTAGCTATTAAAATTGTATAAATTAGAAAAAAATGAATTCAGACTGGAAAGGCAAGTATTTATCAGACAAATATTCGTAAGACATTCTGCATTGCAGTTTTGATGGTATATCCTGTCATGTGATCTGCATGCAGTCGTTTTAGTTTAAACATATTTTATTTCAACAAACTGTAGATAT
Source organism: Ctena decussata (assembly GCA_963989385.1). Taxonomy (NCBI): domain Eukaryota; kingdom Metazoa; phylum Mollusca; class Bivalvia; order Lucinida; family Lucinidae; genus Ctena; species Ctena decussata. Next base: position 24,057,772 of record OZ022498.1, read on the forward strand.
ACAATATTTTACAAGATACAATACTAATTAGGATGAGAACGGAAGCTAGTAGCTTATTTAGTTCTTCTCCTTACGAACTTGACAGTACTCATGAAATGGCGGATTATTTATGCATTGCTATATATGTTGAAACAGGATACAGTAATAGGTGTTAAATTTAGAAAGACAGCAAAAGTTCTAAGAATTGGGACAGACATGATTGAGCAAATAGTATAGTCCAAGATCAGTCTGGTCATGGCTTACACTGATTGCCATTCCATCTGCATCTAAGTACGCAACATCACACAGGAAAATCAAAATATTTCATTTCTAAGACTATTATGGCAATACGTTATGGTGTCCCAGTTCCAAGAATGTTATATAGTATAAATTATTATGAAATCTAAGAAATATCTAGGTACTTCATCGGTGATTACACAGCTCTTATATGACGCGTAACATAAAGTCATAAGAGCGAGCAGGTCGGGGATAAATGTCAGATTAATATCAGAAATATCCCGCAAGTATCCCACTTTCAGGAAATGTATATTAGCTGATTTGAGTGGAATTAAATGACTTGAGAATAATTGCTGTTTGAGCAAATTTGAAGCCTTCACCGGAAAAAATTCAGTTTACAATGGCATTGGAAAAATGATACAGCATGACAAACCATACATGACCCCTCAGACACGGACGTGACGGCTGCATCGCCATAGCAACTATGAGTTCATATTCATGTCAAACTAGCCCCACTCGGCCAAAGGTTCTAATCACAACAGTTAGTTATCATACAGCTGCATTGGTTACAGTTCCATGAGCCATCTGTTCGCACCAGTGCCAAAAGTAATAGAATTATAAGTGAGATGGTACCTGAAATTCGTACATAGGGAAAATGTGACTTTCTCAAACCTACAGCATTTAGTTCTCTGTCGTATTCCCAAAATATTCTAGAACCGTTTTGCATCTTTTATGTATTTCTGAACAGCGTCAAAGATTTGAGTATTTAAATGTAATGGGAGACTATCATTTCCGTATAAAAGTATTTGTAGCGAAAAGGGAGAGAACTGAGATACTGTTTGTGAAAGTTCTGCACGTTGTGCTTGATAGATCTGACAATGCATACATGTAAGGTAGTGCTCAGTATTTTCTACACTACCACAGAGGCAGAGAGGAGATTCTGAAATATTTTTAAGAAACAGGTCATTGTTCAGGGAGCTACATTTTGTGCGCAGTCTAGTGTGAAGAATCTGAAACTTCCTTTTAGTCGTTTTAGACAGGAGATCGACACCCAAATTTCACACGAATCTGGTTTTGCAACAGACCCTTTTCAGATTACAAAATTTACACAGAAACAATCTGCATGCTTTGTTTAAAAAGCTGAAAATTGGTTTTACACACTGTTTCGTCAAAACACTGAGTGTATGCCATAAACGGCTAATTTTTCGGTGACTCGATGTACCTGCTCGATTTTTTGTTTTCTGATTTTCTTCTCAAAACGATAGATTTGAAGAAGAAGAAAACTCTTTTAGCATACAAAACTTAAAAATGCTTTAAAAGGTTAGCTTAGTTGAAGAGTTTGAATGAAATTTTGTTCGAAGTTGCCACATTTTGGTCCTGACCCCCCCTGTATGCAGATCACGTGACAGAACGTATCGTCCAAATTTTCACGAAAACTGTCTAGGCGGATATTTATCTTATCGATACTTACCGTTTCATATGGATATCACATGCGTTGTAGACGCGCTTAATACCCCCGCCGCCTCATCAGGATCTACACTGTTTGCCCTCTAGTCTTTGAATTTTCAATATGAAATATCTTGAGCAATGCATTTTTCGTTGCCGTCACGCAACGTCTAACCTTGCTATTGACCCACATTTTACGCCATTCCATTGGCCGGTATAATAAACAGATTGGCCTGTCCCAGATCGTATTGGACTTGACACACAGATTTTTCCGAAGGTTGGCGGAAAATATAAGACGGGGGACTGACAAGTTGGTTAACACTGGTACTTGAGTTCCAAAGAGATTGTAAATTGTCCGACTTATTCCTTTACTGCGAATACACAAATGTGTCATCACAGTCGTGTCCATATGAGCAGTTTCGGTTTGTCAACTCGAGTAACTAGAGTTACTGACCGAACAACACGAGTAACCGCAATACGCATGCGCAGTACTGCGCACATTATCGTATTTACTCGACTACCGTAACCCCCACCTCACCTCGGGTAGCCTGGATTAAAATATAGTGGAAACGTAACTTCCGCTGTAAAAAGTTTTGCCTTCATAATGACACACTGTCACGCCAATGATTTGCCCTTTTTCTGTTTAATAATAGTGAGAATGGGATGAGAATGTTCATCATACTGATGATTATAATTATTCTGCTTGTGCTTTTGCCATATTCAGCAGGGTTTACAGCGGGGCCAGTAACGATTTCAGAATTGTAATTTCCCATTACAACTTAAAAATTCTTGTGAGTCCTGACTCTTGTGAATTTTAAACACCTGAGTTTTAAAAAAATTGCGAGCATAGGACTCTGGACTTATTACAAAGATACAAAAAGATCGATGGTCGTCGCCATTTTGTTCTTTACAAGAAGTGTTCGGCGCGGCAGTACTCGAGTACCTTTGTACGCATGCGTCAAATTTCAACCCGAGTAACACGAGTTGGCAACTCGAAAATGCTCTATGTGAACATGTAAACTTTAGATATGTACATTGACTGTGAAGACACTCGTGTACCAAAGTTTAAATGGATTTCTCGGACATTTTTGAGTAGGGATACACTTTGAAACTCAACTGCCAGTGTTTAAGAAAAATGCCAATTCGACTGTGAAGGGGGTGGGGGGGGGGGGGGGGGGGGATTCGGCCCGGTTGATAACGGGGAAATGTCGAACACGTAAGTAACCTAACCACACTGTTTCTGTGCAAGCCTTATACAGAGGCAGTCTACCAGTACTGAGTGCACATTCCTTGGCTCTGAACTGAATGCTGTTCTTCTAAAATCAACGGAAGAGAGGGAAATGTCTCCACGAAAGAACGTACCGGATGCGAGGATCAAACTCGGTGTCGCTAGCATTCACAGTGGACACGCTCCCGACCGAGGTACCGTGCCCGACACTTTATCACTTAATATTTCTCTGGCAACGTTTATCTTTTTTTAAAGATATTTCTTGTTTAAAATTCTGCAGACGTAAATTTTGTAGTCTACTTTTTGGCGCTTAATGGGTAAATATATTAATAATTAACAAGGCCGTTTTAAGAGCTCTGGTCGGACTGGCTTGGAACAAATATATATAATAATTTTGCAAGCAAACTCGGTACAAGTCGAAGTATAAGTGGTACTGATCGAATCTAGTAATGCATAGAGTCACATGCCACGAGGCCAAGCGGCCTAGAATCCAACTGTGGAGAGTATGATTTCGAACTACGTATATACATAGCAAAAACAGAAACTTGACGGTTGAGGGCTTGTCACAGTTTATGATTTTGATTATTGCCTACGTCCTGAAAAGAACCCAACTCTCAACGAACACATTTTTCACGTGAAGAGATTTTTCTCCTTCGAGGGTTGATCCCTTTTAGAGCCTTTTTTCATGTGTCTAGAAAGCAAACAAAACGTCGCGAAAGGTGTCATCCTTTGAAAAAAAGGAAAAATAATTTAGCCGCGACAGTACAAAACCAACAAAGTGGAATGTGCGCCCAGCGAAAACTCAAATCAGCCTCAGCATCAGCCCAGTCTGATCAGGGTCTTCCCTGTGCGCTTAAAGGGTAGCTAATGGCCAAACCTTGCTCCATGTTTAAAGCAAAGACTCTGATCAGACTGGGCGGAAGCTCAGGCTGATCTGAGTCTTCGCTGGGTGCACATGCCACTTTGCGTAGTTTATCAACACGCCTTAACACGCCTACCAATCGCTCTCATGCGAAACCACGGTTCAGAACGCCAATCCATGAGAGGAGTTTCCGGTTTTGCAGAAGGGGAGCCAAAATCGTAAACAAATTTGACATCGGCACAAGGTTTGAGGTATCTTTTTTCTCTGAAAACTATTTATGCAAAATATAAGAATGCTATTTTGTCACATATAGATTGTTTCTTCGGCGCATGAAAGGATTAGGCACAAGATCTTGCATTTTTCCAGATATGCATTTAGTACGGCGGAGCATGTGTTGAAGGTCAATCTCGGCGATATATACATGTAGGGAAAAGTCGCATTGTCTTGCTTGATTTTGAGTCTCTGACCTTGTCAGTCGCAAAGAAGAGAACAGAACTACCGTAAATTATGCAAAGTGGCATGTGCGCCCAGCGAAGACCCAGATCAGCCTGAGCTTCCGCCCTGTCTGATAAGAGTCTTTGCTTTATACATGGAGCAGGGTTTGACCCTTAGCTACACTTTAAGCGCAAGGGAAGACCCTGATCAGACTGGGCTGATGCTGAGGCTGATTTGAGTTTTCTATGGGCGCACAGTCCATTTTGTTGGTATTATATAGGATTGGCGTTCTGAACCGTGGTTTCGCATGAGAGCGATTGGTAGGCATGTTAAGTGAATTTGCTGTTTTTGAAAGCTATTTCGCCTTACAGGAAGAATAGTTCCCTATGAGAAGGGACGCGACTACCATCAAGTCAGAATATTCTCCCTTGGATAAATATACTTACTAATAATAGTATGGAAATGGGCGAAAGTGATGATATCCTCCATAAAAGAATGGAAAGAAACGGGGAAAACCAAAACCATAGAAGTGTCGACGGAAGTACGGAAATCTAAATCGACCATATCTTCTAAATCTGCCGTAGCCTCTCATAAAACCTGGTTGAGCGGTAACCTCCGTAAATCCAGAGAACATCAGCAAGAGGACAAATGCGATAACAATCAGTTTGGTTTTCATGTTTGTCTGGAATAATACAAGAATGATGACAAGAATCAGAGCTCTAGATAAGAAGGTGTATTTGGTTATAATTAGGGATAATTATTCTGAATCCTGCATAAAAACATATGTTGTGACCCCTCATCTGAACCGCCTCATCGAGACGGTTCAGATGAGGGGCACAACATATAGTTTCAATGAGAAATAAGAAAAATCCTTCAATTATCATCAAATACCCCTCTTATCTAGAGCTCTGGCTCAGATCATGGACATAGGAAACCACACAACATTACTAATATGAACAACAACACCCAGACCAGCCTATGCATCTGTTAATTGTTGCCAATACTTTTATGTTCGTGATGCGTCATGAGACAAAGATTATTATCCCCGCCGAAAGCGGAGGGATATTGTTTTTTCCATGTCCGTCCGTCCATCTTTCCTTCCTTCCGCTCATCCACCACGTTCTTCAGGAGCAATAACTAGGGAATCAACGAAGGGAATTTGATGAAACTTAAATATGTGTCATCATAATGCGTTGATGCATATTAAGCTTTGTAAGAATTACATTAGTAATGAATGAGTTATTGCCCTTGAACTGATTTAAAATCAACAAATTTGTCCATCCGGAGCCATTTGGTGAAATTTATAGTAAATGTACGTCACTATAATGCATTGATGCTTGTCAGATTTTATAAGAACGGCATCAGTAATGCATGAGTAATTGCTCTTGAATTGATTAAGAATCAACAAATTGAGCCATACATAAGTTACCAATGAACATAATTTCATGTAACTTATAATACATGCATATGATCATAACAAGGATTTGCATATAAAGTTTTGTCAGAATGGCTTCAATAGTGCATGAGTTATTGCTCTTGAATCTGTAAAATTAACAAATTAATAACTACGTAACCAATGAACGGAATCTGGCAAAACTTATAATAAATGTATGTCACCATAATGCGCAGATGCTTGTCAAGTTTTGTAAGAATGACATCGGTAATGCATGAGTTATTGCTCTTGAATTGATTAAGAATCAACAAATGGAGCCATAAATAAGTAACCAATGAACATAATTTCATGAAACTTATAATTATACATTTATATTATCATAACATGGATTTGCAAATGAAGTTTTGTCAGGATGGCTTCAATTAAGAATTTGGTAGAACTTGTAGCCCAACCCTATTGTTAGTTCTAAGACAATAAAATATGTTTAAACTCCAATTAAGAATTAAAATTTTATTTTTCAGCGTTCATCGTGTGATGAAGCCAGTGGGCGGAGCTAAAATTCCATGAAGCGCGAAGCGCTTCTTGCAGAATTTTAGCGCCGACCACTGGCTTCTTCACACGATGAAAGCTGAAAAAAATCAAATTTTTATTCTTATATTTACATTTTTTGTGAACCTCTCTGTGCCATTTTCTTGGTAATTTGTGGTAGAATAGGCAAAACATGGGTCGAATAAAAGCTAGTAACGAAGTTTTTGGCCATTACATTAAACAGCCGTCGCCCTGACGTGTCGTCAATCGAACGTTGTACAAGAACCAATCAAGACATTTGTTAACATAAGACGTCGCTTGACGACAACGTGGCATGATCAATTGTCCTTCATCGGTGTATGCAGCTAGTTGCTCTAAAGGGTCACCTATGGGAAGTCAGTGACAAGTGTAAATATTAGTGCATGAGTTATTGCTCTTGAATCTGTAAATTTAAAAATTAACCCATAACTAGTTCACCAACAAACAGAATTCCATGAAACTTTTAACGAATGTGTATCACTATAATTCGAGTTTGGATGATTTGCCCCAGTAGTGCCCTTGAATAAGTATGAAACAAACAAATTGAGCTGTAACTAAGCAACCAATGAACACAATTTAATGAGAGTTATTGCCCTTGGATTGATTTAAAATCTGCAAATTTGTCATAACGAAGGTATCAGTGAAACAAACACTTAAGCATGGATTGATGCCCTTTACATGTAATAAATTAACAATTCACTGGTTAAGCTGTAACTGCAAAACCAGTTAACAAAATGTTTTCAGTGAACTTTTAATAAAATGTAGACAAATTAGTCACTTCGGCGGGGATATAAATTCAGCGAATATGCTTATATCCATATAAAAGACAACTTATTACGTACCCTGATGCGCTCTCGTGGCTGTTAGCCCAGGTGGACCATCCGTAACGACTAATTGAAAACCCTGATGCGCAGACTGGAGTGAGTAAAAGCCGCAATGCTCACATAACTGACGTCACCTGACGCTACATAGCCGCCATAGTATAAGAAATTTTGTTTTCATTTGTTTAAGCATAAGCATTCGTTTTGAGCAGAATAACGTCACTATGCACGACACGATTTTAATGGATTTCACAACTTTTTTGACGAGTTTTCCAACGGAATCATACTCTAAAATGTAGTAATAGCAATCAAACCATTTTGTTTATTGCATCGGAAGAAATTTGAACGATCGGCTAAAACATCGTGTTCAAACACTTTCTTCGGAACCCAGAAAATTTTAATGCTTGAACAAACATGAATCACATCAGCCCAGCGGGCACATGCCGTTGAAATGACGTCGTACTGACGTCCATGCGACGTGATGACGTCGCATCGACGTCAGTACGACGTCATTTCAATGCCACGTGCCCGCTGGGAAGTCCTTGTATTGATATTAGCACAAAAGAACTTTTATCTGGATATTCCAGAATCACACTAGTAGGAGGTTAACATAACGTATCTATTCCTGCACTGGAGTCGGCGTAAAATGGTGGAAATGTAAACAAAGTCTATACCAGTTGTAGTTATAACCCAGCAGGCACATGCCGTCAAAATGACGTCGCACTGAAGTCAATGCGACGTTATTACATCGCATCGACGTCAGTACGACGTCATTTTAACGTCACATGCCTGCTCAGAATTTATGTCTATGCTTGTCTCAGATTTTGTCTCGCCTGCGAAGCAGAAGCGAGACATATGTATTGCTCTTCCGGTGTCGTCGTCGTCGTCGGCGGCGGCGTAAACTTTGTCGAGTTTTTGCGTTTAGGTCAGTTTCACAAAGCGCTGACAGGCGAGACACCGCATTCCGCGGAATTCTTGTATTTGTGATTATACCTGATGCACGAACGATGGATAAAAGTACAGTTTTATTTCATGGCTTAGCCAGTGAACCGGCTACAGTGCTGAAACTTGACTCTGCGATGTATTGGTAACGCACTGTCATGTAAAAAAAAAAACCAACAAATATAGAATCCATATACCCGGCTGACATTTCATGGGAAAAGAGAATGATAAGAGCCCGAATCCTAGCTTATTTTCAGTCATACATTACAACAAGCTTTACTCATGTCTATCAATGTTAACTCTTTCGGCGCCAAAGTCGCAAAAATGCGACTTTGCAAACAGCGTATATCCAGATCAGCCGGCTCTTAAAAGAGCCGTCTGATCAGGATCTACACTGTTTGCCATTCAAATATGAACTTAAAAAGCCTGATTTTATGAAAAATGTCTTTAGATTGTTAAAATTTCCAATTACAAATCTGTCGTCTGATGATTTGAGCAGACGAAAATTTGTCGTCTGAAAAATTTGGCGCCGAAAGAGTTAAACACGGTAGCTTGGATAGTTGGAAAGACAACTGTTACACAAATGTTCAACAAGAAAGAAAATACGATAAATAAAGTATGTCGATTCACCTGAGCAATAATCTTGATTTTTAGTCATAAAAAAACAACAAATTATTGTTGTATACTGTATACCAAATAGAAAGAATCCAGTTTAAACAGTTCCTGAGAAAACTATGACACAAGTTTACTGGAGAAGACAGAAAACTGGATAAATAAAAGGAAGAGTAAATGGAGTCTCAATTCCACAATACAACAAGTTTTTGTTCCAATGTACATGTAAAATAAGTAAGCTCCTAGCCTGAATAATTATTGAAAGAACTGTGACACAAAATTACACCATATGAAATAGGAAAAACACTATGGATAAAGAAGAGAAGAATAAGAACAATGGGCCCGAGTCTCACTCCTTTGATACTACAATTCATTATACATATGTATATCAAGTTTGAAGTTATATCCTAGAGTACTAACCTTAGGACAGTTGTTTGAATACATGCGCTACTTAAAAGATCACCAGACTTTTCTCTTTATCTCCTCTGGAAATACTGCCTAACAAACCAACAACTAAACTTGGACACAAATAAGGTTTTTTTTATGGAATGGAACATAAACCCTACTTAACCATCTACTCCTACTATATCTGAATGTCTCGCGTGGTGTTACTAGAATAAGTGAGATTTGACGACAATAACCACTCTATCATTTATATTATATTTTTAAATAGCACTTGATATCTCCATTCCCCGTGGAGACCTAAGTTTATGCTGATTAAATGAAATAAACGTACAGCTAGTCACAAAAGCACAATTGTTGACTCAGAACATCTGATGCGACGTGATGCATGTGTTACTTTACTGCGGGGAGCAATACAGTGCAGATTTTCTGTCACGATAAGCAAATTAAAAAACTTAGTATGATCATAGGCAGTGCTCAAGATAAGAAGGGGTAACAGAGATAATTCAGGGATAATTATCCATATTTCTCCATAAAAACATATTTTGTGACCCATCATTAGAACCGTCTCGTCGAGACGGTTCTAATGAGGGGTCACAACATATGTTTTCGTTAAGAAATAAGAAAATTTATCTTTGAATTATCCTCAATACCCCCTGTTATCTGGAGCTCTGCATAGGAGAGTCTTACCTGCATGAGGTCTAGTCATGATCTTCTGTGAAATAGGTGTGCAAATGTATTTCTATATATTTCATTTTCTTTCTGTTTGTATCTTATGACTGAACAGAAAAGCTTTGTTACTAGATGTTAGTTCAAATCACGTGTTGTTTCAAAGTTAATGTTATTGCAAAATGGGACAGAGATAAAATTAGGTCAAAGACTTCCTTCTGAATCCCATTTGTATTGTATTGTACTTCCGATTACATTGTATTGGTATGTTCTGTATTTTCATGAAATATATACCAAAAATAAGGTTTAAGTTTGAAGTTCCTTAGTTTGCAAAGTTATTGAGAAGCTGTAACACAAATTTACCTTGAAAAGACAGAAAAATGAAGAAATAAAGGGAAGAATATTAAATGCAATGAGCTAGATTTTCAATTCCAAGATACAACACATGGTCCATATGTATACCAAGTTTCAAGATTCTAGCTCCTATCGTTCGTAAGAAGATTCTGACCAAATTTTCACTGTTAACAAGTCAAATAGGAATAGAAAGATTATAGAAATGGATAAAAAATAGAAAAATAAGAGAAATGAGCCCGAGTCTCATCCCACGATACAATCGCTCATTCTCCGTATGTATACTAAGTTGAAACATTTTAGCCTTTTCAGTGTTTGAAAACTATGACACAAATTATCTTGAAAAGACAGAAAAGGGACAAATAAAGAGAAGAATAAAAGCAATGAGCCTGATTCTCGACCCAACGATCTAACAACACGTTGGGAAAAAGGGAACAACAATAAAACTTTGATTTCTGATGCTTATTGTTTTCTCTGTGACCTTGCAATAGTTTGTATGTCAATTTTCTATTACAGAGCACTGTACGCATTTTTTGAAGCATCGATAAAGCACACAGATAGTTGCGCTAACTCTTTGTGGTTGCTGCTTTTGCCTGTACAAAAAGTCTAGCTCGCCCCGGAAACCAGAGATACGATCACTAATTCGGTTCAACATGTATTATATAAAATTGACACCAGAAAAACACTGAGAAAATACGGCTCTAATTTGTCCTATTTTTAACTCGAACAAACTGCAATTATAAACAGCCCGAAGATTACATATACATAAAACCCCAAATAACGAGGTTGAGACCTCATTCATGAACATGTTATTTTTGACTTTTGATGAATTACTGTGGTAAAAATCTTCTCAGAGGACAACAAGAATATATTGAGACCGCTACCGACAAGATAGTCATTGAAAAGCGGGCTGAAGCCGGACTGTTTTATTATTTCTCACTGGTTTCTTTTGCAGCTTGTTAAAACAGGTACTAGTAATGAAAACCAGTGCATACGCTTTGTCAAACATTGTTTTGCCTTGAAACAGTGCGCAGGTGTTCATAACCTGCGTCCAGGCATTCTTAACAAGCTGTAAAAAATGAGAAATAATATCCAGCTTCAGTAAGCTTTTCGATAACTATCTTGTCGGTAGTGATCTCAATAAATCAGTGTTTTCAACTGAGATGACTTCTTCAAATTCGTCACAAATAACATCTCTCAAACATTAATGAACAGTACTAGTATTGGTGTTTATTCTAGTGTTAATGTGTAGAAAACATGTTGGAACTAATTGGTAGTCCGGAGCGAGCTAGACGATCTGCATACTAGTAGGCGAAACCAGCATCCACAAAACGTTTGTGCAACCATTGGTGCTTTATATCGATCTTCAAAAATGCTCACAATGCGTTGGAACAGAAAATCGACGCACCAACTTCAGCAAGGTCACCAAGAAAAAAAATAGGGATTAGGAATCATGTTTTAATTGTTTCGTGGGAATTCGGTAATAACCATGCTATCAAGTGCGTATTTACTACAGTTTTAGGCAAGTGCATTTAATACCAGTACATCGCAAGGTCAAGTTTCAGTAAAGTAAAAAGATAGGCAATGATCAAGAATTAATACAATCACATCCCAAATCCTGCCCTCGAAACCGAAAGAAGCACTCACGCAAACTGACAAAAATTCATGAAAGACACGCACGATAAACCCAATGAACAGCTCTTTCCAAAACAGGTGGTCATTCAGCAACCCTAACTGAAAACAGCAGCAACGTCTATTTTTACTATTTGCTACTTAAAATTTCAAAACAAAACAGAAGGCAGAATGGACGACTATTCAGGTAACCATGCCCAGAGGTTATAAAACTTGAGTACATTCTCAAACTCAAAATAAAGCACACTGATTGGCTGCTTCCGAGCATGTGCTCGGAAGCAGCCAATCAGTGTGCTTTATTCTGAGTTTGAGAATATTCTCAAGTTTTATAACCTCGAACCCATATTGCTAGAGACCATAGACACGCGGACCTAGCAACATTTAACATTTAGGAATCAAAATAGAAGCTTGAAACGGCCAGTAATAGATTACCGGGGACATAAACCAGTGTTACTGGATCAAACCCTCGCCCTCTGCTTCTGCAGTGGTTCGAAACATTTGGTTAGCTGTTTTGTCCGCATCAAGGTTTCCTAACCCATCAATGAATCATCACAGGGAACAAACAAATCACGAATTAGACCTATAATGAATCAGAAATGAGGAGTCGACAGAAACAACGTATTGTGACATCCGGAGATGCCTAGGGTGTCAAACAACACCACTGAAATACTAGAGCAAAATAAAACCACCAGCTGAACCCCGAATGATCAAGCAACGGACAAGACAAGCTCCGGTCCCAACCAACTAAAATTATAGAGGATCTTACATGAGTGCTCATGTATTATTGAATTTATTAAACGAGTTGGGGTAAAAGATAAGATGCGAGGCTTTGCCGAGCATCTTATCGGTTTTCCCCAACGAGTTTATTAAATTCAATAATACAGGAGCACGAATGCAAGATTCTATTTATCATATGACACTAAAATCATATTTTATTAGCAAATTTTGCACTAAAACGTCACGATTTCGCCATCAGAAAGAGCGACGTTTTTTATGGACGTCTATGCATAACGTTACGACGTAATTTGCATATTATTTAATCCACTAGTGGATTATCGTTTTTAATGCATGGCTTTATTACACTCTCAAAGGCTGCGTCATAGGATAAAATAGTTTATCTCGTATTCGTCATTGAGTCTGATGCCTGACCAACCGGCGTGCAATTAAAGAGGAAAGCTAAGGTATTGACCATGATTGGGTTAACCCCTAAACATGCAGACTTGCATTTATGTTACATCCAATACGTTTGTAACGTAAAATATTTTTTTTGAACTGATCAGAAAAGTCAGAACTACTTACATTTTTTTATAATTTATACTGTAGCCAGTTTACTTGCTAAGCCATAGAATACATCAACAAATACTATGCAGGGCCATAAACTGTAGTTATTGATGGTCCGTTCGCCCTGAATCATCACAAATAAGCTCGAGACAAGCTAAAAAATAATTTATAATCATAAATGGTGTAAAAGTTGGAAGTTTAAAAAGTTGCCTTTTTTTCTGGCATCGAAACAACAAGCAATGTATAGAACATGTTCAATACGACATCAGCAGTCGTGCGAGGGTCATGTTAACTCTTCCTTGCACTGATATTGATCTGATACTAAATGATATTAACTGAGTATTCCCAAATGCATCGCCTGTCCAATTTGAATTTTTATAATTTGCATTTTCTTAGAGTTTTTACATCGAAAATATGGAAACGTATATGTTTAAAACGTGGTTTGCAGACATAGATTTAATAGCTTGACCCTTTCATTCATTGACATTTGTGCATAAGGACTTTCAACTGAATATTCCTAATCGTATCGTCAGTTAAATTTGAAATTTTCAAATTATGCCCCTTCTCTGTCTTCGAAACCCCTTCATGCATCGGGCATGTTTATACGATACTGTAAAACACTTAATATCTGCGGTGTCAAAATTTGACGTTTTAATGAAAATGGCCTATTGGCGGATTTTAATTTTGGCGTTCGTGAATACCATGACTCAAGATAGTAAAGAAAATTTGATATTAATTTGTAACATTTTTATTATTTTTCTATTAAACTACACATTGTGGCATCTATTAGAATCGCCTCGGTGAGGCGATTTTAATGGAATACCACAATGTATAGTTTCATGGAACGGTATAGAAATTCTCTTAAATATTCATTAGACTCTCCTTTTTTATCTCAGCCTCTTTTAAGGTGTGCGTAAGTAAGTGTATCAAATCAAAAATCAAATATTGGCGGACTTATATTTTAGCGCTATTTGCCTTAACCGCCAATATCGCCAAAATACAGTAGCCGCCAAATATAAGTGTTTTACAGTATTATGCAGTCATGTAAAGCTCAGTTTTACTCTTCTTTGCACTGGTATCAACATTTTTCTAATGAAGTGAAAAAAATAGCTATTACTTTCTCTTTGAAAAACTGTTTTATTTAAATCTTTAAATCTTTCTTTGATTAAATTATGGGGTAACTTGGCATAAAGTGAAGAAAAATCTGGAATTTCACAGCTCCCCAAACGCGTTACGGACAGACCAAATTTCTTCCAAGTCAGGGTGTAAATTATCACTGATTTATAGGGCCTATTTTTGATAGTCTGTCGTTTAGACTAGCCGGTTGTTTAAACTCGTATAATGCACAAGATTTTGTTTTCAATTAATGCTATAATAGGGATCTACTGTATATTCAGCATCTTCTAGAATCCGATTTCTTTTTCAAAATTAATCTGGTGACCATTCTAGCTCATACATTTTAGGAGCAACGATCTTCTGATGAACCGAATATAACATAAATATGCTAAAATCTGAACAAAAACATTCTAATGGCTCGCCTGCACCAGGATGTTGTGGCAAATTGAAACCTCAGAATGAATATGATAGACAAAATGTCAGTTACCGTTGCTTTAGGACAGTTTGCTAAGAAAGTCAACCAGTAAAACTTTTATCCTTTAAACATTTACTTTCCAGAAACAAAGTCCCAGTGGCTTCTTGTTTTCAACTCTCAACGCAGACCTAATGCGACTTTGGTTTTAAATACTGGTACATGTACAAGTTCCGAATGCAGCCAATAAACATGCTGCTCATGAGTCAATTTTTCACTGTCACCAAGTGTAACAATTCGATCAAAATGTCAAACAGGGATTATATAAGAAAACATGCAAAAAATTCAAGGAAGAAAGCAAACGACTATTTACTCTAAATATTTTGAGAGACAAACCAGATTCAGTTTTTCTGTTTTTTCATTTGACATTAACACTGTAGGCTATAAAACACTATTGCACATCATGGACAAAATATCCTTTCAGTACAAACTCTAACTGCATGATTACTGTTTTACATGATCGGCAAAATCCCTTCCTGCTTGAGAGGGGGTGGGTGGGGGTGAGGAGGCTTATAGTATTCTTGACATAGACATTATCTGATACAGCATTCCTGTTCAAATATTTAGCATTGAATAAAGCAAAGGTTATGAGCAATAAATCAACATAAATTGGCCTTGTGATTGTAAAAAATCTATAACGTGTTCTACTTTAATCGTGTGGTATGTATGTTATCAAAACTGGTTATTGTAATAAATTAATAGCAGCCGAGTGGAATAGATTATCTTCTTCTTTATCTCCATTATGGTAGAATTTAAGGTCTAAGATCTGAAGTAAAAAAAATGATGGAAGCTCCAGCTTTCAAGGAATCTTGTTATGTGATTATAATATTATAACTAATGAGACCATGTTTAAGTTTCAGTATTATACTCGCCTGGTTACTGGTACTTTGCTTAAATTGCAAACTACAGGTGTATTATTTATTTTATTCATTCAATTTGTTTTGGCATATACATATATACATACATAAAATATACATACATACATACATACATACATACATACATACATACATACATACATACATACACCAAAGGACTGGACATTAGGCTAGGCCTATATTCGCCCTCTCCTGTACTGGCACGGTGCTGTGAAGCCGAAAAATAAAGTGACATTTGTTTTAAATATTCTTTATACGGAATTCGTATTGAGTTATAAAAATAAATATAATAATAATAGTTTTAACATCAACAAACGATTTTATTATTAGCGTTCTTTCCGTTGTTTGGTGTACACCGGACATTTTTATGGGTCAGCTGCAGGTGTTGACCGAAAAGAAAAAGAAAACACACTACGCATCGTTTCTTTACGCTTTTTATATTTGAGATGCCTTGTTGTCATTCGTAATCCAAAGACAACAAATGTACGATGGCAACCAGATAATGGTTGACTTGGCACGCACAAGTGCGATACGTCATTTGATCTATTTACTTTTTATATTTGTGGTGCCATGTTTTCTTACGTAATCCAAAGACAATAAATGTACGATGGCAACCTGATAATGGTTGATTTGGCACGCACAAGTGCGTCATTTGATCTATTCACTTGTAAGTTTCCCGTGCTCACTTGAAAATGGAAGACTTCCACTGAACCGGTTCTGCAGATGAATTAAAAGAAAAAGAAAAAAGTAATAAAATTTATGAAGAGCTGCGAAGTGAGGAATTTTTTGGAACGGAGCTGTAGGGTGTCCACATGATAGAACCTACAGTTTCCAACCGATCGTTTTCAAACCCATATACAATATTGATACGTAGTAGACCTTCAACATGTTAACCTTGAATTTTATTCCAAATTAAACGGTTTGCTTTTGGAGTTAACATTTCTTCTCTGTAAATAGCCAAAAGCTTGTTAGTAAGCTAGAAGCTATAGTTTAATGGCATCTTGATGAAACTTTACAATATACGCAATGGAGTTTCTTGGAACCTGCACATAATATTGATTGCGTCAAACCTCGGACGAGTTTTTTCGAGCCATTCTTACTTTGACCGAGAAAAAGCTGGTCCACATACCAGAAGCTATATTTTCGGGTATTTTGCCGAAGTTTTTGCATTATCATTAGCCTATAATTAATGACACATTCGACAAGCTTGAGTTTTCTCTCTGTAGCGACTCAAGAGGACAATAAAGTTACATGTATGACCCCTTACTTACATGTATCATATTGCCATGACATTGTGCTAGAAGCTACAACTTTAAATCGATGTTCCTGAAACTTATAGATAATGACAGGCAATGGTGATACTCTAAAACCCTAAATGAGCGCAATTTTGCATAAAGATGACACGCCAAAAGAGAGTAATTGACTTTTAAATTTTTTATTAACTTACACTGGGAGAAAGCTACAGTTATGTTTTCCGAAGCTCGCCCCGTACCTCGGCTTCCATCAACTTGCATCCTTTCAACTTCATATGCGCATGCTTTAAGCTACCCCAGGTCACCTTCCAAATGACAAAGCTTAGTGAAAGTGACCCGCTTTCGCGAAAGTCAACATGCTATTTTTTTCAAGCTGGCCCTTTGTCTCAACTTCTATAATCTGGGACCGTATTCATAAAATGACTTATTATGTGGTTGCTATGTTGTTGCTAAGGCTGAATTTCTATGAAGCAGATTCCCTACAACTATGAAATTTGCTCTAAGGGAACAGTCTGAAAAAGACAGACAGATTCTAGCTGGCATTCAATGCTGTCAAAAGCGTATTTTGTAAAGTGACTTTCACTGCTGTATTCTTCCGCTCTGAAATGAAGTGATCGTAAGACCAGATCGCTAAGAACGTCTGGATTTACAAATCAGCTTTATACAAAGTTAATAAGAACTTTTATAGTGTTTTCAATAGGCTTGTACATGTTAATTGTATATGTATATACTTATAAGTATCCGAAAAATGACATCAGAGGCCATAAAATGTAACGAAACAAAAGTGCAGAAGAAAAATCAATCCGCGAGCAGGTTGCTACAGTATTCGCCCCTTTAAGCGCCTCTGTACCCTTATAGCGCCCATTATACCTTTTCCAAGTAAAATAAATTAGCTGGCCCTTAGGAACGGCTAAAAAGTTTCTCTAAAATAGTATTTCGAGTTTGTCAATCATTGACACAACAAGTCAAAATCTGATTTTGGTGTTAAAAGCAACATGCCTTCTGAAATTTCTGGGAAGAACACTGTAAGACACACAAAGGTTTGTATTTGGTTCATCATAATCTGGAAAAGCTAAAGTATGAGCATGAGCCATCATATTCGAACATGGGTTAGCCTACATGATTTTTTAATATTTTTTAGAATGGCTGTCAATCTGCAGCAGCTGTTTAAGTCTATGACATCTGCTTCGCCCTATCCAAAGAGTATTAAGGCTACTGTAACTGTGGTACATTCCCCAGTTAATTACACATCCAGTGAGGAGAGATTGAGCGTGCTAAACTGTGTGGTAGCAGACAGTTCTAAAGCCGTCAAAGTCGTCGTGTTTGACACAAGCAAGTTCGCAAGATTCACAGAAGGAGCTGGGGTCATTATTAGAAACATAATTTCCAAGCCGGACACAGAAAGCCTGACTGTAACCAGCCAGTCTCAAGTGTTTCCGAGTTCAGCAATCGAGGTGGAGGCCTCTATCAGAGAGGAAGGAATGAGACTGTTTAGGCCTCAAACTGCAGAGGTGGTGTCCATCCAGACAGCATTAGCATCGCCTATGAAGTTGAAGGTCTCCATAAAAGGGCATATTATTAACGTAAGAAGCCCTGAATATTTAAATACTCAGCAAAAAATAGTATCCAATCAGGATGTGTGAAAATATCTTGCTGTTCAATGCATAATTCTGAAACCACTGCACAAATGGTTCTGAATTTTCACATGCAGCATCATCAGACTGCAGGGCTTCAGATTGGTAAAATTCCAGTCTGGTCGCGAATCAAGATGGCCACTGTTACTAAAAGTAGCTAAACAATAAAATCAACTTTTTCTCCAGAACCACTTTAATATACTTGGCTGAAGTTATGGACGGAGCATTATTAGGACCTTGGTCTTCCAAATGATGCTTTCATTGATTTCTTAATGTGAAGGCGCAAAGCAGGTTCAACATAGCGTTTCAAGGAATTCTTTTTTGGTAACTTGCCAGGTAGGGCTGAGAAGAGTACAGGGTACTCGTGTTCAGGTCAGATAGACCAAATACCCGGGTACATGTTTACTATCCATACCAGAATTGTTGATATTATGTTATGTATAAATATTCTATTTCAACAGAACACAAAGTAAATATAGAGCAAAGATTAGTTTGCCAGTCTTGTATAAATTGCTATAATATATAGCAAAACCATATTTGCATATTATACATGTAACGGAGAAATTTACAGTTTCGTTCCTTTCCCATGTGCATGTGTTCAGATAGTATATACCTTAGTTAGCATTTGATCTAACCATATATTTTTTTCTAAATGTGGACATGCTGAAAATGCAATGCTAACGGGTACCCGTGGGTAATTGGAACTGGAGTACCCGGGTACAAAATATCTACCCGTCTCAGCCCTATTGCCAGGAGTACAGATCAGTATACTTTGCATTTGGTTCAAATTTTTGTAGCATGTGCTTCAGCAAATCACTGTTTTTGTCTCGCCCGCGAAGCAGAGGTGAGACATATGTATCGCTTTTCCGGTGTCGTCGTCGGCGGCGGCGTCGTCGGCGTAAACTTTTTTTCGAGTTTTGGCGTTTAGGTCAATATCTCATAAACTATAAGGGCTTGAACCATGAAACTTGATTCATGCATACATCTGGAAGAGTAGAGCTCAAAGCCGTCATCAATATTGAGTCTTGACCTACATTTTACGATTGACTGATTTCGCAATTTTTGCCGAGTTTTTGCGTTTAGGTCATTTTCTCAGAAACTATAAGGGCTTGAGCCATGAAACTTGATTCATGCATACATCTGGAAGAGTAGAGCTCAAAGCCGTCATCAATATTGAGTCTTGACCTACATTTTACGATTGACTGATTTCGCAATTTTGCCGAGTTTTTGCGTTTAGGTCATTTTCTCAGAAACTATAAGGGCTAGAGCCATGAAACTTGGTTCATGCATACATCTGGAAGAGTAGATCTCAAAGCCATCATCAATATTGAGTTTTGACCTACATTTTATGGTTGACTGACTTTGCAATCTTTTGTCAAGTTTCCGCGTTTAGGTCATTTTCTCAGAAACTATAAGGGCTAGAGGCATGAAACTTATTCATGGGTACGTCTAGAAAATTAGGTCTCAAAGCCATCATCAATATTGAGTCTTGACCTACATTTTATGGTTGACTGACTTTCGCATTTTTTGCCGAGTTTTTGCGTTTAGGTCATTTTCTCAGAAACTATAAGGGCTAGAGCCATGAAACTTGGTTCATGCATACATCTGGAAGAGTAGATCTCAAAGCCATCATCAATATTTTTCTCAGAAACTATAAGGGCTAGAGGCATGAAACTTGTTCATGGGTACGTCTAGAAAATTAGGTCTCAAAGCCATCATCAATATTGAGTCTTGACCTACATTTTATGGTTGACTGACTTTACAATTTTTGGTCGAATTTTCGCGTTCAGGTCTGTTTCTCAGAAACTATAAGGGCTAGAGCCATGAAACTTGTGTCATGCATTCATCTAGAAGAGAAGAGCTCAAAGTCATCTCAATATTGAGTTTTGACCTACATTTTACGGTTGACTGACTTTGCAATTTATGTCAAGTTTTCGTGTTTAGGTCTGTTTCTCAGAAATTATTAGGGCTAGAGCCAAGAAACTTGGTTAATGCATACATCTTGCTGACTGAGCTCTGTTTTTGTGACAAAGCTCTTGCAGGCGAGACACCGCATTCCGCGGAATTCTTGTATTTCATCTCTTTGTTTCACAGGAAGAAGCTGTACAACAAGTGAGGTACAAAGATGAGCCAGTAGACGTAAAAAACATATACATGAAAGACAGCTTTAAGCCAAATGGCTGCAGAGTGGCCCTATGGAGAGAAACCACAAAGACACAGTGCAGACCAGGGGACTACGTTCAATTCCCAAAACTGGTGATAAACACATACAGAAACGAAGTTTCGTTACAGACAACATCCCAGTTAGGGCCCAGTTGTTCAAAGCATCGTTAGCTTAATGAGCTCGTTAAGAGGTCAACTCGTTAAGTGTTTTGCAACTTTATAACAAAATACACTGATATTTTTGTTGAAAATATGTGAGGAGCTATTGCTGCAAAAGCTTCTCACATATTTTCAACAAAAAAATATTGGCATATTTGAGATACTAACGTTTGAAATTTTAACGTCTCGTTAACTAACGACGTCGTTAGTTTTGAACAACCGGGTATAGAATGCTGCAGAAAACAAAACAGCATAGAAAACTAACCAAATTCACATGCTGAAAATCAGCCTTATATACATTCAAATATTTATTTTAATGTCTCCTTTACCAGTAGTGAGCTCTGTTATGTGATAATAGAAAGACAGGCAAGACACTACCTTCCATGACTAATGTGCACATCCACAAATATTCCATTAACAATAATTGGTATTTCAGTGTTCAGTATTGCACAAGTTAAGTAAAAAAATTGTAAAAGCACAGGCATGATCATCAACTATGTAGAATACAGGAACACAGTGTGTTATTGCTTTACAATCTGATGCATGCTTCCAGACCTGTCCGGTCCCAAATTTTGACAGGGACAAAATGAGTAAAAATGCGAAAAAATTATCATTATTGGTACAATGGGTACATGAGTCTCTTCAGAGTAAGATAAATACTGTACCACCTCTTTCATTTTGTTTGTTTACATAAATTTCATTTAAGGATCTTAAAAATTGGGGTGCCTAATATAAAACATATTGTTATGATTGGAAAATGTAAATCAGAAGATAGCGTCAAAAAGACCAAATGGGTCACTCCAAGATGAGACTCAAAAACTTTAAAACTTATCAAAGTTTGATGAAATCTGCCAGGCACTTCTATTAAGGGAAGCTAGAAAGAAAAACATCGGGCAAGAGTTGCATAAGGCACATATTGTAATTTGACATTCTGTAAGGCTTTGCTTATACCAGACAACTGTTGTGCTTTCTAAAAGCACTTTTCTGTATCTGTGTGGTTAACCTTGACAGTTGTCCTACTTATAACACGTCAACAAAGCGCTGCAGAGTGCTTTCTCTGCACCATTGCGCAGTAAAATGCACTGTTTGTGAGAAAAATCCAGAACATTTACTGAGTACCACAGAGCACTATCTCGTAGTGCTGTTTTGCTTAGTAAACAAACCGCTTTTTAGTGCTTACCTTATGCAACACCATGCTGTTTTTCAAGCAGATGTGGAGGTTAAAGAAGTAAATATTTGCAGCGCTTATATTGAGGATGAAAACATGGGGCTCTTAACAGAGGATGTTGATATAAGACAGATTCCTGTATCTCGATTCACCGCTAAAGTTCCTGACCTGGAGACAATAGAGCAACGTTTCGTGGGACCATGTAACCAAACTACCACCATCAAGTTGGAAAAAGGGGGTCTCAGATTCAAAGAGTGGACTTTAAAAATTAAGACACATGAACACGAAGAACACGGAGGGTGAATTACATTTTGTATTGATTTGGTTTTGACCTCCTGGATATGTTATGAATTGATATTGTTCAGTTATTTTTACACAATGCTGATGTTTCATATAGTTGCCAACATCTAACACATCATTTTGTAAAGAGAAATTGATAATTACAGTTCATACTGTTTGCCAGCTTGCTCAAAGGACCTAAGATATAAAATGCCAGCAAAATGTGCAGCTTAGGGGGCAATACCAATTTGGCAACCTGTGCTTTCGACCGAGTCAGTCAATTACCAGACATGCAAGAGTGGGATTCGACCAAGAGAATTGACAGCAGTATCAGCTTGGTCAACAGCCATTAACAATAGTACCATTCACCGTTATTGATAATACTTACGATCGTATTCTCGGTCGAAAGCCATCTCATATACATGTAGTACAGGCTCGGTCAAAAGCACAGGTAGCCAAACTGGAATTACCGACATGTTTATTCTCACATAGAAAATAAGATTCAAATTACTGCAAATAATTAACACATATATAAGCCGTGACACGAGAAAACCAACAAAGTGGTTGTTTGCCCAGCACAGACTCAGATCAGCCTGGGATTCCGCTCAGTCTGAACAGACTCTTTGCTAAGCGCTTAAAGGGTAGCTAAGGGTCTAACCTTTCTTCATGCGCACAGCGAAGACTCTGATCAGACTGGGCGGATGCCCAGGCTGATATGAGTCTGCGCTGGGCGCGAAACCACATTGTTGGTTTTGTCGTGTCGCGGCTCATATACAGATACTATTAGACTTGTATATGTACTTAAGGTAAGATGAACAAAATTTCTTGCTTTGCTATAGATAAACTGGTGGGTGTCTCACAAACAGCTGAAAATGGCCAAATTGAAATTTGTTTCCCCATTTTCAGAAGTTTTTCACTATCTCCATTAGTTCATTTACCTCAAAGCAAATGAGTAGAGATTGGCAGGAGCTCAAACAAGTCAAACAGCAATAGTGAATAACTGATTTCCTAGCCAGTCTGGACATAAGTTTTATCCAAATAGGAGATTTAAGCTTGAAGGATTAAATGTAAGGACATAGCTACCCTGTAAGGTATATCGAAGCATACAGTTTAATCTGTTTTATCCTAAGTTCATCCAGACGAACAACAACAAGTATAGTCTGATCAGCATCTTTTCGATGATTGATGGTATTTGCGCAGCAGACATTTTGGCACCTGTCATTTCTGAATTTCTGAACTAAACAGAAGGTGTGGACCATTGACTGATGAAAAGACATAACAGTTATTTCTTACCCATTGGCCAAGGATATCCCTTTCTAGAGGTGTCTGAGATTTTTCTATCTCGGCCTGCTATCTCAGCCTAGGCTCAGAAAGCTGTCTCAAAATGCCAATCATTGCTATATAGCACAGCCCAGTTAATCACGCACTTTAATTCAACAAATCAACTTACTACCTGTCATGTAAATTGCATGCAGAATATGAAATTGACAACCAGTGATGTACAGGAAGTGTCACTGTAGATTTCTGATTAGCTGCCAATCATGAAAAATGCATGCACAAGGTGAAATTAACACAAATGTCAAACTTTTAATAGAAAATTAGCTTCAAGTCTATAGGAATGGCCTCAACAACAAGTTAAGAATTCAATGAATATTCTGTTTAATAAAGCACGGGTGAGAAAAATAATCAATGATGGGGTTGAGGCCTTGACAAGGAAATCTCAGGCTCGTCTTCAGATTAGTTAGTCTTATGCGAGGCTTGCCGAGCATAAGACTTAAATGATCTGAAAACGAGCCTGAGATTTCCTTGTCAAGGCCTCAACCCCATCATTGATTCTATTATTCTAAGGCCTTCTGATTCATACAAAGCCGTATTCTCAATAACTGAGTCATATTTTTGCTATTCACACATTTTTCCACTGTAGGTAATTACAAAATTACCTTCACATAAACGATCTCCTGTCAACTTTTACTAAAAGAATGTGTTTTCCACCTTATCATTGTAAACTGGGACAGAGGATTAACGTTTCTTATGGTCTAACTGGTTCCGTCGATGTACATCTTCAGGCGTTATGTTATGTCTGCACCTATTAGAAAGGGTATGTGATTAAAAGTAGATGTATTTGTATATCGCTTCCTATCCTGTATATGTACATTGTATATTATGTGTATAAATGCTCATGGGCCATAATGGCTTATTGCATAAATAAAGTATCAGTATCAGTATCATATTAAACAGATAATTATGTAGTTACAAAACATACTGTGATCAAAGAGAAATTGTATATATGAGACAAAATGAATGGCAAATAGTGTGGGTTCTAATCAGACTGATTTTATGCATTTTGATTAGGGTCTACATTTACTGCCAACAGCAGCTATTTTCACAAATACTAGACACGGTTTGCTGATCATATGACCAAAGTTTCCAATGCCATATATTTGGAAAAACAAAAGGGGATAACAGACCCTTCTGCCTGACAAGTGATAAATTAAGTAAGTTGTCTTGACTGAAATGTCAAGAATATATCACATAAGAAATGCCAAGAAGTTCCCGTTTAGTAGTTAGATTTTGTTCGTTTAGTCAGTTGCATACGTTGTACATATTAAAAAGTTTCCAGTGCTCCAGACAAGAAGAGGTAACAGGGATACGAGCCACAACAGGACAAAACCAACAAAGTGGCATGTGCGCCCAATGAAGATAGATCAGCCTGGGCATCTGCCCAGTCTGATCGGAGTCTTCACTGTCCGCATGGAGCTAGCTTAGAGCCTGAGCTACCCTGTATGCACAGTAAAGACTCAGATCAGTTTGAGCGAATGTTCAGACTGATCTTAGTCTTTGTTGGGCGCACGTGCCATTTTGTTGATTTTGTCGTGTCACACCTCATATCATGTGACCCCTCATTAAAACCATCTTGTCAAGAGGGTTCTAAAGAGGGGGCACAACATATGTTTTCATGGAGATATAAGAAAAATTATCTTTGAGCAATCCTCAATACCCCCTCTTATCTGGAGGCCTGTTAAAACCAGATTGGTTCTTGCCTACATATTTTTTTGTATTTGCAATATTTTGATAATAGTTCATGAACCTATGTGTGTGTGCTAAATGAGGTGTTTGGTATTGATTGAGGTAAAATTGATACCATTTAGCTTGTTCAGATGAAGTTACGAATTGTATTATTAAGTTTTTGCTTCGCTAGCAGGCTAGTCAGTGAAATGTTCACCTAGTAGGTGATTTGACACAATTGAGGGGAAGCAACCTCACCATTTTAGGCTATCTCCCTTCCAAAATACAGGACCTTAAAAAGAAAAGAATTGGCACCTCTTTAAGCAAATTCTTTGCTTTGTGCCAGCCTCTTTCTAGAAGAGTTCCACTGACTATGAAGGTAAACAGAAAGTCACAAATTTGTCTCCCAGGGTAGAACTAAGAGTAAATAAGTCATTCGGCGAGGCTATTCTAACGAGATGTCACAACATATGAGCCGCAACACGACAAAACCAACAATGTGGTTGTGCTCCCAGCGCAGATTCAGATCAGCCTGGGCATCAACCCAGTCTGCTCAGACTCTTCCGTAAGAGAGGTTAGGGTAGATAAGGAGCTAAGCTACCGCCATGCGGACAGCGAAGACTCTGATCAGACTGGGCGGATGCCCATGCTGATCTGAGTCTGCGCTGGGCGCACAACCACATTGTTGGTTTTGTCGTGTCGTGGCTCATATATATTTCAAGGCAAAAAGAATAATCTCATCAAACTGGTCCCTAATTATGTCATATATTTTCAAGCCCCACCCCCCACACACACACCTACCTCCCTTCACACACACACATGCACACATACATCTCGAAACAGCCCAGCCCTACCAGTTATCCAGAGCCCCACCAGTATGCGGTGGTCTGGATCCGGGCCTAATTAGCCATATGTCCAGGGAATTTAAAATTTTACATTGATCTCTTCTGTATCTCTTTTAGTTGTCTTGCAGCACTTTTTTTGCTATCACAAATAAGCGCGTTCAGAACTGATGGTGGTTAAGAAATGGTCTACGAAGAAGATAAGATTATTGAAGCAACTAAGCCTATACATGTAACACTCTTAATTTTGAAATTGTGATTTCACTTTTTTTGTCTAAACATGGCAAGCGAGTTTTCTAGATTGATACTTATTATTGTTTTATTTTCATAATTGTGGGTCACAAAAGGTATAAACGCAAAGTTTAAGCCAAGTCTGACATGATGCGTGCCGAGACCCTGTTTTTGGTTCTACAGAATGCTCTTAAAATTAATATAAAAAAGGAATGACTAAATTCCACGAAAGATTAATAAGGGGCTATAGTCTTTATGCTGCACACATATTTGGCGATGTTTCAGGAAGAAATCTTTTACAGTTTTACAATTATAAAATTGACACCGTCTGCTGCTGGAAGAAAGACAGATCGACAGAAACAACAAGGAAGAAAGGAAAGAACAATTTTTTAAAGGAAAATGGGTGTGCTCTTATATTTTGCTAATTCATTATTGAATGGCTGTCTTTTAATATGCTTCGTGTTGTTTAT